>JARWLC010000013.1:121709058-126509058 GCA_033318265.1 Phyllotis vaccarum
TGAATCAACATGACTGATCACTGTTAGTGGTCTGGCCACTTCCTGGAATCCTAACCAATAAGCAATAATCTGGCCCACCCAGCGTCCCGACGACGTAAAGCTCCCTTTAATAAAAAGACTCCCCCCTTCACTAGCTCTCTTCTCTTCCCTCTCCACTCTTACCAAAGGTCTCCTCTCTCACACCTCGACCCTCCTTTCTGTCTCTCTCTCTAGTTCTCCTCACCCTCCCTTTCACAGCCTGTAAGAGTCTCTCTCCGTTGCCCCCACTCACTCACACCTACCTGCATAGCACATCTTGCCTGCAGTCTGCCAGATCCACTAGGTCCCCTTCCTCTCATGTGTTATAAGGACACATAGGAACTCACATAGATTGAAGAAGCATGTACAAGGTCTTTACAGGTCTATACCAGTTGAGGTTTTATACCTAAGAGGACATATGCCTCCATCTCTAACCCAGAAGCGATCTCCATTTGATAACAACATACAAATGAAAAAATTAAAACTTAGTTTTCTCCAAGGGAGTCTCACTGGGGAAATAAAATATTTTTAACAGTAGAATGCAAACCCATCAGTAGATGGCCAATAGAAAACTCACTCAAAAGCATTTTTGAATTTTTCTCGTCTCATTAATGTAATGCCAGGGCTCTTTCTTTTTAAAAAAATATCATTTTTTATTTAATTTATATTTTTCTTCTCTATTTTTCTTCTCCAGGTCCTTTGTATATGCTTTATATCTTCAAATTTACTGTTTTTTATGAGATTCCTGAGTGTGCAAATAAGTAGATCTCTGATTCTTGTGCCTTTACCCAGGAGCTCTATTCCTTCTGTTTGTCTTTTCCAACTTCAATGTGATGGTTTTGGATTGATCTTATCTTGCTTTATTCTTATATTTTATTATAATCACATAGAATTTTATTAGCTTTCTAATGAGAGACAGAAAGGGATTGGATCTGGATGAGAGGGAGGTGAGGAGGAGTAGATTGAGGGGAAACTATAATCAGGATATATTATGAGAGAAAACTTTCTATTTTCAATAAAGGGGAAAGAAAAGGAAAGCAGGCCAAGCAAGCTATAATAAGCAAGCCAGTTGGCAGCACTCCTCCATGGCCTCTGCTTCAGGTCTTGCCTCTAGGCTCCTGCCCTGCTTAGGTTCCTGTCCTGACCCTGTCAGGTCCTGACAAGGAGCAGTGATGGAACTGCTACTTGGAAGATAAAATAAAACCCGTTCCCACACAAATTGCTTTTGGTCATGGAGTTTTATCAAAGCAATAAAGACTCCAACTAACACATACTGTCTAGTCAACGCTTTGGAACCCTAAGATTTGATTACGCTGGGTTTTCTAACCATACTCCACCATGTCTGTTAAGTATCATAGCTGCAAATTGTTGGGTCCCTCTTGGAAGGGTTCTTGCTATAGAGTACACTGAAAATTTGCTGAAACATTTGGGAGTTTCCTCTCAGAAGCTGAGATTAGTGTGCAGGCTCTAGTGTCCTTGAACTGTTATCTGCAGGGTGCAACCTTCTGAGTTAAACTGTGACTCCTTTTTTATTTGTCACCTTGGAGGAGGCGACTCCCTTCTCTTGGAATGTTAGGTGCCAGGTGAGTCCAGCTGTGTAGCTGAGGATGGTCCTTGGAACTTCTGATTCTCCTAACTCCATCTCTCAAGTGCTAGGATTATAGGCATGTGTCATATCTTGCTCATTTCTCTCAATTTTTAATTCTCCTAGACTGTGGGTTTCTCAAGGTTTCATTTTCTTTACTGCCCGTTTCCACTGTTTATTTATGGTCACTCACTCCCACATGCTGTTATAAGATATTATTTGGTTATTTTCAGTGGGTGGGGGGCATAGACAAGGACTATATGGCCCTTCTAAGGGACTGTATTTGTCCTGGCTATATTTTATTGTCAACTTGACACAACCTACCTGGGAAGAGAGAACCTCAACTGAAAAATCAAAACACTGGCCTGCGGGTGTGTCTGTGAGACATTTTCTTGGTTACTAACTGAGGTAGAAGGACCATGCGCACTCTTAGTGGTATATCCTTAAGCGGGGGCAGGGGGGGGCAGGGGGTCTTGGCTAGCTGAGCATGAGAGAATGGGAAGGCTAGAAAGTAAGCCAGTGATGAATATTTCTCCACAATTCTTGTCCTGACTACTCTCAATGATGGGTGTTTACTAAGCCAAGCAAATCCTTCCTTTCCCAAGTTGCTTTTAGCCACAGCATTTATCACAGCACAGAGATCAAGATAGAACACTGTTCTTGAAGAACAAAGGAAACTCCTTATTCATGTATTTATTTACTATTTTTTAAAAAATCTGCTTTAAAACATAGTAAAGAGATTTTGTGTGCCTTTTTTGGTTTTTTGAGACAGGGTTTCTCTGTGTAACAGTCCTAGTTGTCCTGGGGACTCTCTGTAGACCAGGCTGGCCTCAGACTCATAGAAATCTACTTGTCTTTGCCTCCCAAGTGTTGGGATTAAAGGCCTGTACCACCACCACCTGGTGGATTGTCACTAATTTAACTGTATAGGGATGATGAAAATTACAAAGAGGCTTCCTCTGGTAGTGATGGCAGAGATGCAGAGACCCACAGCTACACATTATACAGAGAACCCTACAGAAGAGGGATAAGAAGGAGTGTAGGAGCCAGAGAGGTCAAGGACACCACAAGAACACAGCCCACAGAATCAACTAAGCAGGGCTCATAGGGGCTCACAGAGACTGAAGCACAATCACAAAGCCTGAATGGGCCTGAGCCTACATCATTTGCATCTATGCTGTGGTTGTTTATCTTAGCATTTTTGTGGAACTCCTAACAGTGGAATGGGTCTGCCTCTGACTCTTTTCCCTGGTTTTGGGATCCTTTCCTCCTACTGGATTGACGTATCCAGCCTTGATATAAGAGTTTATACCTAGTCTTAATGCACATTGTTATCACATTCAGTTGATTTCAATGGGAGGTCTGCTCTTTTTTGAAGGGACTCATGGAGGAGTAGAGAAGCACTGGAACTGGGGGAGAGAGAGGTGGAGAGGACTGGGGAGGTGTGGATGGAGGGGAGGCTGCAGTCAGGGTGTACTGTATGAGAGAAGAATAAATAAAGAGAAAATAATGATGAAAATTAGAAGATAGTTATGTTTAACATTAAAGATTTACTTATTTATATCTTATATATATATGCATGCTTGCCTGCATATTTATATATGTACCCCATGTGTACTGTTGTTCACAGACATCAGAAAGAATACTTTGGATTCCCTGGAACCGGAGTTACAGACTGCTGTGAGCTGTCATGTAGGTGCTAGAAATTGAACCACAGTCCTCTGCAGGAGATCTCCCCAGACTCTACTTTCAACTTAAATATATATACATATATATATATATACATACATATATATATATATGTGCCAAAATATCAGATTGCCCTGCTAATATTTACAAATTTTTGTGGTTATATGTACTTAAATTTAAGTTCAATAATATATTTGATAAGAATGTACAACTACATGAAATAGAATAGACTAGAAAGAGAAAAGTTTCGTTTGAAAGTGTATATTGACATAAAATATTATTCTTCCATTTATCAACAGTAAAACATAAACTGGTAAAAAGGCATAAAGTCCACAATAGATTCTGATTTATAATAAACTTTCAAGGTGTGGCAGTGGGGATGTGCCTTTAATCCCAGCATTTGGGAGGCAGAGGCAGGCAGATCTCTGTGAGTTCGAGGCCAACCTGGATAGCCAAGGCTATACAGAGAAACCCTGTCTTGAAAAAACAACTAAATAAAAAAACAAAATAAATCTTCACAAATTAGGACAAGGCTCAGTGCAGAGGAAATATTTAACATTTTCAAAACCTAGAGATCAATCTTCAGTACCAGAAGAAAATCCTTAAAACCTTAGAAGAAATTACATATAATGTATATTTGAGTTTTTATGGGATTAATATAAAAATAATATAAGAAAGCAACATCAAAGGTCCTAGATATTCCATCTTACATGGAAAGATTTTGTTTTCACTACTACCATATCCACAGCACAAATAAATCATGAATAAACTGAAAATCAACAAATATTCTTAGAGGCATCAGAGAGCTAAAATAACAAGGAAAATATTGCTCCCAAACTGAGAGAGATGAATACAGATCGGCACAGCTTATGATGTGTGCATCTCACAAACAGAAACCTTCATTTGGAGTCAGTCCTCAAGGGAACACTTTCAACTACAATCGATGAATTGCTATAAAGTGACTAAACCTAGAAAAGAGCTAAAATTTCTGGTGTCTCAATCTGAAAGAGTCACATTTTCCTAAGTGTTACAGCTGGGGAGCTACATGAGGTTCTCACTCTGGGTATTAGGAAACATACACTGTCTCTGGCCAGCAGCAAAACTTAACATTTCAAAATCTGCCAAACTTTGTTATTTAAAAGTTCTCCAAAACCATGAGTGACTTGTAAAGGAAATATTCATTCCACTCTATCTTTTAACAAAGAAGAAGACAAAAATTGCAGATTCAAGTAACTTCCAATTCCTGGTATTCCTTACAGAGGGAGAAAATAAAATTTAGGAACACCTGTGAAGGTTGTTGTCTAGGGATGAAAAAACACAAAAGACTGCTAACTGTAATGTCTTCCCATTGCTACACACCTAACCACCACATCAACAGAATGCTTGGGTAACAACATATCATGGGTGAAGAACTTTGTCAGACCTCATCTAAGAGACACTGTATGAGGAAAAGTAAAAACAAATACCTTGCTCAACACACGGCTTACGAACATTTTCTCCCCTTACCTCACTGCTAAGGAAAGAGTCCTAGACCTTAACTCATGTTCCTAGAAATTTCTCCTAGCACAGACATACCGAAGAAGTACCTACATAGAAATTGATTCTCTCCAAGAATAGGTAAGAATCCAGATGAAAGAATCACGTGAATGAGAGAAAGACAAAACATCCAGACTTATACAGCGAAACAGAACAAACACATTAAATCCATCTTCTCCCAAGTGCAGTAAAAACTCAGAAACCATCCAGTTCCAGCTTCCCTTTGTGTTCTGAAGCATTTGTGTCAAGCATAGTGGCCAACTTGGACTTTCTCTGCTGGAGAGCTTGCTTTCAGGACAGCAGGGACTGCTTTGGAGCAAAGGGGTAGTCAGCCATGAGAGAGCTTACAGCAGCTGTAGTACCTAAGATCAGGCCACCTTCCAGTTGAACCATGGAAAGGACTTTGTGCACATGATTTCTCAGAAACTTTCTCACCATCTACCTGTGATTATGATTTCTAAAATCCAGCATCTTGCAGCCCATGTTTTGTTTTTGTTCTTGTTTTTTTTTTTTAAAGCTAATTTAGAGGCTGTTACATAGAGAAACCCTGTTTCGAGAAAACCAACCCTATTACCCCCCCCCCCAAAAAAAGAAAGAAAGAAAGGGGAGAGAGGAAGGAAGGAACGAAGGAAGGAAGGGAGGGAGGGAGGGAGGGAGGAAGGGAGGGAGGGAGGGAGGAAGAAAAACCCCAAAAATCCCCTCCCTAAAGAGGTGAGAATTCTTCATGGGTCTTTGTATGCTTATCTCCAAGGATAATTATAGTTGTACAATCTCTGTGAGAAAAAAAAAATGAAGGTCACTGAAACCACAAATAAGACATTAGCATTCCTTGCATCCTGCGAGATAAATTTCAACAGTTTCCTCTTAGATAGAGGCACAGGAATGTCTCGCCTGAAAGAGAATGGGAGGAGCTCCTTCCTGCCAGTCACTCCCTAACAGAAGCCTGAAAGATAAAGTGAGAAGTCCCATGCCTCACTCCTGGCTTGCTTCAGTGATAATTACAGATCAGAAATGCCCTCACTAGGAAGGTCTGAGCCTTCTGCTTACTTCAAAAAGAGAGTTACTATGGCCTCTCCCAATGTCCCCTCATTTCAGCCATCTTTCCCCCGTACTCTCTCTCTACACTCCCTATCTATCCTGCTCCTATCACCATTTACCTGTACAATCTCTTTTATTTCCCATTTCCAAGGAGATCTGTGCACCCCCCCCCCCTTTTGTTACTTAGCCTCTCTGGGTCTGTGGATTGTAGTCTGGTTATCCTTTATTTTACAGCTAAAACCCACTTATGAATGATTATATAGCATGTATATCTTTCTGGGTCTGGGTTACTTTACTTCACACTCAGGATGTATTTTTTCTAGTTCAACCCAGTTGCCTGCAGATTTTCTTAAATAGCTGAGAAATGTAGCACAGTGGAAACTTCCTGGAGTCTGTGAGGGTGACCCTAGTGAAGATTCGTAGTAATGGGGCCATATGGAGCCTGAACCAATCATCTCTTGTAACAGGCAAGGCTTCCTCCAGTGCGGGGGACTGGGACATCAACCCAGCCACCAAAACATCAACCTACAATTTGCCTGCAAGGTGTTCTGAGGTAAAGGTGTAGAAACTTGTGGGAGTGGCCAACCAATGACTGTATAATTTGAAGCCCATACTATGAGATGGAGCACTTGTAACACACTCCCTGGATGGCCAGGAACCAGCGGGGTGGATAGCCCAGAGACCTAAGAAAGAATAAAACACAACTCATGGGGGGGGGGGGGGGGTTCAGTGAAATGATTCCTAATGATGTTCTGCTATACTCACAGATTGGTGCCTAGTCCAATTTTCCTCAGAGAGACTTCATCCAAAAACGGATGGGTGCAGATGTAGAGACCCACAGACAGACCTTAGGCAGACCTCAGGGAGCTCAAAAAAGAGGTGAGGGAAGATTGTATCAGCCAGATGGATTAAGGACACCAGGAAAACAAGTCCTACAGATTCAACTAAGAAGATCTCATAGGTACTCACAGAGATTGATGCAATAATCACATATCCTGTACGGATTTGAGCTAGGTCCTCTGTACATATATTACAGTTGTGTAGCTTGGTCTTCTGGTGGAGCTCCTAACAGTCTGAGTGGGGCCTGTCTCTGGCTATTTTGTCTGTTCTTGGGACCCCTTTCCTCCTTTTGGGTTGCCTTGTCCAGCCCTGATATGAGAGGATGTGATTATTAATCTTATTTAACTTGTTATGCCATATTAGGTTGATATTCCAGGGAGGCTTGCATTTTTCTGAAGGGAAACGGAAAGAACAGTGGATCTGGGGGAGGGGGGGGAGTGGTAGTGATGGGGTTGAGGAGGCTGAGAGGAGAAGAGACAAGAGATGGGCGGGCGGGGCAGGGGGGAGAACTACAGTCAGGGTAATTATACCCTGAGAGAAGAATAAATGAAAAAGAAAGAGTTAACATTTCCTGAAAACTCATTTTTGGCTTATTCTAGCCTTAAGTCTGCATCTTCAGATGGTCCCTACAAGTATATTCTGTGTGTGTTAAGTGTTCCAACTTTAATAGCTTTCATGTGACTGTTTCCTAAATCATCTAATGCTGCATGAGCCTTTTTTTTTTATTATTTTTTTTATTTTTGAGATAGGTTTCTCTGTGTGGCCCTAGCTGTCCTGGAACTTACTCTGTAGGTTGGCCTTGAACTCATAGAGATCTTCCTTTGTCTGTTTGAGTTTAAAGGCATGCACCCAATACCATCCAGTGGTATTTACTCCCCATCTGTTGTAAGAAGAAGCTTCTTTGATGATGGCTCAATACGGCACTGATCTATGAGTATGGCAGAATATCATGAGTCATTTTTATCACTACTGTGTTTTGTAAATATTTTGTTTGTGTTCTGACAAATAAAGCTTGCCTGGAGATCAGCCAGGCAGTGGTGGCACACACCTTTGATCCCCGCACTTGGGAGAAGTAACAGGAAGATCAGGAGTTCCAGGCTACCCTGAGATACTAGAGACTGAACCAGCCTAAAAGAGAAAACAGAGACAGGCAGTGGTGACACACACTTTAGATTCCAGCACTTGCACGGCTCATGCCTTTAATTCTAGCATAATCAGGAGTTGGGAGACAGGAATATAAGGAGGTGGAGACAAGATCTGTTACCCCATTGGGTCTGAGGATTCATAGAAGTAAAGAAGTCTCTAGTGGCTGCTCTGCTTCACTGATCTTTCAGCTTTCAACCGAGATATCTGAATCCAGGATTTTATTGTTAAGATTAATTAGAATTGAGTTTCATTACCTTTTTTTTGGTTTTGTTTTCCTTCCTTCCTTCTTGTCTTCCTTCCTTCCTCCCTTCTTTCCCTCCCTTCTTTCCCTCCCTCCCTCCCTCTCTCCCTCCCTTCTTTCTTTCTTTCTTTCTTTCTTTCTTTCTTTCTTTCTTTCTTTCTTTCTTTCTTTCTTTCTTTCTTTCTTTCTTTCTTTCTTTCTTTCTTTCTTTCTTTCTTTCTCTCTTTCTTTCTTTCTTTCTTTCTTCTTTCTTCTTTTATTTATTTAATTTTTTTTTAGATCAGTAGTATTTGGTTTTGCCCTAGGTCCCTGGGCTAACTATTTCTGTCTTAACCCATTTTCAGTTTTTATTCAGTAGATAGTTGTTCAGGCTCTATTTCCTTGGTTTCTGTTTCCTCTCTGTTTCTTAAGAGAGCATGATTGCTGTGTTTTCCCTGGTAAGAATATCTTCTGGGGTCCTGTTGGGTGGGGCAATGCTTCTAGGTAAATTGTGTTTCTGGGTGTTGGGAACTGATAGTTAGGAATGAGGTTGGGTTTGCCCCAGTGGAGGAGGTTCATAAGAGGGGAGGAAAGCATAATGTTCCACCAGGATCTACTTAGTCTTTTGGAATGGGGGCAGAGAGTGAGGAGAGGTCACAGCAGGAGGTCTGCCTAGAGCTGGGGGTGAGACTGGGGGACTGGCCTTCGAGGAATGGGGAGAGGTGAAGATCTGCAGTGAAGGTGTGAAGCATAATTGTTTCCTTGGTAGGAGTGGCAATAGAGAGAGCTAGATAGCAAACTCAAAATTCTAGCAACTGTTGGCTTTAACAATTGTAATTGACAATGCTTATAGTTTGTGGTAATATTATGAGAAATCAGGTTTACAATGGATGTCAGTGTTTGATATGTAATTTAAAATATATGATTTTAGGTAAATCAATATATAAAAGTTTAGGGATAATGATATGAAAATATACATAAAATATACATGATAATATATGAAAATATGAATGAAAAAGAAACTGCAAATACATGAAACTATCACACTTAATTATAGTGCTGTATGTCTAAATAAGTTCAAAGTAACACTTAGAAAGTAGAAATTAATGAATGAAACGGGCATTTAGAAACTGTTTGATAAAAGGCTTTGAGTCCTCACTTGGACTCAAAGAGTACCTAGAAACACTTTAGAAATTTGGCATCCATGCATACATTCTGTGTCTGTCTCCTTTACTTTGGTTGGAGGCAGAGAGATCAGTTACTTCTAAATGTACAAAGTATAATGCCTTTTATTTCATGAATTTGATTTGGTATTATAAATAAAAACCTAGAGCCAGATATTGGGGAAAAGCTGAAAGATCAGAGAGACAGAGGAACAAGCCACAGCCAGTTCTCACCCAGCCAACTCCACAAAGGTCCACTGATTGCTTCAGAGTCCTCACCTGAAAAGGGCATGCAGGCAGGTGAAAGGAAGAACCTCTGCCATCTCCTGCTATATCCATCTTTCTTTGCCCAGCTATCTTAATCCCTGGTTCAACTTTTCTGAGCTAGAACTAAAGGTATTTGTCACCACCACCTGACTACACACCCTGACCTTTGTGGCTTGGTTCTGTGGGTGGCTCTGTCCTCTGGTATTTCAGGCTATTTTTATTAAATATACAATATATCGCCACAGTCTCTAACATTTCCTCTTCTAATACCCTGGACTCTTAGGAAAACAACAACAAGAAGAAGAAGAAACAAAAACAAACCGATTTTTAAAAACCTCCCAAGGCAGGAGTCTTCCCCAGGTGAGTGAGGATAATTATCTATGATGCAGAGGCCTACATCCCTGAAGTAGAAATAATAATCATGTAGGAACCAGACTGATCTCAAACAATGACATTAAGACTTCTTAAGACTAACTTGTAGAGGCAGGTGGATCTCTGTGAGTTCAGGGCCAGCCTGGTCTACAGAGAAAGTTCCAGGACAGCCAGGACAGTTACAAAGAGAACTGAAAAAAAAAAAAGAAAGAAAGAGAGAGAGAGAGAGAGAGGAGAGAGAGAGAGAGAGAGAGAGAGAGAGAAAGAAAGGGAGAGAGAGAGAGGAGAGAGAGAGAGAGAGAGAGAGAGAGAGAGAGAGAGAAGAAAGAAAGGGAGAGAGAGAGAGAGAGAGAGAGAGAGAGAGAGAGAGAGAGAGAGAGAGAGAGAGAGAGAGAGAGAGAGAGAGAGAGAGAGAGAGAGAGAGACTTGTAGAACCAGAGCTGAGACAATGATGAAGCAGATCACACTTTGATTTGACCGGGACTGCATAGTAATGTCTGCCTCTTGCCCCCCTGTCCAATTCTTCCTCTATGGAAAGCCAAAATTGACTTCGAGTCACTGGACCATATTGTCTGTTCTTCCCGATGTGGTCACACTGAGTAAACCTTTTTTTGTGCTTTTTCCTGTTGTTTCTTGAATTGGTATGTTGGGACAAATAGCCAAGCCTAACCTGTTGGGATTGCTGGAGCTGGGGCTTTTGCTTTAAAAAGTGGGATTGCCTAACTACCATTTCATACTCACTGCTTTCCTTTCGTCCACACTAAAATTGTGAAAACTGTCAAAGTTCACTATGATGTGGGGAACAGGTAGACCTTTTATACCGAATATATATATAATGTGTTGTGGTTAATTCATGTAGCAACTTGGAAACATTTCTCTTAAGTATCTTTAAGAGTTAATATAGAAAATCTGAAGCATTTATAGTCTGTATTGTTCTTCCAGGATTCACTCTATAGAAACACAACAAATATATTAATTATAGCATTTTTGGAGGGTTTAGAATATAATATGGAAGTTAGATAAAATGCTTAACATCAGAGTAGATATTTGAATGTGTTGTTTCTCAGCTCAAGAACAAAAACCAAGAACCAGTTATGTGTTCTGTACAGTAGACTTTGAATAAAAATGTAAAAGATAAAAACTGAAAACAAAATACTGCATTAAAAAAGTAAGCTTCAAATGATAAGTATGATATAAAACTTGACTTTATAATTTAGGAAACTGGCTGGTCCTAGTAGTCTATGACTTTAATCCTGTTACTTGGGAGGCAGAAGGGGGGCTTCTCTGTGAGTTTGAGGCCAGTGTGGTTTACAGAGCATGTTCCAGCACAGCTAGCACTACACAGCCGTTTCAAAAAAAAAACAAAAAACAAAAACAAAACAAAACAAACAAACAAAAAAAACCCCCAAAAACCCTAAAAAGCCAAAAAAAAAAACCCAAGAAAAACAAACAAAAAACCCCACCAAAAGCAAAAACCAAAACAACAACAACAAAAAAAAAATTAACAAAAAATAAAACTGAAGAATCTTTGTGATGCTCTTTCAGGTTTGCTAGCAGCTGTGATCAGAAATAAAGAAATAAAATGTCTCCTTTAATATCCATCAGAGTAGATTTCTGTAGTAAGAGAAAGCTATGCTAGCTGGCTAACACTAAACCGGGTGTTACTCTTTCATGCAGTGTGAAGAACTTTCCTTCATGTAGTATGATTGAAACTTTTTGGTCATGAAACACAATATCCATATGTAAACATACATGTGGATTGTGTATGTGTGTACCCTAAGAAATTTTGTCTACAAAATTCTTAGCATTAGAGGGGCACAAGAGCACAGGATCTGCACCAGAGGGTCAGAAAAACTACACCTTATTGATAATACTTGTTTCTATTTTTAAAAGATTGAATAAAAAGAATGTTAATTCTGAGGGTATTTGCTACTTCTCAGAATATTGCCATATATGCTTTGGATTATTTGAAATATCTAAAACAGTTTTTAAAACCTCGTTTTCGTAAATGATGCACGCTCTTTTAAGAGCATAGAAAAAAGAGAAGGGACTACGAGGGGCACTATTTTGTGATTAGGCAAAGGGAATAGGAAAGGCGTGAAGCAGATTTTAAGTACATTGGAGAATCTTACACATTGTGCATAAAATTCTTCTGCAGCTGGGAGGGTAGTGTCCCTAAGAAGATGAGCAATCAACAAAACTTACTTATAAATTGGGTCAAAACGGACGATAGAACTGAGCATCGGGGGTTTTTTTTGGTTTTTTTTTTTTTTTTTTTCCTTCTCATTCTAGCTCCGCTAGCCTTAGACCACCGGAAAGGCAATTTTTGCATAAAGAATTCCACGAGAGCCGAGGGCTTGGGGTAAAGAAAAAGCGAATTCCTGAAGGATCGAAAGCAGATGGGGTTGGGGGCTTTAAAGTGTAGAGTTGCAGGTGGGGGTGGGGAACCTGAATTGAAGGAGGGAATCCTAGGAGCAGTGGGAGAGGTGTTGGGCGGGTGGTGGGGGGAGGGTGATCTGGCTTCTGATTTGGCAAAAGGACGTGGACAAGAGCGCGCGCACACACTCTCTCTCTCTCTCTCTCTCTCTCTCACACACACACACCCAGTTTAGAACCGTGAATGTAGAGTAGCAGAGGAGGTGGCTGAACGCTGTTTGGCAGGAAGGGGCGGCCTCTCGCGGGGCAGGAAGCTACGCTAGGAAAAGAGGGAGGAGACTGCAGTGGCAGCCGCAAAAAGCTTTAAGTGGCCCAGGTGCTGCTGTCTCTGACACTAGGGAAGAGAGCGAGGTAGTCCAGCACAGGGACTTCCTAGATGCTTTCTTCTCCTGGCCCGCGGCTTTCCTAGTCAGGCTCTTGGCCTTGGACTCCTCCTGGCTTTGCTCTCACCAACACTCATTTGGCTGCTCGCCTGCTGCTCATCCTTCACTCCAGGCTCGCAGCGGAGGCAACTGTCTTGTGTCCGATTTGGGCACGTGAGTGCTGCAAACCCAGACAGTGGGCAGGTGAGCACCGGAGTGGGTGCAGGAAAATAGGAATGGGTTCGTGCTTGGCAGGAAAATTGGAGGGAGTGCTAAGGTTCGAGGTGAGGGAAACTCGGAACCGAGATCTGGGGGGCGGGGCACGGAGCAAGAAACACAGGAGTCTTATACAAAGGTGGCCAGAAAGAGAGGCAGATTCATGGTGGGAGCTCAAAAGGAAATGGGGGTGACTTGGAAGAAATGTGTAAAAGTAAGCACAGACAGCAAGCATAGGTATGGGCAGCAAAGGAGGGATGAAAAGCAGCGGGCAGTGGGTAAGTGGCATTAGAACTGCATGGAGGGATAGAGAGACATGAGATGGGGGCTACAAATAGGGAATGTGGAGGTTGGAGAGGGACGCAGATGGGATGACAAGGGAGCCAGGAAATATACAGAGAACCAGCTGCCTCTTGCTTGGTTCTCAACCGCCACAACTTCCACAGCCATCTCTTTTCTAACTCTGTTGTGTAACCAAACAAGCCTGAAAAGAGGGTAATGCACACAGGCATCCAAGCATATTTTGATACAGAATAATGCTACTGGATACATGCATATCGTGCACAGAAACTTCCCGATACCGAGGAAAAATAACCTTAATATTGCAGAGAACGTTTCTCCCTAGATTCTCTCTTCTTGCAGATATGAAGTCCTCTCACAAAAAAGCAGCTGCGAGAGAAGCTGTTGGCCACCACATTGGCTCTACAACCATCAGGAAGAAAAAGGCTTCTCAGAAGAAGCAGAGGAGCAGACCTTCCTCCCGGTCCCGAAGGAACATCGTGGGCTGCCGAATTTCCCACGGGTGGAAGGAAGGAGATGAGCCGATCACCCAATGGAAGGGAACGGTTCTGGATCAGGTGCCTATAAACCCCTCTCTCTATCTGGTGAAATACGATGGAATTGACTGTGTCTATGGACTAGAACTTCACAGAGATGAAAGGATTTTAAAGCTTAAAATCCTTCCTGATAAGGTGTCATTTTCTCGAGTCAGCGATGTGCGCCTTGCTAATACCATAATTGGCAAAGCAGTGGAACACATGTTTGAGGGTGAGCATGGTTCTAAGGATGAATGGAGGGGGATGGTTCTGGCCCAAGCGCCTATCATGAACGCCTGGTTTTACATTACCTATGAGAAAGATCCTGTCCTGTACATGTACCAGCTTCTAGATGATTATAAAGATGGTGACCTCCGTATCATGCCAGAGTCCAGTGCAACTCCTCCAGCAGACAGGGAGCCAGAAGGAGTTGTAGATGGCCTGATAGGTAAACATGTGGAATATAGCAAAGAAGATGGCTCCAAGAGGACAGGCAAGGTCATTCACCAAGTGAAAGCCAAGCCCTCTGTGTACTTCATCAAGTTTGATGATGATTTCCATATCTATGTCTATGACTTAGTGAAAAAGAACTGTTAGGGTCAAGTTTTCGTAGTGTGAGGAGGCAAATGTGTAATTTGTAGATGTGCAAAACATGTTAATTTCTCAGTGTATTAGAAGCCTGAGGGTTCCTGATAATCCAGAATCTTTGTCAGCATCACTGTTGTTTTGTTCTGAAAATTACTAATCTGTGGACATGACCTGTTGTATGTAAAACCTTGCCTTGTGTAAGAGATGAGTACGTTTGATGGATGGGACATGATGGAACGGTTGTCAATTTAACCTGTGAATAAAGTACCATTATTATAATCAGTTGTCTAAAAATTGAATGGGAATTATCTAGTGTGGCCTGGGGGAGGGAGAGGAACTAGAGATAGGAGGGGAGTACTTAGAGGGAGGAACTGCTTAGAAGATGTGAGGAAGAAGGGAAGCTCTCTGGGGGAGGCCTGGTGTTTAAAGGATGGGAGTGGCCCGTAACAGAAAAGGAGGCCTTGGGTCTTAGAGGAAAGTACAATAGACTGAGCAGAGAGAGACACAAAGAAGTGTAGAATGCTCTGAAGTAAGCAAAAGAATGACAACTCATACAGCAGGGGGATAGACGGAGAGCACAGAGGAAGGGTGAATTCCGGGGAGAAGGAATGCCTGGAAGAGCACTTAAAGAAATGATTGCTAGTAGGCCCAAGGGGATTGTGAAGACCTTAGAAGAAGTTGAACATCTGGTTACATCCACATGGCCTACCTTGAATCTGTTCACAAAATTATCATCAGTTATTAAAGGAGGCAGATATAGTAGAGGCATTTTGACTAGGAACATTCTGGTTTCCACCTTCAAGTCGCTTTTCAGGAGTCTGGGTCACACCTGCCATGAGGACTCTCAACTTTCAAACCCATACACAGTAACACAGTGCTTCGAAGCCTCTAGCCTCTGGGTTGTCCCCTTATCTTTCCAGAGACCATAGTACAGTAAACCAAGGACCTCAGTGTCCTCATTCATTTCCCGTATTTTGAGTAAACAAGACATCTGAAAAATGAGTTATTGAGGTTCACATAATTTAAGAGATGCTATCATGAGTTTAGGACACACTTTATCTGGAAATAAAAAAAAAATCCTGCCCAACTGGTGTAAGAGTCCTGTTAACCCCTAATGTTCTATCTCTCAGCACGCTGGTTGGGACAGGGACAGGCATCTGATAATTGAGCCTAATGCCTCTCCACAAAATGGAGAGGACCAGGCTTTTCATTCGCCTTTCACAGCTTCCTGTAAACAGGTGGCTTCATTTAAAGAGCCAGTAGAAAGACAGTACCACTCCCTCTAGAAGCCTCCATTATCAAAAGACCTCTCCCATAAAGTCTATGGCTCCTGGCACCTTTTTTGGTACCTCATAGTTAAGCCGTGCCCCCTTGAACTAATGTTGAACAGTAATGGACATCCATGCAGCTGTTTGTTTGAAGATAAGAAGCTCTGAGCAATATGGCTGGGTATTGTCACTTTGTGTTACTAATTCCTTCAGGTGTATTTGAGTGGATGGTTTGTAGCTGGTGAGTAGAAGCACATCAGTACAATCCCTCAGAACTGTGGTGTCCAGGGCACAGGTCTCTGTCCAGTTTCTTTCTGTCCTCTTTACCCTGTCTTCCAGGAATATTTCAAAATGCTCTCCTCTGGTTTCTGAACTCCCACTCTTAACTGAACTTCTACCTCAATGAAAGAATGTTCTCCATTATGTCTTTGCTGACCAGGCGTCCATAATAGAGTAAACAAGGAATTTATTCTGGGGACTGAAACAACATTCTAGCAGATTCTGAGTAGATACTGGTCACCTGAAGAATTACATAAGACAAGCTCACCTCACCAAAGCAGAGTTCAGTTTTCTTTCCTGCATGACATAGGTTTGTCCAGCCAACATCAACGTATTACGCAGAAACCATTTTCATCTAGCTTCTGTGTTTTGTCTGGCCTTTGAGTTTTATTATTTCCTATTTAGAAAGAAGAGTTTTAGCTTTTCTAAGAGTTTACAAAATGTATATTCACTTCTGGACTGCCCTGAAAATCGACTGACACAGACATATGAATAAGACTCACAGTCCAATAAAGATACAAGAAGCTGAGTTGGAGGGAGGACTAAGCCCACTTTAGGCTCAGAATATTCCAGTTGTCCAGTCTTCCTGTTGTTCTTTCTACTCTTATAAGACACACATTTGTTGCCTGGAGGTATCTGCATGTGTAAATTTGGGGCTAGATCCAGGGAAATCTGCTGTCTCCGTTCATTTGCTTTATCTTCTTGCCCCAAATATTTACTCTGGGTGGGCACTGGCCCTTGTCTAGACAGGCACTGATGCAGCAATGAACACATGAAGCAAATAAAAAAGGTTCCCAACCTCTTGGGGCTTTCATTTTAGTATGGAAGGTAGGCAGGAAGTAAGAAAGTATCTGAGAAAGCCTCATTGGCCATTTGCTAAGGAGGAAAAGAGGGCAATGGAGTTCCAGAGAGGACAGTCTCAGAGGGAGATGGTAGCCAGAAAAGGCTACACGGGATGCTTGGCCTTTGAGTAAAACATGAAGGAAGTATGAAAAGTGGCCTGTAGCAGCTGGAAATGGACATTCCAGATGGACTGATAGCAATTGCTCCCGGGCCAGAGAAGACCTGGAGTGCTTGAGGAGAAGCAGACAGGACAGCAGAGCGGCTGCATGAGATAGAGAAATAGAGAGGTGTGGACGTCTAATGAAGTCACAGTGGTTGAGGAGTCAGAGTCTAGAGCCCTGCAGGTGGTCATTTCTACAACGGAATTTTGTTTTGACCTAGGTGAAAGAGGATGACATTCAGGAAGTTGAAGATCTAGAATATCAGGGCCTGTGTTATATTTTAACAAGATTATTTTGGCAATTCCATAGAATGTTCTATAAGCATATGGGAATTAGAGCAGGGAAATAAAATACACAAATGGAACATAGCCAAGTGACCTAGAAATACATTTAAGCACAGGAAACCTCAGACATAGACCTGGCATTTTAAGTGATTAATAAAACTTATTCTGTTCCATGGGTGGTACTAGATTAATATGTTACCGATATGACAAAACAAAACACCTTTATACCTTATAAATTAATTTCAAATGGATCCTATTCATAGACAAATTAGAAAAGCAACACGTATAAGGCATTATAAGAGAATTTTTAACTTTCAGCTTTGGAAGTAGGTAAGTACTAAAAGTTTCAAATGTACAAATCAAAAAGGTGTATACCAGGTGTGGTGACACATGTGCCTTTGATCCCAGCACTCAGGAGGGAGAAGCAAAAGGATCTCTGTGATTTCAAAGCCAGCCTGGTCTACAGAGTGAGTTCCTGTTTAGCAAGAGCTACATAGCGAGACCCTGTCTCACACAAACAAACTAACAAAAAAAGGTGTGATGAATATAATTAGAATAAGACATAAAACTTTATAATCATAAAAGGTATCTCAAAGTAGGGAAAATCAGATTTGCAAGACAGGCACAGTTTAAGAGATAAGACAAATAAGCCACAGAGTAGGCAATTCAGAAAAGCAGTAGACTGTACAGTCAACACACATACATTTCTGTAATAATTAAAATGCAACATTTGTCTTACTACAAGGCCTAGAAAGGACCTCCTTTTTCTTCAGTTTTGATTATCAATGCATCCCAAGTACTTAAAAAAAGAGTACTTGGGATATAGAACATAGTTAATAACTGTTTATTGATTATATGAATCTCACTAAGAATCAAGAAAATAGAAATTAGCATAATATCTGATTCACACCCAATTAGATCAGCAACATGATAGTTGACAATGTGTATTGACCCATTATACAAATGATAGAGATCCTATACAGTGGTGGTGGGAGTTGAAGTTCGGAAAAATTTGGCACTATAGTGTATTTAAAGATGATGCACCACAAGTGCTTTTCATCGGTGGATGTGTAAAAGGCAATTCTGGATCTGTCTTCTCCACCTGGTAATTAAGGCTGTGATTGTTCTCTGTTTTGGACCATCTTTTGGAAACTGTTTGAATAGCAAACAGCTTTGAAGACAGAGATCATATCTCAGTATAAAATAAGGAGCTAGTTTATAGAGGACTTGTGAGATAAGAATGCTTTCCTCTGGAGCAAGGGGTGGGAATCCTGACTCCAGTAGTTTAGAAAATGGGCTTTTTCAATAGTAAGTAAATGAAATAAAGCCTAATCAATCAATAAACACAGCCAAAAATCAGTCAATCAAACAAAGATTGAAAGGAGGCAGATTTATTGCTTAGTTAAAAAAGTAAAATAAAATAAATTTTACAAGTTTTGAAACCTAAAAGCCTAATGCAGAAGTCCAAACTGATATTGAAAATTCACTGTAGATCACTGCCCAAAAGATTTAGATTGTTCTTCTATAGTTCTATTCTAGACATCATAATTGTAAGTGAAGCCATTTTGTAAGCTCACAGACTAATTTAGAATTTAGCAGGAGTGCTTTCTCTGATTTTCAAAACCTTCACCATAGAGCTGCTTTAAGAGAGGCACCCAGCACAATGTGTGCTCTCTGACAAAGCCACGTTCTCTGCAATATTAAGGTTATTTTTCCTCAGTATCAGGAAGTTTCTGTGCACCATATGCATGTATCCAGTAGCATTATTCTGTATCAAAATATGCTTGGATGCCTGTGTGCTTAGTTTCGAAGTGAGTAACTTCAAGACAACACTGAAAATCAGAAAATCTACGTGGACTGTTTTAAGATGCAGAAACATGAGATAACAGCACATTTCACCAGGTTTGTACAACCCATGAATAAGTCTCTTCTCTGCAGGGGTAAAGATGAAAGAGCCCAACAAACTGTCAACAAGAGTGCTGGCAAAACAAGCTACTGGAAGTTTCACAAAGCCTTGTGATCTACTTGGATAAGCAACCTTAAATCATACAGAGGTTGAGTCTTGACAAAGTATGTCATTCATCTTCCAATGCACTTGTAGGGAACAAGAGCAGGGACTCACTTTGATAAGGGAGCTAGTATCTGATTCTGAACTGTGTTGGGGCCAGAATTCCCTGCATATTCCCATTTATGGAATGCCACAGATATTCCATTGTGTTCCCACTGGGTAGCTGTCTCACACATCAAATCTGCCTCAGTAGAGTGATTCTGACTCAGATCTGCTGAATGCCCTTCGCTGAAGAAGACAAGTATATTAACACAAGGAAAAGCAAGTTGCATACATCAAGAACTAGAGAATGGGGAAGGAGCCTGCCCTCTGAGGCCAGTGTTTTACCTACCTGTATGGATGCCTGCTGGCAACAGGACCGAAGGCAGTCATGTGTGTAGTTCCAGTCATTCCTCCCCAAGCATAGTTCAAAATTCACAGAATGGGGGAAAACCTATTCCATGGATGCTCTGTCCACAGGAATTTGTTGGAGTGGTCATTAGCAATGTTACCTTCCTGCTTTAACCTTATTTCTGTAGCAGAAGCCTAGGGAGATGTGAGAAAAGAAATGCCTGGATCAAGTTGCTTTCAACATTTTCTTATGGTGATATTTTGTTTGTGCTCTAACAAATAAAGCTTGCCTGGAGATCAGAGGGCAGAGCCAGCCACTAGTTATCCATGGAGGCCAGGCAGTGGGGGCACACAACTTTAATCCCAGCACTTGGGAGGAGAAAACAGGAAGATCAGGAGTTCAAGGACACACTGGGCTACATAAGATTGATCTAGTCTAAAAGAGAACCAAAGTCAGGCAATGGAGACTCCTACTTAAGATCCCAGCAAGTGGGATCTCAAGACTTTGATCCCAGTAATTGGGAAACACACATACATTTAATCCCAGCACTAGGGATATAGAGACAGGAAGTGATATGGTTGGGCAGAGAGAGGAATTCAAGGCAAGAGGAGACAGGAGCTAGCCTTTTTGGATCTGAGAAGTTGTAGAGGTAAAAGGTGGCAGTGGCTTGATCCTTTGTCTCTCTAATCTTTCAGCATTTACCCAATATCTGGCTCTTTTTTATTATTAAAACCAACTAGGATTCACAATACAGCTGCTCACCACTAGGAGTGTCTCACGTGAAGGAGCTAAAGAGAATAGCACCTACTTTCGTATTAAACCTGGATGTGGACAGTCAAAAGTGATCCTGAAAGGTACTTTGTCTACTTCTAGCCATTACCCAAGATTGTTTCCTCCTTTGAAGACACTTTGGCTGAAACAGTTATGGGAAAATAGGCTGCTATTGTCTAGGTGTACCAAGGTAGGGAGACTCACCAGTGTTAGGTAGACCATTCACCACTACTGGTTTGACCAATGTTGGAGGCTCTTGCAAGTAAAAGAAATCACATCAATGGTGCTTGAGAAAGTCCCATAAACTCTGAGGTCACCATTCTTTTTGTTTGTATAAGTAATCCCAATACTGTACTGTCTTTAAGACAATTACTTCCAGCGCTAAAGTATCTCAATTCAGGTCACTTGCAGAGACAGTGGATCCTAGACTCTGATGTATTGTGCCCAAATTTGCTAATTCCAGCTACAAAAGTAAAAAGGATAGAAGATGCTCTGATGAAAATAAAATCATTTTCAGTAAGGAAGACATCCCATAAAAGTGGTAAAAGTATCCAATATATCCAATGTGTTTATCTCAACATAAGAAGAGATGAAATAAAAACAGTATACTGAAAAATATAATTCTAAAAAAAGTTTCTGAAAATTGTGTGAATGAAAATTCCTGAAAACAAGCTCTTTGGCTGTGGAAAACCAAAACCAAAACAAAACATTCTTTGAAGAAGTCTGTATTAGCAGAGACTAGTGGACCAATTTGAATTTCAGTATTGTGGAGAGATTGGAATTTTGCAGGATCAGAGGTTAATTGCTTAATTTTGAGCTAGTTTTAGTCTTCTGGGACACCCATTTCTTGCCCCACTCTAGATTTGAACTAACACCTCATAATAATAAATAAAGCCTTTTAGAAGCTATTAACGTAGAACTAACATCTTGTGATAATAAACAAAAACCTATTAGAAGCTATTGACTTAGTATAACACTAGCTTCCACCAATCCAAGAGCTAAGATGTATCTGAGATCTAAGATCACCCATCTTGATATATCTGCCTCTGTGGCATACCCATCAATGTATTTTAAACTTACCTTGATTTATGACTTTCTTTGTTATGCAAAACTATAAAACATTATGAAACTGCATCCATGTTGGAACATGGAATTTGGGGTAACCTAAATTGTTGTTCCCAGGCCATGGGTACTCAGAATGGCTCCAGAATAAACTCTCTTGCTTCTTTTTAAAATAATTGAAATGGATGAAATGCACAGCAACCAGGAGAGTGATGCTTTCTAAAGCTCAAGGAGATTTAGAAGAATACATCTAAACAGTTAAGTGAAATTAGGAAGATAATACAGACTACAAATGAGAAATTCAAAAAAGAGGTGATAGTTTAATAAAGATGCAACAAAAATATTAGAAATCAAGAACTCAGTAAGTCAAAAACCAAAACCAAATGAACCAACCAACCAAACAAACAAACCCCAACACACCGTAAAGTCCAAAGGAAACCTCAATTTCCCAAATCCCAAAAGACAGTGAAGTAGTCCAGAAATGACAGTCTTGGGTCAGCTCAAACTGAACAATAAGAGCCCACAGCCAGCATTTCTCAGGAACCTGCAAAATGGGTTTCTGTCCGTCAGAAAGTGTCATTTGCCTTGGCAGATACCTGTGGTTGTATATCTTGTGATTGTAGTCCACAGGCTTCCCTTCTCCCAAATAAGGTGCTCCCCACCTCACCTGCCATATTCTCATTTCTCTTGAAGATAGCCCTGTTCATTTGCAGTCTGTCTGTCTTGGACTCTTTCAGAAACCTCTAGATGTTTTTTCTCTCTCTTTTACCTACAATAAAATCCTTACTTCCAAATCATGGAGTATCCATGTTTATGATTCCTGTATTGTGTATGTGTTCACACATGTGCATGTGAGCTTCAGATGTTATTCAGTGTTAGTGGGTTCAAACTGCATGCAAGAGGTTTGGGGTTCAATATCCACTACTACAAAAAATAGAATGAATAAATAAATATCAAATAAATTAAGCAAAACCTTAAAACATAGCAGATCACCAAAACACAAAAAAGAGAACAAAAAACTCTTTAGGTAAGAAGATGCACCAGGAATAACTGCACAGAATTTGATAATATAAACTTAAATAGAAACATATTGAATATTTCAATTAGGAAATACAGACTGGATGGATGGATAAAAGATAAATAAGTATGTGCATCCATTTAAGATATGAGTGTCTAAGGGAACTAGTTTACCATTAAAATACACAGAACTAAATGGAAAGACTAGAAAATGATATTCCAAGGAAATTAAGATTTAAACTGAGAAGGAGACTTCAAAGCAAAATCTTGAAGGAGAGTCAAAGAACATCACTTTATTGTTATTATTATTGTATTATTATTGTTATTATTATTATTATTATTATTATTATTATTATTATTATTTGGGTTTTTTGAGACTAAGATGCTCTGTGTAGCTCTGGTTTTCCTGGAATTAAACCTATAGACAAGGTTGGCCTTGAACTCAAAGAGATCTGTCTGCCTATTCCTTGACAGAATATCATTTTATGATGGTCAAGGGATCAATTTATCAGGAAAATGGGATGATAGTAAATTCATATGTGCTTAATATCATAACATGTAATCTTAAAAGACAAATATCTGAGCTCAAGGCAAGCTACAATGACACTGGGAGATTTCAATTCCTTACTTTCAAGAGTAAACAGATCACCTGGGAATGATGTCAATCCAAAATGTCAGCATTAAAATGTACTTTAGATTAAATTACCTTGATATTTATACAGTATTCTAGCTAAAGTTGCAGAATCTTACTCATTTCATCAGCACATGAGAATTTATAGACAATGAACTGCTAGGTCAAGAAACAAGTCAACACTTTTTTAAAAAACACTTGGTCGTAAGCTCTTTCTTCCAAAATACACTACACTGAAACCACAAGAAAAACTTTGGCAATTACAAAAATTTGGGGAAATTAAATAATTTCTTAAATCAAAAAAGAAAGGAAGCAAATTATAACAAAACCCATGGTATGTATCAAAGGCAATACAAAGTGGGACATTTGTAGCCAAAAAGGTCTACATCAGAGAAATCTAGAACCAGATCAATTTAAAATAACCACTTTATGATGTATCTCAAGGATGTGGAAAAGCAAACGTGTATTTAAAGTCAGTAGCCTGAAAAAAAAAAAAGAAAAAGAAAAATCAGAGCAGAAATAAAATACAAACTAAAACCATCAAAACCCATCCATTACCTAGTGTTTACCCCTTAAGAACTATTACATTTATTTATTTGAGGAGTATTCACTTGCATATCACATGTGTTGGGGTGAAAGGGCAACTTGTGAGATACAGTTCTTTCCTCCCATTATGAAAGTCCCAAGGATCAAACTCAGGTTTTCCGCCTTGGTGACAAGTACCTTTATCACTATACTGTCCATCTTCTAGCCCCCAAAGTCCTTGTTCTATAAAAATATTAAACAAAATGATAACCTTCTCATCATATTAACAGAAAAAAATGAAGAATCACAAATAAAACTAGAGATGACAATATACAAGTTACAACTGATACAAGGTCTCAGGTGATTGTTAGACATCATTCTAAAACTTGTGTGTCTACAAATAAAATTCTAAACAATACAGATAACTTTCTGGACATGTATGACATAACAAAATTAAACCAAGAAGTTATGAACTTTAAAAGTTGTTTCTCTCTGAGGACAAGAACCTTCCAAACTCATTCTACAAGGCATTACCCTGCTACCAATGCCTGACAAGAACATGATATAGAATAAACACAACAATGCTGATGAACATGTGTATAAAAGTCCTTTAGAAACATTTACAAATCCAATTCAACATCATAGGAAAATGATCCTATACCATGACTAAGTTGATTTCATTCCAAAGATCTAAATGCCACGTAAATAGAATGAAGGCTGAATAATGCGTGATATTCTGAACAGGTACATACAAGGCACTTGTTAAAATTCATTATGCCTTCATAGTAAAATCTCTGAACAGATAAGGCTGGGAAGAAGGTATAGCCAGACAGAGAGGGAGGCAGATGAGAGAACATAACGACCAAAAAAATCATCACAGACATGAACAACATTGTTAAGAAAAAAAAAAAAAACCCTTTCTGATACTAAAATTGGAACAATCTAAAGCCACACCAAGAAGATTAAAAAGATGAAGATTAAAACAGATAGAAATAAAATATAATAGCCAGATTCGGGAAGGGGAAGGATAAAACGAAGGAACTAAAAAGGGGGGAGAAACCCCCCCAAAAATTCAAGCTAGGCTAAGTACAAAGGGGGAACTCAGACATGAGAATCTGAAAGGAAATAGAGATATGGTTTGGATGTAGTTTGTCTTCCAAATGTTCATGCATTATATGCTTGGCCCTAAGTGGGGCAGTGTGGGCCTTTAAGAGTTGAGGCTTGAGAACTCATTTCTGTCCACTTTCACGCTACTCTTTTTTTGTATTATGATCTCTACGTCTCACATGTTTCTCTCATATGTCCTCACAGGCAACTTATGCTCAAACCATTCCCTTGACTTTGCAGAACTATGACCTAAGTGAATTTCCATTTTATAAAGTCAGCGTACCTGAGGTATCACATAATAATGATGAAATACAAAATAGTACAGAAAATTGGTATCAAGGAGCAAGGCTTTTAGTTATAACTGATTTTTTCATACTCTTATTAAGATATATCAATTAACCATGGAAATGGGTTTCATCATGACCATTTTATACAGACATATGATGCATCAATCATATTCGTCCCCATGATCCTATCTTGTCCCCGTCTCACTGCCACCAACCCTCTTCCTGTCCCCAACGAGCTCTCCTTTCATGTCTTCATGTGTGTGACTCTCCGGCTTTCATTAACCTTGTGAATAGAAGCTAGGATGAGGGTTTCTTTACAGGCTCATGGGAACTTCACCCAGGGCTACACTGCTGGAGAAAATGTTACTTCCTTCCCTATTGTGAGACTGTGGGACTTTACCTCCAGGAGTGAGAGGGAGACTTGGAACATTCAGGAGATATAATATCACGTGCCTGGGAGATCAGAGTCTTTTAATAAATTTTGCAAGGCCTTAGCTTTATAGAAAGAGTACACAATTGCTAAGAAAAAGAGGTTGCTAGGGAGAGGAGCCCCTTCAGATGTGCCATGCTGCCTGAAAGTGCTCAGAGAGCTCCTGTGGTGCACAGAGGAGCATCACCTGTTTGGGGACTGGGATTTGGGGGGATGCAGCTTCTTCTGGGTCATTCCTACTCCTCCAAGTAACCCCTCCCTCACATTTCTGTTAGTAGTTCCAGTAAAAACTTGGTTCACCAAGTTGGAGTGTGCTGCAATCATCACTTTGGTAGGAGTACCTGTGTGTGGGGTTGCATCTCTCCAGGAAAAGGCTCTCATCTACCATTAACTGTGTATGAACCCTTGAGGAGGAGTGGGCCGCCACAAGTTACTCTGTGAGATGTTAATAGGCCCATTCTTGTGCAGGTCTTGCGCAGATTATCACAGCTGTTGTGAGTTGAACATTCATATCCTACCTGAAAGTCGGCATTTCACATCTCTCCTAACCTTTCTTGTAGGTCTTAGATTCTTTCTGCCTCCTCTTTACAACATTCCCTGAGTCTTTGAGGGGGTGATATAGACATTCCATTTATATATTTTTTCATTGATATTGAATCTGTGTTACAGTTAGATTGGAATTGCTTGACAGAATAGGTATGAAAAGCCTTGTGTGCCATAATAAAGAGTTACCAAAAATTCTGACCAGGGATCATAAACTGAGGAGACCAGGGTACCAGTATCAGTTGGAAATGAGGTGAATTCTATCAGAAATTCAAGGAAAAATGCTATTTTGTTCCAGCACAACATAGAACTTGTCTCTAGTTTCCACCATAAGATTTGTAGAAGGCCAAACTTCAAAGTAAGAAGTGAGCAATTTTCTTTCTCAGAAGCTGTTTGAAATACAATACAGAGAATATTCAAGTGCTACATGGGTATTACTGAACATTCTTAGTCACAAACATTGAGACTGAAAAGCAAAGCACAGGATGAAAATATTTGGAAAATGTACAACAACCTGGCAAGAAAAATATAACCATACATAAGAAATAAGGGTGTGGCTAACTAGTTGCTTGTTGATAAGATTTGCTTGGACTATAATTACAGTCAGCAAAGACTCTTCAAGGAGACCTTAAAAATCTTTGAAGTAGTTTACCCATCACAGGCCCAAAGGCTTGGAAGGGCTGCATAGCTTTGTAGAATCCTGTAGTCATAACATCACTCTGTAATGAATAACTGCCTTGGAACTTGCTTCTCTGCAAGCAACTACCAAGGAAGTTGTTAAAGCTGTTGCAGAAGTAGAAGCAGCAGGTGGTGATGCTAGTAGCAGATATTGGTGTCCATAGATGCCATCGTGAATAAAGTAAAAGTTATAGGGTCATGGTTACTTGCCACAAGGCTTGAAGGTGAAAAGTTTGTCAAAGGATCAGAGTTCCATTGAGAGCTTGTTTTGAGATAATCCCTGATAGTTGTGCCCTTCTCAAAGAGATTGCAGAGACAACAGCATTCTCCACCCACCTAGAAAAAACTGTCATTATCCAGCAGCTTTGGAGTGTGACCATGTAGCCTTTAACCAGGAAAATCAAGTAAGTGAGGCTTCAACCAAAACCTGGGGACCTGCCCCATGATGAAGCATTGCAATGGATTTTAGACTTGGAGCTCAAAGATTTAATGACTTGTTTTGTTTTGAGCTTCCCTTTTTGGGAAATTGCTTCATCCTTATTGCTCATTTGTCATTTTTGGAGTAGGAAAATGATCCTGTCTCTGTCTCACTAACATAGCTTGGAGGTATATAAACTGATTTTTTGTTTATGTTTTATTTTGTTTTCAAGACTCAATATACAGCGCAGCTGGCCTGAAATTTATGGTCCTGTTGCTGCATCTTCACAGGTTCTGAGATTACAGGCTTGTTCAAAAAAACAGACTTGCTATGTTGTTTTTAAAATTATTATTTGACAAGGGGTTCACACTGGAGGCTCGAATGTAATTTTTGGGCATAAAGTGTATATTGATGTTGGATGATTTAATATTTGGGGACTTAGGAAGGGAATGAATGCATTTTGTATTATAAGACAAACCTTGGAATCAAGGAGCATCATACTGTGGCTTAAATGGGTCCCTCAGAAATTCATATGTTGGAGAGTTGTTTCTTAGATCGGTAGTATTGGATGTTGTTGGACTTTTGCAAGTGAGAAGCATAAATAGGAGGTAATTTTAAAGAAATGGTAGAATTAAATATCTTTCAAAATCAAGGATTGGAAATTAATAACACATTTTATGAAGCCAAATATAATCTTGATATCTAAGCCAGATGAAAATGTATTATTAAAGAAAACCATAGGCCAATATATCTGATAAATATGTATGTCAAGAAAGCCTCAAGAAAACATCAGCTAATCAAATTCAGTAATACATCTAATTATACATCATTACAAAGAGAGATTTATCCCTGATGTGGGTTGCATCTTGGCATAGCATAAACAGATCAGTCAATGTGATACAACATATGAACTTATAGACTTATAGATATACATGATCATGTCTATTGATGCTGAAAAATATTCATTGGGAGATGGAGGCAGGAGGGCAAAAGTTCAAGGTAAACCCTGGCTATATAGAAAACTTGAGACAAACTTGGGATATGTGAGACATTGTTCAAACAACAACATTCAGAAAAATGCAACATTTTATTTTTCTGGATAAAATTATGAAGTGTTGACAGTTTCTCCAGATAAGAAGCTGTTTAACAGCTAACATGATTATCAATGGGATAAAACAAAGTTTCTTTTCTATTATGAGATTTTCTGCAAGGTAAAGGCAAACACTGTCACATAATATGAAATAATTATCACAAGCCATCAGACAAAGAAAAGAAATAAATACTATTCAAATTGGCAAGGAAAAAGTAAATTTGCTTATTTCCAGATAACATGATTTTATAACACAACTTTCCAATTAATCTACCCCCACATAATTAGAACTCAAAAGTGAACAGTAAAACTTCAGGACACAAGACAAATGCACAAAAAGTTTGTGATATCTCTACACATAAATAATTATTTACTTGAAAAATAAATCAGTGTCATTTATGATAACATCAAAAGACCAGAGGGAGAGTAACAAGGTAGCTTAGGAAGTAAGATGGATGAATACTTAAGTAAGATGTCTAAGGATTTGAGTTTGATTTCCAGGACCCATGTGGTGGACAAACAGATTCAACTCCAGCAAATTACTCCTTGCCCTCCAAATACTTTTCCACAGTGGCATGCACATGTTCATACATACATACATACATACATACATACATACATACATACATACATATGTATTTGCATGCATATACACATATAAATAAGTTAAATAAAATAATTAAAAATCAATAACACTTAGAATAAACTAAACCATGGAGATGAAAGATCTATACACTGAAAATAAAAGTTATGAATGACAGCAAGCAGAAAGAAATGGAAAGATTTTTTCTTTGCACCAAGATCAGAAGAATTTTCAAAGTGCCTCTAATCCCCAAGTAGAGCAGAAATCTATAGATCTTAACGGTACTCTTCAAAGAAACAAAAAAAATATCTTAAAATTGTTATGGAACCACAAATCTTAAATAGCCGAAGTCATTTTGAAAAAACTGAAACTATTTGGTACACTAGTTTAAATATTCTTAATTGTCAGAGTATCACACTACTGATTTATAGTTACATTACAAACAAATAGCAATAAAAACAGTATAATAGTGACATAAATATAGATCTGCTGATTTCATAAATAAATCCAAACATATACAGTGAAGTACGTGTTCAATGTTACATTTGTTTATTTTATGCATATGAGTGCTTTGCCTTCATGTATGTATATACACCACGTGCATGCTTAGTGATCTCACAGGTCAGAAGAAAACATCAGAGCGCTTAAAACTGGACTTACAGACAGCTGTGAGCCACCATGTGAGTGCTGCGAATCAAATCCAAGTCCTCTAGAGGAGCAACCAGTGTTCTTATCCACTGAACAATATCTCAAGCCTTGTGATCAATTACTTTTTGAGAAGAGCACCAATTGAAACAATCCCTTCAATAAATAGCGCTGTGAAGACTTAATTGCCACATTCAAAGGAATGAACTTGGACATTGCTGATGTGTATATATAACAGTGTTGGTTCTTAAAAGGTTAGGACTATGAGCCAGCACTTCTACTCTTCAGTATATACACAAGTTAGCAAAAATCAGGGATTCAAACAAATGTTTGTACTTTAATGTTAAGAGCAATATCATCCACAATAATCAAAAGGCAGAAATAGCTCTAATTGTTTTTATCAGATAAGCTGATAAATCAATATTTTATGTATGAAATGTAGCATTATCCATGCTTAAAAGGTAATAAAATTGTTTTATCTGTAGTACTTGTGATCTAATCCAGGATCTTGTGCAAATCAGAAAACACTCAATGAAGCTAAATCTTCATCCCAAAAGTGATAAAATTCTCATACATATTATAACCAGAATGGACATTTAAAATACCTTGTTAATTAAAAATAAGCACGAAATGACAAAACTATATTATTCTTCTCAGATGAAATATCAGAATAAACAAACACACAGAAAAGGCTAGGGGCTGAAAGGATTAATGAGGAATCATTCACTAATGGGTGTTTTCTGCTTGTGATAATTGTAGCCAGAAGTTTCTCAGTCCAGCCTAGCCTAGTAGTCCAGACGAATTTCTCCCATCCGTGGTCCCACAGTCACTTATAAAATAATTACTGAGAGGCTAATATTAGTTACAAAGTGTTTGGTCTATGTCTCAGACTATTACTATGTAACTCTTGCATCTTAAACTAACCCATTTCTATTAATCTATGTATCGCCATGTGCCCAATGGCTTACTGGTACTTTCACATCTTGCTTCTTGGACAGCTGGATCATGTCTCTCAGACTCTACCTTTCTTCTCCCTGTATCTCTCCTTGGATTTTGTGCCTGCCTTTATGTTGTCTTATTGTAGACCAAAACAGCTTTTTTTAATTAACCAATAGTAGTAACACATATTCACAGCATGCAGAAAGACTATCACACAGAAGATAATGTAAAAGTTTAGAAAACAGATATCATGGTAATAGTTTTTGCAACAATGGAAATGCACTTGATGCCACTTAAAATGGTTAGAATAGTGGATTTTATGACATTGTCTATTGTATCCAATTTAAAATGACCCTCTACAAATGTTATACAATTCACTAGTATGAATGTGAAAATTCACATAATTATCTAAGTTTTCCCTGAAAATTCAATTTCATAATGAGAAAAAAAACCAGATGTCAACAAACCAGGACTAAAGAGAAACTTTCTCAATGAAATTAAAGTAATATGTTGAAAATAATGCATATATATCCAACGATGAAAGTCTGAACATCCTACACACACACACACACACACACACACACACACACACACAAGCAAAGAAAACAAAGGATATTATATCAGTCATCATTTCTATTAATCATTGTAGGAGACAGTTTAGAAAGAAAATTTATGCAAGAAAAAGAAATAAAATATTCACAATAGAACAGTATAAGGCAAACTCTATCTGCAGATGACTCCATTTTATAGAGAGATAATCCTAAAGAAGCCATGAGAAACTGTTAGAATGATTAAATGATTTGGCTAAGTTTCAGGCTATAATAAGGACTGTTTTTATGCCCCCATAAATATGTTTGTTGATGTATACTCCCAAATATGATGACATTTGGAGGTAGAGCTTTTGTGAGTTAATTAGGTCATAAAAGTTAGCTCTTATAAATTTAGTGTCATTATAGGAAGAGGCAGAAACTTTGGCTCTCTCTCTCCTTTTTATAATGTAAGGTTATGAGATGAGGAACAAATACAATCAAGAAGAGGCCTTGCCTTAAACTTCCTCTAAGAACATGAGAGATAAATTTGTGTTGTTTAAGATACTAAAAATATGATAATTTGTTGGGTCAAATCAAGCTAACATTGGAAATAACATTGGTATTTCAAAATTATTTGTGTCTCTAAGCATCAGTATTGAAAAATATTAATAGGAAATTGAGTACTTTGACTAGTCAACCACTTCCTATTGCAAAAGAAGTTTCTCTGATTGGGTCAATAATCTATGAACACAAACATAAAACAATTTTACCAGCAAATCATATTAACTTGATATTAGCAATAGCTTCCACAGGTCCCATTAGCTACCCAGCCACAGGTTTCTGACTTATAGTACCTAACATGGGTCCCCTCTTGTGAAGCAAGCCTTAAATTTGATTGGAAATCAAGTTAGTTTCAACCATAATACTCATATCATCATTGCATCAGTAGACAATCTTGCCTAGCAGACTGGCATAGAATTTAAGGTTCACAACTAAATAGAACTGTTGGTGACAATTCTGCTCCAAAGTCTGAATGTATACATGTTGTAGCTTAAATATAAAATGCCTCCTATAGGCTTATGTGTTTGAACACTTGATTCTTAGCTGGAGGAGTTGTAGGTTATAGAACTTTTAATTGATTTATATTAAATTTTGTGCATTGTGTATGAGTATGTGCGTGCATGTGCATGCATGAGTGCGTATGTTTGTGTGTGTGTGTGTGTGTGTGTGTGTGTGTGTGTGTGTGTGTCTACAGATAGAGATGTTGGATCCTCTTGGGATTGGAGTAATGGACAGCTGTGAACCACCTGACATGGGTGCATAGAACAGAGCTAGATACTCTGCAAGAATAGTATATTGCCCTGGTTATAGAACTTTTAAGAGGAAATTGTAAGCAGTTTCTAGCCCATCTAGCCCCGAGGTCCGAGACAGCCCTCAGCTCAGCTGCCACTTCATCCCAAGTAATCACACAAAGGCTTATGTTAATTACATGTTGTTTGACCTATGTCTCGGGCTTGTTGCTAGCTAGATCTCTCATCTTAACCCGTTTCTATTCATCTGTGTCTTGGTCTTGGTCATGGCTTACCTGAGTACCTTTCCATCTTCCTTTCTCAGCTGCAGCTCACAGCCACTCCTTTTGACTCTGCCCTCCTTCCCTTTTATCTATGCTTAGATTTCCCACCTGCTTCTAAGATGCCTTTTCATGGGCCAAAACAGTTCCTTTATTATCAAACAATAGTTTACAACATACAAAAACACATCCCACATCAAGAAATACGTCACTAGAGATGGGATTGGAGATTTTGTTTCCTGGCACTACTAGCTGTTCTTTCTCTGTTTCTTGAGTGTGGCTACTGTGTGGTCAGCCAGCTTCCTGCTCCTGCCACCATGGCTTCTCTGCCTGTTTCCATTATTCTCCACCACAATGGACTGTATCCTTCTGAAACCATATGACAAAAATAAACCTTCTCTTATTGTTTTTGGCAGGGTATTTTATCATACCAAAGAAAGAAGCTGATGCATTACACAACAAAACCTAGCCAGTAGAAAGGAAGTATCTAACTAATTTTAAGTCTTGAAAGCAAGAAATGTAATTAAGCAATAGTGGCTTGCCATCTATTGTAGATGTAATAGATGCCATCTATTACATCTACATCTAGCATGTAATCAACACTATTGGCAACAGCCTATGTTGTATGGGATATCTCAGGGCCTTCCCTAGCAACCACTTATAAGGAGGTAGGCAACCTATGACTCTGAGATTTTATTTAATAACTATGTGGCTTATGGGAAACATCTTTCCCCACTCACACAAAGTGATTTCTGCATTTAATGCCTAATTGGTGTATTTACGTTTACAGACACAGGCAGTTGTAAGATAGTTCAATTATCTTTTTAGGCATCTATGCCATGATCAACTACAAAACTAAGAATTTTATAGCTGTGCCTGACCCTTGCACACTGTGCAGACTTATTTCTTCTCCCCACTCCTTTACGGGCACCTGTGCAAACTCCAAGCTCCAGTTCCAGGAATGGAAGAAGGCCAAAAGAGGTCAGGATGCTAAAGAGAATGCAAGAAGTCCCAGACAGATAACATACACTTTATTCCCTAACACTCAGGCTCCAAAGCAAGTAGACACTGTCAGTCATCCAGGCACACACTAGCACACCTGAACAACACTCAAGAAGCTGTAGGCATGCATACAGACGATCACACAGGCTGCATAGAGTTATGCAAACAGGCCTACCTGTAGACAGGCTCACATAGACAGGTGTATGATGGCCAAGGCTCAGGCTTCTGATCTCAAGGCTATATTTATACAAAAAAACGCAGAAAGGTATCGCTATGCCCAGAATAGTTATATCTAGCATTAGACATTTTTGTCCACATAACATGTCCATGTAAATGCCATCTTGTCTAAACATAAACTGGCCCTTACACTCCTGTTCACTAAAACTTAAATATCTTTCATATACCTTGCTAGTTTTGTAAGATAGTCAAAAGTTATCATTATATAATGAAGCCACTTTGAAAATGGTGGGCAGTAACTATGAAGACTTAGCACCATCTGTTCCAAGCAAGTGGTGCCAAATTATTTTGGCAATTAGTAGCTGAGTATACTAAACACAAACAAAACATTAGCAAGGCCCAGGAAAGAATGAAAATATCCCATAACTTCTGTTACTTGTTTCTTCAAAAAGCATTTTTTTTGGGGGGGGGGGTATAGCAGCATGGATGGAAGGTACTACTCTATTTGCTTCTCTATAATTCACAATCATTTTCCATTAGTTATCTTGAGTCCTAATCTTGTGGCACTTCCATGGCACAACTACACATTTTCCTAACCCTGTAGACCTCAGAAAATCTGGACTATGCTGCTTCTCCTGGTCTGGGACCATGAGAGAATGAGATCATGCTCTTAATTGATGCATGTATTCCAGTTTCCTGGGTTGGGCATGCTCTGAGCTTGTACTACCTTTCCATTGGGCATATCTGACCACTAAAAGCATCCAAAACTTGGCAAAATTATGCTTTCTTCAGGAGATGAATGTACATAACATAGCATGGAGGGGTAACTGTCCCTAATAAGGAGAAGCTTCAACTTTGACCTACACCACTCTATCTCCATTGTCTATATGCTAATGGCCATTATCCCAAGTACTTCAGGAGCCTATATGCAACCAAAGTACACATGGTTCCGACATGTAAACCAATCCCAAATAGTCTGCACATTAGAATAGGGTCAATGAATCTCTAGTTCAACATGAATTTTCTTGTTGCCCTGCATGACTTTTACCTGCAGGCAACCTTGAGCAGCCTGTAAGGGAAACAAGTGAAGCAGGTCCCTTAACATTAGATTTCCACCCTACAATAACAGTCAGTAAAGTGATGATCACCTGAAACCCCCCCCCCCCTTTGGTGAAGTCATCAGGCTTCACCAAATAGAAGCTCACAAGTACATCTGGCTTTTTGAGCCCAACTCCATAAGAAATTCCAGTACGACAAAAATCAGATCATATTTGTTTTTTATCGAAATGGGACCGGCCTCATTTTATTTTTCATTTTCTTATCCCTTCTTACCTCTTAAACATTTTATGAGTTCCTTTTACATTCCATGCTAAGTCACCGTGATCCACCAGAGTCTTTACTACCTCCTAAAGATCATGTCCTATAGTGGTTCTCATCAAAGCTATTACATTTTCATACCAGTCTGGAGGTCTCTGTTGACTCATCCCCCTTCCTATCTCTCCAGCTAGCATAATCCTCTCTGACCTGGGGAACTCAACATCACACAACACCTCTATGTCCAGTTCTCTCATCATTCCTGTTTCATTTTTTTCCATCTGCATTGTTTGTTTCTCCCATGAGTGCTATGGGAAATTTTTGAATCCTGGGAGGGACTATTTAGTACAGATCTAGTTTGTTCTTTCCCTTTTTCATGCATACTTCTCTCAAGAACAAGAAACAGCAACCCATGAGCTTTGTCTCTTATGATGCACTTACACACACAATCAGAGACTGACATGGAGATGGAATCCATATGTCTTCATCTCATAGTTTTATCATTATACAAACAAGTACTTATGGCCAGACATATAAACTTCAGTTGTTTGTCTTATCACCCATAGAGGAAACAATCTAACTTTTGCTGCATCTTGTTTATAATCATGTTCTATATTTGCAACTTCCAGGGACTGCCATATACGTCCTTGTCTTTCAGGCATTTTTGAATTATCTTAATTTTCTCTTGGTATACTACGTTTATCAAGGGGGTGTACCATCCCATAAGATAGACATATTCCATGTGGAATTTCCACCTTGATTTTCCCTCTGGATAGATAGTTTAATTTGAATCACATGTATTATAATTCCTAGCAATGGCATTGTAACTGCTCTGTAGCCAGAAATCACACTATTTAGCACATGCAGAATGACCACAATGAGAATAACCCTGTGGTGCTTCACTGCCCCCACACACCTTAGCTTTAGTTGCATGTCATGCGACACATAGCAGGAACAATGTAGCTACACTCAAACCCATCTTTGTTTCTGCAGGATCTATATTAAGGCATCAGATATTCTCTAACTTATTCCTGGGGAAGATGTGAATAAATGTCTGCTCACCACACAAAGAACATCAGTGATGGAATGAAGAAATGTTTCTTTCCCAGTCTTACTTTAGTTAATCAATGAGTTTAACTGGAGTTTCCTACAGTGAGTGAGGTGGTTGGTTATAGGAACATGGAGAACTTATGGGCAACTGCACAACCAGAGAAAATCCCCCAGAAATGATTAACTGTAAATATCACTGGGTTCTCAGCATCTTCTGAGTACTGCATCACATTGTGAGCCATCTGCTATTCCCATAAGAGTGTGGTGGTAATGTTTTCTTGTCTTATAGGGGTCTTATGTGGGTAATTCAGGTGTTCTAATTTCAAGACAGCAATGGTCATGTCAGGTCTGGAGGTAGAGCTCCACAGCAATGAAACTGTGTTTTGCAGTATGAGCTGATGCTAGAGATTTACAACAATTCCCAATGCATTTATATGGTAACATTTCTGGTAACCATTTTAAACAGTGTTCTGTTGCCTGGATGTACTGTGCTCAGGATTAGAGATCATTGCATTCTCAACTAGGAGCGAAGGCATATGTCTGAAATTTCAATACCCATGAGGCAGAGGAAAGAGGCTCACTGAGAATTTGCGGATAGCCAGGTTAACACACAGGGAATTGCAGGCCAGCATAGTGAGATTGTCTCCACAGCAAACAAAGCAAAACAGCAACAAAAGCAAAAAGAAACCCTTGCATTCCTTTATCCCAAAACTGCTTCTCTGTGTTGGAATAAGGGAGAGAGAAACAGAGAGAATATGAATATATGAATGTGTGTTTGGGTCCATGGGAGTAAAGTTGATACAAATCCACAGTGGCTTGTCTAAACTGTAGGAAAAGGATCCAAACATGTTCTTCAATTTCAAGAATACATTCAAGAAAACCAGAAAGAATTATTGTCACACCAGATAGTGATATACTGAACTATGGCAACAAGAAATAGAAATGAAGACATGAAACCTCCAAAGGGAAATAATAACGTTTCAACAAATGGATCCCAATTTGAGATAATCTTTGAGATGCCCAGGAATCATTTCAAATATTGATCCTAAAGAAACTCAGTGAGATGTAAGACAATATGGTTAAGCAATGCAAATAAATGAGATCAATGCAGGATATGAATGTGAAATATACACAAGAAGAAAGCAATAAAAATATTGTAACTAAAATTTCCAGTAATGACCTGAAAACAATAGAGAGAGCTTCTAAAACATATTTAATTAAGGGAAAATAATTTCTTTTTTATTTGAAGACAAGCATAAATAGTACAAAATGACAAAAAATAAAAAATTAAAAAGATGTTTAAACTTGTATAACAGTAAAGGAAGAAATTCCATGAGCTGTGGGCATTCCAGAAGGAAAACAATACAGGAAAAGCAATGAAAACCTATTTTGTGAAATACTGGCTTAAAATTCAATATTTTAAAAAATCTATATCCTGATGAAAAGGGTTTCAGGAATAACCTATTAGACAGATTCAGACCTTCACTGTGGGGAGAGCCCATCAAAGATGACCACTGTGTCTACAGTGTATAGCCAATAGAAAGTCTTCCAGCCAGTTAGGATCATGCCCAAGTATTTTAGGATTTAGGTGTGGTTCTAAGTGTCCATAACGTGGGGTTTTTTTTTTTTAAAGCGGAGATCTCATCCTGGCATCTTGCTTGGCAACTTCAGGGCATCTGGGCTTGACAGAGTAAGCAGTTTGAAGTGAGTAGTTTTAACAGAAGCTAAACTAAGCTGTTAGTCAGCTGGAGGGGATTCCATACAAACAGGCAGCTATGATAAAAGATTAGCTGGAGGAAGTTCTACAGAAAGAGGCAGTTTTAACAATGGACAAGATAAATTAGCTAGGATAGCCTGACCTTTGGTTCCTTGAACAGAGTTCAGTAGGTTTCCATGATCTCCATCAAGATAAGATTTTAGTAACATCTGGAATAGCCTCAGTAAGAATACAAGATGGAGGAACCTCAGCACTATCTTTCCCTGCCACATCATCCTGACATATTGTAGTCAAAAGGTCAACAACAAACAGGACAAAGATATAATCTGAAAAAGAGCAAAAGAAAAAATATTAGGTCATATATAATGGCAGGCTCATCAGACAAAGCAGGTTGTTTTTAAGCACAAACATTGTAAGACAGAAGAAAATGAGATGATAGGTTCAAATTACTAAGAAAAAGTATTGACCATGAATATTATAATCAACGAAATTAACTTTCTGTCTTGGTTGATTTGGGGGGGTTGTTGTTTGTTTGCTTGTTAAATTGACACAAAGTAAAGGTCCTCTGGGAAGAGGGTGCCACAATTGACAACATGTCCCCATAAAATTGGCCGGTACATAAATCTGTGGGGCATGTTCTTTATTAACGATTGATCATAGGAAGGTTCAACCTAATGTGGGTGGTGCCATTCCTGAGCTGGTGGTTCTGGATTCTGTAGGAAAGTAGGTTGAACAAGCTAGTAATAAGCACCCCTCAGTGGCTTTTGCATCAGTGCCTGCCTCTCAGACCCTGCCCTGTTTGAATTTCTGTCCTGACTTATCTTGGTGACGGTGTACAACTTAAGAATAGTTAGATGAAATAAGCCTTTTCCTCTCCAAGTGAGTTTGGACAGAATTTAATCACAGCAATAGTAAAAAAACTAAGGTATCTTCAAAATAACCTATTTCATACATACAGTTAAAATAGGAATTTCCACTATTCAGATCAGTTCTACCACAAACACCTATGGGATTTCTATGCTACAAATGAAAGGGTCAATACCATCTTTAACTCTAATGAATGCACAAAACTCCCTGAGCAAAAAATACACAAAAGAAAAGATGGAAAGGAAATTAAACAAAGCATGTGAAAGAACTTCCTATTTACAAAAGAGAATATTAAGAAAGAAGTAAAGCAAAACTAATTACATAAAGCAGAGTAACCCAAAGTAATGAAAAGAAGAAATTCATATCCATTAATAATAACCAATGACCCAAATATCAGACTTGAAAGTTCAAAACATATGTTTGGCTGAATATATATAAAAATAAGACCTAGACCATATGTTCCCTACAAGAAGCTTACTTCATTGAGTGTGCGTGCATGCATCATGCGTGTGTGCGTGTGTGCATGTGTGTGTGTGTATGTGTGTGTGTCTGTGTGTGTAATGGAAAAAAAGATATCATGCAACTAAACATCAAAAAATGTGAAGGGTTAGCTATATGTATAGCAGATAAAAGCAACTATTATGGTTTGGATGCAAAATATCCCTTTCCCACAATAGAAAATCATAGAAGCAGAAAATCAATGAACATATAATTGAACCTCACTGTGGAGAAAATGGATCAAATACACAGATACAGAATTGATCCAATGCAGACAAATACACATTCTATCATCAGCAAATGGAATACTCTCCAGCTCCTGGGCAAAGCCACAAATTATGTCTCAATAAGTTTTAAAAAATCATGTCATGTCACTCAATAATGAATTGGAACTATAAATTAATGAGCAATATAAATTGCACTAACACTAACCTGGAAATTAAATAGCATATTCCTAAATGACCAATAGAGGAAATGAAAACAGAAAGTAAACCATTTTAGAGATGGACAAAATTGAAAACACTGTATAACAATACAGCTAGCTCTGTGACAGCAAACCCAATAGCAAGAGACAACTTATAGCAATGAATATATATATAAAAAAACAATGTACCACCAAGACAGAGAAAAGACAAGAATATACGAAGCAAAAAGAGGGAACAAAAATTTAAATAAAAAACACAAAATATGAAGTTAGTCTTTTGAAAAACACAAAGAAAATTTAGTTAACTTGAGAAAAAGAGAACACCAAAATAAATAGCTTTAGAGATTAAAAAGTAAATATTATAATATATGCCACAAAATGCAAAAGTTCATAAAAAGTATTCAATAGTAAAATCTAGAAGAAATGGATAAATTCTTGAATGCGTATACGTGTGAAACTGAGCCAAGAAAATAAATTGAAAAATATGACCAATTCATTACCTGTATAATGACAATGACATTGAAAAAGTGCTTAAAATTCGTCTAAAACTTCAAAACTTAATGGCAGGTAAACTATACAAACACTGGAGGAAGAATTGATTCCAATTCTCTTTATTCTGTTCCAAAAAACTGAATTTAAGAGAACTTTCTCAAACTGTTTTTACATGAGGATAGTATTTTTTATAATAAAACTATACAAAGACATAACATCAAACTCCAAACCTCTAATTCTGATAAACATAGATTAAAAACAATTCAATAAAATTATGAATACAATCTAAGAATACATAAAAAAGATAAGATACCACAATTGGGTATGAATCCTTCAAGGATGCAAGGATGAGCAACACTTGTGAGTATATATAATCCAGCACATCAACAGAAGGATGAAAGTGTATGTTTCTTCCAATAGGTATAACAAAAGCATTGATAAGTTTCAAAACCCATTACAATAAAAAGTACCAACAAATTAGGTATAGAGGAACCTATTTCAAAGTCACAGAGGCTGGATAGAAAAAACCCATTGCCACTGTCATGCAGAAGAAAAAAAAAGAGCAGTATATTCTCTAATCTTAAGAACAAGACCAAGTTCTCAATCTCCACTATTCATATTTAATATAACATACACAACTCCAAACATGATTAAAATAAAAATGAGAAGTATTGTAGTAAACTATCCATATTTGCAGAAAATTTGTGCTCTACATTGAAAAATGTTAATATGGCATAAAATTTTTAGAACCTTTAGACAAATTCAGTAAAGTGCCAGAAAATGAAATCGGCATGCATTTCTAAAGTCAAATAGTGAATTTTCTGAGGAATATAAAGAAAGAAACTCCATTTATAATAGCTACAAAATATTTAAGAATAAGGCTTCAGTATATAGCTCATTGGTATAGTGTAAGCTATAACACACATGAGGCCTTGAATTTGATTTCCAACACTATTTAATTATTTATGAGTAAACTTAACCAAAGAAGTGAAGATCTCTAATAAAACAAAACAATGTAAGATATTGGAAAGATAAATTATGAAACATAAACACAAGAGTAATTATGTGGCCAGGGAATAAAGGCATCAATATTGCCTATATGACCATAGTACCCAAAGTTATTCAATGTAACTCTTGTCTAGTAATTTTCTATTTAAGAGGTGAAAAATTCCTGTTGTTCTGATGACACACAAATGACTTAGAATAGTTAAAAATGATAACACAGAAACAGGTGAATAAACAAAGCTTCAGGCATCATATGTGTCCTTAAAAACCCACTATTAAAATACAGTTGCTAGTCCAACATTGACACAGCATAAAAATAAATGTATAAACCAATGGATCATTATATGCAACACAGAAATAAATCAGTACTCACAAGCATTGTTTTTCTGAAATAGTGCTAAGAACAGACTATAAAGAGAACAGTATCTTCAACAAACAATGCTGAGTAGGAAAATTAAATAGGAGAAGAATATAACTAAAATCAACTCAAAGTTCTTCAGAGTTCTAAGCCTGAAAGGATGAAATGGATAGAAGCAAAGATACAGAAAATACTTTAAAATATCACTGTAAGTAATAATGTTCTGTATAGAATCCCAAAGCACAGTCTACATATATGTGTGTATCTGTACATGTGTGTGTTGATATATATATTTAATAAAACCAGTCTGAAATATCAGAGAACAGATCCACCCACAGTCAATCCAGGAGGATGAGAAAGTGGTAACTCATACCTTTAATCCCAGCACAGGGAGGAAGGGGCAACCAGGAGTGGTGACCTAGCCTATTGGAATTGGTGACCTATGCCCTTAATCCCAGCAGATCTGAGTTTGAGGCCAGTTTGGTTTACAGAAGGAGTTCCAGGCTCCCAGGCCTTTTAATCTCATAACTCTAGAGACAGAGGAGATCTTTCTGTGTTTCTGTGAGTTCAAGGCTAACTACCAAGTAGTAGTAGCCCATGCCTTTAATCTTAACTTGGATGTGAAACAACTGGGTGAAGAGGGTATTTAAGGCAGGCATAGAAAGACAGAGGAAGCAGTAGAAGCCAGGAGGAGTGAGACTGAGGAAGCTGGAAGACAGCTGGGTGAGATATGACTGTGGGGTTTCCTCTCTTTGATATTTCAGCCTTTCCCTGAGGTCTGGCTCTGAGTTTTCTTTATTACAACCAGAATTCATGCAACATATATATGTGTGTGTGATTACATATGTATATATATATATATATAATATATATATATTAAAGAAGAGAAGAGATCATGAAATCTGAGGAGTTGGATGTCATGGGAGAAATTAGGGGAGAATAAGGTGGAAATTATGTAAACAGTACTCATATAGGAAGTTCTCCAAAAAGATAAATAAAATAAATGCTTTTAAAAAGGAAGGTAGACAGTTACATCAAATTAAGTAGCTTCTTAACAGCAAAGGAGAGAACACACACACACACACACACACACACACACACACACACACACACACACACACACACAAACACACACAAATTGTACCCAAACGGAGTTAATTGGAGTCAAAACTAAAATGAGATTTTTGTTTTATTGATGTCACAATCACTAGGTTCATAATGATAAATTCTATCAAAGATACTGAGAAATGGGAATTCTTATATACTATTATAGGAATATAAAATAGTAAAGCTGTAACTCAGTCAATATATTTTAATCAAACAACTTAAAATAGAAGTATTCCATAATGTATTGTTTCACTGTTTATGCACATCTAAAACTAGTCAGTTTTATCACTGAGTCCATGATCTAGCTAATTCAGCAATGGCTGGCTGTGAACAGAATGTCCAAGAATCCAGTAGCTGTTTGGTCTACAAGGCTGTCTCAGCTGGTCTTCAGTATACATTCGAATCCAGAAGAAGATGCTCTACTGCCAGTGATGAATTGCCAGTAAGAATGAGAGCAAACAAAGAGAGCAAAGCTTCCTTCTTTCATATCCTTTATATAGACTGCCAGAAGAAGCTGTGGCCCATGTTAGAGGTGGGTTTTCCCACTTCAAAGGGTCTGGATTAATAGTGTGTATTTCTACCTCAAAGATCCAGAATAGAAGTGAACGCTTCCACTTCAAATTAAGTAAAAAATCTCTTACAGTATGTACTTCCATTTTGGGGCTTAATTAATTCCAGATATAGTCAAGTTGAAAACAAAGAATAGGCATTATGGGATGTATATCCAAATTAGATGAGATATTACTAATAAAAAGATACTTGCAGATCTATGTGTATTGTTGTACTAGTCACAATAGCCAAAGTACCTAACCAGCCTGATGTACTTTTGTGAGTAGATAAATGGACAAAGAATGCATAGTGTATTTATATAATGGAATACTACTCATCTTTAAAAAAGTGAAATTTTAAAATTTTAGGCAACATACATGGAACTAGTGAACATATGTTGAATTAAAGATGCCAGACATGCAGAAATAAACATTATGAGTTCTTACTCTTAAATAGAATCCAATGGATTGAACAGATGACTCTGGTTCTGAATGTTCTATGTTAGGAGTGGCTATAGTCAAGAAATAAAAGGAGCTGGGTGGTGATGGTGCACACCTTTAATCCAAGCCCTCAAGAGGCAGAGACAGGTGGATCTCTGTGAGTGGGCCAGCCTAGTCTACAGAGTGAGTTCCAGGACAGCCAGGGCTGTTACATGGAGGTACCCTGTCTGGAAAAAAAACAAAACAAAACAAAACAAAACAAAAAAAAAATCAAACCAACAGCAGCAAAGGAAATCATAAACCAATGCGTTTGGTAAATGTATTTGTGGGTACTTCAGTTAAGTAGGTAGAAGCAGGAAAAACTCTGATATAGGTTTCAAATGGCATTAATAGCTTTTACATAGTTAGATACTAATGATCTACCACACTGATACATTACAAAGATTCTGCGTGTGATTCAGGAGGATGTTAAGTCAGATACAGATGTGGGCAATAAATGGTTCCTAAAAATACTAAAGACACCTCAAGACAATTTTGGCTCTCAATCAGCAACATCCCAACTCTCCATAATTACAGAAACTTTAATCAGTAAATCAGTGTACAGAATATTCAATTAAAGTGTCATTGTTTTAGGGAATTTCAATTCATATAACACTCAGATGAGCTGGAAAAAACACTGTTCTTTTTTTCTAAGAAAATTAATTCACATGATTGGTAAAAACTGCAATAAAGTATGGCTTAAGGTCAACATTCTGGTACTTCCCTCTGTAGCTGCAACCCTACATAGAAACATACATAGATTGAGAAAATTAAAGAGAGAGTCCAAAAAGTAATCCATGCAGCTACAGCTACGTTGATTGTTGACAAAGATGGTAAAAACATACATTATCAAAAAGACAGACTCTTCAACATATAGTGATAGAAAAACTGGATATTCATATACAGAAGAAGTTATATTCATATCTCTGATATTGCACAAAAGCAGTTCAAGATGAACCAAGGACCTTAACAGAAAATCAGACATGCTAAAAATCTCTGGAGATGAACATAGAAAAAACACCATGAGATAAAAAAAAAAAAATAAAGAAAAATGGGGTAGAATCGATGTGGCATGAAAGTAGAAATGGGATACTGGTATTGCAAGAAGCAGCAGAATTGGACAAGGGGCACAAAGAAGGGAGTGAGGAGGAGGAGTAACAGAAACAAATGTGTACAATGTCCTGATAGACCCATTGCTTTGTACAATAATTTAAAATAACTAATAAAGCCAGGCTGTGGTGATGGGCACACACCTTTAGCTCTATTAATGTGGATACAGAGGCAGGTGGATCTCTGTGACTTTGAGGCCAGTCTGGTCTACAGAGCAAGTTCTAGGACAGGCTTCAAAGATATACAAAAAAATCCTTCCTCAACACCCTCTTAAAAAACCTATTAAAACAGAAGCAATCTCATTAAGATTAGATTATACCCTATGTTAAGTTATCCCATACTGTAAAAAAATAGTGGTTTTGATTGCATTACCAGGAGTAACATGGTTCCTTGAGTAGGATGCCTACACCATGCAAAATGGAGAAAGAGAGCTGAGCATTAGTATTCATCCTCTGTTCCTTTACTCTAGATGCAATGAAACCCAGTCCTTTAGGCTCCTACCATTGTGGCTTTCCTGCCATGACAGACTGTAACCAGAAACTGAGAGCCGAAATAAACTCTCCCTTAAGTTTCTTTTTATCAAAATATTTTATAGCAGCAACAGGAAAATCATCTTAGACAGACAATATACTTATGCTAAGAGAGGTTAAGTTCAAACTATGGAAAGGTTGTGGTAATATCAATAGCCTAAAATAAAATGAAAATTACATTTTTCTATTAAAACATGTTGCACAAATAAATGAAACTCGGGGATAGATCGCTGAGAAAGTCAGAGATTGTAGAGAGAGTAAGCACCACAGTCAGATCTTATTTAGCTGTCTTCCAGCTTCCTCAGCCTGGCTTCTCTTGGCTTCCTCTCACTTCTGTCTTTCTATGCCCACCTGAAATACTCTCTTGGTAAATTAGGGTGTGGCTCCACCACTGCCTGCCTGGGAGCCTGTAGACTAAAATGACTTCAAACTCAGTTTGGATTAAGGGTGTAGGTCACCACTCCCCAGATACTCCCTGTGCTGGGATTAAAGGTGTGGATCACCACTCTCTGATTCTCCTAGATTGACTGTGGGTAGATCCCTCTTTTATCTCCAAAACTTCTGGAGCTTTATTAAATTCCCACAAAAACATGTACTCATAACTATTTCCACATACATAATTCCATTAATATACTAGATTTACATTTTCTAACATAACTTTCTTGAAGATAAGGATACAAACATTTTAAACAAATTTAGGGATGGGAAGAGAGCTATGCAATTGTGAATGCCCAGAATGCACACATTGCTACATGCACCAACACTTTTATAATTCTTGTATCCCCATAATAAGACATGAGGCAAAGATATGAAAATCCCCGAAGACCCATGGGTCAGCCAAGTTGGCTCAACAAATGACTTTATTTCAAATAAGAAGGTGAGTACTGATACCTGAGGTTGTCTTCTGTCCTCCACATGTACACCAAAGCAAGAATATGCCCATATTCATACATAAAACACTGACACACAGTATACACAGATACCAAAAACAAGTAAAAATAAATTGATTTAAACAGCTACCAAGCTTCTTCTATTCACATAACTAAAAACATAGTTCCCATGTTAGGTGGGCTTCAGATACAATTTGAACTAGGACTCAGTCTCCATGTCTGATTTTTGAGGGTTTTCCCTATGTGCATCTGTTACATTCTCAGGTCCCCTTTCCTCTTGGTACCAAGATTGGTTAGCTGTTCCAATCTACAGTAGCTCCATTCTTGAGAATTTCCATACAACAGACCATGAAACAAAGTTAACACTGCTCAAAAATGCATTACCTTTACCTGCACAGGAAATGGGTCAGAAGAACTCTGTGAGAAGTCAAGGAAAAAAAACCTCATATACCTTTAAACTAATACACTGGATCAGCTATTTTGGAAGATGTCCTGGGAAGGGGAATGACTTTAGGCCATGTAGTTCTTTGTAGCTGAGGCAGTTTCTATTAGGTGTGACAGATGTGGCAAGGTGAAAAGTCCTTCATGATGGGAAACATGGGTGGTGATTTTCCCCATCTACAGAGCCAATGCATATTTTGATCAGATAATTGGATCAAAACATGTTTTCACAAGGATACCTCTCTTTTTGTGTAGAGGATACAGTGGACAAAGTAAGGAAGCAAGAAAAGTAGTTAGGGTATTGCAGTTTAGAAATAAGTTTGAGGTCCCAAAGAAAGAGACTTCCACTCCAAATAAGATGTCTCTACAAGGCAAACTTTTCTTCTGATCAGAAAGGTGTGCTATTCACAAAAGCAGAACAAACACACCAAAATGGGAAATTCACTTGGTTTTTATTCTAATGTAGGAACTGACTGTCTTTTCCCTATTGGATGGCAGCTAACCACAGTCTTACATGATTGACTAGTTTTAAAATAATCTACACAATGGAAAATGAGAACGAGTCAATCATTTAAGCTACTTAAGTTCCTAGAATGCAATAAGGCCTTTGTGTAAACAAAAGTATTGCCAAGTGTGTGGCAGAGTTAGATATTAGAAGAAGAGTCTTACAAGTAGGGGAAGATACAGAGTTTTCATTAAAGTATTTAAGTCCATGGGGCTTGTGAGCTCATTCTAGTGAATGTTTTTCTATAGTAGCAAACTGATGTTTGTGCAGAACACTGTAGCATAAGAAGACCAGGAAGGAGTATGAGCAGGCTTCTTCTGCCAGTGGTTAGTTATGTAACATTATTTTAGTGAAATTTGCTTCAACAGAGAATCATCTTCTGTCCCTGAAATACTGGGCTTTCCAAGTCTTTGGTCATCCCAGCCACCCAGGTTTATTGAAACTGTTGATGGCCATTGATATTTGATCAATTCCATGGACACTTATTGGTTTCTTCTTTGATGGACAGTTGCTGGTTCCCATACAAGTTACCATACAAGACTAAGGCAAACAAATCAAAAATACACACACTGTCAGATTTAGCCAAACACATAATTGAAATGGCTTTGGGTTTACTCCTTCTGGTAGTTTGAATGTAATTGGCCCCCTTAATCCCATAATCCCTAGAGCTACTATTAGGAGATGTGGCTTTGTCGAAGTGGGTGTGAACTTGTTGGAGGAAGTGTGTCACTGTGGGAGTGAACTTTGAGGTTTCATATACTCAACATACTTCCCAATGTCTCAGTTGACTTCCTATTGCCTGCAAGATGCCGAAGTCTCAACTCCAGCATCATGTCTGCCTATATGCTGCCATGCTCCCTACCATGATGATAATTGATTACACCTCTGAAACTGTAAGAGAGCCCCCTCAATTAGATGTTTTCTTTATAAGAGTTGCCATGGTCATGGTGTCTCTTCACAGCAATAGAAACCCTAAGTTGGACAGCCCTTTTTAAAACTTCAGATACTTGAGATGCTATCAGTTCCTTGGTATAAAGTTGTGACTACTTCTATTCTGCATAATGAGAGAGAGAGAGAGAGAGAGAGAGAGAGAGAGAGAGAGAGAGAGAGAGAGAGAGAGAGAGAGAGAGAGAGAGAGAGAAGCTGGGGCAAAAATACACATATTATTTTCTAATTCTTCTTTTTTTGTAATGGCATAAATAGGAATGTTAACATTTTAAAGAGACACTTGTCCCTCTCTTTGACTATCAGATTTTTGAAATAACCATCCCCAACAAATTGACATTTCCCAGGCCTCTCATGCTGGGAGAGGGAAGAGGCTGAAACCTGGTGCTATCCAGAGGAAGACAACTTGTCCTATCACTTTGCAGTAGATACTGGGGCTGAGACAATGATGAGCCAGTGGTAGACAGGACCGCAGATTGATCAGGACTGCTAGTTATGTGTGTACCTCTTGCCTTTTGTAATCTGAACCTGATGTCAGGACTCAAAGGACAGACTTTAGAAGTAGTGTTCACTGGAACTTTGTTCTTCCCTCTGTGGTCACAATGAATCAAGCTTTTTCTCTCTGTTTTTCACTATTACTTGTATCTTTACTTGCCCTATTGAGGATGGGTGGCCATGCCTAGTTTGTCAAGCTTACCAAACTCTGGTTGTGACACTGACAACTAGGGTACCATTATCGTTTTTCTTTTATTCTTCTCTTCATTCACTAAAATGCAAGTACTCTGTATACACAAGTACCAACAGTTGAAGGTAGAGAAAGAACAGGTATCCCATAGTTACTATGTTGAAAACCGTCATGCTTAACAAAGAAAGGCAGGTATCAAAATGAATTTGGACATGCCATTAGTTCATCTGAAGGCTGTTATGTCTGTTAATGTAGACAATTTCACAGAGTAGAAGTGCAATTCATAATTTTGCACAATAGAGCAATATAGTGTATGTTGGCTTTACATAATTTCCCAAGAATAGCAGACCCAACAGGCCAAGCTATTATACCAGCTAAAGACAGGAGTAATGGTGACAGGTAGAGAATGATTTATTCAATATGGTTACATTGAAAGAGAAACAGATAAAGGGGTCCAAGTCCATCTGACATGAGCTTTAAGCATAGAGGAAGAATTGGGAAAGAGATAAAGAGTTTGTATAGCTAAACAGTCCTGATTTAGGTGTGGTCTACTTGATCACTTTCTCAGTACCAGTTCAAAGTTTTCAAAAGCTGATCCAAAGTCTCTTGAAGTGATGAAGGGGGTTCTTTGGAGATGCTAATTTCAACTCTAGAGCACAGCTTTGCATTCATGGATAATTGTCTTCATCTGAGTGGAATATGAGTCATGTCCTGCAACATTTTGCTGTTGCTGGGAACTATAACAGTATCTGTTGCTGGAGGTGACTATAAGGATGGGAAAATGACTTGCCTGTCAGGAAGCTGGCCCAGATCTGACCCTCTTGGCCTTCCTCTGACACAACCTCTACCTCTGCTCCAGGTACAGCTTGGGCAGGTAGAGGTCTGCCTTCAGCCTCGAAGCAGGGTGAGATAAATTAGATAGGTGGGAAGAATCAAGCAGGAGTCTGGGGCAAAAGGAAGGAGACACAAACTGAGAGCAGAGAATCCAGCAACTCCTTCTGCTTTTAGATAACCCACGAACCTGCAGGAGATGCCAGTGTTGCTTAGCAAAGGCAGCTTCTAAGAGCCTTTTTCAGAAGGATGATGTATTTTTCTGCCTGGCTCTTCATGACATGGGTCTTTTATCCTATCCCACCTTTGCTAATTAATCATTCCTATACTATTTATTACTATTTCCAACTTTCAAGTTCCAGAACACTTCCTGCAAAATCCAACCTCCAAGGCTCTTGGCTTTAGTACTGATACCTCTTGTTGGAAGGTACTGTCTCATGGTATTTCTTGTATACAACCTTGCTGTATTTGTCAAGATGGGTTTTAATTTTGGAAAGCTATTAAAGGCCCTAACTAGGTCAGTTATTCATCCTTCTTTCATACTTATATAATCCTTTGTCTGATATAGTGCTCGCTGAGAATTCTTGCCCCTAGTCTATCCTCCAAATGATAGCTTCTCTGAAGTTATGGCTGTGTAATCTGACTCCTTTTCATATTCTATATACGTCTCTTTGCAAACAAGCTTTCCTTCAGGGCTTCAGAAAGGGTTTTGAAACACCTGGTAGCTGCAAGAGGCAATACTGTCCCTGGTCTTTCCCTCCAAAAACAAAAAGGAAAGAAATTGTGTACTAGATCCTTGAATTTATATACAACCTCCTAGATGACACTTCTAGAACTTCAGTAAGCCAGAAGTTTGTCTCTCTTGTTAGAACATAGCTCTGTACCTTTAGGCTTGATGCCATAGCCTGGATCAAGTTACATCTTCCTGTAATTCTCTTGCACAGAAGGCTAAGAAGCAATATATGTTATAATATGATAATACTCAAGTTATAGTGCATGGATCCTGACAGTCCTTGTCACACATGTCTCATTATAGGTGGCTGTGAGCCACCATATGATTGCTGAGAATTGAACTCAGGACCTCTGGAAGAGCAGTCAGTGCTCTTAACCACTGAGCAATCTCTCCGGGTTAGGGTTAAGGTTAGGATTAGGGACAGTGTTAGGGTTAGGGTTAGGGTCAGACTGGTTTTTATTAAATTTGAAACATATCCCAACAGACATGCTCTGCTGAAACTATATCACATGATGTAAAACTTCCTGCCACCCCTAAATGGTTATGAAAAGTCAAAACTTTCCTTTGTTAAGGGACTGATCCAAGACTCCTCAGAGAGACTGTTCAGAGGAAATTTGGTTCTGAGATGAAGAGGCTCCACAGGCCATTCCCACCATCTTTTTCTTGGATCTCTCTCTCTCTCTCCCTCTTCCTCCCCCTTTACCTCCCTCTCTCCCCCTCCCTCTCTATTACTCTCATTCTTAATGAAGTTTACCTCTGGGCTTTAAGGGAAAGTCTCTCCTCTCCTCTTTAAGGCCCCGTCATGCTTAGTTATCTTCTTATATTGCATTGCTTCTAATACTTCCCCAACTCCTGGACCTCAAGGTGGTATAGTCTAGGGGGATAAATTGCATTTATTTTCTCTGCCAATCAAATAATTAAAAGGCAGGAAAAATTTTAAGTGTCACAGGTAGCATTGGGGATATCTCAAACACTACAAAAAAGAGTAGAAAAAAACAGCAGTTGAAGAAAAGCATTTATAGAAGGTGAGGAAACACATGCAGCAGACACACAGAGAAAAGACCATCTACTGAGCAGAGGTGGTACCCAGTCTCTTCTTGTGGACCTGGTTTGTGTAGTAGGAAGTTTCTGGCCCGGACTTTCGGCCTAGCCTCAAAGTTTAGGCCCACAGACCCGCAGACCCACAGAGACACACAGATGCTTACAATAGTTTTAGGCTGATCGACTTAAGGCCCAGGCATATAACTTGCTAACTCTTTACCCTTAAACTAACCCATGACTCTTATCCTGTTCAGCCATGGGGCTGGGTACCTTTTCTCACAGCAGCATAGTTGTCCTCTGCTTCCTCCAGCTTTTCTCTGGCATTTTGCTCTGTTCTGCCTGTTTCTAGAGTCTCCTTAGTCTGGTAGCCCCGCCCACACTTTCTGTCTGCCTTTGGCCAATCAGCGCTTTTATTAAACTCATAGGTGGGGACAATTATTTACAATGGAACAACTTAATCCCCCTACAGGTTTGGGTTTAGTAGTAGTAGTAGTAGTAGTAGTAGTAGTAGTAGTAGTAGTAGTAGTATTAGTATTATAGTGTCTGAAGAATTTTCCTTCCTGATTTAGGGTTGGTCAGCTTGAAGTAATGATAGGATGCTTAATTAGCTCACACCTATTGTATGAAGTATCCTGAGCAGGCCTTGAATTTGTTGAGCCAGTTCATCTGCACGGGACCTGCTGGTGGGAAACAGAAGCCTACAAGGTCTTTGTTATGAGTATAAGCAGCCCAGCTTTTGTCTCAGGTCAGGAGGGTGAGGAAGGAGCTGGCCATCTTGGAAATTCACCTCCATTATTCCCTAGCCATGGCCCCTTTCCCTATCTGTCTGCCTACTGGGGAGTCAGTCTAACTTGTACTTTCTCAGAGGTGGACCATGGCCTTGAGATTCTTTCATTATAATAATGTGTCAGCTTTTTGTGGACCAACCACTGCAGCCTGCTTTAGTTTTTTTCAATACTTTTCTCACAAGAAAAAACTGAGAAAGGAAATGCTTAAGTTCCTAGGTCCTCTGGCCAATCAGTAGTGAGACTAGAGCTCCATTCTTCAGTTCCTGATCACAGACCCAGTCCTTTGTGGACCAGAAATCCCAAATCAAGCCTGAGTTGAATACTCTTAGGACAAGTCATTCATATATACATCCATTCTAGCCCTGAGGGTGAACTTAAGATGCTGAGATATTCATTACTGTCCATTTGTCATAAGAGGGTGTTAACACAAAAGTTCTTTTATATTCAGACTTCTATCTTTGATCAGCCTTAGGAAATAAAGATATTTCCTTGTCTGTCACTGAGCTTTACCTTTAGAAAAAAGAATGGAGAATAGCAGATCCTATCTAAGGAGACTTCTTGCTTCACTGCTATTAGCTATTGCCTGCAAGACTAGAGGAAATCAGGTAACTTATACTTGGTCCTGTAAATTCTTGAAACACAAAGGCACAGAGAAGTGAAGGAGTGGTATAGTACCAGTATGTGATGTATCTCACATGGTGTGTGTGTGTGTGTTGTTGTTGTTGTTCTTTGGTGTTTGGGGGTAAAGTAAGGGCCTGGCCCATGCTAGGTCAATGAACTGACATTGAACTGCATCTTAAACTTCTCCTAGACTTTGCTGATGCTCTAAGGCAGCAGTTCTCAACCTGTGGATCATGACCCTTTTGAGGATCAAGTGGTTTCCTAGGACAATCCAAAACAGGGGTATTTACATTACAATTTTATAAAAGTAGCAAAATTACAGTTATGAAATAGCAATGAAAATAATTTTATGGGTGGGGGTCACCACAACATGACAAACCATATTAAAGGGTTGCAGCATTGGGAAGATTGAGAATGACTGCTCTAATATTAATTAATTAACCAGAAACCACTTGTGAACTATAATCACATACACACAGAGAATCATTTTTAATAAGTTATTTACTGCATTTTATTGTTCAAGAAAATGTATGATATATGTATAAAAGCCAGAAACCAGTTCTAGTTTCTGTAATTATTATAAGAATAAAATACTCTTGTCTATACCATTATGGGAAATAATAAGAGTTTAGACCCACATTTTCAGAATTTGAAGTTTGGAAGATTTCTATTCATTGAAAATACAAAACTCATGAAAGCAGCAATGGGAAAACCAATCATAAAATGAGATGAAACACCCTGTGTCCTATTGGATTTGGTAAATTTATTGGTCCCTTGTGTCTTTCCTTCCTTCTGTTTGTTTTTTGCAATATTTTAAGCAATATTTTTAATATTTTAAGCTTTTATTTTCTGCCACTTAAAATCAAAAATAGTGCAATCCCAAACTTGCTTTGTCTCTCATTGCATACCACATTCACATTGCAAACCAGGGAAAATTCCAATCTGTTCATTGGAAATAGAGATTACCAAGTAAGTACAAAGACATTAAAGGTATTAGTATATAGAAGAAAGACATATGGTTGAGAACAGAGCAAAAGAATTTCAGAGCTGTGCAAACCTTAAAGATTGTCTTGTCCATCTCCTTGTTTGTACCAATAAGAGTTAAGAAACACATCCAGAGAGGAGAAAATAACTACAGTGAAAGTAAGGCCTTATAAGAGCCAGGGCTTAAACCAGCATATCCACTACTAGGCTATAATCCTGCCACTGTTGTCACTTTTCCCTTTTTCTTGTCTTAGTTTTTAACGAAAAAAATATAAAATGTCAAAACTATGTGGCCTTTTACTTTATGACCATACTGTTTTTCCCGTTGTCCCTGAATTGCATTGGTGTCTCAGCTTCCCACTAGTGTTCATTTTTCAGTTTACACACACACACACACACACACACACACACACACACACACACACACACACACACACATACACACACACTGTTTACTTGTAGGACTGATCCAACCTCTCTTCCAAGTAGTTGTCTAGGTGTAGGTGAACCTGGTAGGACTTCTAGTTGTCTCAAGTGTTTGACAGGCTTTGGTGAGGATCTATGTAAAGCAAGGAAGTGGAAATACTGGCGTGGTTGTTAGTGTAGTAAGCACTTAGAAACTGCTTTTGCTTGGGCCCATAATGTAACTAAAAGCCAGGCATGCCTACTTTTATTTTCTTTTTGTTTTCTGTTTTCATTTTGTTTGATTTTGTGTTTTTGTTTTTTTAGGCAGGTTTCTCTGTGTAGGCATGGCTGTCTTGGGACTCACTTTGTACACCAAGTTGGCCTCAGTCTTACAGAGATCTACTTTCCTGTGCTTCCCTAGTGCTGGGATTAATGTTGTACGCCACCACTGCCTGACTACCTCCTTTCATTTTCTAGCTATCCGCTAATTGTCAGTTTTTACAGGGTTCTGTTCCAGACACCTAAGACACCCAGTGGTCTGTTGTCATTGTCATAAATCTACAGTCTCCTTCAATTTCAGGAACAAAAAGACTGATGGATAAGTGGTTTCATGATAAAAGATGGAGAGTCACCTTAAGCAATGGTGAAAATTATCTCCCAAACAGAAGTAGGTCTCTGTGATGATGAGATCTTACTCTGGAGATATCTCCTCCATTTCTTCTTTCTCAATGAATAAATCATAAGGGCCTGAGGAACCTTAGTGATTAATTTGCCACACTCTATAAGAAACTTCTAACTGCTAGATTGATAGGTCTTGGCAAAGAAAAAAATCACTAATGAATGCAGGCTTAGATCCTTTGACAAAACAAACAGACAGCACATAGCCAGAAACAGAAGTTGGTGAGACTAGCTGGAGCCCACCTTTACCTTCCAGTGAAGAATTGGAGATTTCATACTGTATTCTGTAGAAATAATGAAAATGGATAATTTTGAATAGAATGGAAATAGGAATAAATGTATCTTCCAAAAGGGGCAGAATTAGAAAGAATGAAATACAACTGGAGTAGTTGGGCTGGAAAACAAACTTATTGCAACACTCCCCCACATAATGTAATATCTCACTAAGCTGTGCCTTAAGACTAACTGAAATGGTTTTGGCTTCTTATAGAGATTTTTCACTATTTATCTTTGATTTTTATTATATCCATCTGCACTAAAGAGAAGGCTTTTATGCAGTAGATTTTTAGTATGTTACTGTTTACAATGGAGCTGATTCATGTAAAACATCTTTTAGAAGAAGACATGTCCTGCATAGACAATTGTGAATCTGACACTCTCCCTTCCTACCTATTTCATCCTAGAAAAAGGTAAGCTTTTTGAAATAGTCTTGAGGCTTGGGAGGACGCTCAAAGACAAGAATGAAACTGATGTGGGGATTCCTTTCTGTATGCTGTGAATATCAATCTTTAAATAAAGGAGTTGTTTTGGCCTATGACAGACACCATAGAAAAAGTAGGAGGGGAAATCACAGCATTGGTAGGAGAAGCAGGACGGAGTCAGTCAGACCAGGCATGAAGCCCAGAGGAGCAACATGTAAGGAACCCAGGTGAGCCACGGGCCATGTGGCAGACAGATTAATGAAAATAGGTTGAGTTAAGATGTAAGAGCAAGCTAGCAATGTGCCTGAGCCATAGGCCAAACAGCATGAAGTTAATTTAAGCATCTGAATCATTTCTGGGGGCCTGATCAGCTGTGGGCGGCTAAGGGATCTGGGGCTGCAGGTCTGTGGGTCTGGGCCTCTGGCTGCCCTGGGACCAGGAAACCTCACTGTTACAGGAAACTGCTACCTTGAATACAATAACTCCTAACTATTCATGTGCAAACCTGTCCTGCAATCTCTTATTAGGATTGTCTTACTCTCTTCCTAATTCCACTTACTTGGATTTTGACGACTTGCTTTCCAACTACTGGACACAGTCATAGTATCATCACAGCTGTCCTCAATGTGAAGATCCAGCAAAGTTCTTCACCAACCACAAACCAGCAGAAAGTTTTCTGCCTCATTCATATTGAATTTAAGGCTTGCTTCCTATGTCCTTATTTTAGATTCAGACAATAAACCTGACATATTCCCTGTGAGTTATATGCTGACTTGATTTGCTATTGCTTTATGACTTAAACAAGATAATAACACCAGAGTCAATACCCTTCCTATATTATCCGTAGGAGGAAGTCCATCAATACTCTGATCCAGATTAGGCGATGACAACTCCTATACAATTCCTAGACATCAAATAATCATAAATGCTTTAGATCTACTTTCAGTCACTGTGTGTATATGTAGACATACAAAAAGAAAACTATATATATGAGTATATTTATAAATCATATTTATATATATTTGTTTATATACAAAAATCAAATCACAGTATATATCCTCTTATATAGCCTGTGTTCTTCAAAGCAATTTTGACATTTGTAATTGTTAATGCTGTTTTCTCTTTATGTAGTATTTCAGCATATAGGTACAATATGGCTGACAAATTTGGACAGTTTCCAAAATCAGATTATAAAGTACACTAAAACCAGTCATGCATGTAACAATGTATCTGTATACTTCTACTGGAATGCTCATTGGGTGAATTATTAATTCAAATGTTCAGTTCTTATCTTTCAGGGGAAAACTGTAGGCTCTTTGATTCATAGGCTTGGTTTGATATTGTGGCAGATAAATACTGAAACTTGAAAGCCTTCTTTGATGTGGTCCATATTTGATGTGATTTCACCATATTTGAATGATTTGTTACAGTTTCTGTTATTGACATGGCATATGATTCTCTCATTTATTGATAGTTGATTTGGGAGGTATTTTTGTTGCCCAGTTTTTTGGAGAAAATGTTTTAAATGAACATAGCACTCATTAAAAAGGTTTTCCTTCTATGAGTGTGGACTAGCAATTTCCAAATGATGTAACTGCTTCCTGAAACAAATGCCAAAGCCTTTTTTCGTTCTTCATAGCAAGAAGTTTGTTGACTGGTAAAGTTTTTTTTTTTTTTTTTTTTTTTTCTTTTTTTTAAGCAGTGATATACTCACTTCTTCCATTATATTTTTCTTTACTATTTTAAGTTCAGCACATCTCTTACTTATCATAGCAACCAACAATTGTTTTATTTTCCTAACTTACTCAGTTTGCCATCTCCTATCAGTCAACAGGACAATAACTATTAGAATTATTCATTTCAGCCCCTTATTCTGAGGCCAGCATTTTCATTTCCCAGGATTGGAATGGGATATTTTCATCTTTTCTTACATACATATCTTCTAATGAGTTAGAATATTTTAACCATTTGTAGGTCATGCAGAAATATGTTTTCAGCCATGTGAAAGATACATAGATCCTTTCAGCATCCACTTCAAATCTCAGTCAAACATAATAGTCATAAGTAAAAAAACTACCTGCAGTGCTAGGCCTTGCATAAAAAGTTGCCTCATGAAAAGCTGATGTGCTCAAAGGGCAGGTTCCATATACTTGGATTATTGTATACCACCGAAGAATATGTAATTCACACTTAATGTACTCATTTCCAAGGTTTATCCATCATTTCAAAACTAGGGTGTTGTTTCTGCTGTGACTTTATTTTTCTTTATTTCCAGGGAAACTGGACAATCTTTGAAACAAATTGGGAGAGAAGACATGAACTTATAAGTTCATAAAATCAGTGATTTGCTTCACACTGGGATGATCACTTGTGATTCCTGTTTCGCTAATATTCTTGGCTCTCTGAAATGTTTTACTCCAATGTAAAAATGGCATTTGAGATTATTTATTTGCACTATTTTTCAAATATTGACCATGTGCTCCAATATAAAAAGAAATAAATCTAAGAGATCATAGAATTCTCCTTTACATTTAACAAAGGCTTGCAGATAGGAGTTACCTGCAGTTATTTGAGTCTCTGATTTTCTTACCTGGAAACAGTGTATTTCAAATACTTATGCAAATCTGATCAATATTGATTCTTAAGTTATACTTACTGTCCACTGAGATACTTTTATCACCAAAATTAACATCACATTCTTGAATCACACCATTTGAGAGATGTATGCTTACAATTTTATTCTATAAGTTTTAATGTTTGCATTTTGATAACCTATTGGTTGGCCAATCTACACAAGTCTTTCATTCCTGGGGTCATCTTTGGCCATAAATGTTTAGGTTACAAATCCAACATTATCTCCTAATCTTTATAATCTATCTGTGTTCACATATCAAGCCTCCACACATAAATATCCTACTCAAGACATCATCAGTCCATACCCACATGCTGTGACTGGGCCAATCAGTGTGTGTCCCTCTGAGAGCCTTGGTCCCTCCTTTTCCTGCTGTGTTTAAAGGTCATTTATTTCCACCCAGTGAGCTCCTAGTTTCCCTTGGAAAGTGCCCAGGTGAAAGGACAGTTCTGGAGACTGTGCCAATGGCTGGGAGGTTCCTATGACTCCAAGTTGGAAAAAAAAAAGGAAAGTCATAGAGACCCACAACCCAGGTTGGTTTGTTAGCCCTTGCCCCTCTGCTCTCCCTTGATGTGGGAATGCCTTTCTGTATGCTGTGAATAGCAATCTTTAAATAAAGGAGCTGTTTTGGCCCATGACAGGCACCATAGAAAAAGTAGGAGGAGGAATCAGAATAGGTAGGAGGAGCAGGGCGGAGTCAGAGACAGACCAAGCCAGAAGCCCAAAGAAGCAACACGTAAGGAACACAGGCAAGCCACGGGCCACGTGGCAGACAGATTAATAGAAATGGGTTGAGTTAAGATGTAAGAGCTAGCTAGCAATGTGCCTGAGCCATAAGCCAAACAGCATGAAGTTAATATAAGAGTCTGAGTCATTTCTGGGGCCTGAACAGCTGCGGGCAGCTAAGAGGTCTGGGGCTGCAGGGTCTGTGTGTCTGGGCCTCTGGCCGCCCAGGACCAAGAAAACACATTGTAACACTCCCTCCTTACTTCTACTCTACTAGTGCTAAGGCAGATTGTTAAGTCCATCTGAGTAGGAGTGCCTTTAAAATATCTACTTATGGCTGGATGTGGTGGTATATAGATTTAATGCCAACACTTGGTAAGCAGCCTGGGTTACACCATGTGATCCTGTCTCTAAAATAACGGTTAAATAAAATAAAATATAGGTAAAATAAAATCCACTGATCTCTTGGGACCTGTCCTGTGACAAACTCTCTCACAGCCACATGGCATCTGGCTTCTTGTCACTAGGAAATTTTATTACCCTCAAAATCCAATGTTCATCCAAGTTCAGATTTCCTATTGAGGTAGGCTAGCTTGTCTGAATCAAGCATCACTACATTCTCAGACTTAACATCTCAGCCTGGTAGAGGGAAGAGACTGCTGAAAGATAAGATCCATAAAGCTCATCAGGGAGGTGGAGGAGAGCAGAGCAACCAGAGGAAGTCATCTGGCTTCGATAGTTTGTAGAAGCAAGACACCTTAAAAAGGCATATTTTATTAATCTAAATGATACCCAGAAGTTTTTTTTTTCCTTTCCTACATCATAGTGCTGGTTCCCAGGGTAAATAGGATTGACTATGTTTATTGGCTATTATAGCTCGTGATGGGCTAGAGACACAGCTCCATGCTATTGGCTAGAGCAGCCTGAGGAGTTATTTTGCAACATCTTTAAAGTGAAGACAGATCCTCCCATTCTTTTGCAAAAAGGAATTTCAGCATGAGCAGAGTTAGAGCTTCCTAAAAGGGGTTTTAGAGACAGAATCAAGCACAGAGGGGTTTTAGAATGAGAAATGCATGCAGGAAGAGAATAAGACATGCATATCCAAGTGTAGGTATGGACTTCTCAAGGCAAAATCACACATTATCGTCTTTTGTAATAGTCATATCTGTGCTTTCGGTGAGTTCTGAAGTATTATTTTCAAAAGGATTTGTCTGAGAGTGTCTGGCAGTTCCTGAGAAGCATGGGATAGGATTTTATCTCATAAGGCAAAACATTAGATCATGGGAATGTAGGAAGTTAGGAAATCATGCAGGCATGTCCAGCCTTTTGACACTGAAAATAATAATTGCCCTTTGATTGTTCACTCTTGAGAACTGTACAATGAAATAACAAAAATAAATACTTTTAAAAATCTATAAAAGTCCTCTTTGCCCACCATTCTTATCCTGGGTTTCCAGTGTGCTTAATACTTTATTTTTCAGTTTTTCTTATCTCCTGGAAAGACCCTGAGTGAAGTATGATATAGAAATCTATTGAATATGGAATATGGCATACATGTCTGCTTCTGCTCTCACTTCTACTTCCTTGGACTGTGACCAGGTCAGGAAACAGTGGAAGATTACAGGCCACTTTTCTTTTTAGATTAGTTTGGTATAGAAACTGAGAAATCAGATTACCACAAAGATCTGTGACAACTCTAGTTAGGACCAGGAAAGTGATCTGCTGGATATTTTTCTATCAACCTGTAATATGTACATAGAGTACATATTAAAGTCTTACCAACTGATGAATTTGGATGGGGATAACCTCACCAGAAACTACAAAATGGAAAACTAAAGTTGAAAAGGGGGATCCATTTTAAAATAGAAGCCAAATAATTTATATATTAATCTAAAAACAGTATGGTACAACTAATATCATTTCTAATGTAGTATGACCTTTTATTACTTCAGTACAACTCTAATTTGCACAGAGTCTTGCAGCAACAGAATTTGAGAAGCATGGCACATTAGATATTATTTACTAATCATGATAGATGAAAGAACACAAGCAGAACTTGACTAGCAATTACCATGAGAGAAATGGAGAGAAAAATAAAAGTTAGTGGTAAATCAAAGGACAACAAAAACAATGAACACAGAAAATGTACCCAATGAATTATAGCAGAAAATTACTCAGATAATAAAATAAATGGAAATTTTAACACAAGAGGTACTTAGAAACTCAAATAGGTATAAAAAGAAAAAGCTTTCTATAATATTACTGTTAAGATGCTAAAAGTACATAGCAAGGAAATGGTATGAAAATGTGTAAGGAGAATCCTGTGAGGGGTCCAAGAAGGCTGACTGCTCATTGTCACCTCTCCCTCTTCTTCTCCATATCTAATCCCTAGTCTCACTCCAGCTCTTCAGCTTCTCTGTCCTCATCTCCAGTGAATTCCACAGATTTTTCCCTCCTAACCTCCCTCCCATAACCCATTGCTCTATCCCAGGCCCCAACTCCAGCAGGCGTGGGAACCCACAGGCCAATGGGCCAGGGAAGCAGCCAGGCTTCAGATCTTCGTCTCAATAATTATAATCCCCCAGTCTTATGCTTATCTTTGTAGCAGACCTTCTGTTGTGGCCTCTCCTCACTCTATTCTCCCATTCCCAGGGGACTAAGTGGACTCTTTTCTCCCTCCTGTGAAGGCCCCTACTGTCCCCAGCCTATTCCCATTCCAAAGTGTAAGACTTCTATGCCCAGAAACACATATTGCACGGAACCTCCAGTGGCAGCACCTATCAAATCCACAGAAAATTCTCTACCAGGAAACAGACATCTACCACAATCTCCTAAGATCTAGAGAAGAAACAGAAACCAGGGAACAAAACACCCGCCCAATAAAGACCAAGCCAGATATCAGTACCTACATATCTTCTTAATCCCAGATACTTAGACTCCAGCCCAGAAACACAGCCAGGATAATATGTCTCCACCAGAGCTACACACAGCATGCCTTGAGTATTCCAACACAGCTGGAGCACAAGAAAAAGACCCTAAAACAGCTGTTATAAATATGATAGAGCTCTTTAAAGAAGAAAAGAGTAAATTAAAAAAAAAAAATCTATGAAAACTTAAAAAAAAAAAAAACCCAGGGGAAAAGAAGTGAATAAATTCATTCACGACCTGAAAGTAGAAATAGAATCAATAAAGAAAACCCAAACTAAGGGAACTCTGGAGATGAAACAGGAACTACAGAAGTAAGCTTCATCAAGAGGTTATAAAAGACGGAAGAGAGACTTTCAGGCATTGAAGACAATGGATGTGTCAGCTTAAGAAAATGTTAAGTCTAAAAAAAAAAAAGAACCACAAGCATTCAGGAAACGTGGAGCAATATGAGAGGAAGAAATACAGGACTAACAGGGAGGAGAAGAGACCGTGCTCAGGGGCTCAGAAAATAGACTCAACAGGACCACAGGAGAAACTTCCCTAGCCTGTAGGAGCTGTCTACCAAGGTGCAAGAAGCTTACAGAGCACCAAATAGATTGGACCAGAAAAGAAAGGCCCCACAGGTCATAAGAATAAAAGCATTAAATTTACAAAATCAAGAAAGACTAGTAAAAGCTTCAGGATTAAATACCAAGTAATATGTAAATGCAGACCTATTCGAATTACACCTGACTTAGGTGTTCCTCTGTAGGGTTTGGGCTCTGAGGTCATGCACCGGGAATAAATTCTGATCCTACTGCAAGAGGCTCCACAAACTTCCCACACCATTTGACAGCTGTTTACCTTCGGAGGGTTTAGTTCCTTTCCATGAAGGTTCCTCAGCTGTCATTTCAGAGTCAGTGAGCTTCCAGTAACTCAGGTCAGCCATGTCTGTGGGTCTCCTCCTCATGATCCTGACCCCTTTGTTCATATACTCTTTCCTCTATCTTCAGCTGGACCTGGTACTTAGCTATCGATCTCTGCTTCTGCCTTGATGCTGGGGGAAGGGACTTGGTCCTACCTCAACTGGATATGCCAGACCGAACTGACTCATCTTGGGATTCCTTGCCCTCCTTGGGGAATAAATGGGAGGATGAAGGGAGAGGCTGAGGGAGGACTGGGAGGAGGGGAAGGAGGGGGGCAGTAGTATATATGGGAAAACTTTTTAAATAAAAAAAATCATGAAAAAGAATTACATCTGACTTCTCAATGAACATTCTAAAAGCCACAAAGGTCTAGACATATATGCTGCAGACTCTAAGAGACCAAAGATGTCAGCCTGGAATACTACACCCAGTAAAACTTTCAATCACCATAGATGGAAAAAATGATTTAAGTAATATCTATCTATAAATCCAGCCCTACAGTAGGTATTAGAAAGAAAACTCCAACCTAAAGAGGTTAGCTACATGTAAGAAAACACAGGCAATAAATATTACCAGATGAGCAAAATCAAAAGGGGAAGACACACACCACCACCACCAAGAAACACTAAATATTCCCCATTGTTAACTTAACAGCAATGATCTCAGATCCCCAATAATAAGACAGAGAATAATGGAATGTATGTGGAAATAGGATCCACCCTTTGGCTAATTTCAAGATACACACCTTAATATAAAGAATAGACATCACCCCAGGGAAAAGGATGGAAAAAGATACTCCAAGCACATATACCTAAAAAACAAGGCAGTATAGGCATTATATTCTGTAAAATTAACTTAAAATAAAAACTAAGAGATAGGCAAGAACATTACACACTCACCAAAGGAAAATCCATCAAGAGGACATTGCAATTATTAACATTTATGAACTAAATACAAGGGCACTCATGTTGTGAATGAAACACCACTACAGCTTCAATCACACATTGGCACTCACACACTGATAGTGGGGGAATTCAATACCCCACTCTCACCAATAGACAGGCCATCCAGACAGAAACTCAACAGAAAAAATGCTGGAGTTAACAGACAATATAAATAAAATGGACCTAACAGATATTTACACCCAAACACAAAAGAACATGCCATCTCATCACCCCATGGAACTTTCTTCAAAATTGGCCACATACTTGGACACAAAACAAGTCTTAACAGATACAAAAAAACCTGAAATAATAACTTTCATACTAACTGACCACCAAAAATTAAAGGTAGTTATCAACAACAACAGAAACAGGAAGCTTACAAACTCATGGAAACTGAACAACTCTCTACTTTGAAAAGTATGTCAAGACAAAAAATACAAAATATAAGTGAAAGACTTTCTGGTATTGAATGAAAATAAATACACAGCATACCCAAACTTATGGGACACAATGAAAGCAGTTCTATTAGGCATGTTCATGTCATTAAGTGTGCATATAAAAAATTAGGCGAGATCTCATACTAGTAACTTAAAAACACACCTGAAGACTCTAGAATAAAAAAAGAAGAAATCAAACCCCAAAGAAGTACATGGCAAGAAATAAATTCAGGGCTGAAATCAATAAAATAGAAAGAGAACAACATAAAGAATCGATGATATGAAGAATTGGTTCACTGAGGGGATCAATAAGATAAACCCTTAGCAAATTAAAAGTCAGGAAGAATATCAAAATTAACAAAATCAGAAATGAAAAGGGGCACATCACAACAGTCATTGAAGAAATCCAGAGAATCATAAAGAACATACTTTTATTGCACCAAATTGGAAAATCTAAAAGATATGAATAATTCTTTCATAGTTACCACTTACCAAGGTTACCACTTAGTTAACACTTACCAAAGTTAAAGCAAGATCACATAAGCAATGTAGACAGACCTATAATGCCATCTAGTGAAACAGAAGCAGTCATTAACAATCTCACAACCTAAAGAAGCCTAGGGCTAGATGGCTTTAACCCAGAATTCTACCGTACTTTCAAAGAAAAACTAATGCCAATACTCTTAAAGTTATCCCAAAAAATAGAAACAGAAGAAATATTGCCCAATTCATTTTTGAGGTCACAGTTACCCTGATACTCAAACCACATAAAGACCCAACAAAGAAAGAGAATTACAGATCAATTTCCTTTATGACGATAGATGCAAAGTACTCAATAAATATTTGCAAACCAAATCCAAACACATACCAAAAAGGTCATCCATTATAATCAAGTATGTTTCTGGAAGCCTCAAATTCCAGATTTCAGGTTGTATTACAGAACTATAGTAATAAAACAGCATGGTAATGGCAAAAAACAGACATGTTGATCAATGGGTTCAAAATAAAGCCACAGATATAAATCCATAAACTTATGGAAACTCAGTTTTGGGGAAAGAATCCAGAACACACATTGTAATAAAGAGAGCATCTTCAACAAATAGTACAGGTCAAACTGGATGGCTACATATAGAAGAATGCAAATTGGTACATACTTATTATCCTGCACAAAACTCAACTCCAAATGGATAAAGAACCTCAACATAAAACCAGACACACTGAATCTAACAGAAGAGAAAATGGAGAATAGCCTTGAACTCATTAGGACAGGAAAAGACTTTCTGAGCAGAACACTGTTAGTGCAGGCACTAAGATCAATAATTAATCACAACCACATGAAACTGAGAAGTTTCTGCGAAATGAAGGACATTGTTATTCAGCCAAAGTGGCAGCCCACAGAATGAGAAAGGTTGGTTACCAAGTTCACATCAAATAGAGCGCTAATTTCCAAAACATTAAAAATCTTTTAAAAAATAGATATCAAGAAAACAAATAGCCTAAGAGGTGATACGCTCAGCACCTCTGTAGCTTTTGTGCTACATGATGGTGGAAATCCTACTCAAAGAGATTTTTGATGAGAAAGACACTGACCCGGAAGACAGGAAATTTGACTGAGTACCTCCACAGAATTGTAAGAGTGAATTTTTCATGATGGACCTCATGTCAGATGTAAATGTTCCAATTTACTCAGTAGACTTTGGTGACAAATACCAATTGGTCAAAATTAGTACCTTGATGGTTGTGGTGAAAGAAAATGACCCCAAAGGGAATGGTGCTATGAGGAGGTATAGCTTTGTTGGAGTAGGTATGGTCTTACTGGAGGAAGCTTGTCACTGTGAGGATGGGCTTTGAGGTCTCATGTATGCTCAAGCCAAACCCAGTATCTCAGTTCAGTTCTTGTTGCCTGAAAGTCAAGACGTGGGACACTTAGATACTTCTCCAGCAACAAGTATGCCTCCGTGCCTCTATGATAAAAATAAATTAAATCTCTGAAAATTAATGTTTTTTTTTTTCTTTATAAGAGTTGCCATGGTTTTGGTGTCTCTTCACAGCAATAGAAACCCTGACTAAGACAAAGGTGAATATAATCCCACAGATGATAGGCCTTCTAGGGCTGACCAGTTTGAGCATGTAATGTATGGGAAATATACAGAGCTGAGGGGGTTGACACCTCTACCGAGACAGCAACATATCTCTCTGCATGTGTGTCCTGTGGCCACCTGTTCATGAGGTTTCACAGTGATTCCAACAACCTACTTGAATTTGAGGTGGGTTCCAGAGTTTAACTGCCGATAAAGAAACTGGCTTTCTGAACCTTGTGATTAGTCACTTAAGACATGAACATTGTCCAAGCCTGAGTAGTATTGGCTTGTGAGAGGGACTGGCTCTGTGTCCACTGTGGATACATCTTCAGTTTATTTGAATTCCGTGGAAAATTGGCTTGTATGCAAAAGTTCAAGTGGAAGAGTGTAGCATGAATCTGAAGTTGTATAGTTTTTCAATTTCAAGTTTTCTTCTTCAGAAAAAAAGAGGACAATCAATTAAAATGAGGTATACCATGTGACTCATTGAACATGAGCGTGTTGAGCTGGTACCTACGTAGACCTTTTACCACCATGTTCTAGTGTCTTTGACAAAGAAAGGTAATCTACAGGCTTCCAAAAAAGTACTGTAAAAACCAACTCTAGCATAAAACTTTTGACCTACAATCTGTCCTGCCTGCAAAATATGTTAGGGCAACGGTGGCACAAAACTTGTGGGAGTAGCCAATCAATGTCTGATTTAACTTGAGGGCCACTCTATGAGATGGAACCCATAGCCAATACTGCTTGATTGACAAAGAACTAGAAACTAGATTGCCCAGAGACCTAGGGTAAAACCAAGCACTACTGGTCTAAAAAAAGTATCAAGAAAATGACTCCTAATGATATACTGGTATGCTCATATACTCATGACCTACTTCGCCATTATCAAAGAAACTTCTTCTTGAAACAGATGGGAACAAATAGAGAGACGCGCAGCCAAATATTACACACATACACACAAAGAGAGACCTTGGAACATACAGGTCTAAGCAAGATATCTCCATCAAATCCCTCCCCTCAGAGCTCAGGGAACCAACACTGCAGAAGAGGAGATGAAAGGAGTCGGGGAGAGAGAAGGGACAGAGTACAGCAGTAGAAAAAGGGCTTCTAACTGAGCAAAGCTCATATGAATTCAGAGACTAAAGCAACAAGCACAGCATGTCCATGGACTTGTACCAGGTTCTTCTTCATATATATGTACAAATCTAAACAGAATTCTCAATAGAGGAATTTCAAATGGCTGAGAGATACAGAGGAAATGTTTAACCTCCTTAGTTATCATGGAAATGTAAATCAAAACTTTTAGACTTCATTTTACACCTGTCAGAATGACTAAGATCAATAAAAAATAAGTTTCAGCTAATGCTGGTGAAGATGTGGAGTAAGGGGAACACCCAGAAATTGCTGGTTGGAGTGCAAACTTGTACAGCTACTATGGAAATCTGTATGATGGTTTCTCAGGAACATGGGAATCCATCTGCCTCAAGATCCAGCTATACCACTCTTAGGCATATATTCAACAGATGTGTCATTCTACCACAAGGACACTTGTTCAACTTTGTTTATTGCTGTTCTATTCATAATAGCCACAAATTGAAAATGACTGAGATGTCCCTCAACAGGGATAAAGAAAATGTGTTATAGTTATACAACGGAGTATAATTCAGCACTAAAAAAATGACATCATAAAATTTGCAGGTAATAGGATGGAACTAGAAAAAAAATCCTGAGTGAGGTGTCTTAGTCCCAGAAATATAAATATTGTACATATTTGCTTATATGTGGATATTAGCTGTTAATTTAATGATAAGCTACAATCTGTAGAATAACAGAAGTTAGATATATAATAAGGGGATAGAGTATACAAATAGATCTTTTTAGGAAAATGACATAGAGTAGATAGTTTTGGACAGATGGGATTGTCTAGAAAGGAGAGCATCAAATACAGACAGGAATTAGACAGAGGATACAGGGAAAGACATCTAAAATTAAGAGTAGTATGGAAACCTAATACAGTAGAATCTTCCTAAAATACATACATATATAAAGGTGATATAAAAGAAATAATCAAATAATGGAGGAGACAGAATACCAATTGGTCATATCTTGTAATTTTAGGAAGCTTCCAGTACCAGGACTGTGTTACATCTAATTGAGTTGTTGGCCAAAGAGGTCCCATGAGCATCCTTAAACAACCTAGTCTGTTGCCCAGGGAATATGTTGTGCTCCACAAACTGACAGTGAGACCCCATTGTTGAAGACAACATTTGCACAACTTATTAAACATGGAGACAAAGCAGGAAAACAGGATGGTCAGTACATAGAAGAGTTAAATGAGCCTTAGGGAAGCACATAGATTAATAGAAATTGGTTAATTTAAGTTATAAGTGCTAGCTAGAAACAAGCCTAAGCTAAGGGCAAGCATTCATAATTAATAATAAGTATCTGTGTTATTATTTGGGGACTGACAGTCCATGTAAGCCTTCTATACATACCCTGACACTATTGCACAAATTCTATTTGGTATTATAATAAAAACCCAGAGCCAGATATTGTGGAAAAGCTAAAATATCAGAGAGATGGGGAACAAACCACTACCAATTCTCACCCAGCTAACTTTTCAGGCCTGTCTTCCCAAACTCACTCCAACTTCTCTGTCCTTAGCCTAAAGCAAAAGTGTCAGGGGAAGCTGAACCTATACTTTTCCTCTCTCCACCCAGCTATCTCACTTCCTAGTTCAACTTTCCTACAGCTAGTATTAAAGGCATGTGTCACCACTACCTGGCTCTGTTAGTCCTTGAACTCATAGAGATCCACATGGATCTCTGCCTCCTGAGTGATGGGATTAAAGGCATGGGTCACCACTCTGTCCTTCATGGCTTGACTGCTCTGTGTCTGTCTCTGTCCCCTGATATTCCTGCGTATTTTTTATTAAATATACAATATATCACTACATGACACTGCTTGGGTGACTGAGAACCAGAGATTAGACTAGATAGCCCAGAGACCTAGGATAAAATCTAATACCAGTGGTATTTATTAAAAAAAATACCCCTAATTACATTGTATTATACTCCTCAATCAATGCCTTGCTCAAGAATTATCAAAGAAGTTTCCTCCTATAGTATATGGGACCAGTACAGAGACCTACAGGCAGACATTACACACAGAGTGAAAGATCTTGGAACATTCATCTATAAATGCCATGTCTTCACTAAATCTCCCTTCTCAGGGCTCAGGGAATGCCATGCAAGCAGAAGAGGAGATGGAAAAGTGTTAAGAAACTGAGGGGATGGAGGACACCAGGAGAACAAAGCCCTCTGAATCAACATGATCAAAGCTCATGTGAACTCATCGAGACTGAGGCAGCCTACACAGCACCTGCAGGGGCCTGCACCAGGTCCTTTGAGTATATATTATGACTTCCAGTCTAATGTTTTTATGGTATTACTAAGTGGGAAAATGAGTGGGTCTTTGATTCCTTTGTCTTTTCTTGGGATCCTTTCTTCTGTTTGTGATGTCTAACTCTGAGGTGATAGATTTACCTTATGTTATATTTTGTTATATTTTATTATCTCCTAGAGGCCTGCCCTTTTATAATTAGAGATATAAAGGTAGTGGATCCAGATGGGAGTTGAGATGATGAGGGCTTGGAAGGAATAGAGGAAGGGGACGTGGTAATCAGGATTGTGAGAAAAGAATCTAATTTTAATAAAAGGGAGAAATGTGTAACAAAAAGTGTTTACCCTGTTAGTCAGGGTTTATTTTTTTATGAACTTGACACAAACTGTTGTTATATAAGAAGAGGAAAACTTAATTGAGAAAATGCCTATATCAGATTGGCCTGCCTATAGGCTAGTCTGTGAGACATTTTCTTAGGTTGATGATTGGTGTAGAAGGATCCCGCCTGTAGAGGGCAGTGTCATTCCTAGAAAAGTGGTCCAGGATGTTAAACTAAGGCAGAGAGAGCCATGGAGCGTTAAGTCAGAAGGCAGTTTTTCTCTATTGTCTCTGCTTTGGTTCTTGCCTCCAGGTTCCTGCCTTGGCTTCCCTTGGTGATAGACTGAATCCCAAGAGCTGAAATAATCCCTTTCCTTTCCAATTTGCTTTGGTCACAGTTCTTATCACAGCAGTAGAACCAAATGAAGATACTTACAACCATAAATATGTCAAAATAACTTCAGACCTTTTAGTAGAAACCATAAAAGCCAGGGAAGCACATAATTATATATCTTAAAACTCTAAAATAATTGACAACCCGTGTTGACAATTGTGATGTCCAGCAAAATTACCTTTAAGAAATAAGCCAATATATCAAACACTTGCATATTGATGTTGATTGCTACACTATTTACAATAGCCAGGAAGCGGAGGCAGTTTAGATGTCAATGAACAAGTGAATGGATAATGAAACTGTAGTACATATGCACAATTCCATTTTGTTCACCTCTTAACAAATGCCAAGTACAGAAAAGAGAAATACCACATTTTCTCTGCTTGGTGAAATCTATGTCTAATTATATCTAATGATGAACACATGTATGTAAGCAATGTACTTTCATGTAATAAAATATAATTTACTTTCATAGGACGGAAGTCAAACGGTAACTATGAAGAGGGAGAAAAATGTCCAAGGAGACCAGAGGGGAGAAAGAGAGGATAACAAGAGTTAAGGATAGGAAATGAAGTGAGACCATTTGGGGAGTGTGAAGGGGTTAGCAAGCAAAGCAAGAAGGTACTGAGCGAGTACATGGTGTCTAACTCTGAACAATACCGAGAAAATCTATATTTCACATGCTAGCTAAAAGGTCATAAGAGGTAAAATGAAAAACATTGAAATTTTCACTTTCACAAAGAAATGTTTCATTTGTTCAAAAAAGGTATTTGTGCATATATACTTAAATAATTCATAGTTCAAAATAATGTTACTAAATTACTATATAGTTAAGGTCGTTTTCAATAACACGATCAAAGTGAAGACAAGCTGGCCAGACAGATGTACCCAGCACTCACCTTTTTATTCATGCAGAGGCACAAAAGTAACAGCTGTGAGCTTCATTTCCAGGTGAGTGACTATGATAGAACACTGTACATGAGCAATAGAAAAGCTGAAAAAAATTAAGATGAAAGATGTGGGGCATCAGCACAGTAAAGTGAATAAAATAATTTTACACAATTCTCCTAGGATTTGTAGAGGGTCAGGAGGACTTCTGTCTTTACAGGTACAAGAGTGAATGACAGAGTTCTAGCAAACAATATCATTGTGGGTACTGGCACTCTCATTGATTAGAACGTTTCAAACTCCTTACAAGCTTTCAGCTCACTGAAGATACTACATCTGAATTCTTCAAAGTAATATTGCTTTAGAAAACATCTCATAGTATCAATTAACGAAACTCAAGGGTTCTTTAGTGAGGGTTCTGTAGTGAGGGTTCTGTCACCCTCTCCTCTCCGATGTTAAAAAAAATGGAACCCAAGGGTTCTGTAGCCAGGAGCCATTCAATGAAAAGGGTCACTGTCAGAAACCCTAGTACCTTATTAATCTTGTGATACCATGTATAGTCTACTGCACTGACTCTGTACATAGGTAGTTTATGAACCAAACTTTATCCAATATAGTAACTGACTCAAGCTTTAGCAGGATATTGGGGAATTTTGCAGACTCAGAAAAAGAAACAATCAAAAATAAGAAAATTCAAACCACAACCAACAATGAATGTTGAAAGCCAAAACAATAATCATTGAAAAGAGGCCTTTCTAAATAATCCACTAAACTAAAAAAGTTGTAGAAAGAAGGGAACAGATGATTAAAGGTGATGGGGCACCAGTAGGTGAACAAACACATCTATAATCTTTAACCTCACTGAGGTTTTTAAATACTCATTCCTTCATGTTCTTTATCAGGCATTTTTCTCCCATTTCAATTTTATCACTCTATGTTTACACATTATGAATTTCAAGAAATGCCAAATGGCAAGTAAGAAATGTTAACAAATGAACATGGGAGTGTGTTGCATGAATAAAGAAAACTCAGGGTCAAATCTCTGAGAAAGTCAGAGATATTAGAGAAGAAACCCCACAGTCAGTTCTCACCCAGCTGTCTTCCAGCTTCCTCAGCCTTGCTCCTCCTGGCTTCTTCTGCCTGCTTTGCCTTTCTATGTCTGCAGTAAATACTCTCTTCACTCAGTTAAGGCGTGGCCCCCCCAGTGCCTGCCTAGGATCCTGGAACTCCTTCTATAAACTAAGATGACCTGGAACTCAGATAGGATTAAAGGTGTAGATCACCACTCCCGGGATATTCCCTGTGCTGGGATTAAAGGTGTGAGTTACCACAGTCTGATGGTCCTAGACTGACTGTGGATAGATCCCTCTGATATCTCAGATTGGTTTTTATTATATTGCAAAATATCCCCACAGGAGTTCAGCCTAAAGTGTCACCAAAAGCAGTCCTAGAAGCAAAATCAATTTCAGTGAGTGTATGAATCAAATATAAAAGATTTCAAACAATTAAGCTAATCATAAATGTCAAATATTTACAGAAAGAAAATAAACCAAACCTAAAATTTAGTTAAATGTCAAAGATTAAAGAATACATAGATGAAATACAGACGACAGAAACAACAGAGATCAGTGAAGCAGTGTTGGGTCTTTGAAGGGTGAAAAGAATCAAAATACACCATTGCTAAAAGAAGAGAAACAATGGCCATATACAAAAAGTGAGAGATGAAAAAGTTGAAATTATGCAAAATACCATAATGACACAATTTGACATTAAAGGCTATTGTGACAAACTGCATGACAATCCTTGAAAAAAACCAGAAGAAATGAGCAAGTATCTGCATATATCTGGCTTGTCAAAATTGAAGCCCTAGGAGCATTGAAAATATGACTAGATTCATTTGGCCACAGAGAGGACTCAAAAATACGGGTCAGAACCAAAAACAGATAAAACCTTCACTGGCCATTCCTCAGTGACCCACTGACCCCCACTGGGCCCCACATCTCAAAATAGGGGCAGAAACTGGAGGCTGAGTTCAAATACAAGAAGCCCTGAGGACCATTCAAATGCAAATTATAACAAATGAATTAACTGAGTCTGAGTGGTTTTCTCTTTTTCATTTCCATGGAAATTTGGGGAGCTGGGCTGTGATAAATGTCATGACCAAACACAAGCTGAGGAGGAAAGGGTTTGTTTGATTTACACTTCCACATTGCTGCATCACTGAAGGAGGCTGGGGCAGGAACTCAAACAGGGCAGAAACCTGGAGGCGGGAGCTAATGTAGAGGCCATGGATGGGAGCTGCTTATTGGCTTGCTTCCCCTGGCTTGCTCAACCTGTTTTCTTATAAAACCCAGGACTGTCAGCCTAGGGCTAGTAACATGGGCAATGAGATTGGTCCTCTCCATCAATAACTAATCAAGGAAATGCTCCAGAAGAATGCCTACAGCCCAGTCTTATAGAGGATTTTTCTCAATTGATGTTCTTTCCTCTCAGATGACTCAGATATGCTGGCTAGCTCTATGTCAACTTGACACAAGCTATAATCATCTGAGAGGAAGGAATATCAATAACTTAAAAAATATCCTGTCTCAAAAAGAATCCAGTCTCCCACAGGCTGGATGACCCAGAGACCTAGGATAGAGCCGAACATGACCAGAAAAGATGTCAATGTAATGATAAGAACAATATTCTGCTATACTCATAGACCAGTGCCTAACCCAATACTCATCAGAAAGGCTTCATCCAGAAACTGATGCAGAGACCTAGAGACAAACATTAGGCAGAGCTTAGGGAATCTTGAAGAGGGTGAGGAAGGATTGTAGGTAGCAGAGGGGTCAAGGACATCACAAGAAAACCCACACAATCAACTAACCTGGGCTCATAGGCACTCACAGAGACTTAACCAATTTAAAATCAGAGAGCCTGCATGGGACTGACCTAGACACTCTGCGTATTTATTATAGCTCTGTAGCTTAGTCCTCTTGTGGGATTCCTTACAGCGGGAACAAGGGCTGTTGATGACTCTTTTGACTGGCTTTTGGGATCCTACTCCTTATCTTGGGTTGCCTTGCTCAGCCTTAACACATGGGGAAATGATTGTCTTACTACAACTAAATATTCCATATTTTCTTGATATCCACAAGAGACTTGCCTTTTCCTGAACAGAAATTAAGGAGGAGTGGATTGGGGGGTATAAACAGAGGTGGGGTAAGGGGAGGGCTGGGAGGAGAGGAGGGAGGGGAAACTGTGGTCTGGTGTAAAATAAATAAATGAGTAAACAAACAATAAGAATATATCCAGTCTCTTTTAAAATCTAAAGAAAAAAATCTACTCTCTGAAAACTCCCAGATTTCTTTAAACTTTTAAAGCTCCGGTGTAGTGTGAGGCTTTTGGCCTGGACTTTCCGGCCTTGCCTGAAGGTTTGGATATACAGATCCACTGATCCACAGAGATATAGAGATGCTTATATTAATTTTATGTTTATTGACCTGGGGCCCAGGCATATAACTGGCTAGCTCTTGCTCTTCATCTAACCCATGATTCTTATCCTGTTCAGCCATGGGGCTTGGTACCTTTCCTTAGAGCAGCATAGTTGTCCTCTGCTTCTTCTGCCTTCTCTCTGGCATTCTGCTCTGTTCTTCTTGTTCCCAGAGTTTTCTTAGTCTGGTAGGCCTGCCCACACTTCCTGTCTGCCTTGGCCAATCAGTGGTTTTTATTAAACTCATAGGCGGGACAATTATTTACAGTGTAACATTATAAATCCACTACACTCTGGGCTCCTGATGGTCATTCCATGACCCTAACATTTCTAAGATACTGGAGTCTTCTGCTGCAAAGCCCTGTACTTTCACCAATAGCCTCTCCTGAGTTCTCCTCATGTTGCCAAGCCCCAACTTCTCTTCCTGATCCATTTAACCCTGAGCTTTCAATTCACCAGTTGCTTCTCCTGGCCTCTCACAGTGCCAAGCCTTAGATGCTCCGCATTACCCCTTCATGTCTTTAAAACTAGTACCACCTGAGTGACTTTTACATTACCAAGTTCAACTGTCAGTGCAAGGTACAACTTTGCCTACCTTTGGAATACAGCTTTTCATGTACTAATTCTCAGGAAACGCTTCCCAGAAGATTTTATCAGTGAGAATCTCTTCTTAATCACGAGTAAATTCTCAACTCCAGCTAACCAGCATCAATTGTCTCAGTAAAGCAAAGGTTTCACTTCAATGGCATTGGTCTCTTATTAGTTAGTCATGGCTGATGTCGTTTCATCTCCAACTTCACAGATCCACTGAATTGTAATTCAAAATAGCAAATATACACCGGTCCAAAGTAACTTTCACACTTCCCCTGAAACTTCACAAGCAACGCTTCCATTTCTCTCAACACCCCCTTTTCCCAAGGTTGGAACACTTGGTAGCTTTTCTTGCCAAAGTTCCAAATTCTTTCCATAATCTCCCACCCCAACAGGCCAGAAATGCAAAAACAAAGAGGCTGCTGGGACCAATTGCTTCAACTTACACCTCCCAAACACAGGACCGGGAGGAGCCTGCTAAACCAGAGGTATCTGAGGACTTCATCTTTAATGCAGCACAGTTTGCCATAAATTGCCTCATAAACTGGTGCTGCTCTCAATCTTGGCAAGAGAATCTTCTTCTACAGTGGACACAAATTAATATAGAAATCCAAAATTTGCAAAGTGCTGAGAGTAAGTGGCTGTTGAACGATGATTCCTAAATAAGTCATCTCTATCAACTTTATACAGTGCAAAAGAAATTGCAGAAGAGCACACAGAAAGAGTGGAGTGGAAGAGTCAGAGAAGTGCTGTGAAATGCTGGCCTCTGGAATGATGTGTCTGCTGAAATCAGGAACTCCCTTGAGCTGTGTAAACCTGAACAAAACCTCTACGAGACCAAGTCAGTATTCACGTATGTGGCATATAGGGGGATTGTGTTGTTTCATTGTAAATAATTGTCCCACCCACTGGTTTAATAAAAAGTGCTGATTGGCCAAAGGCAGACAGGAAGTGTGGGCGGGGCTACCAGACCTGACTCTAGGAACAGGTGGAACAGAGTAGAATGCCAGAGAGAAGGCAGAAGAAGCAGAAGACAACTATGCTTCTCTGAGAAAAGGTACCAAGCTGTTGATTCCTGAATAGTGCCACCTTGGCCTTTATGGCCCCTCCTCCCCAAAGGACTAAACCTTATGTTAAATAGGGGGATAATATGTTTTCCTGATCTACAGTCTTGTTATTGCTGCCCCCTGCTGAGTGCTAGTCTTTTGGGATCTTCCAAGACCTTGGGTGTGTCCGGAGGAGGGGGCAGGGTGTGAGAGAGTTAAGAGAGATGCTGAGAGCTGAAGTGAGTTAGAGTTAGAGTGAGTGGAGGGAGAACCTAGAGACAAGCATGGAGGGGAGAGAGTAGAGTCAGTGGAAGGGGAAGAAGGAGACCAGCCTGGCAGGAAGCTAAAGGGGAAAAAGCTAGGCGAGATGCATGGCAGGAGGGAAGCATGGCAGTAGAGATGCATGGGAGAGAGAGAAGTATGGCAGGGGGAGAAGCAAGACTAAGATGTAAGGTGTACTGAATAAAGCTCGGGTCTCATTGTGATCCTGAATGATGGAACCTGATTGCTCCTGAGTGCAGATTATTTAACCTCGACGCCCCTCACCTGGACAAGACTCGGAACACCCCAAACTGGACACGGTACCGAGCCTCATGGCTGAACAGGATAAGAGACATGGGATAGCTTAAGGGTAGAGAGTTAGCAAGTTATATGCCTGGGCCTTAGGTCGATCAGCCTAAAAACTATTAAAAGCACCTGTGTGTCTCTGAGGGTCTGTGGATCTGCAGATCTGCGGGTTTTTGAGTCTGCAGGTCTGTGAGTCTGCAGGCCTAAACCTAGAGGCTAGGCCAGAAACCTCATACTACAGTGGCACTAACTGGATTCTGTGGATTCCAAAAAGAAAAAAGAAAGAAAAGAAAAGAAAAGAAAAGAAAAGAAAAGAAAAGAAAAGAAAAGAAAAGAAAAGAAAAGAAAAAGAAAAGAAAAGAAAAGAAAAGGAAAGAGAAAGGAAGGAATCCTTTATCAAGATAGAAAAGAAAGGTGGGGGAAGTGTCTGTGAGAGTGTGGGATTGGAGAGTCAGGGGCTGATATGACCAATGCATGAAACTATCAGAGAGTAAATAAATGCTTTTTTTAAAACAAAAAAAAATGAAATCAGACCACCTAAAATAGTCCCATCTCTCATAAGACTGGTGCATGGTTGTCCCTTTGTGTTTACTTGTGTTCTTTGGGAAAGCTTTTACAAATGGAAGACAGAAAGGAAAAAATTGAGAATAAAAGTTGGAAATGAAGAAGGAGGAGAAAGAATGAAGAGGAGGAGGAGAAGAAGAAAGGAAAAGGCAGGGAAAGAGAGGGTGAAGCTGGTCTGCTAAATTGACAGTTATTAAAGGAGGGGTAAATGAGAGGGGGAGCTATTTGGAGTGATATTTTCTAGTTCTAGTCTTGGCTTCTTGCATTCCTTCTGGGATCCCTCTCACATGCCAGATACGCCTGCCTTTGTATCATCACAGATGCTAGTCTCATTAATGGGCAGCCTTTCACTGGTTCTAGTCTCAATTCAGGTGGTTCTTCATAGCTAGGATTATGAATATTGGCTCCACTCTTGTGATGAATTTCTTGATGTTCCTTGCATTGTGTTATTAATGACATTATAAAAGAAGACATGAAGTTCATACCAAGACATTAGGGGAGTTGAAAGGAGGTAGTAGTGGTGGGTCATATGCTCAAATGCATAGCATACATGTATGAAAATTTTAAATAATACATAAAATATTATTATAAACATGTAAATAGCATAAAGCCCACCTAAACATGTAGGTCACATCATCTAACCATGATAGGTTCTAGACTCTTTTCTCCTGCTTTGTGAAGGATGCCCCCCCCCTAGAAATTATTAGCAGACTTAACAGACAGTCAACAGAATGGAAGAAAATTTTACCATTTAGATTTCAGATGGCAGACTATTAATTTATCCAGGATTTATAATTACGTACAAAACGCCAAAAGTTAAAACTGTCAGTCAACAAATGAACTAATGAAATGAATGGATCTCATAAAGAAAAAAAAAACACAAATAACAAAACAATAATTTTTAAGTGTTCAATATCTTTAGCTATCAGAGAGATGCAAATTATATCTACTGTGAGATGAGATATCATTTCAACTAAGTCAAAGTGCCTGTCACCAAGAAATTTGGAAACAAATGCTTGTGAATATGCAGAAAAGAGGAATTCTTACTCATTGATCATAGGAGTTCAAGTAAGTATGTTCATTGGTTCCTCAAGAAACTGACACACCTATACCACTCTGGGACGCATGCTCAAAGGACTCTTTATCATATTACAGAGACACATTCACAAGAGGTTTTTCTGCTTTGCCTATCTGCTGTTTCCACCAATGTAACTAATTAATTAATTTGGGTTTTTTTTTAAAAATCAAGTCTTACATCCATGGCTGTCCTGTAATTCTCTATGTATGGAAGGCTGACATCAACTTACAGAGACCATGCTGCCTTTGTCTCCTGAGTGTTGAGATTAAAAGTATACATTACCATGCCTGATACCAGTAACTGTTTGAAAAGTGTTTTGACTTATGTTTTTTGTTGTTGTTCTGGTGCTATAAAACTTCATTAATCTGTTACCATGTTGAAACTTGGATTTTCAGTAAAGAAAATCCATGTTCCCAGGCTATGGTCACTCATACTGACCTCCAGAATAAAGTCTTACACTTTTTGAGGTGACAGATATTTGTATCAATTTATATCTTTTGTTTTAAGTAATATCACAATATTAGATATTTTTAATGTCTAATTTGGTGTGCATGTGTACATTGCAGGATTATTCATAAAAAGGCAATATTATATTAGAGTTTTTGTTCATTGGGCCATTAAACTGACTATTTTTGTAATAGAAAATATTTTTATGTAATTTATGTATACGATATTATGATTATATAATGTGATACTATTCAACGCTGGAAGATGCAGAATGATTAAAATGCTATTAGAAATCAGTTTTCAGATATACTTTTAGTTAATATGGAACAATCACATGTGTGTATATTTAATATTACCTGCAGCATATTGCTACCAAGGAAAACAAGTTTCCTTTTGGGAAATTCTTATTCTCATTAATTAAAGAATTTTACAACAGATTCAAGGGAAGCTTAATGAAACTTTTATTTGCATCTGAGAGAAAACAACAGGATAGGCAAACTGTGGATCTTGTCAGGTGCCCGGAGGAGGAAGATGGAAGAAACAAGCCATTCCTTTCGTGATGTACAAATGTGTTGCCATGGAACTTTTAGTTTAGAGACTTCATATTCATCAATGAAGTCAGTGAGTCCCTGCATCATGGGAAGTGGAGGAGGTGAAGCTTGCATCTGAGAAAGTGAAAAAAAATCTAGAATGTATGGCAAAGCAGCTTTAGGCTTTTGACATGCATTTAAAAAGATATGGATAAAGGGAAAGGAAAGGGGATGCTTTTTTGAATTAGGCCTAGTGTCACATGATGGAAGCTCTTTAAAGCAGTGCAGTGGGGAAGGGGATGCTGAAAGTTTAAAGTACATTATCTCACTGAGGTGCTAGAGAATTACGTCTCTTAGCTCCTTATCATATATTCATGTACATCAGCTTTCTGGAGGAGTGACCACCTGGACAGGTGTTGACCAAAGTAGATGGATTCATTCTGCATTGTTTCTTTTTGGGTATTTTATTTTATGGGGCTACAGAGATGACTTACAACACTTAAGAACACTTCCTGCTCTTCCCAGGAGGAAGACGAAATTTCAGTTTCCAAACATCCAAGTTGGGAAGCTCATGCCACTTGTAACTCTAGCTCTAGTATGTCAGACACACTCTTCCGGCTTCTGAGGGCATCCTCACACATGTGGTACACACACATACACACACATAGAGAGAGATACATATATACATAGACATAGATACACATATACATAGACAGACACAGACAGGCAGGCAGACAGACAGACGGATGGATGGACAGACAAACGGATGGATGGATGGACAGACGGACGGACAGATGGACAGATGGACAGATGGACAGACAGACAGACACAGATAGGTAGGTAGGTAGGTAGGTAGGTAGATAGATAGATAGATAGATAGATAGATTTACACATACATGTATCTCAAAAACTTAAGATTTTATTTTATTTTAACCATGTATATATGAGGGGTCAGTACGTAAATGCAGGGCATGCAGAGACCAGAGGAGGTCTGTGGAAGTGCAACTACCTGAAGAAGCAAGAAGGAGTTCCTGCAGAAGTGGAAGCACATTGCATACTTGAGTGCAGACCCCTGCCCAGGGCGGTGGTGAAGTAGGCATGTGAGTGAAGTTGCCTGTGGAGGCTAGAAGGGCAATGGGCATATGAGTGCAGATGTGTACATATCCTAGAGGTGGGCAGTGGACATGTGAGTGCAGGTGCTTGAAAAGCCTAGGCAAGTACTGGCATGTGAGTGAAAATGGCTGCAGATGATAAAGGAAGGTGATGGATAGGTGAATAAGGTTCCTACAGAGGCCAAGCTGGCAGTGGGCAAGTGGGGTGATTTGAATAGGAATGGTCCCCATAGACTCATGTGTTTTAGAGCTTGGCCCATAAAGAGTGGCATTATCAGGTGTGGCCCTGTTAGAGAAAGTGTGTCACTGAAGGTGGGCTTTGAGGTTTCATACATGCACAAGTCACACCCCACATGGCGGTCTCTCCTTGTGCTGCCTGTAGACCAAGATGCAAAGAACTCTCAGTTTCTTCTCCAGCACTGTGTCTGACTGCACACTGCCATGTCCCACCAGGATGATAATGGTCTAAACCCATAAAACTATAAGCCAGCCTCAATTAAATGTTTTCATTTATAAGAGTTGCCATGGTCATCATGTTTTTTTCACAGAAATAGAAATTCTAACTAAGATAGCTGTGAGTTCAGATGTCTGCAGAAGCTGGATGTGGTCAGTGGGTATATGTGCAGGTACGTGCTGAGGACAAAGTGGGTCAGCAAGTATTTGAAGGCAGGTGCACACAGAGGCCAGAGCAGGCAATGGCCATGTATTTGAAAGTGCCTGCAGACTATAGAGGAAGAAGGCCTTCATGTGAGTTCAGATGCCTTTGAAATTAAACAGGAACACTTTGCATGTAAGTGCAAATATATAATGGTCAGGTAGTTGGTGTGAGCATGTGGGTACAGATGCCTACAGAGGCTAGCCAGGAAGTGGCATGTGAGTGCCTAGGCCAGGGATGCATTTGGTGTGAGAATGCAGGTTCATTTCAAAGGACAGAATGAGGCAGTGTGTACATAAGTGCATTTGCTCCAAAGGTTATGGGGCAGTAATCTTGCGAGTTCAGGGGAGTGCCTAAGTGAGAGGGGCACATAGGCATGTGACTGCATGTTCCTGCAGAGGACAGTCTAGCAGTGGGTATGTGATTTCAGGTGCCTTCAGATGCCAGATGGTGGTAGAGTGCTTTTGAGTGCAGATCCTGTAGATGCCATTGGAACACAGTGGCATATAAGTATAGGTAACTGCATAGGGAAGTGTGGGGCAGTGGGTACATGATTATATGTGCTTGTAGAGGACAATGTGAGCATTGGCTTTGTGAGTGCAGGGCCCTCAGAGACCATTAGGGCAGTGGACTTGTGAGTGCAGATACCTGAAAATGCCAAAGGGTTGGATTGGGTATGTGAGTGTACATTCCTGCACAGTCAAGGGTAGACAGTGGGCAAGTGGATGCAGGTCCTAAAGAGGCCAGATGGAGGCAGTGGGCATGTCAATGCATGTGCTCCCAGAGGCAATGGGGCAATGGGGCAATGGGGCAGTGGGGCAGTGGGGCAGTGGGGCAATGGGCATGTGAGTAGTATGTGGGGAGGTGGAAATTGGCAATAGGCATATGAGTGTAGATGCCTGCCAAGTCCAGAGAGAGGCAGAGGGCTTGTGAGTGCTGGTGCCTTCAGAGGTCAGGCTGGCAGTGGCAAAAGAGGTGAGGCTCCTGCAGAAGACCTGAGTGATAATGGACAGGCAAGTGCATATGACAGCATATAACAGACTGGGGCATTGGGTACGTGAGTACAGGTACCTGGAGAGGCTAAAGGAGGACAATGGGCATGCGAGTCAAGGCACATGCAGAGGCCAGACTGAGGGAGTAGGCATTGTGAGTGAGTGCAGGTGCATGCAGAAGCCAGATGGTGTTGGAAGTCATATGATTGCAGGTACCTGCAGAAGACAGGGAGGGGGGGTAAAAGTGTAGGTACTTGCGTAGAGCAGAGTAGGGCAGTGGACACATAAGTATAGATGCTTGTAGAGGGCAGTGTGGGCATTGAGTATGGGAGTGTAGGTACCTGAAGTGGTCAGAGGGCAGAAGTGAGCGTGTGAGTTTAGGTACCTGCAGAGGGCAAAGTGGGTCAATGGGTATGTGAGGGTAGGTGCCTGCAGAGGCCAGGTAGGCAGTGGGCAAGTGAATCCTGGTACCTGCAGAGGCCAGAAGAAGGTTGTGGGCATGTGAGTGCTGTTATTGCAGAGGCCAGGGAGCAGAGGACATGGAAGTGCAGGTTGGCACTAAGGCCAGAGGGTACCCGCGGGCATGTGAGTGCAGGTTCCTAAAAAGTCCCAGAAAGAAGCAGTGGTTGTGTGACTGCATCTGCCTGCAGAGGCCAGGCTCGCATTGGACAAATGAGGTGAGATTCCTGTCAAAGATGGTGGCTATGGGCATATATGAGGGCATATGCCTGCAGAGAACAGAGTAGGGTAATGAGCATGTGAGTACAGGTACCTACAAAAGCAAACTGGTGGCAGACGACATGTGAATGAAGAAGGCTAAGGAAGTCAGAAAGGGGCAGTACACATGTGAGTGTAGGTTACAGCGTAGGGCAGAGTGGAAAAGTGGGTGTGTGGGTCTGTGAGTGCAGATTCATGCTGAGGCCAGTGTGGTCTTTAATCGTATGAGTGAAGGTTCTATTAGTGGCCAGATGGGCAGTGGGCATGTGAGGGCAAGGTATGTGAGTACAAGTGCCTGCAGAAGGCAAAGTGGGGCAGTGAGTATGTGAATACATGTGCCTGCAGAGTATAGAGAGAGGAGGTCAGCATTTGAGTTCAGGCCCCTCAAAAGCAAGGAGACAGTTGTCATGTGAGTGCAAATACCTGTACTGGCCAGAGCTGGGGTGGGCATTTGAGTGTAGGTGCCTGCTGAAGCCAGGGTGTGGCAGTTTGCTTGTGAGTGCAGATGCGTGCAGTCACCAGATGGGGGCAGTGACGTATAAGTGTAGGTAACTGCATAGGAAAGCTTGGGGCAGTGGGTATGTGAATGTAGGTTCTTGGAGATGCCAGTGTGGGGCTCTCAGAGGCCATTGGAGCAGAGAGCATGTGAGTGTAGATACCTGAAGAGACCAAAAAGTATAAGCGGGCATGTGTTTGAAGGTTTCTGCAGAGGCCAGGCAGACAGTGGGCTAGTGAATTCAGAATCCTGGCAGGCCAGAAGTAGGTGGTGTGCATTTGAGTGCTATTGCTGCAGAGGCCAGGCAGACAGTGGACTAGTGAATTCAGAATCCTGACAGGCCAGAAGTAGGTGGTGTGCATTTGAGTGCTATTGCTGCAGAGGCCAGGAGGCAGTAGGCATGTTAGTGCAGAGTGCAGGTGGGCAACAAGGCTAGAGAGTAGTGGGCACATGAGTGTAGGTTACTGCAGAGGTCAGGCAGGCAGTGGGCATGTAAGTGCATGCACCTGTAGGGAACAAGAGTGGCAGTGGGCATATGAGCTCTTTGGCTTGCAGAGGCCAAGCAGGCAGTGAGCATGTGAATTCATGAACTGCAAGAGGAATTTGGCATGTAAGTGTAGTACTTGAGGAGGATAGACTTGGCAATGGGCATGTGACTGTGGGTATCTCTCCAGAACAAGAAGTGGCAGTGGCCGTGTGAGTGTAGGTGACTGCAGAGGCCAGGCTGGCAGTGGGCAAGTGGTTTGAGATGCCTGAAGAAAACAGATGGGACAATGGTCATGTGAGTACATGTGCCCACAGAGAACATGTGCCCACAGAGACAAGAGGGCAGAAGGCATATGAATGCAGTTACATGGAGAGGATAAAAGAAGGTAATGGGCATGTGAGTGCAGTTACCTGAAAAGACCAGGCTGGCAGTTGGCATGTGAATGCAGATACCTGTAGAGGCCAGAGAAGGGATGTGAGCATGTGACTGTGTGTTTCTGCCAAGGGCCATGGGAGTATGTAGCAAGTGAAAACTGGTGTTTAATAAGTCGACTCACAAGATGTATAATTCTCTGATGAGAAGCCCTACCTGGCAGAGCCATGGGGTCACTGAGTGTTGATGACCAGTTGTTTTCTGTCTGTAACTTTCTCGGGTCCCACTGCTGTACCTCCCTAATAAGAACAGCTGTGGGATTCTTTCCAAGGCCCATTTGGCAGAGTGTTTTACACCACTGGGCACACTTAGAGTTGTCGATAGTCAGGAAAGTTTATTTCTATTTAAACTATATAATTCTGATGTATTGAAATCATCTTTACTGACACAGGAAAGTAACCATACTTGCAGTCTCAAAGACAACTAGTTTTAGACTTTAGAACAGATTCAACAGACTAAACTGATCTTGCAGAAAATATACAAAGACTAATGTCCCAGGTGTTGTTTTTTGCTAAGTCAAGGCCAGGCTGTTTTGCGGCATGCAATAGTTGACTTTCTCCATGTTCCCTGACCACTCAAGGTTCAACCTGCTACTCTTATTGCTATGTCTTGAATTTCAGTGTCATTCTCTGTCGGGAAAAAGCTGCATGCAAGGCCAAGCATTTACACTGCCTGAGAATAACTGTATGACTTCATGTCTTATGAGAATGGGTTGGGCCCTGAAAATGTAGCATATAATTTCCGGAGTTTGGCTAAGAAGAAAGAGGGAGCAGCGGGGGTGTGTGAGTGAGAGTGTGAGAGCAGCAATGTGTGGATGAGGCTGTGCAGAGTGCGAGTGTGTGTGTGTGAGTGTGTATGTGTGTGCGTGCATGTGTGCCGAGGGAGAAATGAAGCCTAACGAGAGAGTGAGAGACATGTGAGAGAATGAATGGATGGGGGAGTGATGAACAGAGTGAGGGAATGATGTAGCGTGTATGTGAATGAGTGTGTGAGACAAAGCTGTGAGAAAGAGCTGCTGCTCTGTATAGGAACTGTGCAGAGAGCTGTATGAGAGTGTGTAATAACAGTGAGTAATGTTATATAACATATATAACAGTGAGAGAGCTGTGACTATGGGATGAATAGCTATGGCCGTGCAGAGATCTGTAACTGTGGAGGCAGCAAGATGAAGCTGTGTGAAAGGAGATTAGAAGAGAATGTAAAAGAAAGATGTGAAGACACGTGAAATGGGTGCAACTGTGTGCAGAGATGCATGGCTGTGTGTATGTACAGAAAGATATGTAGCTGTATGTGTAGAATGCAGCCATGTGGAGATAAGTACCTGAATGGAAACAGAGTCAGAGACCATAAGAAGTAAAAGAGAAAGTTACCAAGGCATATTTCCTTATTTTACCAGTCAGTTAGATAGAGATTTTTTTCATAACAATCCCAGATTAAAAAAAAATCCTTATCCCTTTGCTATTCTGAGGCATTTCATTTTTTACCCTGGTGTGAATCATGGGAGCTGGACTCTCACGGTCTGAGTTATGTTCCTGCAGAGGCCAGTCTGGCAGTGGGCAAGCGAGTCAAGGTGCCTGCATAAAACAGTGAGGGCAGTGAGCATTTGAAACAATGCCTGCATGGGGATGTATATAGTTGGCATGAAAGTGCAAGTACCTGGAAAGGATAGAAGAGGGCAATGAGCAGATGAGTGCAGGTACCTACAGAGGCCAGAGGGGGCAGTTGGCGTGACTCCAGCTGCCTGCAGAGGCCAGAGAGTGGCAGCGAACCTGTGAGTGGAGGGACCCTCAGAAGCCTATGGGGGAGGGATAGGGGAGCTTGTGACTGCAGGAGTCTGCAAAGGCCAGCTGGCATGTGAGTACAGATACCTGTCATAGCAAAAGTGAGGCAGTGATATATGAATGCACGGGGCAGTGGGTATGTGAGTGTAGGTACATTTAGAGGCCAGTGTAGGTGTTAGGCCTGTGAGTATAGGTGCCTACAGAGGCCAGGGGCATTGGACATATAAGTACACATGCCTTCATAGTTCAGAGTGGTTCATTAGGCATGTGAGTGCAGGTGTCTTCAGAGGTTAGAGAGAAATAGTGGACATATAGTGCAGGTACCCTCAGAGACCAGGGGGCAATGGGCATTTGACTGCAGGTACTTGCAAAGGCCAGTCGTGTCATTAGGTATGTGAGCTATGGTACCTTCTGAAGACAATGGGACAAAGCTCATGTGAGTGAAGCTGCCTGCTGAGGCCAGGGATGCATTTGACATGTGAGTGCAGGTGCCAATAGGACAGAAAGAATCAGCACACATTTGAGTGCAGCTGCTGCAGAGGCCATGGGGGCAGAGGCAAGCTGGAGCCAATAGGTGTGTGAGTGCCTATCACTGTGGAGTCCAGAGTTGGGGTGGTCACGTGAGTGCAGGTGCCTGCTGAGGCCAGAATGTGAACGGAGGTGCCTGCAGAGGTCAGAGGGTGGTGGAGTGCATGTGATTGCCAGTAAGTGCAAAGGCCAGAGGTGTGAGGTAGGCATATGAGCACATGTATTTACAGTAGGCAGAGAGATGCTGTGGTTTTGTGACTGTAGATACTTGCAGAGGTCAGGGCAGACAGTGACCACATGAGTCCAGGTGTCTGCAGAGGCCAGGGGGCAGTGGGCATGTGAAGTGAGCATGTGCCTGGAGAGACCAAAGAGGGCAATTTTCATTTGCATGCAGAGGCCAGGGGTACATTGGCTACGTGAGAGAAGGTGCCTGCAAAAGCCGATGTAGCTTTGGACATGTAAGTACAGTTGCCTGTGTAGACCACAGTGGCGCATTGGGCATTTGAGTGTAGGTGTCTATAGAAGATGGAGAGCAGAGGGCATGTGAGTGCAGGTACATCCAGAGGCTAGAGGGGTGTGGTGAGACTTGAGTGCATGTGTCTGCAGAAGCAAGAAAAAAAGAAATGTACATGTAAGTGCAAGTGCCTGAAGATGTTGGGTGTGTGAGGCACATTGGCTACATGATTGCAGGTGCCTGCAGAGACCAAAGATAGGCATACAGAATGAGTACAGAGACTTGTAAAGGCCAGTGAGGTGGGGTGGGGAGTGGGCATATTGCTTTAGTTGCCTATAGGGGCAGAAGTGGAGCAAGATGCCTGCAGAGGCCAGAAAGGGTCAGGGGGCATGTGAGTGCAGATGTCTGTAGAGGCCAAGGTGGCATTGAGCATGTGAATGCATGCACTTGCTGAGGCCACAAGGAGGCTGTGGGCTTATGAGTGAAGGCACCTGCAGAGGCCAGAAGTGAGGCAGTGAGCATGTGAGTACAGTAGCAAACAGACGCTAGCTGGGCAGTGGGCATGTGAGTACTGGTGCCTGAAGAGACCAGAGGAAGATGGTGAGCATGTCAGTGTAGGTGTCTTCAGAGATTAGAACAGCTAGCATGTGAGTTCAGTTGCTTGCAGAGGCCAGTGCAGGTACTTTCAGTGGGCAGAGAGAGGCAGTGTGCATGTGAGTGCAGAGGCCAGAGGGGCAGTGGGTATGTGATTGCATGTGTCTGCAGAGGCCTAGGAGGGGCTGAGGAGGCTACATTGAGTATGTGAATGAAGGTGGCTGCAGAGGCCAGAAGGGCAATGGATATGTGATTATAGGTGCCTGTAAAGTTCTGTGTGGCAGTGTGCTTGGGAGTGAAAGTGTCTGCAGAGACCAGAGGTAGGTGCTGGGCATGCCAGTGCAGTTGTCTGATGAGGCCAGAAAGAGGGTGAGCATGTGAATGAATGCAGGTACTTGTAAAAGCCAGGTGTGGAAGTCAGCATGTGAGTGTAGATACCTGAAGAGGCATGGAGGCAGGTGGCACGTATGTAGGTGGCTACAAAAACCAGATTTGGGCAGTGACCAGGTATGTGCAGAGGCCTGCTGTAAAGTGCAGAAGTGTGAAGTAGGAACTCAGCTGTTATGACAAGGCTGAGCCATTAGAACCAAGGGTTCTGGTATAGGTACAAAAGATGCAAGGTGTTTTGGCAGTGTTGCCTTTGAATGTATTAGCTGTTTCCATCTCTTATGTGTAATTAAGCCTTCCCATCTGTTACTACCTTGGGATTCATTTCCCAAGAACTTCTAGCAATATGATTGATTATTTCATGGTCACATATATCTTTGAGTGGTCAGGAAGATGACTTTTCATTTAACTGTATAATTTCAATATATAGAAAATATATTGGGACATATATTCATAACCAGATGTATTGTCCCACAAGACTGTAGATATTTAAAGCCTGCTTTGTTCCTTTTACTCAAACTAACATAAACTTACACGTTTAGCTCATTTTTACTTTAGAGCAAGTTCAAACTACTAAATGCTATTGTAAATACATCATAAGTTTAAAACTTTACAGTTATGCACAAGGTCAGAGTTGCAACATTATTAACACAAAGCACCCTAAGAAATTCCTTGCTTGCCAAGTCTGATGACAATAGACCTATGTCCAAAAATTTGTGTCATTTGGGCACTGTGCTCACCCCGGTCTGGTCAGTCTTACTCCTGTGGCCTTGAACATTTGTTGTCATGCTCAATGATTCTGCCTTTAACACTTTGTGCTTGCTTTCACATTGGTTTATTAATTAGCTTATTATCTAGTCACACTTGGGAATGTAGTATTACACACGAATTCCCAATTTTCCCTTCGTAGATTCCTCTAATTGATTTAAGGTCTGTCTCCCTCTCATTTGATCCTCTTCTCTTAGTTCACTGAGGCTTTTAAAGTGACTACCTCCTGAGCCATAAAGAAAGCCTGACCATCACTTCCTGGTGTCAACTCTTATCTGCTTTTATGATGCTGAAAGAATTCAAGCCCTGTGACCTTGCTTTGTCCAGAGAATTGCTGATTCTCTATAAAGACTGGTAACTGGGAAGACTGGGGAGAAGTAGAATGATGTTGGACAAGGTAGAGCAGTGTAGAACAGAGAACAGCAGAAAGTCATCATTTGCAATAAAGACAATGAACTAAGAGCACAGTGAATAGATTCATACAAATATTCCAGATAAATAGATTTCCTGAGCTGGTAATAGAGCCTTCCTTGAGCCCTGAGAAAAAAGCTTCAGGGCTGAACCTAAAAGCTTTCATTAGAGTCTAGTGGATGGATTTGGAATGTTAGAGAAGGTTCTCACAGATACAAGAGAGAATCAGTAGGCATGTGTGTGCGGGTGCCTGCAGAGACCAGGGTATCATTGGATATGTGAGTGCAGGTGTCTTCAGAAGCCGGGGGTAGGGATGTGGGACAGTGAGCATGTAAGGGTAGGTGCCTGAAAAGGCTAAAAGGGGTGGGTGGTTAGCCTGTGAGTGGCAGTTGCACTTAGAGGCCAACTTGGCAATGGACATGTGAGTACTGGTACTTGAAGAGTCCAGAGAATGGTGGGCATATGAGTTCAGGTATGTGCAGAAGCTGGGGTAGGTAGCAGCCATATGAGGACAGGTGCTTTCAGAGAAGAAGGGGCAGTGGGCATGTGAGTGCAGATACCTGTGGAAGCCAGATAGTGGTTGTGGACACATGAGTGAAGGTGCTGCAGATGTCAGAGTGACACTGGGCCTATGTATACATTTTCTTGCAAAGGAGAGAAGGGGCAGCAAGCATATGAGTTTCAGAGACATGTGGAAACCAGGTTTATTGTATTTATCTTTGTTATATGAGTGCATATGCCTTCAGAGCCAGAGAGATTCAGTGCTCTTGTGAATCTTGGTACATACAGAGGCCAGGGGGTTAGTGGGTATGTGAGTGCAGGTGTGTACATAGGCAAATGTGTGACAGATTGCATATGAATGCATGTTCCTACAAAAGCCATATGGCAGCAGTGGTCATGTGAGTGCAGTTAATCAACAGAGGCAAGAGGGGGAGTGGGTATGTAAGTACATGTTGTTGGACTTTTCTGTTCTGCCAACCATGCTCCAAATAACCACACAGAGACTTTATATTAATTCCAAATGATCAACCGATAGCTTAGGCTTGTCTTTTAGCTAGCTAGCTCTTATAACTTAAATTAATACATTTCTATTAATCTATGTGCTGCCCTGTGGTTTGTTTACCTCATGTTTGTACTTACTATCCTGTTTGCTCTGTGTCTCATGTCATCTCTTCAAACTCCTCATCCTTCTTCTTCCCCAAAATCTCTTAGTCTGCTTCTCCTGCCTAATCTTATCTTGCCTAGCCATTGGCCAATCAGCACTTTATTAACCAATAAAAGTAATATACATGTACAATATACAAAGATTGTTCCACAGAAAGTGCAGGTACCTGTAGACTCCAGAGGGGCAGTGGACACGTGGGTACACTTGCCTGCAGAGGCCAGAGGGACAGTGGGCAAGTGAGTGCAGGTGCATACATAAGATAATGTGTGACACTGAATGTGAACGCAGGTTCCTGAAGATTCCTGAAGATTCCAGGCTGGGAATGATGGGTACGTGAGTGCACTTTCCTGCAGAGAGAAGGGTGAACAATGGGTGTGTAACCTGGGATTTCTGCAAAGGCCAGATTTGGGCAGAGGAAATATGAGTAGAGGTGCCTGCCCAGGCCTGAGCTGGGCAGTTGGTGTGAGTGAAGGTGCCAGCAAAGGATAGTGAGGAAGTGGCCATGTGAATATAGGTACCTATAGATGCACTTTTCTTTGGGCTGTCAACACAAATAGTGACACGGAAACTTATTATTAATTATAAAACTTTGGCCATTAGCTTAGGTTTGGCTTAAAAGCTCTTAAAGCTTAAATTAATGCATATTTTTATTAATGTACATTCTACCACATGGCTTTTACCTTTCTTCTGTTCTGTGCATTCTACCACTTGTGTATCTAAACTATATCTCTGACCTTGAAAACATGCTTAACATGACCACAAATTGTTTAGGTGACTACTAACCTGTATTCCTAAATTATCCTAAATGGTTCATAATAATAACTTTAAAGCATTAGCAATTTACATTAAGTTGCTAAAGATCCAGGAGTGAAAAACAAAAAGAGGGAGAGAAGACATCAATGGCCAGCCACCCAGTTACACAGCAAGCTTCAGCAAAAGAAGTAAAGAAAGATATACAGAAATGGAGAATGATAAACATCTAGAGGCAAAAGTTAGATAGGATATTTTAAGAAAAGCTGGCTAGAAACAAGCCAAGTTAAGGTCAGGCATGCATAAGAAAAAATAAGCCTCCATGTATGAATTTTGGAGCTAGGTGGTGGACGCCCTCCCCCAAAGAGTAAAGAACTAAAAAAGTAAAAAAAAAAAAAAAATCAACCAAACAAACATAAAAAACCCAGCTACTTCCATGTAGAGGTATCAGAATACATGTTACCTGTCTTGTAGTTTTTCTTGTTTTTTTTTTTTTTTCTGTAGCCAAGATTTTCATTAAGTCTCCTCCAATCAAATCTGCTTTATTGATTTTGAAGGAATCCTCAGCTTTTTGTTTTCTGTGAAAACAAAAGCATAACCTTTCCCCCAACACAATACATTTTCTGAATTTCATTATAAAGTTACAACATTCCTAAAATCTTGTTTAATTTGGCAGTCCCTTTCACAATCCAATGTCTCTCTGCAGTTGCCATTTTCTGTTCTGTAGCATTCGAAAAGTTCAAAATTAACAAAACAAGTATATAAGGTTCAAACTCCCCATGTTACAGTATTTCCCATCCTCATGTGGTTTATCCTTTTTATATCACTTAATATTTCTTTAAAGACTTTGTCTCTAAATTATTTTTATGACTGTCTATACCTATTTTGTTTTCTTTCTTCCTCACCTAAGCATATTTTCAAACATTTTTGATCTGTTTATAGATGTTTTTTTCTGTCTGGTCCTGGCTATGCTGCACATCTGTAGCATTCTGACTGCATGAGCCAAACTTTAAACCAGCAGGCTACCACCACATGGCTTTGGTGGCTGGCTCTGACATCCTTGGTTCTGTTAGAGCCTAGACTCATGCAAGAGGGTACTGGCCCTGCATTTACCAGTCCTAGCTCTGGGAATATCTTATGTCTGCCTGCAACAGGCATTTGTACCTGGTGATGGCTGATCAAGGGCTCAACTACACCCCAGAGCCTCTTAAAAGAGCACTGGTTCTGTATGCCAAGCCTAACCCAGAGACTGGTCTCCAGGAAGCCATGTCTTCCACATTTAGAACTATTTTGTTTGCTCAGGTCTTATGTAGATATATGTGGCTGGACACTGGGCACCAGGTACCAGCAATGGTCAGTTGGGCATTGGTCATGTCAGTCCGGTGACTTCAGAAGCCAAAGGGTCAATGGGTTTGTTACTATAAGTGCCCCTGTAGAGTAGGGGAAAGGGGTGGTGGTGGGTATGTGAATGCAGGTTCCACTAGAGGCAAGGCTGGCAGGGCACATGTGAGTGCAAGTGACTACAAAGGCCAGAGGGGGGCATTGGGCCTTTGAGTGCAGATACCAGCAGAGATTACCTGGGACAATGGACATCTTAGTACAGGTACCTGCAGAGGCCAGAGAGAGACAGTGGGCATGTGAGTACAGGTGAATTAAGAGGCCAGATATGAGGGTGGACATGTGAGTACCAGTGCCTACAAAGGACAAACGGGTTGAGGTAGGCATGTGAATGCAAGTACCTGCAGAGGGTAGGGCAGTATTGGGCATGTGAGTGCCCACACCTGCAGAGGCCAGAAGGGTGCAGTAAGCATGTACATCTGAGTACAGGTACCTGTAGAGGGCAAAGAGGGTAGTGTGCATGGGCATACAGGTGTCTGCAGAGGCCAAGGGGGGAGAGATTGGGTATGTGAATGCAGGTGCCTGTAGAAGCCAGAGAGTCAATGGGTTATGTTATTATAGATGCCTATAGAGTTCTGTGGGGCAGTGGACTTGTGAGTGGAGGTACTCTCCAATACCAGAGGGTTGCAGGCATATGAATGCAATTGCCTGCTTAAGCCACGTGGGAAAGATGCATGCAGATGCCAGCGCAGCATTAGACAAGTGATCGTAGGTACCTGAAGAGGCCAAGGGGGCATAGTGATCATGTGAGTGCAGTTACCTATGGAGACCAGGTAGACACTTGGCATATGAGTACAAGTACCCACAGAAGCCAGAGTGGTACCATGAGCATGTGAATACAAATATTTGCAGAGGTCAGAGGGGGCAGTGGGCATGTGTGTGTGGGTACCTGAGGAGGCCAGAGTGGAGTGGTGGGTATGTCAGTTTAGGTGCCTGAAGTGACAGGGTGGGCAGAGGCCATGTGTACATAGGTGCCTTCAGAGGCAAGGGGCAGTGGCTTGTCAGTATAGGTGCCTTCAGAGGCCAGATTGTTCCTGTGGTCCTCTGAGTATATATACATGCAGAGAGGGGACGGTAGGCATGTGAGTGTACTTGCCTGCAGAGGACAAGGGGTCAGTGATCATAGAAGTACCTCTGCCTGAAGAAGCAAGAGCAGAACAGTGGGCATCTGAGTGCAGATGTGTGAAGAGGATAGAGGGGTGAATTTGGCATGTTATGGAAGGTTCCATTGTTGGTGAGAGGCAGAGAGCAAGTGAGTACTGGTGTCTGCAGAGGACTCAGGGGAGGGGTTGCTATGAATGCAGATACTAGCAGGTGGGAATATGAGTCCAGGTTCCTGCAGAGCCAGTAGTCATGTAAGTGAAGGTGACTTTAGAGGTCAGCTGGGCTTTTGCTGGTGCCTTCAGGGGTCATATTGTCAATTCCTATGTGAATGCAGCTACCTGCAGAGGCCAGAGTGGGGCAGTTGAAATGTGACCGCAGCTTCCTGTCCAGGCCATACATAGTAGGGTGTCAGATATGGAAGTGGAGTTACAGGTAGTTGTTAGCCTCCCAGCTGCAATGGTGAGAAACAAATCCAGGTCCTCTGGAATAGCAAGAAGCTCTAAACCACTGACAACTCTCTTCTGCCTAATGGATTGTTCTTAAGAGAAAGGCCATTGGAATGGGATATTCCTATCCACTCTGAATATATGATTTTAAACCCTAGGGAGGGGCGCTGTAATATTGCATTCCTTGGTGTCCCTAGGAAACTAGAGATGGGGTTCATAGCTGACTTTGAGGGAGGGGTCCATGCTAGATAGTATCCAAAGCTACTAATCTTACAATATTACTTCATCAAGAGTTGAGACTCTAAAGTCACTTAAGGGATGAGGTAAAATTGGGGCATAAAGAGCCTGAGGGTCTCTACTCCTGCTGAGTTTGAGGCTCCATGGGATATCAAGCAGATACTCATAGATACTTAGATTGCAGCATCTCTGGCAATTCTGACCTCATCCAGAATAGATCCAGACATTTCAGCATCCTGGGCAAAGAGAAAATTGAGCCCCTGTCTCTAAACCACCTGACCATGTGATATCTCCTCTTCCTACCTCCAGCACTCCCTTCTCTAGCTTATCTAAACATGGTTTCTGATTTTCTTCTGTTCAAATAGTTTTATTTTCTTGGAGTACGAGGACTTGTCAACATCTTTAGTTAACTTTGTGGTTTTCATGTAGTTGTGCTGACTGTTGTGTGTTTGAAACACTGTCATTATGTTCTCTTCCTTCTGTTGTATTGAGTGAGCTGTAAGTAAACTCTTTCCATAGGGGAGAAATAATTTTAAAGGACAAAATATTCCTATAAAGTGTGTTTATCTTCACTGTCTCGTGTCTGTCATCTTGTTCTGAGAGTCCGTGCGTTGACTTACATCTGTCTGTTGTCCTGTCAGAAGACAGCCTGTGGGCTCCTCTCTCCCTTGTGTCACAGCTACAAGTACAATGCCAGGTATGTGGATGCTCTAGTTTTGGGTTGATTGTGTCTAGTATAATACTCCAGAGAAGTCACTAACGTTGACCTTGAGTTCTCAAGTAGGTCTTGATTTAATCTCCTCTGCCTTTCAGTCAGTCCACACTGAGCTAGTCCTGCCTTGATTTTAACTCTACAGTAAACAGATCTAGGTGAGTGTTTAAAAACTAATCTATGTGCTTAATATGGGATATGTCTGTAGGGAACCAATAAAACACACACACACACACACACACACACACACACACACACACACACACACACTCCCCACAAATGGCTGCCTGTGATCTTCTGATCATTATAAACATATCATTTCATTGATACTCTTGAATTTTTATGTACTTATTTTTCAAAATCTAGTTTGTCTATAATACAGATTGAGACAAAGGCTTAAAAATATAAAATTTTTACCTCATTCAAATTATAAGAATCTATATTGTCAGAATTAATAATCTATTTCAAAATTGTAAATGTTCTCATGTAACGATAACAATGTTAAAGAAGTGAACCTAATTCTTAACTCTAAAGCAATAAGGTTTTCTTAAACAGACTGAGTTGTTCTTTGTGATGAACCTAAAATTTTATGTTTTGTTAAAAATTTGTTTTATGTTTTCTGCTGTTTGTATTTCAGACTTTTGGGTATGTAGGAACTTGATTTAATAATATCTAACTTCATTTAAGAATCAGATTATGTTGAAGTATTTTTAAAGACCACTGTGTAAACAATTCTTTTAACTAAATTCTAGTATAATTAATTTTATCTGTGGTGAGAAACATACATAGCCATGTATCTAAGTATAAAAATAATACTATATTTACTGACCTAAAGCATGTAAGGCTTATACACACAAAATAACCAACCATTGCTCAGTTCAGTGCCTTGTCAGCATCCAGATGTAATCGAAGGAGATACACCAGTTGCCGTCAGCCAGAACCAGCTGACTGCATTGGACACACTAGGTCAGAAAATGCCCTGCTTCCTTCTCTTCCTTCCCTTGGCCATAAGTAACACTGAATAGCCTTCATTAACTCAGTGAGGATTAAAAATATACATAAACAAAAGAAAATACATGTCATCACCTGGATGAGAAAAAGAGACGACTCGTGGCGATTGTGGATTCTGGAGTGCTGACAAGCAAAGTCTTCCCATCCACATAATAGGATTTTGTTTTTTGAGACAAGGTTTCTCTCTGTAGCTCTGGCTGTCCTGGACTTGCTCTGTAGACCAGGCTGGCCTTGAACTCACAGAGATCCATCTGCCTCTGCCTCTGGAGTGCAGGGACTAAAGGAATGCTTCTTCTTTACTTTTTAAAGAATGGAACGTGCTTTGGTGCAGGAGAGATGGTGCAATGGTTAAGAGTACTTTCAGATAGATTCCCAGTACAGTGGCTCACACCATTCATAACCCCAGTTCTGAGAGACACTATACGTTCTTTTGACTCCATGGCTATCAGGCGTGAACATAGTCCACATACATACTTGCAGGCACAATATTCATGCACATAAACAATTACATCTAAAAAATTCTTATAATTTTCCTCTTTTTAAAGAAACAACTGGTATAAATAATGGAATCTTTTCATATTGTATTGGGTCTTGCTAATGTTCTATTTGTTTAGCACAGTGGTTCTCATTTTTCTTAATTCTGTAACTCTTACATATAGTTCCTCATGTCATGGTGAACAGAACCATAAAATAATTCTCATTGCTACTACATAAGTGTAATTTTGCTACTATTGTGAATCATAATATAAATCTTTTTTTTTTACATTACTTATTCTTTGTGGCTTTTACCTCATGTATCTCAATCCCATCATCTCCCTATCCCTTGGTATCTGCCTTCTGCCCTTGTAAATAGCCCCCAAATAAAATTTAAGAAAAAAAATTTATATAACACAGTAAGTCATACAGTAAACTTTTTTGCCCAAATATATTTACTTGCCAGTATTCATTGCAGAGTCATTGGTCTAATTTGAGGCCTCTGGTTTCTGCTACACCATCAAGGATGGGCCTTCATCAGGACTCTTCTGAGATATCCTTTTGTTGCCCTGTGTTGTGGAAATTCTGCAGCTTTGGGTCTGAAGATTGGTTCCTTTACATGCCCTCCCCCACCTGCACCACCAGGGTGAACTCTCCAGCATTGTTCCAGCTAGTACACTTCTTGCAGCAATAAGCAAGGGGTGAGGCAAGTCCTTTTGCTTTCACATCCTCAGGATCCAGTAACCCACACCTGTATCATCAGGACCAGCTCTACTGTTTTGCCAGGAGTGGTGCAGGGGTCACTCTCCTCAATGCTGCTGTTGTTGAGGAGCCAGGACAGCTCTCTCACTCTGCTCTTATGACCTGGCGGTCAGTTCTTCCCCCCACCACAGACAGTGAGAGGTGGGGTTGGGAGAGGACATCCTCACCTATATCTCCATATGTCAGATGAGAGGTAGGGATAGATCTAAGCTTACATTCTTGGGGCTGGTTCTCTGGTACCCCGTCAATAGGATCAGATATGCTGTGCTACCCAGGCAAGGTGCAGGACTCACTTTCCTAAGTACTACAGCTTACACCACATGTAGCAGGGACAAAGGGAGGAGGGCAGCTTTTTCTCACCCTCCACCATATGGTAGATCAGGGGGTACGGCAGCTATCCTATTTTCATACCCTCAAAACCAGCTCACCCAAACCTCCACAACAGGTGACAATAGTAAAAGGGTCATGTGACCCCTGCGAAAGGGTCACTGGACCTGCAAAGTGAGGACTTCTGGCTTAGCACAAAAATTAATTACTGACTTTGGAAATCAACTGACACCTGCTTGGAATGGACAATGATGGGACTTTAGAGCCTCTTTCAGCTTCTATACAAAGGTTTCATTGACAGGAATGGTGTAATGCTGACCTCTTGGTATCTAACAAACTTAAAGGCACAAAAATTTGTAGTCCTGGAAATCTTGTTAATTAAAACCTGTGCACATGTGTGTGTGTGTCACACCTAGATATGTGCACGCTGGTAGGAAACATTTTGCTATTATATATATAAGATATATTTATTCATACTTTGTAATAACTAGCACTGTACTCAAAATTTATAAGAGATTTAAAATTTTAATTACCAGTGCTATAAATATATTCTATCAATGTGGTGATATAATTTATATTTAATAAAATCAGCCTGGAATATCATAGGACTGAGTCATCTCGCCACCCCTCCCCTTTGAAACATGGATTTTATTTTTTCTGTGTAACAGCCCTGGCTGTCCTGGAACTCACTCTGTAGACCAGGCTGGCCTCAAAATCACAGAGATCCACCTGCCTCTGCCTCCCAAGTTCTGGGATTACTGGTTTGTGCCACCTCTGTCTGGCTTGACTTTGGGTGGATCTGTTCTCTGATATTCCAGACTGGTTTTATTAAATATAAAATATATCACCACATACCAATTTTTAAAATTTTTCTTTAGAAGTAGCCTTTATGTAGTTCTATGTCATCCTAATTGCTGGTAGTTCTTTGTATATGAAGCCACTTAAGCTATTTAAATTTTGTTTCACTTTTTGATTTAAATTATTATTCTATATCTACCACTGCTCCCCCTCCATTTCCTCCTCCTAGTACTCTTTTAGCCTTCCACCACTGTGTAGTATGAGGTTTCTGGCCCTGACTTTCAGGCCTACCCTCAAGGTTTAGGCCCACAGACTCCAAGACATGCAGAGGCACACAGACGCTTACAATAGTTTTTGGCTGATCAGCCTCAGGCCCAGGCATATCACTTGCTAGCTCTCTACCCTTAATCTAACCCATGACTCTTATCCTGTTCAGCCATGCAGTTTGGTACCTTTTCTTAGAGCAGTATAGTTGTCCTCTGCTTCTTCCGGCTTCTCTCCAGCATTCTGCTCTGTGCTTCCTGTTCTCAGAGTTTTCTCTCTGGTAGACAGATATGCTACTTTGGAGAAGAGGTTTTTTTTTTTTCACATAAAATGAGAAGCTGTGGATTTATTTCTGGATAAAAAACATAAAGTTTGATAGAGGAAGACCCCCTGAACGATCTCCAATGGAAATGGATGGACCAGATGATTCAGCATTTCAGAGCACCTCTGTGAAGTTTCCCGAGCTCTGTATCTAGAACAATTTGAGACTGGCTGAGATGACCCAGCCTTACAGACTATTCCACTAAAGACTTGTGCATAATTCTACATTTTTATTTGGATTCCCATGAGATTGCCAACACCCCCATTCAGCAGGAAGTAGCCTAGAGAACGATGCCCACATTCCCAAAACATGGATTATGGATGTTTGTGTTTATTTACAGTGTTTATAAGTTTTTATACATAAGAGGGGAAAAGAATATTTGGAGTTCTTTTTGGTTTAAAAAGAGAAAAGGGGATATGTGGGAGATTATGTTCCACCCACTGGTTTAATAAAAAGTGCTGATTGGCCAAAGGCAGGCAGGAAGTGTGGGTGGGGCTACCAGACAGAAAACTCTGAGACCAGGAAGCACAGAGCAGAATGCTGGAGAGAAGCCGGAAGAAGCTGAGGAAAACTATGCTGCTCTAAGAAAAGGTACTGAGCCCCATGCCTGAACAGGATAAGAGTGGGTCATCATGGGTTAGATGAAGGGTAGAGAGCTAGCAAGTGATATGTCTGGGCCTGAGGCCAATCAGCATTTTTTTATTAAACCAGTGGGTGGGACATAATCTCCCACACCACTGTATCCCCCTATTTATTCCCCAAGGAGAGCAAGGAGTCCCAAGGTGGGTTAGTACAGTCTAGCATATCCTGTTACTCAGGAATTGTGTTTCTGTAAAGCATTAAAAACTAAACAATCAACAGAAAATCTTGTGACTAAGGAACCTGAGCAACATTTTGAGATGCTAAGACATTCCTCATATGATGAACAGAAGGAACTTCAGGCATGTCTGACCTAAAAGCCACTTCTTGTATACTTCAGATGCTTAAAACTGGAGTTTACTGGAACTACCTCATTGACGTCTTTCAGTTAGCCTCCTCTAAAATTAAAATTTGTGACCAAGTCAGACTAAGCAGGGTAAATCTTTCCCTGGCATTGCGTGCAATGAAGAACAAGCCATCAGATGGCTAATTGGCAATGTCTTTAGAGAATATTGTTTAAAGACAAGGGAGAATATGGCCAAGACAGAAATAAAGTCATACTGAACATGGTCATGCTTACGTATAATTCCAGAACCTGGGAAACTGAACCACTCAAATAAATGAGCTGGCGTTACTTGAGCCAGCCCTTCCAAAAGTAACTAAAGGTTATGAAAAATGATTCCATGGGTAGAGAGAAGGGTCAATAGTTAAGAGCATTAGGTATTCTTTTAGAGGACCAGGGTTTGATTCCCAGTGCCCACAGGGAGGTTTATAACTGTACAGCTCCAGTCCAGGGGATCTAACACTTTTTTCCTGTCCTCCACAAGCACTGCACCATATGGTACACATACTAACATGCAGGCAAAACTCTCCTACCCATAAAACTGGGCTGCCCCCAGTCACACTGAGTTTTGTCAGTCTGTTTAGTTCCTATCCTTTGTAGTTTGAGGACCAGATATCTAAGCATAATCAACAATTCTGGCTGACTTCTGGCTGTGAGTGATTAACTGTATCCCCAGGGTCCCTTCCTATCTCATGGAGTCTGATTTCCCAGGTTTTTCCTGTTTCCCAAAGGCCAGAATCTTTTTAAAGGAATTTATCAGGTAGCCTCAGTTTTACAACCCCAGTTTTTACAATGGAAACTCCCTTGTTTATGGAAACTAGGGGGCTTAGTTCCAGGATATTCATAGAACTGTAAACTCTGTATTTCTATCTCAGAAGACAAATTCACATATCTTTCCTTTTCTCCATACAACCAGGCACTTAAAGTGGGCATCATATCAAGGTGGTATATGTGTTGTTGGTCTGTAGTCACACTAGCCTATACCTCCTTTGTATCTGTCTTCATCAGTTTCCAGTCCAGGCCTATGGGCAGTGGGGTTCAGACAAAGACCCTGTATTCATATCCTTAGTATAGAATACAGGGCTCAAGAACAGGTAGAGGGCAGGGAGTGGGAGGGCCTGGGGCCAGTGAAGCATTCATTTCAATGGGACCATAGTCCAGAGACAGTCGATTTGACAACAGTGTCTTTGGAGAGAATCACCTTGAAGAGTCTTTTTCAGATTGGTTCCAGCACCTTTTGGCTACTCACTTGACTCAGATGGTATCACTTACTCAAACTAGGAGAAACTTGTGGTGGACTCAGAGGTCAGCTATATCTCTCAGATAGTTCAGTGAATAGCCTGTGTAGAGAGCTGGAGAACCTATGACATGAGAAAAGAATGGTTAGATAAACGCAGTACTATAGAAGCCAAAAAGTAAGGTTAGTACATTTAGATACTTTCCTATAACTATGGACTTTTATGAATTAGTCCTTTGTGTTTTTTTTGACAAAAGACAGCTGGTGCTGTCTGCATGCTGAGTTTCACAGCCTGAATGGCACTTCCATTATGGACTTAGTTGTGCTAAGGTCTTGGGGTCTACAAAGTCTGGGATCCTGTTATAATTCTAAAGAGACATTTATGCCTGTCAACGTGAGTACAACAGTAGTGAAACAATTGGCCCTGAAAGAAAAAGGGATTTCTCCAGAAATTTCATTCTGTGAAAAGAGAATAATCCTGCTTGGGGAGGAATTATCTCACTGAAAGAAATTTTACATACTTCTAACAACTTCTCAGGCCCTGTCTTAGTCACTATTCTATGGCTGTGAAAAAACACAATGAACACAGCAACTCTTAAAAAGGAAAGAATATAACTGGGACTTGCTTACAGCTTCAGAGGTTAATCCATTGTCATCTGGATCCATAGGCAGCAGGAAGAGATACTAGACCTGGCTTGGGCTTTTGAAACCTCAAAACTCACCAATGACTTGCTTCTTCTAACAAGGCCATACCTATTCCCACAAGGTATACCTCCTAATCCTTTACAAGTAGTGCCACTCCTTTATGACTAAGCATTCAAATACATGAGCTGTATAGGGGCGATTCTTATTCAAGTCAGCAGAAAGCCCTTTACAGGATGATACTGAGGCTCAGACAAGGATGGGTCAATGGTGGGCAGAACCATACTTCGAGTGAACTGCATTTCTTTAGTCTTCTATTTAAAATTTCATCTTACTTCAGGACCTTGAAAGCAGACTTGGGGGAATCACTTTGTCCCTTTTCCTAATGTGGCCATATTGAGTAAATCACCCTGTGGTGGGATTCAGGTGTTAGCTGATAAGATCCGAGGATGCTTACCCAGGGTCCCGGGCCCCTGAAGGGGGAGTGTCCAACCCCATTGATAAGGGGTGGCTGGGACCCTGGGAGGCCATTTTCCTGGTTCCTGGCGGCTGGAGAGACTGGTTTGGAATCCATCTCCATCACTCGGATACTCCAGTCCCTGTTCAGGTGCTACTATAAGCTGTTACCTGTATTGTGAGTGCTGATTTATATTTTAATAAATATTAATCTTGGACTGGTGCCTTGTAAGTGAAACTCCACCTACATCTGGTGCCCAACATCCTCGGGCCTGTGCCCACAGGCATAGGGGGTCCATTTGTGTTTTGAACACTGTTAGAAAGCAGAAGACAGGCAGAGTGTTCAGTTGGGAACCTGCACTCCAGTGCGTGGGCTTAAAGCACCCTCCCGCTTGCCCGCTGTTCCTGCCTGCTTTGCCAGCACAGCAGCCCATTCTCCTTGGCGCCATGGCTCAGCTCAACAGCCAAGTTTGGAGCACGTGGGTCCCGGCCCATTCTCCCAGTAGCCACATTTCGAGCACACAGGTCACATTTGGAGCGCAGGGGTCCTGGCCATTCTCCTTGGCGCTGCAGCTCAGACCAGCAGCCACATTTGGAGCGTGTGGGACCAGCCTACTCTCCTTGGCGCCACGGCAGCTCTGCCCAGTGGTTTAGCAATCAATGCTGAATCTCTCCATTGCGACAAAGAGAATTGTGTAGGCCAAGCCATTGCTCATATTAGGGTGAGGAACCAAGGCATCACTTGTTTCAACTGTGGTAAACAAGGCAATATAAGACGGAATTGTACACAAGGTACTCTTGGAAATAATGCCCGATCTAGGTTTAATTCAAACAGAAGGCCATTGCCTTCTGGATTATTCAGAAGGTGTGGCAAGGGACAGCATTGGACCAATGAATGTAGATCTACCAGGGACAAAGAAGGCAACCCTTTACCATCGGGAAACGCCTTTTGGGGCTTCCCCTGGGAAGCCCCCAAAAACCAGACTCCAAAGGTAAGATCATATCCATTCACAGTAGAAGACCAGCGTTCTCAGGATGAGTAGGGCATCTAACACCTGATCTAGAAGATCATATGGTATTAGATAATAAACTAAATTCAAAAGAGACATCAGAAGTTCCAAGAAGAATCACAAAATGAATATTTTGGCAGACTTCAATAAATGAACAAAGACCAAAATTGAAAATATGGGTAGATAATAGTTATATCCAGGGTTTAGTCAACATGAGGACTGGTGTTTTGATCATTACCCCACAATCATGGTATCCAAGATGGCCTTTATGGGCAGTGGATATCCAGTTTCTGGGTATTGGAACAATATCTCAGGTGAAACAGTGTGAGATGGCTCAAATGCATAGGACCAGAAGGTCAGAAAGGACGGTTGAAGCCATATATGGCTGACATAGCGTGAATCTGTGGGGTCGTGACCTTCTACTGCAATGGAATACCCAGGTTAAAATCCCTCCCAGTTCTGATATCAACTGGAGACTCAATTATGTTTCCAAAAGTGATGCTTTAAGATACTGTGAAGAAAATTCACCAGCCATTCAGGTTGTACAAAAGAATTGCCCAATAACTGCAGAACCTAAAAGGACACTCACGCACTGCACTTGAGATGGTTAACAGAAAAGCCTATTTGGGTTCAGCAATGGCCTTTAACAAGAGAAAAACTTCAGGCTATGGAACAGTTGGTACAGGAGCAGTTACAGGCTCAGCATATCGAAGAATCAACCAGTCCATGAAATTCTCCTGTTTCTGTTGTCAAGAAGAAATCTGGAAAATGGAGGATGGTGACGGATCTAAGAGCAATTAATAAGGTGATTCAACCTATGAGCTCTTTGCAATCTGGTATTCCTCTGCCTTCTCTGCTACCTAAGGGATGGCCTATTATGGTTATTGATTTGAAGGATTGGTTTATTACCATACCTTTACAGGAACAGGACAAAGAGAAATTTGCTTTCACAGTGCCTACTCTTACTAATTCAGGGCCAGTTAAGTGGTACCAATGGAGAGTCCTTCCCCAAGGAATGTTGAATAGTCCTACCTTATGCCAATATTTTGTACAACAACCACTAGAAATACTGTGCAAGTGCTTCCCACAATCTATCATTTACCATTATATGGATGATATTTTGTTGGCAGACCCAAACCCCAAAATATTAGAAACATTGTTTGAAGAACTAAAGAAAATATTGTCTGATTGGGGACTACAAATTTCCCCAGAGAAAGTACAGAGGGGAGATTCTATCAATTATTTAGTATATAAAATAGGTTTACCAAAAATTAGGCCACAAAAGGTGAAATTAAATAGAGATAAATTGAAGACTCTTAACAATTTTCAAAAGTTACTAGGAGATATTGCTCATATGCAGCCCATTATTGGTATAAAAAAATATGAGCTAGTTAATTTGTTCAAGACTTTGGACGGTGACAAGGATTTAAATAGTCCAAGAGAATTATCTGATGAGGCTGAGAAAGAATTAGAGTTGGTGGAAAAGAAACTTCAAGAAGCACATGTAGATCATGTGGATCCAGACCTATATTGCATACTTGTTATTTTACACTCTAGACAATCTCCAACAAGAATCTTAATGTAAAGAGAAAGCATTATATTAGAATGGATATTTCTGCCACATAGACCAAGCAAGAAGGAAAACATATATCGAAAAAATTTCTGATCTGATTTTTAAAGGTAAATTCAGACTTCGCCAACTGACTGGAAAGGACTCTGCAGAAATTGTTGTGCCTTTGACTAATGAAGAAATTGATCGATTATGGGCAGACAGTGAACCTTGGAAAAAGGCTTGTAATGATTTTTAAGAGAGATTAATAAATATCCTCGAAACAAGAGAATTCAATTTATAAAGGAAACTAATTGGATCTTTCCACATGTGGTACAGGATAAGCCCATTTCTGGAGCCCCTACATTTTATACTGATGCTAACAACTTAGGAAAGGCTGGCTACAAGTCTGAAAACTTAATTAAGGTGGCTCAGAGCCCTTATAACTCTGGTCAGAAGTCAGAACTATATGCAATTATTACGGTGTTGTTGGATTTCACAGAGGCTCTCAATGTAATTACTGACGCTCAATATGCAGAAAGAGTTGTTTTACATATTGAAACTGCTGACTTCATTCCTGATGGTATAGATTTGACCTTACTGTTCATACAACTACAAGATATCATCAGAGATAGGATACATCCTATGTACATAACACATATCAGGGCACACACAGGTCTCCCAGGCCCTCTAGCGCAGGGTAATGATGAAATTGATTGGTTGCTGATAGGAAACATGCTAGAGGTGACAGAATTTCATGAGAAACATCATGTTAACAGCAAAGGACTAAGGAAGAGTTTTTCCATCACTTGGCATCAAGCAAAAGAAATAATAAGAAATTGTAACACTTGCTCTTTCTATAACCAACTGTCTTTACCTGCAGGAAGTAATCCTAAGGGTACACAGAGAAATGAGATCTGGCAAATGGATGTGTTTCACTTCCCAGAATACAGAAAGATGAAATATGTACATCATACTATTGATACTTACTCTGGAATGCAATTGGCGACTGCCCTGAGTTCTGAAAAAGCTGATGCTGTACTTACTCACCTTTTGGAAGCCATGGCCATATTGGAAATTCCCGCTCAGATTAAGACTGACAATGCTCCAGTTTACGTTTTCTGAAAAATGAAGCTGATTTTTGGATACTATAATATAAAGCATATTACGGAGATACCACACAATCCTACAGGACAGGCAGTTGTAGAGAGATCTCACCACACTTTGAAAGAGATGCTTTATAAACAGAAGAGAGAAATGAGAAAACCCAGGGAGAGGTTGCACAGTGCCTTATTGACTTTAAATTTTCTTAACGTTGATGAAAAAGGAACATCAGCTGCTGAGAGACAATGGGTAATAGAGAAATCTTCTGAGATAAATCAACCCATCTACTTCAAAGATGTGTTGAGTTCAGAGTGGAAGGTGGGATATGTGCTTCTATGGGGTAGGGGTTTTGCTTTTCTTTCAACAGGGAAAGAAAATATATGAGTACCGACAAAACTAATAAAAGTCTGCTTTGAAAAGGAGTCCCTTCCTGAGGAGAAAAAGTAATTGCTCATCTCTGATATGACAAATGGATACATGGTAAAGAAAACACATTTAACAAACCTGGGGCAGGGTCTCAATTTTGTCTTTACAGGAAAATGGATACAACTGTTTTTAAGACATTGACTAGACATTGAATAATTACTCATCTGGAATCGAGGAGAAATCGATGATGAAGGAATGTAAATGACAGGCTATGAGACCAACCAATACACAAATGCACTACTGGGTAATCTCTCAATTCTTACTGCTTTGCATCTTGCATCTACACCTCAAAAAAAAAGTTTCTAAACCCAAGCTTATTGGTAAAGAAAATGTGAAGAATTCTGTCTCGTATCAGAAAAGCCACCTGGTGTGAGACAGAAGACAGAATGCTTAGGGACCAGTATTATTGTGACTTCATCTTAAACCTTGTTTCTCTCTGTATCTGTACCTTTCAAACATCCTGTCTGCATACAATCTTCTGAAGTCATAGAAAATATGAATATCTTCTTTGAGTAACAACAATGCTTAAGTTTTCCATTGTAAATAACATTTCCTCCTATCAGCTATCTACAAAGAATCTGGAACCGAGATGGGGCCCCCACCGCAATATCTCCTACTAGTGAAACAAGAATAAAAGTGAGAGTATGAGCGAGAGAGAAAGAGACAGGCAGACAGACAGACAGACAGACAGAGGCAAAAATAGAGAAATCAAGAACCTGGTTGCACCAATCAATGGTTGTTTTTGGAAAATAATTATTCAAAAATGGCTGCAAGATAGCTCTCTATGATTATCCTTCACATCACACTTTTAATTAGAATTCCAGATGGAGTTAACCACTATTCTGAAAATGGTTATAGATGTGTATAGCCAGTCCATTAATATCTAACCATTGTTTTAGCTTTTACAGGATCCCAAAGAAATGCCATTGCCCTTAAGTCAGCAGGAAGCAACCTTATGAAAGACTACGCCCCCTTTCCCAATAAGTTTTGTGTTCTGAGGGTTGTGGGTAATTATTATTCTGATAGAATAGTTATAAGTTAAAATTAAGTGGAGGACAGAACTGTAATATAGCCTCAAAGATCTTTTTTAAAGAAGAGAAAGGGGATATATAGGATAGGTAAAGGTAGATTGTTCTACCTACCTGTACACAATTTTAGCTGAACGTATGGGCTAAGCTAAATTTGCACTGGCATAGATATTTGTATATTGATACAAATGTGAAATCATTTTATATGTTTAATTGAGATAATTTGTACATTGTTACAAAGTTTAATCTGAAATTGCTTTATATAACCAAAGCAACTTGTACATCAATATAAATCTGAATCTGTAACTGTTATGTAAAATTGAATCTGTAAATGCTATATTTTATATATGCTTATACCTCTGTTTAAAATATTTGCACATTATTGTCATGTCCACTATGCAATTACTACCTCCATTTAACTATACTAGATATAATGTATGATTGCACTGGTTATGATATATGCACAAGATGTTTTATATACCTCTGTTCAGATGATATATATGTATATATATGTCTAAAATGCTGTGGCCACTTTACATGGTATATATAACCCTGGCTAATGTTTGATAGCCCCACTAAAAGTCATTATTCAGAGATTATACACCCCTTATATAGGTATTCTAATTTTTAGTACAGGGTTTAATCCTTAAGATGATAAAAACTGCAGTCAACATTACTTAAGGTACCATATCACAGTCATCTCAGATACAGGTTAGAATATCATAGATAGACAAGAATCTTCAACCATTTCATAGACCCAGAGAATATGGCATTTAATATTTGGAATTCAGCCACGAGAGACATGACGACTCCTGGTGTCACTACTCCTTTCCCAAGATGGTGTTGAGCATCAAGGATACAGCTTTGGAGTTTGTCCTTTTGGCAGAGAATGGCCAGTTGGGTAAAGAACTGCCCTTACCTTGATTGCTGACAGTACACACATGATGTTCAAGCTGGATGAATAAGTTGATGGATGGAGTCTGACGAAACCTGCCTGGACAGGATAAGACAGTCCCTCCAAAACTGCCCTGCTTGTGAAAAGATCTGTCAGATACCATAGGCCTGTAGCCAATATGATAGATGCTCCAACTGTGCACAAAACCAGAGGTGATTGTCCAGGTAACTGTGTTGCTGTCCTCTCCCAAATTTTGGAAGCCACTACTTTGACTTTTAGGTGATACATCTTCCTTCTCAGGTCTTGAAGGGGTTGAAGAACAGGTATTTAAGGTTACTACTCTATTATCCCTTAGAAAGGAACACTCAGGTGTTACATTTTCACTTTCCCAGATAAACCTTTTGAAGTAATTTATACACCCTACAATCTACCAATATTCTAGAAATACATTATGTACTTTATATGTGTTAGGTTTTGGTTGTAATTTGTCCTAGATACTACCTCATAATAATTCCTATTGTATATAGTCTTAGTTTAGAACCTTCTTAGTTAAACAAAAGGGAGAGATGTGGTGGGATTCAGGTGTCAGCTGATAAGATCCGAGGATGCTTACCCAGGATCCTGGGCCCCTGAAGGGGGAGTGGCCAACCCCATTGATAAGGGGCTGCTGGGACCCTGGGAGGCCGTTTTCCTGGTTCCTGGCTGCTGGAGAGACCGGTGTGGAATCCATAGTCCGTTGCTCTGATACTCCAGTCCCTGTTCAGGTGCCACTACTAGCTGTTACCTGTATTGTGAGTGTTGATTTATATTTTAATAAATATTAATCTTGGACTGGTGCCTTGTAAGTGAAACTTTGCCTATATCACCTTTTCCTCCTTTCTTGCCTTCCACTTAAAAAATGTGGTTCAGATATTCTTCAGTTGTTTGCACAGTATAGGGAGCATCCATTATGTCAAATACAAATTTAAATATGAAGTTGTGTGTGTGGGATGGCTATTTTTTTTGTAAAATTAGTGCAAAATCCAAATATCTACTTTATGTTCTAGTGATTAAGTTCCTTTGTAGCACACTTTTGAATGCTTTGTAAATTAGTGTTATAGGAGAAATAATGCTAAATGCTGCTCAAAGCAAATGTTCATGGTAGTGATTAGCTTTAATTACTACTATAAAGGGGTTTTAGCGGTTAGCAAGGATAAATATTACCACAAGATGTCAGTAGCATACAAAAAGCTTTATTTTGGCTGGCTTACTGGCTGGTTTGCTTGCTTTTACATTTTTTTCTTTTATTTTCTTTCTCTTTTTTTCTTATTTTTTGGCGAAGATTTTTTTTGACAGATTTTCTTGTTGCCCAGGTTTGCCCAGAACTCCCTGTGTAGCTGACAGGTTTGTGTGAAGAAGTCCCTTACAATGTGACTTGTTCGGAGGCCATGGTTTGGAGAAAGGAGTGGTTGACAAGACTTAGGGGAAGAGTTGAGGAGCATGGCTATATGAGTGATGGAGGCCAGAGCAGAGTCTGTGGGTTTGAGAGCTCCAGAGAGCAGCAATGTAGCCTTTAGAGAGTCCTGAGGCTTATCTACAGCTAGCAGGTTTTTGCTACTATTTCATAGAGTTGCAAAGCAACAGACTTTAAATGAACAAAGCTTTTGTTATTTGGGAATATATTTAAAAGAATAAGACATGTAAACATTTGTCTGTGTTGTTGATAAACTTGAGCTAATGAGCTTTTGTCTGCTGTGGAGAAATTAGAAACCTGGAATCCAATATGCAATGGTCACCTTTTGTTCACTTTATATAATACCTCTGGAAGTATACTATGAGTGAAGCATGTTACACATAAAAGGTTGGGTAATTTGATTTGATTTATTCCATTAATTTTTCCTTCAAAGTCATGCTGGATGAAAATATCTCCCGGGTAGATTTGTTTTCTCTTGTGGCATTCACACAAAGCCATGTAAAACTTCAATAGCCTACACTACTGCCACAATACATGCTAAGCTGTATAATGCTAATCACTACAGCAGCTCAACATACTATTTATTTGATTGTTTTTTTGTATTTAAAGAAACAATAAAATAATATACAAGGAACATATTGAAGAACATGTCTGTATTTAGTATTGATTTTCAAAATTAATAGCTTTGCATTTTGCTTAAAAAGTTTGTTCTTAAGCCAAAGTGACTGAGTCCTAAAAGGCTTTCAGCTGATGTCATAAGTTGTATAAGAACCACCCTTGCTTCCAGAATCCTTAGAGTTCAATCTTACTGTTTATATCTCAGTCACCAGACTTCATGAGCGCTTCTCTCCTGGGAAAGATCCACTGGATCTAGTTACTGGATCTAGTTTTCAGTAACTAGAACTTAGCCAAGATCACCCTGAACTGTATTCATGTCTCTATTTTAATGATTGGTAAGAAGTTGGTTGGCATTCTGTTCCTATCTCTATGAAGAAACTTCAAATTCCTAATCCAAATGTGTCTACTACTCCTGTTCCCCCAAAACTACACATAGAGCACAAGAGTTTTATTTCAGCCCAAGAAAGAAACCTACTCATATTTTATCTGTTTAAAGAAATATGCTGCTCAGGTGCTTATGAGAAAAAGTTCTATCTGAAGGTGATAGTTTGTTTCCATGAAAAGCACCTGAAATAAATTTGTTGAATTAGAAATCATCTTTAATTACCCAATGTATAGATAAGCGATCATGTAATAATTTGTTAAACTGTTTTTTTTTTCCATAGTTGCAAAAATAGAGAAGAAATGAAAAATGGCCACAACATAACATCCAATTGAACAAAAGGTAACATCTGTATATTGCCTTTTAGGTTTCTAATTTCTCCACAGCAGACAGAAGCTCATTTGCTCAAGTTTATCAACATCACAGACAAATGTTTACATGTCCTATTCTTTTAAATATATTCCCAAATAACCAAAGCTTTGTTCATTTAAAGTCTGTTGCTTTGCAACTCTATGAAACAGCAACAGAAACCTGCTAGCTGTAGATAAGCCTCAGGCCTCTCTAAAGGCTACGTTGTTGCTCTTTGGAGCTCTCAAACCCACAGACTCTGCTCTGGCCTCCATCACTCACATAGCCATGCTCCTCACTCTCTTCTCCTAGGAAGTTACCTTACCTTCCTCTTCTAAGTGATGACAACCTCTCCTTTCTCCAAATCATGGCCTCTGAACACGTCTTATTGTAAGGGATTTCCACAAGCAAAGCAATCTCCTGAACTTCCTGGCTTGTTCCTGTGTGCTGTGATGGAGATTCATCACAAGAACAGTGTCCTACCATTTTACCAGGAAGGACATCAGAAGTGTCTGAATTTTTATCTCTTCAAATGTCAGTTGCCTCCCCTTTACTCGGTTCAAGAGATGTCCTCCTTTATAACCAACTGTGTGTGGCTCTAGAAAAATGATTGTGACTTGGATACAAATTCATACACTTAAGTCCAAATGGTGAGAATCAGTGTCTATAGAGGAAAGGGAATCAAGAGGCTTTTCAATGTGAAAGTAGTAATTTGACTCTGAGGAATGAAAGCAACTGTATGTGCCCTCATACATAGCAGGATAAAGATTGTTGGAGTCAGGGCTTTCAGGATCACTAAATTCCCATGGCTACCTTTCCATCCCACAATATACTGTTAGGATTGGGTTGCTTCCACCACTCAGAGATGTTCAGAGGTTTTCCTGATGCTACATTGGCATTTCTCACACCGGTGGGTGTACTAAACAGAGCATTTCAGGAATGAGAGGACATTCACCTGAGTGAGCCAAAAGCTTGGAAAGCAAGGGCACTGTGCAGGTTCCTGAAGTCACCCTCCAGGCCTTCAGACAAAAGTGAATTAGCATGAACATGAGCCTACAAAGGTCATTATTTAGCTGGAGTTGGTAGATAACTCAAGTAGTACTCAACCTCCATTCTGCCCCATTTAGGTCACTTATTTGCTATAATTAGAAAGAGCATAAGAGACAGTTTCTCTGTAACCACAAAACTCTCAAATCAAAAGCCTCAGAAAATCTCATTCACAATTTTATTCATGAATCTTGTATTCTCAATCTATCTCAATGCTTCTCAACTGTCCTAATGGGTGACCTTTTAATACAGTTCTTTGTATTGTGGTGACCCCCCGACTATGAAATTATTTCATTGCTACTTCATTTTCTGTAATTTTTCTGCTGTTATTAATCATAATGAAAAATTTTTGATGGCCTTAAATGACCCCTGTGAAAGGATCATTTGACTCCCTGTTGGGGTCTTGAACCACAGGTTGATAATCACTAGTCTAGCTAAAAGTTTTGGTTTGGGTTGGGTTTTATCTGTTGTTGTTTGTTTGAGACAGAATTTCTTTGTGTAACAGTTCTGGCTGTCCTGGAACCAGCTCTGTAGAACAGGCTGCTCTTGAACTCAGACATTGGCCTGCCTTTGGGATTAAAGGCATGAGCCACCACTGCCAGCCTAGCAGAAAGTTTTATTCATTGAACTGTGAAAGAAACTTCATCTTCCTGTTCTGCATTTCTCCAGTGTTCATTTATCTGAGTCTTCTCTGCCCTTACTCTTCTTTCTTATGCTAAAAAGAAACATTTTTTTTTAGCAAAATAAAAAAATATTTTTCCCACTTCTTGAGGTGTATAGTATAATTTTAAATCTTTTTTTCCTATCCCTTTTTAACCTCCTGTCTCATCCCATATTTATACCCAACCTCCCCAATGAGTCTGGGCCATAATATTAAGCCCCTGGGCCCTCCCTGTTCATGCTGGCTCCTCTTCTCATCTTTTTCTTGATAATTAACACTTACTAAGTGTACATATTAATGATGTTCTATGCACTATCTCCATGTGTGCATATATGCTGAAACGTGTAACTGGCTTGGTTTTGAGTAGGTGTTGTCCAACAGCTATGCCATGCCCAGAGAACAGCATTTCGCCATTCTTTTCAGTCCTCTGGCTCTGGCATTCTTTCCACTTCATCTTCCTCCAATATCTCCTGAGAGGTTTTTTTTTTTTAAGATCAAGGGGTTGATACAGTTGTCTCATCTATTGTTGAGTTCTCACAGTCTTTGTACTCAGTCCTTTGAACAGGAATACATCTCAACATTAATCAGCACACACCTAGCATAAGAAGTTTCTCTTATGAGAACCAAAGTTAAATGCTGAAGGCTATTTATATTTTCACTCTCTAAACAAGTTTATTTGACCCATCTGAACCTGCACTGTATATACTTAATCACATGTGTGCAGGAGATACAAGGGCAGAAAATACATCAGGATGTACGCACTCTCTTATTGGATGTAGGCACCTGGAATGGGTGCGTAGGCAGGAAATATGTCAGGATATATGCTTACAAGTGATTGAACCAGATGAGAAATATAGTGGTCTTGTAGAATTGCCTATTTCAACATATGGAAGGCATGACTCATGGCCATTTTTTCTGGGAACCCAGAGTTGGACCTGGCCAGAGTTCATCAACCTGTTCAGCATTTCATTAAAGCTTGCTTCAAATTTGACTTTAAGCCATGGTAGTGATTTTACTCTTGACAGGTGAGATTAGCACCGTGACCAAGGTTGGGAGCAGTACTAATCTATTGAAAAAAACATACATTTTCAGAAGTCAGTTAGAAAAAAAAAATCAACAGGTTCTTCACTAGGGCCTAAGACTTCTCCAGTCATGTGTTTTGACCATTTTTAAAGAAGGCATACATGAATTTTCTACTGTGCCATAGCCTTCAAGTTCAATAAAATATCAGTTGACTACTCCTATAAGTTATCTAGGCATGATTGCACCACTAGGCACACCTTGCCTAGCAGGTCATTAATGCACTATGCAATGTTCAGTGCTGGGTAAAGTCTTTTCTCATTTAGCAGCCTGCATAGCACACTCCAGCACAATGAATGCTAGTTTGGAGGAAAGCCATTTCTTGGGGTTGATTTTTCTAAGTCATGCATTCAAGATGAGTGATGTCTTCAGCAATAGAACATATTTCTTTGTCATATTTTTTTAAGAAAAGGTCTCAGTATGTATCCCTGGTGTGCTTGAACACAGAGACCCTGTGAACTAAAGGTGTATACCACCACGGCTTGTCCTATTTCTTTGTCTTTTATTTTGATGGTTTGACCATAACATGCAGTCAGGTTCTGTTTATGCCTGTACCTGGTACTAATAGCCTCTTGTATATGGAGATCTAAATCTTTCCCATGATTATAGATATTTTCAACTGCCATTTCACCAAATAGATTTTTATGTACACACCTTCTTTTGCCTCCTCCACTGTCCACAAAATGAGAATATTTGTCCACTGAGTGTTTTTCCACAGATTCTTAAATACATTCTTCATTATTTAGTTTTAAATATACTTTATTTCAAAAGTTCAATACATTCCCATATCCTTCTATTTGCTTCTTTAAACCTATTTAGTTTTCAACTATATGTTTTTCATTTGACTTGCTTAACTTTGTTTCTTTTCAAAAATCTCAGCATTTTAGCATATTTTCTTACTCATACCCTACTATGGTGATTGTGAGGGCCTAGATTTACATTTACAAAACTTTATCTCAGGGAAAGACCATTTAGAGCCTGAGAGCAGGGCCCAGGTCTAAGAAAAATCTAGGAAAAATCTTAGAAATGCCCCTGACAGTCAATTAAACTTGGTTTCATGCCAAAAGTTTAACCAATAGTTTTCAAGAATTACTCTATCCAATACCACTTTACCCAATCCTGCAATTCCAAGATGCGTAAATACCCCACTTATTTTCTTTAAAACCCTTCTCCTCACACCTGAGTTTATGGCTGAATTCCTTTCACTGATTCAGAACATAGGGTTTTGTTCTGGGTTCATTTGAACCTGTCCAAAAAAATTAATTGACCCTCATGTGTTTGCATTAGAATCCAGTTCCCTGGTGGTCTTTGGGGGAGTCTCTTGACATAGATACAACAATGATATTTAATAAAGCATGTCTGAAATCAGAGGATAGCGTCAAGCCATGAAGTCGCAAAGTGGTGACTCACACATTTAATTCCAGCACTCAGGAGGCAGAGATCCTCTGGAGCTCTGTGAGTTCAAGGCCAAATAGAGCCATGTGGTGGCAGCACACATCTTTAATCCTAGCACTAGAAAAGTTGAAGGAGGAAGTTAGCTCAGAAAGAGGAGGCAGGAGTTCTTCCCTTTGCATGCACTCTCATTCAGCAGAGGACTCAGAGGCGTTCAGCATCAGCCAGAAGAGTTGACTAGGTAAGAACTGGATGTGGCTTGTTCCTCTGTCTGTCTGATATTTCAGCTTTTCCCAAATATTTGATCCAGTTTTTTAAAAATTATAATGCCAAATGGATTTCCTGCAATGCCATACACTGCCTTTCTTTCATTCTTTCATTTTGTTGCTGTTTATGTTCTTATTTTGAGACAAGGTTTCATTGTATAGCCCTGGCTGTCCTGGAACTCACTCTGTAGACCAGGCTGGCTTCAAACTCTCAGAGATCCACCTACCTCTGCCTCCCAAGTGCTGGGATTAAAGGCAGGATCTGCTACCTCTGGCCTACATTGTCTTTCTAGTCAGTTACCTGATTATTAGCATTTTTTAGAACATCCTGTGCTTTTTCTTAAACAAATATTTTTATAGGGTCCCAAGGAGGAATACACATATACAGGGATCTTTGACTCTTAGAACATTCCAGATCAGGCAATAGCTCACATTGGATGGCTCCTGGAGGTGACGTTCTGAAAACTTTTCCTCATGCTGTGGAGATTTCAGGTTATTTCTCTAATTGAGATTAACATTGTGAAGAATTTGAAACTTTCTAGTTTCTAGAGTTGCCAGTACGTATACCCATAAACCTGGCTTTGGGAGACTCTCTGCATTAGTAAAGGGATTTTATGTCTTTTCCTGTGATATTGTCAGGTCTCTGAATGATACATAGCTCCACTTTCTCTATTGCAGAGTTCCATGGTAACTTGCTGGGAGTCAAGGTCTATGTTGGCTACAGTCATTTTCACCCTTCACCTAGTCAATAAGTAAAGTTTACAGAGCCTACATGATTTTCCCCAGCTCTCCAGGAATGAGTAAGTGCAATCTTCCTGTGAATTATGACCATCTTCAGGTTTGACCTTGTAGCCCTCTAGGAATGCAGCTATAAGTGCAGCTCTATCTTCCTGTCAGATAAGAACACCTGCAAGCAGTTGTGGTCAGGGTTGTGTGAAACCTTCCTGAGACAGTACATCCCACATCCCACAGATAAGGTTGCTTAGTAACCCCTCTTCCTGATTCTTCCCTACCCAGGCAACTTCCTGCCTCACTTGCTTTATAAATTTCCCTCAGAAAAATAAAAAACACAGCTTGATCACAACACTGTCTTGCTTTTGTTTCTTGCATCTCTTGTTCTCTATTCCTCCCCTTCAGGGTATGTGCTCCTGTTGAAGACCCTGCTGGCCAGGGCAACTGGTGCCACAACATGAGGCTCAACAACCTCTGGAGGTCCAAGAAACACCCTCACAACACCGAGGAGGGAGTGGTGCTATTTGAACGACATTGGGCCACCCATGCAAAGATGCACTGGTCCAGTACAGAATCACCTCAGAGAAGCCTGGCCATGAGTCAGATTCATGAAGTTGAAGATGTGATGGTGAAAAAGGTATGAAAATACCATGGGACAAGCATTTAGTAAGGAAGATTTATTTATTCAAGGATTCAAGGAATCCCTCAAGATGCGAGGAACTAGAGTTAAGAAGGATTCGAAAAAGTTTTTAGAGTACATTGGGGAGCTCTGTCCATGGTTCCCCCAAGAGGGGACAATTGATGAAAAGCATTGGGCTAGAGTGTGAGATTGTCTTAATGATTATTATCGAACTTTTGGCCCTGAAAATGTTCCAGTTTCATTTTTTTTCTTACTGGAACCTTATTAATGACATTTTGAAGGTGTACTATCATTTTCCTGATTTGAAAAATTTAAATCTTGAGGGCGAGAAGGTCCTCAAAGAGGTTTCTCGACCTGCCTCTAGGACTAATAGCCAGGCACCTTCCTGCTGTCCTTCTGTTGTTATTGATTTACCTGACCAGGAAGCTGTAGATTCAAGATCCAGAAAACCTATTCCGGAGGATCCCTTCCCAAAGACCCAAGCTGAACATAAGATTCCTCAGACCCAATTATATCCCAGTTTAAAAGATTTCTCTGATCCTTTAACACCAGAGGGAAAAGCTACTTTACAAGAGGAGGATACAAAATATAACCCTGACTGGCTTCCCTTAGTAGGGACTAATGTACCTGCTACTACACCCTCTTTTTGCCCTCCACCTTACTCACAGCCTTTTTGTGCTCTAATCATGAATGATGATTCTCACTTTGAAATTTCCCTGATTAGACAGTAACTTACCTTAAAATGTAACAATACACCTTTTGCAATTTCCCTTCTGTCTGAAAGAGAATGTTTGTGCTGAGCATTTCCAGATAGCCATCTTGAATGTTCCCTTGCTTTGACCTCCTGTCTCTAGATGTATTATTTTAGTTTTCTTCCCTGATTACTTGTAACGTTTCTTTCTTTCTTTCTTTCTTTCTTTCTTTCTTTCTTTCTTTCTTTCTTTCTTTCTTTCTTTCTTTCTTTCTTTCTTTCTTTCTTTCTTTCTTTCTTTCTTTCTTTCTTTCTTCCTTCCTTCCTTCCTTCCTTCCTTCCTTCCTTTCTTCCTTCCTTCCTTTCTTTACAATGAGAAAGCTGGCTGATGGATGAGTAATGCCCACAATAAGTGATATAATTTCATTTTATATGGATTTAAAGTCTGCCATATTTTTTCTTGTCTCAGGTGGAGATGCTCACAGGTCAGTTTTGGCCCACCATTTGGTGCCTACTTCTTTCATCTGATCAATAACCTGCTAAGCTTTTTTTTTCTATTTTTCAAGCCATTCTGAACACAAAATAAAAGGGTTTATTTGTATACAACACACTGTGGTATGTTGGGCCTGTTATCATAATACTTTTTCATTGTAATAAAGAACCTTTCTAAATATCATCAAAATTTACAGCTATATAATGATGGATCTGCCAAAAGTTGTGTTCCACAAGGTCTGATGACCCAGTTGGGAGCAGTTGCCAGAAATTCTTTCTCAATATAATAGACATAACCGAAAACATGAGTCCTTACTAGTCATTAAACTAACATTTTACTCTGCTATAAATAGTTCATTTTCATATAATATGGCAATAATGTTTCCCTGACCTTTACATAGAATTGAAAATCTCTACTCAGATTGAAGAAGCAGAAGCAATATTGAAAAACATAGCTCTGCTATTCTAGGCATCAAATATAATTTTGCTAAGAGATACCACTGTTTTATTGCACTGAGTTTTACTTGAGACATCAGTTGGATTCTTTTGTTGCTTAATTGATCTATTTGTTTGCACACAGTTATTTTTCCATTTGTATATTTTATTATTTACCAAAACCTTTTCCACTTTGAAAAAATAGAAGATTCAGTCACTGTAGCAGAAACAATTAAATAACTGTCATCCAACCCACTCCTTTTGTGTTAAATAATTTATATTGTAACATTGCATAGAACTAATTATGATTCTTTTAAAGTTTGGGTTATTTATTTTATTTTACTTTATGTATATGACTGTTTTACTTGCATGTATACCAGTGTATCACAGGTAGGCCTGGTGTATATAAATGTCAGAATGGAAATGTTGGATTCCCTGGAACTGGAGTATGGACAACTATGAGCTACCATGTGGCTGCTGGGAACTGAACTTGAGTCTACTGCAAGAAAAATAAATGTTCTTAACAGCTGAGCTGTCTATTCAACTCCATTAATTGTTATTTTGATCCATGATATCATAGCTAAAACATTTCAAAGACATAACACCATTGTGTACTCTATTAAATTAGAGACTTTTACTATTTTTCATGATAAAATCAATAATTTTTAACTTTTTGTACTTTCCTGTTACATGTAGGATAATCTGTCTTTAAGTAGGAGTAACTTGGGGGCCTTGAGAGATGTGGTTCAGCAGTTAAGAGCACTCACTGCTCTTCTAGAGGACCTGGGTTCAATTTCTAGCATCCATATGGCAGCTTTCCAGTTCCAGGGGACCAGACACTCACATGCAGGCAAGACACCAAATAAGTTTCATATATATACATATATATTATAAAATCAATGCTCTAAATGAGAAATCTTAGCTAGTTTTTCCTTAGAGCTAAGTATCTTGTTTAAATACATTTATTTTTTAAAAAAGGAAACCATTGTATGCATACTCAATGGAGTATTTCAGTTTAAAGAAGTGTGACATCCTTTCTCTTATAATAAACTTAATTTAACTAGAAGATATCAATTTAAAAGAAATAAAACTGGCATAGAAAAATGAATGTGGCATGTATTTTCTCATATGTGAGAGCTGAAGACAAGTGATTATTACAAATTAAAAAGGGTGAGGAAGGTGAAGGTCACAGAGGCTAAGCATGAAAGGTTGACTGAAAAGAATCAGTGCACATTATATGAGTGTATAGAAATAACACAGTAAATCCCATTAATCAATATAAAATTTCAAAGTAAAACAATGGAAAATAAAAGATAATCCCAAAAGAATTAAACTGAAATTTAATCTTCATTTTAAAAGTTTTGAAATTACAACTGTTTGAAATACAAATTAACAACTGGCTACATTATTCTATACATATACTTGTGTTTTCAACGTTTTTTCTTCATTTTAATAAAAAGACAAGGAAAATAAAGCCACATTTTATCCATAAAAAAGAAATAGTCCTTTAAATGGAACATGTATTGCTAGAGGATAAATAAATACAAATAATGAATAAGTATGAAAAATGCTTATAGGAAGTTTGGGGCCACATTTAAAAAACAAGCATTTGCTTTTTGAGGGCTCAGGGAGGAACTGAGAATGACAAAAGGGGTAAAAGGCTTATTTAGAGAAGTAATAGAAAAATTTCCAAACCTAGATGATGATTCAAATATCCCAATATAGGAAGATCAAACTTAACCTGTTAAATATGATTCAATCAAAACCACTGTGAAGTATTATAATGGAGCTTTCAAAGGTTAAAGTATAGTAGGATATTCTCAAAGGAGCCAAAACAAACAAGCAAATACATGGTGGTGTCCTCACTCATTTGACAGCAAGAAGCCTGACAGGTCAGAGTACAGTGGGATGAGACTTTCATAATAACTAACTAAAAGGGAAAAAAAATCTGTCAGCTGATAATGCTGAACACAGCAATAGTATTCTCTAAAAATTAAGGTGGACTATAGGCCTGCAACTGTGGTGAAATTCCTGAGCATAAAGCCAGAAAAACAATGATGTCTCATTTCAGAAGAGATTTCCAAAGTTTCTGTGTTTCCCCCTACAAAAATGACAATCCCAATCTTGTGCAATTATTTGACCAGGGGAAGGTTCATATTCCTCATATTGGACTCTTGATGCCAAGAATTAACCAGGTTAGCAGAAAGGCTACTGTATTAATACAATGACCTAAAAGAGTTCTTCTGCATTTGAGTTACAAGTATCAATAATTTGATAAGAGATAAATTCACTTATTGGAGTCAATGTCAGACACTAAGTGCTACAAGTCAGAGGCATTCAATGGGTTCTTGGATTCACAGAATCCAAAAGTCAGGTTAATTACCATTTGAAAAATTTCTTGGTTTATTATTGTGTTTTTATTGACAATAAATAAAGGACCCATCCTTGTGAGGTAAATTTTATGGCCAGAATTTCAAATTGTGTTGTAGGAATAAGAAAGACACTCACATGTATTGGGGCCACTCAACAATATTCTGCAGTAAGGTTAAAATGACACATACAAGAATGAATACAATTCAAGTGGCCAAGGATCTTTCAATTTTATGAAAAGCCTCAAGAATCCTTGTCTGCTTTCTAGTCACATTATGCAATAAGTTGTTATCTCTAGTTATTTAATGACGGCCTGAATAAGACATTGCTGGGCCTTGAATGCAACAGATTCATGGAAACTATTTCTGGGTAATGTCTATTAGGCTGGGATGGAGTGAAGCTGCCCTTGCAGTTGAGAATTACCTATCTCTCACTACACTCTGAAAGTGATGCTCAGTATAATGAGTAGGGTTTTCTGCAGTATGGTTTCTTATCCCAGCCACCCCAGCCAAGGAGTACAGTATCATTTTCACTGATTCATGTGCTATGGAAAATAACTTGGATGTACAGTTGGGCTACAGGAAAACCTGAGAATAATACAAAGACACCCCTGTAGATGTGGACCACTTGAAGAAAACAACAATGCCTCTAATAAGTTTATTTTTTAACCTATTATGCTATTGTAATGTACACTGTATTTGGCCCAGCAATCCTCATATGTCCTATAGACATGGGTTACATGATTCAGACTGCAAACACGTATTAGTTTCCTAGGCAGGTTTCGAGTATACGACATTTTATAACAGTTCCTTATTTGAAGCCAAATACCAATGAACCTAATTCTTAAGCTTAGTAAAGCCTGTTTTGGAGAGCCACATCACCTCCTACTGGAAGATTTGGTTAAATGTCTGTGTAAACAATTAAAAATGAAGTATATCCAGGTATTTGGCAGAAGATATAAGTTAGCTCCAGCCTGGACAACACATCTCAGATGGGCCATCTGAGGTTTCAATATGGCAATTTCCTAATAATTTTTGTTATTGTTTGACAGTTTCATGTATTTAGATAATAAAGTTTAATCATTTCCACTCCTCTTCCCTCTCATTTTCCTCCATCTTTTCTTGGACCCTCCCCCCCCCAACAAATCATTTCCCTACTTTCCTATCTTCTTTTTATGTGTGACTCATTGAGTTTAATTAGTTTCTTGTCTGACCATTCGTAGGGGATTATTTATTGAAGCAAAGGCAACTTATCAGTGGTTGTAGCCCTGAAGAAAATTACTTGTCTTACCCTGACAACTGTTTGCTACTAAGAGTCTCTGGGGGATGAATGAGATTCTTTCCCTATATATGATGAAATGTTGATAGGTCTGATATTAATCATCAATTTGAAGTTTCTAGTACATTTTTTACAAGGCAGTCCTGTTGCTTTTCCCATAGAGTAGGTATGTATTTATAGGGGGAATTTTCACTGACTCACAAGAAGATACAACTCATAATTTATTTCACTGCCATTTAGACTAATAGCATGCTATCTGTACCATACCTAATGAAGAGATAGACTTCAAATGTCAAGATATGAGCATTGTCAATCACGTGAAATGTAAATGAAAGAAATGAAGATCAATCTTTTCTGGTTTTCCACTGAGTAATATATTTAAATCCATGTTGTCTAATCCATTTCTATGCTTTATCACGTAATTTTCAATGCTCTAAATTTGACAAAATTTATGTCAGTTTTGGTGGACATATCACATATCACCTGACTCCACACACAAACATTTAATTATTTAGCCACTGAATATCATGAGCTGCAATTTCTCTGAACATGAACTTTTATAGTAACTCAATTGCATTATAAAAATATAAATTCTATGCATTACTACAACTGAATTTTAATATAACAGGAGAAAAATGTCTACAAAAAGATTGTCAACTCAGCAATAAGAAAGGTATATTAGGGTTCTCTAGAGCAGTGGTTCTCAACCTTTCTAATGTTGGGCCCATATAATATTGTTCCTGATGTTGTGACGACCCTCAACCATAAATTTATTTTTGTTACTACTTTATAACAGTAATTTTGCTACTGTTATGAATCATAACATAAGTATTTTGGGAGATAGAGGTTTGCAAAGGAGTCATGTCCCACAGATTGCAAACCACGGCTTTAGAGAACATAACATATAATATCATAAAAAGGCTATTTTAGACTAGCTTACACAATATAGGCTGGTTAGTCCAACAATGGCTGTCTGCATACCAAAGAGCCTGGTAGCTATTTGATCCATGGAGATGGATGCCTCGGCATTCCCAATGTGATGTTGAAGACCTATAGGATTTCTCAAGCATGTCTGGTCTTCAATCCCTGATAACAGACTGAAAAACTGGGTTCTAATAGCAGCAAGGAACAGTAGCAGCAGAGGCAATAGTAGCAACTGGATAGGTATACTTCTGAACAGGAAGTGAGGTAGGCAGACAAAAGCAATATCAGTTTTCCCCCCAGGTCTTTTTACACCTGGACTGCAGCCAGAAGGTATTACCCACTTCCTGGGAGAATATTCCCCCATAAGTTGATCTTTTTCCAAAATATCATGAAAGGTGTCTCACACTTGATCCCAGATCCAATCAAAATTAACCATGGCAGAGAGCGATTGAAACATTTAAGGAACGTGGTGTGAAACCTGACTTTGGGATATGTGAGGAATTCTCTTACCTTATTACACAGAGTTTTTAATTTCTAGTTGGTTAATACCAGTTGTAGACAATGCCTCCAAAACTCTTAGTACTATGTGGACACTTTTAATGCATTATTTCTCTCAAAAAGTCTTTACTTGCTTTCTTCCAGTGTAGCATGCATATATGGAACAATATATCTCTAAATATTCAAATCATGTCCTGTTGTTGAGCATGTGGCACTATGCTAATTAAGTTGGTGACTATAAAACAAGGCAGATTCTGATTACTTACATACATTTGAAATAGCATCACCACCTCTCTGAGCATGCACAGTGTCAAGGAGCCTTCTCTTGCAATAGAGATTTGTGAGTGATCATTTCCTGACCTTTGCTGAAATCATTAATGACACTACTTCAACTTCAGAAACCCAAGAGGTAAGCATTAATTCCTTCACTGTGTTGGCTAGTATTTTCCACCAACATAACACAGGTTAGGTTCATCTGAGAAAATGCTTCCTTAAGATTGGCTTGTAGGCAAGGCTGTGGTGTGTTGTCTTGCTTGATGATAAATGTGGAATGGCCTAATACATTGCAGAAGTTGCCATTTCTGGATAGGTAGTCTAGAGTTGTAGAAGAAAGCAGGCTGAGCAATTGTCTTAGGGTTTACTGTTTATTGCTGTGAAGAGACACAGCGATCATGACAACTCTTATGAATGAAAATAAATAATTGCGGTGGCTCATTTAAAGTTTCAAAGGTTTAATTCATTATGATCATGAAGGAGGGAGCATGTCAGTCAGCATGCAGGCATATGGGATGCTGGAGCTGAGAGTCCTACATTTTGACTCAGAGGTTACAGGAAGTCCACTGACTGCCATACTAAGGGAAGTCTGAGAAAATGAGCCTCAAAGCCTGCCCACAAAGTGACACACTTCCTCCAACAAGACCATATCTCCTAATAGTGTCACTCCCTTTGAGGGCCATTTTTTTTTTCAAACCACCACATTTCACTTCCTGATCTTCAAAGGACACACCATACTTTTAAAAAAAAAACCATTCAGTTCAACTTCAAATAGTTTGTCATATTCTCAAGTGTTTAAAAGTCCAAAGTCTCTTCTGAGATGCATGGAAATCTCATAACTGTAATTCCCCTGTAAAAATCAAAAACAAAAAGGAAATCACATACTTCCAACATACAATCAATGGCACAGGATATACATTACAATTTCATCATAAGGAAATGCTAGACCATAACAAGACCAAAACCAGGTGGGCAAACACCAAATTCTGCATCTCTGTGTCTTTTGCCAAAACACTCTCCACATCTTCAATTTAATTCAATTTGTTGACTACAACACACTTCTCTCTCTTGGGCTGATTTCACCCATTGTAGCAGCTCTCCTTGACAGATATCCTATGATTCTGGCATCTCTAAGGCAATCCATGCTGCAACTTCACAGCTTCACACTATAGCCTCTTTACTAGGGTTTTATTCAGGAGCACCCCTGACACATGCCTTTAATAGCTGTCCTTAGATGTGAAGGCAAATTCTATAACACATTTCTTCTATCCTTATCTCTAAAACTGTTAAGTTCTGCTGCTTACTGGGTCTGGAACAACACCCCCTTGTTTAATTTTATCTTTACCAGCTTTCTGTTTTCATTCACTGCCTAAGCATAGCTATCCTTGAACCTGATCTTTAGACCAGATTGGCCTCAAACTCAAAGATCCACCAGCCTCTGCTTTCCCAGTGCTGGGACTAAAGATGTACACCACCCCTTATAGATTTAAAGATTTCTTTAATTTCCTTCCATAAATTGGAAACTTAGCTGGGTGGGAACTTGCCTGGAGGTCACCACTCTCCATGTTCCATTTCTTAATCTTTATATATTCTTGAACAGAGGATTTAGGTCCATTCCACTTCCTGGTGCTCTTTTTCTCCTCAGAATATACTTTTTGTAATTTATCATGCTCAGCTTGCTCCTTTTCATTATACATCTTCAGTAGAGTTACCACTAATATCCACATGACAGAGTCTATACTATGCTATTTTTGAGATTTCTTTTCCTAATGAAATGAGTCCAAAACTCTTCACTTTAGCATCACTTGTTGGATAAGGGCAAAAGAGCCACATTCTTCACCAAAATATCATAAGAATGATCTCTAAATATCATACCAAAAGTTTTTCTCTGAAACCTCTTTGTGAAGATAGAAAAATCCTGTTTGATTCTTTCCCCTCGACTACCTTCCTGAGGTCCCTGAAACTAGCCAAGGCTGATAGAGTTTTGGCTTCCTTTTATCACTAAATTAGATGGCTATTTCTCGGAAAAGCTTTGTTCACAGGATTGATGGCTGCTTGGGACACACCCAGCAGCCTGAGCCACCTGAGATACTTCCTGAATTCCTGAGACCCACCTGGTGAGCAGCTTGACCTTCTGGACTTCACTCTAGTGGGACCACCCAAGATAAGGCCCTTGGGCCACATTCCCACCCCAGTGGTTCCCTGCTTGCTGGTCCCTGCTTGCTGGTCTCCTGCTGGCCCAAGACTCTATTGTTTCTCAGGAAATATGCCTGCCTGCCTGTCAGCATCCCTAAACTCTGTCCTAAGCTGACCTTTGGCCCTGCCCTGTTATAACCTTCGGAGCCCAAGTATCCCCTCCCCTACTCAGAGTGAGCCTACCCATACCCCCTCCCCTACCCAGAGTGTGGTATAAGAATTCTACTCTGAAAGCATTCGGGGATCTTGGCTTCCACAGTGCCTTGAGTCCACACATTATGTGTGTACCGGTATATCATTCATATTCATTAAATTCTCTTTTTCTTTAAAGTTAACAGTGGTCATTAGCCGTGGTCTTGGGATGTCTTGGGGTGCTCTAAGGGCGCCTGCCTGTTACACTCTTGAGTCAAATAACTCTTAGTATCTCTGTCTTCCATGCTTATACTAGTATGGCCCATTAAGCAGTGCTTAATGCATTCTACTGATTTCACAATCCAAAGTACCAAAGTCCAAATTCCTGATAAATGAAAATATTTAATTGAGGTGGCTCTCTTACATTTTCAGAGGTCCAGTCTGTTATGATCGTGAATGGAGAACATGGTGGCATGCAGGCAGATGTGGTGCTGGAGCTGAGAGTCCTACATCTTGACTCAAAGGTAATAGGAAGTCCACTGTCTGTTACACTGAGGGAAGCTTGAGAAAAAAAGATTTCAAATCTTACCCCTATAGTGACACACTTCCTCCAACAAGACCACAGTTCCTAATAGTGCCACTCCCTTTGGAAGCCACTTTTGTTCAAACCACCACAGCAATCCTTGAGAAACAAGCCAATAAAGAGTATCTCTCCATGGCTTCTTCATCAGTTCCTGCCTCTAGGTTCTTGCCAAGATTTCCTCAGTGATGGACTGTAACATGAGGAGTGTGAGGTGAAATAAGTCACTCCTTTCTTTTCTAAGTTGTTTTTGTTCATGGTCTTTTGCCACAGCAGTAGACACCCTAACTTGGACATTGGCCAATGTGTTGTTCACTAATTCATAGACTTGGAATCCTGCTGGCCTACAGAGGAAAAGTCTTTATAATTTCTAACATCTTGTCAAGTGGCACAGTATAAAGCATTTAGAGTACAAGCCTGTAGTTTTCTAATGTAAATGTAGATGAGCTCTAGAACCTCTTTTCTTGGCTTGGCACTTGTTAGTTAGTGTTAGTGGTCATATTTAGTCTTCCAAGCAAGGCTGTTCCTTCAATGACCTGGAATTATTATTATTATTATTATTATTTTACATCTTCAAGCAGACTTTCAAAAGCCTGATTCCTTGGGGGTCCATGATGAGGGGAGCTTATTATTTTTATTCAGACCTTGAGAAATAAAGGAATGAAGTTGAAGTTCAGTTTTAAGCCAAAATTGTAGGTGAAATTTTTAGGATCTGTCATAGGCAGTAGTAAATTCTTTGTTTAGAAGGCTTCATTAGTAAAGTTTCTCCTTCCAAGAAAGATTTTTGTATGACTAATATGTTACTGTCTCAGTTGAAGCAGCAGCGAAGGATTCAGACTCCTCTTTTGTGGGGCATACTCTTAATAAATAGCACATAAAGGCCTCCTTAATGGTAAGTATTAGGTAGAGCTCAGCCAAGGCCTTATCATACGTCTGTGCTTTTGATCACCTTATCAGGAGTTACATTCTTCTGTAACTTTTGTCTAATGTTTAGCTAAAGCTTGTGTAAAACCCAAATACTCTTTGGATCAATACTTGCCTACTCGAAGTCTTTCCCCTTTAATCTGCCTGCCTCATGAGTCCAAAGATAGGAGAAGCTCAGGGATACTTTTGTTCATGGATTATTTCCCATTTATATTGATTGTATGTATGTTTCATAGTGGATTCACTCCTTAGTAATAAATAGAATAGTAGAAAAATCAATAACTTCTTTTATGAGTTTTGATTATATTATCAAAGAAAGAGAATATTATGTATGCATAAGATTGAGAGGGTCAGTGTAAAATGTATCACATACATTATGGCTTAAACTCTCAGAAATATGGGGCTAAATATATAGCTCAATGGGTAAGCACTTTCCAAGCATGTGTGAGCTGCCCAAACTGCCTGCCCAGTTTCTATCACTTATTTTATTCACCTTCTCTTCCCAGAATAGCTAACTCTAATTGCCATTTAGGGAACTGGGGCACTGATCTATCTGGCTTCTTCAAACTTTGTGGAATTATCAGTTCCAATGTCAGCTAACTCTCCATTGAGACTACCTAGGGAATGCCAAAAGTGTACCAGTAGCTCCATTTATATGAGTTTGGGTATCGGAAGAAATGAAAACCTCTAACTGAAGCCTGGATAGAAACATGGGTGACAAGGAAGTTAGAGAAAGAGTTAAAAAGAAGTGAAATTGGAGCCCTTCAAGCAGAAGAAATGTAAAACAAAAATATATATCAGTAAGTTTTTGTTTTTAAGTGTTTTCATTTTACTCAAGCATTAGCTAAACATCACACAAAAGTTAAAGTTCCAGAGTAGTGTAACTGACCTTCTGAGTATTCAATAACCACTCTTGGCCTATGCATATGTACGTAGAGGGATTAAAAGATAATATTTTACCCCTTGTCCTACATGGTCAACCAAGTCTCAAGAGATTGTAGGGCATCTATCAAACAGCTGTATAGTCCTGGCAAGTCACCTGTCCTCTTGTTTAGGGAACCATGGAAACTATACCAGTTGGGCTCTAACCAGTGTACGTTCTTCAAAGAGAGTCAATACAGAAGGAACTGCCTTTAATGCTTTCAAATGAAACCACAAGTCAAGTAAAGTGTTGAATTAATACCCCCAAACAGATAGAATAAAGCAAAGGGGCCAGGGACTCCTCCCAATTCCAAGTGATCCCTGAGAACAGGATCCTCAATTTATCTTGATAGAAAAAAGACTAGTTTTGGACATCTGCACACTCTGAAACACCCAAGATTAAAATGATTGATATTTTAAAAACAGGTCAGGCTTCATACTTAATTCCAAATGAGATGATTTTTAGACAACTATTCTTCACTAATTATTTTCTTCTTGATAGTAAAATGCTGTTTATATATAGAACATTAAAACTTTGTCTCAACCCTTTCAACACTGCAGCACAAGTACCTACCTACAACCCTGAGAGACAAGCCCACTATTGTTTTAACAAAAAAAAAAATCACAACAAATTATTACTAAGTCTTTTATCTTTCTCCCTCTCTAGATGCAATCTGAAAGGGACCTCATACTGGGTTCTAGCTACTCCAACAGCTATCAAAGTGCCTGAAAGTAAAGTTTCATCACTCTTAATTCTAAATTTGTTGATCAAGGGTAGGGTGGGAGGGCAACAAGATGATCTTGTGAAACTACCAAGAAAACATACATTCAAGAGAGAATCTACAGACTGACCAGGTTATATTTAGTAACACATACATATACACCTGAAATAACAATTAGTGAACAGAAGTCATGCATTGAAAGGAGAGCTGAGAGGGGTATATGGGAGGGTTTGACGAGAGAAAAGGAAACAGAAAAAAATGTTGTAATTATATTACAGTCTCAAAGATAAAAATTAAGAAGGAGAGATTCTTATAGACTTCATTCAATTTGGACATTTAAAAAAGTCTTTTGTTTCTGCTTCTGATCTCTGCTTAGGTCTTACAACGTTGAGCTAGTACAGTAAATCATTGCTGGCTCCTAGCAAGTTAGAACTATTTCCTCTTCTCAAAGGACTCCAATTTCTGTTCTTCCTGACTTTTTTGATAAGAGAAAAATTTAAATGAAGGGGAAGGGAGGTTTGTATAAAAAGAAAAATATTAAAACTAAAAGGATAAATTTAGGTTTAGTTTAGTTTATTTATTTTGAGACAAGGTTTCTTTCTGTAACCTAAGGTACCTTGGATCTCACTATGAGATTTATGGTGGCCTTGAACACTCTATGATCCCCTGCCACAACAGGAAAAGCATATGCTATTATACTATCTCATTCCCAGTGATTTTTAAGTCTCAGAATATCAGACATCATTTATTAAATGCTCTCTCTATCTTTCAAAATCATCAGGTTGTCAGTCTACTTCTTTGGTGGCAGCCCTGCCCTCTGTGTCATGGAAAATCTATCCTGTCTTCTGGAACAAAAGAAGTGACCTTAGTATCCAGAACCAAAGAGATAATGGTTCTCTGACACTCAACCTTACGCACATGTGCCTGTGGAGCTCGCTGGTGACACTAGAATCTTATTAATTTTTCTCTGAGTCAATTCTGTCTTTTCAGAATGATAAAGCTAAATTGGCCTATTGGCCTAGTTCCTGTTTTCAGGACTGCTGAGAGAACTAATTCCTGGCAGGTCTTAGAAACTGGAGAGGAGGTGTGGAGTCAGGGAACTACTACTACCTCTACTATTACAACTACTACTACTCACAGTCCCACAGAGATACACAGACGCTTTCATTAGTTTTTGGCTGATCAGCCTCAGGCCCAGGCATATCACTTGCTAGCTCTCTACCCTTCATCTAACCCATGTCTCTTGTTCAGCCATGTGGCTCGGTACCTTTTTTTAGAGCTGCATAGTTGTCCTCGGCTTCCTCTGGCTTCTCTCTGGTGTTCTTCTGGCATTCTGCTCTCAGAGATTTTCTTAGTCTGGTAGGCCCGCCTACACTTCCTGCTTGCCTTTGGCCAATCAGCTCTTTTTATTAAACCAGTGGGTAGGACAATTATTTACCATGAAACAACACAATACCCCTACAGAGGGGTTTTATCTGAGAGGCAAAGCTTAATTCTTCATTTTTTGAGCATGTAAATAATATAAGCCTCTGTTTCTATGGGACTGCGGGTCTGCAGGTCTGGACCATGAGCTAGACAGGTGAGAAATTTCATACTACAGTTCAAAGCAATGATTCCTTTATAGTTAATTAGCGAAGTTCTAAGCAAGCCAAGTGTATTTCTGCCTGTTGCTTTTGTACTGGCAGGCAGCTGTTTGCGGTTCCAATGTAGCAGAATTCTACAAAACTTTGATTAAGTGGCCTAGCAAACCAACTATTTTTCTTTACATATAATAGGGTCATTTAATTTTTTCACAAGTTTGTTTTTTCAAGGTGCATACTGAAATCTATGACTAATTCTGTAAGCTACATGTCCAATAATTTCAGTCTTGATCTTGGGAGTAAGGACATTATTGCTTTATTTGATCCTATTTGCCTATTTTCCACAGGCAGAATTCATGGGTCTGTAATGCACAAAACTTCCTTGTTTTTAATTTTCATACTCAGAAAATTTCACATCTAACATAGGGAAAGGTGACCTCTAGCCTATTTTTGCCTTTTCTGTATCTCTTATTGGAGCAATGGTCAGAAAAACCTAAGCCATTTCCTTAGTCATCTTCACTGTCTTAGCCACCTGTATCATTTAGGCTGACTCAGAAACTTCAACTAAATCATTGATTCAACGAAGCCTCATTGCTTTTATAGAAATTATCTTCATTATGATCTGCAAGCAAATTGCCCAGTGAGGAGTGGGATTTGCCTATGAAACAGTTACACTATACTAGATACAGAGGGATCCTTTCATATAATAATCACACCTTACCCCATACTGCAGTTACAGGGCAGAATCAAGCAGGAGGAAGCACAGCAGAAGCAAGAGGAATTCTGGAGACAATTCCTCCTCCTCCCACCCTGCCCCACCTGGATGGGCTTTGCATTTCCAGGGTTTAACTTTGCTATTCAGAGACTTGAAGTTTATAAGCTCCATTGCTGACTGTAGCTCCTCTGACATGGCCACCAACATAGGACCCTAGAAATCTGACAACCTTTCTTCATTTGATCTTTTCTCTGTTCTCTTCTTTTGAATTCAGTAGCCTTTCTAATGTTAAAATTGCTGGATATACTATTAACATAGCCACATTCTATGTCAATCCACCTCTATTAGCACCAATTTAGAAAGAGAACATTTCTATTGTGACTCAGGCTTGATCTGTTGATGTGGGAATGTCTTCTATGTGTTATGAATAAAGGACTGTTTTGGCCATGGTGGACACCTTGGAGGTAGATGGAGGAATCAAATTGTAGCATAGGGATGAGAAGGAGGGCAGAGTCAGAGACAGTTTGAGCCAGCCATCCAAAGAAACATGTAAGGAACACAGGTGAACACGGGCCACGTGTCATGACAGATTAATGGAAATGGGTTAAGATTAAGGAACTAGCTAGTGATGTGCCTGAGCCATAGGCCAAACAGCATGAAGTTAATATAAGCAACTGAGTCAATTTGGGGGACCTAAGCAGTGGCGGGCGACTACGTGCTCTGGGGTGGCAAGTCTGTGGGCCTGGACCTCTGGCTGGATGGGGCCAGAAAACGCATTGTAACAATCTGTATCTTTGTAACTTGTGTTTATATATTACATCATTTTCTGAAACCCCCAAAGTTTATAAGCTTTCATATCCTCAGCCCTTCATACACCTTAAAACATTTTAGACCCTAAAAACTTGCATAAACTTTTATATCCTCAAACCTTTCTTTCATATCCATATTTAAAACTTTACAACATACTTAAATTTTCATTTCTTAGAGTATTTTCTTATCAAGAGACTTAGTAGCTTTAGAAAAAGCAATGTTTTATTTTTATATATAAAATGATCCAGCAAGCTCGCTATAGCCTTGTAAAGGATCTGGTTGTCTGATTCTGCCAAGCTGACAAAGTTATAGCTAGCCTAGCTGTCAATACTATCAGAGATTTGAGAAGGATAAATTATATCTGAGTGCAGACCAAGCAGCTTCCAAATCTATTAAAAATGACAGAGACTCAGTTAGCTATATCCAGGTACCCACATTATCGTTGGAGGTAGAAGATTAAAAATAGCATCAATCTTAGGTAGACAGGTCCATAAGGTGGGAGTTTTTCTCATGGAAGAGAGCCATAGAACCTTACATTGTCTAGGCAAAGGGGTGCAATCATTCTCCAATGCAGCTTGTCCACATTCTGGGCTGGGTCCTGGTGGCAGGTGGCACACTAGGGTGTCTTGCCCACGTCAATACCTTCACAGTCCAGGTGGAGACATCCTGGTGTCTCATAATCTTCTTCAGAGACCTTCAATCACTGTTAGGTTCTGGAAATTTCTGTCTGATATAACAAGCTTTTTAATTAACATTTTAAATGCCGCATTCTGCAGATCTATAAAGTATTTGAGGGGTACCCAGGTATATCTACTTACTTATTTTAAGGTCAACCCTGATATATACAAGGCGCTAAGTGAAGCTTATCATTGTAGTTAATTACACCAGTACTTACCATGACTACAATTAAAGATTTTATTTTATAAGGGTAACTATTTACTTGTGTTTCCTAACAGCCTTCAAAATGTAAGCAGCTTTCACAGAATAGCACTTTACAATTTATTTCTGTCAGGTTTAGCCCTAAAAATAATAATACTGAATTGAATATTTTTCTAGCATTAAAAATGAAACTTTTAGTCATAGATAATGGGTTTAGTAAAGATACCAAAACAGTTATTCCACAAGAGAAAACAAAACAAGTTTGAACCAAGCAAGTAAAACAAGGAAAAGTTGCAAGGGAAAGATCTCAGGGTGCAACAAGAACAGGAGGGAGCCTAGAAGCCTTTTATAGGGCAGGAAGTAAATCATGGGGGTAGGGGGTCAGGAATGTGACTACCTGCAGCTGGGTTGGTAACCACGGCAACCACATAATCTGGCAGATACTTAGATTTTATCACAAGGAGCAGAAACTCTGTCAACATCTTGGGGATTTTACAATGCTCTGTCGATATTTATCATGTGGTAGGGGCTGTTGAGCACCATCTGGAAAGTCCCTCTTCACAGGAAGAGCCATAAACCAACTCTAGAGCCAGCTTTGCAATAAAGAACAGCATAAAATAATTTTAACATTATCTATATCAAAAAAGACATTTGAACTCCTGATAACTCAAATTCAGTGAATAGAGCTCAGAGATGAATTCATATCCCTGACCATAAATGCAGCCACAGCCGCTGTGGGTGGTGATTGGCTACTGTTAGCATCAGAGATAGAAAAAAATATTCAAACCATTTACGTTTTAGCTCCATGCTTGCCACAAAACTTATGATCATATCAGAAAGCACAGACAAAACTTTTCAACAAAACAAGCATATACAAGTTTCTTGAGAAATAGACAAAACTTTCCAACAAGACAAACAAAAGTTTCCAAACAGAAACTGATGGGGTAGGCAACATTTCTCTATATTTTAACAACAAAGCCTCAGTAGCACAGCTTGCTTTCCCTCTGTTTTTCTCATTAGCATGCCAACCACAAACCCAGCCAGGAAGCAGGCCCTTTTCCTGTACTTCAGACTAAAAATCAAGGGAGCAAGGAAGTGGAGGGGCAGCTCACATTTCCCAACCATCCTAGTGGCATCTGACTGTTTTCAGTGAAACACAGAAATATAATTAGGACACAGACAGCTCCATCTGTGAGACGGTATACCTGACAGGAGCGGAATCCCTTTCAACCAAAGGAACTTTTTGTTCTTTGTGCTGGCCATCCGGCCCCAAAGGCTGGCCATGTACAGTTTTTATCTGGAGTCACAAAATATGCACATTCATATAGGCAGAACATTCCAACCAGAAGGCAAACAAAACTTTTCCCAGGGAAACAGTATAGCTGATAAACTTAAAAATCCTAGAATAAGAGTCTTTAGTTTTCATAAGTCAAGAAAAGAACTAACAAAATTATGATGCACAAGACAACAAAACAGCTCTCCTGGTTCCTGGATATAAAACCAAAACTGAGATATCTGCTTACAAATGAAATCCAAATGAACCAGAGGGAACTTCTGTTAGTTCCTCAGCCTGTGGTCCTTCTATGCCTCCACTTAGGCCATTTGTAGACAGTTAGAATTTTTGGGCTCATTTACAAAAGGATATTATAAAAGAATACCCAAAAGCCCACTTGCAAATGATATTATTTTGCAAAAGTCCACAAAAATATATGAAATGAAAGTAAACACGGTGTAAGGGTCCAGAAACTCACCGTGTAAAAGAAGACTCCAAGAGACATCTCTCATGCAAAAAGCAAAGGGAATTAAAACATGAGAGCAGACACAGAAAACTTACTGGCCAGCTTCAGGCTCTATGGGTGGTGGTCCGGGCAGGTTTGGGAGATCCTGGGACAAGCCCAAAAATGTTATGTCCAGATTAAAGGAACCCCCAAAAGACCACCACAGAAATCGAATCCCATATGTAAAACCAAAGAGCCTTTATTCAAGCTTAAGCTTGGATTCTCCACGTCTTTGAAACAGCAGAGTATCTAACTTGGAGCAGGATTTTTATCATAGTATAGGTGGGATGAGAAGATGTCTAGGGTTCAGGACCTTGATTGGCTGACAATTGTCTAGGGTTGTCTTAAGGTGTATGCTAGGCTCAAGGACATCTGGTAATCTCATCTAAAGGTTGGAGTGTTTGGAATATCAGGGACTTTCCCTTAGATGCTGGCCCATCTCTTGGTAGAGTCTGCTTATGGCTTTTCCTGAAACTACCGGGTACTGCCAATAAACCAAAGAGACTCAGGCATACTTTCAGGCTGGTTTTTATTAAGCCTGTCATGACAGTTATGTAGCCAAGCTGTCCTGGGTCCCACTGTGAAAATAGAAAAATTCTGTTTGACTCTTCTCCTTTCCTGTAATCTCCTCTCCCTCGACCCCTTCCTGAGGTCCCTAAAACTAGCCAAGGCTGACAGAGTTTCGGCTTCATTGTATCACTAAATTAGATGGCTGTTTCTCAGAAAAGCTTTGTTCACAGGATTGATAGCTGCTTGGGACACACCTGGCAGCCTGAGCCCAACCTCCTGAAATACTTCCTGAATTCCTGAGACCCACCTTGTGAGCAGCTTGACCTTCTGGACTTCACTCAGAGGGAACCACCCAAGATAAGGCCCTGGGACCACATTACTGATCTAGCAACCTGGGTGGGGTCACCCAGGAAAGCCCTACCATGAGAACTGTTAACCATTAATTGTTTGAAGCTTGCACAATGTGCCCATTCAGGAAATGAATGTCTTCAGGTGGTCCTATTGTTTCACAAGAAATAGACCTGCCTGTCACATTCCTAAACTCGGTCTTAAAAGGCCTTTGGCCCCGCCCTGTTACCGTGCTGAGCTCGCCCCTTACCCTTTCCCCTACTCAGAGTGCAGTATAAGAATTTTACTCTGAAAGCATTAGGGGCTCTTGGCTTTCACAGTGCCTCAAGTCCAGGGTCTTCTTTAATTCAGCCAGTAACACCACATTGCTGTGTAGTCAAGCTGTTCTGGGCCCCACACTGGTGAACAGTAATAAACACTTATATGAGAGCTGCAAACTGGGTTCCATATGCACAATTGTTTAAATGTATCACAATACAGTACAAAGTAACATGATCATATCACATATTAAAATTATGATAAAATTTAACATACTTTCAAGATCAATACTTTCAAAATTTGTAGTAGAAAAAAGTGTCACAATATAATAAAGACAACATATGACAAATGGAGATATAATGAATACAGTGGAAGCCAAATATGAAAAAACTACAGCTAAAATCACACTCAACAGGTACAATTTGAAAGCATTTCATCAAAGATCCAGAACAATACAGTGTTACCCACATTGGCCACATGGCTTCAGTACAGCGTTGAAGGTTCTGATGGAAACAATTAGGCAGAAGAAAGATACAAAAAGCATACTAATTAGAAATTATGAAGTCAAACTCTGACTCTTTGCTGACAGCATGATCTTATATAGAAAACCTTAAGAATTTTATCAAAATTTCTTCTAGAACTAATAATTAAATAAAGTAGCAGAATATAACTCTCAACACTCAAAAATGTGTAGTATTTCTATACTCCATAACAAAATTTCTGAAAAATATCAAGGCAACAATTTCTTTTGTAGGAGTTTCACAAGTTGTGTGTGTGTGTGTGTGTGTGTGTGTGTGTGTGTGTGTGTGTGTGTGTGTGTATAGTATGTTTCTAATCTGGACTTTCTGGCCTAGCCTCATGACCCAAACCTGCAGACCTACAGTCCCATAATCCCACTGAAACACACAGCTACCTATATTAATTCAGACACTTATATTAATTGTGTGCTGATAGACCTGGGACCCAGGCATATAACTTGCTAGCCCTTGCTCTTTTTTTAATTTAATTTTTTTCATTAAAAAATGTCATCTCCATCAATGTATCCCCCTACTCCCTCTCCCCTCCCAATCTCTCCCAGATAGCCTTCAGCCTTGCCCTTCCCCATCCCCTACCCCAAAAGGGCAAGAAGTCCCAATGTAGGTCAGCTCAGCACAGCACATCCACTCTAGGCAAGTCCAATTCATTCATCCCAAAGCTGATGCTGGGCTGGGTATTCCTCTATAGGGAATGGGCACCAAGGTGCCAGCCCATGAACAGGAACACAGTCTGATTCCACCCCTTGTGGCTCTACATATTGCTCATGCCAGTTGAATGCCACCTACCCTCAGGGCCCAGCTCCCCTTCCCGATGGATGTCCAATGACCATTCATGATTCAGTGAGCTCTAGCCAGACATCACCATGGGAATCTTCCTCTGCTCATACAGACTCTCCTCCCCTGCTCTCAGCTGGACCAGGAGCTCTGCCCAGTGCATAGCCATGGATCTCTGCCTCAACCTCCTCATCCCTATTGGATGAAAATTCTTCAATGACACCTAAGGTGTTTACTCATTTGATTAAAGGGGAAGCCCATTTAGGCACCCCCCTCCACCATTGCTTGGAGACTGGACCAGGAACATCCTGCGAGTTCCTGGACATTTCTCTAGCACCCAGTCTCTTTCCAACCCCACATTGGCTTCTTCTATCAAGAGGTCCATCTTCCTCCATCTCCCTCTTTGCTTCTCTCACTAAACCACCTCCTTCTTCCAAGGTTTGTTCCCAACTCTTCTTAGTTGCAACCAGTTATGACCCCAATTTGCTAAGGTGATCTCTATTTTCTCTTCTTAGGGGAATCTCTGGATGTCTCTCCTAAATTCCTTCTAATTCCAAGTTGTTCAGGGTTTTTGGTTTGCAGCTTGAGTATTCTTTGCTCTTTGATAAAATCCACTTATGAGTGAGTACATCCCGTGTCTATCTTTCTGGGCTTGTGATACTTCATTCAGGAGGAACTAACCCATGATTCTTACCCTGTTCAGCCATGCAGCTAAGTACCTTTGCTCAGAGCAGCATAGGTGTTCTCTGCATCTGTTTCTCTGGTGTGTCTGTGGCATCTACCTAGGTAAATATATATCTCCACAGAGATAAAACTATATAAAACGTCCATAAATTATTTTGAAGAAAACAAAGATACTGTTAAAATATACATATTTTCCAATGCAGAGTCAATTGAATCATCAACATACCAATGTTATTTTTTACAGACCAAGGAAAAAGTATTCTAAAGTCTCCCCAAACCACTAACATGCTGAATATTTAAAAATCATGAGCAAAAAAAAAAAAAAACAAAGATGAAAGCATCAATCACACTATCATATTTTAAGCTGTAGCACAAAGCAATAAACAAACAACAAAGCATGCAAAATGTTTCACCAACAAATGAATCAAAAAAAAGAGCATGTGTAGCTAAATGATTTTTAGCAAAGTTGTCAAAAATGCAAAATGAGAAGACTGCTTGTCTACATGCATAATAAAATTGGGCCACTATCTGACACTATATACTAAAATAAATTCCACATGAGTTAAAGATAAGCCTTAAACTGAAACTGTAAAACTACTAGAAGAAAACATTTGGAAAATTGCATAGCATTCAATACTCTCAATAATAAAAATATACAAATATAATCACATTAACTAAAGCTGCTTATACACCAAGATATAAACTAAAAAATCAAGAGAATTAAGAAACAACCTATAAATTAAGAAAAAAAAAACATGTAGGAGATACATCTGATAATGGGTTAAAATTTAAAATATATCAGAAACTCAAGTTTATAGAAAAAAAAGCAAATGAACCAATTGAAAAGTGAAAAAAATATGAGCAGATATTTCTCCTAAGACACACAAATGACCAATAAATATTTGAAAAAGATCTCTACAATAGAGAAATGCAAATATTGAAGGAAGTACAATTTCATATATTTTGGAAAACAAACAAAATCAGAAATAAAATGTAAGCATAATATCAATATGGTAAAAAAAATTGCCCAAAAAACTATAAGACAAAAAATAAACTCCAAAAATAACATTGAGTTTATTTTGGATTGGCCATTATTTTGCTGGGCATTGGGCTTGCCCTAAAGTGTGGTTTGTATACTATTGAAAAAAAAGAAAACGTTTTTTCCTTTGAGAATGGCTGTCACTTGGAGATAGTTTCTGGGTTAAGGATGAGGCTTGCATCCACTTTACTTCTCAGCTCTGGAATCCTATCTATCTTGGACACGTGTAGACCCTGTGCATGCTGCCATAGTCTCTGTGAGTTCATATGTGCATCATTCCTGTTATGTTGAGAAGGCATTGTTTCCTTGGTGTCTTCTATTCCCATAGTCTCTTACAATCTTCCTGTCTCCTGTTCCATGGCGCTCCCTTATCCCTATGGAGAGGGATTAGATGCAGTTTATCTATTTGGAACTGAGGATTCCAAAGTCTCTCACTCTTAGAAGTCAGTTCATATTAGTTCTCATCTCCTGCAGGAAGAAAGTTCTCTGCTAATGGTTGAGTGGAATACTGAGAATATCATTAGGGGCTATTGCTATGTTTCTTTAGAAGAACACTAGTATTTGATTTTCTCTTGGGTGCATGATCTATCATAGTTTCTTGGCCATCGGCAATGATGGGCGTTTCATCTCATGGAGTGAGACTTAAATCCAATTACAATTTGGTTGGTTACTTCTACTACATTAGTGCCATTATTGTACTATATATTAAACTACATATCATGTAGACAGGCCAGTATTGTAGATAGCAGGATTGTTTGCTGGTTTAGTCTTTCTCTTTCTTCTCTGGTAGCATACACAGTATCTTCCAGTACAATGAACACTAGTCAGTAGGTATAAAGGTGCTAGATAGGCACCAACATTATTTTTGAATGTTTAATGAGATGTGTAGATAAAGGTTTCAGCAACAGGGCTGAAGATCAAATAGAGAAGAGGAGGCTAAACATTGGTAAGTAGTGAATATGGAGAATGACAGATAACACTAAGAGCCATTTAAAGGGTCATATGAAAATTTTCTATAGTAGAGGCTTTTAAAAATATTTATACATATAAAATAAATCTAAATGGAATCACCAAATAATGGGGGAAAGCTCTAACAATACATTATTAGCCACCAAGTGAAACCTGTAGTGCCAGAAATGGGTTATATATAACTCAGTTGTTGGACAAAGGGGTCCCATGAAAGCCCCCAACAATTCAGGCTATTGGTTTCTCTTCATATACAGGCAACCACTTGAAGGGGAAAGAAGTCTTTAGATCTCACAAAGGACATTTCTCAAGAATTTCTGTTACTATCACATTTAATGACAAAAGACCCTTAAGGTCAAAAAGAAAACCAAGATATCTGTTCTTGCCACTAGTAGAACAAATGGGTAGTCAAATGCAAAAACAATGAAGTTAGAATCTTACCTCCTGAATTTGTGACAATGACAAAATATATTAATATATTAAAGACTTAAATGTAAGGATTTGAGACACTAAAACTCTTTTTTAAGCAGGTAAGTTAAATCTGCATCATCATAAATTGGCAATGTATATTCAGATATGACAGCAATACAGTAACTAACAAATGAGATACTATATTGTATTTTGTCAAAATGAAGCCTTTATGTTTCAAAGCACACTATCAAGCAACTGAAATGACAAAGCACACAATAAAATATTTCTTTGTTATGTATCTGATTAGAGATTTATATTTAGAATTTTATAAGTCAACAATAAAAGAAAACAGAGTAAAAATAGAAACATTATCTAAATATATATGTATCTAAAAAATAGCCACTTGCCTGAAAATCAATCCAGGCTGCAACTTCACAACTTCATACAGGACCTTCTCTAGGCCTTCATTTAGGGACACCTCTGACACATACCTGGATTCAGATGCTTTCCTTAGTTTTGAAAGGAGATTCTGTAACGCCTTTCTTCTATCCTTGACTCTAAAGCCAGAACCACATGGCTGAAACTGCCAAGTTCTTCTGCTTGATGGGGCTGGAACATGGCCCCCTCATTCAATGACATCTTCACCATCTTAAAGAGTTCAACTGTTTTTCTAATCTGTAGTCCCAAAGTCCACATTCCTCCAAATCAAATGTGGTCTGGCCTGTCATTGTGACTAAAAGCATGGTGGCAAGTAGGCAGACAAGGTGCTGCAGAGGAGCTGAGAGTTCTACATCTGGAACAGCAGGCAACAGGGCAGGACAGAATCACTAGGCCTGGTTTGAGAATTTACAATCTCTAAGATTGCTCTCATTGACAAATTTCCTCCAGCAAAGCCCTTCCTACCCCAACAAAGCCACACCTCCTAATAGTTTCACTCCCTATGGCATATGGGGTCATTTTTATTCAAACTAGCATGGTTAGGATTCCACTGATAATCATCTCAGGTGTGAATTTTAGCTGTGACCTTAAAGAAAGTACAGTTTATCTGCTGATTGCTATCTATAAAGAAACATTCTCTTACAGAGCTCTTGAAAAAAAAATAACAGTACTTTAATATCCTCTTATACTTTAAATGTTGAATCAAAATTGCTGTTCTTCTTTTGCCATTTAGTCATGTGAAGGCATGGATTTACTGTTACAAAACTATTTCAAAAAAAGATCATTTAATGCCTGAGGGCAGGGGTGGGCCCAGGCCTATGTGTGGAAACAATCTCAGTAATGCAACCAAGGGATTCAAAAGTTAGGTTCACCTAAAGTTCAGCCTGCAGACTCAGGCTTGGGTTCCACAGGAAAGGGAAGCCAATGGCTGCTGAACCCCATACTTCTTTGACCAATCCTGGAATGCCAAGATGTGTAGCATAGGCTTTTCTTTAAAAACCCCCTTACCTCTGGGCTCTGGGCCAATAATCCTCCAGTGCACTGGAACAAAGGGTTTCCACCTGGGTTCCTTAGAGCCTGTCCATAACAATAAACAGACCCTCATGAGTTTGCATCAAATCCAGCACCCTGGTGGTCTTTGAGGGTCCCTCAACATGGGTATAACACTCATTATTTTATTGCCTTAAAACCAGTTGTGCAATGAAAGTAACTCTCTTGTTTTAGATACCATGAGTACTTATTAAATATTCATATTATTTATAGGGCATTGGATTTGTTTATTTGCTGTTTTGCTGTTTGATTATGCTATATTTATACTTTTAATGAATCAAACATCAGAATAAGTTTTATGATACACAATTTTATAAAGGTATTAAATTATTACTCATGTATTTGTTAAAAAGATGTAGTCTTAATTCACAGATTATAAATTGGTTATTTTTCTCCTTGGAACTTAAGATATTCCACAAAGATTTACACTCTGATGAGTAAATTTCATTACCATTTATTGTATAATTTTTCTTCCAAAATCAGAGATTGAGAGAAAGATACAGATCCCTGAAAAATCAAATTTTACACATCAAAGAAAATAGTACAATTGAGTAAGCAATAATCACACAATAAATAAAAAGAAAAGATAATTTAAAAATATGAAATGTCCTTAGAAAGCACAACTAGGAAGAAGAGAAATAAAATAATTTTAGCATTTTGATGTGAGGCTTAGGAAATACATGATAGAATTGAAATTATGTTTTTCTTGTCCGTTTCAAGAAATTTACATAGTCCTTAAGCTATAAGCATTACTTTTTTTTTTCCCACATAGAGTAAAGCAGAAAAGAGAATGAAAACAAAAAAAGAAAAACCAACCCAAATGAAAGATGGGGGAAAATGAGTCAGTAAAAATTAAAGACTGAGTCCAATGGCAGTCTATGTGCTAGCACATACCTGCCTTCCAAGTTTCTTCAATGGGGGGGGGGGCACTACGGTGCAAACAGAATAATTTCATGAAGGCATTAGAAGGCAGAAAAAGCAAATTCCTGAAAGGTAGAAAGCAAATGGGAAGGGTCACAGAAAGGATTAAAATTGAAAAAGAAATCAAGAAAAGAGCAGGGTTCCAGGCCAAGTTGACAATGGTTTTGCAAAGACACGGAGGCGGAGCACAGTAGGAGGCTTGATTAAACTAAGAATGTCTTAAACCAGAAGTTTAAAACAGTGGGTAGGGGTATGCAGCAGGAAGGGGATTCTACTCTCCTGGCAGGAAGCTGATCTCCAGGAAAGGGGAGGGGATTAGTATTGCAGTAGGAGCCTGTGGAATCCCAAGGTGGCAGGGCAGCAGCCTCCAGGAGAGGAAGCCTGAGGGACTCAGGAGCCCACCAGCTGCAGGGCACCATCAGAGCTCCCTTCGACAGCCCCGCCACCCTTCGGGACAGCCCTCACGGGTGGGCAGGCAGAAGACCCGTAAGGTGTCTGATCCGTGAGCAGAACCTGGAACCCCGCGACAGACACCAGGCTAGAAGCCGTCCTAGGTGGGTGCGGGACAGGAGCGGTGGGGGAGGGGCCGCCAGGAGAAACAGAGTAGGTTTGTTGGCACGCGGCTTCAGGAGGAAGGGGATCCCCGGCCGGCAGCCGGGTCCCGGCGGCGTTGAGAGCCAGGCACAGATTCGGAAATGAGCGCGGAGAAGCCCGGAGGTGGGTCCCAGGAAGCGGCCGGGGAGGGCTGGGACACTGTGAGCCTCAGGCCGGGACGCTCAGGCCACCGGGGTGAAGGGCAGGTGGAGGTGCAGGGAACCTCCCCGGGCCCGCCATCGCTCTGCCACTCTCCAGCCCTTGCCAACGGGCCAAGGGCACAGCAGAAGGGGCCCATCCAGGTCTCCATCCTTGTCCTCAGGTACCTTGGGGAGGGGAATTTAGAGACCAGGGAGCCGGGTGGAGGGCATCAAACGGGGACATGATGGCCCTTTGGCTCCTCACCTAAAGGTCCTTTCCCTTTTCGCTTCCACAGCCATGGACCCAGGACCCAGCCCAACATACTGGGGGACCCTGGAGGCCAAAGGGCAACACACCCCCGAGGCTGCAGGATTCCACGATGGCACCATCAAGACTGCAAACTTGACCAAGGAAAAGGTTTCTCAGGAGAGAGAGAAGAGCAGATCTTCATCCCCTGCCCAAGGGAACATGGTGGGCTGCAGATTTTCTCATTATTGGAAGGAAGGAGATGGGCTAATCACCCAATGGAAAGGAACTATCCTGCACCAGGTGCCCATAAACCCCTCTCTCTATTTGGTGAAATACGATGGAGTTGACTGTGTCTATGGATTAGAGCTGCAAAAGGATAAGAGAATATTGGCCCTTGAATTTCTGCCTGAAATTACCCAAGCATCTGAGGTCCCTGATCCCATCCTTGCTGATACTATAATTGGCAAAGCAGTAGAGCATTTATTTGAGTGTGAGGATGGTTCTAAGCAGGGATGGAAGGGGATGGTCCTGGCCCAGGTGCCTGTTATGAATGCCTGGTTTTACATTACCTATGAGAAAGACCCAATCCTGTATATGTACCAACTTCTGGATGATTTGAAAGAAGGTGACCTCCGTATCATTCCAGAGGTCAAAGACGCTCCTCCACTAGATGTGGACCTGGAACTTATGGATGGTCTGATAGGCAAACATGTGGAATATGCCAAAGCTGATGGCTCAAAAAGGGTCGGCATAGTGATTCACCAAGTTGAAGCTAGACCATCTGTGTACTTTATCAAATTTGATGATGATTTCCATATCTATGTCTATGACTTGGTAAAGAACATATAATTGTGTTGCAAAGTTTTGCCAGACTTCTTTGTGGAAATAAAAGTTACAATTTCTAGGATAAGCAGAGGCTGCTTCTTTTGATTGTTTTGGGAGTTCACTATGGGCATACCAGGTGTCCTGACAAATAGACATATCTGTGGGTATGGCATGGTGTCTGTAAGCACTTGGTCTTGTGGAAAAGACTGGGTGTGTTTGGCGGGTGGACCAGGGAGGCATGGGACAGCTGTCACTTCAGCCTGTGAGAGAAGTGAGCTAGTACCATAATCAGCCATCTAAAAATGGACATGGTGCTGGCTGGTCTGCTCTTTTGGGGGGAGGAGGAGGAACTGGAGATGGGCTGTGGAGGAGGGGACAGGGAAAGGTGAGTGTCTTGGGGGAGGTGGAGGAGAGCCAGAATGAGAGAAAGGGTCCGGGGGGGGGGAGGGACAGAGTGAAGGAAGGAGCTGCTGGGAAGGGAAGGAGAGATAGCAGAGTGAAGCCTGGCACCTTTAGGAGACCAGAAGAACTCGTGCAGTGTAGAAGAACACACACAGAGGGTGTAAAAGGGATACCCCGAGGAGAGGCTCTGGGACTTTGGAGGCCAGGAGGATCCGTGCATAGATGATAGAGATACTGAAGGGGGTGACTGGGAGGAGCAATTCCAAGAAGAATGACCTTCTGATGCATCCACACTCTTCTGTCTGACTGCCCATATTGGCAGTGGTTCCCTGTCAAACAAAGCATATGCACTGGAGGGTCACTGAAGGGGCCTTTCAATAGGGACCACTAAGAAAATGGAACCAACAGTCAAGCCTGTATCTACCTATCAGGCTTGTCTGCTTTCAGAGAATCTGACACAGTCGGAAGCCTATAGAAACCAGTAAGAGTTCATGGCTAGCTCTGGGCAAAGGACAAGTGTAACACATGGTTCTGGCCTGGACTTTGAGGCCTAGCCCAGAGGTTCGGACCCACTTGTAGACCCACTGCTGCTTAGCACCAAATAATCACACAAAGGCTTATATTAGTTTTCTGCTGATTGTCTTTTGGCTCAGACCTATTGCTAGCCAGCTCTTTCACCTTAACTCAATCTATTTCCATGAATCTGTTTGGCCATGGGGCTTGGTACTCTTTTTCAGAGCAGCATGGTTGCCCTTTCCTCTGTGTCTGCTGGCTTCTCTCATGGTGTCTCTGCTCTGCTCTTCCTGTTCCCACAGTTTTCTTAGTCTGGTAGCCCCACCCACACCTCTTTCCTGCCTTTGGCCAATCAGATTTTTATTAAAGCAGTAGAAAGGACAATGTACCAGATCATAATCTTACTACATGTCTGTCTTTTCTTTTTAAAACAAGAGCCCACCTACACCTCTTTCCTGCCTTTAACCAATCAGATTTTTATTAAAGCAGTAGAAAGGACAATGTACCAGATCATAATCTTACTACATGTCTGTCTTTTCTTTTTAAAACAAGAGCCCCAAATATAATTTCTTTTGTATAGCCTTTCCCACCATTATCTATAGCAACTTTTTACCAACACTGTAAACAAAGACAAACATCCATAACCATTTTGGGGGGAATGTGGGAGTAGTTTCTTCCTGCTGATTGGGGGCACTGGTAATCTTATGGGGATCCAAGGAAAAATTTAGGATTATGGACAAATCCTTAGTGAAGTAGTCTGCAAGTCTCGGTCATCTCAGCCAGTCTTTTTGAAGTTGTTTTGGATGCAGGGCTGCAGAGGACATTTCTGTAGAGGTTCTCTGAAATGCTGAATCATTTGGGCCATCCATTTCCATTGTAGCCTTTTCAGGGACTCTTCCTCATTCAAACCCTATTTTCTTTAAGCAGGAATAAATCCAGTTTCTCATTTTGTGTAAAAAGAAAAAGAAAATGTCTCCTCAAAAGTAGCGTATCTTTTGATTTCAGTTTTAAAGTCAATTTATTTATAAAATGTATAGGTTGGATTAATCCAGCAACATTTATAATCCAATGGCTTTTAGTAGCTTTACTAAAATACTTAGACGAGATAATAACATACAGTATTCAGACACTTTGTAATTTCTACTTTATGTGGCTTATGATTTTTCTTACTGTATTTCTTTTCTAAGGACTTTATCCTTTTTTTCTGTCTCAAGCCTATTATATATATATATATTATATATATAATATATATATATTAACACATTCTAAACCACTTAGAGGTTATTTTTAAATGTCTTACTCTATGTCTCTTATTTCTTATCTTTTTCTGTTTCTGACCACACCTTTGCTTGCCTATGGTTTCTGCCTCCACCCAGCTTTCTCTATTTATTTCTGTTTCTGATCACAGCTTTAATCTGCCAAGGTGTGGCTAAAGATTAAAGGCTTGGTTAAGGTGGCTGGTTGGCTCCACTGAGCTCCTAGTCTAGTTTCATAGAATTTAGCTTTTTTAGCAGAGGTGTTGGTAGAACCCACAATTACCACTATGGGGAATTTTAGGGTCCATATAATCACCAAGTAAAGCATTGACATCTGCTCCTCATGATCTCCATTTAATTATTTGGCAGCAGGGCCTCCCAAAGACTCACAAATGTTTTGCCACTAACACTGAATCAGGAAGCCTCTCTTTCACAAGTCATGCCTCTGTCTCCAGCAAAGAGGGCTTTTCAAGAAAATGATGCTAATAAGAAACCTTCTTTCATTCAATTCCCTTTTTGCTTATAAGAACAATAATTTAAATCTGTCATAAGCAGTTTCTGCTTATGATATCAAGGCTCCTGTGAGACTGGAACTGGCCTTGTTCCAGTTTAAGCCACTAAAGTGCCTCACCACTGTGGCATCCGGGACAAGGGTTCATGTCCCCCTCTTCTGCTCTCTGGCATTGTTACCCATCCTTCCAAAGTCCCTGAGAACACTGTGTGTTCTGCCTCCTCCTTCACCTATTGCTGCCTCCCGAGGCTTTCTGGTCCCTGTTGCTGAGGTCTTCCTAAGGCCACACAAGGAGGAAGCAAGTATCTCCCAGACATAGTAAGAAGATGTCAAATCTCATTCACCCTCACCACCGTTGAGTCTATGGGCTGATTGCCTCAAGAATGATACAAGAGAAGCATACCTCACAAGGCCAGCTTTAGTTTTCTTTCCCACATCATGTGTTTTGCTCAGCCAACATCATCAGGTTCTCTCGGGACCGTTTCTGCTAGCTTCCATGTTGTGTTTGTTGCTTGTGTTTCTGTTGTATTCTGCATCCAGTTAGACTTTGATAAGTTCATATCACATAATGTCTTGGAATAGCACCCACATCCTAGCAAGCATCCAAGCCTCTTGGTGTGAGGAAGGGTTCATCTCATTTTAACCTCAGCAAAGTTTCACTTGACCTCCTTTATACAGGACTAGAGAGGTAATATATGCAATTTAGTAGTTATTACTTATATAAAAGTCATTCAGCATGACAATTTGACTTTGATCAAAGATCAGATAAGAAATAGAGGGCATTGAAAATGACAGTAGATGCAAATATCGCTGACAATGACTTAAAAAATGTTTCTTCTTCGATTCAAGATTTAGTGTGGCTAAAAAACATATGTTTAGCCACCTTTTCTTTGCTAAATTTGGTAAGCTGTAGATGATATACTTTATGTGATAATTGTAGCATGAGTAAAGTAAAGCCAGATTTCAGGGAAAGGATGAGTTATCGAAGAGTAAACACCACAGTCAGATCTCACCCAGCTGTCTTCCAGCTTCCTCAACCTTGCTACTTCCTCAGCCTCCCTCCTCCTGGCTTTTCATGCCTGCCTTAAATGCCACCTTTGCTCAGTTGTTTCACATCCAGGTTAAGATTAAAGGCATGGCACCACCAATGCCTGCCTAGGAGCCTGGAACTCCTTCTGTAAACTGAGATGACCTTCAACTCAGAGTTGCTGGGATTAAGGGCATAGGTCACCCCTCCTGAATATTCCCTATGCTGGGATTAAACGTGTGAGTTAGGACTGTCTGATCCTCCTAGACGACTGTGGGTAGATTCCTCTGATATCTCAGACTACTTTTATTAAATTTGAAACATATCCCCCCCCCACAGATAATAGAAATTTATAAAGGTCTATTCAAATTAACAAAAGATAACTTAGAGATTTTCACCTATGTCTTTGCCAAATGTTCAACACCAACCTTTTAGAGAGTTTAAATATGAAAGCTGCTAACACATTAAAGACTGTCAGGGAACACATGTTTAATAGTCAGTTATTCATACCTAATAGATAGATAGCCCTGAAATGCTTAGAGAACTATAGACTATAGCATTTGAAATACTGGATTAAAAAAGGTTTTTTTTATGATAGAGGGACATGCATGCTCTTGACAGCATCCTGTATCTCCTCCAAGAAGATCAACAGACATAGAACAATTTCTACACAGAACTTGCTCCAGTATGTCAGCACCAACCACTGTACAAAAACTGCCTTTTACCTTAGCTTCAGCCTTTTCCCTCGACTACTGCCAAAACCTTCTTCAGATGGTGAACAACAGGACTCTGAGGAATTCTTTGCCTCTCTATTGCCTAGACTAGGTAGGCTAGTCTGCTTCATGAGTTCCTACTCCACAAATGTCAAATCTTCTGAGTCCTGGTATCCAAAGACTGACATTGTTGCCCTGAGACCTCTAGACATCAATAACCATGGAGGACCCTGGGGTGGCTGTCTAGGTAGTCACCAGGTAAGTCTCTGTCACTTTTAATTGCTAACTTAGGTATAATTTACCCATCTCAGATCTCTGATGCCGTTTGACAACTAGGTTTTGTTTCATCTGCCTTCCCAGCTCTCTAGGTAAAATTCATTCTCTTAGAGCTAATACTAATCTAGACAGCATTAGAGAGGGTATGGAAACCTTGCTTCTCCTCATTTACTCATTCAACCACTTCCTTTCAGTAAATTTCCTGAGGCTATAGATTTAATGATATGTTTCACTTGGTTAAAACCAGTCCCTAGAAAAATGTTCATACATTTTAACCCGAAGCATACCTTTTGCAATGACACACCAAGATGTAAATCTGTTCTAGTTGTTGTACAGACACCTACAAGTTCCTGCACAAGCCCACCCCTCCTGCAAGGTGTTTGTCAAGGCCAAATTATCAGGAGCTTTCCAGATACACCACCAGCCAATGAACCAATGAAGGACACCAACCAGATCAATACTAACAGGTTAACTTCACTCAAGTTACCACTCATAAAAACTCCATTATCTTTTGATGTGTTGACATTCTTACAGGATGGTTAGAGGCATTTGCCACATCTAGGGAAAAAGCACATATGACAGCTTCTGGACTCCTAGAACACACAATCCCCCAATTTGGTATGTCATTTTGCCAAACTCCTGGGACTTTATTGCTGGTATCACCTCTCCAGGATCAAGTGGACACCTACCCAGCATCTGGAACCTGGTTTTCTAAGATGTTATAAAGAAGGGTATATCTGCTTTTATGTCTTGTTCATTCACCCTTGCCTATTCTATAGAATCGGGGCACTTTTTCATTCCATTCTTTCTGGCTGTCATTATTCTTTCCATGTGTAGCCCCATTAATATAGAGAATGTTAATAATTTGCTATCTTCTAGCAACCTGCCCTTTTCCTTCCTCAAGGAGCAAATTGCTGAGGTCTTCAGGGTGACAGCTAACTGAATGCCTCTTCACTCACAGGTCCCACTGTGCCTAACCTCAATCCCTCCACTTTGTCCCAAATCTACAGGAAGCAGTCTGGAGAATTATGTACCCTTATTCTCTCTCACTTACTTGTCAATAACTCATCATTTTATCATTCTAAAAAGGGAGGAATGCTAGCATTCTGACCCACTTTCCTTGAGTCCTGGCCAATAAGCAATAACCTGGGCTGCCCAGTGTCCTGATGTCAAACTCCCTTTAAATAATAATAATAAAAAGATGCTTTCCACTTTGTTCTCTCCCCCTCCTGCTAGAAGTTAAGAGTACCTCTGCCCTTCTCCCTTTATTTCCTATATTACTTTCTCTTTCCTCTCTCTTCCCTTTTCCTCTCTCCTTCACTCTAATAAAGTCTTCATGTGAGCCCTTCCTACAACTGAGTCTTTCTACAACTCCCACCTCACCTCACCTGCCATGGAGCCTCCTGACTTCCCCCCACCAGGTACTCTCTTCCACTGTATTACAACATCTGTGATTTCTTTGCACTCTGCTCTCACAAAAAATAACATCTTAAGATGTTATTGTAAACTCTTATCACAAGATTTGTAAATTTCTCATTGGGTATGGCGTAAAATATATAATTTGTAACAAAATTTGGCTTTAATTTTATAATAAAATATTTATAATTTCATCCTTGAGTATTTTTATATAATTCAACTCCTATTTAAGGTATATGTGTGTACACACATGAGACTTGGATTTATTTTTGTGTGTGTGTGAATATAAGATGGATTTAACTCTGTGTATATGTGCATGTGACTTAGATTCAAAAACTGTTTAGGGAAACATGTTTTAAATAGCAACTATATTAGTCTCTTCCATCTTGGCTGGTGACCTCATCAGGATATAGGGGGGCACATGGCTGGCAACCATCTTTTCTATGTTTAAAGAGTACATACTAGGTAACACTTCTTAATCCTAAAGAGTTCTCTGTTCATTGTATCCTCTTTTAGACTAAAAAGATATTTTATATTGGTATAGACTTTTGTATTATGATAGAAATGTATGGTTATATTTGCTACATGATATTATATATTTGATTTAACTCTGGATTAAAGTATAATTTATCTGCTGATAAAAATCTAAGGTTATAAAGCTCCATTCAAATAATCAAAAGTCAATTTAGAGATTTTCATCTAAGTATTTATGTCTTTGTTAAGTGCTAAAAACCAAACTTCTAGAGATTTTAAATAAATGGCAACATATGTTTGATAAATAAGATACATATTCTATAATTGAGTTTCTGGTCCCTTGGGTAGAGGCCTTTTCCATGGGTTGAGCATTTGAGCAGGGCCCCATGGATTGTCCAGGGCAATGCTGGCCTCTGGACACCCTTAGTTTTTGTTCTGGTCCATATCCTAACTCACGGGCCCTCTTTTCTCCTGTTTTCATCTGACCCTGTAGATCTTCTCCTGTCACATTTCTTTGCATTCTCAGGAGACAGCCTTAGCATTTTGGAGCAAACTTGTTCTGTTTTTACCCACGGAACAGCTATTTTGGTTTCTTTGCTGACCCTATTATCATTGAATTAAGCTTTATTTTGATATTAGACAATCTCAATCTTTAATTCAAAATCATTGCTTTTAAAACAATGAGGCTAAACCTCACAGGGATGGAATATAAAGTCTCCTAATCTTATAAAAGCTACTAAGTAATATGAACTGTTCAGAATAATTACAAAATGTAATTTAATTGTCAATCACCTTAAACAAAAATGGAACAGAAGGTTCTAGTCTCATGAAAGGTGCTAACATATTGTAAACTCTTAAGAAAAAATAGGCTAATAGTCAATCATCTTACAATTGATTAAATTATTTATTTTTAGTCATGTTAAATACTAATATAATTAAAGGGATATGCCTTACTAAGTGCCCTGTATATGTTTTTGAAGTTAAACTTACAATAAGTAACTAAAAACAAGCAAAGTTTGTCTATTCAGATATATGTAATAGAGAGTTCAAAAGCTCCAGAGATCTGAAGAATATGCCATTTAAAATGTTTACTAAAAATCCTTTTCATGATAGAGAAACATGCCAGCTCCTGCCAGTACTTCTATCTTCTCCAAAGATGGATGGGCACAGAAGAACCTGCACCTGGGTCTTGCTTTAAATGTGGCAATGCCAAGCACTTGGAATAAAAAACAAAACAGAAAAACTGTCTTTCACCTCAAGTGCTGCAAAAACCCTGCTCAGACTATAGATAAGCGGGACACTGAGGAATCAATTGCCCTGATTTGCCTAGATAAGGTAGACTGGTCCCGAACCCCACAAAAGTTCCTACTCCACAGGAAAGTCTTTCAGATCTTTTGGGCCTGGCAGCCAAAGATTGATACTGCCCTGAGACCTCTGTCACCAACAACCATGGAGGAACCTGGGGTAGCTGTCTAGGTATCCAGTAAGTCTCTGTCACTTTTAATAGATTCAGGAGCTGTTTGAGCTGCTTGGTTTGCCCTTATATTTACTCAGATAAAATTTATCCTTCTCAGAACTCTTACGGTGTTTGATGACTAGGCTAGTGATAGGTTTGTCAGTTTAACAGCCGCAACCAGGGCTTCAGCTGCCATCTTAGTTCTCTTTGTGTACTAAATTTTGGCCATAGGCCTCACTCTACTTCTCTTAAAACAATTACTAGATCTAGACACAATTTACCTTGTTACCAGAATTTAAAAAGGGTCTAAACTCACAGATCAGATTTCAATGTAACTTTTAAAAATATTTCTTTATTTAAAAACTCACTCTACAATGATTGCCCTCATTAATCAACCACCTGTGACTCCTGATAAATAATTAGGTAGATAGAAAGAACATGTTTAAAGATGTAAAGATTATGTATGAATATGAAAGCTTAAGATGTGAGGATTTAAGAAAATGTTTTAGGGTTTAAGAAAGTAACTTAAGATGTGTAGATGTAAGTTATAAAGTTCTGAGGATGAAAAATCATAAGTTGTGATAAAAAGAGTAATTTGAGGTTTATAAAAAATGAAACATGTTTCATATTTCTTTCTCTCTTATTTTACTGTTATATTAAGACTTTAAAAGTTCGCAGTAATTAATCAGTCTAATTCTGATGAACTAATAATCTAGCTCTAGTAAAGTACCACTACTATTATCACAGAATGCAGGATTCAGGATTTTAAATTCTCTTTGGTCCTTTTCTAAGTATAAATTTAAAAATGCTTCTCATTATGCTAAAAACATATGTCGAATCTATATTTACTCAGTCATATGGATAGAAGAAATAGTGTTAATACTTTTAACTAGAATCATTTTGGGGTCCCCTATGACTCAAAGGCATGAGCATGCATCCTTTTCTACAATGTGGATTTCAGTACAGATTATAAACATTGGGAATGCTAATGTGTCTAAAATTTTGTTTTTGTAAATGCAAATTTTTTGTGCAAGTTTAAGGGAGTTGACTTGTATCTACCCCAAATAAGTCAAATGGATTCCAGATAAATATTATCAATCAATATCCTAAGTTCCCCCCCCCCCCCCGACTGTTTCTGAAGGTGAGATTTTCCTCTCCTTTCCATGGTGTTGGGGACTCTCCTTCCTCAATTACTAGGACCTAAGGGCAGAACAATTCCCCTAATCTTCTTAACTTTATCATCTGTTATGCCAGGGTCCTGCCAGGTCCCCTCAAAATCTGCTTTCTAGCTTCAAAGTGGCTATGACTAAATGGTCCAACCTCATATATTGCTTTAACTTTCCTAGCTCCAAGTACCTGAGAGACAGAGCCTAGAAAGCAATCCCACAAAGCCTGGACAGTGAGTGAAACAACCAGTTATCTCAGGACTTGGCCAGCAGCCCAGTTTTTTTCAGTCCCTCAAAGGATGCTGACAACTCCAGACAACAGGAAGCAGTCTTGTGAATATGGTCCCTTCATTCCTACCTTACCTGCTACCCCTTCCTATTTCCTTGCCTATTTATAATAAGCAAAAGAGAGAGATGTTAGTTACTGCCTCTGCAACCAAAGCAGCTGCATCATCACCTGTTACCAGGTGCCTTGCTATCAGCTGTGCAACATGTGCACCCTTTAAGAGTGTTCAGCAGGTAGGTTACCCTCTTTGCCTCTTTACCTCTCTTATCTCTCTTGCCTCTTGCTTTTGACTTTTTTTTCTCTATTGCTTCTCTTCTTCCTTTTGTCTGTATACATACCTCTCTCCAATATAATCTTTCATTCTTCTGCTCTCCCCTTTCCCAATAAACATCGTTTACTAACTCTGTTGCATGTGGAGTGTTTGCTTAGAGGCATATCCTGACAGTCTGAAAGGTATCCACTATTGCCTTTCTTTGTACATCTCCTTTCACTATTTACACTAGCTACTTTTGATAAATATATATAGCCAATAAATCTTACCTTGTGGACTCATTGGTGTTAAACATTTCTATGATTTATTGGAGGCAGATGACAGGTGCCAGTATCTTAGGGTTACTGTTGCTGTGAAGAGACACCGTGACTGCTATAAAGAAAATTATTTAAGTGAGGCTTGCTTACAGGTTCAAAGGTTTAGTTCATGGTTATTATAGTGGGAAGCATGGTGACATGCAGGCATACATAGTGCTTGAGACGTAGCTATGTGTTCTACATACAAACCAGCAGAGAGAGAGAGAGAGAGAGAGAGAGAGAGAGAGAGAGAGAGAGAGAGAGAGAGAGAGAGAGAGAGAGAGAGAATATTACTGGATCTGGATTGGATTCCTAAAATCCCAAGGCCATCCCCCAGCAAAATGCTTGCTCAGAGAAGGCCATACCTACTACTCCAACAAGACACATCTAATAGTGTCACTTTCTATAAGCCTATGAGGGGCATTTTCATTATCACATTCAGTCGAAAAAGACTCATTTTTTTTTCTCTTTTTAGAGAGGGTACTTTGGGCAGGATTTCTTTGTGTAATGGCCCTAGCTGTTCTAGAACTTGCTTTGTAGACCTAGCTGGCCTCAAATACACAGAGATCTGGCCCTCTCTGCCTCCCTAGTGCTGGGTTTAAAAGTTATGTACCACCATCATTGGCTCCTTTACTTTCTTAAAGATCATAATACATCTCTTAATGTCTTTTGTTACCTTAGAAAAACAGTGTTACTGTATCATGTTATAACATTCTTTTCTAATTGAATTGGACCACAGTTGACATAAAGCCGTAGTTTGGTTTCAAAGGAAAAATAACATACCTTTTGAATGTTCATAGTCATTTGAGAGACAGACATGGTAGTTACAAAAATTGAGGTCACATATCTCTTTTTATAATGGTCAAAAGACAAATTTGCGTAGACATGGGGCCACAAAGCCTTCCTCACACATCACTAAGCCACATGCAAAACTAGATAACTATAAACCATCTTGATAGGGAAAAGCACTTGAACGCTGATTGCATGTCCAACTCATCTCGAATTTACTAATGGAGGAAATTATTGACAGATAGAATTTAGGGCAAGAATGAATTTTGTTGGACAATGGCAATACATAATTTATGGTTAGAGAAACAAAATATGATACAACTTTGTACAGCTAATAAACTGAACACAATATCTAAGTATATTTGTAAAGAATTATAATTTAGGGAGTAGATACTTCCAATAATGTTTAATTGCCCTTCTAAAGATCAATTCCATAGGCTTCTGAGGTCAACTGTGAAATACACACTTGATTCATCTCAAATAGCAAAATCATATATTGAAAGATGACTCTCATCAAATTGGAACATGGCACTTCTGATTTCCTGATAATCTTCCTGTCTCCATTATAAAGGAAGATAAATAAACTCACTTGTTTAAAGGAAACTTTTAAAAAGTCAGAACATGAGGCTGGATGTGGTGGTGTGCACCTTTAATTCCAGTATTTTGGGGGCAGAAAAGAGAATATCTCTGAATTTAAAGCCATTCAAAAACCATATTTTAAAAATTACTAGGTATAATATGATAGGTATGCCTTTTTTTAAACACACAGTTGAAATGCAAAGATTGTGATAGAAATCCTCAGGGATCAAAAGCCAAGAGAAAACTGGAATAATATAGAGGGACATTATTGGCCATCAAGAGAGGAGTATTGACTCAATAGGTATATAAAGTACTTGGGAAGGAGTAATAAGCTTTACACCCTATTAAATGTTATATTTGGGATTAAGATCTCAAAATTTAAATTCTTCAGATATATTAGCAAATTTTTTTCATTGTGGTTATAAAATAACCTGAAAGAACCTTAAGGAAGGAAGCAGTTTATTTGGACACACAAAAGTATGGGATTAGGAGTCTGAGGTAGAGGGTCATATTTTGACAATTTGTCCATATTCCAAAAGCAGAAAAGATATGTTTGTGGTGACTTGAATGAAAATGACTCTCATAGATAGGTTCATATGTTTGAATACTTGTTTCCCAGATGGTGGAGCTGCTTTGGAAGGATTAGGAAGTACGGCCTTGTTGGAGGAAGTGTGGTACCTTGAGTATTGGTTTTGAGGTGTTCAAAAGACTCATTCTACTTTACTATTTCAAGCTCTGTTTCTTTTCCCTCTGTTTGTGATTTGAGATGAAAGTTCTCAATTTTCCGTGCTGTCATGTCTTTGCTCCACTATCATGAACTTCAACCCTGTCAAACTTTAGGCATAATTAAACTCTTTCTTTTATAAATTCCCTGAGGTATGGAGTTTACCACAGCAATTGAAAAGTAAGTTATATAGTTCCCTTTCTCTTTTTTTTGCTGTCCAGGACCCCAATCCATTGAATGGTGCTACCCACATTTTGGATGGAGTTTCCCACCTCAATTAACCTAATTTAAAATATACCTCACAGACCTGTGCAGTGGGAAGGTCCTTCTCTAAATACATTGTGTTGATGTATGAAATTACCAAGTAAAAGTTTAATAATCAATTATTAAATTTATGTTGTAAACTTTTATAAACTGATAATTTATACATATATTTTTTTTATAATTTATATACATAATTTGCACTAAAGCCATGTGTGAAATATACTTGTTAGATAAAAACTTTCTAATGTTTAACCTTTATTTCCAATTAATTTTTCAATTTACTTTCATATTTTGCTCATTCTTAGTTCTAGGTAAAATTTACTAGTTTATAAATTCATTGCAGATACACATACATGTATTCAACAGATGTAGAGCACATTAGTGCTATTAAAATTTCATGAAAAAGCACCTAAAATATGGGAAACATATTTTAGGACCTTCTTATTTTTGGTTTGTTTTCCTTTATTTTTGAGAATGTATCGCCGTGTACGTAGCTATAAGAACTTTTGATTCCCTTGCTCCAGTCTCTCAAGTGCTAGAGTTCCAATTATGCAACACCATGGCAAGTTTTAAAAAAGAACTTTTAGTCAGGAGAACACAATGATGAAAATAGTAAAATACTGCTCTGGGATATTTCCTTTCTTTTGAGTATCTGTGATGGCCACATTATTGTTCTCTCTTCTTTCTCAAAGGCAACATGCTAGTTTTGCATTTGAAAGCTTTTGCAGTAAAATTATGTATTTACAGAGCTCTATGACCTTTGAAAGCTGATGCCTTTCCTACCTTGACTTAAATGTCACTTGTTCAAAAATTTGGTTTCCTTTAAACTAGTGATCATGTTTTTCTTTCACTGTGGCACATTATGTAAATTGTTTCTTATTTGATTGTGTGAGGGAGTAGGAAGTTTTCAAATGTTTGTAACACGTGTGTATAAAAGTATATGATTGTAGAGGTAAGAAGTAAATAAAATGTTTCCTTCAGTTCTGAAGTAGAATCTCCCAATGAATCTAGAGTTCACCAACTTACTCAGCAAACTCCAAGGATCCTTCTTTATCCACCTCCCCAGGCCTGTGAGTACAGGTGCATGTTGCAATGCCCAGAATTTTATGTGCATGCTGAGGGCCCAGTCTCAGATCCTCACACTTGTGTTCAAAGCAATTACTGGGTGATCCATCTCTCTAGACCCAGATTATTTCTTTATTTCCAGTTTTACTTCAAAAGAATATCATCTTCAGTTGTAGAAATATTGTGTCTCTTTCATTTACATCCAAGTGTCTTGAAAAGCATCTAGAGTCATGGTTTTCAGTCTGTGGATCATGGTCCCTTTGGGCTGAAGGACACTTTCATAACAGCCACATAGTAAATATTTACATTATTATTCATAACAGTAGCAAAAGTACTGTTATGAAGTAGCAACAAAAATAATTTTATGGTTTGGTCACCACAACACAAGGAATTGTATTAAAAGTTTGTAGCATTAGGAAGGTTGAGAACCACTGACCTATCACATAAGAAATATTCTGTTACAATGTGTTTTCTCAGCCCCATGCAGCCAGAGGCCCAGACCTACATACCTGCAGCCCCAGACCCCTTAGTCATCTGTGGCTGCTGCTTAGGCCCCAGAAATGACTCAGACGCTTATATTAACTTTATGCTGTTTGCCCTATGTCTCAGGCACATTTCTAGCTTGCTCTTATATCTTAAATCAACCCATTTCTATTAATCTGTCTGCCACGTGGCCCATGGCTCACCTGTGTTCCTTACATGTTGCTCCTTTGCGCTTCTGGCTCCTTCTGCCTCTGACTCCACCCTGCTTTTCCTACCTATTCTGATTCCTCCTACTACTTTTTCTATGGTGCCTGTCAAGGACCAAAACAGCTCCTTTATTTAAAGATTGCTATTCACAGCATACAGAAAGGCATTCCCACATCAGTGTTCCATAAATATTTTTTGAATAAATGAGTGATTTTGTGAGGTCATTACATTTACAAAAATTAAGTTCAGTTCTTGCCTTGGATTATTTCAAAGATGGACTGTAATCTGTAGCTAAATAAACCCTTTCATCCTTCGCTTGGCTTTTTGTCACTGTTTTATCACATGAACAGAAAACAAACCTAAACAATCTTGATCTATCAGAGAAATGCAAACAAAAAAATATATTGGGGTTTTCCCAGTTGTGGTGGTTTGAATAAAAGTGGCTCTCACAGGCTCATATTTTTGAATGCTTAGCCAGCAGGGAATGGAATCTTTGAGAGGATTGGAAGGATTAGGATGTGTGAATTTGCTGAAATAGGTGTGGCCTTTATGGAGGAAGTGTTTCAGTAGTGGGTGGTGGTGAGGCTTCAAAAGCCCATGCTAGTCCCAGTTCTTCCTCTCTGCCTGTAGCTTACAGCTACTATTTCAGCATCACACCTGCCTGATTTTATGCTCCCCACAATAATAACAGACTAGGCTTCTCAAACTATAATCAAGCCCCATCCATTAAATGTTTTCTTTTATAAGAGTTGCCTTAGTCATGGTATCTCTTAACAGAAATAGAACAGTGACTAAGATACCACTCCATCATGTTACTGCTGGGATTCACTGTCACATGTGGCATAGACCCAGGATCCTCCTAGTTCTTCTTCTAGCTTCCACCTCAGCCACTAATCCCAGCCCATCTGCATGACTCTTTTCCATGGACCCCACAGCAAATATGGCTAAAACACAAGTAGGCTGCCTGTGATTTACTTCCTCTCCTCAAGTGTGGTCTTTCTATATAACCACCCCACTCCCAACCCCTGCCCACCAGATCTACCCTGCATCTGCAGACCTCAACCCCTTCTTGAAGCCCCTCTCCATTCCCTTGGGGCTCACAAAGAATTTTCACTAAATGAACTTTAATTCTGCCTCACTACCCTCCTGGAGCCATATCCCAAACCATACTGTGGTAATTTGAATGTAATTGGCTCCCATAATCACATATGGAGTGGCACTAATAGGAGGTGTAGCTTTGTTGCAGTGGGTATGGCCTTGTTGGAGGAAGTGTGTCACTGTGGGAGTGAGCTTTGAGGTTTCCTATGCTCTGGATAATACCCAGTGTATCAGTTGATTTCCTGTTGCCTTTAAGATCTAGTGGTTCCTGCTCCAGCAACACATCTGCCTGTACCCTGCCATGCTCCCTGCCATGATAACAATTGACTGAAGTTCTGAAACTGTAAGTAACCCCATTCAATTAAATGTTTCCTTTATAAGAGTTGCCATGGCTATGTCTCTTCACAGCAATAGAAACCCTAACTGAGATACCTACCTAAGAGACCTTCAGTCTCCTTTCCCCAGTTGGTAGCCTATCACCAACTACTGCACTGATTTGGGACAATTTAGAGTCTGAACCCAGAGTTGCAATTAGACATCTAAATTTGGTACAAGTCAGAATCTGATCCTTGAAACTCAGAGTGATCATGGGACTGAGAACTAAGTATCAGTCTGCTGGTCTAAAGCCTGTGAGGTAATAGCAACCAAAGAATCAAATGCCTACCAAACCAAGGCAAGATTAGATATACACATACCAAAGAACATCAGGCATTTAGGTCTCAGTGCAAAAAAACCCAAACAAACAAACAAACAACAACAACAACAACAAAAAAAAACAAATGAACAGTGAGGACAATATGCCTCCCCCAGAAATAAGCACTCCTACTATAATATTTCCTGAGAAAAATAATTTCCCTAAAACATATTGATAAGGACCTCAAAATAACAATTATAAATATGTTCAAGGACCTTAAAGAAGCTATGAATGAATGTCTCACCGAAGACTGGGAAAAGAGAGTTAATGAGATAATAAAAAAATAATTCAAAATGTAAAAACAAAATGTAACAAAGTAGAATGAATAAATAAACCCAAGTTGAAATATTACTTGAAGAAAATAAAACACTCAGTAAGTCAAACAAAAAGCTTAGTGGAAAGTCTGACTGATTGATAGCATGAAGTAAAAGAGAAATCTCAGGCCTGTAGGACCAGGTAGATGAAATGGATAACTCAGTCAAAGGAAATAATTGAATTAAAAAAAAATCTAGGCACAAAACGTCTAGATAATCTTGAACACTACCTAAAGACTAAAATCTGTAAGTGATAGGAATAGAGAAAGAACTCAAGTCAGAGACACACAAATTATTTTAACAAAATTATCCAAATCTAAATGAAGAGTTGGCTACCAAGGTGCAAGAAGCATACAGAACACCAAATATACAGGACCAGAAAAGACAATCCAATCCCCATAAACCATAATAATAATAACACATAAATGTATCAAAAAAAGAAAATATATTAAAAGCTTGAGGGGAAAAAGAGGAAAAAGAGCATGTTAAATATGAAGACAGGCCCATTATAATAACACCTGATTTTAATGGAAACTCTGAAAGGCTGAAGGACTCAGATAAATGATCTAAAAGTTCAGGAAGATGATGGATGTCAGTCAGGACCTCAATACCATGGAAAACTATCAATTATAATCAATGGAGAAATAAAAACGATTCCTGATAAAACAAATTTAAGCAATTTTTATCCATGCACTTAGTTATACAGAAGAAACTGGAAATGAAATTTCCATCTGTAGAGAAGCACTACATTAAAGAGGATACAAGAAATAAATAGCCCAGAACATTTAACCAAAAGCAGTTGAAGCAAGAAATTCATAGCAACAAATAATAGAAATTAAAAACCATCCCTCATTAATAACTCAATACTAATGGTCATAATTCCTCAATAAAAAGATGTAGACCAACAGATTGGATTAGAACACAGGATTTATTTTTTTGCTGTTTTCAAGAAAAGTACCTCACCATCAAATGCAGATATTACTTGTGGTAAAAGGATATAGAAAAGTATTCCAAGCAAATGAAATGAAAACTTAAGCAGGCATAATTATTCAATATCTGACAAAGAAGATTTCAAATGAAAACTATTCAAAAGAGATAGAGAAGAACATTATATATTCATTAAAGAAAAAAACAGCAGGAAGATATTACAATTTTAACATTGATGCATCAAGTTCATAAAAGGAACATGACTGCAGTTAAAAACCATATGTTGACCCTCACACAGGGATAGTACATGATTTCAACACCCAATCTTGCCAATAGATAGGCCACTGATTCAAAAACTGAGCAGAGAAATTCTGAGGCTAACTGATATTATAATTATTTATATATAAATAATAGATATTTATAGAACATTGCACACTCAAACTAAAGAATATACTTTCTTTTCAGCAGCCCATAAAATTTTCTCCAAAATTGATGATATTAGGACACGTCCTGACCTGTGGGACTTCAACAGTTACCTGTAGGGAGGGAATGATTAAGTATAGGAGACACAGAGACTGATGGAAATTCTGTTCAAGTGACCAATCTTTATTATTTCCAGGCTGCTTATATATGCTTTTTTCAGGGCTGCAGGTGCAAGAAGAAGGGAGAGTTAGTGAGGGGGCTTCAAACCGAAACTTGGCTTAGTGTTAGGTGGTTATGACCCAAGGTCAGTGTGTTCCCTTGTAGTTTTTCCAAGGACTGTCTTAATCTAAAGAATGCTGTCTTAATCTAAAGAATGAAGAAGGAGGAAATTCTTGACTCTTGGCTAATGAACTGGCTCCTGACATTTTCCTCCCTTTATTTAAACTAAAGGATGGACGAAGCTCAAGCAAACTTGAAGACATTAACCCTAGAGGGGAAGCAGAGGTCCCAAGCCCTTTTCTTATCCTATAAGTCTGTTACAGAAGATGATTCATGCTGCTCAGACTGAGGCTGATTGCAGCCTGTACCATCAGGGCCAGTTGGCATGTTTTGCAAGGGAGAGGATTGATGCGTACTGAACCTCTATGCTCTTGGGCATGCTTCTTGAGAGACACAAACACAGAATACTTGGTCCTCTCTCTGCATTTCCAACTCCACCTCTTTGAAAGGGTGTCTACACCTGCCAGGAACAGGTGTGTGCCAGTTTGGGTTGTGGCACATTCCCTGTAGGGAGCCCATCATTTCCAGGCTCCTCAGAGCCTTGATTTGCCAGTTCTTGGCCATGATAGTGGACCTGGATAGGTTTAGATGCCAGAGAGTCAATCTGATGTTTAATGAAGCTGGTCAGTTTGTTACCAAATGAAATCAAAAGTAATAATCCTGAAAGGGGTCCCAGGGTTGAAGGGAGCAAGGTGGTCAGCCAGGGAGAAGTGGAGAACCAGGTTTTAAACCATTCAACTTCCTTTTATCTTTCCATTTTCCTTTTCTCTAGGCCTTCTCTAACCTTGATCATGCTATCTCTTGCAATTCCTGCATTATCTGTATAAAAACAACACTCTTCCTTAAGGACAGCACAAAATCCTCCTTGTTGTAAAATAAAGTAAGTCTAGTCCTTGCCTATTTTGTAAGACTACTTCAGAGAGGAAGACCAAGGAATTCTCTAAAGCAGAGATACCCTTTTCTGAATTCTGCATATCCTCATCAGTGGTGGAGGGAAGCTCAGAGTAATGATGGTTAGTAAGAACCAAAGAAGCAACTCCTGTCCCAGTGCCTGCAATCCCTCAAGCCAAGAAAAACTGCCAAGGTAATGGTAAAGATAGGTTCCCTATGAGAACGAGGAAGGAGATTAGGTGATTCATCCCACAAGCCAGAAAACTGTTCCTGTGTATAGTAGGTAAGATGGGGTACAACCTGGACCATAATGTAGAACTTTGAATCCGACTGAATCAGGGAGGTATATATACAAGTAGTTAAGCCATCTAAACAGACCCACCAAGTATCATCAGCTGGAAGCAAATAGGTTGAGGAGGTGGTATTAATATAATGGATTTCATTGCAGAGATGGGCATATTCTAGGGGGGCTTGTTGTCCCTGGTCTATGAAGCAGAGACCTAGGTCAGTAACTTGAGCCAAGGAGATTTTATACATGGGGTCTTGAGTCCATCTGCATGAGGCAAGGTTACTAATCTCAGAGTAGTTGTTTAAAACAGCAATTCCTTCATAAAAGGGGAGGGAAGGAGCCAACAAGAATCAACAAGGACAGGTTGACTGCTATTTCAAGGTGAAAAAGGTCTGATTGATAATGGTGAGGATAAAATTTCTAGCGGAGGCAGGTTTGTAAAGGTTAGGGGGGTTAGTCATAGCAGGTGGTGTAACAGGTTTTGAACTTTGGGAGATGGAGGTTGGGGGCTTCCTAGTGAGTATTTTCATAGAAGAAATTAGGGCATTTGGCTTATTGGTGGGTATTTTTTTACAGGAGGAATATTAAGGCATTTGACCCAATTGGAACAGGGGTATCATAATACAGAGGAGTTTTCAGCAATTTTATGGTAAAAACTATGCCAGTGTCTGTTCCAGATAGATATAGATGTAGGTCCCAGGTGAGACCTTGCTGCCAATTGGAGAGAAATAATTTTTTGTCATGGTCAGTGAATTGAATTTTTAAAGGTGTATACCATCCTTTTGTGACTCGGTTGGTCTTTTTACAAGAAGGGAATCAATTCAAAGGATTCTGCGACCATAGCTGTAATTGGTTGTAACAGTAATAAAGTCCCAGGAGGAGGAGGGGTGCAAAGGTACATTTCCTGTGCTCTCGCAGCCCCACTGGCAGCATTAATAATCAAAGCACAAGCCACATCTATAGAAATATTTCCTAGGTCTGTGACCTCCAGGGCAGACATAGAATGAGTGGGTGGCTAACAAGGATTGTGTGACAGAATTGGCATGCCTGGGGTCTTTGGGCTTCTTGTGATAAATGAATGTACTGGAGAGTCCACCAACAATCACAGGGGAGTCACAGCCCATTTTCAGGAGTAACTCTTTGCGTGTGTATGTGTGTGGGGGGTGTGATACATTCTGAACGGCCCAAGGAGCCTCGGCCCCTAAAGCAAGTTTATATAAGTCAGGATAAAGGTCTGGCCACCATCCTTGATGGTTGACTTTAGATGCAGACCAAATTAAGTCCCCTCTCTCCATGATGATCTGCCAGGTATGATTAAGGGGCTGATGGGGGTTAAGAGGGCGTTGAATCTCACTGTCATGAGGTTTGGCATCAGGAGGAGCAGGCTCAGTAATCTCAGCATCCTCTTTGGCCAGAGTGGCAGCATCTGTTGAAAGAGAGAGATCATCCTCAGGGGGAGCTGACTTGCTCCATGGTGCAGGTGAGCAGTTTATTTGCCTGACCAATCACTTTGGCAGCCATCTTGGGTTTGATCCAAGATGCAAGCTGAACCTTGTTCCCAAATGAGCACAGGATCTGGCCCCTTCCATGTCTCTATGGGGGGGCAGGGGCCGTGCCACATAGCCAGCAGGCAACTAGTGCCAGAGGGAAGGTGCCAATGTCTGTCTGCAGCTGAATGATCATCAGCATCCAGGGTGAGGAAATTCAGGACAAAGAGGGCATGACTCAAACTATCCCAGGGAGAGGCAAAAGGGAGAACAGAGGACTTGAAGCGAGTGAGCCCTGTTTTCATGGTCTGATGAGCTCTTTCCACTATACCTGGCCCTGTGGGTTATAAGGGATGCCAGTAACATGGCAAATTTGGAGGGCTTCACATAACTGCTTAAATTTGGAGCTGGTATATGCAGGGCCATTATCTGTTTTAAGCTTGATAGGCTTTCCTAATATAGAGAAGACTGAAATGAGGTGAGAAATAACATCCTTGGTAGCCTCTCCTGAGTGAGGAGAAGCAAAAATAAATCCACTAAAGGAATCTACTGAGACATATAGGTACTTCTGCCTTCCAAACTCTGGAAAGTGAGTAACATCCATTTGCCATATTTGATTGGGAAGTAGGCCACACAAATTTACTCTAAAATGCTGTGCAGGATGTGAAGTTACACAAGAGGGGCATTCTTTTACTTTTTCGGGGGCCTGTTGGCGAGTAATCTTGCAAAGTAAGTGAAGAGTCTGAGCATTCAAATGATGCAATTTATGGAGCTCTCAGGATTTTTGTATGGACCCAGTTAATACAGGAAAAATAGAGCAGGTGGCAGTATCAATTTGGGCATTTCCTTCTGAAAGTGGTCCTGGAAGATTAGTATGAGCCCTAGTATGGCCCAGAAAAAAGGGGCTTTTGGTGGGTCAAAATCAACTGCTGAATTTGGACAAATGGGGGGGGGGGGGCTGCATTTGAGGCAGGCTTTATGGCAGGGGAAATTTCTAGTATAGGAATGGAATGAGCAATATAGGCACTATCTGTGTATATGTTAAGGGGTCTATCAGGAAATGCAACAAAAACCTGCGAAATTGCAAACAACTCAACAAGCTGAGCTGACAGGTAGGAAGTTTTAAAGGTGGTAGGGAGTCCTTCAGCTACAAAGGCAGCAGCACCATTAGCTGACCTGTCTTTAAATAGAGTGAGGACCTGAGAGATGGGATTTTTACTGGTAACTCGGGGAAAATTGAATGAGTGAAGTCTGGAAAACTGCAAAATAGGGTCATCAGGTAGATGATTATCCGACATTCCAAAATCCTGACAAGGCGACACCCCACTTATCCCAGGCCTGTAACAGAAATTATGTTTGTTCTTTTTGTATAGGAAACTAGAATGGTATCAGGATCCTTGCCAAAATATTGGTGAGAGGTCACGGGGCCCTTGATGATAAGGGAGGCTGCCTGGGCAGGATAAACAGCAAGGTGGAAGATGTAGGGAGATGTACACAAAGCAAGGGTGCCCTTTTCTTTTAGGACATGTGGATTTCTGCCAGAAGACTCCAGTGGGTGTATGAGGGGTGGCAAGAACAACAAATACCAGAGGAAGAGTATACAAAATCTGAGAAACAGACTGCTGGCTAATGGCCTCAACTACTTGGGTCAAGGCACCTTGAGCAGTGGTGGTGAACATGCGGGGGGAAGAGGGGTTGGGATCCCCCTTCAGGATCTCATTAAGGGGCAGGAGCACATCAGTGGGTAATTTTAGGAAGGGTCTGGGACATTGAATGTTTCCAGGCAGCTTTTGAAAGTCATTGAGTGCGTGGAGGTGGTTGGAGTGCAGTTGAATGAGCAGAGTTAAGACTTGATCTTGGTGAAACTCCAGGCCTAGATAACTATAAGGATCCTGATTCTGTACCTTATCAGTAGCAATCTGAAGGCCCAGGCCTGTAAGGGCTCTGGTGAGATCCAAGAAGCAACCTTTGAGGTCTAAACTCTCTTGTGCAGCCAGTAGCAAATCATCCATATAGTGCAGAATATAAACCTGTGGCCAACGACTTGGGTTGAGGTCTACAGCTTGAGCCACAAACTTTTGACAGAGGGTGGGACTATTGGCTATTCCTTGTGGCAAAACTTTCCATTAGAACCTGTACATTGGCCCTTGAAAATTAATGTGGGGTAGGCTAAAAACAAAGTCAGCTCTATCCTTCGAGCACAGGGGAATGGTAAAGAAGCAATCTTTTAACTCTATAACCATTTCATGGTATCCATGGGGAATTGCCACAGGTGTGGGAATGTCAGGCTGCAGGGCTCGCTCCCATGGGTCTCATTATTTTATTTATAGCACGTAAATCCTGCAGGAGTTGCCATTTTCCTGACTTCTTTTTTTATAACAAAAATGGGAGTATTCCATGGTGAATTAGAAAGTTCAATATGGGTGGCCTCAAGTTGCTTCTGTACAAGCATGGAGGTGGCTTCTAATTTTTCTCGGGTGAGGGGCTACTGATCCACCCAAACAGGAACCTGAGACTCCCAGGTGATTTTGTCTGCATGGGGTACAGGAGCCAATGTCAAAAATCTGAGTACCCAAGTCCATGTCTGTCTATTTTTTGGGTGGGTTGAATGGGTTGGGTTATTCCCTGTCCTGACTTTCCAAGCCCTGTGCTAGGAATGAAGTCTATATGCAGCATCTGTTGTTTCATTATGGAGTTTGGACTGCAGAGAATAACGTCCATTTGGGCAAGAATGTCACAGCCCCACAAATTTGCAGGGAGGCCAGGTATAATAAAATGAGCCATAGTGCCTCTGTTTCCTTCTCTGTCCTCCCAATGGAGGGTCTTGGCACTGACTTGTGGGTTGCTGGATTGCCCTATACCTCGGAGGTCTGTGAGGGATGGTGTCAAAGGCCAACTAGAAGGCCAGTGGGTTTGAGAAATGACTGTTGCATCAGTCCTAGTGTCTGGGACCCCCTGAAATTCTTTTCCTTCTATAACAGGTGTTAATGTTGATATTAAAGATGTAGGAAAATTGCAGTAATAACCCAACATCTTATCTGACCACCATGGATTAAAGCTGGATATAAACAATAGAAACAGGAGAAAGTATACATATCAATAGAAACTAAACACCTTACTAGTGAACTAAAATGTTTTGTTTTAAATTAAATCTCAAATGTTCAATTTTACTAATAAAGACTCGAGGGCCAGATACTTGGATGAAAACCTGCTAGCTCAGGCAGGAAGAGCAAGCACGCAGCTGACCTTACACTTCCAATGATGTCCCTGAAAGAGAGCTTGTTCCTATGCCATTTCAAACAAAACTCCTCAAACTGAATATCTCTCCCTTCTATTTCCTATTCATCTCTCTATTCATCCTCCTAACTCCTTTTTATTCTCTATGGATTTTTTTCTTAATTATCCCATGTTCATGTCCTGTCAACTGGATGCTTGCTCATCTCTTGAGCTATATTTGACTATGTTTAATCCTGCTTACCATATTCAAACAAAAAGCTCTTAGATTAAAAGTATGTACTAGGGCTGAGCCACACAAATAAAAACAGGTTTTTTTTTTCCCCATTAATTAAATACAATGTTGGGGTTCAAAGTGTGATCAAATACTGTGCAACAAAACAGGGTCAAAGTAGAAATCAAGAGAGAAATTAAAAACAACTTAAAATTTAATGAAAATGAAAACATAATATATTAAAATCTATGGAAGTTCTAAGATAAAAGCTCATAGCACTAAGTGCTTACATAAAAGAAACTTAGAGATCTCATATTAACAAAAAATTAATATACTTTAGAAAACAAGAAGAAATAATGCTCCAAAGAGGATATATAAGAAAAAATAAACTTGAAAATGATACTAAGGAAATAGAAACAATAACAACTAAAGGACAAAGAACCAATGAAATGAAGAGTCAGTTCTCTTTGTAAAAAATCAACAAGACACAACTTTTAAACAAGTTAATAAAATTAAATTGTGAAAATAGAGGCATTACAACAGCCACTATGAAAATTCAAAGAATCATATGGAAATAAAATATATTAAAAATGTATATTTCACTACAGTGAAAAACCTTAAAGAAGTGGATGAATTTTGTGATATATATGACCTACCAAAGTTAAATGAAAATGAGGTAAATGAATTCAAATAGATCCATAATCAATCCCTAGTGAAGTACAACAAAAAACAGTCTCCCAACAAAAATCGCCTTGGGCCAGGTGGGTTTTGCTTGGAATTCCACCAGACTTTCAAAGAAGAGTTAATGAAAATACTCCTCAAATTATGCCACAAAATAGAAAATGAAGGAATATCTAATAATTCTATTAAATCTATTAAACACTTTTAGCATAGTAATAGGAAACAAATAACACACAAAAATCAGTAGCCCTCTTTATACAAATATACTGAAAATAATCAGAGGAACATTACCTTTCACAGTAGATTCAAAATGTGCAATAACTTTAACCAAGCAAGTGAAAGACTTGTACAATAAAAAATTCAAGACAATGAAGAAAGAAATTGAAGAAGACATCAGAAGATTAAAAGATCTCCCAAACTTATGGAACAGTAGGATTAACATAATAGAAAATGAACATCCTATCAAAAGCAGTCTATGGATTCAATGTAACCCAATCAAAATTCAAATACAATTCTTCACACAAATTTGAAAATTTTTCAATTTCAAATGGAAATACACAGACCCAAGGTAGCGAAAACAATTCTGAACAATAAAAGAATTGCTGAAGGTCTCACTATTACTGGTTTCAAGTTGTATTACAGAGCTATAGTAATAAAAATAGCATAAAACTAGCATAAATATAGACAAATTGATTAACAGAATTGAATCAAAGACCCAACATAAGTCCACACACATATGGAGACCTGATTTTTGAAAGAAGCCAGAAAAACACAATGGGAAAAAAAGGAAGCATGCTTAACAAATGGTTAAATTGGGTGACTGCTTATAGAACAATACAAATAGATCTATAACTATCAGCCTGTACAAAACTCAGCCTCAAATAGATCAAGGGCCTCAACATATGACCAGAGACAATGATGAAATAGAAGCAGGGGAACTGACCCCCTCCCCTTGCTCATTGCTGCCAAGGCAATGTAGGAGAGCTCACCCTGTGATAAGGACAAAGGAGAGCTGACAGGTTAACCAACCCTGCAGCTACCCAGGCTCAGAACTAGGTTTATGAATTGACTCATTCCAACATCCACCCTGCTATGATCTGCTGGAGCAGGTGAAGGTATGGATCCTGCAGATCCAAAGCTGCAGGATATCCATGATACAAGACAACAATAGGATATCCAAAAGGAGTCCCAGTGAGGGCCAGCATCAGTAGTGTAGCAGAAACCAGAGGCCTCAAACAAGACCAATGACTCTTGGCAATGAATACTTGCAAATAAAGATGTAACTGAGAAGTTTCTGTGAAGCAAAGACATAGTCAATAAGACAAAACAACAGTCTACAGAATGGGAAAAGATCTTTACCAACCTTACATGTGACAGAGGATTGATCGCTAAAATATCTTGAGAACTCAAGAAACTAGTGTCCTCAAACCTAAATAACCCAATTAAAAAATGGAGTTCAGACATAAAAAAAGGAATTCTCAACAGAAGAATTACAAATGGCTGAAAGGCACTTAAAAATTGTTCAATATCTTTAGCCATCAGAGGAATGTAAATCAAGACAACTTTGAGATACCACCTTACACCTGTCAGAATGGCTAAGTTCAAAAACACAGATGCCAGCCTATGCTGGAGAGGATGCAGAGTAAGGGGAACACGCCTCCATTGTTGGTAGAGTGTAAACTTGTATAGCCACTCTGGCATACAGTATGGCCGTTCTTCAGAAAACTGGGAATCTATCTTCCCAAGGATTCAGCAATACCACTACTGGGCATATAGCCAAAGGATGCACATTTATACCCCAAAGGTATTAGCTCAACTATGTGCATAGCAGCATATACATAATAGCAAGAACCTGGAAACAACTCAGATTCCGCTCAACTAAAGAATGCATTAACAAACTGTGGTATATCTTCACAATGAAGTACTACTCAACAGTAAGAAAAAAAAAATAACATCCTAAAATTTTCAGGCAAATGGATGGACTTGGAGAATATCCTCCCGAGCGAGATATCACAAGTCCAGAAAGATAGGCATGGGATGTACTTACTCATAAGTGGATTTTAGACAAAAAAGCAAAGAATACACAAGCTGCAAACCACAACCCCTGAACAGCATGGGATTATAAGGAATTTAAGAGAGACAGACATCTAGAGATTCCCCTAAGAAGAGAAAATAGAGAAGATCACTTTAGCAAATTGGGGTCATAATGGGTTGCAACCTAGAAGAGTTGGGAACAAATCTTGAAAGAAGGAGATGGTTGAGAGAGAGGAACGAAGAGAGAGATAGAAAGAGATGGATATCTCGATAGAGGTACCAATGTGGGGTTGGAAAGAGACCAAGTGCTAGGGAAGCCTCCAAGAACCCAAAGGATGACCCTGGCTAGGGGGTGCCTAAACAGGATTTCCCCTATAATCAAATGAATAATCACTCTAAGTATAATCACAGAACCTACATCCAACAATGAATAGAGGTGGAAGCAAAGATCTATAACTGAGCACTGAGCAGAGCTCCTGGTCCAGCTGAGAGCAGGGGAGGAGAGTCTGAATGAGCAGGGAGATAGGGATTATGAGGAAAATTCCCATAGTGGTGGCTAACTGGAGCTCTGGGGAACTCACTGAATCAAGAACAGCCATTGGAGATCCATCAGGAAAAGGAGCTAGGCCCTCCAAGAGTAGGCAACTGTCCATTGTCATGGGCAGTATGTAGAGCCTTGAGGGCTGAGATCACACTGTGTTCCTGTGCATGGGCTGTAACCTTGGAGCCCATTCCCTGCAGACGAACACCTAACCCAGTCTTGACTTTGGGATGAGGAAATCAGACTTGCCTGGAATGGATGTGCCATGCTGAGCTGACCCACTTTGGGACTTCAAGCCCTTTTGGGGGAGGGGATGGGTGATTTGGGAGGGGTGAGGCTGAAGGCTGACTGGGAGGGATTGTGAGGAGGGCAGGGAGGGTGAGCAGGGGGATACATAGATAAAAAAAGACTTTTTTGTATAAAAATAATAACACAAAGAAAAAAGATGTATGGATAAAAGGTTTATTGTGTGACTTACAGCTTCCATGATGATAAATTTTTTCTCCCTTTCCTCTTAAATTTTATGGAGGGGGTGCAATGTCAGAGGGTGGATACACAGAGACTAGAAATGAATGGGACCAGGATGCATGATAAATAAAAATAAAGTGAAAAATATATCAAGGACCTCAAACAGCTATCTTGAATAAAATAGAAGAGAAATTATGGGATATACTAAATGAATTAGCCCAGGAAAGCATATTCTGAATAGGACTCGCATAGGTTGGGCATTAATAAAAATACTTAATGAAACCTCATAATGAAAAGGGGCTCTTAAAAAGTAAAGGAAACCATCACTGGAGCAAAACAGCCTATGGGATGAAAAAAATCTTTACCAATTATACACTAGAGATAATTCTAGTGAATTCTAAAATATATGAAGACCTCCAAAAACTGAAAATTAAGAAAAAAATTAAAATGAGATTTAGAAATAAACAGAGTTCTTAAAATATCAAATATGAATTGTTGAGAAACACAAAGGTTTATTCAATGTCATTAGCAATTAGGAAAGTGCAAATTAAAGCTACTTTGATATCTCATCTTACCTCAGTTAGATCAATAAAACAAATGACAGCGCATGCTAGCAATGATGTGGGGAAATGGGAACACTTACTAATTGCTGGTGGGAGTGTGAACTGGTATATCCACTATGGAAATCAGTGTTGAGTTTCCTTAAAAATATATCTGTCACAAGATCCAGGTATACCTCTCTTGGACATGTACACAGAAACCCTATATCTTACTACAGAGATAATTATTCATTTATGTTCATTATTCTCTATTTGAAATAGCCAGAAATTGGAAACAGCCTAGATGTCTATCAACTGATAAACAAAGAAAATGTGGTATATTTACATATGGAATACTATTCAACTGTTAAGGGAGTAAAATTATAAAATTTTCATGTAAATAAATGAAGCTACAAACAATTATTCTACTTAAAATAACCCACTCAGAAAGGGAAACATTATATGTTTTTGTTATGTGTGGATGCTAGCTTTTTGACTTTGGATAAGTGTGTTTCATTTAGAATATTCTCAGAGATTAAGTAGCCAGTAAAGGACCTGAGGGGAGAAGGGACTATTACAAAGATGGAGAATAGAGTATAGGGTTATAAATGGATGAAGATAACGTGTAATTTATAATAACATAATTAAATTGGGAGGGGGATTAGAGGTCAAGGTATAAGAGGGAAGATGGGGAGCAATAACAATCAGTAAAAGCCTTTAATGTCTTTTTGTATTTTGTGACTATATTTTATTATCATTGGTTAATAAACAAGTTGTTTCAGCCTATGGCAAAGCAGCTTAGAGGCAATCCAAGCAGAGATAAAGACAAAGGAGGGTGGAGTTAGGGGAGATGCCAGAGAGACATAGAGGAAGCAGGATGAGAATGCTGCACTGAGAAAAATGGTACTATAAGGATTCCTGGTGTGCAGCAGCCAGGTAGTAAATGTGCTAGTCTGCTAACCTGACATGGTGCCAGGTGAGATGTAAAAATTCCTGGCACATAGCAGCCACATAGTAAATCCAACATGGCACCAGCAGAACATACCATGTTTAGAGGGCACACTCCTAGGTGTGGCTATGTAAATCTGTGCTCACCTGTTCTCTCAAGGGAGACACCATGTGAAAGCCATTCTCCATTTACCCCTGCTCTCCCTTGTACCTGCCTGGCAACTTTCCTGAATAAACTCTAGTGTAGTGCTGGTAGTGTGTGTCTGTTCTCACATGTGAAACCAACAGATACCAAGCCACATGGCTAAACATAAATAGAAATATGTGTTCACTTAAAGTATAAGTGTTAACAAGTAATAAGCCTGGGTGATAGACCAAATATCTTGTAATAAGTGTAAGCCTTTGGGACTAAGCAGCTGTGGGTCTGGACCTTGTGTGCAGGGGAGATGCTAGGTGGGACCAAGAAATTTCTGACTATAAGCCTTTTGATAAGACATAGAAAAATATACTACTATAGAAGCTTCTTAATATTTTATAAATATATACATTTATAAAAAGAATCTAACTGAACTTACCATATAATGGCTGATATAATGGCCCAAATGATATTATATGTTACAAAATAAACCCTGCAGTACCAGGAATGGGATACATCTTGTTGAGTACAATGGTCCAAGTTATAAAGAGTTAACATGGTTTACTGAGATAGTTATAACAGCAAAAAAATAGCCATATGAAGTTAGAATAAAAATCTACTTTCTTTTTCCTTAGGCAACATTGGAGGATAAACCTTCAGTGTTCTTTATTTCACCTCCAATTATATTCACCAATATTATACTACTAGTATGAATTCTTTCAAATCTTATTAGAAGCAATATTCACTTTAAAATACACATACTCAGATATTGAATACTTAAGTTTTAACATCACATTAATTTAGAATTACAAATTGATAAAATAGCTGTAAAACATCCTTATTGTAATTATATAATATTTTATACTTCCTACATCATCTACCATGAAGTATACAACTAGTATTTTGTAGAATGTTGTAGTTTTGTTTAGGCTACTTTGCTATTACATCCAATGCTGTAATAACAGGCAAAACAACCCAATTTTGATACTTCTTACTCCACTGATCACTTGTGGAGATTAGCCCCCAAATATGGTGGTGCATATTTGTTTAATAAGGCAAAAACTCTGTACTCTCTCAGTCTTACTGAATTTATGTATTTTTAATTTGCCTGAAGGGACATGAAGCATTGTTTCCCAATAATATAGACTATCTTTTATTTAAGACTGCGAAATTTCCTCCTTATTTTGTCCTCTATTTAGTATTAATACCAGCATTCATCTAAAAAACTCTCTCATATCAAAAAATTATTTAAAAATTACAAGAAATTTGAAACATGAGGCACAGGGATGGTAACTGGGATTGTTGATCAGGCTTAAAGGAGTTTAGCAGGTGCTGGCATGACGACTTACCTGGGGTTCCTAGGACTAGCTTGGTCCCCTGAAATGTTGCCTGGGCTTTGGGTCCTAGTAGGGATCCCAGAAGAGAGATGTAATCTAGGATTATTGGGTGAGTTTTAACAGAAGAATCTCAAATGTCCAAGAAACACTCAAGGATATGTTCAACATCCTTAGCCATTAGAGAAATACAAATGAAAACAACTATGAGATTTCATCTTAAACTATGTTAGTCACTCCATCTTAGTCAAAATTGTTAGTATCAAAAACACAGATGACAGCCTATGCTGGAGAGGATGTGGAGCAAGGTGAACACTCCACCATTGCAGGAGTGTAAACTTTTACAACCACTTAGGAAATCAATATGGCAGTTCCTTAGAAAACTGGGAATCATTCTACCACAAGACCCAGCTATACTATTCTTGGGAATATACCCAAAGGTTACTTAGTCACAACACAAGGACATTTATTCAACTATGCTCATAGCAGCTTTATGAAGGCAGAGGTTCTCTTAAATACACCAATACAAGATTAATATTTATTAAAATATGAGCCAACACTCACAATACAGGTAACAGCTTATATAGGCACCTGAGAGACTGGATTATCCACGCGATGGACGATGGATGCTGAACCAGTCTCTCCAACAGTCAGGAACGAGAAAACAGGGCTTCCCAAGATCCCAGCAGCCCCTTATGAATGGGGTTGGGCACTCCTCCTTCAGGAGCCTGGGAACCTGGATAAACATCTTCAGATTTTATCAGCTGACACCTGAATCCCACCACAGCTTTATTTCTAATATCCAGAATATGGAAACAACCTAGATGTCTCTCAGCTGAGGAATGAATAAAGAAAATGTGGTACATTTATACAATGGAGAATTATTCACCTTTTAAAAACAAGGACACCAGAAAATTTGACATGCAGAGTGCCTAGATCAGTCCACTAGAAAAAAATCATTGTGAGGGAGGTAACCCAGAATGAGAAAGACAAGCACTATATGTACTTACTCACAAATGGATATTTGCTGTAAAATAAAGAATAAGTATGCTACAATCAACAAGTCCAGAGAAATTAGGTAACAAAGAGGGTTCATTAGGGAGTGATGCCTGGATCTTTCTTGGAAGGGGAAATAAAAGACATTTAGTGAGTGGACTGAAGGTGGGTGAGGATTGTAACATGAGTCATCAGGTTGGGCTGGGACATAGGAAGAGAGCACTGAAAGAGACTACTGGAAAGGGGAGGAGCATATTTTTGGGTCAGGTAAAAACATGGTGCAAGGAAATCTCCCAGGAATCTACAGAAAGACTCCATCATAGACTCCTAGCAATGGCATATATATAGCCTCAACTGGCCATGTCCTGTAACCAGGTTGGTGTCTAGCCCAATTGTCATCAGAGAGCCTTCATCCAGAAACTGATATAAAAGGATGCAGACCTATAACCAAACATTAGGTAGAGTTCAGGGAATTCTGCAGAAGACAGGAGAAAGGATTCCAGGAGGCAGAGGAGTCAAGGACACCATAAGAAAACTCACAGAATCATCTAACATGGGTTCATAAAGGTTCACAGAGACTGAACAACCAGAGAAACTACTGGGACTGATCTAGGCACTCTGAATGTCACAGTTGTGTAGCATGGTCCTCTTGTGGGACCCTTAAAAGTGAGAACAGGCTCTTGGAACTTTTACAGGCTCTTGGGTCACCTTGTTCAGCCTTAACACATGAGGAGATGCTTAACGTTAGTGCAACTTAATAAATACATCATGCTTTGTTGATATTCACTGGAGGCCTGACCTTTCCTGAGAAGAAACAGAGGAAGAATAGATTGGGTAGGTGATATAAACTTAGGGGCTTGGTGGGGGAAGGGATTGGGAGGGGAAACTGCAGAAAAAAAAAGAAATTAAAAAAAGAATAAATAAAATTAAACAAAAATCTGAGTCAGGCCACATGAGAAGACAGAAGCAGGTGTGTCTTTGTGAATTTCAGGATAGCCTGGTGGTATGTATAGTGAGGTCTAGAAAAGTCAGGGATACATAGTTAAATCCTTTCTCAAAACAAAACAAAACAAAAATTCCACAAAAATGCAAAACAAAACAATAACAAAAAACTCTAACATGCTAGAAAGTGTTTGTAATATCCAGGAATTTACTCAATGGTAAATTTCTATCTCTATTGCCATTAAAATTTAGCTAGAAATTATTGCCATATACACCTGTAGAAACTTACAAGGAAGCAACCAGAATTTTCTGAAAGTAATAGAGTAGAAAATGGTTTAGTAGGATATGCAGCAAAACCAAAATCCAAGTTTGGTTTAAAAATAGAACATAAGAAAAGCCAAAGGTGAACATGAAAACCATATCTTGGAAAAAATACTGGAATACAGAATTTCTGATAAATACAGAAAAATAGATATGTGTGGGAGTGTGTTTGTAAGATAGCTTCATACTAACTATGCAATTCTTTTTTACTTCGAAGCTGCAGATCCTCTTGTCTGAGTGAAGTCCTTCAAAGATTGGTGAGTTTTATTGTAGATATATGAGTTGAGAGTGGGTCTCACAGTTCTGCAGTTAGATTGGTTGTAGGTTATTGTTTGTATAGTTTTGTTTTGTTTTGTTGAGACAGAGATTTTCTGTATATCTCTGACTGACCTAGAATTTTCTGTAGACCAGCCTGCCCTCAAACTTACAGAGATCTACCTACCTCTGCCTCCCTAGTGCTGGGATTAGAGACACATACCACCATGCCTGGCTGAATGTTAAGCTTTTTCCCCTCCAGTGAACATGTTTGACATAACATAACATTTATTAGAGATATTAATCATAACTTGGTGTATTAGTTAAGGTTTATATTTCTGTGAAAAGACATCATGACTACAGTAAGGTTTTTAAAAAGGAATACATTTAATTGACATAATGGATTATAGTTCAGAGGCTTAGTCCATTATCATCATTGACAGAGAATGGCAGTGTGAAGCCAGACATGGTGCTGGCTGTATCTTGATTACAAGACAACAGAAAATGGACTGAAATACTATGTGTGGCATGGTCATATATGAGACCTCAAAGTCCATTCACAAAGTGACAAAATTCATCCAACAAGGCCACACCTACTCCAACAAGCAACACCTATTAGTAGTATGAGATGTTTTTCTGTATACTGTCAATTATCATTGGATAATAAAGGAACTTTTTTTGTCTATGCAAAGCATCGTAGAATCAGGCAGAAAATATCAGCATAGATAAAGGGGAAGGAAGGTAAATCAGGAAGAGACACTGTGAGCTGCTACCAAGAGAGCAAAATTTAAAGGTGAGGCACAAGCCACGTGGCAAGACATAGATGAACAGAAATGGGTTAAAATGTGAGAGCTGGCTAGCAAGTAGCCTAAGCCATAGGCCAAACAGCATGTAATTAATATAAGGACTAGTGTGATAATTTGGGACCAATCAGCTGTAGGCAGTCTATTTAGGATAGCAGGTATAGATCTTGATGCTAGTCTGTGCAAGAAACATATTAAAACATATTTATGCCATTCCCTTTGAGGGGACCAATTACAATCACACTCCCAGACTTGGGGTAGAAACATAGGACCTTTAATTTTCTCACAGGCTTAGACAGTAGGGTAGCAATGTATTCAGAAAGATCATATCGCTCCAGAAATTTTACAGTACTTTGGCTCAGCCTTTCATTTCTCCATGGGTCCATTGCCAGAATGGAATGTTCATCTGGGTAAGTAAGCTTCTAAATACTAATAAATGACATATCTCTAGTGCACACAGAATTGTATTTGACACTAAGTGAGCCAAGAATCCTAAATCCACAGGAAAAGGAAAACCATTGAGTAATTGTTATCTCCAAGAATGGCTAAGGTGTACTATGTCACAAAATTCTTGTGTGTAATGTATTCTCATCTGATTATAACTTTGAATTGGTATATTTGTTTTCATGCTCCAAATTCCATGAGCTTAGAGAGTATTATCTGGAGGTTCCAGAGTATGCTTGTTGAAATATGACTCAAATAACAATATATTTCTGCATTACATGCTGAAGTGTCTTCCCTTAAAGTCAAGGTAAAAATAAATTTCCACTGTAGAGGTTGTCACCTTAAGGGTTTTAGGCTCTCAGTTGCACTTATTACTGCTCTGAGATTACATCCCACAGTTCTCTACCTCTCTCCATCTATTGCAAACACACAGCCATCCTGGCTGCTTCTTCTCAGCCAGGCCAGGTCTTTTATGGCCACTGAGCTTCATCAGTGTCAACACTCTACCCGGAATGCACGTTCTCCCTGACTGCCACTAAATGGTCATGCTCTTACTACCTTCATGTTTCTGTTCCCAACCAGGAGGCTCCATGAGGCCTTTTCTGGCCACTCTGTTTCTCTGAAAAAGAGCATTCTCCATGGAATTTCATTTTCTTCCAACTTGCCATGGTGTGCTTTTTAAAATCATGTAACAATATGAAAATACTTCATACTAACATATGAACTATGTGACTAATGCACATTCCCCGCACTATCAAGAAAGATCCATGAGGCTAAGATCTGTTTATTTGTTGCATCTGCTCCCTGCTGTGTTGTGAACAGTCCCTGGCAGAGATCACCTAAAATGTTTATGGGACTAAGATAAAACAAATGAGTGGAGAATCTGTGGGATCAAGCATGTGACATCAGATGAGTATACTTGGGTTAAGCCATAAAATGATAAAGACAGCTCCCACTAGACCAGTGACTTGCATTTTACAAATGAAATAGGGAAATTGGAGGCATGGCCAACTGAAACCTTTCTGAGTTTAAAATAAGATGAACCCTTCCTCACACCAAGAGGCTTGGATGCTTGCTAGGATGTGGGTGCTATTCCAAGACATTATGTGATATGAACTTATCAAAGTCTAACTGGATGCCGAATACAACAGAAACACAAGCAACAAACACAACATGGAGGCTAGCAGAAACGGTCCCGAGAGAACCTGATGATGTTGGCTGAGCAAAACACATGATGTGGGAAAGAAAACTAAAGCTGGCCTTGTGAGATATGCTTCTCTTGTATCATTCTTGAGGCAATCAGCCCATAGACTCAACGGTGGTGAGGGTGAATGAGATTTGACATCTTCTTACTATGTCTGGGAGATACTTGCTTCCTCCTTGTGTGGCCTTAGGAAGACCTCAGCAACAGGGACCAGAAAGCCTCGGGAGGCAGCAATAGGTGAAGGAGGAGGCAGAACACACAGTGTTCTCAGAGGGACTTTGGAAGGATGGGTAACAATGCCAGAGAGCAGAAGAGGGGGACATGAACCCTTGTCCCGGATGCCACAGTGGTGAGGCACTTTAGTGGCTTAAACTGGAACAAGGCCAGTTCCAGTCTCACAGGAGCCTTGATATCATAAGCAGAAACTGCTTATGACAGATTTAAATTATTGTTCTTATAAGCAAAAATGGAAATGAATGTAAGGAGGTTTCTTATCAGCATCATTTTCGTGAAAAGCCCTCTTTGCTGGAGACAGAGGCATGACTTGTGTAAGAGAGGCTTCCTGATTCAGTGTTAGTGGCAAAACACTTGTGAGTCTTTGGGAGGCCCTGCTGCCCAATAATTAAATGGAGATCATGAGGAGCAGATGTCAATGCTTTACTTGGTGATTATATGGACCCTAAAATTCCCCACAGTGGTAATTGTGGGTTCTACCAACACCTCTGCTAAAAAAGCTAAATTCTATGAAACTAGACTAGGAGCTCAGTGGAGCCAACCAGCCACCTTAGCCAAGCCTTTAATCTTTAGCCACACCTTGGCAGATTAAAGCTGTGATCAGAAACAGAAATAAATAGAGAAAGCTGGGTGGAGGCAGAAACCATAGGCAAGCAAAGGTGTGGTCAGAAACAGAAAAAGATAAGAAATAAGAGACATAGAGTAAGACATTTAAAAATAACCTCTAAGTGGTTTAGAATGTGTTAAAATATATGTAAGTTTTTTGAATGAAGATGAAGTAGTAAAGCTACTAAAAGCCATTGGATTATAAATGCTGCTGGATTAATTCAACCTATACATTTTATAAATAAATTGACTTTAAAACTGAAATCAAAAGATACGCAACTTTTGAGGAGACATTTTCTTTTTCTTTTTACACAAAATGAGAGACTGGATTTATTCCTGCTTAAAGAAAATAGGGTTTGAATGAGGAAGAGTCCCTGAAAAGGCTACAATGGAAATGGATGGCCCAAATGATTCAGCATTTCAGAGAACCTCTACAGAAATGTCCTCTGCAGCCCTGCATCCAAAACAACTTCAAAAAGACTGGCTGAGATGACCGAGACTTGCAGACGACTTCACTAAGGATTTGTCCATAATCCTAAATTTTTCCTTGGATCCCCATAAGATTACCAGTGCCCCCAATCAGCAGGAAGAAACTACTCCCACATTCCCCCCAAAATGGTTATGGATGTTTGTCTTTGTTTACAGTGTTGGTAAAAAGTTGCTATAGATAATGGTGGGAAAGGCTATACAAAAGAAATTATATTTGGGGCTCTTGTTTTAAAAAGAAAAGACAGACATGTAGTAAGATTATGATCTGGTACATTGTCCTTTCTACTGCTTTAATAAAAATCTGATTGGCCAAAGGCAGGAAAGAGGTGTGGGTGGGGCTACCAGACTAAGAAAACTGTGGGAACAGGAAGAGCAGAGCAGAGACACCATGAGAGAAGCCAGCAGACACAGAGGAAAGGGCAACCATGCTGCTCTGAAAAAGAGTACCAAGCCCCATGGCCAAACAGATTCATGGAAATAGATTGAGTTAAGGTGAAAGAGCTGGCTAGCAATAGGTCTGAGCCAAAAGACAATCAGCAGAAAACTAATATAAGCCTTTGTGTGATTATTTGGTTCTAAGCAGCAGTGGGTCTACAAGTGGGTCCGAACCTCTGGGCTAGGCCTCAAAGTCTAGGCCAGAACCATGTGTTACACTTGTCCTTTGCCCAGAGCTAGCCATGAACTCTTACTGGTTTCTATAGGCTTCCGACTGTGTCAGATTCTCTGAAAGCAGACAAGCCTGATAGGTAGATACAGGCTTGACTGTTGGTTCCATTTTCTTAGTGGTCCCTATTGAAAGGCCCCTTCAGTGACCCTCCAGTGCATATGCTTTGTTTGACAGGGAACCACTGCCAATATGGGCAGCCAGACAGAAGAGTGTGGATGCATCAGAAGGTCATTCTTCTTGGAATTGCTCCTCCCAGTCACCCCCTTCAGTATCTCTATCATCTATGCACGGATCCTCCTGGCCTCCAAAGTCCCAGAGCCTCTCCTCGGGGTATCCCTTTTACACCCTCTGTGTGTGTTCTTCTACACTGCACGAGTTCTTCTGGTCTCCTAAAGGTGCCAGGCTTCACTCTGCTATCTCTCCTTCCCTTCCCAGCAGTTCCTTCCTTCACTCTGTCCCCCCCCCCCCGGACCCTTTCTCTCATTCTGGCTCTCCTCCACCTCCCCCAAGACACTCACCTTTCCCTGTCCCCTCCTCCACAGCCCATCTCCAGTTCCTCCTCCTCCCCCCAAAAGAGCAGACCAGCCAGCACCATGTCCATTTTTAGATGGCTGATTATGGTACTAGCTCACTTCTCTCACAGGCTGAAGTGACAGCTGTCCCATGCCTCCCTGGTCCACCCGCCAAACACACCCAGTCTTTTCCACAAGACCAAGTGCTTACAGACACCATGCCATACCCACAGAGATGTCTATTCGTCAGGACACCTGGTATGCCCATAGTGAACTCCCAAAACAATCAAAAGAAGTAGTCTCTTGCATGTCTAGAAATTACAATTTTATTTTTCCACACATTTGTGGCAGAACTTTTCAAAACCAATTAAGAATTTTTCATTAAGTTATAGACATAGATATGGAAATCATCATCAAATTTGATGAAGTATACAGATGGTCTAGCCTCGATCTGATGAATCACTTTGCCGACCCTTTTGGAGCCATCGTCGTTGGCATATTCAACAATTTGTCCTGTTAGATCATTAGAAGGTTCCAGGTACAAGTCTGGTTCAGGATCTTCATTGACCTTTGGTAAGACACGGAGGTCACCTTCTTTCAAATCATCTAAAAGCTGGTACACATACAGGATTGGGTCTTTCTCATAGGTGATGTAAAACCAAGCATTCATGATAGGGGCCTGAGCAAGGACCTTCCCCCTCCATCCGTGCTTAGAACCATCCTCACACTCAAATAAATGCTCTACTGCTTTGCCAACTAGAGTATCAGCAAGGATGGGATCAGGCACCTCAGATGCTCGGATATTTTCAGGCAGAAATTTAAGGGCCAATATTCTCTTATCCTTTTGCAGCTCTAATCCATAGACACAGTCAACTCCATCGTATTTCACCATAAAAAGGGAGGGATTGATTGAAACCTGATGCAGAATTGTTCCCTTCCATTGGGTAATCAGCCCATTCTCTTCCTGCCAATCATGAGAAAATCTACAGCCCACCATGTTCCCTTGGGCAGGGGATGGAGGGCTGCTCCTCTGCCTCTTCTGAGAGGGCTTTTTGTTGGTCAAGTTTGCATCCTTGACTCCTGCAGCCTCGGGGGTGTGTTGCCCTTTGGCCTCCAGGGTCCCCCAGTATGTTGGGCTGGGTCCTGGGTCCATGGCTGTGGAAGCGAAAAGGGAAAGGACCTTTAGGTGAGGAGCCAAAGGGCCATCATGTCCCCGTTTGATGCCCTCCACCCGGCTCCCTGGTCCCTAATTCCCCCTCCCCAAGGTACCTGAGGACAAGGATGGAGAACTGGATGGGCTCCTTCTGCTGTGCCCTGCTCTCCCGGGTGCCCTTGGCCCGTTGACAAGGTCTGGAGAGTGGCAGAGGGACGGAGGACCTGGGAAGGTTTAGAACAGAGGAACTGTAAACCCTTAAACTCAGCGGGTGCCAGGCATCCGCTGTCCTGCCCCAAGTTCCCTGGCAACAGGTGCCCCGCCCGCCCCTCCCAGCGACAGGAACAAACCAACTCTGAAGTGGAGCCCAGACGCGGGGCGAAGCCTCCCTGCCCCTCCACCTGCCCTTCACCCCGGTGGCCTGAGCGTCCCGGCCTGAGGCTCACAGTGTCCCAGCCCTCCCCGGCCGCTTCCTGGGACCCACCTCCGGGCTTCTCCGCGCTCATTTCCGAATCTGTGCCTGGCTCTCAACGCCGCCGGGACCCGGCTGCCGGCCGGGGATCCCCTTCCTCCTGAAGCCGCGTGCCAACAACGGCTACTCTGTTTCTCCTGGCGGCCCCTCCCCCACCGCTCCTGTCCCGCGCCCACCTAGGACGGCTTCTAGCCTGGTGTCTGTCGCGGGGTTCCAGGTTCTGCTCACGGATCAGACACCTTACGGGCCTTCTGCCTGCCCACACGTGAGGGCTGTCCCGAAGGGTGGCGGGGCTGTCGAAGGGAGCTCTGATGGTGCCCTGCAGCTGGTGGGCTCCTGAGTCCCTCAGGCTTCCTCTCCTGGAGGCTGCTGCCCTGCCACCTTGGGATTCCATGGCATGCTGCTCCTTACTCATTTTGTACATCTATTTGGGTCTTATTTTCTCACATGTGCACTTTTCCCTTTTATGCTAAAATTTGTAGGGCTTTTTGTTGTTGGTGGTGATCCAAATACAAATGCAAAGCAAGGGTTATTACAGCTGTCCAGCTGAGCTCAGCTCCTGACTGTCACACAGCAGTGCCAGTGGAGAAGAGCTCCCCCACTACTCAAAGCAGGACCTTTTTAAAACAAACATCAGACAAAGACCACAGAAATGCCTTTATCAGCCTGGGAAGTATGGGGCCACTTTCTATTGCCCAGAGGAAGTTTCTTTACTATTGCCATCTCATCCATCTGGTGGGCAGCTGCTAGCTGATTGGTTGTCTTAGGATGGGCAAAAGATACTTTGCAGCTGGGCTGGAATGTCCTCTCATTACCCAGGACCTGGGTCTAGACGTTTAGAAACTTCTCAGGATGGGGAACTAGAAAGTTCTCAGTCTCCAGAATAGCTCCTGGCCTCAAGATGGAGGGACTTTGGTTCTCACAATGGGTTTTTCATTGTTCTTCTTTTGTGGTCTGGAGCCCGTCGTCTTGCATTTCTTTTCATTATCATAGGCAAAGTCCTTTGAAGTCTTCTCTTGGCCTTCTCCTACTCTTTAGCTCCACCTTTCTACTTTCTTGCTTGAGGTACTTCCTTTTTGAAAATCTTTGAATTATTTACTATAGCAAGGTCCAAAAGATACCCCATTTCCCAAATAAAGGTGCAAGCCACGGACTTGGTCCAAAATTGAGTCTAAGTTAAGGTCAAACTGAAGTATATAGTAGGGTTTCTGGTGGTTAGATAACAGGCAGCATTTCTCAGGAACTATTGAAACTGGCTTGTCAGCCAAAAGTAATCACTGCCTTTGCCTTTACCTGGACAATCAAGTGGCTTGCTATAGACATACAACTCTGATTGCACATCAAAGCCCTTGCTAACCTTCAGGCTTCTCCCATCCCTATCCACACACCTTTGTTAAACATCTTAGCCCGGGCCTGGATCCCTGCCTCTCTCATTTCCTCCTTTATCCTAAATTCCCAGGCTGCTCCAAATCATGGGCTTGCTACACATAAGTACTTAGACAGAAATCTCTAAACTGACTTTTGTTAATCTGAATGGAGCTTTATAACTTTAGATTTTTATCACCAAATAGAATATACTTTATTCCAGAGTTAAATTACAGATACAATATGGTGTAACAAATATAACGTTACATTTCTATTATCATACAATAGTCTATAACAATCTAAAATATTTCTTTCGTCTAAAAGAAGATACAATGAAGAGAGAGCTCTTTGGGACTAAGAAGTGTCACGTGATATGTATTCTTTTGTTAAGGTTGGACCGAGCCAGCAAGACAAAGCGAGGCAGAGTCTTACGTCTCCATCTTAAAAAGAAAAGCAAAACAACATTATTCCACATGTGGGACCCAATGTATCACAAAAAATGGGCCCCGATTTACAAATGAGTGAAGCATTTATAGGGCAGGAAGTTGGGGGTCAGGAATGTGGCTACCTGAAGCTGTGTGGGTAACCACAATATCCACATAATCTGGCACACAAAGCTTTTCCAGAACAAACAGAAACTTAGTTAGATCTTATCCCAACAGGCAGAAACTCTGTCAGCATCTTGGGGATTTTACAATTCTCTGTCGATATTTATCATGTGGTGGGGGCTGTTGTGCACCATCTGGAAAGCCCCCGCCCCTTCATATCCCCACTTTCTCTAGCTTGGTCTCTAATCCTAGAGACCCTTATACCCTCCTAATGCTGCATACTGCTGCCTGGCCAGCATCAGTTTAACACCCCCAATCTGCCCTTGCAGGAAGTTGACAGTTCTAATTAACATACAGGGTCCAATGGTTATTACTAAGATCAGCACAATCAATGGTCCAGCTAAAGCAGATAACAGTGTCATAAGCCAGGGGGACTTAGCAAACCAAGGTTTAAGCCATCCCTGTTGTGCTTCATGTTTTCTCTCTCTCTCTCTCTCTCTTTCTCTCTCTCTCTCTCTCTCTCTCTCTCTCTCTCTCTCTCTCTCTCTCTCTCTAAGGTGCTCTCTAAGTTTGGTCATAGATTCTTTAACTATTTCTGAGTTATCAGCATAAAAACAACATTCTTCTCTTAGGGCAGCACATAGGCCTCCCTCTTTCATGAATAATAGGTCTAGCCCGAGTCTGTTCTGCAGTACTACTTCTGACAAGGAAGTTAAGGAATCTTGTAGAGCTGTTACTGAGGACTCTAGGGCTTTTAAGTCTTGGTCTATAGCAGTCTGTAGTAGAGCTATCTGTTGCGGCCCTTGTTTTAATGCCCCAGCTCCAGTTTCTACTCCAGCTGCAACACCTATTCCCATAAGTACGGCTATTGTCAATGATATAGGTTCTCTCTGAAATCTAGTTCTGCTTATCATCCTGTTCTCGAATTCTTCACCCCAATGATATACCACGTGGGGAACCAATTTTACCATAACACAAAAATGGACTGAATTATTGAACACCTGGGTGGACACGCAGGGGGTGAGTCCAGTATTGCACGCCTATCGGATCCCCTGAGGCGGGACCAGGTACTGATCATCTCCTGTGGAAAATACAGAAATAACTTGTGCACATGGGTGTCTGGCTGACTCTGGTGGCCTTCCCAGGCACGTTCCCTGCCCAGAAACCTCGGGGAGAGTTAGTCTATGATTCCCTTCACAGTTGCAGGAGGAGCTGGTGGTCACTGTGTAAGTCTCGTTGACCAATATCCCCACATAGTATGGTGGGGAGGCTATCAGACAGAGCCAGCAAGCCTGGATCAGAGCACTCTGGGTATAGTTAAGAGCTGCATATGCTCCTAAGACAAGGTTATATAAATTATCTGTGCCAGAAACCTGAGTAAGGGGCTGTGTCTTAACAGAGGGTTGAGGATTGTTTGGTTTGAGTGCGGGGTTTGGCCCTATCGCAACGAATTTTCAAACTGCTCCTGTAACTTTAAAATGAACAGCATACCAGGATCACTAGAAAGGCCCCCTGGGTTATATCATTTTAAGCCCCAGCTTTTTCCTACTTCCCACCCCGTGGCCTGTTTCCCTAGATCTGTAAAACTTAATTTGCCTAGCTAGGAGGTTCTTCTGTGTCTTGGTAAGTTTAATCAAATCCCGGGGTCCTGTAGCCTGCCCACTGGTTCCCGGTATTTAAATTCCCTGTATAGGAAGTCTCACATTCCCGTTTAGCACAGTAATGGCTTTCTGGCCCTCCACACTTACAGGGCTGCTCTCCTCCTGGGCATATATACAGGCCACAGCTCCGGAAGTGGTACTTATAGAGGCCTCTCGAGCAGTCAGTCTATGTTCCTTCAGCTAGTTTGCACAAATCAAAGGTAAATCGGAAAACCAGGGTATTTTAGGTCCAGTCTGAGAGGCCAGAACGAGGGTGGTCCCTGTTTCTGGACTAGAGATTGTCCAGGTACGGTCAAGTGGCAAGTGAGGATTGATCTCCTTTGCTTCTCTCGATGGAGGGAGGCTCACCCATAAGCCGAACCCGTAGTTTAAGAGGGTTTACAGTCTTTTCCAGCTTCCACTAGAGCTCCGGGGGTGCAGGTGCCAGTTTGAGGTGGGATGCTTGGATCCAGGATGCGATGCCATCGACCTTGACAGCAGTGGGAGTGGTTAGAAGCACCTGGTAGGGTCCCTTCCAGCGGGGCTCCAGGTCTGCACTTGGTGGCAGCGGATGTAGACAAAGTCCCTCACTTGGTGGCGATGTGGAATTTCTCTACCCTCAGGTCGATAGAGGTCAGACAGCTGCTGCTGCAGGAGCCTCTGGGTGTGCTCTAGCACCCACAGTCTATCGAGTAAGGGAGTGTGGAAAGAACTATCAGGCCACCCACTGGCTTCTGAAATAGGGCAGAGGTCTCTCCCCGGTGGGGGGGGGGGCGCGAGTGAGTCCTATACAAAACCTCAAGTGATATCAAGTTACACATAGAAGAAGGGGTTTTTCTGGCCCTAAAGAGGGCATAGAGTAGGAGCATTGTCCAATCCTTTAAGCCAGTCTCCAAGGTCAGTTTAGTTAGCGTCTCCTTGATTGTTCTATTCATCCTTTCTACCTGTCCTGAGCTCTGGGGTCTATATGCACAATGCAATCTCCCATCAATCCCCAGTATTCTGGCCACTCCCTGACTTACCTGGGCCACAAACGCCGGACCATAATCTGATCCTATTACCTTTTTGCGGTCCAAACTGAGGGAGGATTTCCTCCAGCAGTGTTTTTTTTTGGTTTTTTTTTTTGTTTTGTTTTTTTTTGTTTTTTTTTTTGTGACAGATGGGGCAGTCTCTTGCTTGGTGGGGAAGGTTTCTACCCACCTTAAAAATGTGTCTACAAAAACCAAGAGATATTTAAGCCCATACCTGTCAGGTTTTTCCCTAGTGAAGTCAATTTCCCAAAACTGCCCAGGTCGAGTGCCCCTCAGTCTCTTCCCCTCAGGAGTGGAGGATGGATGGGCATTCACTTTCTGGTATGCTCGACAGTTCTTCATTACCCAGTCTTCCAGCTCCTTCCTCTCAGTGAGGGAGAGGGGGTAAGTCTCTTGGTCTCTTAGGAGTTGCTGGAGTTTCTTTGACCCAAGGTGAGTGAATCGATGTACTTGCTTCAAATAGGTGAGGGCTTCAACTTCTATTCCCTGCGGGTTCTTCTCTGGAGGCGAGTCTGCTGAGGTCACTAGGAAGGTTTCTACTGGGGTGTCTCTTACAGTCACTGTTTGGGCCTCCTCATCTGCCTGTCTGTTACCTACTGCCACAGGGTCCGATCCCCTCTGATTGTTCACCCCGCACAATGAACAATAGCCAGTTCCTTGGGAAGCATTACTGCTGCCAGTAGGTCAAGGATATCTTTCTTGTGCTTAATTTCTCTGCCAGTTGAGGTTAATAGGCCTCTTTGCTGATAGACGGCACCGTGGGCATGGGCCATGGCAAAGGCATAGTGGCTATCCGTATAGATGGTTGCCTGTTTGCCTTCTGCTAGTGTCAGGGCCCTAGTTAGGGCTATGAGTTCGGCCTTTTGGGCAGATGTCCCTTCTTGCAGCCCCGAGGACCAGATAACCTTCGTTCTGTCTACTACTGCCGCCCCTGCTCGCCTCTTTCCCTCCTGGAGGAAGCTGCTCCCATCGGTGAACCAAAGTACCTCTGAATTGAGCAGTGGCTGGTCCCTCAGGTCCCGGCGAATTCCTGTTTCTTCCACTAGGATCTCTTGACAGGTGTGTAGTACTGGTTCCACGCCTTCATCTGGGAGCAGGGTTGCAGGGTTCAAGGAGACAGGGGGCCCAAAAGTCACTCGGTCTTTGTCCAAGAGAATGCTCTGGTAGTGAGTGAAACTACCATTAGACAGCCACCGATCTGGAGGCTGGCAGATCATGCTTTCTAGCGTGTGTGGGGCCATGATAGTCAGCTTCTGTCCCAGGGTGAGCTTATCAGCATCTTTGGCCAAAATGGCTGCGGCCGCTATCGCTTTCAGACAAATATGCCACCGGTCTTTTCCAGGGACCCAGGCCCTGCATCAGAACCCCCTTGACACTGCCTTTTTCTCGTCAACATAGAGGCTGAAAGGTTTGTCCACATCAGAGAGGGCCAGGGCCGGGGCTGACAAGAGTGCTTCTTTGATGGAATCAAAGGCCCTCTGTTGCTCCTTTCCCCACCGGAATATGGCATCCCCCTTGAGTAAGGGGCATAATGGGGCAGCAAGGGATGCGAACTCATGGATCCACAGTCTACAAAACCCAGCAGCTCCCCCAAAACGCGTGCAACTGCTTCCGGCTTGTGGGCGGGCGGAATCTGGGTTACAGTTTTCTTCCTGGCCTCTATTAGCCACAGCTTCCCTTCCCTAAGCATGTATCCCAGGAAGGTCACTTCCTGCTTACAAATTTGGGCTATTCTTTGCCAAAGCCCGGCATCCCAATCGGGCTAGTTCCTTCAGCAGTTCCCGTGTCCAGTACTCACAGTTCTCTCGGGTGGCAGTCACCAGCAATGGATCATCAACATATTGAAGCAGGGTAATCTCAGGGTGCTGAGTTCTGAAGGAGCTTAAGTCCTTGTGAAGGGCCTCATTGAAGATGGTGGGTGAGTTTTTAAACCCTTGAGGCAGGCGTGTCCAGGTCAGTTGGCCCGAGGACCCCGTCTCTGCGTCCACCCATCCAAAAGCGAATAAGGGCTGGCTATCCTTGTGCAGCGGCAGGCAGAAGAAAGCATCCTTTAGGTCTAAGACAGTGTACCAAGTCCTTTCTGGGTTCAGAGTGCTAAGCAGGTTATACGAATTTGGAACTGTGGGATGTACATACTGTACCCGGCTATTCACATCCCGTAGGTAGGTCTTGTACAGGTCTATAGTCCTCAGATCCCGGTTTCTTGACAGGTAACAGGGGCGTGTTCCAGGCTGACTGGCAGGGCCTCAATACCCCTAAGGTGAGGAGCTTCTGTATGTGGGGCCTGATTCCCTCTCGGGCTTCCCTGCTCATATAGTATTGCTTGACCCGTACTGGGGAGGCAGAGGGCTTCAAGGTCACTACCACTGGTGGCTGACTTACTGCCAGCCCCAATCCAGCAAGCTCTGCCCAGGAATTGGGGAACTGCCGCAGCCATGTTTGGATATCAGCCTCCCTCTGGGGTGACTCAGGTCCAGCATCCAACTGATATTCTTCTTCAACCGACAGGGTAAGGACTGTTACGGTGGGCTGGCTAACGAGGGGGTTCATAAACTCAACCTCAGGACCGTGGGGAGTGAATGTAATCCTCGCCCTCAACTTGGTTAGTAGGTCTCTTCCCATCAGGGGTGCGGGGCATTCAGGAATAACCAGAAAGGAATGCTGAACTTTTCCCTTTCCCAAATCCATAGTTCTCTTAGTAGTCCAAGCATGGTGACAGCTGCCATTTGCCCCCTGAACTAGAGAAGGCTTTCTAGAGAGTGGTCCAAGTGGGGTCTGCAGGGCTGAGAACACCGCTCCCATGTCTACCTCAAAGTCAGTTGGGGGTCCCTTCCACATCAAAAGCTACCCTGAGTTTGGGGAGAAGGACATAACTCCGACATCCCTTAAAGTCTTCTTCCAGAGCCAACATTGCAGGCCTTCGGCTGGGCTGGCCTTTTTTCTTTGGACAATTCTTGGCCCAGTGCCCTTCCTCTCTACAGTAGGCACACTGGTTGGGCCCCAATGATCGGCATGGGCCCAGGTTCCTACCTCTCCTATCTTCTTTCTTTCCTTCCACTACCGTGGTCAGTATTTTAGCTAATTCTCTATTTCTCTTCTTGTCCCTCATCCTCTTCTTCTCCTCTCGCAATTTTTCTCTTTTCTCTCTTCCTTTTTCTAACTGCTGTTCCATTTCCCTTTTGTAAAATACGTTCTCAGCTTCTTTCACCAGATCTCTCAAGGCCAGATCCTGCAGGCCGTCTAGTCTTTGCAACTTTCTTCTGATATCCAAAGCTGACTGACCTACAAATGCCATGGCTACTGACCCTCTCTGTTCTTCTGACTGTGAATCAAACAGGGTATACTTTTTATATGCCTCCATCAAGCGTTTCAGAAACACAGATGGTGACTCATCTGACCCTTGAATAACCTCCCTTACCTTGGCCAGATTGGTGGGTCTACAAGCCGTTGCCCTGAGACCCGCCACTAGAGTCTGACTGTAGGTGGACAGATGCTCCCTACCTGCCGGAGTACTAAAGTCCCAATCAGGGCATCGCAGGGGGAAGTAGTCATCAATCACATTTGGGAGCTGGGTTGGTTTCATGTCCTGTCCTGGGAAATTCTCCAGCAGGATATGATCATGCTCTTCTGTGGTAAAGAGCATCCCCAGGAGCCGCTGACAGTCATCCCAGGTGGGTTGGTGGGAGAACATGAGGGATTCTACCAGACTGGTTAGTCTAGCAGGATCCTCTGAGAAAGAGGGATTGTTATTCTTCCAGTTATAGACATCAGAGAAGGAGAAGGGCCAGTACTGGAGAGCCGGCATTTCTCCATCCTGATCATTATCTACCATAGGGCCGAAAGGACACAGAGGAGGAGTCACAGGTGCATCTGGGGCTTGCAGGGCTAGTGACTCTGAAGTCCTACCACGGGTCCCTCGAGGTCTTCGGTCCTGGGGGTGTGGGTGGGGGGCACATAGGGCGCAGGAGGGAGAGGCAGAGGCAAGCCAGGAACAGGAGCTGGAGGAGGATGATAGGGTGGACGGACATCAGAATCAAAGAGAATGAGGTTCTGAGACTCAGGGAGGACAGAGCCAGATTTCAGCGAAGGAGGCAAGGGCTTAGCCGGGAGGATAGAGGCAGCCAGAGGAGGCAGGAAGGGCTGGACCCAGTCCGGTGGATTTTCACAGAGGTCTTCCCAGACCCAGATGTAGGGCTGCTGGTCAGGATGGCCGTGAGGGCCAGGCTGAAAAACAACAGCCTTCATGGCCTGAACAAGAGGGAGATGAAAGGAACCTCCATGTGGCCACCCAACTCCACGCATGGGCCACTCTGCTGAATAGAATGTCCTCCATTTTCTCTTCTTAACTGGGAGAGAAAGATTGTGGGCCCGATCCACTACCTCAGACCAATGATCCAGGGTTATGGACAGGGGAGTAGACTTGGTTTGACCCACAGTGGAGGGAGTTTCACGAACAACAGAAGACACAAGGACACAAAAGAGAAGGACAGAAAGACAAACACATATACATTGGTGCCATGAAAAGCAAAAATAAATCTAACGGGTCTAACGGTTCGGAACTCTGATACTGACCAGAAGCTGGCAATAAGAAGGTAGACTCTGCCACCTGATATCGGATGTCTAGGCATCCCTGGTCGCCCTCCTAGTCTGAAGTGTCCTCCAGACCTCGTCAGTCACTGCCCATAGGGGTTTCACGCCGCAGTTTCAGTGGCCACCACCACCAGCGTACTCACCAGACACTCGCACTCCTCAAATCTCAGTGGAACCTCCAAATGTTAAGGTTGGAGTGAGCGAGTGAGACAAAGCGAGGCAGAGTCTTAGGTCTCCGTCTTAAAAAGAAAAGCAAAACAACTTTATTCCATATGTGGGACCCAATGTATCACAAAAAATGGGCCCCGATTTACAAATGAGTGAAGCATTTATAGGGCAGGAAGTTGGGGGTCAGGAATGTGGCTACCTGAAGCTGTGTGGGTAATCACAGTATCCACATAATCTGGCACACAAAGCTTTTCCAGAACAAACAGATACTTAGTTAGATCTTATCACAACAGGCAGAAACTCTGTCAGCATCTTGGGGATTTTACAATTCTCTGTTGATATTTATCATGTGGTGGGGGCTGTTGTGCACCATCTGGAAAGCCCCCGCCCCTTCATATCCCCACTTTCTCTAGCTTGGTCTCTAATCCTAGAGACCCTTATCCCCTCCTAATGCTGCATACTGCTGCCTGGCCAGCATCAGTTTAACACCCCCAATCTGCCCTTGCAGGAAGTTGACAGTTCTAATTAACATACAGGGTCCAATGGTTATTACTAAGATCAGCACAATCAATGGTCCAGCTAAAGCAGATAACAGTGTCTTAAGCCAGGGGGACTTAGCAAACCAAGGTTTAAACCATCCCTGTTGTGCTTCATGTTTTCTCTCTCTCTCTCTCTCTCTCTCTCTCTCTCTCTCTCTCTCTCTCTCTCTCTCAGGTGCTCTCTAAGTTTGGTCATAGATTCTTTAACTATTTCTGAGTTATCAGCATAAAAACAACATTTTTCTCTTAGGGCAGCACATAGGCCTCCCTCTTTCATGAATAATAGGTCTAGCCCGAGTCTGTTCTGCAGTACTACTTCTGACAAGGAAGTTAAGGAATCTTGTAGAGCTGTTACTGAGGACTCTAGGGCTTTTAAGTCTTGGTCTATAGCAGTCTGTAGTAGAGCTATCTGTTGCGGCCCTTGTTTTAATGCCCCAGCTCCAGTTTCTACTCCAGCTGCAACACCTATTCCCAAAAGTACGGCTATTGTCAATGATATAGGTTCTCTCTGAAATCTAGTTCTGCTTATCATCCTGTTCTCGAATTCTTCACCCCAATGATATACCACGTGGGGAACCAATTTTACCATAACACAAAAATGGACTGAATTATTGAACACCTGGGTGGACACGCAGGGGGTGAGTCCAGTATTGCACGCCTATCGGATCCCCTGAGGCGGGACCAGGTACTGATCATCTCCTGTGGAAAATACAGAAATAACTTGTGCACATGGGTGTCTGGCTGACTCTGGTGGCCTTCCCAGGCACGTTCCCTGCCCAGAAACCTCGGGGAGAGTTAGTCTATGATTCCCTTCACAGTTGCAGGAGGAGCTGGTGGTCACTGTGTAAGTCTCGTTGACCAATATCCCCTCATAGTATGGTGGGGAGGCTATCAGACAGAGCCAGCAAGCCTGGATCAGAGCACTCTGGGTATAGTTAAGAGCTGCATATGCTACCAAGACAAGGTTATATAAATTATCTATGCCAGAAACCTGAGTAGGGGGCTGTATCTTACAGAGGGTTGAGGATTGTTTGGTTTGAGTGCGGGGTTTGGCCCTATCGCAACGAATTTTGCAAACTGCTCCTGTAACTTTAAAATGAACAGCATACCAGGATCACTAGAAAGGCCCCCTGGGTTATATCATTTTAAGCCCCAGCTTTTTCCTACTTCCCACCCCGTGGCCTGTTTCCCTAGATCTGTAAAACTTAATTTGCTTAGCTAGGAGGTTCTTCTGTGTCTTGGTAAGTTTAATCAAATCCCGGGGTCCTGTAGCCTGCCCACTGGTTCCCGGTATTTAAATTCCCTGTATAGGAAGTCTCACATTCCCGTTTAGCACAGTAATGGCTTTCTGGCCCTCCACACTTACAGGGCTGCTCTCCTCCTGGGCATATATACAGGCCACAGCTCCGGAAGTGGTACTTATAGAGGCCTCTCGAGCAGTCAGTCTATGTTCCTTCAGCTAGTTTGCACAAATCAAAGGTAAATCGGAAAACCAGGGTATTTTAGGTCCAGTCTGAGAGGCCAGAACGAGGGTGGTCCCTGATTCTGGACTAGAGATTGTCCAGGTACGGTCAAGTGGCAAGTGAGGATTGATCTCCTTTGCTTCTCTCGATGGAGGGAGGCTCACCCATAAGCCGAACCCGTAGTTTAAGAGGGTTTACAGTCTTTTCCAGCTTCCACTGGAGCTCCGGGGGTGCAGGTGCCAGTTTGAGGTGGGATGCTTGGATCCAGGATGCGATGCCATCGACCTTGACAGCAGTGGGAGTGGTTAGAAGCACCTGGTAGGGTCCCTTCCAGCGGGGCTCCAGGTCTGCACTTGGTGGCAGCGGATGTAGACAAAGTCCCTCACTTGGTGGCGATGTGGAATTTCTCTACCCTCAGGTCGATAGAGGTCAGACAGCTGCTGCTGCAGGAGCCTCTGGGTGTGCTCTAGCACCCACAGTCTATCGAGTAAGGGAGTGTGGAAAGAACTATCAGGCCACCCACTGGCTTCTGAAATAGGGCAGAGGTCTCTCCCCGGTGGGGGGGGGCACGAGTGAGTCCTATACAAAACCTCAAGTGATATCAAGTTACACATAGAAGAAGGGGTTTTTCTGGCCCTAAAGAGGGCATAGAGTAGGAGCATTGTCCAATCCTTTAAGCCAGTCTCCAAGGTCAGTTTAGTTAGGGTCTCCTTGATTGTTCTATTCATCCTTTCTACCTGTCCTGAGCTCTGGGGTCTATATGCACAATGCAATCTCCCATCAATCCCCAGTATTCTGGCCACTCCCTGACTTACCTGGGCCACAAACGCCGGACCATAATCTGATCCTATTACCTTTTTGCGGTCCAAACTGAGGGAGGATTTCCTCCAGCAGTGTTTTTTTTTTGTTTTTTTTTGTTTTGTTTTTTTTTGTTTTTTGTTTTTTTTTTTGTGACAGATGGGGCAGTCTCTTGCTTGGTGGGGAAGGTTTCTACCCACCTTAAAAATGTGTCTACAAAAACCAAGAGATATTTAAGCCCATACCTGTCAGGTTTTTCCCTAGTGAAGTCAATTTCCCAAAACTGCCCAGGTCGAGTGCCCCTCAGTCTCTTCCCCTCAGGAGTGGAGGATGGATGGGCATTCACTTTCTGGTATGCTCGACAGTTCTTCATTACCCAGTCTTCCAGCTCCTTCCTCTCAGTGAGGGAGAGGGGGTAAGTCTCTTGGTCTCTTAGGAGTTGCTGGAGTTTCTTTGACCCAAGGTGAGTGAATCGATGTACTTGCTTCAAATAGGTGAGGGCTTCAACTTCTATTCCCTGTGGGTTCTTCTCTGGAGGCGAGTCTGCTGAGGTCACTAGGAAGGTTTCTACTGGGGTGTCTCTTACAGTCACTGTTTGGGCCTCCTCATCTGCCTGTCTGTTACCTACTGCCACAGGGTCCGATCCCCTCTGATTGTTCACCCCGCACAATGAACAATAGCCAGTTCCTTGGGAAGCATTACTGCTGCCAGTAGGTCAAGGATATCTTTCTTGTGCTTAATTTCTCTGCCAGTTGAGGTTAATAGGCCTCTTTGCTGATAGACGGCACCGTGGGCATGGGCCATGGCAAAGGCATAGTGGCTATCCGTATAGATGGTTGCCTGTTTGCCTTCTGCTAGTGTCAGGGCCCTAGTTAGGGCTATGAGTTCGGCCTTTTGGGCAGATGTCCCTTCTTGCAGCCCCGAGGACCAGATAACCTTCGTTCTGTCTACTACTGCCGCCCCTGCTCGCCTCTTTCCCTCCTGGAGGAAGCTGCTCCCATCGGTGAACCAAAGTACCTCTGAATTGAGCAGTGGCTGGTCCCTCAGGTCCCGGCGAATTCCTGTTTCTTCCACTAGGATCTCTTGACAGGTGTGTAGTACTGGTTCCACGCCTTCATCTGGGAGCAGGGTTGCAGGGTTCAAGGAGACAGGGGGCCCAAAAGTCACTCGGTCTTTGTCCAAGAGAATGCTCTGGTAGTGAGTGAAACTACCATTAGACAGCCACCGATCTGGAGGCTGGCAGATCATGCTTTCTAGCGTGTGTGGGGCCATGATAGTCAGCTTCTGTCCCAGGGTGAGCTTATCAGCATCTTTGGCCAAAATGGCTGCGGCCGCTATCGCTTTCAGACAAATATGCCACCGGTCTTTTCCAGGGACCCAGGCCCTGCATCAGAACCCCCTTGACACTGCCTTTTTCTCGTCAACATAGAGGCTGAAAGGTTTGTCCACATCAGAGAGGGCCAGGGCCGGGGCTGACAAGAGTGCTTCTTTGATGGAATCAAAGGCCCTCTGTTGCTCCTTTCCCCACCGGAATATGGCATCCCCCTTGAGTAAGGGGCATAATGGGGCAGCAAGGGATGCGAACTCATGGATCCACAGTCTACAAAACCCAGCAGCTCCCCCAAAACGCGTGCAACTGCTTCCGGCTTGTGGGCGGGCGGAATCTGGGTTACAGTTTTCTTCCTGGCCTCTATTAGCCACAGCTTCCCTTCCCTAAGCATGTATCCCAGGAAGGTCACTTCCTGCTTACAAATTTGGGCTATTCTTTGCCAAAGCCCGGCATCCCAATCGGGCTAGTTCCTTCAGCAGTTCCCGTGTCCAGTACTCACAGTTCTCTCGGGTGGCAGTCACCAGCAATGGATCATCAACATATTGAAGCAGGGTAATCTCAGGGTGCTGAGTTCTGAAGGAGCTTAAGTCCTTGTGAAGGGCCTCATTGAAGATGGTGGGTGAGTTTTTAAACCCTTGAGGCAGGCGTGTCCAGGTCAGTTGGCCCGAGGACCCCGTCTCTGCGTCCACCCATCCAAAAGCGAATAAGGGCTGGCTATCCTTGTGCAGCGGCAGGCAGAAGAAAGCATCCTTTAGGTCTAAGACAGTGTACCAAGTCCTTTCTGGGTTCAGAGTGCTAAGCAGGTTATACGAATTTGGAACTGTGGGATGTACATACTGTACCCGGCTATTCACATCCCGTAGGTAGGTCTTGTACAGGTCTATAGTCCTCAGATCCCGGTTTCTTGACAGGTAACAGGGGCGTGTTCCAGGCTGACTGGCAGGGCCTCAATACCCCTAAGGTGAGGAGCTTCTGTATGTGGGGCCTGATTCCCTCTCGGGCTTCCCTGCTCATATAGTATTGCTTGACCCGTACTGGGGAGGCAGAGGGCTTCAAGGTCACTACCACTGGTGGCTGACTTACTGCCAGCCCCAATCCAGCAAGCTCTGCCCAGGAATTGGGGAACTGCCGCAGCCATGTTTGGATATCAGCCTCCCTCTGGGGTGACTCAGGTCCAGCATCCAACTGATATTCTTCTTCAACCGACAGGGTAAGGACTGTTACGGTGGGCTGGCTAACGAGGGGGTTCATAAACTCAACCTCAGGACCGTGGGGAGTGAATGTAATCCTCGCCCTCAACTTGGTTAGTAGGTCTCTTCCCATCAGGGGTGCGGGGCATTCAGGAATAACCAGAAAGGAATGCTGAACTTTTCCCTTTCCCAAATCCATAGTTCTCTTAGTAGTCCAAGCATGGTGACAGCTGCCATTTGCCCCCTGAACTAGAGAAGGCTTTCTAGAGAGTGGTCCAAGTGGGGTCTGCAGGGCTGAGAACACCGCTCCCATGTCTACCTCAAAGTCAGTTGGGGGTCCCTTCCACATCAAAAGCTACCCTGAGTTTGGGGAGAAGGACATAACTCCGACATCCCTTAAAGTCTTCTTCCAGAGCCAACATTGCAGGCCTTCGGCTGGGCTGGCCTTTTTTCTTTGGACAATTCTTGGCCCAGTGCCCTTCCTCTCTACAGTAGGCACACTGGTTGGGCCCCAATGATCGGCATGGGCCCAGGTTCCTACCTCTCCTATCTTCTTTCTTTCCTTCCACTACCGTGGTCAGTATTTTAGCTAATTCTCTATTTCTCTTCTTGTCCCTCATCCTCTTCTTCTCCTCTCGCAATTTTTCTCTTTTCTCTCTTCCTTTTTCTAACTGCTGTTCCATTTCCCTTTTGTAAAATACGTTCTCAGCTTCTTTCACCAGATCTCTCAAGGCCAGATCCTGCAGGCCGTCTAGTCTTTGCAACTTTCTTCTGATATCCAAAGCTGACTGACCTACAAATGCCATGGCTACTGACCCTCTCTGTTCTTCTGACTGTGAATCAAACAGGGTATACTTTTTATATGCCTCCATCAAGCGTTTCAGAAACACAGATGGTGACTCATCTGACCCTTGAATAACCTCCCTTACCTTGGCCAGATTGGTGGGTCTACAAGCCGTTGCCCTGAGACCCGCCACTAGAGTCTGACTGTAGGTGGACAGATGCTCCCTACCTGCCGGAGTACTAAAGTCCCAATCAGGGCATCGCAGGGGGAAGTAGTCATCAATCACATTTGGGAGCTGGGTTGGTTTCATGTCCTGTCCTGGGAAATTCTCCAGCAGGATATGATCATGCTCTTCTGTGGTAAAGAGCATCCCCAGGAGCCGCTGACAGTCATCCCAGGTGGGTTGGTGGGAGAACATGAGGGATTCTACCAGACTGGTTAGTCTAGCAGGATCCTCTGAGAAAGAGGGATTGTTATTCTTCCAGTTATAGACATCAGAGAAGGAGAAGGGCCAGTACTGGAGAGCCGGCATTTCTCCATCCTGATCATTATCTACCATAGGGCCGAAAGGACACAGAGGAGGAGTCACAGGTGCATCTGGGGCTTGCAGGGCTAGTGACTCTGAAGTCCTACCACGGGTCCCTCGAGGTCTTCGGTCCTGGGGGTGTGGGTGGGGGGCACATAGGGCGCAGGAGGGAGAGGCAGAGGCAAGCCAGGAACAGGAGCTGGAGGAGGATGATAGGGTGGACGGACATCAGAATCAAAGAGAATGAGGTTCTGAGACTCAGGGAGGACAGAGCCAGATTTCAGCGAAGGAGGCAAGGGCTTAGCCGGGAGGATAGAGGCAGCCAGAGGAGGCAGGAAGGGCTGGACCCAGTCCGGTGGATTTTCACAGAGGTCTTCCCAGACCCAGATGTAGGGCTGCTGGTCAGGATGGCCGTGAGGGCCAGGCTGAAAAACAACAGCCTTCATGGCCTGAACAAGAGGGAGATGAAAGGAACCTCCATGTGGCCACCCAACTCCACGCATGGGCCACTCTGCTGAATAGAATGTCCTCCATTTTCTCTTCTTAACTGGGAGAGAAAGATTGTGGGCCCGATCCACTACCTCAGACCAATGATCCAGGGTTATGGACAGGGGAGTAGACTTGGTTTGACCCACGGTGGAGGGAGTTTCACGAACAACAGAAGACACAAGGACACAAAAGAGAAGGACAGAAAGACAAACACATATACATTGGTGCCATGAAAAGCAAAAATAAATCTAACGGGTCTAACGGTTCGGAACTCTGATACTGACCAGAAGCTGGCAATAAGAAGGTAGACTCTGCCACCTGATATCGGATGTCTAGGCATCCCTGGTCGCCCTCCTAGTCTGAAGTGTCCTCCAGACCTCGTCAGTCACTGCCCATAGGGGTTTCACGCCGCAGTTTCAGTGGCCACCACCACCAGCGTACTCACCAGACACTCGCACTCCTCAAATCTCAGAGGAACCTCCAAATGTTAAGGTTGGAGTGAGCGAGTGAGACAAAGCGAGGCAGAGTCTTAGGTCTCCGTCTTAAAAAGAAAAGCAAAACAACTTTATTCCATATGTGGGACCCAATGTATCACAAAAAATGGGCCCCGATTTACAAATGAGTGAAGCATTTATAGGGCAGGAAGTTGGGGGTCAGGAATGTGGCTACCTGAAGCTGTGTGGGTAATCACAGTATCCACATAATCTGGCACACAAAGCTTTTCCAGAACAAACAGATACTTAGTTAGATCTTATCACAACAGGCAGAAACTCTGTCAGCATCTTGGGGATTTTACAATTCTCTGTTGATATTTATCATGTGGTGGGGGCTGTTGTGCACCATCTGGAAAGCCCCCGCCCCTTCATATCCCCACTTTCTCTAGCTTGGTCTCTAATCCTAGAGACCCTTATCCCCTCCTAATGCTGCATACTGCTGCCTGGCCAGCATCAGTTTAACACCCCCAATCTGCCCTTGCAGGAAGTTGACAGTTCTAATTAACATACAGGGTCCAATGGTTATTACTAAGATCAGCACAATCAATGGTCCAGCTAAAGCAGATAACAGTGTCTTAAGCCAGGGGGACTTAGCAAACCAAGGTTTAAACCATCCCTGTTGTGCTTCATGTTTTCTCTCTCTCTCTCTCTCTCTCTCTCTCTCTCTCTCTCTCTCTCTCTCTCTCTCTCTGGTGCTCTCTAAGTTTGGTCATAGATTCTTTAACTATTTCTGAGTTATCAGCATAAAAACAACATTTTTCTCTTAGGGCAGCACATAGGCCTCCCTCTTTCATGAATAATAGGTCTAGCCCGAGTCTGTTCTGCAGTACTACTTCTGACAAGGAAGTTAAGGAATCTTGTAGAGCTGTTACTGAGGACTCTAGGGCTTTTAAGTCTTGGTCTATAGCAGTCTGTAGTAGAGCTATCTGTTGCGGCCCTTGTTTTAATGCCCCAGCTCCAGTTTCTACTCCAGCTGCAACACCTATTCCCAAAAGTACGGCTATTGTCAATGATATAGGTTCTCTCTGAAATCTAGTTCTGCTTATCATCCTGTTCTCGAATTCTTCACCCCAATGATATACCACGTGGGGAACCAATTTTACCATAACACAAAAATGGACTGAATTATTGAACACCTGGGTGGACACGCAGGGGGTGAGTCCAGTATTGCACGCCTATCGGATCCCCTGAGGCGGGACCAGGTACTGATCATCTCCTGTGGAAAATACAGAAATAACTTGTGCACATGGGTGTCTGGCTGACTCTGGTGGCCTTCCCAGGCACGTTCCCTGCCCAGAAACCTCGGGGAGAGTTAGTCTATGATTCCCTTCACAGTTGCAGGAGGAGCTGGTGGTCACTGTGTAAGTCTCGTTGACCAATATCCCCTCATAGTATGGTGGGGAGGCTATCAGACAGAGCCAGCAAGCCTGGATCAGAGCACTCTGGGTATAGTTAAGAGCTGCATATGCTACCAAGACAAGGTTATATAAATTATCTATGCCAGAAACCTGAGTAGGGGGCTGTATCTTACAGAGGGTTGAGGATTGTTTGGTTTGAGTGCGGGGTTTGGCCCTATCGCAACGAATTTTGCAAACTGCTCCTGTAACTTTAAAATGAACAGCATACCAGGATCACTAGAAAGGCCCCCTGGGTTATATCATTTTAAGCCCCAGCTTTTTCCTACTTCCCACCCCGTGGCCTGTTTCCCTAGATCTGTAAAACTTAATTTGCTTAGCTAGGAGGTTCTTCTGTGTCTTGGTAAGTTTAATCAAATCCCGGGGTCCTGTAGCCTGCCCACTGGTTCCCGGTATTTAAATTCCCTGTATAGGAAGTCTCACATTCCCGTTTAGCACAGTAATGGCTTTCTGGCCCTCCACACTTACAGGGCTGCTCTCCTCCTGGGCATATATACAGGCCACAGCTCCGGAAGTGGTACTTATAGAGGCCTCTCGAGCAGTCAGTCTATGTTCCTTCAGCTAGTTTGCACAAATCAAAGGTAAATCGGAAAACCAGGGTATTTTAGGTCCAGTCTGAGAGGCCAGAACGAGGGTGGTCCCTGTTTCTGGACTAGAGATTGTCCAGGTACGGTCAAGTGGCAAGTGAGGATTGATCTCCTTTGCTTCTCTCGATGGAGGGAGGCTCACCCATAAGCCGAACCCGTAGTTTAAGAGGGTTTACAGTCTTTTCCAGCTTCCACTGGAGCTCCGGGGGTGCAGGTGCCAGTTTGAGGTGGGATGCTTGGATCCAGGATGCGATGCCATCGACCTTGACAGCAGTGGGAGTGGTTAGAAGCACCTGGTAGGGTCCCTTCCAGCAGGGCTCCAGGTCTGCACTTGGTGGCAGCGGATGTAGACAAAGTCCCTCACTTGGTGGCGATGTGGAATTTCTCTACCCTCAGGTCGATAGAGGTCATACAGCTGCTGCTGCAGGAGCCTCTGGGTGTGCTCTAGCACCCACAGTCTATCGAGTAAGGGAGTGTGGAAAGAACTATCAGGCCACCCACTGGCTTCTGAAATAGGGCAGAGGTCTCTCCCCGGTGGGGGGGGGCGCGAGTGAGTCCTATACAAAACCTCAAGTGATATCAAGTTACACATAGAAGAAGGGGTTTTTCTGGCCCTAAAGAGGGCATAGAGTAGGAGCATTGTCCAATCCTTTAAGCCAGTCTCCAAGGTCAGTTTAGTTAGGGTCTCCTTGATTGTTCTATTCATCCTTTCTACCTGTCCTGAGCTCTGGGGTCTATATGCACAATGCAATCTCCCATCAATCCCCAGTATTCTGGCCACTCCCTGACTTACCTGGGCCACAAACGCCGGACCATAATCTGATCCTATTACCTTTTTGCGGTCCAAACTGAGGGAGGATTTCCTCCAGCAGTGTTTTTTTTTTGTTTTTTTTTGTTTTGTTTTTTTTTGTTTTTTGTTTTTTTTTGTGACAGATGGGGCAGTCTCTTGCTTGGTGGGGAAGGTTTCTACCCACCTTAAAAATGTGTCTACAAAAACCAAGAGATATTTAAGCCCATACCTGTCAGGTTTTTCCCTAGTGAAGTCAATTTCCCAAAACTGCCCAGGTCGAGTGCCCCTCAGTCTCTTCCCCTCAGGAGTGGAGGATGGATGGGCATTCACTTTCTGGTATGCTCGACAGTTCTTCATTACCCAGTCTTCCAGCTCCTTCCTCTCAGTGAGGGAGAGGGGGTAAGTCTCTTGGTCTCTTAGGAGTTGCTGGAGTTTCTTTGACCCAAGGTGAGTGAATCGATGTACTTGCTTCAAATAGGTGAGGGCTTCAACTTCTATTCCCTGTGGGTTCTTCTCTGGAGGCGAGTCTGCTGAGGTCACTAGGAAGGTTTCTACTGGGGTGTCTCTTACAGTCACTGTTTGGGCCTCCTCATCTGCCTGTCTGTTACCTACTGCCACAGGGTCCGATCCCCTCTGATTGTTCACCCCGCACAATGAACAATAGCCAGTTCCTTGGGAAGCATTACTGCTGCCAGTAGGTCAAGGATATCTTTCTTGTGCTTAATTTCTCTGCCAGCTGAGGTTAATAGGCCTCTTTGCTGATAGACGGCACCGTGGGCATGGGCCATGGCAAAGGCATAGTGGCTATCCGTATAGATGGTTGCCTGTTTGCCTTCTGCTAGTGTCAGGGCCCTAGTTAGGGCTATGAGTTCGGCCTTTTGGGCAGATGTCCCTTCTTGCAGCCCCGAGGACCAGATAACCTTCGTTCTGTCTACTACTGCCGCCCCTGCTCGCCTCTTTCCCTCCTGGAGGAAGCTGCTCCCATCGGTGAACCAAAGTACCTCTGAATTGAGCAGTGGCTGGTCCCTCAGGTCCCGGCGAATTCCTGTTTCTTCCACTAGGATCTCTTGACAGGTGTGTAGTACTGGTTCCACGCCTTCATCTGGGAGCAGGGTTGCAGGGTTCAAGGAGACAGGGGGCCCAAAAGTCACTCGGTCTTTGTCCAAGAGAATGCTCTGGTAGTGAGTGAAACTACCATTAGACAGCCACCGATCTGGAGGCTGGCAGATCATGCTTTCTAGCGTGTGTGGGGCCATGATAGTCAGCTTCTGTCCCAGGGTGAGCTTATCAGCATCTTTGGCCAAAATGGCTGCGGCCGCTATCGCTTTCAGACAAATATGCCACCGGTCTTTTCCAGGGACCCAGGCCCTGCATCAGAACCCCCTTGACACTGCCTTTTTCTCGTCAACATAGAGGCTGAAAGGTTTGTCCACATCAGAGAGGGCCAGGGCCGGGGCTGACAAGAGTGCTTCTTTGATGGAATCAAAGGCCCTCTGTTGCTCCTTTCCCCACCGGAATATGGCATCCCCCTTGAGTAAGGGGCATAATGGGGCAGCAAGGGATGCGAACTCATGGATCCACAGTCTACAAAACCCAGCAGCTCCCCAAAACGCGTGCAACTGCTTCCGGCTTGTGGGCGGGCGGAATCTGGGTTACAGTTTTCTTCCTGGCCTCTATTAGCCACAGCTTCCCTTCCCTAAGCATGTATCCCAGGAAGGTCACTTCCTGCTTACAAATTTGGGCTATTCTTTGCCAAAGCCCGGCATCCCAATCGGGCTAGTTCCTTCAGCAGTTCCCGTGTCCAGTACTCACAGTTCTCTCGGGTGGCAGTCACCAGCAATGGATCATCAACATATTGAAGCAGGGTAATCTCAGGGTGCTGAGTTCTGAAGGAGCTTAAGTCCTTGTGAAGGGCCTCATTGAAGATGGTGGGTGAGTTTTTAAACCCTTGAGGCAGGCGTGTCCAGGTCAGTTGGCCCGAGGACCCCGTCTCTGCGTCCACCCATCCAAAAGCGAATAAGGGCTGGCTATCCTTGTGCAGCGGCAGGCAGAAGAAAGCATCCTTTAGGTCTAAGACAGTGTACCAAGTCCTTTCTGGGTTCAGAGTGCTAAGCAGGTTATACGAATTTGGAACTGTGGGATGTACATACTGTACCCGGCTATTCACATCCCGTAGGTAGGTCTTGTACAGGTCTATAGTCCTCAGATCCCGGTTTCTTGACAGGTAACAGGGGCGTGTTCCAGGCTGACTGGCAGGGCCTCAATACCCCTAAGGTGAGGAGCTTCTGTATGTGGGGCCTGATTCCCTCTCGGGCTTCCCTGCTCATATAGTATTGCTTGACCCGTACTGGGGAGGCAGAGGGCTTCAAGGTCACTACCACTGGTGGCTGACTTACTGCCAGCCCCAATCCAGCAAGCTCTGCCCAGGAATTGGGGAACTGCAAGCAGCCATGTTTGGATATCAGCCTCCCTCTGGGGTGACTCAGGTCCAGCATCCAACTGATATTCTTCTTCAACCGACAGGGTAAGGACTGTTACGGTGGGCTGGCTAACGAGGGGGTTCATAAACTCAACCTCAGGACCGTGGGGAGTGAATGTAATCCTCGCCCTCAACTTGGTTAGTAGGTCTCTTCCCATCAGGGGTGCGGGGCATTCAGGAATAACCAGAAAGGAATGCTGAACTTTTCCCTTTCTCAAATCCATAGTTCTCTTAGTAGTCCAAGCATGGTGACAGCTGCCATTTGCCCCCTGAACTAGAGAAGGCTTTCTAGAGAGTGGTCCAAGTGGGGTCTGCAGGGCTGAGAACACCGCTCCCATGTCTACCTCAAAGTCAGTTGGGGGTCCCTTCCACATCAAAAGCTACCCTGAGTTTGGGGAGAGGGACCTAACTCCGACATCCCTTAAAGTCTTCTTCCAGAGCCAACATTGCAGGCCTTCGGCTGGGCTGGCCTTTTTTCTTTGGACAATTCTTGGCCCAGTGCCCTTCCTCTCTACAGTAGGCACACTGGTTGGGCCCCAATGATCGGCATGGGCCCAGGTTCCTACCTCTCCTATCTTCTTTCTTTCCTTCCACTACCGTGGTCAGTATTTTAGCTAATTCTCTATTTCTCTTCTTGTCCCTCATCCTCTTCTTCTCCTCTCGCAATTTTTCTCTTTTCTCTCTTCCTTTTTCTAACTGCTGTTCCATTTCCCTTTTGTAAAATACGTTCTCAGCTTCTTTCACCAGATCTCTCAAGGCCAGATCCTGCAGGCCGTCTAGTCTTTGCAACTTTCTTCTGATATCCAAAGCTGACTGACCTACAAATGCCATGGCTACTGACCCTCTCTGTTCTTCTGACTGTGAATCAAACAGGGTATACTTTTTATATGCCTCCATCAAGCGTTTCAGAAACACAGATGGTGACTCATCTGACCCTTGAATAACCTCCCTTACCTTGGCCAGATTGGTGGGTCTACAAGCCGTTGCCCTGAGACCCGCCACTAGAGTCTGACTGTAGGTGGACAGATGCTCCCTACCTGCCGGAGTACTAAAGTCCCAATCAGGGCATCGCAGGGGGAAGTAGTCATCAATCACATTTGGGAGCTGGGTTGGTTTCATGTCCTGTCCTGGGAAATTCTCCAGCAGGATATGATCATGCTCTTCTGTGGTAAAGAGCATCCCCAGGAGCCGCTGACAGTCATCCCAGGTGGGTTGGTGGGAGAACATGAGGGATTCTACCAGACTGGTTAGTCTAGCAGGATCCTCTGAGAAAGAGGGATTGTTATTCTTCCAGTTATAGACATCAGAGAAGGAGAAGGGCCAGTACTGGAGAGCCGGCATTTCTCCATCCTGATCATTATCTACCATAGGGCCGAAAGGACACAGAGGAGGAGTCACAGGTGCATCTGGGGCTTGCAGGGCTAGTGACTCTGAAGTCCTACCACGGGTCCCTCGAGGTCTTCGGTCCTGGGGGTGTGGGTGGGGGGCACATAGGGCGCAGGAGGGAGAGGCAGAGGCAAGCCAGGAACAGGAGCTGGAGGAGGATGATAGGGTGGACGGACATCAGAATCAAAGAGAATGAGGTTCTGAGACTCAGGGAGGACAGAGCCAGATTTCAGCGAAGGAGGCAAGGGCTTAGCCGGGAGGATAGAGGCAGCCAGAGGAGGCAGGAAGGGCTGGACCCAGTCCGGTGGATTTTCACAGAGGTCTTCCCAGACCCAGATGTAGGGCTGCTGGTCAGGATGGCCGTGAGGGCCAGGCTGAAAAACAACAGCCTTCATGGCCTGAACAAGAGGGAGATGAAAGGAACCTCCATGTGGCCACCCAACTCCACGCATGGGCCACTCTGCTGAATAGAATGTCCTCCATTTTCTCTTCTTAACTGGGAGAGAAAGATTGTGGGCCCGATCCACTACCTCAGACCAATGATCCAGGGTTATGGACAGGGGAGTAGACTTGGTTTGACCCACGGTGGAGGGAGTTTCACGAACAACAGAAGACACAAGGACACAAAAGAGAAGGACAGAAAGACAAACACATATACATTGGTGCCATGAAAAGCAAAAATAAATCTAACGGGTCTAACGGTTCGGAACTCTGATACTGACCAGAAGCTGGCAATAAGAAGGTAGACTCTGCCACCTGATATCGGATGTCTAGGCATCCCTGGTCGCCCTCCTAGTCTGAAGTGTCCTCCAGACCTCGTCAGTCACTGCCCATAGGGGTTTCACGCCGCAGTTTCAGTGGCCACCACCACCAGCGTACTCACCAGACACTCGCACTCCTCAAATCTCAGTGGAACCTCCAAATGTTAAGGTTGGAGTGAGCGAGTGAGACAAAGCGAGGCAGAGTCTTAGGTCTCCGTCTTAAAAAGAAAAGCAAAACAACTTTATTCCATATGTGGGACCCAATGTATCACAAAAAATGGGCCCCGATTTACAAATGAGTGAAGCATTTATAGGGCAGGAAGTTGGGGGTCAGGAATGTGGCTACCTGAAGCTGTGTGGGTAATCACAGTATCCACATAATCTGGCACACAAAGCTTTTCCAGAACAAACAGATACTTAGTTAGATCTTATCACAACAGGCAGAAACTCTGTCAGCATCTTGGGGATTTTACAATTCTCTGTTGATATTTATCATGTGGTGGGGGCTGTTGTGCACCATCTGGAAAGCCCCCGCCCCTTCATATCCCCACTTTCTCTAGCTTGGTCTCTAATCCTAGAGACCCTTATCCCCTCCTAATGCTGCATACTGCTGCCTGGCCAGCATCAGTTTAACACCCCCAATCTGCCCTTGCAGGAAGTTGACAGTTCTAATTAACATACAGGGTCCAATGGTTATTACTAAGATCAGCACAATCAATGGTCCAGCTAAAGCAGATAACAGTGTCTTAAGCCAGGGGGACTTAGCAAACCAAGGTTTAAACCATCCCTGTTGTGCTTCATGTTTTCTCTCTCTCTCTCTCTCTCTCTCTCTCTCTCTCTCTCTCTCTCTCTCTCTAAGGTGCTCTCTAAGTTTGGTCATAGATTCTTTAACTATTTCTGAGTTATCAGCATAAAAACAACATTTTTCTCTTAGGGCAGCACATAGGCCTCCCTCTTTCATGAATAATAGGTCTAGCCCACGTCTGTTCTGCAGTACTACTTCTGACAAGGAAGTTAAGGAATCTTGTAGAGCTGTTACTGAGGACTCTAGGGCTTTTAAGTCTTGGTCTATAGCAGTCTGTAGTAGAGCTATCTGTTGCGGCCCTTGTTTTAATGCCCCAGCTCCAGTTTCTACTCCAGCTGCAACACCTATTCCCAAAAGTACGGCTATTGTCAATGATATAGGTTCTCTCTGAAATCTAGTTCTGCTTATCATCCTGTTCTCGAATTCTTCACCCCAATGATATACCACGTGGGGAACCAATTTTACCATAACACAAAAATGGACTGAATTATTGAACACCTGGGTGGACACGCAGGGGGTGAGTCCAGTATTGCACGCCTATCGGATCCCCTGAGGCGGGACCAGGTACTGATCATCTCCTGTGGAAAATACAGAAATAACTTGTGCACATGGGTGTCTGGCTGACTCTGGTGGCCTTCCCAGGCACGTTCCCTGCCCAGAAACCTCGGGGAGAGTTAGTCTATGATTCCCTTCACAGTTGCAGGAGGAGCTGGTGGTCACTGTGTAAGTCTCGTTGACCAATATCCCCTCATAGTATGGTGGGGAGGCTATCAGACAGAGCCAGCAAGCCTGGATCAGAGCACTCTGGGTATAGTTAAGAGCTGCATATGCTACCAAGACAAGGTTATATAAATTATCTATGCCAGAAACCTGAGTAGGGGGCTGTATCTTACAGAGGGTTGAGGATTGTTTGGTTTGAGTGCGGGGTTTGGCCCTATCGCAACGAATTTTGCAAACTGCTCCTGTAACTTTAAAATGAACAGCATACCAGGATCACTAGAAAGGCCCCCTGGGTTATATCATTTTAAGCCCCAGCTTTTTCCTACTTCCCACCCCGTGGCCTGTTTCCCTAGATCTGTAAAACTTAATTTGCTTAGCTAGGAGGTTCTTCTGTGTCTTGGTAAGTTTAATCAAATCCCGGGGTCCTGTAGCCTGCCCACTGGTTCCCGGTATTTAAATTCCCTGTATAGGAAGTCTCACATTCACGTTTAGCACAGTAATGGCTTTCTGGCCCTCCACACTTACAGGGCTGCTCTCCTCCTGGGCATATATACAGGCCACAGCTCCGGAAGTGGTACTTATAGAGGCCTCTCGAGCAGTCAGTCTATGTTCCTTCAGCTAGTTTGCACAAATCAAAGGTAAATCGGAAAACCAGGGTATTTTAGGTCCAGTCTGAGAGGCCAGAACGAGGGTGGTCCCTGTTTCTGGACTAGAGATTGTCCAGGTACGGTCAAGTGGCAAGTGAGGATTGATCTCCTTTGCTTCTCTCGATGGAGGGAGGCTCACCCATAAGCCGAACCCGTAGTTTAAGAGGGTTTACAGTCTTTTCCAGCTTCCACTGGAGCTCCGGGGGTGCAGGTGCCAGTTTGAGGTGGGATGCTTGGATCCAGGATGCGATGCCATCGACCTTGACAGCAGTGGGAGTGGTTAGAAGCACCTGGTAGGGTCCCTTCCAGCGGTGCTCCAGGTCTGCACTTGGTGGCAGCGGATGTAGACAAAGTCCCTCACTTGGTGGCGATGTGGAATTTCTCTACCCTCAGGTCGATAGAGGTCAGACAGCTGCTGCTGCAGGAGCCTCTGGGTGTGCTCTAGCACCCACAGTCTATCGAGTAAGGGAGTGTGGAAAGAACTATCAGGCCACCCACTGGCTTCTGAAATAGGGCAGAGGTCTCTCCCCGGTGGGAGTGGGGGGCCGCGAGTGAGTCCTATACAAAACCTCAAGTGATATCAAGTTACACATAGAAGAAGGGGTTTTTCTGGCCCTAAAGAGGGCATAGAGTAGGAGCATTGTCCAATCCTTTAAGCCAGTCTCCAAGGTCAGTTTAGTTAGCGTCTCCTTGATTGTTCTATTCATCCTTTCTACCTGTCCTGAGCTCTGGGGTCTATATGCACAATGCAATCTCCCATCAATCCCCAGGATTCTGGCCATTCCCTGACTTACCTGGGCCACAAACGCCGGACCATTATCTGATCCTATTACCTTTTTGCGGTCCAAACTGAGGGAGGATTTCCTCCAGCAGTGTTTTTTTTTTGTTTTGTTTTTTTTTTGTTTTTTGTTTTTGTGACAGATGGGGCAGTCTCTTGCTTGGTGGGGAAGGTTTCTACCCACCTTAAAAATGTGTCTACAAAAACCAAGAGATATTTAAGCCCATACCTGTCAGGTTTTTCCCTAGTGAAGTCAATTTCCCAAAACTGCCCAGGTCGAGTGCCCCTCAGTCTCTTCCCCTCAGGAGTGGAGGATGGATGGGCATTCACTTTCTGGTATGCTCGACAGTTCTTCATTACCCAGTCTTCCAGCTCCTTCCTCTCAGTGAGGGAGAGGGGGTAAGTCTCTTGTTGGTCTCTTAGGAGTTGCTGGAGTTTCTTTGACCCAAGGTGAGTGAATCGATGTACTTGCTTCAAATAGGTGAGGGCTTCAACTTCTATTCCCTGCGGGTTCTTCTCTGGAGGCGAGTCTGCTGAGGTCACTAGGAAGGTTTCTACTGGGGTGTCTCTTACAGTCACTGTTTGGGCCTCCTCATCTGCCTGTCTGTTACCTACTGCCACAGGGTCCGATCCCCTCTGATTGTTCACCCCGCACAATGAACAATAGCCAGTTCCTTGGGAAGCATTACTGCTGCCAGTAGGTCAAGGATATCTTTCTTGTGCTTAATTTCTCTGCCAGCTGAGGTTAATAGGCCTCTTTGCTGATAGACGGCACCTGAGTCTCAGAACCTCATTCTCTTTGATTCTGATGTCCGTCCACCCTATCATCCTCCTCCAGCTCCTGTTCCTGGCTTGCCTCTGCCTCTCCCTCCTGCGCCCTATGTGCCCCCCACCCACACCCCCAGGACCGAAGACCTCGAGGGACCCGTGGTAGGACTTCAGAGTCACTAGCCCTGCAAGCCCCAGATGCACCTGTGACTCCTCCTCTGTGTCCTTTCGGCCCTATGGTAGATAATGATCAGGATGGAGAAATGCCGGCTCTCCAGTACTGGCCCTTCTCCTTCTCTGATGTCTATAACTGGAAGAATAACAATCCCTCTTTCTCAGAGGATCCTGCTAGACTAACCAGTCTGGTAGAATCCCTCATGTTCTCCCACCAACCCACCTGGGATGACTGTCAGCGGCTCCTGGGGATGCTCTTTACCACAGAAGAGCATGATCATATCCTGCTGGAGAATTTCCCAGGACAGGACATGAAACCAACCCAGCTCCCAAATGTGATTGATGACTACTTCCCCCTGCGATGCCCTGATTGGGACTTTAGTACTCCGGCAGGTAGGGAGCATCTGTCCACCTACAGTCAGACTCTAGTGGCGGGTCTCAGGGCAACGGCTTGTAGACCCACCAATCTGGCCAAGGTAAGGGAGGTTATTCAAGGGTCAGATTACATTCAGGGATGATTCAAATCCAAACTATGAAGTGTATTGGAGAGTGGATGAAGTAAATATTTGAAGTGACCCAAAATGATTCATTGGACTTAGGTTCAGACTTCAAACCTCACCTCACAACAAACCACACATAGCAGTAAGGTAGCTTCAGCACCTACATGGTTCACTAGCCATGTGATTACAACTATCAGTCTCCACATTCATTCTCAGATTTTGGGACTTTCTCTTTGCCTTGGAAAGTAGACCAGAAACCACCACACCTTTCGCAGCCTGAGATTCTTGTTGCATGAAATTCTCCATGTGGCTACTACCATTTTCCATGACTGTGGCAAGACGTTCCCAAGTTCCTTGAGTTGTTGCGACTGTTTCTTAAGTCCCTACAACACCTCCTTCAAAAAAAAAAATGAGCTTCCTCTTAAGTTGGTGCCTGGCCATTCCACTAGAAGATATGAGAAACAACAAAATAAACTTCTCCAGTATTGATATGCTACTCAGGGGGAGCCATTTTTCTACCAAATCATCCTACTGCACTTAAGGATTGCAAGAACCATAGGTTTTCAACTATGGTGAAATGTGCCTCAGAACATCGGTCTATTTTCCACAGAGGGGCTTGGATTAATTTTTAATGCTAGAGTTGGCATTTCAATCACCAAGGAGCCAAAGATAAAGATACCAGGTGTTTATTAATTTTCTCTGTATGTCTTTACTTTTGCCTTGTGCTTTTTAACCCATTTTGTCATTCATCCCATGTTTTCAGATGCTTCTCTTCGATTTTTTACTGTAAAGTTTATCCTTTGCTACTCCAATTTCTGTCTTCCAGAATCACTCATCATCTTATTCACAAAGCATGTTATTCATTTCATCCACAATTTCTTTCACCAAAATTTTTTTCATTTCAGTGTAAAGATTGTATATGTTTTTTGTTAGTTTTATTCTTTATGCATGTTATTTTATTCTTGAGAAATTAACAAATAATTTTGTGTTATATGAGATCTTGTGTTTTGTGCTCGTTTTTACTCATATATACTTTCATAATTCTAAGATATTTTTCTTTGAATTTTGTGATGGCTCTCTGTATCACACTTCTCCAATGTTTTATTGTAAGGGTTAGCCAATGGAATAAGGGAAAAAAGAAATGAGATGAACACTACCTCTGATTGTAGATGATATGATCTTATACATAAGTGACCCCCAAAATTCTACCAGGGAACTTCTAAAGCTGATAAGCACTTTCAGCAAGGTAGCAGGTTACAAAAATATCAATAGCCCTCTTATATGTTAAGGATAAAAGGACTGAAAAAGAAATAAGGGAAACATCACCCTTTATAATAGCTGCAAATAGCATTAAATATCTTGGGATAACTGTAAACAAAGAAGTAGCAGACTTGTTTGACAAAAACTTGAAGTCATTGAAGACAAAATTGAAGAGGATATCAGAAAATACAAAGATCTCCCATGCTCCTGGATAGGTAAGATCAACATAGTAAAAATGGCAATCTTGCCAAAAGCAATCTACAGATTCAATGCAGTCCCCATCAAAATCCCTACACAATTTCTTACAGACCTTGAAAGAACAATACTCAACTTCATATGAAATAACAGGAAACCCAGGATTGGCAAAACAATCCTGCTCAATAAAAGAACTTTAGGAGGTATCACCATTCCTGACTTCAATCTATACTATAGAGATACAGTAATAAAAACAACCTAGTACTGACATAAAAACAGACTTCTGGATCAATGGAATTAAATCGAAGACCCCGACATTAATCCACACACCTATGAACACCTGATTTTTGACAAAGAGGCCAAAAATATACAATTGGAAAAAGATAGTATCTTCAAAAAATTGTGCTGGCATAACTGGATAATAGTATGTAGAAGAATGTAAATAGATCCATATCTATCACTCTGTACGACTCTAAGTGGATACAAGACCTCAACATAAACCCAACTATACTGAACTTGATAAAAAAGAAAGTTGCAAATATCCTTCAATGCATTGGCAAAGGTGACAACTTCTTAAATATAACACCAGTAGCACAGACACTACAATAAATGGGACCTCCTGAAAGGAGAAGCTTCTATAAGGCAAAGGACATAGACAATAAAACAAAATGAAAGCCTACAGAATGGGAAAAGATCTTCACCAGCCCTAAACCTGACAGAGAACTGGTCTCTCAAATATCTAGAGAGCTCAAGAAACCAGAGGTCAAGAACCCAAATAGTTTAGATAAAAATGGAGTTCAGAACTATAAAGGGACTTATCATCAGAATTACAAATGGCTGGAAGACACTTAAAGAATTGCTCAACATCTTTAGCTGTCAAAGAAATGCAAATCAAAACAACTTTGAGATACTATCCTACACCTCTCAGAATGGCTAAGATCAAAAACACAGGTGATAGCCTATGCTGGAGAGGATGTGGAGCAAGGGGATCATTCCTTCATTGCTGGTGGTTGTGTAAACTTGTATAGCCACTTCGGAAAGCAATATGGTGGTTCCTCAAAAAACTAGGAATCAGTCTACCCAACGATCCAGCAATACTACCATTGAGCATATACCCAAAGGATGTACATTCTTACCCCAAGGGCATTAGATCAACTATGTTCATAATAGCATTATTCATAATAGCTAGAGCCTAGAAACAAACTAGATGCCCCTTAACTGAAGAATGGATTAATAAATTGTGGTACATTTATACAATGGAGTACTACTTGGCAGTTAAAAAAATGATATCCTAAAATTTTCAGGCAAACGGATGGATTTGGTGAGTATCATCCTGAGTAAAGATACCATAAAGATAGACCTGGTATCTGCTCACCCATAAGTGAACATTAGATAAAAACAAAAACAAAAACAAAAAAACAAAGAATATCCAGGCTACAAAGCCTACAAACCACAACCCCTGGACATCTTGGGATCAGAAGTAACTTAAGAGATACATCTAGGTATCCTCCTGGGAAAAGAAAATAGAGAATATCTCCTGAGTAAATTGGGATCATAATGGGTAGTGACCAAGGAGAGATGGGAACAAATCATGAGAGAAGGAGATGGTTGAGTGAGAGGAGCAACAAAGCAGAAGAAAAAAGAGATGGATATCTGTGGGAGATTGTGTTGTTTCATTGTAAATAATTGTCCCACCCACTGGTTTAATAAAAAGCGCTGATTGGTCAAAGGCAGGCAGGAAGTGTGGGTGGGGCTACCAGACTAAGAAAACTCTTGAGAACAGGAAGCACAGAGCAGAATGCCAGAGAGAAGCCAGAAGAAGCAGAGGACAACCATGCTGCTGTGAGAAAAGGTACCAAGCTACATGACTGAACAGGTTAAGAGTCATGGGATAGATGAAGGGTAGAGAGCTAGCAAGTTATATGCCTGGGCCTTAGGTTGAACAGCCTAAAATTATTGAAAGCATCTGTGTGTCTCTGTGGGACTATGGGACTGTGGGACTGCGGGACTTCGGGACTGTGGGTCTGTGGGCCTAAACCTTGAGGCAAGGCCCAAAAGTCTGGAACAGAAACCTCCTACTACAGATATCTTGATAGAGGGAGCCATTGTGGGGTTGGAAAGAGGTTGGGTGCAAGGGAAACCAAGAACCCACAAGATGTCCCTGGAGAGGACTCTAACCAATAGTGGAGGGGGTGCCTAAACATGACTTCCACTATAATCAAATGAATGACCAACCTAAGTGTCTTTATATAACCTTCATCTAGCAATGGATAGAGGCAGAAGCAAAGATCCATAATTAAGCACCAGGTCAAGCTCCAGGTCCAGCTGAAGAGAGAGATAGGAGAATGTATATGTGAAAAGGCATCGGGATCATAAGGAGGAACCTACAGAGAAGCCTGGCTGGAGCTGTTGGGAACTCACTGAATCAGAAACGGCTACTGGGGAATCTTCAGGGAAAGGAGCTTAACCATCCAAGGTTAGATGACTGTCAAATGGCCATATGTAAAGCCTCTTGAAGTATGATCAGACTGTGTTCCTATGCATGGACTTGCATCTTGGAGCCTGTTCCTTACAGAGGAACACCTAACCCAGCCTTAATACTGGGATGAAGGAATTGTACGTCAAATGGTTACACCAGACTTTACTGAACCACCTTGGGACTCCTTACCCTTCTTTGGGAATGGATGGGGTGATGGGGTGGCGGGGGAATCTTTGGAGGAGGTAAAAGAGGGTGAGCAGGGGTATACATGGGGGAAAAAACCTTTTAAATAAATTTTAAAAATCATCCTGAGTGAGGTATCCCAGAGTCAGAAAGATAAATGTGGTATGTACTCACTCATAAGTGGATATTAGACATAAAGCAAAGGATAACCAGGCTATAATAGCCCTAGAGAAAGAAGGTAACAAGGATGACCCTAAGAGGAACACATGGATCCCTCTAGGAAGAGGAAATAGATGAGATCTCTTGGGTAAACTGGGAGTGGAGGTTAAATGGAAGGAATAGGGAATGGGACCATGAGAGATCCAGATGGCTGGCTGAGTTGGAGAAGAGATGGAGAGAGAGAGAGCCAAGAAACAGATATCATGACAGAGGGAGCCATTGGGGGCTTAGGGAGAAACCTAGTGGCAGGGAAATTCCCAGGAATCCACAAGGATGACCCCAGCTAAGACTCCTAGCAATAGTGGAGAGGGGGCCTAAACAGGGTTTGCAGATATATGTATGCAGTTGCCTCTTGAGGCCAGAGAGGGAAGTGGGCATTCGAGGGAAGGTGCATGCAGATGCCAGGGCAGCATGAGACATGTGATTGCAGGTACCTGAAGAGACCAGAGGGGCATAGTGGTCATGTGAGTGCTGTTACCTATGGAGGCCAGGTGGACACATGAATACAAGTACCTGCAGAAGCCAGAGGGGGCAGTGGGCATGTGTATGAGGGTAACTGAGGAGACCAGAGTGGAGCAGTGAGTATGTGAGTGTAGAAGCCTGAAATGACAGTGTGGACAGTGGCCATGTGTCTGTAGGTGCCTTCAGAGGCAAGGGGCAGCTGCTTGTTAGTACAGATACCTGCAGAGGCCAGATTGCTCCTGTGGTCCTGTTAGTGTATGTATATGCAGAAAGGGGACAGTATGCATGTGAGTGCAAGTCCCAGCAGAGGCCAGAGGAGGGCAGGTGGCATGTGAGTGCTAGTGCCTGTAGAGGACAGTGGGGAAGTGGCCTAGTGAATGCAGGTGCCGGAAACGGCCAGTTGTGCAGTGGGCATGTGAGTGAAGGTGCCTGCAGAGTCAAAGAGGGGCAGTGGGCACATGTGCGTACTTGCTGACAAAGGTCAAGGGTGGAGCAGGTGGTGGCACACACCTTTAGTCCCAGCACTTGGAAGGCAAAGGTAGGTGGGTCTCTTGAGTTTGAGACCAGCTTGGTCTACAGAGCAAGTCCCAGGACAGCCAGGGCTAAACACAGAAACTTTGTCTCAAAAAAAAAAAAATGGAATGCAAAAGCTAGGAATGCAGTGGGCATTCAAGTGCAGTTTCCTAAAGAGCTAGGGGGGTGCGGGCAGTGGACATGTGAGTGTACATGCACACAAAGGCAGGAAGTTGACAGGTTGCATAGACATGCAGGTTCCTTCAGTGTGAACATTGGTGCCTGTAGAGGAGGCAGTGAGCATGTGAGTACATGTGCCTGCACAGGCCAGTGAGCTGTGTCTGTTAGAGTTCAGATGTGCACAAAGGCCAGATGGTGACCATGAGCATATGACTGCAGGTTCTTGCAGACTCAAAGGCAGACAGTGAGCATGTGAGTGGAAGTGACTGGAAAGCCAGAGTTGGGCAGCATTGATGGGCTTGCAGAAGCCAAAGGGGGTAGCAGACTTGTGAGTGCAGGTGCCTGTGGGGGGCAAAGGGCAGTAGTGTGCCTTTCAGTGCAGCTATGTATCAAGGGATTAAACTCTCCCACTTTCACAAGTGACTTTAGGCTCCAGTCCTCTGAGAAGGACAAACAAGTGGCTTTTCCAACAAAGGGCCGTTTATCTACAAGGCCCTTACATTCAGGGTCGAGGGAGAGAACAAACACAGAGGGCTTACGTCAGCCTCACAGTATCTCAAGGACAAACCAAGCAGCCCCCTTCTGAGTCATGTCATCCAAGCTAGGGTAGATAGCTCCAAAAACTGATAAGACTAAACCTCAGTGCATTAGAAATATACAAATGTAACCACTGCTTCCTTAACCAATTAGGAAATTTCCTCTGAAACTCCCCTTAGCTATGCCTAAAATAAGCCTACATGACTTTTTAGTAGTCATTGCCCTTTTGTGCAGGTGAAGGAAGGACCCCCACACGCATGGTGGTATAATAAACATTCTCTGGTCTTGCATATTATTTAAATCTGGGGTCTTCTGTTAACACTTCTTTATACCCTACACCTGAAAAGTTTAGAATTGGTTGGTAAGCATGGGAGTGCAGGTAGCTACAGGAGTAATGGAGGGGAGGCCTTGGTCATTGAGTACAGCTTCAAGGAGATGCCAGAGAGACACAGAGGACATGTTTGCAGGTACCTGATGAGGCCAGATTGGGGCAATTTGCATATGAGTACAGGTGCCATCAAAGCCCAGGGGTGACAGTGGGTTTCAGTTCAGGTGGCTGCAAAGGCCAGGTTGCCATTGGGTATGTAAGTGGAGTTGTCTGCTGAGTCCAAGGGGCAATAGGCATGTGATTACAGACATGTAGAGCCCAGAGTGGCATAGAGCATGTGACTTCTCTGCAGAGTCCAGAGGGGGATGATGGGAATGTGAGCATAAGTGCCTAAAGATGCCAGGACAGCATTGGTTATGTGAGTATGGGTACCTTCCTAAGCTGGGAGGTGTGAGGGGGCATTTGATTTCAGCTACCTGCAGAGGCCAGAGTGGGGCAGTTGACATGTGACCGCAGCTACCTGTCCAGGCCATAGTAGGGCGTCAGATGTGGAAGTGGAGTTACAGGTAGTTGTTAGCCTCCCAGCTGCAATGGTGAGAAACAAATCCAGGTCCTCTGGAAGAGCAGGAAGCTCTAAACCACTGACAACTCTCTTCTGCCCAATAGATTATTCTTAAGAGAAAGGCCACTGGAATGGGATATTCTTATCCACTCTGAATATGGGATTTTAAACCCTAGGGAGGGGCGCTGTAATATTGCATTCCTTGGTGTCCCTAGGAAACTAGAGATGGGGTTCATAGCTGACTTTGAGGGAGGGGTCCATGCTAGATAGTATCCAAAGCTACTAATCTTACAATATTACTTCATCAAGAGTTGAGACTCTAAAGTCACTTAAGGGATGAGGTAAAATTGGGGCATGAAGAGCCTGAGGGTCTCTACTCCTGCTGAGTTTGAGGCTCCATGGGATATCAAGCAGATACTCATAGATACTTAGATTGCAGCATCTCTGGCAATTCTGACCTCATCCAGAATAGATCCAGACATTTCAGCATCCTAGGCAAAGAGAAAATTGAGCCCCCGTCTCTAAACCACCTGACCATGTGATATCTCCTGTTCCTACCTCCAGCACTCCCTTCTCTAGCTTATCTAAACATGGTTTCTGATTTTCTTCTGTTCAAATAGTTTTATTTTCTTGGAGTACGAGGACTTGTCAACATCTTTAGTTAACTTTGTGGTTTTCATGTAGTTGTGCTGACTGTTGTGTGTTTGAAACACTGTCATTATGTTCTCTTCCTTCTGTTGTACTGAGTGAGCTGTAAGTAAACTCTTTCCATAGGGAGAAATAATTTTAAAGGACAAAATATTCCTATAAAGTGTGTTTATCTTCACTGTCTCGTGTCTGTCATCTTGTTCTGAGAGTCCGTGCGTTGACTTACATCTGTCTGTTGTCCTGTCAGAAGACAGCCTGTGGGCTCCTCTCTCCCTTGTGTCACAGCTACAAGTACAATGCCAGGTATGTGGATGCTCTAGTTTTGGGTTGATTGTGTCTAGTATGATACTCCAGAGAAGTCACTAACGTTGACCTTGAGTTCTCAAGTAGGTCTTGATTTAATCTCCTCTGCCTTTCAGTCAGTCCACACTGAGCTAGTCCTGCCTTGATTTTAACTCTACAGTAAACAGATCTAGGTGAGTGTTTATAAACTAATCTATGTGCTTAATATGGGATATGTCTGTAGGGAACCAATAAAACACACACACACACACACACACACACACACACACACACACTCCCCACAAATGGCTGCCTGTGATCTTCTGACCATTACAAACATATCATTTCATTGATACTCTTGAAATTTTTATGTACTTATTTTTCAAAATCTAGTTTGTCTATAATACAGATTGAGACAAAGGCTTAAAAATATAAAATTTTTACCTCATTCAAATTATAAGAATCTATATTGTCAGAATTAATAATCTATTTCAAAATTGTAAATGTTCTCATGTAACGATAACAATGTAAAAAAAAAAATGAACCTAATTCTTAACTCTAAAGCAACAAGGCTTTCTTAAACAGACTGAGTTGTTCTTTGTGATGAACCTAAAATTTTATGTTTTGTTAAAAAATTTGTTTTGTGTTTTTGTGTTTCAGACTTTTGGTTATATAGGAACTTGATTTAATAATAATGTCTAAATTCATTTAAAAATCATATTATGTTGAAGTATTTTAAAAGGCCACTTTGATAGCAATTCTTTTAACTACATTTTCTAGTACAATTAAATTTATCTGTTATGAAAAACATATATAGCCATGTGTCTAAGTTATACTATATTTACTGACCTAAAGTATGTAAGGCTTATACGTACAAAATAACCGACAAGTACCATTGCTCAGTTCAGTGCCTTGTCAGCATCCAGATGTAATCGAAGGAGATACACCGGTTGATGTCAGCCAGACCAGCTGACTGCATTGGACACACTAGGTCAGAAAATGCCCTGCTTCCTTCTCTACCTTCCCTTGGCCATGAGCCACACTGAATAGCCTTCATTAACTCAGTGAGGATTAAACAATAAATAAACTAGAAAACAAAACAAACAGAAAAGCAAAACAAACAAAAACCATGACAGCACCTGGATTAAAACGAGATTGTGGATTCTAGAAGACTAAGGATATTTGCAACAGGGTCTCACTATGTAGCCCTGGCTGTCCTGGAACTCACTATGTAGACCAAGATGACCTTGAACTCACAGAGATCTGCCTGCCTCTGCCTTCAGAGTGTTGTGGTTAAAGGCATACTCTTTCTTTTCTTTTTTTAATAATCAAACATGTTTGGGGGCTGGAGAGGTGGTGCAATGGTTAAGAGTACTGGTTAGTGCTCTTCTAGAGGACCTGGATTTGATTCCCTACATGGTGGCTCACAACCATTCATAACTGTTTCCATGGGACACAACACCTTCTTCTGATATCCCTGGGCACTTGGCATGTGCATGATGTACATACATCATGGCAAGCAAAATATTCATGCACATAAAAAATAAATCTAAAAAATTCTTTAAACTTTACTTTTTTAAAGCAACAACTGATAAATTATGTAATATTTTCATGTATGCATTATGTCTTACTAATTTTTTTGTTTGCTTGTTGTTTGTTTACCACAGTGCTTCTCAGTGTTCCTGATGCTGCTATACATTCATACAGTTCCTCATGCTGTATTGAACCCAACTATGAAATTATCTTCATTGCTACTACATAACTGTCATTATGATACTGTCAGGAATTGTAGTGTAAACATCTGTATTTTCTGATGGTCTTAGTCAATCCCTGTGAAAGAGACACTGGACCTGCAAATGGGTCAAGATGCATAAGACTGAGAACTTCTGGCTTAGCACAAAAACTAACTACTGATTTTGGAAACCAACTGACACCTGCTTAGAATGGACAATGATGGGACTTTAGAGCCTCTTTCATCTTCTATACAAAGGTTTCATTGACAGGAATGGTGTCATGCTGACCTCTTGGTGTCTTACAGACTTAAAGGCACAAAAATCTGTCATCCTGGAAATCTTGTTAATTAAAACATGTGGGGTGTGTGTGGGGGCACGCTTGCATATGTACACTCTGATAGTAAACATTTTGCTATTATATACATAAGATATATTTACTTATACTCTGTAATAATTAGCACTATACTCAAAATTTTTAAGAAATTTAAATATTGATTGCCAATACTATAAACATGTCCTCCAAAATTTTTAAATATTTTTTTAGAAGTAGCCTTTATGTAGTTCTATGTCATGCTAATTGTTGGTAGTTCTCTATATAAGAGGCCACTTAAACTATTTAAGCCTTCTAAAGATTCATAGGTACTAGATACCTGTAATCTGTACACAATTACTTAATTTTCCAAACAGTTCTGCTCCTGTTGGTTGTGTATTTGTAAAACTTTATATGAACTGTTGTCTCTTACTCTGGAATTGCAAGTTTTTAAAAGTGCTAAAAAACTAAACAATCTACAAAAAAATCTTGTGACAAAGGAACCTGAACAACATTTTGAGACGCTAGGGCATTCCTCATAGGATGAACAAAAGAAACTTCAGGCATGTCTGACCTAAAAGCCACTTCTTGTATACTTCAGATGCTTAAAACTGGAGTTTAGTGGAACTACCTCATTAACATCTTTCAGTTAGCCTCCCCCCAAATTTGTGACCAAGTCAGACTAAGCAGGGTAAATCTTTCCTTGGCATTGTGTGCAATGAAGAACAAGCCATCAGATGGCTAATTGGCAATGTCTTTAGAGAATATTGTTTAAAGTGAAGTGAGAATATGGCCAACTTTAGGATAAAGCAATGCTGGACATGGTCACCCTGTAATCCCAGTACCTGGGAAACTGAAACAGGAGGACAGTAAGCTGGAGTTCAGCCTAGCCTTCTCTACAAAACATTCTCTCAAACCAGTGAGGTGGAGTTGCTTAAGCCCACCCTTCCAAAAGTAACTAAAGGTCAAGAGGTTATAGAAATTGGGCTAGACAGAAGGGCCAAGTAGTTAGAACACTGGCTACTCTTTGTTGTTGTTTTTTAAATTTTTTTTATTTAAAAAGTTTTTTTTTTTTCATGCCCTCCACTGCTAACCCACTTTCTGCTCCTCTCCATCCTCCCTGAGACTCCCCCCACCCCCAATCTGTTCATCCATTCCTCAGGGAGGGCAAGGAATCACAAGGTGAGCAGCACTGGCTACTCTTTCAGAGGACTTGGGTTTGATTGCCAGTACTCACATGGCAGTTTATAACTGTACAGCTCCAGTCAAGTGGTTCTAACATCTTCTGTCCTCCATGATCACTGCACACATGTGATACACTTAAATATAAGCAAGCAAATCTTCCATACACATAACATTTTTAAAAAGAAAAGTAAACCATATACACAGCCATCTAGTACTAAATTACTGTGTCCCTACATTGGTCCCTATTTACGTTCAGTTTATTACGTTTGAGATACAGACACAAGAAGAGTGCATGAAGCCTGGAAGAAAGGAAGATGCAATGTTGTGGGATATCCACCAGAGAAGACTGCTCAGACACGGGTTTAAGCCAATAGAAAGTCTTTATTAGCCGGATAGTGACTGCACCGGGTGTTTAGGATCCCAGTATATCCTGAACCTTTCTCAGGGTGCACTTTTAAGCACAAAAAAAGTGTCCTGGACTGACATACTTCAGTTAACAAGAACAATTAGTCAGAAGCAGAACTACCGAAGCCAAAAAGCAAGGTTAGTACATTTTAGAGATTTCCCCAGAACTACAGATTTTGATGGATTAGGTCTTCGTTTTAGTTTTGGCAGGTGGTGCTGTCTATGCACTGAGTTTCACAGACTGAATGGTATTTCCATCATGGAGTTAGGTTTGCTAAGGTCTCAGGGCCTGCCAAGGCCCGGGTCCCTCTTATATTCCCCACTAATCTTAGTAAATGAGTCAAATTGGGAACTCATCCTGCTCTAAAGAGATGTAGTTGGTCCTAAAGACCATTAATTTTACTAAACTCATACATAATTGACCATATACTTTAAGATGCAAGGGCCCACAGTTCATCCAATCAGAATGAGAATTAAAGGCACAGTCAGTGCTGACAGAGGAGTCAGGGGGACCAAGAAAACAGAGACTGGTACCAGATGATTTATCTTTATCTCTTTCTCTTTTTGAGGATTTTTTCCAACAGAAGCAAGCTATTTTTTTTAATTGCCCCTGATTAATTATAATAGAAACAACAATTCTTCCCAAAGCCAGACAGTTTTCCTTATCTCAAGAGAAGTCTAAGCCTTCCCAATTTTATATGACCATTTCTGCAAGGAAGTTCAGCTATTGTTTAAATACCTCCAGGTCTTGATCAATCTGTACACTTAGTTTGGAAAGCATCAAAAGAGGCACATGTAGTCAAATCATTGGTACATGCCCACCAAGCAGTCTCTGGGACTTGGTAATATTGCTGTTATCCAGATGGATTAACCCATAAAGTAGAATAGCAGGCATCAGACTAAGGGGAAGCCTCTAGGTTAAAGGTTTTGGATATTAGACAAGTTTCATCCCCTTGGGAGTCCTCCAACATTAATCTGGGCTGCCCCCAGTCATAATGAGTTTTGTTAGTCAATGGGCTGACAGAGTGGTTAGTTCCTGTCCTATGTAGTAGGGGAGACAGATCTCTAAGCATAACCTGCAATCCCAGCTGATTCTTGGTTGTGAGTGATTAACTCTATCCCCACGGTCCCTTCCTGTGGCATGGAGTCTGACCCCCCAGGTTTTTCCTGTTTCCAAAAGGCCAGAACCTTCTTAAAAGAATTTATCAGGAAGCCTTAGTTCTACAATACCAGTTTTCACAATGGAAACTCTCTTGTTTCTTGAAACTAGGGGTTCAGTTCCAGGATATACATAGAACTGTAAACTGTAAACTGTATTTCTGTCTCAGAAGACAAATTCACATATCTTTCATTTTCTCCATACAACCAGACACTTAAAGTGGGCATCAGTAAGTAAACATCAAGATGGAATGTGTTGCTGATGGGTAGTCACACCGGCCTATACCTCCTCTGTATCTGTCTTCCTCAGTTTCCATCCAGTCCAGGCCTGAGGGTAGAGGGGGTTGGACCATGACCCTGTATTCATATCTATAGAATAGAGCACAGAGCTCAGGAGGAGGTAGAGGACAGGGAGTGGAAGGGCCTGGGGCCAATGAAACTTTAATTTCAGTGTCACCATAGTTCATTTGGAAGCAGTATCTGTGGCTTTTTGCTTGACCTGGGTTTGATGGATCCACAGTGTGATGCCAGCTACCCTCACTGCCATAGGAGTGGAGAAAGTGACCTTGTAGGGTCCTTTTCAGGTTAATTACAAAGTTCCATGGCTCCTCACTTGACCCAATGCAGTCAGAGGTTGGCTGGACCTCTGAGATCATCCAATGAATAGCCTGCATGGAGAACTGGAAAGGCTGTAATGACTTGAGAAAGGATTAGAGAGTTCTGCCTACTGTTGGCCTCTGAGCCTGGGAAGCAGGAGAGGTCTTCCAAATACAATGTCTTTCTTTTGTGGGGTGCAGCAGGCTGAAGCAAAGCAAAAGAAGTAGGCATGTATATCCACCCTTTACTGGACTCTAATGAGAGTTTTGTTAATGCTTCTTTTAATGTACTGATTATTTTTTTAATCTGGCTAGTACTTAGGGGTCTATATACACAATGAAGTTTTCAATTTATGTCTAAAGCTTTAGTAATTAATTGAGAGGTTTTGGCTATGAAAGGCAGGTCATTGTTGGACAAAATTGCTATGGAGAGGCCAAATCAGGGGGGCCATGGATGGAGCTTTTCAGATACTATCTGAGCAGTTCCAATCCACATGGGGACACTTTTACCCATCTAGAAAAGGCTATGTATAAAAATATTACATACTTGTATCCACTCCCCAATAAGCCGGATCTTAGTGAAGTCAGTTTTCCCAGAGTTCATTAGGGTGTTGGCCTCTCATTTGGACACCTTCCTGGGTAAGGGATCTCTGTTTTGGACTCACTTTAGCACAAACCTGGCATCTGGCTGAGACATCCTGCACTAGACTGTCCATTCTAGGTATAACACACCTTGGTCTGAGAAACTCAGAAAGTTTTGTGGACCCCCAGATATGGTCTGGTAAAGGTCACTCACCAGAGTCCTGCCACTTGTGTCTGGGAGAATGACCTTTCTCTCTGGTGACCTCCATCATCCAGATAGCATGGGGCACTGGTATGCCATTAGGATATCAATGGGCCCCACTGGACATAGGGCCATTTGCTCACAGGCAGGTCAGAAGCGCAGCAGTGCAGGACAGCAATTTGTAGGGGAAGCCAAATAGCTTGTAGGAATGCCAAGACTGTCTTTTTTCCCAGTGGCGAGAAGCCCCCTTTCTCTATAGATTGGACCAGGGACATAGTCAGTAATAAAAGCATACTGACTGGAGATCTATGTATATGTTGGTGGACTTTCCTTTCTCCATCTGAGAACCTGGGCCAGATCCATCAGTTATGCTCTCTGGGCTGAACTATTTGGCTTGGGCTCTAGTCATTTCAGCTAAAGTAAGTACGTTCCTGGTTTTATCTTTCATCCCCTGGGAGTCACACATGAGCACTTGTAACCAAACTGATGGTGGTGGCTTCCTCACACTGAACTGGAGGGTGGGCCAGGAGTAGAACCTGTCATGGGTACTGAGTCACAGAGTCATTAGACAGCCAGCATTCTGGAGCTCCTTGGAGGAGGGCCTCAACCGTGCCGTGAGATGCTGTGTGTAGAGGATCCTGACCCAGAGTTCCCTTGTTTCTGTTTGTTTGCTCCTTCATTTGACTAGCAGCAGCTGACACATCTCCCAGACAGGCGAGCCATCCTGTGGTCCAATCATTTGGACAGGTATGTCACAGGGAATTTCCACGGCCCCAAAGTTGGGTTAAAATGCCTTTTGTAGTGTCTTTTGTTTTGTGGACAAACAGAGGGAAAGGTTTTGAGACATCTGAAGTTCTAGGGCTGGATCAAAGTCAGAGCTGTTTCAAAGCCTCAAATGCTTTGTTTAGTCTCAGTCCAGATTAGGGGCTCAGTGAACCCCTCCCCCCCCATTGTGTTAGAGGTGTATAGAGGCCTTGCTCTTTCTACAAACTCTGGTATCCAGAGGCAGCAATATCCAGTAACAAACCTGTCTCTTAGTCTTTGGAGGTGGGATCTGAAGGATGGCAGAAATCTTACTCTGAGAAAAGATCCTTTTGCCTCCTACTTAGCTGGTAGCCAAGATAAGTAGCCTCTGGTATACAAAGTTGGGTTTTCTTAGCTGACATTCTGTAGCCCAAGAACTCCGGCAACAGTCCCTCAATAGCCCTTTTAAAATCTGTTTTTCCAGAAAACCATTGATGGAAGGGCAGAAAGTCTGCATTTAGTGTCTTTAAACCCTGGGACAACCTGGTCCAGATATGTTGCCCACTGTAACCTTCTTCTGTGTCTGCCCATTTAAAAGCAGAGATGGGTTAACTCACCTCTGCCAGTGGGAGGCTGAAGGATGCATCCTTCAAATTCGAGACAGTGTACACCTGTTTCTCTGGAAGAATCAGACTCATGGAAATCAGAGGTCCCAGGTTTTTTCACAGGCCGGACAGGTGTATTCTGGGCTGACTGGCAGAGTACCAAGATGCCTGTCTCTTCAAGCCAAGCAATATGGACTGCAACTTCCTCCTTGGTGCCCAGGGTCATTGGATACTGTTTAGTCTGGACTGAGGTAGTCGAACTGGTTAGTTCAACAATTATAGAATCTTGGTATTTGGTCTATCCTAATTGGTTCCTTCTGACATAAACTGAGACACCAACATTTTTCTTGGTATTGTAGCACAAATAAAGGAAACTCAAAGCCAGATCTCAGGGAAAGGCTGAGATATCAAAGAGGACACACCACAGTCAGATCTCACCCAGCTGTCTTCCAGCCTCCTCAGCCTCAGTCCTGGCTTCTACTGCCTGCTCCGTCTTTCTATGCCTGCCTTAAATACCCTCTTCACCCAGTTGTTCCACATCCAGGTTAAGATTAAAGGTGTGATGCCACCACTGCTTGCCTGGGAGCCTGGAACTCCTTCTATAAACTAAGATGGCCTCAAACTCAGATTTGCTGGGATTAAGGGCAGAAGTCATCACTCCGGAATATTCATTCCCTGAGCTGGGATTAAAGGTGTGAGTTACCACTGTCTGACCCTCCTAGACTGACTGTGGGTAGATACCGCTGATATCTCAGACTGGTTTTTTATTAAATTTAAAACATATCCCCACAGTGAGACACCAATATTTTGCTTGGTATCTGTAGTTTTAACTGTATCTCCTTGTCAGAGAAGGTGACAGTGGCTTTTAGTTTAAGCAAAAGGTCTTGCCCCAGTCAGTTCTCTGTTGTTAATATTTTTAAATTTGCCTCCAGCAACTTGGACCTATTTATTGCATTTTTCAATTTTGAAACTTGTATGCCCTTCTTCTAATATCTGGGAATGACTGGGTGACAAAGGACATCTTTTTAGCAATTCTCTTTAATCCTTTAAAAAGGAACCTAACAAAAGTTGTTTAAAGTCTCCTTTATCAGTGTTTGACAGAAGAGAAAATTTGTTCAGTCTGTCCAGGCTTCATTGCCTAGCAGGGAATCCCCTTGCCCTGCCAGGGGGCTTTTGTTGTTGTTTTTGTTTGTTTTGAGTTTCTTGTGTATCATTGAGACATAAATCATGAAAGAAAAAGGAGTCCACCTTTCTCTTTTCCTTTGGACTCTCCCCAAGGGATCATTTCCCCTTCCCAGGGGCTACTTAAAGCAGGTACTGAGTAAAGTAGAGAGAAACACTCACCTGGGGAAACTGATTTACCCCTCTCTGTCTGCACTCTGCTTAGATGGCAGGGGGCCGTGATGAGAGGCCTGGCTCCTCTCCTTCCACACAGGGTTCAACCCTGACTATGAGCACAAGTCAAGCAACAAAACCAGCAAGTGCTCCTGCTCTCCAGATTGGGATAAATGGAGGTTGGGGGATTTCCTGGGTGTCCTGACAGAGCCAGTAGGAGGGGCACAAGACTTCACATTGAGTGAGAGGAGGGTCTCACACCAGAGAAAACCCCTAGTCTGATTAGAGAAACAGAAGGGACAGAAACACACACACACACACACACACACACACACACACACACACACACACACCACACACACATACACACACACACACACACACCACACACACACACACACACACACACACACACACACACACACACACACACACGGAAGGAGAGAGGTTGAGAGAGAACAATCAGGGAGGGCCACAATACATTCATGCATTCATGCACCTGAACAGAAAGAGAGATCGAATGATGTCTTAGTGACATCTCATATGGATCCTGAACACTGGATCAGCAGCCGTTTCTGACCTCTCTTTGATGTGTCCAAACAGAAGGATTTCTTATTTATTTCTTGGAGTGGAGGTATCAGATTCCTCTTAAATGTTAGGAAGTGATTTATCAAAGAGAACCCTTAGGACCTGGAACATCTCAGGTTGTGAACTGCCTAGGAGTCCCATGACCACCACACTTCTCTCACTCCAAGGTATTCTGAGACCCCAGTGTCTCGAGGTCTGGTCTCTGAAATCTTGGTGGGATCTCCAGAAATGTTGTGGGGTATTCATCAAGGAAGACTGCTTAGGCATGAGTTTAAGCCAAAAAAATCTTTATTAGCCATCAGGTGACTGCATTGGGTGTTCCGGATCCCAATGTAGACCCAACCCTTTCTCAGGATGAGCTTTTAAGCACAAAAACTATTTCAGTTAACAAGAACAGTTAGCCAGAAGCAAAACTACAGAAGCCAAAGAGCAAGGTTAGTACATACAGACTTTCCCAGAACTATGGACTTCAATGGATTAGGTCTTTGTTTCTTTTTTGCTGGTGGTGTTGTCTGTGTGCTGAGGAATGCGTTATGCTAAGCTCCAAGGGTCTAAAAAGGTCTGGGGCCCTGTTATAGTTTACATTGAAATCCTGAAGGAGTATATTCTAATACCAATGAATGAATGCCTCAAATAGCAGGGTAAGTGAACATTTTAGCAAGAGTAAGGACAAGCAGAGGGGGAAAAAATCTTTTTTTTCATGTTCTTTTATATGACCTTCTACCAGAAAGTATGGCTCATATTTAAGGTAGGCATTAATACCCCAAATGATCCAATCAAGAAAATCCCTCACAGGCCTGCCCAGATGCCTAGGTTTTAGATGAATCAAAATGTAGTCAAGTTAATAACCAAACTTGGTCATCAAACATCCATCTCTTGTGAACCTGACACACAATCACATTTTCCTATGCCTAATTTCCAAATGGAAACAGTATCCAGGACATAATACCACCTAACATGATGTAGCTATTCCATGTACAGCCACAAATGCATTCATATTTTTAAATAGTGATGATTTCCCTTTGGAAATGCTTAATCATTAAATGACTCATAAATATGACAGTAACCACTGATATTATCTCAATGTATGTTATACTACATGATAAAAATGGAGGAAAGAAAACACAAATATTTGCTTAATATATGTGTATATAGTATGAACATGGTCTTGTCAAAATATGACAGAACCATGCCAGTAAAAATTCTTGTTTCTGGAGTTGGTCACATTGCCTTACCTGGTTTTAAAACTACCTTCCTCTATTACTCATTCTGTACTTATTCTATGCTCAACAAGAACCTTAGTAGGCCTTGACTTTTTTTCCTGGAGGAGTGACCTATATCTTTATTCATAAAGAGCCAGGGATATATAATAGTTCCACCATGTTAGGTAGAATTATGACCTAGATACTGTTTTAATTTGGAAATTAAACATGACCCTTAGTCATCCTGCTTGGATTAGTCTGTTGTAGTTTCCCATTGTCTTTAAACACAGGACATGGTACCATCAAGAGATTCCCCAAAGGATCTCCTGCACTCCAACCATAATCATTCTTATCTCTATTGTGGAGAAACAATTTAATATCTCCTCTGTTATATTGATTAATCACACTTTAAAATACTATTATTGCTTTCTTAGCCTGTTGATTAAAAGACATCAGAAGCCCAAAGTGACCAGGAGAAAGTCTGAGCTTCAATCCAATGGAATGCTGTTTCTCATGGTAGGAGCAATCCACATTTGGAATCAGGCCAGCAGAACTTAAAGTCCTAGTTCTAGATTTCCTAGAGGGTCAATAGCTGGGATAGTGATTAGAACTATGCTCATTTATACCTTTTGATTCCCAAATCCTTGAATCTTAGCTATGAGAGAAACTGTAATCTGATTCATTGTACTCTGATTCAGGTAATATGCCACTTCTTGGAGAACCCTGTCTCAGGTCTCAAGGTAATAATTGGCACTGTAACTGTGTATTCAAAAGGCCATTTCACTGTCCTATCAATTAACTTCAGGATGGTAAGAAATATGGTCAGATAAGTAAATTGTGGGCCCTCTAGCATACTTCTCCAATTCTCTGGCTGTGATGACAGTTCCTTGATCAAAAACAATACTATGTGGAATATTATGATGATGGATAAGGCATTCTATAAGTCCCACAGATGATACTTTTGGAAGAAGTATTACATGCAGAAAATACAAATCCATAGTCAGAAGTCCCTTTTCTAGTAAGGACAAAGTATAGCCTATTCCAACAAGAAAATGGTTCAACATAGTAAACCTGTCACCAAATCACTGGCTGGGTACTCTTGGAGAATGGTGCCACATCAAGGACTCAGTTGTGGTTTCTGTTACTGGCAGGTCTGGCATTCCGCCACAGCTGCAGTAAAGTCAAGGTTGCGAGGTGGGAGTCCATGTTGAAGAGCCCATGAATAGCCTCCATGTCTGTCATTGTGATCACTTTGTTCATGTCCCATTTGATAATGACAGGGATGATCTGGGAAAGAAACTGTCCACAAAACAGCTATTATATCTACTTGGTTTTTGAATACCTTCTCTGCAGAAGTTACCTTTTGATGAACATTTACACAGGAAACGTAATCCATCATCCATTTAAAGAGATCTATCCACACAGTTCTACATGTATATTTCTCATAAATTTTCTAATACATGCCCCTTCTCATAACCATACATCCAATCCATTAGATATTAACCATGACCAGTAAACAGTTGTCCATCTAGCCATTTCTTCCATGAAAAAAAAAATGTACAACCATATGTACTGCCCAAAGTCCTGCCTACTGTGAAGATTTCCCATCACCAGTGTCTGTCAGGGTTATCTCATAAAAGGGTAATAGTGCTGCCGCTGTGCTTCTGGGTGGTACCTACATAGCATGGCATACTCTTCTCTCTCTCAATCAATGAATCATAGGGCATACCTCATGTTTCTATAGGTGTGTGCTTGGAAGCAGATGACATTGTAATAGTAGAAGAATTTTTTCGTGTGATTTTACCATACTCTGTGTTCTTTCTCTTCACTTAATTGACAGTTTCCTTTGCTAGACAGAGGCTTTTGCTCTTATGAAGTCCTGCTTGGTCAATTGTTGGCCTTAATTTGGGGTGTGTGGAATTCTATTAATAAAGTTCTTTCCTGAATTTATATCTTAAAGTGTAAAGCAGTTTCATTATTTCAGACTTTACTCTGAGATCTTTGATTCATTTTCTCTTAAACTTTGCAAAAGTTGCTAGACACACGTCTAATTTTATTTTTCTATATGTGACCATCCAGTTTACCTACCACCATTTATTAAAGATGCCACGTTTTCTCCAATGTACATTTTTGTCCTCTTTACCAAATATCAGATGGCTTTAGTTATATGCACTCATATTTCAGTCTTTTTTTGTTCCATTAGTTTACATGTTTGTTTTTCAATGTCTGTTTAATTTCTCATTAATGTTCTGCATTTTCTCCTTATTTATTACACTGTTTGAAACTTTACAAGTTTTATTGACCTATTAAGAATCATTATGAGACAAGTAGTGCCTCCAGTTTGATATTCCTGAGTCTGTTGGTTGAGAGCAACGTTTTTTTTTTTTTTTTTTTTAAATGTCATATTACCTTTTTCTTTAATTCCTATCTTGATATCTTCACATGAGGGGATTTTCTATTAATGTATTAGGCTTTCTCAGTAAGTATATTGTTGTTTAATAATGATTTTATTTCCAATTAGACATTGTTGCCATTTCTCTGTAGTTTTTCTGGCTGTGGTTAGTCCTTCTGTATACAATGCATGCTACATCAGAGTATAGGAGACCCACTATTTTTACAGGTCTTTCAAAAATGGGTACACTAGTAATTGAGTAGATAGAGTATAGACAGCATAGTACTAACAGCCAGCCTTGGCAATAATGTACAACCTGACAAAATGCAGCAGTCATAATTGGTCAAAGTGTTAAGAATAAACAGCCATGAATGATCAGTACTACAAGTGAAGTCTTTATCAATCCTCTTTCAGGACTTGGGTAACAGCATGTAAAAGGAAGTCAAAAGAGCTGGAGGATGGGTAAAAGTGCTATGAAGTGCCACTATTGCCCTCATGTACTTACAGCAACTGTGGTAACCTGCAAAAGACTTACACAAAATAAACCCACTCAAACTTTAAGCATTGATGGTGGAGGGGTCACCTAGACCCACCCTCTAGATCAAGAAACTCTCAAATAAAAAATGGAGACTTACTGTTACTTGTAAATGTGCAGCCTTAGCTTGGCTTGTGCTAGCCAGATTTTCTGAACTTAAATTATCCAATCTACTTTTTGCTTCTGAGCTTTGATCTTTTTCTATTCTATATACTTTTATTTATGTCTTACTCTGGCTGGGTAGTTGGCTCCTGGAGTCCTCCTCTTCTTCTTTCGCTCCTCCATCTCCTCTTTGTTTTTCTTCTATCTATTCTCTCTGCCTGCCAGCCCTGCCTATATTTTTTCTTGCCTTGCTATTGGCCATTCAGCTTTTTACTAGATAGATCAAATGTTTTAGACAGACATAACACAGCTTCCCAGAGTTAAAAAAGTAACATAATAGAATGCAACACATTTTTGCATTATTAAACAAATGATCTACAGCATAAGCAAGTCTTTAACTAATATTCCACAACAGAGAAGCTCACTTTTCTTTGAGCATTAGGGATGTGGCCATTAGTAGGTTGCCTATGCCCCATGGATAATATCAACCAACCCACATATGGGCAACACTAATTGATTTCAGTAGATTATAAATATGAAATAAAGGACTTGAAGTTTAAAAGGTGATATATCAGGGGGAATCACAAGGAGAATTACAAGGGAGCAGTAGGAAGATGGATATAAACAGGATACATATATAAAATTTTTCAAAGAATAAAGAAAAATATTAGAAAAAACAAATACACAAAGATCACAAAATATTGTTAAACTAAGCTATAAAATAACAATAATTATTATGTAGAATGAAGTAAATTCCAAGCTAAAAATTCAGCAAAGAATTTAAAACATAATAAGGCATATATCAATTGTAAAAATAACATTTAAATGTCAGTAAAGTATTAAAAAGTTAAATGGATGGATTTATTAGTTCATTAAGTATGTTTGAAAATGATTGGTGAATGTGAAAATTTAAGAGGACTAGAACATAAATTTAAAAATATCAAGAATGAAGGTAAGCATAAGATCAATGTAAAATGGAATGACAAAATTATAGGGCAAATAAAATGACACAGAAGATATTTAAAGAAATAACAATTTGGCCTTTTTAATGATTCATAAGTTTTCATAAGTAAATCTAATGCATCCTTATAGACTAGCTCCCAGGGGCTGCTTCAGGGTTGTAAAAAGAATACCACAGAGTAGCAAGGGCAGCAGGAAACTTTTTTATCTGAGGGTCCTTAGTAGTGATATAAAACTCACACATGTATCGAAGCTAACTTTTTTTCTCTTATGTTAAAATATTTTCTCATCTTGTCTTCTCTGTATATTTTCTAATGTTGGCTTTCTCCATCTTCTTTGTGTCAATAGCTACATATACCCAATAGCTTCTTTCATGCTGAATATAGGAGTTACATTTTAAGGTCGTATTTCAGTAAACAATAAGAAATAGTGTCATCCTAATAACATTCAACTAATACATCTCAACTTCTTAATTTGCTGTAAAGTGCAACTGCAACTGTAAGTAAAAAATCTGTTATTATATTATCTAATTTTGCAATTAGCATAAATGCTAGGCTTTCTTTAAGTGTTTACAGAAAGAGAGCTGTGTCATAAAATGCTTTGGTAAGAACTCAGTTGTGCCTTAATTTTCTTAATATGAGCTCACTAGGGCTTTCTCCAATAGCACAATGACAACAAAAGCATTTTTAAATCTTTAAATATTTTTTTTAATCCTATGTGTAGCTTCTGATTACCTAAGAACACCTTCAACCCTCATTAGGAGTTACAGAATCAAGTTATTTTTTGTACTCTTGACTACTCAGAATATATTTTCACAAATTGAAGTCAGGAATAGGTGCAAGGACTAAGACATTAGTCAGTTAGCAATAATTGGGCTTTTTTGAATTTATGACCTAGCCAGATAACTCAGTATGTCCTTGCGAACTAGACTGCTATTTCTGGTAATGTCTATCTTAAAATCCATTAGCAAGGCAATCTGGTCTTAATCTAAAATTACGTTGAAGCCTTAAATCAGCTATCTAGAGCTGGGAAGATGCAACTGTTTTCTTATATTACCCTGAGCTCTCAATTTAAACAGTTCTTAGGATTTAAAATTCCTGACTAGTGTAGTAACTCTTTGTATTCAATTTACTCATCAAACTCTATGTGAGTTGACATTATAGATATCAAATGGACAATACAGATAAATGAGTAGTCATCTTTTAGGCAGTTCAAAGAATAAATGCCCATAACATTGATATATAATCATAAGGTTACATTTACACTTTACATGAGACTACATACTACACTACAGGTAGTGAGGAGATTCCACAACTGTTTTTGCACATGTGAAATTACAGACAAAAGCAAACAGCATTCAGAGTCTATGGCCTTATAATCCCAGCTTGAAATGAAGTTTTTCCATCACAGAATTAGTCATCTAGTGGATTGACATCTGCGTTATTAATTGCCATCTGCTTTATTATGCCATGGACTATGGCATTAATCCCTGGTGTTAGTGATGAATTTAAGATAATATTGTGTTTTATATCAATACCATGATGTTTCTTTAACACTTCTTTCCTAAAAATTTATAAACACTTCAATTGAGTTTAGAAGTGATATAGAATGCCAAAAAATTGGCAAGAGAATTTGAACAAAAATATGAAAGAGTAGGAGGATTCAAAAGTGGTTTAAAAAGTACAGATTTGTGTGAAAATCAAGTTAAATATAGGAGGCTGATAGATAAGAGATCAATATATATTTTTTAACCTCATTTGTATGAGGTTATAGAATATTTTTTGAGTGACAAGACAAGATAGGCATTTGAAAATATAACATTTATTTTTATAAATCTTAAATGGCAGAGCAGTATTAATCCTGATAAGTTCTGATTATGAAAGTGGGCTGCAGAATGAGAATGGACATACAGATTGTTTTACAAAATCCACCTATAAATATATTAGTTTTATTCTGGATAAAAGTAAGAATAAAATGGGATAAATAAATTAAGTAAAACTACAAATTCCCCAATTGATTCAAAATAATAAAATTACATTCATATACAATAAATATGATGATTCATTGATTGTCAAAGTGATAGGATCTAGAATCACCTTGGAGACAAATCTCTGGGCAAGCTCCCATGATCCACTCCAAGGTGATAAAAGGAATGCCTCAGAGTAGCAAAGGATAAGAAACTTTTTATCTGAGGGTAATTAAGAATAAACCTCCATCTAACTAACTGGTAAAATAAGGAAACATACACACTTTCTGATGCTTTCTTTTTTCAACTTAAAAATGGTCTCTGATTCTGTCTCCACACAGTTACAAATCTCCACACTATTTACATTCTGTACATATATCTACATATCTTTCTTTGCATGCATACAGCCATACATCTTTATACAGTTACGTCTATTTTCATATGACTTTGCATTTCTTTTACATGCATTACTCTTCTACATATCTTTTTATGAAGCTTCTTCCTTGCATCCACACAGTTATAATTCTCCACACAGCCATAGATATTCATCTCATATTCATAGCTCTCACACCATAAAATGCTTTATCTTACACACTCTCATACAGCTCTTTGCACAGTTCCTATACAGAGCAGCAGCTCTTTCTCACAGCTTTATCTCTCACACACTCATTCACACACATGCTTCTTTTACATCATTCATTCACTCTTTGATCACTCTCTCATCCATTCATTCTCTCACACATCTCTTACACCCTCTTTAGGCTTCTTCTTCATCTCTCACTCAGCAAACATACACTCACATTCTGCACAGCTTCGTCCCTGTATTTCTGCTGCTCTTACACACTCTGATTCATACATGCTCTTTCCTTCTTCTCTCTTCTCTTCAACGTTGCTGCTGCTGCCTTTATCCTTAGCCAAACTCTTGACAATTACATGATACATTTTCAGGATCCAACCCATTCTCATAATACATGGAGTCATATAGTTATTCTCATGCAGCAAGGTCACAAAGACCGGCCAGTGTAAATGCTTGGCCTTGCATGTGACTTTTTTCCCAGACAGAGAATGACATTGAAATTCAGGACTTAACAATAACAGTAGCAGGTTGAACCTTGAGTGGTCAGGGTACGTGCAGAAAGGCAACAATTGCATGTCTCAAAACAACCTGGCCTTGATTTACCAATAAACAACACCTGGGAATTAGTCTTTGTGTTTATTCTGTAGGAGCAGTTTATTATGAAGAATTTGTTCTGAAGTCTGAAATTAGTTGTCTTTGAGACTGAGAATACTGTTACTTTCCTGTGTCAGTAAAAATGAATATTCTGGTATTATTTCTATGCACCAGAAATAAACTTTCCTGACTATCCACAACTATAAGTGTGCCCAGTGATGTAAAACACACTACCAATGGACTATGGAAAGAACCCCACAGCTGTTCTTATTAGGAAGGTACAGCAGTGGCACCTGAGAATGTTACAGACAGAAAACAATTCGTCAGCAACAGTCAGTGATCCCATGGTTCTGCCAGGTGGGTTCCTGTTCAAGGAATTATATATCTGGTGGGTCAACTTATTGAACACTAGTTGTCACCTGCTGCTATGTATTCCTATGGTCCTTGGCATCTGTGCATATCTGTAAAGGATTTTCTAAATAAGATTAATGAAGGTAAGATACCGTGTAACTGGGCTGGGAGAAAGTGAAGTATCAGTATTCATCTCACATTGCTTCCTGACTGTAGATGCCATATGACAAGCTAGCCTTTTGTTTCTTTCCTGACATGTAGGAATGTATCCCCTCAAACTACAAGCTGTAATATCCTTCGTCCATTAAATAGCTTCTTGTTAGGTATTTTATCACAGCAATAAGAAAATTACTAATACAGAAAACTGGTATACAGAAATAGGTTTGCTGCTGTGATGAGCCTTATGGTGTGGAACATGTCAGAGTTTGGGATTTTGGACTAGAAAATCCCTCAAGAGCTATTATCATTCCTTAATGGTCTGTTCTGATAGGAGTTTCAAAGTCCAGAATTCCAACAGAAATACTGACAGTGGAGGCATAGCTCATGAGACTTCAGAAGGGATCAAAGACTATATTGACAACCAGCCTAGAAATCATTTGTGTGATGTTCATGCCATTAATCTGTCTGCATTCTGTTCATGCCCTGAGAATCTTAATGAAGCTGAATGTAGGGATAATGAACTAATTTGTTTGGCAGAGGAAATATACCAAGACAGAACAACACAGCATGGTTGTCACTCACTGCTTTTATCAAGATCTCCACCAAAAAAGCTCCAAAGCCACAAGTGAGCCACAGAGATAGAAGGAATGTGGATTATCAAGGAAAAGTCCTTTATTTAACATGTTTAAAATCATACTCACAAAAAGGCTTTATGGTCAGGAGAAACCTTTTAGTCTGCCTTGGTACAATAAGATGCCCTATCATCAAGAACCCACCCATAAAAGGCTTCAACTTACAAAAATAAAAATGTGTTTGTCCAGCCTTGATTTAGGGATGAGGAAATCAGACTTGCCTGAAACGGATGTGCCACGCTGAGCTGACCCACCTTGGGACTTCTTGCCCTTTGGGGAGAGGGGATGGGGGTTGGGCAGGGCGAAGCTGAAAGCTGACTGGGAGGGATTGGGAGGAGGAAAGGGAGAGGGAGTAGGGGGATACATAGATAAACATAATACTTTTTAAAATAAAAAAATAACAAAACAATTTATTTGTAAGGACAGGACCTAAAGTGGGAATGCTACAGAAAGAAGATGTTTCCTCAAGATTAGTACACAGAGGCTGATGTGACTGTAGTTCACAGGGTCCAGGCTCCATCTAGAGATTGCAACTAAACTTCACAATGTTGGCCCTATGGTTCTTGTTTGGTGTGTATGATATATGGAAATACCGAGAGTGTCATGGAGTTGTGAACCATAATTCCACAGAGCTACTGAGGCCAGATAATGTGTGAAAGGTTTGGAGTCCCTAAAGAAAATTCTATGAGGCCATTGTATGAAGCTGTCAAGGTTAAACATGTATATCAATGGAGAGTCAAGGATGTTGATGTCAAAACCATGTGATATATCCCAAGGAAAACTGCAGACATATAGTGAATTTGGCTCAATTAGAGAAGCTGTCTGATTTTACAAGCAGAGGTAGAGGAGCGGAACTACCTGGGTAAGTCCTTTCTACTGCACATAATTTCATCATGAGCCCCAGATGGAAAACACAGGGTTTGCAGAATTTGGTGTTGGCCCTACTGAGTTTCTATCTTGGTTTGGTGCGATCATTCTTTGCTATGTTCCCAGTCTTCCTTTTGAAATAGATATGATGGACATTCATATAATAGTTTTCAGAGAGTATAAGTCTTCCTTCTTCTAGAGTAAATTCTTAGGGGTGGTGGCAACATATACCTGTAATCCCAACACTTAAGAAACAGAGGCAAACACTGTGGAAACCAGAGTGGCATTCTCTCAAAAATTTTAAAAAATATATAGCTGTTACATGACCCAGCTATACTAGTCCTGGGCATATATGCGAAGGTCTCTATGTCATATCACAGCGATATTTGCACATTCGTGTTTATTGCTGCATTATCACAATAGAAAGAAAGTGAAACCAGCCTTGATTCTTATTATCAGACGACCATCATCAGATGAATGGATAAGGAAATTGTAGTCCAATACACAATAGAATTTTGCCCAGCTCTTAAGAAATACAAAATTATGAAAATTTCATGGAAATGGGTGGAGCTGGAAAATATTAAGTGAGATGACCCAGGCTCAGAATGATAAATGTTCTCTTTCATTTATATATCCCAACTTTAAATGTGTGTAAATAAGGAGTTAGAATAGTGGGTACAGACTATGACACTAGACAGAAGACCACCACGAGAGGTGAATAGGATAGGCTGAGGAAGGGGATCAGAAGAAAGTCACAGAGGACACAAAAGCAGGAAGTAGGTAACTGAGTGTGAGAAGGAGGAATAGGGAAGAATTGGAGAGAAAGAAAGGCAAATTTTGTTTGAAAATTGGTACAATAAGATAATTCTCTGTAAGTTAACAAGAAATACATAATAAAAATAAGTCAATAAATCATTGAAAAAAGAAGAGAGAAGTAAGACAAGATGACTATGAGTTTGAGGCCAGTATTGGTTACATAGGGAGAACTTGTATTAAAACACCAAAAACAAAAAGAGTAAATTTCCAAGAAATATCACTGCTTAGTTACACAAAAGGTACACATTCTATTTTATAAATAATGGCCAGACATTTTCTTAAGCAACTGTACCATTATACATTACCAGAATGTTTTTCATTTTGATGATTTTAATATGTATAAAGTCTATTTAGAGATACATATATCATCATGGTTACAACATTCATTTTTATAAAGCTTAATGACTGATCATATCACCGTCATGTGTTTATTTCTTATTCATGTGTTCTCTCTAATGACAAGTATTCACGATTTGCCTTCATTACATCTTGACAAGTGTTTTCTTAGAAAATTGAGAAAGATGTTTTGTATTCCTAATTATGAATGGCTATGAATTTCTCAAAAACTTTACAGTGCCATTGAAATTATTGTGGTATGTTGCTCTACAATAGTATAGATTATATAAATTGATTTTTGAATATTTTTTCAGTAATGTTTTCCAACAATAATCTTCAATTTGTTGCATTTTTCTTTTTCTTTTTGTGGATTAAATTTGCTAGTGGTTTGTTAACTCTCTGTGCCTATTTTTGTGATATATTATTCTACAGTTTCTACTAGTGTAGTTTTTCTCATACACAATCAAAGTAATGCTAAATTTGAAAAGTGCTTAAAAATATTTTTCTGCTTTCCAGAAGTCACTGTAGAAAACTGGAATTATTTCTTCAAATATTTAATAAAACTGTACAGTGAAATAATCAGCATTATGGCATTTTATATAGGAAGAATTTAAACCATAATTTCAAGTTACTTAGTAATTAAAATACTGTTTATATTACACATTTTTCTTTGCCTAGTTGTTATATTTTGTTGAATTCTTCAGCATAATTTCTAAATATATGTTCTATCACATATTGGAAGAAATGTGTTGAGGTTTTCATTCATAACTGTGGAATTTTCTATTTTGGCTTTATTACTCATAAATATTTCATATCATGTATTTTGAAACTCTGTTGTTTATTGAACAAGTATTGAACACATCTTAACAACAATCTCATATTACTGGGGAAGTAGTCCTTATAAATTATGTAATCATCCTCTTTTTCTCTAGAATTGTTTATTTAAAACATAACTTTAATAGTGTCAATATAAAACTATAAATTTATTTATCATGTTTTATTAATTATTTTTTATTTTTGTTAATTTGTAAGTTAACACACAAAACAATTGGTTTCATTACTTAAATGTCTGCATATTGTATTTCTATTCATCCCTCTTCCCTGCTTTCTTTTATTTCTTCCTTTCCCCCACTTCCTCCTTGTTGTTCCACTATTCCCCATTGTTCTTTTTCACAAACCTTCAACTTGTATTTAAAGCCAATTTCCTATAAATAGGATACAGACAGGCAATATAAGGTTTTTTGTTCACTTTGAAAATGTCTTTCAAAATGAAATACTCACATGTTGAAAGAACATTAACACATCTTTTCAGTAAGCAGAGTAACAAATGCACACCTATGTGATAATCAAAACCTCATCCGAACTGATTCCTTCCTCCCCAGGAAAGAAAGCCTGAGATTTTGTTTCTAAAGGTAGATTCTAATACCACTGTATACATGTACTATATTTTTAACCCATTCATCTGTTGTTGGGCATCTAGGCTGATTACATAATTTGAGATTCCATCTCATTGCCTGGGGCCATCCCCGACTCTAGGCAGGGCCCTGCAGAGGATTAAGAAGTGAGTGTTGGAAGAAGTGAGCCAGTTGTGGTGGTCTGGAGAATCTTGCAGTCCTGACTGACTGATTCACAGCCAGAGTGCTTTTATATTTATGTAAAATTTAGTGAGCAGGCATAGATTCATGTTGTTCAAAAACATAGATCATATTTTTGTGCATGGACATGTGCTTCACTTTTTCTTTCTCACCTTTTAGTCATCATTAATAAACTATGACAGAACAGAGTTATCATTTCAATTATTTTCCTTCAAATTTTCACATCATTGATGAACAGAGTTATCATTTCACTCACTGACCCATAACCTAATTTTTAAGAATCTAGAGGTATATGACAGTCTGTTCTCATGCTGGTAGCCTTGGTTGTCTCAAGGATGCTAGACCAAAACAAAATCTTCCAGCTAGCCTGGGCATATTGCCTTGTCCCAAACAATGTATTACTAACTCTTAAATAGTCAGCATGCTCAAGAAAACTTTTCAAGGCAAAGCTGCTGCAGTTATTATTCAAATTCTGGCATAATGCAATGCTTACAATTTATAAAATATGTTCATTTGTCTAATCCTGGCATTCTGTTGTTCCATGGTTATGGGATACCACAGTAGCTTTGCATGTGCTAACTTATCTAAGAAAGGGAGGTCCTGACATCTTATGCTTTCATCATCTTTCTATTACATACTTTGCTCATCAATGTAAGTCTCTGTATAGGACAGAGGTAATTTCAGCTATTCTAACTTTTTGGCTGTATATGTCATGTAATTGCCAGAGTGTATAGTAGGAAGAGGCTTGTAATTTGATCTGTGGCCAACTCCTTTAGCCCATGGAATCTTGTTGGTCTTAAGTTTACTTTGTTTTGACTAACTTGTTCCTGAATAAGTAAGTACAGGGAGAGATGTTTGAAAAATGTCTCATGGCCTCATAAAGAGACTCCTGGCTTCTTTATTCGTATCACAACCTCCAAGGCATAAGGAAGACCATTAAGTAGATAAAGATACCTCCCTAAAAACAGGAAAGGTGCTATGTTAGGGATTGTCCTGGGAATGCTTAGAGGAAGTACTCCTAGGACAAGGCATAAAGAATTCATAAGAAAATTTCTATCAACCCAATATCTCCAAATGTACAAATATTAAAAGTCTCCAAAGTATGCAACAGGTGGAGATGAAAACCAAAGGTGGTACAGTGTTCATCATGTGGCTCAACTTTGCTGGATCCTTTTAAAACATCTGTGCTATTATTATAACTTTGGCCATTCTCATTAGATGGCTGTGCCATCTCCCCGCTTTTAGTTTGTTAATTTAACAATCTTTAGATCTCATTGTGTGGTAATAAGACATTCTTTAGTCCTCAGAAGACAATTAGAAGGACAGAAATTTGTATCTTTTCTGAAGTTTCTCTAACCTGCTGAAGTCTTGCCCTTCATTAATAACCTAGGTGAGATCTTGACATGCTGGAGATGTATGTATGTTTTCCTTTTCCATAATTCCTGAAAATTAAGATCCCCCCCCCCGATAGAAAAGTCTAATACCTGCGATTCTGTGGATTCCTTTCAAGAAAGGTGATACAGGAGGCTGGCTCTTAGCAAGTTCTCTTGAGCCAACTGCCCAGTCAGTGTGACATCCAAAGTCTGAGAGAAACCAAGTGATTTGGGGGTGTTATTAGAATGGCTCTGATTCTTATTTTTTATTGAAGAAATACAATGTGACCCTCAGAATGTAACTCACATATTATCTAGAGCTGTCTGTTGTGTAGGCAAAAAGAAATGATAAAATTTAAAGGATAGGGTAAAAACTTTGTAAAAAGCAATTCTACTTGTGGGGAACCATTAACTGTCTCTTGTCGTTCACAATTTCAACAGATTTGTGTCATTTCACTTCCCTACAAATACTTCTAAGAAAACCTAGGCACAGGTCCTTATGTCACACCTCCATTGCCTATGGAATAGCTCTAAACTAGCTATAAACACACTGTCTTTGTACCAACATATTACAACCATTAGTTCAGTACATTTGGAGTCCACCTTGACTCCAGAGGTTGCAAAATTTCTTTCTTTCTTTCTTTCTTTCTTTCTTTCTTTCTTTCTTTCTTTCTTTCTTTCTTTCTTTCTTTCTTTCTTTCTTTCTTTCTTCCTTTTCTTTCTTTCTTTTTTTTTTAACAATATCTCACTTTTGGTTTCAGGACAGAGCATTTGACCTACTATCATTAATTTGGGAGTAATCCTGGAAGTTGTGCTTATTTTGATTCTTGTCTTTCTAGTCATTCTTTTAGTCTTCCATGGACTGAAGAAAGTTTTACATACCACAACAGATTCTTAACAAACTAAAAATGAGAATGGCCAAAGTTATAATGATCGCACAGCTTTTTGACAAGAATCCAGCAAAGCTGAGCCACCATATCACCTTTGTTTTTCATCTCCACCTGTTGCATATATGGGAGATTTTTAATATTTGTATATTTGGGAGTACTAGATTGATGGAAATTTTTCTTATGGATAATTTATACCTTTTCCCAGGAGTACTGTTTCTAAGATTCCTCCGAAAAGTGTTCTTTATTAGCTTGGCTTGCTTGACTAGATGGGCCATGATGGTAGTCAATACCAAATACTAGGACTTTTGCTTGTTTGTAGAACTGGAATCTTTTGCTCATCCTGAGTGCTGTACTTACTTCCCAGCCTCAGTCCCAGAGACTTTTCCAGCAGCTTCTACTCTGTGGCTTCTACCATTATATCACTTAGAAGGCCTTCCAAAAAAAAAAAAAAAGTAAAAAAACATAAAGTGTTGCTAAAAATGTTGGGTTGGTATTAGATAAGATTCCCTATATATTACTGATGACAATGTTAGTGTAGCCACTATGGATATCAATATATAGATCACTCAACAGACTAAAATAGAACTACTGTATATTTCAGCCCCATCATCCCTATGTATATATTTCTAGATAAAACAAAGGCCACATGCAGTATAGAAAACTACATACTCAAGTTTCTTGCTGCAGATTCACAATAGCTAGTTTATAGATGACTCATTTTGGGTTAATAATAGCAACTTCCTTAATGATAATCTATATATATTTTATATAATTTTTCAGATGAATTATTTTCTGATAAGTATTTTTATTGCACTTTGTGTGTGGTCTCTTCATTGTATTGGTTATTTCCTTTATATTAGTTCAATTTGATGATATTTGACTTTATTTTATTATTTATATTAATATCTTAAAATGTTTCCTTTGTGTATTCTCCTAGTGTATTTCTACATCATCAGATAATCTTCATACAACAATGGGAATAAATCTATTGCTGAACAAAATGCCAATAATAATAGTTGATGGTGAAGTGCTTATCTTTCAACATCCCCTCCAAGGATCAGGGAACATATGCAAAGCAGAATGGAAGAAAGTAAAAGAGAGGATGGGAAGATAGAGCAAAATTCCGTTTTCTAGACACCAGAAATCATTGCACTCATGAGTTTACTTGTGGTTATCTACACAAGACGTATATAAGACTAGATGCATTAATATTTTCTCTTGGATAGATAAGTGACCAAGATGCCCAACCCCCTTCTTGACAGTTAACTATGGCAGTTAACTGTCGTGAAAGGGGTTATTATTTTCTTTAGTGGTATATCCATTGGTATATTATCCTTGCCCTATTCAGTTTCCTCCCACCCATGTTTGGACAAGAAATAGGAGGTGGAAATGACCAAATTCATCATATATGTGTACAAAACTTGAACAATGAAAAGATGTGGTGTTCTATTGCATACTAAAGATAAATCAACAATAGTGCATTATGTGCAGTTATGTATCACATAATAAAGTTTTTGACAGGATTGAACTACAGATATGGTAATGATTCCACAATACTAAAATGGATAGTCTCTGTGGTAGTTTGAATAAGGATGGCCTCCATAGGCTCATATATTTGAATGCTTAGAGAGTGGCACTATTTGAAGTAGGCATGGCCTGCTTGGGATAGGTGTGGCCTTGTTGGAGGAAATGTATTGCCAGAGGTGGACTTTGGAGTTTCAGAAATGCAAGCCAGGCCTAATGGCTCTCTTTTTCTACTGTCTTCATATCCAGATATAGAACTCTCAGTTACCATGTCTGCCTGCCTACCACCCTACTCCCTGCCATGAGGATAGTGTACTAAACCTATGAAACTATAAGCAGCCCCAATTAAATACTTTCTTTTATAAGAGTTGTCATACTCATAGTGTATCTTCACAACAATAGAACATTAAGAGGAAACTTAATACTAGGACTGTAGAATATTCCTGTGACAGGCCTGATTAGGCTTTCTTTGGGTATAATGTGGACTTGGGGACTTTGGATTAGCACATCTGAATACTTTATGAGGGGATTAATAAGGCATACCAGTGGGAACATGGAAGACAGTGATGAAGGAAATTTTGACTGTGGTTTCTTAGGTCAAGAAGTTTCAGAGGGGAAGAATAAGTAAGTAGCCTAGAAGTTTGTTTTTGTGATGATAAAACGTGTCCAAAACAAATCTGCCTAAGGCTAAATTGAAGAGTTTTAGATTAATACCATTGACAGATGAGATTGCAAGATAGCCTAGTATTGACTGTGTTATATGGTTATTACTATTTACTTTTATGCATATCTATAGTGAAAAGGAGTACACTAAGGAAGTCAAATACAAAATGTACAGTTTGAGGAGAAAGGGAACATCAGAAAGTATAATGGAGCTAAGTCAAGTGCTCAAGGAGGTATAAAGTGTAGAGAAAAGCCTAGTACTAAATAGAATAAAAGGAGTGGTAGCTTCAGGGCAGGGTACCACCAAACTAAGCTTCTTCCAACTTGTGAAAAGGAATTAAAGAAAAGCTTAAGCAATAAAGGAAACCACCAAAAACCAGAAAGATGTTGAAAATGTATTTAAACAAGGGAGCTAAGTTCTAGCCCCAGAAACCACTCTCTCTTCATGGCTAAGTAAAGCTGATGAGACCATGCATGTGTCCTGCATGGAGGCCCAGAGAGGCTATTACATGAAGTTATTAAAGTGAAATCTAGATTGCTTTGGAGACTTCAAGATGTTGGAGATACCAGAGCCATGAGATAACTGCCAAGGAAAGCTGTAGATTAGGTGTGGATCCAGGATGGAAGATATAAGTGTGTTGCAATCAACAATGCTGAAAGGGATTGGAAATCTAAGAGTGCTTTTACATCAGACATGGTGATGGCGAGTTTAAAGTTTACCCAGCTGGTTTTTCAGTCTTGCTTTGTTCCAGTATTTCCTCACTGTCCCTCATTTCTCTCCTTTTAGAATAGAGTGTATTTTGTGCCATTGTATGTTGGAAGAATATGACTTTTTAAAATTTTTATTTTACAGAAGTTACAGTTAAGAGACAGACTGCCTGGAATCTCAGAAGAGCCTTTGAATTGTGAACAGTATTAAGATTGTTATAGATTATGAGGACTTTTGAAGTTGGACTGAGTGCATTTCTGCATTATGATATGGCATAAGTCTATAGGTGCCAGGGAGTGGAATGTGTGGTTTGAGTAAGAATGGCCCCATAGGCTCATAGATTTGAATGCTTAAGGAGTGGCACTATTTGTAAGCATTAGGAGGTGTGACCTTATTAGAGTGAGTATTGTATTGTTGGGTAGGTGTGGTATTGATAGAGGAAATGTGTCTCTAGTATTAGGATTTGAGGTTTCATAAGCCCAACCCAGGTCCACTGGATCACTCTCTTCTTGATGTCTTAAGATCCAGATGTAGAACTCTCAGCTACCATGTCTGTTTGTGTGCTGTCATGCTCCCTGCCATGAGGATAATGGACTAAATCTCTGGAACTGTAAGTGAGCACTGATGTAAGATGTCTTTCTATATGGTGTAAATATCATTCTTTAATAAAGAGACTGTTTTGGCCTATGGCAGACATCTTAGAAGTAGGCAGGGAAATCAGAGCATAGATAGGGGAAGGAGGGTAGAGTCAAAGGAGATGCCATCCAGCTGCCTAAGAATCAACATATAAAAATAACGTAGGTAAACCACAGGCCTTGTGGCAAGACAGATTAATGAAAATTGATTAAATTAAGATGCAATAGCTAGCTAGCAATATTCCTGAGCCATAGGCGGAACAGCATGAAATTAATATAAGCCTTTATATGATTACTTGGAGCTAAGAGAGGGTCCAAACTTCTGGACCTCTGGCCAGACCAGTTAGAAACCTCATTTTACAGAGCCCCAATTAAATACTTTGTTTTATAAGAGCTGTCATGGTCATTGTGTCTCTTCTCAGCAATAGAATATTAACACAGATTGTCACATAGCTTCATGGAGAGAAGGAACCTTGTAAGAACTGTATACACACAGTGAAACTTCCCCAAACACATCAGTTGGCCACACTTTCTGTCATGGGCTTCTAGGCTGGCTGCATCCAAGCTAATTGTCACAACACAAATCATTTTTGAGACAAATCTCCAGGAACCAAACATGATGATCAGGGGGTCCTCATTTTCCAGTATAGCACTTGATATGATATAATGTGGCAATATCAGAGATATTCACAGTAACATTCCCTTTTCCCCATTTTTAAAATCACTTTAAGTGTGTCTCCTAATAACTGTGCTTTAGAATAGAAAGGGTATTCCAGTAACCAAAAAACACAGATGTGTTTTGTTCCAGATTAAATTTATACTATAATTCCTGTACTTGGTTCTGGATTAAATTTATATTACAAATTTACAATGCCATCATACATACTTAGTCTATAAAGTGTAACTAAAATTTGTCAACAGATATATGGCCAGTTTAGAAAATGAAAAATTAAAAAAAAAACTGCTGTAGAATTCTGAGGATTTGGGCCTGGCAAAGGTATAATAACTGTTTCAAAAATTACAATGAGCATATAATGGTAGACAGTGTAAACCAAAGAACAATGATGACAAGATGATGTCAATTGGTTTGAAAAAGGGATAAAGAAGGGCAAGATTATACATGGGTAATCCAACTGGCCATAAAATCTATATGGTTGGGTAAAAAAGTAAAAGGTGGGATTAAAAAAAAGAATTTGTGTAATTGGTTATTTTGTGGTCAGTATCTAAGAGACTATGATTGGGCAATGAACAGTTTTACAGCTGTGATGGTAATAGAAGAAATACTTTATAACTTAAAATCAAATGCTTTATATAATTAGCAAAATGGCATATAGACTAGTACTCATCAGCTATTCTGAAATACATTTGTACTAATAACTTTTAACAAGAGTTCAGAAGCTTTTTCCAGCATAGGAGATTTGTTTGAGGTTCTAAAATCACTATGAACCTTGATGTTCTGAACACTTAGTATGCTAGTCTCTTTCTAGTAGTTAGCTTTATAAGGTTTGACAAATCAAAATTATGATTGTGTAAGAATAGTCATAAATGGAGCTGATCCAATTCTCTGAAGACTTTCAGATGTGAACTCCCCCAAAAGACACATCACCAAAATCTCTAAACTTCCCCAATCTCTAAGTCCTAAGCCCCAGGGCACATCCCATGCCCCTCTGTTGCTGGGTCCTAACAGTTGCCTTGGGAAAGTAGATGAGAAGACAGGGAGTCAGTTAAACAGACCCTGGGAGTCAGACAAAAAGCAGACTGGAGAGTCACCTTTTCAGCAACAAGGAGAACCTTATATACACCCTTCTCAGCAACTAGGACATCCTTCATTGGCTGGGGATGATCTGGTGACATTGCATGGACATCCCTCCATTGGCTGGGCATGATCAGGAATCCTGACAACACACTCATCTAGTGATAGTGTGTGACCCTCCCTCATTAGCAGGGCATGATATGGTCACATTGCATGACTGTCCCTCAGGAGATCTGACAGCATCTGTTGCTAGGAAGACACTACACAGTCAAGAACTCTGGGTAACACCTGTTGCTAGGTCCTTGGGCCAACTTGAAGTTGGCTCATAAGGAAGTATGTTATATGCATGCCTTGGCAACTAGTTTGAGGCAACATTGTTGACTCTAAAGGCCTGTCTTATGACATATCCACCCTTTCATTTTATTACATGGGAGCTCTGGCCTTGTTAACCCTGCCTCATTGGGGCTCAGCAACTGGACTGTGCCTGTCTTATGTTGGCTTGCCAAACAGGCTCTTACCCACTGACTACTAGCCCAGGGGTGATGTCTGTTGTACCTGTGTCAAGGGATCCAAAAGACCAACAGGGAGTTGGACTTGATGCAAATGCATGAGGGTTTTTATTGTTATGAACAGGTACCAAACGAACCCAGGTCGATACCCTTTGTTCAGACACAGCAAAGGGTTATCAGCCTCAAGCCCTGAGGTGAAGGGTTTTAAAGAAAAGCCTACAGAAGTGTGGTGCTGCACATCTTGGCATTTCAAGATTGGGCAAAGGGGCTCGGGGTATGGTAGCTATTGGCTGAACTTTTGGTGCAAACATAGCTTTTGAATCTATTGGCTGTCAGGCTCACTCCCAGACCTGGGCCCCACCCTCAGGCACCAAACACTTCTCTTAAACAAAGCTTTCTAAGGATAAATTTATGCCTTTACATTTTCCTGTCTGACTGGTTCCTGAGAGTTTTAATCATGGGACTTTTTCATCTCTAGTTTTATCTAGGTCTAACTCCAAGGGGTCTGTGGACTTTCTGAGGCCTCAGTCTCAGCAGGCAAAATCATCAGTAGGAACTATGCTATCACTTTGAGGGAGGTGTCTGGATTTTTTTTTTTTATCTTTTATTCTGGAAATCTTTTTTGAGTGTGAAGGGGTCTGCTGGCCTGGCATGGGAATGGTGAATCCAGGTGACTATGCTGTTAACCTTGATGGCTTTGGACATGGTCAGCAGAATGAGTTCTAAGGACCCTAGGCAATGTCTCTTAAGGTGAACCCAGTCTTCTGGTTGAAACCTGTCAGGGGGAACACTAGATTCATAGAGGACCCTGAGCTTGGGCCATACTTCTTTGATTATCTGACCATAGGCCTTTAATATATTTAGACAGTCCCTGGTGTGTTAAACTAACATTGCTCATCTCAAAAGACATTACACAAAATGAAGAAAACTCAGAGTTCACGTCTTCAGCTTTTAAAAGAATAATGAGAGCAAGAAAGGGAATATATACATTACTTATGCTGGGTTATTTTCTCCTTGATAGAAGCAGGTTGATCCACGGCCAGGCACACATCTCTTTCTGGGACTCATATTGGTATAGTGGCACTCTAAGGAAAAACACAAGCATATCCTCTCTCATAGGTCATTAGGAGGGGCTTGTAGCTGCCTTTGAAGGGAGATAGGGTCTCTACATCTCACCAGAGGCAGAAGCATGTTCTTAGGCAGAGATGTCAAGTGCTGGTAGGCCATGCTGAGCACCTTGTTATCAAAACTGAGCTTCTTGGGTAAGCCTAACTTTAGTGAAAGGATAGATAGGGCCCTCCAACAGTGAATAGAGGTATCTCATCTCTTGGACATGTAAGAAAGGTTTAAGCCAATTAATCATGCCACATTGAGGAACCAAAAGTTCCTCCATCTTAGAGTCAACAGCCATGTTAGCAAACAGGTCAAAGAAAGCCCAGACTAAATCCTCCTGAGTTCTGAGAAACTTGCAAAAGATGCTATCCAAAAGGACCTCTGGGCCAGGGCCCTAGCTTAACCGAAGAATGTCCAATCCTGCCCTGAGGCCAGTCAATACAAATCCATATACCACCCTGACCAACTTTGACCAAGTTAAGCAACTGCAGAATGTTCCAACCCTGCCCTGGGGCCAGTCAGAAGAAACCCAACCCTGACCCACTCTGACAAGAGGCCAAGTTAACTCTTGTTTCCTCATTTTTACTCCAGTTCACAGTTTTTGCCTATAAAAGATACTTGTATTCTCAACTCTGGAACTTCTCCAAGCCAAGTGTGTGGACGAGTTCCCTGCCTGGTTTGTATTGTGCACTCAATAAACCTTGTGTTTGCATTTTGGATTCCTCAACTACAGTGATCTCTCTGGGGGTCATTCTCTGGGCAGAACAACATAATTGTTGTTGATCTGAGAGTGAGTATAATTCCTTCATTTTCAACTTAAAAGAAAAGTGATGGATCTGCTCACTAGTAGAAAATCCTAAAAAGGCAAAGGGGGTACCATTTGAACTTTGGTGAATTCATCAGATACAATTATGTGAGATCATTAAAACCTCTCTTGTAATATCCTTTAAGTAGGTTGCATCTGATTGTGCAAGGAGGAGATCATTCATATAATGGAGTAGAAGGATTGCTTTGGGACATTAATTAAATACTGGGAGACATACAATTGGCATATTGTGGGACTGTTGTTCTTCATTGCTCAGAGTAAAACAGTCCACTGATACTCTGGGCAGCTTTATACATATTTGGTGCCCATACAGTAAAGGCAAAATGATTTCAATCCTGTGACACCAAAGGAATTTGAAGAAAGCATTTCTTAATATCTAAAACTAATAGTATAGTAAAATAGAGGGATAGCACTAGGGTGGGGGAGCCCTGGCTGTGCGGATCCCATTTTTTTATATTTGATTACTAACTACACAAAGATCCTGCAGGAGGTGACAGTGTCCTGATCTGTTTCAAATAACAACTATGGGGATACTATGTTTACTTGTGGATGGTTCTATGTGCCCAATATTTAGCTGTTTTGCAACTAATTTCTTTAGGATTGACAGCTTAGGTTCAAATATAGACCACTGTTGTACCCATACTTCTTGATCCAAGAACCACATCAATGGAATCAGGCTGGAGTCTATATCAAGGTAGATCTCATGGGGACAGTGGCCCTTAGAACTGGGGGTTAACATCTTGTGAAGAGTTATGGAGCATAATACTTGCCTTTTCAGGCAACTTGATGTCATCAAAAAAAGCCCTGTCATCTGTAATTAGGACAATACCCATATCCTCCAAAATATCTCTGCCCCACAGGTTCCTAGGCATGGTGGAAATGATAGGGCAACTGTTCCCCAACTGCAATCAAGGTCCTTCAAATGAAATGAACAGGTGGTCATCTTAGAATCTTGTTGGCCTCCCACACCACTGATGGTGGGGACTGGGTTTAAACTTCCAAAGAGAGAAGCAAAGCACCTCAATTTCAGTTAAAATGGTGGCATCCACACCCATCCGTGTTCACCAAACTTTTGACAACTTGTCCATCAAGATATACAGTCAGAATTGGGAAGTTTGGGAAATGTGCATTTTTCCAATAGATTTTTGGATTACCAAAGCCTCCTCTTACTGATGGGGATAAGGAGCATACAACCCATAGTTTAAAAAGTCTAGTGTCTTGGGCAGGCTGTGATTTGCAATCATTTGCCCAAAGAAATTCCTTATTGCATCTGGGGCCTTGGGTACTTGGTTTTGTCCTGGGACAGTCATACCACAGATGTCCTGGTTTGCCACATCCCCAGAAAGTTCTATCTATCTGGGGCTCTTTGGGATATTATTAGCATGCTGCCTGTCTACAGGGAGAATATCCAAAGAAGTGGTAAAAGCAGCCATGGGACCAGTGCTAAGGTGAGTCTCTTCCAGCAATCATTTGTGAATGTCTCCATTTTGGACCACTGAGACTGCACTGCAGGTGGGGACATTAAGCCCTTCCCAAACCAATTGTTTGATTAGCATTTCTCTAGTAGGACAAGAGTCTACTCTGCATTCTAGCTCCTCATTAACAGAAGCCAGAAAATAAGTGAAGACCTTTCCTAGGTCTGAATGAGGTAGCAGAAATAAGCTGAGGGCTCCCTCGAAGTGCATTCTTTAAGAGCCATGAAGGCCAGGTTTAAAGCTTGTTGGCAGTAGGCTTGAGGATCAATCCATGCCTGGTGTACAGGGTGATCATATTCCCTGCACCCTGTAAGCATATCATAGGTCACTGGGATGTTGAGTGAAATGTTTATCTGTGGCTGGGATTCTACTTGATTGTCATAGGCTGATTTCCAATTAAGAAAGCTGGCTGACTCCTGCACAGCTTTAAGCAGACTATACCGACCAATCAAAGGAAGTCTGTAGTAGTACTGCCCATTGAGGGAGTACCTGTTCAAGTAAGGTGAATGTTGGCCTGACTCATTACTTGCTTTCTGGAGGAGAGAGAGGTCAGATATGGGGGTGGGAATCCAGGGTTGAACAGTAGCATTTCCACCCAAGTTGACTGGGAAGGCTTCTATGGGCCTATGTACTGACAGTGGTACAGGCTTTGAGGATTGTAAGATGCATGCCATGGTGGGAGAGTTTCCACTTCCTGAAGCAGATGGGTACCAGGATAGATCACTCACAGAATACTGTAGTAGAGGCTATGGAAGTGGAGCTGAGTGGAAAGTACCACGGGATGTTAATAACAACTGTGTTCTCCTTGGCAGATTTCATGAGGGCTGAACTGTCTGCCTCCTCATTATCAGAGGCTTCAGTGATATCAGGCATGGAAGGGGCAGAGGTGTTATATTACCCATTTTTAAGAGGAAAGCAGCAGGCAAGCAACAGTCAGAGAGAAGACGGGGGTGGAAGATTGTGTCAGACCTTGCTGTCTTGTGCTTAGTAGGGAACTTCCAAGGTTTTTTAGGCCACAGCCGTATGCCCACATAGTATCTCCAGATAAGGGATGGCTTTCGGGAGCTGAGCCTTGGTTCCATCTGGAGGGGTCAGCCCTTGTGTGGAGGCACTGGGTAACCTGAAACAGAAAAAAAATGTACCTTCCTAACTGGATGGACAAACAAGCCTGAAAGACAATACAAAAGAAAGAAGAGGGTCCTAATGCTTGCCTGCCAAAGGGACTGAAAGTACACATCATCAAGGAGCCTTCTCACCAAAAGAAACACCATCTTAGAAGCATTGTCTAATGCTTCAAGAGAGGAGAGGGAAGTAATTAGAACCCTGTTCAGGGTGCTAGATATTGCTGAGTCCTAACAGTTCCCTTTGGGGAGGGTTGAGAAGACAGAGAGTCAATGACACAGACCCTAGGAGTCAGGCAAAAAGCAGACTGCAGACTTATTTATTCAGCAGTGAGGAGAGTTTATATACCAGCCTCCCAGCACCCAGGCCATCTCTCATTGACTGGGCACAATCAAGAGTTCTGACAGCATCTGTTGTTAGGAAGACTCTGTATGATCAGGAACTCTGGCAGTGCCTGTTGCTAGGCCCTCAAGCAGACTCCAGTTTGGATCATAAGAAAGTACATTATGTGCATGACTTGGCAACTGGTTTGAGCCACTTTCTTTGACTCTAGGGGCCTGTCTTACCACACACCTCATCCAAATCTTACCCTAGAAGCAGGCCAACAGATAAGAGTCCTGCAGCCAGGCTGCTCCATCACCACCATCACCCATTGGACCCTGTAACCTACAAGACCCACTCCAGCACAAAAATCCACTAAACCCATCATCCTCACCCTGGCCAACCATCCCCCACAAAATTAGCAGCCCCTAGAGGCACAAGTACCACCTCCATCATTTGGAATAAGAGCAGCCCTAGAGACACCAACACCACTTGCACCAATTGAAAAAAGAACAGCCTCCCCATAAATAGGCCCCCACCTCCAGCAACATCAGGAGATCCCATAGGCAAAAGCACCACTCACACTAGTGAGAAGAACAGGAACAGGTAAAACCTATACCAGTTGGAAGAACAAACTCCATAGGTACAGGCAGAAGCCACACCAGACGTTTTGCAGACACTAAGAAACCATGGATTTCAAACTAGACTACTATACCCAGTAAAACTTTCGATCACCATATTCAGAGAAAAGATATTCCATGATAAAAGCAGACTTATCCACAAATATAGCCCTACAGAAAATACTATAAGGAAAACTACAGCCCAAGGAAGTTTGTTGCACCCACAGAAAGAGAGCCAATAGTTAAGCTCACTCCATCAAATCCTAAAGAAGAGAAACACACACACTACCATCACAACTAACAAAAACCAAAAAATAAGAGGAATTAACAATCGCTGGTCATTTATACCCATTAATATTGATAGACTCAATTCTCACCTATAAAAAGACACAGGCTAACAGAGTGGATATAAAAAAAAGAATCCATCCTTCTACTGCAAGATCCATCCTACTACTTCTACAAAAAAAACCCACTTCAACTTCAAAGATTGACATTACCTCAAAGTAAATGGTTGTAAAAAGATTTTCCAAACAAATGAACCTAAGTAGCAAGCTGGCATAGCTATCCTAATGCATAACAAAATAGTCTTCAAACTAAAATTAATCAAAAGAGATCCAGAGGGTGTTACATATTTATCTCAGGAAAAAATATTCACCAAGATAAGTTTCAATTCTGAATCTTTATGGCCCCAATACAAGGGCATGCACATTTGTAAAATAATCATTACTAAAGCTTAACTCACACATCAAACCCCACACAGTAATAGTGGAAGACTTTAACACCCCACTTTCATCCATTGAAAAGCATGCCAAAGTAATGGAATTAACAGATTTTATGACTCAAATGGACTTAACAGATATATACAGAACATTCCAGCCAAACACAAAAGAATATACTTTCTTCTCAGCACCTCATGGAACCTTATCCAAAATAAACTATATACTTACCTGGTCCCAAAGCAAATCTCCACACATAAAAAAATTGGAATCCATATCTTAAAGTTAGAATTCAACAACAACAACACACATTGCAGAAAGCCTGTAAACTCATGAAAACTGAACAATACTCAACTGAATCGCCACTAGGTCAAGAAAGAAATTAAAGACTTCCTAGAGTTCAATGAAACTACAGGCACAAACATACTCAAACCTATGGGAAACAATGAAAGCAGTCCTAAAAGGAAAGTCCATAGCACTAAGTGCCTACATAAGAAATTTGGAAAAATCTCACACTAGTGACCTAACAGCACATCTGAAAGCTCTAGAACAAAAAGAAGCAAACTCACCAAGGAGAAGTAGATGACTGGAAATAAACAAATTGAAGGGTAAATTTAATAAAAACAGAAACAAAGATAATCAATGAAACAAAGAATTGATTCACTGAGGAAATCAACAAGATAGACAAGCCCTTATCCAAATTAAGAAAAAGGCAAAGAAAGAGTACCCAAATTAACAAAATCAGAAATCTGAAAGTCAGAAAAGGACAAAACAACAGACATTGAGGAAATCCAGAAAATCATTAGGTCATACTTTCAAAAACCTATACTCTACAAAATTGAAAAATTTAAAAGAAATGAACAACTTCCTGGATATGTAGCATGTGGTGATATTTTGTGTATCTAATAAAGCTTGCCTGAAGATTAGAGGATAGAGCCATCCATGGATTTTAGCCAGAAAGTTCAGGGAGTAGGACACACACACACATTCAATTCTAGCATTAGGAATTCTGAACCAGAAAGTGAGTGAGAGGAGCAAAGAGATGGAGGGAGATGAATATCTCGATAGAGGAAGCCAGTGTGTGGTTGGAAAGAGACCAGGTGCTAGAGAAACCTCCAAGAACCCACGGGATGTCCCTGGCTAGGTCTCCAACCAATAGTGGAGGGGGTGCCTAAACAGGGCTTCCCTATAATCAAATGAATAACCACCCTAAGTGTCATCACAGAACCTACATCCAGCAAAGAATAGAGGTAGAGGCAGAGATCCATGGCTGAGCACTGGGCTGAGCTCCTGGTCCAGCTGAGAGCAGGGGAGGAGAGTCTGTATGATCAAGAGGATAGGGATTATGAGGAGGAGTCCCACATAGATGGCTGACTGGAGCTCTGGGGAGCTCACTGAATCAAGAACAGCAACTGGGGAACCATTGGGAAAAGGAGATAGGCCCTTCAACAGTAGGCAACTCTTGACTGGCATGGTTAGTATGTGGAGCCTCGAAGAGTAGGATTAGACTGTTTCTGTGCATGTACTAGAACCTTGGAGCCCATTTTCTGCAGAGGAACACCTAACCCAGTGACTTTAGGATGAGGAAATCGGACTTGCCTGGTGTCTTTGCCACACTGAGCTGACCCACTTTGGGACTTCTTGTCCTTTTGGGTGAAGGAATAGGGGAAGAATAGGGAGGGGGATGCTGAAGGCTGACTGGGAGGGATTGGGAGGAAGGAAGGGAGGAGGAGCATGGGACTACTGCTTATCTGTAAAGAATAAAAAGTATTTACAGGCAAAAGGGAAAGAAAGAAATCAAGAAAGGTTGAGATCTTGACTCAATTACAAATTAAAGTTGGTTTTGGTATTGTAGTGTGGCACTCTCCTTTTCTAAATGCAAAGATGCTTGTTTTAAAAATGCAAAATCTTTGTATCATATCAGAAGAGCTACCTGATATGGGACAGAAGAAATATCAAAATTAAGGGACTAGTATATTGCTACTAATCTCATGATTGTTACAATTAAGTTTCTTGGCCCTGGGCAGCAAGAGGTCCAGACCCACAGACCTGCAGTCCCAGACCGCTTAGCTACCTGCTGCTGCTTACACCCCCCAAATGACTCAGACACTTGTATTAACTTCATGTTATTTGGCCTATGGCTCAGGCACATTGCTATCTAGCTCTTTCATCTTAACTTAACCCATTTTCATCAACCTGTCTGCCACATATCCCATGGTTCACCTGTGTTCCTTATGTGTTTCTTCTTGGGACTAGCTTGATCTATCTCTAACTCCGCCCTTCTTTTCCTACCTATTCTGATTCCCCACCTACTTCTTCTAAGGTGCTCACTAAGGGTCAAAACAGCTCTTTTATTTAAAGATTGATATTCACAGCATACAGAAAGACATTCCCACGTCACATGATCTTTTGATTTTATATTGACTATTCAAAAGCTTTTCCCTAGTGTGTGAAATTTATATCAAAATTTATAAGTTTAGTATATATATTAATGTTTTGTCATGATATTAATGGTCATATAAAGTGTTAACTTATTCTAGAAAAAGGCTTCTTCTAGCTTCCTGTACATTGCTTTGGGTTTGGTTCTCTCAGTTTTCTTCAGTGAACCATGATCATGCCTAACTGTGACTTTTGAAGTCTCCAAAAGGATGATGGGGCCCCAGATTGATGGATTCACATGGACTATGATAACTCCCTTCAGCTGACAAACACCACCCAAAAATAGGCTTTGGACTGCTCAGGATAATTTTGAGTTGGCCATATGAGATGACTCACCCTCAAAGACTATTTTAGCCAGGACTCAAGACAAGTCCTGCATTTTCCCATTATGAAGAGACTAAACAACAAATGATACAGCTACCTCTCCTAGAACTGGAAAATTAATCCAAAATATTTTGGGATCCCCAAAGAATCTCTTGCCCCCAAATATCAGGAAGTAAATTTAAAAACATGACACCCACATACCCAAGTGATGGTGGATGGTTTATGATCCTTAAATGGGTTTTGGATAATTGTCATTGCTTAGGGTAATTGGGTATAAGCTGCTGTTTGTAATGGTTATTAAAATAAAAGCTTAAAAAGGAGATTTGATTTGGGGTTCTTATAGGGAAAAAAGTAAAATAGGGATAAAGAGCTAAATAGAGAATTCTCAACAGAAGAATTACAAATAACTAAAATACATTTAAGAATTGCTCAACATCCTTATACATCAGAGTAATGCAAATCAAAACAACTCTGAGATACCATTTTACACCTGTGAGAATGGCTAAGATCAAAAACACTGATGACAGCCTATGGTAGAGCAGATGTGGAGTAAGAGAAATACTCCTCCATTGCTGGTGAGAATGTAAGCTTGTCCAGCCACTTTGGAAATCAGTATAGTGTTCTTTTGAAAACCTGAAAATCTATCCCATGATCCACTCTCGGGCATATACCCAAAGGATGCACATTCATACAAACTATGTTCATAGAAGTATTATTCATAATAGCCAGAACCTGGAAACAACCTAGATGCCCATCAATTCAGGAGAAAAAAAATGACATCCTGAAATTTGCAGGCAAAGAGATAGAACAAGTTAAAAAACAACTTGAATGCGGTAACACAGGCCCAGAAAGACAAAAATGGTATGTACTCACTCATAAGTGGTGAGCTATGCCCTTAACCCTAGCACATCTGAGTTTGAAGCCAGCTTAGTTTACAGAGGGGGTTCCAGGCTCTAAGGCAGGTAGTAGTAGTGCCACACCTTTAATCTTAACCTGGATGTGAAACAACTGGTCAAAGAAGGTATTTATGACAGGCATGGAAAGACAGATGAGGCAGTAGAAGCCACAAAGAGCAAGGCTAAGGGAGCTGGAAGGCAGCCGGATGAGATTTGACTGCGGTGTTTCCTCTCTTTGATATTTTAGCCTTTCCCTGAGTATCTGGCTCTGAGTTTCCTTAATTCGTACAACACTTGGAGTGAAAATTTGGGACACAAATTTCTCCCCCACCCCCCAAAAAGGTGTTTGCCTGGCAGAGCAACACATGTCCAGAGGAGTAATTACTGGCTGGCTAGGCTTTCTGTTCTGAGTTAGCCTCCAGTCTTAGGCAGACCAGCCACATGTATTTCTGTTTCACTCTCATCTGGGTAAGTTTTTCAGACTTGAATCATCACTGACAACTAGATTGATGGGTAAATTGGATTTTTTTTTATAGAGGGGGAATTTAAGGCAATGGACAGTGTTTGGTCTTTCTGTAATCTTTCTCTAGATGATTTGATATTGGAACCAGTAAAGGAAAAGATAAATAAAGCAGATGGGATTATCATCATACTGTTTATCATACTTTTTATTATGAGTATTTTTATTTCTGTTTTATCATTTAAAAAGTCAATTAATGTAAATGCCAAGAAAAACTTCTTAGAAAAGCCTGTCAAGAGAGAACACAAAGATGTTCAAACTCAAACAGAGGAATTTCAGCAAGGTTGTCTAAAATTACATAAAACAGCCAACATCAATATATCCAGCAACCTTTAAAAAACTGAACAACCATAAAGATGATAGAGAATCTAGTTGGGCTCCACTACAAATGCTTGAATTAAGGAGAGTAAAAGAAGCAATTGTGATATATGGGATGCAGTTACCATTTGAAAAACAAATGCTAAATAGCTGGTCATCGTGTAACCAGATCACCCCTAACGATTGGTTGGATTTGGTTTCTATTGTTTTAGAGGATGGGCCACTTTTACAGTGGAAAATATGGTGAGGGAGGTGGCTAAAATAATAGAACAAAGAATCAGAGCCAGAGGCATAGAAGACTCCCAAGACCACCTTCTTGGGGAGGGGGATTATGCTGATATTGAAAGGCAATCTTTATACAATGAACGTATTCTGGTTGTATGCCACATACCAGCTTTAAATGACTGGGATTGGATTGAAGAAATAGGAAATAAAACTGAATAATTTACAAAAGTAATTCAAAGATCCAAAAGAAGCTTTCACAGACTTTTTGCACAAATTAACTGTAGTGGTAAACTGAATGATATCAGACTCAGAAGCCAGGTGAATAATAATTGAACTGTTGGGTCTTAAGAATGCTAATACACAATGTGGAAAAATACTTAGACCATTAAAAGCAAGGTAAGCACCTTTGGAGGATTGGATTCATGAGACAATTAATCTAGAGTCTTATGACAGTGATGATAACTGGGTAAGAGAGCTTATTTCTAGAGGTATAAGAAAAAGTCAAAATGTTAAATGTTATAATTGTGGAAGGCAAGGTCACATAAAAAGAGATTGTAAACAAGGCGTTCCCAGAAACAGTGCATACAGAAGAATCAACCAGTCCTTGGATTTCTTTTGTATTTGTTATTAAAAAGAAATCTGGAAAGTGGACTATAAACAAGGTGATCCAACCAACAGGCTCTCTACAGTCTGGGATTCCTTTGCCTTCTCTCTTACCTAAAGTATGGCCTATTATAAAGACTGCTTTTTTTTTTTTTTACAATACCTTTATAAGAACAAGACAAGGGAAAATGCCCACTTATAATAATTCTCAGCCTGTGAAGAGATATCAGTGGAGGGTCCTCCCTCAAGGAAAACTGAATAGCCCCACTCTGTGGCAGTATTTTGTACAAAAGCCAGTAGAGACAAATATGTAAAAAATTCCCCCAATCTGTAATTTATCATTACTTGGATGACATCTTGTTAGCTGATTCAAATATTGATACCTTAGAAAAAATATTTGAAGAAGTGAAAAAATAATTGCATGCTTGGGGATTACAAATTGCCCCGGAAAAAGTACAAAGAGAGCAATCCATTCATTATTGAGGTTACAAAATAGGCCAACAAAAAATTAGACCCTAAAAGGTACAAATCAGGAGAGATAGATTGAAGACACTTAATGATTTATAAAGATCACTAGGAGACATTGCCAATTTATGACCCACTATTGGAATTAAAAATTATAAACTTGATAATTTCTTCGAAACCTCAAATGGTGACAAGGACTTAAATAGTCCAAGAGAATTGTCACCTGAAGCTGAGAAAGAATTGGCTTTGATGGAAAAGAAATTATAGGATGCACATGTGGATCTTGTGGATCCAGACCTTAGTTGCATTCTAGTTATCTTGCCCTCTAAGCATTCTCCTACAGGAATTTTAATGAAAAGTAAAAATGTTATATTGGAATGGATATTTCTACCACACAACCCAATTAAGTAATTAAAGACATATGTGGAAAAGATTTTGAACTGATTTTTAAAGGAAAATTAATACTTTTTTAATTGACAGGAATAGACTCAGCAGAAATAGTTGTACCTTTAACTAATGAAAATATTGACCAATTATGGGAAGAAAGTAAAACTTGGCACAGAGCCCGCAGTGATTTTTGGGGGGAGATATTAACAACAAATATTCTCAAAGCAAAAGAATTGAATATCTAAAGAAAACTAATTGGATTCTTCCTCGTATTGTACAAGATAAATCAATTTACGGAGCCCCTACATTTTATACTGATGCAAAAAAATCAGGAATGGCAGGTTACAAATCAGAACATATAAGTAAAGTAGCTCAAAGCCCTTATAAATCTGTTTAAAAGTCAGAATTATATACTATCATGATGGTATTAATGGATTTTTACCAAACTTCTTAACATAGTCACTGACTCTCAGAATGCAGAAAGAATTGTTTTACACATTGAAATGTCTTATTTTATTAATAATGAGTCAGAATTAACTTCATTATTTATTCTGTCACAGAAATAATCAGGACTAGAAATCTCCTATTCTATATAACACACATTTGATCCTCATGGGTCTTCCAGGTCCTTTAGCACAAGGTAAAGATGAAATTGATAAATTATTAATAGGAAATATGCTAGAGACCTCAGAGTTTCATAAAAAACATCACATCAATTGTTGATTCCTGAATAGTGCCATTCTGGCCTTATGGCTCCTCCTCCTCCCCAAAGGACTAAAATCTTATTTTAAATAGGGGGATTAAGAAAAACATGTTTTCCTGCTCTACAGTCTCCTTAGTGCTGCCACCTGCTGAGTGCTAGTCTTTGGGGATTTTCAAAGACCTTGGGTGGGCCGGACTAGGGGGTGGGGTGTAAGAGAGTCAAGAAAGGAGGAGCTAAGTGGGGGACTAGGAGAGAGAGAAGCAGCAGCAGAGAGAGAAGCAGGACTAAGATGTAAGGTGTACTGAATAAAGCTCGGGTCTCTCATTGTGATCCTGAATGATAGAACCTAAGGACTCCAGAGTGCAGATTATTTAACCTCGACGCCCCTCGCCTGGACAAGACTCGAACATCCCAAAACCAGACGCGGTAATCAATAGCAAAGGACAAAAATAATTTTCTCTATCACTTGGTAACAAGCCAAGGAAATTATAAAAAGGTGTTCCACCTGTTCTTTCTATAACCAAACTCCATTGCCAGCAGGAAGTAATCCTAAAGGTATACATAGAGATGAAATCTGGCAGATGGATTTATTTAATTTTGCAGAATTTGGAAAGTTAAGATATTTCCATCACACAATAGATATGCTTTCAGGACTTCAATGGGCAACTGCTTTGAGTCCGGAAAAGGCTGATTCTGTAATCACACATTTGCTAGATGTTATGTCCATTATGGGGATAGCTGTACAAATTAAGACTGATAATGCTCTGGTATATGTCTCTAGTAAAATGAAACAATGTTTTGCTTATTATAATATAAAGAATATTACAGGAAAACCGCACAATCCTACAGGGCAAGCAGTCATAGAGAGATCAAATCGAACACTAAATGATATACTAATTAACTAGAAAAGAATAACAAAAACCCCTAGAAATAGACTACATAATGCTTTATTAACTTTGAATTTTCTCAATGCTAACAAGAAAGGAACGACAACTGTTGAAAGGTATTGGACTATATATAAAACAGCTATATTAAATCAGCCTGTCTACTTCAAAGGTGTTCTGACCTCTGAATGGAAGCCAGGATATGTATTAAATTGGGGAAGGAGTTTTCCTTTTGTTTTCACAGGTAAAGAAAACTTATAGATACTATCAAAATTAATAAAGACTCAATTTTACCAAGAGAAACATCATGAAAATAAAAATTGATGGTTTATCCACCCATATTACAATTCTTTAAGGTATAAGAAAAAACCAAGTGTGGGGGCAGGTTTTTGTTTTTGTTTTTACAGAAAACTAGAAATATCCATCTATAAGATATTAAAAGACCTTGGACACCTAGACATCTAAAGCAGAAGGTAGGCTATCCAGAAAAATTTACAAGCAAAAGAATATCACACTTATTAATACCAGTATACTTCATAGGGTAAAATCTCATTGTTTAACCTCTATATATCTTTTTTTTGTAAGTTGAGGTCCTAGTTTAATTACAATTTAAAGCTGGCTTTAGAGTTGGAGTGTAGCTCTCTCTTCTAAATTGAAGCATACTTGTTAAAGAAAAATACAAAATCTCTGTATCATATCAGAAGAGCCATTTGATATGGGACAGGATAATTAAAAGTAAGGGACCATTCTATTTTTACTAATCCTATGCTGAATAAAGTAGTTATATATTTAGCTTCTGGTGCATTATGTTGGATTTTAATCTCTTATCAGTCTGCTTCAGTGATCCATGACAGTGCATAATTGCGAACTTGAAGTATCTATAAGGAAGACGGGGCTCCACAACAATACTTTCACATGGAACCTTACAAAACCACTAGGCTGACAAACACCAACCAAAGATCAGATTTGGACTGCAAACTGCTCAGCACAATTTTGAGGTGTCCAGCTTCATAGACTACTATAGCCAGGACCTGAGACAAGCTGTGCACTTTCCTATTATGCAGAGACTGGACAACAAATGACATAGATACTTATTTCAAGACTTGACAATTAACAAAACTTTTCTTTTCAGAATCCCCTAAATATGCTGTTGCCCCCAGAGAGCAGGAAGTAAATTTAAGAACACTTTAAGAACATGGCGTCCACATTCCCAAGAGGTGGGGTGAGTGGCTTATTAGATTTAAGATTCTTTTTAAGAAAGAAAGAAAAAGGGGATACAGATATAATAGGAGATAAGGGTAGATTATTGAATCTTCTTTTAAAAAGGATTTACTAGCTTTAAATATTTTATAGTGGATTGGATTTTTGTATATTGTATACAAATTGTATATATGAGATTAATATTGTTACTGTACATATATTTCTATGCTTGTTCAAGGTATTGTACTTATTCAGTTCATCTAACAGTGTAATACAAATTATTAGTCCATGAACATTTTTATTACCAACTGATTAGGATATAAAGGAATTCAAGTTAGTAGTTAAACATTACATTCAAACATATTCACATTATATATGTTTTTAAGATCAAACAAATATATTTAGATGGACAGGTCTTTTTCAAACACTTCAGAGATCCATAGAATGTGGCATTTAATAACATAGGTTCTTATTATTTTTATAACAATGGGACAACTACTCCTGGCAGCTCCTTCAGATTATGGACATCAAAGAAATTCCATACACAGTTGACCTTCTTTGTAACAAAAGTTAGCCACTGGGAAAGAAAGGACTCTTACCTTGACTGCTGACAGTATGATGTTCAAAATGAACAAGCAGGAGACACACCCACAAGAGAATTTCCAAACCTTGCCAAGACAAGGTAGCAAGGTCTTTGAGAATATCTTGCTTTACAGAGAGGTCTGCCAAAAATGTTAGGCCCATAGGCTGAAGATGGATGCTTTAATGATACAGAAGAATCTTGGGTGACTGTCCAGGCATCCAGCTGTTTCATTTTTTACATATTTTGAAAGTTTCTTACTTGCCTATGCTGTTTAGCTAATTAATATTATTTCCTTATTGGGACTCTGAGGTAGTTGAAGATGAAATAGTTACAGTTTTCTAGTGACAGTTTTAGAAAAGAAACTTTGAAGTTAAAGTGTGTAAGTTGAGAGACATCAAAATAATAGTTTTTAATTAGTAATACAAGTTAGACAGAAAGTGAATTAGGTATAATCCTTTGGACTCACCAAAATAGGATAATTAATGGAATATTTTCTTTGAATTGTTAATTGTTAATGAACTGGACATTACTCATTTATTGTTGGTATATATTCTATATAATTATTATACAGTGTACCTACTGTATATGGTTTTTCTTATGTTAGCGTAACCTTTTTTAATTTTGACACAAAAGGGGATATGTGAGGATATGTTTCATATTTGATAAAAACCAGTCTGAAATATAGGGATCTACCCACAGTCAGTCTAGGAGGATCAGAGAGTAGTGATTTACACCTTCAATCCCAGCACAGGGAATATCTGGAAGTGGTGACCTATTCCCTTAATCCTAGCAGATATGAGTTTCAAGCCAGTTTAGTTTACAAAGGGGATTCTGGGCTCCCAGGTAAGCAGTGGTGGTGGTGCCACACCTTTAATCTTAACCTGAATGTGAAACAAGTGGTCAAAGATGGTATTTAAGTCAGGATAGAAGCCATGAGGAGCAAGGCTGAGGAAGCTGGAAGACAACTTGGTGAGATTTGACTGTGGTGTTTCCTCTCTTTGATATTTCAGCCTTTCCCTGAGATCTGGCTCTGAGCTTCCTTCATTCATGCAACAAGGAAACCCACAAAGACAGCTGATATGAATTACTGGCAACACACTGACTCTGGATTGACATCTGGGGAACCTGCATGGTACTGAACAAAGCCATATGAATATGTATGAAACTTAAGTGTTCTGGGCCCAAAATATATTTCTAATGTGTGAACTGGTTTTGGAGCCTATTCCCTATAGAGGAACTATACTAGGGGATAGGGGTGGTTTGGTCCTGCCTCAACTGGATATGCCAGTGTGTATTGACTCCTTCTGGGAACCCTTAGCCTTTTGAGGAGTAGATGAGGGGGATGGAGTTGGAGGAAGTTGGTGGATGACTGGGAAGAGGTGAGGGTGGGTGAACAGTGGTTGGCTTGTAAAGAAAAATAAATAAAAAAATAATTTAAAAGTACATTTACATTTACAAAATGGAGCATTACTGAGCTGTAAAAAAAAAAAAACAATTACATCATAAAATTTGCAGGCAAATGAATGGAACTAGAAACAAAATCATCCTGAGTGTAGTAATCCAGACTGAGAAAGACAAACATGGTATTCAGTCACTTGTGAATGGATTTTAGATGTAAAGCAAAAGTTAACCAGAAAACAATCCATAGCCCTAGAGAAACTAGGTAAAAGGGAGCACCCTAAAAGAGACACATGGATTTATCTGGGAAGAGGGAAATAGATGATATCTCCTGAGTAAACTGGGGGCCTGTGGGAGTAAAGGAGAGGGGATTGGTGCTGGGAGCCAAGGCCTATGCTGGCTGCAATAAAAGCTATTTTCACCTAGTTTAGAAGCTAAGTTTACAGAGCCTACCTGACATACCCCAGCTCTCCAGGAATGAGTAAGTGAAACTTCCTGCCAATTAAGACCCTCTGCAGGTTTTGACCCTTAGCTCTCTAGGAATGTAGCCCCATATCCCTATCAGATAAGAACACCTGCAAGAGGTTGGTCAAGGTTGCTAGACAACCTTTCAAAGACAGTATCTTCCTGAATTAGGTTGCTTAGTAACCCCTCTTCCCCATTCTTCCTCACACAGCCAACTTCCCATCTCACTTGCTTTATAAACCCCCCTGAGGAAAAAAAATGCAGCTTGACCAGAACTCACTGCCTTGCTGTCCTTTCTTCCTTCTCTCGCCCCTCTCACTCATCCTCTTCTGTTCCAGGGTTCATGCTCTTGATGTAGACCCTGCTGGCTCTTGCTGTAGACCCCACTGGTCAGGGCAGATGGGGAATGGGAACATGAGGAATCCAGATGGCTAAGTTGTGAAGGGATTGAGAGAGAGAGTAAGATATGAAAAAGATATCTTAATAGAGGGGTTTGTATGGTTAGGAAGAAGTCTGGTACCAGGGAGACTCCCAGAAATCCAAAAGAGTAACTCTAGTCAAGACTCCTAGCAGTAGTGGGGAGGGTATCTGGACTGACCTTCTCCTATAATCAGATTGGCAACTATCTTAATTGTTATTATAGAATCTTCCTCCAGTAACTGATGGAAGCAGAGGCAGAGATACACAGCCAGGAACTTGGCAGAACTCTGAGAATCTACTTGAAAAGATGGAGGAGGAATTATATGAGCAAGTGGGGTCAAGATCATAGTTGAGAAACCCAGAGACAGCTGACCTGAGCTTGTGGGAGATTATGATCTATAGCCTAATATCTAGGGAGCTGGTATGGGGCTGACATAGGCCCTCTGCAAACGGTTGACATTTGTAGAGCTTGGTCTGTTTGGGGGCTCCTAGCAGTGGGATCATGATCTGTCCCTGGTACATGATCCTTGATTCTACCGCAACTAGATATGCCAGAATGCATTGACGCATCTTGAAATTCCTTGGCAATCCTGGGGAATAGATTGAGGGATAGGATAGGGAGAGGCTGAAAGAGGACTGGGAAGATGGGGGAAAGGAAGCAATGGGGCATAAGGGAAAAAACCTTTTTAAATATTTAAATAAATATATAAATAAATAAAGATGAACCCTTCCTCACACCAAGAGGCTTGGATGCTTGCTAGGATGTGGGTGCTATTCCAAGACATTATGTGATATGAACTTATCAAAGTCTAACTGGATGCCGAATACAACAGAAACACAAGCAACAAACACAACATGGAAGCTAGCAGAAACGGTCCCGAGAGAACCTGATGATGTTGGCTGAGCAAAACACATGATGTGGGAAAGAAAACTAAAGCTGGCCTTGTGAGATATGCTTCTCTTGTATCATTCTTGAGGCAATCAGCCCATAGACTCAACGGTGGTGAGGGTGAATGAGATTTGACATCTTCTTACTATGTCTGGGAGATACTTGCTTCCTCCTTGTGTGGCCTTAGGAAGACCTCAGCAACAGGGACCAGAAAGCCTCGGGAGGCAGCAATAGGTGAAGGAGGAGGCAGAACACACAGTGTTCTCAGGGACTTTGGAAGGATGGGTAACAATGCCAGAGAGCAGAAGAGGGGGACATGAACCCTTGTCCCGGATGCCACAGTGGTGAGGCACTTTAGTGGCTTAAACTGGAACAAGGCCAGTTCCAGTCTCACAGGAGCCTTGATATCATAAGCAGAAACTGCTTATGACAGATTTAAATTATTGTTCTTATAAGCAAAAATGGAAATGAATGTAAGGAGGTTTCTTATCAGCATCATTTTCGTGAAAAGCCCTCTTTGCTGGAGACAGAGGCATGACTTGTGTAAGAGAGGCTTCCTGATTCAGTGTTAGTGGCAAAACACTTGTGAGTCTTTGGGAGGCCCTGCTGCCCAATAATTAAATGGAGATCATGAGGAGCAGATGTCAATGCTTTACTTGGTGATTATATGGACCCTAAAATTCCCCACAGTGGTAATTGTGGGTTCTACCAACACCTCTGCTAAAAAAGCTAAATTCTATGAAACTAGACTAGGAGCTCAGTGGAGCCAACCAGCCACCTTAGCCAAGCCTTTAATCTTTAGCCACACCTTGGCAGATTAAAGCTGTGATCAGAAACAGAAATAAATAGAGAAAGCTGGGTGGAGGCAGAAACCATAGGCAAGCAAAGGTGTGGTCAGAAACAGAAAAAGATAAGAAATAAGAGACATAGAGTAAGACATTTAAAAATAACCTCTAAGTGGTTTAGAATGTGTTAAAATATATGTAAGTTTTTTGAATGAAGATGAAGTAGTAAAGCTACTAAAAGCCATTGGATTATAAATGCTGCTGGATTAATTCAACCTATACATTTTATAAATAAATTGACTTTAAAACTGAAATCAAAAGATACGCAACTTTTGAGGAGACATTTTCTTTTTCTTTTTACACAAAATGAGAGACTGGATTTATTCCTGCTTAAAGAAAATAGGGTTTGAATGAGGAAGAGTCCCTGAAAAGGCTACAATGGAAATGGATGGCCCAAATGATTCAGCATTTCAGAGAACCTCTACAGAAATGTCCTCTGCAGCCCTGCATCCAAAACAACTTCAAAAAGACTGGCTGAGATGACCGAGACTTGCAGACTACTTCACGAAGGATTTGTCCATAATCCTAAATTTTTCCTTGGATCCCCATAAGATTACCAGTGCCCCCAATCAGCAGGAAGAAACTACTCCCACATTCCCCCCAAAATGGTTATGGATGTTTGTCTTTGTTTACAGTGTTGGTAAAAAGTTGCTATAGATAATGGTGGGAAAGGCTATACAAAAGAAATTATATTTGGGGCTCTTGTTTTAAAAAGAAAAGACAGACATGTAGTAAGATTATGATCTGGTACATTGTCCTTTCTACTGCTTTAATAAAAATCTGATTGGCCAAAGGCAGGAAAGAGGTGTGGGTGGGGCTACCAGACTAAGAAAACTGTGGGAACAGGAAGAGCAGAGCAGAGACACCATGAGAGAAGCCAGCAGACACAGAGGAAAGGGCAACCATGCTGCTCTGAAAAAGAGTACCAAGCCCCATGGCCAAACAGATTCATGGAAATAGATTGAGTTAAGGTGAAAGAGCTGGCTAGCAATAGGTCTGAGCCAAAAGACAATCAGCAGAAAACTAATATAAGCCTTTGTGTGATTATTTGGTTCTAAGCAGCAGTGGGTCTACAAGTGGGTCCGAACCTCTGGGCTAGGCCTCAAAGTCTAGGCCAGAACCATGTGTTACACTTGTCCTTTGCCCAGAGCTAGCCATGAACTCTTACTGGTTTCTATAGGCTTCCGACTGTGTCAGATTCTCTGAAAGCAGACAAGCCTGATAGGTAGATACAGGCTTGACTGTTGGTTCCATTTTCTTAGTGGTCCCTATTGAAAGGCCCCTTCAGTGACCCTCCAGTGCATATGCTTTGTTTGACAGGGAACCACTGCCAATATGGGCAGCCAGACAGAAGAGTGTGGATGCATCAGAAGGTCATTCTTCTTGGAATTGCTCCTCCCAGTCACCCCCTTCAGTATCTCTATCATCTATGCACGGATCCTCCTGGCCTCCAAAGTCCCAGAGCCTCTCCTCGGGGTATCCCTTTTACACCCTCTGTGTGTGTTCTTCTACACTGCACGAGTTCTTCTGGTCTCCTAAAGGTGCCAGGCTTCACTCTGCTATCTCTCCTTCCCTTCCCAGCAGTTCCTTCCTTCACTCTGTCCCTCCCCCCCCCCCCCCGGACCCTTTCTCTCATTCTGGCTCTCCTCCACCTCCCCCAAGACACTCACCTTTCCCTGTCCCCTCCTCCACAGCCCATCTCCAGTTCCTCCTCCTCCCCCCAAAAGAGCAGACCAGCCAGCACCATGTCCATTTTTAGATGGCTGATTATGGTACTAGCTCACTTCTCTCACAGGCTGAAGTGACAGCTGTCCCATGCCTCCCTGGTCCACCCGCCAAACACACCCAGTCTTTTCCACAAGACCAAGTGCTTACAGACACCATGCCATACCCACAGAGATGTCTATTCGTCAGGACACCTGGTATGCCCATAGTGAACTCCCAAAACAATCAAAAGAAGTAGTCTCTTGCATGTCTAGAAATTACAATTTTATTTTTCCACACATTTGTGGCAGAACTTTTCAAAACCAATTAAGAATTTTTCATTAAGTTATAGACATAGATATGGAAATCATCATCAAATTTGATGAAGTATACAGATGGTCTAGCCTCGATCTGATGAATCACTTTGCCGACCCTTTTGGAGCCATCGTCGTTGGCATATTCAACAATTTGTCCTGTTAGATCATTAGAAGGTTCCAGGTACAAGTCTGGTTCAGGATCTTCATTGACCTTTGGTAAGACACGGAGGTCACCTTCTTTCAAATCATCTAAAAGCTGGTACACATACAGGATTGGGTCTTTCTCATAGGTGATGTAAAACCAAGCATTCATGATAGGGGCCTGAGCAAGGACCTTCCCCCTCCATCCGTGCTTAGAACCATCCTCACACTCAAATAAATGCTCTACTGCTTTGCCAACTAGAGTATCAGCAAGGATGGGATCAGGCACCTCAGATGCTCGGATATTTTCAGGCAGAAATTTAAGGGCCAATATTCTCTTATCCTTTTGCAGCTCTAATCCATAGACACAGTCAACTCCATCGTATTTCACCATAAAAAGGGAGGGATTGATTGAAACCTGATGCAGAATTGTTCCCTTCCATTGGGTAATCAGCCCATTCTCTTCCTGCCAATCATGAGAAAATCTACAGCCCACCATGTTCCCTTGGGCAGGGGATGGAGGGCTGCTCCTCTGCCTCTTCTGAGAGGGCTTTTTGTTGGTCAAGTTTGCATCCTTGACTCCTGCAGCCTCGGGGGTGTGTTGCCCTTTGGCCTCCAGGGTCCCCCAGTATGTTGGGCTGGGTCCTGGGTCCATGGCTGTGGAAGCGAAAAGGGAAAGGACCTTTAGGTGAGGAGCCAAAGGGCCATCATGTCCCCGTTTGATGCCCTCCACCCGGCTCCCTGGTCCCTAATTCCCCCTCCCCAAGGTACCTGAGGACAAGGATGGAGAACTGGATGGGCTCCTTCTGCTGTGCCCTGCTCTCCCGGGTGCCCTTGGCCCGTTGACAAGGTCTGGAGAGTGGCAGAGGGACGGAGGACCTGGGAAGGTTTAGAACAGAGGAACTGTAAACCCTTAAACTCAGCGGGTGCCAGGCATCCGCTGTCCTGCCCCAAGTTCCCTGGCAACAGGTGCCCCGCCCGCCCCTCCCAGCGACAGGAACAAACCAACTCTGAAGTGGAGCCCAGACGCGGGGCGAAGCCTCCCTGCCCCTCCACCTGCCCTTCACCCCGGTGGCCTGAGCGTCCCGGCCTGAGGCTCACAGTGTCCCAGCCCTCCCCGGCCGCTTCCTGGGACCCACCTCCGGGCTTCTCCGCGCTCATTTCCGAATCTGTGCCTGGCTCTCAACGCCGCCGGGACCCGGCTGCCGGCCGGGGATCCCCTTCCTCCTGAAGCCGCGTGCCAACAACGGCTACTCTGTTTCTCCTGGCGGCCCCTCCCCCACCGCTCCTGTCCCGCGCCCACCTAGGACGGCTTCTAGCCTGGTGTCTGTCGCGGGGTTCCAGGTTCTGCTCACGGATCAGACACCTTACGGGGGCCTTCTGCCTGCCCACCCGTGAGGGCTGTCCCGAAGGGTGGCGGGGCTGTCGAAGGGAGCTCTGATGGTGCCCTGCAGCTGGTGGGCTCCTGAGTCCCTCAGGCTTCCTCTCCTGGAGGCTGCTGCCCTGCCACCTTGGGATTCCATGGCATGCTGCTCCTTACTCATTTTGTACATCTATTTGGGTCTTATTTTCTCACATGTGCACTTTTCCCTTTTATGCTAAAATTTGTAGGGCTTTTTGTTGTTGGTGGTGATCCAAATACAAATGCAAAGCAAGGGTTATTACAGCTGTCCAGCTGAGCTCAGCTCCTGACTGTCACACAGCAGTGCCAGTGGAGAAGAGCTCCCCCACTACTCAAAGCAGGACCTTTTTAAAACAAACATCAGACAAAGACCACAGAAATGCCTTTATCAGCCTGGGAAGTATGGGGCCACTTTCTATTGCCCAGAGGAAGTTTCTTTACTATTGCCATCTCATCCATCTGGTGGGCAGCTGCTAGCTGATTGGTTGTCTTAGGATGGGCAAAAGATACTTTGCAGCTGGGCTGGAATGTCCTCTCATTACCCAGGACCTGGGTCTAGACGTTTAGAAACTTCTCAGGATGGGGAACTAGAAAGTTCTCAGTCTCCAGAATAGCTCCTGGCCTCAAGATGGAGGGACTTTGGTTCTCACAATGGGTTTTTCATTGTTCTTCTTTTGTGGTCTGGAGCCCGTCGTCTTGCATTTCTTTTCATTATCATAGGCAAAGTCCTTTGAAGTCTTCTCTTGGCCTTCTCCTACTCTTTAGCTCCACCTTTCTACTTTCTTGCTTGAGGTACTTCCTTTTTGAAAATCTTTGAATTATTTACTATAGCAAGGTCCAAAAGATACCCCATTTCCCAAATAAAGGTGCAAGCCACGGACTTGGTCCAAAATTGAGTCTAAGTTAAGGTCAAACTGAAGTATATAGTAGGGTTTCTGGTGGTTAGATAACAGGCAGCATTTCTCAGGAACTATTGAAACTGGCTTGTCAGCCAAAAGTAATCACTGCCTTTGCCTTTACCTGGACAGTCAAGTGGCTTGCTATAGACATACAACTCTGATTGCACATCAAAGCCCTTGCTAACCTTCAGGCTTCTCCCATCCCTATCCACACACCTTTGTTAAACATCTTAGCCCGGGCCTGGATCCCTGCCTCTCTCATTTCCTCCTTTATCCTAAATTCCCAGGCTGCTCCAAATCATGGGCTTGCTACACATAAGTACTTAGACAGAAATCTCTAAACTGACTTTTGTTAATCTGAATGGAGCTTTATAACTTTAGATTTTTATCACCAAATAGAATATACTTTATTCCAGAGTTAAATTACAGATACAATATGTTGTAACAAATATAACGTTACATTTCTATTATCATACAATAGTCTATAACAATCTAAAATATTTCTTTCGTCTAAAAGAAGATACAATGAAGAGAGAGCTCTTTGGGACTAAGAAGTGTCACGTGATATGTATTCTTTTGTTAAGGTTGGACCCAGCCAGCAAGACAAAGCGAGGCAGAGTCTTACGTCTCCATCTTAAAAAGAAAAGCAAAACAACTTTATTCCACATGTGGGACCCAATGTATCACAAAAAATGGGCCCCGATTTACAAATGAGTGAAGCATTTATAGGGCAGGAAGTTGGGGGTCAGGAATGTGGCTACCTGAAACTGTGTGGGTAATCACAGTATCCACATAATCTGGCACACAAAGCTTTTCCAGAACAAACAGATACTTAGTTAGATCTTATCACAACAGGCAGAAACTCTGTCAGCATCTTGGGGATTTTACAATTCTCTGTTGATATTTATCATGTGGTGGGGGCTGTTGTGCACCATCTGGAAAGCCCCCGCCCCTTCATATCCCCACTTTCTCTAGCTTGGTCTCTAATCCTAGAGACCCTTATCCCCTCCTAATGCTGCATACTGCTGCCTGGCCAGCATCAGTTTAACACCCCCAATCTGCCCTTGCAGGAAGTTGACAGTTCTAATTAACATACAGGGTCCAATGGTTATTACTAAGATCAGCACAATCAATGGTCCAGCTAAAGCAGATAACAGTGTCTTAAGCCAGGGGGACTTAGCAAACCAAGGTTTAAACCATCCCTGTTGTGCTTCATGTTTTCTCTCTCTCTCTCTCTCTCTCTCTCTCTCTCTCTCTCTCTCTCTCTCTCTCTCTCTAAGGTGCTCTCTAAGTTTGGTCATAGATTCTTTAACTATTTCTGAGTTATCAGCATAAAAACAACATTTTTCTCTTAGGGCAGCACATAGGCCTCCCTCTTTCATGAATAATAGGTCTAGCCCACGTCTGTTCTGCAGTACTACTTCTGACAAGGAAGTTAAGGAATATTGTAGAGCTGTTACTGAGGACTCTAGGGCTTTTAAGTCTTGGTCTATAGCAGTCTGTAGTAGAGCTATCTGTTGCGGCCCTTGTTTTAATGCCCCAGCTCCAGTTTCTACTCCAGCTGCAACACCTATTCCCATAAGTACGGCTATTGTCAATGATATAGGTTCTCTCTGAAATCTAGTTCTGCTTATCATCCTGTTCTCGAATTCTTCACCCCAATGATATACCACGTGGGGAACCAATTTTACCATAACACAAAAATGGACTGAATTATTGAACACCTGGGTGGACACGCAGGGGGTGAGTCCAGTATTGCACGCCTATCGGATCCCCTGAGGCGGGACCAGGTACTGATCATCTCCTGTGGAAAATACAGAAATAACTTGTGCACATGGGTGTCTGGCTGACTCTGGTGGCCTTCCCAGGCACGTTCCCTGCCCAGAAACCTCGGGGAGAGTTAGTCTATGATTCCCTTCACAGTTGCAGGAGGAGCTGGTGGTCACTGTGTAAGTCTCGTTGACCAATATCCCCTCATAGTATGGTGGGGAGGCTATCAGACAGAGCCAGCAAGCCTGGATCAGAGCACTCTGGGTATAGTTAAGAGCTGCATATGCTCCTAAGACAAGGTTATATAAATTATCTGTGCCAGAAACCTGAGTAAGGGGCTGTGTCTTAACAGAGGGTTGAGGATTGTTTGGTTTGAGTGCGGGGTTTGGCCCTATCGCAACGAATTTTCAAACTGCTCCTGTAACTTTAAAATGAACAGCATACCAGGATCACTAGAAAGGCCCCCTGGGTTATATCATTTTAAGCCCCAGCTTTTTCCTACTTCCCACCCCGTGGCCTGTTTCCCTAGATCTGTAAAACTTAATTTGCCTAGCTAGGAGGTTCTTCTGTGTCTTGGTAAGTTTAATCAAATCCCGGGGTCCTGTAGCCTGCCCACTGGTTCCCGGTATTTAAATTCCCTGTATAGGAAGTCTCACATTCCCGTTTAGCACAGTAATGGCTTTCTGGCCCTCCACACTTACAGGGCTGCTCTCCTCCTGGGCATATATACAGGCCACAGCTCCGGAAGTGGTACTTATAGAGGCCTCTCGAGCAGTCAGTCTATGTTCCTTCAGCTAGTTTGCACAAATCAAAGGTAAATCGGAAAACCAGGGTATTTTAGGTCCAGTCTGAGAGGCCAGAACGAGGGTGGTCCCTGTTCCTGGACTAGAGATTGTCCAGGTACGGTCAAGTGGCAAGTGAGGATTGATCTCCTTTGCTTCTCTCGATGGAGGGAGGCTCACCCATAAGCCGAACCCGTAGTTTAAGAGGGTTTACAGTCTTTTCCAGCTTCCACTGGAGCTCCGGGGGTGCAGGTGCCAGTTTGAGGTGGGATGCTTGGATCCAGGATGCGAGGCCATCGACCTTGACAGCAGTGGGAGTGGTTAGAAGCACCTGGTAGGGTCCCTTCCAGCGGGGCTCCAGGTCTGCACTTGGTGGCAGCGGATGTAGACAAAGTCCCTCACTTGGTGGCGATGTGGAATTTCTCTACCCTCAGGTCGATAGAGGTCAGACAGCTGCTGCTGCAGGAGCCTCTGGGTGTGCTCTAGCACCCACAGTCTATCGAGTAAGGGAGTGTGGAAAGAACTATCAGGCCACCCACTGGCTTCTGAAATAGGGCAGAGGTCTCTCCCCGGTGGGGGGGGGGGGCGCGAGTGAGTCCTATACAAAACCTCAAGTGATATCAAGTTACACATAGAAGAAGGGGTTTTTCTGGCCCTAAAGAGGGCATAGAGTAGGAGCATTGTCCAATCCTTTAAGCCAGTCTCCAAGGTCAGTTTAGTTAGGGTCTCCTTGATTGTTCTATTCATCCTTTCTACCTGTCCTGAGCTCTGGGGTCTATATGCACAATGCAATCTCCCATCAATCCCCAGTATTCTGGCCACTCCCTGACTTACCTGGGCCACAAACGCCGGACCATAATCTGATCCTATTACCTTTTTGCGGTCCAAACTGAGGGAGGATTTCCTCCAGCAGTGTTTTTTTTTTGTTTTTTTTTGTTTTGTTTTTTTTTTTGTTTTTTGTTTTTTTTTGTGACAGATGGGGCAGTCTCTTGCTTGGTGGGGAAGGTTTCTACCCACCTTAAAAATGTGTCTACAAAAACCAAGAGATATTTAAGCCCATACCTGTCAGGTTTTTCCCTAGTGAAGTCAATTTCCCAAAACTGCCCAGGTCGAGTGCCCCTCAGTCTCTTCCCCTCAGGAGTGGAGGATGGATGGGCATTCACTTTCTGGTATGCTCGACAGTTCTTCATTACCCAGTCTTCCAGCTCCTTCCTCTCAGTGAGGGAGAGGGGGTAAGTCTCTTGTTGGTCTCTTAGGAGTTGCTGGAGTTTCTTTGACCCAAGGTGAGTGAATCGATGTACTTGCTTCAAATAGGTGAGGGCTTCAACTTCTATTCCCTGCGGGTTCTTCTCTGGAGGTGAGTCTGCTGAGGTCACTAGGAAGGTTTCTACTGGGGTGTCTCTTACAGTCACTGTTTGGGCCTCCTCATCTGCCTGTCTGTTACCTACTGCCACAGGGTCCGATCCCCTCTGATTGTTCACCCCGCACAATGAACAATAGCCAGTTCCTTGGGAAGCATTACTGCTGCCAGTAGGTCAAGGATATCTTTCTTGTGCTTAATTTCTCTGCCAGCTGAGGTTAATAGGCCTCTTTGCTGATAGACGGCACCGTGGGCATGGGCCATGGCAAAGGCATAGTGGCTATCCGTATAGATGGTTGCCTGTTTGCCTTCTGCTAGTGTCAGGGCCCTAGTTAGGGCTATGAGTTCGGCCTTTTGGGCAGATGTCCCTTCTTGCAGCCCCGAGGACCAGATAACCTTCGTTCTGTCTACTACTGCCGCCCCTGCTCGCCTCTTTCCCTCCTGGAGGAAGCTGCTCCCATCGGTGAACCAAAGTACCTCTGAATTGAGCAGTGGCTGGTCCCTCAGGTCCCGGCGAATTCCTGTTTCTTCCACTAGGATCTCTTGACAGGTGTGTAGTACTGGTTCCACGCCTTCATCTGGGAGCAGGGTTGCAGGGTTCAAGGAGACAGGGGGCCCAAAAGTCACTCGGTCTTTGTCCAAGAGAATGCTCTGGTAGTGAGTGAAACTACCATTAGACAGCCACCGATCTGGAGGCTGGCAGATCATGCTTTCTAGCGTGTGTGGGGCCATGATAGTCAGCTTCTGTCCCAGGGTGAGCTTATCAGCATCTTTGGCCAAAATGGCTGCGGCCGCTATCGCTTTCAGACAAATATGCCACCGGTCTTTTCCAGGGACCCAGGCCCTGCATCAGAACCCCCTTGACACTGCCTTTTTCTCGTCAACATAGAGGCTGAAAGGTTTGTCCACATCAGAGAGGGCCAGGGCCGGGGCTGACAAGAGTGCTTCTTTGATGGAATCAAAGGCCCTCTGTTGCTCCTTTCCCCACCGGAATATGGCATCCCCCTTGAGTAAGGGGCATAATGGGGCAGCAAGGGATGCGAACTCATGGATCCACAGTCTACAAAACCCAGCAGCTCCCCAAAACGCGTGCAACTGCTTCCGGCTTGTGGGCGGGCGGAATCTGGGTTACAGTTTTCTTCCTGGCCTCTATTAGCCACAGCTTCCCTTCCCTAAGCATGTATCCCAGGAAGGTCACTTCCTGCTTACAAATTTGGGCTATTCTTTGCCAAAGCCCGGCATCCCAATCGGGCTAGTTCCTTCAGCAGTTCCCGTGTCCAGTACTCACAGTTCTCTCGGGTGGCAGTCACCAGCAATGGATCATCAACATATTGAAGCAGGGTAATCTCAGGGTGCTGAGTTCTGAAGGAGCTTAAGTCCTTGTGAAGGGCCTCATTGAAGATGGTGGGTGAGTTTTTAAACCCTTGAGGCAGGCGTGTCCAGGTCAGTTGGCCCGAGGACCCCGTCTCTGCGTCCACCCATCCAAAAGCGAATAAGGGCTGGCTATCCTTGTGCAGCGGCAGGCAGAAGAAAGCATCCTTTAGGTCTAAGACAGTGTACCAAGTCCTTTCTGGGTTCAGAGTGCTAAGCAGGTTATACGAATTTGGAACTGTGGGATGTACATACTGTACCCGGCTATTCACATCCCGTAGGTAGGTCTTGTACAGGTCTATAGTCCTCAGATCCCGGTTTCTTGACAGGTAACAGGGGCGTGTTCCAGGCTGACTGGCAGGGCCTCAATACCCCTAAGGTGAGGAGCTTCTGTATGTGGGGCCTGATTCCCTCTCGGGCTTCCCTGCTCATATAGTATTGCTTGACCCGTACTGGGGAGGCAGAGGGCTTCAAGGTCACTACCACTGGTGGCTGACTTACTGCCAGCCCCAATCCAGCAAGCTCTGCCCAGGAATTGGGGAACTGCCGCAGCCATGTTTGGATATCAGCCTCCCTCTGGGGTGACTCAGGTCCAGCATCCAACTGATATTCTTCTTCAACCGACAGGGTAAGGACTGTTACGGTGGGCTGGCTAACGAGGGGGTTCATAAACTCAACCTCAGGACCGTGGGGAGTGAATGTAATCCTCGCCCTCAACTTGGTTAGTAGGTCTCTTCCCATCAGGGGTGCGGGGCATTCAGGAATAACCAGAAAGGAATGCTGAACTTTTCCCTTTCCCAAATCCATAGTTCTCTTAGTAGTCCAAGCATGGTGACAGCTGCCATTTGCCCCCTGAACTAGAGAAGGCTTTCTAGAGAGTGGTCCAAGTGGGGTCTGCAGGGCTGAGAACACCGCTCCCATGTCTACCTCAAAGTCAGTTGGGGGTCCCTTCCACATCAAAAGCTACCCTGAGTTTGGGGAGAGGGACCTAACTCCGACATCCCTTAAAGTCTTCTTCCAGAGCCAACATTGCAGGCCTTCGGCTGGGCTGGCCTTTTTTCTTTGGACAATTCTTGGCCCAGTGCCCTTCCTCTCTACAGTAGGCACACTGGTTGGGCCCCAATGATCGGCATGGGCCCAGGTTCCTACCTCTCCTATCTTCTTTCTTTCCTTCCACTACCGTGGTCAGTATTTTAGCTAATTCTCTATTTCTCTTCTTGTCCCTCATCCTCTTCTTCTCCTCTCGCAATTTTTCTCTTTTCTCTCTTCCTTTTTCTAACTGCTGTTCCATTTCCCTTTTGTAAAATACGTTCTCAGCTTCTTTCACCAGATCTCTCAAGGCCAGATCCTGCAGGCCGTCTAGTCTTTGCAACTTTCTTCTGATATCCAAAGCTGACTGACCTACAAATGCCATGGCTACTGACCCTCTCTGTTCTTCTGACTGTGAATCAAACAGGGTATACTTTTTATATGCCTCCATCAAGCGTTTCAGAAACACAGATGGTGACTCATCTGACCCTTGAATAACCTCCCTTACCTTGGCCAGATTGGTGGGTCTACAAGCCGTTGCCCTGAGACCCGCCACTAGAGTCTGACTGTAGGTGGACAGATGCTCCCTACCTGCCGGAGTACTAAAGTCCCAATCAGGGCATCGCAGGGGGAAGTAGTCATCAATCACATTTGGGAGCTGGGTTGGTTTCATGTCCTGTCCTGGGAAATTCTCCAGCAGGATATGATCATGCTCTTCTGTGGTAAAGAGCATCCCCAGGAGCCGCTGACAGTCATCCCAGGTGGGTTGGTGGGAGAACATGAGGGATTCTACCAGACTGGTTAGTCTAGCAGGATCCTCTGAGAAAGAGGGATTGTTATTCTTCCAGTTATAGACATCAGAGAAGGAGAAGGGCCAGTACTGGAGAGCCGGCATTTCTCCATCCTGATCATTATCTACCATAGGGCCGAAAGGACACAGAGGAGGAGTCACAGGTGCATCTGGGGCTTGCAGGGCTAGTGACTCTGAAGTCCTACCACGGGTCCCTCGAGGTCTTCGGTCCTGGGGGTGTGGGTGGGGGGCACATAGGGCGCAGGAGGGAGAGGCAGAGGCAAGCCAGGAACAGGAGCTGGAGGAGGATGATAGGGTGGACGGACATCAGAATCAAAGAGAATGAGGTTCTGAGACTCAGGGAGGACAGAGCCAGATTTCAGCGAAGGAGGCAAGGGCTTAGCCGGGAGGATAGAGGCAGCCAGAGGAGGCAGGAAGGGCTGGACCCAGTCCGGTGGATTTTCACAGAGGTCTTCCCAGACCCAGATGTAGGGCTGCTGGTCAGGATGGCCGTGAGGGCCAGGCTGAAAAACAACAGCCTTCATGGCCTGAACAAGAGGGAGATGAAAGGAACCTCCATGTGGCCACCCAACTCCACGCATGGGCCACTCTGCTGAATAGAATGTCCTCCATTTTCTCTTCTTAACTGGGAGAGAAAGATTGTGGGCCCGATCCACTACCTCAGACCAATGATCCAGGGTTATGGACAGGGGAGTAGACTTGGTTTGACCCACGGTGGAGGGAGTTTCACGAACAACAGAAGACACAAGGACACAAAAGAGAAGGACAGAAAGACAAACACATATACATTGGTGCCATGAAAAGCAAAAATAAATCTAACGGGTCTAACGGTTCGGAACTCTGATACTGACCAGAAGCTGGCAATAAGAAGGTAGACTCTGCCACCTGATATCGGATGTCTAGGCATCCCTGGTCGCCCTCCTAGTCTGAAGTGTCCTCCAGACCTCGTCAGTCACTGCCCATAGGGGTTTCACGCCGCAGTTTCAGTGGCCACCACCACCAGCGTACTCACCAGACACTCGCACTCCTCAAATCTCAGTGGAACCTCCAAATGTTAAGGTTGGAGTGAGCGAGTGAGACAAAGCGAGGCAGAGTCTTAGGTCTCCGTCTTAAAAAGAAAAGCAAAACAACTTTATTCCATATGTGGGACCCAATGTATCACAAAAAATGGGCCCCGATTTACAAATGAGTGAAGCATTTATAGGGCAGGAAGTTGGGGGTCAGGAATGTGGCTACCTGAAACTGTGTGGGTAATCACAGTATCCACATAATCTGGCACACAAAGCTTTTCCAGAACAAACAGATACTTAGTTAGATCTTATCACAACAGGCAGAAACTCTGTCAGCATCTTGGGGATTTTACAATTCTCTGTTGATATTTATCATGTGGTGGGGGCTGTTGTGCACCATCTGGAAAGCCCCCGCCCCTTCATATCCCCACTTTCTCTAGCTTGGTCTCTAATCCTAGAGACCCTTATCCCCTCCTAATGCTGCATACTGCTGCCTGGCCAGCATCAGTTTAACACCCCCAATCTGCCCTTGCAGGAAGTTGACAGTTCTAATTAACATACAGGGTCCAATGGTTATTACTAAGATCAGCACAATCAATGGTCCAGCTAAAGCAGATAACAGTGTCTTAAGCCAGGGGGACTTAGCAAACCAAGGTTTAAACCATCCCTGTTGTGCTTCATGTTTCTCTCTCTCTCTCTCTCTCTCTCTCTCTCTCTCTCTCTCTCTCTCTCTCTCTCTCTAAGGTGCTCTCTAAGTTTGGTCATAGATTCTTTAACTATTTCTGAGTTATCAGCATAAAAACAACATTTTTCTCTTAGGGCAGCACATAGGCCTCCCTCTTTCATGAATAATAGGTCTAGCCCACGTCTGTTCTGCAGTACTACTTCTGACAAGGAAGTTAAGGAATCTTGTAGAGCTGTTACTGAGGACTCTAGGGCTTTTAAGTCTTGGTCTATAGCAGTCTGTAGTAGAGCTATCTGTTGCGGCCCTTGTTTTAATGCCCCAGCTCCAGTTTCTACTCCAGCTGCAACACCTATTCCCATAAGTACGGCTATTGTCAATGATATAGGTTCTCTCTGAAATCTAGTTCTGCTTATCATCCTGTTCTCGAATTCTTCACCCCAATGATATACCACGTGGGGAACCAATTTTACCATAACACAAAAATGGACTGAATTATTGAACACCTGGGTGGACACGCAGGGGGTGAGTCCAGTATTGCACGCCTATCGGATCCCCTGAGGCGGGACCAGGTACTGATCATCTCCTGTGGAAAATACAGAAATAACTTGTGCACATGGGTGTCTGGCTGACTCTGGTGGCCTTCCCAGGCACGTTCCCTGCCCAGAAACCTCGGGGAGAGTTAGTCTATGATTCCCTTCACAGTTGCAGGAGGAGCTGGTGGTCACTGTGTAAGTCTCGTTGACCAATATCCCCTCATAGTATGGTGGGGAGGCTATCAGACAGAGCCAGCAAGCCTGGATCAGAGCACTCTGGGTATAGTTAAGAGCTGCATATGCTACCAAGACAAGGTTATATAAATTATCTATGCCAGAAACCTGAGTAGGGGGCTGTATCTTACAGAGGGTTGAGGATTGTTTGGTTTGAGTGCGGGGTTTGGCCCTATCGCAACGAATTTTGCAAACTGCTCCTGTAACTTTAAAATGAACAGCATACCAGGATCACTAGAAAGGCCCCCTGGGTTATATCATTTTAAGCCCCAGCTTTTTCCTACTTCCCACCCCGTGGCCTGTTTCCCTAGATCTGTAAAACTTAATTTGCTTAGCTAGGAGGTTCTTCTGTGTCTTGGTAAGTTTAATCAAATCCCGGGGTCCTGTAGCCTGCCCACTGGTTCCCGGTATTTAAATTCCCTGTATAGGAAGTCTCACATTCCCGTTTAGCACAGTAATGGCTTTCTGGCCCTCCACACTTACAGGGCTGCTCTCCTCCTGGGCATATATACAGGCCACAGCTCCGGAAGTGGTACTTATAGAGGCCTCTCGAGCAGTCAGTCTATGTTCCTTCAGCTAGTTTGCACAAATCAAAGGTAAATCGGAAAACCAGGGTATTTTAGGTCCAGTCTGAGAGGCCAGAACGAGGGTGGTCCCTGTTTCTGGACTAGAGATTGTCCAGGTACAGTCAAGTGGCAAGTGAGGATTGATCTCCTTTGCTTCTCTCGATGGAGGGAGGCTCACCCATAAGCCGAACCCGTAGTTTAAGAGGGTTTACAGTCTTTTCCAGCTTCCACTGGAGCTCCGGGGGTGCAGGTGCCAGTTTGAGGTGGGATGCTTGGATCCAGGATGCGATGCCATCGACCTTGACAGCAGTGGGAGTGGTTAGAAGCACCTGGTAGGGTCCCTTCCAGCGGGGCTCCAGGTCTGCACTTGGTGGCAGCGGATGTAGACAAAGTCCCTCACTTGGTGGCGATGTGGAATTTCTCTACCCTCAGGTCGATAGAGGTCAGACAGCTGCTGCTGCAGGAGCCTCTGGGTGTGCTCTAGCACCCACAGTCTATCGAGTAAGGGAGTGTGGAAAGAACTATCAGGCCACCCACTGGCTTCTGAAATAGGGCAGAGGTCTCTCCCCGGTGGGGGGGGGGGGGCGCGAGTGAGTCCTATACAAAACCTCAAGTGATATCAAGTTACACATAGAAGAAGGGGTTTTTCTGGCCCTAAAGAGGGCATAGAGTAGGAGCATTGTCCAATCCTTTAAGCCAGTCTCCAAGGTCAGTTTAGTTAGGGTCTCCTTGATTGTTCTATTCATCCTTTCTACCTGTCCTGAGCTCTGGGGTCTATATGCACAATGCAATCTCCCATCAATCCCCAGTATTCTGGCCACTCCCTGACTTACCTGGGCCACAAACGCCGGACCATAATCTGATCCTATTACCTTTTTGCGGTCCAAACTGAGGGAGGATTTCCTCCAGCAGTGTTTTTTTTTGTTTTTTTTTGTTTTGTTTTTTTTTTGTTTTTTGTTTTTTTTTGTGACAGATGGGGCAGTCTCTTGCTTGGTGGGGAAGGTTTCTACCCACCTTAAAAATGTGTCTACAAAAACCAAGAGATATTTAAGCCCATACCTGTCAGGTTTTTCCCTAGTGAAGTCAATTTCCCAAAACTGCCCAGGTCGAGTGCCCCTCAGTCTCTTCCCCTCAGGAGTGGAGGATGGATGGGCATTCACTTTCTGGTATGCTCGACAGTTCTTCATTACCCAGTCTTCCAGCTCCTTCCTCTCAGTGAGGGAGAGGGGGTAAGTCTCTTGTTGGTCTCTTAGGAGTTGCTGGAGTTTCTTTGACCCAAGGTGAGTGAATCGATGTACTTGCTTCAAATAGGTGAGGGCTTCAACTTCTATTCCCTGCGGGTTCTTCTCTGGAGGCGAGTCTGCTGAGGTCACTAGGAAGGTTTCTACTGGGGTGTCTCTTACAGTCACTGTTTGGGCCTCCTCATCTGCCTGTCTGTTACCTACTGCCACAGGGTCCGATCCCCTCTGATTGTTCACCCCGCACAATGAACAATAGCCAGTTCCTTGGGAAGCATTACTGCTGCCAGTAGGTCAAGGATATCTTTCTTGTGCTTAATTTCTCTGCCAGCTGAGGTTAATAGGCCTCTTTGCTGATAGACGGCACCTGAGTCTCAGAACCTCATTCTCTTTGATTCTGATGTCCGTCCACCCTATCATCCTCCTCCAGCTCCTGTTCCTGGCTTGCCTCTGCCTCTCCCTCCTGCGCCCTATGTGCCCCCCACCCACACCCCCAGGACCGAAGACCTCGAGGGACCCGTGGTAGGACTTCAGAGTCACTAGCCCTGCAAGCCCCAGATGCACCTGTGACTCCTCCTCTGTGTCCTTTCGGCCCTATGGTAGATAATGATCAGGATGGAGAAATGCCGGCTCTCCAGTACTGGCCCTTCTCCTTCTCTGATGTCTATAACTGGAAGAATAACAATCCCTCTTTCTCAGAGGATCCTGCTAGACTAACCAGTCTGGTAGAATCCCTCATGTTCTCCCACCAACCCACCTGGGATGACTGTCAGCGGCTCCTGGGGATGCTCTTTACCACAGAAGAGCATGATCATATCCTGCTGGAGAATTTCCCAGGACAGGACATGAAACCAACCCAGCTCCCAAATGTGATTGATGACTACTTCCCCCTGCGATGCCCTGATTGGGACTTTAGTACTCCGGCAGGTAGGGAGCATCTGTCCACCTACAGTCAGACTCTAGTGGCGGGTCTCAGGGCAACGGCTTGTAGACCCACCAATCTGGCCAAGGTAAGGGAGGTTATTCAAGGGTCAGATGAGTCACCATCTGTGTTTCTGAAACGCTTGATGGAGGCATATAAAAAGTATACCCTGTTTGATTCACAGTCAGAAGAACAGAGAGGGTCAGTAGCCATGGCATTTGTAGGTCAGTCAGCTTTGGATATCAGAAGAAAGTTGCAAAGACTAGACGGCCTGCAGGATCTGGCCTTGAGAGATCTGGTGAAAGAAGCTGAGAACGTATTTTACAAAAGGGAAATGGAACAGCAGTTAGAAAAAGGAAGAGAGAAAAGAGAAAAATTGCGAGAGGAGAAGAAGAGGATGAGGGACAAGAAGAGAAATAGAGAATTAGCTAAAATACTGACCACGGTAGTGGAAGGAAAGAAAGAAGATAGGAGAGGTAGGAACCTGGGCCCATGCCGATCATTGGGGCCCAACCAGTGTGCCTACTGTAGAGAGGAAGGGCACTGGGCCAAGAATTGTCCAAAGAAAAAAGGCCAGCCCAGCCGAAGGCCTGCAATGTTGGCTCTGGAAGAAGACTTTAAGGGATGTCGGAGTTAGGTCCCTCTCCCCAAACTCAGGGTAGCTTTTGATGTGGAAGGGACCCCCAACTGACTTTGAGGTAGACATGGGAGCGGTGTTCTCAGCCCTGCAGACCCCACTTGGACCACTCTCTAGAAAGCCTTCTCTAGTTCAGGGGGCAAATGGCAGCTGTCACCATGCTTGGACTACTAAGAGAACTATGGATTTGGGAAAGGGAAAAGTTCAGCATTCCTTTCTGGTTATTCCTGAATGCCCCGCACCCCTGATGGGAAGAGACCTACTAACCAAGTTGAGGGCGAGGATTACATTCACTCCCCACGGTCCTGAGGTTGAGTTTATGAACCCCCTCGTTAGCCAGCCCACCGTAACAGTCCTTACCCTGTCGGTTGAAGAAGAATATCAGTTGGATGCTGGACCTGAGTCACCCCAGAGGGAGGCTGATATCCAAACATGGCTGCGGCAGTTCCCCAATTCCTGGGCAGAGCTTGCTGGATTGGGGCTGGCAGTAAGTCAGCCACCAGTGGTAGTGACCTTGAAGCCCTCTGCCTCCCCAGTACGGGTCAAGCAATACTATATGAGCAGGGAAGCCCGAGAGGGAATCAGGCCCCACATACAGAAGCTCCTCACCTTAGGGGTATTGAGGCCCTGCCAGTCAGCCTGGAACACGCCCCTGTTACCTGTCAAGAAACCGGGATCTGAGGACTATAGACCTGTACAAGACCTACCTACGGGATGTGAATAGCCGGGTACAGTATGTACATCCCACAGTTCCAAATTCGTATAACCTGCTTAGCACTCTGAACCCAGAAAGGACTTGGTACACTGTCTTAGACCTAAAGGATGCTTTCTTCTGCCTGCCGCTGCACAAGGATAGCCAGCCCTTATTCGCTTTTGGATGGGTGGACGCAGAGACGGGGTCCTCGGGCCAACTGACCTGGACACGCCTGCCTCAAGGGTTTAAAAACTCACCCACCATCTTCAATGAGGCCCTTCACAAGGACTTAAGCTCCTTCAGAACTCAGCACCCTGAGATTACCCTGCTTCAATATGTTGATGATCCATTGCTGGTGACTGCCACCCGAGAGAACTGTGAGTACTGGACACGGGAACTGCTGAAGGAACTAGCCCGATTGGGATGCCGGGCTTTGGCAAAGAATAGCCCAAATTTGTAAGCAGGAAGTGACCTTCCTGGGATACATGCTTAGGGAAGGGAAGCTGTGGCTAATAGAGGCCAGGAAGAAAACTGTAACCCAGATTCCGCCCGCCCACAAGCCGGAAGCAGTTGCACGCGTTTTGGGGAGCTGCTGGGTTTTGTAGACTGTGGATCCATGAGTTCGCATCCCTTGCTGCCCCATTATGCCCCTTACTCAAGGGGGATGCCATATTCCGGTGGGGAAAGGAGCAACAGAGGGCCTTTGATTCCATCAAAGAAGCACTCTTGTCAGCCCCGGCCCTGGCCCTCTCTGATGTGGACAAACCTTTCAGCCTCTATGTTGACGAGAAAAAGGCAGTGTCAAGGGGGTTCTGATGCAGGGCCTGGGTCCCTGGAAAAGACCGGTGGCATATTTGTCTGAAAGCGATAGCGGCCGCAGCCATTTTGGCCAAAGATGCTGATAAGCTCACCCTGGGACAGAAGCTGACTATCATGGCCCCACACACGCTAGAAAGCATGATCTGCCAGCCTCCAGATCGGTGGCTGTCTAATGGTAGTTTCACTCACTACCAGAGCATTCTCTTGGACAAAGACCGAGTGACTTTTGGGCCCCCTGTCTCCTTGAACCCTGCAACCCTGCTCCCAGATGAAGGCGTGGAACCAGTACTACACACCTGTCAAGAGATCCTAGTGGAAGAAACAGGAATTCGCCGGGACCTGAGGGACCAGCCACTGCTCAATTCAGAGGTACTTTGGTTCACCGATGGGAGCAGCTTCCTCCAGGAGGGAAAGAGGCGAGCAGGGGCGGCAGTAGTAGACAGAACGAAGGTTATCTGGTCCTCGGGGCTGCAAGAAGGGACATCTGCCCAAAAGGCCGAACTCATAGCCCTAACTAGGGCCCTGACACTAGCAGAAGGCAAACAGGCAACCATCTATACGGATAGCCACTATGCCTTTGCCATGGCCCATGCCCACGGTGCCGTCTATCAGCAAAGAGGCCTATTAACCTCAGCTGGCAGAGAAATTAAGCACAAGAAAGATATCCTTGACCTACTGGCAGCAGTAATGCTTCCCAAGGAACTGGCTATTGTTCATTGTGCGGGGTGAACAATCAGAGGGGATCGGACCCTGTGGCAGTAGGTAACAGACAGGCAGATGAGGAGGCCCAAACAGTGACTGTAAGAGACACCCCAGTAGAAACCTTCCTAGTGACCTCAGCAGACTCACCTCCAGAGAAGAACCCGCAGGGAATAGAAGTTGAAGCCCTCACCTATTTGAAGCAAGTACATCGATTCACTCACCTTGGGTCAAAGAAACTCCAGCAACTCCTAAGAGACCAACAAGAGACTTACCCCCTCTCCCTCACTGAGAGGAAGGAGCTGGAAGACTGGGTAATGAAGAACTGTCGAGCATACCAGAAAGTGAATGCCCATCCATCCTCCACTCCTGAGGGGAAGAGACTGAGGGGCACTCGACCTGGGCAGTTTTGGGAAATTGACTTCACTAGGGAAAAACCTGACAGGTATGGGCTTAAATATCTCTTGGTTTTTGTAGACACATTTTTAAGGTGGGTAGAAACCTTCCCCACCAAGCAAGAGACTGCCCCATCTGTCACAAAAAAAAACAAAAAACAAAAAAAAAACAAAACAAAAAAAAACAAAAAAAAAACACTGCTGGAGGAAATCCTCCCTCAGTTTGGACCGCAAAAAGGTAATAGGATCAGATTATGGTCCGGCGTTTGTGGCCCAGGTAAGTCAGGGAGTGGCCAGAATACTGGGGATTGATGGGAGATTGCATTGTGCATATAGACCCCAGAGCTCAGGACAGGTAGAAAGGATGAATAGAACAATCAAGGAGACCCTAACTAAACTGACCTTGGAGACTGGCTTAAAGGATTGGACAATGCTCCTACTCTATGCCCTCTTTAGGGCCAGAAAAACCCCTTCTTCTATGTGTAACTTGATATCACTTGAGGTTTTGTATAGGACTCACTCGCGGCCCCCCCCCCACCGGGGAGAGACCTCTGCCCTATTTCAGAAGCCAGTGGGTGGCCTGATAGTTCTTTCCACACTCCCTTACTCGATAGACTGTGGGTGCTAGAGCACACCCAGAGGCTCCTGCAGCAGCAGCTGTCTGACCTCTATCGACCTGAGGGTAGAGAAATTCCACATCGCCACCAAGTGAGGGACTTTGTCTACATCCGCTGCCACCAAGTGCAGACCTGGAGCCCCGCTGGAAGGGACCCTACCAGGTGCTTCTAACCACTCCCACTGCTGTCAAGGTCGATGGCATCGCATCCTGGATCCAAGCATCCCACCTCAAACTGGCACCTGCACCCCCGGAGCTCCAGTGGAAGCTGGAAAAGACTGTAAACCCTCTTAAACTACGGGTTCGGCTTATGGGTGAGCCTCCCTCCATCGAGAGAAGCAAAGGAGATCAATCCTCACTTGCCACTTGACTGTACCTGGACAATCTCTAGTCCAGAAACAGGGACCACCCTCGTTCTGGCCTCTCAGACTGGACCTAAAATACCCTGGTTTTCCGATTTACCTTTGATTTGTGCAAACTAGCTGAAGGAACATAGACTGACTGCTCGAGAGGCCTCTATAAGTACCACTTCCGGAGCTGTGGCCTGTATATATGCCCAGGAGGAGAGCAGCCCTGTAAGTGTGGAGGGCCAGAAAGCCATTACTGTGCTAAACGGGAATGTGAGACTTCCTATACAGGGAATTTAAATACCGGGAACCAGTGGGCAGGCTACAGGACCCCGGGATTTGATTAAACTTACCAAGACACAGAAGAACCTCCTAGCTAAGCAAATTAAGTTTTACAGATCTAGGGAAACAGGCCACGGGGTGGGAAGTAGGAAAAAGCTGGGGCTTAAAATGATATAACCCAGGGGGCCTTTCTAGTGATCCTGGTATGCTGTTCATTTTAAAGTTACAGGAGCAGTTTGCAAAATTCGTTGCGATAGGGCCAAACCCCGCACTCAAACCAAACAATCCTCAACCCTCTGTAAGATACAGCCCCTACTCAGGTTTCTGGCATAGATAATTTATATAACCTTGTCTTGGTAGCATATGCAGCTCTTAACTATACCCAGAGTGCTCTGATCCAGGCTTGCTGGCTCTGTCTGATAGCCTCCCCACCATACTATGAGGGGATATTGGTCAACGAGACTTACACAGTGACCACCAGCTCCTCCTGCAACTGTGAAGGGAATCATAGACTAACTCTCCCCGAGGTTTCTGGGCAGGGAACGTGCCTGGGAAGGCCACCAGAGTCAGCCAGACACCCATGTGCACAAGTTATTTCTGTATTTTCCACAGGAGATGATCAGTACCTGGTCCCGCCTCAGGGGATCCGATAGGCGTGCAATACTGGACTCACCCCCTGCGTGTCCACCCAGGTGTTCAATAATTCAGTCCATTTTTGTGTTATGGTAAAATTGGTTCCCCACGTGGTATATCATTGGGGTGAAGAATTCGAGAACAGGATGATAAGCAGAACTAGATTTCAGAGAGAACCTATATCATTGACAATAGCCGTACTTATGGGCATAGGTGTTGCAGCTGGAGTAGAAACTGGAGCTGGGGCATTAAAACAAGGGCGGCAACAGATAGCTCTACTACAGACTGCTATAGACCAAGACTTAAAAGCCCTAGAGTCCTCAGTAACAGCTCTACAAGATTCCTTAACTTCCTTGTCAGAAGTAGTACTGCAGAACAGACGTGGGCTAGACCTATTATTCATGAAAGAGGGAGGCCTATGTGCTGCCCTAAGAGAAAAATGTTGTTTTTATGCTGATAACTCAGAAATAGTTAAAGAATCTATGACCAAAAACTTAGAGAGCACCTTAGAGAGAGAGAGAGAGAGAGAGAGAGAGAGAGAGAGAGAGAGAGAGAACATGAAGCACAACAGGGATGGTTTAAACCTTGGTTTGCTAAGTCCCCCTGGCTTAAGACACTGTTATCTGCTTTAGCTGGACCATTGATTGTGCTGATCTTAGTAATAACCATTGGACCCTGTATGTTAATTAGAACTGTCAACTTCCTGCAAGGGCAGATTGGGGGTGTTAAACTGATGCTGGCCAGGCAGCAGTATGCAGCATTAGGAGGGGATAAGGGTCTCTAGGATTAGAGACCAAGCTAGAGAAAGTGGGGATATGAAGGGGCGGGGGCTTTCCAGATGGTGCACAACAGCCCCCACCACATGATAAATATCAACAGAGAATTGTAAAATCCCCAAGATGCTGACAGAGTTTCTGCCTGTTGTGATAAGATCTAACTAAGTATCTGTTTGTTCTGGAAAAGCTTTGTGTGCCAGATTATGTGGATACTGTGATTACCCACACAGTTTCAGGTAGCCACATTCCTGACCCCCAACTTCCTGCCCTATAAATGCTTCACTCATTTGTAAATCGGGGCCCATTTTTTGTGATACATTGGGTCCCACATATGGAATAAAGTTGTTTTGCTTTTCTTTTTAAGACGGAGACCTAAGACTCTGCCTCGCTTTGTCTCACTCGCTCACTCCAACCTTAACATTTGGAGGTTCCACTGAGATTTGAGGAGTGCGAGTGTCTGGTGAGTACGCTGGTGGTGGTGGCCACTGAAACTGCGGCGTGAAACCCCTATGGGCAGTGACTGACGAGGTCTGGAGGACACTTCAGACTAGGAGGGCGACCAGGGATGCCTAGACATCCGATATCAGGTGGCAGAGTCTACCTTCTTATTGCCAGCTTCTGGTCAGTATCAGAGTTCCGAACCGTTAGACCCGTTAGATTTATTTTTGCTTTTCATGGCACCAATGTATATGTGTTTGTCTTTCTGTCCTTCTCTTTTGTGTCCTTGTGTCTTCTGTTGTTCGTGAAACTCCCTCCACCGTGGGTCAAACCAAGTCTACTCCCCTGTCCATAACCCTGGATCATTGGTCTGAGGTAGTGGATCGGGCCCACAATCTTTCTCTCCCAGTTAAGAAGAGAAAATGGAGGACATTCTATTCAGCAGAGTGGCCCATGCGTGGAGTTGGGTGGCCACATGGAGGTTCCTTTCATCTCCCTCTTGTTCAGGCCATGAAGGCTGTTGTTTTTCAGCCTGGCCCTCACGGCCATCCTGACCAGCAGCCCTACATCTGGGTCTGGGAAGACCTCTGTGAAAATCCACCGGACTGGGTCCAGCCCTTCCTGCCTCCTCTGGCTGCCTCTATCCTCCCGGCTAAGCCCTTGCCTCCTTCGCTGAAATCTGGCTCTGTCCTCCCTGAGTCTCAGAACCTCATTCTCTTTGATTCTGATGTCCGTCCACCCTATCATCCTCCTCCAGCTCCTGTTCCTGGCTTGCCTCTGCCTCTCCCTCCTGCGCCCTATGTGCCCCCCACCCACACCCCCAGGACCGAAGACCTCGAGGGACCCGTGGTAGGACTTCAGAGTCACTAGCCCTGCAAGCCCCAGATGCACCTGTGACTCCTCCTCTGTGTCCTTTCGGCCCTATGGTAGATAATGATCAGGATGGAGAAATGCCGGCTCTCCAGTACTGGCCCTTCTCCTTCTCTGATGTCTATAACTGGAAGAATAACAATCCCTCTTTCTCAGAGGATCCTGCTAGACTAACCAGTCTGGTAGAATCCCTCATGTTCTCCCACCAACCCACCTGGGATGACTGTCAGCGGCTCCTGGGGATGCTCTTTACCACAGAAGAGCATGATCATATCCTGCTGGAGAATTTCCCAGGACAGGACATGAAACCAACCCAGCTCCCAAATGTGATTGATGACTACTTCCCCCTGCGATGCCCTGATTGGGACTTTAGTACTCCGGCAGGTAGGGAGCATCTGTCCACCTACAGTCAGACTCTAGTGGCGGGTCTCAGGGCAACGGCTTGTAGACCCACCAATCTGGCCAAGGTAAGGGAGGTTATTCAAGGGTCAGATGAGTCACCATCTGTGTTTCTGAAACGCTTGATGGAGGCATATAAAAAGTATACCCTGTTTGATTCACAGTCAGAAGAACAGAGAGGGTCAGTAGCCATGGCATTTGTAGGTCAGTCAGCTTTGGATATCAGAAGAAAGTTGCAAAGACTAGACGGCCTGCAGGATCTGGCCTTGAGAGATCTGGTGAAAGAAGCTGAGAACGTATTTTACAAAAGGGAAATGGAACAGCAGTTAGAAAAAGGAAGAGAGAAAAGAGAAAAATTGCGAGAGGAGAAGAAGAGGATGAGGGACAAGAAGAGAAATAGAGAATTAGCTAAAATACTGACCACGGTAGTGGAAGGAAAGAAAGAAGATAGGAGAGGTAGGAACCTGGGCCCATGCCGATCATTGGGGCCCAACCAGTGTGCCTACTGTAGAGAGGAAGGGCACTGGGCCAAGAATTGTCCAAAGAAAAAAGGCCAGCCCAGCCGAAGGCCTGCAATGTTGGCTCTGGAAGAAGACTTTAAGGGATGTCGGAGTTAGGTCCCTCTCCCCAAACTCAGGGTAGCTTTTGATGTGGAAGGGACCCCCAACTGACTTTGAGGTAGACATGGGAGCGGTGTTCTCAGCCCTGCAGACCCCACTTGGACCACTCTCTAGAAAGCCTTCTCTAGTTCAGGGGGCAAATGGCAGCTGTCACCATGCTTGGACTACTAAGAGAACTATGGATTTGGGAAAGGGAAAAGTTCAGCATTCCTTTCTGGTTATTCCTGAATGCCCCGCACCCCTGATGGGAAGAGACCTACTAACCAAGTTGAGGGCGAGGATTACATTCACTCCCCACGGTCCTGAGGTTGAGTTTATGAACCCCCTCGTTAGCCAGCCCACCGTAACAGTCCTTACCCTGTCGGTTGAAGAAGAATATCAGTTGGATGCTGGACCTGAGTCACCCCAGAGGGAGGCTGATATCCAAACATGGCTGCGGCAGTTCCCCAATTCCTGGGCAGAGCTTGCTGGATTGGGGCTGGCAGTAAGTCAGCCACCAGTGGTAGTGACCTTGAAGCCCTCTGCCTCCCCAGTACGGGTCAAGCAATACTATATGAGCAGGGAAGCCCGAGAGGGAATCAGGCCCCACATACAGAAGCTCCTCACCTTAGGGGTATTGAGGCCCTGCCAGTCAGCCTGGAACACGCCCCTGTTACCTGTCAAGAAACCGGGATCTGAGGACTATAGACCTGTACAAGACCTACCTACGGGATGTGAATAGCCGGGTACAGTATGTACATCCCACAGTTCCAAATTCGTATAACCTGCTTAGCACTCTGAACCCAGAAAGGACTTGGTACACTGTCTTAGACCTAAAGGATGCTTTCTTCTGCCTGCCGCTGCACAAGGATAGCCAGCCCTTATTCGCTTTTGGATGGGTGGACGCAGAGACGGGGTCCTCGGGCCAACTGACCTGGACACGCCTGCCTCAAGGGTTTAAAAACTCACCCACCATCTTCAATGAGGCCCTTCACAAGGACTTAAGCTCCTTCAGAACTCAGCACCCTGAGATTACCCTGCTTCAATATGTTGATGATCCATTGCTGGTGACTGCCACCCGAGAGAACTGTGAGTACTGGACACGGGAACTGCTGAAGGAACTAGCCCGATTGGGATGCCGGGCTTTGGCAAAGAATAGCCCAAATTTGTAAGCAGGAAGTGACCTTCCTGGGATACATGCTTAGGGAAGGGAAGCTGTGGCTAATAGAGGCCAGGAAGAAAACTGTAACCCAGATTCCGCCCGCCCACAAGCCGGAAGCAGTTGCACGCGTTTTGGGGAGCTGCTGGGTTTTGTAGACTGTGGATCCATGAGTTCGCATCCCTTGCTGCCCCATTATGCCCCTTACTCAAGGGGGATGCCATATTCCGGTGGGGAAAGGAGCAACAGAGGGCCTTTGATTCCATCAAAGAAGCACTCTTGTCAGCCCCGGCCCTGGCCCTCTCTGATGTGGACAAACCTTTCAGCCTCTATGTTGACGAGAAAAAGGCAGTGTCAAGGGGGTTCTGATGCAGGGCCTGGGTCCCTGGAAAAGACCGGTGGCATATTTGTCTGAAAGCGATAGCGGCCGCAGCCATTTTGGCCAAAGATGCTGATAAGCTCACCCTGGGACAGAAGCTGACTATCATGGCCCCACACACGCTAGAAAGCATGATCTGCCAGCCTCCAGATCGGTGGCTGTCTAATGGTAGTTTCACTCACTACCAGAGCATTCTCTTGGACAAAGACCGAGTGACTTTTGGGCCCCCTGTCTCCTTGAACCCTGCAACCCTGCTCCCAGATGAAGGCGTGGAACCAGTACTACACACCTGTCAAGAGATCCTAGTGGAAGAAACAGGAATTCGCCGGGACCTGAGGGACCAGCCACTGCTCAATTCAGAGGTACTTTGGTTCACCGATGGGAGCAGCTTCCTCCAGGAGGGAAAGAGGCGAGCAGGGGCGGCAGTAGTAGACAGAACGAAGGTTATCTGGTCCTCGGGGCTGCAAGAAGGGACATCTGCCCAAAAGGCCGAACTCATAGCCCTAACTAGGGCCCTGACACTAGCAGAAGGCAAACAGGCAACCATCTATACGGATAGCCACTATGCCTTTGCCATGGCCCATGCCCACGGTGCCGTCTATCAGCAAAGAGGCCTATTAACCTCAGCTGGCAGAGAAATTAAGCACAAGAAAGATATCCTTGACCTACTGGCAGCAGTAATGCTTCCCAAGGAACTGGCTATTGTTCATTGTGCGGGGTGAACAATCAGAGGGGATCGGACCCTGTGGCAGTAGGTAACAGACAGGCAGATGAGGAGGCCCAAACAGTGACTGTAAGAGACACCCCAGTAGAAACCTTCCTAGTGACCTCAGCAGACTCACCTCCAGAGAAGAACCCGCAGGGAATAGAAGTTGAAGCCCTCACCTATTTGAAGCAAGTACATCGATTCACTCACCTTGGGTCAAAGAAACTCCAGCAACTCCTAAGAGACCAACAAGAGACTTACCCCCTCTCCCTCACTGAGAGGAAGGAGCTGGAAGACTGGGTAATGAAGAACTGTCGAGCATACCAGAAAGTGAATGCCCATCCATCCTCCACTCCTGAGGGGAAGAGACTGAGGGGCACTCGACCTGGGCAGTTTTGGGAAATTGACTTCACTAGGGAAAAACCTGACAGGTATGGGCTTAAATATCTCTTGGTTTTTGTAGACACATTTTTAAGGTGGGTAGAAACCTTCCCCACCAAGCAAGAGACTGCCCCATCTGTCACAAAAAAAAAACAAAAAACAAAAAAAAAACAAAACAAAAAAAAAACAAAAAAAAAACACTGCTGGAGGAAATCCTCCCTCAGTTTGGACCGCAAAAAGGTAATAGGATCAGATTATGGTCCGGCGTTTGTGGCCCAGGTAAGTCAGGGAGTGGCCAGAATACTGGGGATTGATGGGAGATTGCATTGTGCATATAGACCCCAGAGCTCAGGACAGGTAGAAAGGATGAATAGAACAATCAAGGAGACCCTAACTAAACTGACCTTGGAGACTGGCTTAAAGGATTGGACAATGCTCCTACTCTATGCCCTCTTTAGGGCCAGAAAAACCCCTTCTTCTATGTGTAACTTGATATCACTTGAGGTTTTGTATAGGACTCACTCGCGCCCCCCCCCCACCGGGGAGAGACCTCTGCCCTATTTCAGAAGCCAGTGGGTGGCCTGATAGTTCTTTCCACACTCCCTTACTCGATAGACTGTGGGTGCTAGAGCACACCCAGAGGCTCCTGCAGCAGCAGCTGTCTGACCTCTATCGACCTGAGGGTAGAGAAATTCCACATCGCCACCAAGTGAGGGACTTTGTCTACATCCGCTGCCACCAAGTGCAGACCTGGAGCCCCGCTGGAAGGGACCCTACCAGGTGCTTCTAACCACTCCCACTGCTGTCAAGGTCGATGGCCTCGCATCCTGGATCCAAGCATCCCACCTCAAACTGGCACCTGCACCCCCGGAGCTCCAGTGGAAGCTGGAAAAGACTGTAAACCCTCTTAAACTACGGGTTCGGCTTATGGGTGAGCCTCCCTCCATCGAGAGAAGCAAAGGAGATCAATCCTCACTTGCCACTTGACTGTACCTGGACAATCTCTAGTCCAGAAACAGGGACCACCCTCGTTCTGGCCTCTCAGACTGGACCTAAAATACCCTGGTTTTCCGATTTACCTTTGATTTGTGCAAACTAGCTGAAGGAACATAGACTGACTGCTCGAGAGGCCTCTATAAGTACCACTTCCGGAGCTGTGGCCTGTATATATGCCCAGGAGGAGAGCAGCCCTGTAAGTGTGGAGGGCCAGAAAGCCATTACTGTGCTAAACGGGAATGTGAGACTTCCTATACAGGGAATTTAAATACCGGGAACCAGTGGGCAGGCTACAGGACCCCGGGATTTGATTAAACTTACCAAGACACAGAAGAACCTCCTAGCTAAGCAAATTAAGTTTTACAGATCTAGGGAAACAGGCCACGGGGTGGGAAGTAGGAAAAAGCTGGGGCTTAAAATGATATAACCCAGGGGGCCTTTCTAGTGATCCTGGTATGCTGTTCATTTTAAAGTTACAGGAGCAGTTTGCAAAATTCGTTGCGATAGGGCCAAACCCCGCACTCAAACCAAACAATCCTCAACCCTCTGTAAGATACAGCCCCCTACTCAGGTTTCTGGCATAGATAATTTATATAACCTTGTCTTGGTAGCATATGCAGCTCTTAACTATACCCAGAGTGCTCTGATCCAGGCTTGCTGGCTCTGTCTGATAGCCTCCCCACCATACTATGAGGGGATAGTGGTCAACGAGACTTACACAGTGACCACCAGCTCCTCCTGCAACTGTGAAGGGAATCATAGACTAACTCTCCCCGAGGTTTCTGGGCAGGGAACGTGCCTGGGAAGGCCACCAGAGTCAGCCAGACACCCATGTGCACAAGTTATTTCTGTATTTTCCACAGGAGATGATCAGTACCTGGTCCCGCCTCAGGGGATCCGATAGGCGTGCAATACTGGACTCACCCCCTGCGTGTCCACCCAGGTGTTCAATAATTCAGTCCATTTTTGTGTTATGGTAAAATTGGTTCCCCACGTGGTATATCATTGGGGTGAAGAATTCGAGAACAGGATGATAAGCAGAACTAGATTTCAGAGAGAACCTATATCATTGACAATAGCCGTACTTATGGGCATAGGTGTTGCAGCTGGAGTAGAAACTGGAGCTGGGGCATTAAAACAAGGGCGGCAACAGATAGCTCTACTACAGACTGCTATAGACCAAGACTTAAAAGCCCTAGAGTCCTCAGTAACAGCTCTACAAGATTCCTTAACTTCCTTGTCAGAAGTAGTACTGCAGAACAGACGTGGGCTAGACCTATTATTCATGAAAGAGGGAGGCCTATGTGCTGCCCTAAGAGAAAAATGTTGTTTTTATGCTGATAACTCAGAAATAGTTAAAGAATCTATGACCAAACTTAGAGAGCACCTTAGAGAGAGAGAGAGAGAGAGAGAGAGAGAGAGAGAGAGAGAGAGAGAGAGAGAACATGAAGCACAACAGGGATGGTTTAAACCTTGGTTTGCTAAGTCCCCCTGGCTTAAGACACTGTTATCTGCTTTAGCTGGACCATTGATTGTGCTGATCTTAGTAATAACCATTGGACCCTGTATGTTAATTAGAACTGTCAACTTCCTGCAAGGGCAGATTGGGGGTGTTAAACTGATGCTGGCCAGGCAGCAGTATGCAGCATTAGGAGGGGATAAGGGTCTCTAGGATTAGAGACCAAGCTAGAGAAAGTGGGGATATGAAGGGGCGGGGGCTTTCCAGATGGTGCACAACAGCCCCCACCACATGATAAATATCAACAGAGAATTGTAAAATCCCCAAGATGCTGACAGAGTTTCTGCCTGTTGTGATAAGATCTAACTAAGTATCTGTTTGTTCTGGAAAAGCTTTGTGTGCCAGATTATGTGGATACTGTGATTACCCACACAGTTTCAGGTAGCCACATTCCTGACCCCCAACTTCCTGCCCTATAAATGCTTCACTCATTTGTAAATCGGGGCCCATTTTTTGTGATACATTGGGTCCCACATATGGAATAAAGTTGTTTTGCTTTTCTTTTTAAGACGGAGACCTAAGACTCTGCCTCGCTTTGTCTCACTCGCTCACTCCAACCTTAACATTTGGAGGTTCCACTGAGATTTGAGGAGTGCGAGTGTCTGGTGAGTACGCTGGTGGTGGTGGCCACTGAAACTGCGGCGTGAAACCCCTATGGGCAGTGACTGACGAGGTCTGGAGGACACTTCAGACTAGGAGGGTGACCAGGGATGCCTAGACATCCGATATCAGGTGGCAGAGTCTACCTTCTTATTGCCAGCTTCTGGTCAGTATCAGAGTTCCGAACCGTTAGACCCGTTAGATTTATTTTTGCTTTTCATGGCACCAATGTATATGTGTTTGTCTTTCTGTCCTTCTCTTTTGTGTCCTTGTGTCTTCTGTTGTTCGTGAAACTCCCTCCACCGTGGGTCAAACCAAGTCTACTCCCCTGTCCATAACCCTGGATCATTGGTCTGAGGTAGTGGATCGGGCCCACAATCTTTCTCTCCCAGTTAAGAAGAGAAAATGGAGGACATTCTATTCAGCAGAGTGGCCCATGCGTGGAGTTGGGTGGCCACATGGAGGTTCCTTTCATCTCCCTCTTGTTCAGGCCATGAAGGCTGTTGTTTTTCAGCCTGGCCCTCACGGCCATCCTGACCAGCAGCCCTACATCTGGGTCTGGGAAGACCTCTGTGAAAATCCACCGGACTGGGTCCAGCCCTTCCTGCCTCCTCTGGCTGCCTCTATCCTCCCGGCTAAGCCCTTGCCTCCTTCGCTGAAATCTGGCTCTGTCCTCCCTGAGTCTCAGAACCTCATTCTCTTTGATTCTGATGTCCGTCCACCCTATCATCCTCCTCCAGCTCCTGTTCCTGGCTTGCCTCTGCCTCTCCCTCCTGCGCCCTATGTGCCCCCCACCCACACCCCCAGGACTGAAGACCTCGAGGGACCCGTGGTAGGACTTCAGAGTCACTAGCCCTGCAAGCCCCAGATGCACCTGTGACTCCTCCTCTGTGTCCTTTCGGCCCTATGGTAGATAATGATCAGGATGGAGAAATGCCGGCTCTCCAGTACTGGCCCTTCTCCTTCTCTGATGTCTATAACTGGAAGAATAACAATCCCTCTTTCTCAGAGGATCCTGCTAGACTAACCAGTCTGGTAGAATCCCTCATGTTCTCCCACCAACCCACCTGGGATGACTGTCAGCGGCTCCTGGGGATGCTCTTTACCACAGAAGAGCATGATCATATCCTGCTGGAGAATTTCCCAGGACAGGACATGAAACCAACCCAGCTCCCAAATGTGATTGATGACTACTTCCCCCTGCGATGCCCTGATTGGGACTTTAGTACTCCGGCAGGTAGGGAGCATCTGTCCACCTACAGTCAGACTCTAGTGGCGGGTCTCAGGGCAACGGCTTGTAGACCCACCAATCTGGCCAAGGTAAGGGAGGTTATTCAAGGGTCAGATGAGTCACCATCTGTGTTTCTGAAACGCTTGATGGAGGCATATAAAAAGTATACCCTGTTTGATTCACAGTCAGAAGAACAGAGAGGGTCAGTAGCCATGGCATTTGTAGGTCAGTCAGCTTTGGATATCAGAAGAAAGTTGCAAAGACTAGACGGCCTGCAGGATCTGGCCTTGAGAGATCTGGTGAAAGAAGCTGAGAACGTATTTTACAAAAGGGAAATGGAACAGCAGTTAGAAAAAGGAAGAGAGAAAAGAGAAAAATTGCGAGAGGAGAAGAAGAGGATGAGGGACAAGAAGAGAAATAGAGAATTAGCTAAAATACTGACCACGGTAGTGGAAGGAAAGAAAGAAGATAGGAGAGGTAGGAACCTGGGCCCATGCCGATCATTGGGGCCCAACCAGTGTGCCTACTGTAGAGAGGAAGGGCACTGGGCCAAGAATTGTCCAAAGAAAAAAGGCCAGCCCAGCCGAAGGCCTGCAATGTTGGCTCTGGAAGAAGACTTTAAGGGATGTCGGAGTTAGGTCCCTCTCCCCAAACTCAGGGTAGCTTTTGATGTGGAAGGGACCCCCAACTGACTTTGAGGTAGACATGGGAGCGGTGTTCTCAGCCCTGCAGACCCCACTTGGACCACTCTCTAGAAAGCCTTCTCTAGTTCAGGGGGCAAATGGCAGCTGTCACCATGCTTGGACTACTAAGAGAACTATGGATTTGGGAAAGGGAAAAGTTCAGCATTCCTTTCTGGTTATTCCTGAATGCCCCGCACCCCTGATGGGAAGAGACCTACTAACCAAGTTGAGGGCGAGGATTACATTCACTCCCCACGGTCCTGAGGTTGAGTTTATGAACCCCCTCGTTAGCCAGCCCACCGTAACAGTCCTTACCCTGTCGGTTGAAGAAGAATATCAGTTGGATGCTGGACCTGAGTCACCCCAGAGGGAGGCTGATATCCAAACATGGCTGCGGCAGTTCCCCAATTCCTGGGCAGAGCTTGCTGGATTGGGGCTGGCAGTAAGTCAGCCACCAGTGGTAGTGACCTTGAAGCCCTCTGCCTCCCCAGTACGGGTCAAGCAATACTATATGAGCAGGGAAGCCCGAGAGGGAATCAGGCCCCACATACAGAAGCTCCTCACCTTAGGGGTATTGAGGCCCTGCCAGTCAGCCTGGAACACGCCCCTGTTACCTGTCAAGAAACCGGGATCTGAGGACTATAGACCTGTACAAGACCTACCTACGGGATGTGAATAGCCGGGTACAGTATGTACATCCCACAGTTCCAAATTCGTATAACCTGCTTAGCACTCTGAACCCAGAAAGGACTTGGTACACTGTCTTAGACCTAAAGGATGCTTTCTTCTGCCTGCCGCTGCACAAGGATAGCCAGCCCTTATTCGCTTTTGGATGGGTGGACGCAGAGACGGGGTCCTCGGGCCAACTGACCTGGACACGCCTGCCTCAAGGGTTTAAAAACTCACCCACCATCTTCAATGAGGCCCTTCACAAGGACTTAAGCTCCTTCAGAACTCAGCACCCTGAGATTACCCTGCTTCAATATGTTGATGATCCATTGCTGGTGACTGCCACCCGAGAGAACTGTGAGTACTGGACACGGGAACTGCTGAAGGAACTAGCCCGATTGGGATGCCGGGCTTTGGCAAAGAATAGCCCAAATTTGTAAGCAGGAAGTGACCTTCCTGGGATACATGCTTAGGGAAGGGAAGCTGTGGCTAATAGAGGCCAGGAAGAAAACTGTAACCCAGATTCCGCCCGCCCACAAGCCGGAAGCAGTTGCACGCGTTTTGGGGAGCTGCTGGGTTTTGTAGACTGTGGATCCATGAGTTCGCATCCCTTGCTGCCCCATTATGCCCCTTACTCAAGGGGGATGCCATATTCCGGTGGGGAAAGGAGCAACAGAGGGCCTTTGATTCCATCAAAGAAGCACTCTTGTCAGCCCCGGCCCTGGCCCTCTCTGATGTGGACAAACCTTTCAGCCTCTATGTTGACGAGAAAAAGGCAGTGTCAAGGGGGTTCTGATGCAGGGCCTGGGTCCCTGGAAAAGACCGGTGGCATATTTGTCTGAAAGCGATAGCGGCCGCAGCCATTTTGGCCAAAGATGCTGATAAGCTCACCCTGGGACAGAAGCTGACTATCATGGCCCCACACACGCTAGAAAGCATGATCTGCCAGCCTCCAGATCGGTGGCTGTCTAATGGTAGTTTCACTCACTACCAGAGCATTCTCTTGGACAAAGACCGAGTGACTTTTGGGCCCCCTGTCTCCTTGAACCCTGCAACCCTGCTCCCAGATGAAGGCGTGGAACCAGTACTACACACCTGTCAAGAGATCCTAGTGGAAGAAACAGGAATTCGCCGGGACCTGAGGGACCAGCCACTGCTCAATTCAGAGGTACTTTGGTTCACCGATGGGAGCAGCTTCCTCCAGGAGGGAAAGAGGCGAGCAGGGGCGGCAGTAGTAGACAGAACGAAGGTTATCTGGTCCTCGGGGCTGCAAGAAGGGACATCTGCCCAAAAGGCCGAACTCATAGCCCTAACTAGGGCCCTGACACTAGCAGAAGGCAAACAGGCAACCATCTATACGGATAGCCACTATGCCTTTGCCATGGCCCATGCCCACGGTGCCGTCTATCAGCAAAGAGGCCTATTAACCTCAGCTGGCAGAGAAATTAAGCACAAGAAAGATATCCTTGACCTACTGGCAGCAGTAATGCTTCCCAAGGAACTGGCTATTGTTCATTGTGCGGGGTGAACAATCAGAGGGGATCGGACCCTGTGGCAGTAGGTAACAGACAGGCAGATGAGGAGGCCCAAACAGTGACTGTAAGAGACACCCCAGTAGAAACCTTCCTAGTGACCTCAGCAGACTCACCTCCAGAGAAGAACCCGCAGGGAATAGAAGTTGAAGCCCTCACCTATTTGAAGCAAGTACATCGATTCACTCACCTTGGGTCAAAGAAACTCCAGCAACTCCTAAGAGACCAACAAGAGACTTACCCCCTCTCCCTCACTGAGAGGAAGGAGCTGGAAGACTGGGTAATGAAGAACTGTCGAGCATACCAGAAAGTGAATGCCCATCCATCCTCCACTCCTGAGGGGAAGAGACTGAGGGGCACTCGACCTGGGCAGTTTTGGGAAATTGACTTCACTAGGGAAAAACCTGACAGGTATGGGCTTAAATATCTCTTGGTTTTTGTAGACACATTTTTAAGGTGGGTAGAAACCTTCCCCACCAAGCAAGAGACTGCCCCATCTGTCACAAAAAAAAACAAAAAACAAAAAAAAAACAAAACAAAAAAAAAACAAAAAAAAAACACTGCTGGAGGAAATCCTCCCTCAGTTTGGACCGCAAAAAGGTAATAGGATCAGATTATGGTCCGGCGTTTGTGGCCCAGGTAAGTCAGGGAGTGGCCAGAATACTGGGGATTGATGGGAGATTGCATTGTGCATATAGACCCCAGAGCTCAGGACAGGTAGAAAGGATGAATAGAACAATCAAGGAGACCCTAACTAAACTGACCTTGGAGACTGGCTTAAAGGATTGGACAATGCTCCTACTCTATGCCCTCTTTAGGGCCAGAAAAACCCCTTCTTCTATGTGTAACTTGATATCACTTGAGGTTTTGTATAGGACTCACTCGCGCCCCCCCCCCACCGGGGAGAGACCTCTGCCCTATTTCAGAAGCCAGTGGGTGGCCTGATAGTTCTTTCCACACTCCCTTACTCGATAGACTGTGGGTGCTAGAGCACACCCAGAGGCTCCTGCAGCAGCAGCTGTCTGACCTCTATCGACCTGAGGGTAGAGAAATTCCACATCGCCACCAAGTGAGGGACTTTGTCTACATCCGCTGCCACCAAGTGCAGACCTGGAGCCCCGCTGGAAGGGACCCTACCAGGTGCTTCTAACCACTCCCACTGCTGTCAAGGTCGATGGCCTCGCATCCTGGATCCAAGCATCCCACCTCAAACTGGCACCTGCACCCCCGGAGCTCCAGTGGAAGCTGGAAAAGACTGTAAACCCTCTTAAACTACGGGTTCGGCTTATGGGTGAGCCTCCCTCCATCGAGAGAAGCAAAGGAGATCAATCCTCACTTGCCACTTGACTGTACCTGGACAATCTCTAGTCCAGAAACAGGGACCACCCTCGTTCTGGCCTCTCAGACTGGACCTAAAATACCCTGGTTTTCCGATTTACCTTTGATTTGTGCAAACTAGCTGAAGGAACATAGACTGACTGCTCGAGAGGCCTCTATAAGTACCACTTCCGGAGCTGTGGCCTGTATATATGCCCAGGAGGAGAGCAGCCCTGTAAGTGTGGAGGGCCAGAAAGCCATTACTGTGCTAAACGGGAATGTGAGACTTCCTATACAGGGAATTTAAATACCGGGAACCAGTGGGCAGGCTACAGGACCCCGGGATTTGATTAAACTTACCAAGACACAGAAGAACCTCCTAGCTAAGCAAATTAAGTTTTACAGATCTAGGGAAACAGGCCACGGGGTGGGAAGTAGGAAAAAGCTGGGGCTTAAAATGATATAACCCAGGGGGCCTTTCTAGTGATCCTGGTATGCTGTTCATTTTAAAGTTACAGGAGCAGTTTGCAAAATTCGTTGCGATAGGGCCAAACCCCGCACTCAAACCAAACAATCCTCAACCCTCTGTAAGATACAGCCCCCTACTCAGGTTTCTGGCATAGATAATTTATATAACCTTGTCTTGGTAGCATATGCAGCTCTTAACTATACCCAGAGTGCTCTGATCCAGGCTTGCTGGCTCTGTCTGATAGCCTCCCCACCATACTATGAGGGGATAGTGGTCAACGAGACTTACACAGTGACCACCAGCTCCTCCTGCAACTGTGAAGGGAATCATAGACTAACTCTCCCCGAGGTTTCTGGGCAGGGAACGTGCCTGGGAAGGCCACCAGAGTCAGCCAGACACCCATGTGCACAAGTTATTTCTGTATTTTCCACAGGAGATGATCAGTACCTGGTCCCGCCTCAGGGGATCCGATAGGCGTGCAATACTGGACTCACCCCCTGCGTGTCCACCCAGGTGTTCAATAATTCAGTCCATTTTTGTGTTATGGTAAAATTGGTTCCCCACGTGGTATATCATTGGGGTGAAGAATTCGAGAACAGGATGATAAGCAGAACTAGATTTCAGAGAGAACCTATATCATTGACAATAGCCGTACTTATGGGAATAGGTGTTGCAGCTGGAGTAGAAACTGGAGCTGGGGCATTAAAACAAGGGCGGCAACAGATAGCTCTACTACAGACTGCTATAGACCAAGACTTAAAAGCCCTAGAGTCCTCAGTAACAGCTCTACAAGATTCCTTAACTTCCTTGTCAGAAGTAGTACTGCAGAACAGACGTGGGCTAGACCTATTATTCATGAAAGAGGGAGGCCTATGTGCTGCCCTAAGAGAAAAATGTTGTTTTTATGCTGATAACTCAGAAATAGTTAAAGAATCTATGACCAAACTTAGAGAGCACCTTAGAGAGAGAGAGAGAGAGAGAGAGAGAGAGAGAGAGAGAGAGAGAGAGAGAGAGAGAAAACATGAAGCACAACAGGGATGGTTTAAACCTTGGTTTGCTAAGTCCCCCTGGCTTAAGACACTGTTATCTGCTTTAGCTGGACCATTGATTGTGCTGATCTTAGTAATAACCATTGGACCCTGTATGTTAATTAGAACTGTCAACTTCCTGCAAGGGCAGATTGGGGGTGTTAAACTGATGCTGGCCAGGCAGCAGTATGCAGCATTAGGAGGGGATAAGGGTCTCTAGGATTAGAGACCAAGCTAGAGAAAGTGGGGATATGAAGAGGCGGGGGCTTTCCAGATGGTGCACAACAGCCCCCACCACATGATAAATATCAACAGAGAATTGTAAAATCCCCAAGATGCTGACAGAGTTTCTGCCTGTTGTGATAAGATCTAACTAAGTATCTGTTTGTTCTGGAAAAGCTTTGTGTGCCAGATTATGTGGATACTGTGATTACCCACACAGTTTCAGGTAGCCACATTCCTGACCCCCAACTTCCTGCCCTATAAATGCTTCACTCATTTGTAAATCGGGGCCCATTTTTTGTGATACATTGGGTCCCACATATGGAATAAAGTTGTTTTGCTTTTCTTTTTAAGACGGAGACCTAAGACTCTGCCTCGCTTTGTCTCACTCGCTCACTCCAACCTTAACATTTGGAGGTTCCACTGAGATTTGAGGAGTGCGAGTGTCTGGTGAGTACGCTGGTGGTGGTGGCCACTGAAACTGCGGCGTGAAACCCCTATGGGCAGTGACTGACGAGGTCTGGAGGACACTTCAGACTAGGAGGGCGACCAGGGATGCCTAGACATCCGATATCAGGTGGCAGAGTCTACCTTCTTATTGCCAGCTTCTGGTCAGTATCAGAGTTCCGAACCGTTAGACCCGTTAGATTTATTTTTGCTTTTCATGGCACCAATGTATATGTGTTTGTCTTTCTGTCCTTCTCTTTTGTGTCCTTGTGTCTTCTGTTGTTCGTGAAACTCCCTCCACCGTGGGTCAAACCAAGTCTACTCCCCTGTCCATAACCCTGGATCATTGGTCTGAGGTAGTGGATCGGGCCCACAATCTTTCTCTCCCAGTTAAGAAGAGAAAATGGAGGACATTCTATTCAGCAGAGTGGCCCATGCGTGGAGTTGGGTGGCCACATGGAGGTTCCTTTCATCTCCCTCTTGTTCAGGCCATGAAGGCTGTTGTTTTTCAGCCTGGCCCTCACGGCCATCCTGACCAGCAGCCCTACATCTGGGTCTGGGAAGACCTCTGTGAAAATCCACCGGACTGGGTCCAGCCCTTCCTGCCTCCTCTGGCTGCCTCTATCCTCCCGGCTAAGCCCTTGCCTCCTTCGCTGAAATCTGGCTCTGTCCTCCCTGAGTCTCAGAACCTCATTCTCTTTGATTCTGATGTCCGTCCACCCTATCATCCTCCTCCAGCTCCTGTTCCTGGCTTGCCTCTGCCTCTCCCTCCTGCGCCCTATGTGCCCCCCACCCACACCCCCAGGACTGAAGACCTCGAGGGACCCGTGGTAGGACTTCAGAGTCACTAGCCCTGCAAGCCCCAGATGCACCTGTGACTCCTCCTCTGTGTCCTTTCGGCCCTATGGTAGATAATGATCAGGATGGAGAAATGCCGGCTCTCCAGTACTGGCCCTTCTCCTTCTCTGATGTCTATAACTGGAAGAATAACAATCCCTCTTTCTCAGAGGATCCTGCTAGACTAACCAGTCTGGTAGAATCCCTCATGTTCTCCCACCAACCCACCTGGGATGACTGTCAGCGGCTCCTGGGGATGCTCTTTACCACAGAAGAGCATGATCATATCCTGCTGGAGAATTTCCCAGGACAGGACATGAAACCAACCCAGCTCCCAAATGTGATTGATGACTACTTCCCCCTGCGATGCCCTGATTGGGACTTTAGTACTCCGGCAGGTAGGGAGCATCTGTCCACCTACAGTCAGACTCTAGTGGCGGGTCTCAGGGCAACGGCTTGTAGACCCACCAATCTGGCCAAGGTAAGGGAGGTTATTCAAGGGTCAGATGAGTCACCATCTGTGTTTCTGAAACGCTTGATGGAGGCATATAAAAAGTATACCCTGTTTGATTCACAGTCAGAAGAACAGAGAGGGTCAGTAGCCATGGCATTTGTAGGTCAGTCAGCTTTGGATATCAGAAGAAAGTTGCAAAGACTAGACGGCCTGCAGGATCTGGCCTTGAGAGATCTGGTGAAAGAAGCTGAGAACGTATTTTACAAAAGGGAAATGGAACAGCAGTTAGAAAAAGGAAGAGAGAAAAGAGAAAAATTGCGAGAGGAGAAGAAGAGGATGAGGGACAAGAAGAGAAATAGAGAATTAGCTAAAATACTGACCACGGTAGTGGAAGGAAAGAAAGAAGATAGGAGAGGTAGGAACCTGGGCCCATGCCGATCATTGGGGCCCAACCAGTGTGCCTACTGTAGAGAGGAAGGGCACTGGGCCAAGAATTGTCCAAAGAAAAAAGGCCAGCCCAGCCGAAGGCCTGCAATGTTGGCTCTGGAAGAAGACTTTAAGGGATGTCGGAGTTAGGTCCCTCTCCCCAAACTCAGGGTAGCTTTTGATGTGGAAGGGACCCCCAACTGACTTTGAGGTAGACATGGGAGCGGTGTTCTCAGCCCTGCAGACCCCACTTGGACCACTCTCTAGAAAGCCTTCTCTAGTTCAGGGGGCAAATGGCAGCTGTCACCATGCTTGGACTACTAAGAGAACTATGGATTTGGGAAAGGGAAAAGTTCAGCATTCCTTTCTGGTTATTCCTGAATGCCCCGCACCCCTGATGGGAAGAGACCTACTAACCAAGTTGAGGGCGAGGATTACATTCACTCCCCACGGTCCTGAGGTTGAGTTTATGAACCCCCTCGTTAGCCAGCCCACCGTAACAGTCCTTACCCTGTCGGTTGAAGAAGAATATCAGTTGGATGCTGGACCTGAGTCACCCCAGAGGGAGGCTGATATCCAAACATGGCTGCGGCAGTTCCCCAATTCCTGGGCAGAGCTTGCTGGATTGGGGCTGGCAGTAAGTCAGCCACCAGTGGTAGTGACCTTGAAGCCCTCTGCCTCCCCAGTACGGGTCAAGCAATACTATATGAGCAGGGAAGCCCGAGAGGGAATCAGGCCCCACATACAGAAGCTCCTCACCTTAGGGGTATTGAGGCCCTGCCAGTCAGCCTGGAACACGCCCCTGTTACCTGTCAAGAAACCGGGATCTGAGGACTATAGACCTGTACAAGACCTACCTACGGGATGTGAATAGCCGGGTACAGTATGTACATCCCACAGTTCCAAATTCGTATAACCTGCTTAGCACTCTGAACCCAGAAAGGACTTGGTACACTGTCTTAGACCTAAAGGATGCTTTCTTCTGCCTGCCGCTGCACAAGGATAGCCAGCCCTTATTCGCTTTTGGATGGGTGGACGCAGAGACGGGGTCCTCGGGCCAACTGACCTGGACACGCCTGCCTCAAGGGTTTAAAAACTCACCCACCATCTTCAATGAGGCCCTTCACAAGGACTTAAGCTCCTTCAGAACTCAGCACCCTGAGATTACCCTGCTTCAATATGTTGATGATCCATTGCTGGTGACTGCCACCCGAGAGAACTGTGAGTACTGGACACGGGAACTGCTGAAGGAACTAGCCCGATTGGGATGCCGGGCTTTGGCAAAGAATAGCCCAAATTTGTAAGCAGGAAGTGACCTTCCTGGGATACATGCTTAGGGAAGGGAAGCTGTGGCTAATAGAGGCCAGGAAGAAAACTGTAACCCAGATTCCGCCCGCCCACAAGCCGGAAGCAGTTGCACGCGTTTTGGGGAGCTGCTGGGTTTTGTAGACTGTGGATCCATGAGTTCGCATCCCTTGCTGCCCCATTATGCCCCTTACTCAAGGGGGATGCCATATTCCGGTGGGGAAAGGAGCAACAGAGGGCCTTTGATTCCATCAAAGAAGCACTCTTGTCAGCCCCGGCCCTGGCCCTCTCTGATGTGGACAAACCTTTCAGCCTCTATGTTGACGAGAAAAAGGCAGTGTCAAGGGGGTTCTGATGCAGGGCCTGGGTCCCTGGAAAAGACCGGTGGCATATTTGTCTGAAAGCGATAGCGGCCGCAGCCATTTTGGCCAAAGATGCTGATAAGCTCACCCTGGGACAGAAGCTGACTATCATGGCCCCACACATGCTAGAAAGCATGATCTGCCAGCCTCCAGATCGGTGGCTGTCTAATGGTAGTTTCACTCACTACCAGAGCATTCTCTTGGACAAAGACCGAGTGACTTTTGGGCCCCCTGTCTCCTTGAACCCTGCAACCCTGCTCCCAGATGAAGGCGTGGAACCAGTACTACACACCTGTCAAGAGATCCTAGTGGAAGAAACAGGAATTCGCCGGGACCTGAGGGACCAGCCACTGCTCAATTCAGAGGTACTTTGGTTCACCGATGGGAGCAGCTTCCTCCAGGAGGGAAAGAGGCGAGCAGGGGCGGCAGTAGTAGACAGAACGAAGGTTATCTGGTCCTCGGGGCTGCAAGAAGGGACATCTGCCCAAAAGGCCGAACTCATAGCCCTAACTAGGGCCCTGACACTAGCAGAAGGCAAACAGGCAACCATCTATACGGATAGCCACTATGCCTTTGCCATGGCCCATGCCCACGGTGCCGTCTATCAGCAAAGAGGCCTATTAACCTCAGCTGGCAGAGAAATTAAGCACAAGAAAGATATCCTTGACCTACTGGCAGCAGTAATGCTTCCCAAGGAACTGGCTATTGTTCATTGTGCGGGGTGAACAATCAGAGGGGATCGGACCCTGTGGCAGTAGGTAACAGACAGGCAGATGAGGAGGCCCAAACAGTGACTGTAAGAGACACCCCAGTAGAAACCTTCCTAGTGACCTCAGCAGACTCACCTCCAGAGAAGAACCCGCAGGGAATAGAAGTTGAAGCCCTCACCTATTTGAAGCAAGTACATCGATTCACTCACCTTGGGTCAAAGAAACTCCAGCAACTCCTAAGAGACCAACAAGAGACTTACCCCCTCTCCCTCACTGAGAGGAAGGAGCTGGAAGACTGGGTAATGAAGAACTGTCGAGCATACCAGAAAGTGAATGCCCATCCATCCTCCACTCCTGAGGGGAAGAGACTGAGGGGCACTCGACCTGGGCAGTTTTGGGAAATTGACTTCACTAGGGAAAAACCTGACAGGTATGGGCTTAAATATCTCTTGGTTTTTGTAGACACATTTTTAAGGTGGGTAGAAACCTTCCCCACCAAGCAAGAGACTGCCCCATCTGTCACAAAAAAAAACAAAAAACAAAAAAAAACAAAACAAAAAAAAACAAAAAAAAAACACTGCTGGAGGAAATCCTCCCTCAGTTTGGACCGCAAAAAGGTAATAGGATCAGATTATGGTCCGGCGTTTGTGGCCCAGGTAAGTCAGGGAGTGGCCAGAATACTGGGGATTGATGGGAGATTGCATTGTGCATATAGACCCCAGAGCTCAGGACAGGTAGAAAGGATGAATAGAACAATCAAGGAGACCCTAACTAAACTGACCTTGGAGACTGGCTTAAAGGATTGGACAATGCTCCTACTCTATGCCCTCTTTAGGGCCAGAAAAACCCCTTCTTCTATGTGTAACTTGATATCACTTGAGGTTTTGTATAGGACTCACTCGCGCCCCCCCCCCCACCGGGGAGAGACCTCTGCCCTATTTCAGAAGCCAGTGGGTGGCCTGATAGTTCTTTCCACACTCCCTTACTCGATAGACTGTGGGTGCTAGAGCACACCCAGAGGCTCCTGCAGCAGCAGCTGTCTGACCTCTATCGACCTGAGGGTAGAGAAATTCCACATCGCCACCAAGTGAGGGACTTTGTCTACATCCGCTGCCACCAAGTGCAGACCTGGAGCCCCGCTGGAAGGGACCCTACCAGGTGCTTCTAACCACTCCCACTGCTGTCAAGGTCGATGGCCTCGCATCCTGGATCCAAGCATCCCACCTCAAACTGGCACCTGCACCCCCGGAGCTCCAGTGGAAGCTGGAAAAGACTGTAAACCCTCTTAAACTACGGGTTCGGCTTATGGGTGAGCCTCCCTCCATCGAGAGAAGCAAAGGAGATCAATCCTCACTTGCCACTTGACTGTACCTGGACAATCTCTAGTCCAGAAACAGGGACCACCCTCGTTCTGGCCTCTCAGACTGGACCTAAAATACCCTGGTTTTCCGATTTACCTTTGATTTGTGCAAACTAGCTGAAGGAACATAGACTGACTGCTCGAGAGGCCTCTATAAGTACCACTTCCGGAGCTGTGGCCTGTATATATGCCCAGGAGGAGAGCAGCCCTGTAAGTGTGGAGGGCCAGAAAGCCATTACTGTGCTAAACGGGAATGTGAGACTTCCTATACAGGGAATTTAAATACCGGGAACCAGTGGGCAGGCTACAGGACCCCGGGATTTGATTAAACTTACCAAGACACAGAAGAACCTCCTAGCTAAGCAAATTAAGTTTTACAGATCTAGGGAAACAGGCCACGGGGTGGGAAGTAGGAAAAAGCTGGGGCTTAAAATGATATAACCCAGGGGGCCTTTCTAGTGATCCTGGTATGCTGTTCATTTTAAAGTTACAGGAGCAGTTTGCAAAATTCGTTGCGATAGGGCCAAACCCCGCACTCAAACCAAACAATCCTCAACCCTCTGTAAGATACAGCCCCCTACTCAGGTTTCTGGCATAGATAATTTATATAACCTTGTCTTGGTAGCATATGCAGCTCTTAACTATACCCAGAGTGCTCTGATCCAGGCTTGCTGGCTCTGTCTGATAGCCTCCCCACCATACTATGAGGGGATAGTGGTCAACGAGACTTACACAGTGACCACCAGCTCCTCCTGCAACTGTGAAGGGAATCATAGACTAACTCTCCCCGAGGTTTCTGGGCAGGGAACGTGCCTGGGAAGGCCACCAGAGTCAGCCAGACACCCATGTGCACAAGTTATTTCTGTATTTTCCACAGGAGATGATCAGTACCTGGTCCCGCCTCAGGGGATCCGATAGGCGTGCAATACTGGACTCACCCCCTGCGTGTCCACCCAGGTGTTCAATAATTCAGTCCATTTTTGTGTTATGGTAAAATTGGTTCCCCACGTGGTATATCATTGGGGTGAAGAATTCGAGAACAGGATGATAAGCAGAACTAGATTTCAGAGAGAACCTATATCATTGACAATAGCCGTACTTTTGGGAATAGGTGTTGCAGCTGGAGTAGAAACTGGAGCTGGGGCATTAAAACAAGGGCCGCAACAGATAGCTCTACTACAGACTGCTATAGACCAAGACTTAAAAGCCCTAGAGTCCTCAGTAACAGCTCTACAAGATTCCTTAACTTCCTTGTCAGAAGTAGTACTGCAGAACAGACGTGGGCTAGACCTATTATTCATGAAAGAGGGAGGCCTATGTGCTGCCCTAAGAGAAAAATGTTGTTTTTATGCTGATAACTCAGAAATAGTTAAAGAATCTATGACCAAACTTAGAGAGCACCTTAGAGAGAGAGAGAGAGAGAGAGAGAGAGAGAGAGAGAGAGAGAGAGAGAGAGAGAGAGAAAACATGAAGCACAACAGGGATGGCTTAAACCTTGGTTTGCTAAGTCCCCCTGGCTTAAGACACTGTTATCTGCTTTAGCTGGACCATTGATTGTGCTGATCTTAGTAATAACCATTGGACCCTGTATGTTAATTAGAACTGTCAACTTCCTGCAAGGGCAGATTGGGGGTGTTAAACTGATGCTGGCCAGGCAGCAGTATGCAGCATTAGGAGGGGATAAGGGTCTCTAGGATTAGAGACCAAGCTAGAGAAAGTGGGGATATGAAGAGGCGGGGGCTTTCCAGATGGTGCACAACAGCCCCCACCACATGATAAATATCAACAGAGAATTGTAAAATCCCCAAGATGCTGACAGAGTTTCTGCCTGTTGTGATAAGATCTAACTAAGTATCTGTTTGTTCTGGAAAAGCTTTGTGTGCCAGATTATGTGGATACTGTGATTACCCACACAGTTTCAGGTAGCCACATTCCTGACCCCCAACTTCCTGCCCTATAAATGCTTCACTCATTTGTAAATCGGGGCCCATTTTTTGTGATACATTGGGTCCCACATATGGAATAAAGTTGTTTTGCTTTTCTTTTTAAGACGGAGACCTAAGACTCTGCCTCGCTTTGTCTCACTCGCTCACTCCAACCTTAACATTTGGAGGTTCCACTGAGATTTGAGGAGTGCGAGTGTCTGGTGAGTACGCTGGTGGTGGTGGCCACTGAAACTGCGGCGTGAAACCCCTATGGGCAGTGACTGACGAGGTCTGGAGGACACTTCAGACTAGGAGGGCGACCAGGGATGCCTAGACATCCGATATCAGGTGGCAGAGTCTACCTTCTTATTGCCAGCTTCTGGTCAGTATCAGAGTTCCGAACCGTTAGACCCGTTAGATTTATTTTTGCTTTTCATGGCACCAATGTATATGTGTTTGTCTTTCTGTCCTTCTCTTTTGTGTCCTTGTGTCTTCTGTTGTTCGTGAAACTCCCTCCACCGTGGGTCAAACCAAGTCTACTCCCCTGTCCATAACCCTGGATCATTGGTCTGAGGTAGTGGATCGGGCCCACAATCTTTCTCTCCCAGTTAAGAAGAGAAAATGGAGGACATTCTATTCAGCAGAGTGGCCCATGCGTGGAGTTGGGTGGCCACATGGAGGTTCCTTTCATCTCCCTCTTGTTCAGGCCATGAAGGCTGTTGTTTTTCAGCCTGGCCCTCACGGCCATCCTGACCAGCAGCCCTACATCTGGGTCTGGGAAGACCTCTGTGAAAATCCACCGGACTGGGTCCAGCCCTTCCTGCCTCCTCTGGCTGCCTCTATCCTCCCGGCTAAGCCCTTGCCTCCTTTGCTGAAATCTGGCTCTGTCCTCCCTGAGTCTCAGAACCTCATTCTCTTTGATTCTGATGTCCGTCCACCCTATCATCCTCCTCCAGCTCCTGTTCCTGGCTTGCCTCTGCCTCTCCCTCCTGCGCCCTATGTGCCCCCCACCCACACCCCCAGGACTGAAGACCTCGAGGGACCCGTGGTAGGACTTCAGAGTCACTAGCCCTGCAAGCCCCAGATGCACCTGTGACTCCTCCTCTGTGTCCTTTCGGCCCTATGGTAGATAATGATCAGGATGGAGAAATGCCGGCTCTCCAGTACTGGCCCTTCTCCTTCTCTGATGTCTATAACTGGAAGAATAACAATCCCTCTTTCTCAGAGGATCCTGCTAGACTAACCAGTCTGGTAGAATCCCTCATGTTCTCCCACCAACCCACCTGGGATGACTGTCAGCGGCTCCTGGGGATGCTCTTTACCACAGAAGAGCATGATCATATCCTGCTGGAGAATTTCCCAGGACAGGACATGAAACCAACCCAGCTCCCAAATGTGATTGATGACTACTTCCCCCTGCGATGCCCTGATTGGGACTTTAGTACTCCGGCAGGTAGGGAGCATCTGTCCACCTACAGTCAGACTCTAGTGGCGGGTCTCAGGGCAACGGCTTGTAGACCCACCAATCTGGCCAAGGTAAGGGAGGTTATTCAAGGGTCAGATGAGTCACCATCTGTGTTTCTGAAACGCTTGATGGAGGCATATAAAAAGTATACCCTGTTTGATTCACAGTCAGAAGAACAGAGAGGGTCAGTAGCCATGGCATTTGTAGGTCAGTCAGCTTTGGATATCAGAAGAAAGTTGCAAAGACTAGACGGCCTGCAGGATCTGGCCTTGAGAGATCTGGTGAAAGAAGCTGAGAACGTATTTTACAAAAGGGAAATGGAACAGCAGTTAGAAAAAGGAAGAGAGAAAAGAGAAAAATTGCGAGAGGAGAAGAAGAGGATGAGGGACAAGAAGAGAAATAGAGAATTAGCTAAAATACTGACCACGGTAGTGGAAGGAAAGAAAGAAGATAGGAGAGGTAGGAACCTGGGCCCATGCCGATCATTGGGGCCCAACCAGTGTGCCTACTGTAGAGAGGAAGGGCACTGGGCCAAGAATTGTCCAAAGAAAAAAGGCCAGCCCAGCCGAAGGCCTGCAATGTTGGCTCTGGAAGAAGACTTTAAGGGATGTCGGAGTTAGGTCCCTCTCCCCAAACTCAGGGTAGCTTTTGATGTGGAAGGGACCCCCAACTGACTTTGAGGTAGACATGGGAGCGGTGTTCTCAGCCCTGCAGACCCCACTTGGACCACTCTCTAGAAAGCCTTCTCTAGTTCAGGGGGCAAATGGCAGCTGTCACCATGCTTGGACTACTAAGAGAACTATGGATTTGGGAAAGGGAAAAGTTCAGCATTCCTTTCTGGTTATTCCTGAATGCCCCGCACCCCTGATGGGAAGAGACCTACTAACCAAGTTGAGGGCGAGGATTACATTCACTCCCCACGGTCCTGAGGTTGAGTTTATGAACCCCCTCGTTAGCCAGCCCACCGTAACAGTCCTTACCCTGTCGGTTGAAGAAGAATATCAGTTGGATGCTGGACCTGAGTCACCCCAGAGGGAGGCTGATATCCAAACATGGCTGCGGCAGTTCCCCAATTCCTGGGCAGAGCTTGCTGGATTGGGGCTGGCAGTAAGTCAGCCACCAGTGGTAGTGACCTTGAAGCCCTCTGCCTCCCCAGTACGGGTCAAGCAATACTATATGAGCAGGGAAGCCCGAGAGGGAATCAGGCCCCACATACAGAAGCTCCTCACCTTAGGGGTATTGAGGCCCTGCCAGTCAGCCTGGAACACGCCCCTGTTACCTGTCAAGAAACCGGGATCTGAGGACTATAGACCTGTACAAGACCTACCTACGGGATGTGAATAGCCGGGTACAGTATGTACATCCCACAGTTCCAAATTCGTATAACCTGCTTAGCACTCTGAACCCAGAAAGGACTTGGTACACTGTCTTAGACCTAAAGGATGCTTTCTTCTGCCTGCCGCTGCACAAGGATAGCCAGCCCTTATTCGCTTTTGGATGGGTGGACGCAGAGACGGGGTCCTCGGGCCAACTGACCTGGACACGCCTGCCTCAAGGGTTTAAAAACTCACCCACCATCTTCAATGAGGCCCTTCACAAGGACTTAAGCTCCTTCAGAACTCAGCACCCTGAGATTACCCTGCTTCAATATGTTGATGATCCATTGCTGGTGACTGCCACCCGAGAGAACTGTGAGTACTGGACACGGGAACTGCTGAAGGAACTAGCCCGATTGGGATGCCGGGCTTTGGCAAAGAATAGCCCAAATTTGTAAGCAGGAAGTGACCTTCCTGGGATACATGCTTAGGGAAGGGAAGCTGTGGCTAATAGAGGCCAGGAAGAAAACTGTAACCCAGATTCCGCCCGCCCACAAGCCGGAAGCAGTTGCACGCGTTTTGGGGAGCTGCTGGGTTTTGTAGACTGTGGATCCATGAGTTCGCATCCCTTGCTGCCCCATTATGCCCCTTACTCAAGGGGGATGCCATATTCCGGTGGGGAAAGGAGCAACAGAGGGCCTTTGATTCCATCAAAGAAGCACTCTTGTCAGCCCCGGCCCTGGCCCTCTCTGATGTGGACAAACCTTTCAGCCTCTATGTTGACGAGAAAAAGGCAGTGTCAAGGGGGTTCTGATGCAGGGCCTGGGTCCCTGGAAAAGACCGGTGGCATATTTGTCTGAAAGCGATAGCGGCCGCAGCCATTTTGGCCAAAGATGCTGATAAGCTCACCCTGGGACAGAAGCTGACTATCATGGCCCCACACACGCTAGAAAGCATGATCTGCCAGCCTCCAGATCGGTGGCTGTCTAATGGTAGTTTCACTCACTACCAGAGCATTCTCTTGGACAAAGACCGAGTGACTTTTGGGCCCCCTGTCTCCTTGAACCCTGCAACCCTGCTCCCAGATGAAGGTGTGGAACCAGTACTACACACCTGTCAAGAGATCCTAGTGGAAGAAACAGGAATTCGCCGGGACCTGAGGGACCAGCCACTGCTCAATTCAGAGGTACTTTGGTTCACCGATGGGAGCAGCTTCCTCCAGGAGGGAAAGAGGCGAGCAGGGGCGGCAGTAGTAGACAGAACGAAGGTTATCTGGTCCTCGGGGCTGCAAGAAGGGACATCTGCCCAAAAGGCCGAACTCATAGCCCTAACTAGGGCCCTGACACTAGCAGAAGGCAAACAGGCAACCATCTATACGGATAGCCACTATGCCTTTGCCATGGCCCATGCCCACGGTGCCGTCTATCAGCAAAGAGGCCTATTAACCTCAGCTGGCAGAGAAATTAAGCACAAGAAAGATATCCTTGACCTACTGGCAGCAGTAATGCTTCCCAAGGAACTGGCTATTGTTCATTGTGCGGGGTGAACAATCAGAGGGGATCGGACCCTGTGGCAGTAGGTAACAGACAGGCAGATGAGGAGGCCCAAACAGTGACTGTAAGAGACACCCCAGTAGAAACCTTCCTAGTGACCTCAGCAGACTCACCTCCAGAGAAGAACCCGCAGGGAATAGAAGTTGAAGCCCTCACCTATTTGAAGCAAGTACATCGATTCACTCACCTTGGGTCAAAGAAACTCCAGCAACTCCTAAGAGACCAACAAGAGACTTACCCCCTCTCCCTCACTGAGAGGAAGGAGCTGGAAGACTGGGTAATGAAGAACTGTCGAGCATACCAGAAAGTGAATGCCCATCCATCCTCCACTCCTGAGGGGAAGAGACTGAGGGGCACTCGACCTGGGCAGTTTTGGGAAATTGACTTCACTAGGGAAAAACCTGACAGGTATGGGCTTAAATATCTCTTGGTTTTTGTAGACACATTTTTAAGGTGGGTAGAAACCTTCCCCACCAAGCAAGAGACTGCCCCATCTGTCACAAAAAAAAACAAAAAACAAAAAAAAAACAAAACAAAAAAAAACAAAAAAAAAACACTGCTGGAGGAAATCCTCCCTCAGTTTGGACCGCAAAAAGGTAATAGGATCAGATTATGGTCCGGCGTTTGTGGCCCAGGTAAGTCAGGGAGTGGCCAGAATACTGGGGATTGATGGGAGATTGCATTGTGCATATAGACCCCAGAGCTCAGGACAGGTAGAAAGGATGAATAGAACAATCAAGGAGACCCTAACTAAACTGACCTTGGAGACTGGCTTAAAGGATTGGACAATGCTCCTACTCTATGCCCTCTTTAGGGCCAGAAAAACCCCTTCTTCTATGTGTAACTTGATATCACTTGAGGTTTTGTATAGGACTCACTCGCGCCCCCCCCCCACCGGGGAGAGACCTCTGCCCTATTTCAGAAGCCAGTGGGTGGCCTGATAGTTCTTTCCACACTCCCTTACTCGATAGACTGTGGGTGCTAGAGCACACCCAGAGGCTCCTGCAGCAGCAGCTGTCTGACCTCTATCGACCTGAGGGTAGAGAAATTCCACATCGCCACCAAGTGAGGGACTTTGTCTACATCCGCTGCCACCAAGTGCAGACCTGGAGCCCCGCTGGAAGGGACCCTACCAGGTGCTTCTAACCACTCCCACTGCTGTCAAGGTCGATGGCCTCGCATCCTGGATCCAAGCATCCCACCTCAAACTGGCACCTGCACCCCCGGAGCTCCAGTGGAAGCTGGAAAAGACTGTAAACCCTCTTAAACTACGGGTTCGGCTTATGGGTGAGCCTCCCTCCATCGAGAGAAGCAAAGGAGATCAATCCTCACTTGCCACTTGACTGTACCTGGACAATCTCTAGTCCAGAAACAGGGACCACCCTCGTTCTGGCCTCTCAGACTGGACCTAAAATACCCTGGTTTTCCGATTTACCTTTGATTTGTGCAAACTAGCTGAAGGAACATAGACTGACTGCTCGAGAGGCCTCTATAAGTACCACTTCCGGAGCTGTGGCCTGTATATATGCCCAGGAGGAGAGCAGCCCTGTAAGTGTGGAGGGCCAGAAAGCCATTACTGTGCTAAACGGGAATGTGAGACTTCCTATACAGGGAATTTAAATACCGGGAACCAGTGGGCAGGCTACAGGACCCCGGGATTTGATTAAACTTACCAAGACACAGAAGAACCTCCTAGCTAAGCAAATTAAGTTTTACAGATCTAGGGAAACAGGCCACGGGGTGGGAAGTAGGAAAAAGCTGGGGCTTAAAATGATATAACCCAGGGGGCCTTTCTAGTGATCCTGGTATGCTGTTCATTTTAAAGTTACAGGAGCAGTTTGCAAAATTCGTTGCGATAGGGCCAAACCCCGCACTCAAACCAAACAATCCTCAACCCTCTGTAAGATACAGCCCCCTACTCAGGTTTCTGGCATAGATAATTTATATAACCTTGTCTTGGTAGCATATGCAGCTCTTAACTATACCCAGAGTGCTCTGATCCAGGCTTGCTGGCTCTGTCTGATAGCCTCCCCACCATACTATGAGGGGATAGTGGTCAACGAGACTTACACAGTGACCACCAGCTCCTCCTGCAACTGTGAAGGGAATCATAGACTAACTCTCCCCGAGGTTTCTGGGCAGGGAACGTGCCTGGGAAGGCCACCAGAGTCAGCCAGACACCCATGTGCACAAGTTATTTCTGTATTTTCCACAGGAGATGATCAGTACCTGGTCCCGCCTCAGGGGATCCGATAGGCGTGCAATACTGGACTCACCCCCTGCGTGTCCACCCAGGTGTTCAATAATTCAGTCCATTTTTGTGTTATGGTAAAATTGGTTCCCCACGTGGTATATCATTGGGGTGAAGAATTCGAGAACAGGATGATAAGCAGAACTAGATTTCAGAGAGAACCTATATCATTGACAATAGCCGTACTTATGGGAATAGGTGTTGCAGCTGGAGTAGAAACTGGAGCTGGGGCATTAAAACAAGGGCGGCAACAGATAGCTCTACTACAGACTGCTATAGACCAAGACTTAAAAGCCCTAGAGTCCTCAGTAACAGCTCTACAAGATTCCTTAACTTCCTTGTCAGAAGTAGTACTGCAGAACAGACGTGGGCTAGACCTATTATTCATGAAAGAGGGAGGCCTATGTGCTGCCCTAAGAGAAAAATGTTGTTTTTATGCTGATAACTCAGAAATAGTTAAAGAATCTATGACCAAACTTAGAGAGCACCTTAGAGAGAGAGAGAGAGAGAGAGAGAGAGAGAGAGAGAGAGAGAGAGAGAGAGAGAGAGAAAACATGAAGCACAACAGGGATGGTTTAAACCTTGGTTTGCTAAGTCCCCCTGGCTTAAGACACTGTTATCTGCTTTAGCTGGACCATTGATTGTGCTGATCTTAGTAATAACCATTGGACCCTGTATGTTAATTAGAACTGTCAACTTCCTGCAAGGGCAGATTGGGGGTGTTAAACTGATGCTGGCCAGGCAGCAGTATGCAGCATTAGGAGGGGATAAGGGTCTCTAGGATTAGAGACCAAGCTAGAGAAAGTGGGGATATGAAGAGGCGGGGGCTTTCCAGATGGTGCACAACAGCCCCCACCACATGATAAATATCAACAGAGAATTGTAAAATCCCCAAGATGCTGACAGAGTTTCTGCCTGTTGTGATAAGATCTAACTAAGTATCTGTTTGTTCTGGAAAAGCTTTGTGTGCCAGATTATGTGGATACTGTGATTACCCACACAGTTTCAGGTAGCCACATTCCTGACCCCCAACTTCCTGCCCTATAAATGCTTCACTCATTTGTAAATCGGGGCCCATTTTTTGTGATACATTGGGTCCCACATATGGAATAAAGTTGTTTTGCTTTTCTTTTTAAGACGGAGACCTAAGACTCTGCCTCGCTTTGTCTCACTCGCTCACTCCAACCTTAACATTTGGAGGTTCCACTGAGATTTGAGGAGTGCGAGTGTCTGGTGAGTACGCTGGTGGTGGTGGCCACTGAAACTGCGGCGTGAAACCCCTATGGGCAGTGACTGACGAGGTCTGGAGGACACTTCAGACTAGGAGGGCGACCAGGGATGCCTAGACATCCGATATCAGGTGGCAGAGTCTACCTTCTTATTGCCAGCTTCTGGTCAGTATCAGAGTTCCGAACCGTTAGACCCGTTAGATTTATTTTTGCTTTTCATGGCACCAATGTATATGTGTTTGTCTTTCTGTCCTTCTCTTTTGTGTCCTTGTGTCTTCTGTTGTTCGTGAAACTCCCTCCACCGTGGGTCAAACCAAGTCTACTCCCCTGTCCATAACCCTGGATCATTGGTCTGAGGTAGTGGATCGGGCCCACAATCTTTCTCTCCCAGTTAAGAAGAGAAAATGGAGGACATTCTATTCAGCAGAGTGGCCCATGCGTGGAGTTGGGTGGCCACATGGAGGTTCCTTTCATCTCCCTCTTGTTCAGGCCATGAAGGCTGTTGTTTTTCAGCCTGGCCCTCACGGCCATCCTGACCAGCAGCCCTACATCTGGGTCTGGGAAGACCTCTGTGAAAATCCACCGGACTGGGTCCAGCCCTTCCTGCCTCCTCTGGCTGCCTCTATCCTCCCGGCTAAGCCCTTGCCTCCTTCGCTGAAATCTGGCTCTGTCCTCCCTGAGTCTCAGAACTTCATTCTCTTTGATTCTGATGTCCGTCCACCCTATCATCCTCCTCCAGCTCCTGTTCCTGGCTTGCCTCTGCCTCTCCCTCCTGCGCCCTATGTGCCCCCCACCCACACCCCCAGGACTGAAGACCTCGAGGGACCCGTGGTAGGACTTCAGAGTCACTAGCCCTGCAAGCCCCAGATGCACCTGTGACTCCTCCTCTGTGTCCTTTCGGCCCTATGGTAGATAATGATCAGGATGGAGAAATGCCGGCTCTCCAGTACTGGCCCTTCTCCTTCTCTGATGTCTATAACTGGAAGAATAACAATCCCTCTTTCTCAGAGGATCCTGCTAGACTAACCAGTCTGGTAGAATCCCTCATGTTCTCCCACCAACCCACCTGGGATGACTGTCAGCGGCTCCTGGGGATGCTCTTTACCACAGAAGAGCATGATCATATCCTGCTGGAGAATTTCCCAGGACAGGACATGAAACCAACCCAGCTCCCAAATGTGATTGATGACTACTTCCCCCTGCGATGCCCTGATTGGGACTTTAGTACTCCGGCAGGTAGGGAGCATCTGTCCACCTACAGTCAGACTCTAGTGGCGGGTCTCAGGGCAACGGCTTGTAGACCCACCAATCTGGCCAAGGTAAGGGAGGTTATTCAAGGGTCAGATGAGTCACCATCTGTGTTTCTGAAACGCTTGATGGAGGCATATAAAAAGTATACCCTGTTTGATTCACAGTCAGAAGAACAGAGAGGGTCAGTAGCCATGGCATTTGTAGGTCAGTCAGCTTTGGATATCAGAAGAAAGTTGCAAAGACTAGACGGCCTGCAGGATCTGGCCTTGAGAGATCTGGTGAAAGAAGCTGAGAACGTATTTTACAAAAGGGAAATGGAACAGCAGTTAGAAAAAGGAAGAGAGAAAAGAGAAAAATTGCGAGAGGAGAAGAAGAGGATGAGGGACAAGAAGAGAAATAGAGAATTAGCTAAAATACTGACCACGGTAGTGGAAGGAAAGAAAGAAGATAGGAGAGGTAGGAACCTGGGCCCATGCCGATCATTGGGGCCCAACCAGTGTGCCTACTGTAGAGAGGAAGGGCACTGGGCCAAGAATTGTCCAAAGAAAAAAGGCCAGCCCAGCCGAAGGCCTGCAATGTTGGCTCTGGAAGAAGACTTTAAGGGATGTCGGAGTTAGGTCCCTCTCCCCAAACTCAGGGTAGCTTTTGATGTGGAAGGGACCCCCAACTGACTTTGAGGTAGACATGGGAGCGGTGTTCTCAGCCCTGCAGACCCCACTTGGACCACTCTCTAGAAAGCCTTCTCTAGTTCAGGGGGCAAATGGCAGCTGTCACCATGCTTGGACTACTAAGAGAACTATGGATTTGGGAAAGGGAAAAGTTCAGCATTCCTTTCTGGTTATTCCTGAATGCCCCGCACCCCTGATGGGAAGAGACCTACTAACCAAGTTGAGGGCGAGGATTACATTCACTCCCCACGGTCCTGAGGTTGAGTTTATGAACCCCCTCGTTAGCCAGCCCACCGTAACAGTCCTTACCCTGTCGGTTGAAGAAGAATATCAGTTGGATGCTGGACCTGAGTCACCCCAGAGGGAGGCTGATATCCAAACATGGCTGCGGCAGTTCCCCAATTCCTGGGCAGAGCTTGCTGGATTGGGGCTGGCAGTAAGTCAGCCACCAGTGGTAGTGACCTTGAAGCCCTCTGCCTCCCCAGTACGGGTCAAGCAATACTATATGAGCAGGGAAGCCCGAGAGGGAATCAGGCCCCACATACAGAAGCTCCTCACCTTAGGGGTATTGAGGCCCTGCCAGTCAGCCTGGAACACGCCCCTGTTACCTGTCAAGAAACCGGGATCTGAGGACTATAGACCTGTACAAGACCTACCTACGGGATGTGAATAGCCGGGTACAGTATGTACATCCCACAGTTCCAAATTCGTATAACCTGCTTAGCACTCTGAACCCAGAAAGGACTTGGTACACTGTCTTAGACCTAAAGGATGCTTTCTTCTGCCTGCCGCTGCACAAGGATAGCCAGCCCTTATTCGCTTTTGGATGGGTGGACGCAGAGACGGGGTCCTCGGGCCAACTGACCTGGACACGCCTGCCTCAAGGGTTTAAAAACTCACCCACCATCTTCAATGAGGCCCTTCACAAGGACTTAAGCTCCTTCAGAACTCAGCACCCTGAGATTACCCTGCTTCAATATGTTGATGATCCATTGCTGGTGACTGCCACCCGAGAGAACTGTGAGTACTGGACACGGGAACTGCTGAAGGAACTAGCCCGATTGGGATGCCGGGCTTTGGCAAAGAATAGCCCAAATTTGTAAGCAGGAAGTGACCTTCCTGGGATACATGCTTAGGGAAGGGAAGCTGTGGCTAATAGAGGCCAGGAAGAAAACTGTAACCCAGATTCCGCCCGCCCACAAGCCGGAAGCAGTTGCACGCGTTTTGGGGAGCTGCTGGGTTTTGTAGACTGTGGATCCATGAGTTCGCATCCCTTGCTGCCCCATTATGCCCCTTACTCAAGGGGGATGCCATATTCCGGTGGGGAAAGGAGCAACAGAGGGCCTTTGATTCCATCAAAGAAGCACTCTTGTCAGCCCCGGCCCTGGCCCTCTCTGATGTGGACAAACCTTTCAGCCTCTATGTTGACGAGAAAAAGGCAGTGTCAAGGGGGTTCTGATGCAGGGCCTGGGTCCCTGGAAAAGACCGGTGGCATATTTGTCTGAAAGCGATAGCGGCCGCAGCCATTTTGGCCAAAGATGCTGATAAGCTCACCCTGGGACAGAAGCTGACTATCATGGCCCCACACACGCTAGAAAGCATGATCTGCCAGCCTCCAGATCGGTGGCTGTCTAATGGTAGTTTCACTCACTACCAGAGCATTCTCTTGGACAAAGACCGAGTGACTTTTGGGCCCCCTGTCTCCTTGAACCCTGCAACCCTGCTCCCAGATGAAGGCGTGGAACCAGTACTACACACCTGTCAAGAGATCCTAGTGGAAGAAACAGGAATTCGCCGGGACCTGAGGGACCAGCCACTGCTCAATTCAGAGGTACTTTGGTTCACCGATGGGAGCAGCTTCCTCCAGGAGGGAAAGAGGCGAGCAGGGGCGGCAGTAGTAGACAGAACGAAGGTTATCTGGTCCTCGGGGCTGCAAGAAGGGACATCTGCCCAAAAGGCCGAACTCATAGCCCTAACTAGGGCCCTGACACTAGCAGAAGGCAAACAGGCAACCATCTATACGGATAGCCACTATGCCTTTGCCATGGCCCATGCCCACGGTGCCGTCTATCAGCAAAGAGGCCTATTAACCTCAGCTGGCAGAGAAATTAAGCACAAGAAAGATATCCTTGACCTACTGGCAGCAGTAATGCTTCCCAAGGAACTGGCTATTGTTCATTGTGCGGGGTGAACAATCAGAGGGGATCGGACCCTGTGGCAGTAGGTAACAGACAGGCAGATGAGGAGGCCCAAACAGTGACTGTAAGAGACACCCCAGTAGAAACCTTCCTAGTGACCTCAGCAGACTCGCCTCCAGAGAAGAACCCACAGGGAATAGAAGTTGAAGCCCTCACCTATTTGAAGCAAGTACATCGATTCACTCACCTTGGGTCAAAGAAACTCCAGCAACTCCTAAGAGACCAAGAGACTTACCCCCTCTCCCTCACTGAGAGGAAGGAGCTGGAAGACTGGGTAATGAAGAACTGTCGAGCATACCAGAAAGTGAATGCCCATCCATCCTCCACTCCTGAGGGGAAGAGACTGAGGGGCACTCGACCTGGGCAGTTTTGGGAAATTGACTTCACTAGGGAAAAACCTGACAGGTATGGGCTTAAATATCTCTTGGTTTTTGTAGACACATTTTTAAGGTGGGTAGAAACCTTCCCCACCAAGCAAGAGACTGCCCCATCTGTCACAAAAAAAAACAAAAAACAAAAAAAAAACAAAACAAAAAAAAAACAAAAAAAAAACACTGCTGGAGGAAATCCTCCCTCAGTTTGGACCGCAAAAAGGTAATAGGATCAGATTATGGTCCGGCGTTTGTGGCCCAGGTAAGTCAGGGAGTGGCCAGAATACTGGGGATTGATGGGAGATTGCATTGTGCATATAGACCCCAGAGCTCAGGACAGGTAGAAAGGATGAATAGAACAATCAAGGAGACCCTAACTAAACTGACCTTGGAGACTGGCTTAAAGGATTGGACAATGCTCCTACTCTATGCCCTCTTTAGGGCCAGAAAAACCCCTTCTTCTATGTGTAACTTGATATCACTTGAGGTTTTGTATAGGACTCACTCGCGCCCCCCCCCCACCGGGGAGAGACCTCTGCCCTATTTCAGAAGCCAGTGGGTGGCCTGATAGTTCTTTCCACACTCCCTTACTCGATAGACTGTGGGTGCTAGAGCACACCCAGAGGCTCCTGCAGCAGCAGCTGTCTGACCTCTATCGACCTGAGGGTAGAGAAATTCCACATCGCCACCAAGTGAGGGACTTTGTCTACATCCGCTGCCACCAAGTGCAGACCTGGAGCCCCGCTGGAAGGGACCCTACCAGGTGCTTCTAACCACTCCCACTGCTGTCAAGGTCGATGGCCTCGCATCCTGGATCCAAGCATCCCACCTCAAACTGGCACCTGCACCCCCGGAGCTCCAGTGGAAGCTGGAAAAGACTGTAAACCCTCTTAAACTACGGGTTCGGCTTATGGGTGAGCCTCCCTCCATCGAGAGAAGCAAAGGAGATCAATCCTCACTTGCCACTTGACTGTACCTGGACAATCTCTAGTCCAGAAACAGGGACCACCCTCGTTCTGGCCTCTCAGACTGGACCTAAAATACCCTGGTTTTCCGATTTACCTTTGATTTGTGCAAACTAGCTGAAGGAACATAGACTGACTGCTCGAGAGGCCTCTATAAGTACCACTTCCGGAGCTGTGGCCTGTATATATGCCCAGGAGGAGAGCAGCCCTGTAAGTGTGGAGGGCCAGAAAGCCATTACTGTGCTAAACGGGAATGTGAGACTTCCTATACAGGGAATTTAAATACCGGGAACCAGTGGGCAGGCTACAGGACCCCGGGATTTGATTAAACTTACCAAGACACAGAAGAACCTCCTAGCTAAGCAAATTAAGTTTTACAGATCTAGGGAAACAGGCCACGGGGTGGGAAGTAGGAAAAAGCTGGGGCTTAAAATGATATAACCCAGGGGGCCTTTCTAGTGATCCTGGTATGCTGTTCATTTTAAAGTTACAGGAGCAGTTTGCAAAATTCGTTGCGATAGGGCCAAACCCCGCACTCAAACCAAACAATCCTCAACCCTCTGTAAGATACAGCCCCCTACTCAGGTTTCTGGCATAGATAATTTATATAACCTTGTCTTGGTAGCATATGCAGCTCTTAACTATACCCAGAGTGCTCTGATCCAGGCTTGCTGGCTCTGTCTGATAGCCTCCCCACCATACTATGAGGGGATAGTGGTCAACGAGACTTACACAGTGACCACCAGCTCCTCCTGCAACTGTGAAGGGAATCATAGACTAACTCTCCCCGAGGTTTCTGGGCAGGGAACGTGCCTGGGAAGGCCACCAGAGTCAGCCAGACACCCATGTGCACAAGTTATTTCTGTATTTTCCACAGGAGATGATCAGTACCTGGTCCCGCCTCAGGGGATCCGATAGGCGTGCAATACTGGACTCACCCCCTGCGTGTCCACCCAGGTGTTCAATAATTCAGTCCATTTTTGTGTTATGGTAAAATTGGTTCCCCACGTGGTATATCATTGGGGTGAAGAATTCGAGAACAGGATGATAAGCAGAACTAGATTTCAGAGAGAACCTATATCATTGACAATAGCCGTACTTATGGGAATAGGTGTTGCAGCTGGAGTAGAAACTGGAGCTGGGGCATTAAAACAAGGGCGGCAACAGATAGCTCTACTACAGACTGCTATAGACCAAGACTTAAAAGCCCTAGAGTCCTCAGTAACAGCTCTACAAGATTCCTTAACTTCCTTGTCAGAAGTAGTACTGCAGAACAGACGTGGGCTAGACCTATTATTCATGAAAGAGGGAGGCCTATGTGCTGCCCTAAGAGAAAAATGTTGTTTTTATGCTGATAACTCAGAAATAGTTAAAGAATCTATGACCAAACTTAGAGAGCACCTTAGAGAGAGAGAGAGAGAGAGAGAGAGAGAGAGAGAGAGAGAGAGAGAGAGAGAGAGAGAAAACATGAAGCACAACAGGGATGGTTTAAACCTTGGTTTGCTAAGTCCCCCTGGCTTAAGACACTGTTATCTGCTTTAGCTGGACCATTGATTGTGCTGATCTTAGTAATAACCATTGGACCCTGTATGTTAATTAGAACTGTCAACTTCCTGCAAGGGCAGATTGGGGGTGTTAAACTGATGCTGGCCAGGCAGCAGTATGCAGCATTAGGAGGGGATAAGGGTCTCTAGGATTAGAGACCAAGCTAGAGAAAGTGGGGATATGAAGAGGCGGGGGCTTTCCAGATGGTGCACAACAGCCCCCACCACATGATAAATATCAACAGAGAATTGTAAAATCCCCAAGATGCTGACAGAGTTTCTGCCTGTTGTGATAAGATCTAACTAAGTATCTGTTTGTTCTGGAAAAGCTTTGTGTGCCAGATTATGTGGATACTGTGATTACCCACACAGTTTCAGGTAGCCACATTCCTGACCCCCAACTTCCTGCCCTATAAATGCTTCACTCATTTGTAAATCGGGGCCCATTTTTTGTGATACATTGGGTCCCACATATGGAATAAAGTTGTTTTGCTTTTCTTTTTAAGACGGAGACCTAAGACTCTGCCTCGCTTTGTCTCACTCGCTCACTCCAACCTTAACATTTGGAGGTTCCACTGAGATTTGAGGAGTGCGAGTGTCTGGTGAGTACGCTGGTGGTGGTGGCCACTGAAACTGCGGCGTGAAACCCCTATGGGCAGTGACTGACGAGGTCTGGAGGACACTTCAGACTAGGAGGGCGACCAGGGATGCCTAGACATCCGATATCAGGTGGCAGAGTCTACCTTCTTATTGCCAGCTTCTGGTCAGTATCAGAGTTCCGAACCGTTAGACCCGTTAGATTTATTTTTGCTTTTCATGGCACCAATGTATATGTGTTTGTCTTTCTGTCCTTCTCTTTTGTGTCCTTGTGTCTTCTGTTGTTCGTGAAACTCCCTCCACCGTGGGTCAAACCAAGTCTACTCCCCTGTCCATAACCCTGGATCATTGGTCTGAGGTAGTGGATCGGGCCCACAATCTTTCTCTCCCAGTTAAGAAGAGAAAATGGAGGACATTCTATTCAGCAGAGTGGCCCATGCGTGGAGTTGGGTGGCCACATGGAGGTTCCTTTCATCTCCCTCTTGTTCAGGCCATGAAGGCTGTTGTTTTTCAGCCTGGCCCTCACGGCCATCCTGACCAGCAGCCCTACATCTGGGTCTGGGAAGACCTCTGTGAAAATCCACCGGACTGGGTCCAGCCCTTCCTGCCTCCTCTGGCTGCCTCTATCCTCCCGGCTAAGCCCTTGCCTCCTTCGCTGAAATCTGGCTCTGTCCTCCCTGAGTCTCAGAACCTCATTCTCTTTGATTCTGATGTCCGTCCACCCTATCATCCTCCTCCAGCTCCTGTTCCTGGCTTGCCTCTGCCTCTCCCTCCTGCGCCCTATGTGCCCCCCACCCACACCCCCAGGACTGAAGACCTCGAGGGACCCGTGGTAGGACTTCAGAGTCACTAGCCCTGCAAGCCCCAGATGCACCTGTGACTCCTCCTCTGTGTCCTTTCGGCCCTATGGTAGATAATGATCAGGATGGAGAAATGCCGGCTCTCCAGTACTGGCCCTTCTCCTTCTCTGATGTCTATAACTGGAAGAATAACAATCCCTCTTTCTCAGAGGATCCTGCTAGACTAACCAGTCTGGTAGAATCCCTCATGTTCTCCCACCAACCCACCTGGGATGACTGTCAGCGGCTCCTGGGGATGCTCTTTACCACAGAAGAGCATGATCATATCCTGCTGGAGAATTTCCCAGGACAGGACATGAAACCAACCCAGCTCCCAAATGTGATTGATGACTACTTCCCCCTGCGATGCCCTGATTGGGACTTTAGTACTCCGGCAGGTAGGGAGCATCTGTCCACCTACAGTCAGACTCTAGTGGCGGGTCTCAGGGCAACGGCTTGTAGACCCACCAATCTGGCCAAGGTAAGGGAGGTTATTCAAGGGTCAGATGAGTCACCATCTGTGTTTCTGAAACGCTTGATGGAGGCATATAAAAAGTATACCCTGTTTGATTCACAGTCAGAAGAACAGAGAGGGTCAGTAGCCATGGCATTTGTAGGTCAGTCAGCTTTGGATATCAGAAGAAAGTTGCAAAGACTAGACGGCCTGCAGGATCTGGCCTTGAGAGATCTGGTGAAAGAAGCTGAGAACGTATTTTACAAAAGGGAAATGGAACAGCAGTTAGAAAAAGGAAGAGAGAAAAGAGAAAAATTGCGAGAGGAGAAGAAGAGGATGAGGGACAAGAAGAGAAATAGAGAATTAGCTAAAATACTGACCACGGTAGTGGAAGGAAAGAAAGAAGATAGGAGAGGTAGGAACCTGGGCCCATGCCGATCATTGGGGCCCAACCAGTGTGCCTACTGTAGAGAGGAAGGGCACTGGGCCAAGAATTGTCCAAAAAAAAGGCCAGCCCAGCCCGAAGGCCTGCAATGTTGGCTCTGGAAGAAGACTTTAAGGGATGTCGGAGTTAGGTTCCCTCTCCCCAAACTCAGGGTAGCTTTTGATGTGGAAGGGACCCCCAACTGACTTTGAGGTAGACATGGGAGCGGTGTTCTCAGCCCTGCAGACCCCACTTGGACCACTCTCTAGAAAGCCTTCTCTAGTTCAGGGGGCAAATGGCAGCTGTCACCATGCTTGGACTACTAAGAGAACTATGGATTTGGGAAAGGGAAAAGTTCAGCATTCCTTTCTGGTTATTCCTGAATGCCCCGCACCCCTGATGGGAAGAGACCTACTAACCAAGTTGAGGGCGAGGATTACATTCACTCCCCACGGTCCTGAGGTTGAGTTTATGAACCCCCTCGTTAGCCAGCCCACCGTAACAGTCCTTACCCTGTCGGTTGAAGAAGAATATCAGTTGGATGCTGGACCTGAGTCACCCCAGAGGGAGGCTGATATCCAAACATGGCTGCGGCAGTTCCCCAATTCCTGGGCAGAGCTTGCTGGATTGGGGCTGGCAGTAAGTCAGCCACCAGTGGTAGTGACCTTGAAGCCCTCTGCCTCCCCAGTACGGGTCAAGCAATACTATATGAGCAGGGAAGCCCGAGAGGGAATCAGGCCCCACATACAGAAGCTCCTCACCTTAGGGGTATTGAGGCCCTGCCAGTCAGCCTGGAACACGCCCCTGTTACCTGTCAAGAAACCGGGATCTGAGGACTATAGACCTGTACAAGACCTACCTACGGGATGTGAATAGCCGGGTACAGTATGTACATCCCACAGTTCCAAATTCGTATAACCTGCTTAGCACTCTGAACCCAGAAAGGACTTGGTACACTGTCTTAGACCTAAAGGATGCTTTCTTCTGCCTGCCGCTGCACAAGGATAGCCAGCCCTTATTCGCTTTTGGATGGGTGGACGCAGAGACGGGGTCCTCGGGCCAACTGACCTGGACACGCCTGCCTCAAGGGTTTAAAAACTCACCCACCATCTTCAATGAGGCCCTTCACAAGGACTTAAGCTCCTTCAGAACTCAGCACCCTGAGATTACCCTGCTTCAATATGTTGATCCATTGCTGGTGACTGCCACCCGAGAGAACTGTGAGTACTGGACACGGGAACTGCTGAAGGAACTAGCCCGATTGGGATGCCGGGCTTTGGCAAAGAATAGCCCAAATTTGTAAGCAGGAAGTGACCTTCCTGGGATACATGCTTAGGGAAGGGAAGCTGTGGCTAATAGAGGCCAGGAAGAAAACTGTAACCCAGATTCCGCCCGCCCACAAGCCGGAAGCAGTTGCACGCGTTTTGGGGAGCTGCTGGGTTTTGTAGACTGTGGATCCATGAGTTCGCATCCCTTGCTGCCCCATTATGCCCCTTACTCAAGGGGGATGCCATATTCCGGTGGGGAAAGGAGCAACAGAGGGCCTTTGATTCCATCAAAGAAGCACTCTTGTCAGCCCCGGCCCTGGCCCTCTCTGATGTGGACAAACCTTTCAGCCTCTATGTTGACGAGAAAAAGGCAGTGTCAAGGGGGTTCTGATGCAGGGCCTGGGTCCCTGGAAAAGACCGGTGGCATATTTGTCTGAAAGCGATAGCGGCCGCAGCCATTTTGGCCAAAGATGCTGATAAGCTCACCCTGGGACAGAAGCTGACTATCATGGCCCCACACACGCTAGAAAGCATGATCTGCCAGCCTCCAGATCGGTGGCTGTCTAATGGTAGTTTCACTCACTACCAGAGCATTCTCTTGGACAAAGACCGAGTGACTTTTGGGCCCCCTGTCTCCTTGAACCCTGCAACCCTGCTCCCAGATGAAGGCGTGGAACCAGTACTACACACCTGTCAAGAGATCCTAGTGGAAGAAACAGGAATTCGCCGGGACCTGAGGGACCAGCCACTGCTCAATTCAGAGGTACTTTGGTTCACCGATGGGAGCAGCTTCCTCCAGGAGGGAAAGAGGCGAGCAGGGGCGGCAGTAGTAGACAGAACGAAGGTTATCTGGTCCTCGGGGCTGCAAGAAGGGACATCTGCCCAAAAGGCCGAACTCATAGCCCTAACTAGGGCCCTGACACTAGCAGAAGGCAAACAGGCAACCATCTATACGGATAGCCACTATGCCTTTGCCATGGCCCATGCCCACGGTGCCGTCTATCAGCAAAGAGGCCTATTAACCTCAGCTGGCAGAGAAATTAAGCACAAGAAAGATATCCTTGACCTACTGGCAGCAGTAATGCTTCCCAAGGAACTGGCTATTGTTCATTGTGCGGGGTGAACAATCAGAGGGGATCGGACCCTGTGGCAGTAGGTAACAGACAGGCAGATGAGGAGGCCCAAACAGTGACTGTAAGAGACACCCCAGTAGAAACCTTCCTAGTGACCTCAGCAGACTCACCTCCAGAGAAGAACCCGCAGGGAATAGAAGTTGAAGCCCTCACCTATTTGAAGCAAGTACATCGATTCACTCACCTTGGGTCAAAGAAACTCCAGCAACTCCTAAGAGACCAACAAGAGACTTACCCCCTCTCCCTCACTGAGAGGAAGGAGCTGGAAGACTGGGTAATGAAGAACTGTCGAGCATACCAGAAAGTGAATGCCCATCCATCCTCCACTCCTGAGGGGAAGAGACTGAGGGGCACTCGACCTGGGCAGTTTTGGGAAATTGACTTCACTAGGGAAAAACCTGACAGGTATGGGCTTAAATATCTCTTGGTTTTTGTAGACACATTTTTAAGGTGGGTAGAAACCTTCCCCACCAAGCAAGAGACTGCCCCATCTGTCACAAAAAAAAACAAAAAACAAAAAAAAACAAAACAAAAAAAAACAAAAAAAAACACTGCTGGAGGAAATCCTCCCTCAGTTTGGACCGCAAAAAGGTAATAGGATCAGATTATGGTCCGGCGTTTGTGGCCCAGGTAAGTCAGGGAGTGGCCAGAATACTGGGGATTGATGGGAGATTGCATTGTGCATATAGACCCCAGAGCTCAGGACAGGTAGAAAGGATGAATAGAACAATCAAGGAGACCCTAACTAAACTGACCTTGGAGACTGGCTTAAAGGATTGGACAATGCTCCTACTCTATGCCCTCTTTAGGGCCAGAAAAACCCCTTCTTCTATGTGTAACTTGATATCACTTGAGGTTTTGTATAGGACTCACTCGCGCCCCCCCCCCACCGGGGAGAGACCTCTGCCCTATTTCAGAAGCCAGTGGGTGGCCTGATAGTTCTTTCCACACTCCCTTACTCGATAGACTGTGGGTGCTAGAGCACACCCAGAGGCTCCTGCAGCAGCAGCTGTCTGACCTCTATCGACCTGAGGGTAGAGAAATTCCACATCGCCACCAAGTGAGGGACTTTGTCTACATCCGCTGCCACCAAGTGCAGACCTGGAGCCCCGCTGGAAGGGACCCTACCAGGTGCTTCTAACCACTCCCACTGCTGTCAAGGTCGATGGCATCGCATCCTGGATCCAAGCATCCCACCTCAAACTGGCACCTGCACCCCCGGAGCTCCAGTGGAAGCTGGAAAAGACTGTAAACCCTCTTAAACTACGGGTTCGGCTTATGGGTGAGCCTCCCTCCATCGAGAGAAGCAAAGGAGATCAATCCTCACTTGCCACTTGACTGTACCTGGACAATCTCTAGTCCAGAAACAGGGACCACCCTCGTTCTGGCCTCTCAGACTGGACCTAAAATACCCTGGTTTTCCGATTTACCTTTGATTTGTGCAAACTAGCTGAAGGAACATAGACTGACTGCTCGAGAGGCCTCTATAAGTACCACTTCCGGAGCTGTGGCCTGTATATATGCCCAGGAGGAGAGCAGCCCTGTAAGTGTGGAGGGCCAGAAAGCCATTACTGTGCTAAACGGGAATGTGAGACTTCCTATACAGGGAATTTAAATACCGGGAACCAGTGGGCAGGCTACAGGACCCCGGGATTTGATTAAACTTACCAAGACACAGAAGAACCTCCTAGCTAAGCAAATTAAGTTTTACAGATCTAGGGAAACAGGCCACGGGGTGGGAAGTAGGAAAAAGCTGGGGCTTAAAATGATATAACCCAGGGGGCCTTTCTAGTGATCCTGGTATGCTGTTCATTTTAAAGTTACAGGAGCAGTTTGCAAAATTCGTTGCGATAGGGCCAAACCCCGCACTCAAACCAAACAATCCTCAACCCTCTGTAAGATACAGCCCCCTACTCAGGTTTCTGGCATAGATAATTTATATAACCTTGTCTTGGTAGCATATGCAGCTCTTAACTATACCCAGAGTGCTCTGATCCAGGCTTGCTGGCTCTGTCTGATAGCCTCCCCACCATACTATGAGGGGATAGTGGTCAACGAGACTTACACAGTGACCACCAGCTCCTCCTGCAACTGTGAAGGGAATCATAGACTAACTCTCCCCGAGGTTTCTGGGCAGGGAACGTGCCTGGGAAGGCCACCAGAGTCAGCCAGACACCCATGTGCACAAGTTATTTCTGTATTTTCCACAGGAGATGATCAGTACCTGGTCCCGCCTCAGGGGATCCGATAGGCGTGCAATACTGGACTCACCCCCTGCGTGTCCACCCAGGTGTTCAATAATTCAGTCCATTTTTGTGTTATGGTAAAATTGGTTCCCCACGTGGTATATCATTGGGGTGAAGAATTCGAGAACAGGATGATAAGCAGAACTAGATTTCAGAGAGAACCTATATCATTGACAATAGCCGTACTTTTGGGAATAGGTGTTGCAGCTGGAGTAGAAACTGGAGCTGGGGCATTAAAACAAGGGCCGCAACAGATAGCTCTACTACAGACTGCTATAGACCAAGACTTAAAAGCCCTAGAGTCCTCAGTAACAGCTCTACAAGATTCCTTAACTTCCTTGTCAGAAGTAGTACTGCAGAACAGACTCGGGCTAGACCTATTATTCATGAAAGAGGGAGGCCTATGTGCTGCCCTAAGAGAAAAATGTTGTTTTTATGCTGATAACTCAGAAATAGTTAAAGAATCTATGACCAAACTTAGAGAGCACCTTAGAGAGAGAGAGAGAGAGAGAGAGAGAGAGAGAGAGAGAGAGAGAGAGAGAGAGAGAAAACATGAAGCACAACAGGGATGGTTTAAACCTTGGTTTGCTAAGTCCCCCTGGCTTAAGACACTGTTATCTGCTTTAGCTGGACCATTGATTGTGCTGATCTTAGTAATAACCATTGGACCCTGTATGTTAATTAGAACTGTCAACTTCCTGCAAGGGCAGATTGGGGGTGTTAAACTGATGCTGGCCAGGCAGCAGTATGCAGCATTAGGAGGGGATAAGGGTCTCTAGGATTAGAGACCAAGCTAGAGAAAGTGGGGATATGAAGGGGCGGGGGCTTTCCAGATGGTGCACAACAGCCCCCACCACATGATAAATATCAACAGAGAATTGTAAAATCCCCAAGATGCTGACAGAGTTTCTGCCTGTTGTGATAAGATCTAACTAAGTATCTGTTTGTTCTGGAAAAGCTTTGTGTGCCAGATTATGTGGATACTGTGATTACCCACACAGTTTCAGGTAGCCACATTCCTGACCCCCAACTTCCTGCCCTATAAATGCTTCACTCATTTGTAAATCGGGGCCCATTTTTTGTGATACATTGGGTCCCACATATGGAATAAAGTTGTTTTGCTTTTCTTTTTAAGACGGAGACCTAAGACTCTGCCTCGCTTTGTCTCACTCGCTCACTCCAACCTTAACATTTGGAGGTTCCACTGAGATTTGAGGAGTGCGAGTGTCTGGTGAGTACGCTGGTGGTGGTGGCCACTGAAACTGCGGCGTGAAACCCCTATGGGCAGTGACTGACGAGGTCTGGAGGACACTTCAGACTAGGAGGGCGACCAGGGATGCCTAGACATCCGATATCAGGTGGCAGAGTCTACCTTCTTATTGCCAGCTTCTGGTCAGTATCAGAGTTCCGAACCGTTAGACCCGTTAGATTTATTTTTGCTTTTCATGGCACCAATGTATATGTGTTTGTCTTTCTGTCCTTCTCTTTTGTGTCCTTGTGTCTTCTGTTGTTCGTGAAACTCCCTCCACCGTGGGTCAAACCAAGTCTACTCCCCTGTCCATAACCCTGGATCATTGGTCTGAGGTAGTGGATCGGGCCCACAATCTTTCTCTCCCAGTTAAGAAGAGAAAATGGAGGACATTCTATTCAGCAGAGTGGCCCATGCGTGGAGTTGGGTGGCCACATGGAGGTTCCTTTCATCTCCCTCTTGTTCAGGCCATGAAGGCTGTTGTTTTTCAGCCTGGCCCTCACGGCCATCCTGACCAGCAGCCCTACATCTGGGTCTGGGAAGACCTCTGTGAAAATCCACCGGACTGGGTCCAGCCCTTCCTGCCTCCTCTGGCTGCCTCTATCCTCCCGGCTAAGCCCTTGCCTCCTTCGCTGAAATCTGGCTCTGTCCTCCCTGAGTCTCAGAACCTCATTCTCTTTGATTCTGATGTCCGTCCACCCTATCATCCTCCTCCAGCTCCTGTTCCTGGCTTGCCTCTGCCTCTCCCTCCTGCGCCCTATGTGCCCCCCACCCACACCCCCAGGACTGAAGACCTCGAGGGACCCGTGGTAGGACTTCAGAGTCACTAGCCCTGCAAGCCCCAGATGCACCTGTGACTCCTCCTCTGTGTCCTTTCGGCCCTATGGTAGATAATGATCAGGATGGAGAAATGCCGGCTCTCCAGTACTGGCCCTTCTCCTTCTCTGATGTCTATAACTGGAAGAATAACAATCCCTCTTTCTCAGAGGATCCTGCTAGACTAACCAGTCTGGTAGAATCCCTCATGTTCTCCCACCAACCCACCTGGGATGACTGTCAGCGGCTCCTGGGGATGCTCTTTACCACAGAAGAGCATGATCATATCCTGCTGGAGAATTTCCCAGGACAGGACATGAAACCAACCCAGCTCCCAAATGTGATTGATGACTACTTCCCCCTGCGATGCCCTGATTGGGACTTTAGTACTCCGGCAGGTAGGGAGCATCTGTCCACCTACAGTCAGACTCTAGTGGCGGGTCTCAGGGCAACGGCTTGTAGACCCACCAATCTGGCCAAGGTAAGGGAGGTTATTCAAGGGTCAGATGAGTCACCATCTGTGTTTCTGAAACGCTTGATGGAGGCATATAAAAAGTATACCCTGTTTGATTCACAGTCAGAAGAACAGAGAGGGTCAGTAGCCATGGCATTTGTAGGTCAGTCAGCTTTGGATATCAGAAGAAAGTTGCAAAGACTAGACGGCCTGCAGGATCTGGCCTTGAGAGATCTGGTGAAAGAAGCTGAGAACGTATTTTACAAAAGGGAAATGGAACAGCAGTTAGAAAAAGGAAGAGAGAAAAGAGAAAAATTGCGAGAGGAGAAGAAGAGGATGAGGGACAAGAAGAGAAATAGAGAATTAGCTAAAATACTGACCACGGTAGTGGAAGGAAAGAAAGAAGATAGGAGAGGTAGGAACCTGGGCCCATGCCGATCATTGGGGCCCAACCAGTGTGCCTACTGTAGAGAGGAAGGGCACTGGGCCAAGAATTGTCCAAAGAAAAAAGGCCAGCCCAGCCGAAGGCCTGCAATGTTGGCTCTGGAAGAAGACTTTAAGGGATGTCGGAGTTAGGTCCCTCTCCCCAAACTCAGGGTAGCTTTTGATGTGGAAGGGACCCCCAACTGACTTTGAGGTAGACATGGGAGCGGTGTTCTCAGCCCTGCAGACCCCACTTGGACCACTCTCTAGAAAGCCTTCTCTAGTTCAGGGGGCAAATGGCAGCTGTCACCATGCTTGGACTACTAAGAGAACTATGGATTTGGGAAAGGGAAAAGTTCAGCATTCCTTTCTGGTTATTCCTGAATGCCCCGCACCCCTGATGGGAAGAGACCTACTAACCAAGTTGAGGGCGAGGATTACATTCACTCCCCACGGTCCTGAGGTTGAGTTTATGAACCCCCTCGTTAGCCAGCCCACCGTAACAGTCCTTACCCTGTCGGTTGAAGAAGAATATCAGTTGGATGCTGGACCTGAGTCACCCCAGAGGGAGGCTGATATCCAAACATGGCTGCTTGCAGTTCCCCAATTCCTGGGCAGAGCTTGCTGGATTGGGGCTGGCAGTAAGTCAGCCACCAGTGGTAGTGACCTTGAAGCCCTCTGCCTCCCCAGTACGGGTCAAGCAATACTATATGAGCAGGGAAGCCCGAGAGGGAATCAGGCCCCACATACAGAAGCTCCTCACCTTAGGGGTATTGAGGCCCTGCCAGTCAGCCTGGAACACGCCCCTGTTACCTGTCAAGAAACCGGGATCTGAGGACTATAGACCTGTACAAGACCTACCTACGGGATGTGAATAGCCGGGTACAGTATGTACATCCCACAGTTCCAAATTCGTATAACCTGCTTAGCACTCTGAACCCAGAAAGGACTTGGTACACTGTCTTAGACCTAAAGGATGCTTTCTTCTGCCTGCCGCTGCACAAGGATAGCCAGCCCTTATTCGCTTTTGGATGGGTGGACGCAGAGACGGGGTCCTCGGGCCAACTGACCTGGACACGCCTGCCTCAAGGGTTTAAAAACTCACCCACCATCTTCAATGAGGCCCTTCACAAGGACTTAAGCTCCTTCAGAACTCAGCACCCTGAGATTACCCTGCTTCAATATGTTGATGATCCATTGCTGGTGACTGCCACCCGAGAGAACTGTGAGTACTGGACACGGGAACTGCTGAAGGAACTAGCCCGATTGGGATGCCGGGCTTTGGCAAAGAATAGCCCAAATTTGTAAGCAGGAAGTGACCTTCCTGGGATACATGCTTAGGGAAGGGAAGCTGTGGCTAATAGAGGCCAGGAAGAAAACTGTAACCCAGATTCCGCCCGCCCACAAGCCGGAAGCAGTTGCACGCGTTTTGGGGAGCTGCTGGGTTTTGTAGACTGTGGATCCATGAGTTCGCATCCCTTGCTGCCCCATTATGCCCCTTACTCAAGGGGGATGCCATATTCCGGTGGGGAAAGGAGCAACAGAGGGCCTTTGATTCCATCAAAGAAGCACTCTTGTCAGCCCCGGCCCTGGCCCTCTCTGATGTGGACAAACCTTTCAGCCTCTATGTTGACGAGAAAAAGGCAGTGTCAAGGGGGTTCTGATGCAGGGCCTGGGTCCCTGGAAAAGACCGGTGGCATATTTGTCTGAAAGCGATAGCGGCCGCAGCCATTTTGGCCAAAGATGCTGATAAGCTCACCCTGGGACAGAAGCTGACTATCATGGCCCCACACACGCTAGAAAGCATGATCTGCCAGCCTCCAGATCGGTGGCTGTCTAATGGTAGTTTCACTCACTACCAGAGCATTCTCTTGGACAAAGACCGAGTGACTTTTGGGCCCCCTGTCTCCTTGAACCCTGCAACCCTGCTCCCAGATGAAGGCGTGGAACCAGTACTACACACCTGTCAAGAGATCCTAGTGGAAGAAACAGGAATTCGCCGGGACCTGAGGGACCAGCCACTGCTCAATTCAGAGGTACTTTGGTTCACCGATGGGAGCAGCTTCCTCCAGGAGGGAAAGAGGCGAGCAGGGGCGGCAGTAGTAGACAGAACGAAGGTTATCTGGTCCTCGGGGCTGCAAGAAGGGACATCTGCCCAAAAGGCCGAACTCATAGCCCTAACTAGGGCCCTGACACTAGCAGAAGGCAAACAGGCAACCATCTATACGGATAGCCACTATGCCTTTGCCATGGCCCATGCCCACGGTGCCGTCTATCAGCAAAGAGGCCTATTAACCTCAGCTGGCAGAGAAATTAAGCACAAGAAAGATATCCTTGACCTACTGGCAGCAGTAATGCTTCCCAAGGAACTGGCTATTGTTCATTGTGCGGGGTGAACAATCAGAGGGGATCGGACCCTGTGGCAGTAGGTAACAGACAGGCAGATGAGGAGGCCCAAACAGTGACTGTAAGAGACACCCCAGTAGAAACCTTCCTAGTGACCTCAGCAGACTCACCTCCAGAGAAGAACCCGCAGGGAATAGAAGTTGAAGCCCTCACCTATTTGAAGCAAGTACATCGATTCACTCACCTTGGGTCAAAGAAACTCCAGCAACTCCTAAGAGACCAACAAGAGACTTACCCCCTCTCCCTCACTGAGAGGAAGGAGCTGGAAGACTGGGTAATGAAGAACTGTCGAGCATACCAGAAAGTGAATGCCCATCCATCCTCCACTCCTGAGGGGAAGAGACTGAGGGGCACTCGACCTGGGCAGTTTTGGGAAATTGACTTCACTAGGGAAAAACCTGACAGGTATGGGCTTAAATATCTCTTGGTTTTTGTAGACACATTTTTAAGGTGGGTAGAAACCTTCCCCACCAAGCAAGAGACTGCCCCATCTGTCACAAAAAAAAACAAAAAACAAAAAAAAAACAAAACAAAAAAAAACAAAAAAAAACACTGCTGGAGGAAATCCTCCCTCAGTTTGGACCGCAAAAAGGTAATAGGATCAGATTATGGTCCGGCGTTTGTGGCCCAGGTAAGTCAGGGAGTGGCCAGAATACTGGGGATTGATGGGAGATTGCATTGTGCATATAGACCCCAGAGCTCAGGACAGGTAGAAAGGATGAATAGAACAATCAAGGAGACCCTAACTAAACTGACCTTGGAGACTGGCTTAAAGGATTGGACAATGCTCCTACTCTATGCCCTCTTTAGGGCCAGAAAAACCCCTTCTTCTATGTGTAACTTGATATCACTTGAGGTTTTGTATAGGACTCACTCGCGCCCCCCCCCCCACCGGGGAGAGACCTCTGCCCTATTTCAGAAGCCAGTGGGTGGCCTGATAGTTCTTTCCACACTCCCTTACTCGATAGACTGTGGGTGCTAGAGCACACCCAGAGGCTCCTGCAGCAGCAGCTGTCTGACCTCTATCGACCTGAGGGTAGAGAAATTCCACATCGCCACCAAGTGAGGGACTTTGTCTACATCTGCAGCCACCAAGTGCAGACCTGGAGCCCCGCTGGAAGGGACCCTACCAGGTGCTTCTAACCACTCCCACTGCTGTCAAGGTCGATGGCATCGCATCCTGGATCCAAGCATCCCACCTCAAACTGGCACCTGCACCCCCGGAGCTCCAGTGGAAGCTGGAAAAGACTGTAAACCCTCTTAAACTACGGGTTCGGCTTATGGGTGAGCCTCCCTCCATCGAGAGAAGCAAAGGAGATCAATCCTCACTTGCCACTTGACTGTACCTGGACAATCTCTAGTCCAGAAACAGGGACCACCCTCGTTCTGGCCTCTCAGACTGGACCTAAAATACCCTGGTTTTCCGATTTACCTTTGATTTGTGCAAACTAGCTGAAGGAACATAGACTGACTGCTCGAGAGGCCTCTATAAGTACCACTTCCGGAGCTGTGGCCTGTATATATGCCCAGGAGGAGAGCAGCCCTGTAAGTGTGGAGGGCCAGAAAGCCATTACTGTGCTAAACGGGAATGTGAGACTTCCTATACAGGGAATTTAAATACCGGGAACCAGTGGGCAGGCTACAGGACCCCGGGATTTGATTAAACTTACCAAGACACAGAAGAACCTCCTAGCTAAGCAAATTAAGTTTTACAGATCTAGGGAAACAGGCCACGGGGTGGGAAGTAGGAAAAAGCTGGGGCTTAAAATGATATAACCCAGGGGGCCTTTCTAGTGATCCTGGTATGCTGTTCATTTTAAAGTTACAGGAGCAGTTTGCAAAATTCGTTGCGATAGGGCCAAACCCCGCACTCAAACCAAACAATCCTCAACCCTCTGTAAGATACAGCCCCCTACTCAGGTTTCTGGCATAGATAATTTATATAACCTTGTCTTGGTAGCATATGCAGCTCTTAACTATACCCAGAGTGCTCTGATCCAGGCTTGCTGGCTCTGTCTGATAGCCTCCCCACCATACTATGAGGGGATAGTGGTCAACGAGACTTACACAGTGACCACCAGCTCCTCCTGCAACTGTGAAGGGAATCATAGACTAACTCTCCCCGAGGTTTCTGGGCAGGGAACGTGCCTGGGAAGGCCACCAGAGTCAGCCAGACACCCATGTGCACAAGTTATTTCTGTATTTTCCACAGGAGATGATCAGTACCTGGTCCCGCCTCAGGGGATCCGATAGGCGTGCAATACTGGACTCACCCCCTGCGTGTCCACCCAGGTGTTCAATAATTCAGTCCATTTTTGTGTTATGGTAAAATTGGTTCCCCACGTGGTATATCATTGGGGTGAAGAATTCGAGAACAGGATGATAAGCAGAACTAGATTTCAGAGAGAACCTATATCATTGACAATAGCCGTACTTTTGGGAATAGGTGTTGCAGCTGGAGTAGAAACTGGAGCTGGGGCATTAAAACAAGGGCCGCAACAGATAGCTCTACTACAGACTGCTATAGACCAAGACTTAAAAGCCCTAGAGTCCTCAGTAACAGCTCTACAAGATTCCTTAACTTCCTTGTCAGAAGTAGTACTGCAGAACAGACTCGGGCTAGACCTATTATTCATGAAAGAGGGAGGCCTATGTGCTGCCCTAAGAGAAAAATGTTGTTTTTATGCTGATAACTCAGAAATAGTTAAAGAATCTATGACCAAACTTAGAGAGCACCTTAGAGAGAGAGAGAGAGAGAGAGAGAGAGAGAGAGAGAGAGAGAGAGAGAGAGAGAGAAAACATGAAGCACAACAGGGATGGTTTAAACCTTGGTTTGCTAAGTCCCCCTGGCTTAAGACACTGTTATCTGCTTTAGCTGGACCATTGATTGTGCTGATCTTAGTAATAACCATTGGACCCTGTATGTTAATTAGAACTGTCAACTTCCTGCAAGGGCAGATTGGGGGTGTTAAACTGATGCTGGCCAGGCAGCAGTATGCAGCATTAGGAGGGGATAAGGGTCTCTAGGATTAGAGACCAAGCTAGAGAAAGTGGGGATATGAAGGGGCGGGGGCTTTCCAGATGGTGCACAACAGCCCCCACCACATGATAAATATCAACAGAGAATTGTAAAATCCCCAAGATGCTGACAGAGTTTCTGCCTGTTGTGATAAGATCTAACTAAGTATCTGTTTGTTCTGGAAAAGCTTTGTGTGCCAGATTATGTGGATACTGTGATTACCCACACAGTTTCAGGTAGCCACATTCCTGACCCCCAACTTCCTGCCCTATAAATGCTTCACTCATTTGTAAATCGGGGCCCATTTTTTGTGATACATTGGGTCCCACATATGGAATAAAGTTGTTTTGCTTTTCTTTTTAAGACGGAGACCTAAGACTCTGCCTCGCTTTGTCTCACTCGCTCACTCCAACCTTAACATTTGGAGGTTCCACTGAGATTTGAGGAGTGCGAGTGTCTGGTGAGTACGCTGGTGGTGGTGGCCACTGAAACTGCGGCGTGAAACCCCTATGGGCAGTGACTGACGAGGTCTGGAGGACACTTCAGACTAGGAGGGCGACCAGGGATGCCTAGACATCCGATATCAGGTGGCAGAGTCTACCTTCTTATTGCCAGCTTCTGGTCAGTATCAGAGTTCCGAACCGTTAGACCCGTTAGATTTATTTTTGCTTTTCATGGCACCAATGTATATGTGTTTGTCTTTCTGTCCTTCTCTTTTGTGTCCTTGTGTCTTCTGTTGTTCGTGAAACTCCCTCCACCGTGGGTCAAACCAAGTCTACTCCCCTGTCCATAACCCTGGATCATTGGTCTGAGGTAGTGGATCGGGCCCACAATCTTTCTCTCCCAGTTAAGAAGAGAAAATGGAGGACATTCTATTCAGCAGAGTGGCCCATGCGTGGAGTTGGGTGGCCACATGGAGGTTCCTTTCATCTCCCTCTTGTTCAGGCCATGAAGGCTGTTGTTTTTCAGCCTGGCCCTCACGGCCATCCTGACCAGCAGCCCTACATCTGGGTCTGGGAAGACCTCTGTGAAAATCCACCGGACTGGGTCCAGCCCTTCCTGCCTCCTCTGGCTGCCTCTATCCTCCCGGCTAAGCCCTTGCCTCCTTCGCTGAAATCTGGCTCTGTCCTCCCTGAGTCTCAGAACCTCATTCTCTTTGATTCTGATGTCCGTCCACCCTATCATCCTCCTCCAGCTCCTGTTCCTGGCTTGCCTCTGCCTCTCCCTCCTGCGCCCTATGTGCCCCCCACCCACACCCCCAGGACTGAAGACCTCGAGGGACCCGTGGTAGGACTTCAGAGTCACTAGCCCTGCAAGCCCCAGATGCACCTGTGACTCCTCCTCTGTGTCCTTTCGGCCCTATGGTAGATAATGATCAGGATGGAGAAATGCCGGCTCTCCAGTACTGGCCCTTCTCCTTCTCTGATGTCTATAACTGGAAGAATAACAATCCCTCTTTCTCAGAGGATCCTGCTAGACTAACCAGTCTGGTAGAATCCCTCATGTTCTCCCACCAACCCACCTGGGATGACTGTCAGCGGCTCCTGGGGATGCTCTTTACCACAGAAGAGCATGATCATATCCTGCTGGAGAATTTCCCAGGACAGGACATGAAACCAACCCAGCTCCCAAATGTGATTGATGACTACTTCCCCCTGCGATGCCCTGATTGGGACTTTAGTACTCCGGCAGGTAGGGAGCATCTGTCCACCTACAGTCAGACTCTAGTGGCGGGTCTCAGGGCAACGGCTTGTAGACCCACCAATCTGGCCAAGGTAAGGGAGGTTATTCAAGGGTCAGATGAGTCACCATCTGTGTTTCTGAAACGCTTGATGGAGGCATATAAAAAGTATACCCTGTTTGATTCACAGTCAGAAGAACAGAGAGGGTCAGTAGCCATGGCATTTGTAGGTCAGTCAGCTTTGGATATCAGAAGAAAGTTGCAAAGACTAGACGGCCTGCAGGATCTGGCCTTGAGAGATCTGGTGAAAGAAGCTGAGAACGTATTTTACAAAAGGGAAATGGAACAGCAGTTAGAAAAAGGAAGAGAGAAAAGAGAAAAATTGCGAGAGGAGAAGAAGAGGATGAGGGACAAGAAGAGAAATAGAGAATTAGCTAAAATACTGACCACGGTAGTGGAAGGAAAGAAAGAAGATAGGAGAGGTAGGAACCTGGGCCCATGCCGATCATTGGGGCCCAACCAGTGTGCCTACTGTAGAGAGGAAGGGCACTGGGCCAAGAATTGTCCAAAGAAAAAAGGCCAGCCCAGCCGAAGGCCTGCAATGTTGGCTCTGGAAGAAGACTTTAAGGGATGTCGGAGTTAGGTCCCTCTCCCCAAACTCAGGGTAGCTTTTGATGTGGAAGGGACCCCCAACTGACTTTGAGGTAGACATGGGAGCGGTGTTCTCAGCCCTGCAGACCCCACTTGGACCACTCTCTAGAAAGCCTTCTCTAGTTCAGGGGGCAAATGGCAGCTGTCACCATGCTTGGACTACTAAGAGAACTATGGATTTGGGAAAGGGAAAAGTTCAGCATTCCTTTCTGGTTATTCCTGAATGCCCCGCACCCCTGATGGGAAGAGACCTACTAACCAAGTTGAGGGCGAGGATTACATTCACTCCCCACGGTCCTGAGGTTGAGTTTATGAACCCCCTCGTTAGCCAGCCCACCGTAACAGTCCTTACCCTGTCGGTTGAAGAAGAATATCAGTTGGATGCTGGACCTGAGTCACCCCAGAGGGAGGCTGATATCCAAACATGGCTGCGGCAGTTCCCCAATTCCTGGGCAGAGCTTGCTGGATTGGGGCTGGCAGTAAGTCAGCCACCAGTGGTAGTGACCTTGAAGCCCTCTGCCTCCCCAGTACGGGTCAAGCAATACTATATGAGCAGGGAAGCCCGAGAGGGAATCAGGCCCCACATACAGAAGCTCCTCACCTTAGGGGTATTGAGGCCCTGCCAGTCAGCCTGGAACACGCCCCTGTTACCTGTCAAGAAACCGGGATCTGAGGACTATAGACCTGTACAAGACCTACCTACGGGATGTGAATAGCCGGGTACAGTATGTACATCCCACAGTTCCAAATTCGTATAACCTGCTTAGCACTCTGAACCCAGAAAGGACTTGGTACACTGTCTTAGACCTAAAGGATGCTTTCTTCTGCCTGCCGCTGCACAAGGATAGCCAGCCCTTATTCGCTTTTGGATGGGTGGACGCAGAGATGGGGTCCTCGGGCCAACTGACCTGGACACGCCTGCCTCAAGGGTTTAAAAACTCACCCACCATCTTCAATGAGGCCCTTCACAAGGACTTAAGCTCCTTCAGAACTCAGCACCCTGAGATTACCCTGCTTCAATATGTTGATGATCCATTGCTGGTGACTGCCACCCGAGAGAACTGTGAGTACTGGACACGGGAACTGCTGAAGGAACTAGCCCGATTGGGATGCCGGGCTTTGGCAAAGAATAGCCCAAATTTGTAAGCAGGAAGTGACCTTCCTGGGATACATGCTTAGGGAAGGGAAGCTGTGGCTAATAGAGGCCAGGAAGAAAACTGTAACCCAGATTCCGCCCGCCCACAAGCCGGAAGCAGTTGCACGCGTTTTGGGGAGCTGCTGGGTTTTGTAGACTGTGGATCCATGAGTTCGCATCCCTTGCTGCCCCATTATGCCCCTTACTCAAGGGGGATGCCATATTCCGGTGGGGAAAGGAGCAACAGAGGGCCTTTGATTCCATCAAAGAAGCACTCTTGTCAGCCCCGGCCCTGGCCCTCTCTGATGTGGACAAACCTTTCAGCCTCTATGTTGACGAGAAAAAGGCAGTGTCAAGGGGGTTCTGATGCAGGGCCTGGGTCCCTGGAAAAGACCGGTGGCATATTTGTCTGAAAGCGATAGCGGCCGCAGCCATTTTGGCCAAAGATGCTGATAAGCTCACCCTGGGACAGAAGCTGACTATCATGGCCCCACACACGCTAGAAAGCATGATCTGCCAGCCTCCAGATCGGTGGCTGTCTAATGGTAGTTTCACTCACTACCAGAGCATTCTCTTGGACAAAGACCGAGTGACTTTTGGGCCCCCTGTCTCCTTGAACCCTGCAACCCTGCTCCCAGATGAAGGCGTGGAACCAGTACTACACACCTGTCAAGAGATCCTAGTGGAAGAAACAGGAATTCGCCGGGACCTGAGGGACCAGCCACTGCTCAATTCAGAGGTACTTTGGTTCACCGATGGGAGCAGCTTCCTCCAGGAGGGAAAGAGGCGAGCAGGGGCGGCAGTAGTAGACAGAACGAAGGTTATCTGGTCCTCGGGGCTGCAAGAAGGGACATCTGCCCAAAAGGCCGAACTCATAGCCCTAACTAGGGCCCTGACACTAGCAGAAGGCAAACAGGCAACCATCTATACGGATAGCCACTATGCCTTTGCCATGGCCCATGCCCACGGTGCCGTCTATCAGCAAAGAGGCCTATTAACCTCAGCTGGCAGAGAAATTAAGCACAAGAAAGATATCCTTGACCTACTGGCAGCAGTAATGCTTCCCAAGGAACTGGCTATTGTTCATTGTGCGGGGTGAACAATCAGAGGGGATCGGACCCTGTGGCAGTAGGTAACAGACAGGCAGATGAGGAGGCCCAAACAGTGACTGTAAGAGACACCCCAGTAGAAACCTTCCTAGTGACCTCAGCAGACTCGCCTCCAGAGAAGAACCCGCAGGGAATAGAAGTTGAAGCCCTCACCTATTTGAAGCAAGTACATCGATTCACTCACCTTGGGTCAAAGAAACTCCAGCAACTCCTAAGAGACCAACAAGAGACTTACCCCCTCTCCCTCACTGAGAGGAAGGAGCTGGAAGACTGGGTAATGAAGAACTGTCGAGCATACCAGAAAGTGAATGCCCATCCATCCTCCACTCCTGAGGGGAAGAGACTGAGGGGCACTCGACCTGGGCAGTTTTGGGAAATTGACTTCACTAGGGAAAAACCTGACAGGTATGGGCTTAAATATCTCTTGGTTTTTGTAGACACATTTTTAAGGTGGGTAGAAACCTTCCCCACCAAGCAAGAGACTGCCCCATCTGTCACAAAAAAAAAACAAAACAAAACAAAACAAAACAAAAAAAACAAAAAAAAAAACACTGCTGGAGGAAATCCTCCCTCAGTTTGGACCGCAAAAAGGTAATAGGATCAGATAATGGTCCGGCGTTTGTGGCCCAGGTAAGTCAGGGAGTGGCCAGAATACTGGGGATTGATGGGAGATTGCATTGTGCATATAGACCCCAGAGCTCAGGACAGGTAGAAAGGATGAATAGAACAATCAAGGAGACCCTAACTAAACTGACCTTGGAGACTGGCTTAAAGGATTGGACAATGCTCCTACTCTATGCCCTCTTTAGGGCCAGAAAAACCCCTTCTTCTATGTGTAACTTGATATCACTTGAGGTTTTGTATAGGACTCACTCGCGGCCCCCCCCACCGGGGAGAGACCTCTGCCCTATTTCAGAAGCCAGTGGGTGGCCTGATAGTTCTTTCCACACTCCCTTACTCGATAGACTGTGGGTGCTAGAGCACACCCAGAGGCTCCTGCAGCAGCAGCTGTCTGACCTCTATCGACCTGAGGGTAGAGAAATTCCACATCGCCACCAAGTGAGGGACTTTGTCTACATCTGCAGCCACCAAGTGCAGACCTGGAGCCCCGCTGGAAGGGACCCTACCAGGTGCTTCTAACCACTCCCACTGCTGTCAAGGTCGATGGCATCGCATCCTGGATCCAAGCATCCCACCTCAAACTGGCACCTGCACCCCCGGAGCTCCAGTGGAAGCTGGAAAAGACTGTAAACCCTCTTAAACTACGGGTTCGGCTTATGGGTGAGCCTCCCTCCATCGAGAGAAGCAAAGGAGATCAATCCTCACTTGCCACTTGACCGTACCTGGACAATCTCTAGTCCAGAAACAGGGACCACCCTCGTTCTGGCCTCTCAGACTGGACCTAAAATACCCTGGTTTTCCGATTTACCTTTGATTTGTGCAAACTAGCTGAAGGAACATAGACTGACTGCTCGAGAGGCCTCTATAAGTACCACTTCCGGAGCTGTGGCCTGTATATATGCCCAGGAGGAGAGCAGCCCTGTAAGTGTGGAGGGCCAGAAAGCCATTACTGTGCTAAACGGGAATGTGAGACTTCCTATACAGGGAATTTAAATACCGGGAACCAGTGGGCAGGCTACAGGACCCCGGGATTTGATTAAACTTACCAAGACACAGAAGAACCTCCTAGCTAGGCAAATTAAGTTTTACAGATCTAGGGAAATAGGCCACGGGGTGGGAAGTAGGAAAAAGCTGGGGCTTAAAATGATATAACCCAGGGGGCCTTTCTAGTGATCCTGGTATGCTGTTCATTTTAAAGTTACAGGAGCAGTTTGAAAATTCGTTGCGATAGGGCCAAACCCCGCACTCAAACCAAACAATCCTCAAACCTCTGTTAAGACACAGCCCCTTACTCAGGTTTCTGGCACAGATAATTTATATAACCTTGTCTTAGGAGCATATGCAGCTCTTAACTATACCCAGAGTGCTCTGATCCAGGCTTGCTGGCTCTGTCTGATAGCCTCCCCACCATACTATGAGGGGATATTGGTCAACGAGACTTACACAGTGACCACCAGCTCCTCCTGCAACTGTGAAGGGAATCATAGACTAACTCTCCCCGAGGTTTCTGGGTAGGGAACGTGCCTGGGAAGGCCACCAGAGTCAGCCAGACACCCATGTGCACAAGTTATTTCTGTATTTTCCACAGGAGATGATCAGTACCTGGTCCCGCCTCAGGGGATCCGATAGGCGTGCAATACTGGACTCACCCCCTGCGTGTCCACCCAGGTGTTCAATAATTCAGTCCATTTTTGTGTTATGGTAAAATTGGTTCCCCACGTGGTATATCATTGGGGTGAAGAATTCGAGAACAGGATGATAAGCAGAACTAGATTTCAGAGAGAACCTATATCATTGACAATAGCCGTACTTATGGGCATAGGTGTTGCAGCTGGAGTAGAAACTGGAGCTGGGGCATTAAAACAAGGGCGGCAACAGATAGCTCTACTACAGACTGCTATAGACCAAGACTTAAAAGCCCTAGAGTCCTCAGTAACAGCTCTACAAGATTCCTTAACTTCCTTGTCAGAAGTAGTACTGCAGAACAGACGTGGGCTAGACCTATTATTCATGAAAGAGGGAGGCCTATGTGCTGCCCTAAGAGAAAAATGTTGTTTTTACGCTGATAACTCAGAAATAGTTAAAGAATCTATGACCAAACTTAGAGAGCACCTGAGAGAGAGAGAGAGAGAGAGAGAGAGAGAGAGAGAGAGAGAGAGAGAGAACATGAAGCACAACAGGGATGGCTTAAACCTTGGTTTGCTAAGTCCCCCTGGCTTATGACACTGTTATCTGCTTTAGCTGGACCATTGATTGTGCTGATCTTAGTAATAACCATTGGACCCTGTATGTTAATTAGAACTGTCAACTTCCTGCAAGGGCAGATTGGGGGTGTTAAACTGATGCTGGCCAGGCAGCAGTATGCAGCGTTAGGAGGGGATAAGGGTCTCTAGGATTAGAGACCAAGCTAGAGAAAGTGGGGATATGAAGGGGCAGGGGCTTTCCAGATGGTGCACAACAGCCCCCACCACATGATAAATATCTACAGAGAATTGTAAAATCCCCAAGATGCTGACAGAGTTTCTGCCTGTTGGGATAAGATCTAACTAAGTTTCTGTTTGTTCTGGAAAAGCTTTGTGTGCCAGATTATGTGGATATTGTGGTTACCCACACAGCTTCAGGTAGCCACATTCCTGACCCCCAACTTCCTGCCCTATAAATGCTTCACTCATTTGTAAATCGGGGCCCATTTTTTGTGATACATTGGGTCCCACATGTGGAATAAAGTTGTTTTGCTTTTCTTTTTAAGATGGAGACGTAAGACTCTGCCTCGCTTTGTCTTGCTGGCTGGGTCCAACCTTAACAAAAGAATACATATCACGTGACACTTCTTAGTCCCAAAGAGCTCTCTCTTCATTGTATCTTCTTTTAGACGAAAGAAATATTTTAGATTGTTATAGACTATTGTATGATAATAGAAATGTAACGTTATATTTGTTACAACATATTGTATCTGTAATTTAACTCTGGAATAAAGTATATTCTATTTGGTGATAAAAATCTAAAGTTATAAAGCTCCATTCAGATTAACAAAAGTCAGTTTAGAGATTTCTGTCTAAGTACTTATGTGTAGCAAGCCCATGATTTGGAGCAGCCTGGGAATTTAGGATAAAGGAGGAAATGAGAGAGGCAGGGATCCAGGCCCGGGCTAAGATGTTTAACAAAGGTGTGTGGATAGGGATGGGAGAAGCCTGAAGGTTAGCAAGGGCTTTGATGTGCAATCAGAGTTGTATGTCTATAGCAAGCCACTTGACTGTCCAGGTAAAGGCAAAGGCAGTGATTACTTTTGGCTGACAAGCCAGTTTCAATAGTTCCTGAGAAATGCTGCCTGTTATCTAACCACCAGAAACCCTACTATATACTTCAGTTTGACCTTAACTTAGACTCAATTTTGGACCAAGTCCGTGGCTTGCACCTTTATTTGGGAAATGGGGTATCTTTTGGACCTTGCTATAGTAAATAATTCAAAGATTTTCAAAAAGGAAGTACCTCAAGCAAGAAAGTAGAAAGGTGGAGCTAAAGAGTAGGAGAAGGCCAAGAGAAGACTTCAAAGGACTTTGCCTATGATAATGAAAAGAAATGCAAGACGACGGGCTCCAGACCACAAAAGAAGAACAATGAAAAACCCATTGTGAGAACCAAAGTCCCTCCATCTTGAGGCCAGGAGCTATTCTGGAGACTGAGAACTTTCTAGTTCCCCATCCTGAGAAGTTTCTAAACGTCTAGACCCAGGTCCTGGGTAATGAGAGGACATTCCAGCCCAGCTGCAAAGTATCTTTTGCCCATCCTAAGACAACCAATCAGCTAGCAGCTGCCCACCAGATGGATGAGATGGCAATAGTAAAGAAACTTCCTCTGGGCAATAGAAAGTGGCCCCATACTTCCCAGGCTGATAAAGGCATTTCTGTGGTCTTTGTCTGATGTTTGTTTTAAAAAGGTCCTGCTTTGAGTAGTGGGGGAGCTCTTCTCCACTGGCACTGCTGTGTGACAGTCAGGAGCTGAGCTCAGCTGGACAGCTGTAATAACCCTTGCTTTGCATTTGTATTTGGATCACCACCAACAACAAAAAGCCCTACAAATTTTAGCATAAAAGGGAAAAGTGCACATGTGAGAAAATAAGACCCAAATAGATGTACAAAATGAGTAAGGAGCAGCATGCCATGGAATCCCAAGGTGGCAGGGCAGCAGCCTCCAGGAGAGGAAGCCTGAGGGACTCAGGAGCCCACCAGCTGCAGGGCACCATCAGAGCTCCCTTCGACAGCCCCGCCACCCTTCGGGACAGCCCTCACGGGTGGGCAGGCAGAAGGCCCCCGTAAGGTGTCTGATCCGTGAGCAGAACCTGGAACCCCGCGACAGACACCAGGCTAGAAGCCGTCCTAGGTGGGCGCGGGACAGGAGCGGTGGGGGAGGGGCCGCCAGGAGAAACAGAGTAGCCGTTGTTGGCACGCGGCTTCAGGAGGAAGGGGATCCCCGGCCGGCAGCCGGGTCCCGGCGGCGTTGAGAGCCAGGCACAGATTCGGAAATGAGCGCGGAGAAGCCCGGAGGTGGGTCCCAGGAAGCGGCCGGGGAGGGCTGGGACACTGTGAGCCTCAGGCCGGGACGCTCAGGCCACCGGGGTGAAGGGCAGGTGGAGGGGCAGGGAGGCTTCGCCCCGCGTCTGGGCTCCACTTCAGAGTTGGTTTGTTCCTGTCGCTGGGAGGGGCGGGCGGGGCACCTGTTGCCAGGGAACTTGGGGCAGGACAGCGGATGCCTGGCACCCGCTGAGTTTAAGGGTTTACAGTTCCTCTGTTCTAAACCTTCCCAGGTCCTCCGTCCCTCTGCCACTCTCCAGACCTTGTCAACGGGCCAAGGGCACCCGGGAGAGCAGGGCACAGCAGAAGGAGCCCATCCAGTTCTCCATCCTTGTCCTCAGGTACCTTGGGGAGGGGGAATTAGGGACCAGGGAGCCGGGTGGAGGGCATCAAACGGGGACATGATGGCCCTTTGGCTCCTCACCTAAAGGTCCTTTCCCTTTTCGCTTCCACAGCCATGGACCCAGGACCCAGCCCAACATACTGGGGGACCCTGGAGGCCAAAGGGCAACACACCCCCGAGGCTGCAGGAGTCAAGGATGCAAACTTGACCAACAAAAAGCCCTCTCAGAAGAGGCAGAGGAGCAGCCCTCCATCCCCTGCCCAAGGGAACATGGTGGGCTGTAGATTTTCTCATGATTGGCAGGAAGAGAATGGGCTGATTACCCAATGGAAGGGAACAATTCTGCATCAGGTTTCAATCAATCCCTCCCTTTTTATGGTGAAATACGATGGAGTTGACTGTGTCTATGGATTAGAGCTGCAAAAGGATAAGAGAATATTGGCCCTTAAATTTCTGCCTGAAAATATCCGAGCATCTGAGGTGCCTGATCCCATCCTTGCTGATACTCTAGTTGGCAAAGCAGTAGAGCATTTATTTGAGTGTGAGGATGGTTCTAAGCACGGATGGAGGGGGAAGGTCCTTGCTCAGGCCCCTATCATGAGTGCTTGGTTTTACATCACCTATGAGAAAGACCCAATCCTGTATGTGTACCAGCTTTTAGATGATTTGAAAGAAGGTGACCTCCGTGTCTTACCAAAGGTCAATGAAGATCCTGAACCAGACTTGTACCTGGAACCTTCTAATGATCTAACAGGACAAATTGTTGAATATGACAACGACGATGGCTCCAAAAGGGTCGGCAAAGTGATTCATCAGATCGAGGCTAGACCATCTGTATACTTCATCAAATTTGATGATGATTTCCATATCTATGTCTATAACTTAATGAAAAATTCTTAATTGGTTTTGAAAAGTTCTGCCACAAATGTGTGGAAAAATAAAATTGTAATTTCTAGACATGCAAGAGACTACTTCTTTTGATTGTTTTGGGAGTTCACTATGGGCATACCAGGTGTCCTGACGAATAGACATCTCTGTGGGTATGGCATGGTGTCTGTAAGCACTTGGTCTTGTGGAAAAGACTGGGTGTGTTTGGCGGGTGGACCAGGGAGGCATGGGACAGCTGTCACTTCAGCCTGTGAGAGAAGTGAGCTAGTACCATAATCAGCCATCTAAAAATGGACATGGTGCTGGCTGGTCTGCTCTTTTGGGGGGAGGAGGAGGAACTGGAGATGGGCTGTGGAGGAGGGGACAGGGAAAGGTGAGTGTCTTGGGGGAGGTGGAGGAGAGCCAGAATGAGAGAAAGGGTCCGGGGGGGAGGGACAGAGTGAAGGAAGGAACTGCTGGGAAGGGAAGGAGAGATAGCAGAGTGAAGCCTGGCACCTTTAGGAGACCAGAAGAACTCGTGCAGTGTAGAAGAACACACACAGAGGGTGTAAAAGGGATACCCCGAGGAGAGGCTCTGGGACTTTGGAGGCCAGGAGGATCCGTGCATAGATGATAGAGATACTGAAGGGGGTGACTGGGAGGAGCAATTCCAAGAAGAATGACCTTCTGATGCATCCACACCCTTCTGTCTGGCTGCCCATATTGGCAGTGGTTCCCTGTCAAACAAAGCATATGCACTGGAGGGTCACTGAAGGGGCCTTTCAATAGGGACCACTAAGAAAATGGAACCAACAGTCAAGCCTGTATCTACCTATCAGGCTTGTCTGCTTTCAGAGAATCGGACACAGTCGAAAGCCTATAGAAACCAGTAAGAGTTCATGGCTAGCTCTGGGCAAAGGACAAGTGTAACACATGGTTCTGGCCTGGACTTTGAGGCCTAGCCCAGAGGTTCGGACCCACTTGTAGACCCACTGCTGCTTAGCACCAAATAATCACACAAAGGCTTATATTAGTTTTCTGCTGATTGTCTTTTGGCTCAGACCTATTGCTAGCCAGCTCTTTCACCTTAACTCAATCTATTTCCATGAATCTGTTTGGCCATGGGGCTTGGTACTCTTTTTCAGAGCAGCATGGTTGCCCTTTCCTCTGTGTCTGCTGGCTTCTCTCATGGTGTCTCTGCTCTGCTCTTCCTGTTCCCACAGTTTTCTTAGTCTGGTAGCCCCACCCACACCTCTTTCCTGCCTTTGGCCAATCAGGTTTTTATTAAAGCAGTAGAAAGGACAATGTACCAGATCATAATCTTACTACATGTCTGTCTTTTCTTTTTAAAACAGGAGCCCCAAATATAATTTCTTTTGTATAGCCTTTCCCACCATTATCTATAGCAACTTTTTACCAACACTGTAAACAAAGACAAACATCCATAACCATTTTGGGGGGAATGTGGGAGTAGTTTCTTCCTGCTGATTGGGGGCACTGGTAATCTTATGGGGATCCAAGGAAAAATTTAGGATTATGGACAAATCCTTCGTGAAGTAGTCTGCAAGTCTCGGTCATCTCAGCCAGTCTTTTTGAAGTTGTTTTGGATGCAGGGCTGCAGAGGACATTTCTGTAGAGGTTCTCTGAAATGCTGAATCATTTGGGCCATCCATTTCCATTGTAGCCTTTTCAGGGACTCTTCCTCATTCAAACCCTATTTTCTTTAAGCAGGAATAAATCCAGTCTCTCATTTTGTGTAAAAAGAAAAAGAAAATGTCTCCTCAAAAGTTGCGTATCTTTTGATTTCAGTTTTAAAGTCAATTTATTTATAAAATGTATAGGTTGAATTAATCCAGCAGCATTTATAATCCAATGGCTTTTAGTAGCTTTACTACTTCATCTTCATTCAAAAAACTTACATATATTTTAACACATTCTAAACCACTTAGAGGTTATTTTTAAATGTCTTACTCTATGTCTCTTATTTCTTATCTTTTTCTGTTTCTGACCACACCTTTGCTTGCCTATGGTTTCTGCCTCCACCCAGCTTTCTCTATTTATTTCTGTTTCTGATCACAGCTTTAATCTGCCAAGGTGTAGCTAAAGATTAAAGGCTTGGCTAAGGTGGCTGTTTGGCTCCACTGAGCTCCTAGTCTAGTTTCATAGAATTTAGCTTTTTTAGCAGTGGTATTGGTAGAACCCACAATTACCACTGTGGGGAATTTTAGGGTCCATATAATCACCAAGTAAAGCATTGACATCTGCTCCTCATGATCTCCATTTAATTATTGGGCAGCAGGGCCTCCCAAAGACTCACAAGTGTTTTGCCACTAACACTGAATCAGGAAGCCTCTCTTTCACAAGTCATGCCTCTGTCTCCATCAAAGAGGGCTTTTCACGAAAATGATGCTGATAAGAAACCTCCTTACATTCATTTCCATTTTTGCTTATAAGAACAATAATTTAAATCTGTCATAAGCAGTTTCTGCTTATGATATCAAGGCTCCTGTGAGACTGGAACTGGCCTTGTTCCAGTTTAAGCCACTAAAGTGCCTCACCACTGTGGCATCCGGGACAAGGGTTCATGTCCCCCTCTTCTGCTCTCTGGCATTGTTACCCATCCTTCCAAAGTCCCTCTGAGAACACTGTGTGTTCTGCCTCCTCCTTCACCTATTGCTGCCTCCCGAGGCTTTCTGGTCCCTGTTGCTGAGGTCTTCCTAAGGCCACACAAGGAGGAAGCAAGTATCTCCCAGACATAGTAAGAAGATGTCAAATCTCATTCACCCTCACCACCGTTGAGTCTATGGGCTGATTGCCTCAAGAATGATACAAGAGAAGCATATCTCACAAGGCCAGCTTTAGTTTTCTTTCCCACATCATGTGTTTTGCTCAGACAACATCATCAGGTTCTCTCGGGACCGTTTCTGCTAGCCTCCATGTTGTGTTTGTTGCTTGTGTTTCTGTTGTATTTGGCATCCAGTTAGACTTTGATAAGTTCATATCACATAATGTCTTGGAATAGCACCCACATCCTAGCAAGCATCCAAGCCTCTTGGTGTGAGGAAGGGTTCATCTTTATTTATTTATATATTTATTTAAATATTTAAAAAGGTTTTTTCCCTTATGCCCCATTGCTTCCTTTCCCCCATCTTCCCAGTCCTCTTTCAGCCTCTCCCTATCCTATCCCTCAATCTATTCCCCAGGATTGCCAAGGAATTTCAAGATGCGTCAATGCATTCTGGCATATCTAGTTGCGGTAGAATCAAGGATCATGTACCAGGGACAGATCTTGATCCCACTGCTAGGAGCCCCCAAACAGACCAAGCTCTACAAATGTCAACCGTTTGCAGAGGGCCTATGTCAGCCCCATACCAGCTCCCTAGATATTAGGCTATAGATCATAATCTCCCACAAGCTCAGGTCAGCTGTCTCTGGGTTTCTCAACTATGATCTTGACCCCACTTGCTCATATAATTCCTCCTCCATCTTTTCAAGTAGATTCTCAGAGTTCTGCCAAGTTCCTGGCTGTGTATCTCTGCCTCTGCTTCCATCAGTTACTGGAGGAAGATTCTATAATAACAATTAAGATAGTTGCCAATCTGATTATAGGAGAAGGTCAGTCCAGATACCCTCCCCACTACTGCTAGGAGTCTTGACTAGAGTTACTCTTTTGGATTTCTGGGAGTCTCCCTGGTACCAGACTTCTTCCTAACCATACAAACCCCTCTATTAAGATATCTTTTTCATATCTTGCTCTCTCTCTCAATCCCTTCACAACTTAGCCATCTGGATTCCTCATGTTCCCATTCCCCATCTGCCCTGACCAGTGGGGTCTACAGCAAGAGCCAGCAGGGTCTACAGCAAGAGCATGAACCCTGGAACAGAAGAGGATGAGTGAGAGGGGCGAGAGAAGGAAGAAAGGACAGCAAGGCAGTGAGTTCTGGTCAAGCTGCATTTTTTTTCCTCAGGGGGGTTTATAAAGCAAGTGAGATGGGAAGTTGGCTGTGTGAGGAAGAATGGGGAAGAGGGGTTACTAAGCAACCTAATTCAGGAAGATACTGTCTTTGAAAGGTTGTCTAGCAACCTTGACCAACCTCTTGCAGGTGTTCTTATCTGATAGGGATATGGGGCTACATTCCTAGAGAGCTAAGGGTCAAAACCTGCAGAGGGTCTTAATTGGCAGGAAGTTTCACTTACTCATTCCTGGAGAGCTGGGGTATGTCAGGTAGGCTCTGTAAACTTAGCTTCTAAACTAGGTGAAAATAGCTTTTATTGCAGCCAGCATAGGCCTTGGCTCCCAGCACCAATCCCCTCTCCTTTACTCCCACAGGCCCCCAGTTTACTCAGGAGATATCATCTATTTCCCTCTTCCCAGATAAATCCATGTGTCTCTTTTAGGGTGCTCCCTTTTACCTAGTTTCTCTAGGGCTATGGATTGTTTTCTGGTTAACTTTTGCTTTACATCTAAAATCCATTCACAAGTGACTGAATACCATGTTTGTCTTTCTCAGTCTGGATTACTACACTCAGGATGATTTTGTTTCTAGTTCCATTCATTTGCCTGCAAATTTTATGATGTAATTGTTTTTTTTTTTTACAGCTCAGTAATGCTCCATTTTGTAAATGTAAATGTACTTTTAAATTATTTTTTTATTTATTTTTCTTTACAAGCCAACCACTGTTCACCCACCCTCACCTCTTCCCAGTCATCCACCAACTTCCTCCAACTCCATCCCCCTCATCTACTCCTCAAAAGGCTAAGGGTTCCCAGAAGGAGTCAATACACACTGGCATATCCAGTTGAGGCAGGACCAAACCACCCCTATCCCCTAGTATAGTTCCTCTATAGGGAATAGGCTCCAAAACCAGTTCACACATTAGAAATATATTTTGGGCCCAGAACACTTAAGTTTCATACATATTCATATGGCTTTGTTCAGTACCATGCAGGTTCCCCAGATGTCAATCCAGAGTCAGTGTGTTGCCAGTAATTCATATCAGCTGTCTTTGTGGGTTTCCTTGTTGCATGAATGAAGGAAGCTCAGAGCCAGATCTCAGGGAAAGGCTGAAATATCAAAGAGAGGAAACACCACAGTCAAATCTCACCAAGTTGTCTTCCAGCTTCCTCAGCCTTGCTCCTCATGGCTTCTATCCTGACTTAAATACCATCTTTGACCACTTGTTTCACATTCAGGTTAAGATTAAAGGTGTGGCACCACCACCACTGCTTACCTGGGAGCCCAGAATCCCCTTTGTAAACTAAACTGGCTTGAAACTCATATCTGCTAGGATTAAGGGAATAGGTCACCACTTCCAGATATTCCCTGTGCTGGGATTGAAGGTGTAAATCACTACTCTCTGATCCTCCTAGACTGACTGTGGGTAGATCCCTATATTTCAGACTGGTTTTTATCAAATATGAAACATATCCTCACATATCCCCTTTTGTGTCAAAATTAAAAAGGTTACGCTAACATAAGAAAAACCATATACAGTAGGTACACTGTATAATAATTATATAGAATATATACCAACAATAAATGAGTAATGTCCAGTTCATTAACAATTAACAATTCAAAGAAAATATTCCATTAATTATCCTATTTTGGTGAGTCCAAAGGATTATACCTAATTCACTTTCTGTCTAACTTGTATTACTAATTAAAAACTATTATTTTGATGTCTCTCAACTTACACACTTTAACTTCAAAGTTTCTTTTCTAAAACTGTCACTAGAAAACTGTAACTATTTCATCTTCAACTACCTCAGAGTCCCAATAAGGAAATAATATTAATTAGCTAAACAGCATAGGCAAGTAAGAAACTTTCAAAATATGTAAAAAATGAAACAGCTGGATGCCTGGACAGTCACCCAAGATTCTTCTGTATCATTAAAGCATCCATCTTCAGCCTATGGGCCTAACATTTTTGGCAGACCTCTCTGTAAAGCAAGATATTCTCAAAGACCTTGCTACCTTGTCTTGGCAAGGTTTGGAAATTCTCTTGTGGGTGTGTCTCCTGCTTGTTCATTTTGAACATCATACTGTCAGCAGTCAAGGTAAGAGTCCTTTCTTTCCCAGTGGCTAACTTTTGTTACAAAGAAGGTCAACTGTGTATGGAATTTCTTTGATGTCCATAATCTGAAGGAGCTGCCAGGAGTAGTTGTCCCATTGTTATAAAAATAATAAGAACCTATGTTATTAAATGCCACATTCTATGGATCTCTGAAGTGTTTGAAAAAGACCTGTCCATCTAAATATATTTGTTTGATCTTAAAAACATATATAATGTGAATATGTTTGAATGTAATGTTTAACTACTAACTTGAATTCCTTTATATCCTAATCAGTTGGTAATAAAAATGTTCATGGACTAATAATTTGTATTACACTGTTAGATGAACTGAATAAGTACAATACCTTGAACAAGCATAGAAATATATGTACAGTAACAATATTAATCTCATATATACAATTTGTATACAATATACAAAAATCCAATCCACTATAAAATATTTAAAGCTAGTAAATCCTTTTTAAAAGAAGATTCAATAATCTACCCTTATCTCCTATTATATCTGTATCCCCTTTTTCTTTCTTTCTTAAAAAGAATCTTAAATCTAATAAGCCACTCACCCCACCTCTTGGGAATGTGGACGCCATGTTCTTAAAGTGTTCTTAAATTTACTTCCTGCTCTCTGGGGGCAACAGCATATTTAGGGGATTCTGAAAAGAAAAGTTTTGTTAATTGTCAAGTCTTGAAATAAGTATCTATGTCATTTGTTGTCCAGTCTCTGCATAATAGGAAAGTGCACAGCTTGTCTCAGGTCCTGGCTATAGTAGTCTATGAAGCTGGACACCTCAAAATTGTGCTGAGCAGTTTGCAGTCCAAATCTGATCTTTGGTTGGTGTTTGTCAGCCTAGTGGTTTTGTAAGGTTCCATGTGAAAGTATTGTTGTGGAGCCCCGTCTTCCTTATAGATACTTCAAGTTCGCAATTATGCACTGTCATGGATCACTGAAGCAGACTGATAAGAGATTAAAATCCAACATAATGCACCAGAAGCTAAATATATAACTACTTTATTCAGCATAGGATTAGTAAAAATAGAATGGTCCCTTACTTTTAATTATCCTGTCCCATATCAAATGGCTCTTCTGATATGATACAGAGATTTTGTATTTTTCTTTAACAAGTATGCTTCAATTTAGAAGAGAGAGCTACACTCCAACTCTAAAGCCAGCTTTAAATTGTAATTAAACTAGGACCTCAACTTACAAAAAAAAAGATATATAGAGGTTAAACAATGAGATTTTACCCTATGAAGTATACTGGTATTAATAAGTGTGATATTCTTTTGCTTGTAAATTTTTCTGGATAGCCTACCTTCTGCTTTAGATGTCTAGGTGTCCAAGGTCTTTTAATATCTTATAGATGGATATTTCTAGTTTTCTGTAAAAACAAAAACAAAAACCTGCCCCCACACTTGGTTTTTTCTTATACCTTAAAGAATTGTAATATGGGTAAATAAACCATCAATTTTTATTTTCATGATGTTTCTCTTGGTAAAATTGAGTCTTTATTAATTTTGATAGTATCTATAAGTTTTCTTTACCTGTGAAAACAAAAGGAAAACTCCTTCCCCAATTTAATACATATCCTGGCTTCCATTCAGAGGTCAGAACACCTTTGAAGTAGACAGGCTGATTTAATATAGCTGTTTTATATATAGTCCAATACCTTTCAACAGTTGTCGTTCCTTTCTTGTTAGCATTGAGAAAATTCAAAGTTAATAAAGCATTATGTAGTCTATTTCTAGGGGTTTTTGTTATTCTTTTCTAGTTAATTAGTATATCATTTAGTGTTCGATTTGATCTCTCTATGACTGCTTGCCCTGTAGGATTGTGCGGTTTTCCTGTAATATTCTTTATATTATAATAAGCAAAACATTGTTTCATTTTACTAGAGACATATACCAGAGCATTATCAGTCTTAATTTGTACAGCTATCCCCATAATGGACATAACATCTAGCAAATGTGTGATTACAGAATCAGCCTTTTCCGGACTCAAAGCAGTTGCCCATTGAAGTCCTGAAAGCATATCTATTGTGTGATGGAAATATCTTAACTTTCCAAATTCTGCAAAATTAAATAAATCCATCTGCCAGATTTCATCTCTATGTATACCTTTAGGATTACTTCCTGCTGGCAATGGAGTTTGGTTATAGAAAGAACAGGTGGAACACCTTTTTATAATTTCCTTGGCTTGTTACCAAGTGATAGAGAAAATTATTTTTGTCCTTTGCTATTGATTACCGCGTCTGGTTTTGGGATGTTCGAGTCTTGTCCAGGCGAGGGGCGTTGAGGTTAAATAATCTGCACTCTGGAGTCCTTAGGTTCTATCATTCAGGATCACAATGAGAGACCCGAGCTTTATTCAGTACACCTTACATCTTAGTCCTGCTTCTCTCTCTGCTGCTGCTTCTCTCTCTCCTAGTCCCCCACTTAGCTCCTCCTTTCTTGACTCTCTTACACCCCACCCCCTAGTCCGGCCCACCCAAGGTCTTTGAAAATCCCCAAAGACTAGCACTCAGCAGGTGGCAGCACTAAGGAGACTGTAGAGCAGGAAAACATGTTTTTCTTAATCCCCCTATTTAAAATAAGATTTTAGTCCTTTGGGGAGGAGGAGGAGCCATAAGGCCAGAATGGCACTATTCAGGAATCAACAATTGATGTGATGTTTTTTATGAAACTCTGAGGTCTCTAGCACATTTCCTATTAATAATTTATCAATTTCATCTTTACCTTGTGCTAAAGGACCTGGAAGACCCATGAGGATCAAATGTGTGTTATATAGAATAGGAGATTTCTAGTCCTGATTATTTCTGTGACAGAATAAATAATGAAGTTAATTCTGACTCATTATTAATAAAATAAGACATTTCAATGTGTAAAACAATTCTTTCTGCATTCTGAGAGTCAGTGACTATGTTAAGAAGTTTGGTAAAAATCCATTAATACCATCATGATAGTATATAATTCTGACTTTTAAACAGATTTATAAGGGCTTTGAGCTACTTTACTTATATGTTCTGATTTGTAACCTGCCATTCCTGATTTTTTTGCATCAGTATAAAATGTAGGGGCTCCGTAAATTGATTTATCTTGTACAATACGAGGAAGAATCCAATTAGTTTTCTTTAGATATTCAATTCTTTTGCTTTGAGAATATTTGTTGTTAATATCTCCCCCCAAAAATCACTGCGGGCTCTGTGCCAAGTTTTACTTTCTTCCCATAATTGGTCAATATTTTCATTAGTTAAAGGTACAACTATTTCTGCTGAGTCTATTCCTGTCAATTAAAAAAGTATTAATTTTCCTTTAAAAATCAGTTCAAAATATTTTCCACATATGTCTTTAATTACTTAATTGGGTTGTGTGGTAGAAATATCCATTCCAATATAACATTTTTACTTTTCATTAAAATTCCTGTAGGAGAATGCTTAGAGGGCAAGATAACTAGAATGCAACTAAGGTCTGGATCCACAAGATCCACATGTGCATCCTATAATTTCTTTTCCATCAAAGCCAATTCTTTCTCAGCTTCAGGTGACAATTCTCTTGGACTATTTAAGTCCTTGTCACCATTTGAGGTTTCGAAGAAATTATCAAGTTCATAATTTTTAATTCCAATAGTGGGTCATAAATTGGCAATGTCTCCTAGTGATCTTTATAAATCATTAAGTGTCTTCAATCTATCTCTCCTGATTTGTACCTTTTAGGGTCTAATTTTTTGTTGGCCTATTTTGTAACCTCAATAATGAATGGATTGCTCTCTTTGTACTTTTTCCGGGGCAATTTGTAATCCCCAAGCATGCAATTATTTTTTCACTTCTTCAAATATTTTTTCTAAGGTATCAATATTTGAATCAGCTAACAAGATGTCATCCAAGTAATGATAAATTACAGATTGGGGGAATTTTTTACATATTTGTCTCTACTGGCTTTTGTACAAAATACTGCCACAGAGTGGGGCTATTCAGTTTTCCTTGAGGGAGGACCCTCCACTGATATCTCTTCACAGGCTGAGAATTATTATAAGTGGGCATTTTCCCTTGTCTTGTTCTTATAAAGGTATTGTAAAAAAAAAAAAAAGCAGTCTTTATAATAGGCCATACTTTAGGTAAGAGAGAAGGCAAAGGAATCCCAGACTGTAGAGAGCCTGTTGGTTGGATCACCTTGTTTATAGTCCACTTTCCAGATTTCTTTTTAATAACAAATACAAAAGAAATCCAAGGACTGGTTGATTCTTCTGTATGCACTGTTTCTGGGAACGCCTTGTTTACAATCTCTTTTTATGTGACCTTGCCTTCCACAATTATAACATTTAACATTTTGACTTTTTCTTATACCTCTAGAAATAAGCTCTCTTACCCAGTTATCATCACTGTCATAAGACTCTAGATTAATTGTCTCATGAATCCAATCCTCCAAAGGTGCTTACCTTGCTTTTAATGGTCTAAGTATTTTTCCACATTGTGTATTAGCATTCTTAAGACCCAACAGTTCAATTATTATTCACCTGGCTTCTGAGTCTGATATCATTCAGTTTACCACTACAGTTAATTTGTGCAAAAAGTCTGTGAAAGCTTCTTTTGGATCTTTGAATTACTTTTGTAAATTATTCAGTTTTATTTCCTATTTCTTCAATCCAATCCCAGTCATTTAAAGCTGGTATGTGGCATACAACCAGAATACGTTCATTGTATAAAGATTGCCTTTCAATATCAGCATAATCCCCCTCCCCAAGAAGGTGGTCTTGGGAGTCTTCTATGCCTTTGGCTCTGATTCTTTGTTCTATTATTTTAGCCACCTCCCTCACCATATTTTCCACTGTAAAAGTGGCCCATCCTCTAAAACAATAGAAACCAAATCCAACCAATCGTTAGGGGTGATCTGGTTACACGATGACCAGCTATTTAGCATTTGTTTTTCAAATGGTAACTGCATCCCATATATCACAATTGCTTCTTTTACTCTCCTTAATTCAAGCATTTGTAGTGGAGCCCAACTAGATTCTCTATCATCTTTACGGTTGTTCAGTTTTTTAAAGGTTGCTGGATATATTGATGTTGGCTGTTTTATGTAATTTTAGACAACCTTGCTGAAATTCCTCTGTTTGAGTTTGAACATCTTTGTGTTCTCTCTTGACAGGCTTTTCTAAGAAGTTTTTCTTGGCATTTACATTAATTGACTTTTTAAATGATAAAACAGAAATAAAAATACTCATAATAAAAAGTATGATAAACAGTATGATGATAATCCCATCTGCTTTATTTATCTTTTCCTTTACTGGTTCCAATATCAAATCATCTAGAGAAAGATTACAGAAAGACCAAACACTGTCCATTGCCTTAAATTCCCCCTCTATAAAAAAAAATCCAATTTACCCATCAATCTAGTTGTCAGTGATGATTCAAGTCTGAAAAACTTACCCAGATGAGAGTGAAACAGAAATACATGTGGCTGGTCTGCCTAAGACTGGAGGCTAACTCAGAACAGAAAGCCTAGCCAGCCAGTAATTACTCCTCTGGACATGTGTTGCTCTGCCAGGCAAACACCTTTTTGGGGGGTGGGGGAGAAATTTGTGTCCCAAATTTTCACTCCAAGTGTTGTACGAATTAAGGAAACTCAGAGCCAGATAATCAGGGAAAGGCTAAAATATCAAAGAGAGGAAACACCGCAGTCAAATCTCATCCGGCTGCCTTCCAGCTCCCTTAGCCTTGCTCTTTGTGGCTTCTACTGCCTCATCTGTCTTTCCATGCCTGTCATAAATACCTTCTTTGACCAGTTGTTTCACATCCAGGTTAAGATTAAAGGTGTGGCACTACTACTACCTGCCTTAGAGCCTGGAACCCCCTCTGTAAACTAAGCTGGCTTCAAACTCAGATGTGCTAGGGTTAAGGGCATAGCTCACCACTTATGAGTGAGTACATACCATTTTTGTCTTTCTGGGCCTGTGTTACCGCATTCAAGTTGTTTTTTAACTTGTTCTATCTCTTTGCCTGCAAATTTCAGGATGTCATTTTTTTTTTCTCCTGAATTGATGGGCATCTAGGTTGTTTCCAGGTTCTGGCTATTATGAATAATACTTCTATGAACATAGTTTGTATGAATGTGCATCCTTTGGGTATATGCCCGAGAGTGGATCATGGGATAGATTTTCAGGTTTTCAAAAGAACACTATACTGATTTCCAAAGTGGCTGGACAAGCTTACATTCTCACCAGCAATGGAGGAGTATTTCTCTTACTCCACATCTGCTCTACCATAGGCTGTCATCAGTGTTTTTGATCTTAGCCATTCTCACAGGTGTAAAATGGTATCTCAGAGTTGTTTTGATTTGCATTACTCTGATGTATAAGGATGTTGAGCAATTCTTAAATGTATTTTAGTTATTTGTAATTCTTCTGTTGAGAATTCTCTATTTAGCTCTTTATCCCTATTTTACTTTTTTCCCTATAAGAACCCCAAATCAAATCTCCTTTTTAAGCTTTTATTTTAATAACCATTACAAACAGCAGCTTATACCCAATTACCCTAAGCAATGACAATTATCCAAAACCCATTTAAGGATCATAAACCATCCACCATCACTTGGGTATGTGGGTGTCATGTTTTTAAATTTACTTCCTGATATTTGGGGGCAAGAGATTCTTTGGGGATCCCAAAATATTTTGGATTAATTTTCCAGTTCTAGGAGAGGTAGCTGTATCATTTGTTGTTTAGTCTCTTCATAATGGGAAAATGCAGGACTTGTCTTGAGTCCTGGCTAAAATAGTCTTTGAGGGTGAGTCATCTCATATGGCCAACTCAAAATTATCCTGAGCAGTCCAAAGCCTATTTTTGGGTGGTGTTTGTCAGCTGAAGGGAGTTATCATAGTCCATGTGAATCCATCAATGTGGGGCCCCATCATCCTTTTGGAGACTTCAAAAGTCACAGTTAGGCATGATCATGGTTCACTGAAGAAAACTGAGAGAACCAAACCCAAAGCAATGTACAGGAAGCTAGAAGAAGCCTTTTTCTAGAATAAGTTAACACTTTATATGACCATTAATATCATGACAAAACATTAATATATATACTAAACTTATAAATTTTGATATAAATTTCACACACTAGGGAAAAGCTTTTGAATAGTCAATATAAAATCAAAAGATCATGTGACGTGGGAATGTCTTTCTGTATGCTGTGAATATCAATCTTTAAATAAAAGAGCTGTTTTGACCCTTAGTGAGCACCTTAGAAGAAGTAGGTGGGGAATCAGAATAGGTAGGAAAAGAAGGGCGGAGTTAGAGATAGATCAAGCTAGTCCCAAGAAGAAACACATAAGGAACACAGGTGAACCATGGGATATGTGGCAGACAGGTTGATGAAAATGGGTTAAGTTAAGATGAAAGAGCTAGATAGCAATGTGCCTGAGCCATAGGCCAAATAACATGAAGTTAATACAAGTGTCTGAGTCATTTGGGGGGTGTAAGCAGCAGCAGGTAGCTAAGCGGTCTGGGACTGCAGGTCTGTGGGTCTGGACCTCTTGCTGCCCAGGGCCAAGAAACTTAATTGTAACAATCATGAGATTAGTAGCAATATACTAGTCCCTTAATTTTGATATTTCTTCTGTCCCATATCAGGTAGCTCTTCTGATATGATACAAAGATTTTGCATTTTTAAAACAAGCATCTTTGCATTTAGAAAAGGAGAGTGCCACACTACAATACCAAAACCAACTTTAATTTGTAATTGAGTCAAGATCTCAACCTTTCTTGATTTCTTTCTTTCCCTTTTGCCTGTAAATACTTTTTATTCTTTACAGATAAGCAGTAGTCCCATGCTCCTCCTCCCTTCCTTCCTCCCAATCCCTCCCAGTCAGCCTTCAGCATCCCCCTCCCTATTCTTCCCCTATTCCTTCACCCAAAAGGATAAGAAGTCCCAAAGTGGGTCAGCTCAGTGTGGCAAAGACACCAGGCAAGTCCGATTTCCTCATCCTAAAGTCACTGGGTTAGGTGTTCCTCTGCAGAAAATGGGCTCCAAGGTTCTAGTACATGCACAGAAACAGTCTAATCCTACTCTTCAAGGCTCCACATACTAACCATGCCAGTCAAGAGTTGCCTACTGTTGAAGGGCCTATCTCCTTTTCCCAATGGTTCCCCAGTTGCTGTTCTTGATTCAGTGAGCTCCCCAGAGCTCCAGTCAGCCATCTATGTGGGACTCCTCCTCATAATCCCTATCCTCTTGATCATACAGACTCTCCTCCCCTGCTCTCAGCTGGACCAGGAGCTCAGCCCAGTGCTCAGCCATGGATCTCTGCCTCTACCTCTATTCTTTGCTGGATGTAGGTTCTGTGATGACACTTAGGGTGGTTATTCATTTGATTATAGGGAAGCCCTGTTTAGGCACCCCCTCCACTATTGGTTGGAGACCTAGCCAGGGACATCCCGTGGGTTCTTGGAGGTTTCTCTAGCACCTGGTCTCTTTCCAACCACACACTGGCTTCCTCTATCGAGATATTCATCTCCCTCCATCTCTTTGCTCCTCTCACTCACTTTCTGGTTCAGACTTCCTAATGCTAGAATTGAATGTGTGTGTGTGTCCTACTCCCTGAACTTTCTGGCTAAAATCCATGGATGGCTCTATCCTCTAATCTTCAGGCAAGCTTTATTAGATACACAAAATATCACCACATGCTACATATCCAGGAAGTTGTTCATTTCTTTTAAATTTTTCAATTTTGTAGAGTATAGGTTTTTGAAAGTATGACCTAATGATTTTCTGGATTTCCTCAATGTCTGTTGTTTTGTCCTTTTCTGACTTTCAGATTTCTGATTTTGTTAATTTGGGTACTCTTTCTTTGCCTTTTTCTTAATTTGGATAAGGGCTTGTCTATCTTGTTGATTTCCTCAGTGAATCAATTCTTTGTTTCATTGATTATCTTTGTTTCTGTTTTTATTAAATTTACCCTTCAATTTGTTTATTTCCAGTCATCTACTTCTCCTTGGTGAGTTTGCTTCTTTTTGTTCTAGAGCTTTCAGATGTGCTGTTAGGTCACTAGTGTGAGATTTTTCCAAATTTCTTATGTAGGCACTTAGTGCTATGGACTTTCCTTTTAGGACTGCTTTCATTGTTTCCCATAGGTTTGAGTATGTTTGTGCCTGTAGTTTCATTGAACTCTAGGAAGTCTTTAATTTCTTTCTTGACCTAGTGGCGATTCAGTTGAGTATTGTTCAGTTTTCATGAGTTTACAGGCTTTCTGCAATGTGTGTTGTTGTTGTTGAATTCTAACTTTAAGATATGGATTCCAATTTTTTTATGTGTGGAGATTTGCTTTGGGACCAGGTAAGTATATAGTTTATTTTGGATAAGGTTCCATGAGGTGCTGAGAAGAAAGTATATTCTTTTGTGTTTGGCTGGAATGTTCTGTATATATCTGTTAAGTCCATTTGAGTCATAAAATCTGTTAATTCCATTACTTTGGCATGCTTTTCAATGGATGAAAGTGGGGTGTTAAAGTCTTCCACTATTACTGTGTGGGGTTTGATGTGTGAGTTAAGCTTTAGTAATGATTATTTTACAAATGTGCATGCCCTTGTATTGGGGCCATAAAGATTCAGAATTGAAACTTATCTTGGTGAATATTTTTTCCTGAGATAAATATGTAACACCCTCTGGATCTCTTTTGATTAATTTTAGTTTGAAGACTATTTTGTTATGCATTAGGATAGCTATGCCAGCTTGCTACTTAGGTTCATTTGTTTGGAAAATCTTTTTACAACCATTTACTTTGAGGTAATGTCAATCTTTGAAGTTGAAGTGGGTTTTTTTTTTGTAGAAGTAGTAGGATGGATCTTGCAGTAGAAGGATGGATTTTTTTTTTATATCCACTCTGTTAGCCTGTGTCTTTTTATAGGTGAGAATTGAGTCTATCAATATTAATGGGTATAAATGACCAGCGATTGTTAATTCCTCTTATTTTTTGGTTTTTGTTAGTTGTGATGGTAGTGTGTGTGTTTCTCTTCTTTAGGATTTGATGGAGTGAGCTTAACTATTGGCTCTCTTTCTGTGGGTGCAACAAACTTCCTTGGGCTGTAGTTTTCCTTATAGTATTTTCTGTAGGGCTATATTTGTGGATAAGTCTGCTTTTATCATGGAATATCTTTTCTCTGAATATGGTGATCGAAAGTTTTACTGGGTATAGTAGTCTAGTTTGAAATCCATGGTTTCTTAGTGTCTGCAAAACGTCTGGTGTGGCTTCTGCCTGTACCTATGGAGTTTGTTCTTCCAACTGGTATAGGTTTTACCTGTTCCTGTTCTTCTCACTAGTGTGAGTGGTGCTTTTGCCTATGGGATCTCCTGATGTTGCTGGAGGTGGGGGCCTATTTATGGGGAGGCTGTTCTTTTTTCAATTGGTGCAAGTGGTGTTGGTGTCTCTAGGGCTGCTCTTATTCCAAATGATGGAGGTGGTACTTGTGCCTCTAGGGGCTGCTAATTTTGTGGGGGATGGTTGGCCAGGGTGAGGATGATGGGTTTAGTGGATTTTTGTGCTGGAGTGGGTCTTGTAGGTTACAGGGTCCAATGGGTGATGGTGGTGATGGAGCAGCCTGGCTGCAGGACTCTTATCTGTTGGCCTGCTTCTAGGGTAAGATTTGGATGAGGTGTGTGGTAAGACAGGCCCCTAGAGTCAAAGAAAGTGGCTCAAACCAGTTGCCAAGTCATGCACATAATGTACTTTCTTATGATCCAAACTGGAGTCTGCTTGAGGGCCTAGCAACAGGCACTGCCAGAGTTCCTGATCATACAGAGTCTTCCTAACAACAGATGCTGTCAGAACTCTTGATTGTGCCCAGTCAATGAGAGATGGCCTGGGTGCTGGGAGGCTGGTATATAAACTCTCCTCACTGCTGAATAAATAAGTCTGCAGTCTGCTTTTTGCCTGACTCCTAGGGTCTGTGTCATTGACTCTCTGTCTTCTCAACCCTCCCCAAAGGGAACTGTTAGGACTCAGCAATATCTAGCACCCTGAACAGGGTTCTAATTACTTCCCTCTCCTCTCTTGAAGCATTAGACAATGCTTCTAAGATGGTGTTTCTTTTGGTGAGAAGGCTCCTTGATGATGTGTACTTTCAGTCCCTTTGGCAGGCAAGCATTAGGACCCTCTTCTTTCTTTTGTATTGTCTTTCAGGCTTGTTTGTCCATCCAGTTAGGAAGGTACATTTTTTTTCTGTTTCAGGTTACCCAGTGCCTCCACACAAGGGCTGACCCCTCCAGATGGAACCAAGGCTCAGCTCCCGAAAGCCATCCCTTATCTGGAGATACTATGTGGGCATACGGCTGTGGCCTAAAAAACCTTGGAAGTTCCCTACTAAGCACAAGACAGCAAGGTCTGACACAATCTTCCACCCCCGTCTTCTCTCTGACTGTTGCTTGCCTGCTGCTTTCCTCTTAAAAATGGGTAATATAACACCTCTGCCCCTTCCATGCCTGATATCACTGAAGCCTCTGATAATGAGGAGGCAGACAGTTCAGCCCTCATGAAATCTGCCAAGGAGAACACAGTTGTTATTAACATCCCGTGGTACTTTCCACTCAGCTCCACTTCCATAGCCTCTACTACAGTATTCTGTGAGTGATCTATCCTGGTACCCATCTGCTTCAGGAAGTGGAAACTCTCCCACCATGGCATGCATCTTACAATCCTCAAAGCCTGTACCACTGTCAGTACATAGGCCCATAGAAGCCTTCCCAGTCAACTTGGGTGGAAATGCTACTGTTCAACCCTGGATTCCCACCCCCATATCTGACCTCTCTCTCCTCCAGAAAGCAAGTAATGAGTCAGGCCAACATTCACCTTACTTGAACAGGTACTCCCTCAATGGGCAGTACTACTACAGACTTCCTTTGATTGGTCGGTATAGTCTGCTTAAAGCTGTGCAGGAGTCAGCCAGCTTTCTTAATTGGAAATCAGCCTATGACAATCAAGTAGAATCCCAGCCACAGATAAACATTTCACTCAACATCCCAGTGACCTATGATATGCTTACAGGGTGCAGGGAATATGATCACCCTGTACACCAGGCATGGATTGATCCTCAAGCCTACTGCCAACAAGCTTTAAACCTGGCCTTCATGGCTCTTAAAGAATGCACTTCGAGGGAGCCCTCAGCTTATTTCTGCTACCTCATTCAGACCTAGGAAAGGTCTTCACTTATTTTCTGGCTTCTGTTAATGAGGAGCTAGAATGCAGAGTAGACTCTTGTCCTACTAGAGAAATGCTAATCAAACAATTGGTTTGGGAAGGGCTTAATGTCCCCACCTGCAGTGCAGTCTCAGTGGTCCAAAATGGAGACATTCACAAATGATTGCTGGAAGAGACTCACCTTAGCACTGGTCCCATGGCTGCTTTTACCACTTCTTTGGATATTCTCCCTGTAGACAGGCAGCATGCTAATAATATCCCAAAGAGCCCCAGATAGATAGAACTTTCTGGGGATGTGGCAAACCAGGACATCTGTGGTATGACTGTCCCAGGACAAAACCAAGTACCCAAGGCCCCAGATGCAATAAGGAATTTCTTTGGGCAAATGATTGCAAATCACAGCCTGCCCAAGACACTAGACTTTTTAAACTATGGGTTGTATGCTCCTTATCCCCATCAGTAAGAGGAGGCTTTGGTAATCCAAAAATCTATTGGAAAAATGCACATTTCCCAAACTTCCCAATTCTGACTGTATATCTTGATGGACAAGTTGTCAAAAGTTTGGTGAACACGGATGGGTGTGGATGCCACCATTTTAACTGAAATTGAGGTGCTTTGCTTCTCTCTTTGGAAGTTTAAACCCAGTCCCCACCATCAGTGGTGTGGGAGGCCAACAAGATTCTAAGATGACCACCTGTTCATTTCATTTGAAGGACCTTGATTGCAGTTGGGGAACAGTTGCCCTATCATTTCCACCATGCCTAGGAACCTGTGGGGCAGAGATATTTTGGAGGATATGGGTATTGTCCTAATTACAGATGACAGGGCTTTTTTTGATGACATCAAGTTGCCTGAAAAGGCAAGTATTATGCTCCATAACTCTTCACAAGATGTTAACCCCCAGTTCTAAGGGCCACTGTCCCCATGAGATCTACCTTGATATAGACTCCAGCCTGATTCCATTGATGTGGTTCTTGGATCAAGAAGTATGGGTACAACAGTGGTCTATATTTGAACCTAAGCTGTCAATCCTAAAGAAATTAGTTGCAAAACAGCTAAATATTGGGCACATAGAACCATCCACAAGTAAACATAGTATCCCCATAGTTGTTATTTGAAACAGATCAGGACACTGTCACCTCCTGCAGGATCTTTGTGTAGTTAGTAATCAAATATAAAAAAATGGGATCCGCACAGCCAGGGCTCCCCCACCCTAGTGCTATCCCTCTATTTTACTATACTATTAGTTTTAGATATTAAGAAATGCTTTCTTCAAATTCCTTTGGTGTCACAGGATTGAAATCATTTTGCCTTTACTGTATGGGCACCAAATATGTATAAAGCTGCCCAGAGTATCAGTGGACTGTTTTACTCTGAGCAATGAAGAACAACAGTCCCACAATATGCCAATTGTATGTCTCCCAGTATTTAATTAATGTCCCAAAGCAATCCTTCTACTCCATTATATGAATGATCTCCTCCTTGCACAATCAGATGCAACCTACTTAAAGGATATTACAAGAGAGGTTTTAATGATCTCACATAATTGTATCTGATGAATTCACCAAAGTTCAAATGGTACCCCCTTTGCCTTTTTAGGATTTTCTACTAGTGAGCAGATCCATCACTTTTCTTTTAAGTTGAAAATGAAGGAATTATACTCACTCTCAGATCAACAACAATTATGTTGTTCTGCCCAGAGAATGACCCCCAGAGAGATCACTGTAGTTGAGGAATCCAAAATGCAAACACAAGGTTTATTGAGTGCACAATACAAACCAGGCAGGGAACTCGTCCACACACTTGGCTTGGAGAAGTTCCAGAGTTGAGAATACAAGTATCTTTTATAGGCAAAAACTGTGAACTGGAGTAAAAATGAGGAAACAAGAGTTAACTTGGCCTCTTGTCAGAGTGGGTCAGGGTTGGGTTTCTTCTGACTGGCCCCAGGGCAGGGTTGGAACATTCTGCAGTTGCTTAACTTGGTCAAAGTTGGTCAGGGTGGTATATGGATTTGTATTGACTGGCCTCAGGGCAGGATTGGACATTCTTCGGTTAAGCTAGGGCCCTGGCCCAGAGGTCCTTTTGGATAGCATCTTTTGCAAGTTTCTCAGAACTCAGGAGGATTTAGTCTGGGCTTTCTTTGACCTGTTTGCTAACATGGCTGTTGACTCTAAGATGGAGGAACTTTTGGTTCCTCAATGTGGCATGATTAATTGGCTTAAACCTTTCTTACATGTCCAAGAGATGAGATACCTCTATTCACTGTTGGAGGGCCCTATCTATCCTTTCACTAAAGTTAGGCTTACCCAAGAAGCTCAGTTTTGATAACAAGGTGCTCAGCATGGCCTACCAGCACTTGACATCTCTGCCTAAGAACATGCTTCTGCCTCTGGTGAGATGTAGAGACCCTATCTCCCTTCAAAGGCAGCTACAAGCCCCTCCTAATGACCTATGAGAGAGGATATGCTTGTGTTTTTCCTTAGAGTGCCACTATACCAATATGAGTCCCAGAAAGAGATGTGTGCCTGGCCGTGGATCAACCTGCTTCTATCAAGGAGAAAATAACCCAGCATAAGTAATGTATATATTCCCTTTCTTGCTCTCATTATTCTTTTAAAAGCTGAAGACGTGAACTCTGAGTTTTCTTCATTTTGTGTAATGTCTTTTGAGATGAGCAATGTTAGTTTAACACACCAGGGACTGTCTAAATATATTAAAGGCCTATGGTCAGATAATCAAAGAAGTATGGCCCAAGCTCAGGGTCCTCTATGAATCTAGTGTTCCCCCTGACAGGTTTCAACCAGAAGACTGGGTTCACCTTAAGAGACATTGCCTAGGGTCCTTAGAACTCATTCTGCTGACCATGTCCAAAGCCATCAAGGTTAACAGCATAGTCACCTGGATTCACCATTCCCATGCCAGGCCAGCAGACCCCTTCACACTCAAAAAAGATTTCCAGAATAAAAGATAAAAAAAAAAAATCCAGACACCTCCCTCAAAGTGATAGCATAGTTCCTACTGATGATTTTGCCTGCTGAGACTGAGGCCTCAGAAAGTCCACAGACCCCTTGGAGTTAGACCTAGATAAAACTAGAGATGAAAAAGTCCCATGATTAAAACTCTCAGGAACCAGTCAGACAGGAAAATGTAAAGGCATAAATTTATCCTTAGAAAGCTTTGTTTAAGAGAAGTGTTTGGTGCCTGAGGGTGGGGCCCAGGTCTGGGAGTGAGCCTGACAGCCAATAGATTCAAAAGCTATGTTTGCACCAAAAGTTCAGCCAATAGCTACCATACCCCGAGCCCCTTTGCCCAATCTTGAAATGCCAAGATGTGCAGCACCACACTTCTGTAGGCTTTTCTTTAAAACCCTTCACCTCAGGGCTTGAGGCTGATAACCCTTTGCTGTGTCTGAACAAAGGGTATCGACCTGGGTTCGTTTGGTACCTGTTCATAACAATAAAAACCCTCATGCATTTGCATCAAGTCCAACTCCCTGTTGGTCTTTTGGATCCCTTGACACAGGTACAACAGACATCACCCCTGGGCTAGTAGTCAGTGGGTAAGAGCCTGTTTGGCAAGCCAACATAAGACAGGCACAGTCCAGTTGCTGAGCCCCAATGAGGCAGGGTTAACAAGGCCAGAGCTCCCATGTAATAAAATGAAAGGGTGGATATGTCATAAGACAGGCCTTTAGAGTCAACAATGTTGCCTCAAACTAGTTGCCAAGGCATGCATATAACATACTTCCTTATGAGCCAACTTCAAGTTGGCCCAAGGACCTAGCAACAGGTGTTACCCAGAGTTCTTGACTGTGTAGTGTCTTCCTAGCAACAGATGCTGTCAGATCTCCTGAGGGACAGTCATGCAATGTGACCATATCATGCCCTGCTAATGAGGGAGGGTCACACACTATCACTAGATGAGTGTGTTGTCAGGATTCCTGATCATGCCCAGCCAATGGAGGGATGTCCATGCAATGTCACCAGATCATCCCCAGCCAATGAAGGATGTCCTAGTTGCTGAGAAGGGTGTATATAAGGTTCTCCTTGTTGCTGAAAAGGTGACTCTCCAGTCTGCTTTTTGTCTGACTCCCAGGGTCTGTTTAACTGACTCCCTGTCTTCTCATCTACTTTCCCAAGGCAACTGTTAGGACCCAGCAACAGAGGGGCATGGGATGTGCCCTGGGGCTTAGGACTTAGAGATTGGGGAAGTTTAGAGATTTTGGTGATGTGTCTTTTGGGGGAGTTCACATCTGAAAGTCTTCAGAGAATTGGATCAGCTCCATTTATGACTATTCTTACACAATCATAATTTTGATTTGTCAAACCTTATAAAGCTAACTACTAGAAAGAGACTAGCATACTAAGTGTTCAGAACATCAAGGTTCATAGTGATTTTAGAACCTCAAACAAATCTCCTATGCTGGAAAAAGCTTCTGAACTCTTGTTAAAAGTTATTAGTACAAATGTATTTCAGAATAGCTGATGAGTACTAGTCTATATGCCATTTTGCTAATTATATAAAGCATTTGATTTTAAGTTATAAAGTATTTCTTCTATTACCATCACAGCTGTAAAACTGTTCATTGCCCAATCATAGTCTCTTAGATACTGACCACAAAATAACCAATTACACAAATTCTTTTTTTTAATCCCACCTTTTACTTTTTTACCCAACCATATAGATTTTATGGCCAGTTGGATTACCCATGTATAATCTTGCCCTTCTTTATCCCTTTTTCAAACCAATTGACATCATCTTGTCATCATTGTTCTTTGGTTTACACTGTCTACCATTATATGCTCATTGTAATTTTTGAAACAGTTATTATACCTTTGCCAGGCCCAAATCCTCAGAATTCTACAGCAGTTTTTTTTTTAATTTTTCATTTTCTAAACTGGCCATATATCTGTTGACAAATTTTAGTTACACTTTATAGACTAAGTATGTATGATGGCATTGTAAATTTGTAATATAAATTTAATCCAGAACCAAGTACAGGAATTATAGTATAAATTTAATCTGGAACAAAACACATCTGTGTTTTTTGGTTACTGGAATACCCTTTCTATTCTAAAGCACAGTTATTAGGAGACACACTTAAAGTGATTTTAAAAATGGGGAAAAGGGAATGTTACTGTGAATATCTCTGATATTGCCACATTATATCATATCAAGTGCTATACTGGAAAATGAGGACCCCCTGATCATCATGTTTGGTTCCTGGAGATTTGTCTCAAAAATGATTTGTGTTGTGACAATTAGCTTGGATGCAGCCAGCCTAGAAGCCCATGACAGAAAGTGTGGCCAACTGATGTGTTTGGGGAAGTTTCACTGTGTGTATACAGTTCTTACAAGGTTCCTTCTCTCCATGAAGCTATGTGACAATCTGTGTTAATATTCTATTGCTGAGAAGAGACACAATGACCATGACAGCTCTTATAAAACAAAGTATTTAATTGGGGCTCTGTAAAATGAGGTTTCTAACTGGTCTGGCCAGAGGTCCAGAAGTTTGGACCCTCTCTTAGCTCCAAGTAATCATATAAAGGCTTATATTAATTTCATGCTGTTCCGCCTATGGCTCAGGAATATTGCTAGCTAGCTATTGCATCTTAATTTAATCAATTTTCATTAATCTGTCTTGCCACAAGGCCTGTGGTTTACCTACGTTATTTTTATATGTTGATTCTTAGGCAGCTGGATGGCATCTCCTTTGACTCTACCCTCCTTCCCCTATCTATGCTCTGATTTCCCTGCCTACTTCTAAGATGTCTGCCATAGGCCAAAACAGTCTCTTTATTAAAGAATGATATTTACACCATATAGAAAGACATCTTACATCAGTGCTCACTTACAGTTCCAGAGATTTAGTCCATTATCCTCATGGCAGGGAGCATGACAGCACACAAACAGACATGGTAGCTGAGAGTTCTACATCTGGATCTTAAGACATCAAGAAGAGAGTGATCCAGTGGACCTGGGTTGGGCTTATGAAACCTCAAATCCTAATACTAGAGACACATTTCCTCTATCAATACCACACCTACCCAACAATACAATACTCACTCTAATAAGGTCACACCTCCTAATGCTTACAAATAGTGCCACTCCTTAAGCATTCAAATCTATGAGCCTATGGGGCCATTCTTACTCAAACCACACATTCCACTCCCTGGCACCTATAGACTTATGCCATATCATAATGCAGAAATGCACTCAGTCCAACTTCAAAAGTCCTCATAATCTATAACAATCTTAATACTGTTCACAATTCAAAGGCTCTTCTGAGATTCCAGGCAGTCTGTCTCTTAACTGTAACTTCTGTAAAATAAAAATTTTAAAAAGTCATATTCTTCCAACATACAATGGCACAAAATACACTCTATTCTAAAAGGAGAGAAATGAGGGACAGTGAGGAAATACTGGAACAAAGCAAGACTGAAAAACCAGCTGGGTAAACTTTAAACTCGCCATCACCATGTCTGATGTAAAAGCACTCTTAGATTTCCAATCCCTTTCAGCATTGTTGATTGCAACACACTTATATCTTCCATCCTGGATCCACACCTAATCTACAGCTTTCCTTGGCAGTTATCTCATGGCTCTGGTATCTCCAACATCTTGAAGTCTCCAAAGCAATCTAGATTTCACTTTAATAACTTCATGTAATAGCCTCTCTGGGCCTCCATGCAGGACACATGCATGGTCTCATCAGCTTTACTTAGCCATGAAGAGAGAGTGGTTTCTGGGGCTAGAACTTAGCTCCCTTGTTTAAATACATTTTCAACATCTTTCTGGTTTTTGGTGGTTTCCTTTATTGCTTAAGCTTTTCTTTAATTCCTTTTCACAAGTTGGAAGAAGCTTAGTTTGGTGGTACCCTGCCCTGAAGCTACCACTCCTTTTATTCTATTTAGTACTAGGCTTTTCTCTACACTTTATACCTCCTTGAGCACTTGACTTAGCTCCATTATACTTTCTGATGTTCCCTTTCTCCTCAAACTGTACATTTTGTATTTGACTTCCTTAGTGTACTCCTTTTCACTATAGATATGCATAAAAGTAAATAGTAATAACCATATAACACAGTCAATACTAGGCTATCTTGCAATCTCATCTGTCAATGGTATTAATCTAAAACTCTTCAATTTAGCCTTAGGCAGATTTGTTTTGGACACGTTTTATCATCACAAAAACAAACTTCTAGGCTACTTACTTATTCTTCCCCTCTGAAACTTCTTGACCTAAGAAACCACAGTCAAAATTTCCTTCATCACTGTCTTCCATGTTCCCACTGGTATGCCTTATTAATCCCCTCATAAAGTATTCAGATGTGCTAATCCAAAGTCCCCAAGTCCACATTATACCCAAAGAAAGCCTAATCAGGCCTGTCACAGGAATATTCTACAGTCCTAGTATTAAGTTTCCTCTTAATGTTCTATTGTTGTGAAGATACACTATGAGTATGACAACTCTTATAAAAGAAAGTATTTAATTGGGGCTGCTTATAGTTTCATAGGTTTAGTACACTATCCTCATGGCAGGGAGTAGGGTGGTAGGCAGGCAGACATGGTAACTGAGAGTTCTATATCTGGATATGAAGACAGTAGAAAAAGAGAGCCATTAGGCCTGGCTTGCATTTCTGAAACTCCAAAGTCCACCTCTGGCAATACATTTCCTCCAACAAGGCCACACCTATCCCAAGCAGGCCATGCCTACTTCAAATAGTGCCACTCTCTAAGCATTCAAATATATGAGCCTATGGAGGCCATCCTTATTCAAACTACCACAGAGACTATCCATTTTAGTATTGTGGAATCATTACCATATCTGTAGTTCAATCCTGTCAAAAACTTTATTATGTGATACATAACTGCACATAATGCACTATTGTTGATTTATCTTTAGTATGCAATAGAACACCACATCTTTTCATTGTTCAAGTTTTGTACACATATATGATGAATTTGGTCATTTCCACCTCCTATTTCTTGTCCAAACATGGGTGGGAGGAAACTGAATAGGGCAAGGATAATATACCAATGGATATACCACTAAAGAAAATAATAACCCCTTTCACGACAGTTAACTGCCATAGTTAACTGTCAAGAAGGGGGTTGGGCATCTTGGTCACTTATCTATCCAAGAGAAAATATTAATGCATCTAGTCTTATATACGTCTTGTGTAGATAACCACAAGTAAACTCATGAGTGCAATGATTTCTGGTGTCTAGAAAACGGAATTTTGCTCTATCTTCCCATCCTCTCTTTTACTTTCTTCCATTCTGCTTTGCATATGTTCCCTGATCCTTGGAGGGGATGTTGAAAGATAAGCACTTCACCATCAACTATTATTATTGGCATTTTGTTCAGCAATAGATTTATTCCCATTGTTGTATGAAGATTATCTGATGATGTAGAAATACACTAGGAGAATACACAAAGGAAACATTTTAAGATATTAATATAAATAATAAAATAAAGTCAAATATCATCAAATTGAACTAATATAAAGGAAATAACCAATACAATGAAGAGACCACACACAAAGTGCAATAAAAATACTTATCAGAAAATAATTCATCTGAAAAATTATATAAAATATATATAGATTATCATTAAGGAAGTTGCTATTATTAACCCAAAATGAGTCATCTATAAACTAGCTATTGTGAATCTGCAGCAAGAAACTTGAGTATGTAGTTTTCTATACTGCATGTGGCCTTTGTTTTATCTAGAAATATATACATAGGGATGATGGGGCTGAAATATACAGTAGTTCTATTTTAGTCTGTTGAGTGATCTATATATTGATATCCATAGTGGCTACACTAACATTGTCATCAGTAATATATAGGGAATCTTATCTAGTACCAACCCAACATTTTTAGCAACACTTTATGTTTTTTTACTTTTTTTTTTTTTTTTGGAAGGCCTTCTAAGTGATATAATGGTAGAAGCCACAGAGTAGAAGCTGCTGGAAAAGTCTCTGGGACTGAGGCTGGGAAGTAAGTACAGCACTCAGGATGAGCAAAAGATTCCAGTTCTACAAACAAGCAAAAGTCCTAGTATTTGGTATTGACTACCATCATGGCCCATCTAGTCCAGCAAGCCAAGCTAATAAAGAACACTTTTCGGAGGAATCTTAGAAACAGTACTCCTGGGAAAAGGTATAAATTATCCATAAGAAAAATTTCCATCAATCTAGTACTCCCAAATATACAAATATTAAAAATCTCCCATATATGCAACAGGTGGAGATGAAAAACAAAGGTGATATGGTGGCTCAGCTTTGCTGGATTCTTGTCAAAAAGCTGTGCGATCATTATAACTTTGGCCATTCTCATTTTTAGTTTGTTAAGAATCTGTTGTGGTATGTAAAACTTTCTTCAGTCCATGGAAGACTAAAAGAATGACTAGAAAGACAAGAATCAAAATAAGCACAACTTCCAGGATTACTCCCAAATTAATAATGATAGTAGGTCAAATGCTCTGTCCTGAAACCAAAAGTGAGATATTGTTAAAAAAAAAAAAGAAGGAAAGAAAAGGAAGAAAGAAAGAAAGAAAGAAAGAAAGAAAGAAAGAAAGAAAGAAAGAAAGAAAGAAAGAAAGAAAGAAATTTTGCAACCTCTGGAGTCAAGGTGGACTCCAAATGTACTGAACTAATGGTTGTAATATGTTGGTACAAAGACAGTGTGTTTATAGCTAGTTTAGAGCTATTCCATAGGCAATGGAGGTGTGACATAAGGACCTGTGCCTAGGTTTTCTTAGAAGTATTTGTAGGGAAGTGAAATGACACAAATCTGTTGAAATTGTGAACGACAAGAGACAGTTAATGGTTCCCCACAAGTAGAATTGCTTTTTACAAAGTTTTTACCCTATCCTTTAAATTTTATCATTTCTTTTTGCCTACACAACAGACAGCTCTAGATAATATGTGAGTTACATTCTGAGGGTCACATTGTATTTCTTCAATAAAAAATAAGAATCAGAGCCATTCTAATAACACCCCCAAATCACTTGGTTTCTCTCAGACTTTGGATGTCACACTGACTGGGCAGTTGGCTCAAGAGAACTTGCTAAGAGCCAGCCTCCTGTATCACCTTTCTTGAAAGGAATCCACAGAATCGCAGGTATTAGACTTTTCTATCGGGGGGGGGGGGGATCTTAATTTTCAGGAATTATGGAAAAGGAAAACATACATACATCTCCAGCATGTCAAGATCTCACCTAGGTTATTAATGAAGGGCAAGACTTCAGCAGGTTAGAGAAACTTCAGAAAAGATACAAATTTCTGTCCTTCTAATTGTCTTCTGAGGACTAAAGAATGTCTTATTACCACACAATGAGATCTAAAGATTGTTAAATTAACAAACTAAAAGCGGGGAGATGGCACAGCCATCTAATGAGAATGGCCAAAGTTATAATAATAGCACAGATGTTTTAAAAGGATCCAGCAAAGTTGAGCCACATGATGAACACTGTACCACCTTTGGTTTTCATCTCCACCTGTTGCATACTTTGGAGACTTTTAATATTTGTACATTTGGAGATATTGGGTTGATAGAAATTTTCTTATGAATTCTTTATGCCTTGTCCTAGGAGTACTTCCTCTAAGCATTCCCAGGACAATCCCTAACATAGCACCTTTCCTGTTTTTAGGGAGGTATCTTTATCTACTTAATGGTCTTCCTTATGCCTTGGAGGTTGTGATACGAATAAAGAAGCCAGGAGTCTCTTTATGAGGCCATGAGACATTTTTCAAACATCTCTCCCTGTACTTACTTATTCAGGAACAAGTTAGTCAAAACAAAGTAAACTTAAGACCAACAAGATTCCATGGGCTAAAGGAGTTGGCCACAGATCAAATTACAAGCCTCTTCCTACTATACACTCTGGCAATTACATGACATATACAGCCAAAAAGTTAGAATAGCTGAAATTACCTCTGTCCTATACAGAGACTTACATTGATGAGCAAAGTATGTAATAGAAAGATGATGAAAGCATAAGATGTCAGGACCTCCCTTTCTTAGATAAGTTAGCACATGCAAAGCTACTGTGGTATCCCATAACCATGGAACAACAGAATGCCAGGATTAGACAAATGAACATATTTTATAAATTGTAAGCATTGCATTATGCCAGAATTTGAATAATAACTGCAGCAGCTTTGCCTTGAAAAGTTTTCTTGAGCATGTTGACTATTTAAGAGTTAGTAATACATTGTTTGGGACAAGGCAATATGCCCAGGCTAGCTGGAAGATTTTGTTTTGGTCTAGCATCCTTGAGACAACCAAGGCTACCAGCATGAGAACAGACTGTCATATACCTCTAGATTCTTAAAAATTAGGTTATGGGTCAGTGAGTAAAATGATAACTCTGTTCATCAATGATGTGAAAATTTGAAGGAAAATAATTGAAATGATAACTCTGTTCTGTCATAGTTTATTAATGATGACTAAAAGGTGAGAAAGAAAAAGTGAAGCACATGTCCATGCACAAAAATATGATCTATGTTTTTGAACAACATGAATCTATGCCTGCTCACTAAATTTTACATAAATATAAAAGCACTCTGGCTGTGAATCAGTCAGTCAGGACTGCAAGATTCTCCAGACCACCACAACTGGCTCACTTCTTCCAACACTCACTTCTTAATCCTCTGCAGGGCCCTGTCTAGAGTCGGGGATGGCCCCAGGCAATGAGATGGAATCTCAAATTATGTAATCAGCCTAGATGCCCAACAACAGATGAATGGGTTAAAAATATAGTACATGTATACAGTGGTATTAGAATCTACCTTTAGAAACAAAATCTCAGGCTTTCTTTCCTGGGGAGGAAGGAATCAGTTCGGATGAGGTTTTGATTATCACATAGGTGTGCATTTGTTACTCTGCTTACTGAAAAGATGTGTTAATGTTCTTTCAACATGTGAGTATTTCATTTTGAAAGACATTTTCAAAGTGAACAAAAAACCTTATATTGCCTGTCTGTATCCTATTTATAGGAAATTGGCTTTAAATACAAGTTGAAGGTTTGTGAAAAAGAACAATGGGGAATAGTGGAACAACAAGGAGGAAGTGGGGGAAAGGAAGAAATAAAAGAAAGCAGGGAAGAGGGATGAATAGAAATACAATATGCAGACATTTAAGTAATGAAACCAATTGTTTCGTGTGTTAACTTACAAATTAACAAAAATAAAAAATAATTAATAAAACATGATAAATAAATTTATAGTTTTATATTGACACTATTAAAGTTATGTTTTAAATAAACAATTCTAGAGAAAAAGAGGATGATTACATAATTTATAAGGACTACTTCCCCAGTAATATGAGATTGTTGTTAAGGTGTGTTCAATACTTGTTCAATAAACAACAGAGTTTCAAAATACATGATATGAAATATTCATGAGTAATAAAGCCAAAATAGAAAATTCCACAGTTATGAATGAAAACCTCAACACATTTCTTCCAATATGTGATAGAACATATATTTAGAAATTATGCTGAAGAATTCAACAAAACATAACAACTAGGCAAAGAAAAATGTGTAATATAAACAGTATTTTAATTACTAAGTAACTTGAAATTATGGTTTAAATTCTTCCTATATAAAATGCCATAATGCTGATTATTTCACTGTACAGTTTTATTAAATATTTGAAGAAATAATTCCAGTTTTCTACAGTGACTTCTGGAAAGCAGAAAAATATTTTTAAGCACTTTTCAAATTTAGCATTACTTTGATTGTGTATGAGAAAAACTACACTAGTAGAAACTGTAGAATAATATATCACAAAAATAGGCACAGAGAGTTAACAAACCACTAGCAAATTTAATCCACAAAAAGAAAAAGAAAAATGCAACAAATTGAAGATTATTGTTGGAAAACATTACTGAAAAAATATTCAAAAATCAATTTATATAATCTATACTATTGTAGAGCAACATACCACAATAATTTCAATGGCACTGTAAAGTTTTTGAGAAATTCATAGCCATTCATAATTAGGAATACAAAACATCTTTCTCAATTTTCTAAGAAAACACTTGTCAAGATGTAATGAAGGCAAATCGTGAATACTTGTCATTAGAGAGAACACATGAATAAGAAATAAACACATGACGGTGATATGATCAGTCATTAAGCTTTATAAAAATGAATGTTGTAACCATGATGATATATGTATCTCTAAATAGACTTTATACATATTAAAATCATCAAAATGAAAAACATTCTGGTAATGTATAATGGTACAGTTGCTTAAGAAAATGTCTGGCCATTATTTATAAAATAGAATGTGTACCTTTTGTGTAACTAAGCAGTGATATTTCTTGGAAATTTACTCTTTTTGTTTTTGGTGTTTTAATACAAGTTCTCCCTATGTAACCAATACTGGCCTCAAACTCATAGTCATCTTGTCTTACTTCTCTCTTCTTTTTTCAATGATTTATTGACTTATTTTTATTATGTATTTCTTGTTAACTTACAGAGAATTATCTTATTGTACCAATTTTCAAACAAAATTTGCCTTTCTTTCTCTCCAATTCTTCCCTATTCCTCCTTCTCACACTCAGTTACCTACTTCCTGCTTTTGTGTCCTCTGTGACTTTCTTCTGATCCCATTCCTCAGCCTATCCTATTCACCTCTCGTGGTGGTCTTCTGTCTAGTGTCATAGTCTGTACCCACTATTCTAACTCCTTATTTACACACATTTAAAGTTGGGATATATAAATGAAAGAGAACATTTATCATTCTGAGCCTGGGTCATCTCACTTAATATTTTCCAGCTCCACCCATTTCCATGAAATTTTCATAATTTTGTATTTCTTAAGAGCTGGGCAAAATTCTATTGTGTATTGGACTACAATTTCCTTATCCATTCATCTGATGATGGTCGTCTGATAATAAGAATCAAGGCTGGTTTCACTTTCTTTCTATTGTGATAATGCAGCAATAAACACGAATGTGCAAATATCGCTGTGATATGACATAGAGACCTTCGCATATATGCCCAGGACTAGTATAGCTGGGTCATGTAATAGCTATATATTTTTTAAAATTTTTGAGAGAATGCCACTCTGGTTTCCACAGTGTTTGCCTCTGTTTCTTAAGTGTTGGGATTACAGGTATATGTTGCCACCACCCCTAAGAATTTACTCTAGAAGAAGGAAGACTTATACTCTCTGAAAACTATTATATGAATGTCCATCATATCTATTTCAAAAGGAAGACTGGGAACATAGCAAAGAATGATCGCACCAAACCAAGATAGAAACTCAGTAGGGCCAACACCAAATTCTGCAAACCCTGTGTTTTCCATCTGGGGCTCATGATGAAATTATGTGCAGTAGAAAGGACTTACCCAGGTAGTTCCGCTCCTCTACCTCTGCTTGTAAAATCAGACAGCTTCTCTAATTGAGCCAAATTCATTATATGTCTGCAGTTTTCCTTGGGATATATCACATGGTTTTGACATCAACATCCTTGACTCTCCATTGATATACATGTTTAACCTTGACAGCTTCATACAATGGCCTCATAGAATTTTCTTTAGGGACTCCAAACCTTTCACACATTATCTGGCCTCAGTAGCTCTGTGGAATTATGGTTCACAACTCCATGACACTCTCGGTATTTCCATATATCATACACACCAAACAAGAACCATAGGGCCAACATTGTGAAGTTTAGTTGCAATCTCTAGATGGAGCCTGGACCCTGTGAACTACAGTCACATCAGCCTCTGTGTACTAATCTTGAGGAAACATCTTCTTTCTGTAGCATTCCCACTTTAGGTCCTGTCCTTACAAATAAATTGTTTTGTTATTTTTTTATTTTAAAAAGTATTATGTTTATCTATGTATCCCCCTACTCCCTCTCCCTTTCCTCCTCCCAATCCCTCCCAGTCAGCTTTCAGCTTCGCCCTGCCCAACCCCCATCCCCTCTCCCCAAAGGGCAAGAAGTCCCAAGGTGGGTCAGCTCAGCGTGGCACATCCATTTCAGGCAAGTCTGATTTCCTCATCCCTAAATCAAGGCTGGACAAACACATTTTTATTTTTGTAAGTTGAAGCCTTTTATGGGTGGGTTCTTGATGAGGGCATCTTATTGTACCAAGGCAGACTAAAAGGTTTCTCCTAACCATAAAGCCTTTTTGTGAGTATGATTTTAAACATGTTAAATAAAGGACTTTTCCTTGATAATCCACATTCCTTCTATCTCTGTGGCTCACTTGTGGCTTTGGAGCTTTTTTGGTGGAGATCTTGATAAAAGCAGTGAGTGACAACCATGCTGTGTTGTTCTGTCTTGGTATATTTCCTCTGCCAAACAAATTAGTTCATTATCCCTACATTCAGCTTCATTAAGATTCTCAGGGCATGAACAGAATGCAGACAGATTAATGGCATGAACATCACACAAATGATTTCTAGGCTGGTTGTCAATATAGTCTTTGATCCCTTCTGAAGTCTCATGAGCTATGCCTCCACTGTCAGTATTTCTGTTGGAATTCTGGACTTTGAAACTCCTATCAGAACAGACCATTAAGGAATGCTAATAGCTCTTGAGGGATTTTCTAGTCCAAAATCCCAAACTCTGACATGTTCCACACCATAAGGCTCATCACAGCAGCAAACCTATTTCTGTATACCAGTTTTCTGTATTAGTAATTTTCTTATTGCTGTGATAAAATACCTAACAAGAAGCTATTTAATGGACGAAGGATATTACAGCTTGTAGTTTGAGGGGATACATTCCTACATGACAGGAAAGAAACAAAAGGCTAGCTTGTCATATGGCATCTACAGTCAGGAAGCAATGTGAGATGAATACTGATACTTCACTTTCTCCCAGCCCAGTTACACGGTATCTTACCTTCATTAATCTTATTTAGAAAATCCTTTACAGATATGCACAGATGCCAAGGACCATAGGAATACATAGCAGCAGGTGACAACTAGTGTTCAATAAGTTGACCCACCAGATATATAATTCCTTGAACAGGAACCCACCTGGCAGAACCATGGGATCACTGACTGTTGCTGACGAATTGTTTTCTGTCTGTAACATTCTCAGGTGCCACTGCTGTACCTTCCTAATAAGAACAGCTGTGGGGTTCTTTCCATAGTCCATTGGTAGTGTGTTTTACATCACTGGGCACACTTATAGTTGTGGATAGTCAGGAAAGTTTATTTCTGGTGCATAGAAATAATACCAGAATATTCATTTTTACTGACACAGGAAAGTAACAGTATTCTCAGTCTCAAAGACAACTAATTTCAGACTTCAGAACAAATTCTTCATAATAAACTGCTCCTACAGAATAAACACAAAGACTAATTCCCAGGTGTTGTTTATTGGTAAATCAAGGCCAGGTTGTTTTGAGACATGCAATTGTTGCCTTTCTGCACGTACCCTGACCACTCAAGGTTCAACCTGCTACTGTTATTGTTAAGTCCTGAATTTCAATGTCATTCTCTGTCTGGGAAAAAAGTCACATGCAAGGCCAAGCATTTACACTGGCCGGTCTTTGTGACCTTGCTGCATGAGAATAACTATATGACTCCATGTATTATGAGAATGGGTTGGATCCTGAAAATGTATCATGTAATTGTCAAGAGTTTGGCTAAGGATAAAGGCAGCAGCAGCAACGTTGAAGAGAAGAGAGAAGAAGGAAAGAGCATGTATGAATCAGAGTGTGTAAGAGCAGCAGAAATACAGGGACGAAGCTGTGCAGAATGTGAGTGTATGTTTGCTGAGTGAGAGATGAAGAAGAAGCCTAAAGAGGGTGTAAGAGATGTGTGAGAGAATGAATGGATGAGAGAGTGATCAAAGAGTGAATGAATGATGTAAAAGAAGCATGTGTGTGAATGAGTGTGTGAGAGATAAAGCTGTGAGAAAGAGCTGCTGCTCTGTATAGGAACTGTGCAAAGAGCTGTATGAGAGTGTGTAAGATAAAGCATTTTATGGTGTGAGAGCTATGAATATGAGATGAATATCTATGGCTGTGTGGAGAATTATAACTGTGTGGATGCAAGGAAGAAGCTTCATAAAAAGATATGTAGAAGAGTAATGCATGTAAAAGAAATGCAAAGTCATATGAAAATAGACGTAACTGTATAAAGATGTATGGCTGTATGCATGCAAAGAAAGATATGTAGATATATGTACAGAATGTAAATAGTGTGGAGATTTGTAACTGTGTGGAGACAGAATCAGAGACCATTTTTAAGTTGAAAAAAGAAAGCATCAGAAAGTGTGTATGTTTCCTTATTTTACCAGTTAGTTAGATGGAGGTTTATTCTTAATTACCCTCAGATAAAAAGTTTCTTATCCTTTGCTACTCTGAGGCATTCCTTTTATCACCTTGGAGTGGATCATGGGAGCTTGCCCAGAGATTTGTCTCCAAGGTGATTCTAGATCCTATCACTTTGACAATCAATGAATCATCATATTTATTGTATATGAATGTAATTTTATTATTTTGAATCAATTGGGGAATTTGTAGTTTTACTTAATTTATTTATCCCATTTTATTCTTACTTTTATCCAGAATAAAACTAATATATTTATAGGTGGATTTTGTAAAACAATCTGTATGTCCATTCTCATTCTGCAGCCCACTTTCATAATCAGAACTTATCAGGATTAATACTGCTCTGCCATTTAAGATTTATAAAAATAAATGTTATATTTTCAAATGCCTATCTTGTCTTGTCACTCAAAAAATATTCTATAACCTCATACAAATGAGGTTAAAAAATATATATTGATCTCTTATCTATCAGCCTCCTATATTTAACTTGATTTTCACACAAATCTGTACTTTTTAAACCACTTTTGAATCCTCCTACTCTTTCATATTTTTGTTCAAATTCTCTTGCCAATTTTTTGGCATTCTATATCACTTCTAAACTCAATTGAAGTGTTTATAAATTTTTAGGAAAGAAGTGTTAAAGAAACATCATGGTATTGATATAAAACACAATATTATCTTAAATTCATCACTAACACCAGGGATTAATGCCATAGTCCATGGCATAATAAAGCAGATGGCAATTAATAACGCAGATGTCAATCCACTAGATGACTAATTCTGTGATGGAAAAACTTCATTTCAAGCTGGGATTATAAGGCCATAGACTCTGAATGCTGTTTGCTTTTGTCTGTAATTTCACATGTGCAAAAACAGTTGTGGAATCTCCTCACTACCTGTAGTGTAGTATGTAGTCTCATGTAAAGTGTAAATGTAACCTTATGATTATATATCAATGTTATGGGCATTTATTCTTTGAACTGCCTAAAAGATGACTACTCATTTATCTGTATTGTCCATTTGATATCTATAATGTCAACTCACATAGAGTTTGATGAGTAAATTGAATACAAAGAGTTACTACACTAGTCAGGAATTTTAAATCCTAAGAACTGTTTAAATTGAGAGCTCAGGGTAATATAAGAAAACAGTTGCATCTTCCCAGCTCTAGATAGCTGATTTAAGGCTTCAAAGTAATTTTAGATTAAGACCAGATTGCCTTGCTAATGGATTTTAAGATAGACATTACCAGAAATAGCAGTCTAGTTCGCAAGGACATACTGAGTTATCTGGCTAGGTCATAAATTCAAAAAAGCCCAATTATTGCTAACTGACTAATGTCTTAGTCCTTGCACCTATTCCTGACTTCAATTTGTGAAAATATATTCTGAGTAGTCAAGAGTACAAAAAATAACTTGATTCTGTAACTCCTAACGAGGGTTGAAGGTGTTCTTAGGTAATCAGAAGTTACACATAGGATTAAAAAAAATATTTAAAGATTTAAAAATGCTTTTGTTGTCATTGTGCTATTGGAGAAAGCCCTAGTGAGCTCATATTAAGAAAATTAAGGCACAACTGAGTTCTTACCAAAGCATTTTATGACACAGCTCTCTTTCTGTAAACACTTAAAGAAAGCCTAGCATTTATGCTAATTGCAAAATTAGATAATATAATAACAGATTTTTTACTTACAGTTGCAGTTGCACTTTACAGCAAATTAAGAAGTTGAGATGTATTAGTTGAATGTTATTAGGATGACACTATTTCTTATTGTTTACTGAAATACGACCTTAAAATGTAACTCCTATATTCAGCATGAAAGAAGCTATTGGGTATATGTAGCTATTGACACAAAGAAGATGGAGAAAGCCAACATTAGAAAATATACAGAGAAGACAAGATGAGAAAATATTTTAACATAAGAGAAAAAAAGTTAGCTTTGATACATGTGTGAGTTTTATATCACTACTAAGGACCCTCAGATAAAAAAGTTTCCTGCTGCCCTTGCTACTCTGTGGTATTCTTTTTACAACCCTGAAGCAGCCCCTGGGAGCTAGTCTATAAGGATGCATTAGATTTACTTATGAAAACTTATGAATCATTAAAAAGGCCAAATTGTTATTTCTTTAAATATCTTCTGTGTCATTTTATTTGCCCTATAATTTTGTCATTCCATTTTACATTGATCTTATGCTTACCTTCATTCTTGATATTTTTAAATTTATGTTCTAGTCCTCTTAAATTTTCACATTCACCAATCATTTTCAAACATACTTAATGAACTAATAAATCCATCCATTTAACTTTTTAATACTTTACTGACATTTAAATGTTATTTTTACAATTGATATATGCCTTATTATGTTTTAAATTCTTTGCTGAATTTTTAGCTTGGAATTTACTTCATTCTACATAATAATTATTGTTATTTTATAGCTTAGTTTAACAATATTTTGTGATCTTTGTGTATTTGTTTTTTCTAATATTTTTCTTTATTCTTTGAAAAATTTTATATATGTATCCTGTTTATATCCATCTTCCTACTGCTCCCTTGTAATTCTCCTTGTGATTCCCCCTGATATATCACCTTTTAAACTTCAAGTCCTTTATTTCATATTTATAATCTACTGAAATCAATTAGTGTTGCCCATATGTGGGTTGGTTGATATTATCCATGGGGCATAGGCAACCTACTAATGGCCACATCCCTAATGCTCAAAGAAAAGTGAGCTTCTCTGTTGTGGAATATTAGTTAAAGACTTGCTTATGCTGTAGATCATTTGTTTAATAATGCAAAAATGTGTTGCATTCTATTATGTTACTTTTTTAACTCTGGGAAGCTGTGTTATGTCTGTCTAAAACATTTGATCTATCTAGTAAAAAGCTGAATGGCCAATAGAAAGGCAAGAAAAAATATAGGCAGGGCTGGCAGGCAGAGAGAATAGATAGAAGAAAAAAAAAGAGGAGATGGAGGAGCGAAAGAAGAAGAGGAGGACTCCAGGAGCCAACTACCCAGCCAGAGTAAGACATAAATAAAAGTATATAGAATAGAAAAAGATCAAAGCTCAGAAGCAAAAAGTAGATTGGATAATTTAAGTTCAGAAAATCTGGCTAGCACAAGCCAAGCTAAGGCTGCACATTTACAAGTAACAGTAAGTCTCCATTTTTTATTTGAGAGTTTCTTGATCTAGAGGGTGGGTCTAGGTGACCCCTCCACCATCAATGCTTAAAGTTTGAGTGGGTTTATTTTGTGTAAGTCTTTTGCAGGTTACCACAGTTGCTGTAAGTACATGAGGGCAATAGTGGCACTTCATAGCACTTTTACCCATCCTCCAGCTCTTTTGACTTCCTTTTACATGCTGTTACCCAAGTCCTGAAAGAGGATTGATAAAGACTTCACTTGTAGTACTGATCATTCATGGCTGTTTATTCTTAACACTTTGACCAATTATGACTGCTGCATTTTGTCAGGTTGTACATTATTGCCAAGGCTGGCTGTTAGTACTATGCTGTCTATACTCTATCTACTCAATTACTAGTGTACCCATTTTTGAAAGACCTGTAAAAATAGTGGGTCTCCTATACTCTGATGTAGCATGCATTGTATACAGAAGGACTAACCACAGCCAGAAAAACTACAGAGAAATGGCAACAATGTCTAATTGGAAATAAAATCATTATTAAACAACAATATACTTACTGAGAAAGCCTAATACATTAATAGAAAATCCCCTCATGTGAAGATATCAAGATAGGAATTAAAGAAAAAGGTAATATGACATTTAAAAAAAAAAAAACGTTGCTCTCAACCAACAGACTCAGGAATATCAAACTGGAGGCACTACTTGTCTCATAATGATTCTTAATAGGTCAATAAAACTTGTAAAGTTTCAAACAGTGTAATAAATAAGGAGAAAATGCAGAACATTAATGAGAAATTAAACAGACATTGAAAAACAAACATGTAAACTAATGGAACAAAAAAAGACTGAAATATGAGTGCATATAACTAAAGCCATCTGATATTTGGTAAAGAGGACAAAAATGTACATTGGAGAAAACGTGGCATCTTTAATAAATGGTGGTAGGTAAACTGGATGGTCACATATAGAAAAATAAAATTAGACGTGTGTCTAGCAACTTTTGCAAAGTTTAAGAGAAAATGAATCAAAGATCTCAGAGTAAAGTCTGAAATAATGAAACTGCTTTACTCTTTAAGATATAAATTCAGGAAAGAACTTTATTAATAGAATTCCACACACCCCAAATTAAGGCCAACAATTGACCAAGCAGGACTTCATAAGAGCAAAAGCCTCTGTCTAGCAAAGGAAACTGTCAATTAAGTGAAGAGAAAGAACACAGAGTATGGTAAAATCACACGAAAAAATTCTTCTACTATTACAATGTCATCTGCTTCCAAGCACACACCTATAGAAACATGAGGTATGCCCTATGATTCATTGATTGAGAGAGAGAAGAGTATGCCATGCTATGTAGGTACCACCCAGAAGCACAGCGGCAGCACTATTACCCTTTTATGAGATAACCCTGACAGACACTGGTGATGGGAAATCTTCACAGTAGGCAGGACTTTGGGCAGTACATATGGTTGTACATTTTTTTTTTCATGGAAGAAATGGCTAGATGGACAACTGTTTACTGGTCATGGTTAATATCTAATGGATTGGATGTATGGTTATGAGAAGGGGCATGTATTAGAAAATTTATGAGAAATATACATGTAGAACTGTGTGGATAGATCTCTTTAAATGGATGATGGATTACGTTTCCTGTGTAAATGTTCATCAAAAGGTAACTTCTGCAGAGAAGGTATTCAAAAACCAAGTAGATATAATAGCTGTTTTGTGGACAGTTTCTTTCCCAGATCATCCCTGTCATTATCAAATGGGACATGAACAAAGTGATCACAATGACAGACATGGAGGCTATTCATGGGCTCTTCAACATGGACTCCCACCTCGCAACCTTGACTTTACTGCAGCTGTGGCGGAATGCCAGACCTGCCAGTAACAGAAACCACAACTGAGTCCTTGATGTGGCACCATTCTCCAAGAGTACCCAGCCAGTGATTTGGTGACAGGTTTACTATGTTGAACCATTTTCTTGTTGGAATAGGCTATACTTTGTCCTTACTAGAAAAGGGACTTCTGACTATGGATTTGTATTTTCTGCATGTAATACTTCTTCCAAAAGTATCATCTGTGGGACTTATAGAATGCCTTATCCATCATCATAATATTCCACATAGTATTGTTTTTGATCAAGGAACTGTCATCACAGCCAGAGAATTGGAGAAGTATGCTAGAGGGCCCACAATTTACTTATCTGACCATATTTCTTACCATCCTGAAGTTAATTGATAGGACAGTGAAATGGCCTTTTGAATACACAGTTACAGTGCCAATTATTACCTTGAGACCTGAGACAGGGTTCTCCAAGAAGTGGCATATTACCTGAATCAGAGTACAATGAATCAGATTACAGTTTCTCTCATAGCTAAGATTCAAGGATTTGGGAATCAAAAGGTATAAATGAGCATAGTTCTAATCACTATCCCAGCTATTGACCCTCTAGGAAATCTAGAACTAGGACTTTAAGTTCTGCTGGCCTGATTCCAAATGTGGATTGCTCCTACCATGAGAAACAGCATTCCATTGGATTGAAGCTCAGACTTTCTCCTGGTCACTTTGGGCTTCTGATGTCTTTTAATCAACAGGCTAAGAAAGCAATAATAGTATTTTAAAGTGTGATTAATCAATATAACAGAGGAGATATTAAATTGTTTCTCCACAATAGAGATAAGAATGATTATGGTTGGAGTGCAGGAGATCCTTTGGGGAATCTCTTGATGGTACCATGTCCTGTGTTTAAAGACAATGGGAAACTACAACAGACTAATCCAAGCAGGATGACTAAGGGTCATGTTTAATTTCCAAATTAAAACAGTATCTAGGTCATAATTCTACCTAACAGGGTGGAACTATTATATATCCCTGGCTCTTTATGAATAAAGATATAGGTCACTCCTCCAGGAAAAAAAGTCAAGGCCTACTAAGGTTCTTGTTGAGCATAGAATAAGTACAGAATGAGTAATAGAGGAAGGTAGTTTTAAAACCAGGTAAGGCAATGTGACCAACTCCAGAAACAAGAATTTTTACTGGCATGGTTCTGTCATATTTTGACAAGACCATGTTCATACTATATACACATATATTAAGCAAATATTTGTGTTTTCTTTCCTCCATTTTTATCATGTAGTATAACATACATTGAGATAATATCAGTGGTTACTGTCATATTTATGAGTCATTTAATGATTAAGCATTTCCAAAGGGAAATCATCACTATTTAAAAATATGAATGCATTTGTGGCTGTACATGGAATAGCTACATCATGTTAGGTGGTATTATGTCCTGGATACTGTTTCCATTTGGAAATTAGGCATAGGAAAATGTGATTGTGTGTCAGGTTCACAAGAGATGGATGTTTGATGACCAAGTTTGGTTATTAACTTGACTACATTTTGATTCATCTAAAACCTAGGCATCTGGGCAGGCCTGTGAGGGATTTTCTTGATTGGATCATTTGGGGTATTAATGCCTACCTTAAATATGAGCCATACTTTCTGGTAGAAGGTCATATAAAAGAACATGAAAAAAAAGATTTTTTCCCCCTCTGCTTGTCCTTACTCTTGCTAAAATGTTCACTTACCCTGCTATTTGAGGCATTCATTCATTGGTATTAGAATATACTCCTTCAGGATTTCAATGTAAACTATAACAGGGCCCCAGACCTTTTTAGACCCTTGGAGCTTAGCATAATGCATTCCTCAGCACACAGACAACACCACCAGCAAAAAAGAAACAAAGACCTAATCCATTGAAGTCCATAGTTCTGGGAAAGTCTGTATGTACTAACCTTGCTCTTTGGCTTCTGTAGTTTTGCTTCTGGCTAACTGTTCTTGTTAACTGAAATAGTTTTTGTGCTTAAAAGCTCATCCTGAGAAAGGGTTGGGTCTACATTGGGATCCGGAACACCCAATGCAGTCACCTGATGGCTAATAAAGATTTTTTTGGCTTAAACTCATGCCTAAGCAGTCTTCCTTGATGAATACCCCACAACATTTCTGGAGATCCCACCAAGATTTCAGAGACCAGACCTCGAGACACTGGGGTCTCAGAATACCTTGGAGTGAGAGAAGTGTGGTGGTCATGGGACTCCTAGGCAGTTCACAACCTGAGATGTTCCAGGTCCTAAGGGTTCTCTTTGATAAATCACTTCCTAACATTTAAGAGGAATCTGATACCTCCACTCCAAGAAATAAATAAGAAATCCTTCTGTTTGGACACATCAAAGAGAGGTCAGAAACGGCTGCTGATCCAGTGTTCAGGATCCATATGAGATGTCACTAAGACATCATTCGATCTCTCTTTCTGTTCAGGTGCATGAATGCATGAATGTATTGTGGCCCTCCCTGATTGTTCTCTCTCAACCTCTCTCCTTCCGTGTGTGTGTGTGTGTGTGTGTGTGTGTGTGTGTGTGTGTGTGTGTGTGTGGTGTGTGTGTGTGTGTGTGTATGTGTGTGTGGTGTGTGTGTGTGTGTGTGTGTGTGTGTGTGTGTGTGTGTGTGTGTGTTTCTGTCCCTTCTGTTTCTCTAATCAGACTAGGGGTTTTCTCTGGTGTGAGACCCTCCTCTCACTCAATGTGAAGTCTTGTGCCCCTCCTACTGGCTCTGTCAGGACACCCAGGAAATCCCCCAACCTCCATTTATCCCAATCTGGAGAGCAGGAGCACTTGCTGGTTTTGTTGCTTGACTTGTGCTCATAGTCAGGGTTGAACCCTGTGTGGAAGGAGAGGAGCCAGGCCTCTCATCACGGCCCCCTGCCATCTAAGCAGAGTGCAGACAGAGAGGGGTAAATCAGTTTCCCCAGGTGAGTGTTTCTCTCTACTTTACTCAGTACCTGCTTTAAGTAGCCCCTGGGAAGGGGAAATGATCCCTTGGGGAGAGTCCAAAGGAAAAGAGAAAGGTGGACTCCTTTTTCTTTCATGATTTATGTCTCAATGATACACAAGAAACTCAAAACAAACAAAAACAACAACAAAAGCCCCCTGGCAGGGCAAGGGGATTCCCTGCTAGGCAATGAAGCCTGGACAGACTGAACAAATTTTCTCTTCTGTCAAACACTGATAAAGGAGACTTTAAACAACTTTTGTTAGGTTCCTTTTTAAAGGATTAAAGAGAATTGCTAAAAAGATGTCCTTTGTCACCCAGTCATTCCCAGATATTAGAAGAAGGGCATACAAGTTTCAAAATTGAAAAATGCAATAAATAGGTCCAAGTTGCTGGAGGCAAATTTAAAAATATTAACAACAGAGAACTGACTGGGGCAAGACCTTTTGCTTAAACTAAAAGCCACTGTCACCTTCTCTGACAAGGAGATACAGTTAAAACTACAGATACCAAGCAAAATATTGGTGTCTCACTGTGGGGATATGTTTTAAATTTAATAAAAAACCAGTCTGAGATATCAGCGGTATCTACCCACAGTCAGTCTAGGAGGGTCAGACAGTGGTAACTCACACCTTTAATCCCAGCTCAGGGAATGAATATTCCGGAGTGATGACTTCTGCCCTTAATCCCAGCAAATCTGAGTTTGAGGCCATCTTAGTTTATAGAAGGAGTTCCAGGCTCCCAGGCAAGCAGTGGTGGCATCACACCTTTAATCTTAACCTGGATGTGGAACAACTGGGTGAAGAGGGTATTTAAGGCAGGCATAGAAAGACGGAGCAGGCAGTAGAAGCCAGGACTGAGGCTGAGGAGGCTGGAAGACAGCTGGGTGAGATCTGACTGTGGTGTGTCCTCTTTGATATCTCAGCCTTTCCCTGAGATCTGGCTTTGAGTTTCCTTTATTTGTGCTACAATACCAAGAAAAATGTTGGTGTCTCAGTTTATGTCAGAAGGAACCAATTAGGATAGACCAAATACCAAGATTCTATAATTGTTGAACTAACCAGTTCGACTACCTCAGTCCAGACTAAACAGTATCCAATGACCCTGGGCACCAAGGAGGAAGTTGCAGTCCATATTGCTTGGCTTGAAGAGACAGGCATCTTGGTACTCTGCCAGTCAGCCCAGAATACACCTGTCCGGCCTGTGAAAAAACCTGGGACCTCTGATTTCCATGAGTCTGATTCTTCCAGAGAAACAGGTGTACACTGTCTCGAATTTGAAGGATGCATCCTTCAGCCTCCCACTGGCAGAGGTGAGTTAACCCATCTCTGCTTTTAAATGGGCAGACACAGAAGAAGGTTACAGTGGGCAACATATCTGGACCAGGTTGTCCCAGGGTTTAAAGACACTAAATGCAGACTTTCTGCCCTTCCATCAATGGTTTTCTGGAAAAACAGATTTTAAAAGGGCTATTGAGGGACTGTTGCCGGAGTTCTTGGGCTACAGAATGTCAGCTAAGAAAACCCAACTTTGTATACCAGAGGCTACTTATCTTGGCTACCAGCTAAGTAGGAGGCAAAAGGATCTTTTCTCAGAGTAAGATTTCTGCCATCCTTCAGATCCCACCTCCAAAGACTAAGAGACAGGTTTGTTACTGGATATTGCTGCCTCTGGATACCAGAGTTTGTAGAAAGAGCAAGGCCTCTATACACCTCTAACACAATGGGGGGGGAGGGGTTCACTGAGCCCCTAATCTGGACTGAGACTAAACAAAGCATTTGAGGCTTTGAAACAGCTCTGACTTTGATCCAGCCCTAGAACTTCAGATGTCTCAAAACCTTTCCCTCTGTTTGTCCACAAAACAAAAGACACTACAAAAGGCATTTTAACCCAACTTTGGGGCCGTGGAAATTCCCTGTGACATACCTGTCCAAATGATTGGACCACAGGATGGCTCGCCTGTCTGGGAGATGTGTCAGCTGCTGCTAGTCAAATGAAGGAGCAAACAAACAGAAACAAGGGAACTCTGGGTCAGGATCCTCTACACACAGCATCTCACGGCACGGTTGAGGCCCTCCTCCAAGGAGCTCCAGAATGCTGGCTGTCTAATGACTCTGTGACTCAGTACCCATGACAGGTTCTACTCCTGGCCCACCCTCCAGTTCAGTGTGAGGAAGCCACCACCATCAGTTTGGTTACAAGTGCTCATGTGTGACTCCCAGGGGATGAAAGATAAAACCAGGAACGTACTTACTTTAGCTGAAATGACTAGAGCCCAAGCCAAATAGTTCAGCCCAGAGAGCATAACTGATGGATCTGGCCCAGGTTCTCAGATGGAGAAAGGAAAGTCCACCAACATATACATAGATCTCCAGTCAGTATGCTTTTATTACTGACTATGTCCCTGGTCCAATCTATAGAGAAAGGGGGCTTCTCGCCACTGGGAAAAAAGACAGTCTTGGCATTCCTACAAGCTATTTGGCTTCCCCTACAAATTGCTGTCCTGCACTGCTGCGCTTCTGACCTGCCTGTGAGCAAATGGCCCTATGTCCAGTGGGGCCCATTGATATCCTAATGGCATACCAGTGCCCCATGCTATCTGGATGATGGAGGTCACCAGAGAGAAAGGTCATTCTCCCAGACACAAGTGGCAGGACTCTGGTGAGTGACCTTTACCAGACCATATCTGGGGGTCCACAAAACTTTCTGAGTTTCTCAGACCAAGGTGTGTTATACCTAGAATGGACAGTCTAGTGCAGGATGTCTCAGCCAGATGCCAGGTTTGTGCTAAAGTGAGTCCAAAACAGAGATCCCTTACCCAGGAAGGTGTCCAAATGAGAGGCCAACACCCTAATGAACTCTGGGAAAACTGACTTCACTAAGATCCGGCTTATTGGGGAGTGGATACAAGTATGTAATATTTTTATACATAGCCTTTTCTAGATGGGTAAAAGTGTCCCCATGTGGATTGGAACTGCTCAGATAGTATCTGAAAAGCTCCATCCATGGCCCCCCTGATTTGGCCTCTCCATAGCAATTTTGTCCAACAATGACCTGCCTTTCATAGCCAAAACCTCTCAATTAATTACTAAAGCTTTAGACATAAATTGAAAACTTCATTGTGTATATAGACCCCTAAGTACTAGCCAGATTAAAAAAATAATCAGTACATTAAAAGAAGCATTAACAAAACTCTCATTAGAGTCCAGTAAAGGGTGGATATACATGCCTACTTCTTTTGCTTTGCTTCAGCCTGCTGCACCCCACAAAAGAAAGACATTGTATTTGGAAGACCTCTCCTGCTTCCCAGGCTCAGAGGCCAACAGTAGGCAGAACTCTCTAATCCTTTCTCAAGTCATTACAGCCTTTCCAGTTCTCCATGCAGGCTATTCATTGGATGATCTCAGAGGTCCAGCCAACCTCTGACTGCATTGGGTCAAGTGAGGAGCCATGGAACTTTGTAATTAACCTGAAAAGGACCCTACAAGGTCACTTTCTCCACTCCTATGGCAGTGAGGGTAGCTGGCATCACACTGTGGATCCATCAAACCCAGGTCAAGCAAAAAGCCACAGATACTGCTTCCAAATGAACTATGGTGACACTGAAATTAAAGTTTCATTGGCCCCAGGCCCTTCCACTCCCTGTCCTCTACCTCCTCCTGAGCTCTGTGCTCTATTCTATAGATATGAATACAGGGTCATGGTCCAACCCCCTCTACCCTCAGGCCTGGACTGGATGGAAACTGAGGAAGACAGATACAGAGGAGGTATAGGCCGGTGTGACTACCCATCAGCAACACATTCCATCTTGATGTTTACTTACTGATGCCCACTTTAAGTGTCTGGTTGTATGGAGAAAATGAAAGATATGTGAATTTGTCTTCTGAGACAGAAATACAGTTTACAGTTTACAGTTCTATGTATATCCTGGAACTGAACCCCTAGTTTCAAGAAACAAGAGAGTTTCCATTGTGAAAACTGGTATTGTAGAACTAAGGCTTCCTGATAAATTCTTTTAAGAAGGTTCTGGCCTTTTGGAAACAGGAAAAACCTGGGGGGTCAGACTCCATGCCACAGGAAGGGACCGTGGGGATAGAGTTAATCACTCACAACCAAGAATCAGCTGGGATTGCAGGTTATGCTTAGAGATCTGTCTCCCCTACTACATAGGACAGGAACTAACCACTCTGTCAGCCCATTGACTAACAAAACTCATTATGACTGGGGGCAGCCCAGATTAATGTTGGAGGACTCCCAAGGGGATGAAACTTGTCTAATATCCAAAACCTTTAACCTAGAGGCTTCCCCTTAGTCTGATGCCTGCTATTCTACTTTATGGGTTAATCCATCTGGATAACAGCAATATTACCAAGTCCCAGAGACTGCTTGGTGGGCATGTACCAATGATTTGACTACATGTGCCTCTTTTGATGCTTTCCAAACTAAGTGTACAGATTGATCAAGACCTGGAGGTATTTAAACAATAGCTGAACTTCCTTGCAGAAATGGTCATATAAAATTGGGAAGGCTTAGACTTCTCTTGAGATAAGGAAAACTGTCTGGCTTTGGGAAGAATTGTTGTTTCTATTATAATTAATCAGGGGCAATTAAAAAAATAGCTTGCTTCTGTTGGAAAAAATCCTCAAAAAGAGAAAGAGATAAAGATAAATCATCTGGTACCAGTCTCTGTTTTCTTGGTCCCCCTGACTCCTCTGTCAGCACTGACTGTGCCTTTAATTCTCATTCTGATTGGATGAACTGTGGGCCCTTGCATCTTAAAGTATATGGTCAATTATGTATGAGTTTAGTAAAATTAATGGTCTTTAGGACCAACTACATCTCTTTAGAGCAGGATGAGTTCCCAATTTGACTCATTTACTAAGATTAGTGGGGAATATAAGAGGGACCCGGGCCTTGGCAGGCCCTGAGACCTTAGCAAACCTAACTCCATGATGGAAATACCATTCAGTCTGTGAAACTCAGTGCATAGACAGCACCACCTGCCAAAACTAAAACGAAGACCTAATCCATCAAAATCTGTAGTTCTGGGGAAATCTCTAAAATGTACTAACCTTGCTTTTTGGCTTCGGTAGTTCTGCTTCTGACTAATTGTTCTTGTTAACTGAAGTATGTCAGTCCAGGACACTTTTTTTGTGCTTAAAAGTGCACCCTGAGAAAGGTTCAGGATATACTGGGATCCTAAACACCCGGTGCAGTCACTATCCGGCTAATAAAGACTTTCTATTGGCTTAAACCCGTGTCTGAGCAGTCTTCTCTGGTGGATATCCCACAACATTGCATCTTCCTTTCTTCCAGGCTTCATGCACTCTTCTTGTGTCTGTATCTCAAACGTAATAAACTGAACGTAAATAGGGACCAATGTAGGGACACAGTAATTTAGTACTAGATGGCTGTGTATATGGTTTACTTTTCTTTTTAAAAATGTTATGTGTATGGAAGATTTGCTTGCTTATATTTAAGTGTATCACATGTGTGCAGTGATCATGGAGGACAGAAGATGTTAGAACCACTTGACTGGAGCTGTACAGTTATAAACTGCCATGTGAGTACTGGCAATCAAACCCAAGTCCTCTGAAAGAGTAGCCAGTGCTGCTCACCTTGTGATTCCTTGCCCTCCCTGAGGAATGGATGAACAGATTGGGGGTGGGGGGAGTCTCAGGGAGGATGGAGAGGAGCAGAAAGTGGGTTAGCAGTGGAGGGCATGAAAAAAAAAAACTTTTTAAATAAAAAAAATTTAAAAAACAACAACAAAGAGTAGCCAGTGTTCTAACTACTTGGCCCTTCTGTCTAGCCCAATTTCTATAACCTCTTGACCTTTAGTTACTTTTGGAAGGGTGGGCTTAAGCAACTCCACCTCACTGGTTTGAGAGAATGTTTTGTAGAGAAGGCTAGGCTGAACTCCAGCTTACTGTCCTCCTGTTTCAGTTTCCCAGGTACTGGGATTACAGGGTGACCATGTCCAGCATTGCTTTATCCTAAAGTTGGCCATATTCTCACTTCACTTTAAACAATATTCTCTAAAGACATTGCCAATTAGCCATCTGATGGCTTGTTCTTCATTGCACACAATGCCAAGGAAAGATTTACCCTGCTTAGTCTGACTTGGTCACAAATTTGGGGGGAGGCTAACTGAAAGATGTTAATGAGGTAGTTCCACTAAACTCCAGTTTTAAGCATCTGAAGTATACAAGAAGTGGCTTTTAGGTCAGACATGCCTGAAGTTTCTTTTGTTCATCCTATGAGGAATGCCCTAGCGTTTCAAAATGTTGTTCAGGTTCCTTTGTCACAAGATTTTTTTGTAGATTGTTTAGTTTTTTAGCACTTTTAAAAACTTGCAATTCCAGAGTAAGAGACAACAGTTCATATAAAGTTTTACAAATACACAACCAACAGGAGCAGAACTGTTTGGAAAATTAAGTAATTGTGTACAGATTACAGGTATCTAGTACCTATGAATCTTTAGAAGGCTTAAATAGTTTAAGTGGCCTCTTATATAGAGAACTACCAACAATTAGCATGACATAGAACTACATAAAGGCTACTTCTAAAAAAATATTTAAAAATTTTGGAGGACATGTTTATAGTATTGGCAATCAATATTTAAATTTCTTAAAAATTTTGAGTATAGTGCTAATTATTACAGAGTATAAGTAAATATATCTTATGTATATAATAGCAAAATGTTTACTATCAGAGTGTACATATGCAAGCGTGCCCCCACACACACCCCACATGTTTTAATTAACAAGATTTCCAGGATGACAGATTTTTGTGCCTTTAAGTCTGTAAGACACCAAGAGGTCAGCATGACACCATTCCTGTCAATGAAACCTTTGTATAGAAGATGAAAGAGGCTCTAAAGTCCCATCATTGTCCATTCTAAGCAGGTGTCAGTTGGTTTCCAAAATCAGTAGTTAGTTTTTGTGCTAAGCCAGAAGTTCTCAGTCTTATGCATCTTGACCCATTTGCAGGTCCAGTGTCTCTTTCACAGGGATTGACTAAGACCATCAGAAAATACAGATGTTTACACTACAATTCCTGACAGTATCATAATGACAGTTATGTAGTAGCAATGAAGATAATTTCATAGTTGGGTTCAATACAGCATGAGGAACTGTATGAATGTATAGCAGCATCAGGAACACTGAGAAGCACTGTGGTAAACAAACAACAAGCAAACAAAAAAATTAGTAAGACATAATGCATACATGAAAATATTACATAATTTATCAGTTGTTGCTTTAAAAAAGTAAAGTTTAAAGAATTTTTTAGATTTATTTTTTATGTGCATGAATATTTTGCTTGCCATGATGTATGTACATCATGCACATGCCAAGTGCCCAGGGATATCAGAAGAAGGTGTTGTGTCCCATGGAAACAGTTATGAATGGTTGTGAGCCACCATGTAGGGAATCAAATCCAGGTCCTCTAGAAGAGCACTAACCAGTACTCTTAACCATTGCACCACCTCTCCAGCCCCCAAACATGTTTGATTATTAAAAAAAGAAAAGAAAGAGTATGCCTTTAACCACAACACTCTGAAGGCAGAGGCAGGCAGATCTCTGTGAGTTCAAGGTCATCTTGGTCTACATAGTGAGTTCCAGGACAGCCAGGGCTACATAGTGAGACCCTGTTGCAAATATCCTTAGTCTTCTAGAATCCACAATCTCGTTTTAATCCAGGTGCTGTCATGGTTTTTGTTTGTTTTGCTTTTCTGTTTGTTTTGTTTTCTAGTTTATTTATTGTTTAATCCTCACTGAGTTAATGAAGGCTATTCAGTGTGGCTTATGGCCAAGGGAAGGTAGAGAAGGAAGCAGGGCATTTTCTGACCTAGTGTGTCCAATGCAGTCAGCTGGTCTGGCTGACATCAACCGGTGTATCTCCTTCGATTACATCTGGATGCTGACAAGGCACTGAACTGAGCAATGGTACTTGTCGGTTATTTTGTACGTATAAGCCTTACATACTTTAGGTCAGTAAATATAGTATAACTTAGACACATGGCTATATATGTTTTTCATAACAGATAAATTTAATTGTACTAGAAAATGTAGTTAAAAGAATTGCTATCAAAGTGGCCTTTTAAAATACTTCAACATAATATGATTTTTAAATGAATTTAGACATTATTATTAAATCAAGTTCCTATATAACCAAAAGTCTGAAACACAAAAACACAAAACAAATTTTTTAACAAAACATAAAATTTTAGGTTCATCACAAAGAACAACTCAGTCTGTTTAAGAAAGCCTTGTTGCTTTAGAGTTAAGAATTAGGTTCATTTTTTTTTTTACATTGTTATCGTTACATGAGAACATTTACAATTTTGAAATAGATTATTAATTCTGACAATATAGATTCTTATAATTTGAATGAGGTAAAAATTTTATATTTTTAAGCCTTTGTCTCAATCTGTATTATAGACAAACTAGATTTTGAAAAATAAGTACATAAAAATTTCAAGAGTATCAATGAAATGATATGTTTGTAATGGTCAGAAGATCACAGGCAGCCATTTGTGGGGAGTGTGTGTGTGTGTGTGTGTGTGTGTGTGTGTGTGTGTGTTTTATTGGTTCCCTACAGACATATCCCATATTAAGCACATAGATTAGTTTATAAACACTCACCTAGATCTGTTTACTGTAGAGTTAAAATCAAGGCAGGACTAGCTCAGTGTGGACTGACTGAAAGGCAGAGGAGATTAAATCAAGACCTACTTGAGAACTCAAGGTCAACGTTAGTGACTTCTCTGGAGTATCATACTAGACACAATCAACCCAAAACTAGAGCATCCACATACCTGGCATTGTACTTGTAGCTGTGACACAAGGGAGAGAGGAGCCCACAGGCTGTCTTCTGACAGGACAACAGACAGATGTAAGTCAACGCACGGACTCTCAGAACAAGATGACAGACACGAGACAGTGAAGATAAACACACTTTATAGGAATATTTTGTCCTTTAAAATTATTTCTCCCTATGGAAAGAGTTTACTTACAGCTCACTCAGTACAACAGAAGGAAGAGAACATAATGACAGTGTTTCAAACACACAACAGTCAGCACAACTACATGAAAACCACAAAGTTAACTAAAGATGTTGACAAGTCCTCGTACTCCAAGAAAATAAAACTATTTGAACAGAAGAAAATCAGAAACCATGTTTAGATAAGCTAGAGAAGGGAGTGCTGGAGGTAGGAACAGGAGATATCACATGGTCAGGTGGTTTAGAGACGGGGGCTCAATTTTCTCTTTGCCCAGGATGCTGAAATGTCTGGATCTATTCTGGATGAGGTCAGAATTGCCAGAGATGCTGCAATCTAAGTATCTATGAGTATCTGCTTGATATCCCATGGAGCCTCAAACTCAGCAGGAGTAGAGACCCTCAGGCTCTTCATGCCCCAATTTTACCTCATCCCTTAAGTGACTTTAGAGTCTCAACTCTTGATGAAGTAATATTGTAAGATTAGTAGCTTTGGATACTATCTAGCATGGACCCCTCCCTCAAAGTCAGCTATGAACCCCATCTCTAGTTTCCTAGGGACACCAAGGAATGCAATATTACAGCGCCCCTCCCTAGGGTTTAAAATCCCATATTCAGAGTGGATAAGAATATCCCATTCCAGTGGCCTTTCTCTTAAGAATAATCTATTGGGCAGAAGAGAGTTGTCAGTGGTTTAGAGCTTCCTGCTCTTCCAGAGGACCTGGATTTGTTTCTCACCATTGCAGCTGGGAGGCTAACAACTACCTGTAACTCCACTTCCACATCTGACGCCCTACTATGGCCTGGACAGGTAGCTGCGGTCACATGTCAACTGCCCCACTCTGGCCTCTGCAGGTAGCTGAAATCAAATGCCCCCTCACACCTCCCAGCTTAGGAAGGTACCCATACTCACATAACCAATGCTGTCCTGGCATCTTTAGGCACTTATGCTCACATTCCCATCATCCCCCTCTGGACTCTGCAGAGAAGTCACATGCTCTATGCCACTCTGGGCTCTACATGTCTGTAATCACATGCCTATTGCCCCTTGGACTCAGCAGACAACTCCACTTACATACCCAATGGCAACCTGGCCTTTGCAGCCACCTGAACTGAAACCCACTGTCACCCCTGGGCTTTGATGGCACCTGTACTCATATGCAAATTGCCCCAATCTGGCCTCATCAGGTACCTGCAAACATGTCCTCTGTGTCTCTCTGGCATCTCCTTGAAGCTGTACTCAATGACCAAGGCCTCCCCTCCATTACTCCTGTAGCTACCTGCACTCCCATGCTTACCAACCAATTCTAAACTTTTCAGGTGTAGGGTATAAAGAAATGTTAACAGAAGACCCCAGATTTAAATAATATGCAAGACCAGAGAATGTTTATTATACCACCATGCGTGTGGGGGTCCTTCCTTCACCTGCACAAAAGGGCAATGACTACTAAAAAGTCATGTAGGCTTATTTTAGGCATAGCTAAGGGGAGTTTCAGAGGAAATTTCCTAATTGGTTAAGGAAGCAGTGGTTACATTTGTATATTTCTAATGCACTGAGGTTTAGTCTTATCAGTTTTTGGAGCTATCTACCCTAGCTTGGATGACATGACTCAGAAGGGGGCTGCTTGGTTTGTCCTTGAGATACTGTGAGGCTGACGTAAGCCCTCTGTGTTTGTTCTCTCCCTCGACCCTGAATGTAAGGGCCTTGTAGATAAACGGCCCTTTGTTGGAAAAGCCACTTGTTTGTCCTTCTCAGAGGACTGGAGCCTAAAGTCACTTGTGAAAGTGGGAGAGTTTAATCCCTTGATACATAGCTGCACTGAAAGGCACACTACTGCCCTTTGCCCCCCACAGGCACCTGCACTCACAAGTCTGCTACCCCCTTTGGCTTCTGCAAGCCCATCAATGCTGCCCAACTCTGGCTTTCCAGTCACTTCCACTCACATGCTCACTGTCTGCCTTTGAGTCTGCAAGAACCTGCAGTCATATGCTCATGGTCACCATCTGGCCTTTGTGCACATCTGAACTCTAACAGACACAGCTCACTGGCCTGTGCAGGCACATGTACTCACATGCTCACTGCCTCCTCTACAGGCACCAATGTTCACACTGAAGGAACCTGCATGTCTATGCAACCTGTCAACTTCCTGCCTTTGTGTGCATGTACACTCACATGTCCACTGCCCGCACCCCCCTAGCTCTTTAGGAAACTGCACTTGAATGCCCACTGCATTCCTAGCTTTTGCATTCCATTTTTTTTTTTTTGAGACAAAGTTTCTGTGTTTAGCCCTGGCTGTCCTGGGACTTGCTCTGTAGACCAAGCTGGTCTCAAACTCAAGAGACCCACCTACCTTTGCCTTCCAAGTGCTGGGACTAAAGGTGTGTGCCACCACCTGCTCCACCCTTGACCTTTGTCAGCAAGTACGCACATGTGCCCACTGCCCCTCTTTGACTCTGCAGGCACCTTCACTCACATGCCCACTGCACAACTGGCCGTTTCCGGCACCTGCATTCACTAGGCCACTTCCCCACTGTCCTCTACAGGCACTAGCACTCACATGCCACCTGCCCTCCTCTGGCCTCTGCTGGGACTTGCACTCACATGCATACTGTCCCCTTTCTGCATATACATACACTAACAGGACCACAGGAGCAATCTGGCCTCTGCAGGTATCTGTACTAACAAGCAGCTGCCCCTTGCCTCTGAAGGCACCTACAGACACATGGCCACTGTCCACACTGTCATTTCAGGCTTCTACACTCACATACTCACTGCTCCACTCTGGTCTCCTCAGTTACCCTCATACACATGCCCACTGCCCCCTCTGGCTTCTGCAGGTACTTGTATTCATGTGTCCACCTGGCCTCCATAGGTAACAGCACTCACATGACCACTATGCCCCTCTGGTCTCTTCAGGTACCTGCAATCACATGTCTCATGCTGCCCTGGCATCTGCATGCACCTTCCCTCGAATGCCCACTTCCCTCTCTGGCCTCAAGAGGCAACTGCATACATATATCTGCAAACCCTGTTTAGGCCCCCTCTCCACTATTGCTAGGAGTCTTAGCTGGGGTCATCCTTGTGGATTCCTGGGAATTTCCCTGCCACTAGGTTTCTCCCTAAGCCCCCAATGGCTCCCTCTGTCATGATATCTGTTTCTTGGCTCTCTCTCTCTCCATCTCTTCTCCAACTCAGCCAGCCATCTGGATCTCTCATGGTCCCATTCCCTATTCCTTCCATTTAACCTCCACTCCCAGTTTACCCAAGAGATCTCATCTATTTCCTCTTCCTAGAGGGATCCATGTGTTCCTCTTAGGGTCATCCTTGTTACCTTCTTTCTCTAGGGCTATTATAGCCTGGTTATCCTTTGCTTTATGTCTAATATCCACTTATGAGTGAGTACATACCACATTTATCTTTCTGACTCTGGGATACCTCACTCAGGATGATTTTTAAAATTTATTTAAAAGGTTTTTTCCCCCATGTATACCCCTGCTCACCCTCTTTTACCTCCTCCAAAGATTCCCCCGCCACCCCATCACCCCATCCATTCCCAAAGAAGGGTAAGGAGTCCCAAGGTGGTTCAGTAAAGTCTGGTGTAACCATTTGACGTACAATTCCTTCATCCCAGTATTAAGGCTGGGTTAGGTGTTCCTCTGTAAGGAACAGGCTCCAAGATGCAAGTCCATGCATAGGAACACAGTCTGATCATACTTCAAGAGGCTTTACATATGGCCATTTGACAGTCATCTAACCTTGGATGGTTAAGCTCCTTTCCCTGAAGATTCCCCAGTAGCCGTTTCTGATTCAGTGAGTTCCCAACAGCTCCAGCCAGGCTTCTCTGTAGGTTCCTCCTTATGATCCCGATGCCTTTTCACATATACATTCTCCTATCTCTCTCTTCAGCTGGACCTGGAGCTTGACCTGGTGCTTAATTATGGATCTTTGCTTCTGCCTCTATCCATTGCTAGATGAAGGTTATATAAAGACACTTAGGTTGGTCATTCATTTGATTATAGTGGAAGTCATGTTTAGGCACCCCCTCCACTATTGGTTAGAGTCCTCTCCAGGGACATCTTGTGGGTTCTTGGTTTCCCTTGCACCCAACCTCTTTCCAACCCCACAATGGCTCCCTCTATCAAGATATCTGTAGTAGGAGGTTTCTGTTCCAGACTTTTGGGCCTTGCCTCAAGGTTTAGGCCCACAGACCCACAGTCCCGAAGTCCCGCAGTCCCACAGTCCCATAGTCCCACAGAGACACACAGATGCTTTCAATAATTTTAGGCTGTTCAACCTAAGGCCCAGGCATATAACTTGCTAGCTCTCTACCCTTCATCTATCCCATGACTCTTAACCTGTTCAGTCATGTAGCTTGGTACCTTTTCTCACAGCAGCATGGTTGTCCTCTGCTTCTTCTGGCTTCTCTCTGGCATTCTGCTCTGTGCTTCCTGTTCTCAAGAGTTTTCTTAGTCTGGTAGCCCCACCCACACTTCCTGCCTGCCTTTGACCAATCAGCGCTTTTTATTAAACCAGTGGGTGGGACAATTATTTACAATGAAACAACACAATCTCCCACAGATATCCATCTCTTTTTTCTTCTGCTTTGTTGCTCCTCTCACTCAACCATCTCCTTCTCTCATGATTTGTTCCCATCTCTCCTTGGTCACTACCCATTATGATCCCAATTTACTCAGGAGATATTCTCTATTTTCTTTTCCCAGGAGGATACCTAGATGTATCTCTTAAGTTACTTCTGATCCCAAGATGTCCAGGGGTTGTGGTTTGTAGGCTTTGTAGCCTGGATATTCTTTGTTTTTTTGTTTTTGTTTTTGTTTTTATCTAATGTTCACTTATGGGTGAGCAGATACCAGGTCTATCTTTATGGTATCTTTACTCAGGATGATACTCACCAAATCCATCCGTTTGCCTGAAAATTTTAGGATATCATTTTTTTAACTGCCAAGTAGTACTCCATTGTATAAATGTACCACAATTTATTAATCCATTCTTCAGTTAAGGGGCATCTAGTTTGTTTCTAGGCTCTAGCTATTATGAATAATGCTATTATGAACATAGTTGATCTAATGCCCTTGGGGTAAGAATGTACATCCTTTGGGTATATGCTCAATGGTAGTATTGCTGGATCGTTGGGTAGACTGATTCCTAGTTTTTTGAGGAACCACCATATTGCTTTCCGAAGTGGCTATACAAGTTTACACAACCACCAGCAATGAAGGAATGATCCCCTTGCTCCACATCCTCTCCAGCATAGGCTATCACCTGTGTTTTTGATCTTAGCCATTCTGAGAGGTGTAGGATAGTATCTCAAAGTTGTTTTGATTTGCATTTCTTTGACAGCTAAAGATGTTGAGCAATTCTTTAAGTGTCTTCCAGCCATTTGTAATTCTGATGATAAGTCCCTTTATAGTTCTGAACTCCATTTTTATCTAAACTATTTGGGTTCTTGACCTCTGGTTTCTTGAGCTCTCTAGATATTTGAGAGACCAGTTCTCTGTCAGGTTTAGGGCTGGTGAAGATCTTTTCCCATTCTGTAGGCTTTCATTTTGTTTTATTGTCTATGTCCTTTGCCTTATAGAAGCTTCTCCTTTCAGGAGGTCCCATTTATTGTAGTGTCTGTGCTACTGGTGTTATATTTAAGAAGTTGTCACCTTTGCCAATGCATTGAAGGATATTTGCAACTTTCTTTTTTATCAAGTTCAGTATAGTTGGGTTTATGTTGAGGTCTTGTATCCACTTAGAGTCGTACAGAGTGATAGATATGGATCTATTTACATTCTTCTACATACTATTATCCAGTTATGCCAGCACAATTTTTTGAAGATACTATCTTTTTCCAATTGTATATTTTTGGCCTCTTTGTCAAAAATCAGGTGTTCATAGGTGTGTGGATTAATGTCGGGGTCTTCGATTTAATTCCATTGATCCAGAAGTCTGTTTTTATGTCAGTACTAGGTTGTTTTTATTACTGTATCTCTATAGTATAGATTGAAGTCAGGAATGGTGATACCTCCTAAAGTTCTTTTATTGAGCAGGATTGTTTTGCCAATCCTGGGTTTCCTGTTATTTCATATGAAGTTGAGTATTGTTCTTTCAAGGTCTGTAAGAAATTGTGTAGGGATTTTTATAGAGATTGCATTGAATCTGTAGATTGCTTTTGGCAAGATTGCCATTTTTACTATGTTGATCTTACCTATCCAGGAGCATGGGAGATCTTTGTATTTTCTGATATCCTCTTCAATTTTGTCTTCAATGACTTCAAGTTTTTTTCAAACAAGTCTGCTACTTCTTTGTTTAGAGTTACACCAAGATATTTAATGCTATTTGCAGCTATTATAAAGGGTGATGTTTCCCTTATTTCTTTTTCAGCCCTTTTATCCTTAACATATAGGAGGGCTATTGATATTTTTGTACCCTGCTACCTTGCTGAAAGTGTTTATCAGCTTTAGAAGTTCCCTGGTAGAATTTTGGGGGTCACTTATGTATAAGATCATATCATCTACAATTAGAGGTAGTGTTCATCTCATTTCTTTTTTCCCTTATTCCATTGGCTAACCCTTACAATAAAACATTGGAGAAGTGTGATACAGAGAGCCATCACAAAATTCAAAGAAAAATATCTTAGAATTATTAAAGTATATATGAGTAAAACCGAGCACAAAACACAAGATCTCATATAACACAAAATTATTTGTTAATTTCTCAAGAATAAAATAACATGCATAAAGAATAAAACTAACAAAAAACATATACAATCTTTACACTGAAATGAAAAAAATTTTGGTGAAAGAAATTGTGGATGAAATGAATAACATGCTTTGTGAATAAGATGATGAGTGATTCTGGAAGACAGAAATTGGAGTAGCAAAGGATAAACTTTACAGTAAAAAATCGAAGAGAAGCATCTGAAAACATGGGATGAATGACAAAATGGGTTAAAAAGCACAAGGCAAAAGTAAAGACATACAGAGAAAATTAATAAACACCTGGTATCTTTATCTTTGGCTCCTTGGTGATTGAAATGCCAACTCTAGCATTAAAAATTAATCCAAGCCCCTCTGTGGAAAATAGACCGATGTTCTGAGGCACATTTCACCATAGTTGAAAACCTATGGTTCTTGCAATCCTTAAGTGCAGTAGGATGATTTGGTAGAAAAATGGCTCCCCCTGAGTAGCATATCAATACTGGAGAAGTTTATTTTGTTGTTTCTCATATCTTCTAGTGGAATGGCCAGGCACCAACTTAAGAGGAAGCTCATTTTTTTTTTTGAAGGAGGTGTTGTAGGGACTTAAGAAACAGTCGCAACAACTCAAGGAACTTGGGAACGTCTTGCCACAGTCATGGAAAATGGTAGTAGCCACATGGAGAATTTCATGCAACAAGAATCTCAGGCTGCGAAAGGTGTGGTGGTTTCTGGTCTACTTTCCAAGGCAAAGAGAAAGTCCCAAAATCTGAGAATGAATGTGGAGACTGATAGTTGTAATCACATGGCTAGTGAACCATGTAGGTGCTGAAGCTACCTTACTGCTATGTGTGGTTTGTTGTGAGGTGAGGTTTGAAGTCTGAACCTAAGTCCAATGAATCATTTTGGGTCACTTCAAATATTTACTTCATCCACTCTCCAATACACTTCATAGTTTGGATTTGAATCATCCCTGAATGTAAAACTAAGGAATTTTAGAATGAATCCAAGCCCACTAGGTCTTCAGATTACAAAGCTCATGGTAGCTAGCAGAGTCTCAAGTACAGAGAAAGGGATTTTTTTTAAGTAAATGTAGACTTGTACTAGAAAACTGATCATTTAGCAGCTTATGACTCAGTTATCACACAAAATCAAGTTGAATATCAGGAATGACAAGAGATTCGAAGAGAATCCACTGCTCCCCCACCTAGAACACTCAAATAAGAGAAGACCTAAGAGTAAAATTCTCATGTTTTTGTCATTGAAAAACAGACAAATAGACCTGATAGATAACTCAGCATGTAAAGGCACTTACCCTAGGGCCTGAAGACCAGAACTGAATCACCAGAACACGTGGTAAAAGGAAAGAACTGATTCCCAAAACTTGTCTTCTGGTAACCACATATGTGCTATAGCATGCACACACCATGTACACATCCATGAATGTGTTTGTGTATGTGTAAATTTTTTTAAATTAACAAAAATAAAATGAAACTGAATCTTTTTATTTTTAATTTTTTAATTCTATTTTCCTTTTCTCTCTATTTTATATTTTTCCTGGGCTTATCTTTATCTAGCATATATTTCTTTGTAATTTACACGATTCTGTGTTAATTTCTTTATTTCTTCCTGCTTTTCCTCTCACTCTTCCTTACATTCTCCTCCTCCTCTTAATTTTCACTTTTTCTTTTAAGATTTATTTTTATTTTAAATTATTTATGTGTGTGTTTGTGTTTGAATATGTGCACATGAGTGCAGTTGCTCCTGGAGGCCAGAAGAGGATGTGAGACCTGCTACAGCTGATGTTACAATTTTTGGCCTATGAAAGGGGTGTTGGGAACCAAACTCCTTCTACAAAAACAGTATTCATTCTTAGCCCCTGAGCCTTTAATCCCTTTTCATTTTCTTATATTTAAGTTTTCTTCTTTACCTTTCCCCACCCCATTATTTTGTTTGTTCATTTGCAATGCATATCATTTCCTTAATTAATTTTAGCCTCCTAAATTAATATTTATTATTTTTACCATTTCCTATAGTTACTGGTATAATATTCTTCACAGGAATAGAAGACAATAAAACTCCTAACTAAAGTTCACATAAAAGCACAAAAGACTGCAAAGTTAATGTTATCCTGAAGGAAACAAAAGCAGTGTTGACTATATCACATAACCTAATTTGAAATTATACTACATAGCTATAGTAGAATAAACTTCATGATAGTTTCACAAAAATAGGAATATAGACTAACTGAATAGATGAAATAATCAATAAATAAGCCCACATAGCTTCAGATACCTGGTTTTAAAAAAAAGTTACATAAACATAGCCTTTACAACAATTAAATGCTATGAAAAGTAGACATTCATATGTGGATGAGTGAGCCTTAAGACGTATCTCTTAATTTACACAAAATTTTATTCAAAATGATGAATGTCTTTAATATGTGTTTAGAAACTTTGAAAGTAGTACAGGAAAATGCATTAAGATATACCAAAGGCAACAATTGTAACAATGAGGTAACCAGCCCAACTAGCCCCACAGTTCAGACCCACGTGCACCACTTATCTGGACAATCAATCCCAGAGTCCCAAAGAAACATACAGACATTTATATTAATTTCATACTGTTTGGCTTATGGCTTAGGCACATTGCTAGCTTAATTCGACCCATTTTCATTAATCTGTCTTGCCTCGTGGCCCATGGCTTACCTATTTCATTACATGTTGCTTCTTCAGCAGCTGGAATGAATCTCTTTCAACTCTACCCTCCTTCTCCTACCTATGCTCATTTCCTCGTCTACTTTTTCTATGGTACCTGCAATGGTCAAAACAATCCTTTATTCACAGCATATAGAAAGACATTACCACATCAAAAAACCCTCTAAATAAGTCCCCAATAGCTCAAGAATTAACTAGGATGAACAAATAGGATTCCATCAAATTCAAAAGCACAGCAAGCAATTTACGAGAGTCTATGGACAACCTACAAAGTGAGAGAAATCTCTGCCAACTGTTCTTCTAGCAGAATATATAGATATCAATAATATGTGAAGAGGTCAAATAGTTAAACACTAAAAAATAAGCAGTCCTATCAATAATTGGCAAATGAATATAACAGATGTTTCTCAAGAAGCAAAGAAGGCCATACATCCGTACTCATCACAGAAATTCAAATCAAAATTACATTTAGATTATACCACACTTCAGTTAACATATTAGCAACAAAACAATAAGTATCAAACATTGCCAAGGATATGGTAAAAATAGAACACTGATTATACTTTTCAACAGTAATGCAAATTATTTCATACAGAAATCAATATGGAGTTTTTTCAAAAGCTAATGGTAGAACTACATGTGATATTCTCATAACATGTGTATATATGTGTGTGTGTTCAAAAGATCCAAACTTTCCATGAAGAACATACACCTGAATCCTCAAATTCATTGTTATACTCTTCACAAAAGCCAAGTCATGGAATTATTCTAGCTTAATACGAATAAGTAAATGGATAAAGAAAGTATGACAAATTCCTCTATGAAATTCTCAAACAATAAATATAAAAAATAAATTCTATCACAAAAATAATACCTTGGAGAAAGTATATAAAAGAGATAAAATTGCCCATATGAAATTGAAAAAGATAGAAACACATGCACAATGGAGTATATTGAGCCATACAGTGAATGAAATTATATCACTGGTATGAAAATGGAGATTGTGGAATAGGCAACCCTTTTCTTTAACATGGCACCAAAAGCAAAGAAGAAGCTCCTTCCTCTCGCAAAGCCAAAGCCAAAGCAAAAGGCTTGAAAGCCAACAATGCAGTACTGAAAGGTGTCCACAGCCACAAAAAAGAGAAGATTCACAGGCCACCCACCTTTCAGCGACCCAAGACCCTTAGGCTCAAGAGTCAGCCCAAATACCCTCAAAATAGTATGCCCAAGAGAAACAAGCTTGACCACTATGCCATCATCTAATTCCCCCTGACCACTGAGTCAGCCATGAGGAAGACAGAAGACAACAACACACTTGTGTTCATTGTGAATGTCAAGGCCAACAAGCACCATATCAAACAGGCTGTAAAGAAACTCTATGGAAACTGTATGACATTGATATGGCCAAAGTCAACACTCTCATAAGGCCTGATGGAGAGAAGAAGGCATATATTCGCTTGGCTTCTGATTATGATGCTCTGGATGTCACCAACAAAATTGGAATCATATAAACTCAGTCCAGCTGGCTAATTCTAAATGCACTTTTTCACTATTAAAAAAGAAAATGGAGATTGTAATGCTAAACAAATGGAGCACTCTGGTAAACATCATGTTTCCTGCCATATGTAGAACACAGATTTGAAAAGACAGAAATATAGAATGGTAACTACTGTATGGGGAAAGGACTAAGAGAAGAAGATGGATATTAAATATAAACATTGTACTTTGTATACTTATATGAAAATGATACAATGAATCCACTATTTGGTATGGTTAATATACATTAACAATATTGAAAGCCTAAATAAACTGGATTAAGTAAAAAAAAGAATATATGATCTTAAACATGATTATGTGATCATATTTTTACACAAAAATCCTGAAAAAAAGAAGAATCAGGAGAAAGCAGTTTTTTGAGACAAAAGATCTTTTTGAGATCAATGTAAGTCCAAGCATCTGCTCACTGACCTACCTGAGGACGGCAAGCTAAAGGACAAGAGTATATCAATCCCATTTAGGAGAATACAGCAGAAAATTTCCCATATTTTAGGAAAGCTATGAATATGCAAATACATTGAAATAAAAGTATTTCAAATGAATGTGATTAAGAGGGAACATCTTTACAGCATAGTATGACTAAATAACCAAAATCCCAGATCTGAGAAAGAATATTAAAATCTGTAAAACAGAAATGCCAAATCGCACTTAAGAGTAAACTAATTAGTGGAAAAGCATTGCCTTCATCAGAAAGTTTCTTTTAAAATTAATCATCTAATTACTGTCTATTTCATAATAACACAAGGTATTTCAAAGTGCACATATTTTGTAGAAATTAAAGACAACTTTGCATTCTCTCATTTCTATATAGCATACATAAACAAATACACTAATGGAAAGTCAAAGACTTGGAGAAAAAGGAATATACACATACATATATATATATATATATAATTTCTTTAAAAGTTTCTTAATTCAAAACAGTGACGAAGTCATATCTAGTAAAAACCTTCATTCTTCATTTTCATATGTAAATGTAAGTATCAAATCTATATTTCAATATCATACTGAAGTACACACTGTAGGAATTAGTATGGTACATAACAGAGATTGACAATACATCTATATCTATCTATATGTATGTATGTATGTATGTATGTATGTATGTATGTATGCATACACAACATGCTCCTCAAACATTGAGGTTATTATGATATTAAGGTGTGAGCTTCCAGTGTAATACTGACCTCTTGGTAGATGAGTCTATCGAATTTACAGAAATGTTTTTCCAGATATATCAAATGCCGATTCCCTTTCTATAGCATTTTTTGAAATGTAATCACTCCTGTAAGGAAAGAAAGAAGTCATCTAGCATCCTATTCCTAGATTTTCCAAGGCCCCACTAGAACTCCATGACTTGTTCCTACCCAGCTCCAAATTTGATGAGGGACAATATGAGGGTAAACCAATATTCTTAATGTCAACACAATAGCTTTGTTTTCAAGTAAACATGTGCAAAGTAGCAGTGACTGTCAATTTAAGAAACATTTAGTACATCTCAGAGTGTGTGATTTTCTTCAGCAAGTGCTGTTGTCTTGCGTGCAATTTCTTCATTTCCACCAGGAGCTTTTACTCATCAGCCTGTAGAGTATGGATGTACTCGGTGGCCTTTTTCAGGACGATCACCTTGGAGGCCTTCTCAAGGTTCCTGAGAATCAGGAAGCTGGAGCACATACTGTCACAGGCTTGGTGCTCCATCGTGTTGTGGTTGCAGTGACACTCAATGTCTTCCAAGTCTGTGTTGCTGGGACCCAATCTCATAGGCATAAGTGGGAGGAAGCAGCACTTATGAGGTCCTAGTGAAGCCTCACTCTTGAGCTTCTTGCATAGTGGCATGTCCTCGCTGTTCACAGAGGGAAATGGTGGTGCAATGTAGTTCTGTTCATGAAATAGGAGGCCGCACTTAAGGATAAACCTGCTGGACTGCGTGCATCAGGGGTGTAGAGCTGCAGCATTCTTAGGACCCTCTATGGTGGGGAGCCTCATGACAGTCTGAGAGGATAGTGTCTCCTCCACCGTAATCACATCAATTTCCTCTTCCTCTTCCTCCTCAGTACCTGAGTTGCTCAGGATATCCTCTCGGGAGGTGCTGAAGGCCTGGTGGTGGACATCACAGCTGACTGGAGTGGCAGCAGTGCCAGCCCTGGCGGGGATGCCCTGTATGGGCACCCACTTGCTCTTATTCGCTGGAAAGAAGACCACAAGAGGGTCCAGGCACTGAGTCCAGGTGGGTGAGCTCCGTGAGCCAGGTGGCTTTCTCATGCCCCATACTTGCTGTTCTGCCGTGTACGTGGCCAGCAGAGCCGGCTACGGCCACTCCATGGGCTGAGGTGCTGGGGCAGTTGGTCAGGGACCCATAGCCTTCTGGCAGCTTCTCCCTTACTGCTCCTCCCAGGCCAAAAGCATCATCTTTGGCCTGGTTACCCCATAGGTCGGCCTTAGGCAACAGTATCTCTGTGGTGGCCCAGTTGATGGGCTCCAGGCTGTGCTCTGCCACAGCACCACTGGGTGACAACTGAGGCATAGACAACAGCTCAAACTTCTTCCAGATGTTATCCCCAGGAGCTTGGAGGCAGTGAGTTACCAAAGTAGACGTCATCTTCCAGAGAGAAGCAGGGCTTCAGCAAGTTAAACTCCAGGTCTGAGTTTTTGCAGATCATTCCAGGCATGGTGGATGTAGTGCAGTTGAACATCCTTTAGTCCCTGGATGGCAACTAAACTCTTCTTTCTTCTCAGTTCTTTTTAAATATAGGAATTCTTTTGCCCCATAAAGGTCACACAGGTTTTGGGATTCAACCAGCCGCCAATATTCTCCTGGACTGTCTGAGGATCCAATCCCAGGATTTTCTGTGCTGGGATCTCCAGTGGGCTCTAGGGACAGACTGATCCTCCCGATGACTACAGTTTGATTGCTCTTGTGCCTAACCAGGGTTCTTAATGGTCCCAACCCAGTTCTAAGGAGCATTTTCCCAGAAGCATTGTGTGTCCTGTGCCTTCTGCCTCTACCTTCCTTTGAATCTATCCACCAGGTCCAGACAGATGCTTGTCACTTCATGTGAAGCTTTAAAGGATAGAAGAGCGCTGATGATGCCTTTCAAATCCGTAAAGAAATCAACTTTCCACTGAGGTTAATATACACAGAAATATTACCCTCCAGACTAAAGGGAGAAATATGATCTCAGAAAAACATAAATTATGGGAATGTGAGACCACTAGATGAGCATTAAAGAGATGTTTAAGGAAACTTCCACTCAGAAGACAAAGGAACATAGGCACAAACATTGCTGCTATGAAAGAAAATATTCCATTATAATTGTAGACATGCAAATGAGAAAAGAAAAGGAATCAAACATTAGCAATACAACAAAATATAAAATATAAAATGAGAGGAAGATATGAACTCAAAATATTTGAAACAAAAAGAATAAAATTGTATAGTTATTATCAAGTTACTACAATGAGTAATAATTCTTAATTCTTCAATTAGAAGACAGAGAATCTACTTGGGATAGGACATATTTTAGAAGTATATTGTTTACAAGAAAATAACCTCTCTGCAAAGAAACAGACTGAAAGAAAATATGAAAAAGGATAATCCAAACAAATGTAATCAAGAAGTAGTCATAATAATAATCAGCAAAATAGACTTAAAGGCATGAAAACATCACTATACTCTGAACAAAGGATTCATGAATAAGGTAAAGCTAAGGATTAGATAGTAGTAGAATGCTTTCCTGTCATGTGTAAGGATCTGAATTTGATCTCCACATCATAAAAAGAAGCTACAACTATTATAAATGTTCCCAATGCTGATATCTCTAATTTTATAAAACCACAACTAGTCATTAGGCCTCATTAAAATAATAGTAGGTTATTTCAATACACTGTTTCAAATATACTCATTGAAAACAATAGATAGATTTTCAAAACCAAAAATTAATTTTAAAAATGTCAGAATAATACTGTATATAGGAAGATGACTTAAAGAGACATCTACATACTATTCCATTCAACAGGTGCAAATACACACTTGATTATCAGTACATTATTCTAACATACACCATGTATTAAGCCTCAGAGAAATTACTATTGAATTAAAATTTAATAATTTATTTTATCATATATAATCACAATGGAGTTAAAACAGAAATCAATGGCAAAATAAAATGAATAAGCTACTCATACATCATGTGGTTAGACAACATAGTAATTCATGATTGGTGCATTATTGAAGAAATCAAAGAAAAAATTACAAAATATTTCTAATCAAATGAAAGTGTCTATATTAGTAATGTAGAGAAATTTTAAATAAATACTTGAAATAACCAAGAACTGATGTGGGAATGTCTTTCTGTATGCTGTGAATATCAATCTTCAAATAAAGGAGCTGTTTTGGGCCATGACAGGCACCATAGAAGAAGTAGGTGGGGAATCAGAATAGGTAGGAAAGGAAGGGCAGAGTCAGAGACAGATCGAGCAAGCCGTCCAAGGAACAACATGTAAGGAACACAGGTGAGCAACAGGCCATTGGCAGACAGATTAATGGAAATGGGTTGAGTTAAGATGTAAGAGTAAGCTGGCAATGTGCCTGAGCCATAGGCCAAACAGCATGAAGTTAACATAAGTGTTTGAGCCAGAGTCAGAGACAGATCAAGCCAGCCACCAAAGAAGAAACATGTAAAGAACAGGTGAGCCACAGGCCACATGGCAGGACAGATTAATGGAAATGGATTGAATTAAGATGGAGCTAGCTAGCAATGTGCCTGAGCCATAGGCCAAACAACATGAATTTAATATAAGTATCTGAGTCATTTTTGGAGGAAAAGCAGCTGCAGGCAGCTAAGAGGTCTGGGGCAGCAGGTCTGTGGGTCTGGACCTCTGGCTGCCTGGGACCAGGAAACCTTACTGTAACAAAGGACTTATAAAGGCAAGGCCTAAACCAAATTCTAAATCAGTACAAAAGAAATAATAAATAGTATAGCAAAGATAAATTAAATAAAAACAAAAAGAACAATAAGAAGATTAACTTTTAAAAGGTGGTTATTAGAGAAAGATAAAGATGATTTTATTAAATTTATCAAAAGAAAGGGAGAAAAAGAACAAATAAGTAAAACTAGTTTTAAAAACTAATAATAGAAACCGTTGAAATTCAGAGGCCCATTAGGGACTATTTCATTGTATTACATGTAAATGTATCAGAAAATTTACAAGTGGATATATATACTAAACTGAACCCAAAGTATAACTACTTTTAAAAGGTGGTTATTAGAGAAAGATAAAGATGATTTTATTAAATTTATCAAAAGAAAGGGAGAAAAAGAACAAATAAGTAAAACTAGTTTTAAAAACTAATAATAGAAACCGTTGAAATTCAGAGGCCCATTAGGGACTATTTCATTGTATTACATGTAAATATATCAGAAAATTTACAAGTGGATATATATACTAAACTGAACCCAAAGTATAACTAATCAATCAGTAACAAGAGTAATATTGACACTGTACTAAGAGGTTTTCCAACAAAGAGAAAAGACAAGACTGAATGGATTCCCTGCTGCTCTTTAAAGAAAGAGTAATAGTAATGTTCCTCAAAAAGAATCTATGAGATAGGAAGTGAAGCAATCACATCAAAAGTCATTCTATGAAGGCAATGTTACAAAAATGCAACAAAAAACTAACTAGTAGACTTAAAATATTCACCTTGATAAAATTGCTTCAAGTTCAAGAATATGTGAATGGTTCAATGTAAGTATCTCAGTAAATATAATGCAGCTCACAAAAAGAATCAAATGTAAAAAGTATATGATTGTATCAATAGACATATGAAAATTCTTTTATTTAATTAAATATCCCTTCACAATAAATTCCACAAATAAATTGCATATAGCAGAATTGTATCTCTACATAACAAGGACATTATACAAAATCTATAAGCCATCATATATACTGAATGGAGTAAAATTGAAATGTTGAAATCCACACAGGAGCAAAAAGGCTCCACATAGACAAAACAATATAATGGAATTAAAGAGAGGACCCAGAAAAATGCAATTTTGGCAAACCAATTATCAATAAATGTAGCAAAAATATCCCTTGGAAAAAGGACATTCTTTTTAACACGATGTGCTTGGAACACAAGTTATCTGCATGTACCGGAAAGAATTAAGTGTCTCCTCTTGTACAAATTCTGTTTTAAATTAATTTGATTTATATTTAAGATCTAAAGAAACCTGAAAAGTCCATAAAATGTGAAAAATTCCAGGAAAAAATGCATATGTAATGATTTCCTGAATAGAATGTCAGTAGCTCAAGATAAAAGCAAGAGTTGACAAATAAGGTTATAACACAGTAAAAGTCTTTGCACAAAAAAGGAACCAACAGAGTTAAGAGATGATTAATGTTTATTGTCAACTGATGTAGAAATGCCTTTCTGTATGCTATGCATCTCAATCTTTAAATAAAGGAGCTGTTTTGGCCCTTGGCAGGCACCATAGAAAAAGTAGGCAGTGGAATCAGAATAGGTAGGAAAGGAAGGGCGGAGTCAGGGGCAGATCGAGCAAGCCACCCAAAGAGCAGCATGTAAGGAGCACAGGTGAGCCACAGGCCACGTGGCAGACAGATTAATAGAAATGGGTTGATTTAAGATGTAAAAGCTAGCTAGCAATGTGTCTGAGCCATAGGCCAAACAGCATGAAGTTAATATGAGCATCTGAGTCATTTCTCAGGGCCTGAGCAGCAGCGGAGGATGGCTAAGGGGTCTGGCATGGCAGGGTCTGGGCCTCTGGCTGCCTAGGACCAAGAAACTCCACTACTACAGTCAACATCACAGAATCCAGAATCATCTGTGAGATGTTCCTCTGGGAATGCCTGTGAAGATTCTATTTTCTTAAAATATATTTTCTTAAAATACAATATTTTATAAATAATTTATTCTTTAAGAATTCCATGCATTTATACAATGTATTTCAATCATATTTACTTCTCACTCCTCTCCTCCCCTCAAATTCTTCCTAGAGCTTTGTCCACATCACCCTCCATATTTTATGTCCTCAAATTTTTAAATAACTCACTGAGTCCATTTGTTCTGTCATTACACATGAATATTGGGCCACCCACTGGAGCACAGTCAGCCTTTCAAGGACTATCTGCCTAAAGAAAACTTACTTACTCTCCACTAGTATCAACCATCAGGGGATCCTCAACTAGTGGTATAGGCTCTCATGCTCTCCTCCATCAATGCTGCAAGGCTAACTGGACCAATGCTGTGCAGGTCTTGTGTACACAATCACACCTGCTGAGAATTCATGAGAGCTGTGATTCTATCATGTCCAGAAGACATTATTTCACCCCAGTCTTCCCAACCTCTGGCTCTTACAATCTTTCTGTGCTCTCTTTCTCAAAGTTTTCTTAACCTTTGGAAGGGGGTGTGTGATACATATGTTCTAATCCAAGCATTCCAGTCACCTATTGTCTGGACAGGTGATGCAAATGATTATCTTTATTTTTAATTTATATGGTGGGAAGACCCATCAAGTTTTTGTGAGAATGGTTCTTGGGCAGCAGTATTCTGGATCATATAAGATCCAGAAAATGAGTTGAACTCCAGTATGCATTCATTGTTCTCTCCCTCTTGGTTGCAGACGCAATGGGATCAGCTCCTTCATACTTCTCCCTCTTTAACGTCCTCAGCATGAAGGACTATAACGTGAATTATGAGATAGAATAAATCCTTTCTCCCTTAAGTTGCTTTTGTCAGAGTATTTTTGCCACAGAAACAAAAAAGGAACTAAAACAAGGGAGTTTCCTCTATGATGGGGAGTATATATTTGCTAGCTGTTTGACAGAGTGTTAATATTCACGGTATATAAAAATCTAAAAATTCAGCAAGCCACACTACAATGATAAATTCATAACTCACTTTTTTCAGTTTGGCTTATTTAATTTAAAATATTAATATTAGTGAGATTTTTTAGGGGGGGTGGTCTGGAGAAATGGTTCAGTGTTAACAGTACATTGCTCTTCCAGGGGACAAGTTTCAATACCCACACTGGACAGCTTACAATCTTCTATAACTGAAACTCCATAGGATCCCAAACCTCCTTTAGGTATGCACACATATGGCCTACACACACACAAACACACAAGTAAAAGGTAAAAATAAATCTTTTAAACAAATCAGATTTTTCTATTGCAATTAGCAAATTGAACTTGATATTATTTTAGCAGCTCACAAAGTTGGGTGTGTAAAAAAGAGAGGATAGATCTGAAAGGAGTTAGAACAGGGGTGAATATGACCGAAATACGTTATATAAAATTATTTAAAAACAATAAAAATAGTTCTATACTGACAGTAAAAAAAGTAAGGTTATTTATGTTTAAATGCAGGCTAGATGATAAAAGAAGGAAAAATGGAAGTAATAGAAAAAACAAGGTAGTAGATGATATGAAAGACTGATTGATAGAAGACAGACAGATAGATAATACAGAAAGAAATCCATTATAATGCCACTTTTGTTTCTAAAATCCGAACCTATCATAAGTTTATGAGGTGATCATTAAATGTAGTGGAACAAGTGATTCTTTTTATTTTGTGCATCTTTTTAAACTAATACTACAGAACTTATTTCTATGTTTATTACACATTCGTCGATTCTAAGTAATAGGAGAACTAATTTCTTATAAAACTTGGGAGAAAGTTTGATATTCTCCACTGAATGGATTAAAAAATATAAAGCTACAAAACACTAGAGTGTAAATTCTAAATATGGTAGATGCAACAAGAAATATGTTGCTATTGCTATTGTTTTTCTAATTTTCCAAGATGGATTTCCTTACAAAAGCTTTTTTTTCATAATGGTTTATTTTTTTAAAAAAATGAAGAGCTACTTATAAAAAGCATTTTACTTTAAGTATAGGGAGCAAATAAGTATTAACATAAAACTCCTAATTCCTTCTTAAAGTTATAAATTTAATGGATTAAATGGCAATTGCAAATCTAGTGTCTTAAATTTGTATCACATAAATTCTCAAAGAATCTGTTATCTATTATCTTTCTTTTTTGCTGGGATCCAAGGCCTGTGTTGGCTATAGTAAGGCCATTTTCACCTAGTTTATAAGTCAATTTTCTGTTTCCTCATCATTAGAACTTTTACAGAGACTACTTGACACATCTCAGCTTCCCAGGAATAGCTCAGTGCAGCCTTATCTTCCTGTCTATGAAAAACATCTGCAGGTTTGACCTTTAGCCCTTCACAAATGACTAAGTGCAGCTGTATCTTCCTATCAGATAAAAACACCTGTAGGCTTGACCCTTAGTAAACATTCTGCAGATACTCAGTAACTTAGCCCTCACTTGACTCCCTACTCAACCAGCTTCCAGCTTTGCTTGCTATATAAACCCTGCCTGAGAAAATAAAAGTTGTCAGCTTGATAAGAATACTGTCTTGCTCTCTGTTTCTTGTGTCTCTTTGTCTCCTCACTCCTCTCCCCCAGGGTTTGTGCTTCCACTGAAGACCCCGCTGGCCAGGACACTTTTTCTTCCATTGTTTCCATTTTTCATCTAGCCTCTATTTAAACATTATAAATCGCCTTATTTTTTTTACTGTCTGTACAAAAGTAGTTTTATTAGTTCTTTAAGAATTTCATAGTGTCTCTTTGAAACATCATGTCTCCTATTGTCTAAAATCTTAAATCACATAAGATGTGTTCCATTTGCTTTTGTCAGAAAGAGTTGGGGCAATCTAAGGGTGACACATGACCCAACTCTATTTGACATTCATGATAAGCATTTGGTACTCAGGATGGGGATGGCCAAATACTGCTTAGAGACATAAATTCAAAATTAATCAGTTCTAAAGGGACCAGAACTAACAGAATTACTCATTCTACTTTTGGACCCATGTTGTGCAAAAATGTAGACTTCTAGCATTCACTAATTATTTCAAGATAAAGCTGATATACTGAGTTTCTGGAATTTACACAACATAAAAATATTGCAAGCAGTGTAAGCATACTTAAACATGGGAAAAGTACAATGGTTATCAAAACAATTTTGTGTAGTATTCATAATGCTTTATAGAATATTTTGTGAAGCATTGGCTCTCTGTTTTGGAAAGGCCTATGTAACTCAGACTGCTTTTAAATTCATAACCCTCACAGTCTACCTCTCCATCACTAGATATACAAGTGTGCACCACTGTATCTAGTAAGAGCATCTTTTTGGTATTACTAATCTTACACACATTCTATCTTTTCTGGAGCCAAGGTCTCATGTATCACAGTCTGGCCTGAAATTTACTGAGGATGATATTGATTTCTGATTTTTCTGTCTTCCCTTCAGGTATTAGGTTACATTTTTTAAAATGTTTGTTTAAATTTTTTTAAATCATGGACTATAGGATGAGGATTACTAAAAGTGAATGATGCCTATTTTTCTCTGTAAGTTTTAGAATTATCTACAAAAACTTCTAGTCTGTTTAATGCAACCTGTAAGATAATGAATAATTCACTTCATTAGATTAGTCTAGTGATAAAATGTATTCTCATTTTATGTGTTTTAGGTGATTTTCAGCTTTTATAACTTTACCTTTAATGACAAGTTGTTAAAAGTTTTCTAAACTGTAAAGGGAAATTTTATGAGCTCCAGGTGGCTGTTAACCACCTCCTGAGATAGGACAAAAGGCTAAGAGAAACAGATAGGGACTCCCCAGCTGTTTATCATTCCCCAGAATGTGTGTTTGAAGCTCCAGGATAGAGACTCCCCAGAGTTATCTGGCTGTTTATCATCACAGAGTGTGTGTTTGGAATTCCAGGAAAGAATGTACTATCCACTCAGTTCTCAGAGAAGTCATAAAATATACATTGACACTCATGGCCTGTGAATGAACTTCTTTGTTCCCTACACCCTATAAAACCTCTGCTCCACTTCAGCTTGGGGCTCTCTCTCTCTGTATCTGCGTATTCAGTGAGCTGAGCCCCAGGTATACTTGGTAAATAAAATTCCTCTATGCTTGTTGCATGAGAGAACGTCTCTTGGAGTCTTTGCATGGCGAGTTTCTTTACCCTTAGAAAATCAATGTTCAAGTATCAGATTCTTAAATGAGAAGGAACAAAAGATATAAACTCCATACAGTTTAGCTTCCTCTCTTTACAGAAAAAACAAATCCTCTCTTAAATGCAGTCATACTTCTTTTCTTAGAACACATATCTGTGATGCCTGTGTCACATGAGCGAGCTTCATGGAGCAAGGGTCTGGGGATTTAAACAAAAATGCCATTTATTGAAGCTCAGGGAAAGCCTTAAATACCAGGGTTGCCCTTTTGACCTTGAGTAAGTTCTGCAGCTCACAAGCAACACCTGGCCTGGGTGTTCTCTGCTAACTTTCTGATTCCTTAATTGCAGCACCTGCTTGGGCATTGTTCCATTATTGGAATGGATCAACTGGTTTCAGTAAACACCACAGGCCACTAAATAGTGCTAAACCCTCGGGGTTGCAGACTGACCTCCACACAGGTCAGCAAATTTTCGGGGGTTTACAATATAGAAGTGAACATTCCAGACCTTGTTGACTATTTAGCCTCTATTGTAAATGATCAGTTTTTGCCACTGAAATGGGAAGCAGCCTTTAAAAGTACACAATTAAAAATGAAGAAGCAGCTCAAAGTTGACCCATAGGGCAGCCTTATATGTAGCATTATGAGTCTCCTTGAAGAAACTAGTATCCAGTTTGATATTATTCTTTTAGGAATATATTCATTTAAATTTTTGTACATAAAATCAGGAAAGAAAAAAAGTTAAAGGTTTCCTAAGTACAGTATTCCCCATATATCACTGAGATATCTACCTTAGGCCTTGTGATAGTAACATCTTCATTAACACACATGCATTTACACATACATTATTGGTGGTACACTGTCTTAATTTCAGATAAGAACAATAATCTTTTGCTATACTAGTAAATAAACAAAAACAAACAAACAAGAAACCTGATCCATTAAAATGTTCCATCTCTTGTGAATATAAATAACACACATGAAACCTGAAGTCATTTTTCTTATCATTATTTTGTTTGTTCTGGTGTCATTTGATTTCCTTAGCAATTATAAAAATTTCCCCAAGACAATAATTAAACTGGTATTCATTCATGTTAAATAAATGCCAGTTTTATTTACAAGCTGTTTTGAAAGAGAATTCCAATGGTGATTGTAATAGAGAATAAATATTATTAATATGTTGTTTTTGCTGTTATTGTGGCAAAAATAGCATAAAATCTACCTTTCAAGCAAATTTTAGGGTAAAATATAGAACTGATAACTACTGACACAAAATTACACTAAAGACCTGTAGGGAAAAACTGTATAGCAGAAGCTCTACCATCCTCAGAAACAATTTCCATTTATCTCTCCTCTCAGACAATAGGAACAGCTTTTCTACTCTTTGCTCTTATAAATTAAAATACTTAAAAGCATTTTTGTAAACAAGATCATGCAGCAGTTTTACCAAAGTGACAGGCTTATTTTGTTTATAACAATGTCTTGAAATTTTACCTGTTTTCTTACATTAGAAAAAGATCAAATAAGAAAAGGTGAATATCTAGACAGCTAATTAGAAAACATCACAAATGAGGATAAGATGAGTCCTCTAGGCCACATAACTGAGCCAGTTTTGACCAACTGCTGAGAGTAGTTTCAAGACATAAGTAAAAACTAATAGTACAGACTTTTCCTCTTCTGAAGCAGAAGAAGCCTGTCAACATTAGACATGGGGCTGGTGAGATAGCTTAGTGGGGAGAGGCCTGACAACCTGTGTTCCATTCCTGGATACCACAAGTTAGCAGGAGAGTTCTATTCTAATCTATATATGTCCACTTGCACACGTACAAGTGGGTGCGCATGCACACACACACACACACACACACACATCAAATAAAAACAATTTCATTCAAAATCTAAAAGACATAGCTGTAGACAACAGCTTCTTAAATAGTATTCTAATAATTTAGGCAATAGCAGCAAGAATTAGAAAATGATACTGCATCCAGCAAAAAAAAAGTCTGTACAACAAAGGAGATCATAAGCAAAAAGGATATAGCTCATAGAATTAAAGAAAACATTTCTCAACCAAAAAATACACTTCTGTCATGATACTTTGTTACACGACAGCCAAAAACCAAACCAAACCAAAACAAATACCTTAACACAGTTCATAAAACATGAACTATGAACTCAAATCTATGAAGTTGGAAGGATTTTACTCCTTTTTAGTTGATTTTTCAGGTATTAGTCATAACAATAGTAACAGAAGCCATAGTATGCAGTGAAATTGTACAAATTGCTTCAGAAAATCATTTGACAAAAGGAAACATCTATTTATCATAAGTAAAATAATGATGCAAGTAATGTCAATAATATACTAGTACAGCAAATATAATAATTTATTAAGAATAATTATATAACACTGCCATATATATAGTTTACTCATATATAAAAGGCTTCCTCCAAATGTTCTGTGTATTCATTTTTGTTTTTGTTTTTATTTTTATTTGGTTTTTCAAGAAAGGGTTTCCTCTGTGTAACAGCTCTGGCTTCCCTGGAACTTGTTCTGTAAAACAGGTTGGCCTCAGATTCATAGAGATCAACCAACCTTTGCCTCGAAGGCATGTATACTACCACAGCCTGGAAAATGTTTTAATTAAAGAAAGTTATTGCATTTCATCAGCAGCAAATCAGATAATCATATCAGTAAAGAAAAGAACTTATTTGACAAAAATCCAGCAGATTTTAGTGATAGAGTATTGCATTAAGTTAGGGGTAAAAAAGCATCCTTCTTAACTTGGTAAGCATATCTTTAAAAAATTCATGTCTTTAACACCAAATGTAATGGTAATATGCTGCTTTTCTTTTTAAAATTGTACCTTTCACTGCTTGTATATAAAAATTGTTTGACATTTGTTTATTTTAGTACTCTCGTTAGCTTGTTAGGCTTTTATATTTCCCATATACACATGTTATATACAAGCAGTGAAAGGTACAATTTTAAAAAGAAAAGCAGCATATTATCATTTCCAAAATTAAGTAATAAAATAATTAATTTGTAAAATATGTGAAAGATTTGAAAGGGGAAAATTAAAGAAAAATGTTTAAAGGAACAAAGGACTAAATAAATGGAGGTGTATTCCATGTTTCTTAGATATCATTCACCTAACTTGATCTATACTCTCATGCAATCCTAAATCAAAAGCACAATGAATTCTTTAATAGATGTTGGTGAACTGATTTTGAAAATTATATGAAAATTCACTAAGACTAACTTTTGTCTCACTCAGGAAGTCTTCTCCCTGAGACCTAGAGGGAGGAGCTATGCAAGCTGCCAAGGGAGAAAAGCAATCAATCAATAGTCCTACCCAGCCTACACATCACAATAATGACCAGCGTGGTAAGATATCCGAAAGGTACAATAGTGACACTAGCATCCTGGGTGAACTCATGAATGGTACTGTAAACCTAGCTAACTACCCTGGATAGGTTCTCCTCTAGGTAGTACTTTAGCTACTTTCCTAAACCAGTGTAATTTTTAAGTGCTTTTGAAATACTTATTATACACAAAGGTAAGTGTAGCTCTCATTCTTCATCAAAGAAGCCATTTTTTTCACCATATGGAGGCCATTAAAGAAAACTACAATTGACCAAAATGAAGAGAACAACCAATTGTAGGGGTAAGTGCCTGTGCTGGCTGGTTTTGTGCGTCAACTTGACACAAGCTAGAGTCATCAGAAGAAGGAGCCTCAGCTGAGGAAAGGCCTGCTTGAGATACAGCTGAAAGGCATTTTCTCTGTTAGTGTTCAATGGGCAAAAGGCCAGTTAATGGTGGCTGGTATCATCCCTGGGTGGGTGATCCCAGGCTCTATAAGAAGGTGGGCTCAGCAAGCCATGGAAGCAATCCCTGCATGCCCTGTGCATCAGCTTCTGCCTCCAAGATCCTGCCCTGTTTGAGTTCCTGTCTTGACTTCCTTCAATGATGAACAGCAATATGGAAGTGTAAGGCAAATAAACCCTTTTCTCCCCAACTTCCTTCTTGGTCACGATGTTTCATTACATCAATGAAAATCCTAACTAAGCAGTGTCCATCTCCAACTGGTAAATTTACAATACAATACCTACATATAAGGCTAGGGGAACACTTCAAAGGAAAGATTCTAAGAGCCAGAGGATCAAGACTTCTGCAGTGTGGTAATATAAAATTAATTAATTAGATATACAATATTATATTTAATAAAAAGAGTCAGGAATATCAGAGGACAAAGCCACCAACAGACCTAAGCCAGGAAGAGCAGGGAGTGGTGACCCATACCTTTAATACCTTCACTCAGGAGGCAGAGATCCTCTGGATCTCTCTGAGTTCAAGTCCTAACAGAGTCACATGTGTGATAGCGCCCACCTTTAATCTTAGCACTAGGAAAGTTGAACCAGGAAATGAAATAGCTGGGAAGGGAAAGAAAGATAAGGAGAAAAAGGCAGAAGTGCTTCCCTTTTGCCTGCTCACCCACTTAGTTTGAGGACTTGTGAAGACAGGACCTACCCGGTTTGGCCTGAGGAGCTCACTGGGTGAGAACTGGCTACGGTTTGTTCCCTGTCTCTTTTGATGTTTCAGCTTTTCCTCAATATCTGGCTCTGGATTTTATTATATACTAAAAAGAATTCATGCAATACTGTCATGAGATAGTGTCTTCTATATGCAACAGGGAAACTGCATCCATGAAATTTCAGCAACATGGATGTCTAAAGAAGAACTGAATAATGACACCACCAATTTGCATGCCAACATGGATGGAGGGACTCCCACAAGGTTTCACTACTGGAGGGTGCATATAGTGCAAGTGGAATAAAATCAGGACACCAAAGGCTAGCTGGTCTGCAGAATTTAAGTCTTAGTCCAGGTTTAGAGATTAGATAATTTAATCTCTGGGGCACAGCTGGGGCTCTCAGGAACATGGTCAGGGCATTGGATATACAATTCAGGTTAAATTTGAGGATTGGAAGGGCACAAGGGAGTGGGGCAAGTTAAGGTCAGTAAGATATGGATTTAGTATGCTGGGACAGGAGCACAGGATATGTGGGTCAGGCAGGTGGATCTGGTACAAGCAACCAAGAAGCAACCTGTGTGTGTGTGTGTGTGTGTGTGTGTGTGTGTGTGTGTGTGTGCGCGCGCGCGCGTTCTTGTTGTTGTTAAAACAATAAATAGATTACCTATGTCTCTGTACCACAAAGGCAGGCTAGAAGTTCCTTGGTGGCTGAGTAGGGATCACTTGGTAAGTTCCAGAGGGAGAAAAAAAATGGGGCCTGGAGGAAGAAGACATAATCACCAGCAATAGTTCACTTGCCAACCAGAGGTGGGAGGAGTGGCTGTGTTAGGAAGCATGTTATAACCTTCTATTCCTATTGAATTTCAAGTTTTCACCTATTGATCAGCTTCTCTGAATTCCTTCTATCCTGAACCTCTGGTAACTATTGTTCTGCTCTCAACAACAATGAGCTCAACTTCATTGTAGTCTACATTTGAATGAGGTCATGAAGCACCTGTCTTTCTGTGCTTGTTATTTCATTTAATGTAATGATTCCCCATTCATAGTGTTACAAATAAATTCCATTCAGTTTTATGACTGAATAGTGTTCTGTTGTATATGTACCACATTTCTTTAATGTATTTCTCAGTAAACACAGGAGCAAATTTATTGCTTCTGTATGCATCTTCCTTGGGGTTTATACATGAGATTCCTTTAACAAATAGTAGTTTATTTTTAATATTTTGAGGACCTTCATAGTGACGTCCACAATGGCTGTATTTAGTTGTGATAGCACTAAAGGGTACAAGTTTCCTTTTCACATTTTTCTAAATACCTAATAGCGTCCAGCTCTTTAACTAGCAATTCTTCATTTTTTAATTCTTCTTTCATAAAATACATCCCGACTGAAGCATCCTCTCCCTCCACTCCTCCAAGCTCCCTCCCTGAATCCCCTCTCCCCCAGATCTATTGCTCCTCGGTTTCCCTTCCCACCCAGTGATATCAACCAAACATGACACAACAAGATGCAGAGTCTAGACATAAACATCTCATATCAAGGCTGGACATGGTAACCCAGTAGGAGGAAAGGGTCCTGTGAGCTGGCAAAAGAGTCAGAATCAGCCCCTACTCCTGCAGTTATGAGTTCCACAAAAAGTCCATGCTTCACAACTACAACATACATGCAGAGGACCTAGCTCAGACCCATACAAGCTCCCTGACTACTGGTTCACTCTCAGTGAACCACTATGAGTCATGATTTAGTTGATTCTGGGTCATGTCCTTCTGGTGTCCTCTACCCCTCTGGCTCCTACAATCCTTTCTCCTCCTCTTCTGAGAGTGATGGGAGAATTCCCACTGAGCTATGCCTGGTCTGGCCCTAGACTGTCAGCACCTAGCCTTAATTTACCTTTTGTTTTTCAGTTACCTTCTCATTCTATTGTTGCCCTCCGGAGTTTCCCAAGGATACAAAGCCTATGCAAAAGTTATTTGGGAAAAAACCAGCAAGCTTTGATATTCCTTAATTGAAAATTTATTTGTTATTGTCCTTTTGGAAGCTTAGTCAGGATGTTTTGGGCATGTAGAAATCAACTTGCTAAAAGTGTAAACTTGGAGAACAATAAAAATGACCTTGAGAGGCTAAGACACCCTTAAATTGCCTGTGTATTCCATGGACTTCCTGAACCCAGATCAGTTCAACAGCAGCAGGGGTTCCCCAAGCTCCAAGGGGAGGAGCCTGCTGGTGATCTCCAATTTGAGCTATCTCTGCCTAATGCCTAATATTTTGCTGTGGATCTCTGAATCTGTTTCTATGAGCAGCTGGAGGGAGCCTCTGATTAGGCTAAATTAGGAATTCTTAAAGATGAAAGCAACTATGTTGTTATTTAGATGTGCTCAGCTATGATGATACTGATGCATTTTTCAAAAAAAAAAATTGGCCTTTTTTGCATTATTTTTGAAAAACTGCCCTTATTAATTTTAACCTAATTTTCTTTTTCTCTGGACTTTGTGGAGATCCCCATATATTACTTATCCCTTTCTAAGACATATCACTTGTTCTCATTATGCATGCTGTTTCTTTCACATCTTTTGTCTTTCATTTGAATTCTGTTTTGGTTTTTTCTGTTGTTTTTATCTAGACAGAGTTTCTCCGTGTAACAGCCCTGACTGTATTGTAGACCAGGCAGGACTCAAATTCATAGAGTTCTGCCTGCATTTACCTCTCAAGTGCTGGGATTAAAGGTGTGTGCCACCACAGCCAGCACAATTAATTAAAAAGAATTAGTCTAACTCCATAGCACACGCTGGCCTTGAGAGCAGCACATTCAGGAAAAATAAAGTTGTTTTTTTTTCCTAAATAGCCAAAGGAGGACATGATTTCACAACCCTACTGCTTAAACTTCTTCAGTGCAGGGACTACAGATATGAAAGATATTATTGGTGTTTTGAGAAAGATTGTATTTTATTTGTGAAGTAATTTTAGTAACACAGATCCTTTTATTTATTCATTTTAAACTTAATTTTTGTGAATTTCATACATGCACATAATATATATATATATATCATATTCACCTCCGATATCTCTCCTCCAGCTGCCCACAGACCACCTTCTCTTCAAACTTTATGTCTTCTTTCTGTTTTAAATTTTAATTTATAACTCAGTGAGTCCAGTTAGTGCCATAAAAGGTATGTATTGGTCATTCACTGTAGTATGGACAACTTTCCAGCAACTACTTTCTCAAAGAAAAAAAAAATGGCTCTCCCTCCCTCAGCAGCTATCAGCTATAAATAGCCTGTTGGCTAGAAGTGGTGCTTCATGCACTCTTCCTCATTCCTGCTGGCATTTTGATTTTATTAATCTTGTGCAAATCATGTTCAAGTAAATACAGCTGCTATGAACTCAGGAGTGTCCATGCCATGCCCCAAAGATAGTATTTTACAGCATCTTTTACCATCCTCTGGCTCTGACAGTCTTTCTGGACCTTTATTCATGATATTCCCCAAGTCTGAGATGCAGGGGAGTTGATACACATGTCCCATACAGAGCTAAATATTCACATTCTCATTTTCTCAACACTTTAACGAGTTGAGAGTCTTTGCATTAACCACTATTCATTTCATCTTGAGTCCCAGATTCAGGATATATAAATACAGGATATGTTACTTTCTGTGCTAGATTTTGGTCTGATCATTCTTTGCTAATTCTGATTCTGATTTTTTGTAATAAGAATATTTACTGTGCACCATTAAATGTTAGAAGCATATAACTATTTTTCAGTTTATATGCATTAAGAGGCTAGAAACCTTGGGCTTGTAAATTGTCTGGTTGTTATAAAGTACAGGGGATTTTATGGTATGTATTTAGATACCGAGTTGGCAAGAGGTGAAATTGTGATGACTTGTGTTAATTCTCTATTTAATAGAATGTAGGATCACCTGGGAGCCAAGGCTGGTGGCCAAGTCTTGGCTTTGTCTTGCTTACATTATTCAATGCTGGAATTTTGATTATTTTCCAAATGGTATATGATAAAGCAAACTGAATATTATAAAATATTTATTACTCTATTTAACTATGGATACAATGTTACTAGCTGCTTCAAGCTCTTGGTGTCTTTACTTTTCTGCTATGATGAACTCTTCCTTGAACTGTGAGACATGAGACAGAATAAACCCTTCCTTTCTTTCACTGCTTCTGTCAGAGTGTTTTATTATGGCAACAGAAAAAGAAACTAAGACATTTAGCTCCATGAACATAGGAAGAACAGCTGTTTATGCTCCTCTGAGATGGATGGGTCTCTACAATGACTCAGACCCCAGACAGAAACCTATGTGCTGTCAGGACATACACCATTTACTTCTGAGTCAGAATGTACTGCAACATGAGCCTTGATATGCTTTTGAAACCATGTGCCTCCCAGTGATTTTGAGATAAAAATATGATGCAATTCAGCATCAAACTGGGTAGTCAAAAGCTAGCCATTATTAATAGTACCCCAGACTAAAGTGGAATAGCAAAAAGTAGTGCGAGTTTAACAGGAGAGTAGGTTGAGGTAATGAACTCTGACCAAAAAATCAACAAATAGACCCAGTCTATCAAATTGCTGTTCTATTCGGAACTATCTGTATGTATTAGCCGACGTCTGAGGTCACAGGTATACCTGAGCAGTAAGCATCCCACAACAATGCAAGCCTTAGACCATCATCCGTGATATGCTGATATTAATGGGTTGTGGGCATATATTTTGAGAAATTCTGGTGGGGTTGACAGTCATAGATGTGCCATAAGAATATAGAGCTGAACTATGCACTGTGATACTGTGAAAATAAAAAATCCTGTATAACTCTTTCCCCATCGACCCCCTCCTGAGGTCCCTGAAACTAGCCAAGGTTGACAGAGTTTCGGTTCCACTGTATCAAACACTAATGGCAGCTTGCTCAGAACTCAGATTCTTGGAAAAGCTTTGTTCACAGGATTGATGGGTGCTGGCTCAACTGCACACTTGGGACACATCTAGTCAGGTCAGCCTGACCTTCTGGACTCATAGTAATCACTCAGGACCACCCAAGACAAAGATGTACTTCCTGAATTCTTGGGACACACCGGGTTAGCCTGACTTTCTTGCAACCTCTCACCAGCCCAGATGTATCCCCTACAATTAAAGTTTGCACGCTGTGCCCATTGTGACCATTGCTCCAGGAAATGAATATCCTCAGGTGGTCCCCTGCTTGCCCAAGACTCGCTATTGTTTCACAGGAAATACGCCTGCCTGCCTGTCCCATTCCTAAGCTCCTTCCTAAAATGACCTTTGGCCCCACCCTGTTGTAACTTTCCTTTCACGCCAAGCCTAGACGTATCCCCTCCCCTACTCAAGTACAAAAATTTTACTCTGAAAGCATTTGGGGCTCTTGGCTTCCACAGTGCCTTGAGGCCGCTCATGAATGTATCAATTAAACTTTTTCTTTTTATCTTGCACAAAATCTGGGTCCAGGGTCTTCTTTAATCTAGCCGGTAACAATACTGTGAAAACTGTTCTGAATCTCACAATTCCTGTCCAAAGGCTGGTGGATATAGATGAGATATTTGGGAATAGTTAAATCCCAGGACAGGCTTGACTTGATGGACTACCTTTCTAGGTTACTACTCTTCTTCATTCTAAAGATAATTGTGAATTTAGAATAAAAGTAATAATTAGAACACTATATAGTGTTGGAAAATGATGACATACCAGTACCAGAATTACTGAAAATTTGGAGTCAAGAACTGTAAAGAGGGACTTTCCAGATCATGCACAACAGCTCCTACCACATGATAAATATCGACAGAGCATTGTAAAATCCCAGGATGTTGACAGAGTTTTTGCTTCTTGTGATAAGATATAACTAAATATCTGTTTGTTCTGGAAAAGCTTTGTTTGTCAGATATGTGGTTACCGTGGTTACCTACCCAGCTGCAGGTAGCCACATTCCTGACCCCCTACCCCCATGATTAACTTCCCCATGATTCACTTCCTGCCCTATAAAAGCTTTGCTCATTTGTAACTCAGGGCTCATCGTTTCTTCAGATACAGTGGGTCCCAAGCATGGAATAAAGTTGTTTTTTTTTCCTTTCTAAGACTAAGACTTAACACTCTGCCTCAGTTTGTCTTGCTCGCTTGCTCCAACCCTAACAGAACTGTTTAGTTGGAACCTCAAGCTCACTCCTGCTTGATCTGTTTCTCTGTCTCCAAACACCACACTCTCAAAGAATCTCCAACAAAGAAAAAATGTCCAAAAGGTCAGCTCTGAATTCTTGGCAACTATTGCAACTTCTTCCCCTGTTGCTGCCAGAGGCTCAAGTCCTACCTAGAATGTTCAGCTTTTAGTTATACTTGGCCACAAACACAGCTTGTAGTAGACCATCAGCCCTCACATAAAACCTATATAATCTTCCTGTTTTCATTAGTAGGCACAGCTTTCTCTGGCCTTGTTCTCTGGGACTGGAGAACCCACCTGGGAGTTGTTTTGCTAACATTGACCTATTATACTTTTTGCAATTCTGCTTGATCTGGATTACTGTGACAGGGGAGAAATTTACTATCAGCTGTGGGGCCCAGAGCAGCTTGACCACACAACTACCATGACAGGCTTAATGAAAGACAGATGGCAGGTTCTTGCTGGCACTACCTGGTGGTGCCAGGGAGGGCCCATGAGGAGACACCATCCAAGGAGGAGCCAGTACCTAAAGGAAAATATCTGATATTCCAAGCATTCCTTTCCTGGGAAAGGATAGGAATAGAACCGATAGTCTCCAGGTACAGGTAAACCTTAAGGGTCACTGCTAAATGTTGAAACATCCCTAGAATTCAAAGCAGCCAAGGAATTCATAACAGATACCCATAGCCCAAGCATGGACCAATCCCAGGACTGTAATCCCGAAGTTCTGAAACCCCTACAGCCCTTCCCCCAATTAAAAAAAAAACAAAAAAACAAAAAACCCTTACCTCATGCTGCTCAGGGTCACTCCTACTCCATTGCTGCATCAGACAGATGGAATGACCCAAGCTAGTTTGTCAATAAAGAGACTCTTTGCTGTTTGTTGCATTAGACAGGTTTCTTTATGGTCTTTTTTTTCAGAGGGGGGGGTCTGGACTCTGGCACAACACAGAAACAGAATATCTATTACTATCCAGCAGTGAAATAGTGAAATTGACATGGAAAGTAAACAACCAGCTCAGAATTTGCAGCAAGGCAAGCACATAACAGATGAGCTAGTGAAGAGTGTAATGAATACATAATCATTCAATTCTCAAATGACATTAAATGCCAACATGTATCAAGAGTTTCATGAAAGGACAGGTGTGATAATTCCAGCACTTGGGAGTCTAAGGCAGGAGAACAAATTTGAGGTCAGTCACGCCTATACAGAAAGACTCTATGTCAAAATATAAACCAGAAAAAGCATTTTAAAAAATGTAAACACATCTTAAAGGCTTGCCTAAAAACAAAAACAAAAACAAAAAAAACCAAAAAACCAGGCTACCCATAAAAGAAATTTAAATGGCTAACACTTAGGTGAAAATATTCAATAACATTAGTGGGGGTTGGGCAAATCAAAACTGTAATGAAATAACATCTTGTTCTAATTAGAATAGCTATTATAAAAATACAACAAATTCTGGTGAATATGTGGAGAAAAGAGAACTCACATAAAATGTTTATCTGAGACCCTGAAGCAGGCACTTAGAAGTTGGTCTTGCTGAAAAGCATTATCTCATCCCTTAGACCCACAAGGTAACTGTTAGGTTTCCAACCCAGGACAAAGAGCTAAGGTGCCTATTTCACATATCAGTGTTGGCCCTGACAGCCAGGTTCTCCCAGCATCCCTCAGTCCAGACCTGTTACAGGGTATAGCTGGCTACCCCACCCTCTGCCTTGAACTCCATGGCCCAGAGCCTGGGCTGTCCTTCCCCCAGAGGCTCTTCCCTGTACAATCCAGGCATTTTGGTTACCTGACCTTTTGTACCTTTGGCTTCCTGGCTGCTACACCCGGTTCTTTTCTCTCCCTTCTCTCCCCACACAGCCCAGCTCAGTCTGGCCATGTCCACTCTGGACTCTGCCACATAGCCCCACCGCTGACTGTGCTCCCACATACATATAATAAACTTTCTCCTCCACCATACGTGGGAACAGTCATGCCCTTTTCTCTCCTTCTTATTTCTTTTTTTTTCATTCAATAACTAAATGTAGAATGAAGTCTGGTAGCTCTAACTTTTTTGTACCTGTCTCCTTTACTTTGGGCAACCTGTTTTCTTCTGCAAATTGCTGTTAGTCATTAAAGGAGAATTTGTATAAACTGCTTTCCTCCTAGCTGAAGGCATAGAGGTAAGTCCTAAAAGCAAGATGTAGTCATCTTGGATTCCAAAGAGAGAATTTCAGAAGACCTCAGTTCCCATGAAGACAATTATCCATGAGGACAAGGAATAACCATAACCCAGGAATCGAAACAACTATCATCTGAGAGCCACTTTGTCCTCTCAAGTAATAGGGACTTCTTTTGCAGCAACAGGGCTGTATCAATAACCAAGAAGAGTCCACACCCAGGCCCAGACTGCTTAATTATACTATCTTTAAGTAAAGCACATTTCCAGTTCTTCTCTATTGTGGCCGCATATTTCTCTGCTTTTAAGCAGGTTTTAGCACTTTTACTGGAATGTTGAAAATAAATGGCTAAGTCTAGTTTTCTAAAATCTTAGGCTACAAGCCCAGTACTAGACTTGCTATGGTTAGATCAAGTATACAGTTGAAAGTAAAAACCGCATCCATATTCAGGCCAGAGCCTCTAAATCCTCTTTGGTATTGGTAACAAATTGGTAACTAGATGTGGCATCTAGGATGACCCTGGCCACAAGGAGAAATTCATGGGGACAAACTTCTTTCTTGGTACTCTGTTTTCTTGTTGTTTTTAAAAATTGTTTTTGTTGTTTCTATCAGTAGAAGATTTGAGATTAATCCTGGACTTGGAGCAATCTCTCCTATTTTAACTAGAAAAACCCATCATGCAACATCAGACCTTGGCGCCCTCTGGTGTTGAAATGATGGAAAAATTACAGACAAGCAGTTTTAGAATTTCTGCAAGGAGAGGGATTAAAAAAAAAAAAAAACTGCACTGGAAAGATAGGAGTAAGTAACTTGTTTTTATATACTAAATGGCTGTTGCACAGGAAAAAGCATAAACAGGTTACAATGCTAGTGTGTGTGTGTGTGTGTGTGTGTGTGTGCAAGAACAATTAAATAGAAAAAAAATAGTGAGACGCCCAAAAAATACATAATCAAAAGACCAGGTGGGTTGCCTGCAAAACTTCTCTACTCTCTCAGTTCTCCCAGACCCAATCCTCAGGGTCATCCTCAGGTGCATCAGAATACCGGCTTCAGCCCCCCCCTGCCCAGTGCACAGACCATTACCCCATGACCTTCCCCACACTGCTGTGACTCAGCCCCCAACTCAGGCAGACACCCCATGCTCAACTAAAGGCCATGCCAAAAGATTAGGTAGGCTGCCTGGGGGCCTTAACACTCTCTGTGTTCCCCAGATTCAATCCTCCAACACCAGCAAGTATTCCCTGTGAACACATCAACCTAGAAGGTCAGTAAAACAGGCAACACAGAGCCAATACACCCTTTAAAGGCATACCTATTAGAATTACTTCTCAGTGGAGGCACTACAAGCCAGAAGGGCCCAGACAGATGTGCTGCAGAATCTAAGAGACCACAGATGCTAGCCCAGAATACTATACCCAGCAAAACTTTCAATCACCATAGATGAGAAAGCAAGATATTCCGTGATAAAGTTAAATTTAAATAATATGTACAGATGGTATTAGAAAGACAATTCCATCCCAAGAAAGTAACCTACATTCACAAAAACATGGGAAATAAATAAGCTTATGCCAACAAAACCAGGAGAAAGGAAACATCCACAACCACCACCAGCAGCAAAATAACAGTAATTATCAATCATTGGTTATTTATATCTCTCAATTTCAATGGTATTAATTCCCTAATTAAAAAATTCTATAGACTAACAGAATGGGAACAAAAAAGAATGACCCCTCCTTTTGCTACATGCAAGAAACACACTTAAACATTAAAGATACATATTACTTTAGGGTAAGGGGCTGGAAAAAAGATTTTCCAAGCAAGTGGACCTAAAAAGTAAGCTGCTATCGACATTTCATTATCCAACATAACAGACCTCAAGACAAAATTAGTCAAAAGAGACGGGGGAAGGATACTACATGTTTCTCAAAGAAGAAATCCACTAAGATGGTATTTTAATTCATAATATCTGCCCCAAATACAAGGGTACTCACTTTTATAAAATAAACACTACTATATCTTAAATTACATATTGCCCCACACACACTGATAATGGGAGTCATTAATACCCTACTTTCACCAATGGAGAAATCATCCAGACAAAACTTGAACTAACAGAGGCTATAAATCAAATTTACCTAACAGATATTATAGAACATTCCACTCAAATGCAAAGGAACATTTCTTCTTCTCAGTACCTTATGGTGCTTTCTACAAAACTGGCCACATACTCTGTCACAATGTGAGTCTCAACAAATACAAGAAAATGGAAAGAACTCCCTGCATTCTATCAGACCATCATGATTACAGCTGTATAACAAGAACAAAGACAACAGAAAGCATAAAAACTCATGGAAACTGAACAATAATACTAATGAATGAATAAGAGGTCAAGACAGAAATAAAGAAACAAAGATTTCCTAGAATTGAAAAACATGAATGTACAACATACTTATGGGACATAATGAAAGCAGTGCTAAGAGGAAAGTTCATAGCATTGAGTGCCTATATAAAAAACTTGGAATGATTTTATGCTGGCAACTTAACAGCACACCAGAAAGCCCTAGAACAGAAGAAGCAAAATCACCCAAGAGGAGTAGATGGCAACAAATGATTAAAATCAGGGCTGAAATCAATAAAATACAAAGAAAACAATATAAAGAATCAATGAAACAAAGAATTAGTTCTTTGAGAAAAATCAACAGAAAAAAATCCTTAACAAAACTGACTAAATAGTGGGGAGGGAGGGAGAGAGGGAGGGAGGGAGGGAGGGAGGGAGGGAGGGAGGGAGGGAGGGAGGAGAGAGAGAGAGAGAGAGAGAGAGAGAGAGAGAGAGAGAGAGAGAGAGAGAGAGAGAATATCCAAATTAAGAAAATCAGAAATAAAAAGAGGGCCATAACAACAGACACCCAGGAAATCTAGAGAATCTTAAGGACATATTTTAAATATCTGTCCTTGAGAAGAAATGGATAATTTTCTTGATAGGTATCCGATATCACAGCTAAATCAAGATCAGATAAGCAATTTAAACAGATCCACAGTGAAATAGAAGCAGCCATTAGATATCCAAACTACATAAAGACTTAGCAAAGAATTTCCCTTATGAACATAGTTGCAAAAATACTCTAGAAATTACTTGCAAACTTAATCCAATAATACAACAAAAAGATCATCCACCATAATGAAATATACTTCTTCCCAGAGACGCAAGGATGATTCAAAATATGAAAATCAGTAAATATAATATAATATGAATAAGCAAGAGAACAACAACAACAAAATATCATTATCCCATTAGATGTCAAAAAGCCTTTGACAAACTCCAACACTCCTTCATGATAAAAGTCCTGGAGAGATTAGAGAAGCAAGGAACATACGCCAATATAGTAAAGACAGTCTACAGCAAAGCCGATAGCCAGCATCAACTTAAAGGGAGAGAACTCAAAGGAATTCCCCTAAAATCGGAAGCAAGACAAAGCTGCCAACTCTCTCCAGATCTATTCAATATAGTACTTGAAGTTTCCGTTAGAGCAATAGGACAACTAAAGGAGACCAAGGGGGTACAAATTGGAAAGAAAGAAGTCAGCGTATCTTTATTTGCTGGTGATATGATAGTATACATAAATGACCTTAAAATTCTCCTAAGGAGCTCTGCAACTGATAAACACTTTCAGCAAAGTGGCTACATACAAGATTAACTCAAAAATATTAGTAGCCCTAGCATATAGAAATAAAAAACAGATTGAGAAAAAAATTAAGGAAATAACACCCTTCACAATAGCCTCAAATAATATAAAATGTCCTGGAGAAAGAATTATATGATAAAAAACTGATTTTTTGAAGAAGGAAATCGGAGAGCATATGAGAAGATGAAAAGATCTCCCATGCTCATGGATCAATAGGATTACCATAGTAGAAACGACCATCCTACTAAAAGCAATCTACAGATTCAATGCAATCCCCATCTAAATTTCTACACAATTCTTTATAGATATAAATGACAATTCTCAGCTTCATATGGAAAAACAAAAACCCAGTCTAACTAAGACAATCATGTACAATAATAAAAAAAATTTGCATCCTGTACAATAGTAAAAAAAAAATGCTGGAGGAATCACTATTCCTTACTTCAGCTACTACAGAGCTCTAGTAATAATAATAATAATAATAATAATAATAATAATAATAATAATAATAATAATAATAATAATACATGTTAATAGCATAAAAGCAGACATGTTGATCAATGGAATTTAATCAAATGTCCAGTCATAAAATCACACACTTATGGATGCCTGATTCTTGAGAAAGAATGCAGAAAGACACACTGGAAAAAGAAAATATCTTCAACAAATGGCTGGTCTAACTGGATATCTGCATGTAGAAGAATGCAAAAAGATCTACACTTATCACCCTGCACAAAATTCACATCCAAGTGAATCATCGATCTTAACATAAAACTAGATACACTGAACCTGATAGATGAGAAAGTGGGGCATAGCCTTCAGTTTATTGACACAGCAGTTTCTGTAAGACTGTAAAGGACACTGCCAATAGGACTAAATGACAGCCTACAGAATGGGAAAAGATTTTTTTTTTTTTTTTTACCAACTCCACACCTGATAGAGGAGTAATATCTGCAGTATATAAAGTACTCAAGAAACTAGATATCAAAAACCTCCAAATAATATAATTTAAAATGGGGTTCAGATCTAAACAGAGAATTCTGAATAGAAGAATGAAAATGGTTGAGAAACACTTAAAGAAATGTTCAGCATCTTTAGCCATCAGGGAAATTCAAAACAAATCTTATAGCTGTCAGAATAGTTCAGACCAATAACACAAGTGACAGCTCATGCTAGCAAGGTTGTGGAGAAAGAGGAACATTCACCCATTGCTGGTGAGAACACAAACTTTTACAGACACTTTGGAAATTATTATGTTGGTTCCTCAGAAAATTAAAAGTTAATCTACTTTCAAGACCTAGCTTCAATACCACTCTTAGGAATATATTCAAAGGATGCTCTGTCCTGCCACAAGGACACTTGCTGAACTATATTCATTGGCTATTCATAATAACCAGAAACTAGAAACAACCTAGATGTTCCTTAACAGAAGAATGGACAATAAAAATGTGGTACCTTTACACAATAAAGTATTACTCAGTTGTTAAAAACATGACATGGAATTTGCATTCAAATAGATAGAACTAGAAAAAAATCATCCTGAGTTAGTTAACACAGACCCAGAAAGACAAACATGGTATATACTCACTTATAAAGTGGATATTAGCTGTTAAGTAAATGCTAATCAAGCTACAATCCACAGACCCAAAGAGGTTAGATAGAGAGGAAGGTGACATGGACCTCCTGGGGAAGGGGAAATATAATAGATATTTTTAGGTGACCTGGGGCAGGTGGAGGAGGGGATGGGAGGTACCAGGTGAGGGATGGAAGAAGAGAGTATGGGAAGGGATGAATGGGATTGGGGGGGGTGGCATTTAGGGATGGTGTGGAAAACTAGTGCAGTGAAAAACTCCTGGAATCTCTGTGGGTAATTCTTGTGAAGATTCCTAATAATGGAGGATATGGAATCTGAACTAGCCATCACTTCTAGCCAGGAAAGGCTTCTAGTGATCGTGGTTGTATTCATCTGAGTTTTTGGCTGAGGTGGTATGTAGTAGGACAGGCCCATAGGGTTGAGAAAATTGGCTCAAACCAATTGCCAAAACATTTACATAATGTACTTCCTTATGAACTATCCTAGAGTCTGCCTGAAAGCCTAGCAACGGCCACTGTTCAAATGCTCCTGATTGTGCTAATCAATAAGGGCAACCATGCAGTATTACCAGATCAAGATGCAACTTCAGTGCTGGGAGGAGGATATATAAGGCTCTTTCCACTTCTAAATAAGAGTTAACCATTTGCTTTACACCTGACTCCTGGTGTCTCGGTGTCTGAGCTGTTTACACTATGTCTTTTCAACCTCTCCTCTAATAGAGATGTTAGGATCCTGGATAGCAGCAACAAGGGTCCAGTTGATATCCACATACAACCCGGGCTGATGAAGAGGGTCACTCTCAGGAAACTTACAGTGGAGCACCATTGACTAGGAGAACATCCACAGAGCTTGTTGAATATGGACAGAATGAACTAGTGTCTACAGGGAGCCTTAACACCTATGTTCCTTGTCTCTTTGGCACAGAAGATACTCTTCAGGCTACAGAAAGAGAAACCAGATACCAACCCAACCACAAAACCTTCAACCTACAATCTGTCCTGCCTATAAGATGTGCTGTGTCAATGGTGGCTTAAAAACTTGTGGGAGTGGCCAAGCAATGTCTAGTTTAACATGAGTCCATGCCATACACTGTCTGGACGACCAAGAAGTAAAGATTGGATAGCCTAAAGACCTAGGTTAGAACCAAACAAGATTGACCAAAAAAAAAAAAAAACCTCAATGAAATAATTACTAATGATATTCTGCTATACTCATAGATCTAGATTTGCACCGTGTCCGGTCATCTTCAGAGAGGCTTCCTAAGGCAGCAGATAGGGGCAGGTACAGAGAACCACAGCCAGAAATTATGAATAGAAAGAGTCTAAATTGACATTTTCACTGGGTCCCTCCCCTCAAAGCTCAGGGAACCCAATGGAAGAGGGGAAGGAAAGACTATAAGAGTCAGGTGGTATGGAGGATACCAGGAAGCCTAGCCCACTGAATCAACTAAACATAGTTCATAGGGGCTCACAGAAATTGAAACAGCAATCAGAGGGCCAGGACTCTGCACCACGTCATCTGGGAACATGTTATGGCTGTTAGCTTGATGATTTTGTGGGATTCTTAATAGTGGGAGTGGGTGTGTCCTTGACTCTTTTGCCACTCTTTGGACTCCTTTCCTCCAGTTAGGTTTCTTTGTCCAGCCTCACTATGAGGGCTTTTGCCTTGTCTTATTGTATCTTGTTTTGTTGTGTTTGGTTGCTGTGTCTTGGAAGCCTGCTCCTTTCTGAAGGGAAATGAAAATGGGAGTGGATGTGGGAGAAAGAGGAGGTGGAGGGAGGGAGCTGGGAGGAGTGGAGGGAGGGAGCTGGGAGGAGTGGAGGGAGGGGAAACTGTGGTTGGGATATATTGCATGAGAGTAGAATTGATTTTCCATAAAGAAATAAACAAAAGAAAATACACATTTAAAAGGGGGGACATGGATGAAAAGAAATAAAGGGAACTTTGCAGATAATGTAGAAGAAACAAGTGTATGAGCTGAAAAGGGTCAAGGTTAAAACGATACTGAGAGAAATAATTGCAAAAAACTTCCTAAACCAAGAATAAGATACAAATAATAAACAGGAAATTCAAATGTAACCAGTCAAATTTAATGACAAGCCTCCTCTAGCAATTTTAAAATGAACTGAAAGATAAGGGTTTCAAAGCTGCAAAGAGATAAAGCAAATTATACAAGAGGGTGTTTTGATAATTCTGAGGGATGATTCTTTAGGAGAGCCCAAATAGTAAATAAGCAATAGGAAGGAACCCCACTCCCAGAAACAACCTGTGGTGAAATATGATGTGTCTAATAAAGTTTATCTGAAAATCAGAGCCAGCCACAGTGTTATTGTCAGGGAGTGGTGACACACCCCTTAATTCCCAGCACTTGAGATCCCAGGCCTATGATCCCAATACTTGGGAAACACACACACCTTTATTCCTAGCACTAGGAAAGTAGAATCAGGAAGTGAGACAGCTGGGCAGAGAAAGAAAAATGAAGAGAAGGCTGGAATTCAGCCTGTTGCCTGACTTTCCTTCCTTTTTGACTCAGAGGCATTCATTCAGTCTGATTCATGAGGAGTAGCTAAGTGAGAACTATCCGTGGCTTGTTCTTCTGTGTCTCTGATTTTTTTAGCTTTTTCCCAATATTTGGCTCTGGAATTTTATTGTAAGACCAAGTAGAATGTATGCAATAACCACCCACATGTGGTTATTTCTGTGCCCCATCTACCACCTTGTTCTGTACTCAGAATCCCCACGTCTTCCATCAGAATCTAATCTGGTTCCCCCATCTTGTGCTTCAGCCTTGTCTGATCCCTCTTCTTTCACTGGAGGGCTCCTGCCACCATTTACCCCATCTGCAACTGCCCACAGGGCCCTTCTGCAGAGCATCTACCACTCCACTCCATATGAACACTCCTCATGTCATACATACTCTAGGGTCTAGCCAGGTAACTATCCAGAATGTCCCAATCAATCCAAGTGCTTTCCAAAACCCTCCAGACACAGTCCAGATCCCACAACCTTTTCCATGGCCTAATCTTGACAGCTCCAACTTGGAGCAAAAAACTTGAGCATTGCTCCTGCATATTCTGACCAAAAACGTTCGCACCAAAGGCAACCTCTATGTTCTTACCAGGACTCATCTTACCTGTAACCACCACAGGCACCTTCTGCACTGCCTCTACCATCTACCCAGGCTTGGTACCTAGACTTGCTACAGTCTCCTACAATGTCTAGACCAATCCTTTCTGTATGTCCCCTGCACTGTGAATCCATTCAGTAAACAGACTCATCAGAATCTCCTCCAGGACCCAGAAGGGGATCCATATGTTTTGCTATAACCTTGTCTGACTACCCATGCTTATGCTGCAAGCAAATTATATGCTTCAGGTAGGACCCATCTTAACTAGATTTCAGGAGGGTACCACATCTTATACCTAGCCTGTGCTGCAGATAATCTCTAGGTTTCAGTCAGTATCCACCCTATCTGAATCTATCTACAGGTTCCTCCTGTGCATCTTCCACTAGGTAACCAGACCTTTTCACCTGTCATTCCTTAGGGGGGAGGCTTGAGACTAGTGAATTCCTTTGACCTCCCCATCTACTCCTTTTATGCAACCTGCCAGATATAGCCTTTGTCCCATATCCTTTGCCTGGGCCAGTATGACCACCCCAAAGCTTTAGGCTTTGACCATACAGTGGCACCACCTTCCATATGTGCTGCCACCACCATGCCACTAAGTACCCAGACTTAGTACTCCAGCAAGGGACCCAATATTTTGTGCCCTGTTCTAGTCTGACCATCTTGCCATAGAGCAGCAAATGGGCACTATGCTTCAGGTAGGACCCATCCTAACTGCAACTACCTACAGATTCCTCCCATAAAGCCTTCATAATTGGTACCAACCCATTATGTACTCATACTTTACAAAGTCTTCATCCAGGATTTTTCTTGGTGAGTATCACTGACTTCCCAATCTAAACCTTTTCAGCAACAAGCCAGATCCAGCCTGGGTCTTATAACTAGGGCCTAAGCCTAGTCTGACCAGGCTCACCTTCATAAAAAGCCAATATTTATACTTCTGAAGAGTCTTATACCTTTTGGCACTAGACTAGTGGGACTACTAAGAAAAATTTTGGGTATTAGCCAGGACTGCCTTAACCCCCATCACCTATAATCCCTTCTGCATATCCTCTGCCACTGCACTTGGTACCATATCCTCTTGCAAGGTCTAGCCTTATCTGTATCTCTCTCCTCCATACCTAAGCCTTTCCTCCAAACCCACCATATCTAACCTGGGTCCCAAATCCATTGTTGTGGCCCACTGATGCCAGATATATTTGCACAACAGCCAACTTTTAGGCTTCCTGGGGTCCCACGTCTTTGCTTCTGCCTATTTTATTAACATCAAGTATACTCCAGCAAAGCTGTAGGCTTCTACCAGGACTCATTCTAACCTGCAGTCATCCACAGACACAATCTAGGTAGCCTTTACAATGCTACTACATAGTGAGAATGTCCATATTATCTTCTAGGGTCTAACCTCATCCCTTCTGTTTGGTGCCCACCAATCCACAAGAGTCCAAACTCACCATAGCCTCCTTAAAAGTCTACCCTGGTGAGTTCCCTTGACCTATTTATCCACCTCTTTTCTACAACCCTCCAATTTTAGCCCAGGTCAGTGCACTGGCCCAGCAGCCAAGATCAAGACTTCTTCAGGGTCCCACATCCTTTGCACCTGCCTGAGCTAACTACATAACTCTTCAAACAGGACTACCCCATACTTGCAGCTAACCATAGATCCCTTCTAGAACACCTGCACTAACCCCATTCTGTTCCCAGACTTTCCATGTAACTCCAGTGTTTGCCATAGGTCTGACATCACCTCCCCCTATATAGTATGACACCTCTGAGTACTTCACAACCAAACTCTAGGCTTCCAACAGGTCCCATCCTATCTGAAACCATCCAAAAATCCTTTCTGTAATACCCCCATCACCCCAGTAGGAACTCAGACTTATGTGAGATATTAATGGGTGGAGCCCATTAATATCTCCACACATTCATTTTATTTAATTCCCAGATCCCACAAGAAGCATCCTGGCCTAGTTTGGTTACCTTAGCCTGCACCTGAACAACATCTGCTTCATCACTTGTTACCCAATTGTTCCAAAACTTCCATCAAGGTCTAGCCTGATCCCTTCAGTGTGACAACCCCACCCACCCATCCATACAATCAACCTACTTAGTACACAGACTCTTCGTATTCTCTTCCAGGATCCATCAAGGAACTGGTACTTCTGGCTTCTCATCTAAGCCTTTCCCCACAAACAGCCAAATCTGGCCTGGGGTTCACAACCAGTGGGCCTCACAACCAAGTCTAGTCAGGCTCAATTGCACTGCAGCCAATATCTATGCTGCTTTGGGGTCCCATATCTTTTACACTAGCCTTGTCTGACCACCATAGCTTTTCTACAGAAAAACAAATTTTAGCCAGAATCTGCCATACCTATAACCACACATAGGACCTTTCTAGGTAGCTCCTACAATGCCACTTGCTACTCAGACTCTCCATGTCATCCTCTAGTGTCTATCCAGGTAAGTACCACAGCCTTCCCATTCAAGCCTTTCCCACAACTAACCAGTGTCATGGCCTAGTCTGGTCAACCCTGACTTCCCAACAACCAATTTCTAAACTTTGGCAGTGTTCCACATCCTTTATCTTGGCTTATTTGACCACACAGCCTATAGAAGCCAAGTTCTAGGCTTCAGGCAGCATGTCTCCTACCTACAACCACAAAGAGGTCCCTTCTGTGTTCCTTCCACAAGCCACCCCATACACACAACTTCTACATCCTCCCTTCCTCCCCCCTCTCTCATTTTTGTAATCTCTCTTCCACTTGATTCAGTCTGTTGGTGATGCTTCTCTCGTAGCTTTTTGTTTGATTTCCGGAGTTTTTCATTCTGAGTTTTATTCAATTTGGATTTTCTTCAGAGATTTTACCTCTTGATCAAGTTCTATTTTCCTATCTTGAATTGATTTTCTTATTTAATTTAACTGTTTGTGTCTGCAAGGTCTCTTCCAATGAGGAGGACTTGGGGAATCTGGGTACTGAGTGTGTTAATGCAAGTTACACAGAAGGGACCAGGCTAGCTTCCTGAGGATTTGAGGATGTCTAGGGGAAGGAGTGACATGAGGAAGACAGGTCAGAAAGTGTCTGTTGGTGGTTGCAGCTAGACTAGGATAAACAAAGGCTAGAACTTGACTATACATAGTTGGGGAGGTGGTCAGACCAGGCTATCACAATGGATGTGGGGCAAAGGTTAGATCTATTGGTTCTCAGAGTAGCATGTATACTGAAGTCAAGGAAACTCACTGGGCTGGACCTTGGAGGAGGACTTGGGAAGTCTGGATTCTCTGTGTGATTTCTAATTTTACATGGCATGTATACATACATACATACGTACATACAATACATACATACATACATATGTATACACACACATATATGTATTACTTTATTTCCTTTTTTAGGACTTTCTCTACCTTTTTTCTTTTATTTTCTCTTCCAAGCCTGATAATATTTTAAAACACACTGTAAGCCTTTAATAGGTTTTTTTGCCTGAATTTGTCTTTACTATACATCTCTTATCTTTTTCTGACCACACCTTTGATCTGCTAAACTTGACTAGGATTAAATGCTTGGCTAGGCAACTGGCCAGCCAGCTCCATGCAGCTCCTTAGTCTAGCTTCATAGCAAAGATACTGGCAGGAGCCACATTTACCATCCTAACTCTGGGGAATTTTATGGTCCATATTGCCACCAAGTAGAGCACTGCTGCATACTGCTCATGAACTTCATTTAAGTATTTGGCAACACAAAGGAGCTACACCTATTTTGCAGCAAGTAAGAAAACATCTTAAAATAGCTGTGCCTCTGCTTGCTACAAGAAACCAGAGCCCTTTGAGAAAATGCTGATATCAAGAAGCCATGCTTGACTCTGTTCTCTTTTTATCTGTTTGAGCAATAACCTTAAATCAGTCATAAGCAGTTTGTACTTGTACCAAGGCTTCTGTGAAACTTTGGGAACTGCCTCGTTATAGCTCAGGCTGCACATAGCAAATCTTCCATTTTGTAACTCAAGCCTGTATGCCACTCTGTAGCACTTGAGAGACACAACTAGGAAGCTGTTTTTGGATTCATTTCTATGTTCTAGAACCTTTCAAAAGTTCAATGTGAATGTAATTATCCCACGTTAGGCAACTAATATTGCATGAACTCTGATTAATGTATAATGGAAACCTGGAATCAGATATTGGGAAAAATATGGAATATCAGAAACAAATCATAGCCACCCAACCAACTCCCCAGGCCTGTCTCCAGGATCCTCCAACTGAGTGCCTCTGAGTCCTCAGTCAAAAAATGAAGAGAAAGTCTGGGAAAGCTGGCAAAATGCTCTTCTCTTGCTCTACCCAGCTCTCTTAACTTCCTCTACTTTCCTAAAGCTAGGATGAAAGGTGTGGGTTGCTCCTCCCTGACCTGGCTTGATTCTGTATTTGACCCTGATCTTCCAGATTATTTTTATTAAATATATATCACCTTATAGATGTATAAGGAAAATAAGAAACCCAAGTCAAAATTATTTGCTAGAATAGTTTCAACAAAACCATAGAAGAAAATTGGCCAAATTTAAGGAATGAAATTTCTATTAATGTCTGAGAGGCAAAGAGAGCACCAAATTTGACAGAATCAGGAAAGAAACACTCATGTCACTTAAAAACCAAAACATTAAATGTACAGAACAAGGAAAAGATAATATAAGCTTAAAAGAGAAAGACCAATTCATGTATAAAGACAGATTCACTAGAATAACACCCAACTTTTCAGTGAAGAGTTTGAAAATCAAAGATGTCTGGACTGATGCTCCACAAGTTCAAAAGACTACAGATGCCAGTCCTTTATACTAATCACAGAAAAGTATCAGTTGCAATCACAAGGCAAAGCAAACATTTTTATGATTAAAACAGATTTAAAAAATGTATGTTCAGTAAGTAAGCTCTATGGAGGATATTACAAAACATAATTTAGTCTGAAGACAAGATTAAATATACACAAGAAGGTACAAAGAAGAAAGAAACAGTTCCAGAAGCTAATTAAAAGCAATCTAAGAAAACAATACCACCACACAAAATAGACAAGAGTTAGTAAACATTGTTCAATAATAATTCTCAATATCAACACTAAATTAATCAGTAAAAAGATAACAGGCTAATAGAATGGATGAGAAAATAAGATCTATCTTTTTACCACCTCCAAGAAATACAGTTCACTATCAACAGAAGATACCACTTTAGTGTAGAAGGATGGAAAAGTTACTCTAAGAAAACTGAACAAGAAACAAGTAGTCATAACTAACCTAATATCTGATAAAATAGACTTCAAAACAATACTATTCATAAGTGGTAGGAAAGTACAATTCATACTAATTGAATGAAAACCCACAAAGGGAATATTACAGTTCTGAACACTTACTTATGAATGAATCACAGGGGTATCCAATTTTATAAAAGAAACATGTTCGAACTAAAAACACATGTTGACCCCTAATGCAGTGATAGTATGTTATTTCAGTACTCTGCAATCAGCAATAGACTGATCATCTACACAAAAACTAAATAGGAAAACTCTAGCTTAAATGACATCCTGAACTAACTGGATCTAACAGACATTTCCAGGAAATTACAACCAAACACTACAAAATACACATTTTTACCAGTCTATATAACTTTCTCCAAAGTCAACATATGAGAACACAAAGAAAATTAAAAAAAAAAATCTTTCAACTATTTGACTATAAAACTATGTATCAACAGCCACAGAAATGGCATAAAATACACAAATTCATAGTAACTAAATAACACATTACCGAATAAAAATTGGGTTAAGAATTCCTAGAGTTGAATAAAAATATGGAATATGAATATTTATGAAACACAATGAAGGCAGTCCTACAAACTTTATAGAACTAACTTCGTAAATCATAAAACTAGAAAGGTTGTTGAGGACACAGCTCAGTAGTTAAGAGCACTTGCTGTTTTTGCAGAGGACTTGGGTTTGGTTCCTATCACCCACATGTCAGCTCACAGCCATCTGTAAGTCCACTTTCAGTTCCTGTAAGTCCACTTTCAGTTCTGGCATCCTCTCATGACCTGCTCAAATACTGCTCACACCCAGTGCCTATACATACATGCAAACAAATGACTCATACATATAAAATAAAAATAAACAAATACTATGTGAAGACCTGTAGAGATCTTATATTAAAAACTCAACAGTGCACCTAAATGCCTTAGAAAATAAGAGCAAACATCATCCAAAAAGAGCACATAGGAGTGATCATATCATGGCTGAAATTAATAAAATAGAAATGAAGAAAGAATTTTTGAAGAGAATAACAATATTTACAACTCAACTAAGGGAGGGGAAGAGGGAGAGAGAAAGAGAGAGAGAATCCAAACAAATGACATCAAAACAGTGGCAAAAAGGGAAAAATTATAAGTTATTGAAGAAATTCATAGAATAATGCTATACTTTTAAATTTTCTTTTCCCATAAATTTGGAAATCTTAAATAAATAGGTAAATGTGGGAGGTTGTGTTGTTTCATTTTAAATAATTGTCCCAACCACTGGTTTAATAAAAAGAGCTGATTGGCCAAAGGCAGGAAGTGTAGGCGGGGCTACCAGACTAAGAAAATCTCTGAGAATGGAATGCCAGAGCAGAATGCCAGACAGAGCACCAGAGAGAAGCTGCAGGATGCAGAGGACAACCATGAAGCTTTAAAGAAAGGTACCGAGCCGCATGGCTGAACAAGAGACATGGGATAGCTTAAGGGTAGAGAGTTAGCAAGCTGTTTGCCTGGGCCTGAGGCTGATCAGCCTAAAACTATTGGAAGCATCTGTGTGTCTCTGTGGGACTGTGGGACTGGGGGACTGTGGGACTGCGGGTCTGTGGGCCTAGACCTTGAGGTTAGGCCGGAAAGTCCGGGCCAGAAACCTCATACTACAGGTAAATATATTTAATAGAAGCCTAACTAAGAGAAAATCTAATTGTAGTGGTTTGAATAAGAATGTCCTTCACAGGACATTTGAATATTTGTTTCACAATTGGTGGTCCCACTCAGGGAGGTTTTGGAAATGTGGCCTAGCTGGTGAAAGTATGTTACTGAGGGCAAGTTTTTGGAGCGAAAATGTTCCCACCAATTTTTTGTTTTGCCTGTCTGCTTCATTGTGCTTGTGGTTGAAGATATGAGCTCTCAGCATCCTGCTGTTACTGTCTTACCTACTGCCTACTGCCATGCTTCCCAGCCATGATGGATTCTTACTATCTGGAACCATGAGCCCAAATAAACTTTTTCTTCTATAAATTGTCTTGGTAATGGTGTTTTATCACCACAATTGAGAAGTAATTAATATAGCAATATGCAATATGCTTATAACCAGTAAGAGGAACAATCATACATTGTTGGTGGAATATAAATTTATACAGACCCTATAGGAATTAGTGTGGCAGTTCCTCAGAAAGAAGGGAATTGATTTATCTCAAGATCTGGCTATACCACTCTTGGTAATACAACTTCACAAATGTTTCATCCTACCATGGAGGCACTTACTAAACCATGATTATGGCTGCTCTCTTGATAATAACTGGACATTAGAAACATCTAGATGTTCCCCAACAAAAGAATGTAAGAAGAAATTGTGATAAATTTACATAATAGTGTATTAACCAATGGGGGGAAATTGACATCATGAAATTTGCAGGCAACTGGATAGAGCTAGAAAAAAAATCATCCTGAATGAGGTATCCTAGTAAGATAAACATGGTATGTACTTGCTTCTATGTGGGTATTAGCTGTGAAGACACTGCTAACCAATCTACAATTAACAGAATAACAGGGTAGGCATAGAGTGAGGGGTTAGAGGGAACAGATAGATCTAAGTAAAAAAGGAATTAGAGTAGATATTTATGGATGGAGGGAGGGTTCTAGAATGGGAGTACCAGGTTGTCACAGGAAGGTATGAAGGGGTTGTGGGAGGGAATACAGGAGAAACAGCTAAATTTAAGGGGTATTTGAGGGCTAGTATGGAAATCTAATACAGTAGCAACATCTTATAGTATAGACATATATGAAGATGATCTAAATGAAATCTCTAAACAGTGAGGGAGACTATAACGCCCATCTCTTCTCACCAAATAAGCTTTCAGTACCAGGTTTGGGTTACAACTGAGTTGCATCTAATTGGCTAAAAGGGACAAATAGGAATTCCCAAACAACACAGGCTCTTTGCCAATAAGGAAGAGCTATTTGAGGGAGGAGCTGTGATGAGAAATGGCTGCCAGAGAAAGATGCTGTGAGGGAAGGACTTTATTGAAGGAGGTGATACCTAAAGAAGGAGCTACTGTGAGGGAGGGAGTGCTGTGAGGATGAAGGTACCCTAGAGAGAGCTAAAGTGAGGGTGGGACTGCCTGAGACTAGGGCTGCTGTGAAGGAGGGGCTTCCTGAAATAGGGGCTACTTAAAGGTGAGGCTACTGTGACAAATGAGATGCTGTGAAAAATGGGCTGCTGTGAGGAAGGGGCTGCCTGGAAGAGGAGGTGACTGAGGGAGTGCCTGCTGTGAGGGATTGGAATAGTATCTCCAAAAAGATATACTGAGTCTTCCTATTGCCTTACTAATAATGTCTTCAGGTGAATCCAATTTCCTGAGGTGGGGAGATAGGGAGGCAGAATCCTGGCAAGGTAAACCACAGATCCACTGTCAAAGGAGACAATATGAAATGTTCCAGATAACTTAGAACCCCAGGACTCTACCTAGGGCCAGAGCTGGACTTATAAAGTCTATTCATTAACCAGGAAGAATTTTTTTTTCTTACTAGTTTTCAACAGCATCCAGATGCCTCCATCTATTCATATGGGGATTTAAAAATCTAAGAAATGATAAGAACAATGGGTTTAACTTCCTAGTGCTACCAGGGAAATTAAAGATTGGCTCCAAATTCAAGCAAGTTGTATCTTCAGTGCCCCAATGCAGTTAATTCCTATACCACTCTAATATAATGGAAAGAAGGAAATAAAAGAAAAAAGATTAACAACCTGTTGAGATGTAACTTGGGAGCAACTAAGTGGTAGATCCGTGAAATGCTATGACACATAAATTTAACTACCCAAAAAAACCACATCCAGGTTCTTGGGTGTGCCTAATTGTCTGTAAATACTTCCTTCCTTCAGTTCTTTCTTTCTAAAGTGGTTTATTTTATCATCTTTGTGTCTGGTTGAGCACATAAGTGCACTTCTGTGAGGGAGCTTGTGAAGACCAGAATATGGATAGAGATCCCCTGAAGCTGGAGTAACAGGTGCTTGTTAGCTAATGTGGATGTTGAGGACCAACACTCACAACTGGTGAGCCATCCTTTATCACATCTTTCTTTAATTCACAATAAAGTTCAACTCTGTTTCATGCTGGCTCATCCTTGATAGGTTTCCTGTAGCCCAATAATAAGTCTCAGCGCTGATCCAGTAAACCCTATCAAGCCAAATTAAAAAATAAAAATTCAGATTTGGGCAAAGCATTGCCTGATGAGTCCTCCAGACCCCAGAGATGACATGTTGTTCACAAGCTCAGTTTGTGCCCAATTATAATGCTTTAGGAGAGGATTGGGATTCTGGCAACCTCAGGCAGGAGACACTGCTAGGCAGCTGTTCTAAGAGGGTGGGGTGGACAGAGAGCAATGGCCAGAACAAACAGAGATGACCTGTAGGTTCCAGTCAAACAATCCTGAAATTCTCTTGTGTGGTATTATTCCCAGGAAAATTGGGGTTGCCTCATTGGGGTTCTAAGTCTTAGTAGAAAAAAATTTAAAAACAAACCAAGAAGGAAGTTCAAGGAGAGTTTGAGGGGAAAGAAAAATAAGCAAGCTTCATGGCTCCCGGGAAGAAGGTGATATAGAAAGACCAGGAAGAGGAGAAGGAGGAGGAGGAGGAGGAGGAGAAAGAGGAGGAGGAGGAGAAGGAAGAGGAGGAGGAGGAGGAGGAGGAGGAGGAGGAGGAGGAGGAGGAGGAGGAGGAGGAGGGAGAATGTCATGCCTTCTGAGTTATGGCCCAAGAATGCAGGCAAATTCAGTGATGGAGGTTAGCAAGCAGCCTCATGAACCTTAAACACAAGCAGGTAACCAGGGGGCTTTGGAGAGAGTGCAAGAATTCCCGGACCATCAGAGAATGCCCAAGCTCTTGTCAGTATTTAAGATAAAAGACAAATAAAGGGAAAGAAAATGTTCTGCATTTTCAACTAACCAAGAAGAGTGGGCCAGTATACATCGCAGATGTTCTGTAAGTAATCAAATGTTTTCTGGGAAGGGTGAGTACAATCTCTCATTAAGGAGATAATTTCTTCCCCTCACCCTCAGTACATCTTTAGGTGAACTTGCTTTCCTGGAGGAAGGGGTAACTCCTAGCCAGATGACTGATAGGCATAGGTGGCTTAAGTCTGAAGAAAGGAGACAACGATGTGTAATGTTCTCCTTTTGGGAGCATATTAGAAATTCATGTTTCCACCTTGGGCCAGAGATATTCTATTGTGACCAGATGTGACAATGCTTGTTGGCCTTTCTAGTGATAATGTAATGGAAATGTGATGGAAACAGAAGGTGGCGCCCAAGGCTTATCATAAGGCACAGGTCCAATGTCATGGCATCCAATGCTGCCAATATGCATCTACCTACCTAACAACTTGGTTAAGGATCCAATTTTGCCTGAGTAGATATCTTCCAGAAAGAAGTCCTCAAGAAGCTGCCGTAAATGGTATGGTACTGATTTAACTAACCACTTAGCATTTATCCTCTCCATGTTGATACAACATCACACGAGCAGTTCCATCCTTTTAAACTTTGAGACAAGGTGCAGCTAAAAACATGAAACTTTGCTGCCAGAGGTCGTCATTTCAGAGACTTCTGCTCAGGTGAAGTCAAGATTCTTGATTATCTGTGGGAAAGATTTTTAGGGAGGGTCAGTTAAAGCAAAGTTGGAATTCATTAAGAAAAAGTTTCATTGTAGTTATAGGAGACGAGGGCAAGGAGACCAGCTTTTGGGGAAAGGAAAATACTGTGCTCAAGACAGTTCCACTAAAATATCTTGACAAAATAGGTGGTTTCAATTCTCCTTTGTGGAAAGAGTTCCTAATGAACCTATAAGCTCATAGTATTGTTTATTAAGAGCTTTTGACAATAGAGTCACATAGGATGAAATCATGGGTCACAAGGATCAAGAAAATTCTCATTTTAGTAGGCCACAAGAAATAAGGCATACATTTTCACTGAACAGGTCTATAATCTTATCCACGACTCAGAAAGTTACAGGCTTAAAGCTGTGACATGTCGGTCATATATACTTAGACATTTAGCATAACTCAGTAGTCTTAAAATATTTCAGACATAAAAAATGAAAATCCATGAAGGAAAATATTTATATAAATGGAATATTGCTTATACACAGACAATCTATACAATAATTTTTTTTTTACTTATGCTGAAACTTTTCACTCTCAACTAATGAGACTTCTGCCAGATTGTAGAATTGGGGAGGGGGATCCTTTCTATTCTCTACTTCCCTTAGTTTTCTCTGTCTTTCTAGATTGCTTGAAGAGGCCTGATAGACAGCTGACTGAAGAGGGGAAAGTCTGTATAAGGCATTGTTAATGACTCATTCACCTGTCCTTCTTAGGATAAAGACCTGGATTCCTGACTGCACAGTGAAGTATAACTATAAGGGTTAGAGCTGTATTCTGGCAGCCCTAGGCAGCCTATTCCCCCGTGTTCACCAGTCCAGCTATCCGTATTAGGCTTCCCATGTTTACCAGGAATCCCATGCTTGCTGGGACTCTCATGTTACCAGGCCTCCCATGCTGACCAGGCCTCCCATGTTCACCAGGCCTCCCATAGTTACTAGACCTCTCATGTTCACCAGCCCTCCCATGTTCACCAGGCCTCTCATATTCACCAGGCCTCCCATGTTCACCAGGCCTCCATGTTCACCAGACTTCCCATGTTCACCAGGCCTCCCATGTTCACCAGGCCTCCCATGTTCACCAGGCCTCCCATGTTCACCAGGCCTCCCATGCTGACCAGGCCTCCCATGTTCACCAGGCCTCCCATGTTCACAAGGTCTCCCATGGTTACCAGGTCTTCCAAGATCACTAGGCCAGTTAGAAACCCTAAGTAAACAGTGGAAAGCAGAAAGCAGAAATTTACTTGATGTGACCACTTTGGAAACAAAAGCAATCAATGACTCCTGACTCTCAAGTGCATTATCAGGGCATGAGAATTAAATTGAGGTCCAGTTATGCATAATCAGGCCCATTACTGTCCTGCCATTGTCCTGGCTCTAGTTTTTCCTGCAAGGGCCTCTGACAAGTTGAAAATCTCTTTCTAGGACACAAGATTCCCTCTGCCTTGCGCCAGGCTTCAGCCCTTTCCTTCACCAGTTCTCTCTATAATGCTCTCATTCTTGCCAGGCAGGCCAGTTACAAAAGATTGCCCTGCCAGAGGAGGGCGTTGCTGACACCTTTTCATATGTAGCCTGGACTTGCACATGAATGATCTTACATATCTGCAGAGGAAAAAATTAGCAAAGATAATGGAGTATGAGGACATAAACTCTTGTTCCCTTGTCTTTGTCCTGAGCACCTTCTATGGCACCTTTATTTTTCTCAGTGACACATGCATGGCTACACAAACTCAAGTTCCCAGGTCAAGGTATACATGTTAAAGAGTCTACAAGAGTGACTGACTGAATAGATCATTGTGATAATGTTTTAAAGGAGCAGATCCGGAGCTAAATAATCTTGGGTTGCCTTTCGTTATCATAAAAACCAGTCTTTTCCCATCTGCATATAACCTAACATTCATAATAGACCCCTGGATGTTCTATCGACATGAAAACTAAGAATGTTAGCAGGGACCTATGGCTAACTAGCCCAAACATTTTCCCAGGCTGCCACAACTTCCCTATATGGGATGTTTCCACCATTGCGGTTGACAATTGCCTTGCTAACAATTGCCTTATTACATTCTTTGGTTCTAAACATAAAATGACATTAAATTGTCACCATGTTGAACCAAGGTATTCGGGGTTACTAGTGGCTCACAGGCACTTATATTTGAGTCCAAAACAAACTGTTTCTTATTCCTTTTGAAGTAACAGCTATGATTTTGCACCAACACCTGTGTGCTCTGTCCGTAAATGTGACTGACCTTCACAAGCCTCATTCAGTGTATGGTTAGTGCCTGCCAGAGATGAGTACATCCTATAGAGGGATGAGACTAGGAGCAGAAGTTAGCTGTCCATCTTACAGGGAATCCACATTCAATTCCCAGCACCCACATGTTGGCTCACAATCACCTGTAACTCCAGCCCCAGAGGATCCTTCACCCTCTTTTGGCCTCCACAGGCCCCAAGTATGCATGTGATGCACATACAATATATGCATAAATCTTTTTTTTTTTTTTTGTAAATTCAAAGACCTAAAGTAAATTTGAGAGGTTTACTTCTTGTCTAAAACCCAGAGACAGACCAGACCCATAGCTTCACCCTTGCCAGAGGCTAAAGATGCCAGGAGGTGGGTGTGTTTTATCTCCTCCTAAGGGAGTGCCTCTTTCCAGGAAACTACCATGAGAATTTGACTGACACCTTGAGGAAATCAACACCTGCAGTGAAAGCTGGACTGACCTACTCCTCCCAGCTTCCCCTCCTCCACCCACTTGTTAACCTCAGGGCAGTGAGACTGTGTTAGCCCACTCCCAGTGACCCCACCTGCTAGACTAGGGCTGTGCCTTCTTTCTCACTAAGCTCTAGGTAATAAATACTTTCTTAGTCTTGCCTGCTCTGTGATTTTATTCTATGAATGGGAGAGACAAGAATCTGAAAGCAGCTGGCTTGGGGTGGCTTTGGTGGCCACTGAATCTCCAGAACACTAGCCTCTCAGGCTAAGTACAACACAGAAGAGAAAGGCTCTACCACAACCAGAGACAGGCAGATACTCTGTTACAGGAACACTAAGTCTCTCACTTAGGGTATTTTGACTTTTCAAACAACAGACACTCCCCTCCACCCCCAGGAACTGGACTTCCACAGGGATCACATGCTGGGAGGTGAGAAATACTAAGGCCTGGGCCAACCGGAAGGGAAGTTTCTCTTCTAGAAACAGATTTGCAACTTGTTAGACCCCTTGCAGGAGAGTGAAAAACCGCAATGATGAGTCAGTAATGGACAGGAGCCCATTTTGACTCCTATCATATTCATAACGCTGGCTTGTAGTTAAAGTGCAACCTCATGTCCAGACTCTGAAGGCAGACTAGGGCATGGACAGGCCATTGAATCTCTGCCCATTTTTCCAATGTGGAACATTGAAGAGATCTCATTTATTTGTTTTTTTGCTATTAACTTGTAGTTTTAAATCGGTCAGTTGAAGGTGGATGGCCAAATGTGGCTTGGTGGGGCACTGGATGTGATCCTAAGTCTGGTAACAAGTGTTTCTGTGGTAGCCATGCATGTGCATCCCTTCATTTCCCTTACTCATTTGATTCCCTTCCTTCTCTGGCTGCTGGGAAGAGAATTCTGGTAAGAAACTAAGGATGGAATAGCGATTCTTTTTGACCCTCACCTCAGTATGTGCACTTCCGTTGATACCATTTGGCATTAGCTGCATCCACAACAAAGATTTACTATTAGGAGCACTAACCCTGGGGGTGATAATAACCTACCCAGGATTTAAGCATTGTACTGTGTACGTAGAGGTTACAAAGCAGGCCTTGAAATAAAAACTAAAAAAATAAAAAATAAAAAAAATACAGGTTTCTCTAGGTGCCCCCTTTTCATGATGAGGAATAAGCACTTTCATTTCTGATTATCTCAAAACTTTTAATTCTATAAACAAATAAGTAAGCACCAGGCTTCATTGTCCCAGGCTCAGTGAGAAGCAGTGAGAAGAGAAGAACTGGCCAATTTTAATTAACACAGAACTAAGAAATGATAATAGGATATATACCAACGTGTATAGGTATGAGATTATGGTATTACCTGATATTTAGAGGATATATGAGAAACAAGAGTGCTGTCTAAGTAGTGCCTTTCCAGAAGCAACAAAAAGAAAAATGGCTTGGCTGTCGATCCTATACAATATAAACAGTGGAAAGAAATATAAAAAGCCTGTGACTTCGGCCTTTTTCCTTCCCCCAATGCATTAACAAACCATCTTTTTCACGTGGAATTCTAACTTCCAAGCAGAGATACCTTTGATACAATCCTGCTAACCACCAATTCAGCTAGCAGCAGTTGAGATGCCAAGTTGTGCATCAGCTTTTCAATAGACAACACCAGCTGGCTTGTACTTGAGGGGCAAGAACAAGACACAGGATTCTTGCCCAGCAAGCATTCTGAGAAAGGGACATATATTGGGCAGAAGCTTTGTTAGTTAGGGTTTCTATTGCTGTGAAGAGACACGATGACAATTCTTATAAAGGAAAACATTTAATTGGGTGGCTAACAGTTTCAGAAAGTTAGTCTACTATCCTGGAGGGCCAAGTGGTGGCACACAGTTACACATAGTTCTAGAGATGGAGCTGACAGTTGGCAAAAGGAAGTGCTCTGAGACACTGGGCGTGGCCTGAACACATATGAGACCACCAATCCTACAGTGATATACTTCCTCCAACAAGGGTATACCCACCCTAGAAAAAACACTCTTCCTAATATTTCCACTCCCTATGAGCTTCTGGGAATGGAGAGGGGGCAGGCTTATTAGGGGTTGATTAGTTCTTTGGGTAGGTTGAAAGAACATGTACTCATACTCAGTGTGATTAGCAGTTCTTGTTCACTTCATGTTGGACCGTGAGCTCCCATGGACATGTGCTCTGAGTCATCTTTGTGTGCAGAAACATACAAAACTATGTTGAGACAGAGCCATTTCTGCATGATTTTCTTCTGCATACTTGAATCAGGCCACAAAGCCTTCTGATACAAAGCCGTGGAGTTTTTGGTGTGTCCTAGAGATCCACAGATTTGTTCACATGTCAACATTGATGAGGATACCCCCAGAGGAAAGTAGGTCTTTCTCCTATGGGACCTTTGTCAAAAGGTTTCTCCTGAGGTTTTTTTGATATATTGAGCCAGAAATAATAAGCTTCAGTCTTTATGACGTCTCAACATATTCACAGTAACCTGAAGACACAAGCTACAAACCTTGTAGAGATAGATGCCGTTTTGGTGGAAAGTCCAAAGAAGGTAAACAGCCACATAAGGCATGGCAGCCCTGATGCCACAGTGCTATAGATATAAGTAGCTCCCCTGTCCTACCCAGGTGAGTGTGAGTTCTAGAGGTAAGGCAGTAGATGTATTATGATTGTTTTCTCTCTGTATTTCCAGAATTCACGAGAGCACCGAGCATATAGAAAGCATATGGTTAATGCTTCTGGAATAAATGAATGTGCGTATCCCTGAAGTTTATACAACCATCAAGAAGAGGTACAAGCTAAGTGTATATCTAAAAAAATCCCATTGTTACATAGCTTCAAGTGAGGAGGGCTGGATGGATCCCATCGTAGGAATGAATGATTCAAGGATGGAGGAAGGCAGCCGATGGTACCCAGAAACAGTACTAGAGCCGCCTCCAGGGAGTAGGGGAAGAGGAAAAGCTATATAGTCATTTATTGATGAGTCCCCAATATCTCAGGATTAATAGCCAAATAAGAGGGATCTTCATAAGCAGAGGGAAAGTTCAGTCTGTCTTGACAAAACTGGCTCGGTCTAGACTCTGGAGAGATCCCAGCTCCTAGTGATAGAAAGAGCCAACAACACAAGGTGGGAGCCACAGCTTAAGGCAGAGAATCTCAGAAAATCTCACTGCACTTTCAGTAATGAATATGGGAAATAGCACAAAACAGGGGAGATCCAAACAAGGAGAGTTCAGTAGCACTGGCAGAGAGTAGAGATGCCAGGAAAACCCTCTGTTCTTGGCATTCAGTATTCTACTGGAGCATACATTTAAGATGCTGTTTCAAAAAGATTCCTGCTATGGATGGTTCAGTGGTTTCAAAAAGGTTCCTGCTATGGAAGGACTCAAGACTAGAGGAGACTGGATTACTGCTACTTCTGACAACCACATATCCTAAGTGTAGTGAATGTCCTCAACCAGTTCAGCCATGGGATTCTACTTCCTGTATGGCTATGCACTGCTTCACATACCCAGAGCACTTTCACTCACAGGTCCAGTGTTTCTCTTACCTTGCTTCAGGCTTTTACTGGAACCATGTGGGCTCTGTAGACTCCTGGTCTACTAGTATGTCAAAGGCATTATCCCAAACAGAGTCCTCCACAGACATCACACAGACTATTCCTGTGTGAATAGTCTAGAGAGATAAACCTGGTCCTTGTGTATTCATCCGAGATTTATAAAAGATGCAAATGGCTGCAGCCTCGGGGATTCACAATGCTTAACATTGTGCTGCCACCTGGTGACCATGCTGCTGAAATGCCGGATAGCAGGAAAGTAACACAGTTTTAAGTGTTTACTTTTCCTCCTTTTGGTAGCTGTAGATAGCAGATCTTGGGCCTTGTGCATGGCTGGCAGCTCTGCAAACCCCTGGAGAGGAAAAGTCATCTTTCATATGAGATCCTCCTTTCCCCTTGGAAATAAGGAAAACATTTTAAAGCTCTGATTGAGTATATCTTAAACCCAGTGTCCTTTCCTGTGTGTTAATCTTTTGACCTTATGTCCGGGGTCCTCTCTTGAAGAAGTGTTTACAACAGCAGTCAGCTCTTTTTCCCCTGAGCAGTCTTTCAATGGTGTGTATGCCTTCACCACAGCCTCAACATTCCCTAAGGCCTGTGAGGAGAAAGCCCTGAGTGAATGTGATGCTGACATGATCATGGCCATATCAAGTACCCCAGAGCCTTAGATCAACAGGGATAGGCAAAACCTCCCTTGGGTCAGGCTCAGAGGGATGGAGAGAACTTCCTCAAAGGCCGCACTTCCAAGTAGATAAAGTCAGCAGAGATTATCAACCTTTTTCCTCCTCTAGGGTTTCTGCATCCAGACATCCCTTATAGAGCCCTCCCACATAGAATGGCTAACCCTGCCTCCTTGTTCAGCTATGCAATGTTCACCCAGCTCCTCAAATCAGATGGATAAACACCTTGTGTTAGGTTTTCATGGTGCTGTTGCAATTGGTGCTCTCGATCTGAGCAAGCACAGGCAACTGATCTGAGTCCTTGTCTATGTGCCTGATGATCTTTATTACATCATTCCCCAGTAAGTCAGTCTTGGAGCCCTGCAGAGGGTGGCAAACATGAATTTCTTAGGAGAGTGATACCTACTTCAAAGTGAGTGGCAGATCCACAGGTAGATAGAGAGAAACAAAGAAGGCCAGATACCTCACCTTTACTCAGAGCCCCCATATCTTCTCCTGGTCTACCATAGAACTCATAGGAAAGAGGTCTTATACAGAAGGCTTACTTATATATATCTGGAAAGTCTAACTCTAGGATCAGGGTAAAGCATGGCTGTGTTCTGCTGAAAGTTCCCTTCACTGTTTTTTCCTCTGGTACTTTAATTTAGTCTCAGCACACAGAGGATTGCAGAAAGAAGAGAGCAGAATGTCTTTCGACCATCATAAAGACACCAATGGTATAGATGAGCCTCTTACGATCCCATACAATGATCATTATCTGAAGGGTTGACTGTTTATTTTTATTTAGACAGGAGCTTACAGTGGTCCTTGTTGACCTAGAACCCACTATGCATACCAGGCTGGCTGCTTTAAATTAATAAAATCAACTTATCTCTGACTAAGGAATGAGAGGTAAGCTCTACTTCACAATTTGGGGATACCGATTAATGCCATCTCCTCAGTGAGTTGGGCGTCAACTCTGGATTTTGAGGAAACACACTCTATCTATCATACCCCCTTACGTGAAACAAACACTGTCTCAGCTGTAGTATTCTGGATTGTAGGGGAAGCATTGTTTTTGTCTCCTCTGGAGTTTCCAGGTTTGGAGGTGCTTGGTGCTGTCAGGACCCTGGTCCTGATTTTTAGTTCACCCTCCATGCCTCTCCTCTGAGGCTGGGGAATATGCAGAGAGTTGAATGGTGACTACTGAGAGACAGACACCCAAGGAAGACTCACAATACTGAGGAGCAGTGGAAGCACAGCAGCTGCCTGAGGCAGACAGATAGAGGGAGCTCCATGTGACAAGTCTCATCTGTGACTGAAAAGCAAGAGCTGGGGATGAATGTCTCTTCAGATACTGTGGTGCAGACCACATACACCCCAAGCTCATTCTGGTTTCAGTGTCGCCCCCACCCCCTTTCTTACTGAGGTGGGCTACCTGCTGATCCCTGACACTGTAGGGGGTGTTCAGGAAATCATATTTCCTATTGTTCAGAGCAGTAGCCAGAATGCTGGCCACTGCAGAGCTGTCACCATGGTTACCATGAGATTATTCTCTGTAAGGAGAGGAGTGACTCATGTATGAGCACTGAATCCTGTAGATGTCAGTGGGGACACTGTGTTGCATATAGGAACTCTGGCAGATTTGCCTTTAGGATCTGGATATTGCTTTCTTAACTAGCGAGCTGCCAATGACAAATGTGCACACATGGGTCACATATACAGTAGACTTCACGCAGTGCTGTATACACATGAGTGAAGGACCCTTGGAGGACCTTGGGGTAGTGGCAATGCCTTTGGCACCTTAGGAACCGGATGCTGAGAGAGTAGTGCAGGCCCTCCTAACACACTATAGTGAAATCTTTGCTGTTCTGCCCTTTAACAGGAATTGACCAGTCAGTGATGATTTTGTAGCAGAGGGAAAACATACTCTATATTCTGGATAAGCTTTTCTAATGGAAGAAATGGAGGTTTCTGGAAGGGAGGACACTGCTCAGCGAGACATAATAACACAGACAACAAACAGTAAAGAACAAAACACCAAGAGATAATGCAGGGGAACTGATGTGGCCCTAGACTCAACCTGTGGTATTATCTGTGAATGAACATGTAAAGGGAGAGCTGGTGTGTAACAAGATTTATCCTGAGAAGCAAGACACACCTCTACTCACCCCAGATTGAAGCCACAATGGGCCAAATGGGTGTAGACTGCACCAAAGTCCGACTAAGTGATCTTGAGTTTTATAGGGGTTGTTTACAGGAATATGGGTGAGGGGTTACCTAAAATCTCTAGTTGTTTGGATTCCTGCCACCACACTGGCGATTTGCTAATCAAGCCAAGTTAGTAAATCCAAATTTACCAAACAGAGCCAAGCAATCCTGGGTGACCCTGGAAAGGAGGGGAAGGGTCACATTGCAAATATGCCCGCTGGGCCTAAAGTAACCTGTAGGTGTATTTTTCAGTAGCCTCAGAAAGGGGGCCTACTAAAGGTGGCTTTCCTCAGGGCCAGGGGTCTGGAACTGGAGGTCAGCTCTAAGAAAGCAGCTGCTGTTTAGCAGGGTTTGAGAGGCAGCCCCGGGGGAGAGAGAGGTGAGGATTCCACCCAATAATTCTAGACTCTGGGCATATGATATGGATGGCAGGACCTGAGGTAGAGCTTCTTCCATCAGGACATTCCAGACTCCTTGAGTATAGAAGTGATGGTCAATTCTTGCTATTTCCTGGGGGCATGGGGCGATGTTAGGAAGGGGAACTCAGAATTCAGTGGACTCAAATTCAGCAAGAGGTGTGGGTGGAGAAGCATCTGGGTAACTGTCGTTCTAGAGACATGCTTTTGGAGGAGGTGGAGAAGGGAGGTTGCAGCACTGATGTTTGAGGGGCTTGGGATGTGGCATGCCAAATCTAGGAATTATGTGTTCCAGGAATCCAGGAGCCATCATATCTGCTGTTTCTCTGGAAGTTAGGAGAGTATCCACCCTATAAAGGTTTCAATAATGGTTAAGTAATACACGACCTTTTTATGAGTGGGTATGTGGGTAAAATCAACTGGTTGGTGTCTTCAGTTGGTGGTGCAGGAATGATATATCTGGAGGGCCCTCAAGTGGAGTCTGGCAGGAGGAGCAGACCCGAGAAGGAACCTGAAGGGGCCTGTGAAACAACTGGAAGAGATTTATTACAGGAAACTTAGAAGGAGCTGCCAAGGTGCTTTGTAGCCTTGGGCTTGGGGGATATCTCTAAAACTGGAAAGTCTGCTAAAAATCCTGATCATCAAGCACCACCAGATCTGGGAAGGATAAGTGAATAAGCAGAAGTGAGACAGCTTCCCAGCTACCTAGGCAGCCCAGTTCTCTCTGTGGTTGTCATGAAACAAGTTCCAGAGTCCACGGCTGCCAAGCCTCAACATCTGACAGATTTTTCGGTGGAGTATAAACTTGGGGAGACTGACCCACCTTGACTTCATAGTGGGGCAATCAATCCCCCCATAGCTCCACTTATTCACAATCTGGATGGGATCTCCGCAGCAATCCAAGCTGCAAAGCAGTTTTTCAGAACACGGCTGACCCTGTCACACCTGAAACAAGTCTTCAGCTATAGGGTCTACTGAGGCCAGATACTGCCAGCTGACATGTTACTCTATCATGAAAAGTTTTTGGATTAAATGCCACACTATCACATCTCTGAAGGTACGTATTAGGATAGTCCCATAGGGTCAAGGAAATTGGCTCAAAGCATTTGCCAAGGCATGCACATTACATACCGCCTTTCAGTCAATCTGGAATCTGCTTGAGAGCCTAGCAATAGGGCCTGATAATGCCCAGCCTATGAGAGCTAACTGTGGAACATCATCAGATCTCAAGGCAGCCTGGGTGTTGGAAGAAGGATGTATGGCTCTCCCCATTGCTGAATAAAGGAGTTAGGCTTTTGTTTTGCACCTGACTCCTGTACCAGAGAAACTGCCACAGTGTCTCCTCATCATCTCCCCCCAGGAAAATGTTAGAACCCTGGACAACAGCAACAAAGGTGTTTGAGGATCGGGGGAACAAGGTCTGTTAGAGAGTACATATAGGTTAGGTGATACACAGTTTTCTCGGTTAGAACTTACCTATGTCAGTGAAAGCAAGAAGATTCAATCTCTAGTTTTCAGCTGTGGTCCAAAGACATCTAGGGCAAAATCAAGTTTTAACACTGCAAACAATTTGGTTCTAATATCAACGGGCTTATTTTTAGGTTATGAATTCTGGCTGCCAACAAAATGTATCCCTGCAAATGAACACAGAGGTATAGCATTAATATCTCAGTAGACCAGCATGACACCATGGCGGCCAGCATTCGTTTTCCAGAGCAATTTAAATTGGAAGTCATAAGTTTTACAGAATTTATTATATCAGATTCAGCAAAGCCAGAGGCAAATCCTGAGCCTGAGGCAGCTGTTGTAATAATTGGCTGAACCATAACCAGGACACACAGAACATGCAAATCCAGATATCCATGACACTTAAAACAAGCTTTCAGTGCCCACACACTTAGACATCTTCATCTACTCACAGAAAGAAAGACAGGATTTTTAACAGAAATTAAACTTTCAATGTGCACCCCTTGATGGTCCCTGGAAAAGTTATGCCAGTAAGAGAACAGAGGAGAAACAAGAGGTTGATTGGGCATGGGGAAAAGATCTAAAGGCTATCCAGGAGGTAAGACAGGAAAAACAGGCATACACAGTAGCAGAAAATGGGGGGGGGGGGGGGGCGGGGAGCGGAGATACAGACAAACAGTGAGAGCAGAGGGTCAGGAGTGTAAAGCTCTGTTCCCAAGCATGGAAGAGGCTTCCAGCCCAGAATTTCACTGACTGAGGATTCAGCTTTAGAGGTGGTGCTGTTCAATTCCTTCCAGTGCCCGAGACCAAAGACTAGGAAGAGGCTTCCCATGAGAGCCTGTAGGTAGGTAAGTGGTCCATCAGGTGGATTGGTAGGGGTGAGGGGTAGGCCATGGGATGGCATCACATCCCTCTGTGGTCCCCCTCCCAGGACAGAGATTGTCTTTGTTATCAACAGATCAGGCCTCAGCTTATCAGGGGATGCGGGACTCAGAAGAGGTCCCTGAACTCTTATAGGCAACTGGTTTGGAAATGAATGACTTACCAAGGCAAAACTAGATCTGGTGTGGTGAGTTGAGGGAGGGAGAATGAGCGGCTCCCAACAGCCCCAAACCACAGTCTCTAGAAGACTTGACTCATCCAGGTCTAGCACCAAATGATAAGTTTTTAAATTCCCCATTTCTGGCTTCCCTCTGCCACCACTGATGCAATAAGCGAATTAAGCCAATTAATAAACCCAGGCTTAATGAACAGAGCAAAGCAATCCTGGGTGACCCTTGAAAAGGCAGGGAAAGAGTCACATGTCAAACATGGCTACTGGACCTACAGTAACTAGTAGATGTGGTCTTTAATAGCCCCAGGCAGGGGCTGGCTTTTGGTGGGCAGGGATCTGGAACTGGAGGGCAGCTGTAGGAGAGCAGCTGCTGCTATTTGTCAGGCTTTGAAGGGGCACGTTTTAGAAGAGAGAGGTAGGGCTTCCACCCAATCACTTACAGGAGCAGAAATGACTGAAAGACACAACTGAATCCACGAAGCCCCCTCCAGCCTAGATGACTTGACAGTTCACAAAAGATGAGAAACCTGGAGAGCATTGCACAGCCTCAAAGCAGCTCAAAGTCTTGGAAAGGGTTCTTTCCAAAAGACTCAAAATGTTTAAAACTCTTCTACGCCATGTGGCTGATCTCAGCTTCTCCCAGGCCAGCTACTATCAGAGTCTTCTTGGTTTTCTATAGGCTTGTCTGAGAGAGACTCATGACTCACAACTGTCTGTATTGTTTACTCTTTGGAGGGAGGAGTCTAGTGAATCTGGTCAGTTTCTGGGACTTCCTAAAGCTATTTTGGTGTTGTTTACTGATGGCTTAAGTAGCTCCCTTGCAGGATGAAATGTTTCAATCCCAGGGAACGGCTACACAAAATGGCCAGAGTCATATTTTATTGAGGCATGAACCAAAGATAAGAACCACACAAGAAGCATAGGCATGTATCGATCCTAGGGTTTGTGGCTTGGGACCCTGGCTGGAAAACTGTCTGAAGAAGAAGTGTTTTCGATCTTAAGCACAAGAGGGAAAGGGAAATTGGGAGCTGGATGTGCACCAGGGGTGAGGATGGGAACAATCTCACAAGTCTTTGGTCGGTTTTATTAGGTTTCTAGAGGAGATGCCAAGGACAGTGGAAGACAAGGATCCAGAGACTATGAGAAGGGAAGGAATACTTGACAGGCAGCTGGTGATAGGCCAGTGTGTGTCCCTAAAGGGTCCTTTTTGCTACAGAGGAATTTAGAGGTGGATTGCGAACTTTTTTTTTTTTTAATTGTGGAGGCCATACTGTTACATGTAATCACAGGCATTGTATGCAGAAGAATAATATGTATGGGTTTAAAATATCTACTTCAGTGAAAATTACAATAGGTCAATGCAGTCTCAATACACATTTATTTCCAAAATCAATACAATATATAAAATGCCTTAGAGTAGATAATAATAAAATTAAATAAGAAGAGGAAAGGGGCTAATTAATTTAAATTAAGCATTTGGACATCCTCCTCAAAATGGACTTCTGAAATGAACAAGCAGTTCTCAAAAGATGGAGTGTAAACGGCTGGTCAGTAATAAATAAGATCCAACATCCTTAGTCACACAGGAAATGCTTATTGAATCTACATCATGACTTTGTCTCACCGCAGTCAGAATGATTAAAATGAAAAGCAACAGTAAATTCTGGAAATGATCCAGAGAAAAGAATCCATTATATACACTTGATGATAATGTAAATTAGTGCATGCACAACAAATGTCAGTGTAGCCTTCTTCTCCAAACTAAAAATGAATCTCCCTTGTGATACAGATAATAGGATGCCTGACTGAAGGTATATACCAAGGACACTGTTAGCCTACCAAAGAGAAACTGAACATCCATTGTTACTGAATCACTAGTTGCAATATCCAACTAAAGAATCAGCTTAGGTATCTATAACCAGGAAGATGGATGAAGAAACCATGGCATAAGTACATAAGAGAGCTTCATTTATATATATTTGAATGGAATCTTCTCCACCACCACATTCAGCCTTCCCTTCTAGTCCATCTCCATTCCTTTGTAACTACACTGACCTGAAGAGCTGCTCTTGACTGGTGACCCACAGCCACCACAGTAGACTAGGACTCATGAAGGCGACCTTTATCCTCCATTCTGGTCCCTCCAGACATACTCTTCTTCTACAGCCTGTCTGCAGAAGGTCCTTTGGCCACTCACAGCAACATTCTTAAACTGGTTTCTTGATAAAGACCCAGGATCCCACTAGTTCTTCCACAACTGGCCCTATCACCCTTCTAACTTTTCTCCATTTCTTTGTGACCTCACACTTACTGGTGATTAGTTCCCTAAAGAGTATCACAGAGTCACCACATTATGCAGGGACACATAACTGACCCCACAGGCACCGCTCTTGGCTGAGATTCAGGGAGTGCACCACACATGTCAAAGACTCATAGGCGACTAAAGTAAGCCAATACCAGAAAACATCTTAAACGACGGCATTAGATATCCACACCAGGAAATATCTCAAATGCCATGATGCCAGAAGCCTAGACACATACAAACAGCCAAGATAGACAATACCAGAAAACATCTTAATCGACAACATTAGGTATCCACACCAGGAAATACCTCAAATGCCATGATGCCAGAAGCCTAGACACATACAAACAACCAAGATAGACAATACCAGAAAATACCTTAATCGACAACATTAGGTATCCACACCAGGAAATACCTCAAATGCCATGATGCCAGAAGCCTAGACACATACAAACAACCAAGATAGACAATACCAGAAAATACCTTAATCGACAACATTAGGTATCCACACCAGGAAATACCTCAAATGCCATGATGCCAGAAGCCTAGGCACATACAAACAACCAAGATAGACATGCCTCTTCCAAAAGCCAGCAGCCTTATTAAAATAGCCCTGAGGGAAAAAAAAAACAAGCTTAAGCACATGACAGGGATTTCAAAAATCTATTAAAAATATGTTGAAGGATGTTAAAGAAAATACGAATAGATTCCTTAATGAAAACCCTGAGAGCACAAGCTAACAACTGAATGAAGTAATAAAACCTAATGAAGGAATGAAAATAGATATTACCAAAGAAATGGAAGCAATAAAGAAAACTCACACTCAAATAAAATGTGTAAAATGAAAATGAAAAATGAGGTATGTCAAATAAAAACCTCAGATGAATACATCACCAAAAGATGAAAAGACATGAAGGAAAATGCCTTCTTTGTATTGAAGACAAAGTAGACAAAATACATAAACCAGTCAAAGAAAATGTGGAACCTAAAGAAATTCAATCACAAAACTTCAAGGAAATCTGGAACCAAATATATGAATGATTGCTATAGAGAAAGAAAAACAAATACAGGTCAAAGGCACTGGAAATATTTTTTATAAGACCATAGAAGACAATTTCCCCATTCCAAAGAAAAACCATGCTTATCAAGGTACAAGAAGTATACAGAGCACCAAACACACAGAGTCACAAGAGAAACTTCCCAGGGTGCATAAGAACCAAAATATTAAATGTATAGACAGAAGAATGTATATTAAAAGTTGCAAGGAGTAAAAACCATGTCACATATAAAGGTAGATCCATTAAAATAACAGCTGACCTTTCAGTGGAGATTCTTAAAGCGAGAAGGGCCTGAATGGAGGTACTCCTAGTCATACCAGAATATTTTACCTAACAGAATTTTCACTCAGAGTCAATGGAGAATGAAAACTATCCCATAACTAAAAGCAAAAGTTAGTAAATAATATCTGGCGATCCTAGAAAGAAAACAGCTCACCTTCGTAAGCAGACAGAAAAACACAACTATTTCAGTAAAATGAAGAACAAGACAAGGTTGTCCACTGTCTCCATGCCAATTACATGTCTACTTGAAGTCTCAACTAGAGCAATAAGACAAACGATAAGATTCAAACATGAAGTGAAATATCGAAGAAGCCTTTTTGTAAATGATAGGATTGTATGCATGAGATCATGTGACTGCACAAGGAACTTTCTACAGTTAAGACCTGCAACAATACAGCAGTATATAAAATAATCACACGCACACACAAGTAAGCTTCATATATGCACATGACAAACACATTGGAAAAGAAATTGAAGAGAACCCCAGAAGATGGAAAGGTTTCCCATGCTCATGCATTATTGCATTAACATAGTAAAAGTGGCCATCCTAGCAAATTAAATCTGCTGACGAAGTGAAAGGTCTGTCAAATTTCCCAGACATTTCTTCACAGATCTTGAAATGGCAATTCTCAGTTTCATACAGAAATAAAACAAAACAAAGCCCATGATAGTTAAAAACAATCCTAAATTATAAAACAGAAGGAGGAAGAGGAGGATGGTTAGGAGGAGGGTGGCGGTGGTGGTGGAGGAAGAGGAGCAAAACAACAATAACAATAATAGCATCTTCTGGAGGTTTCCCCATCCCCAATTTCAGGTTATACCTCATAGCTACAGTATCTGCAAAACACCAGAATGGTTGATCAATGAAATCCAGGTAAAGACACAGAAATAAATCCAGATGCCGGACTTTTGGCAAAGAAGCCAGAATGTAACACGGGTTATATAAAAGGCAACATCTTCTCCAAATGATACTGGTCACACTAGATGTCTGCTTATAGAGGAATGCATATTCCTTCATATTTATCACCCTGCATAAACTACTCTCCAAATGGGTCAAGGACCTCAGGATAAGACCAGATATACCGATTTTTGATAGAAGAGAATGTGGGAGAATAGCCATGAACTCATTGGCACAAGAAAACACTTTTAGAATAAAACACACACTTTCACTAAGCACAACAATTAATAAATCGGATCTCGTGAAACTGAAAAGCTGAAGTCACAAGTCACATTGCAGCCACAAGCATCACATGTTAAATGCTATGTTAGCTCTCAGCTTGCTTCCTCTACTTTATACAGTCCTAGGAGTCCCCAAAGAGGAAACTACACCACCTATAGTGGGCAGATCTTCCTACCTCAATTACTATAATTTACATACCTCTCACAGGTATGCCCACAGTAGGAGCCTTCCCAAGTTGATTATAGATTCAAGTAGACTATATTAAGAATAACACTCCATTTGTGGTATTTGGCCTTTTTATTTTATTTACTAAAATTTTCAGTTTTAAAAAACTAATGTTTTTATTTTAAAACATAATTTATTGGTTCATTGGAAATTTCACAGTATGTACCCTAATCCTACTCATTTCCCAGTCCCTGTATTCTGTCTTTCCTCCCTACAGTATGCCCCCCAATTAGCCTCACCTACAAAATGTTCATTGCAGTGAGCCATTTGGTTTGATTCAAGGCCTGTGGTCTCTAGAACACCATCCCAGATGTGAGTCTGGACAGTGGTTGAGCTGGTCAGTCCAGGTGATTAGGATTAGGAACATGCCTTCCAGTTGGAGTATAACCAACTTTCTTTGGTCCATGCCACTGGGGCAATCTCTCCCAAGCCTATCATGCAGAGTAGGGTCATCTCTCTTGAGTGCAGGGGGGTCAGATGTCCCATGGAACAGGATTGGATCACCTCTCCTATAAGTGTTCAGTGAGGGGAAGGGCCAGCTATCCAGGTGCCAGCAAGAGACAGGGCTAGTTTTGCATGGGCCTTGGTTTTCAACACACGTGATTCCTACAACCCCCTGTGGCAAACATGAGCCATGGACATCAACCCAAACTTTTGCTACTGTTGGACCATGGAACCGTGGCTCATGGCAGAAACCTGGACCCAGCCATGTGTGGCTATGCAGAACACCTGGACTGGGCAGATCACCATGTTGTGAGGCCCTCAGATACCAGCATAGCCACAGCTGGTGACCCAAACTCCTGGCATTTACATTGCCTTCCATGGTATCAGAAACTATGAACAGACCTTGGCTGTTGTAGGGCCAAGGGCCCAGACATGGTCCTTGGTAGCAGTTCTGGCCAAACCAACACCATAACTCCTGGGCAGTATGATCCTTTGATATCACTATGACCACAGGATGCAACTTAGATGCTGGGCATCTGTATCCATTTGGTAGCACCACAGGTCATGGAAAGCACAGACCTCCAACTGTGATAGGTCCAAGGACCCAGGCAGGGTTCCAAGCAGCAGCCTGGGCTCAGATGGAACTATGACCCTAGATGGCAGTACAATCAATCCAGATTGGCATGATCCCCTGTAGTGGCCCAGACCCATCATATTAACACGGCTTTTGATGGTATCAAGAGCCATGGACATTGGCTCAGACCCACTCTGACTGCAGTAAGGCTGTGTACCCAGACATGGCCCCTTGCCATAGCTCAGGCTTGGATGTCACCATGGCCCTGGGTGCTATCCAGATTAGAATGGCTCCACCAGAAGTATGGCTCTAGGACAGCAGCATGGACTCAGGAGGTTGACCAGAACCCAGTCATCTCCCAGGCTTCAGTAATTACTGAAGCCTTAAATATCAACACAGGCCCTGGCTGCTGCAGGGAGATAGACATGGCGCCTGGCAGAAACTCAGGCCCAATGTCATCACATCCTCCAGGTGGCAGCCCAGGTCACTCAGACCAACATGACCCTGGTGGCAGCAAGATCCATGGATACCTCCATAACCACAGGTGGCGGCCCACACCCTGGGCATCCCTGTGGCCCATATCCTGGGCATTTCTGTGGCCCTGGCTGTAACATAGGTCATGGACATCAACATAGGCCACGGCTGTCACAGACTGAGATATAGCTATAGGTAGCAGCCCAGGCCCAGAAGTCAGTCTGGTCATGGCAGTCAAACAAGCCACCAAAATCTGCCCATTCCTCAAAGCCTTACTTCTTGTGATCCGAGTCTTAACAAGGCTTGTCTTTCTCTCTGATTTCACCACCCTACACTTGCTCATTTTATTGACACCCAACTTCCCAGGTGTCTTGTGGTGCCAGGTAAGCATGTGGGTATTTCAGGCAGATTGAACAAAGTCCAGGCTGTTCCATGGGTGACTTTTAACAGCCTGACCCATAAGGTGCCAAGCGGGCCTGTGGATGCTTCAGGCAGCCTGGGCCATGAGGACCAATGCTGACTCGTGGGTGTCTTTTGCATCTAAAAATATTTATTTTTGATGAGTGAACAAGTATTGCACATATTTTTAGGTTTCATAAAGGGAGTTTTTAAGTATTTCTTTGCCATACTCACTTTCCAGACTCTTCCTTTTTATCAGTTTCTCTGTTCTTTCTCCTCCTACGCCCATTTTTCTGCTTTCGTGTCATATATGTCATTTGAAATTGGCTTGTGTTTCTGTATAAAACAGAGATTCCATAAATGAAACAAAATACATTTGTTTTGCTGAGTCTCAGTTTGCTTATATGGTGAACTTAAGTTGCATCCATTTTCCTAGAAACAATATAATTTCATTTATTTTTAAAATTTTCTCACTTATTTAAATTTCTTATGTACCAACCACAGTTCCCCTTCCCTCCCCTTCTCCCACTCACTCACCAGCCTCTCCTACTGCACTCCACCAACTACTCTTTCAGAGAGAATAAGGCCTCCCCTGAAGAAATCAACAGAGTCTGGCATATGAGGTTGAAGCAGGACCAAGCCCCTTCCCCTGTTATCAAGGTTGAGCAAGATATTCCTTTATAGGGAGTGGAGTCTGAGAAGCCAGTTCATACATTATGGGTAAAGAAAACCTGGTCCCATTGCCAGAGGACCCACAAGCTATTCAAGCCACACAACTGTCATCCACATCCAGAGGCCTAGTTCAATCCAATGCAGGTTCCCCAGCTGTCAGTCCAGAGTCAGTGAGCTCCCACTAGCTTGGCTCAGCTGTCTCTGTGGATTTCCCCATCATGATCTTGACCCTTTGCTCATGTAATCCAATGCCTTTATCTTCAGTTGCACTGGGAGCTCAACCCAGTGTTCAGCTATGGATCTCTGCATCTGCTTCCATCGGTTGCTGGATGAAGGTTCTATAATAACTATGAGGGTGGTCATCAATTTGATTACAGGGGAAGGCCAGTTCAGGCACCCTCTCCACTATTGCTTGGGGTCTTAGCTGAGGTCACGTTTGTGGGGTTTGGGGTATTTTTCTAGCACCAAGTTTCACCATAACCCCAAAAAGGCTCCCTCAATGAAGATACCTAATTTGGAAGGTACAACAACAAAATTTCCTCATATTTAATAATTTTTTCCAACAATATATTGGTCATATTATCTCCCCTCCCCTGGCTCCTCCCCTATACTCCTCCTTTCTCACATAAATTCATGTTCACTTCCTCTCTTTCTCTTCCACACGCCCACATGAATATATACACCAAAACCTCATAATTTCCCCCAAAGACAAATGTATATATATATATTTGGAAGGTTCTACAGTATTAGACTTCCATATAGCTTTTTAAAAAGGCCTTTTGCCTCACCACATCCCTTCATTTCCCTTGCCTTCTATCCCTATCCCTATAATCCTTCAATTCTAATTCTCCTTTATCCATTTACCACATTATATTTTCTCATCCTTGGAAGATTCCCTCCTCTACTCTCATTCCTTATTAATTTTCTGGCCTCTTTAATTATTTCTATTGAAAAATGCATATTTACTCCAAAAAGGTACTATCCACATAGAAAAGTATGCTGTAGTCAGAAGTTTCTGGCCTGGGGTGGCCCCAAGGTCTGGACCTACAGTCCCTCAGTCCCGGAGAAACCCACAAAGGTTTATACTAATTATACACTGTTTGGCCTATGGCTCAGGCTTATTGCTTGCTAACTCTTAAATTAACCCATGATCATTACTCATGTTTAGCCAAGTGGCTTGGTACTTTTTCTCAGAGCAGCACTCTTGTCTTGCTGCCTCTGTGTCTGCTGGCTTCTTTCTCTCCTCTTTGCTTCCCAAAATTCTCCTTGTCTGGTAGCTCTGCCTATACTTCCTATTAGCTAATCAGCATTTATTAAATAAATATGAGCAACAGATCTTTACAGTGTACAAGAGCAATATCCTACAGCAGTACACAATGTTTATCTTTTTTTCTGTCTGCGTTATCTCATTCAGGATGATTGTTTCTATATCCATTCATTTACCTGAAATTTTCATAATTTTAGTTTTCTTAACAGCTGAATGACATTCCATCACATCAATGTAGCACATTTTCATTTTCCACTCATTATTTGTTCTTCATCTAAGCTGTTTCCAATTTCTGGCTATTATGAATAGAATAATGAAGAACATGGATGGGGAGGTGTCTCCTTAGTAGGATGCAGAGTCATTTGGCTATATGTTCAAGAAGGGTATAGCTGGATCAATTTTCAGTTCTCTGAGAAACCTCTACATTGATTTCCATACAGGCTATTCTAGTTTGCACTCCCATCAGCAAGGAATAAATATTTTTCTTCCCAGATATTCTCACCAGCATGTGCTGTCATTTTATTTATTCATCTTGGCCAATCTGACTGGAGTAAAATGAAGTCTCATAGTAGTTTTAATTTCCATTTCCCTGTTGGACATAGATATTAAGTTTTAAAACATTTTCAGCCACTGTGTTTCATCTTTTGAGAACTCTGTTTAATTTTATGCTCCCTGGTTTTAATTAGGTTATTTGGTATATTGATATTTTTCTTAAAGTTCTTTAAGTATTCTAGACACTAACCCTCTGTCAGATATATAACTTCTATTGATCTTTCCCTATCGTGAGGGATGCCTCTATCCAAATGATGGCATCCTTTGCTGGAGGGGGATTATGTTGTTCCATTGTAAATAACTGTCTCACCCACTGGTTAAATAAAAAACTCCAACTGGCCAAAGGCAGACAGGAAGTGTGGGCGGGACTACCAGAAAAGAAAACTCTGGGAAGAGGAAGAACAGAGCAGAGATGCCACAGAGTTTCCAGACAAGCCAGAAGATGCAGAGGACAACTATGCTGCTCTGACAAAAGGTATAACGCCCACATGGCTGAACAGGATAAGAATCATGAGTTAGTTTAAAGGTAAAGAGCTAGCAAGCTGTTTCTCTGGAACTCCTTCTGTAAACTAAACTGGCCTCAAACTCAGTTTTGCTGGGATTAAGAGCATAGGCCACCACTTCCGGATATTTCCTGGCTGGCTTTAAAGGTGTGAGTTACCACTCTCTGACCCTCCTAGACTGACTGTGGGTAGATCCCTCTGATATCTGAGACTGGCTTGTATTAAATTTGAAACATATCCCCACAGTTTGCCTTACATGAGCTTTTCAGTTTCACGAGATCCGATTTATTAATTGTTGTGCTTAGTGAAAGTGTGTGTTTTATTCAAAAAGTGTTTTCTTGTGCCAATGAGTTCATGGCTATTCTCCCACATTCTCTTCTATCAAAAATCGGTATATCTGGTCTTATCCTGAGGTCCTTGACCCATTTGGAGAGTAGTTTATGCAGGGTGATAAATATGAAGGAATATGCATTCCTCTATAAGCAGACATCTAGTGTGACCAGTATCATTTGGAGAAGATGTTGCCTTTTATATAACCCGTGTTACATTCTGGCTTCTTTGCCAAAAGTCCGGCATCTGGATTTATTTCTGTGTCTTTACCTGGATTTCATTGATCAACCATTCTGGTGTTTTGCAGATACTGTAGCTATGAGGTATAACCTGAAATTGGGGATGGGGAAACCTCCAGAAGATGCTATTATTGTTATTGTTGTTTTGCTCCTCTTCCTCCACCACCACCGCCACCCTCCTCCTAACCATCCTCCTCTTCCTCCTTCTGTTTTATAATTTAGGATTGTTTTTAACTATCATGGGCTTTGTTTTGTTTTATTTCTGTATGAAACTGAGAATTGCCATTTCAAGATCTGTGAAGAAATGTCTGGGAAATTTGACAGACCTTTCACTTCGTCAGCAGATTTAATTTGCTAGGATGGCCACTTTTACTATGTTAATGCAATAATGCATGAGCATGGGAAACCTTTCCATCTTCTGGGGTTCTCTTCAATTTCTTTTCCAATGTGTTTGTCATGTGCATATATGAAGCTTACTTGTGTGTGCGTGTGATTATTTTATATACTGCTGTATTGTTGCAGGTCTTAACTGTAGAAAGTTCCTTGTGCAGTCACATGATCTCATGCATACAATCCTATCATTTACAAAAAGGCTTCTTCGATATTTCACTTCATGTTTGAATCTTATCGTTTGTCTTATTGCTCTAGTTGAGACTTCAAGTAGACATGTAATTGGCATGGAGACAGTGGACAACCTTGTCTTGTTCTTCATTTTACTGAAATAGTTGTGTTTTTCTGTCTGCTTACGAAGGTGAGCTGTTTTCTTTCTAGGATCGCCAGATATTATTTACTAACTTTTGCTTTTAGTTATGGGATAGTTTTCATTCTCCATTGACTCTGAGTGAAAATTCTGTTAGGTAAAATATTCTGGTATGACTAGGAGTACCTCCATTCAGGCCCTTCTCGCTTTAAGAATCTCCACTGAAAGGTCAGCTGTTATTTTAATGGATCTACCTTTATATGTGACATGGTTTTTACTCCTTGCAACTTTTAATATACATTCTTCTGTCTATACATTTAATATTTTGGTTCTTATGCACCCTGGGAAGTTTCTCTTGTGACTCTGTGTGTTTGGTGCTCTGTATACTTCTTGTACCTTGATAAGCATGGTTTTTCTTTGGAATGGGGAAATTGTCTTCTATGGTCTTATAAAAAATATTTCCAGTGCCTTTGACCTGTATTTGTTTTTCTTTCTCTATAGCAATCATTCATATATTTGGTTCCAGATTTCCTTGAAGTTTTGTGATTGAATTTCTTTAGGTTCCACATTTTCTTTGACTGGTTTATGTATTTTGTCTACTTTGTCTTCAATACAAAGAAGGCATTTTCCTTCATGTCTTTTCATCTTTTGGTGATGTATTCATCTGAGGTTTTTATTTGACATACCTCATTTTTCATTTTCATTTTACACATTTTATTTGAGTGTGAGTTTTCTTTATTGCTTCCATTTCTTTGGTAATATCTATTTTCATTCCTTCATTAGGTTTTATTACTTCATTCAGTTGTTAGCTTGTGCTCTCAGGGTTTTCATTAAGGAATCTATTCGTATTTTCTTTAACATCCTTCAACATATTTTTAATAGATTTTTGAAATCCCTGTCATGTGCTTAAGCTTGTTTTTTTTTCCCCTCAGGGCTATTTTAATAAGGCTGCTGGCTTTTGGAAGAGGCATGTCTATCTTGGTTGTTTGTATGTGCCTAGGCTTCTGGCATCATGGCATTTGAGGTATTTCCTGGTGTGGATACCTAATGTTGTCGATTAAGGTATTTTCTGGTATTGTCTATCTTGGTTGTTTGTATGTGTCTAGGCTTCTGGCATCATGGCATTTGAGGTATTTCCTGGTGTGGATACCTAATGTTGTCGATTAAGGTATTTTCTGGTATTGTCTATCTTGGTTGTTTGTATGTGTCTAGGCTTCTGGCATCATGGCATTTGAGGTATTTCCTGGTGTGGATACCTAATGTTGTCGATTAAGATGTTTTCTGGTATTGTCTATCTTGGCTGTTTGTATGTGTCTAGGCTTCTGGCATCATGGCATTTGAGATATTTCCTGGTGTGGATATCTAATGCCGTCGTTTAAGATGTTTTCTGGTATTGGCTTACTTTAGTCGCCTATGAGTCTTTGACATGTGTGGTGCACTCCCTGAATCTCAGCCAAGAGCGGTGCCTGTGGGGTCAGTTATGTGTCCCTGCATAATGTGGTGACTCTGTGATACTCTTTAGGGAACTAATCACCAGTAAGTGTGAGGTCACAAAGAAATGGAGAAAAGTTAGAAGGGTGATAGGGCCAGTTGTGGAAGAACTAGTGGGATCCTGGGTCTTTATCAAGAAACCAGTTTAAGAATGTTGCTGTGAGTGGCCAAAGGACCTTCTGCAGACAGGCTGTAGAAGAAGAGTATGTCTGGAGGGACCAGAATGGAGGATAAAGGTCGCCTTCATGAGTCCTAGTCTACTGTGGTGGCTGTGGGTCACCAGTCAAGAGCAGCTCTTCAGGTCAGTGTAGTTACAAAGGAATGGAGATGGACTAGAAGGGAAGGCTGAATGTGGTGGTGGAGAAGATTCCATTCAAATATATATAAATGAAGCTCTCTTATGTACTTATGCCATGGTTTCTTCATCCATCTTCCTGGTTATAGATACCTAAGCTGATTCTTTAGTTGGATATTGCAACTAGTGATTCAGTAACAATGGATGTTCAGTTTCTCTTTGGTAGGCTAACAGTGTCCTTGGTATATACCTTCAGTCAGGCATCCTATTATCTGTATCACAAGGGAGATTCATTTTTAGTTTGGAGAAGAAGGCTACACTGACATTTGTTGTGCATGCACTAATTTACATTATCATCAAGTGTATATAATGGATTCTTTTCTCTGGATCATTTCCAGAATTTACTGTTGCTTTTCATTTTAATCATTCTGACTGCGGTGAGACAAAGTCATGATGTAGATTCAATAGGCATTTCCTGTGTGACTAAGGATGTTGGATCTTATTTATTACTGACCAGCCGTTTACACTCCATCTTTTGAGAACTGCTTGTTCATTTCAGAAGTCCATTTTGAGGAGGATGTCCAAATGCTTAATTTAAATTAATTAGCCCCTTTCCTCTTCTTATTTAATTTTATTATTATCTACTCTAAGGCATTTTATATATTGTATTGATTTTGGAAATAAATGTGTATTGAGACTGCATTGACCTATTGTAATTTTCACTGAAGTAGATATTTTAAACCCATACATATTATTCTTCTGCATACAGTGCCTGTGATTACATGTAACAGTATGGCCTCCACAATTAAAAAAAAAAAAAAGTTCGCAATCCACCTCTAAATTCCTCTGTAGCAAAAAGGACCCTTTAGGGACACACACTGGCCTATCACCAGCTGCCTGTCAAGTATTCCTTCCCTTCTCATAGTCTCTGGATCCTTGTCTTCCACTGTCCTTGGCATCTCCTCTAGAAACCTAATAAAACCGACCAAAGACTTGTGAGATTGTTCCCATCCTCACCCCTGGTGCACATCCAGCTCCCAATTTCCCTTTCCCTCTTGTGCTTAAGATCGAAAACACTTCTTCTTCAGACAGTTTTCCAGCCAGGGTCCCAAGCCACAAACCCTAGGATCGATACATGCCTATGCTTCTTGTGTGGTTCTTATCTTTGGTTCATGCCTCAATAAAATATGACTCTGGCCATTTTGTGTAGCCGTTCCCTGGGATTGAAACATTTCATCCTGCAAGGGAGCTACTTAAGCCATCAGTAAACAACACCAAAATAGCTTTAGGAAGTCCCAGAAACTGACCAGATTCACTAGACTCCTCCCTCCAAAGAGTAAACAATACAGACAGTTGTGAGTCATGAGTCTCTCTCAGACAAGCCTATAGAAAACCAAGAAGACTCTGATAGTAGCTGGCCTGGGAGAAGCTGAGATCAGCCACATGGCGTAGAAGAGTTTTAAACATTTTGAGTCTTTTGGAAAGAACCCTTTCCAAGACTTTGAGCTGCTTTGAGGCTGTGCAATGCTCTCCAGGTTTCTCATCTTTTGTGAACTGTCAAGTCATCTAGGCTGGAGGGGGCTTCGTGGATTCAGTTGTGTCTTTCAGTCATTTCTGCTCCTGTAAGTGATTGGGTGGAAGCCCTACCTCTCTCTTCTAAAACGTGCCCCTTCAAAGCCTGACAAATAGCAGCAGCTGCTCTCCTACAGCTGCCCTCCAGTTCCAGATCCCTGCCCACCAAAAGCCAGCCCCTGCCTGGGGCTATTAAAGACCACATCTACTAGTTACTGTAGGTCCAGTAGCCATGTTTGACATGTGACTCTTTCCCTGCCTTTTCAAGGGTCACCCAGGATTGCTTTGCTCTGTTCATTAAGCCTGGGTTTATTAATTGGCTTAATTCGCTTATTGCATCAGTGGTGGCAGAGGGAAGCCAGAAATGGGGAATTTAAAAACTTATCATTTGGTGCTAGACCTGGATGAGTCAAGTCTTCTAGAGACTGTGGTTTGGGGCTGTTGGGAGCCGCTCATTCTCCCTCCCTCAACTCACCACACCAGATCTAGTTTTGCCTTGGTAAGTCATTCATTTCCAAACCAGTTGCCTATAAGAGTTCAGGGACCTCTTCTGAGTCCCGCATCCCCTGATAAGCTGAGGCCTGATCTGTTGATAACAAAGACAATCTCTGTCCTGGGAGGGGGACCACAGAGGGATGTGATGCCATCCCATGGCCTACCCCTCACCCCTACCAATCCACCTGATGGACCACTTACCTACCTACAGGCTCTCATGGGAAGCCTCTTCCTAGTCTTTGGTCTCGGGCACTGGAAGGAATTGAACAGCACCACCTCTAAAGCTGAATCCTCAGTCAGTGAAATTCTGGGCTGGAAGCCTCTTCCATGCTTGGGAACAGAGCTTTACACTCCTGACCCTCTGCTCTCACTGTTTGTCTGTATCTCCGCTCCCCGCCCCCCCCCCCCATTTTCTGCTACTGTGTATGCCTGTTTTTCCTGTCTTACCTCCTGGATAGCCTTTAGATCTTTTCCCCATGCCCAATCAACCTCTTGTTTCTCCTCTGTTCTCTTACTGGCATAACTTTTCCAGGGACCATCAAGGGGTGTACATTGAAAGTTTAATTTCTGTTAAAAATCCTGTCTTTCTTTCTGTGAGTAGATGAAGATGTCTAAGTGTGTGGGCACTGAAAGCTTGTTTTAAGTGTCATGGATATCTGGATTTGCATATTCTGTGTGTCCTGGTTATGGTTCAGCCAATTATTACAACAGCTGCCTCAGGCTCAGGATTTGCCTCTGGCTTTGCTGAATCTGATATAATAAATTCTGTAAAACTTATGACTTCCAATTTAAATTGCTCTGGAAAACGAATGCTGGCCGCCATGGTGTCATGCTGGTCTACTGAGATATTAATGCTATACCTCTGTGTTCATTTGCAGGGATACATTTTGTTGGCAGCCAGAATTCATAACCTAAAAATAAGCCCGTTGATATTAGAACCAAATTGTTTGCAGTGTTAAAACTTGATTTTGCCCTAGATGTCTTTGGACCACAGCTGAAAACTAGAGATTGAATCTTCTTGCTTTCACTGACATAGGTAAGTTCTAACCGAGAAAACTGTGTATCACCTAACCTATATGTACTCTCTAACAGACCTTGTTCCCCCGATCCTCAAACACCTTTGTTGCTGTTGTCCAGGGTTCTAACATTTTCCTGGGGGGAGATGATGAGGAGACACTGTGGCAGTTTCTCTGGTACAGGAGTCAGGTGCAAAACAAAAGCCTAACTCCTTTATTCAGCAATGGGGAGAGCCATACATCCTTCTTCCAACACCCAGGCTGCCTTGAGATCTGATGATGTTCCACAGTTAGCTCTCATAGGCTGGGCATTATCAGGCCCTATTGCTAGGCTCTCAAGCAGATTCCAGATTGACTGAAAGGCGGTATGTAATGTGCATGCCTTGGCAAATGCTTTGAGCCAATTTCCTTGACCCTATGGGACTATCCTAATACGTACCTTCAGAGATGTGATAGTGTGGCATTTAATCCAAAAACTTTTCATGATAAAGTAACATGTCAGCTGGCAGTATCTGGCCTCAGTAGACCCTATAGCTGAAGACTTGTTTCAGGTGTGACAGGGTCAGCCGTGTTCTGAAAAACTGCTTTGCAGCTTGGATTGCTGCGGAGATCCCATCCAGATTGTGAATAAGTGGAGCTATGGGGGGATTGATTGCCCCACTATGAAGTCAAGGTGGGTCAGTCTCCCCAAGTTTATACTCCACCGAAAAATCTGTCAGATGTTGAGGCTTGGCAGCCGTGGACTCTGGAACTTGTTTCATGACAACCACAGAGAGAACTGGGCTGCCTAGGTAGCTGGGAAGCTGTCTCACTTCTGCTTATTCACTTATCCTTCCCAGATCTGGTGGTGCTTGATGATCAGGATTTTTAGCAGACTTTCCAGTTTTAGAGATATCCCCCAAGCCCAAGGCTACAAAGCACCTTGGCAGCTCCTTCTAAGTTTCCTGTAATAAATCTCTTCCAGTTGTTTCACAGGCCCCTTCAGGTTCCTTCTCGGGTCTGCTCCTCCTGCCAGACTCCACTTGAGGGCCCTCCAGATATATCATTCCTGCACCACCAACTGAAGACACCAACCAGTTGATTTTACCCACATACCCACTCATAAAAAGGTCGTGTATTACTTAACCATTATTGAAACCTTTATAGGGTGGATACTCTCCTAACTTCCAGAGAAACAGCAGATATGATGGCTCCTGGATTCCTGGAACACATAATTCCTAGATTTGGCATGCCACATCCCAAGCCCCTCAAACATCAGTGCTGCAACCTCCCTTCTCCACCTCCTCCAAAAGCATGTCTCTAGAACGACAGTTACCCAGATGCTTCTCCACCCACACCTCTTGCTGAATTTGAGTCCACTGAATTCTGAGTTCCCCTTCCTAACATCGCCCCATGCCCCCAGGAAATAGCAAGAATTGACCATCACTTCTATACTCAAGGAGTCTGGAATGTCCTGATGGAAGAAGCTCTACCTCAGGTCCTGCCATCCATATCATATGCCCAGAGTCTAGAATTATTGGGTGGAATCCTCACCTCTCTCTCCCCCGGGGCTGCCTCTCAAACCCTGCTAAACAGCAGCTGCTTTCTTAGAGCTGACCTCCAGTTCCAGACCCCTGGCCCTGAGGAAAGCCACCTTTAGTAGGCCCCCTTTCTGAGGCTACTGAAAAATACACCTACAGGTTACTTTAGGCCCAGCGGGCATATTTGCAATGTGACCCTTCCCCTCCTTTCCAGGGTCACCCAGGATTGCTTGGCTCTGTTTGGTAAATTTGGATTTACTAACTTGGCTTGATTAGCAAATCGCCAGTGTGGTGGCAGGAATCCAAACAACTAGAGATTTTAGGTAACCCCTCACCCATATTCCTGTAAACAACCCCTATAAAACTCAAGATCACTTAGTCGGACTTTGGTGCAGTCTACACCCATTTGGCCCATTGTGGCTTCAATCTGGGGTGAGTAGAGGTGTGTCTTGCTTCTCAGGATAAATCTTGTTACACACCAGCTCTCCCTTTACATGTTCATTCACAGATAATACCACAGGTTGAGTCTAGGGCCACATCAGTTCCCCTGCATTATCTCTTGGTGTTTTGTTCTTTACTGTTTGTTGTCTGTGTTATTATGTCTCGCTGAGCAGTGTCCTCCCTTCCAGAAACCTCCATTTCTTCCATTAGAAAAGCTTATCCAGAATATAGAGTATGTTTTCCCTCTGCTACAAAATCATCACTGACTGGTCAATTCCTGTTAAAGGGCAGAACAGCAAAGATTTCACTATAGTGTGTTAGGAGGGCCTGCACTACTCTCTCAGCATCCGGTTCCTAAGGTGCCAAAGGCATTGCCACTACCCCAAGGTCCTCCAAGGGTCCTTCACTCATGTGTATACAGCACTGCGTGAAGTCTACTGTATATGTGACCCATGTGTGCACATTTGTCATTGGCAGCTCGCTAGTTAAGAAAGCAATATCCAGATCCTAAAGGCAAATCTGCCAGAGTTCCTATATGCAACACAGTGTCCCCACTGACATCTACAGGATTCAGTGCTCATACATGAGTCACTCCTCTCCTTACAGAGAATAATCTCATGGTAACCATGGTGACAGCTCTGCAGTGGCCAGCATTCTGGCTACTGCTCTGAACAATAGGAAATATGATTTCCTGAACACCCCCTACAGTGTCAGGGATCAGCAGGTAGCCCACCTCAGTAAGAAAGGGGGTGGGGGCGACACTGAAACCAGAATGAGCTTGGGGTGTATGTGGTCTGCACCACAGTATCTGAAGAGACATTCATCCCCAGCTCTTGCTTTTCAGTCACAGATGAGACTTGTCACATGGAGCTCCCTCTATCTGTCTGCCTCAGGCAGCTGCTGTGCTTCCACTGCTCCTCAGTATTGTGAGTCTTCCTTGGGTGTCTGTCTCTCAGTAGTCACCATTCAACTCTCTGCATATTCCCCAGCCTCAGAGGAGAGGCATGGAGGGTGAACTAAAAATCAGGACCAGGGTCCTGACAGCACCAAGCACCTCCAAACCTGGAAACTCCAGAGGAGACAAAAACAATGCTTCCCCTACAATCCAGAATACTACAGCTGAGACAGTGTTTGTTTCACGTAAGGGGGTATGATAGATAGAGTGTGTTTCCTCAAAATCCAGAGTTGACGCCCAACTCACTGAGGAGATGGCATTAATCGGTATCCCCAAATTGTGAAGTAGAGCTTACCTCTCATTCCTTAGTCAGAGATAAGTTGATTTTATTAATTTAAAGCAGCCAGCCTGGTATGCATAGTGGGTTCTAGGTCAACAAGGACCACTGTAAGCTCCTGTCTAAATAAAAATAAACAGTCAACCCTTCAGATAATGATCATTGTATGGGATCGTAAGAGGCTCATCTATACCATTGGTGTCTTTATGATGGTCGAAAGACATTCTGCTCTCTTCTTTCTGCAATCCTCTGTGTGCTGAGACTAAATTAAAGTACCAGAGGAAAAAACAGTGAAGGGAACTTTCAGCAGAACACAGCCATGCTTTACCCTGATCCTAGAGTTAGACTTTCCAGATATATATAAGTAAGCCTTCTGTATAAGACCTCTTTCCTATGAGTTCTATGGTAGACCAGGAGAAGATATGGGGGCTCTGAGTAAAGGTGAGGTATCTGGCCTTCTTTGTTTCTCTCTATCTACCTGTGGATCTGCCACTCACTTTGAAGTAGGTATCACTCTCCTAAGAAATTCATGTTTGCCACCCTCTGCAGGGCTCCAAGACTGACTTACTGGGGAATGATGTAATAAAGATCATCAGGCACATAGACAAGGACTCAGATCAGTTGCCTGTGCTTGCTCAGATCGAGAGCACCAATTGCAACAGCACCATGAAAACCTAACACAAGGTGTTTATCCATCTGATTTGAGGAGCTGGGTGAACATTGCATAGCTGAACAAGGAGGCAGGGTTAGCCATTCTATGTGGGAGGGCTCTATAAGGGATGTCTGGATGCAGAAACCCTAGAGGAGGAAAAAGGTTGATAATCTCTGCTGACTTTATCTACTTGGAAGTGCGGCTTTTGAGGAAGTTCTCTCCATCCCTCTGAGCCTGACCCAAGGGAGGTTTTGCCTATCCCCGTTGATCTAAGGCTCTGGGGTACTTGATATGGCCATGATCATGTCAGCATCACATTCACTCAGGGCTTTCTCCTCACAGGCCTTAGGGAATGTTGAGGCTGTGGTGAAGGCATACACACCATTGAAAGACTGCTCAGGGGAAAAAGAGCTGACTGCTGTTGTAAACACTTCTTCAAGAGAGGACCCCGGACATAAGGTCAAAAGATTAACACACAGGAAAGGACACTGGGTTTAAGATATACTCAATCAGAGCTTTAAAATGTTTTCCTTATTTCCAAGGGGAAAGGAGGATCTCATATGAAAGATGACTTTTCCTCTCCAGGGGTTTGCAGAGCTGCCAGCCATGCACAAGGCCCAAGATCTGCTATCTACAGCTACCAAAAGGAGGAAAAGTAAACACTTAAAACTGTGTTACTTTCCTGCTATCCGGCATTTCAGCAGCATGGTCACCAGGTGGCAGCACAATGTTAAGCATTGTGAATCCCCGAGGCTGCAGCCATTTGCATCTTTTATAAATCTCGGATGAATACACAAGGACCAGGTTTATCTCTCTAGACTATTCACACAGGAATAGTCTGTGTGATGTCTGTGGAGGACTCTGTTTGGGATAATGCCTTTGACATACTAGTAGACCAGGAGTCTACAGAGCCCACATGGTTCCAGTAAAAGCCTGAAGCAAGGTAAGAGAAACACTGGACCTGTGAGTGAAAGTGCTCTGGGTATGTGAAGCAGTGCATAGCCATACAGGAAGTAGAATCCCATGGCTGAACTGGTTGAGGACATTCACTACACTTAGGATATGTGGTTGTCAGAAGTAGCAGTAATCCAGTCTCCTCTAGTCTTGAGTCCTTCCATAGCAGGAACCTTTTTGAAACCACTGAACCATCCATAGCAGGAATCTTTTTGAAACAGCATCTTAAATGTATGCTCCAGTAGAATACTGAATGCCAAGAACAGAGGGTTTTCCTGGCATCTCTACTCTCTGCCAGTGCTACTGAACTCTCCTTGTTTGGATCTCCCCTGTTTTGTGCTATTTCCCATATTCATTACTGAAAGTGCAGTGAGATTTTCTGAGATTCTCTGCCTTAAGCTGTGGCTCCCACCTTGTGTTGTTGGCTCTTTCTATCACTAGGAGCTGGGATCTCTCCAGAGTCTAGACCGAGCCAGTTTTGTCAAGACAGACTGAACTTTCCCTCTGCTTATGAAGATCCCTCTTATTTGGCTATTAATCCTGAGATATTGGGGACTCATCAATAAATGACTATATAGCTTTTCCTCTTCCCCTACTCCCTGGAGGCGGCTCTAGTACTGTTTCTGGGTACCATCGGCTGCCTTCCTCCATCCTTGAATCATTCATTCCTACGATGGGATCCATCCAGCCCTCCTCACTTGAAGCTATGTAACAATGGGATTTTTTTAGATATACACTTAGCTTGTACCTCTTCTTGATGGTTGTATAAACTTCAGGGATACGCACATTCATTTATTCCAGAAGCATTAACCATATGCTTTCTATATGCTCGGTGCTCTCGTGAATTCTGGAAATACAGAGAGAAAACAATCATAATACATCTACTGCCTTACCTCTAGAACTCACACTCACCTGGGTAGGACAGGGGAGCTACTTATATCTATAGCACTGTGGCATCAGGGCTGCCATGCCTTATGTGGCTGTTTACCTTCTTTGGACTTTCCACCAAAACGGCATCTATCTCTACAAGGTTTGTAGCTTGTGTCTTCAGGTTACTGTGAATATGTTGAGACGTCATAAAGACTGAAGCTTATTATTTCTGGCTCAATATATCAAAAAAACCTCAGGAGAAACCTTTTGACAAAGGTCCCATAGGAGAAAGACCTACTTTCCTCTGGGGGTATCCTCATCAATGTTGACATGTGAACAAATCTGTGGATCTCTAGGACACACCAAAAACTCCACGGCTTTGTATCAGAAGGCTTTGTGGCCTGATTCAAGTATGCAGAAGAAAATCATGCAGAAATGGCTCTGTCTCAACATAGTTTTGTATGTTTCTGCACACAAAGATGACTCAGAGCACATGTCCATGGGAGCTCACGGTCCAACATGAAGTGAACAAGAACTGCTAATCACACTGAGTATGAGTACATGTTCTTTCAACCTACCCAAAGAACTAATCAACCCCTAATAAGCCTGCCCCCTCTCCATTCCCAGAAGCTCATAGGGAGTGGAAATATTAGGAAGAGTGTTTTTTCTAGGGTGGGTATACCCTTGTTGGAGGAAGTATATCACTGTAGGATTGGTGGTCTCATATGTGTTCAGGCCACGCCCAGTGTCTCAGAGCACTTCCTTTTGCCAACTGTCAGCTCCATCTCTAGAACTATGTGTAACTGTGTGCCACCACTTGGCCCTCCAGGATAGTAGACTAACTTTCTGAAACTGTTAGCCACCCAATTAAATGTTTTCCTTTATAAGAATTGTCATCGTGTCTCTTCACAGCAATAGAAACCCTAACTAACAAAGCTTCTGCCCAATATATGTCCCTTTCTCAGAATGCTTGCTGGGCAAGAATCCTGTGTCTTGTTCTTGCCCCTCAAGTACAAGCCAGCTGGTGTTGTCTATTGAAAAGCTGATGCACAACTTGGCATCTCAACTGCTGCTAGCTGAATTGGTGGTTAGCAGGATTGTATCAAAGGTATCTCTGCTTGGAAGTTAGAATTCCACGTGAAAAAGATGGTTTGTTAATGCATTGGGGGAAGGAAAAAGGCCGAAGTCACAGGCTTTTTATATTTCTTTCCACTGTTTATATTGTATAGGATCGACAGCCAAGCCATTTTTCTTTTTGTTGCTTCTGGAAAGGCACTACTTAGACAGCACTCTTGTTTCTCATATATCCTCTAAATATCAGGTAATACCATAATCTCATACCTATACACGTTGGTATATATCCTATTATCATTTCTTAGTTCTGTGTTAATTAAAATTGGCCAGTTCTTCTCTTCTCACTGCTTCTCACTGAGCCTGGGACAATGAAGCCTGGTGCTTACTTATTTGTTTATAGAATTAAAAGTTTTGAGATAATCAGAAATGAAAGTGCTTATTCCTCATCATGAAAAGGGGGCACCTAGAGAAACCTGTATTTTTTTTATTTTTTATTTTTTTAGTTTTTATTTCAAGGCCTGCTTTGTAACCTCTACGTACACAGTACAATGCTTAAATCCTGGGTAGGTTATTATCACCCCCAGGGTTAGTGCTCCTAATAGTAAATCTTTGTTGTGGATGCAGCTAATGCCAAATGGTATCAACGGAAGTGCACATACTGAGGTGAGGGTCAAAAAGAATCGCTATTCCATCCTTAGTTTCTTACCAGAATTCTCTTCCCAGCAGCCAGAGAAGGAAGGGAATCAAATGAGTAAGGGAAATGAAGGGATGCACATGCATGGCTACCACAGAAACACTTGTTACCAGACTTAGGATCACATCCAGTGCCCCACCAAGCCACATTTGGCCATCCACCTTCAACTGACCGATTTAAAACTACAAGTTAATAGCAAAAAAACAAATAAATGAGATCTCTTCAATGTTCCACATTGGAAAAATGGGCAGAGATTCAATGGCCTGTCCATGCCCTAGTCTGCCTTCAGAGTCTGGACATGAGGTTGCACTTTAACTACAAGCCAGCGTTATGAATATGATAGGAGTCAAAATGGGCTCCTGTCCATTACTGACTCATCATTGCGGTTTTTCACTCTCCTGCAAGGGGTCTAACAAGTTGCAAATCTGTTTCTAGAAGAGAAACTTCCCTTCCAGTTGGCCCAGGCCTTAGTATTTCTCACCTCCCAGCATGTGATCCCTGTGGAAGTCCAGTTCCTGGGGGTGGAGGGGAGTGTCTGTTGTTTGAAAAGTCAAAATACCCTAAGTGAGAGACTTAGTGTTCCTGTAACAGAGTATCTGCCTGTCTCTGGTTGTGGTAGAGCCTTTCTCTTCTGTGTTGTACTTAGCCTGAGAGGCTAGGGTTCTGGAGATTCAGTGGCCACCAAAGCCACCCCAAGCCAGCTGCTTTCAGATTCTTGTCTCTCCCATTCATAGAATAAAATCACAGAGCAGGCAAGACTAAGAAAGTATTTATTACCTAGAGCTTAGTGAGAAAGAAGGCACAGCCCTAGTCTAGCAGGTGGGGTCACTGGGAGTGGGCTAACACAGTCTCACTGCCCTGAGGTTAACAAGTGGGTGGAGGAGGGGAGGCTGGGAGGAGTAGGTCAGTCCAGCTTTCACTGCAGGTGTTGATTTCCTCAAGGTGTCAGTCAAATTCTCATGGTAGTTTCCTGGAAAGAGGCACTCCCTTAGGAGGAGATAAAACACACCCACCTCCTGGCATCTTTAGCCTCTGGCAAGGGTGAAGCTATGGGTCTGGTCTGTCTCTGGGTTTTAGCCAAGAAGTAAACCTCTCAAATTTACTTTAGGTCTTTGAATTTACAAAAAAAAAAAAAGATTTATGCATATATTGTATGTGCATCACATGCATACTTGGGGCCTGTGGAGGCCAAAAGAGGGTGAAGGATCCTCTGGGGCTGGAGTTACAGGTGATTGTGAGCCAACATGTGGGTGCTGGGAATTGAATGTGGATTCCCTGTAAGATGGACAGCTAACTTCTGCTCCTAGTCTCATCCCTCTATAGGATGTACTCATCTCTGGCAGGCACTAACCATACACTGAATGAGGCTTGTGAAGATCAGTCACATTTAGGGACAGAGCACACAGGTGTTGGTGCAAAATCATAGCTGTTACTTCAAAAGGAATAAGAAACAGTTTGTTTTGGACTCAAATATAAGTGCCTGTGAGCCACTAGTAACCCCGAATACCTTGGTTCAACATGGTGACAATTTAATGTCATTTTATGTTTAGAACCAAAGAATGTAATAAGGCAATTGTCAGCAAGGCAATTGTCAACCGCAATGGTGGAAACATCCCATATAGGGAAGTTGTGGCAGCCTGGGAAAATGTTTGGGCTAGTTAGCCATAGGTCCCTGCTAACATTCTTAGTTTTCATGTCGATAGAACATCCAGGGGTCTATTATGAATGTTAGGTTATATGCAGATGGGAAAAGACTGGTTTTTATGATAACGAAAGGCAACCCAAGATTATTTAGCTCCGGATCTGCTCCTTTAAAACATTATCACAATGATCTATTCAGTCAGTCACTCTTGTAGACTCTTTAACATGTATACCTTGACCTGGGAACTTGAGTTTGTGTAGCCATGCATGTGTCACTGAGAAAAATAAAGGTGCCATAGAAGGTGCTCAGGACAAAGACAAGGGAACAAGAGTTTATGTCCTCATACTCCATTATCTTTGCTAATTTTTTCCTCTGCAGATATGTAAGATCATTCATGTGCAAGTCCAGGCTACATATGAAAAGGTGTCAGCAACGCCCTCCTCTGGCAGGGCAATCTTTTGTAACTGGCCTGCCTGGCAAGAATGAGAGCATTATAGAGAGAACTGGTGAAGGAAAGGGCTGAAGCCTGGCGCAAGGCAGAGGGAATCTTGTGTCCTAGAAAGAGATTTCCAACTTGTCAGAGGCCCTTGAGGAAAAACTAGAGCCAGGACAATGGCAGGACAGTAATGGACCTGATTATGCATAACTGGACCTCAATTTAATTCTCATGCCCTGATAATGCACTTGAGAGTCAGGAGTCATTGATTGCTTTTGTTTCCAAAGTGGTCACATCAAGTAAATTTCTGCTTTCTGCTTTCCACTGTTTACTTAGGGTTTCTAACTGGCCTAGTGATCTTGGAAGACCTGGTAACCATGGGAGACCTTGTGAACATGGGAGGCCTGGTGAACATGGGAGGCCTGGTCAGCATGGGAGGCCTGGTGAACATGGGAGGCCTGGTGTTCATGGGAGGCCTGGTGAACATGGGAAGTCTGGTGAACATGGAGGCCTGGTGAACATGGGAGGCCTGGTGAATATGAGAGGCCTGGTGAACATGGGAGGCCTGGTGAACATGAGAGGTCTAGTAACTATGGGAGGCCTGGTGAACATGGGAGGCCTGGTCAGCATGGGAGGCCTGGTAACATGAGAGTCCCAGCAAGCATGGGATTCCTGGTAAACATGGGAGGCCTAATACGGATAGCTGGACTGGTGAACACGGGGGAATAGGCTGCCTAGGGCTGCCAGAATACAGCTCTAACCCTTATAGTTATACTTCACTGTGCAGTCAGGAATCCAGGTCTTTATCCTAAGAAGGACAGGTGAATGAGTCATTACCAATGCCTTATACAGACTTTCCCCTCTTCAGTCAGCTGTCTATCAGGCCTCTTCAAGCAATCTTGAAAGACAGAGAAAACTAAGGGAAGTAGAGAATAGAAAGGATCCCCCTCCCCAATTCTACAATCTGGCAGAAGTCTCATTAGTTGAGAGTGAAAAGTTTCAGCATAAGTAAAAAAAAAAATTATTGTATAGATTGTCTGTGTATAAGCAATATTCCATTTATATAAATATTTTCCTTCATGGATTTTCATTTTTTATGTCTGAAATATTTTAAGACTACTGAGTTATGCTAAATGTCTAAGTATATATGACCGACATGTCACAGCTTTAAGCCTGTAACTTTCTGAGTCGTGGATAAGATTATAGACCTGTTCAGTGAAAATGTATGCCTTATTTCTTGTGGCCTACTAAAATGAGAATTTTCTTGATCCTTGTGACCCATGATTTCATCCTATGTGACTCTATTGTCAAAAGCTCTTAATAAACAATACTATGAGCTAATAGGTTCATTAGGAACTCTTTCCACAAAGGAGAATTGAAACCACCTATTTTGTCAAGATATTTTAGTGGAACTGTCTTGAGCACAGTATTTTCCTTTCCCCAAAAGCTGGTCTCCTTGCCCTCGTCTCCTATAACTATAATGAAACTTTTTCTTAATGAATTCCAACTTTGCTTTAACTGACCCTCCCTAAAAATCTTTCCCACAGATAATCAAGAATCTTGACTTCACCTGAGCAGAAGTCTCTGAAATGACGACCTCTGGCAGCAAAGTTTCATGTTTTTAGCTGTACCTTGTCTCAAGGTTTAAAAGGATGGAACTGCTCGTGTGATGTTGTATCAACATGGAGAGGATAAATGCTAAGTGGTTAGTTAAATCAGTACCATACCATTTACGGCAGCTTCTTGAGGACTTCTTTCTGGAAGATATCTACTCAGGCAAAATTGGATCCTTAACCAAGTTGTTAGGTAGGTAGATGCATATTGGCAGCATTGGATGCCATGACATTGGACCTGTGCCTTATGATAAGCCTTGGGTGCCACCTTCTGTTTCCATCACATTTCCATTACATTATCACTAGAAAGGCCAACAAGCATTGTCACATCTGGTCACAATAGAATATCTCTGGCCCAAGGTGGAAACATGAATTTCTAATATGCTCCCAAAAGGAGAACATTACACATCGTTGTCTCCTTTCTTCAGACTTAAGCCACCTATGCCTATCAGTCATCTGGCTAGGAGTTACCGCTTCCTCCAGAAAAGCAAGTTCACCTAAAGATGTACTAAGGGTGAGGGGAAGAAATTATCTCCTTAATGAGAGATTGTACTCACCCTTCCCAGAAAACATTTGATTACTTACAGAACATCTGCGATGTATACTGGCCCACTCTTCTTGGTTAGTTGAAAATGCAGAACATTTTCTTTCCCTTTATTTGTCTTTTATCTTAAATACTGACAAGAGCTTGGGCATTCTCTGATGGTCCGGGAATTCTTGCACTCTCTCCAAAGCCCCCTGGTTACCTGCTTGTGTTTAAGGTTCATGAGGCTGCTTGCTAACCTCCATCACTGAATTTGCCTGCATTCTTGGACCATAACTCAGAAGGCATGACATTCTCCCTCCTCCTCCTCCTCTTTCTCCTCCTCCTCCTCCTCCTCCTCCTCTTTCTCCTCCTCCTCTTTCTCCTCCTCCTCCTCCTCCTCCTCCTCCTCCTCCTCCTCCTCCTCCTCCTCCTCCTCCTCCTCCTCCTCCTCCTCCTCCTTCTCTTCCTGGTCTTTCTATATCACCTTCCTCCCGGGAGCCATGAAGCTTGCTTATTTTTCTTTCCCCTCAAACTCTCCTTGAACTTCCTCCTTGGTTTGTTTTTAAATTCCTTTTCTACTAAGACTTAGAACCCCAATGAGGCAACCCCAATTTTCCTGGGAATAATACCACACAAGAGAATTTCAGGATTGTTTGACTGGAACCTACAGGTCATCTCTGTTTGTTCTGGCCATTGCTCTCTGTCCACCCCACCCTCCTAGAACAGCTGCCTAGCAGTGTCTCCTGCCTGAGGTTGCCAGAATCCCAATCCTCTCCTAAAGCATTATAATTGGGCACAAACTGAGCTTGTGAACAACATGTCATCTCTGGGGTCTGGAGGACTCATCAGGCAATGCTTTGCCCAAATCTGAATTTTTATTTTTTAATTTGGCTTGATAGGGTTTACTGGATCAGCGCTGAGACTTATTATTGGGCTACAGGAAACCTATCAAGGATGAGCCAGCATGAAACAGAGTTGAACTTTATTGTGAATTAAAGAAAGATGTGATAAAGGATGGCTCACCAGTTGTGAGTGTTGGTCCTCAACATCCACATTAGCTAACAAGCACCTGTTACTCCAGCTTCAGGGGATCTCTATCCATATTCTGGTCTTCACAGGCTCCCTCACAGAAGTGCACTTATGTGCTCAACCAGACACAAAGATGATAAAATAAACCACTTTAGAAAGAAAGAACTGAAGGAAGGAAGTACTTACAGAAAATTAGGCACACCCAAGAACCTGGATTAGGTCTTTTCGGGTAGTTAAATTTATGTGTCATAGCATTTCACGGATCTACCACTTAGTTGCTCCCAAGTTACATCTCAACAGGTTGTTAATCTTTTTTTCTTTTATTTCCTTCTTTCCAATATATTAGAGTGGTATAGGAATTAACTGCATTGGGGCACTGAAGATACAACTTACTTGAATTTGGAGCCAATCTTTATTTTCCCTGGTAGCACTAGGAAGGTAAATCCATTGTCCTTATCACTTCTTAGATTTTAAGTCCCCATATGAAAAGATGGAGGCATCTGGATGCTGTTGAAGACTAGTAAGAAAAAAAAATCCATTCTTCTTCTTGGTTAATGAATAGACTTTATAAGTCCACCTCTGGCCCTAGGTTGAGTCCTGGGGTTCTAAGTTATCTGGAACATTTCATCCTGTCTCCTTTGACAGTGGATCTGTGGTTTACCTTTCCAGGAGTCTGTCTCCCTACCTCCCCACCTCAGGAAATTGGATTCACCTGAAGACACTATTACTAAGGCAATAGGAAGACTCAGTATATCTTTTTGGAGATACTATCCCAATCCCTCACAGCAGGCCCTCCCTCAGTCAACTCCTCTTCCAGGCAGCCCCTTCCTCACAGCTGCCTCTCCCTCTCAGAAGGGCTTCCCCAAGACAGCCCCTCCCACACAGCAGCCCCTCTCCCACTGTAGCTCCTTCCTCTGGCAGCCTCTCCCTCATAGCACCTTCTCCCAAGCATCAGCTCCTCCCTCAGGCATCCTCTCTTTCAGAGCAGCTCCACCCTTAATGCATCTCCTCCTTCATGTAGCCCCTCCCTTACAGCAGGCATGGCTCATAGCAGCCCTTTCACAGCAGCCCCTCACTCAAAACAGTCCCTCTCTCTGGCAGCCCCACCAGCAAGAAGCCCTTTCCCACCTCCACCACAGGAGCCTCTCCCTAAGGGCAGGGCCACCTTGCAGTTTTTCCATCCTACAGCACTCCAGAGCCTGCCAGCTTTTGTTTTTAGAGAAAAGTCTGGACTTTCCCTTTTTCCTTAATTGTCTTCTTTGGGATGCTGACAAAAAACTAAGCATGTTTATCCTGGCACTGGAATTTATTGGTCTTTCTCTTTTTTTTGTCAATTGCCTGTCCCATTCTGCCATGTGATTGCTTGCTCACACTCTTGGGTAGCTGCTGTGATTGATAATTTGCTTGCCCCATTAGTTTACTTTTTTTTTTTTTTTGTCAAAACAGTAGTCAAATTTCTTTCTATCTTCTTAGTTCGTTTTCTAATAATTCTTTATTTAAATAGATTAAGAACCCCCCCTCATAAAAAAGACCTTGGATTTGCCATTAGCAAAAATCTTTAGTACATCTATTCTGCCTGGAGTTATATCATACACCGTGTTTCTTCTGCTAGCATGTAGTCAGTCTTATAGCAGGACCTAATAATACACTAGGTTGGTGGGCAACTCCTTCAAGTAGGACCAATATTTCCTTTGGATGCTTGATGTTTATTTTTCCTGAAGTTAATAATATTCTTCCTTTCTTGGTAGATCGATTTACACACAATTTCACGAAGAGTATTTGGAATCAGAAAATTGGAGGCAAAATCAGTAGAGGAGACTTATTTGATTCTGGAGACAAGTAGACACTGTCCCACACACCATTTTCCAGTGTGGCAAATTCTGAGTGCTTTTGGTGAGACAATGAATGGAAAAATACCTGTTTGTATATGTGCATGGTAGAATTCTAGTGCTCGGGCTCAATGTATGACCTAGTCTTTGAATGTTTCCAGGTCTCAACCTTCTCATATCATTTTCCATGAAAGTCACATTGAAACAGCCCTCTGGTATTGCTTTGCAAAACACCAGAGGCCTGCTTGACTACCAGGTAAAGAAGACTGTTGGAGTGTTACAAGAGTATGGGAGCAAAGGAGGGGGTAACAAGCATCTTCAAAATTCACCTTTTTCATTGTATTAAGGTGATAAACCAGTTTTATTTCTGGCAAAGCATATTTAGCTGCTCCTCATATTTCTCATATATGCACTAATGAGTATATAAAGTTATATAAATTAAACTATGCCATTAACTGATGATTGTTATAACTTTGTGCTTTCTTTGTTCTGTAACTGAACCCAGGGCCATTAATATACTATTCAAGCACTCCACTCTTGAGTCACAACCTCAGCCAATCAATATTTCTCAAGATAAGCACTGGGCTGGCATGGTGGCTCACAGCTTGAATCCTTGCACTTTGGTAGCAGAGCCAGGCAGTTCTCTGTGAATCTAAAATCTGAGGCCAGCCAGGGCTACATGCCGGTACCTAGCCTCAAAAATAAACAAACGAACAAACAGACAAAAAACTTAGTGAAGTTGCACATATGAACTCATAATAACAGTTGTGACAGCATGCACAAAACCTGAGCAAGATTAACTCAGAACCCTACCCCACCCCAGTGATATGGGAGTGTCTTTCTGTATGCTGTGCATATGAATCTTTAAATAAAGGACTGTTTTGGCCGTGGCAGGCACCGTAGAAGAAGTAGGTGGGGAATCAGAATATTTAGGAGAAGGAGGGCATAGTCATATCAGATGGAGCCAGCTGCCCAAAGAAGAACATGTAAGATAACACAGGTGAGCCACGGGCCACATGGCAGACAGATTAATGAAAATGGGTTAAGATGTAAGAGCTAGCTAGCAATGTGCCTGAGCCATAGGCCAAACAGCATGAAGCTAATATAAGTGTCTGAGTCATTTTTGAGGGACCTAAGCAGCGGCAGGTGGCTAAGTGGTCTGCGGTGGCAGGTCTGTGGGTCTTGGGCTGGCACCAGGGGCCAGAAAACCTTATTGTAATACTCCAGCATGTTAGATGGAGGTGGGCATGAAGTCTCACCCTTAGCTGAGAGAGGGAGAGTCCGTTTTCTTTTAGAGTGGTTGAACAACCCACATATCCATGAATGTATGAGCACACAAATTGGACTAGATGGGTTACAAATCAAAGAAAACTTGAACTTTGGTGGGTAGAAAAGTGAGAACGGATTTGGGAGGAGATGAAGGAGGAGGGCAAATATGTTCACAATACAATGTACAAAATTTTCAAAGGACAAATGAAATATGAGGAAAAGAGAAAAATCTATGCAAGGATACAGAGATACATGCTCATCCCTTTTAATTGCTGCTGTACTCATAACAGCAACCTAGCACCCATTAACTTGAATGAATAATGAAAATATGATACCATAAAAGCTAATGCTCAGGGAGGGGCATTCAGTTCAGTTCCAGTTCAGGGGGTCCATGAGCTCTGTTTCTAAAGTGCATGGTGCCTTTAGCAATACGTACCTACCTACCTTTCACCTGTATGGGTAACCAAGGGCAAAAACAATAGGCTACATTTTGGGAATCTCTTGGACATTGGGATTCTGGTTGATGGTGATTGACTTTTAGAGGGAGCACTGTTGTCCCAGATGAGAAAAGTTCATTAAAATATATAAAATTATGTATTATAGCTAAATAGTTAATACCATGATTCTTTGTGACCTTTTTTAGGCATTCTTATTGTTATTTTAGGCACCTTCATCTTTCTTCTGTATTTACCTCCCTCATCCTCCCTAAAAATCTCTCCCTTTCCCATTGACCCAATCAGATCACTTCTATCTTGCTCAAAGATGGAGGCAAACAACAGACATATCCAGCTATGATGCCTATGAACTACTTCAACCACCAGCATGACACTTTAATTCTTAAGAGGGCAGTAGGGTCATCATACATACACACAGCCTTCTCATTGGATTTAAGACTCACTCAACAAGAGGAAATGCCTTTGATGGTACTAGAAGCCTAGCTAACTATGTCATGGCAGTGAAGTTATAGTTATTGGAGGTGACTATACAACCACTAATTTACAAAACCAGCATAAATCCCTAAGAAAAATCTATAAACATTTATTTTTAAACCCACAGATAAATGTAGCCTTCACCCTTTGTCATGGAAATTTCTGTTTGTAATAGAGTCTACTACAAAAAAGTTTAACCAATCAAAATGAAGAGTTGTGGAGCACAGTCATTTACAAAACACTCTCGCACCTAAGCCTCAGTGAACATTTTAGAAGAAGAGGCAGAAAAATTGTGAAAAAAAGAGCGGATCAGGGACTTTGCTTTGAGTGTTTCTCCCAGCAACAATAGAAGCAATACATGTACATTCTCATCAATATTAATGCCAACATGTGAAATGAAGAAGAATACAAATGAACATGCCAAGCTGGATAGGAAAGAGCCCATAAGGCCTCAACTCTATGCTAAGTACTACAGGCAACTGAGGAAAACCGAGAGTGGGAAAGGTGGCCTTCCCCAGGGAAGAGCACATCAATAGGTTGTCCAGTGGCAAACAGCCCTGAAAACATATATAAAGGTAATATTATATGGATTAAACATGTTATATTTAGGAACATATACATTTATGCAGATACATATGTGCATGCAATCACAGTTACTGAAAAGACAGGCCATGAATTTGAGGGAGAATACTGAGGTATTTAGAGGAAAAGGATAGGAGAAATGTGGAAATGAAATTATAATCCCCCCAATTAAAAAATAGTTCCCAATAAGTACTCAAAATCCTATGAGCAAAAATAAATGTCACAGTCATACAATGGAAATGTATTCAGTTGTATAAATGAAATGATTAAAATTTAAGATAAATGGATGGAACTAGGATAAATATACTGAATGAGGTAATCCAGAACCAGAAAGACAGATATAATGTACTACTTCTTATATGGATTGTAGTGTCAAAACTTTAGGTTGTATGTTTGACTTAGAGAACTCGTAGAAGCCAGGAAACTAGAAAAGAGCCTTTGGAAGAGGATGTAGAATAAGGGTTTTAAGGATGGGGCATAATGGAACACAGATTGCATAAAGGAGGAAAAGGGAATAAAAAGAGAGGAATTTAAGATGAGAGGGTGGCAGGAGAATGGAGCAGAGAAATAGGTGGAGTGAGGGATAATGAACACTAAGGATGCTTGAAATAGCTGTATGGAAACATAATATTTTATAAGCTTTCATAAATAATTATGTATATAGGGGGCTGGGCAGATGGCCTTGAGATTAAGAGCACTTATGCTTACAAAAGACCAAGATACTATTCTCACAATGGACATGGTGGTTAATGGCCGTCTGTAACTCCAGTTTCAGAGCATTTGTCACCCTCTTCTTGCCTCTGTGAACACTATACCCAAATGGTACACTTGCAGACAAAACACCCATACACACAAAATGAGTAAATAATTATGCACATATGTGTGAGTTAATGCTGAGGTCTTCGATTTGATTCCATTGAGCCACGAGTCTGTTTTTATGCCAGTACCAGGTTGATTTTTTTTTTTTTATTACTTTAGCTCTATAGTATAGTTTGAAGTCAGGGATGGTGACTCCTCCTGAGGCTCTTTTTTTTTTTTTTTTAGCAGGATTATTTTAGCAATCCTGGCTTTCTGTTATTCCATATGAAGTTGAGTATTGTTCACTCAAGGTCTGTAAAAATTGTCTTGGGATTTTGATGGGGATTGCATTGAATCTTTAGATTGCTTTTGGTAAAATTGCCATTTTTACTATGTTGATTCTACCTCTCCAGGAGCATGGGAGATCTTTCCATTTTCTGGTATCCTCTTCATTTTCCTTCTTCAGTGACATAAAGGTTTTGTCAAACAGGTCTGCTACTTCTTAGGTTAGAGTTATGTCAAAGTATTTATTGCTATTTGCAGCTATTATAAAGGGTGATGTTTCCCTTATTTCTTTTTTCAGTCCTTTTATCCTTAGTGTATAGGAGTGTGGTACTGATTTTTTTTTTGTTTGAGTTAATCTTGTACCTTTCTACATTAATGAAGATGTTTATCAGCCATAGGAGTTTCCTGGTAGAATTTTGGGAGTCACTTATGTATATGATCATGTCATCTGCAAATAGAGATAGTTTGAATTCTTCCTTTTCAATTTGGATCCCCTTAATCTCCTTTTGTTGTCTTGTTGCTTTAGCTAAAACTTCAAGAACTACATTGAATAGATAAGGAGAAGACAGCCTTGTCTTGTTTCTGATTTTGGTGGGATTGCTTTGAGTTTGTCTCTGTTTAGTTTGATGTTGGCTGGTTGCTTGCTGTATATTCCCTTTATTGTATTTAGGTATGTTCCCTGTATTCCTGATCTCACCAAGACTTTTATCATGAAGAAGTGTTGAATTTTGTCAAAAGCTCTTTCAGCATCTAATGAGATGATCATGTGGTTTCCTTCAGTTTGTTTATATGATGGATGACATTGAAAGTTTTTCACATGTTGAACCATCCCTGTATCTCTAGGATGAACCTACTTGATTGTGGTGGATGATTTTTTGATATGTTCTTGGATTCGGTTTGCCAGAATGTTATTGAGTACTTTTGCATCAATGATCATGAGGGAGAGTGATCTGTAATTCTCTTCCTTTGTTGCATTGTTGAATAGCTTCAGAATCAGTGTGATTGTGGCCTCATAAAAAGAGTTTGGAAATGTTCCTTCAGTTTCTACAGTATGGAGCAGTTTGAGGAGTATTGATATTAGTTCTTCTTTGAATGTCTGGTAGAATTCTGCACTGAAACCATATGGTCCTGGACTTTTTGTCCTTGGGAGACTTTTAATAACAGCTTCAGTTTCCTTTAGGGTTATATGTCTGTTTAGGTCATTTATCTGATCTTGATTTAATTTTGGTAAGTGGTATCTGTTCAGAAAGCTGTCTATTTATTTTAGGTTTTCCATATTAGTGGAGTGTAGATTTTCAAAGTATGACCTGATAAGTCTTTGTATTTCCTGGGTGTCTGTTGTTATGTCCCCCTTTTCATTTCTGATTCTATTAATTTGGATTCTCTCTCTCTCTCTCTCTCTCTCTCTCTCTCTCCCCCTCTCTCTCTCCCTCCCTCTCTCTCTCTTTCTCCCTCCCTCCCTCCCTCTCTCTCTCTCTCTCTCTCTCTCTCTCTCTCTCTCTCTCTCTCTCTCTCTCTCTCTCCCTCTCTCTCTCTCTGCCTTTTGGTTAGTTTGGATAAAAGTTTATCTATCTTGTTGGCTTTCTCTAAGAACCAACTCCTTGATTCATTGATTCTTTGTATTGTTCTCTTTGTCTCTATTGCATTAATTTTAGCCCTAAGATTGATTATTTTCTGCCATCTACTCCTTCTAGGTGAGTTTGCTTCTAACTGTTCTAAAGCCTTCAGCTGCACTGTTAGGTCTCTTGTGTGAGATTTCTCTAGGATTTTCATATAGGCATCTAGTGCTGTGAGTTTTCCTCTTAACACTGCTTTCATTGTGTCCCATAAGTTTGGGTATGTTTGTGCCTTTAGTTTCGTTGAACTTTAGGAAGTCTTTGATTTCTTTCTTAACTTCTTCCTTGACCCAGAGGTGGTTCAACTGAGAAATGTTCAGTTTCCATGAATTTGTAGGCTTTCTGTGATTTTTGTTGTTGTTGAACTCTAACTTTAGGCCATAGTGGTCTGATATGATACAAGGAGTTGCTCCCATGTTTTTGCATCTATTTATATTTGCTTTATGGCAGCGAATGTGTTCAGTTTTAGAGAAAGTCCCATGGGGTGCTGAGAAATATTTATATTCCTTTGTGTTTAGGAGGAAGGTTCTGTATATATCTAATAAGTTCATTTGGGTCATAACATCTGTTAGATCCCTTATTTTTATGTTGAGTTTCTGTTTGGTTGACCTATCCAAGGGTTAAAGTGGGGTATTGAAGTCTCCTGCTATTAGTGTGTGGGGTTTGATGTGAGGTTTAAGCTTTAGTAGTGTTTCTTGTATATAAGTAGGTGCCCTTGTGTTTGAGACATAAATATTCAGGATTGAGACTTCATCTTGGTGGCTTTTTCCTGAGATGAATAAGTAATGTCTGTCCTGGTCTCTTTTGATTGATTTTCATTTGAATTCTATTTTGTTAGATATTAGGATGGCTACACCATCTTGTTTCTTTGGACCATTGAATTGGAAAGTCTTTGCCCAAACCCTTTTCTCTGGGTCAACTTCTTTGAAGTTGAGGTGTGTTTCTTGTATGCAGCAGAAGGATGCCTTCTGTTTTTGTATCCATCGTGCTAGGGTGTGTCCTTTTATAGGTGAATTGAATCAATTGACCAATGATTATTATAACCTGTTATTCTTGGTAGTAGCATGTGTGTATTTCCCTTCTTTGGGTTTTTCTTCCATGGGATTATTTATTGCTTGTTTTTTCTTGTGTGTATCTGATTTCCTCAGATTGGAGTTTTCCCTCTATTGCTTTTTGTAGGGCTTGATTTGTGAATAGGTATTGTTTAGTCTGGTTTTGTCATGAAATATCTTGTTTATTCCATCTATTGCGATTGATAAATTTTCTGGGTTTATTATTCTGGGTTGGTAGCCATGCTTTTTTAGTGTCAGTATAACAGCTGACCAGGACCTTTTTGCTTTCATTGTTTCCACTGAATAGTCAGGTGTTATTCTGATGGGTCTACCTTTATAGGTATTGTGGCCTTTTTCCTTTGCAGCTCTTAGTATTTTTCCTTAGTTCTGTAGGTTTAGTGGCTTGATTAGTATGTGGTGAGCAGATTGTTTTGGGGGGGGTGTATCTATTTGGTGTTCTGTAAACTTCTATCTTTACAGGCATTTCCCTCTTTAGGTTGGGAAATTTTTCTTCTATGATTCTGAATATATTTTCTGTGCCTTTCATCTGGTGTTCTTTTTCTTCTTTGATTCCAGTTATTCTCAGGTTTGGTCTTTCATGGTGTCCCAGATTTCCTGACTTTTTTGATATGATTTTTTTTGGTTTTATTGTTTTCCTTTAACTGACATATTTATTTCCAGTGTTGAATCTTCCACTCCAGAGATTCTCTCTTCCATATCTTGCATTCTGCTGGTTATGCTTGCATCTGTGGTTCTGGTTTGTTTCTTCAGGTTTTCTATTTCCAGCTTTGCCTGGGTTTGTGCCTTCTTTATTGCTTCTATTTTAATTTTAAATTTCCAGAATGTTTTTTTTTTCTGTTTGTTTTCTTTTTATTTGTTTTCTTTCCAAGGATTTGCTAATGTCTTCGAATTTTTTGTTTGTATTTTATTCTATTTCTTTAAGGGAGTTTTTTAATATCCTCTTTTAGCTTCTATTTTCTTCATAAATTTTTTTAAGGTCATGTCCTTCTGTTTCTTCTTCATTGTTATGATCAGGTCTTGATGTTGTAGAACCACCAGCTTCTTACTGTTCTTTATATTGTTATATGTATTCTTGCACTGGCATCTGCCCATTGCTTCCTCGGTTCACTCTTAACTCTTGGTCAGCTCTTAGTCAGTTGTGGGCCTGGGGGCTTTGTGTGTCCAGTAATTGCAGGGGCTGCTCTTAGTCAGTTCTTATTTGGCTGTAGGCCAAGGAGATGTGTGTCTCCAGTTGTTGCAGGGGCATTCTTAGTTCACTCTTAGTTGGCTCTTAGTCAGCTGTAGATCAGGAAACTTTGGGGTCTCCAGCTGTCATTGTGTGATGACACAAATTGTGGTTCATGTAGGGTTTGGCCTGTGGGATGTCCCACCAGCTGTGATTTCCTGGGGATTGGGCTGGGGGGGGGGTGCTCTCCCAGCTTTCGTGAGTTTAGGGCAGAGCTAGTTGTGGTTGTGGTGCCAGAGACTGTGTCCCTGTACTTCGGAGACCATATTCTCTGCTTGGCCTAGCGGCTTTAGAGCCACTCTCCTCTTAGTCAGCTGTGGGCCGGGAGGGAGTCTTTGGGGTCTCCAGTTATTGGTCTCACACAAGATTTATAGCATTGGCCTAGAATGTCTTTTATTGTAGTTAAAGTGTTTGTGGCTCGCTTAGAGTTTACATTTCCCTTTTGATATAAGGCAAAGTACATTCTTCTTCCAAAGATGCTGGAAGATAGGTGTGAATGCTCCATGTAGAAGCCAGCTTGGCTTCTCTGTATTCAATGAGTTACATAGGTGTTGTCTTCAACAATGGGGCCTTCCTGTCAGTTTTTGGAGAACAACCTATAGTCTTGGCAACACCTATGCTATTTAGATTTTCATTTTTGTCCCCTTTAGCCAATTAGTTATAGCCCAGTCCAGGTACTGAAAGCTTCATTTGGTGAAAAGAAATAGACAGCATAGTCTCCCTTATTGTTTGGAGATTTCATTTAGATCATCTTCATCTATGTATATACTATAGGAAGTTCCCACTGTATTATATTTCCATACTATCCATCACGTCCCCCCTTAAATTTAGCTGTTTCTTCCATATTCCCTCCTACAACCCCTTCATACCTTCCCATGACAACTTGGTACTCCCATTCTAGAACCCTCCATCCATCCATAAATATATATTCTTATTCCATTTTTACTAAGATTTACCTGTTCTCTATAGTCCCTCACTCTATACCTACCCTCTGTTATTCTGTTAAGTATAGACTGGTTAGCAGTGTCTTCACAGCTAATATCCACATAGGAAAAAAGTACATACCATATTTGCATTTCTGAGTCTGGGACACCTCACTTGGGATAATTTTTTTCTAGCTCTATTCATTTTTGTGTAAATTTTATGATGTCATTCCCCTCCCAGTGGTTGAGTAATTGTGTAAATGTACCACATTTTCCACCACACTCACTTAACAAGTGAGATTAAGACCAAAGATATAACATTGGAAGTTTTATAATACAATTTCTCAGGTTTAAAAATAGTCTACAAATGCATAATCATCAAAATTGTCTTAAGTACACCTACATTTCAATGTATCAGGTGTGAAACTTTAAAAATAATCACTCAACATTAATAATTGACTATTTTAAACAAGGACTGAAGAAGTTATTGTGAAAGAAAGAGTATGTTTCTCAAAAACAGTGGGAAATTTGAAATTTTAACCCTTATTTAACATATCAGCATTAATCAGATCAAATTGTAAGTTTAGATACCAAGATTAAAAATATGGTTATAAGTTACATAGTAAACATTAAAGCATAAGAGGACATATAATCAAATTCTCATGACCTAAGGTTAGACAAATCTCTTTAACATTAAAAATATGATCTATAAATTAGAAAAATAATAAATTCTTCTCAAGTAGCCTCAATGCTGCAATACTTTGAAAGACAGCAAAAAGAAAATACAGACAAACCATACATTTAAAAGTGTCAAATCATATATCTAATAAATATTTAGTCCCTAAATGTATAAAAGTTCTCACAGCAAAAAATAATGGGATAAATAATAAACTGATTTTAAAACAAACATATTTTTTAAGGTCTGAATATAGGATCTGTTGACAAAAGAAATAGCTCTCATTGCAAAGGAATAAAAGAGATGGTTTATTCTGGAGCCAAATATGAGTAACTATGGTCCAGAAACACAGATTTGTCTTTCCTTGAAAATCATGTTCTAGTGATTTAGAAATTTCATGAAGTTTTATAGAAACAGAGCAAAGAAAGTCAGAAACAAAACACTTTGCTGAAAATGTCAGGTAGGCAGGTCATAGTAAACAGGGAAATCTCAGCTGTAGGTCTCAGATGCTCACAGTAGCTTCAGCCATATGCTTAACTGAAAATCAGTGAGTCCATTTATACATTCCAAGTGATTTGGCTAATCACAAAGTGTTAAGTCTGGTAGAGGGTAGGACAATATACACCTGTAAAGCAAGCTGAAAATAATCCAAGATCATGTGACTGTGGACTTTGCTACCTTTCTATCTTCCCATATCATTAAAGTTCACAGCTTCCACTGAAAATTTTCACTCACAAGTTTCACTATTTAATCTAGGCTATCTTTACAATTCCCTATCCTCCTATTTTTTAGTTTCCTGGATACTAGGATTAAGGACATTGACTACTGTGCCCAGAATATTTGAGTAAACATTTAATTAGTGGTAATGCATAAATATGCATTTTTATTCATTATGGAAAAGTTAGTTTTTATCTATTATATAAAAATATCTAAATCACTCTTTATCCTCTAGAATGACTACAACCAGAATGACACATATGAACTATTTTTGATGATATGGAGATGCTAGTATTCTTGTGTGTTATTGGCAGGAACGATATAGGCACCTTGAAAAATGCTTTGGCAGTTTCATAAAGGATTGAACATAAACTTAAAATATGCTCTGTTCCTGGAAATTACTCAAGGTAATGAAACTTTATAATTCTGAGAATGTATGTTGAATGTTAACTATTTCATTACTTTTAAGGGGCTCACATGGAAAATACCCATGTATCTATGAGTATGTGAATGTATAAAAAATGAACTGCCTCCATCCAAAATGACATTATTACTATACAAAACGAATGATTGATATATGTGGCAACACGGATAAGACTCATTGTTTAAATGGAAAAAGGCAGATAGAAAAGACTATGTAGTGTATTATTCCAATCTATGTGAATGGGCCTCAAAAGACAAATCTACAGAGACTGAGAGAAGATTAATGATTATCAAGAAGTTGGAGTTGGTTCTTTTGCATTGTTGGTTGTGGGCCTCAGAATGTGCACATGTGAGACAAATGCTGCACCACTAAGCAAAGCGCCCAGCTCAGGAATGGACATGGACTATACTTATTGTGGCAACAACTTCGTGGCATCAACTTTGTACATTCATTTAAAAGTATTTCTTGCACAATTGAAACTGGAAAATTATAAATTATACCTAGAGTTGTTAAAAAAAATAAAAATAAAAATCTCCAAAGAAGCCAGCATGAGGGAGATAGCAAAAAGCAAATTTCATTTATAATTGATAATACCAAAATTATAATTGATAACATCAAAATAATAAGTAAAAGGAACAACATTAAAAGCTGGTTCTCTGTAGTAGGTGGTTTCTATCCCAAACTTTCAGGCCTAGCCTCAAGGTTTAGGCCCAGAGACCCACAGACCCACAGAGATACACAGATGCAATAGTTTTAGGCTGATTGGTCTAAGGCCCAGGCATATAGCTTGCTAACTCTTTACCCTTAAACTAACCCATGACTCATATCCTGTTCAGCCATGTGGCTCAGTACCTTTTTTCAGAGCAGCATAGTTGTCCTCTGCTTCTTCTGGCTTCTCTCTGGCGTTCTGCTCTGTCCTGCCTGTTCCTGAGTCTTCTTAGTCTGGTAGCCCTGCCCACACTTCCTGTCTACCTTTGGCCAATCAGCACTTTTTATTAAACTCATAGGCAGGGACAATTATTTACAATGGAACAACATAATTCTCCTACAGTTCTCTGGTAAACAGAATTAATAAACCTCTGGGTGACTAAGAACAAAAGTGAAAAGATATAAAATTGAAACTGTGGGGGTTGAAAGGATAAATAAGTAAGTTGTCCCAAATCAATATGGAATCTCAGGATTATTTTCTTTCTAAGTGTGTATAAAGCTTGTATACCCAGTCTACACCTTGACCATTAAGACATAAGTTAGCATGAACTCTATTCTTACTCGAAGGATCACATATTAACAAATTAACATGCATATCCTCTTCAGAGTTTCCATTATATTTTGGTGGTGAGAATTTGTGGTATCTACTCTGAAAAATTATAAGTCTATAATGCATTATGAAAATGGTGGTAGCCATGCTGTACATTTTCAGTATGTAATTACCTTCTAAGTGAATATCAGTAATCTTTGAACAGTGATTGCCCCCACACACACCTCCAAACTTCTGGGGACCACCATTAGCTCTGTTATGGTGAAGTTTGACATTTTATAGATTAGGCATCTGAGGAAGCTCATGTAGCATTTATCTCCTACTCCTGGTTTATTTCACATGGCATAGTGTAAGCAATAATCCATGCTGCTGGTTACATAGGAAAACTGCAGGAATTCAATCTTTAGGCTGTGTTTTACTCACAGAGTCACCAATCTGAGAAGACAATGTATTAGAATCCCAAAGATCTGCTTTCCATTTCATCCTTAGCCAGCAGATCTCATAGGGAGGACAAAGGATGCCAGTCATTGGGAAAGTTGTCCATGTCCCTTGCTCTGGTCAGATACTCATTCATATCTTGGAGATTTATGTTGTTGGTGCTGTCCTCTTTATGCTGTCTTCTGTGTGGTGATAAATTGTTTGTAATATAATAAAGTTTCCCTGAAGATCAGAGAGCCAGCTACAGCTTAGCCATAGAGCTCAGGCAGTGGTGGCACACACCTTTAATCCCAGCACTTGGGATCCCATGCCTCTGCTCCCGGTACTTGGGGAACACATATGCTTTTAATCCCAGACAAAGGTTGAAACAGGAAGGAAGTGATATGGCTGGGCAGAGAAAGGAATATAAGGCAGAAGACAGAGTTCTCCCCTTCCATTTTGGCCTGCCTGTGCCCTGTCTGCTTTTTCTTCCATTTCTCCCTGCACTTCCCTTCACTTCTCCTCTTAAGTCTGAGCATACATAGATGCATGGAGAGAGACTCTTCCCTTTCCTGAGGATTCAGTAGTTGTGAGAACTGTGGCTGTCTCTCTAATCTTTCAGTTTTTATCCAATATCTTGCTCTGGGTTTTTAATTATAAATTCAATCAGGACTCATGCAACACCTCTGTGTAGCTGGGTATGATGGATTGAACAGGAATGGCCCACACAGACTCATGTTTTTGAATGCTTGGCCATAGGAAATGACACTATTCGAAAGTGTGGCCTTGGTGGAGTAGGTATGGTTTTGTTGAAAGAGGTATGTCATTACTGGGTGGCTTTGAGGCTTTGAGCTCAAACTAAGTCTAGTATGACATTTTCTTCCTGCTGCCTGTCAATCTGGATGTATAACTTTCAGCTCTTTCTGCAGCACCATGTCTGCCTGCATGCTGCCATGCTTCCAATCCTGATGATAAAGGACTAAACCTCTGGACTGTAAGAGAGCTCCAATTAAATGTTTTTCTTTGTAAGAGTTGCTGTTGTCATGGCAATAGAAACAGTAGATAAGACATTGGGGATGGGTTTATAAACACCAAGGCCACTGAGTCTTTCATTTCCCTTAAGCCAGTTATTCAGATGGCATCTAGACTGAAAGTAACTTAAACTATTAGCAGTGTGTATATACAGACTCCTTCCTACAGAATGAAGTACAAATATATTTTCATATTATAAAATATGGCCAGAAGGAAGCTCAGCAGGATAAAAGGTATTTGCTGTATAAGCCTGGTAGTCTGAGTTAGGTTCATAGAATATATGCTTCATTTGAAAGTATAGAATGAAGAAAGATAGGTCTATGTAAAGATAGATAGCCATAAACATGTATGTGCTTCTTCAATATATAGTTGTAAACCTTCAATAATGGGAATGTCCTGGTGGCTTTTCCATTTCCTCAAAAACAATTTATAATATCTTTAAATTTGTCTTGAGATGGTTTCTAATACTAAAATAAAATGATGTTAAGATCTACTTTTGAGTATATAGCTTTCTTATTATATGAGCAAATCATTATAATTAATAACAAGAGGAATTAGAGAGTCAGATGACTTTTAGCAATATCATTCTAACGTGCATTGTCACATATCTATCTAATCAGATACTGTGAATGTATAAAGCCATCCTATAAGGGAAAGGGACTGCTTTCTTACAGAAGCTAAAAATCTACTAAATCATTAAAAGGTAAAAGTGCAAATATTTAATTTCTTTTCTGAACATAAGTGAAATCTCTCTTTATTAAAAATGTTTGGTCAGGGAGGACCCCCAAGAGCCCCCCCCATATATATATATATTGTTCTTGACTGTCCACAAGAATTTAATGGCAATACTCTTATTGTCGAAGACACTGTACCATTTGGTCACAGATAAATCAAGCTGAAACTGTGCTAGAAGGAGCCGTTATACTAGCTAGACTTTACAGTGCCAGACGGTGCTATGAAAGCTGCTGGGGGAGAAGTCATCAGTATCTTACCTATCTGTGAATCATGGGAGCTTCAATACTAATTAGTTTCAAAAGATGTTATCTTGGATGTAATAGTGGCATGGCTTGGAGTCATCAACAATTTTTTTTAAAGACTAATGCACAGGGAAGAACTCATGCCTGGTTATGTAAACTGGGATAAGAGCTCATAGCTGAAGAGTTACCCTAGGTGTGAGCCTACTTACTATCGTTTTGCAAGATGGTCCTTTTTTTTGTCAAGATGCTTTGTGAGTACTCAGGCTTATATATAGATTACTGATTTGCTCAGTCTTCATCGCAGAAGCTTCTTATTACAGTACGCCGTAGTGGTTAATCTAGAAACCCATAACTGTACAAAGTGTAGAGAAGGAGCAATGGTGGAATTCTTGGCAATAAATAGGGGAGATATGTCACCCCATGAAAGGCTCATAGAACATCAGAAAGAATGGAGAGAGAATAAAGAATGTAACAAACAGACAATATGGGTAGATGTGTAGCAAAAAAGATGTCTTCTGGACATGCCACTGTCATTGTACTCACAAACTCACAACAGCTGTGGTTATCTGCACCAGATGGGCTCCTCAACAGTTCATCATGGATGTGGGAGGAACTCTGTCCCTTTTTAAAGGAGTACTGGCAATTAGTGGCCACTGGGGGAAAGAGTGTCATTTTCTTCAATGTTGTAACTACTAATAAGTTGCCCTTGTTCCACCAAACCTCTCATGCATACTTAGGCAAGAAACGGTACATGAATTTAGCAGCCACACACAAAAGAAGAAGAATTTGTTGAAAAGAAGAGCTCCAGGAGAAGGAGGGGATTAGAGAAGGAAACAGGATGAAAATGACTAAAATTCATTATACTAATGAGTCAAATAATTTTTCAAGCTTACTCTTGTATACCTATCTTATTCATACCTGCACATACAGTAACTTTGGACAATATGAGGAAAGACAGAAGGTACTAAATTATAAATATATGACTAAATAAAAGCATATATGACTGAAACGAACGAATGTGCTTTCTTACAAAAACTTGAGAGATAGCAGATGAATAAGGCAAGGAGTATCTAGAATCACAAAGAAACATCTAACATCTGGAATACACATGTATATATTGTCAGTAGAATTTCATATGGGCTGAGGGCCACCTACTCTGTTGTATCTGACTGTGGAGGAGATGGTACAGAAGAATCTCAAGTACTGGCCAGAAGAATTACCCATGTCTTCTGTGGTCATGGGTTAAGCTCAGGAAACCAGTTAATCAGTAGTATAGAGCCTTTCCCTAGACATAAACAGAATTGGGCCAGATTGTACAAAAATATTATTTTGTTTATAGATGGAGTATCAGGGAGGGGATGAGGAACGCCTGAAATGTAAGAGATTCTAGGATGTAGCAGAGTAGGAAAGTCACAATGTTGTTGAAACCTGCAAGTTTGTAGTTAAGCAGGGGAGGAAAACTGTGACAAGCAGAAAAAAAAATATTTAAAGGCACAAGCTCACATTTGTTATGGGAGGTGCTCTCTTTCAGGGGGCACTGAATTTTCTTATCTTGTCATTTGAACAGACATTAGAAGTCTCCATTTGGGGTTTTTGTAACCCTAGCTGTCAGTCTTCCTCACAGGTGCTCTTAGATTTAGTTGTGGCTTCCTAGTTTAACTTTGTAACGGTGAATTCAGCTAGTTATTCCTGGACCTTGTGATGGTAGACACATTTAGTTTGAAATTATTCTTTACATCCTGGGTGTCTCAGGGTTTATATTGCTGTGAAGAGACACCATGACCATGGCAACTCTTATAAAGGAAACATTTAATTGGGGTTAATTTGCAGTTTCTGAGGTTCAGTTCATTATCATGGTGGTGTGCAGGCCGACATGCTGGCTACATCTTGATCATAAGGCAACAGGAAGTGGACTGAGACACTTAGAAAAGCTCACCCCACAGTGACACTCTTCATCTAACAAGACTGTACCTATTCCAACCAAGCCATGCCTCCTAATGGTGTTAGTCTGTCCCGCGCCAACTTCTCGCCCGCAAGAAAAGGCACGACACACGTAGGATCCTTCTGCAGCAAAGCTTTAATGCGTCTTGAGGGAGAGCATCAGCTTACAGAAAATGGAGACACCGAGGTAGGAAAAGCCCAGCCCTTATATAGGCCAAAGACCTCTGCCTTGGACGTGTCACCTCTCTATAGGCTGCAGCTCATCACCCCACATGATGCCACGGGAGAGGCGGAGAGACCAGTCTCGGAAAATTACCAAAGGCATGCGCCCTTGCCTTGTTTACTGACTCAGGCAGGTTGGCCAGCACCGGATATCGGCGCCATCTTGAGGGGCTGGGGCCAGCGGCTCCCAACATTAGTCCCTTTTGTGACCATTTTCTTTCAAACCACCACCCTGGGTTAGAATGAGATGCTTTAGTATCACATTTACAGAATTTGATCATTGAGAAGGACCCATGAACATATGGAGAAGCATAATGATCAGATTTGGGGAAAGCCTTTGCTGCCTCCTGGCTTGCTAAGTGAGGTTAAGTATTTTAACCTTCATCTCTTCTCTCTATCTAAAAGGAGATATGACTGTGCAAAAGTTTGACCATCCAGAGCCTCAGAAAGACTTGCATTTAGCTGATTGGAGAGATTGCTCTAATACCTGTTATGAGACCTCTGACTCCTGACAACACTTTCCTGCTTTCACTTACAGATTTGCTTTACTTTTTCTTCTTTCCCCCAACTACTGAGGCCTTCAGGAAGAACAGAATTAGTATTTAATTTACAATGCTTTGGCAACCTGTTTAGTTATTTTTTATGGAAAACAGAGTCCCTTGTTAGCTTGAAGAATGAAAGGTGTCCCAAATTGGGGTAGAATATCCTGAAGGAGTGCCTTAGAGACCTTCTATCCTCTCCTTCTGTTTGTAAATGTTTCTATCTGGTGAGCAAAAGTGTCTTTAGAAATATTAATGTGAATTTAAATCTTTGAGTCAAGGATAGTTAAGTAAAATTTGCCTGCCAACCCTCTCTAGAATAAGCCCCATGCATATGCAGTGATCATAAGGCATTTTTCTAGTTGAGGATTATTAAGAGCACAAAGATTCAATGGCTTGTACAACCTGCTCTCTCTTTGGGGTTCCCCATGAAAATAAATTTTACATAGGATTAATCATTTCTCCCTACTTAGTAATTGCTGCTAACAGCCTTACAGGGGTTTGATCACACAAGTTCAAGTAAGTGGAGATAGTATCTTCTGCATACCATAATATAACAGCAGAAGGCCAATCAGACTCCTCTGAGCATGAGTTTCCATATGGACAGACAGTATGAAGGCCAACTGAAAAAAAAGCTGTTTTGCTGCCTGTTTTGTGGCCTTCTTGGTAGCTTAGTTCTTTCTCTTTATTTTATCCTTGGCTTCTGAAGGCCCCTGTAAAGAACCGTTACTATCTAAGTAGGAACTTAATTGCCAACAATCAATATAAAAGCTGGGGAGCATATAAAATCAGATTATTTTTAAACTATAAATGACCCACATAGTTTATTTATACTCATAATTGTATCCTATATATTTTAAAGACTAAATTTATAATAGCCCATCTATTTTTTTATGTTCTGGTTTATTCCTTAACATTTTCTGATATTTAGCATAACATTCAGATATGCTTTACACATAGTGACCTCTCTCTAAAATGTTCACAAGACTAAAAAAAATTTTAAATGATGAATACTTGGTTTATTTCAACATGATAGAAGACTTGGTTGCTCATTAATACAACCACAAGAACTTGGCAATCAACAAATTGTAACTCATTAAAAAATGTGGATTAATTCTACTCAAATACTACTCAATAAAAGTGCAACCAAGCTCTTCAGCATCAACTTGATTGGCCTGCTGGTTATTATGTCTCATCACCACCACAGCAATATACCATCATGTCTTTTACTTTCATGTTCACTTCCAAAGAAAATGACTAAGGCTATCTGGCAAGAAGGTCACTCTCACTATTCTGACTCAAAGGGAGAGGGCAAGTTTCAGGAAGCACAGTTTGAGTGGGCTCACCCTGAGCTTCCTCTGTTGGCTGTCTACCCTTAAGCTAGGCTCCATCTTTGCCATCATTTCATGACCCTGTCAATCTTCCAAAGTGGTGATTCCACAGGAAGACTCTGAAGGAAGTCTTCCAATCTCTTGGATAAAAAGGTTGAACTTTATCTATGTATCCCCTGCTCAACCTCCTTTCCCTCCTCCCAATCCCTCCCAGGCAGCCTTCAGCCTAGCCTTTCCCCATCCACTACCCCCAAAGGCAAGAAGTCCCAAAACTTTAAGGAATGAGAAATCACTGGGGTTTATGCTCAAATAAAAAATGGGATCCTTTTAACAATGAGTCAGTCCTGGGACTTTCTTGGAATGTGCTATGCCTCTCGCAGCTATGGTTGTACTATATTCCCTGGTAAAGGGTATGTATTCCAGCCACAATTGAGGATATCTGCAAAACTTAAGAGATTCCCTCTCAACAGATCTGCTTTCATAAACAAATGCATATAATTTGGGTGACAATATACATTTTAAAAATCTCTAAGGATGTGTGATATCTCTATTTCCTCATGTTAGCCAAGGAAATGTGTCCTGTGTTCTGATAAATAAGAAGTCAATCAAAGTGAATCTATCTGTTATAAGTATTTTTTTGAAATATGTAATTTCTCCAAAGACTCTTCAAAGAAACATGTTTGCTACAAATAGATGAATATATATTTAAAATATGAGACCATTTGTTTACTTCTAAATCAAACTACTTTCACAACTGTGAAAATCAGTTGGCTGGTCAAAGTGTACTGCTATATATATATATTGCCATTTCCTGACTGTGCTCAGGACGGTGTACTTGTCCATTGGGATGACAAAAGGTTGAGGTTGGAGGCCCAGAAAACACACAGAAAGGAAGGCTGTTTAGGCCAAGGGGTGAATGGTAAGACTAAGAAAGGCTAGACTATAAAAAAAAGGGGACTTTTGAGTTGGCTCTGCTGCCTCTGTTGTTGGCAGGTGTGTGTGTGTTACCCTAGGGTTCATAGGAGCATATGAAATCATCTATTTGCTATCAGTGTCTTCCTGGGATGCCTTTGCTAGCATAGCATGCCTAGGCTCATTTCACTGGAGTCCAGATGATTTGTTCTTCTACTTATAACTCTTCTTCCATTTTCCTGGAAACTCATTTTTTTGCACTCAATGACTAAAGTTTTCCCTCCAGGACCACACTGCTCTGGGGGACATGATCTCTAGAACAGAAACACTCCAGGGATGCTGTGCTAGAGGTTTCTAAGTGACAAAAAGTGTTTAAAATCTGTCAGACACACTATGTATTTGGTGGTTTATTTCTACCTCTGGATTTGCCAAACTATACATGGACTCTATAGTTTATCCCTTTAGACACTGAACACTGGCATTGGCAGGTGTGAGGAGACAGGACAGCAGGACGATTTCTCTCATCATCCCCAAGGTCTTGGGTTTTCTAAATTATATAGAGCCATAGCTGAAAATTGCACCAGGTAAGGATTTATTCTAACTTTTGCTGGGGCAGGGGGTGTTGGTGAAGTGGGCAAAGTGTCCAGGAGAAACTCTTCTTGCTGCATATTGAGGTCTCCAGGGAGATGAAGCCTGATAGACAGAGCAGGTGAGTTATTGTACCTGGTATCACACTCCCACAATCATATTAGGAGAAAACAACTTATGAAGTTCAAGAATAAATAAATACTTGGGAAGATGAAGGAAGGAAGTTCACACCTTACTATTCTGTGGTCCCTTTCTCTTCAGGTTACTAGGGTTTGCTTGCTCATGAGCCAAATACTTTCATTGTTTAAGCACACATACAAAGAGTATTCCAAAAAAGTCTATCAAGCGGTTCCAACATTAGGATCATAGAATAATATCTTCAAATCTGAGCCTCTTTACAAAGAACAACTTGGCTTCTGAGGATGGTAGTCTTCAACATGCAGCTGTGCTGATCTGAGAAAGCCTCCAGTTTCTCTGGTCAAGTTCTGAGAGGATGACTCAGGCTTCTACAGCCCAGGAACAGGGTTATTTATCCTGCATCTGAGCTCAGAGGCAGAACAGTAATCTTGGATTCAGCAATAGTCTAGACTGGTTTCCCTGTGCAGGAACAGGTGCATATACTTTTTTTAGGAGACTGTAAGGATAATCTGAGACAAGGGACACCAGAAACTAGGAATTTCTTCATGCTGCTTCCTAGGGCCAAGACCATAAGAATCTCTGGTAAAATGTAGCAATTTCAGCTTCTGCTGCTACATTTACAATATTCCCAGGACAGTGATTTTTTAAATGTGATTTTTTAAATTTTTTATTCACATAGGATGGGGGACAGACAAAACATCACTGGAATACAGAAAGGGGGATCTCTTGGCATGACAAGTGGAGGTCACTCACTGAGGAATATTTAAACAGATGAGAGTCTCCATATTTGGTTTATCATTTTTGTAATATAAAATTCAGGAGAAAGAAACTGTTTCTTTCTTCCAATCACTTTTTGTGTAGAGTTCTGGAACAAAACTTAATACAACCACTCATGGGCCTCCACACCAAGGCCTGAGGTTACAGATGGACATCTATAGCTGTGGAAATGCTGGGAAGGTCATCACCAACTGGTTTTGAGTTCCAAAGCTCTAATAGGGAAGCAATACTCCATGATGTGCTTTTGACCCCCGATTCAAGGAGTCTGAATCAGCCAGCAAGTCAAACACCAGGAGTTGGGTTGGCATATCACCAGCTCAGAGGATCTGCTGTAGATACAAACAGGAATCCTGTATTAGACAATTGAATGACAAAATGAGAACTCCAAGGCATGGTTGAAGAGGTTTCTTGTAGATATGAGGAAGAGTATAGCCAGAGGCATCTGGAAGGGTCCAGACTGAACATGGCCAACAGAATGACTTGGGACACGAGAGGAGGGGGAAGTGAGAGACAAAGAGAAGAAAGAGGGAGCAAAGACAGTACATGGGAACCAGGTACTCCGAGAGACCAAGAGGGCATGTACACAAAATGGCTTAGTTATATAGGGAAAAGGACATGGTAAGAAGGAAAGAGAAGTTCAAGGGCTGAAGAGGGTTAAGGAAGAGATATGTCATCCAGGATGTCTATTAAAGTAACTTATGAATAAGGAATGAGGGTGCTTAAAGACTAGCAGAGCCCTTGATATGCTGATAGGCACCACACAGGCATAGGTTAATGGAGGGACCATATGTCTCTTTTGCCAGAGAAGGGAGAATTGTTCCTTTTAGCAAATAGAAACTACCTTCTCAAGTCTCTGAGGGAATTCTGGCTGCTGTCAGACTTTGGGTAAAGAATCTCTTGAGACTTAACAGCAATCAGGAACCAAAACACAATCCATAGGGATACAAACATGAAGACATGTGACAGAATTGTTCATGTACCTAAGAGGTGTTCCAAGGATAGCTGGAGGAAGGTGTCTATCATTTATGTTAAATGGTGTGAGAAATACCCCAAATAGAAATTCTCTCTTTCAGAAAGACATCTGCAAACCACCATCTCCAAATCCAGTTCTTTAAGCCCTCACCCCATTTTCCATCCCTAGCCTCTGTCCATGAGGACTAGGATGTGGTTTATCTCTGAGGACTAGGATGTGGTTTATCTCTGAAGTCCTGCTGCCCTTTGATGCCCCTGTCTTGCTGCAAACTGAACACACTCCTCTGTTAAGTCTGGTCTCCAGCCACAGATGTAAACACTACTTATAGAAGAGGTGGCCACATAGGCTAAGGATAGTGTCCTTGGCTCTCTCCAAGCACATGTCACACTAAAAGGTGCTGTCCTAACCTCTGACCAGTAATCATTCCTGCCACTGGCTCCCCTGCTCTGAAATTCTCAATGGACATAGAGGATGAAGGCTCCTTGCATTCTTGACTGCCAGTAAGCTTTCAGTGAAGATTCTCAAGCAAACCTACTGGGGTACTGAAAGATCACTTTGATTTTGGCTCTCAAAGTAAAAGAAAAACAGACGAGGTCTCAAAATCTGGTTTTCTCAGGCGGAGAGGGTTCCCACTGTGTCTTAACAGGGCAGACTTAGAGCTTGAGGCTCATAAGCATCTCTCACTACAACAGCAACTTAGTGATTCGAACAGGCTGCTGGTAGTACCAGTGTTTTGCTAGCCTCAGCTCCATGGTAGAGAACTTTGTCTTCTTTTATAACTCTTTGTGTATGTGGTGGTAGAGGTGCTAGAGAGTAAATACAGGCTTTCATACATGCTAGCTAAACACTAAGCACTCTACTTCCAAGCTATACATATCTGTAAGCCTTAGGGTTTCCTTCGTAAAAACACATTTTTTTAAAGATTTATTTTAGTGCATTATGTGTTTGTGTGTGTTGCCTCTGTGTATTCATGTGAACTAAACACAAACTTCATTTCCTCAGAGATCAGAAGGTGTTGGATCCTCTGGATCTAGAGTTATGGATGGTTATGAGTTACTATATGGGTGCTGGTAATGGAACTCCAGGTCCTGTGCAAGAGCACATTAAACAATTTGTCCAAGAGGTTGAGGCAGAGTTCCATTGCTGAACACTGGGCAGAGGTTCTGGTCCAGCTGAGAGCAGGGGAGGGGAGCCTATATGAGCAAGGGGATATGGATTATGAGGAAAATTCCCACAATGATGGCTGGCTGGTGCTCTGGGGAGTTCACTGAATCAAGAACAGCCACTGGAGAACCATCGGGAAAAGGAACTAGGACATTCAAGGGTAGGTAACTGGAGACCATGGCTGGAGACCAGACTTCACAGATAAGTGTGTTGGCAGCAAAGGGCAGCATTGGCATGGGCAGTATGTGGAGCCTTACGGGGTGGGACTGGACTGTGCTCCTGTGCATGCACTGGCACTTTGGAGCCCATTCCCTGCAAAGGAGCGCCTAACCCAGTCTTGATTTTGGGATGAGGAAATCGGACTTGCCTGGAGTGGATGTGCCATGCTGAGCTGACTCACCTTTGGACTTCTTGCCCTTTTGGGGGAGGGGAATAGGGGGATGGGGAAGGAGGAGGCTGAAAAGAAAACAGAAAATATCATACAAAAAAAATTGTCCAGTCTTCTCGTTAAAGTAAAGAGAGAGAGTATTTTTGTTTGTTTTTGTTTTTAATTAGGAACTAGCTGAGTATGATGGCACATGATTCTAATACCTGAACTCTGGATATTTAGAGAGTTGTCAACTGAACATAAAATCAACAGTTTTTAAATCATATTTCTTTGCAATTAATTAATTAGGATTGTGGTTTTCTTTATTTCTTTTGATATATGGTCTCACTATGTGGAGCCCACTATGTTCTAGCTTGAGTATCTTGATGTTTAAACATACAATCAGGTTTTTTCTTTGATATTGACAGTGAAGAATTTGACTGTAATGGCATTTTTCCCCTGGCAACAAACTGCTCTCTTCTTTTGGAGAAGAGAGCTAGGGGCTGTTTATTTTACTTCTGATCCCACCAGAGCATCCTGGACACCACAGCTCCAGAGACATTTTATCAGCACTAGTAATCTTCCCCACTTTTGCTCTTATTAGCTTCTATAGTCTGTTTAATTGAGAAATTTCAACATAATTATTGGCCCCATATGGTTGAGAGTGATGCTTTAATTACCTTTGGGAAAAGTGGCCTCTGGTTATTAACTCTAGCCACACTGTCAAGACTTGTAAATATAAAGACATAGGCCGATCTGCACATACTTCTTTAGAACTTCATGTAAACTCCAAGAACCTCAATAAAACTGGTTCAGTAAATCTCCAACTGGTACTATATTCTTATTGGCTGCTGTATTATCTCTGAGAATGTGTACCTTGTTCTGGTTTGTGCCTCTTGTGGGAAACTCTTGGAAGTTCTACTATAGCACAGATTAATATAGAAATATATGGAAGTTTGATTTAAAAATTAAATGACTCCTTGAAATCATCTTTTCCAAGGTCTGGTAAAAAGGAATAGCTGACTGTTATGCTTGAATCTCATGCCTTTTGATAACATTTTTTATAGTAGCTGTCTTTTCACATTTGTACGGACCTCTTAGTAATAAAAAATATATCCATTTTGCTTTGGCTTTCAGTCAAAGAGTTCAGCTTTTAATCAGCTTCCAACTTTCTTTTTATGCACAGCAAGTTCATACTGAGTTTCTGGTTTGTATTATCCATCCATAGTTCACTGGCAGATGAACATTCCTTTGAATTTTCTAGATCATAAGTCTGTTTGGAGGAAGTTAGTTATCCTTTTTGTCTAGCTTTAAATTTACTACTATTTAATGTAGAAAGCTTCTTTTATAATTTGGATTATTCAAACGGAATGATAATGCGGTAATAGCAGAGATGGCTGTTCCCTCTAGAATATTCCCAAATGATGAATCTACACAGTTTGTTACCTTTGTGGAAAATCCTTTTCGTCTAAATAAAGCTTTTTGAAACTATAAACTTTAATATTTTCCATCCATAGTATACAGTTTGGTATACATTAATGTCTAATTCATTTCCTTTAATAAGGAGGAAATTGTCTCCATGGGTATGAGGTTCTTAAGACATCAGAGATAGAAGAGACCATGAAGATTATTCCTAGCAGACCTACCATCATCCCACACACTGTGCAAAGATCACTAAGCTCGGATATACATCCAACAGTAATCATGCAGAGATCATATATCCTGGATGCATGCCAGAACTTCTCACTCATGTTCTCAATTCAGATAGGTCAGGAGTGAAAAGAAACAGGACAGTATGTTCAAACAACAACAACAAAAACAAAAAAGGACTTGCCTCTTATCTCTAGGACATTAATAAATATATCCATAGACATTGTAGCCTTCTTTTCTATTAGTTACAACCCCTCATAGGCAGAGAGGAGTAGAGAAAGCCAGGCATTCTATGGACAGAAGTAGCAGGGTTTAGAGATGAACAATTTCAATTAGACACCTGTAGATTTCCCAATAGGAAGGTCTCATATCTTAAAAGTTGTCTGTCAGCTAGGTAGAAAAAGCCATTCATTTATAAGAATATTGATATGATGAGGGATATATATATATATATATATATATATTCCTGTATGATATGTGTAAGGGATGGCTCAAAATGATAAATCTCTCTCTCTCTCTCTCTCTCTCTCTCTCTCTCTCTCTCTCTCTCTCTCTCTCTCTCTCTCTCTCTCTCTCTCTCTCACACACACACACCCACCAAACTTCTCTGTTAATAATAATACTATTGCTGCTATGGCAGTTTGGCCAGCCACAAGCAAATGAGTCAGTCTTCTTTGATAAACATCTAAGGTCTGGTTATAAGAGGCAAAGCAATTATTTTCCTTTCAAAAATATAGAAATTACAGATGTTATTATCCAAGGTCTGAGTAGCAGAATAATACAGAAATGAACTACAGAATTTTATTTTCTTTCCCAAATTAGGGACTGAGTATCTTCTAATCCCGTATGGACTTTATATACAGGCCCAGAAATGTCCTCATACCCCAGAATCTGTACTCTTAGATGTCTAGTAAGGCTAAAGAACATTCTTTATTGTGTCTGACTATTTGAGGAAGAAAAGAAACTACTTCTGGATTGATTGTCTCCAAAGGGGTAGTTCAAGTACTTAAGTAAATGGCCTCCTGTTTTATTAACTGAGTCTTCTTTTGAGAATTGATATACCTTGTTATTTAATAAATTTAAGATCTTAATAGCATATTGTGTGGCACACAAGGAGGTGATCTGCACACTGTAATCATTTTTCTTTCTTCAGGGGTAAGTTCTCCAAGTCAGAAACTTCCCAAACATATGGGAGCTATTCCTGAATCCTCTAGGTCAAATTACTCACTTCAATTTCCTTTTCATTTCAAAGCAAAATAGGACTGGCATTCAGAAGCCACTGGGATACAGAAGAAAGCATCTTTGAAGTCAAGGACAGAAAGATACCAAGTTTCAGTGTTGGGAACAAAGGTTTGAAAAGAAATCAAGTCTTCATTAATAGCCTCAGTGTGCCGCACATGTCTGCATTCCATATTCTGTTTTCTGAATGCCAATAGTGGGTATTACTTGGGAAGTTACAAGGAACTAGAAGCCCATGAGTGAACATTTTTTTAATGAATGGTCTTAGATTAATCCTAATTTTTTTCTTTAGAGAATGCTGCTTTTTATGGTGAGGGAAACGGGTGGATACCTTGTTTCTTATTGTATCAGAAATAGCAAGTATTTCCCTTCAAAAGACACCTGTGTTAAAGATATAAGGATCAATTACTGGTGGGCTATGAAGGGTTGAGTCCCCTTTCTCTAGAGGTTAGATGATATATCCTTTCAGGACCATCTTAGAAAATTGTCTGTACTCCCATTTTAATTAATAGGTATGAGCAGGAGGATAGGGATTAGGAAGAAGGTTCCCATGGTGATGGCTGGCTAGAGCTCTGGGGAGCTTAGTGAATCTGGAATTGCCACTGGAGATCCATAGACTGCCATGAGTGTATGGAGTCATGAGGGGTGGGATCAAACTGTGCTCCTGTTCATAGGCTGTCACTTTGGAGCCCATTCCCTATAGAGGAACACCCAGCCTAACATTGACTTTGAGATGAGTGAATCCGATGTGCCTGGAGTGGATGTGCCATGCTGAGCTGACCCACCTTGGGACTTCTTGCCCTTTAGCGGAGGGGATGGGTGGATGGGGAGGGGTGAGGCTGAGGGCTGTCTGGGAGGGATGGGGAGGCGGAAGGGGAGTGGGAGCAGGGGAATACATTGATGTTGATGAACATGACGTTTTTAATGAAAATAAAATAAAATAAAAATAGGTGTTTACCTACTTGGCCCTGAGACAGGACATTCAGCATCATATGAAAAAAGAGAGGAAGCAGGTATTTATCCCAGAGGAAACAAAGGAGTGGAGGGACAGTTCACTTCTACATTTTATCACACTGTAAGAGGTTCCTGCATCCATAAAGAAAATCAAACTTCTAGCAGCAGCGTCTGGGATTATTCTATGCTCAGCCCCATAAGCGGTAACCTGCCAAGTGGGAACTGTCTAAGGCCTTGAGAAGCTTCATTCAAGAGTCATATCAAAAGCAGAATTTTGCTTGAGCTCGTTTTGGCCCAGATAACAGGTAATCCTCCAAAGACCCGGCTTCCCACAAATGGAGTATGATGATGTCTTTGGGGATTTTTTGCAGGCTAAGCACCTCTATTTCTAATGGCCAGGTATTTTACACTGACAACAGGAATGTGAAGATTGTCTAATTGAATATCTCACGGGGCCCCTGGGCTGTATGAGGTTGCCAGGAGTTGTCCCTGCCAATCTTCTTTTTATGGTTTTCAGTTTGATTATGAGAAACAAACAAGCAAACACAATGATATAGCTACCAGGGGGAAATCCTTAATAGAAACTCCTGATCGCATTGTTTATTCTTAGAACCGTCTCCCAATACTTGGGCAATTGTGTGACGAATTTATCCTTTAAAATGTTGGAGACAATAAAGGCATATTTAATTAGGGATTACTTTAGATTCTCCAGAAAGGCTCTTGTTTTTTATTTGGTTCTTTATCTATGATAGCCAGCTTGGTGTTGAGTTTTGATGCTATCAGCCCTAAGGCCATCAACTAACCAAACTCTCTGATACCCATTTGCAACTCCATTTCAACATTCTATTTTCAGCTGGGGTCTGCGCAATGATGATATCAAGGTTCCACTTGCTGGGCATTTATGGTCATGTATAACATGCAAGCATTCTAAAAAAATATGGTGGGCTGCCTCAGCCCTCCTAAAGCTTATAGTTTCTGTTAAAGTTTTCACCATTGTTATAGTGAAACCTTGCCATCTCAGATAATAACTGTTCCATGGTCATGCTGTATTAACCAGGGTCATCCATGAGTTTGATAAATCTTGTTTTCATCATGCTTAGATTATTCGTCATTGGAAAAAGCACCTGAAATATAGTATGGCAGTGTTCTCCATTTGTCCCCTGTTGCAATAGACAAAGATGACATTGTTTTGGTTATTTAAATTGTTCTTGGTATGAAACAGCCATCTGAGGGCGTTGAGACATATAGTAGCTGAAACAAGTATACTTAGAATAAATTTAACCTTTTTATAAATTTTAAAAAATGGCTGTACATACAGCACTTCACTCCATGTCTTTTCCCATCAAATGTTACAGTGAATGTGGCATGTTCTGGTCACTTTCCCTCATTAGTTAGCTCATATTACATCCAACTTGTCATAGAGAAAAATATTAGCCTCTTTGTCACTAGGGTTTGCAGATGAATTTATTCAAATTCTTCAGGATGAATTCCACAGGGTATTCTGCTGTAAGCTTCCCCATCTGAAAGAGAATCCATGCACTGAGAAGTAGGCATTTCTGAATTCTTCCAAAACTTAGGGACACATTAGTGCAGGAAAGAGTTCAATTAGTACCCCAAAACAGCAAAAATAAAAAGGTCTTGAAATAAGGCATCTTAGTTATGGTTTCTTTTGCTGTGAAGAGACACCATGACTATGGCAACTATTATAAAGGAAACATTTAACTGAGGTGATGGCTTATAGATTCAGTCAGTTATCATTATGGTGGGGAGCGTGGTAGTATGCAGGCAGATGCAATGCTGCTGCTTCTGAGAGTCCCTTACATCTTGACTCATAGGCAGCAGGAAGTCAACTGACACACTGGATAGTATCCTGAGTATATGAAATGTCAAAGCCTCCCCCCCCACAGTGACACACTTTCTCCAACAAGGCCACACCCACTCCAATAAAACCATACCTCTTACTAGTGCAACTCCCTATGAGATTATGGGATTATGGAGGCCAATTCATAATATTACAAGAAGAACAGTACACTTTTGTAAACAATACGAATAAATATTCCTACTTGTCAAAGAGGCACAAGGCGGGTCCTGTAAGTCAGTTTAAGCACACACCCATATTTTATATTTGATGGGGTCAGGCTGGAGGGATGGCTCAGTGATTCAAAGTGTTTGATGTTATAACAAAGGACTCAAGTTCTCTTCCCAGCACCCACATCAGGTGTCTCAGAATCATGTGTAACTCCAGCTCCAGGGGATCCAGTTTCCTCTTCTGGCATCTGAGGGCACTGGAACACACATATTATATGTAACAATACATACATAAAAACTGAAATTTAATGTAAATTAAATTTACAGGGCCACAGAATAGCTACAAAATATTGCAGCAAAACAGACATCTTTACCTAAATAGTCTCTGTCACCGAGTAGTTATAAAAAGTCACATCTTTCTAGGGTTCTGAGTTTTTACCTCTTCTTGTCCCACCACTCTTGTCTGGCTATCTACACTATCAAGTTTACACAAAAAGCTATATAGATAGAGTCTACTTTCTCTTTTTCTCACTATAAAGCTGAGTAAGTACCTTTAGTAATAGCCATGGCACAGCTTGAATATTGTGCTCCCCAGAAATATCCAGTGCTAATAAAACGTGTTTCTTTTTAATTCAGCCTCACTTAAACTTTCAAGACATAGACAGAATGCAACCCAATTTCTAGTATCATGAATGGCCTCTAACCTCGTTTCTGACCAATCACTGGTCCTTTCATAGTCTTGTGAGGCAAGCCTAGTAAATCTTCATTTTCATTGTAATCTTCTGGTTTCCTACCAGAATGAACTATTAAACTCTGCTTATAGTACTCCTTTGTCTCACTAGCCTATAGGTCCACACTTCCAAATTCCTTTTGAAAACCAGTTCTAAAAGCCCATGGAACACACAATCAGATAACTACAGCCACATCTCTACCCTTGAGTACCAATTTTTCCTTATTTGTTATTTGTCTCATAGCTCTGACTAAACACATGACTGTGTAGCAGAGAGTGATTTGAAGATTCAGTTCATTGTGGTAGGGAGAGCATTTCAGTAAACATGGCCTTCACCCGTGGCAGCACAAATATATGGTAGGCTGCCTTCTTAGATTTGGATATATCCCAAAACACAGAGGACACAGGAAGTAGGGATTTGCTATACACCACTTCTTCTAGTTGGGCCACACCTCCCAAAAGTCTGTAATTTTAAAAAACAATGACACAATCCAGAGACCAAGTGTTCAGATACATGATCCTATATGGGACACATCACATCCAAATCATAGATCATAAATCATGGATAGATAGATTAAACAGACAAACAGACTGACTGACTGACAGGCACACAGATAGATATATTTGCTATATAGTCAAAACTACTCTCAACATATGTAACTCAGGTGGGCATTTGTGGTAGTTTGAAAGAAAATGATCCCCCAAAGGAGTGACACTCTTAGGATTTGTGGACTTGTTGAAGTAAGTGTGGACTTGTTGAAGTAAGTTGGATGTTAGAGGAAGTGTGTCACTGTGGGACAGACTTTGAGGTCTCTTTTGCTCAAGCTTCACTCAGTATGACAGACTCATAGTCTATTTCTTGTTGCTTGCCTATCAACATGTAGCAGTTTCTTCTTGGGGCATCATGTCTGACTGCACACTGCCATGCTCCCTGTCATGATAATAATGGACTAAACCTCTGAAACTGCATGCCAGCCCCAATTAACTGTTTTCCTTTACAGGCATTATGGTGGTCAGGCTGTCTCTTCACAGCAACAGAAATTCCAACTAAGACATCATTAAACTCATAGTAATACTCCTGTCTCAGCTCCCCCAAGAGGTTCAGTAACAATCTATAAACACTCAATGTCTTATTAAGTCACAGATCAAAATTAAGGCCTAAAGAGATTTCAGAACTGAAGTATAAAAAAAAAAAAAAATCGCAGACAGAAAAGTAAACTGACCTGTCCCAGAGAATCTGGTCCCATGAAACAGGTGAATGCTGACCTGTAGATTTAATGGAGTATCTGAAGTAGAAACTTTACACAAGGTGTGGTAGCCAATGATTCAAGGTAGAATTGGTATTTCCACTGTCTCTCTAATCTGTTTTTCAAATAAGTGCAGCTTCCCTATTTCAGAAAGCAACACAACCACCCACCTGGATACAATGGCTCAGATCTAGCAAATCTGCTGGTGAATTTACAGCATTCCAGGTTTTCCAGTTGAGGTACTACATCAGCTAGAAAATCCCAGCTGTACCGAATGCATAAGTATGACAAAATGTCATTTTTACATGAAAATAAATAATGGAGTAGGTAACAGAAATACATCCTATTTATTTCTTTCTCATGAAATACATTTTCAAATCCATCAGTATTTCATTCTCCATTGCTGAATCTAATTTTTCATTTAATTTTAATCATCCTTCCAAACATTTTATTCTGTTTCATTTTGAATGTATTTTACACTTTGATTTGATGATAGTTCTTTAAAAGTAAAGAGATATTTTATTTTTTAAAAGATTTATTTATTTATCATGTATACAGTGTTCTGTCTGTATGCTTGCCTGAAGGCCAGAAAAAGACATCAGAGCTCCTTCAAACAGTTGTGAGCCACCATGTGGTTACTGGGAATTGAACTTAGAACCTCTTGAAGAACAACCAGTGCTGTTAACTCCTGAGCCATCTCTCCAGCTCTAAAGAAAATATTTTATACTCCATTTATTTCATCTTATTCCCTTCTCTGAATTCATTTCATATCTACTTCATTTTGATTATTTCATATTTTCTTTTGTATTTATTTTACTGTATGCTCTATTCCTTTCCTCATATTATGGACATTATATATAAATACACAATATAACACTGAATATCTAGATTTTGTCTTCTTTTATTTTTGAAAAATTAAATATATTTTGATCATATACTTCCCTTCCCAAAACTCAACAACAAACCTCCCAAAACAAAATAAGCTACACCTTAAAAAAGGAAAAAAAATAATGCACCAAACAATAATCAAATAAAAAGCACACACACACCAAAAACAACTGTGGAGTCTATTATTTCATTGCAGAAGACTGATCTTCCCTCTCCCAACAGGTATAAGTAAAAATTCAGTTGTTGACCTTTACCCTAATTGTTAGATTTTCATTCATTCATGTCTTAAAATATAACAAAATAGATAAAAGATAAAACCAAAGCTATCACATTGGAGTTGGACACATGCACAAAAACAAAACAGAAGTGAGAGAGCTCAAGAGAAGACATAAGGGTCAGAGACCCACTTGTTTATACATTCAGGAATCCCATGAAAACACTAAACCGGAAGCTATAATCCATACACTGAGGACCTGGTGCAGACCAGTACAAACCTTCTATATGATGCTTCAGCCTCCGTGAGTTCACATGAGCTTTGCTCAGTTGATTCAGAGGCCTTGTCCTCCTGGTGTCCTGCATCCCCTCTGGCTCTTACATTCTTTCTGCCTCCACTTCTGTGGGCTCCCTGAGTTTTGATGGTGACAGCCCATTTAGGGCTGAATGTTCCATGGTCTGTCATTCTCTTTGTAATGTTTGGATGTGGGTTACTATATTTGTTCTTATCTGCTGCAGATGGAATTTTCCCTGATGATAGCTGAACATGCACTGATCTATGAGTAAGTAGTATAGCAGAATATCATAGGGGTCATTTTATCACTACATTTCCCTCTTTTTAAAAGCAGTATTGTTTTGTTTTACTATAGGTCACTGGGTCATCAAGTTTCATGTTCTTGCTCGCAAAAGTAGTGTTGACTATGATTTACATCTCAGGAAATGAGACTTAAGTCAGTTATTGGTTGGCTACTCCCACAATCTTTGTGCCACCATTTTCCTAACATATCTTTCAGGCAGTACACTATTTAGATAAAAGTTTTATGGCTGACTTGAGGTTTATGTTTCTCTTTTGAGAACATGCAAAGCACATTCCTGTACCAATGATGCTGGAGTGTAGTGGTGAAGGCTCTATATAGGCACCAGCTCAACATCTCCATTTTCAATAAGTTCCATAATTGTTGTCTTCATCAATGGGTTCATTGTGTTATTTTGTAGACAGCAGCTTATAATCCTAGCAACAGACTTAGTTGTTTGGGGATTCCCATTTCTCCTGTTTGGCCAGCAACTCAATTGGATGTTAACCAGTCCTGGTACTGAGAGCTCCTTTGGTGACAAGAGATGGACAGTTGTGACTCTGTATCCCCCATTATTTGATGATTTCACTTAGCTTCATATAACTATATATTTTAGGAAGTTTCTATTGTATCAGAATTCCATACTACACCTCAAAGGCTCCTCAATTTTAGCCAACTCGCACTGTATTGTCACCACAATTTTTTCACATCTCCCCCCCACACACACTTGATCCTCCCACTACAGACCCTACCCCATGCATCCATAAGTATCCTATTTCCCTTTCCTAAAGGGATCTATTTGTTCTCTCTAGTCCTTTACATGAACGCACTATAGTTTTATAGATTGCAGCTTGGTTATCATTGCAGCCAATATCTACATATAAGAAAATATATACCGTATTTCTCTTTCCTTGGAAATGTCATGATGTCATGTTTTTCAGTAGCTGAATAATACTCTATTGAGTAAATTGACCACATTTTCTTTATCCATTTTTCGGTTGAGGACAATCTAAGTTGTTTCCAATTTCTGTCTATTATAAATAGATAGCAATAAACTGTCTCTGTGGTAGAATAGAAAATACTTTGGGTATATGCCATAGAGTGGTATAGATGGATTTTGAGGTAGAGCTGGATCCCATTTCCTGAGGAACTGCCATTTGATTTCCTTAGTGGCTGTACAACTTTAATGTATGAGTGCTTCTCTTGTTTCTCATCCTCACCAGCATGAGCTGTCATTTTTCTCATTTTTTGATCTTAGACATTTGGATAGGGATAAGATGAAATCTCAAAATAGTTTCCATTTGCATTTCCCTGGTAACAAAGGATGTTGAATATTATAAAAAGTGTTTCTCAGCCACTTGAGTTGTCTCTGTTGAAAATTCTCTGTTTAGATCTATAATAATTTTAATTGGGTTGTTTTATTGATATATAGTTTCTTGAGTTCTTTATATATTTTGGTTGTTAACCTTCTGTCAGATGTGGGGTTAGGAAAAATTTGTTTGTTTTCCTGTAAGCTACTGCTTTGTCCTATTGGCAGTATCCTTTGTTGTACAGAATCTTTTCTGACTCTTGAGGTCCATTTATTAGTTGTTGATCTTGGTGCCAATGCTAATGATGTTCTGTTTAGAAATCTTCTGTGCCACTAAATTCAAGGCTATTCTTCACTTTCTTTTCTACTAGGTTCTATGTCGAGGTTTTTGATCCATTTGAAGTTGAGTTTTGTATGAGGTTTCTAAATATGGATCTTTTTTGGATTTTTGTAGATTTAGCCGTCTAATTTAGCCAGTACCATTTGTTGAAGACGTTGTCTTCCTCCCACCCCCAGAGGTATTTATGGCCTCTTTATCAACAATCTTGTGTCCATAGCTATGTGGATTTATGTCTGGATCTTCATTACAGTTTTATTGATCAGCGTGTCTGTTTTATGCTGATACCAAACTGATTTTTATTATCATAGCTTTACAGTACAACTTGAAATCAGGGATGATGACATCTCCAAAAATTCTTTTTATTGTTCAAAATTATCTTAGCTATCCTGGCTTTTTTGTGTTTCTGTATTAAACTTAAAATTAGCCTTTCAAGATATGTGAAGAATTGTGTTGGAATTTTAATGGGGATTGCAAGGGATATATAAATTGCTTTTGATAAAACGATTATTTTTACTATAATACTCATACTGATCCATGAACATAGGAAATATTTCCATTTTATGACATCTTTAGATTCTTTCTTGAAGTTTTTATCTTACAAGTCTTCATTTGCTTGTTTGGAGTTACCCCAAGATATTTTATATTATTTAAAGATTTTGTGGAAAGTGTTGTTTCCTGATTTCTTTCTCATTCTATTTGTCATTTGTGTAAAGAAGGGCTACTGATTTCCATGAATTAATTTTATACTCAGCTACTTTGCTGAAAATGTTTATGAGCTGTGGGAATTTCTGGTAGATTTTTGGGGTCACTTATGTATACTATCATATCATCTGTGAATAGTGATACTATGACTTATCCCTTTCTAATTTGTATCCCCTTGATCTCCTTTAGTTGTCTTATTGCTCTAGTTAGAACTCCAAGTACTGTATTGAAGAGAAATGGAGTGGACAGCCTTATCTTATTCCCAATTTTAGTGGAAATGCTTTAAATTTCACTCCATTTAAGTTGAAGTTGGTTATATGTGTGCAAGGAATTGCCTTTACCATGTTTAGACATGTTGCTTGTATTCGTCCAGGACTTTTATCATGGAGATGTACTAGATTTGTTAAAGGTCTTTTCTGCATCTAATGAGGTGATCATATGTTTTTATTTTTTTCAATTTGTTTATACAGTGGATTACATTTATAAATTTACATATGTTGAACCATCCCCCCATCTCTGAAATGAAACCTACTTGATCATTGTGGATGATCTTTTTGATGTGTTCTTGGATTTAGTTTATGAATATTTTACTGAGTATTTTTGCATCTATGTGTATAAGAGATATTAGTGAGCAATTACCTTTCTTCGTTGCATCTTTGTGTGGCTTGAGTATCAGGGTGACTGTAGCCTCATAAAATGAATTGGACAATGTCCTTTCTATTTCTATTTTGTAGGATAATACAGAAGTATTGGCATTAATTCTTCTTTGAAAGTCTGGCAAAATTCTACATGAAAACAAGCTTCCCCTGGGGGTTTATGATCAGGATACTTTTAATGACTGCTATTTTACTAGGGGCTATAGGTCTGTTTAAATTGCTTGTATAATCTTGATTTAACTTTAGTAAGTGACAAGTATCAAGAAAATTATGCATTCCCTGTAGAGTTTTCTATTTGGTATAGTACAGGTTTTTAAATTACGTCCTTATGATTTAAATTTTTTTTTCAGTGGCTGTTTTTCATTTCTAATTTTATTAATTTGGATATTCTCTCTGTGACTTTTACTTAATTTTGATAACAGTGTGTTGATCTTACAGTTTTTTTCAATGAACCAACTCTGATTTATTGGTTTGAATTGTTCTTTGTTTGTTTTGGTATTTGTTTACATTTGATTTATTTCATGTCTGACCTTGATTATTTCTTGCTGCGTACTCCTTTTGGATGTGATATCTTTCTGTTTGTTCTAGATCTTTCAGCTGTGCTGTTAAGTTGCTAATATGAGATCTCTTCAGTTATATTTTGTAGGCACTTGGTCCTATTAACTTGCCTCTTAGAACATGGCTTGTTCTAAGGTTGTTATATTGTGTATTCATTTTCTTTCAATTCTAGAAAGTCTTTAATTTCTGTCTTCGCCCATTTTTTATTTAGTAGGGAGTTGTTCAGTTTCCCTGAGTTTATAATGTCTCTGTTGTTGCTGATATCCATCCTTAATCTGTAAGTCAGATAGGATGCAGGGAGTTATTTCAGTTTTCTTGTACTTATTGACACTTGCTTGTGTCCAAATTCATGGTCACTTTTAGAGAAAGCTTCACAGGGTGCTAGAAAGAAGGTATATTATTTTGAGTTTAGGTGAATGTTAATGTTCTGTAAATATCTATTCATGTTGTTGGTTGCTTTTTTCTCTTTCATGAGGCCCACCACCCAGATCCCAGATAAATCACACATCAAGGCTTATTCTTACTTATAAATGCCTGGCATTAGCTTGGTCTGTTTCTAATCATCTTTTTTTTTTTTTAAACCTCAAGTTATCTCATCTATCCTTTGCTTCTGGGCTTTTACTTTTCTATTCCTGTATACCTTTTTTGTTACTTACTCAGTGGCTTGCTTTAAAGCTGGGCAGTTTGGCCCATGGAATACTCCTCCTTCTCTGGCTACTTCTACCTTTTTTCCCTCCCACATTTCTTCTATTTTTTCTCTCTGCCTGTCAGCCTGCCTATCCTTTCTCCTGCCTTGCTATTGACCTTTCAGTTTTTTATTAAACCATCAAGTGTTTTTGACAGATATAGTAACACAGATTCACAGAACTAAACAAATGCAGCATTAACAAAAGTAACACACCACAAAATAATATTCTATAACATGTTAGGTCTATTTGGCTTATAGCAACTGTTAGCTAAACTATTCCTGTGTTTGGTTTTTGTCTGGATGGCCAGTCTATTGGCAATAACAGGGTATTAAAGCCTCTGGACTATCTCTGTGTGATGATGGTCAACATGTACCTTTTGCTGTTTTTTGTTTGTTTGTTTGTTTGGGTTTTTTTGTTTGTTTGTTTTTAACAAACTTGGTTTCCCCTGTGTTTCCGGCAGCGATATTAAGAATTACATTGTACTCTTGGTGTATTTTTCCTTTAATTAATATGTAATGTCTTTCCTTATGTTTTCTGATTAGTTTTGTTTTGAAGTCTATTTTGTCAGATATTAAAATGGCTGTGCCAGCTTGCTTTCTGGGGGTCCATTTGCTTGGATATCTTTCTCTAATCCTTTATCCTGAACTGATGTCTATCCTTGATGCTAAGGTGCATTTCTTGGATGCAGCAGAAGGATGGACCTCCCCCCCCCCCTTGCATTGATTCTGTTTGTCTGTGTCTTTTTATTGGGGGAATTGAGACCATTGCTGTTGAGAGATACCAATGAGTAATGTTCATTTATTCCTGTTATTTTGTTAGTGTGGTGGTGATGGGGGTGTGTGTGGGGGTTTGTGTGTGTGTGTGTGTGTGTGTGTGTGTGTGTGTGTGGTGTGTGTGTGTTCCCCTTCTTTTGATTTTTCTGGTCTGAGATTCTTTCCTCTGTTTTCTTTGATGTATTAACTTCTTTAAGTTGGAGTTTACTTTCTAATACCTTCTTTAGAGTTGCATTTGTAGGAATACATTGTTCAACATTGCTTTTATCATAGGATGTCTTATTTTCACCATATATGATGACTGAAAATTTTATGTGTACAGTACTCTCAGCTGGTATTCGTGGTCTTTCTTTATGGGTTCAATCTATTTGGTGTTCTGTGTTCTGTGCTTCCAGTATCTTGATAGGCATGTCCTTCTTTGTGTTAGGGAAATTTCCGTTTCCGACTTTGTTTAAAATACTTTCTGTGTTTTTAATTAGTGTTTCTTCTCCTGCCTCTATTTGTATTATTCTTGCATTTGGTCCTTTTCATAGTGTCCTACATTTTCTGAATGTTTTGTGCTGGATTTTTTTTTTTTTTGATTTTACATTCTTTGTCTAAGGTACCCACTTCTTATAATGTGTCTTTAGTGCCCGAAATTCTCTCTTCTATCTTTTGCATCCAGTTGGTGAAGTTTGCCTCTGTAGTTTCTTTTAAAGTTTCTGGGTTTTTTTCAGTTCAAGTTTTCATTATTGATTCTATTTCCATTTTCAAGTTCTGAATTGTTTTATTCATTTCAGTCCACTGTTTAGGTTTTCATAGAATTCTTTTTTGTTTTAACTATGTTCTACCACATGAACTGACATTTATTTATTTTTAAGTGATGAGTATCTGCTTCTAGGTTTACTATTTTTCCTATTAACATAATTTTATTGATTCTTTAGAAATTTCGCATCATGCACTCCAGTACCCTCATTCCCGAGTCTCTCCATATCTGCCCTTCACTCCCCCAAAGGAAAACTAAAAAAAAAGAGATAATAAAAATAAGATAAAAATAAAATTGCTAGTAGGAATATTAATTAAAAACAAAATAAAACAAACAAAATCTGCCCACTTTGCTCAGCAGTCTTTCCTGACTTTCTGTCAGGTATAAGTGGCGTTGGGATCTTCTGTGTATCATACAGTAGACCCTCTCCCCCCCCCCCAGCTTTACTTGCAAATCTTCATTGTGCAATGAGCTGTTGGTCTGGTTCAAGGTCTCTGGTTTCTGGCACACAGTCAATACTGGACCCTCACTGAAACTCCTCTCAGAAATTCTGCTGTTGCCCTGAGTCATAGAGATGGCTGATTCTGCAGGACCAGTCCCTTCACACACTCCAACAGGTCATAGATGGGGTAGATGTTCAGGAGTGTCCATTCAAAGCCCTGGAGCTGTTTCTGGATGACAGCTGGGTTGTTCTGACTGGGCTGCTAGCACCACCCCTTTCAGAGGAGAGGCAGAGCCAGCTCTTCCATGTACATAGTAAGAGGTGGGACCAGTTTTCCCAAGTGCAGGGGGAGCAGTTATCCCCCCTATTAAAGGCTAGGCCAGCCTCATTATTCCAGGCCCATGAGGGACAGGGTCAGCTCAGTAAGGCCCTGTTACTTCAACATATGGTTCACACATGAATCACTGTGTTAACACCTCAAGGGATATCAACACAGACCCCAGATGTGGGACAACCATAGACCCAGACATGGCCAGCAGCAGCAGCTTGAGCCTGTATGTCCCCATGGCCATGGGTAGCAGCATAAGCTCTCAGATCAGCATGGGCCCACAACAGTCTGGTCCCTGGACTTCACCATGATTCTAGGTGGCAACCCAGACCCCAGGTAGTTGCACAGCCTGGTAACAGGGGCCACAGACATCAATGCAGACCCTAACTACAGTGTAGTCATGGGCCCAGTCATGGTCCCTGGCCACAGCTCTGGCCGAGATGTCAACATGGCCCTAGGTAGCAGCACAGGCCACTGGCTCTGGTGGCAGCATGTCTGTCAGATACCAAAATGTCCTTAGGTGTTGCCGTAGACCCTGAGCATTTGCACTTGCTTCAGTGGTAATAGGAGCCACAGACATCAACACAGACCCTGTATACAGTAGGGCCATGGTCCCAGTAGCTTGGGCCTAGACAACTCTATTACCATCAGATTGGCATGGTCCCAGCAGCAACGCATCTCTCTGAGTCCAACATGGCCATAAGATGGTCTAGAAGCTGGGCATCCTTATGGCCTTTGATGGCAATGAAGGCCATAAGCATTAACACATATCCCAGGTGATCCAGATAGGGTCCTGGGCAGCAACCTAGGCCCAGAGGTCACCATGGTCCCAGGTGGTAGAGCAGGCCACTCATATTGGCTGAGTCTTGGCTGCAGAGTGGCCCTCAGATAACAACATGGCCTCAGGCAAGTGCCTAGACCCCAGGCATTCACACAGCCATTGACTTTAAACAGGCACCATACATATCAACACAAACTTTGTGTGTGGTAGGGCCAGAGACCAAGACATGGCCCTCAGCTGCATCTCAAACTTGGATATCTCAATGTTTCTAGGTGGCAGCTGAGGCCACTCAGATCAGGATGGCCCCTGTGGTGGCATGGCCATTAGACACCTGTGGCTACCTTGACCCTGGGCATCCTCATACCTTCAGTGCTAAGAGGAGCCCTGAACTTTAACACAGATCATGCCTGCAGCAGGACTACAGTCCCAGACGTGGTCCTTGGAAGCAGCCCAAGATATGATGTTACCATGGCCCTAGGGGGCAAGCAGGCCTCACACATAAGCCTGTTCCTCACTGCCTTTGCCTGTTCAGCTCTGCCTCTCTCCACAGTACATGAACCATTCTGCCCCCTCTCTTTCCCATACCTTACTATATATTTCCTCACCATAATGGCTCCTTGTTGCCTAGCATCTTGCAGCTCCTGACAGGCCCATGTTTTCTTTTCTCCACCCAAGGAAAATGACTCTGGGTAGGCGTATGTCTCTCCATCTCTGCCTGCTTCTTTCATAGATAAAGTCATTCATTTTCTCTTTAAAGACTTCTATCATATACATCAAAGCTGTCTTAAGGTTGTTTTGTTTTTTTATTCTCCAACTGTGTTGGAATACTTAGAGCCTGCTGTGTTAGGGTTACTGGGCTAGACACACTGTCCTGGCTGTTATTGTGTTTTCATGCTAGGACCTAGGCATCTGGGGTTGGGAGGGCTGCAATTGTAGGTGGTGATAATCCGTTCTTTTATGTAGAGTGGATGTTTTGTCCCTTCGTTTCTGTTTCCTCTCTGGTTATTAGGAGAATGTGGTGGCTGTGTGTTGCCTGGCAGCACATTTTTCTGTGGACTTAATAGGTGTAGATCCTGGAGATTCAAGATAAAATGTGTTTCTGAGTATTGGGATCTAAGATTTATGAATTGGAACGGGATGGAGTTGAGGAGGGGCTTCACATGTGGTGTTCCACCAGGTCTGCTTAGTCACCTGGGAATGAGGTAGTGTGTGAGGAGAGAGCACATCACGAGATCGGCTATGGACATGGGAATGAATTTAAGAGGAGCAGAGGGAGAAGAGGCCATCTGCAGCTAGTTTACCTGCTTCCCTGCCTAGCATGGCCTGTGGCTCAGGAAATGCTTATAACAACGAGTCCTGGAAAGGAGTCCAGCATGGGAAGATCTGTGGATTCTACTAGTGATGAGGTTAAGGATAGGTTGTTGCAGGTGTTTTGCTGCAGAGCTGGTGATGAGGCGGGGGATTGAGAGATAAAGATGTACAGTCAGCTCACCTGTTTTCCTAGACATTCAGGTGGTTCATTCTCCTTTTCCTCTCATCTGTCCATTGTATTTCACTCGATGTTTCATATTCCATATTCTGTTCAAGTCCATATTTTATCCTCTATTTCATTCCGCTTTCCACAAGTCTCCATTTTATACCGTTCTGCATTGAATTTCAAGTTCTATTTTCTTCTCTATAATGTTTATTACTCCAGATTTAATTTTACTCAGTTTTCTATTATCATTCACTATTGAGCCCCCTCCTTGGGTATAATAAATACTGTATCCAATACTGTATCCTATGCTGTCAAAATTATTAAGACAATTATTTCTGGGATAACAGTTTTTTCATTAATTTTTTCTTATTCTTTGGTAGTGTTTGAACTGAATTTTGGTCATGTCTACACACATGCCCATTACCCTCCTTCCTCTTCCTCATTCTCCCATTGAAATTCTTTTCTGAACCAGTCCTCTCCTACGTTGATGTTGTGAATTTTTGATTTTGTTTTGTTTCTAAGTTTGTTACCTCACTGAGTTGTTCCCTATTGTGAGATTATTTACTAGAATACTGAAAACTTATCAGTGGCTACACTAGTAAAGAAACTGTCACCTCCTATCCCACCAAGTGAAGGTCCTACAGGCCTCCATAGTGCCAGTGTGTACAGGGAAACCTCAGCTTCCTTGGAAACCTTAGATGTGTGGAGCCCAAGACTGACCATCAAACTAAGGTGAGGCAACTGTAGTACACCGACTTGTCTAATCCATACTTAGCATAGTCCCAGATACCCAAGCAAAATCTTCCTAGGAATCATTCTTGTTATGACCAAGTTGCACAATGGCTGCATGACAACATATGGAGGTACCACTCACCTTCTATTATAAATCATGGTCAAGGTGATACGTACATGAATATGTTGATTTTGTAAGCTTGAAAATGTATTTGCCTATGGTAAAGCACTATCAAGCTGTTTTCCTTTTAGATTTGTGCACCGTTTCCTTGCATTTTCTTTCAGTGAAATAAATTTCAAGTGTAAAAATCATATAAACACTAGTTGACAGGCTATAAATAGTCTTCAGTCTTCAAATCATTTACTGCAAATTGCTGATGGCAAGTTGTATAAAACCAATTATTTTTTCTATGACATTTAGCTGAAATGAATGAACTAAATTGATCTAAGACTATTTGTGATCAAATCAAGATGCATCCGTGGAGCTCTTCAGAGTCTGTGTCTAAGGAAGCCGCTGCACCTGGAGCTGTGATGGGTTTAGGGGCCATGGTTTGTGCCCTGTTGCCCATACCTTAAGGTTGGCCTGGCTGGTTGGTTGGGTGAGGGAAACTCACCTCTTGTCAGGAATATTTTATATTTTCATGTAGAAAGAATGCATGGTTACACTCAGCATTCTTATATCTAGACCATACTTTGGTTTTCCTGCAAAGTGTATTAGTTCCAAGATATTTGATCATTAAAATCTCAGAGAGGGATTATAGAGATGATATGATGGATAATCAAAATATTAAATCTTTCATAATATCACACCATCTACGCATGGAATAAACAATGATACATGATACAGATTTCTTATATATTTCAGACACTTCTTATACATTCAAATGCCCACTTGGTTGTATGGAAATGGATTTGTGAAAGCATACTTATTCACACACAAGTCTGTAGCTTTTTAGATGGTGCATGTGACCTATCACCTAGATGTCAGTGCTCAAACAACCTTATTTAATAAACAGGAGTGATTCACACCTTTCTTCCAAGTTTCAAGGACACTGAAATAGGGCTCAGAAATTTGTAATCTCTGAAAAACTTGCCTGTTTGAATTCACTTCTGATAGTTTCTCTGAAAATTTGTTTCCCATGTCTAGTTGAAAATGCAACATTTTCTGAGAAGGCTGTGACTATTCAAAAAATACCCATCCCAAAATAGGTGGAGATTATATAAAAGAACTTTTATATCAGATGGACTTAAGGTATTAATTTAGTCTTTGAGGTGGGTTGAATTAAAATGGCCCTCATAGGCTCATATAAAGTGGTACAATTGGAGGCTATGACCTTGGTTGAGGAAGTGTGCCACCCAAGCAAGCCCAGCATCTCTCCTTACTGCTGCTTCCTTCAGATCCAGATTTAGGACTCTCAGCTCCTTCTCCAGCACCATGTCTGCCTGCATGCCATCATGTTACACCATGATGATAATGGACTAAACTTCTAAACTGTAAGCCAGCCCCAAATAAATGATTTCTTTTATGAGAGTTGCTGTAGTCATGGTGTGTCAACAAATACATTGACTGACTGTCTCTTAATTTCTATTAGGTTTAGTTTCTTCATGGATAAAATAAAATTCAATCCCCTTTCTGTTTCTCTCTCTTTCCTAAAGACTCAGCATCAGACAATGATCACATCAGCACCCAAACCAAGTAATGGGATAAATAATATATGCCTATTAGTTAATACAAATAATTATGATCAATGGGCAAGAGTTAATAATTAAATAATTATTCATTTTGACATTTTTATCTGATTTTAAATTTATAAATAGAACTTCTATACATTACAGATGTGAAATCCCCAATCTATTATGTTTTGCCTGTTATTTAAATTCTCAAAGAGACAAAATTCAATGACAATGAAAGTTACTGTGTCCTAGAGCCTCCTATGCCTCATCCTCACCCTCTCTTCTGAATATCTGAAACTAGTACTTTCACTTCTGTTTCTTTTGGTACTGAGCATAAGCCATGCAACCCACAGCGTGTAGATTAAGGTGCATCACAACATGGTCACACATGAGAATTCTAACTCAGTTTTAATATGTCCAGAGACAAGAAATCAGCAGTTCTGTCCTTACAAACAATAAACCGCTGTGCTTTTGGACACAGTAGTGAGTGGAGGTTGGAGGCATGGTAGAATCCTGGAATCTTGAATCACTATGATATCCAGAATGTCACATTTGAGCTTTTCACCACAGAATTCTGCTCAAACACGGGTTTAATCCAACAGAAAGTTTTTCTTTGCTAGACAGTAATTACAGGGGGTATGCAGGCTCTCAGGGTACCATTAAGCTTTTCTCAGAGTAAGCTTTTAAGCATAAAACCTATCTTCTGTGTTGACATACTTCAGTTAATAGAACAGTTAGCCAGAAGCAGAACTACAGAAGCTAAAAAGCAAGGTTACTGTATTTTAAGATGTTCCCAGAACTATATGGATTTTGATGGATTGGGTGTTTGTTTTCATTTTGGCTAATGGTGCTGTCTACATGGTGAGTTTTCCAGCCTGAATGGAACTTCCATTATGGAGTCAATTGTGCTGAGGTATAGGAGACTACTATTTCTGGTCAATAGAAAAGAATACTGCTAGACTCTAAAGCTATGCCCTCCTCTAAGTTCTGGCATAAAGTCCCATTTAAAAAGAATTCTCACTTCTGAATCTCTCTCTTCTTTGTTCTCTCTCAGGAGAGTTCCTTATTCCTCCCTCCCCCCTCTCTCCCTCTCCCTCCCCCTCCCTCTGTCTTTCTCTCTCTCCCCTCTTCACCCTCCTCTATTATAAAGTCCCTTTCTATAGAAACAGCTTCTAAGTATCTCCTGTTACCCACTGCTGCCTCTGCTGCATCTCCCATGAGGTCTCTATTTATAGAAATCTGCTGCCAGATAACCAGGTAATTTGTATTCTATTTGTACCATGCCAGATCTGCACAAGGCTGTGAGGTTATGCTAATGCTCAAGATCTACTTATTCACAGGAGATAGCCTCTTCTCCTGACATCCTGGTTACTCTGGCCAATAGAAAGGAATATTCCACGTCAAATGCCCTCACTACATTCTCCTGAATAAAGATTTACGTCATTTTGTAAGCATTTTGTCTGTCACAGCCTAATCCCAAGTGGAGAATGAGTATTCAGTCTCTTCAATCACCTTTAGTTGCCCTGCCTCGTCTAAGGGATGAACATTCAGAAGTTACACCTTAAGGAAATCATGTGAGAACACTGTAGCCAGGAAATAGAGCATGATCTGAAGGAAAGGTCATCAGAGAAAAACCTTCGAAGATCACAGCCCAGGACTACAATCCCTCCTACAGCCAGAGTTACTTAGTTGTTGCTGCCTTCCCCCACACCAACCCCGTGCAAAGAAAATTTACAGCCGATTGCAGCCTAGAGTAGTCCAATAATCAGGTGTGAGAGAGAGAGAGACACTCTAGTGGAATCCTAAGCCTCCAGCTTACTGGTACAGCACATGTCAAACATGGCCTCCCTCTTCATAACTTTAGCATGATTGTTCACAACACATCAGTATCCAATCCAATCTCCTTTCACAAAGGAAAGAGGCTCTTTTAATAATTAAAAAATGCCTGCCATAAATCACATACAAATCAGCAATGGGGAGTAAAAATCATGGTTTCTCTCCTGTGAGGAAACTCCCTTTGATTATAGGTGTGTGTGTGTGTGTGTGTGTGTGTGTGTGTGTGTGTGTGTGTGTGTGTATGTGTGTGTCTCTCTCTCCCTGTGTGTGTGTGTGTATGTGTCTCTCTCTGTGTGTGTATCTCTTTCTCTCTCTCTCTCTCTCTCTCTCTCTCTCTCTCTCTCTCTCTCTCTCTCCCCGTGTGTGTGCAATGAAAACAGAAGGAGGGTTATTTGAAGGAAAAGGAGGAGTAAGGAATAAGTGACAGAGGAGGGGAGAGATGGGCTTGAGATTGGGGATAAACATGAGTGAGATATTGTAAAGGCTATTTTGGCTGTCATTTTGACTATGTCAGGAATTAACTAACAGCCAAAAATGACCAGACACAACCTGTGAGAGATTTTTGCTTAATTAAATTATAGGGAAAATCGATTTCTAATCTAGATCTTTGAGGAAGAAAGATATCTATTTAATCCAGATCTTTTAAGCTGGGAAAACTCACCTCTAATCTGGGCCATTACCTTCCACAAACACACACACACACACATGGAGAGAGAGAGAGAGACATACACACATACACACATACACACCTATAATCAAAGGAATGATTCATAAATTCTGTTACTCTAGCAAACTCTGACTAATATATACATATATATGTATTTATTTAAATAACATAATTACATCCATTATATTGCATACTAACCAAAAACATGATAGACCCAGAAATGAGAGTCCATACCTTTGATGTCAATACTTGAGAGGCAGAGGCAGGAGCATCCCTGTGAGTTCTAGGCCACCTTGGTATAGATACTGAGTTTCATTAAAACCAGGTTTACATAGTGAGATCCTGTCACAAAAGAAAAAAACAAATAAAAATATAAAATGAGAAGTAGAAGCTGGTAGTAAATTAAATTTTTGATATGATAAAGACATTAGAACAGTAAAAGAAGGAATTTAAATAAATAGCATTTATTATGCTAAGGGATGCAATGTAAAAGTGGACAGAATGCAAGAGCAGAAGGTAATACTTGAAGATACATGAGAATTCTGAGAATACTTAAAAGAAACTACTAGAAATGAAATGAAGTGTAGGAAATTACATATATCTGTGAGAGGGTCATGGACAGGATTGATATGTTAAAAATGATGTTTCAGTCATCAAAAATATCCCAAACTGAAATACTTATAGAAGAACACTGGAGGGATATGGATGAAACAGACCACCTGAGCATGTGAGTTTAGAGATACTCATGTTAACCTTTATTAGAATTTGTAACTATGTGTGTATATGGTTTAGTATACAAATTCATTCCTTCTAGTCAGATGGACTACCAAAAGCTTTACCAAGTAACAATAATCACATTTAGCGGACAGAGATTGATCACTACTACCACCATTTTGTTAAAGGAAATAAAGTTGTATTAAAGGCTGTCTTGTCTGAGGCAGAAAGGAAAGTGGCAAAGGGTTAGATTTTAACCTAAATAAGTAAATATCATGGCCTCACCGTATTTTATTTAGTTGAATGAAGCCATTTAAATAAAGAAGCAGTGATCCATTGTAAAACAGTTTTCAAAGATTTGGAAACAGAGAGATGGCTCAGCAGGTAAAACTGCTTGCCACAAAACCCTAGCAACCTGAGTTTGACTCCCTTACCCCAAAGAAAACCACATGTGAAAAGTGAAATGGGGTAATGAGCATCTGCAATCCCAACAATCTTGCAGAAACACAATTGTCAGAAAGGTCATGGGTCAGCTAGTCCTTAATACACAGCCTGTCAACAGAAACAATAATGGAGATCCTGCTTCAGCAATAGGGTGGAAATAAAGAACCCATTTCCAAAAAATGTGCCCTCAGACTTCTACATGTGTGCTGTGGCACATGCATGCATCCAATCTTGTAAATTTTTCATTTATTTTATTTAAATAACATTTTTTCAGTTCTTTTATACACCTACTGAAGTTTTCCCTCCTTCCTCTTCTCTTAGTCCATCCCACTTCTCTAAAATAATTTGTGCAGTTTTTCTCCTAAGAAAAGAATTTATGACTATCTTCCACAGCCAGCTATGTGTGGTCCATTTCTTAAAGACTTCATTCCAAGGGTAACAGACCTAGCAGCAAAGAAGATATTCTAAGGAGATATTTCTGTCTCTCAGTCTGACTATCAGACTGTTGAAACAATAAGCATAAACAAATGGGAGTTTCCCCAGGAATCCCATGCTGGGAGAAGGAAAGATGGCGAGTTTGTCTCAGAAAGAGGGTGAATGATTTTAAAAACTTGTTAGATGACTTTACAGAATGAAACAGGAGTTCAGACAATGATGGGCCAGTGGTGGGCAGGACTCAGACCGATTAGTTGTAAATATCCTTGGCCCTCTATTTCACTTTGAATTTACTTCTAGACCTGGAAGATTGACCTGAGGGGCTTGCCAGATCTCTTTGTCACTCTTCCCAATATGAAACCTTAAATAAATCTGTTTTCTGTTTTCTACTTTTAATTTGGCCCTTTAAATTAGTTTATGAAGCACAGGTGGCTGGACCTGACTTAGGGCACAAGGTATGACTCCCTCAAGTATGATAACACAGGGAAAATAGTATTTAAGTGGACAAATAAAGAAGCCTCATATGGGCAGTTGTGATAGATGCTACTTCAGCCCTAGAATCAATGCCAACTTTAGTAGTCAAAGTCTATGTTGATATTACACATTCTTTAAGATGAGATATAAATGGCTTTTTATAACCTGGTGCCAGGAAAATTCCTGGATATCTACAAGATGACCCCCAAATAAGACTTCTAGAAATCTCAGAAAGAGTGCCTGAACTGGCCTTCCCCTATAATCAGATTGGTGACTACCCTAATTGTCATCATTGGACCTTCATACAACAACTGATGGAATCAGATACAGAGATCCACAGCCAAGCACTGGGAAGAGCTCCATGAGGCCAATGGAAGAGAGGGAGAAAGGATTATTATGAGCATGGGATGAGGTCAAGATCATGATAAGGAAATCCAGAGAGAGCTGACTCCTCCGAGCTCGAGCTCACTGACTCTGAACCAATAGAAAGGGATCTTGCAGGGGATCAACCTAAGTCCTCTGCATATGCATAACAGGATGTGTAGCTTGGTCTGTTTGTGAAGCCCCTGGCAGTGGGGCCAGAATCTGTTCCTGGTACATGAGCTGGCTTTTGGAGCCCATTTTGTATGGTGTGATGCCTAGGTCAGCCTTGATGCAGGGGAAGGAGCCTGATCCTGCCTCTACTTGATAAGCCATTCCTTGTTGACTCTACCCTTTCTGAATGGAGATGGAGGAGGAGTGGATAAGAGGGTGGTAGAAGGGAGGTGAAGAGGGGACAGGAAGGAGGATGGAGGGGAAACTATAGTTGGCATGTAAAGTAAATGAAAACATTAATAAAAAATGAATCCATTTTTCTATTTGTACTCTTTCTCTTATAGTCAAATCACTGTAATTATGGAAAATATAAAAAACAATAACATCATAGAACATGCTATAGAATATCTTACCATTTGCTTTCCATACTCTCTTCTGCATATATTTATATGTTTAATACATGTGTATATTTACATATATCTGTATATATATGCTCATATGTATGTATATTTTGAAATGTTCATAGCAAAAAGAAATTAAAGTGACATAGAAAATCTACAAAAGATTTCTGTAGAGTGGAAATCTTTCTTCTACCTTTGTTATCCATAAGCATGGGAGACTTGGAGCTTCAGCACCACCACATAAACTAAGCAGACAGGCCTGGCAGAGATGTTCAATGGTTAAGTGCCCATGCTCTCAGAGAATACCAGGGTTTAGTTCTCAGAATGCCCATGGTAACTCACAACCATCCAGCTCCAGTTGTAGGGAATCAGATAGATGCAGCCTTCTGATCTCTGAGGGTAACAAGCACACATGAGGTTAACATACAAACATGCAATAAGACACTCAGACGAAGAAAATAAAATAAATTTATTTTAAAAGAAAAAATAACCAAGCAAACAAAATAGCACAGAAAAAGCTATATTCTCTAAAAACTATATTCTCTAAAAATGGAGGCCAGTATCTTTATGCTACACTCATAGAAGGCTCAAAGAGGACTTCTAAATTAAAGCATTAACTAGAAGCAGAGATTCCTAACATGCTAACTAAAATATCTGGCATAAATAGAGAAGAAAAATTACAGTTCCAATGAGATGAGACAATCAAACCATGTCAAGAAAGATCTGAATCAGATTTTGCAATCATCTGACAAACATTTGAGAGCAACCTTGATAAACATGCTTCCCTTAGCAATTACAAGCAATGTAGAACCAGATAAAATAAAAAAAAAATCTCAGCAACAAAATATTTTCTTTTAAAAGAAATTAATAAATAGAAAAATTTCAATAGCAAATTTTGAAATATTGCAATATGAGCCTAAGAGTAGAAGCCAGCTGACAGAGCACAGTTGAGGGCTGATCAATAGTAGCTTTCAAAGCTACTGGGAACAAGAGAGAAATAGATTCAATAATGAAGAGTGATAAAAAGTGGACATCAGGGGGCTCTGATAAGTTACTCATATACTGTAAATCCAAGAGAAACCACTGATAAATTTTACAAAAAAAAACACAGTCAAAATGAAAACTCAGAAGTTCTCAAACCACAGGGAAGCAAAAAATTATGGATTTAACACAAAGGAACCAAAAACCACTAATACGTTGTGTTATTTAATACTACTAAAATAATACTTATAACAATGTAAATGAGTAATATAACTAATTTAAAAGGCAGATATTGGAAAGCTCAGCAAAAATGTATCCCAACTTTATAGAATAAAATAAAAAAACAGGAAAAAAATCACATCATGTGAATATTAATGTAAAATTTTTATTACATGTTATATGGTTATATGGCTTCTATTATATTTTACTTATTTTATGTATAAGTATTTGCGGGGGGGCTGTGGTTGTGGGTGCTCATATGTATAGCTATCAGAGGACAACTTGTGAAAGTCTGCTTTCTCTTTCCACTATGGGTTCTAGGACTGGAACTCAGGTAGTTGGGTTTTCATAGCAAATGCCATCACTGGCTGAGCCATCTCCTTGGCTTATATTACATTTCTATTTGCTTATTTCTTTTGCATGTGTGTCTGTATATGGGTGTCTGCATGGCACTATCTATGTACATATGACAATGACAGGTCAACTTGTAGAAATTAGTTCTCTCCTTCCACCTTGTAGGTCTTGGGTATCAAATTCAGGTTGCCAGACTTGCCAACAGGCTCCTTTATTAGTGAACCATTTGATGAGCCTATAAATATTAATTTTGAAATAATAGCATATAACACTATTTTGCTTATTGTATTTCTGTGTAACTGACTCTAGATAAGTATGAGTTCTTTGGAGATACTAATAATTTTACATACCCCCAGATCCCAGTGTATACCACACACATGCTTAGGGGTGACTGCTTTTTGGGAACTCAGCTTTGATTGACTATTTTGATAGATCCTTTGGAACTGTCTCTACATCATTTAATAAGTGGCAAGTCATATTGGTACAGACCTGGAGCCTTCTCAGCAACTGCAAAGGAAATGCACAACAGTAGGCACTGGATTAGAAAACTAAAGGTACCATGGACAGAGTACAGAACACATAGACAGTTCCAAGGTATGAGTGAAAGTGAATGGGGTCCTTCACATGGTCTGTGTAGTTATGGTTGTCCTGGGCCCATCTGTCCATTCTGATGTATGTCCAAGTTAGTAGAGTTTGGAAGTTACATGACAGAGAAGGAGCACCTGGCATCAAGAAATTATCAGGAAAGGACCTGGGGGAAGCACTTGTGGCAGAGGATCCAGGAGACAGAACATAAAGATCTGCTGTTGTCATTATCACTGGGGAAAACCATGGTGTCAGTGTCCAACCCATATTTCCACTTACCTAGATCTAGATCTAAGGAAGAGTGCTGGGAGGGATACTAGTTGCTCTTGTGGAGGACCAGGGTTCAGATTCTATGAACATATAGTCACCTATACAGTTTCAGGACATCTGGCACCTTCTTCTAAATTTCATTGACAGCAGACCCATATGTGGTTCACATACATGCATGCAATCAAAACACTCATATACTTAAAATGAAATGAATATTTAAAAAAGTGTTAGGGAAGCATACAAGAGGATTTTTTTTTCATTTAAAAAAATTTGTATTCTTGGGATCAAATTTTCTGTATCATAAAGGGTAGTCAAGGGACCTGGAGGAGAGAGACTATTCTTTGATGGTATTAAGCAGACAGACACCTACAAGGATGTCAGGAGTAGAAACAGGTATTTGTTTCCAGCTCAGGTCCTCGAGGAGCTGTGACAGGTTGGAGCTCTGTATCCCATAATTATAACCCAAGCACTCCTGTCTATGTGCGAGTATAGCAACATAAGAATTTGAAACACTGATTTGATCTCTCAACTCTTCATAGCTTACTATTTATCCAGTCCATGCTTGAATCCAATCATTACCATTATCTTTTTGCCGAACATAAATTCCATCATATCGATATGTAAGTTCCTGCTAAGAACATTTCTGGGGTTATTGCTGAAATAAGTTATTTTTGCTAAGAGATTCAAAAGAGTCCTTAGCTATTATATTACTAGATTCAAAGGATTGGCTTGCTTGTATGAATGGGTTTCTTCTCCTTTCTTTCTTTCTTTCTCTCTTTCTTTCTTCCTTTCTTTCTTTTTTGATTGTCATGTAGGCAAAAAGTGAAAATGTGTGGGTGTTCTTTTCTTTGTACTCTCATGCACCAGTGAATGTCTTATTACCTGGGAAATTGAATCCACATCCTCAAGGATAGGAATGCTGGCTGTAAATTAACAAGGAGAATTTTAGAGCAGTTAGAATATGACAAAGCAGAAGTAAACAAAGCATAGACACTGGTAAGTGGAGAGCAACGTGAGACTTCTGAAAGGGAAGCAGAAAAACTATTGCCTCCACCTAATGACACCATCCCGTTTCCTAGCAACGGGATTAGGCATTAGGCTTCTGAATAGCTTTCAGCTTGTTTCCCATCCTGTCAGTCTGTGTCACTGCTTGTGTCTTAGTCTTTGAACTCTGGATCCACTGAGATGGGCCCCATTGGTATTTCACTCTACCAGAGGTTAGTCCAGAGCAACAAATGTGAGCCCAGAGGTGCCTGGTGGGATTAGCATGCAAAAACAGTGGACACCAGGACACTATGGACAACATTCAATCTTCACCTGAAGCTCTGAGGAAAAGGGGCGCCTCTGATGAATTACCCATGGCTACCGCAAAATCTATAGAAAGAATGCTCTATTCTAGAAACCTCAAAATCAGGAACTCCAGCAAGACTATTTCATTAGGACTTTTCCAGTCACTCCTGTTACGTATTGTAAGAACTTGATTTGATATTTTGCTGTCTGACTGCTGCCTGCTATTTTCTCTTTTACTTAAATGCCTCACCCAAGAAGCATTGTGCTCCACCTGGGACTCTTAGTCAGTAACTCTATTTGATAGTGTTACCCAATTAAATGATGCTATGTGCTACTTGTAATTTGTTTTTTGACTTTTGCCTACTACATTATTAATAAACGTACTCAATTCCAAACCAAAAGAACAACCATCATAGAATCAATCTCTGGATCAGTGGTTCTTAACCTGTGGGTTGCAAACCCCATTAACAAGCCTCTATCTCTATTAATATTTACATTATGATTCATAAGCAGCAGCAACATTACAGTTATGAAGTATCAATAAAATAGTTTTATGGTTGGGGGTCATAACAGTATTAAACTGTATTAAAGGGTCACGGAATTAGGAAGGTTGAGAACCACCTCTCTAGATGATATCAGATTATAGCTTGTCTGTGAGAATGCTTGGTCGCTGGAAAAATTTGGTATCGGAGTATTTGAAAGGCACTTGTGCCTATTTTGTGGTGGGAAGAAAGCCTCTAGAAATTAGTTTTTTTCAGGGTAAATTGAATGTCTTGTTACTTACTGTTTCAATGACTATCTTGTTTCTGAGTTATATGAATTTAATGCTTCAAAAACTCCCCCTTACATTGATGAGGAAGACAAACAACCTTGTTTATAGATTCGGTGGTTTGAATAAGAAACTTTCCCATAGGCTTGTGTATTGGACTGCTTGATTTCCAGGCTGGTGGCACTCTTTGGATAGGTTATAGAACTTCCCAGATGTGTAGCCTAGCTGGAGAAGATAAACTACTTGGGGAAGACCTTGAAAATTTACAACCTTCCTGGCCTCCCTTCCAGTTCATTGCATGTTTCCTATGTGTGCAGCAGAGGTGTGATCTCTCAACTCCTGCATTCATGCCTTCTCTGCCTTTGTGGACATTTAACACTCTGAAAACACAAGCTAGAACGAACTCTTAAGTTTCCCTTGGTCATGATATTTTATCCTAGCAACAGAACAGTAACTAATATAATAGGCATGTAATATTATATGTATTCATGCTTGAAATTAACATAATTAAATCTATCAGTGTAATTTAACCATCAATGCATGATTTGACTATATGGTAGAATGATGGCTTTGTGACTAGAGTGCTGACTAAATCATATGTTCACATTCTTGTCTGAATAACAAGCCACCACAAACTTAGTACATAAAAATAGAAAACACTTGCTCTAAGCACAGAATTTCAAAGTCAGGAATTCAGCAAGAACACAGATAGGATTTGTTCCACATGCTCTCTGTGATCTCAGTTGGAAAAGCCTGACTAAGGGCTGGATCCACCGAGGGGCCATTCACTAACATCCCTGGCAGGCCACAGTGACATGACTGATGTTTGGGATTTCATGATACTTCTGGTAGGCTGCACAGCAGCCAGGCCCCACACTTGATGACTCATGCTCTGTGGAACAATTTTTGTAAACAAGGTGTATGTCACATCACATTCTATGACCAACACACAGAACTCATGTTGAGTCACTTCCGCCAAACTCTATTGATTAGGAGTTGAGTCATAAGCCCTTTCAGATTCAAGTGGGTAATTAAACTGCATCTCTAGGCGGAGGAGGTGATACCTTGCATAACAGCATGAGACATGAAAGACAGTCCTATGGACAATTTTAGAAAATTCAGTTTTGTACTGTGGCTTCCAGGTAGCTGGTTATGTGTCATTCAGTTTCCACAGGGGAGCACTGACATTGTTAACTGTTAACAAATAGCTTATGTGCAATTTCTGCGCAATTGAAGCCATTATATAAAACATTATTTATATGGACTAATGTTTTGTGTACAGCAAGACCAGAGTAAATGCATGTTGGAGGTACAGAGGAAATGCAATATTTAGAAGGAAGCCAAATGAGGATCACTCCAGGAGTAACAATTTCTACATACACGCACACAGTCCAGGATAAAAGTCTAATTTGTAGACTTCAAGTATTTCTACTGCCGGGAACACTGTGTTCAGAATTCTTATCTTTATAGTAACTTTCAGGCCTCAAATCCAGGTACAAAAATGTCAGAAAGAAAAAAAGAGAAACTGCTTTTCTGACGTCTCTCTTTCTGTTAGACAGGAAATCTTTTTCTAAAAACAGTCTGCTACAAACCTTACTTCCAATTTTTGTTTTGTGAGTTTTAATAAAAATCTTGGTAAATACAGATGCTCTATATTCCATAGAAGAAGAATTATTGTAACAAATTATATCTCTGACTACAACAGAAGAAAAATATTTTACAACATAATCACATGTTGTAAGTCATCAGTTTATATAAGAGTGATTTCTGAGATGGTGGTCATAAAGCCAATGAAAGTGAGTGTCTGTAAAATATAGAAAATAAGTATGCTTTGCAATGTGGTTGCTCCTGCTTTCTTCAGCAAGGGAGCACTCACTCAAGCACAGCCTGGTAGTTTCCTGGATGATGAAGGTCATGGCAGGCAGGCTTACTGCTAAGTTTTACCAAAGAGGATTCTTCCACTGTAAAAGTGAGAGAAAAGCCAGACTGCAATGTGTACAAAAAGACAAAAGCTCCATGTTTTAACTTAAATGTGGAATCTAATACAGTGGATCTCATGGGAGCAATAAAGAGAAAGATAGTTACTAGACGGCTGGGTAAAGGTTTAGGGGATGTTGGACAGAAGATAGAATTGCAGTTACATGGCAGAAATAAGTCCAAGAGACCTAATATTGTGACTGCATTTAATAATACATTAGTAATTTCTTAGAGGGGGTTTTGGAGTAAATGGCAGGCTTTAAGTTGACAGTATATGTCATGGCCCATGTTGGGATAATAAAGAGTAGTTTCTATTGCAGAGAGAAAAGGTATAAATTACAAGACAAGGGCAATAGGGCACCTGGCATGGAAAAAGAAAAAAAAGGAGGGTGTAGGGGGATTGTGTTGTTTCATGGTAAATAATTGTCCCACCCACTGGCTTAATAAAAAGCGCTGATTGGCCAAAGGCAGGCAGGAAGTGTGGGCGGGGCTACCAGACTAAAAACTCTGAGAACAGGAAGTACAGAGCAGAACTCCAGAGAGAAGCCGGAAGAAGTAGAGGACAACTATGCTGCTCTAAGGAAAGGTACCGTATGGCTGAACAGGAAGAGTCATGGGTTAGATGAAAGGTAGAGAGCTTGCAAGTGATATGCCTGGGCCTGAGGCTGATCAGCCTAAAATTATTGAAAGCATCTGTGTGTCTCTGTGTGGCTCTGCAGGTCTGTGGGTCTGCGGGTCTGTGGGCCTAAACCTTGAGGTTAGGCCCGAAAGTCCGGGCCAGAAACCTCATACTACAGGAGGGACCATCACAAGGCTCCCACCACATGACTCAAGTAGAGGAAACAAAAACAGAAACCTCATCCATGAGACAAACCAAAGGCATGCAAAAAAGAATGAGATAATTGTATGCAGGATGAGCCTATAGGTCTCAGTACCAAAAAAAATCCTTTGGGGGTTTTAAGGAGACAGTGAATTCTCTGGTATGTGTGTCAGCAATGGAGAAAAGACACATTTTGTCATGTCCAATATCTGGAAGACTGTAACCATGTAGCCATGTGACATCTTGAAAGGGACTCTATAGCTTATGCCTAAAATGGAGCTACCATAAAAGAACTGAGAACAAGGAACAATCCCAAGTCAAGGATACTACAATCAACCTAACACAGCCTCTAGATGGGAAATGGCTGCAGAAAGGCAGTCATAGATAGAGGTGAGATGGATTCAGACTAAGACAGCCTGAGACTTAGATAGTAAAGGGCTTCTTGGTTTAAGTCTCTACCCTTTCTGATGAGAAGCAGGTTAAGCACAGTAGAGACTTATGACTCCAATTAGTGGTTTGGCATGATTGATGTTCTTCTCTCTGAGGGGTGCCAAATTTTAAGACCCCAAATGCAATGCTCACAAAAACCTTCAAATTAACATCAGAAGATATAGTTGCTTGAACAGATGCAAATTGAAAAACAGAAACATGGAAAAAGTTAGATAACTCCTCCAAAATATTATACATCTTCAACTGACAACTGCAGATCCTGATGGAGAATCCTATAAGCCCAATCCCCAGCAAAATACTGCTGGAGGGACATCCCATGGGCCAAATCCCAAACAAACCACAATCTGCATTATCACACACCAGCAACTAGAGACTCCAAAGCCTGGTCTACAGCTGATTAAGAGGGGACTAAGAGCCAACTAAGACTAAGAACGACCACTGCAACAACTGAAGACATAAATCTCAGCCTATAGCCAACTAAGAGCTAGCTAAGAGCAGCCCCTGCAATTACTGGAGACACACAGCTCTCAGGCCCACAACTGATTAAGAGCGGACCAATTGTTGAATACAAGTGAACCAAAGAAGCAATGGGCAGGTGCCAGTACAAGAATAAAGAACAACAAGACACTACCAGAAGAAGCTGGTGATTCTATAACATCAAGACCTGAGTGTAATAATGAAGAAGCAGAGGGAAAAGACCTTAAAAACAATGTTATGAAGATAATAGAAGCTTTAAAAGAGGATATAAAGAACTCCCTTAAAGAAATAGAAGAAAATACAAACAAAAAATTTGGCAGACATTAACAAATCCCTGAAATAAAATAAAATAAAATAAAATAAAATAAAATAAAATAAAATAAAATAAAATAAAATAAAATAAAATAAAATAAAATAAAATAAAATAAAATAAAATAAAATAAAATAGAAAGCAAACATGTTAAAAAAAAAAATTCCAGGAACTGAAAATTGAAATACAAACAATAAATAAGGCACAAGCCAAGGAGAAGCTGGACATAGGAAAAACCTAAGGAAATGAACCAGAACTATAAGTACAAACATAACCAACAGAATGCAAGAGATGGAAAAGAGAATCTCTGGAGTAGAAGATTCAAAAGTGGAAATAGATATGTGTTACAATGTGTTTTCTCAGTCCTGGGCAGCCGGAGGTCCAGACCCACAGACTGCAGCCCCAGAACTCTTAGCCACCCGCTGCTGCTTAGGCCCCCAAAATGATTCAGACACTTATATTAACTTCATGCTGTTTGGCCTATGGCTTAGGCACATTGCTAGCTTGCTCTTACATCTTAAATCAACCCATTTCTATTAATCTTTCCTGCCACGTGGCCAGTGGCTCACCTGTGTTCCTTATATGTTGCTCCTTTTAGCTTTTGGCCTGGTCTGTCTCTCCTTACATGTTGATCCTTTGGGCTTCTGGCTCCTTCTGTCTCTGACTCTGCCTCTGCTTCTCCTACCTATTCTGATTCCTCCTCCTACTTTTTCTATGGTGCCTGTCATGGGCCAAAACAGCTCCTTTATTTAAAGATTGCTATTCACAGCATACAGAAAGGCATTCCCACATCAGATATGTCAGTCAAAAAATAAATAAATAGAACACTCAATCCAAAAAGTCATAACACAAAACATCCAGGAAATCTGGGACACCATGAAAAGACTAAACCTGAGAATAAAATCTAGAATCAAATAAGAAGAACACCAGCTCAAAGGCACAGATAATATATTCAACAAAATCATACCAGAAAACTTTCCCAACCTAAAGAGGAAAATGCCTGTAAAGATACAAGAAGCTTACAGAACACCAAATAGACTAGACACCCCCCCCCCAAAAAAAGTCTTCTCACCACATAACAATCAAGCCACTAAACCTACAGGACAAAAAAAATACTAAGAGCTGCAAAGGAAAAAGGCCAAATTACCTATAAAGACAGACTCATCAGAATGACACCAGACTATTCAGTGGAAACAATGAAAGCAAGAAGGTCCTGATCAGATATTATACAGACACTAAAAGAGCATGGCTGCCAACCCATACTACTACTATACCTAGCAAAACTATTAATCATTATAGATGGAGTAAACAAGTTATTTCACAACAAAGCCAGATTTAAACAGTACCTATCTGCAAATCCAGACCTACAGAAAGTGCTAGAGAAAAACTCCAATCTAAAGAAACCAGATACACCCATGAAATCACAAAAATAATCCCACAGAAGAAATATCCAAAGAAGGGAATACACAAATGCTACTGTAGTATGAGGTTTCTGGCCTGGACTTTCAGGTCTAACCTCAAGGTTTGGACCTGCAGACCAGCAGACCAGCAGTCCCACAGTCCCACAGAGACACACAGATGCTTACATTAATTTTAGGCTGGTCGGCCTAAGGCCCAGGCATATAAGTTACTAACTTTTTACCCTTAATCTAACCAATGATTATTATCCTGTTTATCCCTGGGGCTCGGTACCTTTTCTCAGAGCAGCATAGTTGTCCTCTGTATCTTCTGGCTTATCTAGAAACTCTGGAGTCTCTCTGGCATTTCTGCTCTATTCTTCCTGTTCCCAGAGTTTTCTTAGTCTGGTAGCCCCATCCACACTTCCTGTCTGCATTTGGCCAATCAGAGAGTTTTTATTAAACTCATAAGCAGGACAGTTATTTACAATGTAACATCATAAATCCACTACATGCTACCACCAAAAGTAACAGGAAATAACAATCATGGGTCATTAATATTGCTTAATATCAACAGACTCAATTCACCTCTAAAAAGACACACACTAATATGATAGATACAAAAACAGAAGCCATCCTTCTGCTGCATACAACAGACACACCTCAACTTCAAAGACAGACACAGGCTCAGAATAAAGGGTTGGAAAAGACTTTCCAATCAAATGGTCACAAGAAACAAGCTGGTGTAGCCATCATAGTATCTAACAGCATAGGCTTCAAACTAAAGACAATAAAAATGACCAGGACAGACATTACTTATTCACTTCAGGAAAAATCCACCAAGTTGAAGTCTCAATCCTGAATATTTATGTTCCCAAACACAAGGGCACCTATGTATGAAAAAGAAACACTACTAAAGATTAAACTTCACATCAAATGCCACACATTAATAGCAGGAGACTTCAATACCCCACTTTCACCCTTGGATAGGTCATCCAGATAGAAACTCAACAGAGAAATAAGGGATCTAATCGATGTTAAGACCCAAATGGACTTAATAGATATATACAGAGTCTCTCACCCAAAACACAAAGGAATTTACATATTTCTAAGTACCCCATGGGACTTTTCCTAAATTTGACCACATACTTGGCAATCAAATAAATATCAATAGATACAAAAAATTTGAATAACTCCTTGTATCATATCAGACTACTATGGTCTAAAGTTAGAGTTCAACAATAACAAGAATTACAGAAAGTCCACAAATTCATGGAAACCGAACATCTCTCAATTGAACCACCCATGGGTCAAGGAAGAAGTCAAGAAAGAAATCAAAGACTTTCTAGAATTTAATGAAAATGAATCCACAAACTACCCAAACTTATGGGACACAATGAAAGCAGTGTTAAGAGGAAAACACATAGCACTAGATGCCTATATGAAAAACCTTGAGAAATCTCACACAAGGGACCTAACTGCACAGCTGAAGGCTTTAGAACAATTAGAAGCAAACTCACCTAAAAGGAATAGACAGCAGGAAATAATCAAACTCAGGGCTGAAATCAATACAATAGAGTCAAAGAGAAAGATACAAAGAACCAATGAATCACAGTTAGATAGATAGACCCTTATCCAAACTAACCAAAAGGCAGAGAGAGAGAGAGAGAGAATCCAAACTAACAGATTCAGAAATGAAAAGGGGGACATAACAACAGACACCGAGGAAATCCAGAGACTTATCAGATCATACATTGAAAATATACACTCCAGTAATATGTAAAACCTAAAAAAAATGTACAGCTTTCTAGACAGGTATCACTTACCAAAATTAAATCAAGATCAGATAAATGACCTAAACAGATCTATAACTCCAAAGGAAATTGAGCCTGTTATCAAAAGTCTCCTAAGGACAAAAAGCCCAGGACCAGATTGTTTCAGTGCAGAATTCTACCAGACATTCAAAGCAGAAATAATATCAATACTCCTCAAACTGTTCCATAAAGTAGAAACTGAAGGAACATAGCAAAACTCTTTTTATGGAGTCATAATCACGCTGATTCCCAAGCCACTCAAAGATGCAACAAAAAAGGAGAGTTACAGACAAATCTCCCTCCTGAATATTGATTCAAAGATACTGAATAAAATTCTGGTAAACTGTATCCACTAACATCAGGAAAATTATCCACCATGATCAAGTAGACTTCATCCCAGAGATGCAGGGATGGGTCAACAACAACAACAACAAAACTGTGAATGTCATCTACCATACAAACAAACTGAAGGAAATCACACCACATGTTCATCTCATTAGATGCTGAAAAAGCCTTTGATAAAGTCCAACACTCCCTCATGGGAAAAGTCCTGGAGAGATCAGGAATACAGGGAAAATATCTAAATATAATTAGGGCGATATACAGTAAGCCAACAGCCAACATCAAATTAAATGGAGATAAACTCAAAGCAATCCCACTAAAATCAGGAAGAAGACAAGGCTGTCCTCTCTCTCCTTATCTATTCAATATAGTTCTTGAAGTTTAGCTAAAGCAATAAGAGAACAAAGGAGATTAAGGGGATACATATTGGAAAGGAAGAAGTCAAACTATCTTTATTTGCAGACAATATGATTGTTTACATAAGTGACCCCAAAAATTCCACTAAGGAACTCCTACAGCCAATAAACACCTACAGCAATGTAGCAGGGTACAAGATTAATTAAAAAACAATCAATAGCCCTCCTATACACTAAGGATAAAAGGGCAGTAAAAGAAATAAGGGAAACATCACCCTTTATAATAGCTTCAAATAGTATTAAATATGTTGGTGTAACTCTAACCAAAGAAGTAGCAGACTTGTTTGACAAAAACTTGAAGTTACGGAAGAAAGAAACTGAAGAGGATATCAGAAAATGGAAAGATCTCCCCTGCTCCTGGATAAGTAGGATCAACATAGTAAGAATGGCAATTTTACCAAAAGCAATCTACAGATTCAATGAAATCCCTATCAAAATCCCAACACAATTTTTACAGACCTTGAATAAAAAATACTCAACTTCAGATGGAATAATGGGAAGCCAGGATTGTCAAAACAATGGTGCTCAATAAAAGAACTTCAGGAGTCAGTTCCCTGACTTCAAACTATGCTTTAAAACTACAGTAATAAAAGCAGCCCAGTACTGGCATAAAAACAGACTTGTGGATTAATGGAAACAAATCAAAGACCCCAACAGTAAACCATGCACCTATGAACACTTGATTTTTGACAAAGCAGCCAAAAATATTCAATGGAAAAAGATCCAAACCTATCACTGTGCACAAAACTCAAATCCAAGTGGATCACAGACCTCAACATACACCCAGCTACACTGAACTTGATAGAAAAGAAAATGGGAAATACCCTCCAATGCATTGGCACAGGTGACAACTTCTTAAATATAACACCAGTAACACAGACACTAAGAACAACAATCAATAAGTGGGACCTCAGGAAACTGAGAAGCTTCTATAACACAAAGGGCAAAGTCAACAGGACAAAACAACAGCCTACAGAACGGGAAAACATCTTGACCAATCCTACATCTGACAGAGGACTGATCTCTAAAATATGTAGAGAACTCAAGAAACTAGAAGTCAAGAACCAAAATAGTCTAATTAAAAAATGGGGTTCAGAGCTAAAAAGGGACCTCTCAACTGAAAAATTACAAATGTTTGAAAGGCACTTAAAAATTGTTCAACATCATTAGTCATCAGAGAAATGCAAATAAAAACACCTTTGAGATACCATGTTATACCTGTCAGAATGGCTAAGATCAAAAACAGATAACATCCTATGTTGGAGATGATGATGAACAAGAGAAATACTCCTACATTGTTGGTGGGGGTTTAAACTTGTACAGCCGCTCTGGTATGCAGTATGGTGGTTCCTCAGAAAACTGGGAATCAACCTCACCAAGTATTTATAAATACCACTATTGGGCATATATCCAAAGGCTGCACCTTCATACCCCAAAGACATTAGCTCAACTATGTTCATAGCAGCATTATTTGTAATAGCAAGAACCTGGAAGCAACCCAGATGCCCTTCAACTGAAGAATGGATTAACAAACTGTGGTACATCTACACAATGGAGACTACTCAGCAGTTAAAAAACTGACATTCTAAAATTTGCAGGCAAATGGATGGACTGTGAGGATATCTTCCTGAGCGAGGTATCACAAGGCAAGAAAGATAGGCATGGGATGTAGTCACTCATAAGTGAACTTCCGACAAAAAGTAAAGCATACCCAAGCTGCAAATCACAACTCCGAACAGCTTCAGATCAGAAGGAACTTAAGAGAGACATCAATAGATTCCCCAAGGAAGAGAAAATAGAGAAGATCTCCTTAGCAAATTGGGATTATAATGGTTACAATCCAAGAAGAGGTGGAAACAAATCATGAGAGGAGGAGATGGTTGAGTGAGAAGAACAACAAAAAAGAAGGAAAAAAAGAGATGGATATCTTGATATAGGAAGCCAATGTGGGGTTGGAAAGAGACTGGGTGCTAGGGCAACCTCCAAGAACTCACAGGATGTTCCTGGCCAAGTCTCCAACCTATAGTGGAGGGTGTGCCTAAACAGGACTTCCCCTATAGTCGAATGAGTAAACACCTTAAGTGTCATTACAGAGCCTACATCCAACAAAGAACAGAAGTGGAGGAAGAGATCCATGGCTGAGCCCTGGGCAGAGCTCCTGGTCCAGCTGAGACCAGGTTAGGAGAGTCTGTATGAGCAGGGGGATAGGGATTATGAGGAAAATTCCCACAGTGATGACTAGCTGGAGCTCTTGGGAGCTCATTGAATCAAGAACAGCCACTGGAGAATCATTAGGAAAAGGATGATTTTTTCCAAGGGTAGGCAACTGTTGATTGGCAGTATGTGGAGCCTCAAGGGGTGGGATCAGACTGTGTTCCTGTGCATGGGCTGGAACCTTGGAGCCCATTCCCTGCAGAGGAACACCTAACCCAGTCTTGACTTGGGATGAGGAAATCAGACTTGCCTAGAGTGGGTGTGCCTTACTGAGCTGACTCACCTTGGGACTTCTTGCCCTTTAAGGGGAAGAGATGGAGGAAGGCTGAAGGCTGACTGGGAGGGATTGGGAGGAGGGAAGGGAGGTGGAACAGGAGGATACATAGAAAAAAAAGACTTTTTATTAAGAAAAAAAAGATTATAAAGATTATAATCTTCAATTATCAAATCTAAAGATGGAAATTTTAAAAACAGATGAAGAATTTAAAACTTTACTTGTAAAACTTATCAATTACTTCCAAGATAGTATGGACAAGCACATAAAACATATTAATAAGTTCAAAACACAATAAGAAGCCACTGGTTATACACATAGAAAACATTCTGATACACCCTACCTACTCTATCTAAAAATGAGTACAAAATGAATCAAATACACAATTATAAGGGTGAATATGAGAAATAATTTTACAAAACGGGAAAAAAAAAACCTTTTTGTGTCACTGTCTTAAGCACAGCTTTTTTAAATGCTTAACACCAAAGCATAAGGAACGGAAACAGAACATCTGGACTGCCAAGTGAGGTCCCATGTGAATTATTTTTTAAGAAAAGAAAGTAATATGGATTTGCCGTGCCTAGAAGTAGAGTGTTTGTCTATCATTTATAGAAATCTAGGACCAAGCCCTGGGACCAAAAAGTGGGGAAATATCAACAAAAGGTAAATACATGGAGCCTGTGACATAGTCCAGCAACCAAAGTCAACCTTTGCCAAGGCTGACAACCAAAGTCTGACTGCTGGGACTCCCATGATTCAAGAAAAGAACTGATTCCTACAAGTTGTTCTCTTTCTTCACCCCTCAAAAGAAATAGATAAATGTATTAGAAATAAAATTAATGCATTAAAAGCCTGTTAAAATTATCATCTACCTTTATCTGCTACATCAGAAAGGCTGTGCTATGCTATAGTAGGACACACACACACACACACACACACACACACACACACACACACACACACACACATTCCATTTCATAGTTGGCTATGTCTATTCTCCGCAATATTTGTATTTCATTTTAGTTTCCATTTAAGATTTCTTCAGCTCTTAAAACTTTTGTTTTGAGAAAAAGAGAAAATTTCATAAACTATTGGAAAGACCTAGGATGAAATATTTCTGACATATCAATAAACTTTACTGGCATAATGTTATTGATATTTATAAGGTTTTAGTTTGGATTGGACATCCTATTGAACTAACTAAATCACAGACAAGTGTCAATTCATCAGTTACGTGCACTGGGCACTGTGCCTCTGCTGAGAGTCACCTCAAGAGAATGACAAATAATATACTTGAATAGTAAACGTACTTCCGATACAACATTTATGAGTTGCTTCCTTTAAGTAGGTCCCAGAAACACATCTTAGAATTGACTTTTTCATCATAATACAGTCCTTTTGACAGAGGTTGTGTGTGGAGTACTGAAGTTACTAACAATCTTCCAACAGTGTTTGTGTTCCCTATTGTGTGGGTCTTGTTTTTGCTGTCAACATATTAATAACCTATATGATTTCTTCAGCTAATCCTTATGCTTTTATGGAACAGTCCATTTGTGCCTTTTACTTTTTTCTTTGAAGAAAACCTCCAGTTTGCCACTGGAATAGAGGTAAGGAAATGGAAGTTTCTACCTTTTCCTTTATATTCTCACCATTATTCCAAGAATTTTTTATTAAGTGTTTTGTGTAACAAGAATGTATAACTCTGGGGTGTACTTAACTAAAGTCAGTGTTCACAGGTCAGGTTTACAGAGTGGGACAAGCAGTAGCATATTACCTTCTATGGGATTCTGTCTGTCACATCACAATATTGGATGCCGTCCTAGAACATGTTGGAAATCAGTCTGTCATCTGTTCATTCTTAGGACAAATTAGGTAATTATATGTTAAATTAAAGATAAATACAGAGGGGGTGGGCAGTGATGACTTTCTTAGTCTGTGGAATAAACTAATTTTAAGCTGGAAGTCCAGTGTCAAGCAGATAAAAGTGACTTGTCACTTTCTATTTGTATCAAAACAGCTCATCTTTCAGAAATTCCTATCAGGTCCTATGCCTGGTACTTACCTGTATTCTCATTTATTAAGGATTCTGAGACAAAGGCTCCATTTAGCTCGGGACATGAAGAGTATGGAAAGAACAGCAAAGGGGAAGTGAAGATGAGAGAAAGAACGTCTGAAAAGAAAGGAGGTATGGAGAGATAGACGGCTTAGCAGTGAAGAGCACTAGTGCTCTTCCAGAGGACTTGGGGTTCAATTCCCAGCACCCACATAGAGACTCATAATCACCATTTCTATGACACCGGACATGTACACAGTACACAGACATACATACGTGAATGTACACAAAACACCTATATCCATCCATAAATTTAATTCCAAAAACATAAAAAAATGCGGCCTGGAAGCAAGAAGGGCAGATTAAAGGTGGGGAGGGAATGAGGACAAATTAGGTAATTATATGTTAAATTAAAGAATAGAGACACTTACGGTACCATACAGCCTTCTATGTGTATGTTCATTTGAATACATTCAACAAATATCTAATCTTAAAAAATAAGTTCCACAAGTTTCAGAAAACATTTAAAAATAACATCATCTTTTAAAAAGAAAGTGAGAGGAGCAAGGAAAGGAAAGGGAATTTATATCTTTTATTATGGTAGCTCACCCACTTTTGACAGTGAGGGAAATTATTTCTGTTTGCATTTTATTTCCTATGAAGTAAACCCACAAAGTGTTGCAGTCACTTTCCTAGTATCAATAGGCATAAGGAAACCAAAGTCGTCGCTATATAGAGAAAGAGAAAAATCCTTTCTCAATGCTTGTGGACTTACGTGTTGAGAGAAACAGGCAGAAAAAGAAACTGCAGGAAACCGTCAAAGGTACCCAAGAAACTGAACATTCATATCATGGCCAATTTACTGAATTTTGTCTTAGCCTGTTGCCATAGCAAATAATGGCAAGCTGAGCATTTGTGAAGGAAATATATTTATTGAGCTAACAGGATTATAAGCAGAGAATTCAAGGTGGCCCTGCTGTTTTGGCCTAAGGGGAGAAGCTTGTAGTGGGCGGCGCCACACTGGCAAAAGCAACTGGCAGCACAGATCACAGTGCAAAAAAAGCCAGAAGCTGGAATAAAGCCTGCCTTAGCTTTTCCACAGCACACTGTCAAAGGATCACCTGGGTCATATCAGCAGTGCGGCAAGTCTTGTTTGACAGAAGATTACCCCAACAACCCAAACACCCCAGCAGCCATTTAATATTCATGTTGGAAATCAGTCTGTCATCTGTTCATTCTTGGGGGGGAGGAGGAACAAACCCAAACTATATAACCTTTCAAAGGAGACTAAACAAATAATAGAAATTACTCAGACCGAAGCAGAATTAGAATAGTCTAGGGAACAGAAGTAACATAATAACAATAACAGCTGTAGATGCTGCACAAAGTGAGATGGATGTGACCCACAGGTTTCTACACTGCTCTAATTTACCTGCTGACTTTTGTAACAGGGACATTTTATTTTGAATTCCAAATTCTCTGTATACATCTAACAGATTAATGTAAGATATTAAAGAAGACGGGCATGCTGACTCCTTTCTAATGTGCTTTCTTACTGTAGGTAGGGACCATCGTGAACACTAATGTGAGGAAGGATTTAATAGAACTGAGTCATTTCTTGCTACATTAAAGTTTTAGTATTTCTGGATACCAATGTGTTGTATGCAGCTACCCAAAAATAGTAACTGTCAAATTGAATGACCTTTAAATTAGAAGCACATTGAAATCAGTTTATGTGACAAAAGAAAGAGAAAATCAGCATAACAGAAGAAAAACAAAAAGGTAAGAAATGATAAAATTACTAAAAAGGTTTTAATCTAAAACCCATTACCTTATTCATCTAATTGACTTTATTGAGATGACACTATGATGATTAGGATATTTTTACTTATATGTGTTATTATTCTATCACGAAATAATCCAGAATACACAGTGTTATTCTATTCCTCAGGCTGAATGAACTGAGAAGTCTGAGACAAACATTGGGAGCTTGAGAAATAGTTGGATAGCTTTGGAACCGATTTAGGAGGCAAAACCCACATGTACATCATGCCAGAGTCCCCCGAGATGACTAAAGAGGAAGTATAGAAAGCCATCAGTGTAATCACCCAGCAAAAGTCTCTTTGGCTTGACTTTGCACAATTCTGTTTTGGTAACATTAAGAATAAATGTCTTGACTCAGCCAGATTCTGTGGTAAAATACTGAGGACACCTAAACATGATCAAGGATGGAGCCTTATCTCATAAACGCAGCTTTTCTATTTGGTGAGGACAGAGAGATTGGTTTGGAGACTTTCTGAAAAGGAATTTGTCTACAGAAGCTTGTGTCCTTAGGGAGTGTCCTTTATGGAATATGCAGTTTCTGATAGAAAGGATACAGATCAGAAGCTGAACTAATTCCACAAAAACAACCTACAGAGAGGATTTAAGGACAGCTATTCTCTTAGGGAAAAATCATAAGTCTAGTCATGAATTGTTAGAATTGTTAGCTATGGAAGAGAAAACCAAAGCAATTGTTAATAAAAGAGGGGAACCTAAGGAGGGAGGAACATCTTAGATTTGGGGGGAGAGAATGCTAATTTTCTATGAAGCTTGCAGTATCAATATTTTTCAATACTATCTTAGAAAATCTTTATTTGACCATGATAGCTGCACGTGGCTATGACATTGTTATATGTTTATATGGAAATAAAGTGCACAGACAACTTGAATATCCCCCTCATGTGATATTCTGAAATCCAAAATGCTCCAAACGCCAAAGACACACTTTTTCTGAGCACCCATAAAATCCGTACCTGACCTCACATGAATGGCTGTAGTCCATAGAAAGGTACATTCAGAATCCAACTTGAGGCTGGGTGTACAAGAAACGAAATATAAATGAATTTCACATTTAGACCTATTCCCTTTCATCAAGGCATTTCATTATGTATACAAAAATATTAGCAAATCTGAAAAAAAAAATCCCAAACTGGAAATGCTTTTGCTCAGTGACAAGCACCTTGCCATTACTGTATTCACAACCTCTTCAACTAATATTTCTAATAAAATTTTATAAAAATTAAGCTTTAATATTAAAACATTCAGGACTCAGTTTACCATGGGTGTCATCAGTTTTTCATTTTTCATAGTTTCAGAAAATCTTATTTCCACTAATTAGAATGGGCTTTGAAGTGGGCAAGGCCCGAACTAGAAACATCTCATGTCTAGAGAAGTAGACAGGGAGCAATTAATCAGACATTTTGTCCACAGTTCCACCCTCTGTACTTCAGAGCCTATCTAACCCTCAGTTCTGGGTTAAAATATCCTTTACATTAGGTCTTAGAATAAAACACTGCGTTCTTTATGCAATATCCATCATTCTGACAATACTGTCCCCACCTATACAATATAGAAATCTGCCAGGACACAGTACCTCAATAATGTGCTTAGAACAAGGGATTTCACAGTAATAGGACTTCTTTTGATCTACAAAGCTTGGAGCTTATCTTCTTAACACTTCCCAAGTGCCAGAATAGCAGATCTTAGCAAACAAGGAGCACTAGATGTGTGGAATCCACAATAATTCAAAGATATTAGGCACCTGCCCTGCTTCTTCTGTCCCATGACTCTTGTCCCATATAGAACAGTTGAATAAAAAGTAAGACAAGACCCCAGCTGTGTCAAGAGTTGTGTTGTATGTGTTAAAATAACCACAGATGTGTGTGTGTGTGTGTGTGTGTGTGTGTGTGTGTGTGTGTGTGTAAACAGGCCTTTACAACCCTCCCCTTAAGCTTGTACAAACCTTGTTATCACAAATTGTACCACCAGTTGTAAAATATTATCACAAGTTGCAAATTACCAGACAGTGCAGTCACCCAAGAATTCATTCATCTCACATTGTACAAATTATTTCTTATATCACCCCTGAACCCCATACTTGTGGCTTTTGCTTTCAAAAGAGACTACTACTTCTGTTTAGGATCAAAGTTACCAGACAGTATTGTCAGAATGACAGATATTGCCCGTGGCCCTAATTAGTTGGAAGTTCTGGTACCCCATGTTGATGGAATAAAGTTCCCTTTGCTTATCTAGTTGGTGGCCTCATACTCAATACTGGTGTCTCTCAGCCCCAACAGAAGCATCTTCACAGGACATACTATGCCTTACCCAGTGGAACGTTTTGAAAATCTGTTGCTGAGACTTCCAAACTGCCAAAACTTCCCAATGTTCCTTGAATTCTGGAACTTCTTGTGGAATATTTAACTAGGAAAAGATATATTAAACTTTTTAAAAACTTTTTACAGTATGTGTTATATTTGTGTTAGTTAAATAAAATTACCCTGGGCTGAGAGAGGCGGGGCTAGCAACTAGTTGACCCGAAGTAGTAGGGAGGAACGTAGCCTGGATTTTTTAGTTACGATGGTGTGGAAAGGGGGTGGTTTCCTGGGACGGCAGCTAAGAGAAGAAGTTAGAGAGTTCCTGCTCTACCTCTGTGAGCTCACAGGCTTTCAACCTGGCTTTCAAATCTCCAAATTTATTATAATGATAGAAATTGAGTTAAAGCTACCTTTAGCAGGACCAACAGAGCCATTGCTTGGGGGAACCCAATTCCCCTCAGGCTATGGCCTTACAGGCTGACCTGCTAGGAGTTTTACAGCCACTGTGATGACAGTAAAAACATCAGAAACTCAATTCTGAAAAAGAGGAGCTTTTCAGAGCCTCCCATGGCCTAGAAATGGGGTGGCCAGGGTCTGCCTGAAAACCCAACACAAGTCACAATACAGTGGAGCTTTTATTTTGGCCTTCCCTTGGAGCTTCTAGCAGGAAAATAGAGACCAAAAGCAATGTGTCATGAGAAGCTGCTTCCTGATCATGTCCACATAGAATCTCACTGATCTTAATAAATTAGAAACAAGTATACCAGGGTTTCTTGTGTTTGATATTACTGGGGAAACTGAGGTTTCCTTTTGGGGTTCTTAGTCTGGTTAATAAAATGTTAAGAGCAATTTTGTTAGAGTCTGAGAGGCAAGCAAAAGGGAAGACAAGGTGTAAATCTTGGCATATGCCTGGAGGATGGAGGCGGGAATGAGAAAGAGAAAACGTCATGTGCATTAGTGGTCAGCAAGCAATAGAAGCAAGTGGGGGGAGTAATAGGGAGAAAGAATGCCCAGAGTGTCAGGAAGGACGTGCTTAGGCTTTTGGTCAGTATCTGAGAGAAAAAGATAAACAAGAAAAACAAGCTAGCTTCTCAGAAAAGAATATGTCTCTGTGACAAACAATGAGGCTCTGCAGCGCTTTGTGAATTTTTGCCACAGCAGAATGTCCTTATTCTCAGTAAGTTTCTGATAAAGTCCTTGTTTCTCTCTCCGACCTTGTGATTACTGCCTTCATTGTAGCCTTTCTAATGTTCTGACCTTTCTCACTACCACCAGAACGTTTCAGTAAGTTCTGCTTGTGGGGTTGGGCTAAAGCTAAACTCAGTGAGTGGAGGGCTTGCCTAGCATACACAAATGAAGTCCTGAGTTTCATCCCTAGCACCACATAAACCATGCATGGCACTGCATGCCTGCAATCTCAGCACTCAGGAGGAAGAGGCAGGTAGATGAGAAGTTTGGTGTAATTATTGCCTATAGTAGTTCAAGGCCAGCCTGGGCTACATAAGAACACATCTCATAAAACAGAAACAAAACCAACCAAAAAATATACCACTCTGCTTATCATAATCTGCAGCTTCTCTAGCATGTGGTTCCAAATTCTTCTACATCCCTTGTACAAATCAAGAAACCACTTTTTAAAGGCCTATGAATCACAACGTCAAGTGGTGCAATGTCAGCTTTCTACATTAATTACCCTTTTCGTTGCTGTTAGTAAATATCTGAAAGGGGATAGGGAGCCACTTAAGGAAGGAAAGGTTCAGTTTGGCTCACAGTTTGAAATGACAAGTAATAACGGTGGCAAAGGTGAGGCAGCTACAGTGGTTCCCAGATGTGTTAGCAAGGTTGTGTGATGGCTGGTCTCATTTTCACAGTCAGGAAGCAGAGGGAGATGGATGCTGGTGCTATGCCTGCATTTTCCTTTGCTTATATATTCAGTTTAAGACCCCAGACCAGCCTGTGTAGCCACAAATATTAATTAAAATTAATCTGGAATATCAGAAACAAACCACAGCCACCCATCAACTCCTCAGGCCTAGCTCTAGGAATCTTCTAACTGAATGCCTCCAAGTCTTTATCTGAAAAAGAAAGGGAAGTCTCTGGGAAAGCTGAAAACCCCTCTTCTCTTGCTCTTCCCAACTCTCTTCTTTCCACATTCTTGAAACTAGAATTAAAGGTGTGGGTCATCCCTTCCTGTCCTGACTTGGTTCTGTGGTTATCTCTGATATTTTAGATTAATTTTACTAAATATATAGCATCACATCTGGGAATGCCCTCAAAGACTCACCATGAAGTTTGTCCTCAAGGTGACTGTTAAGCCCATTGAGCTGATAATTACAACCAACCAGTATTGAAGTAATCACTCCCTGGGCTTAAAATAAATCCAACACTAGCTACCTCTGTGCTCTTATACATTTTTTTTTTTTTTACATTCATTCATTTGTCCCCTAGTGTTGAAAGAATTCCATTTAAATTTCATTAATTTATTCATTTATATTTTCTTTCTCTCCCTCCCCCTCCCTTTCTCTCTCCTTCTTTCCCTTTCATTTACTTTTATTCAGTTTAGCACTCCAGACTATAGCACTCATGTGGAGGAAAGAGGAAAATTTACCTTCTCTACTTCTACCATGTTTCTGAGGACTGAGCTTAGGTTATCAGGTTTGCTGGCAAGTAAGTGCCTCTAACCACAGAGCCATCTCACATTTCAATGGCCTTGCATTTCCTTCCTTCCTTCCTTCCTTCCTTCCTTCCTTCCTTCCTTCCTTCCTTCCTTCCTTCCTTCCTTCCTTCCTTCTCTCTTTATTCTCTCTCTCTCTTTCTTTCCATCTTTATTTTCTTGGACAGAGTTTTCCTGTGAAACCCTGTTTGTTCTGTAACTTGATATGTAGACCAGGCTGGCCTTGAACTCAGAGACTGGGGGTCTACCTGACTCTGTCTGCTGAATACTAAGATTAAAAACATAATCACTACATCTGACTTCTATTCAGTTCTTTTTTTTTCTTTCAAGAAAAGATATATCGGCTAAGGGTTTGCTGCCTGACTCACTACATCACACTATAGCTTTCATAATGAGATCCCCCTTTTTTTCTTTTATCTCTTAAATTTTATGAGGGGTGCTGCAAGGACAGAGGTCAGATATGCAGGTACAAGAAATGAATGGGATCAAGATGCATGATGTGAAAGACAAAGAATAAATGAAAACAAAGTTTAAAAAGAGATAGGTTTACATTTATTTTATTTTTACTTTATGTTGTTATTCTTATGTGTATGGGTGTTTTCCTGCATGCATGTCTATGTACCACCTGCATTAAGCCCCCATGGAGGCCAGAGGAGGGCATTGGATCCCCTGGAACTGGAATGACAGGTACTTGAGAGCTACCATGTGGGTGCTTGGAATTGAACTCAGGACCACTGGAAGAGCAGCCAGCCCTCTTAATTGCTGAGCTATCTTGCTACTCTCTCCCTCACTTATTTTTAAAGGAACATGTAGTCAATATTTGCCCTATACCAGAAACTACTGTTCTTAATGATTTCTCAACAGGAAAATATAGATTGCCTACTTTCTAGGCAAGCTCTTATGGGACCACATGGATGAAAACAGTATACCGCTGTTTTTTCTGTATTTCTTTAATTATCAGTTTGTCTTTGTGTTCGTTCATTCTACATAGCTTAGAGCCAAACTTGTGTCATGTGTGCCTGCAGTGTCTGAAAAGGCTCAGTCAAAGTTAATTCCTTAAAGGCTATGAAGCATTATAAACGTCCCATAAAGTATATTTGCAATTGTACTAGTGCTTATGAATTGGTGATAACATATGATGAAGGAGTTGTCACCCAGGGCATGACCTGAGAAGCCCCATCTAGCACTTGTGACAGTAAACATAACTGCTGTGAGATCAAAATTCTCCAGCAATGTCATGCTCCCAAGACAATGTTCCACTCCAGAACTCCTACATTTATCTCCTTATATTCTTTCCAATTCTTCTTCCATGATGTTCCCTGAAGTTAGGGTAAGTTTTTACAGATGTCCAAGTTACTCACAAGTATTCATGAATCTCTTATTTGCAGCAGTTTGACCAAGTTATGTCTCCATAGTTTCCATTACCTACAATAAAAGAAAGTTTTTCCAGTAGCACACTGATCTAATAAGTACAAATGTAGTATTTAGAAGTTAATTTGATGGACATATTTTGTTCATTCATCAGTAGGTTCCCCAGTATAGTCTCTGACTTCCTCTACATGGGCCTTTATTAGGCTTAGAGTAACAAGTATGGATTCACACCTGCAGACCCTACAAATTCAACCAGAAAGAAGTTGGTTATCCCTATTACTGATTTTCTACCATTGGACCAGTGGACACTTCTTGACTAGCTGATTCGTAATATAGCATTCTGAGCAACACTTTCAATGGCAATTTTCTCCTAGGAATAGCACTTACCAGTACTACATGCCCTATCCCATAGGGAAGAAACTCGTATTTTAATTTCAACTTGATTTCTCCATGGTCTGTGACCAAAGTGTATATTCCTTCAAAAATAGGGTCTTACTGTCTAGATTTAGTGGGCAACCAATGGACCCTGCAAATGCCTATATTGTTTCAGGAGTTCTGTAGACTCTGCACAACTCATAGGGAGATAGCCCATCCTTGGTACAGGGTTTTCATTTCAAAAGGCATGGCTTCTTTTATAATTTTACTATTTAGTTACCTTTCCCTTTGTCAGGATTCCTTATGTGTTTCATACATTCTTAGTTTTGATTGATCCTTTTCATCACCCCCTTCTTTCCACAATCTCCTTGTCCCTCTCTGCTTCAGCCTTAACCCTTCGAATATTCTGCCCTTTACTTTCATATACACATTTTTCTGTCTTCCCCACATTTTAGAGCATTTTCTTTCCTTCTACTAGGTGTCTCTCAAGTTTATCGGCCTCATGCACATTCACTACCACATAAATATTAAAAATTACCAACTGAGATTTGCATAAGAGACAAAATATTCATTCAGCAGCCTTTCCTTCTTTCCCTGGAATGTCTTGCTTAATGTAATATTTTCCAGTTCCATCCATTTCCTGAAAATTTATCTTTTCTGTATGACTGAAAAAAAAATCCCATCACCAGTTGATGGATATCATGTCAGTTCCATTTCCTCAGTATTGTAATTAGAACAATAAACATAGGTATGCAAGTATCTCATTGATAGCATACAGAGTCTTTTGTGCATATATTCAAGGAGTGTCATAGCTTGATTGTATAAGAGTTCTATTTTAGTATTTATTTTAATTTTTAAGAAACCACCACATCAAATTTCAACAGTATCTGGACCACTTTACATCCCCACCAGTGGTGAATAAGTCTTCCCTTTCCTCTACATTTTCACCAGAATTTGTTGTCACTTGTTTCCTTGGTAACAGCCATTCAGACTGGGTAAGATGGAATCTTAATGTGCACTTCCCAGATGGCTAATCACATTGAACAATTTTAAAACTATTTGTACATTTGCCTTTCTTCTTTTATGGACTCTCTACTCAGCTCCTTATCCCAACTTTTAATCAGGTTGTTCATTTTCTCATTATTGAATATTTTAAGATCGTTGTATATTCTGTATATTAAACTTTTATACATATATAGTAGGCAAAAATTTTCTGTCGTTGTGTATGCTTCCTCTTCACATTTTGTTCCTTTGCTCTGTTGTTCAGAAGTAATTTAACTTCATGAAGTTTTACTTGTCAGTTGTTGGACTTAATTCATAAATGGCCCAAGTTCTATTCAGAAAGTCTTTATTTATGCCTGTACCTTGAAGTGCACACTTTGTATTTCCTTCGGGAGTCTCAGGTCATAGGTTAAGGTATTCAATCAATTTAGAGTTCATTTTTGTATAGATGAGCAATACGTATTTTCACTCTTCTGCCTATAGATACCAGTTTTCTGGCACTAATTATGGAAGGACATGCCTTTGGTACAATGTTTATTTTTGTCAAAAACCAAGTAGCTGTAGCTTCTTGGTTTGTATCTTGGACTTCTATTCTGTTGGTCTACATGTCTGTGTGCCAGAAGTAGGCTTTTTTTTTATTACAATAACTCCATAGTGAAGCTTGAAATCAGGTGTAGTGATACCTCTAGCATTATTCATTTGTTATATGCTTTCTGTAGCTATCTGGCTTTTACATGGTTGAATACAAATCTTTAAATATTTATTTTATTTTGAATTATGTATATATGTGTGTGTGGTAGGGTATGTGTGAGTGTCAGTGTCTAGTGAGGTCAGGAAAGTCAGATAAACTGAAGCTAGAATTGTGAGCCACCCACATAGCTATCCGAGAACTGAATTTGCCTCCTCTGGAAGAATAGTATGTACTTGTAATGACTGACCCATCTATTCAACAACTCCATGTTAATTTTAAGATAGATTTTCTTTTTTTGAAGAACAGTATTAGGATTTTGATAGTTTTTGGATGGAATCTATGAATTGTTTTTGTTAAGGTGGCCATTTTCACAATATTAATTCTTCCAAATTATGAGCATGGCAGACCTTTCTATTTTCAAGTGTCTTCCTTAATTACTTTCTTCCATGTTTTAACATTTTCAGTAAAATTAAAGTTCATAGAGGACTTCAACTTCCTTGCTTATGTTCATTTTTTGACGCTATTGTGAATGGGATTGTTTTGATGATTTCTCAGTGTGTCTGTTGTTGTGTAACAAAGCCACTGGTGTTTGTATGCTGATTTTGAATGTTGCCACTGTGCCAAAGTATCAACCTCAAAAGTTTTCTGGAGGACTCACTATAATTTTTTTATATATAACATCATATCATTCGTAAATAAGGAATTTTGACTTCTTCCTTTCCTGCTTGTATCCATTTTATTTGCTTCTCTTATTGCTCTAGTTAAGACTTCAAGCAGTGTAAGTGACTAGGAAAGAAGGGGACATCCTCTTATTGTTCTTAATTTTTAGTGGAAGTGCTTTGAGTTTCTTGCGTTAATTGATGTTGCCTGTCAGTTTGTTGTAAATTTCAGGTTTCATGTTGAGGTAAGTCCCTGTTATCCTTAATTTCTCCAGGACTTTTATTGGGAGTGGCTCTTAGATTTTCTCAAAACCCTGATCTGAGTGGAAATGTTTTGAGTTTTTCTCTATTTAACATGGTGGGTTTACAAATATGTGATAAAATATTTTTGGATTGTTTCTATCAGGGAGATTTTTCTATAATTTTTGTCATGCCTTTATTTGATTTTAGTTTTAGGGTAATACTATCTTAAAACCAAATTTAGAAACACTTCTTCATTATATATCTTATAGAATCATTTCAGAGAGCTTGGTGTTAATTTTTTTAAAAAAATGAAAAATTTTAAAATTTTATTTTTGTAACTTGTAATACTAAAAATGTACTTTTACTTTTAATCAAGATTTTACAGTATTAAGATCATGATCACTGTATGTTTAACGTAGATTTCTTGTATTCACATTAACATTACTAAAAAGAAACAGGACCTAGATATCACAACTAAAGCAGAATCTATTCATTGTAATACTTGTATCAACTGAAGTTATTTGAATCAATGTTTGTGAGTTGTCTTAGGATAAAATTCAAATATTTGTGCTCTTCAAAATCAACAAAACTGTGACTATAAGATGTGATTACTAATATTCTTATAGAAAAAATATAAAACTTCATGGGAAGCAATATCCTTAAAGGATGAGAATAACAGCTCCTCTTTTAAAATGAGGATTATTCTATTCATTCTTAGGGTGACCCAAGGAGGATTGCTAGTAGCCTAAACTGTCCTTCTGTAACTAGGCTACCAGCCAGGTAGGACTGGGTGGTATTATTCTTTATTAAAGGTCTGATAGAATTCTGTCATAAATCCAGACCTGGATATTTTGTCAGTAGGAAGATTTATTTACTACTGCTTCTGTTTCACCAATGGCTATAGATATGATGGGTTAATTATCTCATCTTTAATTTAATTTTGGCAGATCATATATATCTAGAAATTTATCCATTCCTTTGAAATTGTCTAAGTGACTATAGGTTTTTAAAGTATGTTTTCACAATTCTTTTATGGATGTCATTAATATCTATTGTAATCTCTCTCTTTTCATTTTATTAATACTGGTCAACTCTTATTCTTTTGGTTCATTTTGGTTAATGTGTTTCTTTTTTTCTATTTTTTATTTGCCTTTTTAATGAACCAAGTCTGTTTCACTGTTTCTTTGTTTTTTGCTGTTTTTTTCCTATTTCATTTTTTTTCTGTCATGCTGCTAATTATCTTTCCATCTACTGCTAGAAAGAGAGAGAAAGAGAGCTCAAGTGTGTATATGTGTATGTTTCCAAAGTTTTAAAATGTATTGTTAAGTTACTTATTTGAGATCTCTTTGATTTTTTTGTTCATGTAGGCAATTAGAGCTATTGCCTTCAATCTATCATGCGTTTTGTTATGTTGTGTTTTTCTTTTTTTAAATTCTAGGATTTTTAAGTGTTTTTCTTGATTTCATTCAATAGTGTTGTCTAATCTCCGTGATTTCTTTGTATGTTCTGTAGTTTTCCTTGCTATTGACTTCTTACTTTATTTTATAGCCGTCAGACTACAGAAACCTATTTCAATTTTCATATATTCATCAGGCAGTCCTGGAGAAATTTTTATCGTCTACTGAGAATGTACATTTTGGAGTGTTTGGATGGAATATTCTATAGATGTCTGTTGGGTTCACTTAATCTATGGTGTAATTTAACTCTGATGTGTCTCTGCTCATTTTTGTTTGTCTGGTTGGTTGGTTGGCTTTTTTTTGGTGAGACAGGTTTTTTTCTGTTTAGCCTTGGCTGTTCTGGAACTCACTCTGTAGACTAGACTGGGCGTGAACCCCTAAAGATCTTCCTGCTTCGTCCTCCTGAGTTCTGAGATTAAAAGGCATGTACCACTATAGCCCACCTTTTTCTTTTAATGTTTTTGTCTACCTATAATAGTGGAGTATTGAACTCACCCATTATCACTTTATAGGGGTTAGTCTGTGGTTTTGTATCTAGTAGCATTTGTTTTGTGAAGTTGTGTATACTTTTATTTACTGCATATTATTTAGAATTATAAGGTTTTCTTGATAGACTCTGCCCATTATCAATATGAAGTGATTTTAGGCTCTTCTGACCACCTCCTTTCCTTGCTTCTGACTATTGATTTTAAGTCTGTTTGTCAGATATTAGGATGAAGATGCCCACTTTTTTCCTGATTTTGTTTGCTTGAACTTACTTTTATGGTCTTGTCTACTTGTTCTTTATGCCTCTTATATGTCTACTTGGAAAATGTTCTGCTCTACTCTTATTGAAAAAATTTTAGGGTCTAGATGGCTCAGCAGTTAAGAATACTGGCTTCTCTTCTAGAGGTTCAGAGTTCAAATTCCTGCACCCCCACAGTGGTTCCAAGCATCTATAAATGTAACTCCATGGAATCTTATACCTTCTTCTGGTATGCAGATATATCAAAAGACACATATACATAAAATAAATTAACAAATAAATAAATCTTTAAAATTATTTTTCTATACCATCAGCAAAGAGGTTTTCTATACCTGTACTCTTTCGATTTAGTCTTTTTATTATGTAACAAAAAAATCATCCAAATACCATTTGCACATTATTTCTAATCACTGTCCTTGGCTGAATGTACAAATTTATCTACTTGATCTTCAAGGCTTTATACTCTGTCCTCACTGTCATCTACTCTATTGGAGTGACTTCCTCCTGAAATTTCATTTAACTTATTGAACTTATTACTTCCAGCATCTTTCCATTTGGTTTTCCCTCACTATAATATTTTTCTTTAATTGCTCATATTTTTTTATATCTTACCTTCATTCCTTTAATTTATTCAGGTGATTTGTGTGTGTGTGTTTGTGTGTGTGTGTGTGTGTGTGTGTGTGTGTGTGTGTGTGTGTGTGTGTTTTCTTGGAATTTATTCCAGAGTGCATTATTTATCTTTCTTATTTATTTGAACATGCTTATCATCATTATTTTTAATTCTTTGTATGGAATTCCACCAGAGTCACTTATTATGACTCATTACTCTGGGATTTACAGAGTAAATTTTTTGAGGAGATGTGTTACCTGGGTTTTTCATGTTATTTGTACTTTTCCATTGTGACTTATATGTTTAAAGTTAGATGATTTCTGCTGTTTTATGTTGTCTCTCTGTTCTTCTTTCTTTGGTCCTGTTTACAATGTTCGGGAGAGATTAGGTTTTAGTGATGGTGAGGTGCTATTTTCCGCTGTTACACTGGTGTTTGAGGTACCAGTATCAACCCACGCTCTTTCCCCAAGAGCTGAATATTATTTAAAACATAAGTCACTGTTCAGGGGTGAACATACTACATGAATAAGGTAACATTCAGTCATAAAACAATCATCCCTTAAATATAAAGAATTTAGGAAGCAAAGGGCTACTGGTAATGCAGTGTATAGTAGTATATTAATTTCTACGGGTATGAATAGAAAGACAAAGGGAAAAATTAAAAGCAAAATAAAAAAATACACAGTGAGATTAGTGATAAGTGTTAGGTTGATAGATCAGAAAGAAAGTAGGGGAATTGTAAGAGAAGGAAAATTGAAAAGCAAAAAGTAGGTAGGAGAGATATGGGCATTTTGATGAAAGGTAGACTGAAAAGAGGGGGTCAAAGAAATCCAGTCCATCAGCACAGGCCATCTCCTCTCTCAGAAACATGAGCTACAGAGAACCTAAAAACCAGGACAGAAACGGGAGTAGAGAGAAGGGGAGAAACAGTGATAAGACAAGAACAGTGGGAGCGGGCTGGCTAAACTGACCTTGTACATTTTGAAAAGAAGACTAGATATGGGGACACAGTGTATGAAAACAGAATGCTCTAATTTCAAATTGTATTTGGAGATTCTCTGTTTCTTCTCTGGCTCTTCACTGCTGTCAATCCCACTATCATAGTTTTTTGTTTTTCCCCTATTCTCTCAACGTCTTGCTCTGAACTGTAATTCACGTTGTTTTCCTCCAGTTTATCCTGTGAATGTTCCCAGTGCTCCATCCTTCTGATATTCACTCAAGATAATTAACTCTGTTCCACATGCTGGCTGAGGTGATATTGATCCAGCAGCCATTCAGCAATAAGTGGAGCTCATGGCTGTTTTGCTGTAGTAGCCAGAGCACTGTTTGGGGTGGGTGCACTATTCTAAGGTTCCTGGTGGAGTGACTAGGGTAGTCTATAAAATTCTGTAGATTCCTTGGATAAATGCATACTGGGTGGATATAATGGTCAAGTCACCTGCAGGGTTAGTGGTGGTGCTCTTAGTGGTCACAAAGTGTAAAAATGAGATAAGTTCCATAGACATTGAGCCACAAGAACAGCAGTAAATCAGACAATACAATAGTTTCTTTTCTTTCATTGCCTTAACTATATTCATTCATTCATTCATTAAAACATGACTTCTAAATGACAGTCTTCAAAAGAAGTCACTAATGGGTTTTATATCTAGAATAGAGATACTCACAAAGAGGACTGTTTGAGAGAGATTTAAAACAGGGCTCTTCCAGTCAAAACTTGGAATCTTTCTTTATCTAAATTATACTGGATAATGGAAGAAACCTTTTGCAGGATAGTGAATAATTTAATCTCTCCAAATATGAAGACTTAGTTCAAGTAAAGTGGGAGGTATGAGTAATGAAATAGTCATAGCAAAGGTATGAGTAATAAAATGACAGAATATAATTATCATTTGTAGCTTTACTAACGCCATAAATGTCTACATTCTTATAATTTAAGAAAATAAACAAAAAATATATCAAAGTAAATTTTGAATACCACAGAATAGTTCAGAGATCTTATTCTCTTTTCCTTTCTGACTTTACATATATTTGTAGTGCATAAAAAATTTAATAAATATCTTCTTAAAATGAGAGTTGATGGCAATGTTTTTAGAGGGACAGAAGGGTTTTGAGTTTATTTACTTGGAGCCATCAAATGTCAGTTTAGCAGATACAAGCTAAGTCACTAGGTGTCTGGATTCTAGAATAATCACAGTCACATAGGAATTTAAAGACCTCAGGCATCACAGGTCTGAGGCATATCTCCAACTTATACAATGAATACCCCTAAGATGCCTATCCTCCTCCCCCACATCTTCTAGATCCTTCTTCATTCCCAATATTGCAAGACACTCTCCCACCCTTTCCCCCACATACTTTTAAGTAGGTATCCTTGCTAAGTGGTTTCAAATTCTCTTCCTTTCCCTCTGGCCCTCTGCCTCCATACCTCATCTGTCACTATGCTAATGAAATCTTGTAGTCCCAATAAATAATCTGTGTCCCAGTGTCTACAATCACATCCCAGACCCTGTATCTACTTTCATCTCTTACTTATTCAGCCCTTCCCAGAAGCTCAGTGCAGAATGATTTTACAGATGATTTAAAATTTTTATTTAACATTTCAAAAATTCCTTTATAATACTGTATATTACTCTCCTTAATGGAGATGGTCATATGCTCCCACAACCATTGTCATAGATACCCACTAATTATGTTCAAATGAGGTAAATCTTAAATTGAAAAGAACTCAGGAATATCATTGATCAAAAATAGCCAAAACATTTCTTTGTATGAATTTTGTAAATGAATTGTTTTTTAATAGTGATTTTTGTTAATTTGACCAATGCAGAACAATGGGAAACTAAATAGCAAGTTTCAAATAACCCATTTGCTAAAGAGAAGTATCCTTGCAACCCATTAAGGAGTGCAATAAAACTACATTAGGGACAAATGGAGCACTTTGAATATACAGTGTGAGCTACCATTGGGGGAAGTTTCCAAACAAATTACTTAGTCCAAAAGATAATTTTCTCTGTTGCTCAATGAGGTGTGTGGACTCCAGAAGACACAATTTCATTAGGTTCCAAGCAATGATTAGTTTGGGAATGCAGTTTAAAACTCTTTCTGTGCCAAATATCTTTTTTTCTTTGTGGAAATGTGTCAAACCAGAAGGATGATAATAGAATCCCTACATTAAGCAGAAAAGACTGCCTTGGGACACACAGTTCCATATACTAGAGACCCGCTTCATGAGTTAACACACTAATCATGTACTGTTATTTGGGCAATGCATAAAAATCTAACAATTGTGAGATCTGTTGGCTATTTTGTATAGCCTGGCCAGAGAAAACTAGAAATCCTCTGTTTCTATGGTTCATCATTGTCATGCACTACTCCAAGAGCATAGACTGTGTGTGAGTGTTTTGAGCTTGCTGAATGGTATGTTCTAGTTAGAACTGCTGAGTTCATTCATCTGAGATTGAAACCCTGGCAGATGAACACTCTCTGACATCAAGATTAGAGGTAACTATATCGTCATCTTGCAAAACTATCCTTGCTTATCCACGCAGTAAGAATCATTAGTAGACTAAATTAATTATGAATTCTCAGTGTGTATAGACACTCTTCTAGAGGGAGGAATATATATTTTATTCAAACGAAATCATGTTTATTCTCCCTTAAATTATATTAGAGAGTATAGCATAGTAGCAGGATTAAGGAAGTTGTAATATACATTTGAAAACATTTGAAGATGAAAGGAAAATATGGGAAGCTAGATGGCATAAGGAATTGGGAATATGATTTGAATTTAGCTAAGTTTGTACATAAATGAGAAGAGGAGGCCTGACAATGAATCCCTTAAACATTCCTGGTAGCTTGGCTGCTGTAGAGATGGCCAGCATTCAAAGAGGATGTCTTCAGACTCCTGGGTCTAATTGCCAATTGAAGTACTCTCAGAGCCTGTGCCTTCTGCCATGAGTCAGAACTCACAGTGCATTTCCTTTCTTCTCTTGGAGAAAAAGAACACAATTTGATACTTTAAGACAGGGTCTTGGTTTAATGCTATCTTCTCGGCCTTGATTACTACCCCTACCTCTAAACCTAATTGAATGATAGCTGGTAGGCCATGGTTTAGCATCTATATAATAGTTGAGCAGTAAACAAATAATTCAGTGTCCAATTTTGACAATGGTCACTTAGTAATAGGAATTCCCCACTTGTTTTTTGTTTTTGACATATGGATTAGTAAAGGCCCAACAAGAGAAACTATTTCCTTCTGGACAAGAGGATGAGACCTCTGGTGGAGCCCTAACATTCCATTGGGCATGGTTAAAGACTCAGATAAGGGACAACTTCCCAGGAAGGCAGGACCACTCATAGGAATGTGGGTTTACCTTAAGCCAAGCTAAGAGACGGGTGGAATAATTGTACTCTTCATTCCCAGAATTCCTACTTTGTAGTGCAGTATCTCACAAAGCCACAATCATGCAGCTTCTTAAGACTGCCTGCTTTACTGAACTACTAAAGAAAGAGGTAATATTTTCTTTTTCTAACTTGTTCTTTTGGGTTCCCCTATCCTTTTTCTAAAGCTCCCCTTCCTGCTGTGTGGTTGTTTTGTGTGCCATGTTGCTGAGCTGACCTTCATGCTGGCTTAACTCAAATGGCATGGAGTTTTTCTTCTCTCCTCCATTGGTCCCCACTAGGTTCTCCTCCCACTAAACAATACTCCATAGTTTCTCCTCCTAATTGCAATTTTATGGGGTTGTCTTAAAGGCAATTATAAGAAGGCTTAGCATCATAAAATTTAAATGTCACAGTTTAAATTTTTAAATAAGCTGTAGGTCACATTACCATAACTACCACATAAAAACTCCCTGTATGACAATTTTCTCCAACCATATCCTCTTTTTTAAAACTCTGTTTTCCAATCTCTAGAGTATATCTTTTTTTAATGTCATTTTTAAACATGTATCCGCCCTGCTCCCCATCCTTTCCTTCCTCCCAATCCCTCTCATTCAGCCTTCAACCTCCCCCTCCCCATCTATCCAGTCCCTCCCCAAAAGGGCAAGAACTCCTAAGATAGGACAGCTCAGCGCAGCACATCCACTCCAGGCAAGTCTGGTTTAATCATCTCAATGTCAATGTTTGGTTAGGTGTTCCTCTGCAGAGAAGGGGTTCCAAGGTGCCAGTCCATGCACAGAAACACAGTCTGATCCCACCCCTCGAGGCTCCACATACTGCCTATGACAATCGACAGTCGCCTAAGTCGCTTACCCTTGGAGGGCCTAACTTCTTTTCCCGATGGTTCTCCAGTGGCTGTTCTTGATCCAGTGAGCTCCCCAGAGCTCCAGTCAGCCATCACTGTGGGAATTTTCCTCATAATCCCTATCCCCCTGCTCATACAGACTCTTCACCTGCTCTCAGCTAGACCAGGAGCTCAGCCCAGTGCTTAACCATGGATCTCTGCCTCCACTTCTATTCTTTGTTGGATGTAGGTTCTGTGATGACACTTAGGGTGTTTACTCATTTGATCATAGGGAAAGTCATGTTTAGACACCCCCTCCACCAGTGTTTGGAGACTTTGCCAGGGACATCTGTGAATTCTTGGAGGTTTCCCTAGCACCCAGTCTCCTTCCAACCCACATTGGCTTCCTCTATCAAGATAAACATCTCTTCCAATCTCCCTCTTTGCTCCTCTCACTCAGCCATCTCCTTCATTCAAGGTTTGTTCCCAACTCTTCTTACTTGCAACACCAATTTCCTAAGGTGCTAAGGTCACTAAGGTTTGTTTTCCTAAAAGTTGCAATCTTCTATGCTTATTGATGGGTTCTGTGTTTTGGATCAAACTTATATTTGCTTTTAGAAGTTTTCCTTGGGTTCTACTCTAAGGTTGGTTTCTCCCATTTTCTGTCCCCCTTTGTATCTTCTAGGAATATGAAGTGGCTAATAACATTAAATTATCACCATTAGTGTGTCTTTCTGGATGAGCAATTGACATTATTTGATCACAGGAAGGAGCTATTTATTGCACATCCTGGAGACATCTCCCTTATACCTCAGTGTTGTTTTGAAGGTAACACACTTCTTATCATGGAGGTCCTTGTGAAAAGGACTTGACAGAATTTCTATACTGAGATGAGGTAAGGTTTCAAACAACAGCAGAAAGAGACAGAAAACAAAAATACCAAATTCTATGCCGCAGGGGCAACAGGAGAAAAATGCCAAGAGCAAGCAAACCAAAGTTAAAATAAATGCTTCAAAAATAAGAGAAATTCCCATATAAAAAGCAACCCACAATAAACCAATTGGCCACCAGCCAAATCAAAGCAAGGTCTTGGCTCCAGTATGACCCATCTCAAGCCAAGAGGTAGAAGGAGTACTGGTACTTTGTACTGATACAGGTAAGTTCCCTGGTGAAAATGATGATAACGGAAAATGGGGTCCCGGGTTAGATCACGAAAACTATAGATGCAAAGCACAGCTCTTTCTCCAAATTAAATAAAACATAATTTATTCTGAGTAAGTATTTTCCTAGGAAAAATGAACCCAGGAGGCTGCGAGTGACTTGTTAAACCATGAAAGAGTTAATGTGGATAAAAGTAAGTTATAAATTACTGTATCAACACACCTGGGAATGTCAGGGGATTTAGAGGTCTCCTCTTTAGGCTTCAGATGTTGTCTTGTCTCAATTTTAGCTTTGGGGAAGCTAGAGATCTGTTAAGATCATACCTTTTATACATTTACCTCATAGTCAAAATGTGTTAGGACAAGATACAAAGGTTAGTAAAGTGATAACTAGGATTAACATAGCTGAATATAAGTTTAATTCTAGACATGTAATTGGCCAGCTCTCAATAAGCATAAAACTCTAATTATCCAATAAGTTTATAGAATCTTCTATATAGGGATGTGGGTTTCTCATAAAAATTCAGTTCACATTGATATTACGTTTATGCAAAATAAGTGGTTTTTCCTTTGTTTTGTTTTGTTCTGTTCTGTCTTTGAGAGATGTCAGGGATTGAAATCAGGATCTTACACATAGTAAACTGGTACTGTACATCTGAGCTATTCCCTCCAGCAAAGATGTATTTTAAAGCTGCTGGTACACCTTAAGTGTTCAATAATATTGGTATGTCTAGAATTTTCTTTATAGAGTGTGTTTCAATTTTACTTCTTTGACTATGATAAAACATTCTGACAAAAGCAACCTAGAAAACAAAGTGGTTTTAGTTTTTAATTCCATGTTACACTCCACTATGGTGAGAAAGTCCAAGCAGGAATTTAAAAAACTGAGTCAAATCACTTCTACATCTAAGAGCAAAGAGAAACGGACACATACATGCTCACTTGCTTGACTGCTCAGCTTAGTTTCTCCACTCAGTTCGCAATTCCCTGCCTAGGGAATTGAGCTGCCCATAGCATATCAATTACTTTAGTCAAGATAATCTTCCACAGACATTGCTACCAGCTGATCCAATGTAAAAAATTCTGTTCCTAGGTGATTTCAGATTGAATCAAGTTGGCAATTAGAGCTAAGATAACCATCACTTGGGGGACAAGAAAGTCTCTATTCTGATAACCTGATTTAATATATATTGCTATGATGGGAACGGGGAGGGTCCACTGTAAAGAGATAATTGTGCTCCTCACTTTTGATTATCAATCAGGTTATTGTAATAATAGATCCCAAATAATTAAACTTTCCCCAGAAATATCATGTTTGGGGAAAGGATGCTAAAATTCTGGTAACAATTGGAGGAAGAACTTGCTTCTTAGAAAAGATTCCACACAGTCCCCAAGACTCATTGAGCCACTTTGCAGGACAGACCTGAGCTATTGCTTAATTACATAATGTCCTGTATTTAAACCTAAGCCTCAAGATAGAATCTCAAAGATGAACTTTAGGAATCACTGGACCCCTTTCATTTTCCTGTTTTCTAAGTGGCTAGACTGAATAATTCCCTGTTCTGGTTTTCACTATTATTTGTCACTTTAATTGATATGTTGGAGATAAGTGGCTGAGCATCTCTTGTTGATGCTGCTGTCACCCAGTACTTTGACCCTAAAATCCTCCAGTAACAACTCTGGCTAATCTAAAGGAAAAGACATCTTTTGGGATGTCAGACACTCACAAGTGAGAGATTTTTTTTTTTTTTTAAATACACATCAAGCATCAGCTGCTTTCTGTCTCTATTCAGTGAAGCAAAGATTGCCTTCTCATAAGCTCTCTTTGACTGATGCCCCCAGGCTTTGTCCTTTTTTCTTGCCAGCTTGGATGATCTTTGAAACTCTTCGAGGTCTTTTTCAACTAAAAAACTAAAATTCAACTAAAATCACAAATTAGTCCTGGCAGCTCTAATTTAAAATATGTGTGTATAAGTTTGAGTATTTGAGGCGTGATTTGGAACAATATTAATAAGCAAGAGCTATTTCTCTGAGTTTTTAAAAGTTGTTTTCTTTCACTTTTTCCTCTTCCAGAAAGAAATGGTTCTAGGTCCTTATCTCAGGCCTGGCTGAAATCCAAGCATTTAAGAGTTAACAATAGAATTTGGGGCTCAAGAAGAAACCAGTTTTACAAAGATTATCTCTGTCAGGTCGGACATAACTAAAATCCATAAACTGAAGCAAGAATGTTTATTTTTCTGGTGGAATGGTATGGATTTGGCTCTGTCTAATGTTAATTCTTGAAGTTGATGCTTTGAGGGGAGAAATAAAACTTGCTGCAGGTTTATAAGGGAGAGAACCAGGTGATTTGACACACAGATTTCAAATAGAGACAGATATTAGTTTGTCACAATTATTATTTGGATTTAATTATATGTACAAAGATTTAATCTCTACTGCCTTATAACAGGTAATTTACCTTCTTGAAATGAACTGACATAATATTTATCCAGCCTATTAAATATATTGCACAACCAATTAAAATGCTTTGGTTACAATATTAAGAGATGCTTGATCTCATAAAGCAATAATTTTGGTTTATTTAAATCAGCATTCACAGAGTTGTAAAAGAAAAATTCTATTTAGATAGAGAATTTTGTGTTGCCATCACAGACATTTTTATTAGTTGGGGTTTCCTAAAGGAACAGAACTGATAGAATGAGTAGACATATTAAGAAGTAGTTTATAAGGTTGGTGAGATGGCTCAGAGGTTAACAGTACTTGTGGTTTTTGCAGAGGATCTGAGTTTGGTTCCCAGCACCCACAGTCAGGTTGCAACCTTTTGTAACTCCAGTTCCTGGAGATTTGAACCCTCTTCTGGCTTCCTTGTGCATTTCATGTGTGTTGCCCATACACAGACGTGCAGGCAAAACACTTGTACACATTAAAAAATACTCTCTTTAAAGGAGGGAATTATTAGATTGGCTTACATGATATGATCTGATGAATCTGCATCCAGTAGCTGCTCAGTCCATGAGTCTGAATGTCTTAGCAGAGCTAATCTGGTGTTGAAGGTCTATGGAATTCCTAGGAGCTACAGAGCTTTGGAAGTCTGAAAAAGCTGGTTCTAATATAGATGAACTTGCTAGAGGGAATGAAGAGAGGCAAGCAGGCAAAAGGCAAAGTTTTATTCTTCCATTTCCTTTTATCTGGGCTGCCACCAGAAACTGCCACCCACAGTTAGAGTAGGTCTTCCCACTTGTAGTAATATGATTAAGAAAGTCCAACACAGGAGTGTCCAGCAGATTGTATTAGTTTATTCCACATCCAGTCAACAACCAAGACTAGCCATCATACACTACTCCTTGTTAACCTGGCACCCAATCATATCTCCTTATGCTTAATTTCCAAACAAAAACAGTGTCCTGGCCATAATTCCACCTAACATGTACATATCACATGTATAACTGCAAATGCATTATAAATGTACATATATAGCTATTATGATTTTTTACTACTTTTGAGATTGTAGTTTAATTACAATGTTTCTCCCTTTCGTTTCTTCCCTCAAAATCTTCCTATATATATTGTTTCTCTCATTCCTTCAAATTCATGGCTTCTTTTTTCATTAATCTTTATTGCATGTATATATATGTATTATATTTTTGTAGATTATTTAACAATCACTTGAGAAATGCTTAGTTATTTCGTGCTTCATAACATAAACATAAAATATAAACATGTGCCTCAAAGGCTCTCCTGCACTCCAGACATAAATTTTTCAGCCTCCATTGTGAATATATAGTTTAATATACCCTGGTCTTCTAGATCAATTGCCCTTTCTAATATTGTTATTTCTTTCTTAGCTTTTTGAGAGCCTCAGAAACCTAAAGTGGCCTGGGAGAGTCTTAACTTCAATTTTTATGAAATTATCTTAGTTTCTCTTCTATTGCTGTGTTAAGACATCAAGACCAAGTGTGTTAACTTATAAAAGAAAGCATTTAGTTTGGGCTTACAGTTTCTGAGGGTGAGACCATGACCGCCACGGCAGGAGTACTACCATTAGGCATGAGCATAGAGCAGTAGCAGAAAACTTACATCTTAATCTATAAGCATGGGCCAGAGGGTTAACTGCAAATCACATGCATTTTTGAAACTTCAAAGCCTACCCTCAGTGAGAGACACACCTCCTTCAACAAAGCCACACCTCCTAATACTTTCCAAACAGTTCCACTAACCAGGAACCAAATATTCAAATATATGAGCATAGAGGGGACATTCTTATTCAAATAATCTCTGGAATGAATGTTTGTTGTGTCTACTGGAAAAAACACTCTCCTTTGGAATCAAATCTTCTAGACCTGTAGGGTATAAGGTCATGGGTAAAGGAAGAAAAATTTTCCTAGTGGGTTTCTAGAGGTCATTCTCTGGGGTTACCATTCAGCAACTTTGTGGCAAAAAAGCAGCACTTTATTCTTGTTAGAATAGATATCTATTCTGTCTGTGGGTTTGCCTTCAATGCACATAATGCTTCAGCCAAAACTACCATCCATGAACTTACAGAATGTCATGGCATTTCACACAGCATAATTTCTGACCAAGCCAGAGAAGTGTACAGTGAGCCTATGTTCGTGGAATCAACTTTTAATACAATCTTCTCTACTTCCCTGAAGCAATTGGCTTAATAGAATAGTGAAATGGTCTTTTAAAGACACAGTTTCAGCAACAGTTAGGTGGTAATGGTCTGGAGGGCTAAGGAAGGCTATATATACTTTGAATCAGTATATAATGCATGGCACTGTGTCTTCTCTAGTCAGGATTCACTGGTCCATGAATTAAGGGTGTAAAATGATGTGATAGCTATTCTTTGTTGTCAACTTGACATACCAATTGAGGGAGCCTAATTTGAAGAATTGTTTCCCTAACATTGGTTTATAGACACATTTGGGGATATTTTTGTAATTGCTAAGTCATGTAGGAGATACAGTCAACCGTGAGCAGTGCTACATCTGGGATGCTGGTCCTGGACTATAACCAAAACCTGGGAGCAATGTTATTCCAAGATCTCTGCTTCATTTTCTCCTTTCAGGCTCCTGTATTGAGTTCATGCCTCGACTTTGCTCAGTGGTGAACTATTATCTGGAAGTGGAAGATGTAATAAACCTTTTCCTTCCCAAGTTGGTTTTGGACTGTTTTTATCACAGCAACAGAAACTAAACTAGAGTAGCATTGAAAAGGATCTTCTTCCAAAAGGATTCTAAAGAGAAATGCATCTATGTATGTATGTATGTATGTATGTATGTATGTATGTATGTATCTATGTATGTATGTATGTATGTATGTATGTAAGTATGTATGTATGTATCTATGTATGTATGTATGTATGTATCTATCTATCTATCTATGTATCTATATCTATCTATCTATCTATCCATCCATCCATCCATCCATCCATCCATCCATCCATCCATCCATCTATCTATCTATCTATCTATCTATCTATCTATCTATCTATCTATCTATCTATCCTTTTTCTCACAGGGTTTCTCTGTATAACACTGGCTGTCCTGAAACTCACTTTGTAGAACAGGTTGGCCTTGAACTCACAGAGAGTCCCACCATTTTCTGCCTCTCAAGTGCTGGGATTAAAGACATGTGCCACCATCACCTAGCACACTTTTATTCTTAGAAATTAGAATAACAATGCGAGAAGATAAAGTGCTTTATAATAAAATTAGCACTGTTTAATGTTTATTAAAGATCCATTCATTTGAATGGCAAGATTGCCCAGTGGGTAAGGGTGCTTTGTCACCAAGCTGTTAACTTGAGTTCAGTCCTTAAAACCCACATGGTGGAAGAAGAGAAATGACTCCCACAAGTTGTCCTTTGACTGCCACAGATATGTCTTGATTTGTGCTCGAATGTGCATGTACATAGACCCACACAACTACACCCCTCCCCCCACACATTAATTTTGTGCTATCTGCAAAAATGATAGGGGCTGAAGTGATGACTCATCAGATAAAAACACTGGCTGTTCTTCCCATACCACAGCCCAGTTTCTGTTGGAAGCCTCTTTAAAAGCCCCAGACTAGTAAAAATCTTCCTGCTATATAGGTGCTCTTCTCTCTCACTTACTAATTTATACTAAATTTCTTGCAGAAATTTACCCTTTGTTTGAAACAAACTTGAAAACCACTGGATTGGGACAGCATTTCTAGGTAACATGACCTTACACAAGTCAAGGCTTTTATATGAGGCTGATAGGCTTTCTTCCTTGGGGATGGCAGGATGTGGAATATGCAGTCAAGGCCTTTCTTTTGTGGTTATTTTTTTTAAAGCCTCAAGATTCTGGCCATGAGATGAAGGTTAAATAGTGCTAAGCTTAACTCCTTGTCTTCTCTCCATGGGTATGATATTCCCTCTTTTCTCTCTCTCCATCGTGGCTCCCTCAGAGAAGCAGGGTGACTCCAGTTCAGGTTTGAGGGAAGGGAAGGATCAAATAGAGCAGCTTGGCATGGAAGGGCCTGCAGACCCTGACAAAACTGAGGGCTCCAGCACTGCCTTAGACCACATAGTCCCTAGATGGAGACAGTTGTTTTTCAAAATGGGTAAAAGGGCCATACAAAGCTACTAATGTTAATCAGTTTGAACTCTTTTTAGCAACTTTATTTCGAAGACTCTTAAATTCCTGCCAATACAGAGAGTCACAGATCTGTCTGTAATCTGGCACTTCTCCTCTGCTTTCTCCTTCCCAGTTTCTCTATATACTCTCAAAGCAACAACAGCACTTATGGATATTGGGAACACTTCTCCATTCCTTTGCTTCTTTCATGGGTTCCTTTGCCAGAAACAGCTTATACCTAGGAGCTGAGTTGAGATCAAAGCAAGATTCAGATGACACTGTTGTTCCTGGCTAAAATTGGTGGTGAAATTTATGAACATCTCTCCTTGAATAAAGACTATTCAATTCTTTTCTCCTTTGTGTTTCCTTGCTTTGTTATTTCAGGCCTACATGCCCAAGCCACATGTACTATCTCTTGCTAGATCCATGCTCATGTCTATTTGTACATTCCAAAGGATTTATCTAATAGTCACAAAGATGTTAGGTCAGGTACAGAGAATAATGGCTAAAAAGAGGACTACAGATGGCCCAAGACATGTAACATTCCAAACTCTCCACACTAATTGAAGTTCTAACTAGCCAATAAGTGTTGTGGAAGGCCCAGTCTTTGATGCAGTTTCTTTCAGGCCATTTATTTTTTGAGACAGCTCTCTATGTAGCTCTGGTGCTCCTTGAACTTGATGTGTAGCCCAGGTTGACCTACAAACTCATAGAGATCCACTTACCTCTGCTTCCTGAGTGCTGGAATTAGAGCCAAGCACCATCTTGCCCTTGCCCAGAATGTTTGTTCACTATAGAAACTTGTGGGAATCAGTTCTTTCTTCTACCACATGGCTTCCAGAGACTGAATCTTGATAATCAGGCTTGGCAATTAACTCCTTTTTCTGTGTGATATGTTTGACTTGCATGTTGAATTATTTTTATTCTTCAAGTATATAAATGCCATAATGCAAAGCTTGGGAGAACCGTTCCAAGCTCATGCCTTTTACACTCTCATTACTAATATGTTCATGTGTTCCAAGTTGTACCACAAGTATTCCTAACTGTCTACAAGATTCTAACCATGGCTCTTCTGTCCCTTTTTTTGAGCCTTCACTGAATAATACTCACCCAAATGCCAGCCTGGGTCCTCAAGACTGAGGCTGGCAGGAAGATACCCACAGCCTGTCCCATGAGCAGGTATGTGGTGGAAATGTGGGAGAGATGGAAACTAGGAATGGTTCATATGCTGTGGAAAGAGGCAGAACGAAAGAAGTGAAGACTTCTATAGGCTGAGGTGGGAGGCCTTCTTGCCACTCATGGTCAGGTGATGTTTAGGCCCAGGCTGCTGCCAAAGGTCATGTCTGGGTCCATGGTCCTACAATAGCCAGAGTCTGTGTAGCCATCTATGGCTCATGTTGCTTCAAAGGCCACAAGGATGTCCAGTGTCTGCGTTGCCACCAGTGGTTATGTGAGTGCCCAAGAGCTGTACTGCTGATGAAGCCACAGTTATCTTTGTTGCCTGTGCTGCCACTCAGGGCCATGGTGTTGTTCAGACCTAAGCAGCTGCAAGGACTATATCTGGATCTGTGACCAAGATATGATTACCTACCTGGTACCATGCTGGTGCTCACAAACATGCTGAATTCATTGCCATACATATCTAAGTGGTATGTACTGCTATCCAGTGCCATGGTGACATCTAGGCCAGGACTTAAGCTGGGAGCCATAATCCATGGCTCTACTGCAGTCAGGGTCTGTGATAATGTCCATGGCTACTGTTGTCATGAGGGCCGTGTGGATTCCTAGGGTCTGGACTACTACCTGGCATTATATTGGTGTCTTACGGCCACGTTACCATTGGGCCTGAACTGGGTGGCCTGTGCTGCCACCTGGGGCCAGGGTGACTTCCACACCCCAGCTATTGCCAAGAACCATGTCTGGGTTCTTGGTCCTACTGAAGCCGTGGTCTGTAATGAACTCTACAGCCCATGTTGCCACCAAGGGCTATGTTGATACCTGGGGTCAAGTCAGTCACCTTAGTTCATGTTGGTGTCTGAGGGACATGCTACAAGTGGGGCTATGCAGATCTCAGTGGCCTGCACTGCTACCTGATCCCATGGAGATGACCTGCCCAGAACTGCAGCTGAGGGCCATCTCTGAATCTGTGGGCCTACTGCAGCCAGGGTCTGTATTGATGTCCAAGGTTCCTATTACCATTGAAGGCCACATGGATGCCAGAGGTCTTGAAGGCTATTAGTGTCCAAGGGCCATGCTCCTACTGGGGCCATGCCGATCTGAATGGTCTACACTGCTACCTGAAGCAACGGCGACATCCAGAACTGGCTGCTATGGAGGACCATGTATAGGTCTGTGGTTTCACCACAGCTGAGGTCTGTTCTGCCCCCAAAGGTTACATGGAAGTCTAGGTTTGGGGCCACAACCTATGGTCTGGTTGGTGTCTGGGACCATGCTGCCACCAGAGCCATCTTAATCTGAATGATCTGTGCTTCCTCCCAGAGCAACAATGTCATTCAGGCTCAAGCTGCTGCAGAGGGCCATGTCTGTGTCCACGGTCCAGCTGCAGCTGGGGTCTATGTTGATATCTGTGGTTTGTGTCATATCAGGGGGCCATGGAAACTGTGCATGAAGAAATCAGAGAGCCATCTTGAGCCAGCCCTGCCCTTTTCTGTTCCTAGGCTATCTGGCCCTGTCCCTCACTGGCTACAGCAGCAAAAGAGCTGGCTCTGACCCTCATGAGATTGCTGGGCCTCCTGCACTCAGAAAAGATGGTACCACATCTCACCATGGTCTGGGAACATCTGACATTGATGACAATGGGCATAGGGGAGCTAGCTCTGCCCCTTGCGGGGGTTCTGCTCTGATAGCCTGAACTGACCAGCTCAACTACCTACCAGGCCCACATCTAGTTGGCCCACTCTATCATCTGCCTTATCTAGGACATGCTGGAGATCATGGACTCTGTGGGATGATAGCCTTAGGATCTCCATGACTCAGGTGGTCAAAGAATGCCAGAGAGGAGTTTTTATGGTGGTGTGCCAGAGGCCTTGGACCAGACCAATGACTCACTGTAATGAACTAGTAAATAAACAAGTAAAACTAACTAGACAAAGGGTATACTGTGACACACCGCATCTCCCAATGTCACCAGGACAAATGAAGAGGTGTTGGAGAGGCAGGAAAGATGAAGGAGTAAAGAGGGTTTTTTTTAATTTGTCTTGTTTTGATCTGATTTTTTTTAAAAAAAAATTATTGAGTTCTGCTGCAGGGGGTAAGATATGGGGGGCTGAGAAGTGAGCAAGGAATTAGGGTACATGATTTGAGATTCTAAAAGAGTTAATAAAGAAATTGTGTTCATTGTGCTTTATAGTCTAAGAAGAACTTAAGCAGCAGTTGTTGCGAATGAGAAGAACTAAACTTGGAGATATACTCCAGGTGGGGTCAGCCTAGGGGCCACCTGTTCTCTAACTCCTAATTGTTTGAACTTGACAGTAAAAGGGGCTTTCTTGACACCAAATGCCTAATGTCTATTCCTCACTACCAACATTAGATCAGATCAGCTTAATTGGAAGATATTTCTTCCTGGTGGCCAGAGACAGTCAGAATCAAAACACCAGATCATTAAACAGGGTGTATCCAGGGAAAATGTTCAGAGTTTTCACATATAAAATGACCAGCAGAATGTTTCTTAACATTTGTGCTATTTTTAATCAGTACTATTCAAATAAATTACCTGCCACTTCAACATACTTGCTATGTGAGACACCACTGGTCTATATATACTTGCCTTTACTACATAAGTGTGTGTGTGTTTCTGTGTGTGTGTGTGTGTGTGTGTGTGTGTGTGTGTGTGTGTGTGAGAGAGAGAGAGAGAGAGAGAGAGAGAGAGAGAGAGAGAGAGAGAGAGAGAGAGAGAGAGAGAGAGACACTTGCACAACAGAAAATCAGTCTGTCCATTATTTGAAACATTGAAACTTCAGATTTGAAATTGAGACTATAATGGGCATGGTGATGATTGCCTGTGATCCACTCTAGGAAGCAGAAGCAGAAAGATCATGAATTTGAAACCAGCCTAACCATCACAGAGCCTGCCTCAAAGCTAGAAACCAAAGAGGAGTCATTTGTGCCAATCTATGCCACAGTAAGTAAAAGTGAAAGAGTATAGAGAAATGTATCTATTTAACCAATATGCCAATACTGGGAATGGGTGGCCCCTCAAAACTGCAGTACCTACATTAGTATTTGAAACAAACTTGAAGACAGAGATTTTTCTAAGAGACTGATTTAATCAGTCTGGAGAAAACCTAAGGAAATTTTCTGTTTCAAAGCTTCCATCTTCTAATTTTCTAAGATCCTTAGTGATCTTGGTAGGACAATGGGTAGAAAAATATTGGTTAAATCTTGTGCTATGAGTAATTATAATTCTATCTAGTTTATGATATTTAAACATTTCCAGGGTAGAAAATGTCTTTTTTTTGGAGGGTTAAGTTCAAGAGAGATATGCTGTTAAAACACACTCTTTTGCAAGTCTATTTCTGTTAGTTATGAAAGTAGAGACATTACATAGATGCTTACCTTTAGAAATTAGAATACCACCTGAAGTGAGGCAGAAGTAACACATCCTTTAATTTCTCTACTCTGTCTACTTTGCACAGAACAAGTAGCAAAACCATTTCTTACTTCGGGCAAAGCACCATTTACATTGCTCTCTTATACTATTTCTAAACATTAGCTAAATGGTTTTAGTTCGTGTTTTTATTCTGTTTTAGCATATGCCATACTGTCAATATGTAATGTGGATGGTCAGCTGTTATATTTTATCTCTTACAGCTGCTTTCTCTCAAGAGGGGGTAATGAAGCTTCTCTCCCCCCCCCCCAGCATATGTTTCACATGATGGAGACCAGGCGTGATTGCTTATTTGGAGTACTCCTTGTGCAAATTCTTTACACATACTATAGTACTCTTAAATTTCAGGTAGGTTCTTATTATCTTCTGAGGCATTTATCCTAATACTAAAACTCCTCTCGTACCTGTGATATCTGAAATAGTATACTTAGCACTTTAGGTGGGGATAAAGTTATTGGAGAAAAATATTTAATCCTTACTTAGTCTTCAAAATTGTGTCTTTAATGGCCTGCAAATGGGTGGTAGAAGAGATAGTGACATATGTGTGGATTCACCATGGCCATATACTGGTGCTTGAAACTAGTCAAAGAGATTTGAGGAGCCAGATATGGTGGCACATGCTTATAAATCAAGGATGGGGCCAGAAAAATAGGACTGGTACCAAACCACATCACAATGCATACCCTAGGAAGCCAAGTTAAGTGTCCTGTCCCCGAGAAGCCAATTAAAACAGCCAAATTAAAAGCGCTTGCTGCTTTTGCAGAGGACTTGAACTAAATTCAGTTTCTAGCATGACATTGTAAACCACCTGTAACTCCAGCTCCAGGGGATCTGATACCCTTTCTGGCCTCCATTGGTGCAAACACATAAATTAATCATAAAATAAATATAAAACACTTAGACATTTATTGGCTGAGAAGATGGTTGTGTGAAGAGTGCTCAGAATCTCATTCCTAGCTCTGTAGCAGAACACTAATACAGCCTTTCTTCCCTTCTGCCCACATTTCTCATGGGTCCCACACTATCCCCTACTAGCCTCCCTTCCTCAACTCCCAGGTTTATCCCAGCCCCCAGCTCCAGCAGACATCTCCTGCTAACCCACAGGCCATGCCTTCCAGAAAACCAGGTAAGCTGCCTGCAGATCTCTTCCTCCTCTGTTCTCCCCCATCCAATCCCCTAGTCTCATCGCCATTTCTAAGGGAGAATACCTGGGGGCCTTACCTGCACCTGTTCCCATCTCCTGTGGATCCCTCAAATTTTCCCATTCTAACCTTCCTCCTCTCACTTCTTGCTTTTGGTAACCTAAACCTGGAAGATACCCCTGCTCCATCCCCTGCCAGAGAAACGAGTAGGTTGTCAGGGGATGCACAGCTCTCCTAGTGCTCCCCCAGTACCAATCCCTCCAGTCTCATCCCCAGCTCTGTAGAAGAACACCTGCTGTGGTCTTCTAATGCTCTCTGACCTCATGCCCAATCGATCACAAAAATCTTTTCTTCCAACGTTTCTTCCCCCAACTCACCCCAGTATCCGAGCTTCCAACATCAGCAGGAACATCCAGGGAACACACCAGCTGAACAGGCCAGGAAAATGGCTCCACAAACAATTTCCTATCATGCATCACATAACCACCAACTCTCCTAAAGTCCAGGGAGGAAGCAGAAATCAAAGGGAAAAACCACTCACCCAACAAAGACAAAACAAGAAATTTGCACCTAGAACTATATAATTACCCCAATTCCAGATGTTTAGACATCACTGTAAAACCACAACCAATAACAGACAGTAAAATATATTTTCACTGGAGCCAAGTAATCCTATCACAGCAGGCTTGAATATTCCAACATAGCTGAAGCATAAAAAAAAGACCTAAAAACCTGTGTGAAGATGATAGAGGACCTTAAAGAAGAAAGTACTAAATCCCTCGAAGAAATGGAGAAAAAGACAAAGTAAAGAGATGAATAAAACTGTTCAAGACCTGGCCATGGAAGCATAATCAATGGAGAAATACAAACTGATGGAATTTTATAAATGAAAAATTCATAAATTTGAACTAGAACTATAGAGGCTTCACCAACAGAATAAGAGACATGGAAGAAAAAATCTCCGGTGTTAAAGATGAAAAAAATGGATATATCAGTCAAAAAATGTTAAATCTAAGAATTCCAGTACATAAAACATCCACAAAATCTGGAACACTATGAAAAGACCAAATCTAAGAATAATGAATAGAGGAAGGGGAAGAAACACAGCTTAAAGGCACAGAAAATATTTTCAATGAAATCATTGATAATTTTCCTAACCTAAATAAAAAGGTGACAATTGTGATGGTTAAAGAAGCTCCACCTTATGCTAGGCATCCATCTTGATACCAGTGTTTTGTCTCTGATTCCAGCCCCTGGAAGATAAGTTCCCAGTAACCCTGACTCAGTGACCACCACCCCAAAATCTACAGCTGTGACTATCTACTTGTTATGATATGGTTAACAACTCTTTTTGGCTTCTGTAACTTGTTTACATAGATACCCAAAGATTGTTTGGGGTCACTTAACATGGGAGAACAAAGCAATTTTTGCTTGCTTGCATAGATCTGGAAGATCTTCTTGTGATTTTTGCCCCTTAAAAATCCTTCACTCACACTCTTCCGTTTTGGAAATCTCAAATTTGGCTCAGACATTTTTTTTATCCTACTAGCACCTAATCATTAGATCTTTTAATTATAATTGAATGGAGTCTATGGTGCTTTTCCAGGGTACAAGAAGAATACACAACACCGAATACACTGGACCAAGAAAGAAAGTCCCTTTTAATATAATAATCAAAACATTAAACATACAGAAGAAAGAACAGTAAAAATCTGTAAAATAAAAAGACCAAGTAACATATAGTTCAGACCTATTAGAATTATGTCTGACTTCTCAGTGGAGACTCAAAAAGACAGAAGGGGCTAGACAGATGTACTGCAGACTCTAGGAGAACAACCCAGACTATTATACTTTGCAAAGCTTGCAATAACAATAGATGGAAAAAATAAGATATTCCATAATAATGCCAAATTTAAGCAGTATTCATCTACAAATACAGCCCTACAGAATATGCTAAAAGGAAAACTCCAACCTAAGAAAATTAAATATAACAATGAAAACACAGGGACTAAATAATCCCAGCCACCAAAATAAAAGGAAGGGGAACATACACAAACACACACACACACACACACACACACACACACACACACACACACACACACACACACACAATCACCACTACCATCAACAAAAGAGTAGGAATCAACAATCATTGGTAACTGATAGCTGTAAGCAACAGTGGTATCAATTTCCTAATAATAAAGACACCAACTAACAGAATAGATGGGGAAATAAGATCCATCAGTCTTCTATAGACAAGAAACATACCTCAATATCAAAGATAGATATTACCTCAGTGTAAAGGGTTAGAAAAAGACATTCTAAGAAAATGGACCTAAGAAATAACTTGGTGTATCTATTTTATGTCTAATGAAGTATACCTCAAGCCAAAACTAATCAGAAGAGATAGAGAAGGACACAATATACACATCAAAGGAAAAATGCACCAAGAGGACATTGCAATACTTAATTAATATTTATGCCCCAAACATGAGAAAACTCAACTTTGTAAAAGAAACACTACTACACTTTAAATCACATATTGACACACACAAACACACACACACACACACACACACACATAATTATAGTGGGAGATGTCAGTACCCCCCCCACTTTTGCTAATGGATGGGTTATCAAGATAATAGCTAAACAGGGAAATGTTGGAGCTAACTAATATTACAAACCAGATGGACCTAACAGATATTTACAGAACATTTTACCAAAATATCAAGAACATATTTTCTTCCGCAGCACCTCATGAAACTTTTTCCAAAATTGTTAACATACTTGGACACAAAGAAAATCACAATAGATACATGAAATAACTCCCTGCATTCTATCAGATCACCACAAATTAAAGCTGGATATTAGCAACCAAAGGAAAAATAAGAAAGCTTATAAACTCATGGAAACTGAACAACTCACTACTGAATGAAAATGGTTCAAGACAAAGATTAGGAAAGAAATTAACACTCATGGGTATATACCCAAAGGATACTTCATCCTACCACCGGGATACTTGCTCAACCATGTTCATTGTTCTCATCATAATAGATTGGAAACAATCTAGATGTCCATCAACAGAACAATGTATAAAGAAAATGTGGTACAATTACACAATGAAGCTCAGCTCTTCAAATGACATCATGAAATTTGCATATAAATGGACAGAACTGTGGGAAAAAATCAGCCTGAGTGAGGTAACCCAGACCTAGAATGACAAATATGGCACGTACTTACTAATATCTGAATATTAGACATTAAATAAATGATAAAAAGCTATAATACATAACCCAGAGAGATTAGGCATAGAGGAAGGGACCACACATCAATGTCCTTGGTGAAGGTAAAATAAATTTTTTGAGTGTACTGTAATGGGTAGTGGAAAGAAAGGAAAGATCAGAGAGGAATGGAGAAGGGAGAAGGGATTGAGGGACAGGGAAGAAAAATACAGATAAAAATGAAGTGTTGTTGGTTTACGTGTTGTTACATTGTAAATAATTGTCAGCCTACTAGTTTAGTAAAAACGCTGATTGGCCAAAGGCAGACAGGAAGTGTGGGCAGGGCTACCAGACTAAGAAAATTCTAGGAACAGAAAGAACAGAGCAGAAATGCCACAGAGAAGCCACAGAGACACCATGATGAGATGCCAGCAGATGCAGAGGAAAGAGGTTGAAATGCTGGTTGGTGGAGAGGTTGGATGCTGAATCACAAGTATCCTTTTAGTTTAAGAGCAAGAGCTAGCAAGTTATATGCCTGGGCCCCAGGTCAGTCAGTGTACAGTTAATATAAGCATCTGTGTGTTTCAGTGGGACTATGGGACTGTGGGTCTGAAAGTCTGGGCCACCAGGCTAGGCTGGAAAGTCTGGGCCAGAAACATAATACAACAATGAAGGGCATTTAAGGGGCTGTATAAAAAACTAATGTAGTGGAAACTTCCTATAATATATGTGGGCTATCCTAGTAAAGTCTCCCAATAATGAAGGAGATGAAACCCCACCTGGCTACTTCTTGTTACCTAATGAAAATTCCAGTAGTGGGAGAGTTACATCCAATTCAGTTCTTGGCAAAAGTGTTCCCAAGGAAATCCCTAAATAACCCAAGCTGTTGCTCTCCACAAATTGACAGTAAGACCCTATTGCTGAGGACAACATTCACACAACTCATTGAACATGGTCAATCTGGTGCCTCCATAGGACCTCTACACCCATGTTCTAGTGCATTTGACAAGAAAAGATACTCTGCAGGCTACAAAAAGAGACATAAACTCCAACCAAACCATAAAACCTATAATCTGTCCTGCCTGCAAAATATGCTTAGGGCAATGGTGGCACAAACCTTGTGGCAGTAGCAACTGATGTTCTAATTTGACTTTAGGCCCACTCCATGATATGAAGCCCATAGCTGATGCTACCTGGATAACCAGGAGCCAGAGACTAGATAACCAAGAGACCTAGAAAAAAACAAGTGCTACTAGTGAAAAAAATAAGGTAAAAATAAAATGACTCCTAGTGACATTCTGTTATACCATAGATCAGTGCCTTATTCAGTCATCATCAGAGAGGCTTCCTCCTGTTAGCAGATGGGAACAAAATATATAGAGACTCTCAGCCAGACATTGCACACACACACACACACACACACACACACACACACACACACACACACACACACACACAGAGAGAGAGAGAGAGAGAGAGAGAGAGAGAGAGAGAGAGAGAGAGAGAGAGAGAGAGAGAGAGAGACCTTGGAATGCACAGCTCCAAATTTGATGTTTCTATTAAATCCCTCCCCTCAGAGTTCAGGGGGCTCCACAAAAGAAGAGACAGTAGGAGTACAAGAGACAGAGGACACCAGGGAATAAGGCTCTCTGAATCATTGGAGCAAAGGGTCATATGAACTCACAGAAACTAAAGCAGAATGCACAGGCCCTGCAAAGGTCTGCACCAGGTCTTCTGTGTATATATCATGGCTTCTAGTTTTTTTTTCATGGGATTCCTGAATATGTGAATGAGTGGGTCTCAGACTCTGATTCTTGCACCTTCTTGAGTCTCTTATTTTTCTGTTGACTTGCATTGTCCAACTTTGACATGATGGTTTTTGTTTTGTCTTAATATTTTTATATTCTTATATTTTTTTTATCACTTAGTTGTTCTTTTCTAATTAGAGACATAAAGGGAGTGGATGTGCATTGGTGAGGAGGTGAGGAAGAACTGGGAGAAGAAGAAGATGAGAAATTGTATTCAGCAAATTATATTGCATAAGAAAAGAATCTATTTTTAACATAGAGGAAAAAAAAGCAAAAGTGGCAACAATTAAAGAATAAAATATCCATTCATTTGAAAAACTGTGTATAATTGCTCTTGCAGAGGACCCAAGTTCAGTTCACAGCACTCATGTTGGGTGGCTCCCAACTGCCTGTAACTCTAGGTCCAAGAGATTTGAGAATGTCTTCTGGCATCCATGGCACCTGCATGCCTGTGCACATATCTACAAATACCTAATTTAAAATCCTTGACTTTATTTTTGAATCCCGATATTCCATATTGTGTTTGATGTATTTGTAAAGCTTTTTTTCTTGATCTTTGTAGTTGGATTGTTGAATTTTTCAGTTTCATCTTCATGACAATTTGTTCTCTTCAATATTTTCATCTCTTTACTGAATTCTTTTTCCAAATCTTGGATTGTCTTCATCATTTCCATCAGTCTTATACTCATGGTACTTTTGAGGGAAGAGGAGCATTTCTCAGACATTTTTTAAGTTCATTAACTTCTTTATGTCTTCTTTAAGTTCCTTGCTTTCTTTGATGAAGTTTATGATTGTTCTTATAAATTCTGTGTCCTTGGGTTCATCTAGGTAGTTAGTTTTTAAGGCAAATATTTCTACTGAAGTGGTAGGTTTTGTTGGGGACATACTGCCTTAATATTTAATATTATTTATACTTTTATGTTGAGATCTGGGCATGTGGACTTCTCTCAGATGGACAAAGCAGATTGGCATAGAAAGATGTGTGAGTCATTTTGTGCCTGTTGGTTGGATACAGCTTTGGTGAACTGGAGTTGGTTGGACACAAGGGCTAGAATATAGGATGTGCATCCTAGTCCAATCTTTGCGTACAGAGCTAGATCTTTGGGGAGTGAGTAGGCAGCATGGATGGAAGGATCGAAAAGATTCATCTGGTTACACCCTAGAGAAAACTATATAGGAACTGTCTTATGGAGAGGTTAGATATTCAGTGTGAAAGGCCTGTAGGTCAAAGGCAGGTGGGGTCTTGTCAGAAGCTTAGGGGTTGATTGTGTCACAAGTAGGGGTGGCCAGTGTGGGCTAGGACACTGGATATGGGACCTGAGTCAGATCTTGGGGTGTGGGGAGGTTTTTGGAAGGGAGAACCAGAAGGACTCACCTGATTACACCCTGGAGAAGGATGTAGAAGATATGGATTGGTGGAGAGGTTGGATGCTGAATCACAAGTGTCCTTTTAAAATAATGATATTTCTGGGCTGGAGAGATGACTCAGTGGTTAAGTGCACATGCTCTTCTCCAGTGCCCATCAGGAAGCTCATAACAACCTGTAACTCCAGTTCTAGGAAGATCTGATGCCTCTGGCTTCATCAAGCATTGTACTCAGGTGCACATTACAGTCCTTACACATGCACATAGTTTTAAAATATCTTTAAAACAGCTTATCTTCAGTCAGGACAGTTACAGGAAGATTGACAAAGTCAAAGCCAGCCTCACCTATATAGCAAGTTCTATGCTAACCAGGGATATATTGTAATTGCCCATATCAAACAAAGGAGTGGTATTGGTGGTGTTAAATTATTTCATTTAAGACAATACTCAGAGATGCATATATCATATATCATTGAGACAAAGGTAACACAGGAAAGTTGGAAAGCAAATACACAATGCCAAGTGTTAGTATCTTCACATTTACTTACCTTTGTTATCTTTCTTTAATATATACTTAGTATACTTTGTCCATGTGTAAGTCAAGCTGAGAGAGGAGAAGAAAGGTTAAAAGTGTTTCCTTCTGGAAGGACTGACATTGTGAATTGAAACTTCAATGAAATATGGTTCAATGGCATAACATGGGCCTTTCTGTCAGAGTAACATCGAAGGCCCAAAAAGAAAAAGCTATTATTTCCTACTCAAATCAAGGGAATCTATCTCAAGATGGAAATATGCCACTGTCCCCTTCCTTAAGAGTTAATCCAGCTAGGTAAGCCAATCACCTGGCCAAGGTATCACTCTCAGTAAAGTTGGTTTACCTTAATTCATGTAAAAGAGATGCACAGAATGATTGCCCCTTTAATGATATAATATACTTTTCTTCCCCACAATTCTCACCAGTTAGCACCCAGAACCTTTGTTTTTTTCCTCCTACCTGTCTTTAAGTTTTGAATTCAAGGAAAAGCCTAAGTATGCATTTTCTGGTACTTTAGGCTTTTTTTAAACTAACTCTCTCTCTCTCTCTCTCTCTCTCTCTCTCTCTCTCTCTCTCTCTCTCTCTCTCTCTCTCTCTCTCTCTCTCTCTCTAATGCTTATCTAGTTGATTGCCAAGTGGCTGACCTTCCTGAGGGCTTAAGGTAAATGGTACTGCCTTTAGTTTATCTTTTCCATATCCCTCCTCAGGCAGCTGTCAAGATCTACAACTTGCCTACCCTAAGGTTTTTCTTTTTTCTCAATTTGAGTCTGTTCTTAAATGCTTTTATCAATGAGGCTAAGAAAGCTAAGAAGAGACTGATTTTTTTCAGTACCATAAGGTTACTATTACAGGACTCCTTAAGATTTCTGGTAACACTTATGATATTCAGCTAGTTGGGTTTTTTTGTTTGTTTGTTTGTTTTTTTGGTTTTTTTTTTTTTTTTGTCCCTTGGGCTTTCAAAGATCTTGTCTTCAGGGAGAAAGTACTCGTGACTGTGCAAGTCCCAAGAACAAACTTACACAACATTATTTTTAATATAAAAACACTACCCATGCTTCAGAGGGAATGTAAGATAGTTTCTTTAGAAGTCAAATGTGAATGACTACGGCTGGGGAACAGAATTCAGGTTCTATGAAATATCATATTACAACATGGTGATAGTTTCTAGAAAGGCCACATGGCTGGAGGGGCTGCACCCTCAGCCAGCTATCCTACTGCCATTCTTGGAAATGTTTTTACTGTCTGGATAACTGTTCTGATTACTATTTCCAACCATGAGTCAGTCCCTGGTCTAATTCTTTGCATGGGACCCAAGAACCTGGTGTGCTAGTTGGTTTTTGTTCACTTTACACAAACCTAGATATTTCTGGGAAGAGGATTGAAATTAAGCAAGTCAGTATGGCATTTTCTTGATTGATGACTTGATGTGGTTGGGTCAAACCTATGGTGAGGGGAGTGCCAGTCCTGAGTGGTTGGTCCTGATTGCATAAACAAGAAAGATAAGTAAGCCATGAGGAACAAGCCAGTAAGCATCATTCCCCCATGGCTTCTGCTTCAGTTCCTGCCTCCAGGTTCCTTCCATGACTTCCCCTAATCACAGTGTGACCAGACAGTTGGAGGCAGAAACAAACCTTTTCCTTCCCAAGTTGCTTTGCCGGTGATATTTTATTACAACACTAGATACTACACCTAAGACACCTGCATAGTTCAGCATGTGGACTGAAACTCAGATCTGTACCTAGTATATCACCTAACATTATTTCTGACAGGGGTAGAAACAGAAGGCCAGAGTTGTAAGAAATCAGGATTCCGTAAGTTTATGAGCATAATCAAATTTTGTTTCACACTATGCATGCTATGTAATTTTAAAAAATAATTTGGGTAATAAGATTCAACCCAAATCTTTGAGTAGCTATTAAAGAGTAAACTTCATTCTGCTTGCTAGATGTGGACATTGCTTTTTTCCCAGTACCATTTATTTAGAATATTGTCACTATTCTGGTATGTATTGGTAATGTGTGTTAAATAACTAAAGGCTGCAGTTATGTGCACTCATGTATGGATCTTATTTTGGTTTATTTGATCTCCATGTCTATTTTTTGTGTCAATGATATGCCAATTTTAGTACTATAGGTCTATAACCTGTATTGGAATGAAAAGTAATTTTTTGGCTCAGGATTGCTTTGGCTACTCAGGGATTTTTGTGGTTACACACACACACACACACACACACACACACACACACACACACACACACACATACACACACACACACACACACACACACACACACACACACACACATATGTAACTGTGAAGAATGTTGTGGAAATTTTGATTGGGATGGTATTGAAACCTATAAAGTGCTTTTGGTAGATGGTCAATTTTACAATACTAATTCTACTAATCCATGAATATGGAAAGTCTTACCACCTCCAGTATCTTCTCTCTCTTGATTTAGAGATTTAAATTTCCTATTGTAGTTCTTTCAGCTCTCCCTGTTTAAGTTTATTCCTAGATATCTTTGAGCCTATTGTGAATATGAGTGTCCCCATGATCTCCTTTGTAGCCTTTTATTGTTAATATATATATAGAAAGACTACTAAGTTTTATAAGTAGATTTTTTTAGGCTGTAACTGTGATGAAACTGTTGATCAGTTCTAAAAAACTTTTGGTGGAATTTTACAATCTCTTACATATAACATATCATCTACAAAATGAGATAATTTGACAAATAGGAAAACTGAATGTGTGTGTGTGTGTGTGTGTGTGTGTGTGTGTGTGTGTGTGTGTGTGTGTGTGTGTGTGTGTGTGTGTGTGTACAGTCTATTTGGGTCACAACATCTGTTAGATTCCTTACTTATCTGTTGAGTTTCTGTCTGGTTGACCTATCCAAGGGAGAAAGTAGAGTATTGAAGCCTTCCACTATTATTGTGTGGGGTTTGATGTGAGGTTTAAGCTTTAGTTGTGTTTCTTTATATATGTAGGTGCCCTTATGTTGGGGGCATAAATATTCAGGATAGAGACTTCATCTTGGTGGATTTTTCCTGAAATGAATAAGTAATATGTATCCTGGTCTCTTTTGATTGATTTTAGTTTGAAGTCTATTTTGTTAGATACTAGGATGGCTTTACCAGATTGTTTCTTTAGACCATTTGATTGAACAGTCTATACAATCCCTTTATACTGAGCCTGTTTCTGTCTTTGAAGTTGAAGTGTGGCTTTTATAAGCAGTAGTAGGATGGCTTTTGTTTTTTTTAATCCATCATGTTAGGATGTGTCTTTTTATAGGTGAATTGAGTCCATTGATACTAAGAGATATTAATGACCCATGATTGTTATTTCCTGTTATTTTTGGTGGTAATGTGTGCCTATCCCTTCTTTGAGTTTTTCTTCTGTAGATTATTGTTTGTAGTTTCATGGGTTTATCAGGTTTCCTTAGATTCAAGTTTTTCTTCTAGTGATTTCTGAAGGGTCGGATGTGTGGATAGGTATTGTTTAAATCTGGCTTTGTCGTGAAATATTTTGTTCACTCTACTTATAGTGATTGACAGTTTTGCTGGGTATAGTAGTCTGGGTTGGCAGCCATGCTCTTTTAGTGTCTGTATAACATCTGACCAGGACCTTCTTGCTTTCATTGTGTCCATTTAGTAGTCTGGTGTTATTCTGATGTGTCAGCCTTTACAGGTAATTTGACCTTTTTCCTTTGCAGCTCTTAGTATTTTTAATTTGTTCTGTTGGTTTAGTGGCTTGATTAGTATGTGGCGAGTAGACATTTTTGGGGGTCTAGTCTATTTGTTGTTCTGTAAGCTTCATGTATCTTTATAGGCATTTCCTTCTTTAGGTTGAGAAAGTTTTCTTCTATGATTTTGTTGAACGTATTTTCTGTGCCTTTTAGCTGGTATTCTCCTTTTTTGATTCCAATTATTCTCAGGTTTGGTCTTTTCATGGTGTCCCAGATTTCCTGGACATTTTGTGTTATTACTCTTTTGGTTTATGTTTCCTTTAACTGATGCATCTATTTCCACTATTGAATCTTTGACTCCAGAGATTCTCTCTTCCATCTCTTACATCCTGTTGGTTATGCTTGTAACTGTAGTTTCTGTTCATTTCTTCAGATTTTTTATTTCCAGCTTTACCTTGGTTTGTGCCTTTATTATTGCTTCTATTTCAATTTTTAATTCCTAGAATATTTCTTTCTTCTGTTTACTTTCTTTTTCTTGGTTTTCTTTATTCTCTTTCAGGGATTTGTTCACCTTTTCCAATTTTTTGTTTGTATTTTCTTCTATTTCTTTAAGGGAGCTTTTTATATCCTCTTATATTATTATCTTCATAAAGTTGTTTTTAGGTCGTTTTGTTCTGTTTCCTCTCATTGTTATGCTCAGGCCTTTTTGTAGAACCACCTGCTTCTTCTGGTGGTATCTTGCTGTTCTTTGTGTTGTTATATGTATTTTTTCACTGACACCTGCCCATTGCTTCCTTGGTTCACTCTTAGTCAGCTCTTGGTCCATTCTTAGACAGTTGTGAGCTGGGGGCTGTGTGTCTCCAGTAATTGCAGGGATTGCTCTTAGTTGGCTTTTAGTTGGCTATAGGCCAAGGAGCTTTGTGTCTCCAGTTGTCACAGGGGCTGTACTTCGTAGGGTCTTAGTTGGCTCTTAGCTTCTTGGTCAGCTCTAGACCAGGAGGCTTCAGGGTCTCCAGTTGTTGGTGTGTGATGATGCAGATTGCACTTTGGGCATGGTTTGGCCTGTAGGATGTCCCTCCAGTTGTGTTTTGCTGGGGATTTGGCTTGGGGGTTCTCTCCCAGCTTACTTTGTTTTGGGGCATAGCTGAGTGTGGTTGGGGTACTGGGGGCTGTGTCCTCAGTCTGGTGTTCAGAGACCATGGTCTCTGCTGGGCCTGGGGGTCACTTCCTAGTCAGCTGTTGACTAAGAGGCTTTGGGGTCTCCCCTTTTGCAAGTTTTATAGTAAAATGTGTGATCCCTGAAAGAAAACCAGTCAACAATCTGGAACAGACCACTGAAAAAACAGCTCCTCTTTTTGTCTTCCATGAAACCATGAGTTCCAGCTTTCTTCAGGAGACTTCCTCAGCCTGTGTTCTTATATGAACCAGGACCACTAGGTTTGTGTTCTTTGTTTTTTGGCTTATACTCCTTCATCCATAGTCCATCACTGAAGGAAGTCAGGATGGACACTCAAACAAAGCAGGAACCTGAAGGCAGGAGTTAATGCAGAGACCATGGAAGGCTGCTTCTTACTCCCATCAGGTGCACTTGCTCCCAATGGCTTGTCCTACCTGCTTTCTTATAGAAACCTGGATCGCCAGCCCAGGGATGACACCACCCACAACGGGCTGGGCCCTCCCCATCATCACTGAGAAAATGTTCTACAGGCTTGCCTATGGTCCTATCTTATGGAAGCACTTTCTTAATTGGAGTTCTCTTGTCCCAGATGACTTTAGCTTGTGTCAAGTTGGCATAAAGTTAGCCAGCAGTGAGCAAATGTTGATAGATCCCCCAATAGTGTTTAATAGAGAGCTGGAGGCTGTCAGATAATATCTCTCCTTCCATATAGTGATATGCGCATAGAGGACCATGGACATGGAAGATTAGGAAAGCATAGTTAGAATCTGTATAAATGTTTACCCTCTTTTCTTTGCTTAGCTACAATGTCCATTTAAGAACCACCAGTTCTTCCAGGTCAAAGCTAGTGTCTAGAGGGAAAGTTCACTTTTAACTGTCTAATTGAGCTGGTGCCTATCACATAGTCCAGCCCCATCCCTGTTCCATAAAAAATCTCCTTCTGAAAGGAGAGTCCAATATGATCTTTCTAAAGACATCTCTTTAAGTTCCTCTTGGGCTGCTCTGAGTCATTTCCTCGCAGCTACTTTTGAGCCTCCAGCCTCTCCTAGAAGAAAGGTCAGTTTATTTCGTGAAAAACAAACTCTTATTGACTGGCAAGCCCTTGTGGGGTGAGGGTATGTGAAGATGAAGTATGATGAAAATATCTTCTATATTTGAGATTGGAATTTTTCTGAAGCTCACAGTTAAATTTACAAGACAAGACTGCTATCCTGCAGTGTACTCAGCCTGTTGGTTTAACCTGCCTTTAAAAGAACAATGTAACAATTAACCCTACTTCCTCTGGATTTCCTATATAATCAACTTCTCCAACATAAGCCTATATATAGTTAAAATCTTAAATATGTACTTAATGTACTCTTCTATGTTCCTGACCCAGAACAATGTACCCTTTGCTGAAAGCAAAAAATACAGAAGTTGAAAGCAATCTAAAATCTGCCAAAGGTTGTGCCACCATTTATGAATAGTGTTGATAAAGGATGCTTGCAGTATTCTTTGTTGTCTGGGTCAGTTTGAGCCAGTGACTTAATCACTTGTAAAACACTGTTATTTTTTTTTTTTCTGGGAACTATACTGTTCCTTCTCCATGTGATTCTTTCTGGGCCATTCAATAAAGACAGAGTGAAGACCTTTGTTAGGGACAGTCACATATGACAGACACAACACACAGTTTTCATACAACAGACAGACAGTCGCATAGCATATAGACAGACACACATACAGAGAAGCACATAAGACAGATATATACAGCTCGTGCAACAAATGTACACAGAGACAGACAGTCACAGACAGGGACCGACACAGGAACACAGTCGTAAGACAATCTTCAGGTAGACATGAATTCAGACTCACATAACACACAGACAGAAGATGGAAGGCACAGAGAACATGAAGTAGAGAATTCTAATCTGGATTCATTCTTGGTTACATGGCTCCAAGAGGAAGTGCTTTTATTTCTTAATGTGACATGATGCACTATTGATAACTGTAAGTTAATTACTAGTGCTTTTAATTCACACAGGGGGCTGCTTATATTAAGTTAGCCAGAATTTTCCTTTAGAGAATAACAGGCCTGACCAACCATGTACATAATCTGGTTGTTTCTCAAGGTTCATTTGGTAGCCTCAAGAAAGCTAGTGTTACTACTATCCTAAAGTGGGCTGGCACTATATATATATATATTGAAACAGTGTCTTGTAGTAAGAGGTTTCTGGCCTTGACTTTCAGGCCTAGGCTTAAAGTTTAGGCCCGCAGATGCCCCAGATGCGCAGAGACACACAGATGTTTGCAATAGTTTTAGGCTGATCGGCTTAAGGCTCAGGCATATCACTTGCTAACTCTTTACCCTTAATCTAACCCATGACTCTTAACCTGTTCAGCCATGCAGCTCGGTACCTTTCTTCAGAGCAGCATAGCTGTCCTCTGCTTCCTCTGGCTTCTCTCTGGCATTCTCCTCTGTGCTTCCTGTTCTCAGAGTTTTCTTAGTCTGGTAGCCCCGCCCATACTTCCTGCCTGCCTTTGGCCAATCAGCACTTTTTATTAAACCAGTGGGTGGGACAATTATTTACAGTGTAACAACATAATCTCCCACAGTGTCTCATTGTGTATCCCTGCTAGATCTGTAATTCACTATGTAGACAGAACGGCCTCAAACAGAGATCTGCCTGCTTCTGCCTCCCAAGTGCTGGGGTTAAAGTCATGAACCAACATATCTGAATCTAATTAGTTGCTTAATCAACCAAAAGGCTCTCAGGCAGGACCACAGGTCTCAGTCAGAACTAAGACCATTTATTTCATTTCTGACATATAAAGGTCAACTACTTTTCTCATCAGAAGGCACAAGACTGTGGTTTCAAGTAACCACATTTTAACTAACTAAAGGTAAGTTGTGCCTCTGGTTCCCAAATCAAGAAATATATTACTGGTGCCTGGGTATCTTTTATTAGCTGATAGAGAACAATCCATCTCCCAATGTCCAGAGATTCAGAACCAGCAGAATCCCATGACTTCTGAGAATTCTGTGAGTTCTTTGGGAGCTTTAGACAGTGGATAAGAGACAATGGACTTTATCTTTTCTTCACTTGCTGACCTAGTTCCTGTGACAAAATCAACTCCAAGTATTTTACAGTGTCCTGGAAGAGCTGAGTTTTAGATATGGTCTCTGTTTTACAGGAAATTGAAAATGGCCTTACTGACCCTGCCCCCATGAAGCTTCTTTTATGGGCAGCAGAGAAGGATGTCTTCTACCTATTGGAAGACCAAAAAAGATGAGAGTGAGAAAATTCAGAAAAGTCTTTGGTCAGTGCCTGCTCAAATACTTGGGGTCAACACTGTCCAAGTCACTTGAATAATTAACTATATCTGAGGGATCCTTAAAGGCAAAAAATTTTAAAAAAATAAGGCAAAAGGTATGTTTTAAGTTTAGAACTGTGAAGCATATAGTTCCCATGGGAATTTGAGTCAGCTAGTGTAAATGACTGGGAACTACAGAATGTTTGAGGACTACAACCCCATTTCTGAGGTCAAAGTCCTTGCTTACTTTCTTTTTTGTTGTTATGATAAACTACCATGACTGATGTAAGAATGTCTTTCTGTATGCTGTGAATACCAATCTTTAAATAAAGGAGCTGTTTTGAGCCATGACAGGCACCATAGAAAAAGTAGGAGGGGAAATCACAGCATAGGTAGGAGAAGCAGGGCGGAGTCAGACAGACTGAGCCAGCCGCCCAAAGGAGCAACATGTAAGGAACACAGGTGAGCCACAGGCCACGTGGCAGACAGATTAATGAGAATGGGTTGAGTTAGAATGAAAGAGCTAGCTAGCAATGTGCCTGAGCCATAGGCCGAACAGCATAAATGTAATATAAGCGTCTGAGTCATTTCTGGGGCCTGAGCAGCTTTGGGTAGCTAAGGGGTCTGAGGTTGCAGGTCTGTGGATCTGAATCTCTGGCTGCCCGGAGGAGCCATAAACCTCATTGCTACACACAACCAAAAAGCAACTAAGAGAAGAAATAATTTGCTTGGCATAGTTCAAGAGGGATATAATCTGCAGTTACAGGGAAGGCATAGCAGTAGACAGGCACAGTGGCAGTGGCAGAACCTGGCTGATAACATTTTCATTCACACCCAGGAAGCAGAGAAAGAGAACAGGAATTGCGGTGAGGTTATACATTCTCAAATTCCACCCCAGTGACATATTACCTCCAGTAAGGCTACAACTTCCAGAGGTTACAAAACTTCCCCATACAGTTCCACTCACTAGGAACCAAGTGTTCAAGTATATGAACTATGGAGAATATGTATTATATAATCTCTACAGTCTAGGATAAGAGGTGGACTCTTTAAGATGAATTTGTGTTGGCATGGCTGTAATGGCTCCACCGATTTTTTTCTTCAATTGCCTAGACTTCTGGATTTATATCTGCTTCCACCAGAGACACACAGTTTTCCTTGGGGGTTATCATAACAGTAATATGTATGGTGTAAACTAGGTTATTTCTATCTATCAAAGGAGCTGGGCTCTCAGGCATGATAAAAGGACCATGTCAAGAGAAAGTCATACTTACAAGCTAGAGGTTTGGGAAAGCTTCTGAGTAGGGGATTTCCTGATACCACTTTTACTGTGAGTAAACAACAGTCCAAAATTTGGAAGAAAAACTGATTAACTAACTCTTGCATTTAGGCAAAAACCAATATTCTCTCCTTTTGCGGTTCTAGTTAACAGAGGCTCCAGTTTGAAGATGTGAGAAATGGAAAGGGATGTTCTGGGTGCTGCCTGAACTTTGCATTGTTTGGTGAACCCTCAAGAACACCTAAGCACCAAGGTGTCTTTACTCTTGGTGCTATCTAGAGCTCTAGTCTTCTCTTTGGCAGATGGAACATGGCTTAAGGGGCATTTTCTTTATTTAAGGGCATTTCCATTTGAAGTGGACCCTTTGTCAACACTGAAAGATAGAGTTTTCCTGGGCTCTAGTATTGGTGTAATTTTCTATAGTACACCAATGAGAACCATATTTTTTCCTTGTGTTGTTTATCTCTTTTTTCATTTTTTTCCTTGATCTTGATTATAAGTGATTTTCATAGCAGTTTTAATGAGATTGTCTAGTGTACATTACAAGTCTAAGGTATCTTTTGCAACTTCTAGATGATGTCTGGGATGGACAGAGTTATAAAGAGATATCTTGGGATCATGTCACCTTTCATAAAAATAGAAATTATGTCCATATATTTAATTAAAGACTCTTCCAGCCTTTAAATTTCTGCTCTGATCCCTGAGTAACCTGAGAAAATTTAAAACAATTTCAGGGCTTGAAATTTTCTGGATCCTTCTAAGATACAAGGCAAAAAGTGTCTCCATTGTCAGTCCCCCAGGTCTCAATGGGAATCATCCTGTGAGATTGCTTCTTTTACAGTTGGGAACTGGTTTTCTTCTTGTATTTGTACCTCATATTATGGTGTTTCTATTGCCATTCATTTCATTTATCTGTTTCCATAATGTTCACCAGCTTGTGGGGGGACAGGGTCGGGGTTCAACTTAAGAGTAACATTACATCATTTCAAGCAAGTGCAAAGGTTTAGGTAGGACCCTCAAAGACCTAAATCTATTTGTAAGGTTCGTCAGAAAAAATTTACAACATCAGTTGTTTTTATCTGCTTCAGATCTTGTAATGAGTAATGGTTATGCACCTGTGTGGGAGGTCATCATGACTGGTTAATACCAGTCTCATGTCACTGAAGGAAATATATATTTGGGTGTGAACTTGGGCCTTGGCAAGTTCTTTATCTTTGAGTTGGAGGGGGCAAGGATACTGAGAAGTCATTATTTCATGTTCTTAGGGTTTATGTAGCTGTGAAAGGCCTTTAGAAGCTCAGGAGCATCCTGGTTTGAGGGCAGCCAAGAGTGCTGAGTTAATATGGTTCTCTCTGCAGAAGTCTGGGCTGTGTCTTAGTGAAAAGGCAGCTTTCACACAAGGCATCTCAGGCCACTTCCCCTTTTCATTTTCTTTTAAATGAAACATGAATATACATCTTCATGAAGATGCTCTAGAATGAACAGTGTATTGGCACTCTTTTCATGTGATAGAAAATACAACTGGCCCAGGTTGTAGTAGGAAAGGAGTAAGAACTTATAAAGTTGGTGCCAAGTGGTGTCACAAGAATTAACCATTTACCAAGGAAAGGACATTTTCTGGGTAACGTTGTCTTTGCTGTAGATTCCAGCTAAATAGTCATTACTTTCCCAGAAACTTGATTGCTGTGCCAGTTGACATATTTGCTCTTACCACTCACAATTCTTTAAGACTCAGGTCAAATGTTTACTCCTCCAACAAACTCGGCTATGTGGCCTCTGTAGTCTGCAGACCATCTCTTTATTGCTCTGTCACCCTCGGGGACATAAGTGGGAGGTGGGTTCAAATGTATGGTTACAACAAAAGCACAGTAGAGTACATTAGTATGGCACTTGGCCCTAAGCCTCATAACATCATTGAACATATGCTTCTTCTTCAAATGATGGGGGAGGGAGAAGACTTTACATCTAAAGACAATTCATAATCATCACAAATAATATTTATGAAGATTCAGTATGCAAGATGTGAGGGATTCAACGTGGTCTGTGTTCATCTCTACCCTGCCCAGTACACAGGAATGAGAGCCAAGATGAAATAAATCAATATCTCTGGCTTAGTCCAGGCTTTCCTAATTCTTCCTGATGTTACATAGTGTCATTCTGCCTGCTTGTTTCAGTTTCTCAGTACATTTTAAAAAGGAAGACCAAAGAATAGCAGCAGAAGAAAGAATAAGGGTAGGGATGAGGGAAAACAACTCTGTAAGGAAAAACAAAACAAAACCAAAAACCAGATATAGTACAGTGTTTATAACATAGATCCGCTGAAAATACATGACAAAATAGATACTATTATACACAACTGTGGGTAGGATGGATGTTAATGAGCAAATCAAAGAAGAGGTCACATATCACAATAAATCTCTCTTGCAATATACCAAATACAAGATTAATATTTATTGGCAAGTAATTTAACATTCACGATCACAGGTTACACCTTAGGGAGATACTTGAGCGATTGGATCATCCAGACGATGGATGCTGATCCAATCTCTCAAGAAAGCAGGAACAAAATGGGCCACTCAAGATCCAAGCAGCCCCTTTTGAACAGGGCTGGCCACACCCCCTTCAGGTGCCCGGGACTCTGGATGCATGCCCTCCAACCTTATCAGCTAACACCTGAATCCCACCACAGTCACAGGGCAACATAAGTGTTTTTCAGTGGGCTGCTGAGTTGATTGGATTTTCTGCTTTAGTTTAATCTTTTAATAGCGAAAGAACAGATAACAGCAGGCCTAGTGACCCCATAAGCCTGTCTTAGGGCCTGCTTAGGATTCTCAGACATACAGGGGGCATTCTTGTCTTCACCTAACAGTGGAAAGTGCAAAATGATTTCTATTTTTTTCTGCTACAATCAAGTTGGTATGGGGTCATTGCATTGGTAAGCACCCCTTTTTAGGGAATATATGCCGGTACATCTTTTGAATAGAGTCTCCTGGGGAGATGGAACCTCAACTGAGGAATTGCCTCAATCAGATTGTCCACTGGGCTTCTCGTTGATTCATGGATGATTGATGTAGGAGAGCTCAACTCACTGTGGGTGGCATCACTCCTGAGAATGCGAGTCTAGGCTGCATAAGAGAGCAGGATGAGCAAGCCATGAGGAATGAGCCAGAAAGCAGCTCTCTTACATGGTCTCTGCTTTAGTTCCTGGTTTGAGCTACTGCCCAGACTTCCCTTGATGATGCACTGTGACATAGAAATGTAAGCCAAATAAACCATTTCCTCCACCCAACATTGATTTTGGTCAGTATTTCATCATGGCAGCAGAGAAGCAAACTAGGTCAAAGAGACACACTTTTCTTGGTCTAGCATGTCTGATATATTCTTGGGCCTGGTTTCCCTGATATAATTTTAATAGGTCCATATGTCCCAGCAGTGGTAATTCTGCCCAATAAACTTAAAGAGTGGCTTCCTTTCTGCTCCCAAGAATAAGGCATTAGTCTGTGCTGGATGGGTGGTGCTCAAGAGAAGGAACAATTTCTAGTTAATCCAGAGGTTCCTTAAAATGATGTTAAAAGTTGCTTATAAAATGGGGTCTCTTGGGGGCAATGCGCAGCCTAAAACTACTGTTTTAAACTATATGTAGTAACTTTACAATAGGGCATAGCCTGATCTCAAAAATGAGACTTTATGAAGATAAATGTCTACCCTTCCATAAGACAAAAAAAAAAAAAGTTAGACCATGTCTCCCTTGCTTCCCTCTGCAGAGTATCTATTGCAGTTTTCCTGATCTTTTCTCCTCTCCTTATGAATGACCATGAAGAAAAGTGAAATGTGTAATGCTTTATGTTATTGTGATGATACCTCAATTTCCTGTATCTTGTTCTTCCTTGTGAGGACCCTGAGGAAAAGAAGACCATTTTCTATTTTGCGGACATGGCAAAACTCTATATGACTCTGTGACCTTGATGCAATCTTCCTCCATTTTGCCTAATTTTCACCTTCCTACATTGTACACACCATCAATTAAACAACAACTTGGATGTAAAAGTTGTGCCTTGTAAATCAAGAAATTCAGTCAATTTCTAATGTTTGTACAGAGAGATCAATTCCTTTACAGCTTGAGCCTCGAATATCTTCCTTAGATGTTTCCTCTGACCCATGTTTTAAATTCATAACCTGACAATCCATATTATGTTTCTGAATGTAGATAGGAGATGAACATATTGGTGCTAAGGGTGCCCCATTTAAAGATGACTATTAGCTAAGGCTGGCTAGATTAAGAGAACCAATGGGTAATTCACCATACATGACTTGTATGTAAGTCCTTGTAATCTAGAGAATATAAGACACAAGAAGCAAAATGTCCAAAAGAACCCAGAAAGACATGGTAGCAGAATACATTCAAGTCATAACAACCAGAACACAAATAAAAAAGTATCTAGGGCAGAAACAAAATAGGACAAAAAGTGCACAGCAAAGGAATTCTTGGATGTGTTATAAACAGAAAAAAAGCAGGTTAAGAAATGCTGGACAAAGGGAGGAGACATTAAAACCCAGTGGAGTCAGTGTCTCCAACCTTCCGTTCAACTGTGCTGATACGTGCTGCAGCTATTGAGGGCATGTTCTTGCTGATGACAGCTTGTCCAACACCTCACATGTTATTGTTCAGGTCCTCAGTGGGATCTTTGTTGCCTCCAGACTTTGTGCTGGGCCAGCATCAATTCACACCACTTCCCAGATTCAGTCAACCTTGAAATGCAATCTCCCTCCAGCAGCTGGCCAGTGTGTGCTTTTCTGCCCAAGCACACACTCAATGTCTCATGGTGCAAGAAGAATGTTTGGGCACACCTCTGGCTCCCAGATAAACAAACAACCAAAATGGAGGGTTTCAAGAGTTCTCCCATAGAAACCTTTCTAGTTTTAAACCTTCCAGGTTCCAAAGAGCAAAGAAGGTGTAAACATAGCTTAGATCATATCCCCTCCTACAGAAGCAGATCTGAGATCTGAGTTCGGAGCCCAGGAAGGATGGATAATAATGAAAAGAAGTGGAAGCAGGAATGAAATAGAACATTGCTTCAGTTCTCAACCAATGCACCCTATGAAGCAGAAAAGTTAGATGATTCGAGTTTAATAGAGGCTTGCTCTCTTGTGTCAGGTCATCTTTAACTTAAAAGTTAAGGAGCTGCATATTGACTGCCACACCAATTTTCCACTGAGCTGAGTCCGTGGCCTCTGGTTTCATCTCCAAATGCCAACAACAAAATTCACAGACAGTGGGATAATAAACTTAGAAAGGAGTTCTGCTATAGATTCACAGATCTTGAGAGAAGGATGGCAGAGATCCTGCATAGCAGGAGTGGGTCCCCAGATATGGCAAAACATTGAAAGTGGGTGGCCGCTTTGAAGCTACTAAGGATTTATTGAATGGAAGCATGGAGGGGGATGAACTGGTTGTCTAGTTTGCCCATGCATGAAGAGTCCAGGGAGGTCTAAGTTTCAGTCATATCCTCATATACAGTTTTCAGAAAGGATTTTGACTTAAGGCACTAAATATAAGAACAAACCAGACCCCTTTTGGATATCTCTGCCATCTGTCCATGTCAGAAACAAAGACATTTTAGGTTAAATAATTCTGGAATTTCTAATCTCTGACAAGAACAAAACTCATTGAGCCAAGGACATCATTAATGGCTACTGGCATTTAGACAAGGAAAAACTGTTCAATTTCAAGGTCCTCTACCTTCCCACAGCCCCTCCAATTTCTATTTCCTGATCTCATCAAGACAGTTCACTTTCATCATATGCTACCATTTATTAGAAGAAACATGAGTTGTTGGTGATGCGTAGGATAAAAAAGAATACAATTTTCAAATGGAGATTCTTTTTGATACATGTGAGTATTTGCCATGCATGTGTATATGTGCATTATGCATGTGCAGTGTCCACAGAGGCCAGAAAAGGGCATCACATCCCACAGAACTAGAGTTATAAAAGGTTGCAGGACATCATGTGGTACTCAGGTCCTCTGAAACAGGAAACAGTACTCTTAAGTCCTGAGGCATCTCTCCAGCCCCCACACTGGGAAATTTTTTCAATCAGTTCATCCTTTTATACCTTTCCAATTTTCTTCAGCTGCTTAAGAGTCCACATTAAATCCTTTGGGGACCCTAATGATTTCTTTTAATTGGTCATTGTCAACTTCTAGTAGTTAATCACCATGCTTCTTGTCATCAAGGCACTTGTCTTCTTTGCAAAATTTCTTGAGCTGACACTGCAAGTCCGTTCCTTAGATCTGTGGTCTAAGGCAGTGTGGATGTCTTGACTTGTTTCTGCTGCTTTATGACTGATTAACAGCTCAATTAAGAAAACTGATCCAATTTACTCTTTGTCTAACATTATTTCAAAACTTTAAGATAAATACAAATACACAGTAAACAATAAGTCATAAGCAAAAAAGACAGAAAAACACCTTGGGAAATGTGGCTAAAATTATGTATAACACCAACTTAATTGTAAAGAATATATTTCAGTATAAACAGCAAATTTTGACAATGTAAGGTTGGCATGTACTCCAGCATAAAATGAATGCTAAAACACAACACCCAAATCATTAAACATTTAAAAGTATCAGATCCAAACTAGTGAGCTAAAACACAACAAAACAAACAATGTGCCAGGTACTTCAAATTGGAGTCAGGCGCCATAAAACACTTAACACAGCAGCTTTTCTTTACTATAAAAAAAGTAAAATTAACTGTCAAGTTTCTGTGTTTTAATGAAATGCTATTGCAAAGAAGAGAGAAAAACCCAAAACACAGACTTCTACATATTAATGTTGATAAAACACAACACACACACACACACACACACACACACACACACACACCCCTGCACTATGACGTTCAATCCTTTCTAGCCCATGCTGTTCTTACCTTGCCCTTCCTTCTGTAGCTGCAGTGCAGTTTCCCATCATCAGTCAACATTGATAGCTTTTGGCTTTCTTTACATTAGACTGTATATGATCCACCCCATTTCCTCTTTATTGTTCAGATCTCTCCATAATTATACTGTATAATTTAAATTGAAAACATGTTGCATTATTTACAGGCTTTTTGTGCAACTTTCTCGGGTGAGGGGAGGCAAGGAATGAGACAGAAAACTGTTGGAGGGCACTTTGGTTCACAGCTCCACTGCATTGTTTTCCTAGATTATAAAAGAAACTGGGAAATGAAAATAGATAAAGAATAATGGATACATTTCAGACAGGTGAGAGAGGCAGAGTTCTGTGGTGGTATATTCAAAAAGTAGTCTGAAATATCAGAGGACAGAGCCATGTCATGAAGGGCTGGGTCATCCAACAGAGCTCTAGTTTCTCTCTGTTATTCCTGTAGCAGGGTTATCATTTTATAGAGGTGATTAAACAAAAGCCCTTACACACACACACATGCACACGCACACCCACACCCACACACACACATGCACACGCACACACACACACACTGAACTGCAAGGTGAGCTGTCACAACCCTGTGAGGTATCCTCCTACACAGTACAAGGTCCTCCATTAGCCACCACTAGGGCTTTACCCCTCTCCAAGCATGGGATTCCTGGGGAAATCTTTATGCCTTGAGGGCATCGCCTCAATAGTCTGACACTCAACAGAGAGGCACGAATGAGTGTCTCCCATCAGAATATCCCCTGTCCAGCCAGAGCCTCATCATGGGATCACAGCTGCTACTTTAGAGTCTTGCACAATTTCAACGTCTGCATCACCTAGTTCCTTTGACCACAAATCATTTCTCCAGAATTTCCTGGTTCTTGAGATGCAGGAGAATTTTGGAGAGTGTCCTTGGTATTGACATTTGATGCTAGACCCTGTGTCTCTTGGTCTCACTAGCAGAATGCTGGTTTGCTGCAAGTCTGATTATATTTTGACTATTTCCACCAGATTAAGTCTAAAATCCAAATTCTGTTTTACCTCTTGTAGATGGTTTGTTCATTTTTAACTTGGATAATCCCGAAGGGAAAAAGTCTGTTGTATTATTGTATTACTGTAGTATGTGGTTTCTGGCCTTGACTTTTGGACCTTGACTCAAGGTTTAGGCCTGCAGACCCACAGACCCACAGACCCACAGACCCGCAGAGACACACAGATTCTTTCAATAGTTTTTGGCTGATCAGCCTAAAGCCCAGGCACATAACTTGCTAACTCTGTACCCTTAATCTAACCCATGATTCTTGTTCTGCTTAGCCATGCAGCTCAGTACCTTTCCTTAGAGCAGCACAGTTGTCCTCTGCTTCTTCTGGCTTATCTCTGGCATTCTGCTCTGTGCTTCCTGTTCTCAGAGTTTTTTCAGTCTGGTAGCCCCGCCCACACTTCCTGTCTGCATTTGGCCAGTCAGCGCTTTTTATTAAACCATTGAGTAGGACAATTATTTACAATGTAACCACATAATCTCCCTCATATTACTATAAGTTTTAGGGTCACAACATGGCTCCTGCCATCTACAACAAAGTAGGCTCTGTAACCTTTGACCAAAATGATAGTTAAAGAGGCAAGTTACAGTGGAAAAAAGACAATCGGGACTTACTTAATGTGGCCAGAGAAGGGCAAAAGAATCAATAAAGTGTCCAGTGACCCCCCCCCCCCCCGTTCCACCCTGAAGCTAGTACTATCTGGTTAGGGTAGAAATACAAGGAAAGAGGAATGTCTAATTAACCATTCCTGGTCAAAATATGAGGTGATCCAATAAGTTCTACAAGGTTTGTACATTTGTTTTCTGGGAGTGAAGTTTCTCCACTGGCAGCACCAAGACTGTAGCTTTCCTGATGGTGAGAACATATTCTTCATGAAATATTAATTCCTTGTCCACTGTTTCAGTGAGGGCTGACCGCCATAAGGGAGAGGCAAAGTGTCTCTCTTCAGAACATGAACTCTCCAGCTAGGTTGTTTACATGATCTTGGCTCTCTCTCTCTCTCTCTCTCTCTCTCTCTCTCTCTCTCTCTCTCTCTCTCTCTCTCTCTCTCACACACACACACACACACACACACCTCTCGGTCTGAATTCTGAGACTTATTTGGTGGTTTGTGTCATAGTCATGTTCAGAATCATTTCTATGATGTTGCTTTGGCTCAATATCAAAGTTGGGCATGTGCATCTTAACATTAAGCTTGAAAGTCACACCTGTTCATGGAGACTATCTGAAGATTCAGTTGTTAAGCTCCATCTAGTCCAAACTGCTCCCTATATGTATTCTGTGGACTACAGAGGCCCGCTTACCCATCTTTGGCCCAGAAGGGCCCCACTTCTCTTGTATGTTTTCTCATCATGCAAGTCAAGCCAAATCCATGGGTGGAATTTATCCAGCTATGGGGGCTTTCCAGGAAGGCGTTCACTTTCTCTTTACTAGGTAAAAAGTGTTTAAGGAGAGCTAGTCTTTCTCAGTATCGGAGAGAAATATTCAAAAACAGATGGTTGACAGGAGGAAATAAGGACATCATTTACAGAGTCCTTTGAGGAAGAAGAAAAACATACTCACTGGGGCTCTCTTTCCATTTCTTGTTGGAGTAGAAGACTCCATTCTCTTCTATTGATATTTGGAAAGAAAAATTGAAGAAGATCTTATTTTTTATAGCACATATTCATAGATTTTAGGAAAAGTTTTAATAAGAAGCTTTGATGTTCAAAAGCCCACATGAGCTCCCTTCACATCCCCACCTCCACATGAAAACTAGGATATAAAGCTGTCAGCTAAGTCTCCAGAAAAGAGCCTACCTGCTTGAAACCATGATACCAACTATGGTGATCACAAGCATATTGAATCAATACTCTGAAACTGGAAGCAAGCCCCAAATAAAATTCTTTCTCTTAGAAGTTGTTTTAATCTGGGTGTCTCATCACAACAGCAGAATAACAAGACATATTCCAATATGAATATTAACCTGGTAAAGTCCACCACCAAATAGCAGTTCATCACTTAAATTGCAGTGATGATCCCTCATAGCGTAGGGTTCCTAAATACTATGTAAGTTCCTGACACTCATTTCACTAATTCAGAAGCTAGAACCACAACATACAGTATAAAGACAATCATAATATAAAATATAAAAAGATATAAAATATAAGACATGACATTTATGCCAATTCGTTTCTTGACTTACTTTATGGGATTCCAACTTTCTGATTTGCATTATTATTGTTATTATTATTATTATTATTATTATTATTGTTATTATTATTATTTTACTACTAAGAATCTATTGAAGCTGGTTTCTGAGGCAGGCTTTTTTTTGTGAAATCTTTCCTTTATTCCTCAGTGACAGATTTCCTGGATGTCTAATTGTATGTAGGTTGGGTTGCATTTTTTTTCTCTCAATGGGCATTTAGAACAGTCCAGTCCACTCTGTAGTTCTGCATGGAGTCCGGGGTGAAAGCAAAAGTAACCGAACCCACAGGCTTAGATCAATGCAGCTCATTTGACACAGAAAAGGAGATAAAGGAATAGTTGCCCGTCACGAAAGTTTAATTTTTAAACTTGCAATAAAGCTACAAAAGAACCAAGTTTCCTTGCATTTAGTACAACGTTTGCATTTGCCCAGCATTTACTTTACTGAAATAAGGCATAGGAGGAACAGTGTACAGACATGAAAGCAAAAATCATCTGTATTTTACAAAGGGATCAAACACTTGTAAGTCTACAAAGGAAAGACATTCCTGTGCTCATCACCATGACTATTATGATGAAAAGGCCTATTCACACCTGTACTAGTCTATATCTGGCCTGTAGTCTGTCACCACGTTAGTATATAGGTCATCACACATGCCTCCTTTTTAGAATATAAGGACACAAGATTCTACTTCAACTTTGTTTCTCACAAGGGAATACTCCTAGGTCTGAGTGTGGATATTTTACCCGAGTCCTGTTTGCAGTGCCTGTTTCTCCAGCAGATTCTACCTGCAGTCTGTATATACCTCCACATCTCAGCAACCTCGGGAATAAATACCTCCACATCTCAGCAACCTCAGGAATAAATACCTCCACATCTCAGCAACCCTGACAAGATGGAACTGTAGTTATCATCCAAAACTGAGCATTCATTCACATGCTGGGAGAGGACACAGTTCCACGATGCTCAAGTTAGTTGAGGTACAAAGAGTCGTGCTTAGGAGCAGAATGAAAACCCTTCCCATGTTCAATACATAGGAAGATTCTGAAATTTCACGCTCAGTTTAAAAATGATATAGTCCAGTAACTCCAAAGCAGATAGGTCCCCTTGATATCTGTGAGGCCCTTCACAAGACCTGTCACTCCCTGCTACTCATGTCCTTGAGCTAAAACATGAAGGCCGCTGTGAACCTATTGGCATCTCCCACACTCTGCACTCTGCACAATAGCCTCTTTGAGAGGATGCCCAGGGCCTCCACTTCTCAATACATTGTAATTTAGCATCCATATCTCTTTCTCTTTGGTTGAAACACCACAAACTGGAGCCCCAACATGATACATTCTAAACAAAAGAATCCCAAACCCACAGGAAAAATTCAAATGGTAATCAGTGTTTAAGCATAATGTGCATTTAAGGAACATTATAAAGAGTCTTCCAGGTAATTCCTACAATCATCTGTGCTTGGAACTCGGGATGCCAATATTTAGTGAATATTATACTGCAGCACAAAGGTTTTCAAGAAAAATAAGTTCCCGGTCTAAATGAATAAGCTAACACCAACAAGATTTGAGAAACAATATGGTGTTTCTGCCATCTTTCTGTGAAGCATACATGGAGAACAGAGAGGGGGGGGAGGGAGAGACAGAGGGAGAGACAGATAGAGACAGAGAGAGACAGAGAAACATAGATACAGAGAGCTAGAGGGGGAGACAGAGACAGAGACCAAGGAAAACAGAGTCACACAGAGAGAAAGAGAGACAGGAGAACAGAGAATGCTCCAGAAGAGTGATAGGAGTGAGTGTCTCAGTGTTCAAGACCAGGGCTGTGGGACTCTAAGGAAGGCAACACTGTTTCAACCAAAGAGGGCTGCTCTGTTCCCTCCCCTCCACTCCATCTAATGCAGCTCTGCTCTGGTGCCTTAGACAAGCAGCTGGTAGAGAGCCCTGGTCGCAGGAGCTCTTCTCTCTGCCTGTGTCCAGAACCAGTCTGCTGTCATGAGCAGCGACTCATCCCCTGAGTCCAAAGGAAGTGAAAGCAAGAGATTCAAAATGGACAGCAGGAGGACAGAGAGCCCATCGAGAGTGATCCACATACACGGGCTGCCAAGCAGTGTCACAGAAAGAGAAGTTCTCTGTCTGGCGCTGCCATTCGGGGAGGTGTCGAACCTACTGTTTCTGAAGGGGAAGAGCCAGGCCTTCGTGGAGATGAACACAAGGGAGGCCGCCAACACCATGGTCAGCTACTACGCCTGGAAGAGCCCTGTGCTGCATGGGCAGCCTGTCTACGTCCAGTTCTCCCGCTACAAAGAGCTCAAGGTGAGGGGCTCCCACAGCCAGGCAGGTGCCCCAAGGGAGGCAGGTGCCTGTGTGCAGGCGGGTGACCCGAGAGAGGTGGGAACCTCCAGTCGAGTGGGTGCCCAGCCAGGCCCCTCCAGACGGGTGGGTGCCCAGCCAGGCCTGCCAGCTGAGAACTCCCACCAGGCAGGAAGGGTGGCCTCAGCCAGGCCTGCCGCCCCTGCTGTGGCCTCAGAGACAGTGGTGGCCATGCAAAGCCCTGTGCTCAGGATCCGTGTGGAGAACTACTTCTGTCACGTGACCTTGGAAGTGCTGCACGAGCTCTTCTCCAGGTATGGCACCGTTGTGAAAATCATCACATACACTAAGAACAACCGGTTCCATGCGCTGTTACAGTATGCTCACCCGCTGAGTGCCCAGCGTGCCAAGCTGTTCTTGGACGGGCGAAACATCTATGATGCCTGCTGCACACTGCACATTGCCTTCTCTGGGCTCACTGACCTTATAGTCAAGTACAACAACAACAAGAGCCGAGACTACACACGGCCAGACCTGCCCTCGGGTGACAGCCAGCCCTTGCCAGCCCAGGACAGGGCCACAGCCTTCAGTGTGCCTGTTGTGATCTCAGCTTCTCCTTATGCAAGCACTGGGTTACCTCACAGCTTTGCAATTCCTCCAGCTGTAGGCTTTGCCATCCCAGAAGCACATAGAGCCCTGCTGCCCCTGGCCTCAATGGAAGTGGCTGGGGCAGCTGGGGCAGCCCGGGCAGCCGGGGCAGCTGGGGCAGCCGGGGCAGCAGGGGCAGCAGGGGCAGCCAGGGCATCAGGGGCAGCCGGGGCAGCCGGGCCAGCCAGGGCAGCCGGGGCATCTGGGGCAGCCGGGGCAGCCGGGGCAGCCGGGGCAGCCAGGGCATCTGGGGCAGCCGGGGCAGCCGGGGCAGCTGGGGCAGCTGCAACAGAGAGCCTCGTCGTCACCACAGACTCCTCAGGTGTGTCCAATACTGTCCTCCTGGTTGCCAACCTCAACGCCGAGAAAGTCACACCCCAAAGCCTCTTTATTCTGTTTGGTGCCTATGGCGATGTGCAGAGGGTGAAGATCTTGTACAATAAGAAGGAGAACGCGCTAGTGCAGATGGCAGATGGGAGCCAGGCTGAGCTGGCCTTGAGGCACCTGAATGGGCACAAGCTGCATGGCAAGACTCTCTGCATCATGTTTTCCAAGTACAAGAGCGTGAAGCTGCCCCGCGAGGGCAGGGAAGACCAGAACCTCACCAAGGACTATGCCAACTCCCCACTCCATCGCTTCAGGAGGCCCGGGTCCAAGAACTTCCAGAACATCTTTCCACCCACCTCCACCCTGCACCTCTCCAACCTACCAACCTCGGTCTTGGAGGAAGACCTCAAGAAACTCTTCTCCAACAATGGGGGCTCTGTCAAGGCTTTCAAGTTCTTCCCAAAGGACCGCAAGATGGCACTGATCCGGATGGGCTCCATAGAGGAGGCCATACAGGCTCTGGTTGACCTGCATGGTCATGCCCTAGGCCAGAATCACCACCTACGAGTCTCCTTCTCCAAGATCACCATGTAGAGGACTCTGCCGGGCTCGTGGCAGACAGCTGTCCATCACTAGAGGAGAAAGGACTCTTTCAAAGCAACTGGGAAGACCTTAACAGAACACAGATTCGCTATTGTCTTGACAGAGAGAGATAGCAGCTTACTTACCTCTTTTCAGAGGACTGACTGGAAGCCTTGCTGGAAGGGGGAGGCCCCAAGCAGCCCTGTTTTCCCCCTGGAAGGGCAGGACCCTGCACCTTGGAGCTCCAGACATTTGGCCACAGCAGGTGCTCTGGACTGTACACCTGTCACTTTCCCGCCCTTGAGACACGTCTGCCACCGCCCGGGCTCCTCTTGGGGTTTGGAGGAGAAACTGGCATCCTGGGACTCATGCCTCTGAACTCCTGGTCACCAGCTGGTGGCACTCCTTTGAAAGGCTGTGCAGCCTTTAGGAGGCAGAGCCTTACTGGAGGAGGTGAGTCACCTGGAAAGGCCTTGAGGCTTTGGAGCCCGGCCCCGTTTCATGATTACAGCAGCAATGCCGACAGCCAGCCTCCTGCTCTTGTTCCTGCCCTGTGCCTGCCACGACTGCTTCTCCACCAAGGTGGGGTGCAGCCTCGCTGCTTCCTCCAGTGTAGTGGGATATTTCTTCTTAAGCAAAGAGTAAAGTAGCCAAGGCAGAAGGCCATGTGGAGGCCATTGCTCTGATAAACCCAACCATGTGGTATGCAGGGCTTCTAGGTAGTCTGGGAAAGGGACACGGGACAGTCTGAGTCCTTGCACTGCAAAGGGTCTCTATTGCTCAAGTAAGAGCTTCATGGGTGATTCTGGTGGGAGTTTGGGAGGCCGGGGTTGTGGTGAGATTCAGGTGTCAGCTGATAAAGTCAAAAAGCACTCACCCAAAGTCCCAAGCTCCTTGAAGGGGGAGTGGCCAACCCCACTCAAATAAAAACTACTAAAATCTTAAAAGGCTCAGGTGATGTGGGAATGCCTTTCTGTATGCTGTGAATACCAATCTTTAAATAAAGGAGCTGTTTTGGCCCATGACAGGCACCATAGAAAGAGTAGGTGGGGGAATCAGAATAAGCAGGAAAGGAAGGGCAGAGTCAGTCAGTCCCAGCTGGCCGCCCAAGAAGAAGCATGCAAGGAACACAGGTGAGCCACGGGCCACGAGGCAGACGGATTAATGAGAATGGGTTGAGTTGAGATGTAAGAGCTAGCTAGCAATGTGCCTGAGCCATAGGCCAAACAGCATGAAGTTAATATAAGCGTCTGAATCATTTCTGGGGTCTGATGAGCTCCCTGTGGCTAAGGGGTCTGGGGCTGCAGGTCTGTGGGTCTGGACCTCTGGCCGCCCTGGGGCAAAGAAACCAGATTGTAATAACGCAGGATCGCCAGAGGAATTTAGGCAGTTGAGGCCCCATTTTTGAAGATTCCGGGCTGGGGAGCAGTCAGACTCCTCTGGGATTTGGGCTGGAGGCTATTTGCTGGAAATCCTGTCAAAGACCCTAGCTGCATTTTGCCTGTGTCCTGAGAATGTGAGTGAGGCAGAATTCCAAGGTAATGGGGTGTTTGGTTTGCTGGCAGAAGCTGGGGACAGGATATGTTTCAGGCTGTGTGGAGCTTCCTGCTCAGTGCTCTTACGCGGACAAGTCTGTAGAGGCTGAGAGCAGCAAGTGGAACAGAAAGGTGTGAAACCTGTGCAGACTGTCAAGGAAAGAAGAGAGTTCAAAGTTACAGGGCAAGCACGGCTATCCTTGTCAAAGAATGAACCCAAATACGGAGAAGCCTTGTGGTCTACACTGGCACAGTAGATAAATAAAGTGCCAGGAGTACAAGGCCCCGCCCACTGAAGGCTGCAACATATAAGAGTGCAAATGTGTGGGAGAGGAGAGGCATGGATTAGATCCTCTCTGAGGGTGTCACTTGCTCTAAGAGACCACCTGGAGAGCCATTTGCTCTGAATGGCCCACGGAGGTGGACAGAGTTCTCTACTGCTTTGGTCTCAGGGGACCCTATGACATCTCAAGCTGGTATGGCATCACCCTCCACTGCAATGCTGACATTGCAGTCATAGACAATGCAAGGTTGAGGCACGATAGAGCTCTGGGCCAAGGGTCCACGAAGCCACTGGAACTACACAAGGTGTGGCAGGATCATATTGCAGACAGGGAAGCTCCCGGGTTGCTGCTGCAAACCTGTGGAGGGAGGCAAAGTCTAATTTGCAGTAGAGACCCAGGATGTGGGGGATGCCAAGAGCGTGGTCCTTCCCCGCAAGGCAAGCTATGTGTACAGAGTGGACCCGGCGCAAGAAAGGGCCTACATGTGCCCCAGCTGGAGGGAAGGGACTATGCCAGGCCTTTTGAACCAAAGAAGGGACCAGGAGCTACAGCATTTCCTCTACTGGTTTTCAGTCTTTGTCTGGTCTGATCTTTCTTGCTTGCTTGTGTCTCCCCGTTTCCTGTGTACCACCGTGTGTTCCAAGTATGCTTATATAAACTCTGTTTTTGATTTTACAGGGCTTCACAGTTAAGAGATGGCCTTGAGTCTCCTCTCCAGGGAGATTTGTACTCTTGAACAAATCTGTTGCAGCAGTAAAAGACCAAGGGTACCTTTAAAATGGCAATGGTTTTTTTTTTGTTGTTGTTTTGTTTTTTGCTTTTTTTTTCCCTGTTGTCAAGTATCCTCAGGCCTACGGGGGGGGGGGGGGGGCAGGGCAGAATGTAGTAGTTAGAATGTATAGGCTGCGCTGTTTGAATGTTTGTTCCTTGGCTGGGACCGCTCTTTAGGAAGGTTTTAGGACCTTCCAGAGGTGGAATGTTGCTGGAAGAAGGGAGTCAGTGGGGCCAGGTCTTGTGCTTCCACAGCCTGGGCCAGCTTCCTCTCTCCTCTCTGCTTCACGGCTATGAATGATACAGTGAGATCGGCCACGTCATGGCGCTGCTACCATGCCTTCCCTCCTACCATAGACTGCATCCCTCAGACTGCACAGACAATAAACCTTTCTTGCTTTAAACTGCTTCTTGCCAAGTATTTGATCACAGCAGGGAGAGAAATGACTAATAGAGCTACACACCCAAGTTAAGCACCTGAGCTGGTTAACCACTGAGGCGGGGCTCTCTCCCAGGTGAACATGCCCTCCTGCTTGATGACTGGGGTAGGCAAGGACTTGGGGCAGTGGTTCTCAACCCATAGGCCATGACCCCCAGGGGTGCGATGACCCTTTTGTAGGGTCACCTAAGATCACCAGAAACCATAGGTATTTACATCACGATTCGTAACAATAGCAAGTCTACAGTTATGAAGAGGTGACAAAAATAATTCTCTGGTTGTGGGGTGGGGTGGGGGGGGGGATCACCACTACGTGAGGACCTGTATTGAGGGGCTCCAGCATTAGGGAGGTTGTGAAGCACTGCCTTAGGACATTGGGAAGGGGAAGCAGTCTCAGAGAGAGGGCTTGAAATGCTATCATTTCAGCAATTGTCTCTCAAACTGCTTGTCACTGCCTAGGTGAGAGCAAACCAAAAGCAAATAAGCCAAACGTGAACAGTGTCAGGCTTATCACTGCTAAGTTAATGGTGAGCCAGTGGTAGGGCCAGATGACACAATGAAGACCTAACAGATGAGAGTAAATACTGCCAGCTGTGCTTCTCTGACCCAAAGGCAACAGAAGCTACAAGGTGAGTTCATGGGAATAGTGGGGGGCGGGGGCGGGGGGAAGCTCTCTCCTGTCTCAAACAGCCATCCTGGTTTTCTGGAGCGCCCAGGACAGCCTTTAGCTGACTGCACAGTTGACCTGACAATGACGCAGTGAGGTTAATCATTTTCTTCTTTGGTTGGCCCAGGGCAGTGGAGCAGTTTTTGCATTGAGGTGGCTCAGGTCACCCTCCACAGAATGAAGAGTTCATGCCCCACTGAAATGAACGTCCCAGTGGATAAAGCCTTGAGGGGCCTGCCTCCTTCCTCTCTCCTGCTTTATCCATCTCTGACACTCCAAGGTGTATCCCTCTACTTGCTTGGGCTTTATTAAACTGAAGCTCACTTATCCTTCCCTATGCGCTCTGCCCCATTCTTTGGGGGCAATGGAAGCAATGATGGTTTTAGGCAGCTTCGGGCAGTGACGAAGGTGTGATTCTCCAGATCTCCTATAATCAGATATGGTCGCCTGGGCTCAGATATCTAATGATGTATCCACACAGGCTATGATATCCTGCTCCGCTGTGTGGCTTGAGGAGCATACTCTATCTCTCACACCCCTCTCTCTCTAGGTCTCTCTCCCTCTGTTTCTCTGTCTCCCTCTGTCTCCTCTCTCTCTCTCTTTGTTTCTCTCCTCCCCCTCCCCTCTCTCATGTGTGTGTGCTCTCTTCTCTTCTGTCCCCTCCCCTCTCCCTCTCTCTTTCTATTCTCTCCCCCTCTACCTGGTTGTGGCTTGGGCCTGTCCAGGACCTAAATGGTTTCGGTTTCCCTTCCCACTCTCCCTGTGTGTCCCTTATGCCAGGTCTCCACCTGCTTCCTCACCCACTTGTTCCCCTGACAGGGGCTCCCCCTGATCTGATGGTGCCTTCTGACAGACAGCGAGGCTCTTGCTGGAGTTTGATTTCTGTTGTGTCATGAAGCAACGTGACCAGAAGCAACCTGGAGAGGAAACTCTTTGGCTTCTCCATCCTGGGCAGTCCATCACTGAGGGAAGCCAAGGCGGGAGCTTGAGGAGGGAACTTCAAGTTCCTTGACGTAAGAACCGGAGCAAAATCTGTGGAGGATGCTGCTCATTGACTTGTTCCTCCAGGCTCATTTACTTTGCTTACACTCCAGGGACACCTGCCAAGGGGTGACATCATGTACAGTGGGCTCAGTTTTTCTTTCCACTGACCATTAATCAAGAAAATGCCCCCACTGACCCACTCCTAGCACAGTCTTATGGACACAGTTTTTTTTCAGTTGAGCTTCCTTCTTCTCCATTGACTCCAACTTATGCCAAGTTTACAAAATACTAACCAAGAGAGCTCCTTTTTGAAGACTCCATTTCCTTGCCTAATCTCACTGAAAGCCATTTGAGCTAGCTGCTTGTACCCTCTCTTCAGGTCATTGAGGTTCATTTGTGCTCTCCATATTCAAGATTCTCTAGCTACAAAAGCCACTCAGCTAACAGTGGGGATAATTCATTTGTCTGTGTATTTCTCAAGCCCTGTGCCCCACCCGAGTTTCTCTCTGCTGGTTATTGTCCTGCTCATGGATAGCTGCCTCTTCCTCAGGCCCTTTCCCCTGAGAGGCTGTGTTAGATGCTCTCACCATGACAGCCTATGACTTGACTTTCTTTTTTCCCCTTCTTTTTTCCCCTCCCCAGGTGGTTCTGAGTGATCCACCTGCACTCTCCATTCCTGCTTTTCTCCCTACCAGCATTTGGAGTCACTAGCTGCAACAGATTTGGGGGATAGAGGCCTTTTCTTTTCTTCTTTTCCTTGACCATGACATTACTAGCCAACTTCTCATCCTGTTTTGTTTTATTTTTTGTTTATTTTGCTTGGTTTTGTTTAGTTTGATTGATTCCAGAAAGGCCTGCCTGTGCAATATTGGATCACTAATATTACTTGTGGTGGAGGTAATATTGGGGACTATCTTATAGAGCTTAAGTGCCCTTATATTCACATTTTTAAAAAGCATATTTGCCGATTACCAAATCCTCAATTATAGTCTTTTCCATTTATAGGGCTTAACACCTGGGTTTTCAAACTTTACTCCGAAATAGACATCTGTGTTAATGACATAGTTAGACATAAGTATATAATGGGGTGATATAATTTATTTTAACATAGACAGCATATTTGAAGAAATCAAATGTGTTCTTATTGTTAGAAAAACCTTGCAGTATAAATGGATATGTCACAATTAAGGACTTATGTAAGGGCTAGGATATGGAATACTGCCCATTTAAGGGAGCCTTGGGACATAGCTGGAAGGCTTGAAACTGAAAGACAGCAATATAGAGATGGTGACTGTCCCACTCCCTTTTCAATATGCTAGTTACCATTCAGTACTGTAGAAGACAGTACACTATGAATGAATGCCTTCTGTACTCTGGCAAAGGCCCAAAGCACGCTGGGAGGGAATCCTACTTACAAATGGTACACTGTATTTCTTTGAAGTGTTGCCTTACTTTTTTGAGAGTCTCTTAAGAAGGATGCTCTTCTGTACTCTTTGAGGAACAGAAAAGGCTACCAGGAATGCCCTTGACCTTCTTTTTTGTCTTTTTGTCTCATGAATTGGCAGGTTTACAAAGCCAAATCAGGAAGGACTGGTTCCAAGGTAGACTCTGCATATTGCATTGGAGAAGATACTCTTCTGCATCAGGTAGGCAATGTAATGTGCGGGACACCCTCTTGCAATAGGTAGTGAAGTAGAAGACTCCAGAGAAGCCTCTTTCCCCATGGACTCTGCATATTCTTCTGTCTTCCAGAACAGCGAACCAGCCATTTTTATCCAAGGAGCAAACTTTGTGACACATTCTTCATGATAGAGATGATTTGGAGCCCAGAAAGTTCTCTCAGTGTATTAAAGCACTTGTCACTAAGCCTATGATTTGTTGGGAGCCCCAGATGCCACATGAAGAAAGGAGAGAACTAACTCCCACATGCTGTCCTTCACCTTCCTCAGGCACACCTTTACATGTACACACAAACACACAGACTCATGGGCAAGCATATGTGTGCTAGCACACAAGCACACACACAAACACACACATACACACACACACACATACACAATATTAAATGTAACACAGACATTTGGAGATCCATTCCTAAGAAAAACATTTTATCTCTTCATATGTGACTGGGTAAATGGTCTGAAGTGTTTATGCTTTCATAGCTTTAAAAGAAACCTGAATAGCTGGAAAGAAGTTTCATAGGTTAACAGGTCTTGCTGTTCTTTCATTTTATTTCTAGCACCAACTTCTAGCAGCTCATAATTGCCTATAAATCCAGTTCCAGGGGATCTGCCACCCTCTTCTATAATCCATGGATGCAAGCACAAGTAAAACACAAGTTTACAAAAGGAGTGAGGGCAAACCAAAGCTATTTGAATAGCACATGATTAAATGGTGTGTGCTCTTGTTAGAGACAATGATTTTCCTCTCCTGCTGACCACGGTTAACATGCGTTTGATTATGTTTATAACTATAAAGTGCATAACGTACAGTACAATGTACATGTTTTCTATGATTTCATTACATTTATTGCATGTTTCATTAAAATGCAATAAGTTGTTTCATTCTGTAAGTGTTTTTGATCTTTGTTTTAACAAAATATTAGTAAGTAACAAAAGCTGACCTGGAGCTCACTACATATTCAAGTCTAATGTCAAATTTGTAGCAACTCTACTGTGTAAATCTTTCAAGTCCTTGGATTTCAGGAGTCTATCTAGCCCACAATTTTCATGGCTGTGTTTGTATTTGTGTGTGTGTGAAGGGGAGACTTGAATCTTGCAGTTGGGTATGTATTTTGTGTGTGTGTTTATGGATATTGTGTGTGTGTGCGGTGGATATATGTGGAGTCAAGAATATAATCTAAAATGTCCGTTGTCAAGCACCTTCCCTCCTACCTTCATATATTTCTTCTTTCATTACTTATTTTGTCTATGAGAAATTGTCTCTCTGTGACTGAGGCCTTGTGAAGTGACCTCAGTAGACAAGATCTGCTTGTCCCTGCCTCCTACTATAGATGATGTCACCCCTTGGCAGGTGTCCCTGGAGTGTAAGCAAAGTAAATGAGCCTGGAGGAACAAGTCAATGAGCAGCATCCTCCACAGATTTTGCTCCGGTTCTTACGTCAAGGAACTTGAAGTTCCCTCCTCAAGCTCCCGCCTTGGCTTCCCTCAGTGATGGACTGCCCAGGATGGAGAAGCCAAAGAGTTTCCTCTCCAGGTTGCTTCTGGTCACGTTGCTTCATGACACAACAGAAATCAAACTCCAGCAAGAGCCTCGCTGTCTGTCAGAAGGCACCATCAGATCAGGGGGAGCCCCTGTCAGGGGAACAAGTGGGTGAGGAAGCAGGTGGAGACCTGGCATAAGGGACACACAGGGAGAGTGGGAAGGGAAACCGAAACCATTTAGGTCCTGGACAGGCCCAAGCCACAACCAGGTAGAGGGGGAGAGAATAGAAAGAGAGAGGGAGAGGGGAGGGGACAGAAGAGAAGAGAGCACACACACATGAGAGAGGGGAGGGGGAGGAGAGAAACAAAGAGAGAGAGAGAGGAGACAGAGGGAGACAGAGAAACAGAGGGAGAGAGACCTAGAGAGAGAGGGGTGTGAGAGAGAGAGTATGCTCCTCAAGCCACACAGCGGAGCAGGATATCATAGCCTGTGTGGATACATCATTAGATATCTGAGCCCAGGCGACCATATCTGATTATAGGAGATCTGGAGAATCACACCTTCGTCACTGCCCGAAGCTGCCTAAAACCATCATTGCTTCCATTGCCCCCAAAGAATGGGGCAGAGCGCATAGGGAAGGATAAGTGAGCTTCAGTTTAATAAAGCCCAAGCAAGTAGAGGGATACACCTTGGAGTGTCAGAGATGGATAAAGCAGGAGAGAGGAAGGAGGCAGGCCCCTCAAGGCTTTATCCACTGGGACGTTCATTTCAGGGGGGCATGAACTCTTCATTCTGTGGAGGGTGACCTGAGCCACCTCAATGCAAAAACTGCTCCACTGCCCTGGGCCAACCAAAGAAGAAAATGATTAACCTCACTGCGTCATTGTCAGGTCAACTGTGCAGTCAGCTAAAGGCTGTCCTGGGCGCTCCAGAAAACCAGGATGGCTGTTTGAGACAGGAGAGAGCTTCCCCCCGCCCCCGCCCCCCACTATTCCCATGAACTCACCTTGTAGCTTCTGTTGCCTTTGGGTCAGAGAAGCACAGCTGGCAGTATTTACTCTCATCTGTTAGGTCTTCATTGTGTCATCTGGCCCTACCACTGGCTCACCATTAACTTAGCAGTGATAAGCCTGACACTGTTCACGTTTGGCTTATTTGCTTTTGGTTTGCTCTCACCTAGGCAGTGACAAGCAGTTTGAGAGACAATTGCTGAAATGATAGCATTTCAAGCCCTCTCTCTGAGACTGCTTCCCCTTCCCAATGTCCTAAGGCAGTGCTTCACAACCTCCCTAATGCTGGAGCCCCTCAATACAGGTCCTCACGTAGTGGTGATCCCCCCCCCCCCACCCCACAACCAGAGAATTATTTTTGTCACCACTTCATAACTGTAGACTTGCTATTGTTACGAATCGTGATGTAAATACCTATGGTTTCTGGTGATCTTAGGTGACCCCTACAAAAGGGTCATCGCACCCCTGGGGGTCATGGCCTATGGGTTGAGAACCACTGCCCCAAGTCCTTGCCTACCCCAGTCATCAAGCAGGAGGGCATGTTCACCTGGGAGAGAGCCCCGCCTCAGTGGTTAACCAGCTCAGGTGCTTAACTTGGGTGTGTAGCTCTATTAGTCATTTCTCTCCCTGCTGTGATCAAATACTTGGCAAGAAGCAGTTTAAAGCAAGAAAGGTTTATTGTCTGTGCAGTCTGAGGGATGCAGTCTATGGTAGGAGGGAAGGCATGGTAGCAGCGCCATGACGTGGCCGATCTCACTGTATCATTCATAGCCGTGAAGCAGAGAGGAGAGAGGAAGCTGGCCCAGGCTGTGGAAGCACAAGACCTGGCCCCACTGACTCCCTTCTTCCAGCAACATTCCACCTCTGGAAGGTCCTAAAACCTTCCTAAAGAGCGGTCCCAGCCAAGGAACAAGCATTCAAACAGCGCAGCCTATACATTCTAACTACTACATTCTGCCCTACCCCCCCCCCCCCCCCCCGTAGGCCTGAGGATACTTGACAACAGGGAAAAAAAAAGCAAAAAACAAAACAACAACAAAAAAAAACCCATTGCCATTTTAAAGGTACCCTTGGTCTTTTACTGCTGCAACAGATTTGTTCAAGAGTACAAATCTCCCTGGAGACTCAAGGCCATCTCTTAACTGTGAAGCCCTGTAAAATCAAAAACAGAGTTTATATAAGCATACTTGGAACACACGGTGGTACACAGGAAACGGGGAGACACAAGCAAGCAAGAAAGATCAGACCAGACAAAGACTGAAAACCAGTAGAGGAAATGCTGTAGCTCCTGGTCCCTTCTTTGGTTCAAAAGGCCTGGCATAGTCCCTTCCCTCCAGCTGGGGCACATGTAGGCCCTTTCTTGCGCCGGGTCCACTCTGTACACATAGCTTGCCTTGCGGGGAAGGACCACGCTCTTGGCATCCCCCACATCCTGGGTCTCTACTGCAAATTAGACTTTGCCTCCCTCCACAGGTTTGCAGCAGCAACCCGGGAGCTTCCCTGTCTGCAATATGATCCTGCCACACCTTGTGTAGTTCCAGTGGCTTCGTGGACCCTTGGCCCAGAGCTCTATCGTGCCTCAACCTTGCATTGTCTATGACTGCAATGTCAGCATTGCAGTGGAGGGTGATGCCATACCAGCTTGAGATGTCATAGGGTCCCCTGAGACCAAAGCAGTAGAGAACTCTGTCCACCTCCGTGGGCCATTCAGAGCAAATGGCTCTCCAGGTGGTCTCTTAGAGCAAGTGACACCCTCAGAGAGGATCTAATCCATGCCTCTCCTCTCCCACACATTTGCACTCTTATATGTTGCAGCCTTCAGTGGGCGGGGCCTTGTACTCCTGGCACTTTATTTATCTACTGTGCCAGTGTAGACCACAAGGCTTCTCCGTATTTGGGTTCATTCTTTGACAAGGATAGCCGTGCTTGCCCTGTAACTTTGAACTCTCTTCTTTCCTTGACAGTCTGCACAGGTTTCACACCTTTCTGTTCCACTTGCTGCTCTCAGCCTCTACAGACTTGTCCGCGTAAGAGCACTGAGCAGGAAGCTCCACACAGCCTGAAACATATCCTGTCCCCAGCTTCTGCCAGCAAACCAAACACCCCATTACCTTGGAATTCTGCCTCACTCACATTCTCAGGACACAGGCAAAATGCAGCTAGGGTCTTTGACAGGATTTCCAGCAAATAGCCTCCAGCCCAAATCCCAGAGGAGTCTGACTGCTCCCCAGCCCGGAATCTTCAAAAATGGGGCCTCAACTGCCTAAATTCCTCTGGCGATCCTGCGTTATTACAATCTGGTTTCTTTGCCCCAGGGCGGCCAGAGGTCCAGACCCACAGACCTGCAGCCCCAGACCCCTTAGCCACAGGGAGCTCATCAGACCCCAGAAATGATTCAGACGCTTATATTAACTTCATGCTGTTTGGCCTATGGCTCAGGCACATTGCTAGCTAGCTCTTACATCTCAACTCAACCCATTCTCATTAATCCGTCTGCCTCGTGGCCCGTGGCTCACCTGTGTTCCTTGCATGCTTCTTCTTGGGCGGCCAGCTGGGACTGACTGACTCTGCCCTTCCTTTCCTGCTTATTCTGATTCCCCCACCTACTCTTTCTATGGTGCCTGTCATGGGCCAAAACAGCTCCTTTATTTAAAGATTGGTATTCACAGCATACAGAAAGGCATTCCCACATCACCTGAGCCTTTTAAGATTTTAGTAGTTTTTATTTGAGTGGGGTTGGCCACTCCCCCTTCAAGGAGCTTGGGACTTTGGGTGAGTGCTTTTTGACTTTATCAGCTGACACCTGAATCTCACCACAACCCCGGCCTCCCAAACTCCCACCAGAATCACCCATGAAGCTCTTACTTGAGCAATAGAGACCCTTTGCAGTGCAAGGACTCAGACTGTCCCGTGTCCCTTTCCCAGACTACCTAGAAGCCCTGCATACCACATGGTTGGGTTTATCAGAGCAATGGCCTCCACATGGCCTTCTGCCTTGGCTACTTTACTCTTTGCTTAAGAAGAAATATCCCACTACACTGGAGGAAGCAGCGAGGCTGCACCCCACCTTGGTGGAGAAGCAGTCGTGGCAGGCACAGGGCAGGAACAAGAGCAGGAGGCTGGCTGTCGGCATTGCTGCTGTAATCATGAAACGGGGCCGGGCTCCAAAGCCTCAAGGCCTTTCCAGGTGACTCACCTCCTCCAGTAAGGCTCTGCCTCCTAAAGGCTGCACAGCCTTTCAAAGGAGTGCCACCAGCTGGTGACCAGGAGTTCAGAGGCATGAGTCCCAGGATGCCAGTTTCTCCTCCAAACCCCAAGAGGAGCCCGGGCGGTGGCAGACGTGTCTCAAGGGCGGGAAAGTGACAGGTGTACAGTCCAGAGCACCTGCTGTGGCCAAATGTCTGGAGCTCCAAGGTGCAGGGTCCTGCCCTTCCAGGGGGAAAACAGGGCTGCTTGGGGCCTCCCCCTTCCAGCAAGGCTTCCAGTCAGTCCTCTGAAAAGAGGTAAGTAAGCTGCTATCTCTCTCTGTCAAGACAATAGCGAATCTGTGTTCTGTTAAGGTCTTCCCAGTTGCTTTGAAAGAGTCCTTTCTCCTCTAGTGATGGACAGCTGTCTGCCACGAGCCCGGCAGAGTCCTCTACATGGTGATCTTGGAGAAGGAGACTCGTAGGTGGTGATTCTGGCCTAGGGCATGACCATGCAGGTCAACCAGAGCCTGTATGGCCTCCTCTATGGAGCCCATCCGGATCAGTGCCATCTTGCGGTCCTTTGGGAAGAACTTGAAAGCCTTGACAGAGCCCCCATTGTTGGAGAAGAGTTTCTTGAGGTCTTCCTCCAAGACCGAGGTTGGTAGGTTGGAGAGGTGCAGGGTGGAGGTGGGTGGAAAGATGTTCTGGAAGTTCTTGGACCCGGGCCTCCTGAAGCGATGGAGTGGGGAGTTGGCATAGTCCTTGGTGAGGTTCTGGTCTTCCCTGCCCTCGCGGGGCAGCTTCACGCTCTTGTACTTGGAAAACATGATGCAGAGAGTCTTGCCATGCAGCTTGTGCCCATTCAGGTGCCTCAAGGCCAGCTCAGCCTGGCTCCCATCTGCCATCTGCACTAGCGCGTTCTCCTTCTTATTGTACAAGATCTTCACCCTCTGCACATCGCCATAGGCACCAAACAGAATAAAGAGGCTTTGGGGTGTGACTTTCTCGGCGTTGAGGTTGGCAACCAGGAGGACAGTATTGGACACACCTGAGGAGTCTGTGGTGACGACGAGGCTCTCTGTTGCAGCTGCCCCAGCTGCCCCGGCTGCCCCGGCTGCCCCAGATGCCCTGGCTGCCCCGGCTGCCCCGGCTGCCCCGGCTGCCCCAGATGCCCCGGCTGCCCTGGCTGGCCCGGCTGCCCCGGCTGCCCCTGATGCCCTGGCTGCCCCTGCTGCCCCTGCTGCCCCGGCTGCCCCAGCTGCCCCGGCTGCCCGGGCTGCCCCAGCTGCCCCAGCCACTTCCATTGAGGCCAGGGGCAGCAGGGCTCTATGTGCTTCTGGGATGGCAAAGCCTACAGCTGGAGGAATTGCAAAGCTGTGAGGTAACCCAGTGCTTGCATAAGGAGAAGCTGAGATCACAACAGGCACACTGAAGGCTGTGGCCCTGTCCTGGGCTGGCAAGGGCTGGCTGTCACCCGAGGGCAGGTCTGGCCGTGTGTAGTCTCGGCTCTTGTTGTTGTTGTACTTGACTATAAGGTCAGTGAGCCCAGAGAAGGCAATGTGCAGTGTGCAGCAGGCATCATAGATGTTTCGCCCGTCCAAGAACAGCTTGGCACGCTGGGCACTCAGCGGGTGAGCATACTGTAACAGCGCATGGAACCGGTTGTTCTTAGTGTATGTGATGATTTTCACAACGGTGCCATACCTGGAGAAGAGCTCGTGCAGCACTTCCAAGGTCACGTGACAGAAGTAGTTCTCCACACGGATCCTGAGCACAGGGCTTTGCATGGCCACCACTGTCTCTGAGGCCACAGCAGGGGCGGCAGGCCTGGCTGAGGCCACCCTTCCTGCCTGGTGGGAGTTCTCAGCTGGCAGGCCTGGCTGGGCACCCACCCGTCTGGAGGGGCCTGGCTGGGCACCCACTCGACTGGAGGTTCCCACCTCTCTCGGGTCACCCGCCTGCACACAGGCACCTGCCTCCCTTGGGGCACCTGCCTGGCTGTGGGAGCCCCTCACCTTGAGCTCTTTGTAGCGGGAGAACTGGACGTAGACAGGCTGCCCATGCAGCACAGGGCTCTTCCAGGCGTAGTAGCTGACCATGGTGTTGGCGGCCTCCCTTGTGTTCATCTCCACGAAGGCCTGGCTCTTCCCCTTCAGAAACAGTAGGTTCGACACCTCCCCGAATGGCAGCGCCAGACAGAGAACTTCTCTTTCTGTGACACTGCTTGGCAGCCCGTGTATGTGGATCACTCTCGATGGGCTCTCTGTCCTCCTGCTGTCCATTTTGAATCTCTTGCTTTCACTTCCTTTGGACTCAGGGGATGAGTCGCTGCTCATGACAGCAGACTGGTTCTGGACACAGGCAGAGAGAAGAGCTCCTGCGACCAGGGCTCTCTACCAGCTGCTTGTCTAAGGCACCAGAGCAGAGCTGCATTAGATGGAGTGGAGGGGAGGGAACAGAGCAGCCCTCTTTGGTTGAAACAGTGTTGCCTTCCTTAGAGTCCCACAGCCCTGGTCTTGAACACTGAGACACTCACTCCTATCACTCTTCTGGAGCATTCTCTGTTCTCCTGTCTCTCTTTCTCTCTGTGTGACTCTGTTTTCCTTGGTCTCTGTCTCTGTCTCCCCCTCTAGCTCTCTGTATCTATGTTTCTCTCTGTCTCTCTCTCTCTCTCTCTCTCTCTCTCTCTCTCTCTCTCTCTCTCTCTCTCTGTTCTCCATGTATGCTTCACAGAAAGATGGCAGAAACACCATATTGTTTCTCAAATCTTGTTGGTGTTAGCTTATTCATTTAGACCGGGAACTTATTTTTCTTGAAAACCTTTGTGCTGCAGTATAATATTCACTAAATATTGGCATCCCGAGTTCCAAGCACAGATGATTGTAGGAATTACCTGGAAGACTCTTTATAATGTTCCTTAAATGCACATTATGCTTAAACACTGATTACCATTTGAATTTTTCCTGTGGGTTTGGGATTCTTTTGTTTAGAATGTATCATGTTGGGGCTCCAGTTTGTGGTGTTTCAACCAAAGAGAAAGAGATATGGATGCTAAATTACATTGTATTGAGAAGTGGAGGCCCTGGGCATCCTCTCAAAGAGGCTATTGTGCAGAGTGCAGAGTGTGGGAGATGCCAATAGGTTCACAGCGGCCTTCATGTTTTAGCTCAAGGACATGAGTAGCAGGGAGTGACAGGTCTTGTGAAGGACCTCACAGATATCAAGGGGACCTATCTGCTTTGGAGTTACTGGACTATATCATTTTTAAACTGAGCGTGAAATTTCAGAATCTTCCTATGTATTGAACATGGGAAGGGTTTTCATTCTGCTCCTAAGCACGACTCTTTGTACCTCAACTAACTTGAGCATCGTGGAACTGTGTCCTCTCCCAGCATGTGAATGAATGCTCAGTTTTGGATGATAACTACAGTTCCATCTTGTCAGGGTTGCTGAGATGTGGAGGTATTTATTCCCGAGGTTGCTGAGATGTGGAGGTATATACAGACTGCAGGTAGAATCTGCTGGAGAAACAGGCACTGCAAACAGGACTCGGGTAAAATATCCACACTCAGACCTAGGAGTATTCCCTTGTGAGAAACAAAGTTGAAGTAGAATCTTGTGTCCTTATATTCTAAAAAGGAGGCATGTGTGATGACCTATATACTAACGTGGTGACAGACTACAGGCCAGATGTAGACTAGTACAGGTGTGAATAGGCCTTTTCATCATAATAGTCATGGTGATGAGCACAGGAATGTCTTTCCTTTGTAGACTTACAAGTGTTTGATCCCTTTGTAAAATACAGATGATTTTTGCTTTCATGTCTGTACACTGTTCCTCCTATGCCTTATTTCAGTAAAGTAAATGCTGGGCAAATGCAAACGTTGTACTAAATGCAAGGAAACTTGGTCCTTTTGTAGCTTTATTGCAAGTTTAAAAATTAAACTTTCGTGACGGGCAACTATTCCCTTATCTCCTTTTTTGTGTCAAATGAGCTGCATTGATCTAAGCCTGTGGGTTCGGTTACTTTTGCTTTCACTCCGGACTCCATGCAGAACTACAGAGTGGACTGGACTGTTCTAAATGCCCATTGAGAGAAAAAAAATGCAACCCAACCTACATACAATTAGACATCCAGGAAATCTGTCACTGAGGAGTAAAGGAAAGATTTCACAAAAAAAAAGCCTGCCTCAGAAACCAGCTTCAATAGATTCTTAATAGTAAAATAATAATAATAATAATAATAATAATAACAATAACAATAATAATGCAAATCAGAAAGTTGGAATCCCATAAAGTAAGTCAAGAAACGAATTGGCATAAATGTCATGTCTTATATTTTATATCTTTTTATATTTTATATTATGATTGTCTTTATACTGTATGTTGTGGTTCTGGCTTCTGAATTAGTGAAATGAGTGTCAGGAACTTACATAGTATTTAGGAACCCTACGCTATGAGGGATCATCACTGCAATTTAAGTGATGAACTGCTATTTGGTGGTGGACTTTACCAGGTAAATATTCATATTGGAATATGTCTTGTTATTCTGCTGTTGTGATGAGACACCCAGATTAAAACAACTCCTAAGAGAAAGCATTTTATTTGGGGCTTGCTTCCAGTTTCAGTGGCTTAGTGTAATACCATCACGTTTGGGAATCATGTTGGTAGGCAGTATCATGCTAGAGGAGTAACTGAGAACCTTCTATCTTAATCTTTAGGTCAAGGGGGCAGAGACAGATAGAAGGACTGACAGAAACATAGACTCAGAGATTTTGACTGTTGTAGGCTTTCTGAACCTAATAACTCATTCCAGTGACCTATCTCCCCAACAAGGATGTCCATCTTTCAATAGTGCTACATACATATCCTAATCCTTCCCAAACAGTTCCCCTAAATGGGGACCAAATATTTAAACATAATATGTATCTATGGTAACCATTATTATTCAAACTACCATAGAAATCACAAAAAGTCCTGATGAAATAATTCAATCAATATTCTAAGACTGATTCTAAAGGAATCACATAAAATGTTCAATTAACTCAGAAGATATTGTAGTAGTGTTTATTTGTATTAACATTTATTGAGGGGCTAATGAACAGTCTCCATATAAATTGATTCTTAGGACAATGTTTGGAGACTTGAATGTCTCACAATGGAAGAAAGGATTGAACAGCTCCCTAATAACCCAGGAACAGAACAGGGGAGAAGTCAATGCCCCTGGGTTCCAATCGATTCTGGCTACTCCTCATAGGAGTCTTTATTTTAAGGATTTATTAAAGCTTTCCTAAATAATGACTGAATCCCACCACAAGAAAGTCTTGGGCTAGAGAGATGATCAGTAATTAAAAGCTTTATTCTTGCAAAAGACTTGTATTCAATTCCCAGCATCCACATGGTGGTTCAGAACTGTTCATAATTCCAGTTCCAAAACTTACAGGATACACAGACATACATGAGAAGAAAATAGTCATATATAACATAAAATATATAAATCTAAAAGCAAAGTAAAATATAAAACCAGAAGGTCAAAAATGTTACAACCAGAAATAAAGAAAAAAATATAGAGTGACAAAAAACATTTTCTTGTGATTGTGCCACATACATACTCCTTTATTCTTTCCACTAATGAAGCATGGATCAGATTATAACAACATTCACTTAAAATGGATATGATAAAGGTACTTCCAATAAATCACCAGCATTAAAGGTCGATTATGAAAACCAGTTATAATTGGAATGCAATTTTATTGTTTTTTTTTTTTTTAAAAAAAAAAAGAACTAAGAAAGGCTCAATCCAAGGAAATGTGCAGTAGGTGCATTAATTTAAAATAAAACAGATGTAAAATCAAGAAATGGCCATCATGAAAGATAAACATTACAAAGTGAAAATGGGTCAATCCTCCAAAAGTACATTATAGTCTGAAACATGTGTGCCCCAATGACAGTATTAAAACATATGAGAAAAATCTTGAAGAGTAGCATGGGAGAGTTCACAGTGGTAATGGGGGATCTCTACTCTCCTCTGCCAATTATTGGTAAATCAAGTATATAATCTGAAGATCATTGGCTGTCATTGAAATCTGCTTAATATTCATAGAATATGCCATATCCAAACACAGTGGGAGTCAAGCATCTCAAGGCAATAAGAAACAATTACAAAAAGAGTTTGGGTACAAACCAAATTAACAAATAGAATAGGAGCAATGAAAAAGATATTTCAAACCAGTTTAAGATATTACTAGATATTTGTAGCCACATATTTTCTGGCCTGGGGTCCAGATGAATCTTCCTACCCACAGTCCTGCAGTCACTTATAAAATAATTATTCAGAGGCTTATATTAATTAAAAATGCTTTGGCTTGTGGCTTAGGCTCATTATCAACTAGCTCTTATAACTTAACCCATTTCTATTAATCTATGCCTTGCCATGTGGCTAGTGGCTTTACCTGTCTTCCATTAGATCATGCTCTCTTGGGTGGCAGTTCAGTGTCTCTCTTGGCTCCTCCTTCCTTCTCTTTTATCTATACTTGGAATTCCCATCTGCCTCTAAGTCATTTTGCCATAGGCCAAAACATTTCCTTTTGTTATTCAATGGTAATCCACAGTGAACAGTGAACAGAAAGACATTCCTCATCAATTAATATGAGCTGAAGTACAAATTGTTGTAAACACACACACAGATACAGACACACACACACACACACACACACACACACACACACACACACACACCACCCAACTATCCATATATGTATGTGAAATCTCCTTTGTAAGTTATGAGGAACTTATGATTTAAGTAACTTTAGAGATAAAGAAGTTTGTAAGGATAAAGACAAAAGCTGAATGTATTATGCATTATGTGCTCATGAACTAATTTTTGCCCATGAGGAATAACTTTTAACAAACTGACACCTATGAATCTTTCACAGGAATTGAGAAGGCAGAAACATGTTAAACAAGGAGAATTCCTGTAATAGATAATGGTATGGATAATCAAGTATCAGAGACCAAATTTTTCATATGGCAATGCAATAACTTCAGGGCGATGGGCTTCAAGTCATCTTAAGCTTCTTAAAATATTCAGAATCACTTTTAAAAAAATCTAGTACCATATCCATACCACATACATACTCCTTTATTATTTCCACTAATGAAGACTAGCAAACACTATACCTAGGAAGGAATAATCACAAGTAATTCATGGTGATTGGTTATTAATACCACTTTACAATATAAAGAAATAGACCAGAGTATATGTAAGAGACTAGAACCCAAGGAAGGTGGAAATGTGAAAGATAAAGGGAAAAGTACAGGATTTCATAAATGTAAACCCAAATCATAGGAACATATATAAATGCACTGAGACCCGACTGAACGGCTGCCACTGTCAGCCATGGCAGTGTATGACTGTAATTCCAGCATCTATGAGGCAGAGGCAAGTAGATTGTTATGTTCAATCCAGCCTCAAACTAAATGCATATGACAAAATGAATGAAATAAATAAGTGGAAAGAAAATGGCTACCATTTTCAGGCATAGCAGTGTGTGCTTGTAATCCCAGTGCCTGTGAGGCTGAGGCAAGGTAATTATGTTCAGGCCAGTCTCAAAATAAAAGAAGATAACATAAAGCAAATAAAAGTATTTAAAAAGAAAGGGCAGTTATCAGCTGCAGTTTCAAATTTCAGCAAAAAGAGAGGGATAAATGGTAAAACATCAGACAACAAACTAAAACATAAGTTTTATCATAATATTAACATATAAAAATAATTTAATAAACAAATCAATAGAAGAACAAAAATAAGTCTTTCCTAAGGAAGACATGCAAACAGCCTATGAGTATACATATGCAAAGCTGGTATTCAACAAATAGCAGATAAAAAACCAGACTAATAGATTTCCCATGCTTTGGTGACTAGAAAATGGATAGTTTGCTCCACACATATGAAACTCAAAGAGGGAAAACACTAATGTGAGAGACTGGCCTTGAGCTCGGAGATCCACCGGCCTCTGCCTCCTGGGTGCTGGGAACAAAGGTACATGGCACCACAAGCAGCTACTTCAAATATTTATGTAGCCATTAAGAATTTAAGTGCAAAGGACGAGCTTGTCAAAAAATATAGTGTGCTGAACTATGAATATTATGTGGTTATGTATTTAAACATACTGAATGGATTTATTCATTGTAACTTAAGAGCTGGTAAAATTTTAAACAAAAACTATATTTAAAAGACTTCTGTAACTGAAAAAATAAACGTATACATTACTGTCATTTATAGTTCAAAGAAACTTCAAATCATGCTTTATTAAGTAAATACTCCAAAACTTTAGCTGGACCTTATCCAATCTTAGAGGACAGCAGTAGATTCTATCGGTTATATTTTGTTTCTCTCCTACCAACTGAACACTCTCCCTATAACAGTGCCTTTTCTTCCTCATGTTGTCAGATACTACACAAAGGTATACAGAGGAAAGGAGTGGAGTAGATGGAAACTATGACTCAGAGATCACTGCCCACTGGAGGTGGGGTAAAACAACCCAAAAAAACTACAATAAATTATTATACATGTTTTTACTTTAGGTAAAAGTAAGGATCACCTTAAAGCTGGATACTCAAGGAGTTAGACATGGGGTAAGAATAGAGGACTGTAGCTGTATCCTAACTGCTGTGTCTTCTGTGGCTAAACATCCTTGAAAAGATAATTATGTTCTCCTTGTTGAGTTAGACACTAAGGCACCAAGCACTTCCCCTGAGGCTCCACATGCATAACAATGAAGGGTCTGCATCCTCAAAGGACCTTGGCTTCATGATAACATCATTTGCATTTAAATCCCTCCTTGTGGGCCTTAGGAGAATATCATGGAAAGAAATGCACTTAAAAAGAGAGCCTGATCATCAAGATTTTGGAAGGAACCAAAAGTCACCTTACCTCCATAAATATGCCACCCACCTCATAGTCACTTAAAATTTACAACTCTGAGTTCAAAGGCCTACTAGCTTTGTATTTGTTTAGTCCAATCTCTCTCTAGAGTATATATTTTGCTTTTCTAAATAAACTCAAGCTGTCTGTGTCTCTCAGCTAATTTTTTTTCCTTCCAGAAAATAACCAAGAAGAGGGAAAGACATGATGGCCCATGCCCTTTTGGGAAGCGGAAGCAGTTGGTCTCTACGAGTTTCAGAACAGCCAGGGCTGCATAGAGAGACTCCGTCTCACAACACAAAGAAAGAGCCCAGAAGAAAACCTTGAACCAGTAACAAAGAGAAGATTGTACAGTTTCCTGGAGGTGGTGACTGGCATTTATCCAAAGAACCAGTTATCTGGGTGGAGAAGAACAAGAGTTGTCTGAAAAATAGAAACAAAGAGCCTACACGATTAATTGGAAACCCCAGAATGCATGGTGGAAGGTATTTTCACTCAGGACTTTAACAGCAGATTGGAAAATATGTGTTCATGTGGCTGGCTCTTCCTACAGTCTCTAATACAACTGGGAAAACTGAGGTTTCCTTTCAGGGTTCTTATTATCATTAGTAACAGAATTTAGAAATGCATTTAAGAGAAAGCTCAAGGACATTTATTTTAGAATTTAAAAGAAAAACCCAGTACAGTTGAGGTGAAAGTCCTGGCAGCTGCCAAGAAAAATGGAGAAAAGGTCATGCATGCCTCTTAATTTACATATGGAATAGAAATAGATAGCTTATTAAGGAAAAGAAAACCCCTCCCAAGAAGGGAATTAGGCTAGTCAGTTGAGGAAAGGGCCGCAAAGGATCCACTCATGTGGTACATGGTCTTTTATCATCCCCTTTCCTTCCTTGTTGGTACTTTGAGGACTGGCCGGGAAGGAAGGGTTTCCAGTCTTCTACTGAAAACTGACATTTTAACTTCTATGTGCCCATCACAGCAAGACTTAAAAGCAATCTAACATTGGAATCTTGCGTACCTAGAACACGTTACCTAGAACACGTACTTGAACATACATGTGCTCTCTAATTGCTAACTGAATGAGCAAATGCCATGCTATAAAATTATTCAATATACATTTAAATAGTATGTATATCTCAGACTATGAAACAGAAATCCCCTTTATTTTTTTTAAATTAACAAATGCCTCTGCAGAAATAATTATTTAGTACATAGACAGCTAACATTAAAACAGCAGGGATGGATATATGCTCGGTGGAGAACAGGCCTGGGCCCAGGGTTCTATCCCCCAAATCACTTTTAAAAATCCCAAAACAACAAATAGTTTTATGCATCCAAGACTACACAGCATGGATACAAAAAAGAGTAACTTTTATTCTAATTGGGGTTTTAGTAATACGCTCAGTTTTCGGGCATAGTAGCCAGACTTATCATTTTGCTCAGGCTGGTCATTAAGGCAATAGTTTCAAATTTTAATTGGCCACTTCATATATAGTGAGATAATTTCCTTCCCATACTTTGCAGAAGATATGATGAATAGACTACTGAGGAAGATTTTACATCATAATCCAAAGCCACTGCATCTGAATGCCAGCCATTACAAGGGCTGCAACACAAGAGGGATGGTCTTGAGGTATAATACATTTCTAATTTAAGCCGTGATTATCAACTTTAAAGATTTTATATGTTTAATATGTTGTATGTAGTCTCCATGATGAGCACAAATAAAATATAGAACATAAACAAAAGGAAGTGAGGAGATAATAAAAACATGACATTAGAAAAAGAAGCAAGCAACTAATCACAAAGTCAGGTAGCAAAAGCAAAAATGGGAGAGAAGAATGATATAAAGGAGATTTAAAAGTCCCCACTAAAATGTATTACTAATTCTGCATGTATGTTGAAATGTACATGGGTGTGAGTGCATTAACCACTGCATGCACATGTGGATGTCAGAATGTCTTCACGGTTGCCATGATGCCTTGGGTGTTTTCCTTTTCCCTGCTCCCTTTATTTTTTAAGACAAAATATTTCATTGTGCTTGGATCTTGCAATTTAGCCTGGACTGGCTTCTAGAACAGCCCTGGCATTCACCTGTCTCCACCCCTGGCCCCCACTAGGGGGTTAGAAGTATGTGTGGTACCACACCTAGCTTTTACATAGGCGTTTTAGATCCAAACTCAGATCTTTAATCCTGGACAATAATTACTTTTCCCCTAAGTCATCTTCCCAGGACCTACTAATAATTTATGTAAAAATTAACAAGTATATCCAGCTCTATGCGTTTCCATATACAAACTCATAGATTTGAACAATCTGTCTTCAGTTGATGATGCCATTTGGGGAGTAGGGGTAGCCTTGCTGGAGGAAGGACCTCACTGGGAGTAGGCTTTGAGAGTTTATAACTGCACCCCACTTAGAATTTGCTCTGCATGCTTTGTGCTTGTCATTGAAAATGTGATTTCCCAGCTTTCTACTCCAGCCTCTTCCTTTGGCAATGCTTCTGTTTAAATAAACATTTCTTTACATTGCTTTTGGCCAGTGTGTTTCATCTCAGGAAGAGAAAAGTAATGGTCTTGGTTAGGGTTTTTATTGTTGTGAAAAGACACCACAATCACAGCAGCTCTTATAAGGAAAACATTTCAATGGGGTGGCTCAATTACAGTTTCAGAGGCTCACTACGCTTCAGCACTCCGTTATAATCGTGGTGGGAAGCATGGCAGCATGTAAGCAGACATGGTGTTGGTTACATCTTGATCAGAAGGCATCAGGGCATTGACTGAGACAGTGGGTGGTATTCTGCACATAAGAAACCTCAAAGCTTGCCCCCTAAATTGACATGCTTCCTATAACAAGTCCAAACCCACTCCAACAGAGCCACACCTCTTAATAGTGCCACTCCCTATGAGCTTATGAGAGACAATTACATTCAGACTACACAGTAACTAATATATCATGCCAATTTCTTTTCATCTTTAATAAAAGATTTGTTAGCCATAAATGTCTTTTATACTTATTTTTAAATTTTTTCAAACTAGTTTATTTAGTCAGTAGGGGTGCATCTTCTAATAGAGTACTATCTCCAGTTCTCCATGATATGAGTGTTGCCTTCGGCAACGGGGCCATATCACCAGATTGTAGAGAACAACCATTAGCCTCAGCAACGGCCTGTGATATTTGAAGAGCTCTATGGAACCTCTATAAGGTCCTACTCCTAGTGCTAGAGCTTTTACTTGGTGACATATCTATCTGGGGCAGTGTCTCACTTATATGATGATTCCATTGAAATTTCATTCATATAAGTGTATATATTTTAAGAAGCTTCTACAGAAGTAGGTATTGTAGACTATTCGTTAAAAATATATTACATTTGTTTACACTGTAAAACATTTATTTAATGATGCAAAGACGTGTTGCAGTTTTTATGTTGCATTTGTTTAACTGTGTAGCAGTGTTGCTGTGCTTGTCTAAAACACCTGATTGGTCTAATAAAGAGCTGAACAATAATGAGGCAGGAGAAAGGTTAGGTAGGGCTGCCAGGCAAAGAGAATAAATAGGAGAAATCTGCACAGAGGGAGCTCTAGGAACAAAGGAAGGAAGAGGACGCTGGGGACCAGACACACAGAAGCCAAGCTAAGGCCTGACATTTATTAAGAAAAAGTAAGGCTCAGTGTGCATTGACTTGGGATCTGGGTGGTGGCCTCCAAAAGTAAAAAAGTAAAAAACAACTAACAAGTAGATTTCCACTTAGTTTTTCAGAAGGCCATTAAAGTTAATTGTCCCTCCATATTACCCCCTTCACCCTGCTCTCCACACCCCTCCCCATCTGATCCTCCTAGTCTTTTTTCCCTTTGTCATTTCATAACACTCACTCCAATTCCCCTTCTTTGGAGATCCTCTCCTCCCCACCATGGTCCCTTCCTAGGTTACCTAACCTAATCTCTGTAGGTATTCAGATTATAGAAATATATTGAAAGCTTAAAAGATCCACATCTAAGACAAAACATGCAATATTTGACTTTTGAGGTCTGGACCATTTCACTCAAGATGATTTTTTTTTTAGCTCCATCTAATCACTTGTGAATTTCATAATTTTATTTTCAAAAAAGCTGAATAATATTCCACTGTGTAAATGTACCACATTTTTATTATCCATTCATCACTTGATGGACATCTAGGCTATTTCTAATTTAGGACTGTTATGAATAGAACAATAATAAGCATAAATGAAGAAATATTTCTGTAAATGATGCAGAGTCCAAGTAGGATCTTGAGACAGAACTATTTTCAGCTTTCTGAGGAACCTCCACACTTGTTTCCATAGTAGTTGTGCTAGTTTTCATGCCCACTAGCAAAAGCTAAATATTCCCCTCCCCCTTCATCTTGGCCAGCATGTGTTGTCATTTGTATGCTACTAGGTGACAAAAGTAATTTTCAGTATAAGCCAGCTACAAACCCTGCAACCTACAACAGTAAACTGCCTATAATATATACAGGCATAATACAGCCATAAGTATTATAGGAATAACCAACCACTTTTTAAAATTAGATTTAAGAAGACACAGCCCATGATGATGTGAGAATGCCTCTCTGTATGCTGTGAATATCAATCTTTAAATAAAGGAGCTGTTTTGGCCCATGACAGGAACCATAGAAAAGTAGGTGGGGAATCAGAATAGGTAGGAGAAGCAGGGTGGATTCAGACAGACTGAGCCAGCCACCAAAGAAGAAGCATGTAAGGAACACAGGTGAGCCACAGGCCACGTGGCAGACAGCTGAGGGCAGCTAAAGGTCTAGGTTGGCAGGTCTGTGGGTCTGAACCTCTGGCCACCTGGGACCAAGAAACCTCATTGCTACACCATGAGATGGAACTCATGCCTGACACTGCTAAATTGGTCAAGAACATGTGACTTGTTAGGTCATAGGAATAAGGGGCAAACTCTCTAGGGCAATTCTGCTACAGAAATATATTGATAAAATAACTCCTAATGACATATTGCAATACCATAAAATCAGTGTGTCATTTAACCCTCATCAGAGAAGATTCTTCTTTTTGGAGATGGGAATTAACATGGAAATCTACGGCTGAACAGTGTGTAGAGAGTGAAAAACTTTGAAGTACTCAATCCTAAACAGAACACCTTTATCAAACTCTTCCCCTCAGGCTCAGGGATCTATATATATAAGATAAGAAGCAGAAAGATTGTAAAAATCAAAAGTGATGGATGACTCCAAGAAAATGTAGTCTTCCCGACAAAACAGGATTGATACATATATAAACTCAGAAGACATGCATACACAGGACCTGCTTAGGTTCAAACCAGACAAAATTCCAGTTCTGAGAGAGGGAGGTAAACACAAAATTTTACCCTTAACCAAGTAGGCATTTGAAATTAATACCTGCCGGGAAAGAGAAAATCAGCTTTCTTCAATGGCCTGTCACTAGGTATATGAACCACGTATTAAGGCAGATTCTATGTCCAGGATTAGTTTGCCCACACAAAACAGACTCCATGATTTTTTTGGAGGGAGAGAGGGTTGTTTGTTTCTATTTTTGTCTTATTGCTGGAGTTTTAAAGTTTTCATTTTTACTGGTTTGGGGAAAGAAGGAGGGAGGGAGGAAGGAGGGGGGAGGATCTGAAAGGAGTTGAGTAAGGGGAAAACATGACCAAAATATGTAAGTTAATAAGTTAAATAGTTAAGTAAAAACATTCTCTCTCTCTCTCTCTCTCTCTCTCTCTCTCTCTCTCTCTCTCTCTCTCTCTCTCTCTCTCTCTCTCTCTCTCTCTCTCTCTTTCTCTCTCTCTCTCTCTCTGTGTGTGTGTGTGTGTGTGTGCTGGCATGTACATGCCATGGCACATGTGTAGAAGTCAGAAGACAACTCCTGGCAGTTGGGCAGTTGGTTCTCTGGCTCTCTTCTGCTGCTTTGAGGGGTCGGGGTCCAGATGATCAAACCCCAGTCCTCAGGCTTATACACAAGAATGTCTACTGTCTGAGGCATCTTACTGGCTATGTTCACTTATTTTCTTTACCTATATACCCAGGGTCATATAAAAAAATAGGCAACTGGAAAATGTTTAGTAAGTTCTGACCTAAACTTACTCAGAATGGACTGAAGGAACATTTATCTTTATTGTTCAGAGTTCAGGGGAGCCACTTGGAGCTAAATATCAAATAAGAATTTTGCTACAGCCATCAAATCATTAGCTTCCATGAGACCATTTGCCATAGGCACAACTTATACTGTAAGCCTCTTAAGGCTTGGTACACCCATGATGGCCTCCAACAGCCAAGCTCTGCCCACTGAACACTCTAGAACCACCTTCTGGAACCAGCCTCTCCAGTTGCAGACAGTCAAGCTTTGGACTTGAAAACCCACCAATCCCTCCCCCAAAAGCCTCATTTAAACCCTGTTTTCTTCTCAGTTCTCTGTTGTTTCTTGCCTGATTAGAGGTACCCCCCCCTTCCTGGATTTTTCCCTCTTAATAAATCTCTTGTGTGAGGTTTATTATATGGTCTGACTTTGCAATATTCCTTGGCTTCCCACTACCAGGATACTTTTCTCTTCAGAGCACTAACACTTGCAGTGAGGAAGCCTTCCCCCACAGAGCTGTAATACTTCTATTGGGGAAGCCTTTCCCTCCAGAGTTATAACACATATACAAGCTTTACTAAATTCAGATGTAAGCAGACAAATTTTCGTAGATTCTTACTCTTCATGCTATGTAGAAAAGCAAATGTAGTGAGCATGGCAATAAAAACAATGGAAACTTTCCTGTCCCATAACTATTCCTAGAGTTGTTAGGGTGGGTCCATGGTGGTTTGAATAAGAATGGAGCCTATAAGTTTCAACTATTTGGATGCTTAGTCCTCATTTGATGAAACTGTTTGGGAAGGATCAGGAGGTGTACTACTGGAAGTGAGCTTTGAGATTTCAAAAGCCTATACCATTCTACTTAGCTCCTTTTCTCTGCCTCATGCCTGTGGATCAAGATGTGAGCTCTGGGCTACTGCTCCAGCACACTGCCTTTCTGCCTGCCTGCTTGCCTGCCTGCCTGCTTGCCTACCTGCCTACTGTGATATTCTTCACCATGATGATCATGGACTCTAACCCTCTGGAACTGTGATTTAAGTCTTTCTTTCATAAGCTGCCTTAGTCATTGTGTCTCTCCATAGCAAAATAGAAGTAACTAACTCTGGACCCTGATGGTGCTACCAGGTGAGTCTCAATCACCAACACCAAATAGGCCAATTAAATACCCAATTAATAGTGAAAAGAAGAAAACTATTTATTCAATGCAGCCTGGGTAGTTTTTATGTCAACTCGACACAAGATAGAGTTATCTGAAAAGGGGAAGCCTCAATTGAGAAAAATGCTTTCATAAGATCTGGCTGTAAGACATTTTCTTAATTAGTGATTGATGAGGGAAGGCCCAGCCCATTGTAGGTGGTAACATACTTGCTCTGATAGTCCTGGGCTCTATATGAAAGCAGACCGAGCAAGCCAGTAAGCAGTACCCCTTCATGACCTCCATCTACATCAGCTCCTGCCACCCAGTTCCTATCTGTTTGAGTTCTTCTCCTGATGTATTTTGATGATAAACAATGATATGAAAATATAAACCAAATAAATCCTTTTGCCCAAGTTTCTTCAGTCATGGTGTTTCATTACAGCAATTGAAATCCTAACCAGGACACAGTTACACTGAATGAAGAACAGTGGTGTCTAATGAATCCCCAAATCAATCTTCAGGGCCCTGGCTTAAACAGAGGTTCAGGTTTAAACAGAGGGTCAAAGTTATGCATAACTAGGGAGTCCTGATCAAAGTGTAATCCCACTTGCCTATCATCTTTGCCTTGCTGATTTCTCCTGCAAAGTGGTCTGACAAGTTGCAAATCTCTTTCTGGAAGTCAAATTTCCCTCTGTCCTACAACAAGCTTACGGACTTGTTCTTCTTCCAGTATGAGATTTCTGGAGAAATTCTAATGCCTTTTGGGTGTACTATCTCAAAAGTCTCCTAGCCAAAGGGAGAGGCACACAGGAGTATCTTAAGTCTTGCCAGGTTGGTTACATAACCCAACAACTATTTAGTAAATAGCTCCAACAAATCATCAAAAATGACAGGAGTTTCCAAAAACCTTCTTAACAAATTGGTGCCAGGAATGAAAACCAAACCCAGGTTCAGATTAAGAAAGTTCACCAGAAGTTCTCATCATAAAAATCAGCATCTAAAGTACTCTTCACAAATAAGAGGTCCTTTATTACAAGTATGGATTTGAGTCTTGAGAGAAGCTATTGGAGTTTCCAGATTCTTACGCCTCCTTTCAATGAATAGTGCAGAGACACATGAATAGTTATAAGTAAGGAGAAAGTTTAAAGAAGACATACAGAGGCATTTGGAGGTATGCCAAATCTGGCCTATCGCCTAGCTCTAAGAGAGCAAAAGAGAATGGTAGGTATGGGTTGGGATATCTGTAACATTTTATGGGACATTTGCTCAGTACTTATAATGCAAATATTTTTTAAGCATGCTCCCTTGGCTGACTAAGGCCCAGGTAAGCACAGAGTTTCTAATCTTTCTGATGCTTCTTTTATGTGGGCCTCACTTTTCCTCTCCCAATTCATCAATATGTGCTCAAGGACAACTCGCATCCAAGGGTCAAGGAATCAGCACAAAACCCTCAGCTGCTTGGAATTCTTTTGAATTCCAATGCAGTAGTGTTTGGGGTGGGGTAGAAGCCTAGGGGATTGCAGGAGGATTCAAACAGTAGCAGGTTTGCCTTCTGGCTGGCTTTACCAATGCTTGTCACTGGGGATGCTTAGATTCATACATCTACTACAGACATAGTCTTCCTATATCTTAAAGGAAATTAGGAAGTAGAAATTGATGAAGGAAAGTTAATTTACTTAGAATTTGGCCAAATTAAGAACAAAAAATATTCATAAATTTATCTCATTATTTCTTTAAAGAAACATTTTTTAAAGATTTATTTATTTCATGTGAATGAATGTTTGGGCACATACATTTCAATTTTTCCTAAGACCCACAGCTTCTCTATGCCCCCCATGGATGGCTTCTGCAATATTAGAACCCTCCTTTGGGCTGAGTTCCTGCTTGTTACACCTTGTCCCTTATGGCTGCCCTTTTCTTTGTCCCTTGGCTGCCTAACTATTCCTATGTTCATGTTGTTTTCATGACCCTCCTTGGATTCAATCCTTTCTTGGACTCAGAGGTTTATTTAAAGCCTCCCTGTCTTACTGAAAATGACTTGGCCTCAGTATAGCTTGCTGGCCAAAGAGAATTCCAGATTCTCACATATTGTAAAACCTTCTGCCACCACAGAAACAAATGATCCCAATGTCTCTTATCTTAAAGGTCTTACAGCTTTCCACTCTTAAATCTTTTATCTCTATGATTTTTCTATGCTCTGCTCTCAATCTTTTTTCTGTAAATAGTCTATTTCATGATTGATTTGTAAGTTAAAGAATCTGTAAAAATATGTAACAATATTTTATATAAAATTTATAGCAAAAGTCTTATAGTTAAAATTATGAAATTTAATTTGCTACAATATACTATATATGTGATTTAGCTCATCTAAGAATATACTGTATATGCAACTCAGATTCAACTCTTGCTCAGAAAAACATGTTTTAGATAGTAACTATGTGGCTCTCCTCCATCTTGGATGATTCCATTCAAAATGTAAGCAGCCACATGACTGTTTATCAGAGTCACCAAGAGACTTCAACATCTTAAGATGTGGCATAAAGCAACAACTGTAAAACCTCTTGATCCTAATGAGCTCTCTAGTCACCATTGTATCTCTTTTTAAACTAAGGAAGCTACAAGTATCCAATATTTCAGATTAGTAACAATTTTTGTATAATGATAAAAATTTAAGGTTATATTTGCTACAACATACTATATATGTGATTCAACTCTGGTTTACAATATACTCTAGCACTATTGTGGTAAACTTTTAAGAGTATAAAAATCTACTCAGAATAAGAAAGTTGTTTTAAGATGTATGCTAGCAATCTATGTCTCTGCTAACTATTTAACAAAGCTGCTCAAAAATTTAGATAAGTGACATGTTTGATAAATATGGTAAATTTGATAAAGAAGATTTCTTTGATAAATATGATGTATTTGATAATCAAGATTTATAAATTCCTAAGATCAACTCAGCTTCACAGTAATATTTGTCTAGCCTATTCTTTGCTCCTCTTAAGCTTTAGCTATTTGAATAAGCTAAGGCATACAAAAACTGCAATATTCTATAATCACGTGTGGGTTCACCAAGAAAGTCCATTTCCCAAGGTCAGGCATTAGGCAAAACCCCCATTCCCTCAGAGCCTTGTGGCAAGTTCCTGTTTGGTAAAAAGGGAATCATTCTCCTTATCTCTGCCAAGAGGAACGTGTGGCCCTTTCATTAACTTATAACTCTGGTGCCCATTAAATCGTCAAGGTCAATGCTAACCTCTAAGCTCTCTGAGTCTCTGCTTGCAAGCCCTACCCCAGCTCACAAGCCCCTTTTCTCCCCTTCCCGTTTAACACCGGAAATCTTTCCTTTGCTATTAGTTGCTTTCCTGGGAGACAGCCTGGGAAGTTTAGAATAATCTTTTTCCTTTTCACATAGGATTGGATATTTTGGCTTCTTTACAGCACCCATTTTTATTCCTTGTGCACTATAAAAGGATCAGTAAAGTTTCCAGTCCCCCCATATAAAATCTTTTATGCTTTAATCTAGGTTTTAAAAGTTGTATTGCGATACAAAAAGAGCTTCATTCCAAAAATTGTGTATTTTTAAGGCTAAACCCAACATGAATGGAAAATAGAATGTGAAATCCTATTTTCATAAAGCGCATTAACTTATTGTAACAGCCTGTTTTCCTGGACTTGGTCAACATCCCAGCTTTTAGGTTCCCAAAGATGCCCTAATGTCAGCAGGTATTAGGCAGAGATGATTACATAATCCTTTTATCATTCACTTATTATCAACTAAAAGTTAGGATATTAAGTTTCCAACCTGGGACAAAGAGCTAAGGTGCCTATTTCACATATTAGTGTTGGCCCTGACAGCCAGGTTCTCCCAGCATCCCTCAGTCCAGACCTGTTACAGGGTATAGCTGGCTACCCCACCCTCTGCCTTGAACTCCATGGCCCAGAGCCTGGGCTGCCCTTCCCCCAGAGGCTCTTCCCTGTGCAATCCAGACATTTTGGTTACCTGACCTTTTGTACCTTTGGCTTCCTGGCTGCTACACCCGGTTCTTTTCTCTCCCTTCTCTCCCCACACAGCCCAGCTCAGTCTGGCCATGTCCACTCTGGACTCTGCCACATAGCCCCACCGCTGACTGTGCTCCCACATACATATAATAAACTTTCTCCTCCACCATACGTGGCAACAGTCATGCCCTTTCCTCTCCTTCTTATTTCTTTTTTACATTCACTAGTCTTATTCTACCTCTATAACATATCTTCTGGGGGTAATCTCTTTTTACTATCTACCCCTATTCTAAGGAGACTAAATAAGCAGATCCTGGTTGAACACTCTTCCTTTCTCCCTCCTGTGAATCCTTCCACACCCTTACCCTATCTCCATATTAGTCCCCAATACATGTTTTACCTGGAACCCCCAATCCACACCTATCAGAGCCACAGAAAATTTCCTACCAGGCCACATAAGGCTATCATACTCTTTAAAAATTCAGAGAGGAAACAGAAATCAAGGAACAAAACACTCACCCAACAAAGACAGGATCATATCTGAGAACCTAGAATCATCCCAATCTTAGATTCCCAGATGCCTAGATGCCAGCAAAAACCACAATAATGGCCAGGGCAGTGTGGCTATACAAAAGCCCAGCTATCCTATCACGGTAGGCCCTGAATATTCCAACATAGCTTCAGCCAAAGACAAACACTTTAAACCAGTTTTCATGATAGATGATTCTTAAAGAGAAAATGAATAAATCCCTAAAAGAAATCCAGGAAAAACACACTGAGAGGAAATGAATAATTCCCTTAAATAAATCAGGGAAAATACAAATAGTGTAAGGGAATGAATGAAATTGCTCAAGACACGAAAACGAAAATATAATCAGTAAAGAGAACCCCAAACTGTAGTAATCCTGGAAAATAGAAGTTGAGGAATTTGAAGCAGGAACAGAGGCAAGCTGTACCATTCTAACATAGGAGATGGAAGAGAGGGTCTCAGGTATCAAAAATACAATAGAAGGAATGGATGCACTTGCCAAAGAGAATCTACAAAACTCCTGACACAAAACATCCAGGAAATCCAGGACACCACGAAAAGACCAAACCTGAGAATCATAGGGATAGAGGAAGGAGAAAATCAATAAGATAGACAAACCCTTATCCATATTCATTAAAAGGCACAGAGAGAATTGGAAAGGAAAAGGGGGACATAACAGACAACCAGGAAACCCAGAGGATCACAAAGACATTTTAAAAACCAATAAACCACTAAACTGAAAATCTAAACAAAGTGGATAATTTTGTCCATAAATATCTCTTGCCAAAGTTAAATTAAGATCAGCAATTTAAACATACCTATAATCCCTAGTTAAACAGGAGCAGGTATTGTCTCCCAAATTTATTTTTCAGCTTTTTTATCTTTAGTGTATAGGAGAGCTACTGATTTTTTTTTTTTAATCTTGTACCCCGCTACATTACTGAAGGAGTTTATCAGCTGTAGGAGTTCCCTGGTAGAATTTTGGGGGTCACATATGTATACAATCATATCATCTGCAAATAGAGATAGTTTGACTTCTTCCTTCCCAATTTGTATCTTCTTAATCTCCTTTTGTTCTCTTATTGCTTTAGCTAAAACTCTGAGAACTATAATGAATAAATAAAGGGAGAGAGGACAGCTTTGCTTTGTTCCTGATTTTAGTGGGAAGCTTTGAGTGTTTCTTCATTTAGTTTGGCATTGGCTGTCGGTTTGCTGCATATCGTGTTTATTATATTTAGGATTTTCCCAGTATTCCTGATCTCTCCAGGATTTTTATCATGAAAAAGTGTTAGATTCTGTTACAGGCTTTTTCAGTATCTAATGAGATGATCACGTGAGTTTTTTTTTTTCCTTTCAGTTTGTTTATATGATGGATGACATTCACAGTTTTACATATATGAACCATCTCTGGATCTCTGAGATGACGCCTACTTGATCATGGTGGATGATATTTTTCCAAGGTAGGCAACTGTAGATTGGCATGGGCAGTATATGGAGCCTTGAGGGATGGGATCAGACTGTGTTCCTGTGTGTGGACTGGCACCTTGGAGCCCATTCCCTGTAGAGGAACACCTAACCCAGTCTTGGCTTTGGGATGAGGAAATCAGACTTGCCTGGAATGGATGTGTCATGCTGAGCTGACCCACCCTGGAACTTCTTGCCCTTTTCGGGAAGGAGTTGGGGAAGGGGAGGCTGAAGGCTGATTGGGATGGATTGGGAGGAGGGAAGTGAAGGGGAAAAGGGATATACATGGAAAAAAGACTTTTTATAAATAAATTAAAAAACAAACAAAAAGAATTATGTATAAGAATTATATGTTGGGTTGTGGTAGTGCATGCTTTTAATGGCAGTGCTTAAGGCAGAGAGGCAGAGGCAGGCTGATATCTAAGTAGTTCAAGGCCAAAAGGCCAGTCTGGTCTGCACAGTTTTTCAGGACAACCAGGGCCACATAGAAAGACCTTATCAAAAAAAGGCCAAGAATAAAAAGATTATACAAAATAAAAAGTTCTAAATATTTGGGGGAAAATGTCTCCAACAAAAGAAAGCTTCTAGTCAATTGGTTTTAGCACAAAATTCAAAGAGATAATTACAATACTCCTTAAATTATTCTGTAAAATAGAAACAGAAGGAACATCACCCAATTCATTTTATAAGTTCATAGATTCTATAATCAAACTACATAAATAAAGAGAATTACAGATCAATTTCCCTTATGAACATAGATGCAAAAATATTCAATAAAATTCTCAAAACTAAATCTAAGAATACATCAAAAAGATCATTCACCATGATCAAGTAGGCTTCATCTCAGATATGTGGGGAGGGTTCAACATATAAAAATCAGTCAATGTTACCCACCACATATAAACATACTGAAAGAAAAAAAATACACATGTTCATCTCATTAGACACAGAAAAGTACTTTGAAAAACCCCATCACTCCTTCATGATAAAAGCTCATGAGAGATAAGAGATACAAGGAACATTACCTTACCATAAAAAATGCAGTTTAAACCAAGCCCATAGTCAACATCAATTTCAATGCAGAGAAACTCAAAACAATTTTACTAAAATGAGGAACAAGAGAGTGCTGTCCACTCTCTCTATACCTATTCAATATAGTACTTGAAGTCTTAGCTAGAGCAATAAGATAGGTGACGGAGATAAAGAGGATACAATTTAGAAAGGAAGTTATTTGTATATGATTTGATAAGTAAACAGACAAATTTCAAGGGGGAACTCCAATAATATAAAATATCTTGGAGAAACTATAACCAAGCAAATAAAAGGCTTGTATGACATAAGCTTCATATTGAAGAAAGAAATTGCAGAAGATATAAGCAGGTAAAAAGATCTCCTATGTTCGTTGATCAATAGGATTAACATTGTAAAAATAGCCATCTTACCAAAAGTAAACCACAAATTCAATGTAATTCTCATCAAGATTCCTAAACAATTTTTCATAGACTTTGAAATGATTATTCTCAATTTAATAAGGAGAAACAAACCCAGGATACCTAAAAATAATCCTGAATAATACAAAAACTTATGGAGGTATCACTAATCCTGATTTCAAGTTGTATTACAGAGCTAGAGTAATAAAAACACAATGTTACTGGCATAAAAACAGACACATGAAACAATGGAATCAAATGACTGAGAAACAAACAAATGTTCAACATCATAGCTATCTGGGAAATGCACATCAAAACCACTTTGAGTTTTTATCTTACATCTGACAGAATGGTTAAGATCAATAACACATATATTCATTTATGATATTATGTGTTATATAGCTCATTCTGGAGAGGATGTAGAATAAGGGGAACACTCACCCATTGCTGGTAGTGGTGCAGACTTGAAAAGCCACTTTGAATATCAGTAAGGTAGTTCTTGCACAGGGATAGTTTCTCAACCATGTTAATTGCTGCTCTATTCATAATAGCCAGAAATTGAAACCAGGCTAGATGTTTCTCTACAGAAGAATGGATAAATAAGTTGTGTTACATTTATACAATTAAATATTATTTAGATGTTAAAAAGATATCATGAAATTTGCAAGCAAATAAGTTGTGTTACATTTATACAATTAAATATTATTTAGATGTTAAAAAGATATCATGAAATTTGCAAGCAAATGGATAGAAGTAGGAAAAAATATCTTGAATGAGGTAACAGAGATTCAGAGAGACAAATTTGTATTTGCTTATATGTGGATATTGGCTATTAAATAAATTATTATTAATCTACAATCCATAGACCAAGAGAGATTAGATATGTAGTAAGGAACTAGGGGGACATGTGGATTTCCCTAGGAGTAAGAATTAGAACAGATTTTGAGTGGACTAGAACTAAAGCTTGGAGATGGGAATGGGAAAATCAGGTGGAGAGGGGAAGTGGAGATATGATTGAAGGAGGGGATGCAGAAAGAGAAATCTAGAATGAGGGGCATTTTAGGGGTGGTATGGTAACCTAGTATTGTGGAAACTTCCTAAAATATATAAAGATGATTCTAGTGAAGTCTCCAAATAATGCAGGAGATGGAGTCCTAACTGTCTTACCTCTTGTCATCTAACAAATCTGCAAGTAATGGATTTGGGTTATACCCAATTGATTTGTTGGACTTAAGAGGTCCCATGGAAATCTCCAAACAGCCAGGTTTTGGCCAAGACATGTAGTTCTCCACAAACTGACAGCAAGTCCATTGCTTACGATAACACTTATACAACTCATTGAATGTAGAGATTGAGCTGGTACTTACATAGAATATTGACCACTACATTCTATTGTGTTTAGTATGGCACAGTACACTGTAGGCTACCAAAAGGGAAAAATAAATACTAACCCAGTCATAAAACCTTTGATTTACAATCTGTACTTCCTGAAGAATATGCCAGGGCAAAGGTGGCACAAGACCTGTGGGAGTAACAATGTCTGACTTGACTTATGGCCTACTCCATGAAATGGAACTCATACCTGACACTGCTTGGGCTATCAAGAACCAGTAACTAGATATCCTAGAGACCTATAGTAAAACCAAATACTACTGCTCTACAAATAAAAGTAATGATATAAGGGCTTCTGTTGATTTTATTCTGCTATAGTTATAGATCAGTTCCTTATTCAGCAATAACCAGAAAAGCCTCCTCCTACTGTATATGGGAACAAATACAGAAACCCTCATCTTGTAACACACAGCTCTAAATGGGATCTCTCCATCAAATCCTACGTGTCAGAGTTAAGGGAAGCCCACAATAGAGGAAGTACCAAGAGTGTAAGAGCCAGAGAGGATGGAGGACACCAGGAGGACAAGGCCCCTGAATCAACTGTGCAAAGCTCATATGAACTCATAGAGAGTGAAGCAACAAGGAAGGGTCTGCATCATGTCCTCCACATTTGTATTATAGCTTTCAGTTTAATATTTTTATGAGAATCCTGAATACCTGAGTGACTCTCTGACTCTTGTGCCTTATCTTGGGGTCCATTTTCTCCTATTGGGTTGCTATATCCAACTTTTATATGATGGTTTTTCTTTTATCGTATTATATTTTATTTTGTTATGTTTTATTGTCATGCCTTAAATTCTTTTCTAATGAGAGAAGAAGTGGAGTGGACTCAGAGGGGAGGGGAGGTGGAGAGGAAGTGGGTGGAGCACAGGGAGGGGAAACTGTAATCAGGATATATTGTATTAGAAAAGAGTCTGTTTTTAAACAATCGGGGAGGGCTCTAAAGATACAGCAAAGGTGAAAAACACTAAGCATCACTAGTGATCATGGAAGTGTGAATAATGGTTATAAGATACCACTTCACAGTAAATAGGATTGCTCTAATAAAACAAAAGGAAAGGTAGATGAGAGACATTGGCAATCTGACATTTTCATAAGAATATAAGAATGTCAGAATGCTGTGCCATTGCTTCTGGGAATGGTGCTATTGTGAATGTGGAAAGTACCATGGCAGTTCTCTAAACATTGAAACTTAAGATTTACCATGTGATCCAGAACTTCTACATCCAAGAATAAACTCCTCGCACCTGAAATAACAGGTTTAAACAGATACATTTGTACACCTATGTTCCTAGAAACAGTTTACACACTATCCAAGGATATATCCAGAGAGATCGGTGAAAAAAACAAACTGGTTCCATGTACCATTTCCTTTGCATCATGTATTCAAGAGAAAACAAAATAGAGATGTCTAATACTTAATGTTTTGATATTTTCAGAAAACATTTTTGATCCAATATATCTCTTCATTTAATCTGTTTCTCATAATCTTAGGGTGAACATCAACACATGTTCTGTTTTTGAAATTTCTCTAATGATTCCCTAGTACAATGAAAATAAAATAAAAATGTCTTTGAATTACTATGGGAACTGACCACTCATCCCATTCCTAACTTCCCCTTCTCCGAATCTTTCTTTCCATTTTTATCAACTATATACCTTTCTATTTTTATAACCTATAATGTTCACATCCAACATTCTAAAGAGAACATCCTGAAACTCGTTTACATTTACCCATCAAAACACTCTAGGGTCATTTCCCCAACCAAAACACAAAGATACCAATTTTCACATAGTTAAATCTGCATCAGACACTCTTATTTCCTGGGTCAAGTCTTGTTAAGAACATCTCATCTCAAATACACTCTTCCATGCTTACTCAGATTTAATCTTACTATCTGACTTCTATTTCTGCATTTTCTTCCTGCGTGTGATTATTTATCACCTCCTGACTTTTAAGATTAATGAACATAGGCATCTTCCTTCCATATTTCCTGTTGTATTTTTCCATATAGTAATACCTTTCACATAGTTAGGATTTGATTGCTAAATTAATTACTATTGTAAATATATGTGCATTGTGAGGTTTGAATAGATGCTTGATGAATGATGTTAGATTACAGATGAGAATGCTTGATTGCTCAGGCCATGCCCACTTGCAGAAACTTCTTTCTTACAGCCACAGTTGCTATAAAAAAATAGCAAGTCCCTAATAACAGCCATCCTGTGAACATATAAACCTCATCCAATAGACTCCCCTGGTACCCAGATTTCAAAATAAGAGGAAACATTTTATTTAAATTTTCTCTTTTTATTTAAAAAGGTTTTTCATGTATCCCACCACTCACCCTCCCTTCCCTTCTCCCAATGCCTCCCAGTCCTCCCTCAGTCTCTCCCCCCCCCACACACACCAACACCCCATCCTTTCCTCACGGAGGGCGAGGAGTCCCAGGGTCAGTTGAGTCTGGCATATCCAGTTGAGGTTGGTCTGAGTCCCTCATCCCAATATTAGGGCTGGAATAGGTGTTCCTCTATAGGGAATGAGCTCCAAGGTGGAAGGCATCATTCTTACTTCTCCAAGAAAGTGCTCACATCTCAGGTTACCAGACTCAGGGGACATGAGAGGGTTACTAGTATAAAGGACATGCATCAACCAGATGTGTTTCTTCTCCACATCCTCAATACTCAAAATGGAACATTCTTTTCCCTTGATTTCCCTTCCTACCCAGGAATCAGAGAGGTAGCAGTTGGGAAACATCACCGCTTTCTCTGAGACCTAGAGGAAGGGACACCACTAACTCTCATCAGAGTCCCATTCATACCTGTCCATCTTGGCAATGTAGACTGAACTCTCCTCAGAGTGCCCATCATGCTGCTTTCTGCTTGTATTCCCATAACATCAATAACTTTCTGAATAAACTTCTTACCCATAAGGACAAACCTCAGTGTCCCTCTTGAAGCCTAAACTGAAGACCTTATAGGTAAAATTTCCTTCCATTATACAAGTATGAGAACCTTTGTTTTCCCTATCAAGGGTGTCTAGCTGCAGGACATGACTGCACTCACCTTTAATCCCAGCACTCACAAGGCAGAGTCAGAGGAATCTCTATGAGGCTGCCCTGGTTTACGCTATAAATTCCAGGCCAGCCAGAGCTACTTAGCAAACTGTTTAAAAAACAAAACAAAAAAGACCAATGTTCCATGAGTGTCCCTTACTTTGTAAACACTTATGTTGACAAATTAAAACATTTAATCCCTCCACTTGGTAATATTTTTGTTAATACACAGGTCTTGCTACATTCCCATAATTGATGGCTCAGAGTAGCCAACGTTTTCCTCTTTTATTCATTTCCTTAGGGCAGCATTCCAAATTAACCTATTGGAAGTAGAATGTTGGTTTGAGCCTCAGTCCAAAAGAAACAGCCAAGTTCTTCCATAAGTTAGTGATTAAAAAAAAAAAAAACAGTGTCTATTTTGGTTGTGTGTACTTGCTAGCCTGGTTTGGGTCATGCTACATACCTTTGTGTGGGGGGGTTATCTTGCTCGGTTACTTTTGCTTTATTCATATGCTGCTTTGTGCAACACTGAGATTAGTGTTTTCCAATAAATAAGTGGAAAAGCTTTTTCAAAGAGGCTGAGTGGGGTCAAGCATAGTGAGATATGCCTGTAATTCCAGTATTTATGAGGCTAAGGTAGAAGAATGGAAAATTCAGGCTAGTGTGAGCAAGATCACTGGATAGAGTGCCAGCACCCACATGGCAGTTCACAACCATTTGTAACTCTGGTTCTAGGGATCTGATGCCCTCTGTTTGTTTTCATGGGCCAGTTACATACAGATAAAACAATAATGCATAAAGAAAAATTTGAAGAATTTTTATAAAACCAGAATGCATGAAAAGAAAACTCATAGCATTTTATTATAGAATGGAATCAGGCAGACATGTAAGCACATCAGGCATTCAAAAAAGAGATACAATATCAGAACATTGTGGGGATCTCTTTTTAATAATACAGTTGTCCCTTCTGGTGCTGTATACTAAATGGAATACAAAATTAACAGAATTTCCCAGAAATAGCAGTTACTGAGAAAAATGGGAAACTTGCTTTCCCTATGGGCTCTATCATGGTAAAGAACCATGAAATATTACAGAGAATTACAAATATAATTTCCTTGTAATATCTCCCTTGCTAACTACTATATTATATTTTGCAAGTGTAAGCCAGGAAACAAGCCTGGGTTTTCTAGGAATATAATCTTGATACTTCATCATGGAAACAGTTTGAAACCTTGTTATAGACTGGAGTTGCTACAGCTGGGGTTGTATCTTTCTATCACAATAAAATGCTACAACCCATCCCTAGATCCCCTTAATTGTCCCTAGGAAAGGATACATAAGGACCCACAAAACTTGCCATACTTCATCAGAATTCTTAACAGTGTCTTCTGTAGAAACAATTACCTGTAGATAGTAATTCATATAGGACCCCTCTCCAAAAGGAAGAACTATTGTCCCTATTTTCATCACTTCCTATTTTGTCCTTTCATGGAAAACAAATCAGTCTTCTCTCCAAGGTGGTTTACACAAAAAGCTCATGAAAACACATTGTAAAGTTGTAAAGTATTCATGATAGCTCCAAGTCTATTTTGCAGAAGCTGGTAGCAAGTACAATTGTGACCTTAAATACTTCACAAGAACAAATATAGGTCTGAGTTCCTTTGTTTTTATAGTGCTGGGAATGGAATGTGGGGCCTTGTGCATGCTAAGGAAGAACTCTTTTGCTGATTTATACCCCTAGTTTGTAGTAGTTTTCTTTTAATTAATAAAAGTGTACAGATTTACCATATAAAAATGATGTTTCAGAGTATTTATACATTCTAAAATGCTTAAACACATGCTTTATCAAATGTGTTACCTAACAGTTGTCATTTTTATGGTTATGAGAATTCAGCATCTGTTCTCTTTAATTTTTCAAGAAATTCACACACAAGCAGGAAAGTAGAAAGGTGGCAATAAGGAAGAAAGATCTTAAGGAGGGGGGCAGAGGAATACAGGTGACAGAAAGGGGGAAAGGAATAACAGTGAAGGGTTTAAATGGAGAGAGAGAATGGGGGCAGGGAAGAGGTGGCTGACATTAAGACTGCTTGAAAAGGCCACACAGAAATGTACTATTTTGTAAGCTATGTAAGTTTAATTCGAGTTACCCTACACAGGGATTTATGCTCATCCCAGAAGCAATAGGTCGACAAAACCAAACAAAACAACAGCAAAACCAAAAACTCAAACAACAAAAACCCTAATGATAGGTATGGCATACTTCCCCTCAGGTTGTTGGTTAGAGGTGCTCCAGAAACTCCCAAACTAATACAGGCTACTGTCAATGCTTTTGGTTACCCACCTGAATTGGATCTAAGTAAGACCTTATTGCTGAAGACACTACATAGCCACACTTTGGTCACATCCTGGAAAAATCAGGTTGGTACTGAGCAAAAAGCTTCTTCTTTTCTATACAGTTTTCATAGCACTGGTAGGTGCTATGTCGGCTGCTGAGGGAAATAAGTCAGTCCTACCCAGCTGTTAACTCTGTGAGCTGCTATAATGACCAGTGTGGCAAAATAGTTAATGGATACAATAGTGGTACAATTGTTGTGGGGATGACCAACTACTTTATGGTTAGATTCAATGTCCATGTCACAGAAGGAAATACATGCCTGGTATTGGAACTCTGACCAGGAACTCATGGTTGGGGAGCTCCCAGGTCCCAGGGGTAACCCTACCACTATTATTCTGCTTAATGTACACTGTTTGAAACTTCCCTCTAAAATTGTGGTCTTTCTCCTCTTAGATTGGTGGCACTCTCTGACAACCTCAGAGAACTTTCTTTGTGCAGTAGATGGTGGTCGGTGTAGAAACTCACAATTGCTCAAGGTGGAAAGAACAAGTATCAATGGAATTCTCACCCCAAAATGAGCTTAATTGTTTTAAAAATGAAAAAACAGTCCCATAAGAATTTTGCCATCAGACTCTGTTCCTACTTAGACTTTCCTAAGTCTGAATGCTGTCTTGACTTAGTCAGTATAAAAACCCTCTTCTCTATCACTTTTCATTTCATGAAAAAAATATTCTGTTTATCCATGTTTTAGCCTGACATATATACATAGGAAAGGAATGTGTGTGAATTACTCCAACATACCTTTAAAATTCCCTGCCTCACTGTAGATCCAAATCTCAGACTTCTATGTTTTGAATCTGGGGTTTCAGGACTATTCAAGGAAGGCATGGACATTTTCCAGAAATTTAAGTCTTCCTCCTCTGGAAGATTATCTGCTTAAGTGTCAAAAATTAAAGAACATATACATAGGCTTATACCATGTAGGTCAAATCACAGTCAAATCATTCTGCCGTACAATTTTTTGTCTTTTACCTGACACATCTTAGCCAGTATTTATCTATTGTAGAATTAGAAAAATCATTTCATCTCTTGTGTTAAGAGAGTTCTGTAAAGTGTTAGTGTAAGAGATGAGTTGGTTGATTTATTTTTAAACCTAGAAATAGAGCCTAGCACATTATAAACACTCAAATTGATGGACTAACCATTAACATTTATGTGTAAATGTTTGTAAATGGATTAGGAGTTAGATTTGCAATGTAATCAAAAGTTTTGGAGACTATTGTTTATTTAGCATAGCACTCTCAAGTTAAACAACAATTTCTACATTAAAATATGTGAAACATAATAGGGAAATGTTAATAAATAGGTATAGAGCAATAAGCTCTGAGTGCTATTGTACAGTAGGCTAACTATAAGGAACATTTATGCACCACATATGTAAAAAAAAGTCTGTACAAAAAGATGAATGCTTTAATTACAAAATAATAAATATTTGAGGATACAGCTGTATTTAACTTAATTTAGACATATGGATTAGTTCTAGAGTACTTATCTAGTATATGTCAAACTCTGACTTCTGTCCATAGTATTAGAAAATATGTCTTTAAATAGTCATTGCATGATTTTCCACTGATTTCTACTGACATTTCAGAAGCAAGTTTTTGTAACTTTTTTGCCTGGTTCCAGAAATGTAATCAAGAGAGAGAAGAAAACATGTATTTAGATTGTGGTATCAAAAATTAGTTGTTTTAGTCTGGTACCATAAAATTGGCATAAGCTAACTTTCCTTTGTTTCTTTCCACTATATATCCTGTAAATAATTCAGGACATGATAAAAATAAAGAGAACACATTTTAGATGCCTCAGGATTTGAAAATGATAAAAGTTATTTTCCTGGGAATTTCTATTTCTTTATATCATTTGTGTATCACAGGCTGTGTGCCTCATATGTGTGTATTCAGAAAACTATCAACAGGAAAAACACACAGAGATACACACACACACGCACACGCACACGCACACACACACCAGAGAGACAGATGTACACATTCACATAGAGATCTTCCCTTTACAGGCAAAGGTCTAAGAAATGAAAACCTGAGCAGATATATATATCCAGTATCAGATGGTTTGTCTGAATACAAGCACTGCAGAGAAAGAGGGGGTAAATCTATCACCTATACTCATACCACTCAATAGCAAGTGACGGGGAATGACCCCCACACAGCTATAACAGAAAAACTCAGGCACATTACCACATGCCCTGCCCTCTTCAAGAGAGCCAGAGACAAGCCATTCTATCTGCAATGGAAGTTCCAACTGGCCCGGTATCTTACAATTTTCTGCTTAATTGCAAAAGACATCCCAAGGCTTCCCAGAGTCTTCTTGTCATCCACCCAATGAAAGACAGACAGAGTCAGTGGATCCTGGTTCTACCTTCAGCACCCTCTTTGATGCTTCCGTCCTCTATACCCAGTGGTAGAAGGTTACGTAGGCCTAGGCCTCCTGACCTTCTACTCAGACTTGTCTCTCCTGGTCCTGCACTTAATGACATAATGCAATCTATCCCCATCAACATAGGTAGAGATAGACTTCAAAGCTTACTGGCACTGGGTATTGGTAAAAAGACAACATAAAAAACTTTCTGTACCATTGTCTTGGTTTTTAAATAGATATAACAATAAATCTATAACATATTATTAAACATGTACCATAATTAACATAACCCACTTAATGATACTGGAAGCATATTTATTGCAATGGCATGAACAAGAGCTTAAAAAAAGGCAAAAAATAACCAAATGATGTGAATAGACTTTAAGGGTGCACCAAAATGTGTATCATCAAAATCTTAGAAGAAAAATATCGCAACACAATCTAGGCCAGGCATGAAAAGCCCACAACTGGCACACTAAACAGTGAAAGACTGAAACTTTTTTTCTCTTTTATGTGAGGATCAAGACAAAAGTGTTCACCCTTCTCGACTTTTACTGAATGCAATGTGTGAAGATGTAGCTAAAGAAACTTTCCAGGAAACAAACAGAAGAGAATAAACACCAAAATGCAAGAGATGAACCGAGGGCTAGAGAGGTGGTTCAGTAACCACTGTTGCTCCTTCAGAGGACCTGGGTCTAATTGCCAGCACCCACATGGTGACCCGAAACATCCATAGTTCCAATTTCAAGGCATCTGGGGCATGCATGGGATGAACTTATGTACATGTCAGCAGAACATTCATACACATAAAATAAAGAAAGAAATAAAAAAATTTAAAAAAGCAAAATGGGCCCCATTTGAAGATTACACGATATTATGCACAGAAAACCCCAACAACACCTTAACGAAACTGCTATTAATAAGCAAACTCAGTAATGTTTCAGAATCCAAAATCAACATATAAAAATTTATGTGTTTCATAGTGGCGCATAACTTTAACCCTAGCCCTTGGGAGACAGATGCAGGCAATGCTCTGTGAGTTCAAGGCTAGCATGGTCTACAGAGCAAACTTCAGGCTGTCTAGGCCATTTAGGGCTGCGCAATGAGACCTTGTCTAACATACACACACACAAATATGTGCTTCTATGTACTAACAAGAACTGTCTAGAAATGAAATCAAGAAGACAATGTGATTTATAAGAATACCAAAAAGGCTAAAATCCATGAGATTAAATTTACCTAAAAAGGTGGAAGAATTACATATTGAAAACTAGAAAACCTTAATGAAAAACATAAATGGACATGTTCAGGTTGCAGAAGACTTAATGTCATTAATATATTCACACTACTCAACGCAATCTAATATTCTTGTCAAATTTTCAGTGACATTTTCCAATAATTTCTATATAAAATTCACATAGAATCATAGTAAGATGGACTATTTCTAAAGAATAGTCTTTAAAGTGAACAGAACTGGAGTATTATATTCCTGATCCCATATATAACCATGATCCTATGTTACACCTCTAGCCAGAGGAGACATCCTAAAAAGAAACACCCATGTTCCTCCATTTTGCTATCAGACTATCAAAACAAGAGGATGGAAAGAATTAAGATTTCTCCAATAATTTCGCCCAGGAGAAAAGGAAGAGCTACAGTTCTGGTGACAGTCAAAGGAGGAATTTGCCTCCCCAAAAGAGACGTACAGCACTTTTGACACCTGACCTTATACTTGCTTTAACATGTGTGTATCTCCTGCTTTGATCCAATCTCTTCTGCAGCCTTGTGTGTGTGCTTCTGTTCTACATGTATCTGGGGTGTGTGTGTGTGTGTGTGTGTGTGTGTGTGTGTGTGTGTGTGTGTGTGTGTGAAAGCCAAAGGTTGATGTTGGGATGCCTTCTTCTATCATGGTCCATTCTTTGTCATTTTGAGACAGGGTCTCTCCCTGAACCTGGAGCTATCTTGTCTCCATTTTCCAATACCCGGATCTCATATGCAGGCCTGGTTTTATGTGTGGGTACTGGTAATATGCACGTTCACCTAGAAAGCACTTTACTCACAGAGCTATCTCCCCAGTTCCCCCTTTTATCTTGCATAAAAATTAAAACACAGCTATAGGAAAAGTGTAGAGAAACAGAGATGCAAGTGTCTGTGCAGGCATCAGGAAAAGGTCAGTGACTCCAGGTAGAAAGCACCAGCCAGAACTTAACCAGGGTGCTCCGGTGATCTCTAAATCCTAGCCTCCATGATTAAAGGAGCATAAATCCATCCTACTGGAAACTCCCCAGTCTGTGATACTCTTAGTATGGCAGCTTGAGAAGGTGAAGAAACTGAGGCATGTACTTGACCAATCATACTCAGTATTGGCATGCTGGGCAGTTCAATGCAACAAATAACTAAATAAATGGATAAGCATGCCTATTTAGAAGTTAGAAGGCCCCATCTAGTAAAAAAGACAATTTTCCACAAATTGACCTTAAGTTTCATGAAATTCCTATTAAATTCCTATAAGAAAAGCTAATTCTGAAATATTCTATGAAGTGCTGAACTATTTTAAACAAATTTCAAAGCAAATAAAATATAAAGAGGTGGCTGAAGAGATGGCTCAGTGATGAAGAGGATTATTATACATGCCATCATAAATCTTCTGTAACTAGCGTTCCAGTTCCAGAGAATCCAATGACCTCTTTTGGCCTCCACATTCACCTGGTACACATGTAGTAAAAAGACATACTTGCAGAAAAGACAATCATATACATAAAATAAAATAATGAAATCTAAAAGCTAAATGAAATGTGAAGAATAGTTCTGGTTGATACAATGACACTTAGAATATAGATACTTTAATCAAGACAGTGTGGTATTTATTGGTAAGAGTGTAGATACATATCTCTGTGGAACACAGAAGAGAACTCACAACTATATCTACTCCAATATGTTAACTGAGTTTTGACAGTGACTTGGGAGCAATGTAATCAAGCAACAGACATTTCAATAAAATGATGTTGGAGGACAATAGGAAATACAATTGAGAAAGGGGCAAGGAAGGAATGATGAAGGAGAGAGAGAGAGAGAGAGAGAGAGAGAGAGAGAGAGAGAGAGAGAGAGAGAGAGAGAGAGAGAGTCGCTAAACTAAATCCTGACATAAAAAGTAACTAAAATGGGACACTTTAAAACTTCGAGAAAGGGAAAAATTAAAAACAAATCCTTAGTATTTTAATTGCGAGGACTTAGCTGAGAGCACAACCATGATTGATCAATAAGATAAAAGAAAATCTGTCATATTTTATAAAACACAGTTTGCCCTACAAAATTAACTGTAAAAGAGGATGAATAACTAAGTAAAAAATAAAAGAAAATGTTCACAAATCAAGTATCTAGTAAAACTTATGAGAAAATATAGATACTTCTCAAAACTTAACAATAAAAACATAAAATAAAGGCCAACAAAGATTCCACTAGAATATAAGAAAACACACGGGAATATATAAATGGCATATAAACACAGGAAAAATTCCTCTCATTTGTTATGAGGGAGACACAAATTAAAACCATAATAGGTTATCAGTACACATTTATCAGGATTACCAAAGTAAATGTAATGATAATTTTAAATGCAAGGCAGTACACAGAGAAATCAGATGATTCATACATTGTTGCTAAGTCAGTTTAGAGAATAGTATGGATATTTCTTATAAAACTAAGCATGAAATAACTACCTATTTTAACAATTGTACTCTTTATCTTCTTTATCTAGAACACTTGTGTTAACACTGAAAATTGTATGCAAATATTCATATTATATTTATTTGTCATAGATAGAAATTACAAATAATCTATGTGATCTTCAGAGGTCGATGTTTAAACAACCTAATTTTTACACACCCTTTAATACTGAAAAAGAATTGGCCATTGACATAGCAACAACTTGGATGTTGTCTAGACAACTATGATGAATAAAAACTGCTGATCTAGACAGTCAATGACCATTTACTTTATACAAAAAATTAATATTTATTTTTATAAAATTTTATTTATGTGTATGTGGGTGTGCCTGTATGTCTGCATGTGTACCATGCCCATGTTATTCCTTTGGAGACCAGAAGAGGGCAGAAAATCCCCTGGAACTGGAGCTAACTCACCTATTTGGTTCTAAAATGCCTGATGTGAATGCTGAGAACCAAAATTTATAATCAAATGAATAACCACCCTAAATGTAATCACAGAACCTACATCCAACAACGAGTAGAGATGGAGGCATAGATCCATGGCTGAGCACTGGGCTGAGCTCCTGGTCCGGCTGAGAGCAGGGGAGGAGAGTTGTATGAGCAAGGAGATAGGGATTATGAGGGAAATTCCCATAGTGATGGCAAGCTGGAGCTCTGAGGAGCTCACTGAATCAAGAACAGCCACTAGGGAACCATTGGGAAAAGGAGCTAGGCCCTCCAAGGGTAAGTGACTTAGGCGACTGTCGATTGTCATAGGCAGTATGTGGAGCCTCGAGGGGTGGAATCAGATTGTGTTCCTGTGCATGGGCTGGCACCTTGGAGCCCATTCCCTGCAGAAGAACACCTAACCCAGTCTTGATATTCGGATGAGGAAATCAGACATGACTGGAGTGGATGCTCCATGCTGAGGTGACCCACCCTTCTTGCCCTTTTTGGGGAGGGGGTGGCTGGATGGATGGGGAGTGGGAAGCTGAAGGCTAATTGGGAGGATTGGAAGGAGGGAAGGGAGGGGCAGCAGGGGATACATGGATAAAAATGACATTTTTAATAAAAAAATAATAAAATGAAGAAATAAAGAAATTTAAAAAAAAACAGATGAGTAAGTGTTCTTAACTGCAGAAGCAGTCTCTACATTAAACATCTTTTATTTTAAATGATAATACAGAGAGCACAGAGAGTTGTTTCTCTAGCACACTGATGATGGCAGGTAGGACCCAGACATAGCTTTTGCCAATGTACGACATTTGTTAAGAATCAGTGCATATTTAAAGAATTCCATTTCTTGGAATTTTATCTTTTGTAAAAAAATTTTAAACATTTTTGAGATTACAAGATAATTACATCATTATTTTCCTCTCTCCAAACCCTCCCCTGTATCCCACCTTCCTCTCTTTCAAATAAATGCGCGCGTGCTCTCTCTCACTGTGTGTGTGTCTGTCTCTGTGTGTCTGTGTGTCTTTGTATGACTCTGTGTGTGTGTCTGTCTCTGTGTGTCTGTGTGTCTTTGTGTAACTCTGTGTGTGTGTCTGTCTGTGTGTGTGACTGTGTGAGTCTGTGTGTGTTTTTGTCTCTCTGTGTGTGTCTGTCTGTGTGCCTGTGTGTGTCTGTGTGTCTGTGTGTGTGTCTCTCTGTGTGTGTGTCTGTGTGTGTTCTTCTATGAAGAAGACCATTTCTCCCATTCTCAGCAGGTATTTCCTTGTATACAGTTGACACTTCCTGGACTATTCCAAGTCTACAACCTTATGGCTTTTTCAGACATTAATCTTATCTTACCCTCCTCCCATGTCTGTCCCTGCCTTTCCTTTTCACCTTCCAATCACTTGCATCCCACTCTTTCCTTCTATTCTCTCCCCCAAACAATCCCTTTTAAGTGGACTTAGTACTTTGAGTTTATTACTCAATTCTGGAGTATTGGAGCTAGGCCTCAGATGAGAGAGGATATGTGATATTGGTCTTTCTGGGTTACCACACTCAATATGTTCTTTCTTAGTTCCAACAATCTACCTGCAAAGGTGATGATTTCAGTTTTGTTTACAGTTGGATAGTGTTCCATAGTATACATGCAGCACATTTTCATTATACATTCATCAGTTGAAGGACATTTATGTTGTTTTTATTTCCTAGTGATTGTGAATAGAGCAGCAATAAATACATCAGAGAAAGTATCTGCTGAGTGGGATGTTCTTTGAGCCTGGATCAAGCAATATGGTAGATTTATTTTTAGCTTTTTTGGGGGAGAGGGGTTTGAAACATTGTTTTCCATGGTGGCTGGACCTGTTTGTAATCTCATCAACAGTGAGTGAGGGTTCCCTTTCCCCCATTTCCTTTCCAGCATTTGCTGTTGGTTGCTATTTTTTATTCTGACTGGGGATAGGATAAAATTTCAAGAGTTGTTTAGATGTGCATTTCTCTAATTACTAGGGATGTAGAGCATTTACTGAAAGTTTGTTTGTTTGTTTTTTTTTTTAAGCAATCTCAGACACATTTTTTTTGGTTGGGGTTTTTTTTTTTTTTTTTTTTGAGGCACCTCAAAGGGAATAGTTACACCATCACCCCCAGTGACCCATAAGGGAAATTTTTGCTACTTGTTCTTGTGATTTTAAGTTCTGCTGGCCTAAAAGTTTTGGTTCCGGGGGTGGGAGGGGCACACTCCTGCCAGGAACCACAACAAACATTCCTTTGAACTAGAAACTCAGACTTCCCTTGGTCACTGTGGGCTTCTGATGTCCTTAAGCCAACAGGCTAAGAAAGTAAAAACAGTGTTAGGAAAGGTGATTGATTAAGATTAGCAAGGAGAAATTAGATTGTTTCACAATGGAGGTATGAGGAATTCTGTCTGGAGTTCAGGAGATCGAATCTCTTGGTGCTACCATTTCCTGTGATTAAAGTCAATGGGAAATTAAATAGACTAATCCAGACAGGATGACTAAGGGTACAGACCTGTCAGGAATGAAGGTATGGGTCACTCCTTCAAGAAAAGAGCCAAGACCTGCTGAGGTTCTTGCTGAGAATGGAGGAAATACAGAATGTGTAGTAAAGGAAGGTAGTTATTAATACCAGCTGGGGCCACATGTCTAGTTACAGAAATGAGTATTATAGATGACCTGAGTGTTTCTTGTTTTATTTGATAATAATGCATTTGTGAAGGGACTGGAGAGATGGCTCAGTGGTTAAAAGCACTGGGTACTATTCCAGATATCTCAAGTTCAGTTCTCAGCAACCACATGGTAGCTCACAACCATCTATAATGGGATCTGATGGCCTCTTCTCATGTGCAGGCATACATGCAAATAGAGCACTCATATACAAAAATAAATTTTAAAAAGGAATGTGTTTGTGCAAATATTTGCATTTTATTTTCTTAATTCCTAGGGATATTACTACCTATTCTAATTTTATAATTTGTTTGCTGTTGTACAATGGTATAGCTATGTCATATATAATTATAATCTGGTTAAATATATAATGCATTTGTGGTTGTATGTGGGATAGTTACATTATTTTTAGACATTATTGTGACCTGTTATCATTTTTTATGTGGAAATCAATCACAACATAAGGAGATATGATTGGATGTCAAGTTGACAAGTGGTGGAATTGTATTGGCTATTCTTGATTGACAACTTGACTACATCTGAAATTAACTTGAATCCAGAAACTGAGGGATTTTATTTTATCCTCATGGATCGAGCAGCTACTGGGTTCTTAGAATTTCCAATCATAGCTAGCCATTGTAGGATTAGGGGGACCACAGTTTGTAAGCCACACTTCTCTAGCTGTAAAGTAAGTTCATTGGTCGGAGGTAATAGTATGTGCAACACCAAGACAGTGATCATTACCTCATTGAGTTTTCAATAATCAGTTGTCATTCTCCACAATCCATCTGTCTTCTGCACTGGCTAGATATGAGAGTTAAGGGAGATATGATGTGAGATATGACTCACCACCCCTGCATTTTCAAGTCTTTGATAGTGGCACTAATTTTCTGCAATTCCTCCAGGGATGTGACACTGGTTTTGGTTCATTATTTTCCTTGGCAGAGGCAACTCTAAATGCTTACATTTAACCACAATAGCCCTCACTCCACGGATTATGGAAACAATGTGAGAATTCTTCCAACTTCTAAGATATATATGTATATATCCCAATTAAAAATTCTGGGACTGAAGAAATAACAATAGGACAGGACCCAAATGGACTCTGCGTCCGACTTCAGCAAATCTATACCAGACTTTCATAATCCATTACTTTAACTGGAGTGCTACAGTGTTTCTTGGGATCTTCTGGGATCAGCATCAAATCAGAATCAGTATCCAAAAGACCCAGAAAATCTCATGGTTTCTTTTCCCCTAGTGTACAGTTATCCTGGTAAAAGGCTGTAGCTCCCTTTGACGGAGGGATTATAGAAAAGATAGCAATAAACCTTTAAGATAATTCATCAAGGTTCTTCCTCAGGAGAACTTAGTCATCCTTTCATTCCAGGGGTTTGGGGTCTGCAAACTGTCTCAAGGCTAAAAACTGGGTTTCAGGATGAGATTGCCTTTTCCATGATCTAATACAGCTTTCTCTTATTTGTCTAAGAATTGTTCCACTTATACAGATCAAGCAAAAAAAAATCAGTAGGCATCTTATCTATTTTATGCCTGGAATCACCATGGTTGGTTAGCTAGTACCAAAGGTCGATATAAATCATGCCACCATAAAATTCACTTTACTTGTGCTGACCATTATGGGCCAGGCCATTGTGGACATTGCTTTGTCTATGCTGTCCATTATAATAACTACAACCACCTGACTTCTGCTAATTTAGTGTTGTCACCTGGCCTCTGCTACTTAAAGCCATTGTGTTTAACTCATCCAACTGAGAAGAAGCATCTCTAATCCTTAGGTCTGACACAAGAAAAGGGGCAACAAATAACTCTTCAAATATGCTGGTGCCCACTCACAGCTTTGTGTCTTAGAGGATTTGTGAAGGGCATGTCTTCCAGGCCTTCCCACAGTGGAGGATTAGGTATTACACAGTGTGCCCATTCCAGCATTACATTCTCCCTGATTCTTAACTTATTCCTTCATCAACACTAAGCCAACAAATATGAGGCATCTCTAGTTACTTTCCAAAAGGCATCATTTGACAAATGTTGCAGCCAATCATTCAAACAAACTTTTGACACCTATTTTTTTTTTAACTATGCAAGCTTCTGTATTAAACCTAGAATTTCTACTCAGAGGGCCCATATCAATCAGCCCAATCCAGTTTTATGTTCCTTTCACCGTTATTTCACACCCTTAAAATCCATTCCCACACATATCCCCCAGACTTCTGCTTGAACGAATTAGCAAACTCATTAAGTTCTTTAGTAGCATAGTGCACCTCCTCATGGACTACACTTCTACCTCCCCTCTAGAGCCTGCTTTGCTTTAATTCTGGTTATAGGCCCAGAGGTAACTATTGGTGGGTCCTGAGAGACATCAGCGTTATCTTTCTTACCATGCATTTCCTTCACAGAAGGTTACTGCTGGTTAGCACACAATGAAGAATTAATTTCTCCAGTCAAAGGTGAAAAAGGCAACAATTCAGGAAGTAGGGTGAGGGTACATCTTCTGCTGAAGGTAGAGAGACTACTTCCTTCGGTGAGATAAAATCCATGAGAATCTGAAGGTCCAAAGTTCTCAGCTTCAGTGGGGTCCTCGCATACATCTTCATCCCAGGTTACAAGATCCCATTCTTTATCAATTAATGCCCTTACTTTAACCTCCAGTACCCCCTGAGACTGAGACTTGAATATTCACTCTTATTTAACCAACCTTATAATTGGGCTTTGTTTTGATTTTCAGAAACTTGAGTCCCTATGGCTGCTGGAGAGAAGTTTCTCTTCCAGGGTATACTTAGAAAACATTAGACTTTTATTTGCAATGGGAGCCAGTCAGTTTTAGCACTAAGTTCATTGTTGTCCTTCATCTTATTCTGAGATGCCCAGAAGCAGGTTAATTTTATCATGGAGCTCATTTCTATATTTTGTCAATTGATCCAGAGATTCTAAGAGCAACTAACAACATCATCATTTTATTTTTCCGCAAACTGTCAAAACATTATATACAGAATTATCTAATATGTTGTTGCCCACAATTGGTGAGTCAAAACAATTAAATATATTTAACTCCTTAAGCTTTTAATACTATGTGATTTTAGTACTTCTAGTACTCTCTGAGCTCCAAGGAGAGGCTTCAGTAACAGGAAAAGCGTTGGTATTTGTAGGTGTTGGAAAACTAAAACACCTATTCTAAATACTTAAAAGGTTTATACTTATACCTCGGCTGCTTTAGATCCCACCTCTGGTACCAAAAATCTTTAATAATCAGAGCTCTCTAGAGAACCAGAACTTATAGAACGAACTTCTCTTTATATAGAATATATTTATTATATATTGTTATATAGAATAGATTTATTAGAATAACTTATAGGCTGTGATCCAGCTAACTTAACAATAGTTGGCTATGAATGGAAAGTCCAAGAATCCAGAAGTTTCTCAGGTTGTGAGCTGAATATCTTAGATGGTCTTTACTACATGCTGATATTCTAAAGAAGTACTATAGTTGATTGAATGAAAATGGTCTGCATGGGCTAATAGTGAGTAGGGCTATGAGCAGGTGTGGCCTTATTGGAGGAAGTATGTCACTGGGGGTAGGTAGGCTTTGAATTCAGATGTTTAAGCCAGGCCCAGCATCCCTCTCTCTTCCTGCTGCCTGCAAATCCAGATATAGAACTCTCAGCTACCTCTCCAGAGCCACATCTGCCTGCATGCTGCCATGCTTCTCACCATGATGATAATGAACTAAACCTCTAAAATGTAAGCCAGACCCAATTAAATGCTTTCCTTTATAAGAGTTGCAATGGTCATAGTGATTTTTCACAGCAATAGAAACCCTAACTAAGACAAGTAGGCTCTAGTTCCAGCGAAGAAATGGACTTATTAACAAGGAGAGAGCAAGCAAACAAAGAGCAAAAGCTTCTCTCTTCCATGTTTTTATATAGGTTTCCAGCAGAAAGTGTGGCCCAGATTAAAGGTGTGTCTTCCTGATTCAAGACTGGATCAAATGCCTATGTCTTCCTATTTCAAATGTCCAGAATATAAGTGGATCTACTTCAAACCAATCCAAAAAATTTCTCCAGGTGTGTCCTCAATTTCTGAGTTTAGATAAATTCCAGATGTAGGCAAGTTGACAACCAAGAGTAGCCATCATAGTATTTACTATAGTCCAATATACTAGAGTGGGGAAAGAAGTAATACTTAGGGGTGTGGGGTTATATCATATCACATAGGTTATATCATATTACAATTTGTTCTTTTATTTTTACATAAGGCCAAATGTTGCTTTATATGTTAGCTATTTTTACTGGACAAAAGTATGTATCACATTTTAAAATTTTATAGAAAATACTGTACAGCAATAACCACTGTGTACAGTGTAAATTATCTGTGAGCCACGCCTTAGGCATTTCTCACTTTAAGGGAAATGTATGGTTTGACATTTGGATCCCTTTTAATTTTCATAAATCCTGTAAAAAATACTTCATTGTTAGAATAAATAGAACTCGTGTACAATCTTCTGACTCATAAACAAGAATTCAGTAAGAGCTTGCTGTAATTATTGCTCTTACATCTATTGATCTCTACCTCAATAGAAGGACCAAATGGCCATGATGGCCCACAGTTCTAAAATTTAGGCACATGTACATCCTATCAGTTGCCATTTGGGGACACTGAAAACAATAATAGGAGACATTTTATGACTGGTTACAAGGAGTAACTAAGAAGCCACAAGTCCACAGGATGCTCCATGCTTTCTGCACTCAATAATCCATCAAAAAATATGCACAGTGTCTTCTGTTTATACAGATGGGCCTGTCATCATTCATCCAATATTTTAAGGGAAATCTTGACAAGTATAACTCTATCTTTTCTTGATTCATACTCTTCTTTCTCCGCATTATATTCCTTTCCTGCTTAGCACTGATCTCCATGCTAAAAGAAATTAGTGAACAAAATCCACTGTATAGGCCCTTATCTGTCCTGTGCATGATAATGTCAAACCTCAATGCATACTGCTATCATATGACATGAATAAGAACTGTGATAATAGAGAGAAAGGGCCCCTAATCTCTTAATCACCTTTTAAAACAAGTTTGGTGATATTGCCAGCTTCTGATCCCAAGTCATTGTTGAATGCTGTATTCTCAGCATGATATGGCCACTGAACTTGAACTCTCAGAACTATGATTCCTGGAGGGAGACCTGCACAAGACTGGGTACATTAACTTTCTGTCCTGGGATGTGCTGTGAGAGAGTTCATAAGACACTGCCCATAACCAAGTATTTATAGACCCTTAAGGGTTACAAAAAAAAGAAACACATGTCTCTACCCTTCTCCAAGAAGGGTTAGTAAACAATAAATTGTTACTAGGAAGGGTTGCTCATGAGGTCACACCCTTCCACAGATATACACATTATTAATAGTTATGGATAGAAATATTATTTTTCTTCAGCGGTGTAGCTACCTGTAAGTTGTTCACTATCCTATTACAACCCCAGTTACAGGCATTGTTTTACCAATCTAGACTTGAAAATAATTATTTCTGTCATTGGTGCCCTATCTGGGCCAAATAGATGTTATTCTTTTGTCCAGAAAAAAACTCCCACAACACAATAGTGAAGCTCAAGCCATCTTTCTGCTTCAGCCAGCTTGCAGCAAATAGCTGCCACATGTGAGACATCCTCATTCTTAGACTACCTAATAAACTGTGAGATGCAGCTTGAGTGTACACATTCCTGAAATGGTTCTGATAATAACCTCATCACCTAATATTGTTCTTCCTCCAGGATAAGAACACCAGAGACTCAAAGGCACAAGACTTGTTTTTAGAAAATCTATTAACACTGTGCTCTAATTAGTTACATTCCAGTGTAGAGAGGGAAAATACTAGGAATCCTGGGACTCCCATCTTCCCAGTTTACCTCTGGGTAAGGAAATGGAAGCAGAGGTAGCATTGTTGTCATTGGCATTTCTATCTTTACATCTACTTCAGGGACTTTTTTCCTCATTACGCACCCTGTACTATGGGAATACCTGCTAGGGACTGTGAGTCACTGACATCAGTCCTCACAGGCCAGGCTACAAAAGGTGGCACCAAAAGTGGTATATCGCCCTCCAGTGGACATGATGAGCAACATTAGAGTATTGATGTTTTTCTGTAAAACTAGAGAGACACAAATGACCCTCGGAGTCTCTTGGAAGTACTCTCACTAGCCAGTTTTCTATAATATGCATTTCAAGAACTATAACCAGGAGGAATATCACATAACAACAAAGACTTGTCTTTCGTGTGTGTGTTTCTTTCTACTGTTTTGTTGGATTAAAGGAGCAAGTCTTTCATATCAAAACTTCCAAGCCACACTTTTGTTTTCTTTAAAACAAAATTCTGTGGTAATTGAAGCATAACTTTGTTTGGTATATTAAGAAAAGACACGGGAGATGGTAAGGATGCTGTAAAGGAATGCTGTGAAACACTGTCTTCTGGGCATAACATAATTGTAGCAGTCATTAGCTCACAGCATCTATCCGCGGTTGCCTATGGAAAACCTCCACAAAACCAGGCCCTTAACATCCCAGAATGAATTGAGGAGGGACTCATAAGGCCCCACATCTCCTCAAAGAGCTATAGGCAGGTAACTGTTGATGAGAAACAACCCCCTCCCCAGTGGTGTAGCCACTGATAAGCTGCCAATGCTCTAGTAAATAATGTATCATTCATGATCATGAAAACAACCTTATTTAAACTCAGCTGGTCACACAAACACATGATCTAAAAGGGAAACTTACTAGAAGGAATAATGAAGAAGGTATTAAGCAAGAGTGGAACTACTTGGGAGACTGAAGCAGGAGGATGACTTGAGTCTAGAATCCCAAGACTAGCAAAGACATTCTAGCAAGATCCATCTAAATAACAGCAGCAACAACAGACCATATAGGGGAAAAGGGAGGGAAGGAAGACACACTTGAGCAATTGAAATCTTTTGTTATATCTGTTCATATAGGTTTGCGTGTGATATAAGAACAGGAAAATGATGCGAGTGTGGTGTAATTAACTACAGCTTGTCCTCCTACTGTGAACTGAGCCCTCCTTCCTTACTGTTAGGTGGTGAAATAGGCTCTGTCATATAGAAATGAGCAAGTCATTCTCAGATAAGTCCTTGTGGAGCTCTATGTGTTACAAGACATAGCAAAATAAGGAGACCACACCAAAAGGGACATACATATTCACAGAAAAGGGAGAATTTGCGATATCCTGAGCATTCATATCAAGAAAGGGACAAAGCTATGGATTGTCTTAGTCTGTTTTCTGTGACTGTAACAAACAACACCAACCGTGGTATGTAGTTTAAAATATGTGGTTATTTTCCCTCCCAGATCTGAAGATAGAAAATCCAAGATTGTATGGCTCTGTTGCTTTGGCCTATTGTGAGAATCATAACCATGCTCCATATCATCAAAGTAGTGTGAAAAAATGATATATGGAGTGATAAGAAGGGAAGATGAGAAGCCAAAGACAGGAAAGTAGTCCATTTTGCTCTTTTCTGACCAAACTATTCTCAATGGACAAATTGTGGTCCTGTGAGAACTATATTAAATCTCTTTTGATGTGGAATATCCATTGATAGATTTACTTTCCTCAAACTATAACTCTTAATATTGTCACAGTAAGAAATAAAAATTTCAGATTAAATATTTAATGAATCAATAATATCCAAACTATATGATTCTTGAAATGACAATACACACCACTGGGAACATAAAAAATATTATAGGCTGTGTAGGTTCAAAGCAGAATTAGGATTTTCTACTGCATGGGAATGATGCAGATGAGGTCTTAGAGTGGGGTGCACATGTTGGGCATTTGCTTTAGCTCCAATCTCAAAAATCAGACTTTTAATTGTTGACTGCTTTGCAAATTTTGAGTACAAGAAACCTATCCAATTGTTTCTGATCTCAAATGCCCATAATTCAGTAAATACTCACACACACACACACACACACACACACACACACACACACACACACACACACACACACATATATATATATATATATATATATATATATATATATGTTGAGATGTTTTAACACAATGGTATAATGCTTGCTAGGCAAGGATGAAGCCCTCATGTCTAATCTCCATCATTTCAAAAAGATGAAAGAGAAGAAAAACACATAAACCAAAAGTAGCTACTATCTGTAAAGCACTAAAACTAAGCTGCAATTGTCATTTTTTAATATAAATTTCAGACTTATTAAGAAAATTTATAAAACACAGTTATTTCCTGCTTGGAAGAAATTGAGGATTTGACTGTTTCTAGGTATGGTTGAGGAGAAGGTTTTTGTTGTAGATATGAGAAGGAGCACATCCAGGGGCATCTGGAAGGGTCCAGACTGAATGGGCCTTGCAGAATAGACCAGGCCATGAGATGAAACATAGTGGGGGAGATCCAAAGAAGGAAAGTAATTAAAAGGCCAAGATGACCAAGAGAGCACATGGGAACCAAGAAACCAAGAGAGTGTATTGTGAAAATGACTGGGTTATATAGGAGAAAAGGTTATATAGGAAGTGCAGGGAAGGTCAGAGGCTGGATAGGTTTAAGATGGGGTCAGGTTATGCCAGCCAGGATAACTCTGTCAGGTACTCATGAGCAGAGAGTGAGGGAGCCTAGAGGCTAACATAGACTTTGATGTGCTAAATAGGCACCATAGACATAGGTTATTGAAGAGCTATATGTCCCCTTTCCCAGAGCTAAAAAGAATTTCCTTTTAGAAAGTAGGAACTATCTTAAGTCCCTTAGGGAATGTTGACTTTTGTCTAAATGCTAGAGTTTTGGAAAAGGAATTTCTTGAGATCCAAACTACTGAGACAAGAAATGCAAAAATATATATTTACCATTTGAATAACACAAAATGAACAAGCCACCTACCAGTGGTTTTGAAATTTAGGTATATGTTACTATTTCCATGTATTAATTTCTCTAAAAATGAATAGATAAAATTCATGAAACATGTTGTTTTATGCTTTGAAAATTGATTTGTACATCCATATGCAAATGCATGACTCTAGATATGCACACAATATTCATTAAAGTATATAAACAAAAATCTAAACTGAATACTAGATAAATTTTTATTAAAACATATATGCTTAAGTATGGCCCAGATTATTCTCCATATTATTTCCTCTACCTCTCCCTGTGTTTCAAATTTAATAGCACATCCTCTCAGACCATCAGTTCTGATGTTAAGTGTATTCTCGACTGCTCTGAAATCACTGAACAGTGGGATGTTAGGTCCCTTGGTAGTGGGGGCATTGAGGGTACTGGCCAGTTATTGCTAATAAATACCTAACTAACATCTCTTGACATACAGTTTTGACATTAATTTTTATCTTTAACTTATTTATACTGACAAATCTGAAAGAACTCAAACAATGAAGATTATGACAGAAACAAATCTGTCAGTGAGTTCACCGACTTTTGTGTGAAATTGGGCAATAGTACAAACAAAAACAGATATCTCTTCAATTCTATATTGTATTCTATTCACAATATAAGATCTACAGACACAAGCTGCATTTAATTTTAATTGTACTGTTAATATTTTATTTCTTCATTAATTTTAGAAAATAAATAATAAAACAAAATAAACACCAATTTCATGATCTCCATGGTATAGTCAAATTCTCATACAATGGCCTATTTTCCTGGTGACAGTAAGAGGTCACTGAGCAAAGAGGTGTAGCAGTGTGTTCTATCCCATGGTATTTCCATAAAACATACACAAAAGAAAGAAATTCCATAAATAAAAGTAAAATATAGTGAAGTAATTTAGCATTCATTTGAATATTTTACATTTGCTATTACTATAATTTCTTTCATTGTAAATTCACATAATTACATTTTATGTATGCATTCTAGTGTGTTGATAAAAGTAGCTTACAGGAACTGGTCTCTCTTTCACCCATCCCTGTATTTTAAAATGTCAGTGTTTCTGAATTTGATATTTTAAAAATCTTGTGTGTGCATGCGCATGTGTGTGCATGTGTATTCATGTGTGGGCATACATGTGCCACGGCATGCCTATGGATGTCAAAAGTCCTTGCCCTTCACCTTGCTTGAGGCAGACTCTCTATGTTTTTGATTTTGTTGTTCTGGTTTTATTTTCTATCACATATGACAAGTTAGCTGGTCCACAAGCATCTGGGGATGTCCTATCTCTGCCTCCTACCTTACCATAGGAGCACCGAGATTACAGATCTGGCTGTATGCACTGTCTAGGGATCCTATCTCAGCTCCTCACACTTTTACAGTGAGTACTTCATTCACTGAGCTATTTATTTTCCTCACCAAGGATTTAAAATTTGTAAAGAAGATCCTTGCATGTCTGGATGAGAACTGTACTTTTTAATAAACATTGTATAGCTCTGAGGATTAAGTCATGTCAAACACTTACAAATGTAATCCTTGTAATGTTGGAGAGCTCATCCTGGTGGTGAGGACAAGGGAGAGCCAGTGGGCTGACCAATCCTGTAACCACACAGGCCTAGAACCAGGGAAGTACTGTATTAAAAAGTTGAAATATGGATACATACCTATCCTCTTAATGATAAGTATACCTAATCTCAGAGGATAGTCACTATTAGCTCCAATGTGCAATTTGAAGTAGTATGTGTCAGATTATCTTGTAGGGTATTAAAGAGGCAGAATTATGGATCATTTTATAAAAACCTTTAACATGGACTATCACTCAGTTCATACTTGCCAATATTACAAAAGCTAGGAGTTTAGTACTTCACTTAGATTAATCTTTTGCTTTCTGTCTGCCCAATCTGGGTCCCAATTCCAAGTAATAGAGGAGATCCCTTTTATAAATTGCTTACTTTTGACATTTCATATCTACCTGTTAACTACTGTCTAATTGTGATAAACACTATGACCAAAAGAAATTTGGGGAGGAAAGAGTTAGTTTCAGCATGTAGCTCATCACCCAGGAAAATTGGATTGGGGACTCAAGGCAGGAATCCAAAAGCAAAAAATGACACAGAGGCCATGGAAGAGTGCTGCTTACTGGATTGCTCTCTGTGGCTTGTTTAACCTGCTTTATTATATACCCTAGGACCAGGACCACCTGCTCAGAAGTGGCAATGCCCACAGTGAGCTGCTCCCTCCCACATCAATAACTGTCTTAGTTAAGTTAGGGTTTTCTATTGTTGTGAAGAGGCACCATGACCACAGCAATTCTTATAAAGAGAACATTTAATTAGGGTGGCTCACTTACAGTTTCAGAGATTCAGTCCATCATCATCATGGTGAAAGCATGGCAGCATGCAGGCAGACATGATGCTGGAGCTGAAACTGCAGAAAGTCTGAGCAAAAGAGATCTCAAACCCGCTCCTACGGTGACGCACTTTCTCCAACAAGGTGACACATCCTAATAGTGCCACTCTCTTTGAGAGTCATTTTCTTTCAAACCACTACAATCACTAAGAAAATTTTATACAAGTTTGCCTACGAGCTAATCTTATGTAGGCATTTTCTCAACGATTTCCTCAGATAATTCTAGCTACTGTCAAGATGACCAAAAAATAAAAGTAAAAGCTGATCCTTTGGCAACTACACACACACACACACACACACACACACACACACACACACACACACACCACTATTCAGTTATAACCTTACCTTTTTGTGTATCTCACGGATCTCATGGTAATATAGTATCTCAATATAAAACACATTTCAACCTTTAAAAGTCCAACAGACTTTAAAATCTCAAACACTTTAAAGGTTCAGTCTCTTCAAAACAGCCAAAGTCCCTTTCAAAATTCAAAGCCTCTCTAAAACATATAAAGCAGCCTAGGCCCCTCTGGACCACCATTTCTATATCTTCTAGAAGTTTTCACCTCAATGATCATGGTATTATTTTAATCACAGCTGAATCTTCAGCTCCATATAACCACTACTGATCGTCCGAGCAAAGGAAAAGTTTCTCTTTAGTGATTTTTAATTCAAAACATCAATCCTATTGCAATAGTCTTAAAAGGGCATTCAAAACTGTCCTCTGGATAGGTTTGGTGACACATGGATTTAGTTCTAACGCTCAGGAGGCAGAGGCAGGTAAATTTTTATGAGTATGACGTCAGCCCAGTCTACATAGTGAGCTCTAAGACAGTCAAAGGCCCATAGTGTGAGACCTTGTGTCATAAAACAACAAACAAAACCCTACCTTCTGAAACTTTTCAAGCCATGCCTTCATTGCTTGAGCTGCTCTCGTCATTCTTCTCTGCAAAACTCTTAAAGAACAGCCCACTACTCTATGAACAGCCAATGGCTTTTCAAGTCCAAACTTCCAAACTCCTTTCATAATCCTCCAAAACCAAGATAGTCATGTCCGTCACAGCAATATCTCACAAACCTGATATATGTTTCTGTGTTAATGAGGATTGCTATTGCTGTGACAAAATGCCATAGGCCAGAGCAGTGTGGGAAGGAAAGGGTTTATTTCATTTGTCAGTTTGTCCAAGGACAGGGGACATTAGGCCAAGAACTCAGAGCAAGGACTGTTGAAGCAGACATGGAGGAGTGCTGCTTACTGGCTGTGATGGTTTGAATAGGATTGGTTCCCAAAGACTCATGGATTTGAGTCCTCAGTTACCAGGGAGCAGGACTACTTGAGAGTGTTGAGAAAGTGTGTCAGTGGAGGTGGATTTTGAGGTTTCAAAAACCCATGCCAAACCCAGTGTCTTTTTCTGCCTATGGGTCAGGAAGTAGCTCTCAGCTATTGCTCCAGTGCCTTCTGCACACTCCCCACCATGATAATGGACTAAAGCCCTGGAAATGTAAAGTAAGTCTCTAATTAAATGTTTTCTTTCATAACAGTTTCCCTTGACTTGCTTCCTTTACACAGCAACAGAACAGTGACTAATACAGAAGGTGGTACCAGGAGTGGGGTTCTGTTGTGTCAGACCTGATCACATTGATCATTGGCAGAATGTGGACTTTGGATTAGGAACGCAGTTGAATGCTTTAGGTGGGGGCTTTACGGGTCATACTAGCAGGAGCATGGGAGAGGGTGGTGCTGAGGGTGATGTGGAATAGGGTAGCCTGGATCAAGTGGTTTTAAAGATGAAGAATATTACTAAGTAGTGGAGAGATCATTCTTGTTATATTTTGGCAAAGAATGTGGCTTCTTGTGCCCTTATCCAAAAAAATATGCTAAGTTGAAGAGTTTTTTTTTTCTCATTAATGGCAATGGCAGAGGAGATTTCAAAACAGCCTGACATATACTGTGTCATGTGGTTATTAGTGGCCATTCTCATGCAGATCCATAATGAAAAGGTGAAAGCAGAACAAATGGAAATTAAAAACGTACGGTTTGACGAAAAATTGAACACCAGGAAGTGGAGAGGAGCTAACTAAGTCTAGTGTTCAAGGAGATAAAAAAAAAAAGGTTAAAGAAAAACCTAGTGCTAAAAGGAATAAAGTGAACAGAGACCTTAGGGCAAGATCCTAGCCAGCTAAGCTTATAACTTGTGAAAAGGAATTAAAGAAAAGCTTAAGTGATGAAGGAAACACTCTACAACAGAAAGCTGACACAAATGTGTTTGGATAAGGGGGCCCAAATCCAATCCTAACAAGCAGCAGAACTTGGTGGTTCACCCATGTGGTTCTGACTTTAGAGTCAAGGATATAAGAAAAGGATTGTGAAATCTCCCACTGTCTCTAAGGAAAGCCAGCCAGGCCAGGTGTGTGTCAGGGGTATTTCTGCATGGATGCGCAGAGAAGCCATTGCATAAAGCTGTGAAGATGAAGCCTGGATTGTGCTGGAGACCCCAAGCTGTTGGAGATGCCAGAGTTGTAGAATACCTGTCAAGGAGGGCTTCTAACAGGGTACAGAGCCAGGCCAAGAGAGAGATGTGTGTTGCAGTCAACAAAACTGAAAGCATTTGGGGACTGGGAGAGAACTTTGACATCAGACACGGAGATGCAACAGTTTGCCCTGTTGGCTTTAGGCTTTCGGTCTGCTACTTCTGCACTATGCTCCCTTGTGGAATATTAATATATATTATTAATATATATTATTAGTGTATATTCTGCACTATTGTTGGAAGTATGTGATCTGCTCTTTTTTTCTTTTAATTTTTGACTTCACTAAAGATTACAGTTAAGAGACAGCAATGAGTCTCAGAAGAGACTTTGATCTCTAGCCTGTTAAACAATGTTGAGACTGTGATGGATAAGGGGCCATTGGAAGTTGAATTGAATGAATTTTTTTCATTATGATATGGCTATAAGGCAATGGACGAGGGAGTAGGATGTGGTGGTGTGAATAAACATAGACCCATAGACTCCTATATTTGACTGATTAGTTACCAGGGAGTGATGCTATATGAAAGGATTAAAAGAATTAGGAGGTATGGCTTTGGTGGAAGAAGTGTGTCTCTAGAGGTAGTGTTTAAATTTCAATAGCCCATGTCAAGTCCAGAATCTCTCTGCTTTTGGATCGGGAAGTAGGTCTCAGCACGTACCTATCTGCATGCTGTCATGCTTCCTGACATGATAATGGTGGATCTCTGAAACTGTAAGCAAGCCTCCAATTAAATGTTTTTTTTTTATAAGAGTTGCCTTGATTTTTCTATCTCTACATAGAAATAGACACTGACTGAGACACTGGTTTGCTCCTTGTGGCTTGCTCAGCTTGCTCTGTTATACACTCTAGGACCTCCTGCATGACATTCCCCATAATAGGCTAGACCTTCCCAGTCATTTTTCTACTACAAAAATAAAAATGCCTCAGAGGCATTTAACAGGTTTGTCTATAGGCCAATATTCCTGGAGATATTTTCTCAATTATGCCTACCTCTTCTTAAATAACTCTACCTTCTGTTGAGTAGATGAAAAAAGCCAACCAGGACTGAAAAAAATCGCATGATTTATTTTGACCATGTGTCAGTCACAATGCAAGGTTCGGAGGATGTACTAGGTAAGAAAATACAACACATAACACCAATCAGATAAATCTAGATGGTAAGGGATATGAACCAGTTGAAAGAACATTTGTGTTGAAGAAGAGGCATCGAATCTCTAAAGAGGGTTCACAGTGACACACCTCCTGGGACTTGGCTTCCTCATCCATAAAATAGTTTTGATAATTTTCATGATTTTTCAAAATTCTGTGCCAATACAACAATAAAATTAAATACAAAGTGTTTATCTCAGTGCTTACCTTGTGAGTATGAAATTATTATTGACATAAGTGATTGTCATTTCTTCCATTATCATCATCATTTAACACATGGCTTCACTGGGCACTGGGTTTAAGTTTACAGTATACTCTACTTTATAGCTTATTAATGTGATATTAATTCTGTTGCAATGGGGGTTTCTTGGTCCCGGGTGGCCAGAGGCCCAGACCCACAGATCTGTCGCACCAGACCGCTTAGCTGCCAGCTGCCACCACTCAGGCCCCCAGAAATGACTCAGATGCTTATATTAACTTTATGTTGTTTGGCCTATGGCTCAGGCACATTGCTAGCTAGCTCTTATATCTTAAATCAACTCATTTCTATTAATCTGTCTGCCACGTGGCCCGTGGCTCACCTGTGTTTCTTACATGTTGTTCCTTGGCCGGCTTGCTCAGGTCTGCCTCTGACTCCACCCCACTTCTCCTACCTATGCTCTGATTTCTCCTCCTACTTGGTGCCTGTCATGGGCCAAAACAGCTCCTTTTTTTAAAGATTGATATTCACAGCATACAGAAAGGCATTCCCACATCATAATTCATTAGCAATTAATGCTAAATAAAAAGAATCTCGTTTGTCTCCATAACAATAACGTGCTTGGATATTTCCAAGCTCATACTCTTTGAAGTGAATTCCAGAATTTCCTCTGAAGAAATAGGTCCTATTTGCCAGGGCAAAAGCTCAAGTCATTGTAAATTGAATCCAATACATTTGACAACAATGTAGTACTAAGGTGTAACCCCCCCCCCCAATCTGTCTGGACCAGTGCTACACTCCAGGAAGAAACAGACTCATTGTGCCTGTCTTACAATATATCAGTGTGAAGGGAAGTCCTGGAGTTCCACCCTATTCACAAGTCAGGGCTAGGAGATAGGAAGCTTGAGGCAGCGCCATTCCTATTATTATTATTGTACCAGTTGCATCTGTATAATGAGGTCCTGAACCTACACTCCTGTTGTGAGGAAATACAATAAGTATCATTGCTTTACTTGTACTGTGAACAGATAAAAGCAAATGATACCAGCTCTGAAGTTTCTTCTTCCAGTGGCTATAAAGGGCAATTGTATATTTTTGGATAGGTTCTCTGGGAAGCCAGAGTCTTGACTGAGTCTTCCTCAGAATATCTGGAAACGTTCCCTGAAATCATATGCTAGTTGCTTTCTTCCTCTCAAGTGGCCTGTAAACAAGCTGCTCACAACAAAAATCTTTCTGTTGGACTGCTGCTCTCTGCAGTGTGTTCCAGATACAACTTCATCTAGCAGAAAGAGAAGGCCGTCCTCTCCTCTTTGTCTTTTGAGAGGCAAGTTAACCGTTTTTCTGAAATCCCTGTCCACACATTAGATTGGCAGCTATGTTTTTTAAAAGCCTTAGCTCCTTTGGGTTATTTAGTAATGAATGTTCCTCATATTTCATTCACCAAAAAGTCAACTGCTCTACTTCTTTCAAAATCACTTTAATGTGTGTCAGATAAAAATATTTTGTGTTAGCCTGTGAATCCAAATGCGACAGTATTTTCACAAATGTTCCAGTAGGTACTATGTTAAATGTAGATGCTTGAATGGAGAAATACAGTTTGGTCTGTTTGTTACTAGAGACAGAAAACAAAAAGAAAGTGCAACAACATGTGTACAGGATATCTGTGACAAAATAAATTAGGATACTTGGACATTCAATAAGTTGAGATCCCTTACTCATTTAGGGGTTTCCTAAAAGAAGACACTTAATAACAGAAAATTGAAGGGACAATAAACAATATGCAATAGAGAGATGAATGAAAAATTTCCACTGGTGGGAGCAACATATCTGATTTCATAAATATGTCACAGAGAGCTCATTTAACATGAGGAATATTTGGGTCTTAGATTTATTTGATTTTGATATTTGTGATATTTATTGTGTGCTAATATCCCCAGCTAATTCTCTCAGGTAACACCCTCACAAATATACTTCTAATGGGTACCAATGACAGATCAAAGTAATAATAAAGTAATAATAAAGACTGTAACAGGTTTAAATTTTCTATGTACTTTATAATTCTGCCTGTTTCTATTAGCTAAAACACCTTTTTCTTTATCTTGAGAAACAGACACAAAATAGGTATTTTAAGCCTATTATTTATTTTTATCTTGAAAGGTTTTTATTTATAAGTTTTTTTTTTTTACATACCAACCAATGTTCTCCCTCCCTCCTCTCTCTCCAGTCACACCACAGCTTCCCCTACCTCCACACTCTCATCCATTCCTCAGAGAGGGTAAGAACTCCCAGGGGGAGTCAATACAGTCTAGCAAGCCTCTCTTCTAACTATCAAGGTTGAGCAAGGTATCCCACTAAAAGGAATGAGCTCCAAAAACTATTTCATACATTAGGGATATATCCTGGTCCCACTGCCATAGGGCCCACATACTTCCCCCAAAACACAAGTGCCATCCACATTCAGAGGGCCTAGTTCAGTCCCATAAAAGTTCCCCAGCTATCAGTCCAGATTTAGGGAGCTCCTAATAGCTCCAATCAGTTGTCTCTGTGGGTTTTCATCTTCGTGATCTTGACCCCTTTGCTCAAATAATCTCTCCCTCCTCTCTTCAGTTGGACTAGGAGCTTCACCCAGTGCTTAGCTGTAGATCTCTGCATCTGCTTCCTTTAGTTTCTGGATGAAGGTTTTATGATGACAATGAGGGTGGTCACCAATTTGATTTCAGGGCAAGGCCAGTTCAGGCACCCTCTCCACTATTGCTTGGAGTATTAGCTGGGCTCTTCTTTGTGAGTTGGTGAGTGTTTGCCTAGCACCAGGTTTCTCCCTAACCCCAAAATGCCTCTCCTTATCAAGATTGTTGCTCGCCCTCTCTGTCCCCCCCCAACTCAATCATCTCATTGTCTCATGTCCCCTTCCCACCTTCCATTACTTCCCCCCACCATGGTCCCAATTTACTCAGGAGATCTTGTCTATTTCCCCTTCCCAGAGATCCATGAATGTCATTCTTAGGGTTCTCTTTGTTACCTAACTGCTCAAGGGTTATGAATTGTTATTCTTTGGTTTTTTTTTTGTCTAAATCCACTTATTAGTGAGCACATATTGCTTGAATTTCTGTGTTTCCTCACTCAGGATGTTTTTTTCTAGTTCCATCCATTTGCCTGACAATTTCAGGATGTATTATTATTATTATTATTATTATTATTATTATTATTATTATTATTTACTGCTGAGTGGTACTCCATTGTGTAAATGTACCACTTTTGTTTTAATCCATTCTTCAGTTGAGAGGCATCTAGGTTATTTCCAGGTTCTGGCCATTACAAATAATGCTGTTATGAACATAGTTGAGCAAATGTCCTTGTGGTAGCAGATGATATGATAGTATACATAAGTGACCCCCAAAATTCTATCAGGGAATGTCTACAACTGATAAACAACTTCAGCAATGTGACAGGATACAAGATTAACTCAAAAAATTAATAGCCCTCCTACATACAAATGATAAATGGGCTGAAAAAGAAACCAAGAAAAGGTCATTTATACTAGCCACAAATAACATAAAATATCTTCTTCCCTAACCAAAGAAGTGAAAGGACCTATATAACAAGAACTTTAAGTCACGAAAGAAAGAAACTGAAGAAGATATCAGAATATAGAAAAATCTCCCATGCTCTTGGATAGGTAGGATCAACATAGTAAAATTGGCAATCTTACCAAAAGCAATCTATAAATTCAATGAAATCCCCATCAAAATCCTAAGCCTATTATTTCTATTTCTGTAAAAATGTTTGCCATAACAAAACTCCTGCTAATGGTCTTCAGTTGCATAGGCTAAAATTCTAGCCCACCAATAATAGGAAAGGCAAAAATGTATTGCCCATAAATGTAAAAACTAAGAATTGTGTCCCAGCCTCTCAAAATTAGCTAAACTGGGTCTACAACTGTAATAATCCTGAGTTCTCCAACTCTCTGAGGGGTGCCTGACTTCTCAATGGTCTTATTCATACGATAAAAGTGTGGTTTCACAAAAGTCCAATTTTGTGAGATCAGTGAGTGTATTTGGCTTTCTTACAGCATGCTGGTGAGGGGTTACTTATAGATGTGTGGGTGATCCCCCATACAGCTATATCACCATAAAGCCCACTCCATCATAGATAACACTGCATAATGGAGTCACACTTTCAATTAACCTTCCATTTTCTATATACAGTCTAACATCTCTCAAGATCATGTGTAGATGGGGGAAGGAGTAATATTGGGAATGATCTCCTGACTCAACCTAGGGAGTGCCAATGGCTCCTTACCATAACCATAGGCTTGACTACTAATGTACTGGTCTTCTCTAGTTGCTATGGCTACAGGGTAAAGTTCAATATAGCAACTTTTTATGACATGAGGAAAATGTGCACTTAAGAAGCACAATTCTGGGCATATATGTGAGAGTGTTTCCAGAGAACAATAGCTGAGGATATTAGCACATTGGGATTATTTTCTTCCAGAGTTTTCCCCCTTGTAAATATTTACCCATAACACAAGAATCATATTTTGCTATTGTAATTTTGTGCATCCTAACTGAATTGTTTAGGTTTTGTCAAGTTGACACACACTAGGGAAGAGGAAACCTCAGTTGAAGGGTGGCTTCCATCAGACTGGTCTGTGGGAATGTCTATGGGAGCATTTTCTTGATTAATAACTGATATTGGGAGGTGCAGTCAACTATGTGTGGTGTCATCCTGGGCAGCTTGTCTTGGGTGGTCTGAGAAAGCAGGCTGAGAAAGCCTTGAGGAGCAGTTCAGCAAACAGCAGGCAACCATGGTTTTGACATCAGTTCCTACCTCCAGGTACTTTCCCTGGCTTCCCTCAATGATAAAAATAGACTCTTTCCTTCCCAAAATATTTTTGGTTTGTGTTGTACCACAGCCACAGAGAAGTTAACCAGTACACTAACTATATACAAAGGCAACTACAGGGTACCTACCTGGAGACAGAAGGGAACATCATAACCAATATTGTTGCTATTAAGTTTTAAAATTACATGAAATTTTTATATAAATGAAAGCAAAATAATGAAATATTCTATAAATTCATATGACAAAAATCCCAACCATAATAAATTGTTCATGACAATGGGGGAATCATATCATATATACTCCCACTATTCGGAAACCTCCCCAGCCAATCACCACTATGTGTTTCTGTATCTCTTAGGAGTTATATGTGTGTCCTTGTACACACAATCACACATATTTTTCTTAATTTCAATAGCTGCATTTTTATATATCTGGCCTTAGAAGATAAATACATATCTCATTTATTTCCTCATAGATAGCCATCGGTTATTACCAGCCATCACACTGGGGTGGAAGCCCACTTAGTGGCATACATATCCACTTCCAAAAACTGTAGTAGTTTAGGTCCAAAAAAGCATAGATGTTTTTTGTTGGAGTAAAAAAGATAAGCTTTCTTCATACAGAGAAGCCCAGCTTCTCCTGTGTCCTACACCTCCACTTTCCACTTTCCTTGCCCCTGCTTTCAAAATGGATTTAAGCTAGTTTCACTAATAGAGCCTTGCCACTTATCTAAAACCATGCAGATTGGAAAGCTCGTTTTATCATTTATCCTTCCCACAAGCCAGCACAAGCTGTAACACTCTGGAATCCCAAGAGAATTCCTCTTTCTATGATTTAATGCTTTTTAGCCTAGGGTAGTTACTCATCCTAAAGTTGTAGTAAGAATCTCAAAGGTTACCTAGTAAAGAGAAAGTGAACGCCTTCCTGGAAAGCCCCCATAGCTAGATAAATTCCACCTATGGATTTGGCTTGATTTGCACGATGAGAAAACATACAAGAGAAGTGGGGCCCTTCTGGGCCGAAGATGGGTAAGTGGGCCTCTGTAGTCCACAGAAAACATAGAGGGAGCAGTTTGGACTAGATGGAGCTTAACAACTGAATCTTCAGATAGTCTCCATGAACAGGTGTGACTTTCAAGCTTAATGTTAAGATGCACATGCCCAACTTTGATATTGAGCCAAAGCAATATCATAGAAATGATTCTATGACACAAACCACCAAATAAGTCTCAGAATTCAGACTGAGAGTTGTGTGTGTGTGTGTGTGTGTGTGTGTGTGTGTGAGAGAGAGAGAGAGAGAGAGAGAGAGAGAGAGAGAGAGAGAGAGAGAGAGAGAGCCAAGATCATGTAAACAACCTAGCAGGAGAGCTCATGTTCTGAAGAGAGACACTTTGCCTCTCCCTTATGGCGGTCAGCCCTCACTGAAACAGTGGACAAGGAATTAATATTTCACTAAGAATCTGTTCTCAGCATCAGGAAGGCTGTAGCCTTGATGCTGCCAGAGGAGAAACTTCACTCCCAGAAAACAAATGTACAAACCTTGTAGAACTTATTGGACCACTTAATATTTTGACCAGGAATGGTTAATTAGACATTCCTCTTGCCTTGTATTTCTACCCTAACCAGATAGTACTAGCTTCAGGGTGGAAGTGGGGGTCACTGGACACTTTATTGATTCTTTTGCCCTTCTCTGGCCACATTAAGTAAGTCCCGATTGTCTTTTCTCCACTGTAACTTGCCTCTTTAACTGTCATTTTGGTCAAAGGTTTGCAGAGCCTACTTTGTTGTAGATGGCAGGAGCCATGTTGTGACCCTTAAAACTTATAGTAATACAATAATACAACAGACTTTTTTCCTTCGGAGTCATCTAAGTTAAAAATGAACAAACCATCTACAAGAGGTAAAACAGAATTTGGATTTTAGACTTAATCTGGTGGAAATAGTCAAAATATAATCAGACTTGCAGCAAACCAGCATTCTGCTAGTGAGACCAAGAGACAGAGAGTCTAGCACCAAATGTCAATACCAAGGACACTCTCCAAAATTCTCCTGCATCTCAAGAACCAGGAAATTCTGGAGAAATGATTTGTGGTCAAAGGATCTAGGTGATGCAGACGTTGAAATTGTGCAAGACTCTAAAGTAGCGGCTGTGATCCCATGATGAGGCTCTGGCTGGACAGGGGATATTCTGATGGGAGACACTCATTCATGCCTCTCTGTTGAGTGTCAGACTATTGAGGCGATGCCCTCAAGGCATAAAGATTTCCCCAGGAATCCCATGCTTGGAGAGGGGTAAAGCCCTAGTGGTGGCCAATGGAGGACCTTGTACTGTGTAGGAGGATACCTCACAGGGTTGTGACAGCTCACCTTGCAGTTCAGTGTGTGTGTGTGTGTGTGTGTGTGTGTGTGTGTGTGTGTGTGTGTGTGTGTGTGTGTGTGTTGTTTTTCTTGGCTTTTGTTTAATTGCCTCTATAAAATGGTAGCCCTGCCACTGGAGTAGCAGCAGGAAATTAGAACTCTGTCTCTGTCCTCTGTTTGGCCAAATTTTTAAGTGAATCCATAGTTCTTTACCTATTTATGTTTCCCAATTTCTTAAAAAATATTTTTTGGCATATTTAATTATGTGGGGCATATGTGCCCATGTGCATGTGAATGCAGTCACCTACAAATTACACAGTTCTGAATTTCCGGTAGGTGATGGGAATTAACTCAGGCTCCCTGCTGGAACAGTACATGTTCCTAATGGCTGAGCCATCACTCTATCTCCAATTGCCTTTTTTTAATCTAGGGACACACTGAAATGTCTCCTTAAACTTAAGTGCCCTGTAACAGTTGAACAGTACTTTATTCTTGAGTTTGTTCCTAAGCAACCCACAAAACAACAAAGCATTGAAAATTGAAGTAAGGTGTTTTAAATACAATTTCAAGGAATATAATTACACAGGAAGCTTAAAACTAATAGAAGGAATAGATATAGCAAGTACATTCTAAATATAAACAATTCTAGAAACCATGATGCTGAGTAGACATTAAATTCAGCACTCTGGATGTTCAGAAAAGAGGACATCATTGGTGATCAGGAACTCAAGACCACTCTGATCTACACAGCAAGACTATTTTGACAAAAAGGAAAAGTAAAAATGAAATGTAAGAAAAATATAAAAGCAAAGATGAAGAAAAGTTTTTTAAAAAGAAATTTAGAGTGGCTAAATTAATACCATACTGAACACTTTTCAAAGTATGAAAAATTGCTAAGCATGACTACCTATAGCACAATGCCAACAAGGGCTCAGAGAAATGAATGCATGTGTCAGATTTTCTTGGCTACATGGTGTGTTAAAGTGACCCTGGGCTACATAATGAGTTCATGGAATTTGGAACTTGAGATTTCCTAAGTTCCCTCATGATGTCCCACCAACTTTACATTCAGAGAACTTTGCAGAAAAACCTGCAACTCAGAATTTCCAATAGGAAGGCGCACAAAAAGGTTCACACAAAGTGGTTCCCATTAAGCAAGATATTGCAAAGGAGTGGGCCCCAAATAGGAAGGTTACTGGGTGTTGTTGGGGTGCTAGTCACCACAAACGACAGCGGAGAAACTGTACCTTCCTCTCCTATGGCAGCAGGCCTCTAATCACCCAGCTTGGTGGTGGAGATATTGTGCTAGGAGATGATTTTCATCTTCAGTGAGGCAGAGCAGGAGATATTCTAAATGATCACTGGTTAGAGAGGGAGCCTGCTTTTCACACTCCCTGAGAAGCAAGCAATGATGGTGCAATGATTACCCTGCGTATATGTGGGTGTGGGAACTTTGGATGGGGGAATGTTGGTATAGGTTCTCATAACTAGGCAGTGCCAGTGGTATGCAGTACTTCACAAAAAAGTAGAGTCTTGGCAAGGCAACCCTGGGTTGAGCTAGTCACTGCTGACTTTAGCAGCATGCTTCATTTGTCACTTTCACCAACTGTCAGCAAGAGCCATTGACAATGTGAGCTCTTATCTCCCCATCCAGCATCAGTAAGTCAGACTTTAATGGTAAGTGGGGGCCAATTAGTTCCCAACTTTCTCATTACGTTGAAGTAGTGTAAAAAAGACCCAATTGGAACCAGAGTTCCCAGCAACAGAGTCAAAAAATGCAGTAGGATTTTGTGCCCCATAACCACTTTGAAAGCAGTTGGTAGAGTCAAATGAAGAAGTGAATATCTACTCCATCAGTCTGTATTGAGACAGAGACACTACGTTTCCCAGTCATACCCACAGTGTCCTCCTTAAGCTGAACATACACACCTTATAACCTCCAACAGATTCTATTAAATCTACTAAAATTCACATAAAAAAAGATCCAGAAAGTCTCCAAAACACCAACAGATCTTGAGATATAGCAATATGGCCCACTGCTTCCCTAATACTTGAGAAGCCCTATGTTTCATTTCTAGAACCACAAGACAAACAAACGAATTAATATATAAATACATAAAAAGAAAAACAATAAATAAGTCTCTTAAATTTAAGTTTTATTTGGGAGCATTTTTATCTGAGAAATTTTTACATTATGTTGGATTTGATTTTTTTGAGGAATTCTGCTTAAATCTTGCCTTTACAAATTAAACTTTTACATGACCTATAATGTAGTTAACTGTGTGCTTTGAAATCACTTTCAACTATGTACTCATTCCACTTACATACTGCATACTCAACATGTTCAAAATCATCTGACTTCTAAGAAAAGCATGATCAATCTTGCTATGTCTTGGACTAACAAACATAATTAATACCTATAATTAGAGTTGAATACATAGCCTGGACTGTACCACATTCCAGTTCCATATTTTCCCTTTGAGAATCTTTCATGCCCCTGACTTAAAACAATGTGTGTGTGTGTGTGTGTGTGTGTGTGTGAGAGAGAGAGAGAGAGAGAGAGAGAGAGAGAGAGAGAGAGAGAGAGAGAGAGAGAGAGGGAGGGGGAGGGGGAGGGGGGGGAGGGGGAGGGGAGGGGGAGGAGAGGGAGAGGGAGAGGGAGAGGGAGAGGGAGAGGGAGAGGGAGAGGGAGAGGGAGAGGGAGAGGGAGAGGGAGAGGGAGAGGGAGGGAGGGAGGAAGGGAGAAAAATGTGGTTTTGGCCAGATGTAAGACCATTTACTGGAAGCAGCAAAGCACTGAAAGTAATGCCTCCTAACTTTGCAAAAATATATTAGAAGCAACCCAGGGGCATAGTGTGACAATATCTGATTGTGGCTTTGTGTGCTGTTCTGAGTCAGTAAGGCCAAAAAACTAATTTTCTCACTTATGAGACTCCTGTAAAAGACTGGTTAAGACATAAGTTCCCCAGTTAGTGTATTTATTGTGCTGTTTCACTCTATGAAGACAATGGTGTTTGTTTCCTGATTTTTACATCAGACTTCTTCTCTCTTAGATTAGAGATGCATAAATCCAAATAATCTTATCAATGTAAACCAGGAGTAAGATTGGGGTAAAAACCTGAAAGATCAGAGAAGTAAGGGGGCAGTCACTAGTGACTTCCTACCTCTTCCATTCCTCTGACCTAAACGGCCAAGATCCTGACTGAGCCTTGCCTTACCACTGTCCCTCTCTCTACAGCCCTCCAGACGATATTGTTAACTAGTTGCTAACCCCACCCTCTGACTCCAAGCAAACTTTATTTGTAAGACTACAAACAAAATATCACACAACAATTAGATTTCATTTTGATTAGAATGAGAGGCCAAAATGCTTCTGAATAAATCAAATCCACTCAGGTAAATCCCATTGCACAAATCCTAATTGGTCTTATAGTAAAATCCCAGATCCAGATATTGGAGTAAAGCTATGAGATCAGAGAGATGGAGGAACAAGCCATTAGAGAAACTTCTCACTGTTACTGAATCCTCTGGCAGAATGAATCTGCCAGAATGTCCCCATGATCCTCAGACTGAATGCTTCTGGGTCCTCAGCTGAAAGGGAAGAGCAGGTCTAAACTCCTGTCTCCTCCCATATGATATACTTTCCTCTACCCAGCCATATCACTTCCTGTCTCAACCTTCTTAGTCCTGGGATTAAAGGCTTGTGTGCTTCTCAAGTACTGGGAGCAAAGGCTTGAGGTTAAAGGTGTGTGTCACCATTGCTTGGCTCCGTTTCTCTTCTAGAGTGGATTAATGTCATGTAGCCCAGTGTGGCCTTGAACTCACAGAGATCCAGACCTCTGCCTCCCAGAGTACTAGGATTAAAGGCATGTGCCACTACTGTCTGACCTCTATTGCTAACTCTGTGGCTGGCTCTGTCCTCTAATCCTCAGGCTGTTAGGATTTTGTGCATAAATTGCATAATTCACATACACCCAGTTATCTGGCAGCAGGTTTCTATGGATGCAGGTGGGAACACAGGAATACAGCAGAAGGGCAGCAGCAGACAGCAGGAGACTCTTAATGGCTATTTCTGTATAAAAAAGAGCTTTATTGTCAGATGAATATGGTTATGATTAACAGAGAGATTATGATTATAGCAGCAGAGAAGGGAGGAAGAGAAAGGGAAGGGAAGAAGAAAGGAGGAGAGAGGAAAAATAGAGAACTCCTGAGATAAGGCAAAGGCCGAGAGAGAGTCAGATGCACATGGGAACCTTGTCTTAAAGGGGACCTGATGTCAGAGCCCAGAGGAGGGAGTGGCTTGACATCAGAATTCAGAGGGCATGGCTCTTAGAGACTAACACAGGCAAGCTTTGTTTCTTAGGATATACATAATATCACCAAATAATCTTTCTGTTTATTGGGCCTCACCATACCTAGGTATATAAATGTATAATATAAGTATACAAAATAAATATTTATTAATGCTAAATCATAAAAATATTTTAGAACAACTCTTTCATATAATTTTATCCATTATTGACTATGAAAACAAATTTACATAGTAGTGATATGGGTATAATTATTTATTTTTACATAAAGAATTACACCTTGGCTAAATATTGAGGACAGACACCTTTGCTTTTTGGCACCAACTGACACTTTGATTTTATAATCATCAAAGCTTAGAATGCCACTCTGCATGTATACATTGCACAAAGTGATGGCAATATACTTAAGGCTATTCAGAAAATGCTGGAACTTCTGTGCTAATTTCACTTAATGATTTTTTTTTAACGAAGCTCAAGTTAGCAACTCAAACAGAAATTTAAAAACCAAATATCCTAACACAATCTAATCCAAATATATACAAAATAGTTACGTACACATTAAGGAATTATGGTAGGAGAACATTAAGATTACCATGACTCAATTGGTAAAGTCCTTGATACAAGTATTTGAACTTGGAATCAGATCTCCAGCAGCCATGCCTGAAGTCTCAGTGCTGGAGAGGCAGACATTCAAGAGAGGCCTTCCAGATCTTGCTGGTCAGATACTCTTTTTAAAAAGACTTAAAAAATTATTCTTTGTGCCTTTCACATTCACATCATGTATCTCCATCTCATTCATATCCCATCCCCACTGTATCTGCCCTCTGCCCTTGCAACCTCCCCACTGCCAAAAATAAAATAAAATTTAAGAAGAAAAAAAAAAGAAAAGGAAAGGAAAAATCAGTCTTGTCATGGAGGCTGCAGTGTGACCCAGTGAGTTGTGCAGTAAAGACTTTTATCCATATATCTTTACTTGCAGATGCAAGAGACACTTCAAAGAGTCATTGGTCTTGTTCAAGGCCTCTGGTTTCTGCTACACTATAGATGCTGGGTCCTCACTGGGACTCCTCTTGGATATCCTATTGTTGTTTTGTGTCATGGAGGTCCTGCAGATTTGGGTTGGCAGGGCTACTTGTCCCTTTACATACTCCAGCACATCACAGATGAACTGGATGTTGGGGTGGGGAAACTCACAACCCTGGTTCTGGGCCTGGGTAGCTGCAGGGTTGGTCAGTCCACCAGCTCTTCCTTGTCCTCACCACCAGGATGAACTCTCCTGTGTTGCCCTAGCTAGTTTATTCTTTGCAGTGATGAGGAAGAGGTGGGGCCAGTTATCCTGCTTTCAGGTCCTCATAGTTGGTTCTCCCATACCCACACCTTCAGGGCCAGCTCTACTGTGTTGCCTAGGTGTTATGTAGGGACCACTCTCCCAAGTGCTACTGCTGCTGCTGCTGCTGAGGGCAGAAACAGCTCTCCCACTCTTATGACTCCAGAGCCAGCTCTCCCAGCAGCCTCAGTTATAGATGGGTGGGGACATCTCTCTCCTCTGCCCATGCTGCTACGTGGCAGATGAGGAATGGGGGCAGCTCTCCCATGCTCACAACTTCAGGGCTAGCTCACCCACACCTTTGCCAACAGGTTTTGGCCAGATACTCTTGCCAAACTGGTGAGCTCAAGGATCAATAAAAGACCTCTCAAAAAATTACATAGAAAATGGTAAAGAAGACACTATGACAGACAGCTTCTAGCTGCCACCAATGGAGTAACAGTAATGAGAGGGTTCCCTTGCTGAAGATCTAGTTTAGGAAATGATTGTGAAATAAGGCACTGAGTAAACTAAATGGGTTCATTTATGGAATAGTTGAAAAGTACAAAGATACAGTTATGTATATAGAAAGAATTCTATTTCTGTCAGTGAACAAGTTTTATGTTGTTGTGGTTGTTGTTGATACTGATGCTGCAGCTAGTGGTGGTGGTAGTAGTGGTGTGTGTGAGGGAGACAGTGATGGTTGAGAGAGAAGTGGGGATTAATCTATAGCCTGGCACACATTAAGTAAGTGAATTATGAAATTTAATATGTGGAATTAAATTGTTTTATAAATAAATAAATCCTGTGAGTGACATTTATGGAAGAAGTCACATTTAATTACAACACTCTTTGATGCAAAATTAAAAAGTGAGAGTTTCTGCTATTAACTAAATATCAGAAAATTGCAAAACACTCCAGTGATCTATTTTATTTTAAGGCAGGTAAAGAAAAACATATACTACTTTGAGATTTTATTTCACACCTGTCAGAATCAACAAAATATTGACAAAACACAGGCTTTGTATATGAGGATGTGGATTAATAAGAAAATTCAGACATTGCTAATGGGAGACAGTGCAGTGGTTCCTCAGGAGGATAGGAATTAATCTACTTAAGATTCAGCTAACTACTCTTGGGCACATAGCCAAAGGAAGCTCAAGGAATACAAGGACACTTCCTTGCCTATGGGCATTGAAGCTTTATTCATAATAGTTAGAAACTAGAAACAATATAAATATCACTAAACAGAAGAATGGATAAAGAAAATTTACATGAAGGAATATTACTCTGATGTTAAAAATAATTTCATGAAATTTGCATATAAATGGATCGAACTATGTAAAATCATCCTGAGTGAGGAATTCCAGGCCCAGAAAGACAAACATAGTGTGTACTCATTTATATGTGGATATTACCTGTTAAGACGAGGTAACCAAGCTACAATTCATAGAATCACAGAAGGTAAAAATAAAAGACTAGAGGGGACAGAAAGATCTCATTAGAAAGGTAAAATAGAATAGAAGTGAGCTATCAATGGATGGGTATCTGGAAAAGGAAATCAAGTAGAGATTGGAAGGGAGGAGGGTTGGTGGGAGAGAATATTGGGAGAAAGCTAAAATGAATGAATATTTGAAGGGTAGTAAGTAGTAGAAATTTCCTAAAATATATACATATACAAAGGTGATCCATATGAATCACCATATAATAGGAGAGACAAGAGTCCTAATTAGATACACTTTACATATAATTGAGTGTTTGGCCAAAGGGGTCCCATGGGAATTCCCAAAGAAGCCAGCCTGTGAAATTCCAGCACTTGAGAGGTAAAGCAGGCAAACCTATGAGATGTAGGCCAGCCTGGTCTACTGAGAGATTTCCAGGACAGCCAAGTCTACACAGAGAAACCTGTCTTCAAAAAACAAAAATTAAAACAAACAAACAACAAACCAAAAACAAAAAGAGAATAGAGGTTGCTGTCCACAAATTGACCACAAGGCTCATTGTCAAAACAAATACATAAACAACTGATTGAACATGGAAATGCCAATCTGATATCTATATAGAGCCTTCCCCCTCCATGTTCAAACATCTTTAGTACAAAATATACTCTTTATGCTCTCAAAAGAGAAATGTATTTACCAAGCCAGGCCTAATCATTTATCTACAATGGTGTTCTACCTGCAAGATACATTATAGGACAATAGTGGCACAAAGCTAAACAAATAAAAATTGATTTGACTTAATGTCCACTCCATGAGATGGAACCCAGATCTGATGCTACTTGAGTGACCAAGAACTTGAGACTAGATAGCCCATGGACCTAGGGTAAAGCCGAATAATACTTGTCTGGAAAGAAAGAAACAAGAAGAAAGGAAGGAAGAAGGAAGGAAGGAGGAAGGAAGGAGGGAAGGAAGGAAGGAAGGAATTAATTGTGGGATTTTTTCTACACTGTGAAGATATGTCACTGGGATTGGTTTAATAAAAATCTTAATGGCCAATAGCTAGGCAGGATTTCCAAGCACAGAGGACACTGGGACAGAAGAGACAGAGATGTCTGGAGACAGAAAGGAAGCAGACTAAGAAGTACAGAGTAAAGGTAACAGAGTCATATAAAAGAATGTAGTTTTTAAAAAATATGGCTTAAGTAATAAAAAAAATAGTTAGGAACAAGGCTAAGCTAAGGCCAAGCTTTCCTAATTAATAAGTCTCCATTTCATTATTTGGGAGACTCCTTATTTTGGCATCCAACATGTGGCATGTACACAGAGCCCACTAATCACAGCATATAGTGGCCTAGGCTTGCTGCTCATTTAAGAAACCCTCCTATGAGCAGCTGATATGCTACTTTGCTGCAGGAAACTAGACAGAAATGTGTGCAGCAGTCCAGATACAATAGCCTCCCAGAACTGGGATGGTTAGGTGCACCTGGGATGGTTGGGTAGACCGGAAGGGCACAGGGCCAACCACCAGAACCATAAGCCAAAGCCATCAGTGGAGGGCCTAGACAATCAGTTTAAGATTTGTCTCAGGAAATCAGAGAATGCTGCAGGCATTTAGTAAAGTCTGGTTCAGAGTGAAAAACTAAACCCTCTAAACAGATACAATATGTTTGAATAGGCTTGGATGCTGAAAAAAATATAGAAAATAGTTTTAAAACAATAAAGCCTTTAAATAAAAAATAATGTAAAAGCAGTAAGCTATGTAAGGATGGGAGTTTAAGACAGGGAGTTTGGACATTATATGGTGCTTTGTTAATTTTGAATTTTTGATTGCTAATGGACAGACAGACAACAGCTGCTGAGAGATATTATGGAAGGGACTGCTGAATTAAACCAACCTATATGCTTTAGGACTGTGTCAACTTTAAAATGGAAGTTAAAAATGTATTACGTTGGGGAAGAAGTTATGCTTTTGTTTCCATAGGCTGTGGATTCCTTTCAGGTAAACAGAGATAATATTTGACCACAGGAGACCTGAGTATCTTGGCTACAGATATAGGGGAGGAAGCCAAGAAAGGCCACAGACAGGTGAAGTGTAAGCTGATCCCTCTGCATGGGAACAGCTTAAAGACAAGATGAGAAATGATAAATCTTATTGGCTGCAGAGTCCTCATGACTTATTATTACATGCCATTCTTTCATATGGCATGGATAGAGGTTTATATTACAGTTTGATTAAATGGTCCAAATGAATTTGTGAAGTCAACAAATAACTTTTACCTTCTCAAAAATAAAACAAAACAAATCTTTAACTGACTTGTACATACCATACATTCCATACTTGTATATATGTTACCTTTAAAAGTTGGTATGTTTTCAGAGCAAGAGGACAAGACACTGATGATAAAGGGTGCTCCAGGTGATCAGCCTCTCAGAGTGCCTATGTTGCAGTTTCTTTAGAGTTCTACATCTAGGACAGCTTCAAGATGGTAAAGCCTCACAGACTACTCCAGCCAGAACATCATTAAGAGATTGAACAATAAATGATACAGCTAGCTCTCAGGACTTGATAATTATCCCAATTTTCTCAGTGTCACCTAAAGATACCAGCACGCCAAGATGACAGGAAGCAGTCTAGAGAACACACAGCTGGCCTACATTTCTAAGAGGTGGAGTAGGTGGGTTTTGGTAATTTGGTGGGTTATGGCTGTTAGTCATCATTTAGGGGAGTAGTTATAAGTGGTTATTGTTCATGGTCAGGGAGAAAACTAAACAAAGGAAATTTGATTCAAGAATCTCTTTCTAAGGAGGATATATTATAGAAATAATGGGATAAAAGGGTGGATTGTTGAATTTACTTTTGAACAACCACTAGTCTCAAATTTATTTTACATTGGTATGTATTTCTTAAATGTAAGTTTATTTTGTTATATTGAATATATTTCTATTCTTGTTTAAGGTCTGTACATATACAGTTCATTTAAAAATGTATAGCTTTTAGTCCTTGAAAACTATTTAGGAAAATAAAAAAATACATATTAGTAGTTAACCTTTTATAACAATCAAACATACAGTCATGTTAAGTACATTTTCAAGGTCAAACAGATATATTTAAACAGATAGTCTTGAAACACTTCAAAGACCTACAGAATATGGCATTTAAAATGTTTCGATAACAAGGCTTTTGATGACAGTGAGATACATCTGCTGTTGGCAGCACCAATCTACTTCAAAAAAGGACAATGGATACTGAAGAAATTCCATAGGAATTTTTCTTTCTTTGTGGCAAAAGCTAGCCATTTTGGAGAGGGGGCTACTCTTTCCTCAACTGCTGACAGTTTGCTGTTCAAATTGGACAAGCAGGACACAAAATAATGTGACTGATAAACTTTGCCAAGACAAGGTAGGGAAGTCTTTCAAAAATTCTACTTCACAGAAATGTCTATCAGATATTCTAGGGTCTTAGGTTAATAGTGGAACCCTGGGGTGACTGTGCAGGCAACTAGATGTCTCTGTCATTGCTATAGTTTTAAAAGTTGTTTTCTCTGAACTTCCTGTTTACTCAAGTAATATTTTGTCATTCTCCAGTCTCTGATGAAGTTGAGATGACATATTTATAGTTTTCTTTGTTACATTTTTTAAAAATTAAAAAAGAGATATAAAGAGTATAAGGTTGAGAGACCTAAAAGTTGTTTATCTAAGAAAATGTTTCAAGGTATAAAAAGATATGTTTTAGGTTGGTAATACAAGCTATGATTAAAAAGTAAATTAGATACAAAACTTTTGACTCACCATAATAGGGTATATAATACAGTATTTTCTCCAAATTTGCAAAATACAAATGGACTGATTGTTGTAAATATAATTCTTACCTAATTTTTATTGTATATAATTTTACTGTGTTACAGGTAAAACTTTTTTTTATTTAGACAAAAAGGGGTAAATGTTGTGGAATAATCTTTTGTACACTGTAAAGATGTGTCAGTCCGACTGGTTTTATAAAAAGCTGAATGACCATTATCTAGGCAGGATTTTCAGGCACAGAGGATGCTGGGAAAAACAATTGTGAAGATGCCAGAAGACATAGATGAAGCAGTATGGGAAGTACAGAGTAAAGGTAACCAAGCCACATAAAAGAACACAGATTAAAATATATTGGTTAATTTAAGTTTAAAGAGCTAGTCAGAAATAAGACTAAGCTATTGGTTAAGCTTTTATAATTAATACATCTCTGTGTCATTATTGGGGAGTCAATAGTCTTGTTTCAAAAGTCCAACTACAGACTGGAGAGATGGCTAAGAGGTTAAGAGCACTGGCTGCTCTTCCAGAGGTCCTGAGTTCAAATCCTAGCAACCACATGGTACCTCGCAACCACCTGTAGTGAAATCTGATGCTCTCTTCTGGTGTACAGGCATACATGCAGATAAAACACTTGGATATACACTAAACAAACAAACAAACAAACAAACAAACAAACAAATAAATAAATAAATAAATAAATAATTTTTTAAAACTTTCAGAAAAGTTCAACTACAAAAGAGAAAAAGATTGAGACAGACACACAGAGAGAAACGTAATGATAAAATGAGTCCTAATGATATTCTGCTATACTCATAGATCAGTGTCTTGCTCAGCCATTATAACTTCTTCCTGCAGCAGATAGAAACAAATACAGAAATCCACAACTATACATTATATAGAGAATGAGTCAGCCCTAAATGGATGTCTCCATCAAATCCCTTCCCTCAGTGTTCAGGGAACCCCTCAGAAGAGAAGGCAGAAAGAGTGTAAGAGCCAGAGGGGATAGACAATATCAAGGAAAAAAAGCTCTCTAGGTCCACAGGAGCAAAGTTCATATGAAGTCACCAAGACTGAAGCCACTTGAACAGGGCCAACAGAGGTCTGTAACATATCCACCGTGCTTATATTTGGCTTCCAGTTTATTGTTTTTATCGAAATCCTGAGTATTCAAACAAGTGGGTCTCCAACTCTTGTGTCTTCTTTTGGGGTCTTTACCTTCTGTTTGTCTTGTTCAATGTCAGTGTGATAGTTCTTGTTTAATCTTATTGTATTTTATTTCATCACATGATTTAAGAATGAATAAATGAATGAATTCAAACCTAACCTGTCATTGATAGCTGCTGGGAGAGAAAAATCAATTTATTCCAATCGAGTGACACTAGGCATATCAACCAACCACTCCAGGGAAAGTCTCAGGAATAGTTTATCAACAAATAATGGACTCCATGATGTTTTTGTGTACCCTTTTATATTTAGTTACAGTTTGGTAGGGAGGAATTTTGGGGGGTGATACTGTATTTTGTTTTTGGCATGTTGGATGTTTTGTTGTATTGGGGAATTGGGAGACAAATATGATTTAAATATATTTAAATATAAACACTTTTTTAAAAATATAAAAAAACAGATGTGTTTCATTAAAAGAGAGAGAAACAAAAATGGCTACAAAATCCATGTTTACTGAAACCAAGGAACAAAACACTACAGCTAGAATGAGAAATAGCTTGTTTTCCTGGCCACTTTCAAATTTTCTTAAAGCTATCTAGAACACACATAAGGCTGAAATACCTGCTGACAAAGAAGTCTAGGAAAACAATATATTTTCCAGTGACTGAAAATCAGGGGAGAAAAACCAAGTTATTATAAATGAAGGTTCATTGCAAGTAAAATACATTTTGTACCTGACAACACTTTTGCAAACAATCTCATGCATTTTAGTATCCAATTTGTTTGTTCATTCAGATATGAAATCTTTGAAGTTTCTTAAATTTAGGTAAACAGAATATTTTCAGTTTCTTTATTTTTGAGAAAAGGTTTCACTTACGTTGCCTAGACTGACCTCAAACTCACCACCCTTCTTCTCAGCTTCCCACATAACAGAGATTACAGGCATGTGCCCAGGTTTCAATATATTTTTTCCATTTTCTATTTAAAAAGGCTTTTTTCCGTATCTATCACTGTTCCCTCTCTCTTCTGCCCTTTTAAACATTCAAGATAAATTGGCCAACATAAGCCCAGGTTTTGATACATAAAAGAGTTGAAGTCAAATTCCAGCCTGAGATTTTCTTAACTATGTACCTGGAGGCCAAGTATCTTTTTCGGAACCCTTCCTTCCTCATTGGTGAAACTGGAATAAAGGCATCCATGTTCTTTGTAATCTTTCTACCATTAGATTAGAGAAATGGCCAAACACATGGCCCTCAATACTGGACAAGTGTGATGGGTAGTAGCTTATTAGTCACAATGTAGATAATGGTACCTCAGCAGGGCCACAGGATCATGTGGGATTGCACTTAAACACAATGGATAAACAGGGGAAGTGAGAGGCAGGCTTGTAGCACTAAGAGCTTGGGGTGCCCCCCTTTTTCCATGGGAAGATGTGCTTATCTTATCTGAGTAATTCTCTGGGCAGGCAGAGACAAGCAACCTGCTATACAGGGATGAGCAGTAACTATGCCTTCTCCCTCTGATAAAGATGGTTGTTTGGCTCTAGAATTTTATTCATGGACACAGAGTAAGAAATCATGATTATGCCACCCAAAACCTGCACAATGCTAATGTTTGTCTAGACAGTAAGCTTACAAATCTTATTCTATAGATACACAAACTATCTTACATGTGATTGAAATTTCTTTCTAGGCTCCTGGGTGATCACATGAAAACGACATGTGAATCTAAAACAAATGCGTCAAGAATGATTTTTTTTCTGAGATGACGGCTGGGTTTAAAGGCTATCAGATGAAAGCAAGGCTATCAGATAAAAGCAAGGCTATTAAATGAAGCTTGGAAAGTAAACATTCATTTAGTGTCCTGTCCCAGGGAACATTTGAGCAATTTGTGCAAACTCAGAACACAGCTATTTGTACAAAAATTGGCCCTGAAAAGCATAACCTTAGAAAAATGAAAGGTAAAAGCAAATTTCCTTCCAGACAGATTACAGAAGAATAACATCATAAACAGAGCTTTTGGTCATAACAACTCTACCTTAGTGCTTACTAATAAAACATCTCCCTAGGACAGACCGTACAGAAAAGTACAGATCTTACAAACGAATAGGCAATGCAGATATTTTGAGGTCAAAATACATATATGTGAGCCTTGGTGTTTGGAATATTTTTCAAATTTAAAGAACTCATGACATTTCTTAAGTTTCTTGGCATTCCTTGGTCACATGTGTATCTTTATTTGGGAGGGATGAGCTCTGGACCCTCAACATAATCTATTACTAAATCAACATTTCTTAGTCCTATCTGGTGGTACCCTTTGGTTTGGTGGAGGCGGTGCAACACAGGCTCATTCTCCAGTGATTTGGGGGGAAGCTTTACAGTATGAACTATACTAGCCTGTAGGTACCATATACAGTGTCTGCCATGTGCCAGCCTTTGTGCTTAATTGTGCCACCAAATCTACTGGCATCCCACCAAACCTGATGTGTAGCTTTTAGGATGTCTGTTTAATAGAAGCTATGATTCATAAAAGTCAGATAACAGTGAATGTGTGTCCTGTAGTCTATTGTTTTCCACGCCACATGTTATAGTGTTGCACACTTTCTGAAAGTCTTTGGAGAATTTCTTCAATAATCATTCTCATTCCTAGTTTATATTGCTACTCAGTAGTAAATGACTTGCCCTTTGTCAAAGTACACAGTTGGGATTCTGTAACAAAATACTTTAAACCATGTAGCTTATAAAGAACGAAATATTTATACACTATAGTCTGGAGGCTAGAAAGCCTAGTATTCTAGCAACAAATTGTGTATCCATTTAGGCTTCATGTTCAGGTTCAGAGACAGTTCCTAACAACTGAGACCTCATGGATTAAAAGGGTTGAGAGAATCTCTATGGAACATCTTTTATAAGTAATATTCCTTTTTGATCCAATTACCTCCTAAAGTTTCCAAAAAGACCGTTTTAAATTAAAAAAAAAAAAAAACTTATGCAGTCAGCTAAGGCATAGGCTCTCCCCGTTCTCAGCTGTTTACCATTTGTGAACCTCAGATTATTTTTGCTGAGAGAGACAAGTTTGTTGGTGATATGGGAATAGTATCAGACGAATGCACACAGGAAAGCACAGATAAGAACATCGAGACACTATCAAAGGCCTGTGCTGCAAAGTAACAAAAAAGTTAGGTTTTCAAGGCTGTGGGTGTATCTCACTGGTAGAGTTCTTGCCCAGCATACACTAGGCCTTAGATTCAAGTCCTAGTATCAGAAAGAAAAAAAAAAAAAAACAAAGAAGAAAAAAGAAGCGTAAAGTTGGGTTCCGGTGTATTTTGAAGAGGACACACATTCAGATTGTAGTATCATATTATAATGGTATGCCACACTGGCTTTCAATGACACTTAGGGGCTGACTATGTGCTACATAATGAATCAAATACTGTTGAAATCAGCAAACTCTATAAAGTGTGAACCGACATGTACGGTAGGAGTCTCTACTTCCTGCCTTTGTGGGTTTTTAATTTGTTTGTATTAAAGAAAAAGTCCTGTTTCAACTCAGGACTTTTCACATATTAAGCACACACTACCATAGATGTGCACAGTGGCCCAAGTGGATTAGGCTTTTATTTTAGGCAAAGTGTCTCACTGTATTAAAGCTGCCACTGTCTTCTCAGAGAGGAGTGGGACTTCATTAATTCCCCCCCTTCATTCATGATATAATTTTGGCTGACCTAAAATTCCTGAGATTATGCGATTCTCCTACCTCTGCCTCTAAATTGCTATAACTACAGATATCTGAAATCGTTATATTGTAGTGTGTGCCTGCATGTGTGCGTGGGAGTGTGTGTGTGAGGGGTATGTGTACATGTTTATGTATGCATACATGCATAACTGTATAGGCCAGAGATCTCAACATCAAGTATCTTTCCTCAATTATTCTACACCTTTACTATTTGAGATAGGCTCTCTCGGTGAACCTGAAGCTTAATGATTTGGCTGGCAAATGAGCTGCTGAAATCTGCCTATCTCTGCCTCCCCAGCTCTTGGGTTCTATGACACCCAGCTTTTCATGAGGATTTTTGTGATCCAAATCCAGGTCCTTATACTTGTATAGCAGTACTTTACTGATCAGGTTGTTTGTCCCACCTACTATCCAATTTTTAAGCATTCGTACCATACCACTACCTGAGTTAAGTCTCAACTCGTTTGTAGAGCTACTAGCTCTATTAACATAGGTTAGATGTTTATCCTTTGTAGGCTTCAGTTTTTAATATACAATATCAGTAATTTTGTATAGCTTCTGTTGTTTTATGGATTTAAAAGTTTGTCTTCCCTTCAATTGTTCTTTGGATTAAATCATTTCCCATGATATAGTTAGTGATATGAATCTTAACACTGTTATTTTGCTAAATGGGCTTAGTAATAAACTGTCCTTAAGTTCTTTTCTTTATACTCATACATCAGTGTATTAATGAACTTTTATCTGAGAAGCTAACTATGGATGTATAATATCACAGAGATCTTCAAATATTCAAAATGAACAGAGTATGATACCTTGGAGTTATCAGTTCTATATGGGCTATCCATATCACATACTTTCCTCCCAAGGCTTAGAGATCACTAGAGAGTAGGAATTGAAGAGACTGTAAGAGCCCTAGAGAATAAATGCCTATCCCAAAGCAGTATTTGTCAAACATTACAGTGCAGGTACACATATAAACTTATAGCAGCTTTGGCTGCATGCATAAAACCTACACAAGTTCAAACCACCAAAAATTGTATCATGAATGAAGGAGGGGGAATTAATGAAGTCCCACTCCTCTCTGAGAAGACAGTGGCAGCTTATCACTGCTGGGGAAAGAAGAGCTAGTTTTCTTCAAGGATGTTGGCCCATGGTCCAGTAGATGGTCCCATACACTTACATACAGGAAGCACTAAATGGATTAAGAATTTTTTAGGAAAAAGAAAACACATGAAGTTGTGAAGGAAATGGTGGTAGGACGTAGAGGAATAATGGAAAATAAATTCAATCCAAATATATATGGATGTATGAATATTAATTTTTTTTTATTTTTGAGACAGAATTCTCTGTGTAGCCTGGCTGTCCTGAAACTCACTCTGTAGAAGAGGCTTGCCTCAAAGTCACAGAAATTCACCTGCCTCTGCCTTCTGAGTGCTAGGATTAATGTTGTGGACTACTACCACCCAGCTAAATATAATTTTTTAAAGGAAATAATGATAACATTATTTACCATAATGTTCAGATTGTTTCAAATGAGAAAAATGGTCAGATCATCAAGGTTTTTCAAAATTCTAAAAATGAACACCGAGGACGTGGCTCAGTGTGTAGAGTACCAGCTTAGCATACCAGATGTAGTAGGTTGCATCCCCATTCCAGCCTAAAATGGGCCAGTGGAGGCACACAGGTTTGCAATGTAATTCTACTTTACACCTGTGACAATGCTAAGATCAAAAACACAGATGACAACTCATGCTAGAGGAGATATGGAATAAGGGGAATGGAACACTCCTCCATTGCCCAGACATTACAAAATCAGTATGGAGGTTCCTCAGAAAGATGGAAGCCAATCTACCTCACAATATCCAGCTATATAACTCTTGGGCATATACACAAAGGATTTTCCACTCCATAAAACCACAAAGACACTTGTTCAACTATGTTCGTTCATAGCAACTTTATTCCAGTTCCATATATTTCCCTGCAAATTATTCATTCTTTAAAGTTGAATAAAATTTCACTGTGTATATTGACCACATTTTCATTATCTATTCATTGATTGATGGACATCTAGGCTGATTCCATGTCCTAGGTATGGGGATACAGCTGCAGTGATCACGGGTGGGCAGTTATCTCTGTAAGAGTAGAAGTCTGTTGGGTCATGCCCAGAAGTGGTAAAGCTGAAAAATATGAGAATTCTACATTTAGCTTTTTGAGAAATCTCCACTCTGATTTCTACAGTGGATGCACCAATTTATGCTCCCACCAGCAGTAGATCTATGCCTTTTCCCCACATCTACACCAGTGTTTTCTGTCATCCTTTTTTTTTTTTTAAAGAAAAAATAGCTAATGAAACTTGGGTGAGATGGAATGTCAAAGTAGGTTTTAGTTTGAGTTTCTCTAGTGGCTGAAGATGTTGAGCACTGCAAAAAATATTTAGCAGCAATTTTTTTTCTTTTCTTCCTTGTCCTTTTAATTTTCTGTTCAGTTCCATAGCCAATGCCTGTATTAGGTTGTTTTTCTTCATTTTTAAATATTTTTAAAACTTACTTGTACATTATAGATATTAATTCTCTTTCAGCTATATAATTGGCAAAGATCTTTTCCCATTCTGACTTTTTATTCAATTAAGTTTCCCATGCTTTACAGAAGGTTGTTAATTTTAGGAGGTCCAATTTATCAATTGTTAGGCCTCATTTTCTGAGCAACCTGGGTCCCATTCAGAAATTCCTTACTTATTCTTATATCTTGAAGCATGTTCTCTGTATTTTACTCCTGTACTTTCAGAGTTTCATATTTTATATTGAGGTCCATGACCCATTTGGGGTTGAGTTTTTTGCCAGCTGAGAGAGAAGGGTCAGGATTCATTTTTCCACATATAAATTTAGTTTTCCTTACTGTATTTAAGATGATGTCTTTTCTCCAATGAGAAGTTTTGCGTCTTTGTCAAAAATCAGATAGCAGTAGTTGCATTGACTTACATCTGATTCACCTATTCAACTCTATTTTCTACATCTCTGTTTTGTGTCAGTACCATATGCTGTTTTGTTACTATGGCTCTACAGTATAATGTGAAATCAAGTATGGTGAGACTTCCAACATTATTCTTTGTTTTCAGAATTGCTTTGGCTATCCAGGGTCCTTTGTGCTTCTATATAAACAGTTTGGGATGTCTTTATTCCACTTTTATATGTCTGTGAAGACTGTCACTATATAGACTATGTGGATTGCTTTTGGTAGAATGGCAATTTACATAATAACAATTCTACTCATTAATGAGCATTGGAGACATTTCTATTTCTAGAGTCTTTGATTTCTTTTCTCGGTGTTTTAAAGTTAATGCAAAATCTTTGCATCTAGGCTATTGTGAATGAAACTTTGCCATGAATTCTTTCACAGTATGTCTATTATTGGTATATAAAAAGACTACTGATTCCTGTATGTTAATGTTGTATCCTGCCACATTGTTGAAAGTGTTTATCAGCTATAAAAGGTGTTTTTACACTTTATGATATTTTATGTATAGTATCATAACATCTGCACCTTTCTAACTTTCCTATTTGAATCCCTTTAATTTCCCTTTCTTGTTTTGTTGATCTGGTTAAGATTTCTGTGACTGTACTGAAAGAGAGAAAAGAGAGTGGACAATAGCTTTGTCTGGCTCTTGATTTTAGTGGGACTACTTTAAGATTTCTAATTTAACATGATTTTAGCTATGGGCTTATTGTGTGTAGGCTTTAATATTGAGACATGTTATCTTCCTTATTCCTTCCAGGTCGTTTTTTGGGGTGGTGATCAGGGTTTTTCTCTATAGTTCTCGCTGTCCTGGAACTTACTACATAGACCAGGCTGAATCCAAACTCAGAGATAAGCCTGCATCTGCCTCCTGACTGCTATGATTAAACGTGTGAGCCACCAATGCCCAGCCACTCTGGGACTTTTATCATGCAGGGGTATTGCATTTCAGTCAAAGTACTTTTGTTCATCGCTTGATTTAATCATGCCTTTCTGTCCTGGAGTCCATTTATGTTATGATTTACACTTATTTATTTATGTCTAACAATCACTGTAATTGGGAATAAAGCCAACTAGCTCAAGCTGAAAGATATTTAGATCTGGTTTTGAACTTGTTTTGAAAGTACTTTATCAAGAATTTCAGTGTCAGACAACTGGAGGCCTCAAAGCCTCCCTCCTCGTCCACAGCTGGTGGACTAATAGGTGAATGGTACCCTGAGCCTCAGCCAACCAGAGTCCGTGGTCTCCAAACCTCAGCCCTGAGACACAGTATCCTGCACCCCAACCATACCCAGCCCTGTCCTATACCAAAGAAAGCTGAGACCCAGCTCAATCCCAGAAAAATACAGCCGGAGGGACATACCACGGGCCAAACCCGGACTGAACTACAATCTGCATCACCACAATTTGACAACTAGAGACCTTGAAGCCTCCCTCCTGGTCCACAGCTGACTAAGAGGTGGGTGTCACCCTGACCCTCAGGCCAGGTCAAGACCTTAGTCTTAGAAACCCAGCCTGTGGACACAGCCTCCAGCACCCCAACCACACCCAGCTCCACCCTAAACCAAAAAAAGATTGGAGAGGGTCCCCAAGACCAATCCCAAGCAAAAAAATAGCTGGAGGGACACCCAAACCACACTCTGCATCATCACAAACTACAACAAGAGACCCTGAAGCCTCCTGGTCCAAAGATGACTAAGAACCAACTAAGAGACAACTAAAATCTGACTAAAAACCATCCCTGTGACAACTAGAGACACACAGCACCTTGGCCTACAGCCAACTAAGAGCTGACTAAAACCAGGCCCTGCAATTACTGGAGACAATCAGCGTCCAGGCTCACAACTGACTAAGAGCCAACCAAGAGCTAACTAAGAGTGAACTTAGGAATCAATGTGCAGACACCAGAGCAAGAATACATATAGCAATATAAAGAACAGAAAGAAACCATCAGAAGAAACTGGTGGCTCTACATCATCAAGATCTGAGCATTACAATGAAGAGGAAGCAGAAGGAAATGACAGATGTGGGAATGTCTTTCTGTATGCTGTGAATATCAATCCTTAAATAAAGGAGCTGTTTTGGCCCTTGGTGAGCACCATAGAAGAAGTAGATGAGGAATCAGAATAGGTAGGAAAAGTAGGGCAGAATTGAGACAGACCAAGCCAGGTACCCAAAGAAGAAACATGTAAGGAGCACAGGTGAGCCATGGGCCACATGTCAAACAGATTAATGGAAATGAGTTGAGTTAAGATTAAAGAGCTAGCTATCAATGTGCCTGAGCCATAGACCAAACAGCATGAACTTAATATAAGCGTCTGAGTAATTTTGGGGGGCCTAAGCAGCAGTGGGTGGCTAAGCGGTTTGGGACAGCAGGTCTGTGGGTCTGGACCTCTGGCTGGATGGGGGCCTGAAACTACATTGTAAAAATTGACCTTAAAACAACTTTATGAAGGAAATCAAAGTCTTAAAAGAGGATATTAAAAATAGAAGAAAAAACAAAAAATTGGAAGAGATGGACAAATCCCTGAATAAACATAAAGAAAACCAAGAAAAAGAAAACAGTTGAAAGAAAGTTTGCAGAAATAAAAATTGAAATAGAATAAAAAAAGACATAAACCTAGGCAAATCTGGAAATAGAAAACCTAAAGATATAAACCAGAACTACAGATGCAAGCATAATGATCAGAGTAAAAGAGATGGAAGAGAGAATCTCTGGAGCGAAAGATTTAATACTGGAAATAGATACATCAGTTAAAGAAAACAAGAGAACAAAAAAAAGTCATAACACAAACATCCAGAAAATCTGGGACACCACAAAAAGACCAAACCGAGAATAATTGGAATCAAAGGAGAAGAATACTAGCTCAAAGGCACAGAAAATATATTCAACAAAATCATAGAGAAAAACTTTCCCAACCAAAAGACGGAAATGCCTATAAAGATACAAGAAGCTTACAGAACACCAAATAGACTAGATCCCCCCCCCAAGTCTGCTCTTCACATAATAATCAAGCCACTAAACCTACAGAACAAAGAAAAATATTAAGAGCCGCAAAGGAAAAAGGCCAAATTACCTATAAAGGCAGAACCATAAGAATAACACCTAACTAGTTAATGGAAAAATTGAAAGCAAGAGGGTCCTGTCAGATGTTATACAGACAGTAAAAGAGCATGGCTGTCAACTCAGACTACTATACCCAGCAAAATTGTCAACCTCCACAGATGGAGTAAACAAGATATTTCATGACAAAACCAGATTTAAACAATACCTATCCACAAATCTGGCCCTACAGAAAGCATTAGAGGGAAAACTCCAAAGTAAAGCAACCAGATACACCCATTAAACCACAAACAATCAATAATCACACAGAAGAAAAATCCAAAGAAGATAAATACACACAAGCTACTACCAAAAATACCAGGAAATAACAATCGTTGGTCATTAATAACCCTTAATATCAATGGAATCAATCCACCTATGAAAAGACACACCCTAACACAATTGATACAAAAACAAAACCCATCCTTCTGCTGCATACATCAGAAACACCTCAATTTCAAAGACAGACACAGGCTCAGAGTAAAGAGTTGGGAAACACTTTCCAATCAAATGATCCCCAAAATCAAGCTGGTGTAGCCATCCTAATATCTAACAAAATAGACTTCAAACTAAAATCAATCAAAAGAGGCCAGGACAGCTATCACTTACTAATCTCAGGAAAAATCCACCAAGATGAGGTCTCTATCCAGAATATTTATGTCTCCAACACAAGGGCACCTACATATATAAAGAAAACAAGACTAAAGCATAAACCTCACATCAAACTCCACATACTAATAGTGGGAGACTTCAGTACCCCACTTTCACCCTTGGATAGATCAACCAGACAGAAACTAAACAGAGAAATAAGGAATCTAACAGATGTATGACACAAACAGACTTAAGAAATATATATATAGAACCTTCCACCCCCAAACAAAGGAATATACATATTTATCAGCACCCTAGGGAACTTTCTCTAAATTGATCACATACTCAGTCATCAAACAAATATCAATACATGCAAAATATGGGAATAACCCCTTGTATCATATCAGACCTAAAGTTAGAGTTCAACAACAACATAAAACACAAGAAGCCTATAAATTCATAGAAACTGAACATCTCACAACTGAACCACCTCTGGGCCAAGGAAGAAATTAAGAATGAAATCAAAGACTTCCTAGAATTTAATGAACATGAATCCACAACATACCCAAACTTATGGGACACAATGAAAGCAGTGTTAAGAGGAAAACTCATAGCACTAGATGCCTATATGAAAAACCCTAGAGAAATCTCACTCAGGAGACCTATCAACACAGCTGAAGGCTTTAGAACAATTAGAAGTAAAGTAACTTAGAAGGATTAGACAGCAGGAAATAATCAAAATTAGAGCTGAAATCAGTACAATAGAAGTAAAGAGAACAATATAAAGAATCAATGAATCAAAGAGTTGGGTCTTTGAGAAAGCCAACAAGATAGATAAACCCTCATCCAAACTAACCAAGAGGCACAGAGTATCCAAATTAACAGAATTAGAAATGAAAAGGGGGAAAAATAGCAACAGACATCCAGGAAATCCAGAGAATGATGGGGTTATGCTTTGAAAATCTATACTCCACTAAAATGTCAAACCTAAAAGAAATGGACAGCTTTCTGGCCAGTTTCCACCTACTAAAATTAAATCATAGTCAGATTAATGACCTAAACAGACCTAAAACCCCAAAGGTAATTGAAACTGTTATCAAAAGTCTCCCATGAAAAAAACAAAAAAACTAAAAAAAAAAAAAAACCCAAAACAAAAACAAAATTTAAAAAAAACCCAGGACTAGATGGATTCAGTAAAGAATTCTACCAGACATTCAAAGAAGAACTAATACCAATACTTCTCAAACTGTTCCATACAGTAGAAACTGAAGGAACATTGATGAACTCATTTTATGAGGCCACAATCACTCTGATTTCCAAGCCATTCAAAGATGCAACAAAGAAAAAGAATTACAGACAAATTTCCCTCAGGAACACTGATGCAAAAATACTCAATAAAATTCTGGAAAACTTTATCCAATAACATATCAAAAAAAAAAAATCATCCACCACGATCAAGTAGGCTTCATTCCAGAGACGCAGGGATGGTTCTACATACATAAAACTGTGAATGTACATAAAACTGTGAATGTCATCCATCATATAAACAAACTGAAAGAAAAAAAACCACAGGTTCATCTCATTAGATGCTGAAAAAGCCTTTGATAAAATCTAACACTCTTTATGATAAAAGTCCTGGAGAGATCAGGGAAAATATCTACATATAATAAAGGTGATATACAGTAAGCCGACAGCCAAAATCAAACTAAATAGGAAACAGCTCAAAGAAATTACACTAAAATAAGGAACAAAACAAGGCTGTCCTCTCCTTATCTTTTCAATACCGTTCTTGAAGTTTTACATAAAGCAACAAGAGAACAAAAGGAGATTAAGGGGATACAAATTGGAAAGGAAGAGGTCAACCTATCTCAGTTTGCAGATGATATGAACATATATATAAGTAACTCCCAAAATTCTACCAGGGAACTCTTATAGTTGATAAACACCTTCAGCAATGTAGCAGGGTACAAGAGTAACTCAAAAAAGTCAATAGCCCTCCTATACACTAAGGATAAAAGGGCTGAAAAAGAAATAAGGGAAACATCACCCTTTATAATAGCTGCAAATAACATTAAATATCTTGGTGTAACTCTACCCAAAGAAGTAGCAGAACTGTTTGACAAAAACTTTAAGTAACTGAAGAAAGAAATTGAAGAGGATGTCAGAAAATTGAGAGATCTCCCATGGTCCTGGATAGGTAGGATCAACATAGTAAAAATGGCAATTTTACCAAAAACAATCTACAGATTCAATGCAATCCCCATCAAAATCCCAACACACATTTTTACAGACCTTGAGTGAACAATACTCAACTTCATATGGAATAACAGGAAACCCAGGATTGTCAGAACAATCCTGCTCAATAATAGAACTTTAGGAGGAATCAGCATTCTATATCCTTCATGTTATACTGTAGAGCTATCATAATAAAAACAGCTTGGTACTGGCATAAAAACAGACTTGTGCATTGATGGAATCAAATCGAAGACCTTGATATTAGCCCACATACCTATGAACATCTGATTTTTGACAAAGGGGCCAAAAATATTCTATGGAAAAAAGATATCATCTTCAACAAATGGTGTTGGCTTAACTGGATGGTAGTATGTAGAGGAATGTAAATAGATCCAAACCTATCACTCTGAACAAAACTCAAATCCAAGTGGACCAAAGACCTCAACATAATACCAGCTACACTGAACTTGATAGAAATGAAAGTGGGAAATACCCTCCAACACATTGACACAGGTGACCATTTCCTAAATATAACACCATTAGCACAGACACTAAAAACAACAATCAATTAGTGGGACCTCCTGGAACTGAGAAGCATCTATAAGACAAAGGACACAGTCAATAAGACAAAATGACAGCCTACAGAATGGGAAAATATCTTCACTAACTCTGACCCCTAAAATACATAGAGAATTTGAGAAACTAGAGCTCCCAAATCTAAATAATCCAATTAAAACAGGGCTCATTGCTAAAAAAGGAATTCACAACAAAAGAATTACAAATGGTTGAAAGGCACTTAAAACATCTTTAGCCATCAGAGAAATACAAATCAAAACATCTTTGAGATACCACCTTACACATGTCAGAATGGCTAAGATCAAAAACACAGATGACAGCCTATGTTGGAGAGGATGCTGAGCAAGGGGAACACTCCTCCATTGTTGGTGGGAATGTAAACTTGTAGAGCCACTCTGGAATATAGTATGGTGGTTGCGTAGTAAGATGGGAAACAATCTCCCTATGGATCCAGCATTACCACTATTCGGCATATACCCAAAGGATGCACATTTGTACCCCAAAGGCATAAGCTCAACTATGTTCATAGCAGCATTATTTGTAACAGCAAGAACCTGCAAACAACCTAGATGCCCCTCACCTGAAGAATGGATTAACAAACTGTCGTACATCTACACAATGGAGACTACTCAGCAGAAAAAAATGATACCCTAAAATTTTCAGGCAAATGGGTGGATTTGGAGAATATCCTCCTGAGCGAGGTTATCACAAGCCCAGAAAGAGAGGCATGGGATGTACTTATTTCTAAGTCAAGTTTAGACAAAAAGCAAAGAATACCCTAGCTGCAAACCACAACCCCTGAACAGCTTGGGATCAGAAGGAACTTAAGAGAAATATCCAGAGATTCCCCTAGGAAGAGAAAATAGAGATTTCCTTTGCAAATTTGATTCATAACGGGTTGCAAACAAGAAGAGGTGGGAACAAATCATGAGAGAAGGAGATGGTGGAGTGACAGGAGCAACAAAGAGGGAGAAAAAAAAGAGATGGACATCTTGATAGAGGAAGCTAATGTGTGATTGGAAAGAGAAAAGGTGCTAGGAAAAACTCCAAAAACTCACAGGATGTCCCTGGGTAGTTCTCTAACCAATAGTGGAGGGGGTGCCTAAGAAAGGCCTTCCTCTAGAATCAAATGAATAACCACCTTAAGTGTCATTACATAACCTACATTCAACAAAGAATAGAGATGGAGGCAGGGATCCATGGCTGAGCACTGGGCTGAGCTCCTGGTTCCACTGACAGCAGGGGAAGAGAATCTGTATGAGGAAGGAGATAGGGGTTATGAGGAAAATTCCCACAGTAATGGCTAGTTGAAGCTCTGGGATCTCACTGAATCAAGCACTGGGGAACCATTGGGAAAAGGAGCTAGGCCATCCAAGGGTAGGCAACTGTCAATTGGCATGGGCGTATGTGGAGCATCAAGGGGTGGGATCAGACTGTGTTGCTGTGTGTGGGCTGGCACCTTGGAGCACATTCCCTATAGAGGAACACCTAACCCAGGCTTGATTTTCAGATGAGGAAATTGGACTTGTCTGGAGTGAATGTACCACACTGAGCTGACCCACCTTGGGACCTTTTGCTTTGGGGGGTGGGAGAAGATGGAGAAAGGAGAGGCTGAAGTCTGACCGGGAGGGATTTGGGGAAGGGAAAGGAATGGGAGCAGGGGATATATGGACACAAACGACATTTTTTAATTAAAATAAAATGAACATACAATAAAGAATTTCAGTGCCTATGTACATCAAAGAGATTAATCTAGAATTTTATGTTTGTAGTTGCATTTTTATCTGGTTTTGGTATCAGGGTTATAATGGTTCAATATTTTTCCATCTTTCTCTATTTTCAAAAATATTTTGAGAAATGAAGTGTTCATGCTAATTCATTTTGAAGGTTTGGTAAAATTTGAGAGTTTTGGATCTGGAGCTGAACTTTTTAATTTGGGAGAAAAATACTTTTAAAATTTTATTGTAATAAGCCTGCTTAAATTATCCTTCTCATTTTTGTTTCACTTTGGTAGGCCATAAACTTTGAGAAAATAATCCATTTTATGTTTTCCTTTTGAAAATCTGTTTTATTAACTCTGAGAATTTCATATCAAATTTTTGACCAGATTCACGCTTACTTTCTCCCCTTAACACCTTCCACATCCACTTCTTCACCTTATCACCCCATTTTGCTGATGTATCTGTACTCTCATTGTCTCCTTTATGTGGTTCTCCTGCATAGAGACCTTGGTGGTATGAGTGTTCACCGTCCAATTCAAGGTAATATGATAACCAATCACAGTCAATAGGCTGCCACTACATAAATATTTGCTGAAATACAATAAATCAGACACTATCTTGACACTGTCTCTAGAATGGTTCATCTTGGGCAAGACCCAGTGGCACTGCAGTCTTGTTGAGGGACACCATAGTAACTATTGTAATGACATTGGGCCAATTCTTTTTTCTTTTGGTTAGTATTGTTAGGAGTTTATCAATCTAGTTTATCTTTTCAAAGAGCCAATTCTTTAATTATTTTTGTATTTTTTCTTTGATTTTTATACTGATCATGCTAGTCAGTTTTTTCAACTTGACACAGCCAGGCTTATCTAGGAAGAGGGAAACTCAGTTCAGAGAATAACCTCCATCAGACCTGCCTATAGGTCGATGACTGATAGGGAGTATACTGTCCACTGTGTGTACTGCTACCCTCAGGTAGGTGGCCCTGAGTTGTAAATACAAAAGCCCAATGAGCTATGGAGATTAAGCTAGTAAACCATATTTCTCAATGGTTTTCGCTTCAGTCCCTATATCCAGGTTCCTGTCCTGAATTCCTTCAATGATCAACTGTGATCAGGACATGTAAGCCAAATAAACCTTTTCTTCCTGTTTTGTTTTGGTCATAGTGTTTATCATAGCAATAGAAAGTGAACTAGAACACCAAATTTAATTATTTCTTTCTATCTACTACTTCTGAGTTTGTTTTTTTTCTTATCAATGCCTTTGTTTTCTCTGATATTTTCTTTTTTGCATGTGGGCATTTATAGCTGTAAAACTTCCATCTTAAGGTTTTGTTCAGTGTATACCATAGGTTCTAATCTATGGTGTTTTCATTTACATTCAATTCTAGAAATATAAACTTTCCTTTGAAATTCTTTATTGACCTATTATATATGATATAATGGTGATATAATATGATGGTTTTTATGTCATGTGTTTTGTGTGGAAAGTACTCTTTCTTTAACTCATCCTAACAGACCTTGATGTGTAGGGACTGTGGTCCACAAGATCACTGGGTGATGTCTTAAAGGACAAGAATCTACTGAAAATGTAGAGGGAAGGACTGAGGGTCAAGGAGAGCTAAAGCAGTGAAAAAGAAAAGGAAAAAAAGAAAGAAAGATTGATCCAGCAGTATTCACTTGAGATTAATAAAGCTGTGGACTTTTTCTAACAATATTTCATGTGGACTTTAATATACAAAGGAAATTATTAGTTTTACGGTCTTGATTTTCTACCTCTGTGATGCTGGGCTATTACCTAACTGCCTTTGATCTTAATCTCTTCCTTGAGTATAGAAAAACAATTTTATGAAAAAAAATTAAGGGTTCAAAGAGAAAAGATGTATGTGTGTGCACTGCATATTATTAGTTTATATTGAATCTTAATTAATTTTAATTAATTCAAAACATCTTTCACCCTCAGTTGCTAAAGATAGGTTATATTTCATCTCAAATGATGTATTTTTCATTAAACAAAACTATGCTATGCAAATAACACATATAGGTGATACATAGTTAAAACACAATTCCAAAAGGAGGCACTTGAATGACTAAGAGCAAGGGAACACTACAGTAAATCATGACATAAACTGCAATATGCTAGTTGCTGTTAGTTGCCAAAGAAAATGAGTCAGGCACCCTTGCCCTCCAAAAAACCATAGCTGACTACAAGTTTGTTTAATAGCTGATACACACACACACACACACACACACACACACACACACACACACACACACACACACACGCCACAATTACCCAAAACAGGATTTGTGTACTATGTCGACATTGGATGAATGTTTTATTTGTAACTCATGTATAACAATATTTAATTTAAAACTAAGTTGTGAATTGGATGAATGATTCAAAAACCAAGGTCCTTGCCCTCAAGGATTTAACAACTTATATGAGCAAACTAGATGTATTCAGGAAACATTTATTATGAATTCCATGTGTCAGGACTTGTTCTAGACTCAAAATCACACAGCTAGTTAGTATGAAAGTCAGTTTACAATTCCAAGTTCATTGCTCCAGCCTGAAAGCATGCTTTCATTCATAGCCAGCAAAATACTTCTTACGGCTCTTTCACCTGTACTTCTTAAAAGTCTCTAGGCACATTTTTTTCCTTTGCACAGAGGAGCTCAGAAGACGCAAAGTTATGCCCATCCATGCATGCTCAAGACTCTAAAAGTACCTCCTTTCTCATATAACAGCTATTTCAGAGACCTACACTCTTAGGTTTGGCCCCCACTAAGGGACATCCTAAAAACATGGCAACTGAAGCTCCACATTCAATACTGGAAAAAATATTTCCTGTTCACAAATGACATCAATACTGTATTTCTTGGCTTTCTAAATTCCTTTACACAAAACAAATCAGGACTATGGACACATTGGTGTATTCATTTTGACATACCTTATTTGAGATTTCAGTGAAACTGATTTGGCTTTTATGGGCATGCCTAGCCATGCCTTGTGCCAGGATTTTCTAGGTGTGAATCACTGGGAAACAAGATGACTATTTTCTTGGGAATTATACATGCCAATACATATAACATATATAAAGCATTGCCATAGGGAATGAAAGACAAATAAGCTTCTAGTATCAAAATACGTAAGTATGAAAGTCCAAACTCCACCACTCATGTATTTTAGTCAATTAATCTACCAGTATCACTGACTTATTGAAAGTTCCATTGAGTAAAAACTTAGATTATAAGTTATATAATACATTTATATATAACACTGAATTGCATATATATGTTTATGATTTTTATGGTATGGAAGATATTATCAAGAAACATTGTAAGTTGCCTGATTGCAGTTTTCTGCCTACTAGAATAATTTTTGAGGGTAAAAATTGTGCCTTCTTCCTGGTGCCTTGTATAAGTTCCACCTAACATATACGTGGTGTCAGAATATTCTAGATGATTATATTAATTCCCAGTCTCTCCTCTTAAGAACAATATGATCCTACATAACAGGTGTTTCAAGGCTGCGTTCAACAGCTCTAATAAAACAAACAAACCAAAATTCTGACTTTCCATTCATAAAATTCAGAGTTAATGTTTGACTTCCTGGCTTTTACTTAGACTTTCCAGCTTCCCATGCAAATATAATTATGAGCCAGATTTGTTTCTTTACATATTATACTATGCTGGATGCTACACACACTCAACATTTAATATAAAACAAAGTTAATAGAAAAATCATTAAATCAAGATGCTTAAATAAAAACATCATAGAGACTCCTCTTTTCTCCACAAACTTTTAATACAAGGTTACGGAATTCAAGCTTCTAATGTCTAAATACTTTTATTCACGATTGCACATATATTACTTGATGAGAATATTATTGGAATGTAGATATGTGTTAGGACAAACTTCAATATTATTCATTATATCAAGCAGAAGAGAAGAAAGTGATGTTTTCCAGTGAATATGGTGTTTTAAAGCATGGGAAGATCTTATCCAAGCTATAAGCTGTATCATCACCGAAAAATTCCATTACAAGTGGCAGTACTCAAAGAAATGGTTCTTTAGACAAGATGTGGTAATAGCATGAGCACATAGGCCAGGGAGCCTGAAAAACCTGAATGCAAATTTAAATTGCACTCTGATCTTTGGTTTCCTTCTCTATACTTGGCATTAATACTTAGAGCTTATGAGAATTGAAGGAGATTTAATATTACACATAGGGTATAGCACTTAGGTTCTCTCTAGCCTATGCTGAATGACCTAAATGCGTCTCTTCTTTTTTAACTTTAGATATCACTAAGCAGTAATTTCTATACAAAACCATGTCATTTTTCCTGTCTCCACTTCAAAAAAGCTAAATTTTAGGGAGCAGAGGTGACATTAAAGTCAAAGCAGCTAGAAAAAATAGTTTCAAAACATCACAAAACTATATAATAACTATTGTGAATCTACACAGTAGAATACAGTGACCATGAAAATTAGGGTTTTTTTTTTCAAAAAAATAATAGGCATTTTCCCTCATTATTAAAATAGGCAAGTATCAGTACTGATATGTTATGTTCTGCAAATAATATTCCACTAACTTTTTGATTGGGACTATATTAAACTTATCAGTTAGATCTAGAGTAAAATGTTTGTCTCTCTAGCTCTATCCGTAGGGGTGTGGGCAAATTATTCCTGGGCATTAGTGTGCCTTTCTCCATCTCTTTAGTATACTGTCTTGCAAGGACCCTGAAATTGAAAGGATATAACTAGTTGTGAAAGTACTGAATTATTAAAAAACTATAAAACAAAACAAACAAAATTCTAGTACATTGGTGAGGCACAAGAATCTCACTTAAAGACTGTGAGGGACCCTGTGACTGAACTAGAACCTGGTGGATTGATATTTTTAGACAGTGGGAAGACTTCAGTATCATCAGGACTCCCATCACCCTCAACTCACAACACTGTCTTTCCACTTATTATGCAAATCTTCCACAGTTTTCAAGTTTTATGTTTATAGAAGGTCCTTTGCTAGAATTACTCCTTCTTAAATTATTACACTGGCTCTTGCTGATGCACATCAACTCTACTGATATTCTAGACAATTATCACTTCACTCTATATTTCCGTAAAATTCATTTTTATAAACATACTTTATGCTATTTCTATGCTTTCTAATGTAAAACTCTTATCTTCTTCAAACAGTAATTATTTTTACTTTTTTCAAAAACATACTATATCTATTTCTGGGTTTGGGTTACCTCACTCAGGATGATTTTTTTCTAGTTTCATCCATTTGCCTAAAAATTTCATGATGTCATTTTTTTTTAACTGTTGAGTAAATGTCCATTGTGGAAATGTGTCCCATTTTCTTTATCAGTTCTTTGGTTGAGGGATACCTAGATTGTTTCCAGGTTCTGGCTATCACAAATAATGCTTCTATGAACATACTTGAGCAAGTGTCCTTGTGGTACAATTGAGCATCTTTTGAATATATGCCTGAGGTAGGCTGATTCCCAGTTTTCTGAGAAACTGCCATACTGCTTTCCAGAGAGGCTGTACAAATTTGCATTCAGCAGTGAAGAGTGTCACCCTTTAACCACATCCTCTCCACAGGGAGGTGGGGCTGGGCTCTTCCTCAACTTAGTATTCTAGCCTGTGTTGACTACTCAAGGGGGACCTTATCCCCTATGAGGAAAGGATGGGGTGGGGTGAGATGGGGGAGGAGCAGGAGAAAGGAAGGGTGGGGGAACAGTGAATTGTATATAAAAATAAAAAACTCCTTAAATAAATAGAGAAAGAGGGGCAGCAAGATGGCTTCTGCCAGCAGGGTTGTGCAGGTAATGAATCCACATGTGCCATAAAGGTTCCCTGACAGAAGAGACAATCCTAAAATTGATGCCTCAGAAGCTTCGAGATCTGCTGGCCTACCCCCTCACTCATCTATAGTTTCACAGCATTCTAAAGGGAGTATATCACTGGACACTGCAGAAATAATAAAAACATTATCTCATAAATACAGAAGAAAATCTGTCTCAAGAAGAAATGGAATTTATCTAGTGTGGAGGCCCTGAATGATCACTGTGGTTGCTGTTTTTCATCAGACAAGATGATTATGTTTACAATAAAAGATCCCCAAAATTTCAAGTGAAAATTGTATATTAAACTATATTAATAAATATTCTGCAAAAGGAATGAAGTATGGAAAGTCTAGATGGCAGCTTCTCCACAAGTTGCTCTGCATATCTATCAAAATCACATTTTTACATGTTAGCCTGTTAACTTGCTCTTGATTATGAAGTGCTATTGTTGCTGAGCTATTAAAAGCACACAGTATCTAGTAAACTATCAAATTTCCTCTTTTCTGTTTGTTTAGACATAAAGGTAACTTATGAAACACAATTCCTGCTACGAGGAAGTTTCTTACCCTGAAATTGGATGAGAAGCTGTGAGATACTTTCACTATTTGTAATTATCTGATTTTATCATTCCCAAGGTTATCTGAGTATAACTGATGTAAGTCTATCCTATTCTAAGTAATAAAAATGTAATGTAAAGAAAATCTGGATTAAGACGATGAAGGCAAATATTATTTGTACCTATATTGAGAAAAAAGTGTCCGTATTGTAGGAAGCATCATCAACTGTGAGTGAGTGAAATCCTGAGTGAATGTTTGCATGAGGTCCAGGACTCCAAGGCCTCCACCCCACAGGAATGGCAAAGCCTTACCTGGGTAGGCTAGAGGGACCTCATATCAGTGTTTGTGAATGACTGATCAGTGTATGCAGAGACTCGCAGCTGCAGCTGCTTCCTCTCTGATGCTTTTCCAGCCTGAGAGCAGTGCTGTCCTATAGAGAACTCCTGTCAAGGCTCACTAATTCCCCCCAGCACGCTCCCACTTCCCACCCCTGTGTGCTGTACCTGATAAACAGGCCGAGGTTCTAGTAGCAACAGGAGAAACCCAGCATTACTGTACATGTGTCTACGTGCCTTTCATTTCTTCATTGCATCACTGCTTCTAGTCAGGGTTCCAGACCCCAAGCCCACTGAATCACTGCAATGTATAAAGTAAAATAATAGGTAAGATGCATGTAGCATAGGAACGAATATTTCAATAGGAATTACTATTTGCTATGTTTGGGAGTTCATTTATCTTACTGTTTGCAAATCCTGACAATTAACTTTCACCATCTTAATGTCTGAGAGTCTCAAAATCTAACTTAATAGGCCACCAATGAAACTATAATAGGTTCTCCTGCAAACCTTCAGAAAGCTGACTAAGTCCTCTTCCATACTTGTAATGATTTCTAGAATATACTCTATAAAGAAGTTATCCTTAATAATGGGTATCCCATGATCAATAAACATTAGAATCTTGTTATTTTCTACTTTTGTTCAATTGCCTGTGGGCTAATATTTACTTTTTTTTTTTTTTATCAATCCAGAGTTGATTTGTTTTACTTGTAAGTTCTGGGCTATGAATGTTGCCCTGATGAGAAATAAGGGTTTATATTTGCTGTTAGTAGTAAACTATTCTGGTATCAAGAAAATACATAATTCAAAAAATATTAAAAGAAAGAGAAAAAATACCAAAATCTACTCTTCTTTCCTTCAGTCCTCTGTCCTACCATAAACTCTCCCTATTTTATAGGACTTGTTCCCCAAATGCTGGGATTATACACATGTACCAGAACACTCTAATAAATTACTCTCTTTTTATATTTATGTACAGCAGAGAGGATTTCTCAGCAGTAGTAATTAATACTTGAAATAATGAATGCATATTTTCATGGTTCTAGTTTTAATGGAATTGCCTCTGGTGGCATAAAATCATTTTATGTGTCCTCATGGAGGAAAAACCACTTTGGTATAGCAAACTACAATTTGTATTGTGTGCTCGTATATGTGTATCTATGTTCATATGTATATGTGCATGCATATGTGAGTGCGTGTGGAAACCCAAAGTTAAGATCCGAAGTCTTTTCTATTCTGTTTTCACCTTATTCACGGAGGCAGGGTCTCTGAGCTTAATCCAAAACTCACCTAGCTACCCAGCATATTCTGGGAATCTACTGTCTTTGCATTCCGAAGGCTAGATTACAGGCATGCTACCATGCCTAAGCAGAAATTACATGGGTTCTGGGAATCTGAACTCTGATCCTCACATTGTACAGCAAGCATTTTATCCACTGAGCCATCTCACCAACCCTAACAATTAAATTGTTGCTTATTTTAGCTGGGCATAGTGACACACATCTGTAATCCTAGCACTTAAGAAGTGGAAGCAGCAGGATCAGGAGAGCAAAACCTACCTGGGCTACACAGTAAGTTTGAGGCTAGTCAAGATTACATTAGAAAAATAAATCACCTCTCAAAAAATGAGAATAGGTATTTAATTTGTTTTGATCCCCTTTGGAACTGATTGAAAGAGCACATAAATCAACAGGTTTCCTTATGTCATTTCCATAAATATTCTATTTTAGCTTACCTTCTTCACTCTGCTTCCCAATTCAACACTCTCCCTCTACTCCTATTACCCACTCCTTGCCCCCTTCATTTGTGCCATTATATTTCCTGTATTCCTGTTTTCGTTTTAATGTCACATGTGGTTTTTTTCTGTCCTCCAGAATTCCTTCCTTAAAATCTGTATTTCTCCTCTTCTAGTCTCACGGCCTATGCCAACACTCATCCCCACAAAGATGCACATATATAAACATGAGAAGCTAGAATCCACACATTAGATAGAATTGTTATTTTTCTTTCAAAATTCATATTGCTTTGCTAAATTTTTCTAGGCTCAAACATTTAATTTTTCAATAGCCAAATAAAATTGCATTATGCATATATACCATATTTTCTTTATCTATTTGTATGTTTGTAGATATTTAGCCTGATACCACCTCCTAGCTACATACATGGGTGATATGTCTGGGTCATATGTAGTTCTTGTTTTAGCTTTTAAAGAAACTGCTATACTTATTTTCATATTGAGTACACCAGCTTACACTCCAATCAGCAGTGAATTGGGGTTACTCTTTCCCCACATCCTCATCAGCATCTGTTGTCACTTATTTTCATAATGATTGCTATTCTAACTATGGTGATGTGGTATCTCAAACTGGCCTGTGGAACATATTTTGATTGATGATTGACTTGGGAAGGCCCAGATCACTGTGGACAGTGCCACAGCTTGGCTGGCAGTCCCAGGTAATATTTTAAAAAGGAGGCTGAGCAAGCCATGGAATGCAAATCAGTAAAGCAATACTCCTCCATGGTCTTTTCCAGTTCTCCTGCATGATGGACTTTAAGCTGTAGTATGAAATAAATCCATTTCTTCACAAGTTGCTTTAGATCACGGTGTTTGATCAGAGCAAAAGAAACCGAAGACATAGATCTAATTTGATTTTTGTTTTGTTTTAATATGGAAGAATATTGTCTTCTTAGCAGAATTTATTAAATTGTCTTGATTTTTTCTAGCTTATATTTTTGACATATTTGTCAAAATGTTAGGTGGTTATGGCTTTTTTAATTTATATTTGTTCCATTACTCAAGTGTCAGTTTCTATGCCACTATGATATCTTAGTTACTATGTCTCCAGTATAGTTCAAGACCAATTATTCTGATATTTTTGTGATGTTTTTTCTGATTATTATTTTATTGCTATCTGTAGTCTTTTGTGTTTAGATTTCAATTTGGAGATTTTTTTTTAGCTCGGTGAAGGGTGACTTTGGAATTTTGATGGAGATTGCATTTCATTGAATCTGTAGATTACCCTTATTAGTAGAGTCATTTCTAGAACATTAATTCTGGTAATCTAGGAAACAGAAAAGTCTTTACATCATCTACTATACCCTTCAATTTATTTCTTTAGGATTTTATAAGTGCTCATCATAGAAGTCCTTTGTCTCCTTGGTTAGGTTTACTCCTAAGATTACTTAAAGTTATTGGAAATGTTGCATTTTCCTAAATTCTTATTAAGTCTGGGATCAGTAAATATGAAGGATGTTGAATTTCTTATATTGATTTTCTAACTTGTAACTTTAGTGAAAGTGCTTATCAGATTGAAAGGCTTTGTGGCATTTGTTTGTAACACATCTTCAGAATAAAATTGTCAGCCATCTTCAAATGAGGAATTTAGCTTCTTCCTTTTCTGTACTATTTTTTCATATATTCCCTTGGCTTATAATCTAGTGAAGAAGGAGAATCAGTGAGTTAGAATAGTTTCCCTCATTGGGATATGCTGGCTCTAAATTTTTTGTACAACCTTTGTTATGTTGAAGTACATTCTTTCATTCATTGCTTCGCCAAGACATTTATCATGAAGGCATAGTATCTTAACAAATGACTTATGGGCATTTCATGAGAAGATTATGTGATCATCTCTGAGTCAATTTATATGATATGCTGTTATACTTGAATGTTTATATATGCCTTTGCCTATGGGACAAATCAATTTGATTCTGAAATTCTTAAATTTTGTTTGAAAGAGTTTTGTTAAGAAACTTTCCATCTCTGTTTGGTGAAATTTGTCTGTAGAGATTTTTTTCTTTAATTGTGTTTTAGCTGGGAGTGGTGAGTGTAGTAAGTGGTTTCTGGCCTAGACTTTCAGGCCTACCCTCGAGGTTTAGACCCGCAGACCCACAGACCCACAGAGACACACAGATCCTTACTATAGTTTTAGGCTGATCAGCCTAAGGCCCAGGCATATAACTTGCTAACTCTTTACCCTTAATCTAACCCATGACTCTTATCCTGTTCAGCCATGCAGCTCGGTACCTTTTCGCAGTGCAGCATAGTTGTCCTCTGCTTCTTCTGGCTTCTCTCTGGCATTCTGCTCTGTTCTTCCTATTCCTGGAGTCTTCTTAGTCTGGCAACCCCACCCACACTTCCTGTCTGCCTTTGGCCAATCAGCGCTTTTTATTAAACTCATAGGCAGGGACAATTATTTACAGTGGAACAACATAATCCCCCTGTAGGTGAGACATGCCTTTAATCCTAGAATTTGGGAGGCAGAGGCAGGGGGATCTCTGTGAGCTTGAGGCCAGCCTGATCTGTAGAGTAAGTTGCAAGACAGTCAAGGCTACATAAAGTAACTGTGTCTAAAAACAAAATATAAAATAGCATATTTATCCAGTTTTGATATCAGGGCAACACTGGTTTCATAAAATGGATTTGGTCCTGCTTCTTGCCTTTGTAGTTTGTAGGATAGTTTGAGAAGTTTTGGTACTATATCTTCCTGTAAAACTTGGTAGAATTCAGCAGTGAATTCATGCTTCCAAAATATCTGTCACAAAGTAACCATTTCAACCACAAAAGTGAAGAATGGGAGCACAATGCGTCAAGATTGAAACACCAAAAACATGCCAAACACCAGAAGTGCTGGTTCCTCATCCACCATGAAAACTTGGAAATTCTGGTTCTATTACCAGTGAAGCAATCGTTATCACCATCAGCAGCAGCAGCAACAGGAAAGTCAACTTATTGGCAGGAGAGAAGGTCAAGCAAACAAAAGCATGATAATCTTCCTTCTCATACATTTTTGAAAACTTAGTCTGCTACCAGAAGGTACAGTCCACTATTAAGCTGGGTGTTTTCACATCAGTTAAAGCATTCTGAACATCTTTTCAAGCTCCCTACTCAAGTGATTCTAATACGTGGTAAGTTGACATGAAAACCAATGATAAAACTAAGTATTGTTATTTTAGTTTCAAGCTCAGTAACTTTCACTCTGGTCTCTTATATTCGCCACTCATTGCATTTGAGTTTGGCTCCAAACTTTATTTGCATAATTATTTATTTTAGATCTCTGTCCTTTTCAATGTGAACACTTACCGTCATAAACTATCCTCTAAGGACTTCCTTGGCAACAGATCAAGGTTGTGGCATTCTGTTGTAATTTCCAATTGATTCTAGGAATTTTTAAGCGTCCTCTCTCTCTTTTACATACTTTTAGATAAAAGTAAAATATTTATTCCCCCACACATTTGTGTATTTTTAGAGAAGAGTGCAGCTATTTATTTCTATGCAATTTTTATTGCTATGGATTAGTTCATTATGATCTCCTAAGATGCAGAAAAATATCTCAATTTTGTAGGTGTTATGGCTTTCTTTGTGGCCTGTAATGTAATCAGTTTTAGAGACAACCCCATGAACCAATGAGGACAATAAAAAAAGATGTATTTTGTGTTGGCTAGAATATTCTGCTTAAGATATTATTGAGGTCTGAAATTTGCATGTTTGGAGGATATACCTAGATATGATAGAGGAGTCTTTACTATCATTATCATGAGAGCTATACAGTTTTTATATCTTTTGGTATTTCCTTTCTATAAAATTTAGTCTCAGTATTTATGGCATACATAATTTAAATATCTTTTTATTTATTTTAATTTTAAAAATTATATTTTGAGTGATGTTTTATTTTCATGTATGGTTGTATGCCACAAGCGTGCTTGGGGCCTATAGGTCCCTTGAAACTGGAAATACAAACAGTTCTGGACCACCATGTGAGTATTGGGAATTGAATCTAGATTCTCTGGATAATCAGGAAGTGCTCTTGAATGATAAATCTCTTCAACCCCAGTTGTATTTCCTAATGAATATTTTCCTTTATTAATACATAGTATGCCAATTTGTCTCCACTAGATAGTTTTAGTTTGAAGACTATTTTATCAGATAAGATTATCACTGCACCAGTTTGTTTATGATTCTCATTATTTGGTAGGTTAGTGTCTGACTTCTGACTCACATTTAGGATGCTTTCACTGGTTAAGTAATTATTTTACGGCAACAGATAGTTGGAATCTTGCTTTTTTAATTCAGTCAATTAGCCAGCATCTTTTATTGGTGAATTAAGTCAATTTGCATTCAAACTTTTTATTAAGGATTTACTATTACTGATGATTTTGTAGGTTCTTGTTCTGTCTGGCTGACTTATTAGTATTTGTTCTCTTCCTATCCTTAGAGCAATGTAAGTTCACAATTTTGCCAAGTTGGACATGGCTGATTCCTTCCTGGCTCTATTCTGTTCATCTTTACCTGTTGTGACTGTTATTCTTCCTAGTATTTTTATGAATAACAACATTGTTCTTCATTTGTGTATAATTTTACTTTAATACCACTACTCAGGAGGCAAAGGCAAATGCATCTCAAGGCCACAATGAGTTCAAGAACATCCAGGACTACTTAGTGTGATTCTGAATGAAAAACAAAGCAAAATAAAAAAACAAAACCATAAAAGCAATAACAAAACAAGATAGAAAAAAGTAAAGAAGAAAAATAAAACAGAAAAAAAGAATTTTCTGTAGCACTGACTTAAGCCTACTTTATTTGTGACCTAGCTTGTGCACATCTATTTCCTTATCAATTAAAAAATAACTTTCCTGACTATAGCAATAATGATTTGCAATTATTTTATTTTAGGTCTCAAAACATATCATTACATGGTATTCTGGCTTTTTGTTGCTGATTAAAGATACAATATTATTCTGGGGATATTTTGCCTCTGTGTATGAGTTTCTCTCCTTTCAATAGTTTCCCTTTGCCTTGCATTTTGACACCTTGGCTAGGCTATGTCTTGAAGAGGTTCTTCTCTGGTCATTTCTATTTGGAGCTCTAAATGTACTCTCTCTCTCTCTCTGTCTCTCTGTCTCTCTGTCTCTCTGTCTCTCTGTCTCTCTCTGTCTCTCTGTCTCTCTCTCTCTCTTCTCTCTCTCTCTCTCTCTCTCTCTCTCTCTCTCTCTCTCTCTCTCTCTGTGTGTGTGTGTGTGTGTGTGTGTGTGTGTGTGTGTGTGTGTGTGTACATGTTTCTGGGATCAAAGGTTAGGGATCTGCTCATACTAGGCAAGTACTCTGCTACTAAGTCACAGTCCCATCCCTGTTTCTTTAGTACATTTATAACTCTTCAGCTTTGCAACTAAAAAGTGCTACTAACAATATAAAAATACTCATGAAATAAATGACATATTTTAAAACTCTAATCTGTAAGACTTAAAGAGTGTGTTATTATGTAACCCTTTGTACTACATATGTCAATCATGATATCAGATATAATTTCTAGTGACCTTTATGTGAACTATAAGTTGACACAAACATTCTAGATCACTGGTGCTCAATTGTGGGAATGCCTTTCTGTATGCTGTGAATATCAATCTTTAAATAAAGGAGCTGTTTTGGCCTATGACAGGCACCATAGGAAAAGTAGGAAGAGAAATCAGAGCATAGGTAGGAGAAGCAGGGTGGAGTCAGGCAGACGGAGCTGAAGCCCAAAGGAGCAACATGTAAGGAACACAGGTGAGCCACGGGCCATGTGGCAGACAGATTAATAGAAATTGGTTGAGTTAAGATATAAGAGCAAGCTAGCAATGTGCCTGAGCCATAGGCCAAACAGCATGAAGTTAATATAAGCGTCTGAGTCGTTTCTGGGGACCTGAGCAGCAGCAGCGGTCAGCTAAGGGGTTTGGCGCAGCAGGGTCTGGGCCTCTGGCCACCTGGGACCAGGAAACCACACTACTGCACTCAATCTGTGGGTAGTGACCCCTTTGGGGGTAGGTCCAAAGACCCTTTCACATGTGGTTTCCTAAGGCCATTCTGTATATCAGATATTTATATTATGATTCATAACAGTAGCAAAAGTTCAGTTATGAAGTAGTAATAAAAAGTTTTATGATTGGGGGTCACCACAACATGAGGAATTGTATTAAAAGGTCACTGCATTAGGGAGGTTGTAAACCACTGCTCTAGATGATTATAATAAACCCCTTCCAACTTCTCTGTTCAGTGGAATCCCACAGTTTTACTTACCCCTTTTCAGTCAGATAAAGCTGTTTGTGATAAACAACAAACAAACCTGCATATTAGGGGCAGAAATATTATGGCTTCACCAATGTTATCTCTATCCCCCTATTACAACTTCAGCTGTGTCAATTTTTCTCTGCATCATCAATATGATACCTTAAAATATATAATGAAGAGAATGCAGGCTGAGATGAGTGCTTATTCGTTTCTTAATCTTGTATTACTGTCTTGCTGACCTACATTTTCTTCATAAAATGAAAATAGGCACTGTAGCAGAGATGTAATCAGGACCTAATAAGAAGTTATACTTATCAACACGATCTTTTGTCATTCTTGAATGGAAGAAAGATATTGAATAACACAAAGTAACTGTATTTGGCAATAAAACCATTTTCATTTTTACAAATAAGTAAGGGAGTAGAGATTTAAATAAATAAAAGACAAACATACATTATGATAGCTGCCCATGAAAACACCTGATTTTAAAACAAACAAACACCTACCTGTTCCCTGTCCCTCTCAGGGGCACATTTTTTTTCCTCAGTCCTCACACCCCCTTACTCCCAGTTTCTTCTCTCCAGGACTGAGGATCTTCTGTCCTGTGATGCATTCTTGGGATCAAGACTAAGCTAACTGTGCCTTCTCACAAAGGATTTAGAAGAGGCAGGAAAGGCTTAAGTCTCCATCAAATTTGCTAAGGCTGGAAGGCCCACCCGTCTGTTTGTTCATGCTGTGCCAGGTTCACTATACAACTTTTCCATTTTCACAAAGTGCTAACATCAAAGGGAGTAGGTGTTCAGTGAATTTTATGTTGAATGCTGTAAAGATGTTAATGCAAAGTCTGAAAAATCCAAACTTAATTACATTTGTTATAGAGAACTAATAATTTTGAAATTTTAAATGAAATATTTTTCAAAATCATATCGATCCAAATGATTGTAAGAATAAACAAACAGATCACTTTTATGCTGTTAAAAAAAAGGAGAATCTAGCTAAAAATGACCAAAGCCATCAAAGAGAAGTGCAAAACTTAACTGGGTTAGTGTGGATTTTAATGACTAAAAAGATTGGGAAAATGGTTCAGATGAAGACATGTCTTATTTTGTCCATTTTTCTGAGACAATGGTCCAAATTGGCTATGATGACAATGTAGATTTACTAGAATTGGATGGGACACATAATGGTTCACAAGATAGAGATGCTGAAAAAGTGCCACGGTTGAAGTATATTGTCATCACCTGGACTTTGAGAAAGGAAAATGACTTCTCTGCAAGATTTTATGATTGGGAGAGTTCCTGACATGGTAGCTTTTAAGGTAGATGCTATATTTACTGCCTTTAACCTACTTTTCAACCTAACTGTTTCTTTTTAAAGGCTTCATCAAGGCATCAAGGGTTGATGATGTACCATTGGATAAGGACAGTTTTAAATCATCTAAGGCAATATTCATATGCATGAACATTTCCCAGAAATCCATGACGCTAGTCAGATCCTAGGCAACTGGCACAGCAGCTGTGATGAATAAACACATCTCACCTTTTCGTTCATGAAAATTACTGACATGGTAGCAAGCTCTCAGCCTAGGGAAGGATAACTAAGTTTTAGATTCTTCATCATGGACTTTGAAAGGATTGAAAGAAATGAAATGGATACCCTGCCATTCCTCTGGTGCATCTTTCAAAGATTGTTCCACTAAACTTTATTTTTCAAAAACTAAACTTCACATTATTGTACATAAGTGATCACTTGTCTGTGTTCTATTGTGGAATATTAGCTTAAGTTGTGTTACATTCATTTATGCTGTGGAGTATTTGTTTGATGATGCAAAGATGTGCTGCATTCTTTTATGTTGCATTTGTTGAACTCTGTGAAGCTGTTACTGTTTAGCATGAATGATGAAAGATGTACATAGTTGCTCGAGAATGTGTGCATTTTAGACCAGATTCGTATTTGCGCTGTCAGTTCAGTGCAGCAAATGAGTGAAAATGCTAATACATGGTGAATCAGCAGTAGACACAGATGGCATGTCCCCCCACCCCAAACATCTGTGTCTGTGGGGAAACAATCAACCAGAAACCAATTGCTCCACCCAGGCTTAAATCAGTAGTGGACACACATGATGACCTTCACCAAAACTTTTGGGTCTGGGTCTGCAGGAGTAAAAATCAAACAGGAGTCTCCCAGCACTTTTGATGCTGATGATCAGGTACCATCATATCAAGTACTGCCCCAAATCTCTAGGCCTAGGCATGGGACAGAGGATGAGCAACAGCCTCACATTATCCTTTGCAGCTGAGACAGGGACAACACAACCAAGTGCCACCTGTGACCCAACTAAGAGAACTGGCACTGGATGGTTGGGTACCACTGTGGTGAGAGAGTACAGGGTAGGGGAATGGAAGAGAGGGAGAGGCAGAATAATGATTGATGGGCTGGGGAGACAGGTGGATTTGGAGAGGTGAGAGTTTGAGGAAAGGGCTGATGTGAATGACCACCTAGCTACATAGTCCAGGGACATATCTGGGCCTAGACTATGATCAAGAGCTAGGTCTTGATCCAGGGTCCTGGAGCAGCCAAGGGGGCCTGTGTTGAATACTGTGGTTCCTGTCACTGCGGGGAGCTGTGCAGGAGCCTGTTGTCTGGGCTGACAACTTGGGGCCATATTGGTGTCTAAAGACTGCTCTGCCATGGGGGGCATGCCAATATGGATGGCCTACACAACCACCTGGGGCCATGATGACAACCTGGCCTAGGCTGCTACTGAGGACCATGTTTAGATCCATGGTCCTGCTACAGCCAAGGTGTATATTGAAATCCCTGACCCATGTTGTTCCCAGGGCCCATGTAGATGCCCAGGGTTTGGACTGCAACATGTGACCATGTTGGTGTCCAAGAACTGCACTGCTGCTGGGGCCAGGCTGATTTGGATGGCCAAGGTTGTCAGCAGGGGCCATGGTTTTAACTGACCAGGGCTGCAGCTGAGGGCCTTATTTGGCTCTGTGGCCCTGCCATAGCCAGGGTCTGTTAAGTCTGTAGCTTCTGAGACCATCTAAGACTATAATAATGCCTGTGGTCTGGGCTGTCACATGGGGTCATGTTGGTGTCCAAAGGTCATGTTGCTGTGGGTGCCAGGCCAGCCAGGGTGACCTATGCTGCCATCTGAGACCATAATGAAATCTGGGCCCAGGATGCTGCTTGGGACCATATCTGAGTCCATGGTTCTGCCATAGCCAACATCTGTTTTGATGTCCATGGCCCATATTGCCAACAAAGGCCACATATATGCCTGGGGCCAGGGCCAAAAACTATGGCCATAAGCGCATCTGAGGGCCATGTTGTCATCAGGGACATCCTGATCTGATCCCAGGGCTATGGTGTTGTCTGGGCCAGGGCTGCTGCAGAGGAAGGACTATGTCTGGGTCCGTGGCCCTACAGTAGCCAGGATCTGAGTTGATATCCAGGGCTCCTGTTGTTACCAAGTGCTATGTAGATGATTGGGTTCTAGCCAGTCACCTGGGACCATTTTGGTGCTTGGGGGATCATGCTGTCACCAGGTTTGTGCTAATCTGAGTGGCCTGTGTTGGAACTAGGATTGTGGTGGCATCTTGGTCCAAGCTGCTACCAAGGACCATGTCTCGGTCCATGATCCTGCTGCAGCCGGGGTCTATGATGATGTCTGTGGTCCATTATGACATAAGGGTATAAGGGTCTTTGGAACCATGATGTGCTAAGCTGGCCCCACCCTCCACTGGCCTAGGATGGCTGGTCCTGTGCCTTGTTGTATATTGTGCTGTATACTGCAGCAGGTGATCTGGCCATATCTATTCCTCAGGAGAGTGCCCCCCACCCCCGCACAATAGATGTGTACCTCACTTGAGAAGCACACTAGAGCTGACCCTGTTGCCAGGAATGTAAGTGAGTCATCCTAGAAGGTATGAGAGAAACAAACCTGACCCTGCTGGCCCTTGTCTGCATGTGCTGGCATGAGTGAAGTGGAAAATGCCCTCTCCTCTTCAGCTTTTGCTACCTGTGCCTGATGAGACAGGTGGCCCCGGGATCATGAAAGTTAGGGAACTATTTCTGCTCCATATCAGTTGTAACACTCAGGAGAGCAGGCCGTTCACTTCACCTGGGCAGCATACTAGCACTGACCCTATTGTGTGTGGGGGGGCATGTGAGCCAGCCCATAGGGCATCAGAGCAAGAGAGCTGTCCTGTCTCACCTCATATATACCCTACAACAATTGAGAGAGAGCAGCCTGCACCTTATCTGGGCAAAACAGTAGAGCAGGCCCTTGTGATATGAGTGAGGGAAACCAGGTCTGAGAGTCTGAGAGCAGAATTAGATAGTGACAATGAAGGAAAGCTAGTGAGCTGACCAATCTAGATTCCACCCAGGCCCAGAACCAGGGCTATGAATTGGCCCACCCCAGCATCTACCCCATCTATAAATTGTTGAAGCATGAGAAGGGGACAAACTTCCAGATCCAAAGCTACAGGATCTCCATGACACAGGACAACAACAGGATATCTAAGAGGAGCCCCAGTGAGAGCCCATTACCAGTCGTGTAGCAGAAGCCAGAGGCCTCCAACCAGACCAATGACTCACAGCAATGAACACTTGCAAATAAAGATGAATGGACTAAAGGACAAGCTGTATGACTCAGCAGGCCCACAACACAGACTCTACTACAAGATGGCTCTTCCTCCTCCTCCTCTTCCTCCTCCACCTCCTCCTTCTCTTTTATTTTTGTTTGTTTGTTATTTTTGTTTTGTTTTGTATCTTTATCTTGTTTGGTTTTCAATTTTTCTTTTAACTTGGGTTTTGATATGGGGGGAGGTTGCAAGATCAGAGGGCAGATGGGAGGAGGCAAGGAGATAAATGGGACCAGACCAATGACGCGAAGCCCACAAAGAACCAATAAAAAGTTTTTTTTTTTTAAAAAAAGAATGCTAATACACTTTTTATTTTTTATATCTTTTGTTTTTAGCCTACACCCTGGCTGAAAAACTTTAATTTATGTTCATGACAGTGGGTATTTTTTAAATGTCTACATTCTTTCCAATAAACTTGTGAAAGATTTCTTGGCTGTCATTTAAGAGTTTTACTTTATTATAATTTTATGTATGTTCTAGTTACTAGTATGGAATTATTTTGGAGGGGGAGTTTGAGATTATACCTCTGAAAAAGAGTTTTGCTTTACTGTCATTGGAAACAGTTTAAAGTAGATATGTAATGAAAAACTGTAGCTGGCACTTCGTAGCAGCTTGAAATGCGTTGTGATTTTGTTGAAATAAAAATGATGTATCATCCTCCTATTAAAAAATCATTGGCTTAGTTGTCCCATTTCATTCTGGAGATTGACAAAATAACCAATAACCATACTATCTTCCAGGAAAAGTGAAAGGATGTGAAGTGAGCAAACAAAGCATAAGTGGAGCAATATAATCAGACACCTAGTAAACTCCACTAAGAATGAAGGCAAGCAGGTGCTGTGCTCAATTTTAAAACTAGAGCTCTGCACACTGTCTTTGTATTCACACCCATTTCCAATATAATTTTGTTTTTGTGACTGTCTCATTCTGTATCCCTCAGTGACTTTGAACTCACATTGATCCTCCTGACTCAATCTCCCTAGTTCTCAGAAAGAAATCTTGGAAACAACACTCTTCACAATAGCCTCCAATAATACAAAATATCATATAGTAACTCAAGTCACTGAAGAAAATTGAAGAATATCTAAAGAAGATGAAAAAAATCAAATTGAAAGAAAATTGAAGAAATATCAGAAAATGGAAAGATCTCCCATGCTCATAGACTGGTAAAGTTAACATAGTAATGGTCATCCTACCAAAAGAAATCTACAGATTCCATGAAATCCCCATCAAATTTCCAACACAACTCTTGTTGTCCTTGAAAGGACAATTTCAAATTTGATATGGAAAAACCGGAAAAACCATGGTAGCTAAAACAATCCTAAACAATAAAAGAACTTCTGGAGTTTCACCATCCCTGATTTCAAGCTGTATTACAGAGCAATGGTAATAAAACTGCATGCTGTTAGCATAAAAACAGACACATTGGTCAATGGAAATGAATCAAAAACCCAGACATAAAGCTACACACCTACAGATACCTGAATTTGTTAAAGAAGTCAGAAATACACAATAGAAAAAGAAAGCACCTTCAACAACTGGTGCCGGTCTGACTGAGTGTCTTCATGTGGAGAAATACATATAGAACTATATCTATCACCCTGCCCAAAACTCAAGTCCAAGTGGATCAAAGACCTCAACATAAAGTGAGATACACTGGACCTGAAAGAAGAGAAAGTGGTGAATAGCCTTAAACACATTGGCACAGGAGACAACTTTATGAACAGAACACTAACACCACAAGCTCAACAATAAATGTGAACCTCATGAAACTGAAAAGCTTGTGAAAGGCAAAAAGACACCATTAATCAAACAAGATGATAGCCTACAGGACAGGCAAAGACTTTTACCAACTGCAAATCTGAAAGAGGCGTAATATCCAAAATATATGTAGAACTCAATAAATTATATTAGAAAAGCAAATAATCAATTAAAAGTGGGGTAAAGCTCTAAATGGAAAATTCTGAATAAATAATATCAAATGGTTGAGAAACACTTAAAATGTTCAACATCATTACCCATTGGGAAATGCAAATTAAAACTACTTTGAGATTCTATCATACACCTGTCAGAATATCTAAGATAAACACAAGCGACAGGTCATACTGGCCAGCATATGGAGCAAGAGGAACACTCCTCTATTGCTGGTGGGAGTACAAATTTATACAGCCACTTTGAAAATCAATATGGCATTATCTCAGAACTCTTGCAATCAACTCAAGATCCAGCTATACCACTCTTGGGCATATACTCAAAGAATGCCCCATCCTACCACTTGCTCTACAGTGTTCATTGTTGCTTCATTTATAATATCTGGAAACTGGAAACATCCTTGATGTCCCTAAATTGAAGAATGGATAAAGAAAATGTGGTACATTTACTCAGCTGTTTAAAAAATAGCATCATTCAATTTGTAGGTAAATGGCTGCAACTAGAAAAAAAAATTATCCAGAACCAGATCCAGAAAGACAAATATAGTATGTACTTACTTATTAGTGGATATCAGCTATTAAATAAATAATAATAAAGCTACAATCCACAGACCCAGAGAGATTAGTTAGGGTGTCCTAGGGGGAGACACATGAACCTCCTGGGGAAGGGGAAATATAATGGATTTTGTGTGTTAACTGGGTGTAGGTGGAGATTGGAGTGGCAAGGATCAGGTGTAGGGGGATATGTAGGGAAGGTTTTTTTATCTTTTCTTTGTAGACCTGCCACTCAGCTCCCAAATATTAGGTATTACATAGAGACTTATTTTTATTCATGAATTCCCACCTTTACCTTGGCTTGCTTCTAGCCAGCTTTTCTAACTTAAACTATCTCATTTATTTTTAACTATGTCTTACCTCTGGACTTTTTTTTTACCATTCTTTATTCCATATATGTTTCTTTATTTCTCACTTGGTGGCTGACTGTGTGGCTGGATGGCTGGCACTTGGAAGCCTCATCTCTTCCTTTTCCCACTCCTTTTCTTCTCTTGAGCCTAGATTTCTCCTCCTATTTAGTCTCTCTTCTTGCTAGACCTCCCCCCATCTCTCTCTCTCTCTAGATATTGGCCATTTAGCTTTTTATTAGACCAATCAGGTGTTTTAGACAGGCAAAGTAATATAGCTTTACAGAGCTCAACATAAAAATACAACACATCTTTGTATCATCATTAAACAAATATTCACAGCACAAACAAATATAACACATCTTAAACTAATATTCCACAACAGGGATGGGGGGAGAGAGTGGGATCAATTGGAATTGGAGACCTTTTGGGGGTAGAAACCTAGTACAGCAGAAACTTCCTGGAATCTATAAGGATGACCCTAGTAAAGACTCCTAGTAATAGAAGTTAGAGAGTCTGAACTGGCCATCTTTTCTTGCCAAGCAAGGTTTCCAGTGGTGGACCAAGTTGCATTTTGTTGAGTTTTTAGCTGAGACTGTCCAGTGGAGATCCTTAAGCAACTCAGGATGATGCTAGTACAGAGGTTGTTCTTTGAAAACCAACACTGGGTTCTCATTGCTAAAGAGAACATCCACACAGCTCACTGAACATAGAGAGGTCAAGCTGGTTCCTGCATAGAGCCTTCACCTTTAAATGCTACTCTCAGGTACAAGAAGATACTCTGTAGGCTATGGAAAGAGAAATCTGGGCAACAATCCAGCCACAAAACCCTCCGACTACAATCTGCCCTATCTGCAAGATATGTTGGGACAATGATTGAACAGAACTTTTTGGTGTGGCTAACCAATGTTTGCTTTAATTTGTGTCCAAGCCTGGAGAGGGAGCTCATGCCTTACTGTGCATGGATGGCCGGGAACTAGAGACTGGATAGCCTCAAGATTTGAGCAGAACTAAACATGATTGAGGAAAAAAAAAATCAGTGAGATGATTCTCAATAATATTCTGCTATACTCATAGATCTGTACCTTGTTCAGTCATCATTAGAGAAGCTGCCTCCAGCAGCAAATGGCAGTATGTGCAGAGACCCACAGACAGACATTATGTAGAGAAAGAGTCTATTTTGGAGGTCTACTGTAGTGGATTTATGATGTTATATTGTAAATAATTATCCTGCCTACAAGTTTAATAAAAAGCACTCGCTGATTGGCCAAAGGCAGACAGGAAGTGTGGGCAGGGCTACCAGCCTAAGAAAACTCTGGGAACAGGAAGAACAGAGCAGAAATGTCACAGAGACTCCATAGTTGCCAGACAAGCCAGAAGATGCAGAGGACAACTATACTGCTTTGAGAAAGGTACTGAGCCCCATGGCTGAACAGGATAAGAGTCATGGGTTAGTTTAAGGGTAAAGAGTTAGCAAGTTATATGCCTGGGCCTTAGGACAATCAGCCTAAATTGAATGTAAGCATCAGTGTGTTTCTGCGGGTCATGTGGGTCTAGACCTTGAGGCTAGGCCTGAAAGTTCAGGCCAGAAACCTCCTACTACAGTCTATGTTGGGTCAGTTCCCTCAGAGATCAGGGAACCCCTCAGAAGAGAGAAGAATGGTTACAGGAGCCAGAGGGGTTGAGGACACCATGAGAACAGGACCCACAGAAACAACTAAACAGAGCTCATAGGGGATTACAGAGACTGAAGTGGCAATCATGTTCTGCATATATGTTCTGTCTGTTAGATGGGTGTTTCATGAATCCTAATTGGTCTTAAAAACCTGGAGACAGATATTGGGGTAAAAGCTGGAAGATCAGAGAAACAAAGGAACAAGCCACTGAAGAAACTTCTCATCACTACTGAATCCTCAGGCCAGAGTGGGTAGATCCGGTCTCCACACATCTTCAGACTGAATTCCTCAGCCAAAAGGAAGGGGAAGGGCCAAACTTGTCTCCTGCCTTCTATTCCTTTCTCTGTTCAGCCACATCCTATCTCAACCTTCCTTGTGCTGGGATTAAAGTCATGTGTCCTTCACAAATTCTGGGATAAAGGTGTATGCCTCCACTGCCTGGTTCTGTTTTTCTTTTAGACTGGATTAATCTCCTGTAGCCCAGAGTGGCTTTGAACTCACAGAGATCTTTCTGCCTCTGCTTCTCAAGTGCTAAGATTAAAAGTGTTCCCCACCACTATCTGACCTTGGTAGCTAACTCTGAGGCTGGCTCTGCTCTCTGACCTTCAGACAAGCTTTACTTCTTAGAGGGTACATAAAATATCACCATAGATGGGTGTTTTGTGGGACTCTTCACACTGGGAGTGTGTCTCTTTTGCTTGCTCTTGAGACTTTTCCCCCTCATATTGGGTTGCCTCATCCAGCCTCAATATGAGGACTTTGTTCCTTGTCTTATTATGTCTTATTTTGTCCTGTTTACTTGTCTGTCATCTCTTGGAGAGCTGCTCTTTTTCTGAAGAGGAAACAGAGTGGAAGTAGATCTGGGGAAGAAAGGAGGAAAAGTGAGAGGAGCCGAGGGAGGGGAAACTGTGGCTGGGACATATTGTATGAGAGAAGAGTCTATTTTCAATAAAAATAAAATAAGAATGCAAAAAAGAAATAAAGGAAGGAAGGAAGGAAAAAATAAAGAAAGGAAGGAAAGAAAGAAGGAAGAAAGGAAGGAAGGAAGGAAGGAAGAAAGCAAGGAAGGGAGAGAGAAAAAGAAAGAAAAAAGAGAGAAAGAAAGAAAACTGTGGAGAAAAAAGATGAGTGGTGCTTTGCAGAGAAGTAACATCAGCTGAGCTGTATTGCACAAATTCTATTTGCTATTATAATAAAAACCCAGAACCAGATATTGGGGGAAAGTTGAAATGTCAGAGAGACAGGGAACAGACTACAGTCAATTCTCACTCAGCCAGCTCCCTCCGGCCTGTCTCCACAAATCCTCACAGAGCAAGTCTCCTTTAACAATGAAAAGGGGAAGTGCCAGGTGAAGCTGAACTCTTTCCTCATCTGCCCTCACCCAGCTATCTCACCTCCTGGTTCAACTTTCCTAGAGCTAGGATCAAAGGTGGGTGCCACTACCACCTGCCTGTATTAGGATCTTTGCCTCCCAACTGATGGGATTAAAAGTGTGGGTCACCCCTCCCTGATTGTGGGTGGCTCTGTCCTCTTATATTTCAGACTAATTTTTATTAAATATACAACATATCACCAAAGAACTCAGCTCCAGCTGCACAGCTCACTGGAGGCAGAAAACAGGATAAAGCAGAAACCTCTACCAAAGGGCAGTCAGGAAGACCTGGTGAAAGGAGCTGGCAGTCTTCCACCATGACACACCCACAGAAATCAAAATCTCATACCCATTTGCAGGTTTTAGTAAGACAGTAATTGTTTCACAAGACAAAACAATATTTCAGATGAATTACATTTTGTAATTGGTCAGAGGCTGGGTGCCATGTTCAGAAACAACCTATGGTTTTAGACTGTTGGGGGAGGGTCTGAGAACAAAAAGCAACTACAAGTCAAATAACCTGAATTTAACCTGCTAAGGCTATATGAGTCAACCATTTATGGAGAACAAGAAGACAAGACATTGACAAACTAAAAAGTACAGTCCACAAGAGGTTGGGTTCAGGCAATAAAGTGCAGAAAAAAAGATAGCCCTGCCCTTTATGGACTGGAAGAAACATTCTCAACTAGAAAACCTAGCGTTTGATAGCTGTGAGCCTCAAAGTACAGATCAACCTCTTGAGCCATTCACTATTGTATAGCCCAAGCACACTAAAGCCCAGTGGAATGCTCAACACCCATGACTGAATCTCTCCAGCAGAGTCATAAATTCTCGGGGGCTTTGGAAAACACAATGGCAGTCATCTTGTGCAAATATCTGTGCTATAGTTGCTTCCCAAACTCTCGATGCATTTGGGAGAGGCATCCTAGGAGTTAGGATTTGGAGACACTTGGGAATGTAGGAGAAGAAGCTAGGCCTACAAACTACAAAACCCAAAGTGGCCAGCATAGGATTCTGGTTTGCAAAGAATAGAAGCTATGAAAGCAAAGACAGATGGCCTGGAAATTGGATACTTTTCCTGTCTAAGCTCAACCTCAGCATAAACAAGACAAGAGTCCACAAGTTCAACTCATACTCATCACACCCAGAACTGGCTGTAGGTCTTTTTGTTTGTCCTCTGTTTCCCCCTTATTTTCTTTTTACTACATAGTAGAATTTTCAAGAGCAATGCCTTAAATACTCTACCACCACAACTCCTTCCATTTAGTAGTATTTTCACTTTATTAGATATATTAAATTTTTGTTTAAATTTTTTATTAAATTAAAATTTATTCAATTTCATCCAATTTCTTTACACATTTTTTTTAATTATTAGGCAATGCTTTAATTTCTTTATGCAGTTTTCACATTCATGCAATTTGTTTGCACATTTCATTATTGGACAATGCTTTTCATTTCTTTTCCTTATGTGGTTTTCTTCTTTACTCCTATTTTCCCTTTTAAATAGTTTTATTGTACTTCTGTAAGTTTTTTGATGCTATCTTATATTTTAAGATAGAAAGAAAACCTGATATTATGGTTTTATTTTTAATTTCCCTTTATAACTATTTAACTTTGCTCCTAACTTTCTCATTATTGGAAATTTCTTATCTTTGCTTTTTCATTTCTTGTGTTTTAATTAATTACATTTTTACTACATTTATCTTATATTTGCACACAGGAATCTTGCAGACTTCAATTCTATGCAACCATGTAGTTTCTAGGGATTGAACTCAGGCTTCTACACTTCACAGCAAGTGCCTTTCTCTTCTGAGCCATCTCAGTAGCCCTGAACTATAAGTTTTATGATATCTGGCTCCTCTTTTCGTTCTCTCCATAACATTCTGTTACATTCCTCATTTTCAAAAATTATTTTTTAAATTTATTTTCCTTTGACAATTTTGCTTGCCCCCTTCCCTTATTTCATTTATTTACTAGCACTATATTCACTATAAATAATTTATTACCATTATTATTAATAATACAAAATTTAATTAAAATATAATTACATAACTTCCCCCTTTCCCTTTCTTATCTCTAGCCCTTCCATGTCCCATCCCTTCAGCTCTTTCTTTGCTTCCCTACTCTCAAACTGATAGCCTCTTTTTCTCTGATTATTAGTTTTACACATACAAATATATAAATATAACCATCTGAATTTTTTGTTGTTTGTATATATATATACATATATATGTTTTAATTTAATATATATATAGATTTGAGGCTGACTACTTTGTATTGAATCACCAATTAGAGTGGTCATCCTTATGAGAGATTAATTCTCCCTTTCTGAGAAGTAATTAGTTGCCTATAGCTCTTTGTCTAATGGCTGGACCCATTGAGGCTTACCCTTTTATGCATTGTCATGTCTATATGAAGTCATTTTGAGGAGATAGAGCCTCACAGCAGACTTCTTGATATTATGGCTCTTATTTTCTCTACACCCTCTTCAACAATGATTCCTGAGCCACAGCCCAAGAGCTATACTGTAAATGTATCCATTGGGGCTGGGGTCCCCACAATCTGTTGACCTCTGTAGTGTGTCCAGATTTGGTTTTCCATAATAGTCTCCTGTAGTGTGGTTTCTTGGTCCAGGTGGCCAGAGGCCCAGACCCTGCCACGCCAGACTCCTTAGCTGCCCCAGACCTCTTAGCCACCCGCTGCTGCTCAGGCCCCCAGAAATGACTCGGACGCTTATATTAACTTCATGCTGTTTGGCCTATGGCTCAGGTACATTGCTAGCTAGCTCTTACATCTCAAATCAACCCATTTCTATTAATCTGTCTGCCACCTGGCCTGTGACTCACCTGTGTTCCTTACATGTTGCTCCTTTGGGCTTCAGCTCAGTCTGCCCCTGACTCCGCCCTTCCTTTCCTACCTATTCTGATTCCTCTGCCTACTTTTTCTACAGTGCCTGTCAAGGGACAAAACAGCTCCTTTAAAGATTGATATTTACAGCATACAGAAAGGCATTTCCACATCAGTCTCCATTTCCTATAAAGAGAGTCATAGCTTCACTTATCTGTGGGTATGAAGATAAGATTTAGAATGTAGTTATACTGATGTATTGTGGCAGTAGTAGAGTCTCTTCTAAGATACATGACTTTACTCATCTTGTGTACTTGGATAGGCTTCTAGTACCAGACATGATCTCCCTTCTTTTGAATGGGCCTTAAGTCCAATTAGCTATATATTGCATGTTTACAGATATATAGTCATGCTGATCATGGTTATGGTTCATATGTATCATAGCTGCATAAGACTATTAATAGCTCCCCTCCTTGGCATTTTGCACAGTGCTTTCTGGTACTATGAAATCTCTAACACAGGAAGGAGGCTTTCAGGTTAAATCCAGCTCAAATCATACAAGACCTGTGCCCTAGCTACCTTCAGAATAGAGAGTTACCTTTAACCTGTGAAAGGGAACCAAGTTCAGCAGCCATAAGTACATCTTGTTTGGGAAGTCACAGACTACCCTGGTCAACCAGTCAAAGGGGGTTTCTCATACATTAGTATACTAGGGTTTTTTAATGTATGGCTCTTGTAGGGAGCATTGTCAACCCAGGGGACATAGCATTGTTTAAGAGAGGTGTGGGGAGTATATAATAGATTTTATGTAAATATAAAATATTTTTAGCTTTTTAAAATTCTTTATGCTGCTATCCATGGTAGCTGGAACAATTTACAGTACCTCTCCTCACAACCTAACCACCATTTGTTGTCTTTTATTGATCTCAGCCATTCTGGCTGGAATAAAATAAAAATCTCAGAGTTCTTTTAATTTAAATATTTTAATTGCTAAAGATCATGAATACTTCCTGAAGTATTTCTTAGACATTTTCATTTCTTCTGTTTAGATCACTTTGTTTAAATCACTAGCTGATTTTTACCTGGACCATTTGTTTCCTTGCCTCCTTGTTTTTGGAGTGCTTTGTATATTCTGGATCTTAACGATTTGTCAGATGGATAGTTAGCAAGATCCTCACTCTGTGGGTTTCTCCTTCACTCAACTGTTTTCTTGGCTGTACACAAGCTTTTCAGTTTTGTGAAGTTTTACTTGTCAGTTGTTGTCCTTATTTCCTGGGCAAATGGAGCCCTACTTAGAAAGTCCTTCCCTACATCTTCTTTTGTAAGGTACAGCCTATAGTTTCTTCCAGCAATTTTAGCATCTCAGATTTCAAATTGAGGTTAATGATCTACTTAGAGCTAATTTTTGTGCATAGTGAAAGATATGGGACTGATTTCATTATTCTGCATTCTAAACATTCAGTTTCCCTAGCACCATTTATTGAAGATGCTGTCTTTTATCCAGTGTAGGTTTCTGGTCTCTGACAAATTTACTTTTTAGTTTCTTAAGACATGGTTTTCCTGTGTATCTCTAGTTATCATGCAAGCAGCATTTTCTGGTGACCTTCGGGAAATCTTACGTATATCATGTTATATGCAAATAGTGATAATTTGATTTCTTTTTTTCCTGTTTGTGTCACTTTAATTTATTGTTCTTGCCTTACTGCCTCAGCTACTGTTTAGAGCACCAGGTTTAAAAGGAGTGAGGATAGTAGACTGACCTGACTCCTTCATGACTTCAGCGAGATGCTTCAAGTTTTTCTCCATTTAGGATGACATTGGCTATGTCTTTCTTCTATATAACCTTTGTTATATCAAGGAATGGTCCCTCCATTGTCTCTAGGACTTTCATCATGAAAGTATATTTGGCTTTGCTAAAGGCTTTTTCTGCATTTTTGTTTTTCAGTCCATTTCTATTATTTAAGCTACTGATTTATGTATGTTGAGCCAACTCTGCATTTATGGGCTGAACTAAACTTGATCATGCCAGATGATCTTCATGATAGTGTTATGTGAGAGCTACTGCATACTGATCTGCCATTTTATTGTTCTTTTATCTTTACCTTACTTGGGTATTAGAGTAATGCTTGTTTTACAGAATGAGTTTGGGATTGATGCCTCCTATTTTTAAAAATAATGTAAGAATTATTGGTTGTAGTTCTTTTAAAGTCTGGTAGAATTTTGTTGTGAATCCATATGGCTCTGGAATTATTTTTAGCAGGAAGTCTTCTTGTTAGCGTTTTATTCTCCTTTATTATGGGGTATGTGTATGTTGTTGAGCTCTTCTTAGTTTAATTTTGGTATCTCGAGTGAATTTAGAAATTCACCCACTTCTATTAGTTTTCCAGACTAATGGATTATACATTTTTAAAGTATTCTCATTAAACTCTGGAAATATGTTGTGTCCGTTGTAATGTTTCTGTGTTAATTTTTGTGCTCTCTTTCTTTTGGTTAGCTAGGCCGAGAATCTTTCAATCTTGTTTATCCTCTCAAAGAACCAGATCTTAAATTCACTGGTACTTTATATTGTTTTTTGTTTGTATTTCACTGATTTCTGTTTCAATTTTTAATATTTCTTTCCATCTGCTAGATTTAGGTTGGTTGTTCTAAGGTTTTGAGTTGTATCATTATGTCATTTATTTGTGTCCTTTCTGATTTTGTAAATGTAGTCACTTAGGGCTATAAGCTCCCTTCTTAGAACTACTGATAATGTGTCCTAGAGGTTCTGTTGTGTTGTGCTTCCATTTTCATTTAGCTCCCAGTTTATGTTGAGTTCCTTGTTCATTTTTTCTTTGACATATTCATCTTCCAGTAACGAGTTGTTTAATCTCCATAATTTGTCTATTTACTAGAGATTTGTTTATTACTAATTTAAAATGTCATTGCATTGCAGTCAGAAAGGAGACAAGGAGTGATCTAATCCTTTTGAATTTGTAAAAATTTGTTTTGTGCTGCGGGATGTGCTCTATTTTAAAGACACTTCCATGGGCTGCATGGCTGTAATTTTTTTTTTTTTGATTTGGGGGAGACTTTTTTTTCTGTGATACTGTTAAAAATCTGGTTGATATTAATGATCCGAGATTCTTCTCCTTCATCTATGTTGATGATTAGAACATTAGGTCTTTTGATAGTATCCTACAAATATGTACTACATATTCTTTTCCTGTGCTTTTTAAATAATATTTTTATAGTCTTTACTTACTCATGCTGTATGCTCTCTTAATCTTTGAGTCCTAATATTTTTCCTTTTGCTTCATTCATTCTACTTCTAAGGATTTCTCCCTGAGTTTTCTAATTGGGATATTGAGTTTTTCAATTTCTTTTTCATGTCAATTTGTATTCTCTTCAATATTTCTATTTATTGAACTTGGTTTTCAAATCCTGAATTATCATCATCATTTTATTCAGTCACATATTTGCGTTTCTAAACATTACTCAAGCATCTGTCATTAACCTCTTGAAGTTCAATGAAGTGTTTGTTTGTATCTTGTTTAAATTCCTTGATAAAGTGTATGACTGTCCTTTTAAGTTCTGTGTCCCAGGGTTCATCTAGATAGTTCTCATTGGGGAAAACTTCTGTAAGACTAGTGGGTTTGATAGGAGACATGCTGGCCTGGCTATTGGTGTTGGTTTTGGTTTTGTGGTTTTACTTTGGCATGTGGACTTCTTTCTTTGCTTTTGTATCCGAGGTGAGAATCTTGCCTAGTTTAGAGCAGGCTAGCACAGGAGATGTATGACTGAAATTAAGGAAAGTAAAGCAGGTAGAGGAACTGTTTAGTCGAACTACTCAAAGATGGCTTCCCAACTACAGATCTTGAACTTAGCCTGTGGATCTAGAGGCGGCAGCAGGTGGAGGAAGGATTGAAGAGGAACAGAATCTCTTACCAGTCAAAGGTGGCTCTTAAGTGCCTGTCCACCCTCAGCTATGCAACAGGCACACCACTTAAATGTCTGTCAGTCTCCTTTCTTGCTTCTCTTGTTTCGCTCTTGCTCATTTCTTGCCTGTTTTCTTGGTCTGTCTGTCTCTTTCACATCTCCACTCCAAGTAAGCTTTTATTCTCAGAATAATCTACCCATCAGAAACATAACACACAACCCTATACATTTTCTTCTCAGTAGCTCATGAGACCATTTCTAAAACACATCACATTATAAGCCATAAAGCAAATGTCAGTAAATACAAAAAGATCAAATAATAGTGAAATAAAACTAGAATATAGTAAGAAAAACTCCAGAAAGCATATATGGAGGCTGAACAATACACTCTTCAATGAAAGCAATGTCGATGAAGATATCACAGAGTACATTTAACAGATTCCTAAGCTCAAAAGAAAATGAAAGCACCATCTATTAGTACCTTTGAAACACAGGAAACACAGCCAAGGTAGCACTAATAGAAGTTTTTATTCATACATGTTTATATTAAAGAAAAATCTCTCATAAATATTGATGTATCGTGTGGTAAGGAAACAAGAACAAGCCAAACCCCAAAACTCTGAGTAATAAAAAAAATATTGAATATCATGGGAGAAATTAATGAAATAGGAACTAAAAGAACAATAGACAAAATTATCATAGGAAGGGTTAGTAGATCCATAATCAATCTACATGAGAGAGACAGAGAAACAAAAACAGGGAGAAAACACAAATTAATACAATTGAGGGTGAAAGGGGGATGTTAAAGTCCATGGACACTAGTGATATTTTGGGTATCACTAGGGAATACTTTTAAAACTTATATCAAAAAAACTGGAAAATTTATACAAAATGATAAATTCCTAGATAAATATGGTCTATCGAAATAGATCCATGGAGATTTAAAAATGCAAACAAATCCATAACAAGTGTGATATAAAGCTAAAGGTCCCTAATAAAGAAAAGGCCAGGGCCATACAGCTTAACTGTCATGCTCTATCAAGCCTTCAAAGGAACAGCACTGGTGTCCTTCAAACTGCTTCATAAAATAGAAGTTGGAGTAGCACTGCCAAATCTCTGTACAATGTGTGCTCAAAGTTCTTTTGTCAACTTTTCACAAGCTAGCTCTCTGGAAAGAGAGAAATTCAGCTGAGAAAACACCTCCATATGAATGACAACTCTGGGAGGCATTTTCTTTATTAATGATTGATGACTGGTGTAGAATAGTCAAGATCATTGTGGGTGGTGCAATTCCTGGACAAGTATTCCAGGGTTGTATATAAAAAGCTACTGAGGCATTCTGATCAGTTCTATCTCAGAAGCCTCTAGGCCCATGCCTGAAGTGCATAGTGTATTGAGCAATAGGGACTTAGCTTCTATCTCTAATGGGGGCGGTTAACAAAGGGCTGTATAAATAGCCTGCAATGTTTTCGTGGTCCCTTGGACAAACCTGACTAACAACTCAAAAGAGAGCTTCTTGTGCCTGGTGTTAGATTTTTTGTTAGATGGTCTTTGGCTTATACCTTTAGGCCTCAACTCTACACAAAGCTGCTGTCAACTAGGGAATGTGCAGAATGGGACAAATAGTTTTTCCCAGGGAAGAGCATACCAATTGAGTATCCAGTACCAGATGGCCAGAACTAAAACATGCATACAATAACATCAAGCAGACTGAGCAGGTTATGTTAGGAATATGTATGTATATACATGAATACATATCCATGTCATAAGAACTAATGCTAACAAAGAGAGAAAAAATTTGAAGAGGTTTGGAGGGAGTAAATAGAGGAGCAAATGACATAATATAAATAATTTAGAAATAGAAAACTGAGTAAGCAATGATGAAGAGGCCAGTATGAAATGTTCCTCTGTAGTTTCGATTTCAGCTCTTGCCCTGCTTGGGAACATTAAGAAGATCACACACCATGAACAAATTGGTTTCATTCCAGGAATGCAAAGGTGGTTTACATATACACAACTTTAGATTTATAATCACCGTGTAAGCATCTCTGATCCTGTCTTTGAGAATGTCTCCAGAAGGATTAACTGAGCAGCAAAGAGTCATTCTGCATATGAACCACAATATACCATGAACTGGGATATCCAAAGAAAATGAAGAAAATAAGCTGAATATCAGCATTCATCTCTGTTTCTTGGTTGTGGACTCAATGTTACCAGTGGCTTCATAATCTTGCTACCAGGCCTTCCTCTCCATGATAGACTATACCCTCAAATACGAAAAATAATAAACCATTACTTGCTTCAGCTGTATTAGTCATGAATATTGTCATAACAATGGAAAAGTCAAGTCAAGTGTAATATACACAGCACATAAATAGACTTAAGGAAAAAATTACATGGTTATCTTAATAGATGCAGAAGAAGCCTTTGACAAAGTTCCATATACTTTCATGATAAATGCCACAAAGAAACTAGAAAAAGAAGGAGCATAACTCTATATAATAAAGGTTTATGAGAAAAATTGATGAAATATGAAAATCTGAAAACATTTCCTCTCAAATTAGGCATAACATAGGCATACCCACACTCACCAATGTTATTCAACACAGAACTCAAAGTCTTATCTGGAACAACTATGACAAGAGAAAGAAATTAAAACTATACAAACAGAACAGAGCCTAAAAATTCTTTCTATTTGCAGTTGACATAGTCCTACACTTGAAAGTTCCTAAAGACTCCACAAAAATCTTATAGTTCTGTAATCACTAAAAGTAATTTTACGGAGTATAAATACAGAAACAAGCTACAAAAGCAGGCAATCAAAGAGGAAAACCGCCCTCCCTCAGAACCTCTCAGTCTTTTTATGACATCATTATTTTATTTTTAAGTATTTTAAATTATTAATAAAATTCCTTTTATATACCCTCCACTATTCCCCCTCCCCCTTCTCCTATTTCCCTCATCTTTTCCCCACCTCCCCCAACCCCATCCTCTACCTATTTCTCAAACAGAGTAAGACCTACCTTGAAGAGTCAACAGAAGCTAACCTCTGTTGACCTCTTGCATTTTAGTATCTCCAGAACAAAAGCAAAAAATCTAGTAATCAACCTTAGTGAGGAGATAAAAAAAATTGTGACATAAAAGAAATATTTAAGAAGGCATTAGAAATCAGAAAGTCCTCCATACTCATGAGTTGGCAGAATTAATACTGTGAAATATATTACTGAAAACAATCTAGAAATTTAATATAATCACTATCAACATACCAATGTGAATCTCCATACAAGAAAATTGATTTCGAAAATGCATATGTAAGCAGAGAAAACTCCAAATATCCAAAGTAATTCTAAGCAGAAAGATGTCTGAGACACCACAAAATTATACTATAGAGTTCTAGAAATTTTATCATCCATAAAATTTATGTAATTTGCAAGAAAATTGATGAAATTGAGAAAAAAATCATACTGAGTGAAGGAACTCAGGCCCAGAAAGGCAAATGCTTCATGTTATCCTTTTATGTGGATGCTAGCCACTAATTTTGAACTTTATACTTTTGATTTGGAGGAACTATAGAAGCTAGGGAACTAGAAAGGGATCACTGAGGTGGGCATTGCATATATGTGCTTAGATATTCATATAAAAGTATTTAGTTGGAGTTGCCCTACATAGGGTATAGTCACCCAGAAGGCACAGGTTATCACATAAAACTCTCTGACCAAGGTATAGAATGATACCCCTTGAGCTGTTGCTTACATGTGTCCTAAAGAAACCCGCAAATAATTCAAGCTATTGTCACTGTTGTTATTGTTCTTGCTTGCCCACTAGAACATGACATCAATAGTCTATTGCATTATTAAGGGAAAGGACAGGGTGCTAGCACCAAAAGATATAAGAACAGTTGCTTCTCTTAAAGGCTTGAACTCTGAGTTTGGAGGTTCTCTTCCAATTTCTATCTGTGCAAGTGCTAGGAAACTACTGATATAGACTTGGTCCAAGGAGTTTAATATTGTAATTTTCACACACAGCCCAGGGATGGAGCTCACTGATTGTCACTAGAATTATGTTTGAAAGTAAAATACAATTAAGTAAAGAAAAAAAATGAAGTAAACTCAAACGGAAGGAACATCCACTAAATTGTCCTTACTTTACAAAGCTATTATGTCAATGAAATACAAAGAAAATATGAAGATTTTTGTCAGCCCCAAGACACTTAACACAAAGGTACAATTAAATAAAACATGAGATACTAGAATGTATCATTGGCTAGAAAACTGAGAAACTTTCTGTAAAGGACACTGCTGGAAAATTGGCTGCATTTAAATCACTGGTAAATCTCACCTAAGCAGTGAGTGTAAAATATTGTGTGTGTGATACGCTGTGAGCTCACAGTACACATTAGACTTTAAGTAATAATATGGTGTTGAGGATTTCTGGACCCATTATGAAATCGTTACCTATATATATTGCAAGCTTGAGATATTTAAGGAGGGGAAGGCAGAGAATGGTTATATATAACTGTGTACAGAAGTGGCAAAAGTACACCAAGGAGAAAGGTACACCATTCAATTACTGAGCTGCATGATAGATATCACCATGAAAGAGATAAGAGTTGGGATCATAATGGACACTGTGCTGGCTAGTTTTATGTCAACTTGATATAGGCATGAACCACTGGAGGGAAGGGAGCCTCAATTGCGAAAATGTCTCCATGAGACTGGGCATTAGACAAGCCTGGAGGTCGATTTTTAATTAGTGATTGATAGGGGATGAAAAAGGCCATTGTCAGATGGGCCAGTCCTAGGCTGATTTGCTGTGAGAAATCAAGCTGAGCAAGGCAGTGAGCAGCATCCCTCCAGGCCTCTGCATCAGTTCCTGCCTCCAGGTTCCTGCTCTGTTTGAGTTCCTGCTCTGACTTCCTTTGATGATGAACTGTGATGTGGAAATATAAGTCAAGTAAATAACCCTTTCTTCCTCAAGTTGCTTTCAGACATTGTGTTTCAACACAACAATAAATAAGACAAAATATGGTGGTTTAGAAAGCATTTGATTTCTCAGTGTTAGGTTATACTAGCATACAATTTGATGGTATAATAATTCATTATTTAACCTCCATGTACTTGTTTTGTGTACTTACCACAGAAAGTGAAAATGGGAGGGCAGTGGTATGACTGGCCTCAGATGTGGGAAATACTAGATTTGAATGAGAGACTTCACGATGCCTGCATGAAGAAGGAACTGATTTCTGTCCATCACATGAAAGGGCTGGAAGCACATGCTTCTGCAGAGGCTCAGGTGAGATTCCAACCCAGTAACAATCCTCCTCACCCTTGGGGAACCTAACCTGAGAGTTCAAGTAATCCATGGCAGACATCGGACCCATGGAGCCCCAAAAGAAATGGGTGCTATTTAAGGCCTTAAGTTGCAACTGAATTTTCATGTAGTTGTAGAAAAGTAAGAAAGGGCCATTTCTATTATTGCTGTATTGAATATACCATAGTTAGAGTAATTCTGTGAACTACCTAATCTGATGAAGAGAATGATGGACTAATTTTGGCTCAGGCATAACCATGTTTGACTCTCTAAGCTATAAATTCACACCAATACTGCCAAAAGCAGTGTGGGAAATTCTCAATATTGTGTATGGAGATTAATTGCAATATATAACAATGAACAGGCAACATGAAGATGGGCCCATAATTGATGGGGAGGCCTGGGATGGCAGAAGTGACTCTCAGGCCCTATCCTTTAAATGAGGTGGAGCTGGAAGTTCCATGGCCTCCTGTGGTAACAGAAGATAAGCAAAGCCAGAGAGAGAGAGAAACTTCAGGGATGTGACTGAATAGGAAGTTGGTGTGAGAGACATTCCCCAAGAGTCAAGGAGATAGGCTAGGCTCCAATACTAGCCAACCAAAATCCCAGTGTTCTAGAACTCATAATTTCTCTCTCTCTCTCTCTCTCTCTCTCTCTCTCTCTCTCTCTCTCTCTCTCTCTCATATTAATAAGCACTAGATTGATCAAACCATATACAAACCTTTAAAAAAAATGAATGGATTAACATCTGAATTCGTGTCTTTCTGCACTATGAAAGATGCATATGGTCTCAATGTTCACATACTCCATGTGAACCAAATAGACTGCATCGAAGTCCATGGTACAAAGGGAAATTCCTCCAGCAATTCTCCGCTAAGGATGGGTTTTGGTCTGGACATATGACGAAGGCATGGGTTGGCTAGGGACTCCTTTTAGACATTGACCTTTGATACTTAAGGAGGTGAACTGGCAGATGCATCATTCATTATTGCTTCCTATAAAATTATTTAATCATTTTATGCTTCTATAACTTTATTTGAAAAGCATAGATGAGTTTCATAAGTACTTTCAAACATGTTTTAGAAACCAAAAAATTCTTAGAGAAGCTAACTTGAATTAAGTCAGTTATTCACTGGCAGCTGAAGCCGGTGAAAATTAGAATTATGCTAAATATAGAAATTCCTCTTGCTTCAGAGGTTCTGTTGAAGGCCCTGTGGTTGAAATGGTGTGGTGTCACCATTGAGGCCATATGCAGCTGTCATAGTGTGGAAAACTATGTATGCACATTCCATTAGACAGAGAAACCAACTGTGCAGCAAAGGACCTGTGCTCCTCCAATGCAGGCAGGACATGTATAAAGCAAGCATTCCATCTCTGTAACAGAACCAGAGGCGGTGCCCATTAAGGAATACAGTGGGAATCAGTGTGGACTTCAGCAGGCTTTGGCAATGAGGGGGGAGAGAGTGTTGAACAGGAGGAGATCCTGAGAGGCAGAAGATAAGGAGGAACCCCTGCATGGGCAGAGGAGCCAGAACAGCTGGAATGGGGCCATCATTGAGACATCACTGGGGGAAGCTGATGGGGACTTCCTGAGCTGGAGGCTTCCTGGGAAGTTATTCTACAAACCCCGGAATTAGACATCATGTACCTGTCTACAGCTGCTAGATACTGAAATGTAGCATAGGCTGCAAATCTTAGTGTTATCCCCCCCATATGCAAATGATGCTATCTTTTTCAAAGAGATTTTAAGATTGGACAAACGAACATAAAAGCAATACCGATTACAGCATAGAGGATGAGAACTGTCACTAAATATTGGTCTTGGGTTTATGTTGTTAGTAATAACAAGGCTTTTCTTTTGGTTTAATATTAGAAGTTGTTTTCTCATCCACAAAGCATCACATTATTCATAAAAGGTACAGAAGAGTCTCTGATTGCACACTGTGATTCACCCAGCAATCACATCAGGAGTGCTGGGGTCTTTTGTGTTTCAGCCATTGTATCCCTGGTACAATGTATCCAGATACAATGCCTCCCTAATTTGCTGAATTACCTACTGGGGACTCACTACACAGCCACTGCAACTGCTGAAGGAGATAAAGGTGTATATGGCACACACAGAGAACATGGGGCTGTGGATGTTGATACGGAAAGCACCCCCCCCACACACACACACCTTCTTGTGTGAAAAGGCCTAAGGAGAGCAGCCTCAGTTTTAAGGAAACATCATTTCTTGCAACTCACAGACTCAAGAGGAAAGATTTTTTGGGAGCCCTGGAGCTTTGTTCACAAATGGACTCACTCAATGTGTTTTGAGTCTTTGGTAGACACTAGGTCTCAGGGACCATGCTGGTTCACGGGAAGACAGGGTATGCTTCAGCACCAAGCCTTCCACTTCCTACCATGACTCAGATGAAGTGCCACAGGACCATTCTCTGGAGCTATGATAGTATAGAAGCCAAATGGATCTTTCAAATTCAAGGCCAGGGTTTGAAACTCAGTGTATGATGGGAGTAAAACAAGGTCCCCAAAGCCTCTTTGGAAGGGTGGGGTTTGGTTGGGGTCCAAAAGCCCCACTGACATCTTGCCTGTCATGCCTGGTCACAGGAGATGTCCCGTTCAGGCCACATATCACTTAGCGCTTGGAGACTCAGCTGGGGTCATTCTTGTAGATTCATGGACGTTTCTCTTGCACCAGGTATCTACTTCATTCCCAAATGCCCCCTTCCAATAGTCTCATTCAGTATTTATTCTTCCTCTCGATTCATCACCCACTCGATCTCTATATTTCTATCCCCACCCTCCCTCAATCCACCCACAAAATCTCTTCTAGTTCCCCTTCCCTGTGAGATCTGAGTGTCATCCCTTGGCATCTCCTTGTTACCTAGCCACTCTGACTTTGTGGATTGTAGCATGGCTGCTTTACATGTAATATCCACCTAAGAGAACATACCAGAAGTGGGTATGTGCTAACTCCCTGAGTTACCTCGCTCAGGATGATTTTTTTTTTTTTTAAATTCTCATACTGGGTTGCCTTGCTCAGAGTTAATAAAAGGTGAAATGCCCAGTCTTACTGCGATTGATATGCCATATTTGGTTGATACCTGCCCTTTTCTGAATATAAATGCAAGAGGATTGGGATATGCCAGAGGGAGGTGGCAGGAGGTGAGGACGGAGGGGAAACTGGGGCCAGGTTGTAAAATAAATAAAGTAATTTAAAAAGAGTTGGGTTTCATGAAGGGAGTTTCCCCATTTCATGTATGAGAGGCGTTAAAGGCAATGATAGGAGCTTCTCTGAGGAGCAAGACCACCCAATCAGCCAAATCCTGTTCTCGACTGGTTACAGAATCAGATAGCTTCTGATTTTCATTCCATTCCATTTTATCTTGCATGGGTAAATGGCCTTTCAAAGTGTGGAGTCACATGGCAAAGAGCCAATGGTGTTATTACTGCAAACGGTGAAAGCACTCGGAGGAGGCTTTTCATAGAAACAGACAACAGTACATGAAAGTGGAAAATACCTTTCAAAGAAGTCAGTGATTCTTACCAAAGTGAACTCTTTTCCCCAGGAAGACAGCCATGAGCATCATCAAGTAAACTACAGGCAACTTCAGCCCTGTACAAAAGTCGAAAGCACTTGGGTGATGCAAAGTGATTCCCAGACAGTGCAGGCCTACCTAAGAAGATATAGAGAGACATCGGGTGCCCCCAGAAGTCTAGAAGTCTGCACTGGAGAAGGAATGAGATAAATAAACCTTACAGAATTTTCAAAGGATGGTTAAAGTTTTGTGTTAATATTGGATCTGGGGTGCTGCTTCTAGCAAGAGGTTAGTGTGCTTAGACTGAACTCTGCAATCTTCAAATGAAAACCACCAGGCCAGTGCAATGGCTCACTAGGTAAAATGCTGGGGGCTCAAGAGTGAGGACCTGAGTTCTAATCCCCCACCAGCCATATAAAAGCCAGGTTGCAATCCTGGTTGTGAAAAGCCTGTCCCTAAAGTCTTAATGATGGGAGAGCAACAGAAGCGGTGGAGGAAGCAACCTTTGCCCACCTTGGGCCTACACCTGCTCAGAAAATACACACACACACACACACACAGACACACACAGACACACAGACACACACACACACACACACACACACACACACACACACATACCCCTTTCAAGGATCACCAACCCCCTGGATTCTCATCTGTGAGCAGGCCAGGAAAGGGTGCAGTGTGAAGATGGAGACTACAACAGGGAATCCAAGACTGTGTGGGAGTGCTGCTCCAGAAACATCTTGCAATGGGGTGGAAAGCAGGGCTGTAACAGGGAGTCCCAGGGTTCGACGATTGGGAAACTGAGGAACAGAGAGGCCAACAACAAAACGTGAACAGGGGTTGTGAGCAAGTATTTAAGGCCAGGGCTGGGCCAAGATGGTTGACAAGCCGCAGAAGAGAACCTGTTGGAGAAAGCAAGCTGCATGTGACTCAGCAAAGATCATTCTGGCAAGACTGCCATTGGTCATTCTGGTGACACCAGGCCTTGTGCCTATAAATAAGGCAAGTGCTGTTCATAATGGGAGAGGAAGATGACGCTGACCTCAACCCCGCTGCCTCCTGTGCCTTTCTGTGGGAGGCCCCAGCCCCCACTGCTGCCAAGTCTGGCCCGGACTCACACGTGGTGAGGACCCTGCGCAATGTCACAATGGGGTGCACCTCCAGGCCCAGGGAGAGCTAGAAGCTTCCCAGGCAGAGCGCTGCGAGGCGCCTGCGCAGTGGGCCCCCGGCATCGCGACTTGCGGGAGTCGGGAGACCCCCGCCTCCGCCCCTCTCCCTTCGCAGCGCGCGCGCGCACACGCGGGCCCGGTCACGAGCGCGCACTCGCCTCACCTCGCTCAACCCCTGCAGGGGCGGCGGGGCTTCCGAGCGAGCGCGCGAGCGCGGACCGGCAGGCGGGGACGGTGCACCGTCCACTCGGGGGCTGTGCGGAGGCGCGGGCTCCGGACTCCCGGCTAGCGGCGCCTCCAATCAGGCGGCGGGCTCGCGACCCTCGGCGCACCCGGCCAACGCTGCCCGCCCCGCCGGCTGACTGACGCGCCGGCTCGCCCCCGCCCCCGCGCCCGCCCCCGCCTAGTCTCCCCGGACTCGGGCTCGGGCTCCGCTCCACTCATCTCTTCGCCAAGCCTTCCCCTGCCCGCAGCAGATAGATCCTCGGCTGCGCGCCGGTGGCCGGCTGGGCAGCTGCGAGCGACCTCAGAGGCGGCGGCGGAGGCGGCAGCGGAGGCCCCGAGGATGAAGTGCAAGCCGAACCAGACGCGGACCTACGACCCCGAGGGCTTCAAGAAGCGCGCTGCGTGCCTGTGCTTCCGCAGCGAGCGCGAGGACGAGGTGCTGCTGGTGAGCAGCAGCCGCTACCCCGACCGCTGGATCGTGCCCGGTGGGGGCATGGAGCCCGAGGAGGAGCCGGACGGCGCGGCGGTGCGCGAGGTGTACGAGGAGGCGGGAGTCAAGGGGAAGTTGGGCCGGCTGCTGGGCGTCTTTGAGCAGAACCAGGACCGCAAGCACCGGACCTACGTCTTCGTGCTCACCGTCACCGAGCTGCTGGAGGATTGGGAAGATTCGGTCAGCATCGGCAGGAAGCGAGAGTGGTTCAAGATCGAAGATGCCATCAAGGTCCTCCAGTGCCACAAGCCCGTGCATGCCGAGTACCTGGAGAAACTGAAGCTGGGCGGCTCCCCGAGTAATGGAAACTCGGCCGCCCCGTGCCCACCGCCAGAGAGCGAGCCCTAGTATGTACCGCTCCCGTCCGCCCGCCCGCCCGCCCGCCCGCCCGCCCGCCCGGACTCCTGCCTGTGGCCTCCCCGCACTTGCCTCCTGCCTGCCAGGAGAGCACCTCTCCTGCCCTGTGCGCCCTGTGCACGGGCAGGAGGGAGGCTTCTTTTGTTTCCTTGGCAGGCAGACCTCTGAATCACGCTTGCAAACTGTCTAGGTTGCCAGGCGCTGTTTGCAGACAATTTGCACGTTTTTTCAGATGCTTTTCTAATCGCTTCTTGGTGACACTGTAAAAATCTTGCGGTCAGCCAGAGCTGCATGGGATTTCGTGAAAGGTGCCTTAACTGCTTGCCCTGCTCTTCATGGAGGGTGTGCGTATGTGTGTGTGTGTGTGTGTGTGTGTGTGTGTGTGTGTGTGCCTGTCTGTCTGCCCTGTGATCTTTTTGTTTGGCTGGTGTTTTCTCCTTCTTCTCCTTCTTTAAATACCCTTTACATTTGTTTGTGCGTGAGTGTACATACACGCTTTTGATGTGAAGCTTGTGGTCTGTTTCTTAGTGGAGGCCTTTAGAGTCCTACCAGCTGGTGGGGGAGGGGTGGCGGGGGCATCTTTTTATGTTTTCCCCCTTGTTTTCTCATTCGCAGGCTTCCCAGTGAATATGACTGGTCGGTATATTTCTGACAACGTTCTAAATGTATTCTAAAACCTGTAATAAATATACATGGACAGTGACACTAATTTAAGCATTTTATTTTATAGGTTGCCCTTACAAAATTTGGTCCACATAGAATTGAACACCATCCTACCCCCTTGGTTCTCTGTTACATAAATCCATCTAAGTAAAATATATGTAGTAAAAAAAAATTGATATTGTCAAAGAAATGAGTACAAACCTGCTTGCCATAATTATAGCTTTTATAAACCAAGCATGGAATTTGATATCCCAAATAGTGCTGAATTACTGCAGATACTTTTTTACTAATTATTGAGTGATCTAAATCACTGAATAGATGATATTCCCAGTAACCGCAGTCTAAAGAGTATACACCAATCCTATAGGAAATGGATTATTGTTTTATTTCTGTAATGTATACATAAAAATACCTCTCATCCAGATAATGCCAGGAATATGTTGGGGCTTTAACTACAGTAAAATAGTCTAGAGGTAATAATATACGATATCATATTTGGCATGTGAATTCTATTTGACTAATTTGAGGAGACTTGATTTATACAAATGTCAGTCTTGTTCTACAATCATACTTTGTTTCATTTAAAAGCATTTGACTAGAGTAGGACAGTTCACTGAGATTTTCCTTGGGATCCACAGAGATTGCTGATGCAATTTTCAACTTTCCAGAACTTCTCATTTCCGTAATGCAAGTAAAAAAAACAGCTATCACTTTTTAAATTGGTATCTATACAATTAAGTACCCTCCCTGAGGTTTATTCTAGAAAATAAATAAATGAAAGCCTCCAAATAATCTTGCCTTTTAATAGAATGATTCCAGAAAATTCAGATAAAATAGGTGAAATAGAGAGAAAGCAGATCCTGTCTATATTTTACATTCTTCAAAAGTTTGACACACGGGTGTGGTTTTTCTCTTTGGGGTGGTTACTTAGTGCCTATGCATTTTACATGTTGAGTGGAGTGAAGATGTACAGCTGAGTTTTTCAGTTCATCCCGTTTCCCCCATATCCAGTATACTGGTGAAAGGTAATTTAAGACTTTTACGGAAGAAGATAGGAGAATTTGTTTTCAGCATTCTGTCTTTAAAGGGCTGATGTTCCCTCCACTGGACAAGTGCCTATGCTTATCCTTTAAAAAGCTTGAAGTCAAAGTAATTTTGATATCCTCAATGCAGGAATAAGATGTACTAGCACCCTATGTTTTGTCAATCAGATTGGGTTTTTTGCAAGAAGGGCTGAACCATGGCTACACATAATTCCTGGGTATGGTTTCATTGGAAAGGACTGTTGTAAAGCTATTTAGAAGTGTCAGTTAAAGTAGAGGTGTGTAAGAACAAGAACAGGCAGCTGGTAAGATATCAGCAAGAGTCCCAGCGCTCCAGACACCCATGGTTTAACAGGCTCTGGATCTACAGTTGCTTCCATCCTCACTTCCCTTTACATGGAGCCCCTTTATAAGAGAGACTGTCTCCCTCGATAGATGTTAACTAGGGAGGGAGGTGAAAATGCTCAGACTGGATATATGCTAACAGCTAGCCAGGCTTTTTTCTTCTCAGATCTCTGGGGGGAAGCACCCATGGTAATTATGTTCCTAACTAACTGTTCGAATAGAATATGAACTCTTTGAGGACTAGAACCCAACCTGAATCCTGCATGTAAACACCATGGCCTCAAAACAGGGCTAAAATTTGGAGACGTTTGTCATGGACTCACACACTAGAAGTGGTTACAGGCATTGATTTTCTGATTTCCTTTTAAGCTTCATAACATACCTGGGAGAATTTATTTCCTTAGGCTCTCCTGTGCTTACAGTGGGACTACACTGGATCACTCACTGCAGGCCTTTCCCGTATAAAAGGGTTGATGAACCATACTAAACCCTCAGTAAATATTTGTTGTCTAGACTCTACAGGAATGGACAAACCAGTAAAACCTTATTAATCAGATTATCTTTTTTTAGGTGAATGGAATAAATGTTGTTCAGATTTACTTTGAAAGAATCAAGTATGTGAACCCAATGATGAATGGAATTGTGAAGCACAGGTGAGCTCTTTGACATCCCCAAGGACACAGCTCACCCTATGCTTCTGGACACTTCTTTCCTGTTATTAACAATGGCTATTCTTCAGGTTGTTGCACTACCACTCTATCTGTACAGAATTCTCTTTGGCACCTGTGGCCTTTTTGTGCTTTTGTCCGTATTTGCCCATCAGATATGACCTTGAATGCAAAGAACTTGCTTTCTTAGTCTTTTTATATATAGCATACATTACTTGATAAATGGTAGGCGTCACTGAATATTTGTTTAATATTTTGTAATGATAATGAATAGTAAAACCTCCCTCTTGTAATATCTCTAGCGTATATGTGGCTTTTGTATATCAGGTGTCACACAACTATTTCAAGGCAGCTGTGAGATAGTAGCGAAAAATCTTACTCATATGTCTGTGTTATCCCAGACATTATGTACCTCCTACATTTGCCAAAATTTTGAACCTAAATTCAGCTGTGCCTCTAGACATCATTTCTCCTCTATAGAAAATGCAGGAGACAGAAAAACAGTCTAATGTATATCAAACACAGATTCAAGGAATTCTGACTTCAAGAAAACACAGGACACATGTTCCAGTTTCTTCAGTATATAAGACACAAGGATGAAAGGAAGGGGTGGGTGGAGGTCAATAAACCTGTGGATTGAAAAAAGGCTTCCGGGTGTGATCAATAGTTGAATGGATCTTATTTGGATCCTGATTGGATCAGACTATAAGATGAATGAATTTATCAGACAACTAGAATATTTTGAGCATTGGCTGGATATTTTCACATTATTATACCGTTGTTATATTGGAAACAAGAATTTTTATCTGCATTCGAGTATTTACAGATGAAATTATATAATGTCTGGGATTTGCTTCAGAATACATCTAGATATTAAATACACTGGACATGCTCCAACAAGACTGGCCTTTAAGATTGTTGAAGCTGAACGATGATTAAATGATACTCATTATATATATTCATCTCTGCTTTTGTATGTTTGACATTTTTCCATAATAAAAAAGTTAATCAAAATCAATGGAAATGTGGAGTTCTTCTAATTAAGTCTAGTATATAATGCAGAGGGAAAAAAGGAGAACGGAAAAGTTTATAGATTGATTTTTAAATGTTGGCTCCAAGATACTTACTACTTCTGGTGCAAGATGTCAAATTCTCAGAAGTCAAAGAAGACATGCCCCAGAAGGGCTGGTTGCACCCTGAGTACAAACCAGTGCTTGGCGATTTGCTTTTACTTTGTCCCACTGAAATGGGAACAGTTAAACCATTATTTACAACTGTGGAATCACATTTTCTTCATCCAGTAGAATATTTTCATAAATCGTGGTTGTATTTACAACTATTGGAAAATAGTGGTCCTACTACGCTGAAAGAGGAGGTTATGACACCATTTGCATTCTGGTTCATACCAATGTGAAATCAAGGGACCGGGTCACTAGGAGATCCACATAATGCCTTTTTAGTAGTTTCTTGGGGGAACAAAACCCACTAGTAGTAGACTGCCCACTGCACATTGTGTCTAATATTCTAAGGGAAGGTAGGTAAATCAAGAAAACAGGATTCCTGACTGCCGGGGGTCACAGGACACATAAATGAAGATATAGGTCAAAATAACTAAAGATGCGCTTTTATTAACAGGGTCGGGTTCAGTCTTGACATTGTGAATAAGGAATGGGAAGGCAGTTCAAGCAGCACTGTAGTCTCCTGTCAGGGATGGTGATTTCCTTCCTAGGTGTGAAGAAATGTGAAGCTGCAGCTTTTTGTTCCTGATAGGCATTCCTAATCCCAAGGGAAAAGGGTTGTCTTGAATCAGCTGTTGTCCGGAAATGGGGAGATGGAAGTCCTACCCTAGAGGCCATGTTCACACAAGATGATTAGTGCTTTCAGTTACAAGGGCACCCTGTGAGAAGGCATCCTGATCTCCCTAAAAAATGCCCCACTTCCACTGGAAGTTGTTTTCTAATTCAGGTCAACTGATTTAAGGAGATTTAACATTTGGAGGCAAACAGGCCCATGGGGAGCATGAGGTAGTGGTATAATAGGGCTATGGAGCCTAAAAGCTGTGGCTCAAAGATGATCTGATCAGAGATTTTAATGGCCTCTGCCGAGTCACTTTACCCTCTAGTCTTCAGTTTTCCCATCTGTAAAATGCAACAGGTATTTATAGCCCTTACCTTTGCAAACCACTGCTACAGAGAAGGTTCTTAATCTTTTTCAGTACCAGTACCAGTACCAGTGTGTTCCTAGTACCCCACTGCTCGGTTAGGTCACAGTTTTTCCCACTCAACCTTATTTAACTGAACTCTAAGATCGCCTGGCTCTGAGACTGTAACAGGCTTTTCCCTTATTCCCAGAGTCTGGAACTTGGTACTCAAGGTACCTGTGAATTGCTTATGATACTAATGATTGCTTCAGCTAATGCCTGTCAAAAAAGCCCCAAACAAACAATACAAAACAACACCAGAACTTTACCAGAGATCTGCTTTTAGAAAATAAGAAGGCCGAGGCACTGTAAGAACACCATCATCTTGGACCACATTTTTCTTTATTCAGGAGAATATTATAATAAATCATGCCTTTATTTTCTCAGTTTCCTATTTCTAATGTATTTTCCTAACTTCTTAGCTTCATAACATATATTGTGTGATTTTTTCATTAGGTGCAAATTTGGCCCCTCAGGGCTAAGATAACTCAGTGAAGGCTTCCCAAATACAAATGATTGAAGGACATGGTATTTAGTAAATGTGCTGAATATTTAGTCAGCATAATAACTACTCTGTAGACACAAGTTTCCTAGTTATAGTAGTTTATTTTATAAGTGACATGGCAAGCAGAACATGTACTAACAAACTCCCACAACAATGCCAGGGTCTGGCTGATTGGATGCAGGAGCCACTTTTATGTAATCAATTTAGGATTTAAATTAACACTACAAAGAATGCCTCACAGGATTTATAGCTTCCTTGGTTCTTGTCTTATATATCCTAAAATACAAAGAACAATGGGATAAAAGTTGTAATATAAACTATGGGATACTCTGTTTCAGAGAAGCCACAGTGGAATGGGTTTGCATTATGTAGCTCTGAGGTCACATCAGAAATTTAGCTGAGTAACTGATTCACGGACCACCTTCCAGGGAAGTCACTTAACAGCTTTTCATCTTCTATCTTCGGATGGTTACTAGAAGTTTAGGACTCAGATTAGTTGCAGTGGCAAAGCTATGCCACCTGTGGGGCTATTTGAAGATACAGAATGAATTCCAATACACAATTTGCTTTTAATGATAAGGCTGATGTTACCACATCCACATCAACCAGGCATTTAAAGGTTCATTACTTACACAAAGTTGCTTTTGGGGGGCAGTAGGGGATGGAGTGGGGTGGGTTGTGGTGGGTGGGTGGGGGTTTGGAAACCTTTAAAGCTGTCCTGGAATTTCTAGAGAAGGGAAGGAGACACGTGGAATCTGTATTAGGCTTGTGTAGGTCTAGAGTAAGGGTTCCAATGCCCAGCTGACAGTTTGCATTATGCAGAACTCTGTTGATCATCAAGGGGAAGAGTAGTGCTAGGTTTTTTTTTCTTCTTCTTATAAGCATGAAGCAGAAGAAACATATGGTTTAAATGCTGCCATAAGTCAAGCATGTAAAAGATTTTATTATAATTTATTCTTGATCTTGGTAAATAAAATATTTGAACAGCACCATGCTTCCTTAATTTAACTTGGGACTAGATCAGCTAGGATAGTGGAAGTTTTATCAGGTGACTTGTATGGCTGAGGGTTGCAGTTTAGGGGGTAGGGTGCATTTAATTATCGTCATTACAGAAAATAAAGTCGTTCTAGAGCTCCATATTGTATAGTATATTCAGACAAAGGAAATGGAATTCCTTGACTTCAGCAATGCCTGGAACTCTGAAAACAAAAAGGCATGTCTTGATCCAGCTTTGATTTCTAATTAGGGCACCTGCAGCATTACCTGCAATATAAATTTAACTGTTCTGATCCTCAGGGTTAGCCTTTTTATTTTTAAGGGACATCCTGCTGAAGTGATGACAAGTTTTTGTGTGTTCATAATATGCTCCAAGTCCCATTTTCCTTCATTAAATAGAACCTAATAGGTCTCTAGGTAGAGAGTGAATTAGGAAAATTGGTGACATCATTCAGCACAGAATCTGACAAAGTACTGAGAACAGAAGTGTCCATTTTTACCTGCAACTCTGATGTCACAGGCCCCAGCATCTCAACTCAGTCCTATAGCAAAAGGTTTGATAGCTATGGTGACTTGAGGGGACAGACTCCAAAATCTAACCAAGCTTGTTTATGGAATATGATGTGCTAAGGATTTGGGAAAACTTCCGCGGGAAACACCAATATGGAGGCAGCAATAGTCCCTCTAAAAACAGCATGAGGTAGGTGGTTTTAGTTTTGCTTTTCTTCTTTGTATTATGCAGAAGACTATGGATAACAAATGGCCATCAGGGGCCAAAGGAGGCATGAGAGCAGGTTGTTAAAGCCTCTCCACTGGACTCTCTAGAAGTGTGGTATTAATAAGAGTGCCAGTAGTATTGGATTTGAGAATTGCCAGAGTGTTTGTTGAGATGATGAACTTTGCAAGTAATGCCGTAAATGTCACAGTAAGATTTGTAAGTGCCTACAAAACTCAAAAATGCCTAAAAGATGTTCATTTTAATGTGGGTGCTAAGAACATCAGTAGGTACTTTTGACAGTCCCAGGGAGAAAGAAGCTCTCAGTTTACCAAGTGATTATGAAATTTAAGCATTGTGTTACTTGTGCAACAAGGGCCCCTCCTTTTCTTATGACCTGTATTTTTGAATATTTGTACAGTCAGTAATATTTTAGGTTGGTTTTCCATGGTTTTTGCAAGCATAGATCAAAAGCAGTTTTAAATACTGCATCTATGGAGCTGGAGAGATGGCTCAACAGTTAAGAGCACTGGCTGCTCTACTAGAGGTCCTGAGTTCAATTCCCAGCAAGCACTTGGTGGCTCATAACCATCTCCAGGAGATTTGATGCCCACTTCTAGCATAAGGTGTATATGCAGATAAAGCACTCATACATAAAATAAATTAATCTTTAAAAAAAACTGCACAGGTATCAAATGTATACAGGGATTATTTTTTCTTGTCATGATTTCCTAGATTGCACACATAAGAAATACTTTTACATGGCATTTAGAGAGATTTTAAATGAATATTTTGTGTGTGTGTGTGTGTGTGTGTGTGTGTGTGTGTGTGTGTGTGTGTGTGTGATTGTATGTGATGCAAATAGCATGTCATTTTATATAAGGGTTTAAGGATGTGGGAATTGTGATACCTCAAGGGAAGGGGCAAATATTCTGGAACCAATCCACTATTGAAAGATAAATGTTTGGTCCAAGTATTTTTTTTAACAACAACAAAAAAAAACCAGGATCAGTTAAAAAGAGTATGTCACTGACATATTAGGCCTGTGCTTCTGAAGAAACTCAGATAGAATTATGTCTTACCCACAAAGTTACGTGAGATAGAAAGGCTGCCAAGCTGCTGTTTGAGTATCTCCTTTTGGCAGAAAGAGAAAACTGTGGCCAAAAGGCTGTTGATGGAGGCATTCAACAGCATGCAGTGAACACATTTATTTGAAATGACCACTGGACTGAATGATTAATTTACATGTTATACTTTACTCCCGGGCGTCTGAATGTGTGAGCCAAAGGCATTAAGACTGATAAACAAGAACATTCACTCACTCACTCATTCACTCCAGGTTAAAGAGCTAGATACATGGTGTAGTTAAGTGGAAAACCAGTTGGAACAATCACTTCTTTGCCTAAATAGGTCTTGTATAATGGTTTCAATCTTTAAAGGTCCTCTTTTAATATAAACTAGGGCATATCAATTATATAATTAAGGAAAGTTACCTATGGACTCCCATTTCTTAAAGCCATTGTATAAATGTGGACTATGTAATCTAATTTTGATTGATTGTCTAGTGAGTCAAACATCCGAAGGGATATCATCAGGGTCCTCATCAGTTTGTCTAGGTTTGAGTAGATGAAGTAAGGAGAGAGGTGAGATTTAAAGATTTACAGCAGAAATGGGTGTGGTAGCATGTACCTGTTAATCTCAGTACTAGGGAAACTCAGGCAGGAGGATGCTGAGGCCATCCTGGGCTGCAACAGTCTGTCTCAAGACATACAAATTAACAAAACAGAGCAGCTACCCCCCCAAATACCTGGGAGCAGTCAAAACTAACCAAAGAATGGTTGGAATCTTAGTGAGCCTCCGCATTAGCTACCTCAATGTAATTGTACTGCTGGTGCTTATACCACATCTGTTCTGTTTGCTTAGGTAAGAACTGCTTCATTAAGACAAGAATTAACAGAACTGTGACTTCTATTGAGTTAACTGAATCCATGTGGATGACAGGCCTTAGCTATAGAGTGGAAGGGGGTGTTAGTCATTTTTTTTTTTTTTTTTGCAAAAGATGTTTTCTCCTGACTATTTAGAGTTGCGTTCTTTCCACAGCCATGTAATTTATAGGCATTTAGAAGTACTCTACAATTTCTAAGGCTTCTAATTTATTAGGTCATTATATGCATTGATGCTCATCCTTGAAGGATCCCTTTTTCATGGGAGTTTCTATGGGTCAGAAACAGATTGGGGATCCTGTGCAATTTCTTGCATTGTTTATTTTCAAAGAAGCTGAGGCTTCATCACAAGTGTCCACTTACATCACTACCACATTTTTTTTCGTGATACAGGGCCAAACTCTGTATCCCAAGCTGGCCAGAAATTCTATATGCAGCTTAAGCTGGTCTACAACAATCATCCTGCCTCTGCCTCTTAAATGCTGGATTTACAGTCGTGAGCCAAAATGCCTGGCAAATCCACTGTTGTTAACTGTGTCATTTTTCCATAAGGTAAACATGCATGGTGCTGGAGAAGTATCTGAGAGCTTAGATATGATCTGAGAGAAAGAAAGAGAGAATGGGGGAGAGAGAAAGAAAGAAAGAATATGAGAGTGGGTCTGGCACTCTCATTTGAAACCTCTAAGATAACCCCCAGTGACACACTCCTCCAACAAGGCCACACCTCCTAAACCTTGCCAAACACAGCACTTAGGTACCAAATATTCAAACACAGGAGCCTTTGGGGGCCGTTCTCATTCAAACCACCACAGTCACTGTGTATTTTCTGGCCTCACCTTGGCAACAAATATGTGAATGACACAAATAATAAGAAAACAAAGACAAGGCCTAGAAATCATGGTAAACATAAAATGAGCTGCTTTTAAATAGGGTCAGTGTATTATTTATACACATGGAAGGTGTATAAGTCAAGGTTCTCTATAGTAACTGATCTCAGAATGAATCTGTATAAAGAGGATTTGTAGGAATGACTTACAGGTTTCAGTGTGGCTAATTCAACCATGGCTGGCTGTGAATGGAAATTCCAAGAATCCATTAGCTGCTCAATCCATGAGGATAGATATCTCAGCTGGTCTTCAGTATATTCTGGTATCCTGAAGGCTGTGATTCCAGAGAAGGAATAGCTGTGTTAGCAATGGGAGGGCAAGCAGGCAATGAGCAAAGTTTCCTTCTTCTATGTCCTTATATAGACTTCCAGTAGAAGGTATGGCAAGGTGTCTGTTCCTAACTCAAACATCAGGACTAGAAGTCAAACCAAGCTTAAAAAACAAACAGACAAACAAAAACCCCTCACAGAATGCCCTCCATTTCTAGATTATAGGTCATTCCAGATGTAGTCAAGCTGTAGGGGATTATGTTGTTCCATTGTAAATAATTGTCCATCCCACTGGTTTAATAAAAATTGCTGATTGGCCAAAGGCAGACAGGAAGTGTGGGTGGGGCTAACAGACTAAGAAATCTCTGGGAACAGGAAGAACAGAGCAGAAGTGCCACAGAAACTCCAGAGTTGCCAGACAAGCCAGAAGATGCAGAGGACAACTATGCTGCTCTGAGAAAAGGTAACGGGCTGCATGGCTGAACAAGAGAAGAGAAGAGTCATGGGTTAGTTTAAGGGTAAAGAGTTGGCAAGTTATATGTCTGGGCCTTAGGCTGATCAGTCTAAAATTAATGTAATTGTCTGTGTGTCTCTATGGGTCTGTGGGTCTGGGGGCCTAAACCTTGAGGCTAAGCCCGAAAGTCAGGGACAGAAACCTCCTACTACACCAAGCTGACAACTAGGAATAGCCATCACAGAAAATGAAATGACTATTTCAGCCAAAGTTGTTAACTCCCTGGGATCTTTATCTCACTTACCAAAAAGATGACACCAGAACAAAGGGACCAAGAGATGACAACACAAGTTGTGGGGTAGTTTGTTGCTGAAGAGTCAAGCATAGATGACAGCTTTGTCATCTTAAAACTTCACAGTTTTATCCTCAGATGCCAAGAACTGATATTCTCCTTCTAACCCTCTCTAGATCAGGAAAGAGATCAGTAAACTCTTTGACAACATCCCTCAAAAAGAGATAGGGTAGGTCTCACATTGCTTGTGTTTAGATCACATAGCCTTCTTCTGCAACTTGGATTAGCTGTGACTCAGGCCTTTGCCTATGTGGGAGCATCCACAGGTATGGTGATACAATGAAAGAACCATTCTCCTCTGGGTAAAAATCTAAGAAGCCAGGCCAGGGGCAGGCTCAACTGGTGGAGTGCTCGTGTTAGAAGCATGAGGATCTGAGCTTAACTCCTAGAATCCGTGCCTAATAGAGTGGCACATACTTGTATTCACAGCACTAGGTACATGAAGACAGGAAAATGTAAGGCTCACTGGCCAGCCAGTCTAGCCTAACTGATGAGCTCCAAGCCAGTATTAAAGGTCTTCTGTCAAAAGCTTTTGATGACATTCCCAAGGATGACACCTGAGGAGGTAGTATTCCAACCTCTGCAGGTATATCCACACATGTACACATGTACCTGAACCAACAGATGCAAGCTATTTCCATAGCTTTCCATTTATAATAGGATACATTTCCTTTGACTACTCATTCTCAATGTATGTTGATGCCTCCTTTCTCTTCTGACATTTCATTCTGTATACATTTCAATTTAGCAATACAGTTCTTCATTTTGCATTTCTGTTAGTGATTTTTTTTCCTCAATAGACTGTGAGATCATCCAATGGAAAGGCTTCATTCCTTTGCTTTATTTTTTTTCAAATAGAGTTTCCATTATACCAATGAAATATGATAGACTTATCTGTCAAATTAAAATTCATTTGTGCCTTGACACTGACATGAAAAGTCATTATTCATACCAAGTTGCTATACATTTATTTTTCTCTGTGTCTCATGACATTAGTGTATTGAGGGTAAGGAAAATTTTGTTATGCAACTGTGAAGTATCTGATGACTGGAAACTGACCTTATTTTTCTTTGTCTAGTCTCTCAGTAGCTATGCATGTTCTCAGTGCATGCTAAAATGTTAAGCAGCAATTCTACCATATTAGGAATACAGTCATCCTTAGGGCACTTGCTTTGTCTATATGTGACCTATACTTAATATTTTCAAAATTAAATCAACGTATCTCTAAAATCAAATTCTTTGGAAGTTGAATAATATTATTAAATAAACATAAATTAAGACGTTAATATTTCGGTACCTATCCCCAGGCCCAGAACCCTTTCAAAGAAAATATCCTCAACTCTATAAACATTTCAAGGACTCACACAAATCTTAGGACCTCACTCAGAGATAAAATGCTCCAATTCTAGAGCCATCCAATAGAACTAGTTCCTAAACAGGGAAGTGCTTTGCATTTCTGGTACCTCCGTGAGGCCAATGAAAGGCAAGAAAGAAAAAGAAATGAGCTAATTTTGATTTGATTTGGTTAAATTTGACTTTGTGACAGCAAGACATTCAGCTTTTTTTGATGTGAGAGTCTAGAAGGAAATCGGCAAGATAGTACTTCCTATAGAAAGACATATAGCTCTGTATCAAAATAACCCCAAAGAGAACCTACTGAATTATAAATGCCTTCTTTTTGGGCACACCTCTCCCAGAGAAATTCCCAACTAGGCACTCACATATACAGTGGTTATAAAAAAGAATATATATATCGGAAGAGAGGTGCAGAATTCCTCCCAAGGTTCGAAGACAAAATGGCCCCTAAGAAGGTACTTTAGATAAATAAACAGGAGTAAGAACGGAAGACTTATGAGAGAAGAAAGCTTATAGATCGAGCATGATTCAAAATCATTTTTAAAAAATTAGGCTTTCTGAAATAATCCAAGTGGGGCTTTAATTGTTTATAAGGCAGAAGCCTCTGTGAACACAGTACATGCACTAATCCCCCATGAAGGCACAAAACTTCAGGTAATTGACAGTAAACTTGTCTTTAACATGGAAATGATATTTTTTTTAAAAGACTGGATTGCACTGTGTAGCCCTGCCTCTCCCAGAACTCACTCTGCAGAGCAGGATGGCTTCAAAAGCACAGAGATCCACCTGCCTCTGCCCCCTGAGGGCTGGGGTCAAAGGTGTGTGCCATCACCACCTGGCCCTAGCTTGTATCTTATTACTGAAGGATGGAAAGGTTCTGAGAAAAAAAAGAGATAAGACACATAGGTAGAAAGAAAATGTACCCAAATTTTTAATGAAGAATTTCAAATGTGTTTTCTCTTTCAGACCTCAGAGAAAACTTTAAAGGAAAGAGTGTTGTCCTCATTGTATGGATGAAAAAGTTAAGACCCATACAGGGTGTTTATTTTTCTCCCAATCAAATCCACAGCTATTTTGTTACAGAGTAACAGTTCTTATGTTCCACCATGTGACCATTTTCTGTGGCCTTCTAATGTTCTTATTCGTTTCTTAGCCCATTCTTTCCTGACCCCTTAGATCTCTAGATGCACACTGATGAATCTCTAAAATATATTATAGACTTAGAAATACATATATGTGTTAAGTTGTTCTATATTGGGGCTTAGGATGCTTCCACACTTTGAATCTCTATGTAATGAACTGCAACTTAGTAGATAAGCTATCCAGATTCCAATTGAGGAGGACACTTTCATAACAGACTTGACTCTCAGACAGTCACAACAGATGAATGTCAGTCAGTGAGAAAGCCCACTGGTCATACCATGTTCCAAAAAGACAAATGCAGACTAACAACCAATTGATCTGTAGCTCACGTCCATTTTTCATACATGGTGCCTGCTCACATGGTGGAACATCTTTCCATGGACGTCTTCTGATTCTGACGGCTGTCTCATTAGTGAATCATTATTTTCACATTTTTAATTTGTCTTAACCTTTTAGGGAAATATCACTCATAATGTTTTTATGCCTTTCATGAATGAACGGAGAGAAAGAACTTTGCTTAAAAAGCTTCAGCTGCAGCTAGAAATATAAATGGTGAGCTTTCAGACAAAATACTTCCCCTGACAAACTCCTTAATCTGGTCATGTAAATGGATTTCACTTTGTTACTTCCCAGTATCTCTCTACCACACTGAAACCCTGATCTAGTCCCACTTAACCTTCTGATATCCTTAAAAGGTTTTCACTCCCATACTCAATACTTTATCAATTCACCTCCCTTCTATCTTTGATCTTTTCATACTAAGCATAAAAATATATTATACATTGCATGCTTTTGTTCATTTATTTTGTTCACAGAAGGGAAGGCTTCTAATTTCAATAGAAAAGAGGGTTGCATTTCTGTTATTTATGATAGCCTTATCATCAAGAACATAAGCATTATTGATAAGTGATTGTTAAGAAATAACTGGGCTGCACAAAGGCATGGACATATATTCCATACATATATTCTTGTCTGAACTCAAGAGAATATTAACAAGAATCAAAACAAGCTAGACTGTGAAGCCCAAAATCTAGAGAGATCAGTAGGATCAAGTTTCTGGCAATAGTGAAATGTTATGCCAAAAAGATCTACATAAGAAAATAGGTTCAGGATTCCTCTCTAGGCCCTCAGAGAAAATGGTCTCCAAAAGTCAGCATTATCAAGAGAAGGCACAGAGGACCTAGGAAAGCGAAGGAAACTTAGAGGTGGAGCATCATACAGATAATAAGATAGATATAGATACATAACACTGAAAATATGACAGTGTGGACATTTTCCAGAAATCCCCTGAACTTCTGTAATGTGTATCCTGCAATGGAAAAGTACAGGGAATCGGGGAGGCTGGTGAGAGCTGCCATTAGGCCTTCTACGCTGGCATAGTGTCAATGGAGCCCAGTGTGGAGTTGAAGTTTGACCCACATTTGATAAACAATAAGGCAGAATACAGTGGTTTGAGAAAGTGCTAATTGGCACTCCATTCCTACTAACCCCCAAATTGTGACGTCAGCAAGGCTCAATCCGAAGGAGAATTGCTTTTTCTTCCTGACAACTATTAAAATGGGATAGTTTTGCTATCCATGCATGCCACTCCGTTTACATTAATAGTGTAATTTCTACCTGCACACACTGGCAGTTCAGAAGAGTAAGAAAATGTGAGGCATGTCTTCAGAGCTAAGCAGAGAACAACATAAATCCAGCAGCAAGGATAAAGAAGATGATTGTGCTAAGCACTGATAATTCCTGCTCTGCTCTCTTCTCATCTTGTCTTGGATTATAAGAAGATTCACAATAGAATGAAGCTGAAAACGAGTCTGAATAAATAATGAATGGAAAACGATCAACCATAGGAAAAGGCCAACTGTGCGATGAAGGTTGAGAGAAATAACAGGGTCAAGAAAATCAGCATTGACTCTCCCCTGGTTGTAAGGTTTTATTCATAAAGCTAAACTGTTATGAATATGCCACGCTAGAAACACAGACTAACATGTTTACATCTTACCATAGTGTCAGGATTTAATGATGACAACTAATCCAATGGCAACAATTTCTCATGTAATCTGCCCACCTTAGTAGTGTGCCCAAATTAAAAAGCAGGTTCTTTATTCAAATTTTTATTACTACTAGTAAGCCTCATATTACACATCACTCAGCAATATAATATTATATATAAACATATATCAAATACATATATGTATATATGCATAAATATGGGTTAAAGAATATATACAAATTAAAGAGTCTGCAGCAGAGTTCAAGAGGTTTCAGAACGTGGATGAAGAAGCATCTGTATTAGTAAGATAAAAAAAACATGACAGGTGCTAGGATGGAGCAGTCAAATTCCAGTCTCAAAGCAAAGCTGCAGACTTCAGCTACAAAGTGAAAGATCAAACCTGGCCTGAAGTTGGAAACTGATCAAAAGAAGAAAATTGGGTGAAAGGTTAAAACAGGTAAACAGGTGGACAGATGGACAAGTGGGCAGGTGTACAGGTGGCAGTCTAGACTCCAGTAGGCAGTCTCAACATCAGGGGACCAAGACAAGAAGAAACTCCAGGAAACGTCAGAAAGTCCTCACACTTTGATATCATCTCCAGGCATCAAATGATATGTTTGTGCACATCCATATCATTGCAGTATTGGGTATCCATCACTTTAGGAAGTCAACATGAGGAAATTATATTTCCTTGCCTTATAAGTTCTTGGTTCTGAATTCCATGAAATAAAAATCATGCGTCCTATGGTCTTCATTTGGCACAATAAACTTTTAGGGTGGCTCCTTCTCTACTCCCAGGCACAAGTCACTTTTTAGTCTGTTTTGGATGGATGAGTGCCTGAGCAGTGATACAGTTTATGGCTGCACCTAGGGGCTACAGCCATCCTTCTTTATCAAAATAGAGCCAAAAGTCCCCTACGGCAGGGCACGGCTCTAAAAATCACTATAGAGTAACTTGGAGTAGGGCATGGCCTGATTTCAACAACAAAAATACTGAAATACTAAAATATCATACAATACACTGAATTTACAGATGTACATCTACTGTGTGTTAAAATTTTAGGGGCTCTGGCTATAGCTTAGTGACAAAACCCTTGCCAAGCATGATGCACAAGGCCTTAGGTTCTATAACTAGCTCCACAGAAACTTACTTCAAATGTATAAAGACACAGAAATGCTAACCATTCCATGTTGCTCCTTACATGTATACATGGAATAAATTATCATGCCGAGTACAACAAATATCCACAATCAAAACAATAAAATTCCCAAAATGATAATGCAGACCTAGTCTTACCAAATGGTATTACTATCTTTCCCATGCCATAGACCTTACACACATTGGATGTCTTAAGTAACAGATATCTATAGTCTCATGTTCTAGAGGATATAAGTCAAATATGAAGCTTTAAAACTTTAAAATATAAGAGAAAATAAATTGATATAACTGAAAAGAGCAATAAACAATTTATAATCATATTTGGCAAAGTTCAGTATTCTTCTCAACAACCTGAAAAGAGCAACAGTGTTATAGAGCAAGTTAACACTATAGGCTAATGGAATGTAACATAAATTTATAGGATACCTTATCCAGAAAATAAGAGCACACATCACTTTTCAAGAACCCTTTGAATATTCACCAAGATAAATTATATTCTGGGTCATGAAATTCCTTCACCTTAAAAGAATTACAACCATGTTGTGCTTCCCTCTACACCACCTTACTACAGTATCAGCAGGGCTTTGACATAAGAGCACTGGATAGAGCTTTGGCTTCATAGGTAATAGCCTGCTACCAAGTCTGATGGCCTGAATTTTATCCCTGGGCACTAAACAACTCACATTATTGAATTACAATTGAGAGGACACTTTTTCTTTGGTTCAGTGTTGCCTATTTATTCTCTTTTTAAAATTATTTTATTAATTTACTGTTTGACCATGGACTCTCCTCCTCTCCTCCAATCCCCTACCTCCTCCCACCCGTCACCCACTTCTCTGTTTCTGTTCAGAAATGGCAGGCCTCCCATGAGTATCAACAAATCGTGGAATACCAAGTTGCAGTAAGACTTAGCAGTTCTCCTGGGCAAGGCTACTCAGTAAGTACCCTTTGTGCATATGTGCATAGAGTCATTATAGCTCATTAATGGCCTTTCCCTTCCATACCCCTAGTAATTTGTACCATGAGCTTTTTACCATGTATTAGCCCAGCCCTCTGTTTCTTTTGATTAATACATTCATGGTATGTGTTTTCACACTATTACTTTTTCTCTGCCTTATTCACTATATATCAAATGTGTTTCTCATAAAGAATACATAATGTGGTCACTTTAAAATCCGTTCTGAAGGCTCTTTCTCTGGACCTGTCTGTAACATTTTTATTTCAAGAAGTAATGTGGTATGTACTGAAGTAGATATGTTGAAATGTTGATTCAGTATAATGTTATTTGAATGAAGAATCATTAGGGGAGTAATAAATGTTGAATTTATATCTAAGGCTGGGCCTAAATATGATAGGATTAGAGTCTTAATGAGAAAGTATTAAGAGATCACTATTTCCCATTTTAAACATTATCATGATAAACTACTGGGGAAGCCTTTTTCTTCACTTGCCTGGAAAAAAAAATACAGACTCTAACTAAGTTTTAGGTGAATGCAAATAAAATTTGTTGCAGGAGGTTTCTGGCCTTAACTTTTGGGCCTAACCTCAAGGTTTAGGCCCACAGACCACAGCCTCTCAGACACACAGACTCGCAGAGACATACAGATGCTTTCAGTAGTTTTAGGCTGAATCGGCCAAAGGCTCAGGCATATCACTTGTTAGCTGTCTACCCTTCATCTAACCCATGATTCTTCCTGTTCAGTCATGCGGTTTGGTACCTTTCTTTAGAGCAGCATAGTTGTCCTCTGCTTCTTCTGGCTTCTCTCTGGTGTTCTGCTGTGTGCTTCCTGTTCTCAGAGTTTTCTTAGTCTGTTAGCCCCGCCCACACTTCCTGCCTGCCTTTGGCCAATCAGTGGTTTTTTTTAAACCAGTGGGTGTGACAATTATTTACAATGTAACATCACAATCTCCTACATATCCCTTTTCTCTTTTTCAAACAAAAAAGACTCCAAATCTAATATTCTTTCCCCCCGTTATCTATAATAACTTATAAACAACACTGTAAATAAGCACAATTATCCATAATCCACATTTTGGGAATGTGGGCATCGTTCTCTAGGCTACTTCCAGTTGAATGAGGGCGTCGGCAATCTCATGGGAATCCAAAGAAAAATGTGGATTATGCACAAGTCTTTAGTGGAGTCTCAGTTATGACTATGTAGTATAGTATATCTCCTTTACAGATATAAACACAAACACAGGCATAGATACAGACAAATACGCACACACAAAACATACTAAAAAGCAAGAAATCCCACAATCTGAACAGATAATTCAAGCATTAAAGCCACTCTCCAATATGACACAAATAATGGAATTGGACAGAGAATTTAAAATAACTACATTTTTTGATTTCTGAGGCTAAGTGTTTTTTATGCACAACTTAAGAATGAGATTGTGACCTAGTTCTCTTGTTCTGATTCATATCAAATGACATGATCTCCAGTCCCATCCAAGTTACCTGAAGTAAAAGGCTTTAATATCTTGTGTATTTAAAGAGCCAACTGTTACTCCACTGTGAATATTTTCTGTATGTACTTTTTGGTAGATAAATACCAGCTGTTTCTGTATCCTGGCTGAAATAGCAGAGGTTGTGGAGAGTAGCTGAATGGTGATTTCTCCCTCATCACAAGATGCTACCTTGGACTTTGCCTCCAATGGCCATGGCCTTCTCTCATTCTTGCCTGAACCACATTCATTTACTTTTCCATGTTTTTCCTAAGTACTTTTAACACCACAAAAGACTATGTATTAGTTTTTCAGTTTTCTGTTTTAAGGTAATGGGTGCTGCATTAATGGGGACTAATTGGTTTTAACTCTATCACATATCATCTGTTATGGTTGCCATTGCAGTAGTGTGATGATTTAAATAAGAATGTCCTCCATAGGCTTGGGTATTTAAATAAGTGGTGCTCAGGTGGTAGTGCCATTGAATATTAACATTCCTGGTAAAACAAGAAGAACTATTCGAACAAACAGATACATCATTTTTGACAAAGAAGGAAAGAAACAGTAAAAACAAGGCAAATGTGACTCCTCAAAAGACCTTAAGTCAATTACTGACATCAAAAAATACTTAGAGGTAAATGCTAGACAAATATCTCAGGAGCTCATTAGTAAAATTAAAATTTACTGAAAAATAATACAAATAACAGATGATTTACCCAGAACATAAAGAAAAAGTAGAAGTAGAAGACAAAGTCAGAAAAGTGTATGAGAAAAAAATCAGCAACATGGAAGAAAAATGTAGAAAGAAACAGATTTAGGGAGAGAAATGGAAATGTTAGAAATGAATATCTTAATGCACCCGACTATTCATTGGAAACAATGAAAGCAAGAAGGTTCTGGTCAGATGTTATACAGACACTAAAAGAGCATGGCTGCCAATCCAGGCTACTATACCCAGCAAAACTATTAATCACCATAGATGGAGTAAACAAGGTATTTTATGACAAAACCAGATTTAAACAATGCATATCCACAAATCTGCCCCTACTAAAGGGAAAACTCCAACCTAACAGATACACACATGAAACCATAAACAATCAATAATCCCACAGAAGAAAAACCTAAAAGAAGGGAAATACACACAAGCTACCACCAAAAATAACAGGAAATAATAATCATTGGTCATTAATATACCTTAATATCAATGGACTCAATTCACCTATAAAGACAAACTCTAATAAGATGGATACAAAACCAGAAGCCATACTTTTGTTGCCTACAAGAAAAACACCTCAACTTCAAAGAGACATGGTCTCAGAGTAAACGGTAGAGAAAAGATTGTCCAATCAAATGGCCCTAAGGAACAAGCTGGTTCAGCCATCCTAATATGTAACAAAATAGATTTCAAACTAAGATCAATCAAAAGAGACCAGGACAGATATTACTTATTCTTTTCAAGAAAAATCCACCAAGATGAAGTCTCTATTTTGAATATTTATGCCCCCAACACAGGGGCACCTGTATATACAAAGGGAACACTACTAACGCTTAACCCTCACATCAAACCCCACACACTAATAGCGGGAGACTTCAATAGCCCACTTTCACCCTTGGATAGGTTAACCAGACAGAAACTCAACAGAGAAATAAGGGATCTAACAGATGTTATGATTCAAATGGACTTAATAGATATATACAGAACCTTCTACCCAAGCAGGAGGAAATATACATGTTTCTTAGAATCCCGTGGAACTTTCTCTAAAATTGACCACATACTCAGTCATAAATCAAATATCAATAGACAAAAAAACATGTGAATAACTCCTTGTATCATATTAGACCACCATGGCTTATAATAAGAGTTGAACAAAAACAAAAAGCACAGAAAGCCTACAAATTCATATAAACTGATTATGTCTCATCAGAACTACCTCTGGGCCAAAGAAGAACTTAAGAAAGAAATCAAAGACTTCCTAGAGTTCAAATAAACTAAAGGCACAAATATACCCAAAGTTATGGGACACAACAAAAGCAGTGTTAACAGGAAAACTCAAAGCACTAGATGCCTACATGAAAAACCTGAAGAAAACTCACACAAGAGACCTAACTGCACAGCTGAAGGCTGTAGAGCAATTAGAAGCAAACTCATCAAGAAGGTGTAGACTATAGGAAATAATCAAACTTGGGGCAGAAATCAATATAATAGAAACAAAGAGAACGATACAAAGAATCAATAAATCAGACAGTAGGTTCTTTAAGAAAGTCAACATGTTAGATAAACCATTATCCAAACTAACTAAAAAGCATAGAGAAAGAGTATTCAAATTAACAGAATCAGAAATGAAAAGGGGGAAATATCAACAAGCACCCAGGAAATCCAGAGAATTATCAGGTCATACTTTGAAAATACATATTCCACTAAGTAGGAAAATATAAAAGAAATGGAAAACTTTCTGGACAGGTACCACTTAGTAAAATTATATCAAGATGAGATTAAAGACCTAAACAGACCTAAAACCCCAAAGGAAATCAAAGCTGTTATTAAAAGTCTCCCAAATAAAAAAAGCCCAGGACCAGACAGTTTCAGTGCAGGATTCTACCAGACATTCAAAAAACTAATACGAATACTCCTCAAACTGTTCCATACAGTAGAAAGTGAAGGAACAATGCCAAACTCTATTTATGAGGCCACAATCATTCTGATTCCCAAGCCACGCAAAGACACAACAAAGAAAGGGAATTACAGACCATTCTCCCTCATGAACATTGATGCAAAAATACTCAATAAAATTCTGGCAAACCGAATTCAACTACATACGAAAAAATCATCCACTTTGATCAAAGAGGTGTCATCCCAGAGGTGTTGGGATGGTTCTACATAAATCAGGAATACAGGGAAAATATAATAAAGACAATATACAGCATGCCAACAGCCAACATCATTCTAAATGGAGAAACACTCAAAGCAATCCCACTGAAAAAAAGAACAAGACGAACTGTCCTCTCTCTCCTTATCTATTCAATACAGATCTTGAAGTTTTAGCTAAAGCAATAAGAGAACAAAAGGAGACTAAGGAGATACAAATTGGAAAGGAAGAAGTCAAACTATCTCTATTTGCAGATGATATGATCGTATACATTAGTGACTCCCAAAACTCAACCAGGGAACTGTTACTGTTGATAAACACCTTCAGCAATGTAGTAAGGTACAAGTTTAACTAAAAAAAAAAAAAATAACCCTCCTTTACACTAAGGATAAAAGGGCTGAAAAAGAAGTAAGGGAAACATAACCCTTTATAATAGCTGCAAATAGCATTAAATATCTTGGCATAACTCTAACCAAAGAAGCAGCAGACCTGTTTGACAAAAACTTTAAGTCACTGAAGGAAGAAATTGAAGAGGATATTGGAAAGTGGAAAGATCTGCCATGCTCCTGGACAGATAGGTCAATATAGTAAAAATGGCAGTTTTACCAAAAAAGTATCTACAGATTCAATTCAATCTCCATCGGATCCCAGCACAACTTTTCTACAGACCTTGAAAGAACAAGACTCAGCTTCATGTGGAATAACAGGAAACCCAGGATTGACAAAGCAATCCTGCCCAATATAAGAACTTCAGGAGGAATCACCATCCCTGACTGACTTCACGCTATAATATAGAGCTACAATAAAAAAAAAAAGTCTGGTACAGGCATAGAAACAGACTTGTGGATCAATGGAATCGAATTGAAGACCCGGACTTTAACCCACACACCTATAAACACCTGTTTTTTGACAAAGAGGCCAAAAAGATAGTATCTTCAACAAATGGTCTTGGCATAACTGGATGGTAGTATGCAGAAGAATGCAAATAGATCTATCCCTATCACCCTGCACAAAACTCAAACCCAAGTGGATCAAAGACCTTAACATAAACCCAGCTATACTGAACTTGATAGAAAAGAAATTAGGAAATACCCTCCAACGCATTGGTGCTGGTGACCACTTCCTAATTATAACACCAGTAGCACAGACACTAAGAACAACCATTAATAAGTGGGACCTCTGGAAACTGAGAAGCTTCTTTATGGCAAAGCCCACAGTCAATAAGACAAAATGACAGCCTACAGAATGGGAAAAGATCTTCACCAATCCTACATCTAAAAGAGGACTGATCTCGAAATATATAGAGAACTCAAGAAACTAGAGTCCCCAAGCCTCAATAACTCAATTCAGAAATGGGGTTCAGAGCTAAAAAGTGAATTCTCAGCAGAAGAATTTCAAATCAATGAAAGGCACCTAAAAAATTGCTCAAAATCTTCAGCCATCAAAGAAATGCAAATCCAAACAACTTTCAGATAACACCTTCCACCTCTCAGAATGGCTAAGAACAAATACACAGATGACTGCCTATGCTGGAGAGGATGCAGAGCAACTCCTCGATGGCTGGTGGGAGTGTAAACCTGTACAACCACTCTGGAATGCAGTATGGTGATTGCTCATGAAAATGGGATTCAATCTCCCTGAGGATCCAGCAATACCAGTTTTTGGCGTATACCCAAAGATGCACATTTGTATCCCAAAGGCATTAATCGACTATGTTCATAGTAGCCTAGCTATCCCTCAACCGAATAATGGACTAACACACTGTGGTACATCTACACAACAGAGTACTACCCAGTAGTTAAAAGAAAAAGAAAAAGAAAAGAAAAAGAGAGAGGACATCCTAAAATTTGCAGGCAAATGGATGGATTTGGAGAATATCCTCCTGAGGGAGGAATCACAATCCCAGAAAGATAGGCATGGAATGTACTCACTCATAAGTGGACTTTAGACAAAAAGCAAAGAATACCCAAGCTGCAAATAACAGCCCCTGAACAGCTTGTTATAGAAGGATCTTAAGAAAGACAGACATCCAGGGATTCCACAAGGAAGAGAAAACAGAGAAGATCATTTTAGCAAACTGGGATCATAACCGGCTGCAACTAAGAAGAGGTGGGAACAAATCATGAGCAAAGGAGATGGTGGAGTGAGAGGAGCAACAAAGAGGGAGAAAAAAGGAGATGGACATCTCCATAGAGGAAGCCACTGTGGGGTCAGATAGAGACAAGGTGCTAGGGAAACCTCCAAGAACTCATAGCATGTCACTGGCTAGGTCCCAAATGTAGGGGAGAGGGTGCCTATAAAGGACTTACCCTAGAATCAAATAAATAATCTCCCTAAATGTCGTCACAGAACCTACATGCAATAATGAATATAGGTGGAGGCAGAGATCCATGGCTGATCACTGGGCTAAGCTCCTGATCCAGCTGAGAACAGTGAAGGACAGTCTGTATGAGCAAGGGGATAGGGATTATGAGGAAAATTCCCACAGTGATGGCTCACTGGAGCTCTGGAGAGCTCACTGAATCAAGAACAGGCACTGGGGACTATTGGGGAAAGGAGCTAGACCCTCCAAGGTTAGGCAAGTGTCCATTGGCATGGGCAGTATGTGGAGCCTCTAGGGGTGAGATCAGACTGTGTTCCTGTGTGGGCTGGCACCTTGGAGCCCATTCCCTGCAGAGGAACACCTAACCCAGTCTTGCCTGGGGATGAGGAAAGCGGACTTTCCTGGAGCGGATGTGCCATGCCGAGCTGACCTACCTTGGGACTTCTTGCCCTTTTGTGTGAGGGGATTTCAAGGTGGTGAGGCAGGAGGCTGAAGGCTGACTGGGGGGTTGGGAGGAGGGAAGGGATGGGAAGCAGTGGGATACATGGATAAAAAGACATTTTTTATTAAAAAATAATAAAATGAACATACAAAAGAAAAGGTATTAAAAGAATTTAAGAGCCAGAGGCTATGGATAACTATAAGGCAACACTGTCTTTTGGACACAGCAGGGAAGCTGCACATATGACCTCATAGTTGCTATGGAAGTATTCATCAAGCCCTTCCAAGCTGAAGTCAAATCAAACCCAGCATGGAGAGCAGAGCTTGGCATGAAATCCCACCCTTTGCTGAGAAGTTATCACCAATTAACTCTTTCTAAGAGCTTTCTTTAAGAGCATTGGCTGTAGTAAATGGATCACACTTCAGCAGAACATCACATATCCAAGAACATATGGGCAGCACTGATTGGACATGATGAATTTAAAAAAATGACAAAGTTGTGTGTGGGGGTAAGGGTAGGATGGACCTTGGAGGAATTGAATATAATCAAAGCACATTGTATGAGATTATCATAGAACTAATACAAAATAAACAAACCAAAAAAGGCAAAAAAGATGGTTAGAAAGTTATAAGGAATGATAGTATTTTATACGAAATAGTACATATAATACATGTAACTATATTTATATAGTTTCAATGGACTTATCCCACTTGGGGTGATTTGCTCCTAGGAGTCAAAAATATCTGACAACACCCCCAGTACCAGGCATGAAAAACTTCCTTTTGTATTGTTCATCAGAGAAGTCCAATGGATCGCCCAACAATATAAGCCATTGCTGCTGCTTTTGGTGGCCTTTCAGAAGCTGAAGATAAGTTCCTATTGTTGAAGATGTCACACATTTTGGACAGGAGACTTTGAGAAATGGAGCTGTATCTGACCCAAAAGTTTCCTCCCTGAGGACTAGCTCTCATTGTATTTGAAGTGGCACATACGTTGCAAACAGAAGAAAATATTAAATAGTCTTCAACTTTAATGCCTATGAATCACAATAATGATCAGCACTGCAAGGTATCCCTAAACGTGAAGTAGTGGCACTTATATCTTGGCATTAAGCAACAGTTGTATAATTGGACTTAGAGCCTGCTCAACAAGAAAGAAATAATGCCCGGTACTGTAAATCAAGCAAACCATCCAGTTCTAGTGAGGCCACAGAGATTAGGGGAACACTGCAGTTTTCTTAAAGTCATAAAACTCCTGACTACATTTTAAATACTTACTCTTATTCCCAATACATGTGTGGCTCTCTCCTCAAAGTAGCTTGTTTTTTTTGTTTGTTTTGTTTTGTTTTTTGTTTTTTGTTTTTTGTTTTTTGTTTTTTTTTTAACTGTGAACAGAGTTCTGCCTGTATTTCTGCTTGCAGGCCAGAAGAGGGCACTCGATCTCACTACGGATAGTTGTGAGCCATCATGTGGCTGTTGAGAATTCAAGTCAGGACCTCTGAAAGAGCACTCAGTGCTCTTAACCACTGAACTGTCTCTCCAGCCTCCCTCAGTACCTTTAATTTTTGAAGCTGATAGAGATCACTATTGAAAAAAGATGCAGAGAATAGCTGACCATGGGATGCCTAGCCTCAGTTGATACATCTACAACAAAAGCCCTACACCTAAGATTCCGAAAACATCTTCAAAGCGGAGACACAAAAATTGTACGCGCCAAAAGACCAGGAAGTCGGCTGCAGGACTGTGCCTTCTATACGTGACGGAGTAGCTGCACCCAGAAAATCTCGACAAGCTACTTCAAAATGACCTGAATAGTGACAATACCAGTTCACATACCAAAAATGTTTTGTAAAGGGCCTCAAGGACATAACTGGACATTAATGGGAGAAGAGGCTTCCCTTTAAAGCTTGGAGAGGAGCTTCAGTAAGGGTGAGAATGAGAGAAACAGGAAGGCAGGAAGGGAGGGACGTGGAGTGAGACAGAGACAGGCAGACAGAGAATGAATGTGCTGCCCTGAGAGGGATGGTGAGGGGAGACTAGAACCCCCCCCCCCCCGATCTCTGGACCAATACCTAGACAGCAGCAAAAGCCTTTTGGAGGTGTTGAGAAGTTTGACATCAGAGGATTTAGGATAGCATACCTGGTAAGGAGGATGGAGTAGACACCTTAGAGTAAGAGCTTCCAAGTTACAGAACAGACTCCTGCTTAACTCTTGACTCAGAGAGAGATACAGAGCAGTATGGCCCAATTCTGGCTGAGGATCTGGCCTGAAAGTATAGGCTAATGTTCTAACAAAATGAGAAGGACCACAATAGCTAACGGCAATACAAAAGTCACAGTGCTCATCTTTGTTTTTAATTATTTTTTTTTTATTTTCTGTGCATGGCGTTTTGCCTGCATGTGTGAGGGTGTCAGATTCCCTGCAACTGGAGTTACAGACAGTTGTGAGCTGTCATGCAGGTGCTAGAAATTGAACCCAGGTCCTCCGGAAGAACAGCCAGCGCTTCACCTCTGAGCCATCTCTCCATTCCCCACAGATCCCATCGTTAAAGGGAATGAGGGCTAGTTTATTGTGGAACCATTTTGAATGACCGAATCATAGGCTCGGAACACAGGTTTAAGTTGCCCCAAATTTCAGTTACAATGTGCAAGCAGTTTCATAAAGTTTTATGGTATTTCCAAAGTAAGTCATAAATCAAGGAAAGTTTAAAAAAAAAACATTAATGAGTATATCAGAGGGGCAAGAATAGAGAGCTGCAGGAATCTTGTCTATAGGCCTAAGATGCTATCTGATTAAATTGCTAGCTTAAGGATTTTTAGAAGCTATTACTTTGCTAAGTTAATAGATCTTAAAAAAGTTTTCACTATTACTCACAGGATGTTCGCTCAGATACACAGGTGGGCAAGGCATGGCTGCCATGGAGTGGAGCGTTTTTTCACTATTAATCACATGTTTGCTCAGACACACAGGTGGGCAAGGAACAGCTGCTGTGGAGTGGAGAGTTTTTCACTATTAGTCACAAGATGGTCGCTCAGATACACAGGTGGGCCAGGAACAGCTGCCCTGGAGAACTAGAGTTGGCCCAAGGCAAGGTAATTAATTAGTGTGTGGACCTGCAACATTCCAGTCTCTCCACAGCACTGAAACTCTAATCAGTCAGTCAGTCTCAGCAGACACAGGTTCTTTTTGGGAGTTCTCTCAGTTTCCAGATTACCACATTTTGTGCTTTCAGGGAGCGATGCATTCTTTATATGCTATTAAAGTCTCTTCGAGGTAGGAAGTGCATTCCTAGGATCTGATGAGGATGGCTGAGAAATGGGGAAAATAACAGTCTTCAGGAGAGATGAATAGCTAGTAAAGATCATTAAGAAAGAAACTCTGGCCATCATGTGGCTCTCAATTTTTTTCTTATATTCTCTATATCTGATAGAACATTCACATGTGATAGATTCCCACACCTTAAAATTAAGAAACTAGGAACACCGCTTGGCCTAATGGAGTGAAAGTAGGTGAAGGAAACGTGTATCTAAAGAACAGGATTTACCTATTTTGAAAAGCTAGATTGACTATACATTTCCCAATGTGTTTTTACAGTTCCTTGTACACTATGAACTTTCGTATGTGCTCTTAAATGGATAGTAATGGGACTGTGACGAAATCACTGTAGTCGTATTCCCCGTCTTAGTAGTAAAATACAAATATTATATAGGTAATTTTTAACTCCCAGGTAATCATACTATAGGGCAAGATACATCAGTATTTAAGGGAAAAAACCCCTCCACATCATGAATGTTGTTATTAGAGACTGATGTATTTGTTTCATTTGGATGAGAACTGTTAGGTCAAATCTTTGGGTGTTTCTAGCTAGAAGAAATGGAATTAAAGTGTAATTTAAAACTCGATTTTTCGTGTGTTTTCAAAATTATGATAAATTGTATACAAAATCACAACACATACAACAAAACCTTTTAAATCCTAATTTTGAGTATGGTAAGGGTTTACAATAAGCATAGTCATAACAAAAAGTCATGATCAAATTAAAAGGGATAAAGCTTTTATTTGTAATGTCATTGACACCAAGATTAGTATTATTTTGTCATGTAGAGAAATATATAGGTGATGAATTGATAAATTAAATATTCTATCATAAACTATTTTAAAAATCTAATTACAAAACTCTGTAAGGAACATTACAAAGTGAGAGAAATGTTTAGTTACTCTGGGTAACATTGTCATTGATGGTGCGTGTCAGCCAGCATTGTCAAACTCTATATGAATATGCTTTCTGATAATGGCAGAAAAGTTGCCTTCTTAAATGTTGTAGTCTAGTTGAGCCTGAAGTACCAAGATACAGTCCTAGGAGGAAAGTTTGTAACTATAAATGTTTACATTTAAAAACTATCACACAGATCTCACATAAATAGTCTAATAATGAATCTTATGATCTAAAAAAAAGCAACAGGCAGAAATCCCATGATACACACAGAAAAAGCCATTGACAAATGTTCCTTGGTGATACAAGTCTCAAAGGAACATACTTTCAACATACAGTTGTTTGTATATGGCAAACCGATAGCAAACATTATACTAGCTAGGGAAAAACGCAAAGCATTTTCCTTAAAATCATAAACGACATGAAGAGAGAGACCCATTGTTATTCAATATAATGGTTGAAAGTCTTTGGTGGAGAAATAAGAAAATAGAAATAAATAGTCAGCATTAGGAAAGCAAGAAGTCAGTTATCCCAGTTTGAAGATATCATAATCCTATTATTGAGACCCTTAGTGGTCTATACAAACTTCCTACCAGGTTAACTCTATCATCGAAAGCATTGAAGAACACAATAGGAGATGGGAAAACTCGCATTTCACTTCTTTTCAGAATTAATATTGTGAAATAATTAATTATACTGCTGAAAGTCTAGAGATTAAAACCAATCGACATCAAAATGCAAATGATATTCTCCACCTTATTACAAAAACCAAATCTAAAATTTATGTCAAAGCACAAAGGACCTTGAATAACCTAAGAAAACCTAAGCAGAAAGAACAATGCTGCAAAGTATCAGAGAAAGTAATCGTAACACACTGAAGCCCAATGTACAAAAGTAGACACACAGACCAGTGAAGCAAAATACAGAACCAATAAATAAACCCATACAGTTATTGTCACCTAATCGTTGACAAAGATATTGAAAATATATACTAGCAAAAAGCCTTTGCAACAAGTTGTACTAGGAAATGCAGATATTCACATGGAAAAGAATGAAAATAGATTCCTATTTTCCCTCTCCGCAAACAACCAATTAAAGTGGATCAAAACCTAGGACCAGTATTTTTGAAACTACTTGAGGAAAAATGTAGTGGAACACAACTACAAATATGAGCATAAGCAAGGACTCTGTAAAAGGACTATTAATAGTGTGGCAAGTAACCCCTACATTAAAAAAAGCAGAGTGGATAAAATTAAAATGATTCTGTAAAGCAGAAGTAATAATCAACAGAAGAAACAAATAATCTGCAGAAGAAATATACAGCCTGCAAAATTGGGAAGCCATACATCTTACAGGGGATTAATAATTAAAATCTATAAAGGACCCTGAAATTTGTGTATCTTTTCCGTCTGTTGAGTTGCCTTGTTGAACTTCAATGTGATGGTTTTGCTTTGTGTGATTGGACTTTATTTTGTTATATTTTTGTTGCTAACTTTTAGAAGCCTGATCTTTCCTAATGAGAGACAGATCCCGGTAGGAAGGGAGGTAAGAAAGGACTGGGCTGAACAGACGGAGGGGAAGCTCTATTCAGGATATATTATGTGAGAAAAGAATCTGTATACAATGATAGGGAAACAGGAAAAACACAACAAAGACCCAGAAAGCAAAACAAAATAAAAAACTGTATATGACACTTGGAACTCGGTTCAGCAGTTAACGGAACTGGAGTTCAGGTCCAGCATCCATGTCCTGTTGCTGGCAACTGCCTGCAACTCCAGCTCTATAGGATATGATGACATCTTCTGGCTTCTGGGACACATTGTATTTACCTGCACATACTCACACATAGAATTTTAAAATAAAACGAAATTTTATAAAGTTTTTTTTTTTAAGCATAGATTTGTTTTTATTTTATGTGCATGAGTGTTCTGCCTGCATGAATGTATGTGTAGTATAGGTTTACCTAGTGCCTTTAGTGCCTTTTAAGGGACAGAAGAGGGTGTTGGCATCCCTGGAAATATACTTAGACGGTTGTGACCCGCCATGTGACTGGAAGGACCTGACCCTGTGTCTTCAGCAAGAGTGCCAAGTGCTCTTAACTGCTGAGCTATTTCTCTGACCCCAGAAATAAAAGTAATCTTTAAAAATATTTAAGAAAACCTATCATCTTATTAATAAATATGTTAATAAATTGAATCAGTTCCCAAGGAAGGAATACAAACACTGAAAAATATTTATACAACATTTAAATATCCTTAAACATCAGGAAAAGTAAATTAAAACTGCATTGAGGCCAAATTCCAAATGATTACAGTTTTGAGAAAGAACCCGTTTTTCTTTCTCAGCATCCCCAACTCAGGCAACAGAGGCTATACTAGAAGCTCAGCAGTGGAGACCTCACTCTGTTAGCTCCATTCCACCTACATCAATATTCCTTTGCTCATGACGGAAAGTGAAGAAGACTTTAGGCCGCCACCTACACCCAAGAAAGCCAGCCTCCCTATCGTTTTTATACAGCACTTACATCTTAGATACTGACTATTCTCGGCTATAAGGCTCCAGACCTGAGTCCACGATTATAAAAATACCAAAGAGAGGCAAGAAGGGAAACGAAATATAATTTCAAAGTAATATTTATTTACTAAATACATATTGGAAATTGAAATATTTTCAAATAGGATAAGGTCAGACAGAAAGACAGAAACATACACACACACAGAGAGACAGAGAGAGACAGAAAGATAGAAACAGTGAGAGAAAACAATAAAGATACAGAATATCTAAGGGAAAGAGTAATCCTTGAAAGCAATCAGAGAAAATTGGGACTTTGTTTTTGCATATGAAGCCCAGTAAGATTTACTCCTGATGTTCCCGAAGTAACAATGAATGGAAAAACAAGCCAGCAAATCCAGTGGGTTGATATGATCAAAGGATTCCATCTAAAATTAAAGAAAAAGGACATCTCTAACTAGAATCATCAATTAATCAAAGCAATATTTTGAGTGATGTCAAAATAAAAGCCATTGTTAATCCACGAAAACTGAAACCTTGTTAATAGTGGTCACAGAAGAAATACTCAAAGAAAGAGCTCAAGGTCAGATCTATGAAAATAAACAAAGAGTAATTGGATGGTGATTAATTTGATGTGTGAAAATGCCTAGATTAAAATTATTTCCAAGTGTGTCTGTAAGAATATTTCCAGATGAGCTTAGCACTCAAAGTCACAGAGAATGCAAAAGTTGCCTTCCTCATTGTGAGTAGGAATCATCTAGTCAGTTCAAAGACGGAACAGAACAAACCCTGACAGATAATTTACTTTCTCTGCCTGACTGCTCACCTAGGACATCATTCATCTGACCTTTACTTGTGCTTATGCCACAAACATTTCAGTTTTCAATACACAACCAATTTCCATGGATTGCCAACTTACAGAGGACAGATGGCCAAAGTCCAGAGAGCTGGGAATTTGAGGTGACTAACAGCCTGGTGATCTGAATTATCTGTTGGGTCAGATCATAACAAGCTCCTCCATCCAGGACCAAAAGTGGCTGGTAATCTAAGTGACTCTTACAGCCAGGGGCTCCCCGAGCTCCCACAGCCAGGACCAAAGACGCCTGATAGTCTAAACGACCCTTACACTATCTGTTTATCCAGGGGATTCCCCTAAGTTCCCACAACCAGAACAGGAGGTAGTTATAGCCCAAATGACCTTTACACTATCTATATGACTGAGACCAGGCCAGATCCTTCCCTAGGCCCTTAAGCTAGCACAGATGGCCTATTTCTGGAACATATCTTCTTGGAGGAAATGGCACATACCCTGAGTTGAGTTTCTATATAATTACACTTCCTTGTGCACTAAGAATTTACTCCACCAGGAAATGCTTTTCCAAATTATACTGTGTTACAATTTGTTGGGAATAAACTTCCTGGCCTCAGAATCCCTAAAGTCTTGATGCATGTTAATGAAGTCAATCTGAACAGAGGTTTTATTCTTACCTCTTCACAGTTCACTTCCCTGCTTGCCATGACCACCCTCAGGGTGCCCCTCATTATTAAATTAAAATATGCTCACAACTATATACCATGGTAAAAATAGCCACTGGTAGTTCATGACATGACCTGACAGAAGAAATATATTTCTTTACTTTTGCTGCTGTGATAAGACACCATGACCAAAAGGAACTTAGTGGAAAAAAATAATTTTGACTTATGGTTCCAGAGGAGTTCATAAAGGCTGGGGAGTCGTGGCAGGAGAAGGCCAGAGCAGAAAGCTAACAGTCCATACCATCAACTTCAAACACAAAGCAGAGAGAGAAAACTACAAGTGGGGTGAGGCTGTAAGCTCTCAAAGACCACTCCCAGTGATCTATTTCCTCTAACAAGGCTATACCTCCACCCTAAAAGTTCCATAAACTCTTCTAGCAGTGCTACTAACAGAGAAGCAAGTATTCAAACATGTGAGCCTATGTGGGACATTTCTCACTCCTAACTACTATATTCTACTTCCTGGCTCATGGCCAAGTCATTCTGAGAAGTGTATTTAGTCAACTCCAAAAGACTGCATTGTCTTTCACAGTCTCAATATTGCTGAAGAGGTTCATGGTAGAGACCTTTTCAGATTCAGGGTAATCTCATCTGCAACCCTCTCTAAAATGAAAAAAAGCAAATTTTATACTATCAATATAAAATGGCATAGAATATATATTCCAATTCCAAAGTAAAGGTATTAGAGAAGAGCTGGGAAATATTGCAGCAGAGTAAGACTGGATCCATGCCGGCAAATATCAACTCTTGCAGCTTCATGTCTGGTATTTACAACTTCAGTCCCCAAAGGCTTGGATGACTCAGTCACTTCTGCTCTGCTTGCTGCCTCTCATATACAACTTTCTCCTCAACTGATTCCACTCCATGTATGAGGCACCCTGTGGTTGATATTTCATGTGTTTTACAAAGTATTGGATCTCTACCCAACCCAAAATTCATATTCACACATCTCTGCAATGAACTCTCAGGGTCTCTATGGCCCTTCACACTGTCACAAGCTGCTGGGCCTCGGTGTCTCTCTGAGGCCACAGAGGAAGAATGCAACCCCCCCCCCAACCCTGGCTTTTACATCTTTTCTGCCTCCAAATCCCATACTGTATGGATGATGTTGACAGTTCATCTGACAGATTGGCATGGATTATTACTTCCTTGAGTCATATTAGTAGCAGCTTTCGTGTGCTAAAAATAATGTTTTCTAGGAATAAGAAATCCCTAGGATATATTGGAAGTTTGTCTGGATGAGAGCTTGTTACATTGTTCCAGTGCAGAGAAGGTAATCTCTCCTTTATGGTACCAATTTCCTGAGCAATTAAAGCCTCTCTCCAAAAAATTATTTTATTTAATTTTTTAACATACCCACCACTGTTCTCTCTCCCTCCCTTCTCCCAGTGTTTCCCCAGCTTCGCCCCTCCTCATCCTTCATCCATTCCTCTGAGAGGGTAAGGACAACCAGGGTGAGTTAATGCAGACTAGCTTATCAAGATGAGGTAGATTTGAGGTCCTCCCCCAAGTACCAAGTCTGAGAAAGGTGTTCCTCTGTGGGGAACGAGTTCCAAGAAGCCAGTTCATGCATCAGGAATACATTCTGGTCCCACTGCCAGAGGCCCCATAAACAGCCATTCAGCTGTCTCGACATTCAGAGGACCTCTTTGGTCCCATGCAGGTTCTCCAAATGTTAGTCCAGAGTCAGTAAGCTCGGGTCAGCTGTTTCTGTGGGTTTCCCCATCATGACCTGGACCCCTTTGCTCATATAATCCCTCCTCCTTCTCTTCACCTGGCTGGGAGCGAACTTAATGTAAAGCCTCCATTTCATAGTGTATATAAACTTAAACTCCACAGTGGTCTTTCTTCTCTCCAGACTGTATATTCTCTATCCCCTTCTGCTGTACTTGTTTTTATTCATTATGGACCTGCATAAGTATCAATAAAAACTGTGCTAAAGATTCAACATAATGCAATCTTGAGAGTCTCTTCATCAAAGGTACTAGTCAAATGATTTAGCCTCAGGAAAATTCTTAGGCTATAGGCAGAAGGTAGCTGGATTCTTTGCCAATATATCCCTCAGATGGCCTCTAGCAGAGTGGCTAATATTGTTCCCTTGTGTCTTAGTTACTTTCTTATCACTACGATAAAACACTGTGAGTAAAGCAAACTAAAGAAGGAAGGGTTGACTTACCTTACAGTTCCAGAGATAAGAGTCCTTACTACCTGATAGGGAAGCATTACAGCAAGCAAACCTGGTGGCTGGAGCAGAAGCTGAGAGCTTACAGAGCAAACTGCATCCAGAAAGAAAACAACAGCACACTGGGAATGGTATAATATTTCTGAAGCCACAAAGCTCACCCTGAGTGGTGTTCTTCCTCCAGCAAGGCCACATCTCCTAAGCCACCCAAAATGCATCATCAATTGGAGGCCAAGTATTCACATGTCTGAGAATACGAGACTATGGAACGGATCTCGAACCACCACAGCCTCAGAAACGTTTTGAACTGGGCGACCACAGTCCATACTGTTCTCAGAACTACTGTATTCCGGATTCCTATTAGAAGGATCCATTAAGGATTCAATTACTATTTATGTTCTAAGTTCAAAAGTTTTCCACACCTCTTCCCACAAAAGAATGGCCATGTAGGTATATGAGTGTGTATACATATGTATTATATATAGACTATGTGTGTGTGTGTGTGTTTGTGTGTGTGCACATATTCTCAAAGCCCAAACTCAATGATACACTTTATCCAGCACGGCTATACCTCCTAGAAGTTCCATAAGCTCTCCACACAGTGCCACCAACACTGTGTTCAAATATGTGAGCCAATGAAGGTCATTTATCATTCAAAGCATCATAGAGATAAAAAATCTGTATTATATGTATAGATGTAAGGAAAAACTGAGCAGGAACATGTATATGATACCTTTGAATATTTCTGAAAAACTAATTAATATAATGAGGCTGATTTGACATTTGTAATAATATTTGACAAAGTGGTAAATAAATGAGATAAATTCCCAAGTGAAATACTGCATAAATATTCTAAGATTTTTTACTTGTCCTCTTAAGGAGACCCATATCACCTTTGTCAAAAGGCTGAGATTGCTATCTAACACAAAGACTTCATTCTGAAACTGAAATGCAGATTCCTGTTCTGGAATTCTGCTACAGTGGGAGTTGTGCTGGGTAGTTCTTTGTCAACGCTACATAAACAAGAGTCATTGGGGAACAGAGAACATCCAATGAGAAGATAACCTCCCTGGATTGTCCTGAGGACATTTTCATAACTAGTGACTGATGTGGGGTATTCATAGTGGGTATCATCACCGCTGAGTAGTTGTCTTAAGATGTGTAAGGAAGTGAGCTGAGCAAGCCAGTAAGCAGCACACCTCTATGGCATCCACAGCAGCTCCTGCATCCAGGTTACTGTCCTGACTTCCTTCAGTGATGGAGTTGATCCAGAAGCGAAAGTGAAATAAATCCTTTCCCTCCCAAGTTGCTTATGGCCATGGTGCTTTATTACAGTAAAGGAAACTGTAACTAAGACAGGGCACTAACTGGGAAAAATGGGGTTCTGTTAGTTGGAATGAGGGATCACATGGGCAAATGCTTATAAAGGTTAAAGATTTTGAACTCTTGCATTCTAACAAGGCTGCTCTATCAGCATTAGCTTTCATCTAACCCAGCTTCCTCAGTTTCCTTTCAGCAGAGGGGTAATCCTTATGGTCTTCATTGTCTAAAGAAATTATAATCTCCTCTCTTCAGGAGACTGTCATGAAAGACAATGCCAATTCTTCTTAAACCCCATCCCAGTCACTCTCCTTGCTTCTAGGCTTATCATTAGACCAATATTTCTGCTCTCTAAAGGTAAGGCATCAAATAGGTGCTACAGTACTCCAAGAGATAAAGCCTCTGTGGAGGATGTGTGAGAACACTTAACAACAGTGTGATATAAACAAGGCATGGTAATACCTGGCTGCAAACTCAGCCCTTAGGAGCTGGAGGAAGAATTGTGAATTCAAAGCCAGACGGGGCTGCACAGCAAAGCTAGATCTCAAATATAACAGAACCATCACAAACGAAAGTGTGGGATAGTGGTGGCAAATACATACATGTGGATGGATCAGATGAATTCAGGGATATACACTTACTTAGCACAAGCATTGCATTTAATGTAGACTCAGAGTAAGGAGTTTAACTGTTTCCCTGATTGGCTGGAACATGAACCAAAAGGTGTCCCACACAAAGACAGCTGGGAATGTCAGGTCTTTCTTGGATCAGTATAGAGGAAAGTATAACATTTTCTAACACTGTGAGAAATCGTGAGAAAAACAAAAAACAGTTGTATCAGTTACCGTGGTATGGCTGAAACAGGATACCTGATAGAAACATCTTAGGGAATGAAATTTTGGCTTACACTTTAAGAGGTATATCATGATAGATAAGGTATGATGGAGTAGCTCAGTTCATGACAGAGGTAGCAGACAAGGAAGCAGGAAAGGGCAACTAGAGTCCGCCTGTAACCTTCATAACCCACCCCAATAACCTATTTCCAGCATTCAGGCTTCTCCTACTAAAAGTTCCATGCTCAAAATGCTACTGCTTGCTAGGGAACAATATACAGGGCACAATCCTCCGAAGAACATTCAAATTTCAACAGTAATACTATCTTCAAAAACACCTATCATCTTTTTCTCTAGAAGCCAGATATTACAATGGAAATTGCAGTTGGGGAGTCAGGAAATGTAAATACAATGAGAATAATTGGGTCTCAGGACGGTAGCTTCTGGAAGCAGCACTCAGCCATCAAATATAAGTTAAGCAGGGTCAATATAATGGCTATCAGAATCAAAGCAGCCATCAGGGTCGTTAGAGCCACACAAAATCCAATGTTGGCCATATCACCTGTCATTTATAATATCACTTTATTTCAGAACAGGTTTGGTAATTACTTGGGCAAAAGATCACATGGTAATATCAGATGATGTCAGCTTGCAAAGAAATACCCGTATATGAATGTTCGTAGAAGCAATAAAAAAAAATAGGGAAAATGAAGAAACAACCCATATATTCACTGACTGGTGAATGCGTCAACTAAATGTGATCTAGCCATATAACAGGATGCCATTTAAAATAAAAATCGAGAGTTCCAAAAATCTTTCCCTCTCTACACATTGTCCAGTTGTGGGTTTTTGTGTTAGTTTCTGTCTGCTATGAGAGGAAGGGCTGACAATGACTGAGAGAGATTCTATGGTTACAGCAGAATATCAATAGAGTCATCTTATTGCCATGTTCCTCCGGCAGAGCAATGGTATGTGGCTTTCTCCTAGGTCTATGGCCGATCTAGTCTCGGGTTTGGGACTCCCTGAGCAGTGTCAGGCATGGGATGCAAAGAATGATCCTTAAATCCAATCAGAGAGCAGTTGGTTATGTCTGTCTGCAACGTTCCTGCCTGTTTCACCACTACATCCTGCAGGCAGATCATCAATGCAGATAGCAGGGTTTGTACCTGGGCTGGGGGTTACCCTTCCCCTCCAGTTGTGTGCAGAGCACCTTCTTGTTCCATGCACACTAGTCAGGAGTGGTGAAGTCTCAGTCCCAAATGAGGACCAGCAAACCCCTCCCCTCAGGGATCAAGGAACTAGGCTTAAAGGCCTAAACTGGGTGAGCACCAGGCCAATGATACCCCGTCTCAACAAAAAGAGGATGGTATTCTTGAGGAACAACACTCTTGAGGAACAACCTCTGACCTATATCTATACGTAGAGCTGATCACACAGTTGAAAGCAGAACTGTGGGTATTGGAGGCTATGAAGGTACCAGTAGGTGGGATGGATACACAAAACTTAGATATTGTAAAGCAAAGCACATAGGTTGGCAAAAAGTTCTAATATCTCACTGCATAGTGGAATAATTATAGTATATAACAATTAATTATTTATTTCAATATAAGGAGCATTTCAAAACAGAATAAATATAATACCCTGATTTGATCATTATATACATCTATGTACATTTAAAAATTAAAATACCATAACTCCTGAGTAAGTATAAATATTTCCAATTAAAAGTAAATGTAGTAGCTGGAGATGTTGTATCTCAGTTGTGAGGGTGTTTGTCAACTATGCAGGAAGCCTTAGGCTCAGTCCTCAGTACCCCATAAACCAGGACTGGCCACATAATTAGTTCCAGCCCAGCCTCAGATATATGAGCTCCTATCTCATACGAAAAGAAAGAAAGAGAGAAAAAAGAAAGAAAGAAAAAAAGACATTTATATAGATTAATAAATATGTAGTGAAAACAAACAGGGATTCTGAGTCATTACAATTTGGCTTCCTGGCTCTCTATATAAGGAAGCATATTACTGTCTTCATCAACCTTAGAATTCAAAGACAATTTAGCATGTTGTGTTAGTTTTATAGGTGAACCTAAGAAAGTATGGAAATTTTCCTGATTAGCATATGTGGTAGGGAAATATGTAAACATGTGTGTTGAGACATATGTCGGGATGTAAGGGGGATGTTGGGTATCCTTGGTCACACACTATCTAATTCCCTTGAGACAAGGTCTGTCATTGAATCTGGATCTCACTGTTTTGGGATAGAATGGTAGTCAGCAAGCCCCAGAGGGCCCTCCATATCCCCCCAACCCATAATGGAAGTTACAGGTATGTGTGGTCACCTCTAGCCCATCCTTTTTTCCAAGTGTGCTTGGGATATGAACAGAGGTCTTCTGGATTTCACAGCAAGTGCCCTCTTCCACTGAGATATTTCCCTGAAGTTCCTTATTTTGAAGTTATTGTCCCTCATGTATCCCAACTTAAAACACTACATTTCTGGATTTCTTTCTGTCTCCAAGATGTGCAAGTACTGATCTAAGAATTCCTTTATCATTTCACAATCTCTGGATTGCAAATATTAGAATGAGAAGTTGTAAAGTGTTGAGGACATCTCTCATTTTAAGAATAACTCCACATAGGGTGATAGAAAAGGGAGGTTTTCTTGTTGAGTTTTTGCTGCTAACCAAACACCAAAAAGTATCGAGCAAAAGCGTTTTGCATCCCAAAGACTAAAGTTTGCTAAGGAAAAAATCTAGTTCTGCTATAAAATCCCAAGGCTGTCTGGGTTCCCTTTTCTAGGAATGAGAAAAATCACTCCTATTAACCAAGCTTTCAGTTTTTGCTCATTTTTCTCATTTATGACTCAAAAAGGTTCTTCTAAAACACTCACAGTTATACAGAATTCTATAGTCGTCAAAGTCATATACAGAACATTGGCAAAGTCTTCATGAATCTACATACTTTAACAGCTACAGGTGTTAATGAAGAAAAAGGGGATATATATCTCCTCCAGGGTCCACCCTATGAGCTCAGGTGTCCTCCAGAAAGGCAGAACTGCTATGCTACTCTGAAGGGCTTGGCGGGAGGTGCAGCTAAACTCTATCCACTTTTATAAGATGGATTTCTCTCCAGGTGAGCATCTTTTCTCTCTATGTTCAACAATACCTCATAACCGTGCTGAAGCATGCATTGTATGCCATGGTCAGTGGTGGCATTAAGATTCCATATTAGCTTCCTATCATCACGGTGCCTGGAAAGATCAAGACAATGTTATTTTTATAGTCCTGTAAGGTGCTGAATGTATCCACGGGGCTCAGTTCCTTTCAGAGATTTTTGGCAAGAATCCTTTTTTCTTTTCTCTTTTTTTTAAAGCTTCTAGAAATTTTGCAAATTCTTTGGTTTGTGCTATTCTTCTAGGTAACCTATTCTTTTAATTGTACTACTTCCTTTTCATCACTGACCCTAATACAATACTGTTCATAAGCCACTTATGATTATATTATGCTTATCTTTTGAAATACTCCCATTGTCCGCAGGCACACTGAGATCAGGCTTCCCTCTATCTCATCTATCCAGAAACAATACATGACTCATGGGGATTGATGTAAAATGGGGAAATGGGGAGAGTGTTCAGTGTGGTAAGAGAGCTGGCCACTTAGGGCTGCATCTGAGAGCAGTGGTTCATTCCTAACCAGATACTCAAAATCCTGCCTCTGTGCAGACTATAAGGGAACAAAATCTCCGAAGGACTCCCTTATGAGTGGAAAGTCCTATTGAGCCCTTTCTACATATTCCATTTATTTTTATAAGTAGAAGCTTAGACAATATCTTCTGGGAAACTTTTGCTGTCTACCAACCTGAAGCCTGGGTCGGTGGCCCACTTACTGTCCTTACAAACCCTCTGTTTCTTTTGTCATACTCCTAGTATGTACCTCTTACATTTTAAAAGCACTTCAATATCATGATATCTCAGCACATTTCCATAATATTATCCACTGATATTTTACAAGAAGGGTTATTTAACGGACACCAAATGGTTAATTCCATTTCCTCCATGGTGTAATAATAGCTCAAATATCAATACAGTTTTTAATGTTAGCTGCTACTCAGAGTCTATTCCAAAGTTATGATTTGGACACAGTCAACCCCAACCTTGTGCTCTATGTTAAAAGCTTGGTCCTCAGTTGGTAGCAACTGGACACAGTCAACCCCAACCTTGTGCTCTATGTTAAAAACTTGGTCCTCAGTTGGTAGCAATAAATGGTGACTGAACCCTGAAGGTGCCAGCTCTATTGACAAGTTAATGAACTGACGAATTCAAAGCCAAACAGAATACTAGGAGTTAGGCCCTGGTTGAAGAAAGTAGTTCCCTGGAGGTGTACACCTTTGAAATGCTTTCCACCAGGTACTTAACCTGTCTGTTTCTCCTTCCTAGGCTCCAATTTTCTAAGCATCTCTGCTCCACTGTGCCCTTTCTATCCCGATGCTATGCCTCACCACAGGCCCCCAGAGATGAACCCAAGTGACCATGGACAAGAAAAACCCCTTATAATATGAACCAAAATAAATCTATCCTTTAAAAATCCATTTCCTTCAGGCCACTTGTCAGCTGTGCAAGAGTGATTCATATATCCACATACATATTTGGAAATCCGAGGGCACTCAATGATTTGAGAAATATTTTATAAAGAGTTCAGCCACATTCTCTCCTGATGTCACTTGGCCCTGAATATTTTACAGACACTTTCATTGCCTCAACTATTATATTCCCATTCTTTAGCCATCAAGGGCACAGACATTTCACTAGAGGTTTTAACCATTGTGTTATAACTGAAGACACAGACTGACTAAAAATCATTATAAATTTCAAGCTTATTCTTGTTAGAAATGTCATTCTCACTGGGCAGTGCTGGCATGGGCTTTTAATGCCAGCTCTGCAAAGAGAAGCAGGTGGGCTTCTGTGAGTTCTAGCCCCGTCTATTCTACAGAGTGAGTTCCAGGACAGGCTCCAAAGCTACACAGAGAAACCCTGTCTCAAAAGAAAAAGATGTCATTTTCCACCAACTTCTAGAGTATACTTGTTGTGTGATATGTTGCTTATGGAAATACAAACAAATGTTCACTCTCCTCAGAGAACCAGTGAAAAATGAGGTTGAGGATATGACTGGATTTTAACTCGGTGTGAGCCAATGAGTTTTCTTAGAGTTCCTTACAGGAACAGGAAGGAGTCAAAGATCGCTGCATCACTGAAAGACCAGCCCAGCATGGGCGACTAATCACAAAAGCTAAAACTTGTAGTACTCTCAACAGATTGGAGAATAATATCATCCAGGTGGCCCTGAGAGTGTTTCTCAGCGGTACTTGGTATCACTCATCTAAGGGAGAGGTGTAATGAATCTGGTCAGTTTGAAGGACTTCCTGAAGCCCTAGAATTGTTCACTTCCTGAGCCTAATGAGTTTCCCTGCTGGATGGAATATTTTACCTCCCTTTAGAATATACTAAGTCTTAAGAAGATTCCTCACAGAATATACTGTTTTACTTCCTTTGGAACACCCTGTGTCTTAATGAGCTGCCCTCCAGGGCATACAGTTTTAAATCAGAGAAAACTGCTACCCAACAGCTTTATTTTCAGTCACTTTGCTTTCAGGGGTGTGGGGGGGGCGTGTGGGGGGGGGCGTGTGGGTGTGGGGGTTGTGGGTGTGGGTGTGTGTGTATACAAATGGTACCAATGGAAATTGATCTGATTTTTTTTTTTTTAACAATGTGTGGCCTAGAGAGATGGCTCAGCAGTCAAGAACACTGGCTGCTGTTTTAGAGGACCCAAGTTTGATTCCACGCACCCAAATGGCGTCTCACAACCATGTTTAACTCCAACCACAGGGGATCCAATAACCTCATCTTGTCTCCTAAGCTGCCAGTCACACATGTAGTGTACCAATATATATGCTGGGAAAATAAATTTTTTTTAAATGTAAAAATTCATCCATATCAGAGGCTGCAATATATTTGGGATATTGTAAACTAGATGAACTAAACAATAAAATAACATAATGCTAAGTATAAATGATAATTTATAGAAACAACACTAGAATGCTTAGTATAATTCATAAGAAAATTTAAATAGTTATTTCAGTGCAAACTTAGAAACAAGGAAATCAATTTGAGATAAATATAATGATTACATAATGATAAAGAGAATAATTCCCACCGAAGATGTGATGAAGATGCTTGATCTGTATGTGCATAATACCCATATCAGAATTCAAGAAGGCAAAGCTAGAAGTGCTACAAAGGTCACTTGTCCATTTAGATCACTCAGCACCCTCCTATCAATAAGTGGCGTATCCAGTATACAGAAAATTAATAAAGGGTACAGGTACATCAAAGAGGATCCTCAATCAAGTTGGTTATTTGCCAGTTTTTGTTTGTTTGCTTGACATAGGGCTTCCCTCTGTAGCACGGACTTGTGTGCAACTCAATGCCTATAAGTCAGGTTGGCCTTAAACTTGTGGCCATCTTTTATTCTGCCTCTTGTCTTCTGAGTGTTGTGATTACTAGGGTAAGTCACCATGCCCAACTTTGAATTACTACTTATAATTTAATTGATCTAAGATTCAAAGAATATATACTATTTCCTATTAAATACGACTAAGATGACAGTGTTGGTTATAATACATGCTTTAACACTGAAAAAACTAGAAACCATACAAAGCATGATCTCAGGTCCTATCTGAATTAATAGTAAAAATCAATTAACAGCAATAATGAGCTCACAATATTCAGGATACAATAAAATATGATCAAAAATACATGAAAAATCTTAAATATGAAAAGTTTCAAAACATGTACAAACAAGATTAACTTCTATAAGTATGAATAGCCTATCCTAATTAAAGTAACACCTACTCTACCATATAAAGGTGCAATGACACATCATGAGGGGATAGGGAAACAGCACAGTCAGTGAAAAGATTAGTACATGTTCAGGAAGGCCTGAGTTTGATCCTCAGCATCCAAATAAAAGCTGTGTGTAGTAGTGCCCACTTAGAACTCCAGTGCTAGGAAGGCAGAGACAGGCCAGTCTAGAGGAGTTGGTGAACTCTAGATTCACTGAAAGAGACGCTGTCTCAAAAAACTTGGGACTAGGAATACAATCTAGTGTCTTGCTATGTCACAGGCAAGCCTTCTGCCCCTTAGGGACACTTACTAATATCATTTAAAAACCATAGCAAAACCTTCCGATTACAAATTCAATCAAAATTAGTAGTACATGCTTGTAGTCATACCACACAGGAGGTAGAAAATCAAGAGTTAAAGGTCAGCTGGACTTTATAGCAAATGCAAGGAAACTCGGGCTATACACAACCCTGCTATCAAACTACGTAAACAAGTAAAAACCCAGGTTAGTTACTTACATTATCTTTGTTGGCCAAGGTGTTCATGCCAGGATTATCAAACACGGATCCCACATTTCCATCCAATAGATGGTCAAACGTAAAAGAAACAACAACAGCAACAAACAAAGAAAGGTAGAAGGGTGAGGAGAAGTTACTAGGAAGCAATGAAAAGATGGAGAGTAGCTAGCTGTCTTCTATCAGTCCATTGCCCTTACCTCCTGAGCAGAGACAAACTAATGGAAACATTTCTTCTCTCCCTCACTTTGGTCCTAAAAGAGTTGCGTCTAGATCATTTAGCTCTAAATTTACTAATCTTAAAACTGTAAATCTTTCAACATCATTTTATCTAATAAATATGTGAGCAAACCACACTACCAGTTATCCTTTCGTCCAGACAGAACTGCCCATCATAGCAATTATTGCAAAGCTGGTGTACAGGCAGAACTTTTCAGATGACAGAAGTGTGGGCTTGCTTTTAGGATTTTTGACACTGATCAGTTTATTCTTACAATAAACAGGGCAGCATCAGGTAGGATTAAAATCCCAATGTTGGTAAGGATGGAGCTCATAATAATGAAAGCAAAATGTAAAAGTGTAATTCAGAAGTCGATCGGAGTGATATTTATTATGCTGGCAGTGAACTTTCATTCGTACTATTGAAAATAAAATTTCTAACAAAAGCTAAAAAACATCTTCCACTAGTCAATCTAAACAAGGAAGTGCAAGACCTCTGTAAAGAAAAGTTTAAAACAATATACAAAGATATTGAATATGACACAAGAAGACGGAATGATTCCCAAATATGCCAAAAAGAGCATGGAGAAAGAATAGTCTTACTTTTCTTTCTAAAAAAAAAAAAAATCTTTGTTCTTTGGCTCTTTTGAGGGTCCACCATCCAGCTCCCAAATAAATCACACACAGAGGCTTATAAATTCCTGGCCTTGGTGTGGCTTTTCTTCCATTATATCTTCCTTTTACTTCTCAGCTATTTCCTTTCTCTATCCCTATATATCTTTCTTTCTTCGTTGCTGCCTCCATGCTGCCTACCTAGGTGACTGGGTGGCTGGGTGGTTGGGTGGCTGGCCCCTGGAGTCCAACTCCTTCTCTTGCTCCTACATATCTCCAGTTCCTCCTTCTACTTATTCTCTCTGCCTACCAACCACATGGTTCTCGGGGCTTGCTATTGGCTGCTGAGCTCTTATTAGACCATCAGGTAATTTAGGCAGGCAAGTGACACAGCCTCACAGAGTTCAACATATGCAACATAAAAGAATGCAGCACATCTTTGCATCATTAAACAAATGTTCCACAGTGTAAACAAATGTAACACATCTTAAAATAACATTCTACAACAATAGTCTGTTGAATCCTCATTGCTGGAAAAACTTAACGTGTACATCTAGAAGAAACTAAGTCCAGGTCTCCCACCTTATACAAAATCAATTAAAATAGATGAAAAATTTTAGTGTAAGGCCAATAATGTCGAAACTAGTAGTGGAAAGCAGAACATTCTTCAACAGTTTGGAATAGGTGAAGGCTTTTTGACGAGTTTTTAACAGCTTGGGAAATAATATCAAGATCTGATAGATAATATGACCTCAAATTAAAAAGTTTTCACACATGCCTGGCATGAGAAATGTCTTTTGAGTTGTTGGTCAGGTTAGTTCAAGAGACTCTGAAAACATTATAGGCTATTGCCATTACCTTTTATGCTTCCCAAAGGTTGGAGGTGAGTACCCATTGCTGAGGACAGCTGATATTGGACACAGGACTGAGAGGAAGAGAGTTGGTTCTGACTTGAAAACTTCTTTCTTGTGGGATATTCACCATAACATCAATAGATACTATGCAAACTTCCAAGAAAGGGAAGCAATCGGTAGCTCTATCCATCTGGGATGCCCATGAATAGCAACAATGACCAGCATGGCAAGATAGCCCTAAAAGGTGCAATATTGGTACTCCCATCTGGGCAGGAACTAACAGCTGCCCTAAGACCCACTCCACAGGAAAGAAATCCTGCCTAGTACTGTAAACCTAGCCAACTACCAAGGGCTAGTAAAGTCATGGATCTTTTTATTTTATTATTTATTTGTTTCTAAAGAAAGAAACCTACCACCACCGTTTTACTAGACAAACGTAATTCCTGACTGTATTCTGAAACTTATACCTACCAATAGTGCAGTTCTTACCCCACATCAAAGATTCCCTTTGCAGCAAAACGAGACCATTACATGAAACCATAACTGGTCATAATGTAGAGAGTAACTGATCATAGGGAGCCGTGCCCCACTGGATACATCTAAAACATAGAAGTTGTACCTACAGCTCACATAACATGGTAGAAGAGGAAATTTAAAGATATTAAGAGCCAGAGGCTCAAGACAGCTGCTGTGCGATTGTGTCTCCTAGAAACGACAGGGAAGCTTCACCCATGATACTTCAACAATATGGCTGCCTGAGCAATGGCAATACCAATACACAAACTGATAAGAAATGGTGTCATATCTAGGGATCCCTCTCCTAGACAAAATCCACAGGCAAATAGTGACTGCTGAGGGAGAGGAAGCATTTGTCTGTCCCGGAGATGAGCTCTTTAATTGGTTATCCAGCACAAAGTAGTCGTCAGTCCAGAACTCATATGCAGAAGCAATGCCAAACAGAATCACCAGGTTGTATTTATATATGTGGATGTAACATATTAAATATGAGGCCATTCATTTAAGTTGGGGGGGGGGGAGCCTCAGAGAGGTTGGACGGAAGGGAACATGGGAAGCATTGGACGGAAGAAAGAAAAAAGTAATACAAGTAGATTTTAATTAAAATGAAATAAATCTGAATGTAAGAAATACTCAATATTCAATGACTTATGTAAAAAAATAATAAGTACAGTCATCTAAAAATATTTTTGCACAGCCAAGGATATAGTTAACAGAATGAAGAGATGTTTTATGACATGGGAGAAAATTTTTGCCAGCTGGTCATCTGAAAAGGGATTAATACCCAGAATATATAAAACACTAAAAACAAAAACCCTAGAGGAATCAACGACTCAATGGCAGGTGATCTGAATATAAATGAAAAGTAGTAAAAATGGTCATTTAATACAGAAAAAAATGCTCAACATCTATGGTCATTGTAGAAATAAATGCAAATCAAAATTACATGGACATTCCATCTCTGTTACTCAGAATGGTTAACACCAAGAAAACAGGATGGGGGATGACTTAACAGGTAAAGGAAACCTTAGTGAGCATGATAAAAAATGTCTTTTAAACATGTACAACTACAATGTAATGGATGTTAAAAATGTAATGAGCATAGTAAAAATCCCTTTAGACAGGTAAAATTAGCTTAGTCAGGATACCCACTACAGGCAAGGCTGCACCTGATGACCAGAACTCAGTGGCTTCACTCACTCAAGCTAACCAGACACAGTCCTAGAACTCCATGACACCATCCACTGGACAGTATGTAAGCATAGATCAAGGGCAAGGCTCTGCTCTGCACATCTGGGGAGACACAAGTTGATCTGCCTTGGGGCTGGAGAGTCTCCCCAAGATCCTGACCTCCAATTCCCCAATTAAGAGACTTCCCTTAGAAGCTGGACCTGACCTTCAGCTAAGATATTTCACTCAGGTGACCAGCCTTGGGCAGATAGGCTACAGACCACAGTTAGGAATTTAGTGTGATGACCGTCAGCATAATAAAATCGAACTTTTATTATACTAGCTATGTGTATCTACCTTCTTGCTTTCAACACATACCTGATATCAAGCCTGATGATTGGGTTCGATCTCAGGACCAAGTTATTTTCTGATCTCCAAACTTAAGCACACATGCACATTATATATGTAAATAAATAAATAAATAAAGTTTAATGAAAGAGAAAAGAATGCAAAAAAAACATCTCAAATGCTCATGGTGGTACAAGGGGTGCTCATTGGGATTGGTGGGAGGCTTTATAGAGTGTTAGCAGGAATGTAAATTAGGTGAGATAGTACAACAATCAACATGGAGTTTCATATAAATGTATTTGTTTTGAAATATGTAGATTACCACATGAGCCAGCTACCCTCCTATAGGAACTATCTGCCTGTCTATGTAATGCTATAGCATTATTCATTAGTCAACTTATGGAACTAATCTAGGTTGTCATCAATGGATGAATGGACAAAATATGACATATGATCCATTATTATTTAGCCATACAGGAAAATGAAATCATGTCTTTGCAGGAAAATGGATGGAATTGGACATAATTATATTCCACGGTATAAGGCACATTCAGCAATGTTTTCTCAATTACAGAACCTACATTAAAAAGAAAAGACATAGGATGGGGGTTATTTGGAAAGAAGACAACTAATGTAAGAGGTATAAATATGGTTAAAATCTGTCATAGGCACTATAAGATGTTACAGTGGGAGCCATATTTTGTATAATCAATACATTCTAATAAGAATCTTGAGGAAAAAAATACAAATGTCATTAAATAACAAAATTTAACATGTCATCCCCAAATCAGAATTCTTGACTACAAATGAGCCTCCATGCTAACAAAAAAAAAGCAAAAACAAAAACAAAACAAAACAAAACAAACAAACCAACAAACAAAAACGGCTGTCTGGATTTGGTGTTTGGAGTATTTTTGTTTGCTTTTCTTCCTGCCATTCATTCATACTCCGTCCCAGTCTGCAGCTTTTTTTTGGAGGGGGTACATCTCCTTTGCATTTTCACTGGACTAACTGAATTCAAATTCTTCACCATAACTGGGAGGAAGCACTTGAGGAAAAGACTGATTGTGGCAGCTTTTCTCCATTTGGCATGCAGAACACTTCCTAAATTTTAGCCTATAAAAACACGAAAAGTAAATGTACTAAAATCTTATGAGATCATCAAACCTTTGTGAACTTAGATCAGAAATAACACAGGGACTAACTCGTGTCTTTTTGTATTGAATATTTCAAACACGTTCTTGTATTTATTCCCTCCTGTACTGAGACATATTTTCCTTTTTCCGTATACAATTATATACATATACAACTACCGAGGACTAGACGACCTTGTACACCATTTCCATGGGTATTGGAAAGCATTTACCTGAATGAGAATGGGCAATCTAGGTATGTGATGCCAACAAAAAGCTTACCAGGACCTCTAAGCTACACAGGTCCATGAAGATTAGAAACATGCTGCTGGCTGCAGATACACTGCACCAAAACCTGGCACCAGCCAGTGTCTTTATAAAAGCAAGGAACAGCACCTTGGCCTCCTTTTCAACAAGTGACTAATCTTTGCAGTTCATAGAAGCAGAGAAGTGCTCTAGTAAGTTTTTCAGAGTCCAGCTTCCCCTTCCTTTTCCCTGAGATCCCTGCAGGGTCAAGGCTGTAAAACTGACTTTTATGACTAGGAAGCCAGGGGTGGGGGTAGGGTGGGGCAGAAGGAGGTAGACAGCTCCAGCCAAATCACCCAACCAAGTGAGAATTCCTGCTCTCCCAGCCCCACCCCCCAGATACCTGGTTTCTGGCCCAGTGAGAATGCAGCAGCCTGGGTTCCATGCTGATGTCTGGAAGCTCCGGAGCCTTTTGCAAACGCCTTCCCCTCGGGAAAAGAGGACTGGCGCCAGGGATGCTAAGCTACTTGAGGCAGCCGGCCTTAGCAGGAGGCATCCTCTCCACTATGCTAGCTAGCCCGGGGCACGCAGCGCAGGCGCTGGGAGGCGCTAGGGTAGCGCCAGGCCTCATCCCCTAAGGCTCTTCCGCCAAGTTCCTGCGGAATTTCTCACGTAGGGGGCCCAAGTGCTGCGCTGTGGCCAAGGCTCGCTTCAAGGTGGGGGGCTGTGCCCCTCCAGCCTTGCCAGCACAGGATTAAGGCTGCCTATTCAGCAGGAAGAGGCAGCGCCTGTGCCCGCACTTCACCACCTCCGCCCTCCTGCTCCGCGTGGTGTGGGAGCCTCACCGCACACCAACCAGCTTAGGCAGCAGGTGTGATGGCTCTGATTCCCTTTACTGCTCCGCGCTGCCTGGACCACAGGACATTTTCCTGAAGGTAAAATCCAAGGACAAGGGAACTCTCTCTCCTGCCCATTCACTTTTAGTCTCCAGCGGCTTCCCAAATTAGCATTCAAATGTTCAGTGTTAGGGTCTTTTGAAGTGCTTTAACCTGTGATTTTAGTTCTTTAATGCGGTTTTAAAAGAATATTTGTCACCTTTGCCCAGAGTTGTCTTCTAGGAAGGCAGTGCTTGCTTGTGTGCTTGCGCGCGCGTGCCTGGATTTTCAACCTCTTTTCTTGAGGGAGCTGTACCAGAAGTGGCCATTTTACAGTATGGTGCAGTCAGTACAAGTCTGTCCTTTGGAAATGCATGATAAACAAATAGCGCAGGGGAGCATTTAAAGGAGTAGCAGATAGTGGGAAGGCTGGATTTAGAATCAAATGACTTTTGTGTATTCATTTAAAGGTTATTGTTAGTGCTTGGTGTTTTTTTTTTTAAAAAAAATGTAGGCAATAAAGTATAAGTGCTTCAATTTCTGTAGAAATCATCTGTAAAAGTTTTACATAGAAAATATGTACAAATACTAACATTGTGGACATTTGATGTCAGAAACAGAGAAAGCTGGCCTTTCACAATGTCAAAATTTGATAATAACAATAAAATGTAAGACTGTAATTGGCTTTATTTTGCTACATATTAATGATTTCAATCTATAATTGTGGGTATATTCTCCAATCACACATTGTAATTCACAAAATGAAATTGTGCGTGAATATGTATATATATACATACATGGATGTGTATATGTGTTAAAGAATGGCTAAGGAAAGGTTAAAGGACTTGCAGGGCTCCAAGAGGCAGTATTGAAGACAGGCAGAGAGCTTTATTAATCAAGGGTAAGGGAAAGTGTCATTAGGTGCCAGTTAAGAAGTTTTAGGAACAAATCGCATGATAGTGTGTTGTATTGGGCACAGAACTGTCAGATTCCAGTGGCAGGCCCATTTGAGTGCCAAGTAGAAACAACGGGCTGAATGTCAATGGCAGGAGAAACCTGCACTTGATCTGGAGACCGGGGTGGAGGTCCTTTGCTTTGTCTGTTTTCCTGGCTGGGGCCCATGGTTAGTGACCAACTGATAGGTCTGTGTAAGTGCCATGACCTTGCACTGGGATGCTCCTTCTTTTATAGTCAAGGTGAATGGACTCTATTATTTGTTGGTCTTATGTGTTTGATAAGCTCTGGAGGCTGATGTTGCTGATATAATTAGGTTATGTCTGTCTGTCCCTGTGTTCCTGACTCGATCTGATGGGTTCACAGGTGGTTAAAGCTTATTTGTACAAACATGATATTTATCAGATTGTACCTTGTAACTTGTGCTGAACAGATGAATATTATTTACTTACATAAATCAGATAAAGAGTCATTCTGCTTTGACATTTGAACTCAAAGTTGAGCAAACTGTTGTGTTATAAAATAAAATTCCCCAAGGCAAGGCAAAGCCTGAAAGTTTTCAATATAACCTGGAGTGCCTTATTAGCTCAGGGCACCACCTGCTCTCCACAAGTAAGAGTATTTTTAATAGATTTAAATAAATGCTTCAACATATGTGTGTGTGTGTGTGTGTGTGTGTGTGTGTGTGTGTGTGTGTGTGTGTGTGTGTGTATCACTTGCGGGTTTTAACCAATTTATAAAACAGAATCTTTGTTGTACTCTAGTCCCATCATATTTGCACATTAATTAACTTCATGTGGATTTTGCATTTTGCTAAATTTGAAGAAAACAATACAAAGGAGTGAATTGTATTCCTACTCTGCAGAAGAAACTAGGGCTGAGTCAATTCAGTTAACTTGCTGAAAGTCACATATTAGTGAAGAGCTAGAATTAAGAGAGCCTAATAAGTCAGTCTGATTGAGCTGTATATGATGCTCACTCACCCATCTCCTTCTGTTAGTATTTTAAGCAGCCACACCTTTATTAGAAAATGGTGTTACTATTTCACTAAGATTAAACACCTAAATTTCAGATGATAATTCTAGGAGAGTTGAGCACAATCATCCATGTCTTTTAATAGACTCATTTACACATCCCCAAACCAGATAAAGAATGATTTAGAACCTAGAAATACATTTAAATTTCCAAATGTATATAGTAATGAGAGTTTAAACCATCATTATTTCTGATAATACCTTCTCTCTCTCTGTCTCTCTGTCTCTCTGTCTCTCTGTCTCTCTGTCTCTCTCTCTCTCTCTCTCTCTCTCTTTCTACACACACACACACACAGAGAGAGAGAGAGAGAGAGAGAGAGAGAGAGAGAGATGCACAGATTAATCTTCTTTATTAACATGAGTTTTCTCTTTTGTCAAACTTTGAGCAAAATTCAACAGTAGATGCAACTCTGTCATACTCTAATCTTTTCCCAGTCGTGCAAACAGAGTATATTATTAATTTACTCGGGGTAGCAATAATTTGAAGGGGAGGCAAGATTAATCTTTCATGGATTTAACGAGCTTGATAAACTTTCTGGATTCATGGTTCTCATCTTCTTGGTCTGTCTTCTACCACTGTGATTCACAATTTTGTGTCTGAAAATCACAGGAGCAAATGTTTCAACATTTTCATACCATATATTAATTATGGAAGATCCATAGAAAAGTCTGAAGTGATACTGCTGAATGTAAAAACAAAACAGTAACTCTGCAATGAATCATAAATATCCTCTTCAATATGAATAGATTCATATCAATTGAAGTCAAGTTTTATGTCGAAATGATTCAAGCCAAGTTTGTTTTTCAAAGCAACTTTGATGTTAGATGTGCCCATCAGATTCCGAGTCTCAAGTATACTTTTGTCAGTTCTTGCCTTTCTTAGATTTTTCTTTCTGCTTTCATTTAAGGATAACACTCAAAAGGACCGTGCATAATTTTAACGTCCAAGTTAAGGCCACTTTAGAAAGTCAATATATAAATGTAACAACCACCAAAGCAAAGATTTAAAACGCCTTTGACAACTCAGGAAACTATGTCATTTCTTGTTTAGCTGTTACTCATGAGCACGTACATCTATTACGATCTATGTCACTATGAATTTATTTTGGCTGCTTTTATACTTTTTACAAACAATTACAACTCATGGATGCTCTTATGTCTGATTTATTTTTCTCACTCCTAATGCTTCTGAGAGCTTTGCATTTCATTTTGTTACATGTAGAGATACCTTATCGCACAGTTTATCATTAATTAATTAATACATTCTGGATGAATGCTTGAATTGTCACTTGTGACTATTTTCAATGAAGGCGTTGTGAGCATCCTTATTTTTGTTATTTGGAGACTATACATGTCTGTAGGACATACACTTGGTGTGGTAAACTGAATTCCACAAGGGTCATGAGTGATCCTTGATTGTCCTCTCCTTCTGAGTAGAATCTATAAATAGGCTAAGAAGTCTCTCCTGTGGCTCAGTTAGGCTTATGGAAAGAAGGATTTTGTAAACGTAAATAAGGTCACAAATCAGCTGCTTTTACAGGAGCAATATTTGAGTGAGGTGGAGCTAATCAGGTGAACTCTTAAGCTAGGCATTGCGGACACTTATGAAGGTGGGAAAGGCTTTGGAACGAGGTAGGAGACAAAGGCAGGAAGCCTTTGGAGATGAAAGAGAAAGCCTAAATCATCTTGGAAACACCCTGAATTGTTTTGAGCAGAAAGTTGAAATTACCTTTGGAACTTTGAACTCCTTTCTGCCTTCCATTCAGTCTTACATTAAACCACAATGCCTATAGATAAAATCCCATCATTGCATTAGGCATGTTAGGAATGTTAGGAAAGGTAGCCTGTCATTTATAGTGTCACTCAACCACAGTTCAAGAGGCACTAACCGCCAGAAGAGGCACTGCATGGAATAGAGACAACAATGTAATAGGATGAGAAATTTGTGGGATATTGGAGGGGGTAAAGAGTTTTTGTATGTGGCATAGCGTGGTGGCTCCTAGGACCCAGAAGACAGACTGGTAGGGAGAATTCTAAGCTGGTCCCTAAAGATCCTGTATCATCCTCTCTTGTCAAGTGAGAAGAGAGTGTGAATATTGTGAGAAATTGCTCCTTCGATTATGTTTTATATGTGAGAAAATAAATTTTGCAAGTATTTGAAGGTTCCAATTAGTGGTCACTCATTTCAGGAGGTTATTCTGAGGAGACCAGGCTTAAGAGGGTGAGGTTTTAAATTGGACTGTGCTCATCTTGACAGGTTGTAGGCATAGAAAAGAACAGGGAGAGGGCGGGTTGTAGAGAGGAACTGCATGAGAACTCTAGGATATACAACTGGAACCAAATTCTGTCCCCAAATCCAGTAGGCTTAGACTTGTGTCACTGAATACAGAATCCATCATGGTCAAGATGAGCCTTTGAACCTACAGAACTGGGAACTAATAAATGGCCACTGTATTAAGTCATTGCCTTTGTGGTTGTTATGTAAGAGTAGAGCAAACACACAAGAAACTACTGGGTTATACAAAATGCATAAGTTCTACTTCAATAATACTGTCAAGTAGTTTTTGAAAGTACACGTAGCAGTTTACATCCTCTAAGTTTTAGTTTCTCTAATACCCCCTTTCACTAGTGAGGATAGTAGTCATTTTTTATTGTGTTAGAGATGCTTCCTGCTGTCTCACTATGATATTAATTTGTACCAAAAGTTTTGAGAAGAATTGTTCTAGAACATTATATTACGGTGTGATGCTTTTGTTTATGATGCATCCATTTAATTCTGTGATGCTGTGTTACTCTGGTTGTCTAAAACACCTGATGTTCTAATAAAACCTGAACGGCCAATAGCAAGGCAGGAGAGCAAGAGAGAGACTGGGCTGGCAGGCAGAGAGAATAGATTGAAGGAGAAATCAGGCATTTTAAAGGAAGGACAATCCATCATGTGTGATTTATTTGGGAGCTGAGTGGCAGGCCCCTAAAAGAGTAATGAGTGAAAACTACCAACAGCACCAAATTTTATTTATAAGTTCATTGCATATCGTACTTTGTAAAGTATCTGTTGGAATTGTTGTGTTAATGTTTAATTCCATTCTTCTCAGTTGTTGTTTATTGTGTGTTCTTTGTCAATGCTTTTCTTAATCATTAATGATCCTGTGTCCTATATAATGTTTTGGATATAAGCTCTGCCTAGTGGCATTTTTGTGCATGGCTCTGGTTAGAGGCCACATTTATGTTTTCTCTATGGCTTGGTGAGCAATTAGTCCTGCTATGCTTGCTTATGTTCTCACTTCCTGTACCCTCCTAGGCATGGTACTGCTACTTTGGCTATGGGCTGATACCTTATATGTGTCTTGTTTGTGAGTTCTGTTTCCCCTTTATTGTCCGGATTGTCTATTTCTATGTTTTTACCTGAATATATACCTAACTTTATTCCTGTAAAGATGAACTATTTGCGTACACAAATTACAGTCAAAGTCATCCATATTTCTTATTCGGGATGACTTTGGCTGATCTTGAGGTTCTGATGAACATGTCTCTTTTAGCATCTGTTTCCCAATTTCTGCTGACAAACAATATCCTGAGGTTTTTATTGTGTGTGGTTCCATTGAGCTTGTATATAATTCTGGTGAGAATTTTCTTTCAATTTTGTCAGTAATTTTTTTCTAACCATACATTAACTGTGAGTGACTTACAGTCCTATATTGTTGTTTAACTGAATCGTGGGGTTTGGGAAAATTTTATCCTCAGAGTACTACAAGATCAAGAAAAGTTCATCCAGTAATAAAGTTGAGGAGTTTATGGCAAAGTTCACCTGTGTAGTACCACACAACTTTACTTTAGAGGAACATTGCAACTCAAAGACTGTTGTTTGCTATGGATCTCAGTACTTGTACAATAGGTACAAAGATGTCTCTCTGTTACAGAGATATTATTGTTTAATATTTTACAAGCTAAGCGTTCAATATTCTTCTAATTACTGTTTAGTGTATCTTTGGATTGTCTAGTGTTAGAATGTTTGAATTTCTAAATTGTCTTTTGAGTCACTGTCCTAAATTTCATAAACTGTGAAATGAATATTTTCTTGGAATTATGACAGAAATTCTACGTATCAAATGGCTCTAAACATACTCCTAATATTTTGTGTTATTATATATTTATGCTACATTCTATATAAAGCAGCATAGTAGGCATTGATAATTACGAAATAATGATAAACTGTGAACCCTTTGAAAATGCTCTATACCCTGAAATATCAAGTATTCACCCAAGATTTAATTCATTGCACGAAAAAACAGGACCACCCAACCCATTACTATGAAAGTTGACAATCTTCTTACTAAATGACAAAACTCTATGTGTGCTGGAGAAATAGTAAAAAAAATATATCTCCTTATGGTTTATTATTAGCAATTATTTCATTGGTGTGTCCATTTATACACCGTCATTTGCAGGACTCCATAAAATTTTGGGAGGGCTTAGCAGAGGTCATGAACAGAAAAGACTGGGAAAAGGTCTTCCACCCCACAGTTGTGCATGCTGTGCCTTGGATCAATGGTGGTTTTCTTTAATTTCTTTCAGAAGTGATATTGTAATTGCTGAGCAAGCATTTTATGAGTTTTCATTGTTTGGCTGTAGGTACTTGATACTTTCTCATGTTACAAGAAACAGCATGTAAATGTTTCTTTTCATAATTTCTGATTTTAGTATAGAGAAATATAATTTAGTTTCATAATACTGACTATATAGCTAGAGACTTTGTTACATTAATTCATCATAATATTTGATATGCACATTTTTTACATTTTTATAAATGACTTATTTGCATTTTTTTGGTTGGGAAATCCTGTTTCAAATACATAAAAACATGTAGGTCTTAGTCAGTGTTCTGTGAAGAGACACCATGGCAATGCTTTTGAAGGAAAGCATTTAATTAGGGTTTGCTGACAGGTTTAAAGGTCCATTATCAGAATGTCGGGAAGCATAGTGGCACATAGACAGGCATGATGCTGGAGGAGCTGAGAGTTCCATATCCAGATCCCCAGGCATCAAGAAGAGAGAGCTACTGGACCTGGCTTGGACTTCTGAAAACTCAAAGCCCCTATTCCTTGTCTGGTACTGCCATTCCCTGACTACCAAGGTGTGTGTGTGTGTGTGTGTGTGTGTGTGTGTGTGTGTGTGTGTGTGTGTGTGTGTGTGTGTGTGTGTGTGTGTGTGTGTGTTTGTGTGTGTAGAGCATTTTCAAAGGGTTCACACACACACAAATTCCACATTACGGAATATCTTTGCCACTTTAAAAATATATTCTAAATGACTCTAGGACTTGGGACATTTTGTCTTATTCTATATTCTTTCCTAGTTTGATCTCTCGCTATTTGAATAGTTTGGCACTACATTTTTTTCATATGCTATACTTTCTTTGATGTATTAGGTATTTTCTGTCTAATTCTGGTTTTGCCCATTATATTCTACTTAATTTGTGACCTATTCAGTTGTCCAGATCATACTATTCAAGTACGTGTCTCATTCCCTATTTCTTTCTATTTTGCACTTAGGCCCCATTTCATGGCATTCTATTTTCTATTTCAGATCCGCTTGCCATTCCACCTTATTTAACACACCAAATACCATTCTATTCTATTTTTGTGTTCCAGTCCAGTTGCTCATCCATTCTGTTAAGTGTCCCATTTGTTTCTGCTAAAATTATCAATGTGCATAGGCTCATAGCAAGAATTTCTTCTCCTGAGAAGTGATCCACAATAAAGATACATTGGAGTATATGGCAATCTTTAAGGAGCACACTAATGGGTATCTTACACTGATGGGAAAAACAGAACCTGCATAAGTATCGGTCAGTACAAGAACGTTTGAAAAGATGTGTTTTCTCCCTAAAAGGACTTTTAGTTGCCAAAAGGTTTTGTGGGTTATTTTGTTGTTTTGAGACAGGGTCTCAGCATACAGCCCAGCATATCCTTCAAGCTGAAATCCTGCTCTCACCTCAGGGGCTATAATCACAGGCCTGACATACCAACCAACCACACATAGGTCTTGGTCAGCTTCATTCATTGACATAGGAAACATATTCTGGACACCCTCAAGTTACCAAAAATGCTTCTGCATGAATAATTCTATTTTTCTAAATCTAGGGAACATGTATGAATGGCCATTTTATGAGGCTATAATTTATCAGTATTTGACTGTAGGCACGAGAAAATTTAACTGCCTCCACCCCCCCACCCCACCCCCCCGCCAGCCCCCCCCCACCCCACCCTCCACCCCACCCTCCACCCCACCCCTGCCCCCCAAAGCAGTGTTTCTTTGTGTAGCCTAACCTGGCTGTCCTGTCCTGGAACTAGCTCTGTAGACCAGGCTGGCCTCAAACTCTCAGGGATACTATCCCTGCTTCCCAGAAGCTAGGATTAAAGGTGCACACCTAGTTGCTGGTGATACATTTGCTTTTCTGTTTTGGGATACCCAAAACAAGAGTCGTTGGGTATTAATAAAAAAAAAATGTGTGTAAATATTAAACTTAGAAGATCTATGTAGACAGTAAAGTAGTCAAAAAAGGAAGATGAAGATGAGCCCAAGTCAATTACTTCATCAGCTGAATGTTAGGCAGCCTGGCCTGTGCCTCAGGGCAAGACAGGGAGAAGCCTCTTACTGGAAATAAAGCCCTGTCTGGTGTCTGGGGACTGGCATTCCTTGCTAAACATTTTAAAGCCAAGAGAGTATGGACCTCCTCATCCCCCATTAAAATTCTTCGGCTCCTCCGTAAACTGTAAAGCCTATCCAGACGTACCTGATTGCTTAAAGGAGAGCGGTAGGGTCATAAATGGCGTGGAAGAAGATAGAGCTTCTTGGTCAGAGTGCAGTCAATGATTAAAGTGATTGATCATCATCCCAAGACTGTTTCACAAAGTGATGAGCAAATTCATTTGGGGCGTTGCATATAATTCGCGTAGGGCTTCGCACCCCGGACACTGTTGGGCCAGGGTGGAAAGATCGAGAAACTGAGGCTTTTGACCTCACAGAAGGGGGACATGGCGGGGGTGGGGGGGAGTGGGGGGGCGGGGCGGCGGGGAGCACACCAGAACCCACTAAGAGCCACGCTGGCCTCCAGCTCAGCAGGAGGCAGTGGAGGCTCAGAAGTTGAATTTGGTGTCAGGGCGTTACTTACAGCTGGCCAATGAGGGGCGAGGTTGGGCCAGCTCCGCCCAGTCTCCTCCCTCAGCTCCTTCTTTCCTCTGCATCCTGGCCGCCTGGCACACGCCATCTCACTGAGCGAGGGAGAAGGTGAGAAGCCCTTTCTGGCGATTATCTGAAGCTAGCTGCTAAGCTGATATGGCCACGTCTTCGCCCTCAGTGAAGGAGCAGAAGCCCCACCAGGGCAACGAGTCAGGGGCTATGAGGTCATCTGGAAACACCTCTGGCTCCCCGGGTAAAGGTTCCTTTGCCTCGGCTCTCCCAGGCTCTAGTGGGGCCTCGGAGACACCAAATGCTCTCCCGGGCCCAGCAGCTAAGATGGCGGCATCTGGCGCCAGCTCTGAGGCTGGTGAGAACCCGGGGGCACTCGGTGTGCCCGACAATCAGCCTGGCGACCTCCAGGGTAGCTGCGGCCCCGAGGGCGCGAACCCAGAACCAGAACGGGCTAGGCCCTGGACAAGGAGCCAGGGAGAGGCCGTCCAGCCGTCGAAAGGAGCCACCATGGCGAGCTGGCCACCCGCCCCGGCCGAGAGCCGTCAGAAGAAGCAGGCCTGCCCAGAGCTGGCTGCCAACCGTCCAGGTGAGCTGCAGCTTCCCAAGGCTACAGAGTCGCCTTCGCGGTCTCAGCCACCATACTCGCTGAGATCTCAGCGTAAGGAACTTTCTGGACAGAGCCTGGAAGCCTCACGAGCTGTCCTTAGGGGCACTGCCCCCCTGTCATGTTGCGTGTGTAGTCCGGCTCCTAAGGCCCACGGCCAGGCGCCTGTGCGTGTGTCTGGTGGAACTGAACTTTCTGGACAGAGCCAGGAAGTCTCCGGCCCTGCCCCGAGGAGCACCCTGTCAGGCCGAGCCTCTGCTCCTGCTCCGAAGGCCCGCAGCCTGGCGATTCGGCCTGCTGTTCGTCGTCGTAGTGCACCTGACTTCTGCTCTAGGGGCAGCGGCCCCGCCGCTTCCGCTGGCCAAGATGTCGGTCCACAGGCCCCTGTGCAGCTTCCTCATCCCGATGCTGGTCGCGGTGAATGTGAGTTCCCCCACATCCCAAAGGCAGCTGTGTGTGACCACTGGAAGCTGGGTTCTCCGCCCACGCCCCACTAGGTCTGGTCATCATGGCAGTGCCTCTGAGGAGAGCCCTGATGTTTGTCTTACTGTCCTCCATACAGGTCGGAATTTACGCCCTCGAGCCACTCCACGGGAGCCTGCTAATTGCACTCAGCTGGGCCGTGCTGAGGTAGGCAGCCCTGAAAGCCAACGCAAAGGGCGCACTGCCTCCAGGCCTAGCTTGGACAGCCGAAGCCGACAGCGGACCAAGTCTGATTACCGCAGAGGAGGCCAGACGAGAGGAAAGCCTTCCACCTCTGGGGCTGCAGACCTTCTCAAGAGGACAGCCTCAGCAGCCACGACATCTCCTCCAAGGCGCCCAGTCCGCATGCGGGCCTCATCCCCTTCCCCTCCCCCTTCAGGTGTGCACTATCTCTTCACTAGGAAGTATCACGAGTGTCTCTGCTCTGATTCCTCCTCATCCTCTGGGAGCCCCCCTCCCTCTTCCCCGAGTAGGCTAGCTGGCCAAGGCCTCTTCTCTTCTCTGCTTGATGATTTTGGCTCCAGCCCTCCAGCTTCTTACTTCAGCACTAGCTCTGTTAGCCCTCTTAGGCCTCTTAGGCTTCCTAGCCCTGATAGCACCACTACTAGCTCTGCTAGCTCTGGTACCGCTTGGCGTGCCTTAATGCCTAACCTGGATAACCTGAGCTCTTCCACTTCTGGAGACCGAGACGAAGGGAGGGGTTCCATTCAGTCCACCTCGGGCGAGGAGGAGTAGAGAATGTCTCTCACCCCTCTACTCCGCCTGAGCTGTGACTCTTTGTGAGTGTCCTCCCACACTCACAAAAGCACCTACCTACTTTCTTCCCTGTCTGAGCTTTCGAGAATGTCTCCCTATTCCCCACTATCCAGAGCAATTTTAAAACCCCCTGCCCCCTCCCCTCCCCATCCAGCACAGAGAAGACCTGTGATTCTGTTCCCTGCTCCCTTAATCAGCCTGGGTTTTCTTGTGGTTTTGCTCCTGAGAGTTTTGCTTTTAAAGTTGCTCCCCCCCCCCCCCCCCCCGTGACTATGCATCTAAATAAAAGTGTGAAGTTCTCTTTTAAAAATGTAGTCTCTTTATTGTGGGTTCAATTACTTTTAGGATTTCAAATTTGAAAGATTAAGGAGCATCACTATGCTAACTGCCTCTTTGGAAGAAATGGGGGATAAAATATGTCTGTCTGAGATGGACCTCTGCCCAACAAGTTACTACTGAAGGCCACTCATACAGCTTCTTGGCATATTTGACTTGTAACTTGGAAAAGGGGGGTGGGGGGACCTAGGAAGAGTCAGAAAAAAGGCCGGGTGGCATGATGGCAAGTATTTGGGGGGAGAGGGGTGGATATTGGCCTCTGGAAGAGGACTGATACAAGGTAAAGAATATCTGGGGTCCGGTGGGAAAGAATATCTGGGGTCCGGTGCCTAGGATAGGGGCCTCAGTTTTTTATAGTAGAATAAACTGGGTAGGGGACGGGGAAAAGGGGTGGACCTTTTGAGGTCTGAGATGAGACTTGGTCATAGGAGGGCATTGTAAGGCTAATGACTAAAAGGTGCCTGTGGCACGCTTTCCATCAAATATCTGAACATGTGTTGATGAAAAAAATCCATTGTACACAACGTGCATATGAGAGGCAGACATTTGGAGAGAAATACATGAATAGTGTGTTTCCTAAATAATCGTGATGATAGGTTCTTCAGCGTTTTACGTTTTCACTTTGAACATATGACTACTATAACAGAAATTAGCAGTTCAAAAACTTGAGCTGGAAGCATAGGAAGATGAGAGACTTAAAAATGTAAATGGGTCCAGGAGCATATCCCCTCTCATTTCTCCTCTGTCTTTTTCTGGTACATGACCAATGTAAGCATAGGTCCTGGCTTAGTGCTGACCCTTCGTATTTTAAATAAAAATCGGGGGTCGGTGGTTCTGTGAATTGTAGCCTTGGCTATCTTAGAACTTGTTCTGTAGAGCAGTCTGGCCTCAAACTCAGAGATCCCCCTGCTTCCGCCTCTCCACCTCTGCCTGTCCTCTCAAGTGCTGAGATTAAAGGTAAGATTAAAGGGTGAGTCACTGCTGCCTGGCTGACCCAGATTCTAGAGAAGCCCTGTGAATGCTTCTTAAGGTCCGACATTCGCTCATAGGGTAAACTACAGAGACAGCTGACCTGAGCTCATGGACTCTGGACTAGGGAGCCTATGTGGGACTGACTGACTGACCTAGGCCTACTTCATGCTGGCCACAGTTGTAGCTTGGTCTGTTTGTGGAGCCCCTAACAGTAGCATTGAGGCACGTCTTGTTCCTCGAGCTGGTTTGGGGGAACCAAGCTATTCTCCATGCTGGGTTGCCTCACTTCCCGGCCTTGATGCAGGGGCAAGGGCTTGGTCTTGCTACAACTTGGTGTGTCATGCTTTGTTGACTCCCATGAGAGGCCTGCCCCTTTCTGAACAGGGATGAGCAGAGAAGAGGGTGGGGTCTGGGTAGATGGGAGGGGGAGGAAGGAGAGGAGTGGTGAAGTGGATGGGGTGTTGGTGGGGAGGGGGAGGGGAAGAATGAAAAAAATCTAACACTTCACAGGAACCAAGGTGTCCACTATTTCCTATTACCCTGCTACTTTGAAAGACAAAGTTTCAGACACCCTCATTCCCTAAGGCTGTTTCCAGGTTTCGCAAGGTTCTAGTCTCACAGTCCTTTCTAAGGTGTTACAAACGAATTGCATAGCTGTTCACTTGCAAGATCTCTCTCTCTCTCTCTCTCTCTCTCTCTCTCTCTCTCTCTCTCTCTCTCTCTCTCTCTCTCTCTCTCTCTCTCTCACACACACACACACACACACACACACCAATGGCTTGTCCATGTAATTCCTCCTCATGGCTTGGTTTAGAGAAAGCAAAAGTTTAGGTGGTAGAATAGGTGTCTTCCTGCAATGAGCCATCATTGTGGGGTCAGAGATGTCAGCCACCTTACTACATACTTATTCTTACTCTATCTCCTGAGTTTTCTATCTGCATGGGAATAGATCCTTAGCCAGTCTCTCTGATTCAGACAGCTTAAGAAAATCTGTTTAACCTGTTTTGACTAAAACCTCTTCTTCTAACTTTCGGCCCTTACCACGTTCCCTCTTCTTTTTAAAGTGCCAAATACTAACACAAAGCAGATCTCCATACTGCACATGCAATGGCGACTTGTGGACAAAACTTTTGGCAGCATTTCACTATTGTCCTCTCTGTGATTCCTTCTTCTGAGTATTTAGATAGTACTTTGTGTTCACCCTACATTCTCCCTCACCTTTCTCGTTCCCCAAACCCAAGTGTTTGGAGGTGCCCCCAGCCCCCGCTCACATACATTTTAAACACTATATGTCTCATGTATTTAAATGTTTAAAAATATAGCCAATCTCAATATTGTCTAGTTGCTTCCAATATTCCTTTGCTTCCAGTCATGTATATACAGCTGCCTAATTGACTTCATCACTTGAAATATTTAATAGGTGACAAAAACTTCATTAATATGAAATATTGAGTGACACAAACATAATGCTATCCACACATGCAAATTACATCTTTTGGTGCTCAAATCTTAAGGTGTTTAAAGAAACATTATGTTAGTATCAGCTACTTAACTCCATATATAAAAAAGCACCATTTTAGCATGTACTCACTATGGAATTGTTTCTGATGTATTTCATCTCCCTCTTTTTTTTTTTTTTTTTTTTACGGACCTCTTTGAAATATAGTTTGTGATATTCCTCTTAAAGCACCTCTCAATTATGAGTAGCCATGTTTGGAGTGGAGTCCACCTGTGTGGACAGCGCAGGCTTAGGCCTCTTGATTTCTTTCGTTTCCCGTTCCTTTCTTGATGGTTTTGATTTCCCCACCAGTTTCTTGTTAACCTTTTCCTCTAAAAATAAGTTTTGAGGGAAGAATTTTGATAATTCAGCTGTGCTATGTTACTCCAACACCTTTAGTGTCTCTTAAATGTTCTCTTGCACTTGCCTAGTATTGAAAACTCAGTCTTTCCAGGTTCAGCTGTCAGTGCCAATGAGTAGGCTAGGAGGTGGTTCTGCCCTTTTCATTTCGACGCTCTTCCACTACAGCTGCCGCTCCGTAGCCACAGGTAATTGATTGGCTATGAAATCTTTAGATGCTCAAGTATCTTTAACAACTGGGACAGTAACATACTGTGCTGTATGTTTGTATGGCTATTCAATGGAAACCTAAGATGAATTTTTTGAACCCAGGAGATTTAGGTCAACTTGTGCACCAGGAGACCACGATCTTAAAAGAGGAGCGAGCATATGAGATTTATATTAGGTCTGTGTATATCCCCCATACCTCAGATATTCTCTAGGTTATTTAAGATAATAAATTGAATGATAAGTTAGGAGGTATTAATACTTTTTTGTGAATAATGATAAGAAAATTACACACTTTTAAAGTAGATACATTTTTAGTCCTAAATGTTTATGATATGCATTTGGTTGGATTTGTGAATGAGAATCCATGGGCACTGAGAGCTGGACTATCCTTCCCTCCAACACAGATACCGATACTATATGCATAATGTGATGGGTGTTGGTTTTTTCATATCCACTTGAATGTTTAAGTCTTGGATGATACCTTATAACCTAGATTTGTTGAATTTTTTTTTTTTTTTTAGCCTGGCAAGTTTTTTTTTTTCTTTTCGTCATTTTGAAACATGATAGAGTCAAATTAGAAGAGGCAACACAATTGAGAAAATGCTTCCAGAAGACTGGTCTTTGGCAAGCAAGCCTGTAGGGCAATTTTATAATTAACAGTTCATGTGAGAGGGCTCAGCTCATGGGAGGTGAGCAATGGGGGTGGGGTGGAGGTGCACCACCTCTCAGAAGGCGATCCTGGGATGTATAAGGAGTCTGAGCAAGTAATAACGAAGAAGCCAGCCCTCACTTCCTTGGATGATGGATTTGGGATGTGGAAATGTAAGCTCAGCAAATGCTCCTCCAGTAGCTTTTGTTCACATCAGCAGAAACCCTACCTAAGATAACATACATTATGTTTATCTTCTCCATAGTTGTTTTTATGTGGGTTGTGGACGAGAGGAAACAAAACATATATCCACTAGTGTCACCAATTTCCCAAATATCCTTAATCCGTGAACAATGCCAGATGATAACAGTGAGTATTGTCAGGCTGTTTATATTTCTAGAAAGAGAAAATTAAATTTATTATCTTCACTACTGGAATAAAGTAGAAAAGAGATTTAAATTTACTGGAGAGGAAGGAGGGAGTGGATGGGGGGAAGAAGAGAGGTTGGGAGACAGACTGTGAAGAGAGGAGGGAGGGCGGGAAATGTGATCTGGCTGGGAAGAAAATAACTAATAAGAAAGACTTCAATTTAAAAATAAATTGAAGAATAAAAATCTACCAGATATATGTGCCACAAAAATCTTTGAAACTGGAACCAATACTGAGGACAAACTTATCTTTTCAGGTAAGATATCTTGTAGCCCAGGTTGGCTTTAAACTCGACATGTAGCCAAAAATCACCTTCAGCTGAGCCTCCTGCCCTCATCTGCAGAAAGCCAAGACAACAGGCATGTGACAGTGTACCCTAGTTTTGTTTTGTTTTGTTTTGTTTTTTTAAATTGGTGCTTTGGATTGGTCCCAGGGTTTCCTGCATACTGGGTAAGCATTCTACCAACTGAGCTCTTTCCTTAACCTCTGAACATATATTCATTGTTCTTTTCCTTGAGTGGCTTTACAGTTTTCAGTGGTTCAGACTAGAAACAGACAATTTGCTCGTTCATTTATTTATTCGCTCATTTCTATGTGTTGCCAGAGATGCAACCTAGAGCCTCACAAAATTCTAAGCAAGCACTCTCACTGGGACATCCTCCAAACCCTAGAAATAGACACTTTTTAACGCAGTAAGTCTTACAACTTATAATTAACAGAGGGCAAACATTTATTTACATTTTGCAGTTGTGGAAAGTGAGGGAAGGGACAATTCTGTGAATTTCCAAATCCCATTGCAAATGGAGACTAGCTCTACGGTTTGCATTCTGAGATTTGGATTCTTCTTTTCTCTTTGTCTCATGCCTGTTGCTCAACAAAGTAGGTTAATCTGAAATACGTGTTTTCCTCTCATCTACTGGCCATAGTGTCAGTGAATACCCCCTCCCAGAGATTCTGTTGTAAGGATTAAAATGGACTGTGCATATAGTGGCATACTGTGGCATATGTCATTTTTACTATGATCATACATGTGTATTTAGATTTTTTTACTGCAGCATCTAGATTCTAAACATTTTCCTTTGTCTGCCAAGCAACAATACTTTAAATCAATATCTTTATAATATTTATTTTAAGCTGTAAAGGACTTTTCACAGGCTATTATCAAAATTTTTGTGATTTGGAAGACTTCTGAACTAAATTGTGGAAAATAAAGTAAAATGTCTCTAAGGGGGGAATGATTGTGAAATTAGAAATTTTTCTTGATGTGAATTTCATCTTGGTTCACTTAATATTTAAATTTTAATGGATTAATGTATATTTAGTTAGCGTTTTTACTGTAAGTCACATTATGCATTACAAGTAGATCTAACAGGTAAAACTCATAATATGCTTATATGGGATGGGCACTGTTTTAATGTTTATTCATATACAACATTTAATATGCAAAGTATATATTGACAGCGAGCCAGTTTTGAGAAACAGAGACAATACAAGCGTAATATGAACATCTTGCATTTTGTAATTTTCAATTGTTGGTTATGAACTTCTCTTGTGAAGAAGACTGGCTCTTGGGCCCTTATAGAAAGGACTATTTCACTATGCGTGAAGATGGGGACTTTATCTACTGTTCATTATGAGGAATTTTATATTTTGAAAATTTTAAAATCAGTCATCTCAAACCTCATATGGAATGTTAGAAATAATCTAGTCCAACCACTCTTTTAAAATAATAGTCTCTTATTGATTCTTTGGGAATTTCACATTATGTACCCCAGTACCACTTCTTCCATGTCTGCCCTCTATCCTTCCTTGTAACCTCTCCCTGGAAGGAAGTTTAAGAAATATAAAAAAAAGGTCAATGACCTGCTTCTCTATTAACCACGGTGTTCTCTGTCACCATCACAGCAATCTTATCTTCATGTGCCATGTGTGTGCCACATCTCTCCTACCTCTCCATCATGATCCTTCATTGTAGTGGCATTGGGAGCTACTGTGTGTCCTGGCCCAAAGAGCTTTCCATGAAAATGTTCATCACAAAGAGTTGTTGGTCTGGTTCAAGGCCTCTGGCTTCTGCTACACCATAAATACTGGACCCTCACTGAAACGCCTCTCAGGTATCCTGCTGTTGCCCTGAACCAGGTATGGTTCCACAAGACCAAGCCCTTCACATGGTCTAGCAGGTCATAGATGGGGTAGGGTAGATTTTGGGTTGAGTCAACTCAAAGCCCTGGATGTTGAAGTGGGTGAGAGCTGAGTTGGTCAGTCTGGGCCTCCCTCAGGCAAGGATCAGGGCCAGCTCTCTAGCACATATGGTGAAGGGCGGGACCAACTCTATCTCATACAGGAACAGCTCTCTTCCTGGGAGTGAAGGAGGAGCAGTTCTTCCAGGGCTACCAAAGGTTGCGGTGAGCTGTCCTGTGCCCAAGGCACTGGGGCCAGTTCTGGGGAAGAGGTAGCTCTCTTGCTGAGGTAGTAGGGAAGGGTGGGACCAGCTCTTCTGTGCCCAGGCCACCAGGGCCAGCTCTCTCATGGCCCCGGGTGGCTACACAGACCATGAACAGTGACATAGACCCCAGCTACAGTAGGAGCACTGACTCAGACATGACCCTCAAGCACATCTTGAGCCCAGACATTGTCACCATGGCCCTTTATACAGACCACTTAGATTAGTATGGTTCTGGGAACAGCACGGCCCTCAGATACCAAGGTGACCTCAGATGGTGTCCCTGATCTTAGGAGTTGATGTGGCCTTTGGTGGTAATATGAGGGGCAGACCTCATGATAGACCCCAACTGCAGTAGGGCTGTTGTGTCGGTGTTGTGATATTGCCAACAAAACCATGGAGCTGACTTCCTGATGCAAATACAAAGCTTTCATTATTTGAGCCCAGAAAGAACTTCTTCCAGCATCCCCATTACAGCAAGTGAAGGAGGAAGCCCAGAGCCCCGATTAGAAAGGGCTTATATAGGGAAAAATTGTAAGCAGGGGGATAGCATGACTTGTCCATCTAGGATTTGATAAGAGGACATAGGATGAGGTAACCTTTTGAAATCATTGGTCTGGCTATAGGTGTGAAATTGCTAATGACTACAGAACACTGATAGGATTCATGGCAAGATATGGGATGTCTGCAGACACATCTGGCTCTTGTTAAATTTTACTACCATGCCTCTGTTTGACTCTATCCAGGATGTTTGCTTTGAAGCCTGCTGTCAGAGCACATTTGGGGGCTTGGCTTCAGCCCCCACTCACTGCCTTTTCTCAGGGTGGTGTTGGTTCTGGGTTTCAGGGCCACAGACCTCTGCTGCAGTTCAGGCCTGGACATCACCATGGGCTTGGGTGACAGCACAGGCCACTTGGATCACTATGGCTCTGGCAGTAGTGTGGCCTTCAAAGTCCAACCACCTTAATTCAAAGTCACATGTGAAAATAATCATAACAGATTATAATTTATGGTAAAGAGGATGTTAACGTATCTATGCATGAGCAGGTTTATAAAGTGGCAGCAATGGAACCTGTAGGACTTAGCAGATAAGGTACTTGCTCCCAAGCCTGAAGACCTGAACTTTAACCATGGCATTCATTTGGTGGAAGGAGAGAACTAATTTCTGCAGATTGCCTCATTCACAGCAAGACACAGCTTTCACCTCAGAGTTCTTCTGTGGGAAAGAACTAAGAATATCTGAAAGAATTTTATAGTCTTTCTCTGGGAGTTGTTCACCAGCTAATCAACTATAATAAAGAGGGCTATACCCTCACAGGAACTCCCCTCAGCTCTCCTGCTGTTGCCCCTTGTCATGGAGAGCTGATGGCTATGCTTCCTTCATCTGCCTCATGACATGCCACTGCCAAAACCACCTTGTGGTTTTCATCAATCCTGAGCCAACACCCTACTGGTGTATATGATTCCTTTTTCAGAATCAACAAGAAGTGGTGTTGGAGCTAAGGATGTAGCTCAATTGGTAGAGTCCTTGCCTAGAATACAAGAATTTCAGGGTTCTCTCTCCAGAACTGCATAAACCTGATATGGCAGTACATTCCTTGACGTGGAGGCAGAAGGATCAGAAGCCCAAAGTTATCCTTGACTACATAGTGAACTCAAGACCATATTTGGTATTATAATCTGTCCGTGTCCTCTGCTCTGGGACTATTATAAAACAGCTCTTTTCCGGCTGTACATTGCCCCTGGAGATTCTATTTCACAAACAGCCTTTTACTCTATACCTAGGGGCTACAATGATCCTTTTCCCTCTGTCTCAAGAGGGAGAAGGTTAAAGATAGAGGGAGAAGGTGAAACCCCTGGGTAAACCCAGAACCTGCACCATTTTAGGTACTACTCATTCAGCAAGACTGATCACTAACTCCTGAAAGTTTATTAGGGTGAAGGTCTAATAAAACCTGAACGGCCAATAGCAAGGCAGGAGAGCGCGAGAGAGACTGGGCTGGCAGGCAGAGAGAATAGATTGAAGGAGAAATCAGGCATTTTAAAGGAAGAACAATCCATCATGTGTGATTTATTTGGGAGCTGAGTGGCAGGCCCCTAAAGAGTAATGAGTGAAAACAACCAACAGCACCAAATTTTATTTATAAGTTCATTGCATATCGTACTTTGTAAAGTATCTGTTGGAATTGTTGTGTTAATGTTTAATTCCATTCTTCTCAGTTGTTGTTTATTGTGTGTTCTTTGCCAATGCTTTTCTTAGTCATTAATGATCCTGTGTCCTATATAATGTTTTGGATATAAGCTCTGCCTAGTGGCATTTTTGTGCATGGCTCTGGTTAGAGGCCACATTTATGTTTTCTCTATGGCTTGGTGAGCAATTAGTCCTGCTATGCTTGCTTATGTTCTCACTTCCTGTACCCTCCTAGGCATGGTACTGCTACTTTTGCTGTGGGCTGATGCCTTATATGTGTCTTGTTTGTGAGTTCTGTTTCCCCTTTATTGTCCGGATTGTCTATTTCTATGTTTTTACCTGAATATATACCTAACTTTATTCCTGTAAAGATGAACTATTTGCGTACACAAATTACAGTCAAAGTCATCCATATTTCTTATTCGGGATGACTTTGGCTGATCTTGAAGTTTTTGTTTGGCTGGTGTTTTGTTTTGTTTTCATTAAACACCCTTTACATGTGTCTGTGCATGAGTGTAAGTATCCCCTTTTGATGTGAAGCTTATGGTTTGTTTCTTAGTGGAGGCCTTTAGAGTCCTACCAGCTGGTGGGGTTGGGGTGGCGGGAGCATCTTTTTATGTTTTTTAGCCTTGTGTTTTAATTCACAGCCTGGTTCATGGCAGTGAGCTATTTGTGTTAGACATTTACTCATGATTTGTTTGAAATTGAAATAAGATAAAGAAAATTTGGAGACTTTACACCTTTCTTTTATGAAAAAGTACTTTTACTACCCAAAATGTCATCTAATATGCCCAGGACAGTACCTCCTGCATTGTCATATGACAAAAAATATTTTAATTTTCAAGAAAATTTGCTGTTGATGTTTTTAAACTATTGGACATTTTAAATTTTTGTTTTGAAAATTAAAATGGTTATGTCCATTTCCTATATAATTTACAAGGGGTTACCTCAATAGATCAGATATTTTTAGAGACTTGGTAATAAGATTTTTTTAAAAAAAAATCAAGATATTTCTATTTGTAAAATAGTTTTAGCCGCTCATCCAGCATCTTCCAATTCCCAGCACCTTTATGGATACTTTTTTTTTTTTAAAAAAAAAAAAGTGCTTTTCTCCGTATGCATTTGTTTTGAAAGAATGTATACTTAAATTTAGTGACGTCCCAGTTAAATTCCCTACCCCTCAATAACCACAGGAATGGAATCTTGTATGGTGATTGCATATTTGCAATTACTCAGACCACTTATGTTATGTCTATTCTTGCTGTTCAGCTGTTAACATAGTTTTCAAACTGTGAAGACATGTGAACCATTGAGGAAAACTTTCATTTCTTACAATAAGGCTTTTGGTTTCTGGGTTGTTGTTGTTACTTTGATACTTGTTTAAAATAAGGAGCCACCTCTAAAGTATGTCATTTTCTCTTCTGGAACTCTTCTCAGGCCCCTTGCCTTGTCTAAGTATCTAGAAAGCCTTATAAAAGATAGTAGTAAGACTGGAGAGATCATTCCATATTTAACATGAGCATTTTAAAGAAACATCTTAGATGAGAACAATGAATATACTTGGGGAAATGATGATCATGTAAAAGAACTAAAATCACTGGAGTTAGAGATATTTACTTTGAAAAAATTCATAGACTATATTTTCATTATATTCTCCCCTGCCACAAGCCTTCCCAGGTGCTCCTCACCTCCACCCAACCCACACTCACACTCTGTGTTCTTTTTTGCTTGCTCAAAACAAAAACCAGGAAAACAAACAAAAACCACAAAAAGGCAAATACCAAATCATAACAAAATAAAAGCTCACAAAACATGGGATATATTTTGTGTTGGTCATCTATTCTTGAGAATGAGGCCTAAGCTGGAGTTGGGTTGATAGAACTAGTAAGTGTCACTCGACTAGAGAATATTGATTTTCCCTCTTCCAGCATGTATCAATTTCAAATAGCTTATTGTTTAGGGGTGGGTCTTTGTGCCCACTTCTCCTTCTCCATGCTGGAGTTTTGTCTGGCTTCAGTTTGTACAGGCCTTGTACATGCTGTCACAGGCTCTGTGAGCTCATAAGTACTTCAGTCCTACTATGTATGGAAGATGCTGGTTCTTTGCTGTCAGACACCACTTAGGACTCTTCCCTTCTTTCCATTGCCTGGCCTTCAGAAGGGGTGCTTGATAAGATATCTCATTTCTTGCTCTCAAATTACATTTTTAAAACATAATTACTTCTAAAACTTTAATGGGGCATCATCTTTTAAAAATTTTATTAATATACAAATCAATGTGTAAATCTGTTCGTATTTCATGAACACATTAAGAATATCAGTATTCAGCTCCTGGAATGCATACTTTCTGTTTCTAACACCAAAGCCATTATATTGTCTTCATCACTATACTGGGCTTATGAATTTTAATATCAGAGATAATTTTGGTTTTGAACTCTATATAATTCTCATTATTGATTTTTTTGTGTGATTTATGTTCGGAACATCCAAATGTTTTTCTCCTTTTGGCTTTTGTCATTTCAAAATTACTATTATTTTATGCTTCTAAAAGTGGGGTCCTTGCATTTTCTGAAGAACTATGGTTTTCCTTTATGAAAACATTTACTTTATATTTAAAATATAAACCCTAATTTACAAAATATACTTTGATCTTTGTGGGAGATTGTGTTGTTTCATTGTAAATAATTATCCCACCCACTAGTTTAATAAAAAGCGCTGATTGGCCAAAGGCAGGCAGGAAGTGTAGGTAGTAACGGCTACCAGACTAAGAAAAACTCTGAGAACAGGAAGCACAGAGCAGAACGCCAGAGAGAAGCCGGAAGAAGCAGAGGACAACTATGCTGCTCTAAAGAAAGGTACCGAGCCAAATGGATGAACAGGATGAGTCATGGGTTAGATGAAGGGTACAGAGTTAGCAAGTGTATGCCTGAGCCTGAGGCCGATCAGCCTAAAACTGATTGTAAGCATCTGTATGTCTCTGCGAGTCTGTGGGTCTGAGGGTCTGTGGGTCTGTGGGCCTAGACCTTGAGGTTAGGCCCGAAAGTACAGAACAGAAACCTCGTACTACAGATCTCTTACCAAAGAGCATATGACTAATTTGAAGCACTTATTCTTAATTCCAATCAAAATTACTTTGACTAGTTAAAAAGTTCCTAGTAGATTCTGCAATTCTATCTCCATTAACCTTAAATTCTACATTGACATTATAGATACAATGAATTCAGCTTTATTAATATTTCATTTTACAAAACCTTAGAAACCCTGTCAGAAATGCAATGCAGGCTTTATTTTTACTTCCTACTATTAGAGTCAGCAATGAGTCATCCTTTAAAATAAATGTAAATTTAATATATTTGTGTATGTGTGTGCTGGTGAAAGTATGCCATTGTGTAGCTATGGATCTCAGAAGACAATGTGCTGGAGTAGTGTTCTCTTCTGCTACCCTGCAGATTTAGGAAACACAATTTGTGTAGTCAGGGTTGGTTACAAGTGCCTTTATCCACGGAGCCATCTTGTAGATCCTCTTAATACATTCTTAAATTATGTATCTTACATAATCAAAAGTGCATCTATAATCCATTATTAAGAATTGTTTGCCTACATACCATGAATTAATTTTCTCTTCAAGATTTTGTCAGTAGTCCCAGATTTAAACAGGTTATTAGGGATATTAATATATTGATGCTACCAGTTCAACAATTGGGTATTTTTCCAAGAGTAATAAGTCATTTTATATAGTATTTATGATTATACTAAAATATACAACCAAATTTATATCTGCCTTTCAATTGGTAAGGGAAAAGTACTCCATCATATAATTGTGATTTTCAGATATGAATTAGAAATTTATTTCCAATACATTTTATAAATAGCTTTCATTTTCTATTTTCATTTGTTCAAGTGTTTTTGGTAACTAGGGATTTTTTCCCCCAGGGCCTCATGCATGCTGAGCATGTACTGAACTACTTAGCTCCACCCATAGCCCCATGACAAATGTTCTGTTCTTTCAGATGTACTAGGAAGAAACATGTAAATTTAGGCTAATGTTAATATAGGTTTGTATGTATGTATATATATATATATATATATGGAAAACATAATCATGCTTATACTTTAAAGAAACTAAAGACAGGAAATTGACTTGTATAATCAATTTGATTTATTACTCTTTAGAGTTAATTTGAGATGATAAGATTTTTTTCATTGAATAGTATGGTTTCATTTCTCTAAAAATGTCATACAGGATGTAGAGAAAAATTTTCCCTGAGCAGAACTTTTACCTTCAGGCTTTCTATTTTCCTGGTAGCCCTCTCCTGATCCAATACTCACTCTATGCGACATAGTTAAACAGTTTTGAGAAAACAAATCTATGAGAAGTCAGGACAGCCACATGCCATTATTATGAGAATGGGAGGTGATTGAAACTAAACCGGGACTTGGAAATCAGACTTAGCTGTAGTTCTTACACTGTGGTTTCACTCAAGTTACCAGATCATCCTAAATCTGTCATTTTGATTATAAAAAAAGATAACTGTGTAAACATCTCCGATGAGATGTTCGTTATAACTTGATTAAGAAACACACTTCTTTGTAACAGTTTATTAGACTTGACTAATTTGTACTACTATGTAGCCACCAACCTGAATTATTCCTGTAAGTCTAGACTCTAGTTGTAAGATAGAACTTATGAATTCTTGCATCTTCATTTCTAATTCCCCTCTGGTATCACTAGTTTCATAATCTTTGAGAGAGACGTAGGAGAGGAGAAGGAAAGGGAGGGAGAGAGAGAGAGAACACAGGCGTGTGCGCATGTGCATCTAGAATTCCCTCCGCTGCTGATCTAGGTTCATAGTGAATGTGCTTTAGAGCCTGTGTGAACTTTCTAAATACCAAGTGTTTGGTGCACCTAACATGTCCTCCTTAATACTTTGCTGCTAGGAAGAGTTGTAAAAATGTATGTTACATTCTTTTTCAGATGAACAGAAACCAGTGTTCAAGATTACACTGAAATAAAATCATTGGTGTAAATCCAGTATTCAATGATATCCTCAAGTTCACCAGAGCACTTTTAAGGCTCCCAAGGAGACCGCTCATCTTGTTTTCCTTCTACGTCTTGGAACACTCCTCCATCTATTTTACTAACATTTTTGCTCTGGTTGTTGTACTAGTGTATGTGAGCAGACTTAATTCAGCACCTATAGCCTTTTGTTGTGCTTTTCTGATGTGTTTACCTTCTTCATTAGACTATTACCTTTGAGAGCAATGACTATTTCTCCTTACTCTGCATATCCTGCATCCAAGACACTACTTGAAATACAGTTGGCATCACTGGAGGTTTTTGATTCAATCAATATTTTGTAATCCCTTTGTGGCAAAACATTTCTCTCCCAATCTGGTGCTAGTAGAGTATCTGCTGTCTAAGCACCATGTGTGTGGCTCATGTATATCTGGTGTTTTCATAAACTTTTCAGGACAGTTTAAGATGATCAAGGACAAGAATTAGTATGCATTTATATGTCATACCATACAATGGCTGGAACAGTTTAAATATTATGCCATCACTTAGGGTAAAATTTTATAGAATTAGTCCTTCAAGTAACAAGTTTAGTGTTTTTGACTGTTATTAATTTGCTTAAAATTTTATTCAAAAATATCACTTGTTATAAAGGTAATTGTAAAACCACTACAATGAAAACCTATTGTGAGTTTTTATAAAAAATAAATTTTAATATAAAAATAATACATTGAATTTTTTTGTAATCCTCTACTTCTTAAATGTCAACTTTCCTTGCAGAAAAATGCTGTTTTTTAAAAAATATTCGATATTCTGTAATAGTTGATGGTGAGCACGAAGAGAAGCTGTGTTTAAAGCAGTTTTCAGAGCTAATTACGCCATTTAGCTTGCCTGCATGTCTTTTGCCTCTCTCACTGTTTAAGTTGGTTGTGGTTCTCATCCCTGTCCTTGTATACTCAATAGCTTCTCAGTTGCACATGCTTTCTGCATGTAGCATTGCAAAGGGCCCAAAGTGCTAAATTGGTGTCACTTAGAAAGGCTTCAGGGAAAAAGACTACTGTAAAGGGGGAACACAAAATGAAGAATTTAAATGAGGGACCTTGAGTCAACTCTTTCCAGAAGAATAAGTTTATGACAAGGACAAGAAAATTTCAGGGAGTTTTGCCACAGTGTGTGTGATGTCAATACTCTTGTTCAGTTCATTATAAGGGTTCCAAAGAGGTTCTAATATGGTTGCTGTGTTTTGCTTTTTCATTATAAACCATTATATTGGGAAAGGCTTGAACTCCAATTTAGTGTTGACACCCTTCCTCATGGTACCAGTGAAATGTATTGTGTCCCCCTATCTTACAGATTTTGAAATAAAACCACATTTTATGATTTACCGGAGTTTCTGTTTGTGATATGTCCTGTGGTTTTAATTTCTAAAGAAACCCTTATCTGTTGGAAAACTGTACTGAAATTTTACAGATATGTTGCTGGTATATGCTTCAATACAATTAGGGTGGTATAAGTTTGTATATAGATGAAACAAGATTGGCTCTAGTTTGATAATTGTTGAAGCTGTGTGATCGATGTTTGAAAATTCATTATTCTCTATACTTTTGTATATGTTTGAAATTTTCCATAATAAAAACTGCAAAGATGTATTCCTTAGATATTTAATAGGTAGGCCACCTCTTTTTTAAAATTCTCACGTATGGATGGCTGACTGGTCAAAAGAATAATTCACAGAAAGGTGAAAATATTCTATAAATAGCTGGCTTTTCTTCCTAATCTAAATGTATTGCTAACAACCAGTTTCTTTCCAAGTTTACTTGGAAGATCTCCAGTTAACATGTGCAAAAGGATCTTAGTTCATCCAGTATGTGATATGTGTACATATGGAGCAACATTCCATTTTACAACTTCCTTTTTTGAAAAAAAAAAAAAAGAAATGTGTATATGAGCGTTTTGTTTGTGGGGGGTGTGCATGTGGGGGGAGTGTGGTGGGTGCGCGTGCACCTCTGCATGAGGTCACCAGATTCATTGAGCTGGGTTAAGGATGTTTTGTAAGATACCAATTTGGTGCTGAAAACCCAAATCAAGTCCTTTGCAAGAACAGCAAGTGCCTTTAACTGCTGAGCCATCTCTTCAGTGCAGCAATTTTCTTTGAAAATAACATGTTCTAATTCATCTTCATAAAATTCTGAAAATGAAAAATGAGTAAAAAATCATGCATAATCCCTCTTTCCAGAGATAACCAAGCTTAAGAAAACAAGTTTCAGTCTTGGCTCTTTGAACATAATCATATGTAATATATGATTATATGTTATACACACACATATATATATACACATATATATATATCTACCAAAATATTTACAAAAAGTCCATGGTGGTTCCATTTTAGTCACATTCCTCACTGGCACAATGCTCTTCCTTAGAATGTTTTAGACTGCTGCTAAGGGCCATTATCAAATTTGTGCTGATTTTGACATGCATATATAGAGGAAGCAAAACATAAAATGTACATCTGAACTCTAGATATATTGTATCTACTAATTTCTGGTGCAAGACAAAATAGATCAATTGTGCTCTCTCTCTCTCCCTCTGTGTGTGTATGTGTGTGTGTGTGTGTGTGTGTGTGTGTGTGTGTGTGTGCTAACATCTTCACACATGAAGCTTTGAAGCTATAGGTCTTGAAGTAGCCAATTCAGATGGCTTAACAGCTGCTGTTGATTACCAACTTAGAATCATCTGGGAATTGTGCCTCTGGACATATCTGGGGGATTTGTGTTGCTTGGGTTAACTGAGGTAGCATTTCTTAGTTGGAATTCTGGACTATGTAAGTGGCTAAAGCTGAGAAACAGCAAACATTCATTCCTGCCTGGTTCTTGATTTCAGATGTCAGACATAACCAGAAGCTTCAGGATCCTGCTGCCTTGACTTCCCCATTATGATGAGACTATACTGTATACTGTACCAGATTTTTTGGGAGGCCATCTCCCAAACAATGACGACTTCTTATTTTGAATGCTTGGACTAGCTTAGGCTCATTTTTGGCTAGCTCTTTTAACTTAATCTGTTCTTTTTTACCTTTTGCCTCAGGGCTTATTACCTTTTTTTCTATATATCTTACTTTTTCTGCTTTTCTATGTCTGGATTTCTGGTGTCTTCCTAGGTTCTTGCCACGTGTGTGTGCCTCATTCTCTCCTTCTTTCATTTTTCTCTCCCTTTGAGCCTAGATTTCTCTTCTTATTTATTCTGTCTGCCTGCTAGTCCTGACTATTCTTTTTCCTGCCTAGCTATTGTATGTTAGAGCAATCAGGAGCCTTTGAGCAGGCAAGGTGAAAAAGATGCAATGTATGTTCACATAACGAAGCAAATGCAACATAAACAAAAGTAACACACCTCTACATAGTTAACATAATATTCTCTAGCATAAACATCTTCATCTATTTAAATAATATTCCACAGCACTTTACCCTTGAACTGTAAACTGAGATAAGGCCTTTCTTTGTTGTACTGCTCTTGTAGGGTATTTTATCATGGTAACAGGAAAAGAACTAAGACAAATGAGCTATAAGAAGTAAAATAATTGCAGCAGGTTGTCCCCAAATAGGCCTCACATAATAGCCTTATCTGTTTTACAGGATGTTCATTTTCTCTAGATCCTCCTCAATCTGTGGTATCATTTTGTAGCCTCTTAGCCTAGTGTGGTTGCTATTCTGGACAGCTGTGCCTAAAGGGAAAACAAGGATACCACCTACTTTGTATGAAGGGAAGGGAGCACTATTTTCTCTCTGCCTTTTACATCTTTAACCTAGAATGTGCTCTCACCCTTCCATAATTCCTACAGTACATTAGTTCTGTGACTTTTAATGCGATTTAACTGAATATGGTCTAGAATATGTGAAGGAAATATAATAAAAACAGAAACATAGGGAGCTTAGTGAGATGGCTCAGAGGGGAAGATATTTACCACCAAACACGCAACTTTAGTTCTCCCCCCAAATCCACATGGTGGAAGTAGAGAACTTCAAGTTGTCCTCTGAGCTCCACACATGCGCCACAGCACTTGCAAAAACTTGCACACACGCGTGCACACACACATGCACACACGTGCACACACACACACAGAGAATATGAATGTAATGGTTTCTTTTAAAAGTAACATATAACACAATTTACATTTAACATATATAAAACATATGTTAGCAGGAAAAGCAGATGTTTTTCTAGATCCAGCCCTGGATTTGTTTTCTAATAAAAGCTGATTCCAAATGGCTTTTAAAAAATTCCCCAACTGAAAAATAATGCACAGGGGGGCCTGCACTGGTCTGCACCAGGTCTACTTTGTATATATCATGGCTTCAGTTTAGTGTTTTTATGGGCCTCCTGAATGTGCAAATGAGTGTCTGATTCTTGTGCCTTTTATTGGGCTCTTTTCCTTATGTTCATTTGTCCTGCCCAACGTTTCTGTGATAGTTTTGGTTTGTCTTATTATATTTTATTTTGTTTTTTTTTTAATTAATGAATAGATGCATGCATGCATGAATCAAAACCTACCACTAGAGCAAAGGTTAACAACTGAAATGTCACCTATACCTACTGAGAGACAGGAAATTCATTTTCTCCAATGCAGTGATACAAGGTATATCAGCCACTAAAGGGCAGGCCTCATGTTCAGTGATAGTTGACCAACATCTAATGGATTGCACAGTTTTTGTATGCTTTTATTTAGTTATAGTTTGGTGCTGTTGTTTGCTTTGCTTTTAGGGTGTGGTTTATTTTCTTCATTTGGGGGAGGATGGGTTAATTGTGTGTTGTTTGTTTTTTGAGGAAAAGCTGGATGTGTTGGGGGGAAAAATCTGTAATGACTTGGGGAAGGGGAAGAATATGATCAAAATATATTCAAATTCAAAATTGTTTTAAATAATAAAAAACTTTTTTCATAAATTATAATAAACATGTCACTCCAATGTAATTTCAGTAGGATAAACTGGGTATAATGTTGTCCTTCTGAAATGGTTATAATGGGAAACAAAAAGTTCATTCGTTGTCTAAGAAGACTGTTGATAAACTGCCTGACCAGGTCTACACAGAAATATGAAGAAGCATGAAGTATTCTGGGAGTTTGGACTCATTTGAGACAAGTGCTGAGGAGGGCAGAGGAGGGATCAGGGCAGGATTGATTCAAAATACAATGGCCCCTTTGGTCTACTCAGTCAAACTTAAGTTCTCTCTCTCTCTCTCTCTCTCTCTCTCTCTCTCTCTCTCTCCTCTCTCTCTCTTTCTCTCTCTCTCTCTCTCTCTCTCTCTCTCTCTCTCTCTCTCTCTCTCTCTCTCTCTCTCTCTCTCTCTTTTGGACACTTTATTTAAAGGTTTTATTTTTACATACCATCCACAGTTCCCCTCATTCCCTCCCTTCCTCCCACTCACCATCCACCTTCCCTTCTCCACTCCTCAAAGAGGATAAAGGCCTTCCATGAAGAACTAACAAAGTCTGGAATATCAGCTTGAGGCATGACCGAACCTCTTCCCCCAGTATCAAGGCTGATCATGGTGTCCCTTTATAGGGAATGGGCTCCAAAGAGCCAGTTCATGCAGCAGAGATAAATGTTAGTCCCTCTGCCAAAGACCCCACAAACTGCCCAAGCCATACCACTGTCATCCACATCCAGAGGCCTAGTTCAGTCCCATGCAGGTTCCCAGCTGTCAGTCCAGAGTCAGTGAGCTTTCAGTAACTTGGGTCATAGGCTTTATTTCTTGGGTGCTACAAATAAAATATGGAAAATTTCAAAAGGCATTCAGAGTATATATGTCCATTATGTCATAATAATAACTGGTGTAAATTTTAAAAATCATCATTTTTGTTAACATGAAATAATTTTATATATTAATGGAACATAGTGTGGTATGTTGATGCACAAATCCAGCATGTAATGATCAAATCAGGGCAGTTGGAATTTCTGATTCCATATAAATGATTTTATCTTAAAAGTCAGGTATAGTTTAATAGAAAAAAAATCACATCAGTCAAATGCAGATAAGAAAACTGAGGTTCACCATGGTTAAGTAAAATGAGTCATTCTCAGTGAGGAGCAGAAGTGGTACAGATATGAAGAATGCTATTGTTGTTCTATCACAAAATGAAACCCAGCTGCTTTTGCTCACATGTTTTTTTAAATGAGGGAATGTGAGTTAATGGATATATTAACTTGTTTCTCTAAAGTACTTTATTATCTATATGTATCCCATAACATCATGCTATATATATTGAATGCATGCAATAAAACTTTTATTTAAAAAGAGTAAGATTTATCTAACATATCTTAAAGGAATCCTTTCTCAGGAACACTCTGCTTGCCAAGACTATTTACAAATAACTTCATCTATTTCTCACAACCGATATGTGAAGAAAGATCCTTCATTGAGTTTAAAATAGAAAATTGTGAATTCTTTGTGTTTCTCTAGCAAGCTTTAGGCACATAAATAGAAAGCCAATCAAATTTGTCTAATGCCTCTAGCCTTTCAGTTTCAGAAAACCACACAAAACATTGGGTCAAGAACTATACTGTCTCTAGGTATACATGGGTTGAGCAAATAAAATGTGACCTCTGTCTTCACTAAGCATTTTGTATAAAAAAAGAAGACATTCTAACATAATGGATGATTTTTTTTTTTTATGATAGTGATGATTCATTCAGCACTGCAGGCTTATCTCATAGCTGAGAACACTAATCCTTCTCAGGAAATGCCATGTAAATTGGCACCTAAACAGGAAATAAGACTGAACTAGAAGTACCAAAATGGAGCTCCAGTGATAAGGGAAGAACATATTTGAAGTTTTGGGAGTCAGACAGAATATGATCTTTTTACAAAAAAAAAAAATGAGTTCATTATGTCTAAAATTAACGGGGACAAAAGCTGGAAGGACCAAAGCAGGTCTGGCAGAGTACTTCTGTGATCCAGGTATTTCAGAGGTCAAGACAGGACATTAAGTTTGAAACCAACTTGAACTACAATGAGAGATGCTGTCACACTGACATTGAAGAACAGAAAGGGGTCCTACCCCTGCACGCTCTGCAGGAGATACCCATATCCTAACCCACAGCTACCTCTCCTCACCCAGGCCTTTTCCCTGCATCGGACCACCTGGAAGGGCCACCCACATGCACACATCCTCAGTGAGTATGGGCTAGCCATGACCTGGCATCATTCCTGGTACCCAAGCTTATCTATGAGTCCCACTTATACACTCTATCTATAAATCCACCTCAAGGTCCCTTGCTCTTAGTCACCTTTCAGATTCTACTCCCAACTAGGTAGCCATATCCCTGTCCATGTTCTTCCCTTCCTGGACCCAGCTGGGAGTCATGTTCTTGTGTCTCCCAGCCTTCCTACTGAGTTGGAAATGACCTCTCTATAATCAAAATTCAACATCAAGTATCTGAAGAAATGACATACAAACTCTTCCTACTTGATCTGCAACCAGCAAAGTTTGGGCAACAATAAAAACAGAGCAGATTTTCACTAGCAGAGGCAAGCTGGAATCTCATATCAGCATACAAACAATACAATAAACCCACATGACCAGGACCACAGGAAAAACACAAACAATATAAAAGGCTAGGAAATGATGTCTACCATAAAGACCACTAGTTCAACAGAAATGTTCCCCAATGTGAATTATCTATATGGACTCAAGACACAGATTTAATGTTTCTTCCAATATATTTATTTTTATTTTATGCGTATAAGTGTTTTGTCTGCATGTATACCTGTGTCACATATATACCTGGGGCCTACAGAGCTAAGAAGAGGATATTGTGTCCTTTAGAACTGGAATTGTGGATGGTTATGAGCTGGCATCTGTGTGCTGAGAATTAAAACTAGATCCTCTGGAAGAACACTTATTTTAACCACTGGGGTATCTCTCTGGCACAGAATTTAAAAAAAAAAGATTATAAACAAAGAATTTGAGAAGTTCAAGGAGATCAGAAACACCTGAGTGAACTTTAAAGAGGATACAAACAAACTAATGGAAATTACTGGCAACACAAACATATTGCTGAAGGAAAATGATGAATGTGGAGAATGGAGAAAGCTATGAGTGAATGTGTGTTGTTGACATAGATGTGGTCATTTCAAGGACCAAAAAGCCTCAGACCCAAGGATAAATGACCAAGTCTCTCACTCCTCCGAGGTTCAGAGAGACAGCAAAGCCTTCCTTGTTTATTTGTATGTAATAATCCCACTTTGTTGTTGAGGTGTATGCAATAATTCCATGTTGTTTTATGTTTCCTTTGCTCTTTTGGAAGGCCCATCCACTACCCAGCTCCCAAATAAATCACACACAAAAGCTTATTCTTAATTATAAATGCCACAGCCTTAGCTTGGGCTTGTTTCTTGCCAGCTTTCCTTAACTTTGAATTATCACATCTATCTTTTGCCTCTGTGCTTTTCCTTCCTATTCCTGTATAGCTTTGGTTCTTACTCTGTGGCTGGCTGTGTGGCTGCCTCTGAAGTCCTCCCCATTCTCTGGATTTTCCTTCTCCTCCCAGATTTCTCCTCTATCTATTCTCTCTGCCTGCCAGCCCCATTTCTCTCTCTCTGTCTCTCTCTCTCTCTCTCTCTCTCTCTCTCTCTCTCTCTCTCTCTCTCTCTCTCTCTCTCTCTCTCTCTCTCTCTCTCTCTCTCTCTCTCCCTTCCTCCCTCCCCCTTCCTCCCCCCCCCCTCCTCAATATTGGTCATTCAGTTCTTTATTGGAACAGTCAACTGTTTTACACAGGCAAATTAACACAGCTTCACAGAGTTAAGCAAATGCAACATAAACAAAAGTAACACACCTTAAAATAATATTCTACTGCACCCCCACCTCTCTGTTCAACTGTATGTAAAATGACCATGTTGAGCTTGGGGGTGCATCAGTTTCTCCCACAGAGAGCCTAGATAATCTGATCCCAGCATTCTTTTCATCTGTCTGCCTTTTCTTTATTCTATCTCTGCCCCATTCAGGTCCCTGGAACTCTAGAGCCCTGCATGGCGGTGGCAAGTGCTGCCTGAACAGGGACAAAAACACTGGTCAGATAAGGGAACTGTCCCAAGAGAAGCATGTTTATACAGGTAAAACGAATAAATAAGGGGAAGAATGGAAAGAGAAAGGAAGTAACAAAGTGAAGAGAAAGGATAAAAGAACAAAGCAGGGCAATTCTAGTAATCAGGTCTAACACATTGGAACGAGCAGAATCTAGAGATAAGTATTCATCTGTTAACAAGTAGATTCTAGAGACGGTTACATGACTTATAGGTCCCACTTATGGTTTCACCATGGAGGCTGAAAAGCTAACAAGTACTAAGGCAACAGTGACTTTAGGGGCTGCAGGACCATCGATATAGGCATGTGCTCTTTAAGTACCATGACTGTGGCCTGGGTACCATACTTGGCTGTAGAGCATGTATGCGCTTATGTGTCTGCACAGGCAAAGGAAAAAATTGGTGGCTTTAAAAACTTTGTGCCTGGTAATTGTACCCATGCAGGTAAGAACAAAGCAGGGGAGAAGCCTACTAGGCCACTGCTTTTACATCCAGTGGTTTGGTTGCATCACCCCACACCTTTCTGTACTAATGATTCCCTCTGTTTTTGGAAGTCCCAGTAAGCTCTGTTTAACTGTTCAGGGTGGGCTCCAGGCCTGTGATTGAGACAGGATAATTGAGAATTAATTGGGACCCGAATTCTGAATGTTTAGACTCATAATAATGATATTCTGCATGTGACCCAATTACATTGGTACATCCTAGAGAAATGAAAAAAACTTATGATCAGATAGCTTTCACCTGCTAACATTGCAAAACCTTCCCCCAATGAGCTTCAAGGCTTCAGTCCTTTAAATGAGCTGGGCACAGCTGCTGATATGATCTTCCTTCTTATCACCCTTACAGTCTGCTGTGGGGCATTTTGAACTCCCCCTGAATCAAGTGTGAAGATCCATACTGAACTTCCAAGAAATAAGAAAGAGGCAGATATAGGGAGCTGAGGAAGGCCTGAGTTAGGGAAGTCCTAAGCTAATGTGTACTGTTGGTCCCCAATAGCCTCAAGCTCACAGGGATGGCAAAGCCTTTCTTGGGAGACTGGATAGGAGCTGATGAAGTCAGAAAATGTTTACTACAGCTTTCTTCTCTGTCCTTACATGTTTATGTTCTGAAGACAGTTTCCCTATAAAGACTGATCCTTCTGAGATTAGCTAAATCTGTCATCTTGGTCCATCTGTATGAAATAACCACACCTCCTTGTTTATCTGTGTGTAGTAATCCCAACTCCTTGTTCAGATATATGAAACAATCCCGGCTCCCTGTTTAGCTCTATATAATTCCAGAGTACTGTGGTTGCTCTGTCTGAGGGCCCAGATCATCTGATCCCAGCATTTCTGTTCACCTGGCTCTTTTTTGTTTCCTCACCATTAGAACCAGGTTCACAATTGGAGCTGTGCATAGACACGGCAGATAAATCTAGTTCAGGATTTGAAAAGTGAATCCAAAAAAGGGAACTACTGAAGAAAACACTGGCTGAAATGAAAAATTCAGTATCCCAACTAATAATAAATTTAGGGGAAAGCCTTGCCAACAGAATCAATTCATTATAACAGGGAATATCAGGACTGGACAATAAAGTAAAGGAGATGAATCACATACTATAATACATCTTTTAAGGCTAAAAATATTGAAGAACTTTGGGACAACATAAAAGGCCAAACCTATGAAGTACAGGCCAGAGGAAGGATCATAGATCTTCAACAAGATATTGCTAATAAGGAATAAAAAGAAACTTTCCTCAATCTAAGGAAAGACATACCCAGTGCATATACAGGAAACACACAAAACACCAAATAAATGGTCCCAGAAAAGAAATGCCTGCAAGTAATAGAGTTAAAACACTAAATAGACAGAATAAGGAAAGGTAATTGTGAGATGGGAAATAAAGCCATAGTAACATATAAAAGCAAACTCACCAGAATAACAGCCGACTTTTCAGTGAAATCTGGGAAAAATCAGAAGACTGGAATAATGCACTGCAAATTCTAAAGATCAAAGATGCTAGCACAAATTACCCAGTAATAGTTGCCATAGTGAAAGGAGAAAGGGAAAAAGAACTTTCCATTATATGAACAAGATAAAAGAATTCTTGTCCACTAAACAAGTCCTTCAGAGAACATTGGCAACAATCCTGTAGATTTCAGGGAGGAATAAGCATAGCTAAGAGGCTACCAACTGAAAACAAATGAAGCTATTACTGAAAATAAAATAGGACTATAAACACAAATAGGAAAAAAAGCAGGAAAATGATGGCAATCAATATCAACATTTCAATAATAACTTTAAATAACAATAGTATCAATTCCCAATTCAAAAATGTAAGTTAGATAAATGGATTAAAGAACAACATCTTTCTTGTGTTGTTTACAGAAAACTCAGTTTATCTTTTAAAGATGGGCACCATATTGGAGGGAAACTATGGAAAATACATTCTGACCAAATGGAACTAGAAAGAAAGATACTGTCAATATACTAATTTCTGAAAAAATAAGCTTCAAATCAAACTTAATAAAAAGAGCAAAGGAAGGACATTAAATTCTGGCCATGGGAACAATTAACCAAAAAGACAGCATTATAATCTCAAATATGTACCCCCAAATACTGATAAAATCAATTTTATATAAAAGGATACTACTATACTTCAGGGCAGAAACTAATCCCAATTGAGTAAAAATGGGTGATTTCAACACCCTACTATCTCAAATGCACAGATCATAGATACAAAAATATAACAAATAGATGTCAGAAATAAATGACATCATACATCAAATGGACCTAGCCGATATCTATAGAATATTCCACCAAATCACCAAAGAATATACATTTTACTCAGCATCTTATGGAAGTGTCTCTAAAATAGTGTATCCTAGTACAAAAAACAAATCTTAATAAATTCAGAAAACTGAAATAATTCCAAGCATCCTACCTGATCTTAATACAGTAGAGCTTGAAACTGGTTGCCAAAGAATCTCTACAAACTACAGAAACCCATAGAGGTTAAACAACACACAACTGAATGATGAATGGGTCAGTGGAAAAATGAACAAATAAAAAATTCTTGTATATGAAGAAAAAGTGTAAATACAACACATCAAAACTTTTAGGAGATATTAAAAGCAATCCAAAGAAGGAAATCATAGCTCTGCATATCTACATTAAAAAAAAAAACAAACAAAAAACCATAGCTGACAACTTAATGATTCACCCCAACCTGGAAAAACAAGAGCTAGCCGAAACCAAATTCAATAGACTGTAAAAAATAAAATCCAGGGTACAAATTAATGAAGTAGAAACAACAACCACAAAGCAATAGAAAGAATCAACACATATAAGATACCCTTCTTCGGAAACATTAACAACATTGACAGACCCTTAGTTTAATTTACTAAAAGAAAAAAGAGAAAGATGACAAAGGAAAACACTATGAAACATACCAAAAAACCTTTAAAATGATAAGGGAACACTTTAAAAACATGTATTCAGTTAAACTGGAAAGCCTAAACGAATGAATTTCCACATTTGTCCATACCAATAAAATTAAATGAAGAAAGATCAACAGCTGAAACAGATTCATAACAAATACAGACAGTCAAACTGTGAAAAACATTGCAACTAAAAGAATCCCAGGCCCAAGTGGATACACAATAGAATTCTAAAGATTATTAAGTAAGATCTACAACAGTGACTTCTTAAATTATTTTTAAAAGTACAAACAGAAGGAGCACATCCTAACTCCTTTTAGGAAGGCATCATCACTCAAATACCAAATACGAAACAGAAAGAGAGATCTATGCTCAAGTTGGATTTATCCTGAGTAATCCATGCAGAGATTATTCAACATAAATAATTCAATAAATGTAATAAGTCACATATGGACTAAAAATGTATGATCATCTCAATAGATGTAGAAAAGGACAGTGTCAAAATATAACATGACTTCATGATAAAAGTCGTAGAGAGAATTTGTATGGAAGGAACATATGCCAACATTATAGAGGTTGTTGATGAGAAATCCATGGCCAACTATTTTTTCTCTCATATATTACATCTTGCTAACAGTCCCTTGCCCCTCACATCCCCCTTCTCCTAATCCATTCCTCCTTTTTTCTCTTCAGAAAAGGGCAGGACTCCCAGGATATCAAGCAAACATGGCATGCCAAGTTATAATAAAACTTGGCACATCCCCCCATATTAAGACTGAATGAGGCAACCCAGTAGGAGGAAAGGGGTCTCAAAAGCAGGCAAAAGAGTCTGAGTCATCCCCTGCTCCTGCTGTTAGGAGTACCCCCAAAAATCAAACTTCACAACTATAACATATAAGCAGAAGACTTACATTGGACCCATACAGGCTCCCTGATTGTCAAGTCCATCTCTGAGCCAGTATAAGCCCTGCTTAGTTGATTCTGTGGGCTGTTTTCTTGTGGTATCTTGACCTCTCTGGCTCCTACATTCCTTCCTGACTCTCTTCTGCAGGATTCCAGGAGCTCTGCCTAATGATTGGCTGTGGGTCTCTGCATATGGTCACCTTAGCTACTGGATGAAGCCTCTCTGATGACAATTATGCTAGACACCAGTCTGTTACATAAATGGCCAGTTCAGGTTCCATATCCCCCATCATTAAGAGTCTTTGCTAGGGTCACTCTTGTAGATTCCTGGCAGTTTCCATTGCATTAGGTTTCTATGTCATCCCCAAAATGCCTCCCAATTCCAGGCATCTCTCCCAGTATTCTCTCCCACATAATCCTTCCTGTTCCCTTCTGCACCTGTTCCCAGTCTGCCCTCAAAATCTATCCTATTTCTCCTTCCCAAGGATATCCATGTGCCCTACCCCACTTATTTAGCCTCTCTGGGTTTGTGGACTGTAGTGCAGTTATTACTTATTTCACAGTTAATATCCACTTATAAGTGAGTACATACCATTGTTGGATTTTCTGGGTCTGGGATACGTCTCTCAGGATGTATTACTAGTTCCAACCATTTGTCTGAAAATTTCATGATGTTATTTTTTAACAGCTGAATAATACTCCATTGTGTACCACATTTTTGTAATCTATTCTTTGATTGTGTGACATCTAGGTTGTTTCCAGTTTCTGGATATTATGAATAAGGCTGCTGTGAATATAGTTGAACAAGTGTCTTTGTGGTATGATTGAGCATCCCTTAGGTATATGCCCAAAGTGATACAGCTGGGTCTTGAGGTAGACTGAGTCCTAGTTTTCTAAGAAACCAAAGTACATAGCCAACATTTTCCATGAAGAAAATTTTGAAGAAATCCCATTAAAATTATGAATGAGATAGGGCTGCCTAATATCTCCAGTCCTTTACAAATAGTCCTTGAAGCCCTCCATAGAGTAATAAGACCATAGAAATAAATGAAATGAAACAAAGAGGAAAAGAAGTTAACTTACATCTACATGCAAATTATCTAATATAACTAAGATATATGTTACTATTGCTTTGATGAAACACCATAGCCAAACCAACTTGGGGAGGAAAGGGTTTATTTTGCCTATGTTTCCACATGACAGCTCATTATCAAAGGAAGTCAGGACAGGCACTCAAGCAGGAGCTGAGGCAGGACTGATGCAGAGGCATGGAAGAGTGGAACCTATTGGCTGGCTCCCCATGTCGGGTTCAGCCTGCTTTTTTACAGAATCCAGGATCACCAGCCCAGGGGTAGCCCCATCCACAATGGACTGGTCCTTCCCATATCAATCACTAAATAAGAAAATGACCTTCAGGACTGTCTATAGCCTGATCTTATGGAGACATTTTGTCAATTAAGGCTCATTCCTCTCCAATGACTCTAATATGCATCAGTTTGACATAAAACTGCCAGCACAAGAAGATAGCCCAACAATTCCACAAGAAAACTTCTAGAAATGGCCAACTCCTTTTACAAAATGTACGGTACAAAATTAACTTACAAAACAAAATCAATAATCCTTTTATACATCAAAATCAACATAAGTGAATTGGAGAGTGTGGAAATACTACTATTCACAATAGCCTCAAATCAAACAAAATGTCCAGAAATAAAGCTAACCAAGAAAGTGAAAGATGTTTGCAGTAAAAACTATAAATCTGAAGAAAGGATTTGAAGAAGATACTAAGAGATAGAAAGACTTCATATGCACATGGATAGGCAGAATTAATAATGTGAAAATGACCATCTTACTAAAACTATTTATAGAGTCAGACCAATCCCAATAAAAATTCCCATGACATTAAGCACAGAAATAGAAACAAACATCTTAATTTCACCTAGAAGTACCAAAGATCATGGATAGCCCAAGCAATCCTGAACAAAAAGAACAATGCTGGAGAAATTACAGTCCCAGATCTTAAGATATATGATATAGCCATAAAGTAAAATCAGCATGGTCCAGGCCCAAAACTAGACATGTAGATCAATCTAACAAAATAGAAGAGTTAAACATGACTGTACATATCCAAAACCATCTGGCATTTGACAGCAGTGACACAAATGCACACTGGAGGAAAAATAATATCTTCAGTGAGAATGGTCCTGGGGAAATTGGATGTCTACATGTCTGTAGAGGAATTGAAACTATCACTTTGCACAAAAAAATTCTCTCCAAACAGATCAAAGACCTAAATATAAAACTGGAAACACTGAAACTGCTGGAAGAAAACATAGGCAATACCCTGCATGATAGAGGTGAACAGAGAAGGACTTCTTGAATGGGATCCATTTTCTCAACAGTTAAAGACCAAAGTTGAAAAATGGGACTTCATGAAACTAAAAAGCTTCTGTACAGTTAAAGAAAGAACCAACCCATTGAAGATTGCACCCCCAAAATGGGAATCTTTGCCATCTATACATCTGTCAGAGTATTAATATCCAAAATACATGAAGAACTCAAACAAAGAATAAAAAAGCGAACCACTTGAAAATTTGGCTTGGGGCCTGAATAAAGAGTCTCAAAAGAGGAAGTAAATGGCTAGATATCCACAGTGAAATAATAGTTGCACAAATACTATAAGGGTAAGCAATAGTCTATGTGGACCTGCTCAATAGGCAGGAACTCATTCTTGTTACTGTAAAACTTGGCAAAAATCCTTGGGAGGTGAGACTATAGTTCCTAGAAGAGGACCAACTACTGTCATTTTCCTAAATTAATATAACCTCCAACTTATTCTAAATATCCAAATGCGCAGTTAGGAGCAGCTCTCATCCCTCATCACAGAAGTTTCTTTCTTTAACAGATATAAGCTACTACAGAGATCCACAACTGTTCAAAGGCAGAGAATGTGTGATTTGTGGTATACAGACTGTAGAGGTCATCTACAAAACAACCCCTACGCCTCAGGCTCAGCGGACATCAGAGAAGAGGGACTGTAAGAGCCAGAGGAGCAAGACTACTTCTGAAAAATAGTGTGCTCAGGACATGACAAAGGTGCTATATCCATGAACTTTCAAGAATATGATTACTTGCAGAAGATTTGCACATAGCAGTTGACGTGTGTCCTAGTTATGGCTACTATTGCTTTGAAGAGACACCATGAGCATAACAACTCTTAAAAAAAACATTCAATTGAGGATAGTTTATAGAGTTCATTATAGTCATGGTGGCACACAGGCAGACGTGGTGCTGGAAAAAGAGCCAGGAGTTCTTTATTTTGATCCACAGGCAGCAGGAAGAGAGAGACACTGGGCCTCCCTTGAGCTTCTGAAACCTCAAAGCCCATTCCCAGTGACACTTCCTCCGACAAGGCCACACCTCCAAATAGTGCCACTCCCTATGAGCTATGGGGGCCATTTTCATTCAGACCATCACAACATACAAGCACGAATGGACAAAATTTCACAAGTCCCTTCTGTGAAGTGAAAAGCTACAGGCAGTCAATATATGACTACATGGACAGAAGGTGTATGTAGATATGTGTGTGTGTGTGTGTGAGAGAGAGAGAGAGAGACAGAGACAGAGACAGAGACAGAGACAGAGATTATGTATATGTGGCAATGGTATAGAAGAAAAGGCCATGAACTTGAGAGGGGCTCTGGAGAGGCATGGGAGGAGTTGAACGAGAAGAGGGAGGGGGTGAACATAATGTCATATACTCATGTATAAAATTCTTCTAAATTTTTAAAATAGACTTTTCTTGGATGAGGGAAAAGGACAGATAACATAAAATCATATGTGAATATTCAAACATTTGCAGAACACTACTGTTAATTTGAAGAGTAAATATTATTTTAAAGAAATAAGAAAATGCTAACAATAATTTTCCAGGTCATAAATGATGGTGTCTTAAAAAATAGTTTAAGGGACTTTGAGCTGACTAGTTAGATATGGAAGATAGAGAGAAATTAATATAATGAATATATAGAAGCTAACTTACTGGAGTAATGTAGTTGATGATGCTATTTCCTTAGGTGTAATTTATTAGAATATCAGTTATACAAAATTGTAGAATATGAGATTAGTTTTATGTAAGTTTCTACTACTAAATGGGAATTAACTAGAATATGTCCAAAAATACAGAGTACACGGATATGCAGACTAGGAAAAAAGAAAGATATAAGAGACTTTGTATGAGCGTGGGGGGGGGGTTCCCATGGTGATGGCTGTCTGGAGCTCTAGGGAGCTCACTGAATTGGGAATGACCACTGGACATCCATCAGGAGGGGGAGCCGTGCCCTCTGAGGGTGGGTGACTTTCAACTGGCATGAGCAGTATGTGGAGCAAAGAGGGGTGGGATCAGACTGTGTTCCTGTTCATGGACTGGCACCTTGGAGCCCATTCCCTATAGAGAAACAGCTAACCCAATCTTGACTTTGGAATGAGGATATCGGACTTGCCAGGAGTGGATTGCCCGACTTGGCTGGCCCACCTTGGGACTTCTTGCCCTTTGGATGTGGAGGAGCAAGGCTGAGGGCTGTCTGGGAGGGATTGGGAAGGAGAGCAAGGGGATACATTGATGGAGATGACTTTTTTAAATGAAAATAAAATTAAATTAAATTAAAAAATAATAAAAAGAAAACAATTAAAAAATAAAAATGTACATTTTAAAAGTATGTGATGGTCAGTAGGAAAATATATGGATATGTATCTGGATATTAATCAGGGAGAGAGATAGTCAAGAAAGAACACTTAGAAGTGTTTCCAGAGTCTGGACACACTCCCCAGAGAACTACCATGGTTCAGTGACAATTATATAAACACATAGAAGTTGTCACAAAAGCAAAAAGAAATAAATATCATTTAAGAAAATACACTAAATTGTATGTATGTGCGGTGATGCCTATCTGTTGCCCTAGTTGTGGTGGTTTGAATAAAAATGGTCCACATAAGCTTGTATATATATACACACATATGGAGTAGTACTATTTGAGAAGGAATAGGAGGTGGCTCTTTTGGAGTAGCCGTGTCCTTGTTGGGGAAAGTCTGTCACTCAGGGTGGCTTTTGAGATTTCAAAAGCTCAAGCCAGTCCCAGTATCTCTCTCTTCCTGTATCCTGAGGATCAAAATGTAGAACTCCCAGTTCCTTCTCCAGCATCCTGTCTGCCTGCATGCTGCCATGCTTCCCACCATGATGACAATAGACCAATGTAGAGAGCCGCCTGGCCGCACCTTAAAGATGGTGCTGGCTTCTGCCTTCCACCTTCCACCTGAGAGCTCTCTGAGATAAACAACTCATTTGGCTAAGGCTAAGCTCATGGCTTGCTTCCAGGTGTGGCTTGCTTCCGTGCACCTGGATCTATTGGCATGGCCCATGTGGCGCCCCGTGACTAGCAGTCCAGAGGGTATATAGCTGGGAGCGGGTTTTCCCCTGTGGGAGAAGCAGCAGAAGAAGTTTCAAGGTCCTGAATAAACCACTGAAAGAAGAGCCTGGTGTCGCGTCGTCCTTGTGGGCGAGGGTGAGCGCGACAGACCAAACCTCTGAACTGTGAGTCAGCCCCAATTGAATGTTTTTCTTAAGAATTTCAGTGGTTATGGTGTCTCTTCAAAGCAACAGAGCACTAAAATACCAGTGCTTGAGAAGGTGAAGCAGGAGGATGGCAAGCACAAACGTAAAATCTACCAAACGTCAGATAGCATCATTCTTACCCTGTTCCATCCAACCAAGCTTTACGTAATAAACTATGCTCTGGGACTTTGCAACATGGAAGATGATAATCCCCAGTGCCTAGTCTGTGCTTTCACATCTTGAAAAGGCCACCAGTACCTCTCATCTCCCATACTCTGATCTCATATGAGTGATATTCCAATCAAGTCTAGACTAGAAGACTACCTACCAAACAGGATGAAAACTCTGCTTCTGGTGTGATAGAAGTCTGTGGACAATGCTGTATCTCAGTTTCAACACCAGATAATTGACAGGGTGAAATTTCTACATGAATATTGGGAAGCTGAAATAACATAGGAAACCATCTCCACTTAGCATCATTGGTAGATAAGGTATTACTAAAGAAGTAGTGTGTTATACCCATCCAATACAGTATAGGTACACTGTCCAAACTATAGATTTTCTTTATGAAAAGATTTAAATTATTTGGAACAGAATTTTGATAAATTCATAGCTAAAGTTACTGTTAAGAATGGTGGAAAATTATAGAACAACTACACTAATAATATCTAATAGGCACTCTAATAAGCAACAAGCATACATTCTTCAAGCCTATTAAGACTGTTCCAAAATAGAAAAGATGCTAGGCTATAACGTTTATTAATAAATCTAAAAATTCTGAAAGCATAGAAATCATTTTCTAATGGAATTAATGTGGAAAATGTATAATAATATGTAGGAAATTTATAATAGTTTAAATTATCAAAGTAATCATCAAGCCATTGTCATCTACAAAATCAGTACATGGCCATACAGGGCTCATAAGATGCAGCCCTGCCAGACAGTAGTGATACACATCTTTAGTTCCAGCAGTAAGGAGGCAGGCAGATCTTTGTGAGTTCAAGGCCAGTCTGGTCTACAGAGCAAGTTCCAGGATAGCCAGAGCTATGTAGAGAGACTCTGTCTTTAAAAGCCAAAAAAAAAGTAGAATACATAAGTGGGCAATGAGTACATGAAAAAAGCCAATATGTAAACTAAAACCATATTGTAAAAATAAATTTCACCTATTAGAATGACTATAATCAAAGATGATCATAAGCATTAGTGAAAATGTGCAGAGACTTTAGTCCTGCAACATGAAAATAAGATAGCACTACCACTTTGAAAATACTTTTGTAGTCTTTTGGAATGTTACAAACCAAATGTAGTGACACACAATCGTACCCTCATCAATCAAGTATTTGAGGCAGTAGGGTACATTAAAAGCCAGCTTGGATGAGAAAATGAGACTGTCTCATCCAAACCAAAATGTTAGTCAGGTTTATCATATAAGACATCAATTTCACTACTATGTTGTTCCCCCAAAGAACTGGAAACCTATTCTATAAAAAGAGGTGTATGTGTATGTGAGTATGCAGAACAATATTCCTTACTATAGTCAAAATGGAACCAACTCAAATATCCATACACTATGTATGTATGTATGATCCTCTAATATCTAGGAAGATTTTCAAAAAGCCACAGTGAATGTCTGAAACTGCAGACAGCACTAAACCTATGTATTGTATATTGTTTTCCTATACCTACCTACCTGCGTTAAATATAATTTATAAGACAGTCACAGTAAGAGATTAATGTCATAACTAATAATATATTTAAATACTACTAGTAACTTAAAACTTATGAATTATTTATTTCTATAATTTTCAACATAACAGTTTTGGGTGCTAATGATCACACGTAAAAGAAGGTGCAAACAACAAAACTGAAGAGAAAAAAATATGAACTATTATATTCTATGTACTCATATCCATTGAAATGGTATTTACCTATGAAAAGAAGAAATCACAGTAGAAAGTACTAAAAGTTACTGTTACATGCTTTAATATGTATAAGCCATACAAAGATGCTAATTCCAAGAATCTATATTCAATATACCAAATATTGTATAGTATTCCATATGTACAAAAATGACTGATTAAAAGAAGATTATATCAGGCATATAGAAAGAGGAAGGTAAATTTTCAGCCAAGTTCAACATAGTAAATGAATGAACTTAGTGGGCTTCCTTTCAGGAGCATCAATGAGGGTGTCTCATGGAGCCTCTTTATAGGAGCACTAGAGAGGGCTTCCTCATGGGAACACTAGTGAGGGCCTCATTATAAGACTGTACCTTAGCAGCCACATCACCAGAATTTCTCAATCCAGCATGAAACTTGACTTCTCCATAACTGTATATGGTCTCCCTTTGGTTAACTCTCTACACTATACACTCAAGCCTCTCCCTAGACCATGTGCAACTTGGTGTGTATTCCATAGAGAATGGTAGCTAGGTAAAGAAAGAAGTGGTTTGGATTTCTGACAAGTATCTACTGACTCACCCCACCCTATGACAGAATGTCAATAGTCCCAATCTTAAAGGTCTCTTACAACCAGGATGCTTTCCTTAGATGCCAATAGCTGTTCTGTTCACAGGATCGCTTCCACAACAGAGACATTGCTCTTTCATGTCCTCTGTGAGTACGTTTGTGCTTGCTTTTTATTAATTAAATGTTTTGTATCCTTATCTTTGTGCTGTGATCTCCCGCTACACATGACAAAGAAAAAAATGAAATTAACAATAATTCTCATATCTTGTAAGTGCAAAAAGGAAAAACTTTTTCTTTTAAAAGCAAATTCCAGGGTATGAAGCTTAGTAGTAGAACACATAGCCCTAGGTTCAATTGCTAGGAACACACAGAGAGAGAGAGAGAGAGAGAGAGAGAGAGAGAGAGAGAGAGAGAGAGAGAGAGAGAGAGAGAGAGAGAGAGGCAGAGAGGCAGAAAGAGAGGGACAGAGAAAAACAGAGAGGAGACAGCAGTCTGAGACAAAGATAGAAGTAGAGACAGACTGGTTAATAGGTAGAGACTGTTAACATGGTAGGAAAAAAAGACAATTATAAAAGAAGCACAATGAATCCACTTCAAATATAAGACAGTGATTGATGGGGAAAGTCCCAGCCTTTTGTGAGTGGTGCCATCCCTCAGCTGATGATCCTGGGTTTGGAAAAACAAGCAGGCTGGGTATGCCATGAGGAGCAAGCCAGTAAGCAGAACCACCCCCCCCACACACACACACACAGACACACTCGTGGCCTCTGTTTCTGTCTCCAGGATCCTTCCTTGACTTCTCTTAGTGATGGAATATGACTGGATAGTTGTAAACCAAAATAATCCCTTTCCTTCCCAAGTTGCATGGAAATTTATTACAACAATAGAAGCCCTAGCTCATACATTAAGAAAACACAAAACAGTAAGAAAACAAAATACACAAAACATTTAGAGCATTTATAGCATAGAACTCCCTAAAATAGAAGACTGTATCTTATGTCCAAGTATATATAGGCAGTATACCAAAACAGATCACACTGTGAACCACAAACCATCTCATTAAATTTGCATAAGTTAATAAATACTCATTCTGTAAAATTATTGTATTTCTTTGTCTCATACTAGAAATGGAAGCCAAAGCCTTGCACAATCCAATTGAGTCCACCATCACAGTCCTTAGGACTGTATGAGCAGAGATATATGACATAATGATGTTGGCTTAGTTAAACACTGCAGCACCCACCTGTAGCTAAGAGAGACAGGTCCATTATTATTTTAAGATAAATGTTGAATTTTACTTATATTTTTCTATCTTTCCCTATGTTATGAACAAGACTTCTGTCCTGTTTTCTTGGTGTTTTCTCATGAACATTCAGAATTTTCCTCACAAGACTCCATTCTTGGACTGTGTTCTGACAGGGAGGAACTGGGAGGAGTAGAGGGACGAGAAATTCTAATCAGAATATATTGTATGAGAGAACAATCTATTTTCAATAAAAGAGGGGGAGTGTTTCTTTTTAAAAACCTCTTACAGTCAGTTAAAATAAAACTAGGTGGCTCAGCTCAAAGCTCAGTTTAGGATTACCAAAAAATAATGTCTCTTCTATTCTCTCTCAAAATTCCAACCACTTCATAGGCAGTGGTTAATGATGGTCAATTTCTTCCAAAATTAATAAACTTATAATAAAGATTAAGATATTATGATGATTGTCCCTAGACTCAAGGCCAATTCTTCCTTCTGTTTGAAAACATTTGATCCAACCTATTCACCGTTCTCATTCTATAAGGAAAGAGTGTCAGACTTACTTGCCCTGAAATTTCTGCAAAACCAGTAGAGATGTTAACCAAATGTTTAGCACAAAAAATGTGTCAAGAAAGAACTATGCAATGGGCATGGTTGGAGCTCTCTTTGAAACATCTTTTGTGCTTGACTATTCCTTTGATGCTCTCCCTGACAAATTATGTTATATTGCTTCAGTGTACCTGAAGAAGTAACAAGATATAATGTGAATGATTAGGGCAAAATTTTTTAAAAGAAACTCAGCTACTCATTTAAAATAAGAGTGAAAAACAGTGTTGGTGTGTTACTGATTAAAGTGGTTACAAATGACTGCACAGCACCATAGGAAAACATGGAGACTTTCCTTCATTTAAAAAATTCCATGTCCCTTGGCATAGCTGTTGCACCGACACACTCACTGCAGCTGTGATTGCACAGAACCTACACATGATGGGGCCTAGAAGCCTTTGTTGGGATAGGAAGAAGACCATGATGTCATACCCTCCTTGGGGGGCTATTAACAAATAATGGTAGAAAGGATGGGAAATGATTAGTTCTTAATAGCCTCTGACCCATGCTTGGGAAAGTCTGCTAGGTAGTTTCCCCTCAACTTGCCACAATGTGGAGTCACCTGGGACGAGAGAATTTCGATCAAGAAAAGGCCTCCACAGGCTAGTTTGTAGAGCATTTTCTTGATTGGTGGTTGATGTGGGAGGGCCCAGCCCACTGTGGTCAGTGACAGGTATGAACAGGTGGTCCTAGGTTCTATAAGAAAGCAAATGGAGAAAGCCAGTAAGCAGCACTCCTCCATGGTTTTGCTTCTACTTTCCCTTTCTGACTTTCCTCTGTGGCAGAGAGTTACCTGAGACTTTTAAGACTTTCCTCTCCAAAATAGGTATACAGTATTCATTATGAAATTTTCAAATATTAAATGGAAATTATTATTAAAATATTAAATTTAGATAACATGTATATCACATGTTTCCCAAATTTGCCTTGAACACCACAAGTCTAAGCAATCATTGGGTTCAGAATGAAATCAAATAAAACCAAATATAATGATGCAGGACTGAAATCCCAGTACATTGGAATCTACATCAAGAGTATTGAGTAGGTGTTCAGGAGTAGCCTGATGCAAGATCTAATTAATCTTATCAATAAAAACCAGGAGTCAGATATCGCATAAAAAAGCCTCAGTGGTCTGAACAAAAACAGTCTGCAACATCAGTTGGCAAACTCACAGAAACCATTGTGAGTTTTAGGCTAAAAAGGGCAAATATAGTAACACCTTGTTTTTTAAAACTTCAAAAAAATTGTAATATTTTTAACACAATGAACACAGAACATTTGCTTTAAAATTTGTGGGAGCCACAGAAGCCATACCTAAAGAACATTTTAAAGTAATAATCGCTGTCATTAGGAAGGAACAAAAACAGAAACTGACAGTCTTGGTTTATGCCATTGGATACACAATTATAAAATAGAAAATGCAGTATAAGCCAAGCAGATTTAAAAAACAAAGAACAGTGGGAAAATAAAATAAATTTGTGTATATATAAAAACTTACAGTAAAAATATTTTACAGGTAAACACCAAAACAATGAAAATGAAAATGTCTAAGGAAAAAATAATAATGTCTAAGGAAAAAATAATAAACTTCTAGCCAAATAACAGAGGAAACATTCCATAGATTTTCAAATGATGTCAAGGACCTAGAGATGGTTCAGTGCTTAAAAGTTCTTGTGTGTCTTTCACAGTTTCCAGTTTAGTTGGAAGTACTCATATGGGGGGGGGGGGCTTACGTCCATCCTCGAGCATCTAATAGTATCCTCTGGCCTTTACAGGCACCCTGTCCCCCAACACACATGAAGAACATGGGCACACACACACACACACACACACACACACACACACACACACAGACACACACACATCTATACACACCTCTTTCCTCTGAAATAAAAACATTCTATCTTTCAGGGAAGCTCATTAAGCATGAAGGCAAACAACTCAAAATGACTTCAGGAAATCCCTGAAAATGACTAGATCCACTAGGGCCCTTTCCTGCCAGAGTAAGCAATAAAAGATGAGAGGACCCCCCCCACACACACACACACACAAACGTCAGACAAATGGAAGAGGAGCTGCAACGGAAATATGAGATCAAACAAGCTGCCTTAAAGAAACAGAAAGCAGCAGCTCCCCGGAAGAGGCACTGAGATGGACTGAGTCACTTGGGAAAACAGTCCTCGGCCTGCAGGCTGTTAGAGCGCTAAAGACCCCACGCTTCTGCAAGCTGTTACCAGTCCTGGAGAAGGCTTTGGTGATGGAGTTGTCTTTGAATTACTTCTACTCCTGTAAGTAACCCCTCATCCATATTCCTGGAAGTAATCCCAATAAAACTCATTGGCTCACCTGCTTGAACTTTGGTGATACCAATAATTTTTTTGGTCTGTGTGGCCCTCCTTATCTTGGATGAGTGGTCATGCATATAGCAGCTTCCTAGGAAAAGTTTTGTCATACAATACTGTAACACTGAATTAGAGAGAAGCTTGATACTAAAAGCATGATCCATAAAAGAGGAATTTAGATTCAGCAAAATTATTTAGATTCAGCAAAACTGATACTTCCTGCTCTCCAAAGACACTAATGGGTTCTAGCCTAATGAAATGAGAGGGCCATGCTGAGCCAGCCTCACCCTTCAGTGGCCCTGGGAAAGCTGACCCTGCCTCTTGCTGGACAATGCCACAAGAGAGCTGGCCCTGTACTCAGAAGAGATGGCCCACCCCTAACTCCAGGTGAGGAAGAGCTGACTCTGAAAACATGTGCATAGTGGAGCTGGCTCCACCTCTTCACATAAGGTACGTAGCACCAGTTCAGCTACCACCCAGGCCCAAAGCTAAACCTGAGGTTGGCCCACTCTAATATTCTGTATAGGACCTGCTGGAGCTTGTGATAGGACTGGTCCTGTGGAATGATACTCACAGGATCTCCACGAGCCAGGGAGGCAGCACGATATCTCAGAGCATCCAGTGATGATGGTACCAGAAAGCAGAGGCCTTGAATCAGACCAATGACTCACTTCAATGAGCTGATTGGACAAAAGGGTACTATGTGTGGTACATGGTTCCTGATAGGACAAATGAAAATGTGTTGGGGGGTGGGAAAGATGGAGGAGTGAAGAGATTTTGTTGTTGTTTTGTTTTTGTTTGCTTGTTTGTTCACTTTCTTCATTCTGGTTTAATTTTTTAAAAAAAATTTTTTGAGGGTGTGCTGCAGGGATGAGGAGCAGATATGGGGTGATTGGGAGGCAAGCAGAATTAGGGTTCTCAATGTGAAATTCTCAAAGAATCAATAAAACATTATGTTATTTTAAAAAAAAAAAACATATAATGGTAAGCCAGGTATAGCAACTCACATCTCTAATCTCAGAACTCAAGCTAGGTCAGGAAGACGACCTTGATTTCAAGGTCAGTCTGGTTTACAGAGTGAGTGGCCCTTGTCAAGTATTAACAGATATGTAGAACTAGAATCAGATACTATCAATGAGAATAAATATAATCATCACTTTGCCAGCAGGTAACAGTTGCAAATAATGTCTTGGTTAGGGGTGGCATCCCAGGTCTACTTCTCCCTGTTAGTGCTGTGACTTCCATCTGACTTGATCCTCTGCAGGACTTGTGCATGCTGTCACCATCTCGGATTTCATAGTGGACCAGTCCTGTTGCATCTGGAAGACACTGTTTCCCTGGAGTCATTCACCGCCTCTGGTTCTTCCAATCTTCCATCTCTTCTCAATGGATCCCTAAGTCCTGAGGCTCTAGAGAGGTTTGATTAAGATACCCCATTTAGGGCTGAGTTTTCCAAAGTCACTCACTGTCTGCAGTTGTTACTGGTTACTTTACATTTTGATGTTTATCCAAATAAATATTGATGATTATATTTTAATTATATTTTGTTCTTTAAAACATTTTTTGTAGACCTAGAGATATTTTAATAAATACTTAAAGGACTGGCTTCTATGATTAATATTTATTTGATGTTTGGTTTTTACAAGGATAGAACCTGGAGCCTTCCCTGTGTTCAGAAGTGTACTAACACTGTACTGTAGCCCCAACTCAACTTTTATTTAGTTTTAAAAGAAGTTATTTATAAACTGTATTGTAGGTTATTCCCATTGATAGTATCTGATTCTAGTTCTACATATCTGTTAATACTTGACAAGGGCCAGATATTTTAATTCAGAAATTTCATGGATGTATAGTGGTATCTGATCACAACTCTTATTCATTTTGATGTTAGTTTTTGCTTTTGAGACTCACTATGTAGAGGAAGATGGCCTTGAACTCCTTTAATTTTCCCATCTCTGTGCTCAAATGCTGGGATTACAAGTGTGTGACATAATGCCAAGCTCATTGTAGCATTTAACATTCATTTCTTTAATGGCTTATAATGCTAAAATCCTCTCATACACTTCTATGCCAATATTTTGACAGTTACTTACTGGTTGGTTGTTTTCTTTGAATTCTTGGAGATGTTTTTATGCAATCTCACTCTGTAAACCAGACTGACCTTGAAATCAAGGTCGTCTTCCTGACCTAGCTTGAGTTCTGAGATTAGAGATGTGAGTTGCTATACCTGGCTTACCATTATATGTTTTTTTTAAAGTAACATAATGTTTTATTGACTCTTTGAGAATTTCACACTGAGAACCCTAATTCTGCTTACCTCCCAATCACCCCAAATCTGCTCCTCACCCCTTCAGCACACCCTCAGAACAAAACAGAACAAAATAAAACCATACAAACAAACAAAAAAAAAATCAAAACAAACTATTGAGAAATGAGTACAGGACTGGAGAGATGGCTCAGTGGTTAAGAGAAACCAGTACAAACATTATGTTGGGTGAGTAGGGAGTAGGGGAGGATCTGGAAGGAGTTAGAGGGGAAAAGAGATAATCAAAATATATTGAATTTTAATTAATTAATTAATTTTTTAAAAGAAAGGATGTTTTGTACCTGGGATGATACAGCTCAGTCTGTTAAGTGCTTACCCTAGGAAGTCAGCCTAGTTTAATTGGAGAATTGTAGATCCCTGTGTTTGTCCCCGTCTCAGAAAACAAGTTAGAAAGTGCTGGAATAATACCCCGAAACTGATCTCTGACCTACACACACACACACACACACACACACACACACACAAACACACTTCTTTCAGTATTATTAAAAGCCACAAAATAAAGTAATATATGGTAGGTTTAGTGTCGCACACCTTTAATAGCAGCACACAGGAGGAGGCAGGCAGATCTCCGTGACTTCAAAGCCAGCCTGGTCTACAGAGTGATTTTCAGGCAAGCCAAGGCTACACAAAGAAACCCTGTCTTTATAAAAAAAAAAAAACACCCATAATAATAATTAATAATAAAGTAATATAATTATCTAGCTTCTATTCACCCAACAAAACATCAGTAATAATTTATTTAGACATCTGTAGCATCATGTTTAAGGACATATCTGAGGCTGAAAGAGTAATAAGAGTCCCAAAGTCCCAAAGGTACCAACTGAATTATGAAATGCAGTTATAATGAACACTGTGGTTTTGATTTCTCGTTCTTGTTATTGCTGGTTTTTAAGAGACAAGGTTTCAAGTAGCCAGAGCTATAAGCACACTAAGCTATAAGCACATAGATGAACATGAACACATTTGTCTTTCCACAATGTCAGAATATACTGAATCACAAGAAATTCACAAAGTTTCACAGTTTCCGTGACATAAAGTTGCAGTATAATCTGCCTACCTTGGAATCCTGGTCTAGACCAATCCAGTTTCATTTATTCCAATCTTAATTGCTATTATCTTTCATACCACAGGTCACATAGTAATTCAAAAAGTTTCAGTAGAGTGAGAACAAGGTCTGTATTGATAACATAAGGGACTGACCGACCTACCGGTGCTGGGAGAGAGTTGCTGCAGGAACTGCTGGACGTAAGTTTGAGAAGCTGCATAGTTCAGCTGCTACAGAATAGTTGGAAGTGGGTCTGGATAAGGAAATGGGGCAGGAGTAGGATATTGTAGGTAAGGCCCAGGTCTAGAAGGGCAAATAAGTAGACATGCAGGCAGTCTGGTAACCAAAGTCAACAGCAGCAGACAAGGCCAAGCAGAAGCAGCTGGAACACTCAGAAAGACGTCTGTCCCTGATGCACACACTGTTTATCAGATGGTAGATAGGTTGGTATGGGGCCATATCAATTCAGTGTTAGGTGTTGTTTTGAGATCCATATGAGAGAATTATATACTTTGCTTGGTCTTCCATGGCCAACGAATTCCTGGGCCTAAATTCCTTGATAGAATTTTAATATGTCCATGTGCCCCTATGGCCTCTGTTCAACCTAATAAACTTTCAGGAGTTAGTGATCAGTCTTGCTGAATGAGTAGTACCTAAGATGGTGCAGGTTCTGGGTTTACCCAGGGGTTTCACCTTCTCCCTCTATCTTTAACCTTCTCCCTCTTGAGACAGAGGGAAAAGGATCATTGTAGCCCCTAGGTATAGAGTAAAAGGCTGTTTGTGAAATAGAATCTCCAGGGGCAATGTACAGCCGGAAAAGAGCTGTTTTATAATAGTCCCAGAGCAGAGGACACGGACAGATTATAATACCAAATATGGTCTTGAGTTCACTATGTAGTCAAGGATAACTTTGGGCTTCTGATCCTTCTGCCTCCACGTCAAGGAATGTACTGCCATATCAGGTTTATGCAGTTCTGGAGAGAGAACCCTGAAATTCTTGTATTCTAGGCAAGGACTCTACCAATTGAGCTACATCCTTAGCTCCAACACCACTTCTTGTTGATTCTGAAAAAGGAATCATATACACCAGTAGGGTGTTGGCTCAGGATTGATGAAAACCACAAGGTGGTTTTGGCAGTGGCATGTCATGAGGCAGATGAAGGAAGCATAGCCATCAGCTCTCCATGACAAGGGGCAACAGCAGGAGAGCTGAGGGGAGTTCCTGTGAGGGTATAGCCCTCTTTATTATAGTTGATTAGCTGGTGAACAACTCCCAGAGAAAGACTATAAAATTCTTTCAGATATTCTTAGTTCTTTCCCACAGAAGAACTCTGAGGTGAAAGCTGTGTCTTGCTGTGAATGAGGCAATCTGCAGAAATTAGTTCTCTCCTTCCACCAAATGAATGCCATGGTTAAAGTTCAGGTCTTCAGGCTTGGGAGCAAGTACCTTACCTGCTAAGTCCTACAGGTTCCATTGCTGCCACTTTATAAACCTGCTCATGCATAGATACGTTAACATCCTCTTTACCATAAATTATAATCTGTTATGATTATTTTCACATGTGACTTTGAATTAAGGTGGTTGGACTTTGAAGGCCACACTACTGCCAGAGCCATAGTGATCCAAGTGGCCTGTGCTGTCACCCAAGCCCATGGTGATGTCCAGGCCTGAACTGCAGCAGAGGTCTGTGGCCCTGAAACCCAGAACCAACACCACCCTGAGAAAAGGCAGTGAGTGGGGGCTGAAGCCAAGCCCCCAAATGTGCTCTGACAGCAGGCTTCAAAGCAAACATCCTGGATAGAGTCAAACAGAGGCATGGTAGTAAAATTTAACAAGAGCCAGATGTGTCTGCAGACATCCCATATCTTGCCATGAATCCTATCAGTGTTCTGTAGTCATTAGCAATTTCACACCTATAGCCAGACCAATAATTTCAAAAGGTTACCTCATCCTATGTCCTCTTATCAAATCCTAGATGGACAAGTCATGCTATCCCCCTGCTTACAATTTTTCCCTATATAAGCCCTTTCTAATCGGGGCTCTGGGCTTCCTCCTTCACTTGCTGTAATGGGGATGCTGGAAGAAGTTCTTTCTGGGCTCAAATAATGAAAGCTTTGTTTTTGCATCAGGAAGTCAGCTCCATGGTTTTGTTGGCAATATCACAACACCGACACAACAGCCCTACTGCAGTTGGGGTCTATCATGAGGTCTGCCCCTCATATTACCACCAAAGGCCACATCAACTCCTAAGATCAGGGACACCATCTGAGGTCACCTTGGTATCTGAGGGCCGTGCTGTTCCCAGAACCATACTAATCTAAGTGGTCTGTATAAAGGGCCATGGTGACAATGTCTGGGCTCAAGATGTGCTTGAGGGCCATGTCTGAGTCAGTGCTCCTACTGTAGCTGGGGTCTATGTCACTGTTCATGGTCTGTGTAGCCACCCGGGGCCATGAGAGAGCTGGCCCTGGTGGCCTGGGCACAGAAGAGCTGGTCCCACCCTTCCCTACTACCTCAGCAAGAGAGCTACCTCTTCCCCAGAACTGGCCCCAGTGCCTTGGGCACAGGACAGCTCACCGCAACCTTTGGTAGCCCTGGAAGAACTGCTCCTCCTTCACTCGCAGGAAGAGAGCTGTTCCTGTATGAGATAGAGTTGGTCCCGCCCTTCACCATATGTGCTAGAGAGCTGGCCCTGATCCTTGCCTGAGGGAGGCCCAGACTGACCAACTCAGCTCTCACCCACTTCAACATCCAGGGCTTTGAGTTGACTCAACCCAAAATCTACCCTACCCCATCTATGACCTGCTAGACCATGTGAAGGGCTTGGTCTTGTGGAACCATACCTGGTTCAGGGCAACAGCAGGATACCTGAGAGGCGTTTCAGTGAGGGTCCAGTATTTATGGTGTAGCAGAAGCCAGAGGCCTTGAACCAGACCAACAACTCTTTGTGATGAACATTTTCATGGAAAGCTCTTTGGGCCAGGACACACAGTAGCTCCCAATGCCACTACAATGAAGGATCATGATGGAGAGGTAGGAGAGATGTGGCACACACATGGCACATGAAGATAAGATTGCTGTGATGGTGACAGAGAACACCGTGGTTAATAGAGAAGCAGGTCATTGACCTTTTTTTTTATATTTCTTAAACTTCCTTCCAGGGAGAGGTTACAAGGAAGGATAGAGGGCAGACATGGAAGAAGTGGTACTGGGGTACATAATGTGAAATTCCCAAAGAATCAATAAGAGACTATTATTTTAAAAGAGTGGTTGGACTAGATTTTTTCTAACATTCCATATGAGGTTTGAGATGACTGATTTTAAAATTTTCAAAATATAAAATTCCTCATAATGAACAGTAGATAAAGTCCCCATCTTCACGCATAGTGAAATAGTCCTTTCTATAAGGGCCCAAGAGCCAGTCTTCTTCACAAGAGAAGTTCATAACCAACAATTGAAAATTACAAAATGCAAGATGTTCATATTACGCTTGTATTGTCTCTGTTTCTCAAAACTGGCTCGCTGTCAATATATACTTTGCATATTAAATGTTGTATATGAATAAACATTAAAACAGTGCCCATCCCATATAAGCATATTATGAGTTTTACCTGTTAGATCTACTTGTAATGCATAATGTGACTTACAGTAAAAACGCTAACTAAATATACATTAATCCATTAAAATTTAAATATTAAGTGAACCAAGATGAAATTCACATCAAGAAAAATTTCTAATTTCACAATCATTCCCCCCTTAGAGACATTTTACTTTATTTTCCACAATTTAGTTCAGAAGTCTTCCAAATCACAAAAATTTTGATAATAGCCTGTGAAAAGTCCTTTACAGCTTAAAATAAATATTATAAAGATATTGATTTAAAGTATTGTTGCTTGGCAGACAAAGGAAAATGTTTAGAATCTAGATGCTGCAGTAAAAAAATCTAAATACACATGTATGATCATAGTAAAAATGACATATGCCACAGTATGCCACTATATGCACAGTCCATTTTAATCCTTACAACAGAATCTCTGGGAGGGGGTATTCACTGACACTATGGCCAGTAGATGAGAGGAAAACACGTATTTCAGATTAACCTACTTTGTTGAGCAACAGGCATGAGACAAAGAGAAAAGAAGAATCCAAATCTCAGAATGCAAACCGTAGAGCTAGTCTCCATTTGCAATGGGATTTGGAAATTCACAGAATTGTCCCTTCCCTCACTTTCCACAACTGCAAAATGTAAATAAATGTTTGCCCTCTGTTAATTATAAGTTGTAAGACTTACTGCGTTAAAAAGTGTCTATTTCTAGGGTTTGGAGGATGTCCCAGTGAGAGTGCTTGCTTAGAATTTTGTGAGGCTCTAGGTTGCATCTCTGGCAACACATAGAAATGAGCGAATAAATAAATGAACGAGCAAATTGTCTGTTTCTAGTCTGAACCACTGAAAACTGTAAAGCCACTCAAGGAAAAGAACAATGAATATATGTTCAGAGGTTAAGGAAAGAGCTCAGTTGGTAGAATGCTTACCCAGTATGCAGGAAACCCTGGGACCAATCCAAAGCACCAATTTAAAAAAACAAAACAAAACAAAACAAAACTAGGGTACACTGTCACATTCCTGTTGTCTTGGTTTTCTGCAGATGAGGGCAGGAGGCTCAGCTGAAGGTGATTTTTGGCTACATGTCGAGTTTAAAGCCAACCTGGGCTACAAGATATCTTACCTGAAAAGATAAGTTTGTCCTCAGTATTGGTTCCAGTTTCAAAGATTTTTGTGGCACATATATCTGGTAGATTTTTATTCTTCAATTTATTTTTAAATTGAAGTCTTTCTTATTAGTTATTTTCTTCCCAGCCAGATCACATTTCCCGCCCTCCCTCCTCTCTTCACAGTCTGTCTCCCAACCTCTCTTCTTCCCCCCATCCACTCCCTCCTTCCTCTCCAGTAAATTTAAATCTCTTTTCTACTTTATTCCAGTAGTGAAGATAATAAATTTAATTTTCTCTTTCTAGAAATATAAACAGCCTGACAATACTCACTGTTATCATCTGGCATTGTTCACGGATTAAGGATATTTGGGAAATTGGTGACACTAGTGGATATATGTTTTGTTTCCTCTCGTCCACAACCCACATAAAAACAACTATGGAGAAGATAAACATAATGTATGTTATCTTAGGTAGGGTTTCTGCTGATGTGAACAAAAGCTACTGGAGGAGCATTTGCTGAGCTTACATTTCCACATCCCAAATCCATCATCCAAGGAAGTGAGGGCTGGCTTCTTCGTTATTACTTGCTCAGACTCCTTATACATCCCAGGATCGCCTTCTGAGAGGTGGTGCACCTCCACCCCACCCCCATTGCTCACCTCCCATGAGCTGAGCCCTCTCACATGAACTGTTAATTATAAAAATGCCCTACAGGCTTGCTTGCCAAAGACCAGTCTTCTGGAAGCATTTTCTCAATTGTGTTGCCTCTTCTAATTTGACTCTATCATGTTTCAAAATGACGAAAAGAAAAAAAAAACTTGCCAGGCTAAAAAAAAAAAAAAAAAAATCAACAAATCTAGGTTATAAGGTATCATCCAAGACTTAAACATTCAAGTGGATATGAAAAAACCAACACCCATCACATTATGCATATAGTATCGGTATCTGTGTTGGAGGGAAGGATAGTCCAGCTCTCAGTGCCCATGGATTCTCATTCACAAATCCAACCAAATGCATATCATAAACATTTAGGACTAAAAATGTATCTACTTTAAAAGTGTGTAATTTTCTTATCATTATTCACAAAAAAGTATTAATACCTCCTAACTTATCATTCAATTTATTATCTTAAATAACCTAGAGAATATCTGAGGTATGGGGGATATACACAGACCTAATATAAATCTCATATGCTCGCTCCTCTTTTAAGATCGTGGTCTCCTGGTGCACAAGTTGACCTAAATCTCCTGGGTTCAAAAAATTCATCTTAGGTTTCCATTGAATAGCCATACAAACATACAGCACAGTATGTTACTGTCCCAGTTGTTAAAGATACTTGAGCATCTAAAGATTTCATAGCCAATCAATTACCTGTGGCTACGGAGCGGCAGCTGTAGTGGAAGAGCGTCGAAATGAAAAGGGCAGAACCACCTCCTAGCCTACTCATTGGCAGTGACAGCTGAACCTGGAAAGACTGAGTTTTCAATACTAGGCAAGTGCAAGAGAACATTTAAGAGAGACTAAAGGTGTTGGAGTAACATAGCACAGCTGAATTATCAAAATTCTTCCCTCAAAACTTATTTTTAGAGGAAAAGGTTAACAAGAAACTGGTGGGGAAATCAAAACCAACAAGAAAGGAACGGGAAACGAAAGAAATCAAGAGGTCTAAGCCCGTGCTGTCCACACAGGTGGACTCCACTCCAAACATGGATACTCATAATTGAGAGGTGCTTTAAGAGGAATATCACAAAGTATATTTCAAAGAGGTCCGTAAAAAAAAAAAAAAAAAAAAAAGAGGGAGATGAAATACATCAGAAACAATTCCATAGTGAGTACATGCTAAAATGGTGCTTTTTTATATATGGAGTTAAGTAGCTAATACTAACATAATGTTTCTTTAAACACCTTAAGATTTGAGCACCAAAAGATGTAATTTGCATGTGTGGATAGCATTATGTTTGTGTCACTCAATATTTCATATTAATGAAGTTTTTGTCACCTATTAAATATTTCAAGTGATGAAGTCAATTAGGCAGCTGTATATACATGACTGGAAGCAAAGGAATATTGGAAGCAACTAGACAATATTGAGATTGGCTATATTTTTAAACATTTAAATACATGAGACATATAGTGTTTAAAATGTATGTGAGCGGGGGCTGGGGGCACCTCCAAACACTTGGGTTTGGGGAACGAGAAAGGTGAGGGAGAATGTAGGGTGAACACAAAGTACTATCTAAATACTCAGAAGAAGGAATCACAGAGAGGACAATAGTGAAATGCTGCCAAAAGTTTTGTCCACAAGTCGCCATTGCATGTGCAGTATGGATATCTACTTTGTGTTAGTATTTGGCACTTTAAAAAGAAGAGGGAACGTGGTAAGGGCCGAAAGTTAGAAGAAGAGGTTTTAGTCAAAACAGGTTAAACAGATTTTGTTAAGCTGTCTGAATCAGAGAGACTGGCTAAGGATCTATTCCCATGCAGATAGAAAACTCAGGAGATAGAGTAAGAATAAGTATGTAGTAAGGTGGCTGACATCTCTGACCCCACAATGATGGCTCATTGCAGGAAGACACCTATTCTACCACCTAAACTTTTGCTTTCTCTAAAGCAAGTCATGAGGAGGAATTACATGGACAAGCCATTGGTGTGTGTGTGTGTGTGTGTGTGTGTGTGTGTGTGTGTGTTGGGGGGGTTGTTAGTGGTTAAAACCAACACACATATACATTATATGCACACACACAGATGGTTGTCTCTAAATCTGTTGAAGCTACAAAAGGTTTATACACATAGGCAATTCACTAATCCTTTTAGTCTATACAACAAAAGTACAAATAAGTGTCCTGACCAATGTTTCCATGAGATGTCTTAGCCCTAACCCTGATATAACCCTCAGTTTTATATTAAAGGTTTTTCTACCTTTGCTACCAAGCTATCATCACGACTACTTTGTGTGCCTGTGTGTGTGTGTGTGTGTGTGTGTGTGTGTGTGTGTGTGTGTGTGTGTGTGTGTGTGTGTGTGTGAGAGAGAGAGAGAGAGAGAGAGAGAGAGAGAGAGAGAGAGAGAGAGAGAGAGAGAGATCTTGCAAGTGAACAGCTGAACAGCTATGCAATTCGTTTGTAACACCTTAGAAAGGACTGTGAGACTAGAACCTTGCGAAACCTGGAAACAGCCTTAGGGAATGAAGGTGTCTGAAACTTTGTCTTTCAAAGTAGCAGGGTAATAGGAAATAGTGGACACCTTAGTTCCTGTGAAGTGTTAGATTTTTTTCATTCTTCCCTTCCCCCTCCCCACCAACACCCCATCCACTTCACCACTCCTCTCCTTCCTCCCCCTCCCATCTACCCAGACCCCATCCTCTTCTCTGCTCATCCCTGTTCAGAAAGGGGCAGGCCTCTCATGGGAGTCAACAAAGCATGACACACCAAGTTGTAGCAAGACCAAGCCCTTGCCCCTGCATCAAGGCCGGGAAGTGAGGCAACCCAGCATGGAGAATAGCTTGGTTCCCCCAAACCAGCTCGAGGAACAAGGGCGTGCCTCAATGCTACTGTTAGGGGCTCCACAAACAGACCAAGCTACAACTGTGGCCAGCATGAAGTAGGCCTAGGTCAGTCAGTCAGTCCCACATAGGCTCCCTAGTCCAGAGTCCATGAGCTCAGGTCAGCTGTCTCTGTAGTTTACCCTATGAGCGAATGTCGGACCTTAAGAAGCATTCACAGGGCTTCTCTAGAATCTGGGTCAGCCAGGCAGCAGTGACTCACCCTTTAATCTTACCTTTAATCTCAGCACTTGAGAGGACAGGCAGAGGTGGAGAGGCGGAAGCAGGGGGATCTCTGAGTTTGAGGCCAGACTGCTCTACAGAACAAGTTCTAAGATAGCCAAGGCTACAATTCACAGAACCATCGACCCCCGATTTTTATTTAAAATACGAAGGGTCAGCACTAAGCCAGGGCCTATGCTTACATTGGTCATGTACCAGAAAAAGACAGAGGAGAAATGAGAGGGGATATGCTCCTGGACCCATTTAATTTTTAACTCTCTCATCTTCCTATGCTTCCAGCTCTAGTTTTTGAACTGCTAATTTCTGTTATAGTAGTCATATGTTCAAAGTGAAAATGTAAAACGCTGAAGAACCTATCATCACGATTATTTAGGAAACACACTATTCATGTATTTCTCTCCAAATGTCTGCCTCTCATATGCACGTTGTGTACAATGGATTTTTTTCATCAACACATGTTCAGATATTTGATGGAAAGCGTGCCACAGGCACCTTTTAGTCATTAGCCTTACAATGCCCTCCTATGACCAAGTCTCATCTCAGACCTCAAAAGGTCCACCCCTTTTCCCCGTCCCCTACCCAGTTTATTCTACTATAAAAAACTGAGGCCCCTATCCTAGGCACCGGACCCCAGATATTCTTTCCCACCGGACCCCAGATATTCTTTCCCTTGTATCAGTCCTCTTCCAGAGGCCAATATCCACCCCTCTCCCCCCAAATACTTGCCATCATGCCACCCGGCCTTTTTTCTGACTCTTCCTAGGTCCCCCCACCCCCCTTTTCCAAGTTACAAGTCAAATATGCCAAGAAGCTGTATGAGTGGCCTTCAGTAGTAACTTGTTGGGCAGAGGTCCATCTCAGACAGACATATTTTATCCCCCATTTCTTCCAAAGAGGCAGTTAGCATAGTGATGCTCCTTAATCTTTCAAATTTGAAATCCTAAAAGTAATTGAACCCACAATAAAGAGACTACATTTTTAAAAGAGAACTTCACACTTTTATTTAGATGCATAGTCACGGGGGGGGGGGGGGGGGAAGCAACTTTAAAAGCAAAACTCTCAGGAGCAAAACCACAAGAAAACCCAGGCTGATTAAGGGAGCAGGGAACAGAATCACAGGTCTTCTCTGTGCTGGATGGGGAGGGGAGGGGGCAGGGGGTTTTAAAATTGCTCTGGATAGTGGGGAATAGGGAGACATTCTCGAAAGCTCAGACAGGGAAGAAAGTAGGTAGGTGCTTTTGTGAGTGTGGGAGGACACTCACAAAGAGTCACAGCTCAGGCGGAGTAGAGGGGTGAGAGACATTCTCTACTCCTCCTCGCCCGAGGTGGACTGAATGGAACCCCTCCCTTCGTCTCGGTCTCCAGAAGTGGAAGAGCTCAGGTTATCCAGGTTAGGCATTAAGGCACGCCAAGCGGTACCAGAGCTAGCAGAGCTAGTAGTGGTGCTATCAGGGCTAGGAAGCCTAAGAGGCCTAAGAGGGCTAACAGAGCTAGTGCTGAAGTAAGAAGCTGGAGGGCTGGAGCCAAAATCATCAAGCAGAGAAGAGAAGAGGCCTTGGCCAGCTAGCCTACTCGGGGAAGAGGGAGGGGGGCTCCCAGAGGATGAGGAGGAATCAGAGCAGAGACACTCGTGATACTTCCTAGTGAAGAGATAGTGCACACCTGAAGGGGGAGGGGAAGGGGATGAGGCCCGCATGCGGACTGGGCGCCTTGGAGGAGATGTCGTGGCTGCTGAGGCTGTCCTCTTGAGAAGGTCTGCAGCCCCAGAGGTGGAAGGCTTTCCTCTCGTCTGGCCTCCTCTGCGGTAATCAGACTTGGTCCGCTGTCGGCTTCGGCTGTCCAAGCTAGGCCTGGAGGCAGTGCGCCCTTTGCGTTGGCTTTCAGGGCTGCCTACCTCAGCACGGCCCAGCTGAGTGCAATTAGCAGGCTCCCGTGGAGTGGCTCGAGGGCGTAAATTCCGACCTGTATGGAGGACAGTAAGACAAACATCAGGGCTCTCCTCAGAGGCACTGCCATGATGACCAGACCTAGTGGGGCGTGGGCGGAGAACCCAGCTTCCAGTGGTCACACACAGCTGCCTTTGGGATGTGGGGGAACTCACATTCACCGCGACCAGCATCGGGATGAGGAAGCTGCACAGGGGCCTGTGGACCGACATCTTGGCCAGCGGAAGCGGCGGGGCCGCTGCCCCTAGAGCAGAAGTCAGGTGCACTACGACGACGAACAGCAGGCCGAATCGCCAGGCTGCGGGCCTTCGGAGCAGGAGCAGAGGCTCGGCCTGACAGGGTGCTCCTCGGGGCAGGGCCGGAGACTTCCTGGCTCTGTCCAGAAAGTTCAGTTCCACCAGACACACGCACAGGCGCCTGGCCGTGGGCCTTAGGAGCCGGACTACACACGCAACATGACAGGGGGGCAGTGCCCCTAAGGACAGCTCGTGAGGCTTCCAGGCTCTGTCCAGAAAGTTCCTTACGCTGAGATCTCAGCGAGTATGGTGGCTGAGACCGCGAAGGCGACTCTGTAGCCTTGGGAAGCTGCAGCTCACCTGGACGGTTGGCAGCCAGCTCTGGGCAGGCCTGCTTCTTCTGACGGCTCTCGGCCGGGGCGGGTGGCCAGCTCGCCATGGTGGCTCCTTTCGACGGCTGGACGGCCTCTCCCTGGCTCCTTGTCCAGGGCCTAGCCCGTTCTGGTTCTGGGTTCGCGCCCTCGGGGCCGCAGCTACCCTGGAGGTCGCCAGGCTGATTGTCGGGCACACCGAGTGCCCCCGGGTTCTCACCAGCCTCAGAGCTGGCGCCAGATGCCGCCATCTTAGCTGCTGGGCCCGGGAGAGCATTTGGTGTCTCCGAGGCCCCACTAGAGCCTGGGAGAGCCGAGGCAAAGGAACCTTTACCCGGGGAGCCAGAGGTGTTTCCAGATGACCTCATAGCCCCTGACTCGTTGCCCTGGTGGGGCTTCTGCTCCTTCACTGAGGGCGAAGACGTGGCCATATCAGCTTAGCAGCTAGCTTCAGATAATCGCCAGAAAGGGCTTCTCACCTTCTCCCTCGCTCAGTGAGATGGCGTGTGCCAGGCGGCCAGGATGCAGAGGAAAGAAGGAGCTGAGGGAGGAGACTGGGCGGAGCTGGCCCAACCTCGCCCCTCATTGGCCAGCTGTAAGTAACGCCCTGACACCAAATTCAACTTCTGAGCCTCCACTGCCTCCTGCTGAGCTGGAGGCCAGCGTGGCTCTTAGTGGGTTCTGGTGTGCTCCCCGCCGCCCCGCCCCCCCACTCCCCCCCACCCCCGCCATGTCCCCCTTCTGTGAGGTCAAAAGCCTCAGTTTCTCGATCTTTCCACCCTGGCCCAACAGTGTCCGGGGTGCGAAGCCCTACGCGAATTATATGCAACGCCCCAAATGAATTTGCTCATCACTTTGTGAAACAGTCTTGGGATGATGATCAATCACTTTAATCATTGACTGCACTCTGACCAAGAAGCTCTATCTTCTTCCACGCCATTTATGACCCTACCGCTCTCCTTTAAGCAATCAGGTACGTCTGGATAGGCTTTACAGTTTACGGAGGAGCCGAAGAATTTTAATGGGGGATGAGGAGGTCCATACTCTCTTGGCTTTAAAATGTTTAGCAAGGAATGCCAGTCCCCAGACACCAGACAGGGCTTTATTTCCAGTAAGAGGCTTCTCCCTGTCTTGCCCTGAGGCACAGGCCAGGCTGCCTAACATTCAGCTGATGAAGTAATTGACTTGGGCTCATCTTCATCTTCCTTTTTTGACTACTTTACTGTCTACATAGATCTTCTAAGTTTAATATTTACACACATTTTTTTTTTATTAATACCCAACGACTCTTGTTTTGGGTATCCCAAAACAGAAAAGCAAATGTATCACCAGCAACTAGGTGTGCACCTTTAATCCTAGCTTCTGGGAAGCAGGGATAGTATCCCTGAGAGTTTGAGGCCAGCCTGGTCTACAGAGCTAGTTCCAGGACAGGACAGCCAGGTTAGGCTACACAAAGAAACACTGCTTTGGGGGGCAGGGGTGGGGTGGAGGGTGGGGTGGAGGGTGGGGTGGGGGGGGGGCTGGCGGGGGGGTGGGGTGGGGGGGTGGAGGCAGTTAAATTTTCTCGTGCCTACAGTCAAATACTGATAAATTATAGCCTCATAAAATGGCCATTCATACATGTTCCCTAGATTTAGAAAAATAGAATTATTCATGCAGAAGCATTTTTGGTAACTTGAGGGTGTCCAGAATATGTTTCCTATGTCAATGAATGAAGCTGACCAAGACCTATGTGTGGTTGGTTGGTATGTCAGGCCTGTGATTATAGCCCCTGAGGTGAGAGCAGGATTTCAGCTTGAAGGATATGCTGGGCTGTATGCTGAGACCCTGTCTCAAAACAACAAAATAACCCACAAAACCTTTTGGCAACTAAAAGTCCTTTTAGGGAGAAAACACATCTTTTCAAACGTTCTTGTACTGACCGATACTTATGCAGGTTCTGTTTTTCCCATCAGTGTAAGATACCCATTAGTGTGCTCCTTAAAGATTGCCATATACTCCAATGTATCTTTATTGTGGATCACTTCTCAGGAGAAGAAATTCTTGCTATGAGCCTATGCACATTGATAATTTTAGCAGAAACAAATGGGACACTTAACAGAATGGATGAGCAACTGGACTGGAACACAAAAATAGAATAGAATGGTATTTGGTGTGTTAAATAAGGTGGAATGGCAAGCGGATCTGAAATAGAAAATAGAATGCCATGAAATGGGGCCTAAGTGCAAAATAGAAAGAAATAGGGAATGAGACACGTACTTGAATAGTATGATCTGGACAACTGAATAGGTCACAAATTAAGTAGAATATAATGGGCAAAACCAGAATTAGACAGAAAATACCTAATACATCAAAGAAAGTATAGCATATGAAAAAAATGTAGTGCCAAACTATTCAAATAGCGAGAGATCAAACTAGGAAAGAATATAGAATAAGACAAAATGTCCCAAGTCCTAGAGTCATTTAGAATATATTTTTAAAGTGGCAAAGATATTCCGTAATGTGGAATTTGTGTGTGTGTGAACCCTTTGAAAATGCTCTACACACACAAACACACACACACACACACACACACACACACACACACACACACACACACACACACACACACACACACACACACACACACACACCTTGGTAGTCAGGGAATGGCAGTACCAGACAAGGAATAGGGGCTTTGAGTTTTCAGAAGTCCAAGCCAGGTCCAGTAGCTCTCTCTTCTTGATGCCTGGGGATCTGGATATGGAACTCTCAGCTCCTCCAGCATCATGCCTGTCTATGTGCCACTATGCTTCCCGACATTCTGATAATGGACCTTTAAACCTGTCAGCAAACCCTAATTAAATGCTTTCCTTCAAAAGCATTGCCATGGTGTCTCTTCACAGAACACTGACTAAGACCTACATGTTTTTATGTATTTGAAACAGGATTTCCCAACCAAAAAAATGCAAATAAGTCATTTATAAAAATGTAAAAAATGTGCATATCAAATATTATGATGAATTAATGTAACAAAGTCTCTAGCTATATAGTCAGTATTATGAAACTAAATTATATTTCTCTATACTAAAATCAGAAATTATGAAAAGAAACATTTACATGCTGTTTCTTGTAACATGAGAAAGTATCAAGTACCTACAGCCAAACAATGAAAACTCATAAAATGCTTGCTCAGCAATTACAATATCACTTCTGAAAGAAATTAAAGAAAACCACCATTGATCCAAGGCACAGCATGCACAACTGTGGGGTGGAAGACCTTTTCCCAGTCTTTTCTGTTCATGACCTCTGCTAAGCCCTCCCAAAATTTTATGGAGTCCTGCAAATGACGGTGTATAAATGGACACACCAATGAAATAATTGCTAATAATAAACCATAAGGAGATATATTTTTTTTACTATTTCTCCAGCACACATAGAGTTTTGTCATTTAGTAAGAAGATTGTCAACTTTCATAGTAATGGGTTGGGTGGTCCTGTTTTTTCGTGCAATGAATTAAATCTTGGGTGAATACTTGATATTTCAGGGTATAGAGCATTTTCAAAGGGTTCACAGTTTATCATTATTTCGTAATTATCAATGCCTACTATGCTGCTTTATATAGAATGTAGCATAAATATATAATAACACAAAATATTAGGAGTATGTTTAGAGCCATTTGATACGTAGAATTTCTGTCATAATTCCAAGAAAATATTCATTTCACAGTTTATGAAATTTAGGACAGTGACTCAAAAGACAATTTAGAAATTCAAACATTCTAACACTAGACAATCCAAAGATACACTAAACAGTAATTAGAAGAATATTGAACGCTTAGCTTGTAAAATATTAAACAATAATATCTCTGTAACAGAGAGACATCTTTGTACCTATTGTACAAGTACTGAGATCCATAGCAAACAACAGTCTTTGAGTTGCAATGTTCCTCTAAAGTAAAGTTGTGTGGTACTACACAGGTGAACTTTGCCATAAACTCCTCAACTTTATTACTGGATGAACTTTTCTTGATCTTGTAGTACTCTGAGGATAAAATTTTCCCAAACCCCACGATTCAGTTAAACAACAATATAGGACTGTAAGTCACTCACAGTTAATGTATGGTTAGAAAAAAATTACTGACAAAATTGAAAGAAAATTCTCACCAGAATTATATACAAGCTCAATGGAACCACACACAATAAAAACCTCAGGATATTGTTTGTCAGCAGAAATTGGGAAACAGATGCTAAAAGAGACATGTTCATCAGAACCTCAAGATCAGCCAAAGTCATCCCGAATAAGAAATATGGATGACTTTGACTGTAATTTGTGTACGCAAATAGTTCATCTTTACAGGAATAAAGTTAGGTATATATTCAGGTAAAAACATAGAAATAGACAATCCGGACAATAAAGGGGAAACAGAACTCACAAACAAGACACATATAAGGTATCAGCCCATAGCCAAAGTAGCAGTACCATGCCTAGGAGGGTACAGGAAGTGAGAACATAAGCAAGCATAGCAGGACTAATTGCTCACCAAGCCATAGAGAAAACATAAATGTGGCCTCTAACCAGAGCCATGCACAAAAATGCCACTAGGCAGAGCTTATATCCAAAACATTATATAGGACACAGGATCATTAATGATTAAGAAAAGCATTGACAAAGAACACACAATAAACAACAACTGAGAAGAATGGAATTAAACATTAACACAACAATTCCAACAGATACTTTACAAAGTACGATATGCAATGAACTTATAAATAAAATTTGGTGCTGTTGGTAGTTTTCACTCATTACTCTTTTAGGGGCCTGCCACTCAGCTCCCAAATAAATCACACATGATGGATTGTCCTTCCTTTAAAATGCCTGATTTCTCCTTCAATCTATTCTCTCTGCCTGCCAGCCCAGTCTCTCTCTTGCTCTCCTGCCTTGCTATTGGCCGTTCAGGTTTTATTAGAACATCAGGTGTTTTAGACAACCAGAGTAACACAGCATCACAGAATTAAATGGATGCATCATAAACAAAAGCATCACACCGTAATATAATGTTCTAGAACAATTCTTCTCAAAACTTTTGGTACAAATTAATATCATAGTGAGACAGCAGGAAGCATCTCTAACACAATAAAAAATGACTACTATCCTCACTAGTGAAAGGGGGTATTAGAGAAACTAAAACTTAGAGGATGTAAACTGCTACGTGTACTTTCAAAAACTACTTGACAGTATTATTGAAGTAGAACTTATGCATTTTGTATAACCCAGTAGTTTCTTGTGTGTTTGCTCTACTCTTACATAACAACCACAAAGGCAATGACTTAATACAGTGGCCATTTATTAGTTCCCAGTTCTGTAGGTTCAAAGGCTCATCTTGACCATGATGGATTCTGTATTCAGTGACACAAGTCTAAGCCTACTGGATTTGGGGACAGAATTTGGTTCCAGTTGTATATCCTAGAGTTCTCATGCAGTTCCTCTCTACAACCCGCCCTCTCCCTGTTCTTTTCTATGCCTACAACCTGTCAAGATGAGCACAGTCCAATTTAAAACCTCACCCTCTTAAGCCTGGTCTCCTCAGAATAACCTCCTGAAATGAGTGACCACTAATTGGAACCTTCAAATACTTGCAAAATTTATTTTCTCACATATAAAACATAATCGAAGGAGCAATTTCTCACAATATTCACACTCTCTTCTCACTTGACAAGAGAGGATGATACAGGATCTTTAGGGACCAGCTTAGAATTCTCCCTACCAGTCTGTCTTCTGGGTCCTAGGAGCCACCACGCTATGCCACATACAAAAACTCTTTACCCCCTCCAATATCCCACAAATTTCTCATCCTATTACATTGTTGTCTCTATTCCATGCAGTGCCTCTTCTGGCGGTTAGTGCCTCTTGAACTGTGGTTGAGTGACACTATAAATGACAGGCTACCTTTCCTAACATTCCTAACATGCCTAATGCAATGATGGGATTTTATCTATAGGCATTGTGGTTTAATGTAAGACTGAATGGAAGGCAGAAAGGAGTTCAAAGTTCCAAAGGTAATTTCAACTTTCTGCTCAAAACAATTCAGGGTGTTTCCAAGATGATTTAGGCTTTCTCTTTCATCTCCAAAGGCTTCCTGCCTTTGTCTCCTACCTCGTTCCAAAGCCTTTCCCACCTTCATAAGTGTCCGCAATGCCTAGCTTAAGAGTTCACCTGATTAGCTCCACCTCACTCAAATATTGCTCCTGTAAAAGCAGCTGATTTGTGACCTTATTTACGTTTACAAAATCCTTCTTTCCATAAGCCTAACTGAGCCACAGGAGAGACTTCTTAGCCTATTTATAGATTCTACTCAGAAGGAGAGGACAATCAAGGATCACTCATGACCCTTGTGGAATTCAGTTTACCACACCAAGTGTATGTCCTACAGACATGTATAGTCTCCAAATAACAAAAATAAGGATGCTCACAACGCCTTCATTGAAAATAGTCACAAGTGACAATTCAAGCATTCATCCAGAATGTATTAATTAATTAATGATAAACTGTGCGATAAGGTATCTCTACATGTAACAAAATGAAATGCAAAGCTCTCAGAAGCATTAGGAGTGAGAAAAATAAATCAGACATAAGAGCATCCATGAGTTGTAATTGTTTGTAAAAAGTATAAAAGCAGCCAAAATAAATTCATAGTGACATAGATCGTAATAGATGTACGTGCTCATGAGTAACAGCTAAACAAGAAATGACATAGTTTCCTGAGTTGTCAAAGGCGTTTTAAATCTTTGCTTTGGTGGTTGTTACATTTATATATTGACTTTCTAAAGTGGCCTTAACTTGGACGTTAAAATTATGCACGGTCCTTTTGAGTGTTATCCTTAAATGAAAGCAGAAAGAAAAATCTAAGAAAGGCAAGAACTGACAAAAGTATACTTGAGACTCGGAATCTGATGGGCACATCTAACATCAAAGTTGCTTTGAAAAACAAACTTGGCTTGAATCATTTCGACATAAAACTTGACTTCAATTGATATGAATCTATTCATATTGAAGAGGATATTTATGATTCATTGCAGAGTTACTGTTTTGTTTTTACATTCAGCAGTATCACTTCAGACTTTTCTATGGATCTTCCATAATTAATATATGGTATGAAAATGTTGAAACATTTGCTCCTGTGATTTTCAGACACAAAATTGTGAATCACAGTGGTAGAAGACAGACCAAGAAGATGAGAACCATGAATCCAGAAAGTTTATCAAGCTCGTTAAATCCATGAAAGATTAATCTTGCCTCCCCTTCAAATTATTGCTACCCCGAGTAAATTAATAATATACTCTGTTTGCACGACTGGGAAAAGATTAGAGTATGACAGAGTTGCATCTACTGTTGAATTTTGCTCAAAGTTTGACAAAAGAGAAAACTCATGTTAATAAAGAAGATTAATCTGTGCATCTCTCTCTCTCTCTCTCTCTCTCTCTCTCTCTCTCTGTGTGTGTGTGTGTGTAGAAAGAGAGAGAGAGAGAGAGAGAGAGAGACAGAGAGACAGAGAGACAGAGAGACAGAGAGACAGAGAGAGAGAAGGTATTATCAGAAATAATGATGGTTTAAACTCTCATTACTATATACATTTGGAAATTTAAATGTATTTCTAGGTTCTAAATCATTCTTTATCTGGTTTGGGGATGTGTAAATGAGTCTATTAAAAGACATGGATGATTGTGCTCAACTCTCCTAGAATTATCATCTGAAATTTAGGTGTTTAATCTTAGTGAAATAGTAACACCATTTTCTAATAAAGGTGTGGCTGCTTAAAATACTAACAGAAGGAGATGGGTGAGTGAGCATCATATACAGCTCAATCAGACTGACTTATTAGGCTCTCTTAATTCTAGCTCTTCACTAATATGTGACTTTCAGCAAGTTAACTGAATTGACTCAGCCCTAGTTTCTTCTGCAGAGTAGGAATACAATTCACTCCTTTGTATTGTTTTCTTCAAATTTAGCAAAATGCAAAATCCACATGAAGTTAATTAATGTGCAAATATGATGGGACTAGAGTACAACAAAGATTCTGTTTTATAAATTGGTTAAAACCCGCAAGTGATACACACACACACACACACACACACACACACACACACACACACACACACACACACACACACATATGTTGAAGCATTTATTTAAATCTATTAAAAATACTCTTACTTGTGGAGAGCAGGTGGTGCCCTGAGCTAATAAGGCACTCCAGGTTATATTGAAAACTTTCAGGCTTTGCCTTGCCTTGGGGAATTTTATTTTATAACACAACAGTTTGCTCAACTTTGAGTTCAAATGTCAAAGCAGAATGACTCTTTATCTGATTTATGTAAGTAAATAATATTCATCTGTTCAGCACAAGTTACAAGGTACAATCTGATAAATATCATGTTTGTACAAATAAGCTTTAACCACCTGTGAACCCATCAGATCGAGTCAGGAACACAGGGACAGACAGACATAACCTAATTATATCAGCAACATCAGCCTCCAGAGCTTATCAAACACATAAGACCAACAAATAATAGAGTCCATTCACCTTGACTATAAAAGAAGGAGCATCCCAGTGCAAGGTCATGGCACTTACACAGACCTATCAGTTGGTCACTAACCATGGGCCCCAGCCAGGAAAACAGACAAAGCAAAGGACCTCCACCCCGGTCTCCAGATCAAGTGCAGGTTTCTCCTGCCATTGACATTCAGCCCGTTGTTTCTACTTGGCACTCAAATGGGCCTGCCACTGGAATCTGACAGTTCTGTGCCCAATACAACACACTATCATGCGATTTGTTCCTAAAACTTCTTAACTGGCACCTAATGACACTTTCCCTTACCCTTGATTAATAAAGCTCTCTGCCTGTCTTCAATACTGCCTCTTGGAGCCCTGCAAGTCCTTTAACCTTTCCTTAGCCATTCTTTAACACATATACACATCCATGTATGTATATATATACATATTCACGCACAATTTCATTTTGTGAATTACAATGTGTGATTGGAGAATATACCCACAATTATAGATTGAAATCATTAATATGTAGCAAAATAAAGCCAATTACAGTCTTACATTTTATTGTTATTATCAAATTTTGACATTGTGAAAGGCCAGCTTTCTCTGTTTCTGACATCAAATGTCCACAATGTTAGTATTTGTACATATTTTCTATGTAAAACTTTTACAGATGATTTCTACAGAAATTGAAGCACTTATACTTTATTGCCTACATTTTTTTTAAAAAAAAAAACACCAAGCACTAACAATAACCTTTAAATGAATACACAAAAGTCATTTGATTCTAAATCCAGCCTTCCCACTATCTGCTACTCCTTTAAACGCTCCCCTGCGCTATTTGTTTATCATGCATTTCCAAAGGACAGACTTGTACTGACTGCACCATACTGTAAAATGGCCACTTCTGGTACAGCTCCCTCAAGAAAAGAGGTTGAAAATCCAGGCACGCGCGCGCAAGCACACAAGCAAGCACTGCCTTCCTAGAAGACAACTCTGGGCAAAGGTGACAAATATTCTTTTAAAACCGCATTAAAGAACTAAAATCACAGGTTAAAGCACTTCAAAAGACCCTAACACTGAACATTTGAATGCTAATTTGGGAAGCCGCTGGAGACTAAAAGTGAATGGGCAGGAGAGAGAGTTCCCTTGTCCTTGGATTTTACCTTCAGGAAAATGTCCTGTGGTCCAGGCAGCGCGGAGCAGTAAAGGGAATCAGAGCCATCACACCTGCTGCCTAAGCTGGTTGGTGTGCGGTGAGGCTCCCACACCACGCGGAGCAGGAGGGCGGAGGTGGTGAAGTGCGGGCACAGGCGCTGCCTCTTCCTGCTGAATAGGCAGCCTTAATCCTGTGCTGGCAAGGCTGGAGGGGCACAGCCCCCCACCTTGAAGCGAGCCTTGGCCACAGCGCAGCACTTGGGCCCCCTACGTGAGAAATTCCGCAGGAACTTGGCGGAAGAGCCTTAGGGGATGAGGCCTGGCGCTACCCTAGCGCCTCCCAGCGCCTGCGCTGCGTGCCCCGGGCTAGCTAGCATAGTGGAGAGGATGCCTCCTGCTAAGGCCGGCTGCCTCAAGTAGCTTAGCATCCCTGGCGCCAGTCCTCTTTTCCCGAGGGGAAGGCGTTTGCAAAAGGCTCCGGAGCTTCCAGACATCAGCATGGAACCCAGGCTGCTGCATTCTCACTGGGCCAGAAACCAGGTATCTGGGGGGTGGGGCTGGGAGAGCAGGAATTCTCACTTGGTTGGGTGATTTGGCTGGAGCTGTCTACCTCCTTCTGCCCCACCCTACCCCCACCCCTGGCTTCCTAGTCATAAAAGTCAGTTTTACAGCCTTGACCCTGCAGGGATCTCAGGGAAAAGGAAGGGGAAGCTGGACTCTGAAAAACTTACTAGAGCACTTCTCTGCTTCTATGAACTGCAAAGATTAGTCACTTGTTGAAAAGGAGGCCAAGGTGCTGTTCCTTGCTTTTATAAAGACACTGGCTGGTGCCAGGTTTTGGTGCAGTGTATCTGCAGCCAGCAGCATGTTTCTAATCTTCATGGACCTGTGTAGCTTAGAGGTCCTGGTAAGCTTTTTGTTGGCATCACATACCTAGATTGCCCATTCTCATTCAGGTAAATGCTTTCCAATACCCATGGAAATGGTGTACAAGGTCGTCTAGTCCTCGGTAGTTGTATATGTATATAATTGTATACGGAAAAAGGAAAATATGTCTCAGTACAGGAGGGAATAAATACAAGAACGTGTTTGAAATATTCAATACAAAAAGACACGAGTTAGTCCCTGTGTTATTTCTGATCTAAGTTCACAAAGGTTTGATGATCTCATAAGATTTTAGTACATTTACTTTTCGTGTTTTTATAGGCTAAAATTTAGGAAGTGTTCTGCATGCCAAATGGAGAAAAGCTGCCACAATCAGTCTTTTCCTCAAGTGCTTCCTCCCAGTTATGGTGAAGAATTTGAATTCAGTTAGTCCAGTGAAAATGCAAAGGAGATGTACCCCCTCCAAAAAAAAGCTGCAGACTGGGACGGAGTATGAATGAATGGCAGGAAGAAAAGCAAACAAAAATACTCCAAACACCAAATCCAGACAGCCGTTTTTGTTTGTTGGTTTGTTTGTTTTGTTTTGTTTTGTTTTTGTTTTTGCTTTTTTTTTGTTAGCATGGAGGCTCATTTGTAGTCAAGAATTCTGATTTGGGGATGACATGTTAAATTTTGTTATTTAATGACATTTGTATTTTTTTCCTCAAGATTCTTATTAGAATGTATTGATTATACAAAATATGGCTCCCACTGTAACATCTTATAGTGCCTATGACAGATTTTAACCATATTTATACCTCTTACATTAGTTGTCTTCTTTCCAAATAACCCCCATCCTATGTCTTTTCTTTTTAATGTAGGTTCTGTAATTGAGAAAACATTGCTGAATGTGCCTTATACCGTGGAATATAATTATGTCCAATTCCATCCATTTTCCTGCAAAGACATGATTTCATTTTCCTGTATGGCTAAATAATAATGGATCATATGTCATATTTTGTCCATTCATCCATTGATGACAACCTAGATTAGTTCCATAAGTTGACTAATGAATAATGCTATAGCATTACATAGACAGGCAGATAGTTCCTATAGGAGGGTAGCTGGCTCATGTGGTAATCTACATATTTCAAAACAAATACATTTATATGAAACTCCATGTTGATTGTTGTACTATCTCACCTAATTTACATTCCTGCTAACACTCTATAAAGCCTCCCACCAATCCCAATGAGCACCCCTTGTACCACCATGAGCATTTGAGATGTTTTTTTTGCATTCTTTTCTCTTTCATTAAACTTTATTTATTTATTTATTTACATATATAATGTGCATGTGTGCTTAAGTTTGGAGATCAGAAAATAACTTGGTCCTGAGATCGAACCCAATCATCAGGCTTGATATCAGGTATGTGTTGAAAGCAAGAAGGTAGATACACATAGCTAGTATAATAAAAGTTCGATTTTATTATGCTGACGGTCATCACACTAAATTCCTAACTGTGGTCTGTAGCCTATCTGCCCAAGGCTGGTCACCTGAGTGAAATATCTTAGCTGAAGGTCAGGTCCAGCTTCTAAGGGAAGTCTCTTAATTGGGGAATTGGAGGTCAGGATCTTGGGGAGACTCTCCAGCCCCAAGGCAGATCAACTTGTGTCTCCCCAGATGTGCAGAGCAGAGCCTTGCCCTTGATCTATGCTTACATACTGTCCAGTGGATGGTGTCATGGAGTTCTAGGACTGTGTCTGGTTAGCTTGAGTGAGTGAAGCCACTGAGTTCTGGTCATCAGGTGCAGCCTTGCCTGTAGTGGGTATCCTGACTAAGCTAATTTTACCTGCCTAAAGGGATTTTTACTATGCTCATTACATTTTTAACATCCATTACATTGTAGTTGTACATGTTTAAAAGACATTTTTTATCATGCTCACTAAGGTTTCCTTTACCTGTTAAGTCATCCCCCATCCTGTTTTCTTGGTGTTAACCATTCTGAGTAACAGAGATGGAATGTCCATGTAATTTTGATTTGCATTTATTTCTACAATGACCATAGATGTTGAGCATTTTTTTCTGTATTAAATGACCATTTTTACTACTTTTCATTTATATTCAGATCACCTGCCATTGAGTCGTTGATTCCTCTAGGGTTTTTGTTTTTAGTGTTTTATATATTCTGGGTATTAATCCCTTTTCAGATGACCAGCTGGCAAAAATTTTCTTCCATGTCATAAAACATCTCTTCATTCTGTTAACTATATCCTTGGCTGTGCAAAAATATTTTTAGATGACTGTACTTATTATTTTTTTACATAAGTCATTGAATATTGAGTATTTCTTACATTCAGATTTATTTCATTTTAATTAAAATCTACTTGTATTACTTTTTTCTTTCTTCCGTCCAATGCTTCCCATGTTCCCTTCCGTCCAACCTCTCTGAGGCTCCCCCCCCCCAACTTAAATGAATGGCCTCATATTTAATATGTTACATCCACATATATAAATACAACCTGGTGATTCTGTTTGGCATTGCTTCTGCATATGAGTTCTGGACTGACGAATACTTTGTGCTGGATAACCAATTAAAGAGCTCATCTCCGGGACAGACAAATGCTTCCTCTCCCTCAGCAGTCACTATTTGCCTGTGGATTTTGTCTAGGAGAGGGATCCCTAGATATGACACCATTTCTTATCAGTTTGTGTATTGGTATTGCCATTGTTCAGGCAGCCATATTGTTGAAGTATCATGGGTGAAGCTTCCCTGTCGTTTCTAGGAGACACAATCGCACAGCAGCTGTCTTGAGCCTCTGGCTCTTAATATCTTTAAATTTCCTCTTCTACCATGTTATGTGAGCTGTAGGTACAACTTCTATGTTTTAGATGTATCCAGTGGGGCACGGCTCCCTATGATCAGTTACTCTCTACATTATGACCAGTTATGGTTTCATGTAATGGTCTCGTTTTGCTGCAAAGGGAATCTTTGATGTGGGGTAAGAACTGCACTATTGGTAGGTATAAGTTTCAGAATACAGTCAGGAATTACGTTTGTCTAGTAAAACGGTGGTGGTAGGTTTCTTTCTTTAGAAACAAATAAATAATAAAATAAAAAGATCCATGACTTTACTAGCCCTTGGTAGTTGGCTAGGTTTACAGTACTAGGCAGGATTTCTTTCCTGTGGAGTGGGTCTTTGGGCAGCTGTTAGTTCCTGCCCAGATGGGAGTACCAATATTGCACCTTTTAGGGCTATCTTGCCATGCTGGTCATTGTTGCTATTCATGGGCATCCCAGATGGATAGAGCTACCGATTGCTTCCCTTTCTTGGAAGTTTGCATAGTATCTATTGATGTTATGGTGAATATCCCACAAGAAAGAAGTTTTCAAGTCAGAACCAACTCTCTTCCTCTCAGTCCTGTGTCCAATATCAGCTGTCCTCAGCAATGGGTACTCACCTCCAACCTTTGGGAAGCATAAAAGGTAATGGCAATAGCCTATAATGTTTTCAGAGTCTCTTGAACTAACCTGACCAACAACTCAAAAGACATTTCTCATGCCAGGCATGTGTGAAAACTTTTTAATTTGAGGTCATATTATCTATCAGATCTTGATATTATTTCCCAAGCTGTTAAAAACTCGTCAAAAAGCCTTCACCTATTCCAAACTGTTGAAGAACTTTCTGCTTTCCACTACTAGTTTCGACATTATTGGCCTTACACTAAAATTTTTCATCTATTTTAATTGATTTTGTATAAGGTGGGAGACCTGGACTTAGTTTCTTCTAGATGTACACGTTAAGTTTTTCCAGCAATGAGGATTAAACAGACTATTGTTGTAGAATGTTATTTTAAGATGTGTTACATTTGTTTACACTGTGGAACATTTGTTTAATGATGCAAAGATGTGCTGCATTCTTTTATGTTGCATATGTTGAACTCTGTGAGGCTGTGTCCCTTGCCTGCCTAAATTACCTGATGGTCTAATAAGAGCTCAGCAGCCAATAGCAAGCCCCGAGAACCATGTGGTTGGTAGGCAGAGAGAATAAGTAGAAGGAGGAAATGGAGATATGTAGGAGCAAGAGAAGGAGTTGGACTCCAGGGGCCAGCCACCCAACCACCCAGCCACCCAGTCACCTAGGTAGGCAGCATGGAGGCAGCAACGAAGAAAGAAAGATATATAGGGATAGAGAAAGGAAATAGCTGAGAAGTAAAAGGAAGATATAATGGAAGAAAAGCCACACCAAGGCCAGGAATTTATAAGCCTCTGTGTGTGATTTATTTGGGAGCTGGATGGTGGACCCTCAAAAGAGCCAAAGAACAAAGATTTTTTTTTTTTTTTAGAAAGAAAAGTAAGACTATTCTTTCTCCATGCTCTTTTTGGCATATTTGGGAATCATTCCGTCTTCTTGTGTCATATTCAATATCTTTGTATATTGTTTTAAACTTTTCTTTACAGAGGTCTTGCACTTCCTTGTTTAGATTGACTAGTGGAAGATGTTTTTTAGCTTTTGTTAGAAATTTTATTTTCAATAGTACGAATGAAAGTTCACTGCCAGCATAATAAATATCACTCCGATCGACTTCTGAATTACACTTTTACATTTTGCTTTCATTATTATGAGCTCCATCCTTACCAACATTGGGATTTTAATCCTACCTGATGCTGCCCTGTTTATTGTAAGAATAAACTGATCAGTGTCAAAAATCCTAAAAGCAAGCCCACACTTCTGTCATCTGAAAAGTTCTGCCTGTACACCAGCTTTGCAATAATTGCTATGATGGGCAGTTCTGTCTGGACGAAAGGATAACTGGTATTGTGGTTTGCTCACATATTTATTAGATAAAATGATGTTGAAAGATTTACAGTTTTAAGATTAGTAGATTTAGATCTAAATGATCTAGACGCAACTCTTTTAGGACCAAAGTGAGGGAGAGAAGAAATGTTTCCATTAGTTTGTCTCTGCTCAGGAGGTAAGGGCAATGGACTGATAGAAGACAGCTAGCTACTCTCCATCTTTTCATTGCTTCCTAGTAACTTCTCCTCGCCCTTCTACCTTTCTTTGTTTGTTGCTGTTGTTGTTTCTTTTACGTTTGACCATCTATTGGATGGAAATGTGGGATCCGTGTTTGATAATCCTGGCATGAACACCATGGCCAACAAAGATAATGTAAGTAACTAACCTGGGTTTTTACTTGTTTACGTAGTTTGATAGCAGGGTTGTGTATAGCCCGAGTTTCCTTGCATTTGCTATAAAGTCCAGCTGACCTTTAACTCTTGATTTTCTACCTCCTGTGTGGTATGACTACAAGCATGTACTACTAATTTTGATTGAATTTGTAATCGGAAGGTTTTGCTATGGTTTTTAAATGATATTAGTAAGTGTCCCTAAGGGGCAGAAGGCTTGCCTGTGACATAGCAAGACACTAGATTGTATTCCTAGTCCCAAGTTTTTTGAGACAGCGTCTCTTTCAGTGAATCTAGAGTTCACCAACTCCGCTAGACTGGCCTGTCTCTGCCTTCCTAGCACTGGAGTTCTAAGTGGGCACTACTACACACAGCTTTTATTTGGATGCTGAGGATCAAACTCAGGCCTTCCTGAACATGTACTAATCTTTTCACTGACTGTGCTGTTTCCCTATCCCCTCATGATGTGTCATTGCACCTTTATATGGTAGAGTAGGTGTTACTTTAATTAGGATAGGCTATTCATACTTATAGAAGTTAATCTTGTTTGTACATGTTTTGAAACTTTTCATATTTAAGATTTTTCATGTATTTTTGATCATATTTTATTGTATCCTGAATATTGTGAGCTCATTATTGCTGTTAATTGATTTTTACTATTAATTCAGATAGGACCTGAGATCATGCTTTGTATGGTTTCTAGTTTTTTCAGTGTTAAAGCATGTATTATAACCAACACTGTCATCTTAGTCGTATTTAATAGGAAAAAGTATATATTCTTTGAATCTTAGATCAATTAAATTATAAGTAGTAATTCAAAGTTGGGCATGGTGACTTACCCTAGTAATCACAACACTCAGAAGACAAGAGGCAGAATAAAAGATGGCCACAAGTTTAAGGCCAACCTGACTTATAGGCATTGAGTTGCACACAAGTCCGTGCTACAGAGGGAAGCCCTATGTCAAGCAAACAAACAAAAACTGGCAAATAACCAACTTGATTGAGGATCCTCTTTGATGTACCTGTACCCTTTATTAATTTTCTGTATACTGGATACGCCACTTATTGATAGGAGGGTGCTGAGTGATCTAAATGGACAAGTGACCTTTGTAGCACTTCTAGCTTTGCCTTCTTGAATTCTGATATGGGTATTATGCACATACAGATCAAGCATCTTCATCACATCTTCGGTGGGAATTATTCTCTTTATCATTATGTAATCATTATATTTATCTCAAATTGATTTCCTTGTTTCTAAGTTTGCACTGAAATAACTATTTAAATTTTCTTATGAATTATACTAAGCATTCTAGTGTTGTTTCTATAAATTATCATTTATACTTAGCATTATGTTATTTTATTGTTTAGTTCATCTAGTTTACAATATCCCAAATATATTGCAGCCTCTGATATGGATGAATTTTTACATTTAAAAAAAATTTATTTTCCCAGCATATATATTGGTACACTACATGTGTGACTGGCAGCTTAGGAGACAAGATGAGGTTATTGGATCCCCTGTGGTTGGAGTTAAACATGGTTGTGAGACACCATTTGGGTGCATGGAATGAAACTTGGGTCCTCTAAAACAGCAGCCAGTGTTCTTGACTGCTGAGCCATCTCTCTAGGCCACACATTGTTAAAAAAAAATCAGATCAATTTCCATTGGTACCATTTGTATACACACACACCCACACCCACACCCCCCCCACACGCCCACACGCCCACACACACACACACACACACACACACACACACACACACACACACACACACGCCCCCCCCACACCCCTGAAAGCAAAGTGACTGAAAATAAAGCTGTTGGGTAGCAGTTTTCTCTGATTTAAAACTGTATACCCTGGAGGGCAGCTCATTAAGACACAGGGTGTTCCAAAGGAAGTAAAACAGTATATTCTGTGAGGAAACTTCTTAAGACTTAGTATATTCTAAAGGGAGGTAAAATATTCCATCCAGCAGGGAAACTCATTAGGCTCAGGAAGTGAACAATTCTAGGGCTTCAGGAAGTCCTTCAAACTGACCAGATTCATCACACCTCTCCCTTAGATGAGTGATACCAAGTACCGCTGGGAAACACTCTCAGGGCCACCTGGATGATATTATTCTGCAATCTGTTGAGAGTACTACAAGTTTTAGCTTTTGTGATTAGTGGCCCATGCTGGGCTGGTCTTTCAGTGATGCAGCGATCTTTGACTCCTTCCTGTTCCTGTAAGTAACTCTAAGAAAACTCATTGGTTCACACCGAGTTAAAATCCAGTCATATCGTCAACCTTGTTTTTCACTGGTTCTCTGAGGAGAGTGAACATTTGTTTGTATTTCCATAAGCAACATATCACACAACAAGAATACTCTAGAAGTTGGTGGAAAATGACATCTTTTTCTTTTGAGACAGGGTTTCTCTGTGTAGCTTTGGAGCCTGTCCTGGAACTCACTCTGTAGAATAGACGGGGCTAGAACTCACAGAAGCCCACCTGCTTCTCTTTGCAGAGCTGGCATTAAAAGCCCATGCCAGCACTGCCCAGTGAGAATGACATTTCTAACAAGAATAAGCTTGAAATTTATAATGATTTTTAGTCAGTCTGTGTCTTCAGTTATAACACAGTGGTTAAAACCTCTAGTGAAATGTCTGTGCCCTTGATGGCTAAAGAATGGGAATATAATAGTTGAGGCAATGAAAGTGTCTGTAAAATATTCAGGGCCAAGTGACATCAGGAGAGAATGTGGCTGAACTCTTTATAAAATATTTCTCAAATCATTGAGTGCCCTCGGATTTCCAAATATGTATGTGGATATATAAATCACTCTTCCACAGCTGACAAGTGGCCTGAAGGAAATGGATTTTTAAAGGATAGATTTATTTTGGTTCATATTATAAGGGGTTTTTCTTGTCCATGGTCACTTGGGTTCATCTCTGGGGGCCTGTGGTGAGGCATAGCATCGGGATAGAAAGGGCATAGTGGAGCAGAGATGCTTAGAAAATTGGAGCCTAGGAAGGAGAAACAGACAGGTTAAGAACCTGGTGGAAAGCATTTCAAAGGTGTACACCTCCAGGGAACTACTTTCTTCAACCAGGGCCTAACTCCTAGTATTCTGTTTGGCTTTGAATTCGTCAGTTCATTAACTTGTCAATAGAGCTGGCACCCTCAGGGTTCAGTCTCCATTTATTGCTACCAACTGAGGACCAAGTTTTTAACATAGAGCACAAGGTTGGGGTTGACTGTGTCCAGTTGCTACCAACTGAGGACCAAGCTTTTAACATAGAGCACAAGGTTGGGGTTGACTGTGTCCAAATCATAACTTTGGAATAGCCTCTGAGTAGCAGCTAACATTAAAAACTGTATTGATATTTGAGCTATTATTACACCATGGAGGAAATGGAATTAACCATTTGGTGTCCGTTAAATAACCCTTCTTGTAAAATATCAGTGGATAATATTATGGAAATGTGCTGAGATATCATGATATTGAAGTGCTTTTAAAATGTAAGAGGTACATACTAGGAGTATGACAAAAGAAATAGAGGGTTTGTAAGGACAGTAAGTGGGCCACCGACCCAGGCTTCAGGTTGGTAGACAGCAAAAGTTTCCCAGAAGATATTGTCTAAGCTTCTACTTAATGAGTAAGAGTATATAAAAATAAATGGAATATGTAGAAAGGGCTCGATAGGACTTTCCACTGATAAGGGAGTCCTTCGGAGATTTTGTTCCCTTATAGTCTGCACAGAGGCAGGATTTTGAGTATCTGGTTAGGAATGAACCACTGCTCTCAGATGCAGCCCTAAGTGGCCAGCTCTCTTACCACACTGAACACTCTCCCCATTTCCCCATTTTACATCAATCCCCATGAGTCATGTATTGTTTCTGGATAGATGAGATAGAGGGAAGCCTGATCTCAGTGTGCCTGCGGACAATGGGAGTATTTCAAAAGATAAGCATAATATAATCATAAGTGGCTTATGAACAGTATTGTATTAGGGTCAGTGATGAAAAGGAAGTATTACAATTAAAAGAATAGGTTACCTAGAAGAATAGCACAAACCAAAGAATTTGCAAAATTTCTAGAAGCTTTAAAAAAAAGAGAAAAGAAAAAAGGATTCTTGCCAAAAATCTCTGAAAGGAACTGAGCCCCGTGGATACATTCAGCACCTTACAGGACTATAAAAATAACATTGTCTTGATCTTTCCAGGCACCGTGATGATAGGAAGCTAATATGGAATCTTAATGCCACCACTGACCATGGCATACAATGCATGCTTCAGCACGGTTATGAGGTATTGTTGAACATAGAGAGAAAAGATGCTCACCTGGAGAGAAATCCATCTTATAAAAGTGGATAGAGTTTAGCTGCACCTCCCGCCAAGCCCTTCAGAGTAGCATAGCAGTTCTGCCTTTCTGGAGGACACCTGAGCTCATAGGGTGGGCGCTGGAGGAGATATATATCCCCTTTTTCTTCATTAACACCTGTAGCTGTTAAAGTATGTAGATTCATGAAGACTTTGCCAATGTTCTGTATATGACTTTGACGACTATAGAATTCTGTATAACTGTGAGTGTTTTAGAAGAACCTTTTTGAGTCATAAATGAGAAAAATGAGCAAAAACTGAAAGCTTGGTTAATAGGAGTGATTTTTCTCATTCCTAGAAAAGGGAACCCAGACAGCCTTGAGATTTTATAGCAGAACTAGATTTTTTCCTTAGCAAACTTTAGTCTTTGGGATGCAAAACACTTTTGCTCGATACTTTTTGGTGTTTGGTTAGCAGCAAAAACTCAACAAGAAAACCTCCCTTTTCTATCACCCTATGTGGAGTTATTCTTAAAATGAGAGATGTCCTCAACACTTTACAATTTCTCATTCTAATATTTGCAATCCAGAGATTGTGAAATGATAAAGGGATTCTTAGATCAGTACTTGCACATCTTGGAGCCAGAAAGAAATCCAGAAATGTAGTGTTTTAAGTTGGGACACATGAGGGACAATAACTTCAAAATAAGGAACTTCAGGGACTGAGGAAATATCTCAGTGGAAGAGGGCACTTGCTGTGAAATCCAGAAGACCTCTGTTCATATCCCAAGCACACTTGGAAAAAAGGATGGGCTAGATGTGCCCACACATACCTGTAACTTCCATACTGGGTTGGGGGGATATGGAGGGCCCTCTGGGGCTTGCTGACTACCATTCTATCCCAAAACAGTGAGATCCAGATTCAATGACAGACCTTGTCTCAAGGGAATTAGATAGTGTGTGACCAAGGATACCCAACATCCCCCTTACATCCCGACATATGTCTCAACACACATGTTTACATATTTCCCTACCACATATGCTAATCAGGAAAATTTCCATACTTTCTTAGGTTCACCTATAAAACTAACACAACATGCTAAATTGTCTTTGAATTCTAAGGTTGATGAAGACAGTAATATGCTTCCTTATATAGAGAGCCAGGAAGCCAAATTTTAATGACTCAGAATCCCTGTTTGTTTTCACTACATATTTATTAATCTATATAAATGTCTTTCTTTCTTTCTTTTTTCTCTCTTTCTTTCTTTTTGTATGAGATAGGAGCTCATATATCTGAGGCTGGGCTCGAACTAATTATGTGGCCAGTCCTGGTTTACGTGGTACTGAGGACTGAGCCTAAGGCTTCCTGCATAGTTGACAAACACCCTCACAACTGAGATACAACATCTCCAGCTACTACATTTACTTTTAATTGGAAATATTTATACTTACTCAGGAGTTATGGTATTTTAATTTTTAAATGTACATAGATGTATATAATGATCAAATCAGGGTATTATATTTATTCTGTTTTGAAATGCTCCTTATATTGAAATAAATAATTAATTGTTATATACTATAATTATTCCACTATGCAGTGAGATATTAGAACTTTTTGCCAACCTATGTGCTTTGCTTTACATTATCTAAGTTTTGTGTATCCATCCCACGTACTGGTACCTTCATAGCCTCTAATACCCACAGTTCTGCTTTCAACTGTGTGATCAGCTCTACATATAGCTATAGGTCAGAGGTTGTTCCTCAAGAGTGTTGTTCCTCAAGAATACCATCCTCTTTTTGTTGAGACGGGGTATCATTGGCCTGGTGCTCACCCAGTTTAGGCCTTTAAGCCTAGTTCCTTGATCCCTGAGGGGAGGGGTTTGCTGGTCCTCATTTAGGCCTGAGACTTCACCACTCCTGACTAGTGTGCATGGAACAAGAAGGTGCTCTGCACACAACTGGAGGGGAAGGGTAACCCCCAGCCCAGGTACAAACCCTGCTATCTGCAATGATGATCTGCCTGCAGGATGTAGTGGTGAAACAGGCAGGAACGTTGCAGACAGACATAACCAACTGCTCTCTGATTGGATTTAAGGATCATTCTTTGCATCCCATGCCTGACACTGCTCAGGGAGTCCCAAACCCTAGATCGGCCATAGACCTAGGAGAAAGCCACATACCATTGCTCTGCCGGAGGAACATGGCAATAAGATGACTCTATTGATATTCTGCTGTAACCATAGAATCTCTCTCAGTCATTGTCAGCCCTTCCTCTCATAGCAGACAGAAACTAACACAAAAACCCACAACTGGACAATGTGTAGAGAGGGAAAGATTTTTGGAACTCTCGATTTTTATTTTAAATGGCATCCTGTTATATGGCTAGATCACATTTAGTTGACGCATTCACCAGTCAGTGAACATGTGGGTTGTTTCTTCATTTTCCCTATTTTTTTTTATTGCTTCTACGAACATTCATATACGGGTATTTCTTTGCAAGCTGACATCATCTGATATTACCATGTGATCTTTTGCCCAAGTAATTACCAAACCTGTTCTGAAATAAAGTGATATTATAAATGACAGGTGATATGGCCAACATTGGATTTTGTGTGGCTCTAACGACCCTGATGGCTGCTTTGATTCTGATAGCCATTATATTGACCCTGCTTAACTTATATTTGATGGCTGAGTGCTGCTTCCAGAAGCTACCGTCCTGAGACCCAATTATCTCATTGTATTTACATTTCCTGACTCCCCAGCTGCAATTTCCATTGTAATATCTGGCTTCTAGAGAAAAAGATGATAGGTGTTTTTGAAGATAGTATTACTGTTGAAATTTGAATGTTCTTCGGAGGATTGTGCCCTGTATATTGTTCCCTAGCAAGCAGTAGCATTTTGAGCATGGAACTTTTAGTAGGAGAAGCCTGAATGCTGGAAATAGGTTATTGGGGTGGGTTATGAAGGTTACAGGCGGCCTCTAGTTGCCCTTTCCTGCTTCCTTGTCTGCTACCTCTGTCATGAACTGAGCTACTCCATCATACCTTATCTATCATGATATACCTCTTAAAGTGTAAGCCAAAATTTCATTCCCTAAGATGTTTCTATCAGGTATCCTGTTTCAGCCATACCACGGTAACTGATACAACTGTTTTTGTTTTTCTCACGATTTCTCACAGTGTTAGAAAATGTTATCCTTTCCTCTATATTTATCCAAGAAAGACCTGACATTCCCAGCTGTCTTTGTGTGGGACACCTTTTGGTTCATGTTCCAGCCAGTCAGGGAAACAGTTAAACTCCTTACTCTGAGTCTACATTAAATGCAATGCTTGTGCTAAGTAAGTGTATATCCCTGAATTCATCTGATCCATCCACATGTATGTATTTGCCACCACTATCCCACACTTTCATTTGTGATGGTGGAGTTATATTTGAGATCTAGCTTTGCTGTGCAGCCCCGTCTGGCTTTGAATTCACAATTCTTCCTCCAGCTCCTAAGGGCTGAGTTTGCAGCCAGGTATTACCATGCCTTGTTTATATCACACTGTTGATACGTGTTCTCACACATCCTCCACAGAGGCTTTATCTCTTGGAGTACTGTAGCACCTATTTGATGCCTTAGCTTTAGAGAGCAGAAATATTGGTCTAATGATAAGCCTAGAAGCAAGGAGAGTGACTGGGATGGGGTTTAAGAAGAATTGGCATTGTCTTTCATGACAGTCTCCTGAAGAGAGGAGATTAAAATTTCTTTAGACAATGAAGACCATAAGGATTACCCCTCTGCTGAAAGGAAACTGAGGAAGCTGGGTTAGATGAAAGCTAATGCTGATAGAGCAGCCTTGTTAGAATGCAAGAGTTCAAAATTGTTAACCTTTATAAGCATTTGCCCACGTGATCCCTCATTCCAACTAACAGAACCCCATTTTCCCCAGTTAGTGCCCTGTCTTAGTTACAGTTTCCTTTACTGTAATAAAGCACCATGGCCATAAGCAACTTGGGAGGGAAAGGATTTATTTCACTTTTGCTTCTGGATCAACTCCATCACTGAAGGAAGTCAGGACAGTAACCTGGATGCAGGAGCTGCTGTGGATGCCATAGAGGTGTGCTGCTTACTGGCTTGCTCAGCCCACTTCCTTACACATCTTAAGACAACTACTCAGCGGTGATGATACCCACTATGAATACCCCACATCAGTCACTAGTTATGAAAATGTCCTCAGGACAATCCAGGGAGGTTATCTTCTCATTGGATGTTCTCTGTTCCCCAATGACTCTTGTTTATGTAGCGTTGACAAAGAACTACCCAGCACAACTCCCACTGTAGCAGAATTCCAGAACAGGAATCTGCATTTCAGTTTCAGAATGAAGTCTTTGTGTTAGATAGCAATCTCAGCCTTTTGACAAAGGTGATATGGGTCTCCTTAAGAGGACAAGTAAAAAATCTTAGAATATTTATGCAGTATTTCACTTGGGAATTTATCTCATTTATTTACCACTTTGTCAAATATTATTACAAATGTCAAATCAGCCTCATTATATTAATTAGTTTTTCAGAAATATTCAAAGGTATCATATACATGTTCCTGCTCAGTTTTTCCTTACATCTATACATATAATACAGATTTTTATCTCTATGATGCTTTGAATGATAAATGACCTTCATTGGCTCACATATTTGAACACAGTGTTGGTGGCACTGTATGGAGAGCTTATGGAACTTCTAGGAGGTATAGCCATGCTGGATAAAGTGTATCATTGAGTTTGGGCTTTGAGAATATGTGCACACACACAAACACACACACACATAGTCTATATATAATACATATGTATACACACTCATATACCTACATGGCCATTCTTTTGTGGGAAGAGGTGTGGAAAACTTTTGAACTTAGAATATAAATAGTAATTGAATCCTTAATGGATCCTTCTAATAGGAATCCGGAATACAGTAGTTCTGAGAACAGTATGGACTGTGGTCGCCCAGTTCAAAACGTTTCTGAGGCTGTGGTGGTTCGAGATCCATTCCATAGTCTCGTATTCTCAGACATGTGAATACTTGGCCTCCAATTGATGATGCATTTGGGGTGGCTTAGGAGATGTGGCCTTGCTGGAGGAAGAACACCACTCAGGGTGATCTTTGTGGCTTCAGAAATATTATACCATTCCCAGTGTGCTGTTGTTTTCTTTCTGGATGCAGTTTGCTCTGTAAGCTCTCAGCTTCTGCTCCAGCCACCAGGTTTGCTTGCTGTAATGCTTCCCTATCAGGTAGTAAGGACTCTTATCTATGGAACTGTAAGGTAAGTCAACCCTTCCTTCTTTAGTTTGCTTTACTCACAGTGTTTTATCGTAGTGATAAGAAAGTAACTAAGACACAAGGGAACAATATTAGCCACTCTGCTAGAGGCCATCTGAGGGATATATTGGCAAAGAATCCAGCTACCTTCTGCCTATAGCCTAAGAATTTTCCTGAGGCTAAATCATTTGACTAGTACCTTTGATGAAGAGACTCTCAAGATTGCATTATGTTGAATCTTTAGCACAGTTTTTATTGATACTTATGCAGGTCCATAATGAATAAAAACAAGTACAGCAGAAGGGGATAGAGAATATACAGTCTGGAGAGAAGAAAGACCACTGTGGAGTTTAAGTTTATATACACTATGAAATGGAGGCTTTACATTAAGTTCGCTCTCAGCCCAGGTGAAGAGAGGGAGGAGGGGTTATATGAGCAAAGGGGTCGAGGTCATGATGGGGAAACCCACAGAGACAGCTGACCCGAGCTTACTGACTCTGGACTAACATTTGGAGAACCTGCATGGGACCAAAGAGGTCCTCTGAATGTCGAGACAGCTGAATGGCTGTTTATGGGGCCTCTGGCAGTGGGACCAGAATGTATTCCTGATGCATGAACTGGCTTCTTGGAACTCGTTCCCCACAGAGGAACAACTTTCTCAGACTTGGTACTTGGGGGAGGACCTCAAATCTACCTCATCTTGATAAGCTAGTCTGCATTAACTCACCCTGGTTGTCCTTACCCTCTCAGAGGAATGGATGAAGGATGGGGAGGGGCGAAGCTGGGGAAACACTGGGAGAAGGGAGGGAGAGAGAACAGTGGTGGATATGTTAAAAAATTAAATAAAATAATTTTTTTGAGAGAGGCTTTAATTGCTCAGGAAATTGGTACCATAAAGGAGAGATTACCTTCTCTGCACTGGAACAATGTAACAAGCTCTCATCCAGACAAACTTCCAATATATCCTAGGGATTTCTTATTCCTAGAAAACATTATTTTTAGCACACGAAAGCTGCTACTAATATGACTCAAGGAAGTAATAATCCATGCCAATCTGTCAGATGAACTGTCAACATCATCCATACAGTATGGGATTTGGAGGCAGAAAAGATGTAAAAGCCAGGGTCGGGGGGGGGGGGGGGGGGAGCAGGTTGCATTCTTCCTCTGTGGCCTCAGAGAGACACCGAGGCCCAGCAGCTTGTGACAGTGTGAAGGGCCATAGAGACCCTGAGAGTTCATTGCAGAGAGGTGTGAATATGAATTTTGGGTTGGGTAGAGATCCAATACTTTGTAAAACACATGAAATATCAACCACAGGGTGCCTCATACATGGAGTGGAATCAGTTGAGGAGAAAGTTGTATATGAGAGGCAGCAGAGCAGAAGTGACTGAGTCATCCAAGCCTTTGGGGACTGAAGTTGTAAATACCAGACATGAAGCTGCAAGAGTTGATATTTGCCGGCATGGATCCAGTCTTACTCTGCTGCAATATTTCCCAGCTCTTCTCTAATACCTTTACTTTGGAATTGGAATATATATTCTATGCCATTTTATATTGATAGTATAAAATTTGCTTTTTTTCATTTTAGAGAGGGTTGCAGATGAGATTACCCTGAGTCTGAAAAGGTCTCTACCATGAACCTCTTCAGCAATATTGAGACTGTGAAAGACAATGCAGTCTTTTGGAGTTGACTAAATACACTTCTCAGAATGACTTGGCCATGAGCCAGGAAGTAGAATACAGTAGTTAAGAGTGAGAAATGTCCCACATAGGCTCACATGTTTGAATACTTGCTTCTCTGTTAGTAGCACTGCTGGAAGAGTTTATGGAACTTTTAGGGTGGAGGTATAGCCTTGTTAGAGGAAATAGATCACTGGGAGTGGTCTTTGAGAGCTTACAGCCTCACCCCACTTGTAGTTTTCTCTCTCTGCTTTGTGTTTGAAGTTGATGGTATGGACTGTTAGCTTTCTGCTCCGGCCTTCTCCTGCCACGACTCCCCAGCCTTTATGAACTCCACTGGAACCATAAGTCAAAATTATTTTTTTCCACTAAGTTCCTTTTGGTCATGGTGTCTTATCACAGCAGCAAAAGTAAAGAAATATATTTCTTCTGTCAGGTCATGTCATGAACTACCAGTGGCTATTTTTACCATGGTATATAGTTGTGAGCATATTTTAATTTAATAATGAGGGGCACCCTGAGGGTGGTCATGGCAAGCAGGGAAGTGAACTGTGAAGAGGCAAGAATAAAACCTCTGTTCAGATTGACTTCATTAACATGCATCAAGACTTTAGGGATTCTGAGGCCAGGAAGTTTATTCCCAACAAATTGTAACACAGTATAATTTGGAAAAGCATTTCCTGGTGGAGTAAATTCTTAGTGCACAAGGAAGTGTAATTATATAGAAACTCAACTCAGGGTATGTGCCATTTCCTCCAAGAAGATATGTTCCAGAAATAGGCCATCTGTGCTAGCTTAAGGGCCTAGGGAAGGATCTGGCCTGGTCTCAGTCATATAGATAGTGTAAAGGTCATTTGGGCTATAACTACCTCCTGTTCTGGTTGTGGGAACTTAGGGGAATCCCCTGGATAAACAGATAGTGTAAGGGTCGTTTAGACTATCAGGCGTCTTTGGTCCTGGCTGTGGGAGCTCGGGGAGCCCCTGGCTGTAAGAGTCACTTAGATTACCAGCCACTTTTGGTCCTGGATGGAGGAGCTTGTTATGATCTGACCCAACAGATAATTCAGATCACCAGGCTGTTAATCACCTCAAATTCCCAGCTCTCTGGACTTTGGCCATCTGTCCTCTGTAAGTTGGCAATCCATGGAAATTGGTTGTGTATTGAAAACTGAAATGTTTGTGGCATAAGCACAAGTAAAGGTCAGATGAATGATGTCCTAGGTGAGCAGTCAGGCAGAGAAAGTAAATTATCTGTCAGGGTTTGTTCTGTTCCGTCTTTGAACTGACTAGATGATTCCTACTCACAATGAGGAAGGCAACTTTTGCATTCTCTGTGACTTTGAGTGCTAAGCTCATCTGGAAATATTCTTACAGACACACTTGGAAATAATTTTAATCTAGGCATTTTCACACATCAAATTAATCACCATCCAATTACTCTGTGTTTATTTTCATAGATTTGACCTTGAGCTCTTTCTTTGAGTATTTCTTCTGTGACCACTATTAACAAGGTTTCAGTTTTCGTGGATTAACAATGGCTTTTATTTTGACATCACTCAAAATATTGCTTTGATTAATTGATGATTCTAGTTAGAGATGTCCTTTTTCTTTAATTTTAGATGGAATCCTTTGATCATATCAACCCACTGGATTTGCTGGCTTGTTTTTCCATTCATTGTTACTTCGGGAACATCAGGAGTAAATCTTACTGGGCTTCATATGCAAAAACAAAGTCCCAATTTTCTGATTGCTTTCAAGGATTACTCTTTCCCTTAGATATTCTGTATCTTTATTGTTTTCTCTCACTGTTTCTATCTTTCTGTCTCTCTCTGTCTCTGTGTGTGTGTGTATGTTTCTGTCTTTCTGTCTGACCTTATCCTATTTGAAAATATTTCAATTTCCAATATGTATTTAGTAAATAAATATTACTTTGAAATTATATTTCGTTTCCCTTCTTGCCTCTCTTTGGTATTTTTATAATCGTGGACTCAGGTCTGGAGCCTTATAGCCGAGAATAGTCAGTATCTAAGATGTAAGTGCTGTATAAAAACGATAGGGAGGCTGGCTTTCTTGGGTGTAGGTGGCGGCCTAAAGTCTTCTTCACTTTCCGTCATGAGCAAAGGAATATTGATGTAGGTGGAATGGAGCTAACAGAGTGAGGTCTCCACTGCTGAGCTTCTAGTATAGCCTCTGTTGCCTGAGTTGGGGATGCTGAGAAAGAAAAACGGGTTCTTTCTCAAAACTGTAATCATTTGGAATTTGGCCTCAATGCAGTTTTAATTTACTTTTCCTGATGTTTAAGGATATTTAAATGTTGTATAAATATTTTTCAGTGTTTGTATTCCTTCCTTGGGAACTGATTCAATTTATTAACATATTTATTAATAAGATGATAGGTTTTCTTAAATATTTTTAAAGATTACTTTTATTTCTGGGGTCAGAGAAATAGCTCAGCAGTTAAGAGCACTTGGCACTCTTGCTGAAGACACAGGGTCAGGTCCTTCCAGTCACATGGCGGGTCACAACCGTCTAAGTATATTTCCAGGGATGCCAACACCCTCTTCTGTCCCTTAAAAGGCACTAAAGGCACTAGGTAAACCTATACTACACATACATTCATGCAGGCAGAACACTCATGCACATAAAATAAAAACAAATCTATGCTAAAAAAAAAAACTTTATAAAATTTCGTTTTATTTTAAAATTCTATGTGTGAGTATGTGCAGGTAAATACAATGTGTCCCAGAAGCCAGAAGATGTCATCATATCCTATAGAGCTGGAGTTGCAGGCAGTTGCCAGCAACAGGACATGGATGCTGGACCTGAACTCCAGTTCCGTTAACTGCTGAACCGAGTTCCAAGTGTCATATACAGTTTTTTATTTTGTTTTGCTTTCTGGGTCTTTGTTGTGTTTTTCCTGTTTCCCTATCATTGTATACAGATTCTTTTCTCACATAATATATCCTGAATAGAGCTTCCCCTCCGTCTGTTCAGCCCAGTCCTTTCTTACCTCCCTTCCTACCGGGATCTGTCTCTCATTAGGAAAGATCAGGCTTCTAAAAGTTAGCAACAAAAATATAACAAAATAAAGTCCAATCACACAAAGCAAAACCATCACATTGAAGTTCAACAAGGCAACTCAACAGACGGAAAAGATACACAAATTTCAGGGTCCTTTATAGATTTTAATTATTAATCTCCTGTAAGATGTATGGCTTCCCAATTTTGCAGGCTGTATATTTCTTCTGCAGATTATTTGTTTCTTCTGTTGATTATTACTTCTGCTTTACAGAATCATTTTAATTTTATCCACTCCGCTTTTTTTAATGTAGGGGTTACTTGCCACACTATTAATAGTCCTTTTACAGAGTCCTTGCTTATGCTCATATTTGTCGTTGTGTTCCACTACATTTTTCCTCAAGTAGTTTCAAAAATACTGGTCGTAGGTTTTGGTCCACTTTAATTGGTTGTTTGCGGAGAAGGAAAATAGGAATCTATTTTCATTCTTTTCCATGTGAATATCTGCATTTCCTAGTACAACTTGTTGCAAAGGCTTTTTGCTAGTATATATTTTCAATATCTTTGTCAACGATTAGGTGACGATAACTGTATGGGTTTATTTATTGGTTCTGTATTTTGCTTCACTGGTCTGTGTGTCTAATTTGGACATTGGGCTTCAGTGTGTTCCGATTACTTTCTCTGATACTTTGCAGCATTGTTCTTTCTGCTTAGGTTTTCTTAGGTTATTCAAGGTCCTTTGTGCTTTGACATAAATTTTAGATTTGGTTTTTGTAATAAGGTGGAGAATATCATTTGCATTTTGATGTCGATTGGTTTTAATCTCTAGACTTTCAGCAGTATAATTAATTATTTCACAATATTAATTCTGAAAAGAAGTGAAATGCGATTTTTCCCATCTCCTATTGTGTTCTTCAATGCTTTCGATGATAGAGTTAACCTGGTAGGAAGTTTGTATAGACCACTAAGGGTCTCAATAATAGGATTATGATATCTTCAAACTGGGATAACTGACTTCTTGCTTTCCTAATGCTGACTATTTATTTCTATTTTCTTATTTCTCCACCAAAGACTTTCAACCATTATATTGAATAACAATGGGTCTCTCTCTTCATGTCGTTTATGATTTTAAGAGAAATGCTTTGCGTTTTTCCCTAGCTAGTATAATGTTTGCTATCGGTTTGCCATATACAAACAACTGTATGTTGAAAGTATGTTCCTTTGAGACTTGTATCACCAAGGAACATTTGTCAATGGCTTTTTCTGTGTGTATCATGGGATTTCTGCCTGTTGCTTTTTTTAGATCATAAGATTCATTATTAGACTATTTATGTGAGATCTGTGTGATAGTTTTTAAATGTAAACATTTATAGTTACAAACTTTCCTCCTAGGACTGTATCTTGGTACTTCAGGCTCAACTAGACTACAACATTTAAGAAGGCAACTTTTCTGCCATTATCAGAAAGCATATTCATATAGAGTTTGACAATGCTGGCTGACACGCACCATCAATGACAATGTTACCCAGAGTAACTAAACATTTCTCTCACTTTGCAATGTTCCTTACAGAGTTTTGTAATTAGATTTTTAAAATAGTTTATGATAGAATATTTAATTTATCAATTCATCACCTATATATTTCTCTACATGACAAAATAATACTAATCTTGGTGTCAATGACATTACAAATAAAAGCTTTATCCCTTTTAATTTGATCATGACTTTTTGTTATGACTATGCTTATTGTAAACCCTTACCATACTCAAAATTAGGATTTAAAAGGTTTTGTTGTATGTGTTGTGAATTTGTATACAATTTATCATAATTTTGAAAACACACGAAAAATCGAGTTTTAAATTACACTTTAATTCCATTTCTTCTAGCTAGAAACACCCAAAGATTTGACCTAACAGTTCTCATCCAAATGAAACAAATACATCAGTCTCTAATAACAACATTCATGATGTGGAGGGGTTTTTTCCCTTAAATACTGATGTATCTTGCCCTATAGTATGATTACCTGGGAGTTAAAAATTACCTATATAATATTTGTATTTTACTACTAAGACGGGGAATACGACTACAGTGATTTCGTCACAATCCCATTACTATCCATTTAAGAGCACATACGAAAGTTCATAGTGTACAAGGAACTGTAAAAACACATTGAGAAATGTATAGTCAATCTAGCTTTTCAAAATAGGTAAATCCTGTTCTTTAGATACATGTTTCCTTCACCTACTTTCACTCCATTAGGCCAAGCGGTGTTCCTAGTTTCTTAATTTTAAGGTGTGGGAATCTATCACATGTGAATGTTCTATCAGATATAGAGAATATAAGAAAAAAATTGAGAGCCACATGATGGCCAGAGTTTCTTTCTTAATGATCTTTACTAGCTATTCATCTCTCCTGAAGACTGTTATTTTCCCCATTTCTCAGCCATCCTCATCAGATCCTAGGAATGCACTTCCTACCTCGAAGAGACTTTAATAGCATATAAAGAATGCATCGCTCCCTGAAAGCACAAAATGTGGTAATCTGGAAACTGAGAGAACTCCCAAAAAGAACCTGTGTCTGCTGAGACTGACTGACTGATTAGAGTTTCAGTGCTGTGGAGAGACTGGAATGTTGCAGGTCCACACACTAATTAATTACCTTGCCTTGGGCCAACTCTAGTTCTCCAGGGCAGCTGTTCCTGGCCCACCTGTGTATCTGAGCGACCATCTTGTGACTAATAGTGAAAAACTCTCCACTCCACAGCAGCTGTTCCTTGCCCACCTGTGTGTCTGAGCAAACATGTGACTAATAGTGAAAAACGCTCCACTCCATGGCAGCCATGCCTTGCCCACCTGTGTATCTGAGCGAACATCCTGTGAGTAATAGTGAAAACTTTTTAAAGATCTATTAACTTAGCAAAGTAATAGCTTCTAAAAATCCTTAAGCTATCAATTTAATCAGATAGCATCTTAGGCCTATAGACAAGATTCCTGCAGCTCTCTATTCTTGCCCCTCTGATATACTCATTAATGTTTTTTTTAAACTTTCCTTGATTTATGACTTACTTTGGAAATACCATAAAACTTTATGAAACTGCTTGCACATTGTAACTGAAATTTGGGGCAACTTAAACCTGTGTTCCGAGCCTATGATTCGGTCATTCAAAATGGTTCCACAATAAACTAGCCCTCATTCCCTTTAACGATGGGATCTGTGGGGAATGGAGAGATGGCTCAGAGGTGAAGCACTGGCTGTTCTTCCGGAGGACCTGGGTTCAATTTCTAGCACCTGCATGACAGCTCACAACTGTCTGTAACTCCAGTTGCAGGGAATCTGACACCCTCACAATGCAGGCAAAACTCCATGCACAGAAAATAAAAATAAATGAATTAAAAACAAAGATGAGCACTGTGACTTTTGTATTGCCGTTAGCTATTGTGGTCCTTCTCATTTTCTTAGAACATTAGCCTATACTTTCAGGCCAGATCCTCAGCCAGAATTGGGCCATACTGCTCTGTATCTCTCTCTGAGTCAAGAGTTAAGCAGGAGTCTGTTCTGTAACTTGGAAGCTCTCACTCTAAGGTGTCTACTCCATCCTCCTTACCAGGTATGCTATCCTAAATCCTCTGATGTCAAACTTCTCAACACCTCCAAAAGGCTTTTGCTGCTGTCTAGGTATTGGTCCAGAGATCGGGGGGGGGGGGGGGGGGGGGGGGTTCTAGTCTCCCCTCACCATCCCTCTCAGAGCAGCACATTCATTCTCTGTCTGCCTGTCTCTGTCTCACTCCACGTCCCTCCCTTCCTGCCTTCCTGTTTCTCTCATTCTCACCCTTACTGAAGCTCCTCTCCAAGCTTTAAAGGGAAGCCTCTTCTCCCATTAATGTCCAGTTATGTCCTTGAGGCCCTTTACAAAACATTTTTGGTATGTGAACTGGTATTGTCACTATTCAGGTCATTTTGAAGTAGCTTGTCGAGATTTTCTGGGTGCAGCTACTCCGTCACGTATAGAAGGCACAGTCCTGCAGCCGACTTCCTGGTCTTTTGGCGCGTACAATTTTTGTGTCTCCGCTTTGAAGATGTTTTCGGAATCTTAGGTGTAGGGCTTTTGTTGTAGATGTATCAACTGAGGCTAGGCATCCCATGGTCAGCTATTCTCTGCATCTTTTTTCAATAGTGATCTCTATCAGCTTCAAAAATTAAAGGTACTGAGGGAGGCTGGAGAGACAGTTCAGTGGTTAAGAGCACTGAGTGCTCTTTCAGAGGTCCTGACTTGAATTCTCAACAGCCACATGATGGCTCACAACTATCCGTAGTGAGATCGAGTGCCCTCTTCTGGCCTGCAAGCAGAAATACAGGCAGAACTCTGTTCACAGTTAAAAAAAAAACAAAAAACAAAAAACAAAAAACAAAAAACAAAACAAAACAAACAAAAAAAACAAGCTACTTTGAGGAGAGAGCCACACATGTATTGGGAATAAGAGTAAGTATTTAAAATGTAGTCAGGAGTTTTATGACTTTAAGAAAACTGCAGTGTTCCCCTAATCTCTGTGGCCTCACTAGAACTGGATGGTTTGCTTGATTTACAGTACCGGGCATTATTTCTTTCTTGTTGAGCAGGCTCTAAGTCCAATTATACAACTGTTGCTTAATGCCAAGATATAAGTGCCACTACTTCACGTTTAGGGATACCTTGCAGTGCTGATCATTATTGTGATTCATAGGCATTAAAGTTGAAGACTATTTAATATTTTCTTCTGTTTGCAACGTATGTGCCACTTCAAATACAATGAGAGCTAGTCCTCAGGGAGGAAACTTTTGGGTCAGATACAGCTCCATTTCTCAAAGTCTCCTGTCCAAAATGTGTGACATCTTCAACAATAGGAACTTATCTTCAGCTTCTGAAAGGCCACCAAAAGCAGCAGCAATGGCTTATATTGTTGGGCGATCCATTGGACTTCTCTGATGAACAATACAAAAGGAAGTTTTTCATGCCTGGTACTGGGGGTGTTGTCAGATATTTTTGACTCCTAGGAGCAAATCACCCCAAGTGGGATAAGTCCATTGAAACTATATAAATATAGTTACATGTATTATATGTACTATTTCGTATAAAATACTATCATTCCTTATAACTTTCTAACCATCTTTTTTGCCTTTTTTGGTTTGTTTATTTTGTATTAGTTCTATGATAATCTCATACAATGTGCTTTGATTATATTCAATTCCTCCAAGGTCCATCCTACCCTTACCCCCACACACAACTTTGTCATTTTTTTAAATTCATCATGTCCAATCAGTGCTGCCCATATGTTCTTGGATATGTGATGTTCTGCTGAAGTGTGATCCATTTACTACAGCCAATGCTCTTAAAGAAAGCTCTTAGAAAGAGTTAATTGGTGATAACTTCTCAGCAAAGGGTGGGATTTCATGCCAAGCTCTGCTCTCCATGCTGGGTTTGATTTGACTTCAGCTTGGAAGGGCTTGATGAATACTTCCATAGCAACTATGAGGTCATATGTGCAGCTTCCCTGCTGTGTCCAAAAGACAGTGTTGCCTTATAGTTATCCATAGCCTCTGGCTCTTAAATTCTTTTAATACCTTTTCTTTTGTATGTTCATTTTATTATTTTTTAATAAAAAATGTCTTTTTATCCATGTATCCCACTGCTTCCCATCCCTTCCCTCCTCCCAACCCCCCAGTCAGCCTTCAGCCTCCTGCCTCACCACCTTGAAATCCCCTCACACAAAAGGGCAAGAAGTCCCAAGGTAGGTCAGCTCGGCATGGCACATCCGCTCCAGGAAAGTCCGCTTTCCTCATCCCCAGGCAAGACTGGGTTAGGTGTTCCTCTGCAGGGAATGGGCTCCAAGGTGCCAGCCCACACAGGAACACAGTCTGATCTCACCCCTAGAGGCTCCACATACTGCCCATGCCAATGGACACTTGCCTAACCTTGGAGGGTCTAGCTCCTTTCCCCAATAGTCCCCAGTGCCTGTTCTTGATTCAGTGAGCTCTCCAGAGCTCCAGTGAGCCATCACTGTGGGAATTTTCCTCATAATCCCTATCCCCTTGCTCATACAGACTGTCCTTCACTGTTCTCAGCTGGATCAGGAGCTTAGCCCAGTGATCAGCCATGGATCTCTGCCTCCACCTATATTCATTATTGCATGTAGGTTCTGTGACGACATTTAGGGAGATTATTTATTTGATTCTAGGGTAAGTCCTTTATAGGCACCCTCTCCCCTACATTTGGGACCTAGCCAGTGACATGCTATGAGTTCTTGGAGGTTTCCCTAGCACCTTGTCTCTATCTGACCCCACAGTGGCTTCCTCTATGGAGATGTCCATCTCCTTTTTTCTCCCTCTTTGTTGCTCCTCTCACTCCACCATCTCCTTTGCTCATGATTTGTTCCCACCTCTTCTTAGTTGCAGCCGGTTATGATCCCAGTTTGCTAAAATGATCTTCTCTGTTTTCTCTTCCTTGTGGAATCCCTGGATGTCTGTCTTTCTTAAGATCCTTCTATAACAAGCTGTTCAGGGGCTGTTATTTGCAGCTTGGGTATTCTTTGCTTTTTGTCTAAAGTCCACTTATGAGTGAGTACATTCCATGCCTATCTTTCTGGGATTGTGATTCCTCCCTCAGGAGGATATTCTCCAAATCCATCCATTTGCCTGCAAATTTTAGGATGTCCTCTCTCTTTTTCTTTTCTTTTTCTTTTTCTTTTAACTACTGGGTAGTACTCTGTTGTGTAGATGTACCACAGTGTGTTAGTCCATTATTCGGTTGAGGGATAGCTAGGCTACTATGAACATAGTCGATTAATGCCTTTGGGATACAAATGTGCATCTTTGGGTATACGCCAAAAACTGGTATTGCTGGATCCTCAGGGAGATTGAATCCCATTTTCATGAGCAATCACCATACTGCATTCCAGAGTGGTTGTACAGGTTTACACTCCCACCAGCCATCGAGGAGTTGCTCTGCATCCTCTCCAGCATAGGCAGTCATCTGTGTATTTGTTCTTAGCCATTCTGAGAGGTGGAAGGTGTTATCTGAAAGTTGTTTGGATTTGCATTTCTTTGATGGCTGAAGATTTTGAGCAATTTTTTAGGTGCCTTTCATTGATTTGAAATTCTTCTGCTGAGAATTCACTTTTTAGCTCTGAACCCCATTTCTGAATTGAGTTATTGAGGCTTGGGGACTCTAGTTTCTTGAGTTCTCTATATATTTCGAGATCAGTCCTCTTTTAGATGTAGGATTGGTGAAGATCTTTTCCCATTCTGTAGGCTGTCATTTTGTCTTATTGACTGTGGGCTTTGCCATAAAGAAGCTTCTCAGTTTCCAGAGGTCCCACTTATTAATGGTTGTTCTTAGTGTCTGTGCTACTGGTGTTATAATTAGGAAGTGGTCACCAGCACCAATGCGTTGGAGGGTATTTCCTAATTTCTTTTCTATCAAGTTCAGTATAGCTGGGTTTATGTTAAGGTCTTTGATCCACTTGGGTTTGAGTTTTGTGCAGGGTGATAGGGATAGATCTATTTGCATTCTTCTGCATACTACCATCCAGTTATGCCAAGACCATTTGTTGAAGATACTATCTTTTTGGCCTCTTTGTCAAAAAACAGGTGTTTATAGGTGTGTGGGTTAAAGTCCGGGTCTTCAATTCGATTCCATTGATCCACAAGTCTGTTTCTATGCCTGTACCAGACTTTTTTTTTTTATTGTAGCTCTATATTATAGCGTGAAGTCAGTCAGGGATGGTGATTCCTCCTGAAGTTCTTATATTGGGCAGGATTGCTTTGTCAATCCTGGGTTTCCTGTTATTCCACATGAAGCTGAGTCTTGTTCTTTCAAGGTCTGTAGAAAAGTTGTGCTGGGATCCGATGGAGATTGAATTGAATCTGTAGATACTTTTTTGGTAAAACTGCCATTTTTACTATATTGACCTATCTGTCCAGGAGCATGGCAGATCTTTCCACTTTCCAATATCCTCTTCAATTTCTTCCTTCAGTGACTTAAAGTTTTTGTCAAACAGGTCTGCTGCTTCTTTGGTTAGAGTTATGCCAAGATATTTAATGCTATTTGCAGCTATTATAAAGGGTTATGTTTCCCTTACTTCTTTTTCAGCCCTTTTATCCTTAGTGTAAAGGAGGGTTATTTTTTTTTTTTTTAGTTAAACTTGTACCTTACTACATTGCTGAAGGTGTTTATCAACAGTAACAGTTCCCTGGTTGAGTTTTGGGAGTCACTAATGTATACGATCATATCATCTGCAAATAGAGATAGTTTGACTTCTTCCTTTCCAATTTGTATCTCCTTAGTCTCCTTTTGTTCTCTTATTGCTTTAGCTAAAACTTCAAGATCTGTATTGAATAGATAAGGAGAGAGAGGACAGTTCGTCTTGTTCTTTTTTTCAGTGGGATTGCTTTGAGTGTTTCTCCATTTAGAATGATGTTGGCTGTTGGCATGCTGTATATTGTCTTTATTATATTTTCCCTGTATTCCTGATTTCCTGTATTCCAGGACCTTTATCGTGAAGGAGTGTTAGATTTTTGTCAAAGGATTTTCAGCAGCTAATGAGATGCCCATGCGTATTCTTTTCTTTCAGTTTGTTGATATGATAGATGATATTCGCAGTTTTTGTATGTAGAACCATCCCAACACCTCTGGGATGACACCTCTTTGATCAAAGTGGATGATTTTTTCGTATGTAGTTGAATTCGGTTTGCCAGAATTTTATTGAGTATTTTTGCATCAATGTTCATGAGGGAGAATGGTCTGTAATTCCCTTTCTTTGTTGTGTCTTTGCGTGGCTTGGGAATCAGAATGATTGTGGCCTCATAAATAGAGTTTGGCATTGTTCCTTCACTTTCTACTGTATGGAACAGTTTGAGGAGTATTCGTATTAGTTTTTTGAATGTCTGGTAGAATCCTGCACTGAAACTGTCTGGTCCTGGGCTTTTTTTATTTGGGAGACTTTTAATAACAGCTTTGATTTCCTTTGGGGTTTTAGGTCTGTTTAGGTCTTTAATCTCATCTTGATATAATTTTACTAAGTGGTACCTGTCCAGAAAGTTTTCCATTTCTTTTATATTTTCCTACTTAGTGGAATATGTATTTTCAAAGTATGACCTGATAATTCTCTGGATTTCCTGGGTGCTTGTTGATATTTCCCCCTTTTCATTTCTGATTCTGTTAATTTGAATACTCTTTCTCTATGCTTTTTAGTTAGTTTGGATAATGGTTTATCTAACATGTTGACTCTCTTAAAGAACCTACTGTCTGATTTATTGATTCTTTGTATCATTCTCTTTGTTTCTATTATATTGATTTCTGCCCCAAGTTTGATTATTTCCTATAGTCTACACCTTCTTGATGAGTTTGCTTCTAATTGCTCTACAGCCTTCAGCTGTGCAGTTAGGTCTCTTGTGTGAGTTTTCTTCAGGTTTTTCATGTAGGCATCTAGTGCTTTGAGTTTTCCTGTTAACACTGCTTTTGTTGTGTCCCATAACTTTGGGTATATTTGTGCCTTTAGTTTATTTGAACTCTAGGAAGTCTTTGATTTCTTTCTTAAGTTCTTCTTTGGCCCAGAGGTAGTTCTGATGAGACATAATCAGTTTATATGAATTTGTAGGCTTTCTGTGCTTTTTGTTTTTGTTCAACTCTTATTATAAGCCATGGTGGTCTAATATGATACAAGGAGTTATTCACATGTTTTTTTGTCTATTGATATTTGATTTATGACTGAGTATGTGGTCAATTTTAGAGAAAGTTCCACGGGATTCTAAGAAACATGTATATTCCTTCGTGCTTGGGTAGAAGGTTCTGTATATATCTATTAAGTCCATTTGAATCATAACATCTGTTAGATCCCTTATTTCTCTGTTGAGTTTCTGTCTGGTTAACCTATCCAAGGGTGAAAGTGGGCTATTGAAGTCTCCCGCTATTAGTGTGTGGGGTTTGATGTGAGGGTTAAGCGTTAGTAGTGTTCCCTTTGTATATACAGGTGCCCCTGTGTTGGGGGCATAAATATTCAAAATAGAGACTTCATCTTGGTGGATTTTTCTTGAAAAGAATAAGTAATATCTGTCCTGGTCTCTTTTGATTGATCTTAGTTTGAAATCTATTTTGTTACATATTAGGATGGCTGAACCAGCTTGTTCCTTAGGGCCATTTGATTGGACAATCTTTTCTCTACTGTTTACTCTGAGACCATGTCTCTTTGAAGTTGAGGTGTTTTTCTTGTAGGCAACAAAAGTATGGCTTCTGGTTTTGTATCCATCTTATTAGAGTTTGTCTTTATAGGTGAATTGAGTCCATTGATATTAAGGTATATTAATGACCAATGATTATTATTTCCTGTTATTTTTGGTGGTAGCTTGTGTGTATATCCCTTCTTTTAGGTTTTTCTTCTGTGGGATTATTGATTGTTTATGGTTTCATGTGTGTATCTGTTAGGTTGGAGTTTTCCCTTTAGTAGGGGCAGATTTGTGGATATGCATTGTTTAAATCTGGTTTTGTCATAAAATACCTTGTTTACTCCATCTATGGTGATTAATAGTTTTGCTGGGTATAGTAGCCTGGATTGGCAGCCATGCTCTTTTAGTGTCTGTATAACATCTGACCAGAACCTTCTTGCTTTCATTGTTTCCAATGAATAGTCGGGTGTCATTCTGATGGGTTTGCCTTCATAGGTAATTTGGCCTTTTTCCTTTGCAGCTCTTAGTATTTTTTATTTGTTCTGTAGGTTTAGTGGCTTGATTATTTTGTGGCAGACTTCTGGGGGGGGGGGGCTATTCTATTTGGTGTTCTGTAATCTTTTTGTATCCTTATAGGCATTTCCTTCTTTAGGCTGGGAAAGTTTTTTTCTATGTTTTGTTGAATATATTTTCTGTGCCTTTGAGCTGGTGTTCTCCTTCTTCAATTGCAATTATTTTCAGGTTTGGTCTTTTCATGGTGTCCCTGATTTCCTGGACATTCTGTGTTCTGACTTTTTTTTTTTTTGAGTATTTTCTTTAACTGACATATCTCTTTCCACGATAGTATCTTCCATTCTAGAGATTCTCTCTTCCATCTTTTGTATTCTGTTGGTTATGCTTCCATCTATAGTTCTGGTTTGTTTCTTCATGTTTTCTGTTTCCAGCTTTGTCTTGGTTTCTGCCTTCATTATTGCTTCTATTTCATTTTTTAAATCCTGGCATGTTTGTTTTCTTTTTCTGGTTTTTGTTTATTTTCTTTCAGGGATTTGTTCATCTCTTCAAATATTTTGTTTGTATTTTCTTTTATTTCCTCCGGGGAGTTTTTTTTTTAATATCCTCTTGTTTTTAAGGTTTTTTCCTACTGTTTCCTCTTCATTGTTATGCTCAGAACTTGTTGATGTAGAACCACCAGCTTCTTGTGGTGGTTTCTCGATGTTCTTCATATTGTTATATGTATTCTTGCACTGGTGTTTGCCCACTGCTTCCTGAGTTCACTCTTAGTCAGCTCTTGGTTTGCTCTTAGTCAGTTGTGAGCCCAAGGACCATGTGTCTCCAGTAATTGCAGGAGCTGCTCTTAGTTGGCTATAGGCCAAGGAGCTGTGTGTCTCCAGTTGTCACAGGGGTCGTTCTTAGTTGGGTCTTAGTTGGCTCGTAGTTGGCTCTCAGTCAGCTTGCACCAGGAGGGTTTGGGGTCTCCAAGTGTAGGTGTGTGATGATGCATATTACAGTTTGTGTGGGTTTTGGCCTGTGGAGTGTTACTCGGGCTGTATTTTGCTGGGGACTGGGCTTGAGGAGGCTCTCCCTGCATTCTTTCCTTTAGGGTGGAACTGGGTGTGGTTCAGGGGCCAGGGGCTGTGTCCCGGGTTGGCTTCAGAGACCATAGTCTTCACTTGGCCTGAGGATAGGGGTGCAACTCACCATTTAATCAGCTGTGGATCTGGAGGGAGGCTTCAGGCTCCAACCATCTTTATGACATTAAGGTCCTTTCATTCATATAAATCTCATTGAAGAGATTTACATTATTCTCTGAGCCAACTGTTGCTGTTCATCTTTTATTAGACTTAACATTGTTATTTCATTTTCTCTATCAGTATTTGAATCCCAGTATTCTTTTTTCTGCTTGATAGAGTTTATTGGTGATGCTTCCCACGATTTTATATTCAGTGCATTAAGATATTCATTTCTAACATTTCCATTTCTCTCCCTAAATCTGTTTCTTTCTACATTTTTCTTCCATGTTGCTGATTTTTTTCTCATACACTTTTCTGACTTTGTCTTCTACTTCTACTTTTTCTTTATGTTCTGGGTAAATCATCTGTTATTTGTATTATTTTTCAGTAAATTTTAATTTTACTAATGAGCTCCTGAGATATTTGTCTAGCATTTACCTCTAAGTATTTTTTGATGTCAGTAATTGACTTAAGGTCTTTTGAGGAGTCACATTTGCCTTGTTTTTACTGTTTCTTTCCTTCTTTGTCAAAAATGATGTATCTGTTTGTTCGAATAGTTCTTCTTGTTTTACCAGGAATGTTAATATTCAATGGCACTACCACCTGAGCACCAGTTATTTAAATACCCAAGCCTATGGAGGACATTCTTATTTAAATCATCACACTACTGCAATGGCAACCATAACAGATGATATGTGATAGAGTTAAAACCAATTAGTCCCCATTAATGCAGCACCCATTACCTTAAAACAGAAAACTGAAAAACTAATACATAGTCTTTTGTGGTGTTAAAAGTACTTAGGAAAAACATGGAAAAGTAAATGAATGTGGTTCAGGCAAGAATGAGAGAAGGCCATGGCCATTGGAGGCAAAGTCCAAGGTAGCATCTTGTGATGAGGGAGAAATCACCATTCAGCTACTCTCCACAACCTCTGCTATTTCAGCCAGGATACAGAAACAGCTGGTATTTATCTACCAAAAAGTACATACAGAAAATATTCACAGTGGAGTAACAGTTGGCTCTTTAAATACACAAGATATTAAAGCCTTTTACTTCAGGTAACTTGGATGGGACTGGAGATCATGTTATTTGATATGAATCAAAACAAGAGAACTAGGTCACAATCTCATTCTTAAGTTGTGCATAAAAAACACTTAGACTCAGAAATCAAAAATTGTAGTTATTTTAAATACTCTGTCCAATTCCATTATTTGTGTCATATTGGAGAGTGGCTTTAATGCTTGAATTATCTGTTCAGATTGTGGGATTTCTTGCTTTTTAATATGTTTTGTGTGTGCGTATGTGTCTGTATCTATGCCTGTGTTTGTGTTTATATCTGTAAAGGAGATATACTATACTACATAGTTATAACTGAGACTCCACTAAAGAATTGTGCATAATCCACATTTTTCTTTGGATTCCCATGAGATTGCGGACGCCCTCATTCAACTGGAAGTAGCCCAGAGAACGATGCCCACATTCCCAAAACGTGGATTATGGATATTTGTGTTTATTTACAGTGTTGTTTATAAGTTATTATAGATAACAGGGGGGAAAGAATATTAGATTTGGAGTCTTTTTGTTTGAAAAAGAGAAAAGTGGATATGTAGGAGATTGTGATGTTACATTGTAAATAATTGTCACACCCACTGGTTTAATAAAAACCACTGATTGGCCAAAGGCAGGCAGGAAGTGTGGGCGGGGCTAACAGACTAAGAAAACTCTGAGAACAGGAAGCACACAGCAGAACACCAGAGAGAAGCCAGAAGAAGCAGAGGACAACTATGCTGCTCTAAAGAAAGGTACCAAACCGCATGACTGAACAGGAAGAATCATGGGTTAGATGAAGGGTAGACAGCTAACAAGTGATATGCCTGAGCCTTTGGCCGATTCAGCCTAAAACTACTGAAAGCATCTGTATGTCTCTGCGAGTCTGTGTGTCTGAGAGGCTGTGGTCTGTGGGCCTAAACCTTGAGGTTAGGCCCAAAAGTTAAGGCCAGAAACCTCCTGCAACAAATTTTATTTGCATTCACCTAAAACTTAGTTAGAGTCTGTATTTTTTTTTCCAGGCAAGTGAAGAAAAAGGCTTCCCCAGTAGTTTATCATGATAATGTTTAAAATGGGAAATAGTGATCTCTTAATACTTTCTCATTAAGACTCTAATCCTATCATATTTAGGCCCAGCCTTAGATATAAATTCAACATTTATTACTCCCCTAATGATTCTTCATTCAAATAACATTATACTGAATCAACATTTCAACATATCTACTTCAGTACATACCACATTACTTCTTGAAATAAAAATGTTACAGACAGGTCCAGAGAAAGAGCCTTCAGAACGGATTTTAAAGTGACCACATTATGTATTCTTTATGAGAAACACATTTGATATATAGTGAATAAGGCAGAGAAAAAGTAATAGTGTGAAAACACATACCATGAATGTATTAATCAAAAGAAACAGAGGGCTGGGCTAATACATGGTAAAAAGCTCATGGTACAAATTACTAGGGGTATGGAAGGGAAAGGCCATTAATGAGCTATAATGACTCTATGCACATATGCACAAAGGGCAAAACCTATTCCTCTTACTGAGTAGCCTTGCCCAGGAGAACTGCTAAGTCTTACTGCAACTTGGTATTCCACGATTTGTTGATACTCATGGGAGGCCTGCCATTTCTGAACAGAAACAGAGAAGTGGGTGACGGGTGGGAGGAGGTAGGGGATTGGAGGAGAGGAGGAGAGTCCATGGTCAAACAGTAAATTAATAAAATAATTTTAAAAAGAGAATAAATAGGCAACACTGAACCAAAGAAAAAGTGTCCTCTCAATTGTAATTCAATAATGTGAGTTGTTTAGTGCCCAGGGATAAAATTCAGGCCATCAGACTTGGTAGCAGGCTATTACCTATGAAGCCAAAGCTCTATCCAGTGCTCTTATGTCAAAGCCCTGCTGATACTGTAGTAAGGTGGTGTAGAGGGAAGCACAACATGGTTGTAATTCTTTTAAGGTGAAGGAATTTCATGACCCAGAATATAATTTATCTTGGTGAATATTCAAAGGGTTCTTGAAAAGTGATGTGTGCTCTTATTTTCTGGATAAGGTATCCTATAAATTTATGTTACATTCCATTAGCCTATAGTGTTAACTTGCTCTATAACACTGTTGCTCTTTTCAGGTTGTTGAGAAGAATACTGAACTTTGCCAAATATGATTATAAATTGTTTATTGCTCTTTTCAGTTATATCAATTTATTTTCTTCTTATATTTTAAAGTTTTAAAGCTTCATATTTGACTTATATCCTCTAGAACATGAGACTATAGATATCTGTTACTTAAGACATCCAATGTGTGTAAGGTCTATGGCATGGGAAAGATAGTAATACCATTTGGTAAGACTAGGTCTGCATTATCATTTTGGGAATTTTATTGTTTTGATTGTGGATATTTGTTGTACTCGGCATGATAATTTATTCCATGTATACATGTAAGGAGCAACATGGAATGGTTAGCATTTCTGTGTCTTTATACATTTGAAGTAAGTTTCTGTGGAGCTAGTTATAGAACCTAAGGCCTTGTGCATCATGCTTGGCAAGGGTTTTGTCACTAAGCTATAGCCAGAGCCCCTAAAATTTTAACACACAGTAGATGTACATCTGTAAATTCAGTGTATTGTATGATATTTTAGTATTTCAGTATTTTTGTTGTTGAAATCAGGCCATGCCCTACTCCAAGTTACTCTATAGTGATTTTTAGAGCCGTGCCCTGCCGTAGGGGACTTTTGGCTCTATTTTGATAAAGAAGGATGGCTGTAGCCCCTAGGTGCAGCCATAAACTGTATCACTGCTCAGGCACTCATCCATCCAAAACAGACTAAAAAGTGACTTGTGCCTGGGAGTAGAGAAGGAGCCACCCTAAAAGTTTATTGTGCCAAATGAAGACCATAGGACGCATGATTTTTATTTCATGGAATTCAGAACCAAGAACTTATAAGGCAAGGAAATATAATTTCCTCATGTTGACTTCCTAAAGTGATGGATACCCAATACTGCAATGATATGGATGTGCACAAACATATCATTTGATGCCTGGAGATGATATCAAAGTGTGAGGACTTTCTGACGTTTCCTGGAGTTTCTTCTTGTCTTGGTCCCCTGATGTTGAGACTGCCTACTGGAGTCTAGACTGCCACCTGTACACCTGCCCACTTGTCCATCTGTCCACCTGTTTACCTGTTTTAACCTTTCCCCCAATTTTCTTCTTTTGATCAGTTTCCAACTTCAGGCCAGGTTTGATCTTTCACTTTGTAGCTGAAGTCTGCAGCTTTGCTTTGAGACTGGAATTTGACTGCTCCATCCTAGCACCTGTCATGTTTTTTTTTATCTTACTAATACAGATGCTTCTTCATCCACATTCTGAAACCTCTTGAACTCTGCTGCAGACTCTTTAATTTGTATATATTCTTTAACCCATATTTATGCATATATACATATATGTATTTGATATATGTTTATATATAATATTATATTGCTGAGTGATGTGTAATATGAGGCTTACTAGTAGTAATAAAAATTTGAATAAAGAACCTGCTTTTTAATTTGGGCACACTACTAAGGTGGGCAGATTACATGAGAAATTGTTGCCATTGGATTAGTTGTCATCATTAAATCCTGACACTGTGGTAAGATGTAAACATGTTAGTCTGTGTTTCTAGCGTGGCATATTCATAACAGTTTAGCTTTATGAATAAAACCTTACAACCAGGGGAGAGTCAATGCTGATTTTCTTGACCCTGTTATTTCTCTCAACCTTCATCGCACAGTTGGCCTTTTCCTATGGTTGATCATTTTCCATTCATTATTTATTCAGACTCGTTTTCAGCTTCATTCTATTGTGAATCTTCTTATAATCCAAGACAAGATGAGAAGAGAGCAGAGCAGGAATTATCAGTGCTTAGCACAATCATCTTCTTTATCCTTGCTGCTGGATTTATGTTGTTCTCTGCTTAGCTCTGAAGACATGCCTCACATTTTCTTACTCTTCTGAACTGCCAGTGTGTGCAGGTAGAAATTACACTATTAATGTAAACGGAGTGGCATGCATGGATAGCAAAACTATCCCATTTTAATAGTTGTCAGGAAGAAAAAGCAATTCTCCTTCGGATTGAGCCTTGCTGACGTCACAATTTGGGGGTTAGTAGGAATGGAGTGCCAATTAGCACTTTCTCAAACCACTGTATTCTGCCTTATTGTTTATCAAATGTGGGTCAAACTTCAACTCCACACTGGGCTCCATTGACACTATGCCAGCGTAGAAGGCCTAATGGCAGCTCTCACCAGCCTCCCCGATTCCCTGTACTTTTCCATTGCAGGATACACATTACAGAAGTTCAGGGGATTTCTGGAAAATGTCCACACTGTCATATTTTCAGTGTTATGTATCTATATCTATCTTATTATCTGTATGATGCTCCACCTCTAAGTTTCCTTCGCTTTCCTAGGTCCTCTGTGCCTTCTCTTGATAATGCTGACTTTTGGAGACCATTTTCTCTGAGGGCCTAGAGAGGAATCCTGAACCTATTTTCTTATGTAGATCTTTTTGGCATAACATTTCACTATTGCCAGAAACTTGATCCTACTGATCTCTCTAGATTTTGGGCTTCACAGTCTAGCTTGTTTTGATTCTTGTTAATATTCTCTTGAGTTCAGACAAGAATATATGTATGGAATATATGTCCATGCCTTTGTGCAGCCCAGTTATTTCTTAACAATCACTTATCAATAATGCTTATGTTCTTGATGATAAGGCTATCATAAATAACAGAAATGCAACCCTCTTTTCTATTGAAATTAGAAGCCTTCCCTTCTGTGAACAAAATAAATGAACAAAAGCATGCAATGTATAATATATTTTTATGCTTAGTATGAAAAGATCAAAGATAGAAGGGAGGTGAATTGATAAAGTATTGAGTATGGGAGTGAAAACCTTTTAAGGATATCAGAAGGTTAAGTGGGACTAGATCAGGGTTTCAGTGTGGTAGAGAGATACTGGGAAGTAACAAAGTGAAATCCATTTACATGACCAGATTAAGGAGTTTGTCAGGGGAAGTATTTTGTCTGAAAGCTCACCATTTATATTTCTAGCTGCAGCTGAAGCTTTTTAAGCAAAGTTCTTTCTCTCCGTTCATTCATGAAAGGCATAAAAACATTATGAGTGATATTTCCCTAAAAGGTTAAGACAAATTAAAAATGTGAAAATAATGATTCACTAATGAGACAGCCGTCAGAATCAGAAGACGTCCATGGAAAGATGTTCCACCATGTGAGCAGGCACCATGTATGAAAAATGGACGTGAGCTACAGATCAATTGGTTGTTAGTCTGCATTTGTCTTTTTGGAACATGGTATGACCAGTGGGCTTTCTCACTGACTGACATTCATCTGTTGTGACTGTCTGAGAGTCAAGTCTGTTATGAAAGTGTCCTCCTCAATTGGAATCTGGATAGCTTATCTACTAAGTTGCAGTTCATTACATAGAGATTCAAAGTGTGGAAGCATCCTAAGCCCCAATATAGAACAACTTAACACATATGTATTTCTAAGTCTATAATATATTTTAGAGATTCATCAGTGTGCATCTAGAGATCTAAGGGGTCAGGAAAGAATGGGCTAAGAAACGAATAAGAACATTAGAAGGCCACAGAAAATGGTCACATGGTGGAACATAAGAACTGTTACTCTGTAACAAAATAGCTGTGGATTTGATTGGGAGAAAAATAAACACCCTGTATGGGTCTTAACTTTTTCATCCATACAATGAGGACAACACTCTTTCCTTTAAAGTTTTCTCTGAGGTCTGAAAGAGAAAACACATTTGAAATTCTTCATTAAAAATTTGGGTACATTTTCTTTCTACCTATGTGTCTTATCTCTTTTTTTTCTCAGAACCTTTCCATCCTTCAGTAATAAGATACAAGCTAGGGCCAGGTGGTGATGGCACACACCTTTGACCCCAGCCCTCAGGGGGCAGAGGCAGGTGGATCTCTGTGCTTTTGAAGCCATCCTGCTCTACAGAGTGAGTTCTGGGAGAGGCAGGGCTACACAGTGCAATCCAGTCTTTTAAAAAAAATATCATTTCCATGTTAAAGACAAGTTTACTGTCAATTACCTGAAGTTTTGTGCCTTCATGGGGGATTAGTGCATGTACTGTGTTCACAGAGGCTTCTGCCTTATAAACAATTAAAGCCCCACTTGGATTATTTCAGAAAGCCAAATTTTTTAAAAATGATTTTGAATCATGCTCAATCTATAAGCTTTCTTCTCTCATAAGTCTTCCGTTCTTACTCCTGTTTATTTATCTAAAGTACCTTCTTAGGGGCCATTTTGTCTTCGAACCTTGGGAGGAATTCTGCACCTCTCTTCCGATATATATATTCTTTTTTATAACCACTGTATATGTGAGTGCCTAGTTGGGAATTTCTCTGGGAGAGGTGTGCCCAAAAAGAAGGCATTTATAATTCAGTAGGTTCTCTTTGGGGTTATTTTGATACAGAGCTATATGTCTTTCTATAGGAAGTACTATCTTGCCGATTTCCTTCTAGACTCTCACATCAAAAAAAGCTGAATGTCTTGCTGTCACAAAGTCAAATTTAACCAAATCAAATCAAAATTAGCTCATTTCTTTTTCTTTCTTGCCTTTCATTGGCCTCACGGAGGTACCAGAAATGCAAAGCACTTCCCTGTTTAGGAACTAGTTCTATTGGATGGCTCTAGAATTGGAGCATTTTATCTCTGAGTGAGGTCCTAAGATTTGTGTGAGTCCTTGAAATGTTTATAGAGTTGAGGATATTTTCTTTGAAAGGGTTCTGGGCCTGGGGATAGGTACCGAAATATTAACGTCTTAATTTATGTTTATTTAATAATATTATTCAACTTCCAAAGAATTTGATTTTAGAGATACGTTGATTTAATTTTGAAAATATTAAGTATAGGTCACATATAGACAAAGCAAGTGCCCTAAGGATGACTGTATTCCTAATATGGTAGAATTGCTGCTTAACATTTTAGCATGCACTGAGAACATGCATAGCTACTGAGAGACTAGACAAAGAAAAATAAGGTCAGTTTCCAGTCATCAGATACTTCACAGTTGCATAACAAAATTTTCCTTACCCTCAATACACTAATGTCATGAGACACAGAGAAAAATAAATGTATAGCAACTTGGTATGAATAATGACTTTTCATGTCAGTGTCAAGGCACAAATGAATTTTAATTTGACAGATAAGTCTATCATATTTCATTGGTATAATGGAAACTCTATTTGAAAAAAAATAAAGCAAAGGAATGAAGCCTTTCCATTGGATGATCTCACAGTCTATTGAGGAAAAAAAATCACTAACAGAAATGCAAAATGAAGAACTGTATTGCTAAATTGAAATGTATACAGAATGAAATGTCAGAAGAGAAAGGAGGCATCAACATACATTGAGAATGAGTAGTCAAAGGAAATGTATCCTATTATAAATGGAAAGCTATGGAAATAGCTTGCATCTGTTGGTTCAGGTACATGTGTACATGTGTGGATATACCTGCAGAGGTTGGAATACTACCTCCTCAGGTGTCATCCTTGGGAATGTCATCAAAAGCTTTTGACAGAAGACCTTTAATACTGGCTTGGAGCTCATCAGTTAGGCTAGACTGGCTGGCCAGTGAGCCTTACATTTTCCTGTCTTCATGTACCTAGTGCTGTGAATACAAGTATGTGCCACTCTATTAGGCATGGATTCTAGGAGTTAAGCTCAGATCCTCATGCTTCTAACATGAGCACTCCACCAGTTGAGCCTGCCCCTGGCCTGGCTTCTTAGATTTTTACCCAGAGGAGAATGGTTCTTTCATTGTATCACCATACCTGTGGATGCTCCCACATAGGCAAAGGCCTGAGTCACAGCTAATCCAAGTTGCAGAAGAAGGCTATGTGATCTAAACACAAGCAATGTGAGACCTACCCTATCTCTTTTTGAGGGATGTTGTCAAAGAGTTTACTGATCTCTTTCCTGATCTAGAGAGGGTTAGAAGGAGAATATCAGTTCTTGGCATCTGAGGATAAAACTGTGAAGTTTTAAGATGACAAAGCTGTCATCTATGCTTGACTCTTCAGCAACAAACTACCCCACAACTTGTGTTGTCATCTCTTGGTCCCTTTGTTCTGGTGTCATCTTTTTGGTAAGTGAGATAAAGATCCCAGGGAGTTAACAACTTTGGCTGAAATAGTCATTTCATTTTCTGTGATGGCTATTCTTAGTTGTCAGCTCGGTGTAGTAGGAGGTTTCTGTCCCTGACTTTCGGGCTTAGCCTCAAGGTTTAGGCCCCCAGACCCACAGACCCATAGAGACACACAGACAATTACATTAATTTTAGACTGATCAGCCTAAGGCCCAGACATATAACTTGCCAACTCTTCACCCTTAAACTAACCCATGACTCTTCTCTTGTTCAGCCATGCAGCCCGTTACCTTTTCTCAGAGCAGCATAGTTGTCCTCTGCATCTTCTGGCTTGTCTGGCAACTCTGGAGTTTCTGTGGCACTTCTGCTCTGTTCTTCCTGTTCCCAGAGATTTCTTAGTCTGTTAGCCCCACCCACACTTCCTGTCTGCCTTTGGCCAATCAGCAATTTTTATTAAACTAGTGGGATGGACAATTATTTACAATGGAACAACATAATCCCCTACAGCTTGACTACATCTGGAATGACCTATAATCTAGAAATGGAGGGCATTCTGTGAGAGGTTTTTTGTTTGTCTGTTTGTTTTTTAAGCTTGGTTTGACTTCTAGTCCTGATGTTTGAGTTAGGAACAGACACCTTGCCATACCTTCTACTGGAAGTCTATATAAGGACATAGAAGAAGGAAACTTTGCTCATTGCCTGCTTGCCCTCCCATTGCTAACACAGCTATTCCTTCTCTGGAATCACAGCCTTCAGGATACCAGAATATACTGAAGACCAGCTGAGATATCTATCCTCATGGATAGCTATCTAATGGATTCTTGGAATTTCCATTCACAGCCAGCCATGGTTGAATTAGCCGCACTGAAACCTGTAAGTCATTCCTACAAATCCTCTTTATACAGATTCATTCTGAGATCAGTTACTATAGAGAACCTTGACTAATACACCTTCCATGTGTATAAATAATACACTGTCCCTATTTAAAAGCAGCTCATTTTATGTTTACCATGATTTCTAGGCCTTGTCTTTGTTTTCTTATTATTTGTGTCATTCACATATTTGTTGCCAAGGTGAGGCCAGAAAATACACAGTGACTGTGGTGGTTTGAATGAGAACGGCCCCCAAAGGCTCCTGTGTTTGAATATTTGGTACCTAAGTGCTGTGTTTGGCAAGGTTTAGGAGGTGTGGCCTTGTTGGAGGAGTGTGTCACTGGGGGTTATCTTAGAGGTTTCAAGTGAGAGTGCCAGACCCACTCTCATATTCTTTCTTTCTTTCTCTCTCCCCCATTCTCTCTTTCTTTCTCTCAGATCATATCTAAGCTCTCAGATACTTCTCCAGCACCATGCATGTTTACCTTATGGAAAAATGACACAGTTAACAACAGTGGATTTGCCAGGCATTTTGGCTCACGACTGTAAACCCAGCATTTAAGAGGCAGAGGCAGGATGATTGTTGTAGACCAGCTTAAGCTGCATATAGAATTTCTGGCCAGCTTGGGATACAGAGTTTGGCCCTGTATCACGAAAAAAAATGTGGTAGTGATGTAAGTGGACACTTGTGATGAAGCCTCAGCTTCTTTGAAAATAAACAATGCAAGAAATTGCACAGGATCCCCAATCTGTTTTTGACCCATAGAAACTCCCATGAAAAAGGGATCCTTCAAGGATGAGCATCAATGCATATAATGACCTAATAAATTAGAAGCCTTAGAAATTGTAGAGTACTTCTAAATGCCTATAAATTACATGGCTGTGGAAAGAACGCAACTCTAAATAGTCAGGAGAAAACATCTTTTGCAAAAAAAAAAAAAAAAATGACTAACACCCCCTTCCACTCTATAGCTAAGGCCTGTCATCCACATGGATTCAGTTAACTCAATAGAAGTCACAGTTCTGTTAATTCTTGTCTTAATGAAGCAATTCTTACCTAAGCAAACAGAACAGATGTGGTATAAGCACCAGCAGTACAATTACATTGAGGTAGCTAATGCGGAGGCTCACTAAGATTCCAACCATTCTTTGGTTAGTTTTGACTGCTCCCAGGTATTTGGGGGGGTAGCTGCTCTGTTTTGTTAATTTGTATGTCTTGAGACAGACTGTTGCAGCCCAGGATGGCCTCAGCATCCTCCTGCCTGAGTTTCCCTAGTACTGAGATTAACAGGTACATGCTACCACACCCATTTCTGCTGTAAATCTTTAAATCTCACCTCTCTCCTTACTTCATCTACTCAAACCTAGACAAACTGATGAGGACCCTGATGATATCCCTTCGGATGTTTGACTCACTAGACAATCAATCAAAATTAGATTACATAGTCCACATTTATACAATGGCTTTAAGAAATGGGAGTCCATAGGTAACTTTCCTTAATTATATAATTGATATGCCCTAGTTTATATTAAAAGAGGACCTTTAAAGATTGAAACCATTATACAAGACCTATTTAGGCAAAGAAGTGATTGTTCCAACTGGTTTTCCACTTAACTACACCATGTATCTAGCTCTTTAACCTGGAGTGAATGAGTGAGTGAGTGAATGTTCTTGTTTATCAGTCTTAATGCCTTTGGCTCACACATTCAGACGCCCGGGAGTAAAGTATAACATGTAAATTAATCATTCAGTCCAGTGGTCATTTCAAATAAATGTGTTCACTGCATGCTGTTGAATGCCTCCATCAACAGCCTTTTGGCCACAGTTTTCTCTTTCTGCCAAAAGGAGATACTCAAACAGCAGCTTGGCAGCCTTTCTATCTCACGTAACTTTGTGGGTAAGACATAATTCTATCTGAGTTTCTTCAGAAGCACAGGCCTAATATGTCAGTGACATACTCTTTTTAACTGATCCTGGTTTTTTTTTGTTGTTGTTGTTAAAAAAAATACTTGGACCAAACATTTATCTTTCAATAGTGGATTGGTTCCAGAATATTTGCCCCTTCCCTTGAGGTATCACAATTCCCACATCCTTAAACCCTTATATAAAATGACATGCTATCGGCATCACATACAATCACACACACACACACACACACACACACACACACACACACACACACACACACACACACACACAAAATATTCATTTAAAATCTCTCTAAATGCCATGTAAAAGTATTTCTTATGTGTGCAATCTAGGAAATCATGACAAGAAAAAATAATCCCTGTATACATTTGATACCTGTGCAGTTTTTTTAAAGATTAATTTATTTTATGTATGAGTGCTTTATCTGCATATACACCTTATGCTAGAAGTGGGCATCAAATCTCCTGGAGATGGTTATGAGCCACCAAGTGCTTGCTGGGAATTGAACTCAGGACCTCTAGTAGAGCAGCCAGTGCTCTTAACTGTTGAGCCATCTCTCCAGCTCCATAGATGCAGTATTTAAAACTGCTTTTGATCTATGCTTGCAAAAACCATGGAAAACCAACCTAAAATATTACTGACTGTACAAATATTCAAAAATACAGGTCATAAGAAAAGGAGGGGCCCTTGTTGCACAAGTAACACAATGCTTAAATTTCATAATCACTTGGTAAACTTAGAGCTTCTTTCTCCCTGGGACTGTCAAAAGTACCTACTGATGTTCTTAGCACCCACATTAAAATGAACATCTTTTAGGCATTTTTGAGTTTTGTAGGCACTTACAAATCTTACTGTGACATTTACGGCATTACTTGCAAAGTTCATCATCTCAACAAACACTCTGGCAATTCTCAAATCCAATACTACTGGCACTCTTATTAATACCACACTTCTAGAGATTCCAGTGGAGAGGCTTTAACAACCTGCTCTCATGCCTCCTTTGGCCCCTGATGGCCATTTGTTATCCATAGTCTTCTGCATAATACAAAGAAGAAAAGCAAAACTAAAACCACCTACCTCATGCTGTTTTTAGAGGGACTATTGCTGCCTCCATATTGGTGTTTCCCGCGGAAGTTTTCCCAAATCCTTAGCACATCATATTCTATAAACAAGCTTGGTTAGATTTTGGAGTCTGTCCCCTCAAGTCACCATAGCTATCAAACCTTTTGCTATAGGACTGAGTTGAGATGCTGGGGCCTGTGACATCAGAGTTGCAGGTAAAAATGGACACTTCTGTTCTCAGTACTTTGTCAGATTCTGTGCTGAATGATGTCACCAATTTTCCTAATTCACTCTCTACCTAGAGACCTATTAGGTTCTATTTAATGAAGGAAAATGGGACTTGGAGCATATTATGAACACACAAAAACTTGTCATCACTTCAGCAGGATGTCCCTTAAAAATAAAAAGGCTAACCCTGAGGATCAGAACAGTTAAATTTATATTGCAGGTAATGCTGCAGGTGCCCTAATTAGAAATCAAAGCTGGATCAAGACATGCCTTTTTGTTTTCAGAGTTCCAGGCATTGCTGAAGTCAAGGAATTCCATTTCCTTTGTCTGAATATACTATACAATATGGAGCTCTAGAACGACTTTATTTTCTGTAATGACGATAATTAAATGCACCCTACCCCCTAAACTGCAACCCTCAGCCATACAAGTCACCTGATAAAACTTCCACTATCCTAGCTGATCTAGTCCCAAGTTAAATTAAGGAAGCATGGTGCTGTTCAAATATTTTATTTACCAAGATCAAGAATAAATTATAATAAAATCTTTTACATGCTTGACTTATGGCAGCATTTAAACCATATGTTTCTTCTGCTTCATGCTTATAAGAAGAAGAAAAAAAAACCTAGCACTACTCTTCCCCTTGATGATCAACAGAGTTCTGCATAATGCAAACTGTCAGCTGGGCATTGGAACCCTTACTCTAGACCTACACAAGCCTAATACAGATTCCACGTGTCTCCTTCCCTTCTCTAGAAATTCCAGGACAGCTTTAAAGGTTTCCAAACCCCCACCCACCCACCACAACCCACCCCACTCCATCCCCTACTGCCCCCCAAAAGCAACTTTGTGTAAGTAATGAACCTTTAAATGCCTGGTTGATGTGGATGTGGTAACATCAGCCTTATCATTAAAAGCAAATTGTGTATTGGAATTCATTCTGTATCTTCAAATAGCCCCACAGGTGGCATAGCTTTGCCACTGCAACTAATCTGAGTCCTAAACTTCTAGTAACCATCCGAAGATAGAAGATGAAAAGCTGTTAAGTGACTTCCCTGGAAGGTGGTCCGTGAATCAGTTACTCAGCTAAATTTCTGATGTGACCTCAGAGCTACATAATGCAAACCCATTCCACTGTGGCTTCTCTGAAACAGAGTATCCCATAGTTTATATTACAACTTTTATCCCATTGTTCTTTGTATTTTAGGATATATAAGACAAGAACCAAGGAAGCTATAAATCCTGTGAGGCATTCTTTGTAGTGTTAATTTAAATCCTAAATTGATTACATAAAAGTGGCTCCTGCATGCAATCAGCCAGACCCTGGCATTGTTGTGGGAGTTTGTTAGTACATGTTCTGCTTGCCATGTCACTTATAAAATAAACTACTATAACTAGGAAACTTGTGTCTACAGAGTAGTTATTATGCTGACTAAATATTCAGCACATTTACTAAATACCATGTCCTTCAATCATTTGTATTTGGGAAGCCTTCACTGAGTTATCTTAGCCCTGAGGGGCCAAATTTGCACCTAATGAAAAAATCACACAATATATGTTATGAAGCTAAGAAGTTAGGAAAATACATTAGAAATAGGAAACTGAGAAAATAAAGGCATGATTTATTATAATATTCTCCTGAATAAAGAAAAATGTGGTCCAAGATGATGGTGTTCTTACAGTGCCTCGGCCTTCTTATTTTCTAAAAGCAGATCTCTGGTAAAGTTCTGGTGTTGTTTTGTATTGTTTGTTTGGGGCTTTTTTGACAGGCATTAGCTGAAGCAATCATTAGTATCATAAGCAATTCACAGGTACCTTGAGTACCAAGTTCCAGACTCTGGGAATAAGGGAAAAGCCTGTTACAGTCTCAGAGCCAGGCGATCTTAGAGTTCAGTTAAATAAGGTTGAGTGGGAAAAACTGTGACCTAACCGAGCAGTGGGGTACTAGGAACACACTGGTACTGGTACTGGTACTGGTACTGGTACTGAAAAAGATTAAGAACCTTCTCTGTAGCAGTGGTTTGCAAAGGTAAGGGCTATAAATACCTGTTGCATTTTACAGATGGGAAAACTGAAGACTAGAGGGTAAAGTGACTCGGCAGAGGCCATTAAAATCTCTGATCAGATCATCTTTGAGCCACAGCTTTTAGGCTCCATAGCCCTATTATACCACTACCTCATGCTCCCCATGGGCCTGTTTGCCTCCACATGTTAAATCTCCTTAAATCAGTTGACCTGAATTAGAAAACAACTTCCAGTGGAAGTGGGGCATTTTTTAGGGAGATCAGGATGCCTTCTCACAGGGTGCCCTTGTAACTGAAAGCACTAATCATCTTGTGTGAAAATGGCCTCTAGGGTAGGCCTTCCATCTCCCCATTTCCGGACAACAGCTGATTCAAGACAACCCTTTTCCCTTGGGATTAGGAATGCCTATCAGGAACAAAAAGCTGCAGCTTCACATGTCTTCACACCTAGGAAGGAAATCACCATCCCTGACAGGAGACTACAGTGCTGCTTGAACTGCCTTCCCATTCCTTATTCACAATGTCAAGACTGAACCCGACCCTGTTAATAAAAGCGCATCTTTAGTTATTTTGACCTATATCTTCATTTATGTGTCCTGTGACCCCCGGCAGTCAGGAATCCTGTTTTCTTGATTTACCTACCTTCCCTTAGAATATTAGACACAATGTGCAGTGGGCAGTCTACAACTAGTGGGTTTTGTTCCCCCAAGAAACTACTAAAAAGGCATTATGTGGATCTCCTAGTGACCCGGTCCCTTGATTTCACATTGGTATGAACCAGAATGCAAATGGTGTCATAACCTCCTCTTTCAGCGTAGTAGGACCACTATTTTCCAATAGTTGTAAATACAACCACGATTTATGAAAATATTCTACTGGATGAAGAAAATGTGATTCCACAGTTGTAAATAATGGTTTAACTGTTCCCATTTCAGTGGGACAAAGTAAAAGCAAATCGCCAAGCACTGGTTTGTACTCAGGGTGCAACCAGCCCTTCTGGGGCATGTCTTCTTTGACTTCTGAGAATTTGACATCTTGCACCAGAAGTAGTAAGTATCTTGGAGCCAACATTTAAAAATCAATCTATAAACTTTTCCGTTCTCCTTTTTTCCCTCTACATTATATACTAGACTTAATTAGAAGAACTCCACATTTCCATTGATTTTGATTAACTTTTTTATTATGGAAAAATGTCAAACATACAAAAGCAGAGATGAATATATATAATGAGTATCATTTAATCATCGTTCAGCTTCAACAATCTTAAAGGCCAGTCTTGTTGGAGCATGTCCAGTGTATTTAATATCTAGATGTATTCTGAAGCAAATCCCAGACATTATATAATTTCATCTGTAAATACTCGAATGCAGATAAAAATTCTTGTTTCCAATATAACAACGGTATAATAATGTGAAAATATCCAGCCAATGCTCAAAATATTCTAGTTGTCTGATAAATTCATTCATCTTATAGTCTGATCCAATCAGGATCCAAATAAGATCCATTCAATTATTGATCACACCCGGAAGCCTTTTTTCAATCCACAGGTTTATTGACCTCCACCCACCCCTTCCTTTCATCCTTGTGTCTTATATACTGAAGAAACTGGAACATGTGTCCTGTGTTTTCTTGAAGTCAGAATTCCTTGAATCTGTGTTTGATATACATTAGACTGTTTTTCTGTCTCCTGCATTTTCTATAGAGGAGAAATGATGTCTAGAGGCACAGCTGAATTTAGGTTCAAAATTTTGGCAAATGTAGGAGGTACATAATGTCTGGGATAACACAGACATATGAGTAAGATTTTTCGCTACTATCTCACAGCTGCCTTGAAATAGTTGTGTGACACCTGATATACAAAAGCCACATATACGCTAGAGATATTACAAGAGGGAGGTTTTACTATTCATTATCATTACAAAATATTAAACAAATATTCAGTGACGCCTACCATTTATCAAGTAATGTATGCTATATATAAAAAGACTAAGAAAGCAAGTTCTTTGCATTCAAGGTCATATCTGATGGGCAAATACGGACAAAAGCACAAAAAGGCCACAGGTGCCAAAGAGAATTCTGTACAGATAGAGTGGTAGTGCAACAACCTGAAGAATAGCCATTGTTAATAACAGGAAAGAAGTGTCCAGAAGCATAGGGTGAGCTGTGTCCTTGGGGATGTCAAAGAGCTCACCTGTGCTTCACAATTCCATTCATCATTGGGTTCACATACTTGATTCTTTCAAAGTAAATCTGAACAACATTTATTCCATTCACCTAAAAAAAGATAATCTGATTAATAAGGTTTTACTGGTTTGTCCATTCCTGTAGAGTCTAGACAACAAATATTTACTGAGGGTTTAGTATGGTTCATCAACCCTTTTATACGGGAAAGGCCTGCAGTGAGTGATCCAGTGTAGTCCCACTGTAAGCACAGGAGAGCCTAAGGAAATAAATTCTCCCAGGTATGTTATGAAGCTTAAAAGGAAATCAGAAAATCAATGCCTGTAACCACTTCTAGTGTGTGAGTCCATGACAAACGTCTCCAAATTTTAGCCCTGTTTTGAGGCCATGGTGTTTACATGCAGGATTCAGGTTGGGTTCTAGTCCTCAAAGAGTTCATATTCTATTCGAACAGTTAGTTAGGAACATAATTACCATGGGTGCTTCCCCCCAGAGATCTGAGAAGAAAAAAAGCCTGGCTAGCTGTTAGCATATATCCAGTCTGAGCATTTTCACCTCCCTCCCTAGTTAACATCTATCGAGGGAGACAGTCTCTCTTACAAAGGGGCTCCATGTAAAGGGAAGTGAGGATGGAAGCAACTGTAGATCCAGAGCCTGTTAAACCATGGGTGTCTGGAGCGCTGGGACTCTTGCTGATATCTTACCAGCTGCCTGTTCTTGTTCTTACACACCTCTACTTTAACTGACACTTCTAAATAGCTTTACAACAGTCCTTTCCAATGAAACCATACCCAGGAATTATGTGTAGCCATGGTTCAGCCCTTCTTGCAAAAAACCCAATCTGATTGACAAAACATAGGGTGCTAGTACATCTTATTCCTGCATCGAGGATATCAAAATTACTTTGACTTCAAGCTTTTTAAAGGATAAGCATAGGCACTTGTCCAGTGGAGGGAACATCAGCCCTTTAAAGACAGAATGCTGAAAACAAATTCTCCTATCTTCTTCCGTAAAAGTCTTAAATTACCTTTCACCAGTATACTGGATATGGGGGAAACGGGATGAACTGAAAAACTCAGCTGTACATCTTCACTCCACTCAACATGTAAAATGCATAGGCACTAAGTAACCACCCCAAAGAGAAAAACCACACCCGTGTGTCAAACTTTTGAAGAATGTAAAATATAGACAGGATCTGCTTTCTCTCTATTTCACCTATTTTATCTGAAGTTTCTGGAATCATTCTATTAAAAGGCAAGATTATTTGGAGGCTTTCATTTATTTATTTTCTAGAATAAACCTCAGGGAGGGTACTTAATTGTATAGATACCAATTTAAAAAGTGATAGCTGTTTTTTTTTACTTGCATTACGGAAATGAGAAGTTCTGGAAAGTTGAAAATTGCATCAGCAATCTCTGTGGATCCCAAGGAAAATCTCAGTGAACTGTCCTACTCTAGTCAAATGCTTTTAAATGAAACAAAGTATGATTGTAGAACAAGACTGAAATTTGTATAAATCAAGTCTCCTCAAATTAGTCAACTAGAATTCACATGCCAAATATGATATCGTATATTATTACCTCTAGAGTATTTTACTGTAGTTAAAGCCCCAACATATTCCTGGCATTATCTGGATGAGAGGTATTTTTATGTATACATTACAGAAATAAAACAATAATCCATTTTCTATAGGATTGGTGTATACTCTTTAGACTGCGGTTACTGGGAATATCATCTATTCAGTGATTTAGATCACTCAATAATTAGTAAAAAAGTATCTGCAGTAATTCAGCACTATTTGGGATATCAAATTCCATGCTTGGTTTATAAAAGCTATAATTATGGCAAGCAGGTTTGTACTCATTTCTTTGACAATATCAATTTTTTTTTACTACATATATTTTACTTAGATGGATTTATGTAACAGAGAACCAAGGGGGTAGGATGGTGTTCAATTCTATGTGGACCAAATTTTGTAAGGGCAACCTATAAAATAAAATGCTTAAATTAGTGTCACTGTCCATGTATATTTATTACAGGTTTTAGAATACATTTAGAACGTTGTCAGAAATATACCGACCAGTCATATTCACTGGGAAGCCTGCGAATGAGAAAACAAGGGGGAAAACATAAAAAGATGCCCCCGCCACCCCTCCCCCACCAGCTGGTAGGACTCTAAAGGCCTCCACTAAGAAACAGACCACAAGCTTCACATCAAAAGCGTGTATGTACACTCACGCACAAACAAATGTAAAGGGTATTTAAAGAAGGAGAAGAAGGAGAAAACACCAGCCAAACAAAAAGATCACAGGGCAGACAGACAGGCACACACACACACACACACACACACACACACACACACACATACGCACACCCTCCATGAAGAGCAGGGCAAGCAGTTAAGGCACCTTTCACGAAATCCCATGCAGCTCTGGCTGACCGCAAGATTTTTACAGTGTCACCAAGAAGCGATTAGAAAAGCATCTGAAAAAACGTGCAAATTGTCTGCAAACAGCGCCTGGCAACCTAGACAGTTTGCAAGCGTGATTCAGAGGTCTGCCTGCCAAGGAAACAAAAGAAGCCTCCCTCCTGCCCGTGCACAGGGCGCACAGGGCAGGAGAGGTGCTCTCCTGGCAGGCAGGAGGCAAGTGCGGGGAGGCCACAGGCAGGAGTCCGGGCGGGCGGGCGGGCGGGCGGGCGGGCAGGCGGGCGGGCGGACGGGAGCGGTACATACTAGGGCTCGCTCTCTGGCGGTGGGCACGGGGCGGCCGAGTTTCCATTACTCGGGGAGCCGCCCAGCTTCAGTTTCTCCAGGTACTCGGCATGCACGGGCTTGTGGCACTGGAGGACCTTGATGGCATCTTCGATCTTGAACCACTCTCGCTTCCTGCCGATGCTGACCGAATCTTCCCAATCCTCCAGCATCTCGGTGACGGTGAGCACGAAGACGTAGGTCCGGTGCTTGCGGTCCTGGTTCTGCTCAAAGACGCCCAGCAGCCGGCCCAACTTCCCCTTGACTCCCGCCTCCTCGTACACCTCGCGCACCGCCGCGCCGTCCGGCTCCTCCTCGGGCTCCATGCCCCCACCGGGCACGATCCAGCGGTCGGGGGTAGCGGCTGCTGCTCACCAGCAGCACCTCGTCCTCGCGCTCGCTGCGGAAGCACAGGCACGCAGCGCGCTTCTTGAAGCCCTCGGGGTCGTAGGTCCGCGTCTGGTTCGGCTTGCACTTCATCCTCGGGGCCTCGCTGCCGCCTCCGCCGCCGCCTCTGAGGTCGCTCGCAGCTGCCCAGCCGGCCACCGGCGCGCAGCCGAGGATCTATCTGCTGCGGGCAGGGGAAGGCTTGGCGAAGAGATGAGTGGAGCGGAGCCCGAGCCCGAGTCCGGGGAGACTAGGCGGGGGCGGGCGCGGGGGCGGGGGCGAGCCGGCGCGTCAGTCAGCCGGCGGGGCGGGCAGCGTTGGCCGGGTGCGCCGAGGGTCGCGAGCCCGCCGCCTGATTGGAGGCGCCGCTAGCCGGGAGTCCGGAGCCCGCGCCTCCGCACAGCCCCCGAGTGGACGGTGCACCGTCCCCGCCTGCCGGTCCGCGCTCGCGCGCTCGCTCGGAAGCCCCGCCGCCCCTGCAGGGGTTGAGCGAGGTGAGGCGAGTGCGCGCTCGTGACCGGGCCCGCGTGCGCGCGCGCGCGCGCGCTGCGAAGGGAGAGGGGCGGAGGCGGGGGTCTCCCGACTCCCGCAAGTCGCGATGCCGGGGGCCCACTGCGCAGGCGCCTCGCAGCGCTCTGCCTGGGAAGCTTCTAGCTCTCCCTGGGCCTGGAGGTGCACCCCATTGTGACATTGCGCAGGGTCCTCACCACGTGTGAGTCCGGGCCAGACTTGGCAGCAGTGGGGGCTGGGGCCTCCCACAGAAAGGCACAGGAGGCAGCGGGGTTGAGGTCAGCGTCATCTTCCTCTCCCATTATGAACAGCACTTGCCTTATTTATAGGCACAAGGCCTGGTGTCACCAGAATGACCAATGGCAGTCTTGCCAGAATGATCTTTGCTGAGTCACATGCAGCTTGCTTTCTCCAACAGGTTCCCTTCTGCGGCTTGTCAACCATCTTGGCCCAGCCCTGGCCTTAAATACTTGCTCACAACCCCTGTTCACGTTTTGTTGTTGGCCTCTCTGTTCCTCAGTTTCCCAATCGTCGAACCCTGGGACTCCCTGTTACAGCCCTGCTTTCCACCCCATTGCAAGATGTTTCTGGAGCAGCACTCCCACACAGTCTTGGATTCCCTGTTGTAGTCTCCATCTTCACACTGCACCCTTTCCTGGCCTGCTCACAGATGAGAATCCAGGGGGTTGGTGATCCTTGAAAGGGGTGTGTGTGTGTGTGTGTGTGTGTGTGTGTGTGTGTGTGTGTGTGTGTGTCTGTGTCTGTGTCTGTGTGTCTGTGTGTGTCTGTGTGTGTGTGTCTGTGTATTCTCTGAGCAGGTGTAGGCCCAAGGTGGGCAAAGGTTGCTTCCTCCACCGCTTCTGTTGCTCTCCCATCATTAAGACTTTAGGGACAGGCTTTTCACAACCAGGATTGCAACCTGGCTTTTATATGGCTGGTGGGGGATTAGAACTCAGGTCCTCACTCTTGAGCCCCCAGCATTTTACCTAGTGAGCCATTGCACTGGCCTGGTGGTTTTCATTTGAAGATTGCAGAGTTCAGTCTAAGCACACTAACCTCTTGCTAGAAGCAGCACCCCAGATCCAATATTAACACAAAACTTTAACCATCCTTTGAAAATTCTGTAAGGTTTATTTATCTCATTCCTTCTCCAGTGCAGACTTCTAGACTTCTGGGGGCACCCGATGTCTCTCTATATCTTCTTAGGTAGGCCTGCACTGTCTGGGAATCACTTTGCATCACCCAAGTGCTTTCGACTTTTGTACAGGGCTGAAGTTGCCTGTAGTTTACTTGATGATGCTCATGGCTGTCTTCCTGGGGAAAAGAGTTCACTTTGGTAAGAATCACTGACTTCTTTGAAAGGTATTTTCCACTTTCATGTACTGTTGTCTGTTTCTATGAAAAGCCTCCTCCGAGTGCTTTCACCGTTTGCAGTAATAACACCATTGGCTCTTTGCCATGTGACTCCACACTTTGAAAGGCCATTTACCCATGCAAGATAAAATGGAATGGAATGAAAATCAGAAGCTATCTGATTCTGTAACCAGTCGAGAACAGGATTTGGCTGATTGGGTGGTCTTGCTCCTCAGAGAAGCTCCTATCATTGCCTTTAACGCTTCTCATACATGAAATGGGGAAACTCCCTTCATGAAACCCAACTCTTTTTAAATTACTTTATTTATTTTACAACCTGGCCCCAGTTTCCCCTCCGTCCTCACCTCCTGCCACCTCCCTCTGGCATATCCCAATCCTCTTGCATTTATATTCAGAAAAGGGCAGGTATCAACCAAATATGGCATATCAATCGCAGTAAGACTGGGCATTTCCCCTTTTATTAACTCTGAGCAAGGCAACCCAGTATGAGAATTTAAAAAAAAAAATCATCCTGAGTGAGGTAACTCAGGGAGTTAGCACATACCCACTTCTGGTATGTTCTCTTAGGTGGATATTACATGTAAAGCAGCCATGCTACAATCCACAAAGTCAGAGTGGCTAGGTAACAAGGAGATGCCAAGGGATGACACTCAGATCTCACAGGGAAGGGGAACTAGAAGAGATTTTGTGGGTGGATTGAGGGAGGGTGGGGATAGAAATATAGAGATGGAGTGGGTGATGAATCGAGAGGAAGAATAAATACTGAATGAGACTATTGGAAGGGGGCATTTGGGAATGAAGTAGATACCTGGTGCAAGAGAAACGTCCATGAATCTACAAGAATGACCCCAGCTGAGTCTCCAAGCGCTAAGTGATATGTGGCCTGAACGGGACATCTCCTGTGACCAGGCATGACAGGCAAGATGTCAGTGGGGCTTTTGGACCCCAACCAAACCCCACCCTTCCAAAGAGGCTTTGGGGACCTTGTTTTACTCCCATCATACACTGAGTTTCAAACCCTGGCCTTGAATTTGAAAGATCCATTTGGCTTCTATACTATCATAGCTCCAGAGAATGGTCCTGTGGCACTTCATCTGAGTCATGGTAGGAAGTGGAAGGCTTGGTGCTGAAGCATACCCTGTCTTCCCGTGAACCAGCATGGTCCCTGAGACCTAGTGTCTACCAAAGACTCAAAACACATTGAGTGAGTCCATTTGTGAACAAAGCTCCAGGGCTCCCAAAAAATCTTTCCTCTTGAGTCTGTGAGTTGCAAGAAATGATGTTTCCTTAAAACTGAGGCTGCTCTCCTTAGGCCTTTTCACACAAGAAGGTGAGGGGGGGGTGCTTTCCGTATCAACATCCACAGCCCCATGTTCTCTGTGTGTGCCATACACACCTTTATCTCCTTCAGCAGTGGCAGTGGCTGTGTAGTGAGTCCCCAGTAGGTAATTCAGCAAATTAGGGAGGCATTGTATCTGGATACATTGTACCAGGGATACAATGGCTGGAACACAAAAGACCCCAGCACTCCTGATGTGATTGCTGGGTGAATCACAGTGTGCAATCAGAGACTCTTCTGTACCTTTTATGAATAATGTGATGCTTTGTGGATGAGAAAACAACTTCTAATATTAAACCAAAAGAAAAGCCTTGTTATTACTAACAACATAAACCCAAGACCAATATTTAGTGACAGTTCTCATCCTCTATGCTGTAATCGGTATTGCTTTTATGTTCGTTTGTCCAATCTTAAAATCTCTTTGAAAAAGATAGCATCATTTGTATATGGGGAGGGATAACACTAAGATTTGCAGCCTATGCTACATTTCAGTATCTAGCAGCTGTAGACAGGTACATGATGTCTAATTCCGGGGTTTGTAGAATAACTGCCCAGGAAGCCTCCAGATCAGGAAGTCCCCTTCTGCTTCCCCCAGTGATGTCTCAATGATGGCCCCATTCCAGCTGTTCTGGCTCCTCTGCCCATGCAGGGGTTCCTCCTTATCTTCTGCCTCTCAGGATCTCCTCCTGTTCAACACTCTCTCCCCCCTCATTGCCAAAGCCTGCTGAAGTCCACACTGATTCCCACTGTATTCCTTAATGGGCACCGCCTCTGGTTCTGTTACAGAGATGGAATGCTTGCTTTATACGTGTCCTGCCTGCATTGGAGGAGCACAGGTCCTTTGCTGCACAGTTGGTTTCTCTGTCTGACATAATGTTCTGGTCATGGTTCCTTCTATTCCCTAAAGCCCAAACCAGCTCCTGCAGAATATAATCTTATCTATCCATCACCCTGACACCCGCAGGCCCTCATCCAATCAACCAACTAGCACCCTCAGAGACTGGACAAGCTCGTAATTGTCAGAAGCTATCTCAGAAAGGTGCAAGTTCACATGAAAAATATGAGGATAAGATATATAATGTTTGGGGACAAATCAGATGGCAAAATGGTAGCTCTCTTTGCTTCTCAGAAAAGCTACATGTGGCACCAACAACAGTGGTCTGCTCTGGGGAATTGTGCCATATTTCCCAATGGTAACTGCGTTTTGACCTCTGACCCAGCAGTGTCTTTTGGTTATCTGAGGCTCGGTGGAGAAAGGACATTTACTTTTTTTAGTTATTTAAAACATTTGAAAAGACATCACATGTTTTATTCTCAGTTTCCCAAGGTACAGGAACTCCTAAGGCAAGAAGCCATAAATCTTCCTGACTTCCCCTAAAAACTTTTCATGATCGGCGCACATCACAGAAGGGCACACTGATTTCTGGACTGCAAGAGACATTCTATTCTGTAAGGATACCTACATTATCATAAAATTATCTTCTTCTCATTTCTTCTTTTTAAGTAGTTTCACATTTTTTATTTGGGGATGGGTGAATAGGCCCTAGCACAGATGTGAGAGTCAGGTGACAACTTTTGGATGGATCCCAGAGATCAAGTTCTGGTCATCAGGGGTGGTGCCCCTCTCTAGCTTTCTGTTCCTTTAATTGCAGTATAAGAAGCCCCACAGTTCTTTATTTGAGGACTGATCATGTGTCAGATGTTTTTCACATTTTACTAACAATTTTCATAGGATCACTGTGATCTCTATTCCATTTTCCTAGTTTAGTAAGTGAAAGCTGGAGAGGTGAGAGCATACATCCTCCTTACCACAAAGCTTGAAGTCCCAAGGCTGGGAGTAAAGTGAGAGCTCTCACAATTCACTACATCCACTTTCCATCAAAGTCTTAAATTCCTTTCTCCTTTCTTTCATGTATTCAGCATGTTTGAGAGTGCATATGTTTGTCTTTTTGTATGGAGGATGGAAGGCAACCTTAGTTTTATTCCTTGAATGCTGTCCACCTTTTATCATATTTTATCTTATTTTTAAGACTGAATAGTTCCTTGGCCTGATGCTTGATATATAAACTTGGATATTCCAAGGTTTCCTTCTCCCCAGCATTGAGATAACAACTGTGTACCCCTACACACAGCTTTTGGTTGCATGAGTTCCCCAGATTGAGCTCAGGTTATCAGACTTGTATGCCAGGCACTTTATTGAGTGCAGTGTCAACCTTAGCCCCACAAAATTCTATTTTAATGTTGTGAAGTGACTTTCCTGTGCTCGCATGTCATGGATATAAACTTTGAAATTCGAAAAAAAATAGAAGCAAAGGACTGGTATTTATTTGTGGAGTTTGACTCTGACAAAGTCCATTTTCCCATTAATCAGTTCCATTCATAACATTAGGTTTGAGGTTGACAAAGTTGAAAAGAAATTGAGTACGTATGATGAATAAGCATGGAAAATTGGACTGCAGCACATAGTGTGCTGAAGGCTGCATGGACAGTAGATGCCTATGTCTGTGGACCTGTGCATGAGATTTCTAAGTCATCCAGCACCTATTAATTTCTTTTTCAGTTTGCTGGGAAGATGATGTCACCTATAATTTGTAGATGAGTATGTTGGATATTCCCATTTCAGTATAAAATATGTTGATTGTCCAAACTTCCTAGGAGGCCCACCATGTTTCATGTAGACTATTGGACACGAATATGCCAAGGTCTTAATCCATAACCACTTTGTAGTAATGTAAGCAAAAAGAAGGTAAAGCTTGATTCATAAATGTGCACAAAGTACCTTTGAGATGCCAAGAGGTATAACGAAGAGAAAACAAAGAAAAGTGAGGAAATAGGAGCAGAAAAAGACGCAGGAGCATTGTGTCTCTGTGAATACGAAGCATCATGCCTATAGTAGAGTAGACAATCCTATTATTTGTGTGGTCGCAGGCTTGATTCCATACTATTAGACATTATTTTAGTTCTTAATGTAATTTATTTCAGAATTTTGTCCATGGGTTCTGTATGTACATCATGTGCATCATTTTCTGCTACACTGATTCCAACTCGTGCAACTTTTTCTTTTTTTTCTTCTTCTTCCTCTTCCTCCTCTTCTTCTCTTTTTATTTCTTCGCCTCCCTCTTTGTCATTATCATTATTACCATCATTATTGTCTTCTTCAATTATCATCTCATATATATATACATTCATACACACCTGTGTACATACATACATATTTCATATAAATATAGCCTGATGATATTTGGCATTGCTCATAGGTGTATGTGTTTAGGGTACACCACTAGGGGTTATATAATCTGCCAGGGGTTTCAGCTCTGCAGAAGACTTATTCTTCATCTCTCAGCAACAATTATGCTGCTATAGTTATTTCCTGTAGCTCTTCATCTAGGGTTGGAGTCTTGTGAGATATTCCCCAGCCATGTTGGCAGGTCAACTGATAAGGTCATTTTACTGGTCCTTTCTCAGGTAACCATATTGTTAAGGTTGTATTGGTTGCAGCTCCCCTGTCATATAGAGATGGCAGTGCCTCACAGCGGGCAATCTAGTCCTCTGGCTCTTGCAGTCTTTCCTCCCCTGCTTCTATAATGTTCCCTGAGCCTCCAGTGTGAGGTTTGTACTCTAAATGGATCAATTATGCTTGGGGACTACCACCCCTGCCATTAGTTCTCTGTATTTTGACCAGTTGTGGATTTCTGCATGGTCTTCCTCTGCTGAAAAATAAGATTTTTTTGTTTATGGGGAAGAATGATACTTATACACTTATAAAGTTTTAGTGATAAGCATTTCTAAGGCATTTAGAAATTATGCTAGTTTAGGAAAGTGATAGTATTGGTTTCTACTCTAGGTTCCATGAATACCAGACAAATGAATTGGGAGACAAAAGAGTATCGATTTCTTCCTATTGAGATTGTCTTTAAATTAATTAGATAGCTTTTGTTTACCTCAAGAATATAAGTCCACTATTGCATCTTTCATGGTATCTTGATGTTTTGACTATTGCTGTGATCCGTAAGTGGTATAGCTAGGTATTGATTACTTTGGTCTCTTCGCAGCTTGAATAGCTAGCTCTCTCCAGTTCTATGATAGCTAGTCCTCAGAGAGAAGGTTTCTTGTTTAGATCTAGTTCTATGTACTAAGTGTGTAGAATCTTCAACAATACTGTCTTAGTTTCAAGTCCTGAAAGACAAAGAAAGACAGTGGTGATAACCTTTATAATTTTGGCTGTCTTTTCAGCTCCTATGAGAGCATTAACTAGAGAGGAAGTTTCCCATGCCTGACATTGCAGTTTTTGATAGATAGCCTATAGGTCTTGGTAGGAGTATTATCACTTTAAGTTGGGTTACTTTCTTAAAACTTTACATGCACTTGTGTATGTATGCATATTCATGATATTGTATTTTTAAATTAATATATATTGTGTTTTAATGAACTATAAAATAATATTTCCAATAGCATTTTCAAACATCCTAAGCCTTATTAATACCTTCCTCCCTTCTCTTTTTCCATCACTGAGGGAGTTCAGGGTAGGAACTCAAGGCAGGAACCTGGAGGCAGGAATTGAAGCAGAGGCCATGGAGGGATGGTGCTTACTGGCTTGTTAGTTTGTGGTGGCTTGCTCAGCCTGCTTTCTTTAGAAAACAGGACTACCTGCCCAGGGATGATACCACCCATGATGCTTTGGACCCTACCCACATTGACCCCTAATCAAAAAATTCCCTTACGGTCTTGGCTAAAGACTCATCCTATGGAGGTATTTTCTCAATTGTGGTTCACTCCTCTCAGATGGCAGTTAGCTGTGTTGAGTAATTTTTAAAAAGTGAATAAATAACCTGGATAGTGTCCAGCGTTTTCAACTGTGATGAGAGCAGCAGTGAACATTACTTAGCAGGTATCTGTGGAGTTGGATGTCCAGTCCTTTGGGCATATACCAAGGAGTGGTACAACTGGGTTTTGTGGTAGATCTTGTAGCTTTATTAGAATACTTCCCACTGATTTCCAGAGTGGCTACACTAGTTTGCACTCCCACCAACAATGAAGGAGTGTTCTCATTTCCCCACAGCATTTCATTTCAGTGGTTTTCTTAAACAGTGTGATAAAAATGAAATCTCACAGTAGTTTAGTTTTAATTTGCATTTCCCTAGTTGATAAGGATATTGAACATGTTTTAAAGCATTTCTAGCCATTATTTATTCTTTAAGTGTACACTATTCATATCTTTAGCCCTTATATAATTGTGATGTTTATTTTCTTGACCTTTGTATTTTGAAGAATCTGTACAGAATCATTTAAGCTTTATGAGGTATTTTTGTCAACTGTTTGTTGGCCTTAATCCCTGGGGAAATGGAGTCCTATCCAGACAGTTCTTTTCCACATTTATACCTTGTAGGGAACTACCTATGCTTTACTTAAGCAGTTTCATTGTTTTAGGTTTCACTTTCATGTCTTTAATACATATGGGAGTAGCTTTAGTACACGATAATAAATGTTCGTTTAATTTAATTCTTCAACATGTAGGCATCCAGTATTCCCAGCCCATTTGCTGAAGATGCTGTTTTTTCTCTTGTATATATTTTACTGTCTTTTTCAAGTATCAGGTGGCTGTAGTTAGTTACCTGCACTTAGGTTTGGGATTTTCATTCTGTTCCATTGATCTACATGTCTGCATGTTGGCCAGTAACATGCTGTTTTTATTATAGACCTGTAATGCATCTCGAAATCTGGAACAGTAATCCCTCAAGCATCCCCCTTTACCCCCAGGATCATGTTGGTTCTCATGCTTCTAAACCATTATAGTATCTTAAAAAAATTTCTTTAAAGAATGTCATGAGAATTTTTTGGGAATGAATCAAATCTGTACACTGTTTTTGGTATAATCATCTTCACAATATTCGTTTTGCTTATCCAAGCCTATGAGAGGTGTCTTCCATCTTCTTGTGTCCTTCTCATGTTTGCATGAATGTATACTGGATTTTGTAAAAGGTCCCTTCTGTATGTATTAAGATGGTCCTGTAACTTTTTATTCCAGTCCATTTATATGAATTATTATATTTATTGTGTTATATGGGCAAACCCTCCCAGCATCTTCTAGATGAAGCCAACTTGGTTGTCATATATGATTTTTTAAATATAAGCCTGTGTTCTGTTTGCAAGTATTTTATTGAAGAAATTTGAATCTATGTAGTTCAGGTATATTGGTTTATAGTTTGCTTTTTGTCACTGTTCTGTCTTTACATGATTTTGCTGTTAGAGTAATACTGGTCCCTTAGAAGGAGTTTGTAAGTGCTCCTTTTTATTTTTGAAAATTATCATAAGTTGGCTGTAGAATTTTGCAGTGACTTCATCTAAGCATCAGAAGGATTTTTTAAAAATTATTTCAATCTTCTTATTGGCTTAGCATGTTAATTTTCTCTTAGTTTAATTTTGTTGGTTTCCATGAATCTACAAATGTATCCATTTGTTTTAGAGTTTCTAATTTAAGTGTACACACACTCTCTCTCTCTCTCTCTCTCTCTCTCTCTCTCTCTCTCTCTCTCTCTTAATTAAGTATTTCTTTACAGTGTTCTGAATCTCTTTGAAGTCTTTCAGTGCTTCCCTGTTCATCTGTGAGTCTGTTGATCTGTTATCTCTTTCATTTGGTTAATTAGGCCAAAAAATTGCTGATCATGTTTATATTCAGGGAAAAACATCCTTCAGATTCGTTGGTTCTCTGTATTATTTTGTTTCTATCGCACCAATTTCTGCTCCAACTTTCATTATTTCTTACCATCTACTCGATTTCAGTTTGTTTTGTTTTTGTTCATTCAAATGCTTGGGTTGCATCATTAAGCCAATTATTTGTGTTCTTTGCGATCTTTTTAATGAAAGAGTTTAGACCTATATACACATTTACCTTGTGGGACTGTTCAATGTGTATCAGAGATTTTCTTGTGTTGCTTTTTATTTTCATTTAATTCCAAGAGCATTTAAATTTCTTTCTTGATTTCATTCTGAGTGTTGTTTAATCTCTATGAGTTTGTATATGGATAAGCACCGGAAATTCTGGTACTATTCATTTTAAGTTTTGTTCCATGATGGTCAGGTAGGATGCATGGAGTTATTTCGATTTTTCTGACTATGTTAAGGTTTGTTTTGTGTTTCAGGAAACTTCTCTGGGATGTCAAGTGGAATATATATTCTTTTGGTTATTGGGGATGGCTATAAATCTGTTAGGAACGTTGTATGTATAATGTACATTACTTCTGATGTCTCTCTAATTTCTTGACCAGATGACTTCCATGGGGATTCAATAAAAGCTTCAGAAGTTTCAGAGATATCAGAGGGAATCTACCCACAGTCTATGTGGGGATTTAATAAAAGCTCCAAAAGTTCCAGAGCTCTAACCACAGTCAGTCTAGGAGAATCAGAGAGTGGAGATTCAAACCTTTAATCCCAGCACAGGGAGTATCCTGGGAGTGGTGACCTACACCCTTCATCTCAACTGAGCTGAGGTCACTTTAGATTATAGAAGGAATTCCAGGCTCCCAAGCAGGCAGTGGGGGGGGGCATGTCTTAATTTACAAAAAGGGTATTTAAGACGAGGATAGAAACACAGGAGAGGAAGGAAGCCAAGCCAAGGGAAGTGAGGCTGAGAAAGATGGAAGACAGCTGGGTAAGATCTGACTGTGGTGTTTATTCTCTCTTATATCTCCGACTTCTTCAGAGATCTATCCCTGAGTCTCATTTATTCGTGTAACAATTGGCACCCAACGTGGGAGAGAAGCCAGAAGAAGCAGAGGACAACCATGCTGCTCTGAGAAAAGGTACCGAGCCGCATGGCTGAACAGTGGGGATATTGGGGAGTGGCTATTCATATTGTTTGTGGTTTTATGATATGACCTCAGCAGATGAACTTCTTTTACTGTGTATCTAATGTGAGAGTCTAGTCTCCTTCAGGCTGGACCAATGCTGTGTGAGCATATGCAGTAGGGTGGGGAGTGTGGAGATCAATTTCTGCCTCACGTTTCAGGGGTTCTGATACCTCTAACCAAAAAGGAAACAAACTAGAAAGTCACCTGGTCTGTCACCTCTAGAGTCTTGTTAAGGTGCCTTCTGTTTTGACACATAGGAAATGTTTTATAGGGCTGCTGGTCCGGTGTCAAAGATCCATGTGAAGCATCATGAGATTCCCCATTTCTGTTTTAGGTATATAAATGTGTGGTGGCCATCCTGATTGCTTTTAGTGTGTGTGTGTGTGTGTGTGTGTGTGTGTGTGTGTGTGTGTGTGTGTGTGTGCGCGCGCGCACACGCGCGCACTGTGTGTGTGGAAGGGGAGGACCAGGCCTCTCATCAGGGCCGCCTGCCATCTAAGCAGAGTGCTGACAGGAAGGGGTTCCCCCAAATGAGCATCCCCTCTGCTCTGTGTCTGCTCTAAGCAGCCCCTGGGAAGGAGAAAAGTTCCCCTAGGGTGAGCCAGAAGGAAAAAAGGTAATTCCACTCCTCTTTCACAGTTTATGTCTCCTTTTAAACCAATGATCCATGAAATATACTATTCTGTTAAAAAAAAAAAAAAAAAGCAAAACAAACCATCAACAACAAAACATGCCTCTCTGGACTAGGCAGGGGGATCACTGCCAGGCAATGCAGTCTGGACAGAATGGAATTTCCCTTCTGTCTAACACTGACCAAGGAGACTTTAAGCAACTTTGACTAGGTCCTTTTTAAAGGATTAATGACAACTAGTAAAAAGATTTTTTTGGCATCCAGTCTAACGTGCATATTAAAAAAGTTATTAAAGTAAAAAAGTTAAATGTTTAAGTAGGTCCCAGTAGCTCGAGGTGGCAGCTCAAAGAGTGTTTAACAACGGAGAATTGATTGGGATGAGAACTTTTGCCTAAACTGAAAGCCACAGTCAGTCACCTTCTCTGATGATGAGATGCAGGTAGACTTGCAGATACCCAGCAAAATGTTGGTGTCTTACACTATGTCAGAGGAATATCTCCTAGCTGAAAGTTCTGTGTCCAATCAAAAGATACAGTTGGATTGTCTCTTAGACTGATAGCAGAGATTCCTGGGAAAGTGGGCAGATCACTACCAAAACCAAGATCCTATCAGTTCAGCTATGTCTGTCCAGATTAAACAATATCCAATGAGCCCCCTTAACACCTAAGGAGAAATTACAGTCCATATTGGTTGGTTTGAAGAGATAGGCATCCTGGTGCCCTGCCAGTCACCCTGGAACACACCTCTCTCACCTGTGAAGCAACCAGAAACCTCTGATTCTTCTTAGTCTGATTCTTCCAGAGAAACAGGTGAACACTGTCTTGAACCTGAAAGATGCATCCTTTAGCCTCCTAATAGCAGAGGTTGGTCAACCCATCTTTGCTTTTAAATGGACAGACACAGAAGGAGGTTAAAGTGGGCAACATAACGGGACTAGGTTGTCCTAGGATTTAAAGATACTAAATGCAGACTTCCTGCCCTTCTGACAGAGGTGTTGGAGAAAATAGGTTATAAAAGAGCCACTGAGGGACTTCTGCCAGAGTTACAGACTTGAGCTACAAAGTGTTGACTAAATAAGCCCAACTTTATAGAAGGATACTTATCTTGGCTACTACTAGCTGAGGGGAGGCAAAAGGTTTGTGGTCATCCTTCAGATCCCAACTTCAAAGACTAAGAGACAGGTTCCAAAGTTCCTAGGTATAGCCAGATATTTCTGCCTCTGGATACCAGAAATTTTTGGAAATGGCATACCTTCTATACACCAGCACAAAGTGGGGACCCTAAGCCCAGAATCTGGACTGAGATGAAACAAAACACAAAAAGCATTTTAACCCAACTTTGGGGCCGTGGAAATTCCCTGTGACATACCTGTCCAAATGATTGGACCCTGTATCCACAGGATGGCTCACCTGTCTGGGAGATGTGTCAGCTGCTGCTAGTCAAATGAAGGAGCAAACAAACAGAAACAAGGAAACTCTGGGTCAGGATCCTCTACACACAGCATCTCATGGCACGATTGTGGCCCTCCTCCAAGGAGCTCCAGAATACTGGCTGTCTAATGACTCTGTGACTCAGTACCCATGACAGGTTCTACTCCTGGCCCACCCTCCAGTCCAGTTTGAGGAGCCCACCACCATCAATTCAGTTACCCTTTTGCCTCATGTCAGAGATGCTCATCTGTGACTGTCAGGAGATGAAAAATGAAACCAGGTAAGCGGGAGCTGCATCAGTTACATCAATGAAAATGATTTGTGCCAAAGCCAAGTACCTAAGCCCAGAGAGCAAAACTGATTGATTTGACCTATGCTCTCTGATGGGAAAAAGGAAAATCCACCACATGGACTGTCAGCTGATACCAGCCATGTCCACAGTGTGATCTATAAAGAAATAGAGTTTTTCAGTGCTAGAAAAAAAAAAGATATTTAAAAATATTGTCCCTCGTAGAGGCTATTTGTCTTCCCCTGTGAATTTCTGTCCTTTACTGCTGCCTGACAAATAGCCCTAAGTCCAGTGGGGCCCATTGATATCCTAATGATGTACCAGGACCCAGTGCTACCCAAGATCCCACGGTAAAGAAGAAATGGACAGCTCAAACCCACAGGATGATGGAGGTCACCAGAGAGAAAGGTCATTCTTCAAGACACAAGTGGCAGGACTCTGGTGACTGACCTTCACCAGACTTCATTCAGAGTCCACAAAACTTTCTGAGTTGCTCAGACCAAGGTATGTTATGCTTAGAATGGGCGGTCTAGTGCAGGATGTCTCAGCCAGATGCCAGGTTTGTGCTCAAGTGAATCCAAAGCAGAGAGCCCTTACCCAGGAAGGGGTCCAAATGAGAGAACAATATCCTGGCAAGCATTGGGAAAGTTGACCAAGATCCAGCTTGCTGAGGGAGCATAAAAGTACTTGCTAGTTTTTAAAGATACCTTTTCCCTGTGGATAGAAGCATTCCCCTACCCAGTGCTCAAATGGTAGCTAAAAAGCTTCTTCAGGATCTGGTCCCCTGATTTTGCTTCCCTCTAGCAATGGGATCTGGCAATGGCTTGGCTATTATAGCCAAAACCTTTTACTTAATAGCTAAAGCTTTAAAACTTCATTATACATATAGACCTCAGAGTTCTGGCCAGGTTAAAAAAAAAGTAAACAGAACATTAAAAAAAAAAAAACTAACAGTTCAACAAAGGATGGCTAGGCCTCCTTCCTTTGCTTGGCTTTGATCTGTTGCATCCCATAGAGAGAGAGATTTAGCTCTATGAGATGATTTTGGAAGACCTCCCCCACTGCTTCCCAGGCTCAGAAAACACAGCTGGAAGAACTCTCTAACTATTCCTGTCTCAAGTCATTACTGGCACTCCATTTCTTCATACAGGCTATTCATCTGAGAGACCCAGCTGACCTCTGAGTTCTCCACCCGTTTCCCCTTGTTTAAGTCCAGTGATATGATCTGGGTTAAGAGAATAGCCAAAGAGGCAATGAAACTAGCCTGGACTCTCTACACTCCTATGGCAGTGAGGGTATCTGGCATAACAGCATGAATCCACCAAACTCAGGCCAAGAAAGAAGCCACAGATGCTGCTGCAAAATGAACTGTCTCTGAACTATGGTGTCATTGAAATTAAAGTTCCATTGGCCCCAGGTCCTTCCACTCCCTGTCCTCTACCTCCTCCTGAGCTCTGTGTTCTATTCTATAGATATAAATACAGGATCATGGTCCAACCCCCTCTACCCTCAGGCCTGGACTGGATGGAAACTGAGGAAGACAGATATAGAGGAGGTATAGGCTGGTGTGACTACCCATCAGCAACACATTCCATCTTGATGTTTACTCACTGATGCCCACTTTAAGGGTCTGGTTGTATGGAGAAAAGGAAATATATGTAAATTTTTCTTCTGAGATAGAAATACAAACTTTATAGTTCTATGTATATCCTGCAGCTGGGCCCTCTAGTTTCCAGAAACAAATGAGTTTCCATTGTAAAAACTGGGGTTGTAGAACTGAGGCAACCTGAGAAATTCCTTTAAAGAGGTACTGGACTTTGGAAAACAGGGCAAACCTGGAGAGTCAGACTCTATGCCACAGGAAGGGACCGTGGGGATAAAGTTAATCACTCATAACCAAGAATCAGCTGGGATTGCTGGTTATGCTTAGATATCTGTCTCCCCTACTACATAGGACAGAAACTAACCACTGTGTCAGCCCATTGACTAAAGAAACTCATTGTGACTGGGGGCAGCCCAGATTAATGTTAGAGGACTTCCCAGGGGATGAAACTTGTCTAATATCACAAACCTTTAACCTAGAGGCTTCTCCTTAGTCTGATGCCTGCTATTCTGCTTTATGGGTTAATCCATCTGAATAACAGCAATATTACTGTGGGGGTATGTTTCAAGATGGGGCCCCACCACGATGGTTTTACATGGACTCTGACAAAGCCACTAGGCTGACAAACACCAAGCAGAGATCAGATTTGGACTATAAACTGCTCAGGACAATTTCGAGGCAGCTCACTGACATGAACCAGCTTCACAGACTACTATAGCCAGGACTTGAGACAAGCCATGCACTTTCCTGTTATTCAGAGATTGGACAACAAATGATACAGCTACTCATTTCAGGACTTGACAATTAACAAAACTTTTCTTTTCAGGATCCCCTAAAGATACCGTAACCCCAGACAGCAGGAAGTAAATTTAGGAACATGGTGCCCAAATTCGTAAGTGGTGGGGTGGGTGGGTTTTGGTCATTCAATGGGTTATGGGTGATTGTCATTGTTTAGGTTAATTGGTTAAAAATTGTTAATGGTTATGGTTAGAAAAAAAGTTTAAAAAAAGGATTATTAGATTCAAGAATTGTGTTTAAAAGTATAAAGAAAAAGGGGATACAGATATGATATAAGGATAGATTACTGAATCTTCTTTTTAAAGGATTTACTAGCTTTAAATATGTTTTCAGGATCAAACAAATATTTTAGATGAACAGGTCTTATTTAAACACTTCAGAGAGCCATAGAATACAGCATTTAAAATATTTTAAGAACTTAGACTTTTCTGGACAATGAGACAGTTCTGCTCCTGGCCGCACCAATCTACTTCAAGAGAAAAATGGGCATCGAAGAAACTTCATATGGAGATTAGTTTCTATGTAGCAACAGTTAGCCACTGGACAAGAACCTGCTCTTGTACTGACTGCTTGACAGTATGCTGTATAAACTGGGCATGCAGGTTCCCTGGGAAAGTGACCTCTGAACTTGGACAGAGGAAGCTGAGATGGTCCTTCAGGTTCCTGCTTTTCAGAGAAAACTGTCAGATATTCTTCAGGACACAAGGAAAAGCGACTGATGAACTATACCAGAATGGGCAGAGACTCTGGGCCTGTAGGCTGAAGATGGATGCCCCAACTTTATAAAGGAACTTAGGGTGACTGTCCAGGCAGATAGTTGTCATCTCTGTCATTTCTAGATTTTGAAGTTGCTTGCACTTCCTGTTAACTTGGGTAAATATTATTTCCTTCTTGGGTCTCTGAGGTAGTTGAAGATGAGATAGTTATAGTTTTCTAGTGACAGTTTTAGAAAAGAAACTTTGAGGTTAAAGTGTATAAGTTTAAGAGACATCAAAACAATAGCTTTTAGTTAGTAATACAAGTTAGGAAGAAAGTGAATTAGGTATAACTCTTTGGACCCATCAAAATAAGATAATTAATGAAATATTTTCTTTGAATTGTCAGTTTTTAGTGAACTGGACATTACTCATTTATTGTTTGAATATATTGTATATAATTATTGTACCTATTGTATATGGTTTTTCTTATGTTAGCTATAACCTTCTCTTTTTTTGACTCAAAAGGGGATATGTGACCATGTTTCAAATTTAATACAATTTCCAGACAGAGTTTTCTGTGTAACAGACCTGGCTGCTGAAGAACTTGCTTTGAAGACCAGGCTGGCTTTGAACTCACAGAGATTCTCTTGCCTCTGCTTACCAAGTGCTGGGACTAACAGTGTAAGCCATGGCTTCTTCTGCCTGCCCTGTCTTTCTATGCCTGCCTTAAACACTTTCTTCGCTCAGTTAAGGCATAGCACCACCACTGCCTGCCTGGGAGCCTGGAACTCCTTCTGTAAACTAAGATGACCTCAAACTCAGATTTGATTGGATTAAGGGGTAGACCACCAATCCCAGATATTTTCTGTGCTGGGATTAAAGGTGTGAGTTACTACTATCTGATCTCCTAGATTGACTGTGGGTAGATCCCTCTGATATCTCAGATTGTTTTATTAAATTTGAAACATATCCCTACATTTTACTGAGCCTCTGAGACTACTTGGTGGGCAATGTACCAATGGTTTGACTAAATGTGCCTCTTCTGATGCTTTCTAAGATAAGTAGACAGGTTGATCAGAACCTGGAGGTATTTAAACAGCAGTTATATTGCCTTGAAGAAACACAAAACTGGAGAGCCTTAGATTTACTTCTCATGAGATAAAGAATACTTTGGCTTCTGGAGAAACCTGTTGTTTCTACGCTAACTGATCAGGAAAATTAGAGAAAATATTGCCATGTTGAGTAAATAATTGATACCAGTTTCTGTTCTCTTAGTTCCCCTGGCTAACTACTCTGCTATCAGTACTGGCTGGTCCTTTATATATCATTCTGATTAGATTAACAGTGGTACCCTGCATTTTAAACTAAAACAGGATGAGCCCAGGATTTGACTCCTTCAAGAAGACCAGTGGAGAATATAGCTCCAGATATTGATAGGCCCCCAGATCTTAGCAAAACTGATTCCATGATAGAAATGTCATTCAGGTCATAAAACGCAGCATGTGGATACCAGAAGCAGCCAAAAATTAAAAAAAAACCTAACCCATAAAAGTCCATTGTTCTGGAAAAGTCTGTAAATATACTAACCTTGCTTTTGGCTTAGTAGTTCTGCTTCTGGGGAACTGTTCTTGTTAACTGAAGTATGTTGACATAGGACATAATTTTTCTGCTCAAAGGCTCACCCTGAGAAAGGCGCAGGCTACATTGGGACCCTGGACAGCCAGTGTAGTCACTGGCTGCCTAATAAAGACTTTCTATTGGCCTAAACCCATGTGCAGCATTCTCTGGTAGATACTCCACAACTGGCAGCAGAAGTTTCTGAAAGATTTGAATTATGCTGAAGTTAGAAAATCCCCCTTGTTTCATAGGCTCTGTAGTTTAACTGAAATATTGAGGCCATAGGTAACTGTCATAGTGTAGAATAGCATGCATGCAGGTAATCTGTTGGTTTTTTTTTAAAGGTTTGTAAATGGTTTAATCAATCCAGTATTTGTTAATGTGATGGAGAGAGAGAGAGGAGAGAGAGAGAGAGAGAGAGAGAGAGAGAGAGAGAGAGAGAGAGAGAGAGTGAGTAGTGGGATTATGTTACATTGTAAATAATTGTACCACCTCCTGGTTTAATAAAAATATGCTGATTGGGTGAAGGCAGACAGGAAGAGTGGGCAGTGCTACCAGACTACTAAAACTCTGGGAACCTGAAGAGCAGAGCAGAGATGAAAGAGAAGCCAGCAGATGCAGAGGACAACTATGCTGCTCTGAGAAAAGGTACCGAACCACATGGCTAAACAGGAAGAGTCATAGGTTAGTTTAAGAGTAAAGAGTTAGCAAGTTATATGCCTGGGCCCTAGGTCAATCAGCATACAATTAATACAAGTGTCTGTGCATTTCTTTGGGACTGCGGGTCTGGACGACAGGCTGGACAAGCCAGAAACACTCTATTACAAGAGAGAGAGAGAGAGAATTTATGAGTTCTGGAACACTGGGGTTTTGGTTGGCTGGTATTGGAGCCTAGCCTATCTCCTTGACTCTTGGGGAATGTCTCTCACACCAACTTCTTATTCAATCACATCCCTGAAGTTTCTCTCCCTCTGGCTTTGCTTATCTTCTGTTACCACAGGAGGCCATGGAACTGCCAGCTCCACCTCATTTAAAGGATAGGGCCTGAGAGTCACCTCTGCCATCCCAGGCCTCCCCATCAATTATGGGCCCATCTTCATGTTGCCTGTTCATTGTTGTATATTGCAATTAATCTCCATACACAATATTGAGAATTCCCCACACTGCTTTTGGCAGTATTGGTGTGAATTTATAGCTTAGAGAGCCAAACATGGTTATGCCTGAGCCAAAAATTAGTCCATCATTCTCTTCATCAGATTAGGTAGTTCACAGAATTACTCTAACTATGGCATATTCAATACAGCAATAATGGAAATGGCCCTTTCTTACTTTTCTACAACTACATGAAAATTCAGTTGCAACTTAAGGCCTTAAATAGCACCCATTTCTTTTGGGGCTCCACGGGTCCGATGTCTGCCATGGATTACTTGAACTCTCAGGTTAGGTTCCCCAAGGGTGAGGAGGATTGTTACTGGGTTGGAATCTCACCTGAGCCTCTGCAGAAGCATGTGCTTCCAGCCCTTTCATGTGATGGACAGAAATCAGTTCCTTCTTCATGCAGGCATCGTGAAGTCTCTCCTTCAAATCTAGTATTTCCCACATCTGAGGCCAGTCATACCACTGCCCTCCCCTTTTCACTTTCTGTGGTAAGTACACAAAACAAGTACATGGAGGTTAAATAATGAATTATTATACCATCAAAATGTATGCTAGCATAACCTAACACTGGGAAATCAAATGCTCTCAAATTTTTCAAAGAATTTTTCAAGATCTTTATTGTATTTTTATTTATGTGTTTATGTATGTGTTTCTGTGTGCGGATGTGCACATGTGAGTACAGTTGCCTGTGAAGTGCAGAAAGGGATGTCGAATGCCCTGGAGCTGTGGTTAAGGTTATTGTGAACCACCTGACCTGGGTACTGGGATCTGAACTCAGGTCTTCTAGAAGAGCAGCACATGTTGTAACCACTGAGTGATCATGCTGGCTCTCTTCAGTATATTTTTAGCTTAAGCATACCACAATAAATGTTTTCAGTTTTGCTTGCTTTGTTTTCGTCTGCAGCTGTCTTTGATGATTGTGTCATTCTATAAATGTGTTTCAGCAGATACGAAGTTGGTAGTTAAAAGAATTAATTTCTTGTAGCATTTAAAAATGTCTGGTACATCCTTTTTGTGTACATATTTTCCAATGAAAACACATCGTTATTCAAGTTGATACAATATTCTATACACATGCATGATGAATGCTGGCATATACCTTCTCATTTTTCTCTCTAGAAGCTTTATAAGTTTTTGAATTTTAGAAATTTGTGATCTTTTGTATATATTTCTTTTGATTTATCTATTGAAGTATCATTCCACTTCTTGAATCTATATGTATACCTTGCATATATTTTAGATATTTTGATAAATTACTTTTTGAATGTTCAGTTTCCCTTTTTCTTCTGTCTCCTTGAGAGTTATGAGAGATAGGTGTTGTCTCTTAAATTGTCCCATAGGCTGTGACACCCTTTCAATCTGTTTTAGCTCCATTTGTAAGATTGGGCAAATTCTATTCATTGACTGCAAGTTCTGTCTTCTGTCATGTTCATTCTACCAAGTTTTAATTTAACTTCAATTATTATCATTTTTTATTTTTATAATTTAATTTTAGGCTTTCAAGCCTGATGAGCTGTGGTACATCTCCAGGACCCACATGGTGAGAACTGATTCCTACAAGTTGTACTTTTACCTCTACAAGTATACTGTGGCAGGCACACACACACACACACACACACACACACACACACACACCACTAAATAAATAAAGGGAAAGGAAAATTCATTTATTTTAGTGCTTTTTAATAAATTCCATTTATTTGCTTATATTTGTTTTTACTCTTTAAATTTTTTAAGACTTATCTGTTTTTTTAATGTATGGATGTTTTGCCTGTGTGTATGTCTGTGCATTACATATGTGCTTAAGGCCCATAGAGGCCAGACAAAAAGTTTCTGAAACCCTGGAACTGAAGTTACAGACAGTTGTAGCCACCATTTGGGGCTGGGAATTGAATCCAGGTGCTATGGAAGAACACCCAGTGCCCTTAACCTCTGGCCTATCTCTCTAGGCTGTTTTTAATTTTTAAATTTTTTCTTTTAAACATTTTTTATTATTATTATTGGAATATAAACACATCATGGTGCACAGATTTGTTCAGTCTGTAAGGAGAACTTACTGAACTTTATTCTTATGATTAGGACACTTTTTAACAAAGTGGGAGTAAGAATAGAGATAAATAATATTCAGAATGTTTAGAAAGCCACATTGAAACCTATCATTGTATAAACTTCCATGTGTGTGTGTGTGTGTGTGTGTGTGTGTGTGTGTGTGTGTGTGTGTGTGTAATTGTTCTACAGAGGAGGAAGAGAGCCATCTTGCTCTGCAGGGGAATACATGATCTACATGAAGGAGTGGTTAAAGTTCCTTCCAGAAAATACAGACTCTCAAACAAAAGGTCCAGTCCCAGGTATGGGATACTTCCCTTTGAGTTGTTGGTCAGACATGTTCAGTAGACCCCCCAAACAATACATGGCATTGCCATTGCACGTTGTTGACCACCATCATTTGACGGTAAGACTCTGTTATTAAGATGCCACACACTTTGGTCACAGACTGGGAGAGATCAACATGGTAGTGAACTAGAAATCCTTCCATGATGGCCAGCTATCATAATGCTGCAAGTTGCTATGCAGCCTTCCAGGACAGAAAAGATACAAGCAATCTTACCCTGCTATGAAACCTGTGAACTACATTAGCAACCCAATTGGTAAGATATGCCCAATGGTTCAATAGTAGCACAAAAGTCTTGGGGGTAACCAAGAGCTATCTGGTTGGATTTAAAGCTTACTCAACAGGTGGGAACTCGTGCCTGGTATGAGTAAACCTGCCCAAGAACTCATAGGGACCTTAGGGCAGAGCATGCAACTATCATTTTGCTAAGCCGATACACTTTCTAACTGCCTTCTAAATACTTACCTTTATAGCCATAGCTCAGTCTTGCTCACACTCCTCACTAGAGAAGCTTCTTTTTGCAGCAGTTAATATAAAGAACCACCGATCCTCAAAATGCAGAGGATAAGCGACTGAAATGCTCATCCTCAAATGGTACATTGGTATTGCAATCTCTTCCCCCAAGGATCAGGAATAATGTGAAAGAGTTGAAAGAAAGATTATCAGAGTCAGCTGTTAGGGAAGAAAGCTATAAACCTGTCTTTTGGACACTATAGGAAGTTGCACTCTTGAGTTCTCAACATCTATGGTTATGGAACAAGATCTACAGAAGATTAAACTACCCAATATTCCACCATGAGCAGGGTGAGGATGGTTCATAAGGTCACACTCCTAGTTGAGAAACTGCAATCATTGGCTTCCAGGAAAGAGAAACTCAGTTTTACTCAGAGGCAGTGCCCTGATCAGTTGATACTGCTACAGTGGAGAGCCTTGCATGCAGGTAACTAACTGGACTCCCTAGAATTTTTGCATGTATGTTTATCTGTGTCTGTGGGTGTATCTGTGTCTGTGGGTGTTTGCATAAGTTGGGAGGGAAGTTGGAAAGGGTATAGGATCAGGGGATACAGGGGAGAGAAAGAGGTGGATTTGATGAAAATAAAGTGGAATCATATGTTCATTAAAAAGTAAAATTTAACTTGATGAACATTATGAAGACACATATACATGTATGTCTCTTGCCATGTGATTCTGTCCATCCTTGGGAATTTGTGAGAAGCAAAACAGTAATAACCAGATGTGACATTTCTGTCTTGACTCAGAAATATCAATCAAAATAAATTTACTTCCTTTATAACTTTTTAAGCTTGTGGTATCATGTTATTAGCAACAGAAAAGAGGTTAAGACTGAACAAAATTCAGATTACTTATGGTAAATTGTATCAGTTCATGTCGCCACGCTCTCCAACCATTTTCAAAACTGCTTAAGAGTTACACTGATGTTCCCCAAGAGTATGCATACATACTCATCTTTTACATACCCTCTTAATAATGATATTTCTTCTTGGTTGATAATGTAGCCTCCATAAACAAAAATTTTGATGGAGAGCCATGTTCCTCTGCAGGGGAATGCAAAAAGTAATTCAGCAAGGAGCATGTATAAACCATGATCTTCATCCCTGAAGAGCCTGCTTACATTATTTTGACTTACTAAATGATGATTTTATTTGATGGCCAGCAGGCACTTTCAGTTACTGCTTGTTGGCTACCATGACCCTTGAGCTGAGAGTTTTCATACTGCATTTGCTGAGCTGTATGTAATGAAGCCAACTATACATTTAGCAAACTAAGTTCAGAATTTAAGAACTTTCTATCCGTGATGGGAATGGCATCACTCCCTTTAAAGTGGCTCTGTAACAATTGTATTGGCCTAGACTTACCTGTGTTTTAAAATGAATCATGTGTCTGGATTCTCTCATAAATTCTGGATGCTGCTATGCTTGAGGGAATGATCCTGGTCCTATGACATTTTAGTTGTGCATATCAACTAGCCATTGACCATACCCCCTTCCCCCCCACACACACTATAGGCTGTTCAGGGGAAATCTTTATATCCTGTGTTAGATCAGCCTGTTTGAACAGTAATTCGTGAAAGTGAAACAACAGTTGTTAATGGAGAGGGGGACATTTATAAAAGCAAGTAACTTACTAGAACCATTCAAAAAGCCTTTGCTGCAGCCACTCCCTTATGCCTCTGTTACTATGATCTGCTTTATAAAGTCATAAAGGAAAACATCAAGACAACACCATGGTACAAAAAAGATAAAAATGAAATCTAATGTATGTCTAGAACTCTCAACCCCTAGACTTATGGGAGAAGCACTGCCAGGGGGTGTAGCTATAGCTAAGTTAGCATGAGGTTTTCTAAAGGAAGAAAATTTGAAAGATAAACAGGGTAAAAATGACTCCCCTTTCTTAAAGATAGAGAGGATGGGAAGGAGAAAAGGGGAGGAAAGGGAGGGAGATAGAAGAAAAAGCAAATGGATACAGGCATTAAAATATTAGAAGCGTGTTCATAATTTGACATTGGAAAATCAATATGCATTAAGTATAATAAAAAGATAAATGGGTTCTGTTAATGTCCGTGTCTCTACAACATAGATCCTTTATACATTTAACATCTAACACCTGCTGAATTGCACAAACTGGCAAGTCAGTGTGCCTTCATTAGTATGGAGACTCAAGTTACATGAGAATCCCTCTATATTTAAAGATGTATATGCTATATCTTTTGGAAGGTTGCTGAACAAAAATTAGAAAAACAGATTGCATTATTATCATCAAAGCTTTATTTAATTACCATATAGTTTAATTTCCATGTCACCCATTTATTTCAATGCCACCCATTCTTTGTGAATGCTATGGACCAGTGAAAAGCAAGTTGACATGAAGTTGTCTTTGACATTAATAATCTGGTATAAAAATGTGGGAGCTCACAAATCTTTGTGTTTATGTGTATGTTAAAATGGGACCCTCATGGGCTGAGATATATTTTAGATAGAAGATGGCTATTATGACTGCTTCCTTATATAGCACTGCATTCTGACCATTCAGTAAATTTAAAGTAAGTGAATGGCACTTCGTGGTGGATTGGAACAAATCTTAAGGCCCTCATAAAGAAAACCATTCAAATAATTGACTTAGTATAACCAGCAGCTGGTTCATATTTTGTTGTTAAAGGTCTAACCATCTGTTCAGCACTTACTTTAACAGTGTCTCAACTCATTTTCTTTCAACTTCAAAGGCAAACAATACACATTTCTCTGACCATTCACAGAAAATCTCAACAACCGTGCTTTATCCAGGTATTTGTGCATGTATGCTTGTAAAAAGTAAAATGTGTCTATGTGTATAACACACATAGGTATGCATATCTGCATCTATACTACATATATGTACCTTTATATACACATACATATATATGTATGTATATGTATATATGTATTCCTCTGGGTATTATATATATATAAAAATCTCCAGGACAGGTTAGGTCAAAACTTTTTTCTCATTTTTAAAAATATTTAAAATTTCCTTTGAGATCATGATGTATTTGTTTCATTTCCCTTCCTTCCCTCCCTCCATCAAATCTCTCCTCTCAGAGCTCAAGGAACCCTTGGAAGAGGAGTCAGAAGAATTACAGGAGACAGAGTAGATGGAGGACACCAGGAGGACAAGGCCTCTGAATCAACTGAACAAAGATCATGTGAACTCACAGGGAATGAAGCAGCAAGCGAAGGCCTTGCACCAGTCTGCACCAGGTCCTCAGTGTATGTATGGATTATGGCTTCCAGTTTAGTGTTTTCTTGGGGCTCCTGACTCTGAGAAGGAGGGAGTCTCAGATTCGTATGCCTACTCTTGGGGCTATGTTTCTAATGTTGGGTTGCCATGTAAGTGTCAATTCAATGCTTTGGATTTACCTTATTATATTTTATGTCATCTTTGGTTGCCATATCTTAGAAGCCTGTTCTTTTCTAGTAAGAGGCAAAAAGAGAGTAGATCTAGAGGGAGAAGAAGTGAGGAGGAGCTGGGAGGAGCAGTGTGGAAGGGGAAACTATAACCCAGATATATTGTATGAGGAAAGAATCTATTTTTGATAAACAAAAAATTGATATTGTAGTATAATTATTAGTTTATTTCCCCTTTCATCCCTCCAAACTCTTGCGTGCATTCCTCCTTTGAAATTCATGTCCTCTTTTTTTTTGTTTTTATATATAGCATTTCAGGAAATAGGGAGCAAAATAAAGGAGATGCCATAACTCTTAACAAATTTATAAGATTGAAATAATGTCAGTTGCTTTTCTTACCACAGTGATAGAACAATAGAGACCAGCACTGGGAAAATTTGGAAATTCACAAAAACATTGAAATGAAGCAACCTACACCTTAACAACTGACGGTTCAAATGAGAAATTAAAAAGAAATCTGAAAGGATCTTTCTGAAAAGGTGAAAAATACAGCATATAAAATGGGATGCGATAAAACCAGCTTTAAAGGGGAAGTGCATGGTAATAAAAGCCTACAGAAGGAAAGGAGGATTTACATCTCCAGAAACTAGAAAAATGTGAACAATGCAAAGCCTAAAGTCATGAGAATGGAGATAAAGTGAAAAATAGAAAAACAATGGAAATTAGTCAATGTTTGGCTATCCTAAAAAAGGCAAGATAAAGAGGTGGGGTGCCCCCTGGCCAAATATGATAGCATAAAAATGTAATTTTATCACTCAGGAAATTGAAGCAGAGAGACTGTGAGTTCGAAGCTACATAACATAAATTTTGTTTCGAATTCCACCTAAAAGAGAATAAAGACTCAAGAAAAGTAAAGTATAAATAGGAAAAAGACATTGGAAATGGCAAGGGAATAAATACAAAAGATAGAGCAACAAAACAAATATGAAAGCATAGAATAAAATGCATAAATTACTCGAATCATACAATATTTCATGAAAAATAATGAATAGTTATACAAAATTCTTACCATGGCCATCTGAATTAAATACCATATGTAAGAAGGTGCTTTGGCAAGTACAAACATGTGCAGGCCAAAGATTTACTTCAAATGGCTTTCTTCAGTCATTCTTTACCTACTTCCTTGTTTGAAATAGGTTTGTTCTTAAAGATGGAGCTCATCTATGAGACTAGCCTACCTGGATAGCATGCTCTAGAGATCTTCCTGTCTCTCCTTCCACAGCTGAAACTACAGGAACACCCTCCTGTGCCTGCTTATTTATATTGGTGCTAGGGGTCCTAACTCAGGTCCCAGCTGACCTATCTCGTAATTCTCTCTTACATTTTGATAACAAAAACTCGAAGCTTTTCTACTAAGATCGGGAGCCAGTTAAGGCTAGTCACTCTAACTTTGTTAGTAATTCAACATTTTACTAGAAATGGTAGCCAGTGCAATAAAGTGAAAGAAATCCATCAATTGCATAAAATTTGAAAGGTAAGGAGAATATAACATGTACTTGGAGATGATATGATTATGTGCCTGTAAAGCTGTATGTTATTAATAGTAATTCAAATAATAAAAGAATACTTAGAGGAACAGGCAATAAAATCAACATAAAAATCTGGTCATTAACCTACACAAAAAATAACTAATTATAGAATAAAATGATAACAAAACCCAATTTCCAAGAGCACGGAAGGACATACAGATATACATTACAGAGTTGTGCCTATAATTAACATATTGTGGGCTTGGAGATGTAGCTACATGTTAAAGCACTTGCCTGGTATGCACAAGACCCTGAGCTCACCCTCCAGTACTTCTAAAATGATGTTAAGGGTGAACCAATAAGCTGGCCGTTATAGCTCACACTGTGATCTTAGCATGTGGGAGGCTGAACCATGAAGGTTGTTGCCATTAGTTTTAGTCTAACTTGGACTACCTAGTGGGTTCCAGACTAGCCTGCCTAAACAGTAAGATTCTATCTAAAAAGTAAAATAAAATAAAAATAAAGCTACTTAACCTAAAAAAAACAAAGAAGTAGAGTTTCCAATGTGCAAATTTTATGAGGGAATAATTTTTTTAAAGGCACCAACACATTTAGCATACTTTGTGTGTGTATGTGTGTGTGTGTGTGTGTGTGTGTGTGTGTGTGTGTGTGTGTCTGCAAGCATGTGTGCTAGTGCAGACAACATATGGAGTTTAGAGGACAACTTTTGAGAGCCAGTGCTCTCTCTTCCACCACATGGACCCAGGGATCAAGCTTAGGCTCAAACACCTTCACTCACTAAGGCATTTTTCCTGCTCCACAGATGGATATATAAGCAAATGGAAAGACACTTCTAACTTTAGGTAAAAATGTTCAATATCTTTAAAATGTCAAACCTCCCCAAGTAAAACTTTAAATTTAAAGCAATACCAATAAAAATACCAACACACTTCTTTTATAGTTTCAATTAAAATTTAAATGGATGGAAATAGACAAATACCAGTTTTATATGAAAAAAATAGGCATTCAAGAATCTCCATGGAAACATGAAAATGAGAAAGGCAACAAGGGCTTATTAATCCTAGCAGATATAAATACAGATTACAGAGCCTCTATGATTAAAATAATATAATATGGCTTAAAACTACCTATAAGAATAGATTAGAACAAACAGGAATAACTCTAAATACATTATACATGATAAAAATATCAACTTATTACATTGGAGCAAAAATAAACTTTTACATCTGGATTGGTGGCATATACCATAATGTCATCACTTAATGAACTGAGGCAGGAGGATTCCAAATTCAAGACTGAGCTTCATATTAAATGAAAATATAAATGAAATAAATATAAAAACAAGTAAGCTTTCAAGAAAAATGGTGGCTGGACAGCTACATAGGTATTTGTGCACAAAAAATTAAAGACACTTTATATCTTACAATAATGTTAAACAATCATGGATCTAAATGTAAATAGCTATATACAAATTACAAAAGCTAGTGGATTTTCCTTTAAACTGATACAGAAAAGAGTTTTAAATTATCAGTCAAGAACCAAATACAATGGGAAGAAAAATAAAAGATTGAGAACTGTGACTGCATAGCTCTTGCAAGAACCACAATTTCTTCATGGTGAAAACAGGAGAGCAGCATAAACAAGAGAAAAATACAAAATACAGTGACATGTGCTGGAGAGAGGGCTCAGAGGTGAAAAGCACTGGCTGCCTTTCCAAAAGACCTCAGTTCAGTTCCCAGCAACCACATGCTGGCTTCCGAATGTCTGTAACTCCAGTCCCATGAGGTCCAATACCCTCTTCTGGCCTTTGCGGGCACCAAGTACACACGTGGTATACAGATATACATATAGGCAAAGCACCTGCACCCAAAGCATAAATAAATACATACATAAATTTTTTTAAAGTAAAAACTGGAAGACAAGCTGGAAGAAACCATTTCCAGCATAAATAATTCACAAGAAGGTACTATTTTTTAATATATAAAGAGAATTTAAGGGCAGAAGTTTTTTTTTTTTTTGCTTCAGAAATCACACTACTTCTGTTTTGCTTTTAAAAATCAACAGTAAGATATAAGACTCTGTCCTTGTCAAATGAAAACAGCACTTGGGGCCAGAGAGACAGCTTGGCAGTTAAAACAGCTCTGGTTATTACCCCTCCAGAGTTTACTTCCCAGCATCTACATGGCAGTTTTCAACTGCCTAGATTACCCAGGTCCTGGCAATACAATGCCTTCTTCTCACCTACACAGGCTCCCACACTCACAGGCAAATGCACACACACACGCACATGCACACTTGCACTCACATGGACACACACACACACACACACACACACACACACACACACACACGCAAGCACATGAAATTTTACAAAATAAAAAGAAACTATAAGAGACCATTTAAAAACAGAACTAGAATACTCTGTTTAACTCTAATAGGGAATTCTATAGTGTAGCTAAGTTTAATGAACTATTTTGATTTTAATGGCACTTATGATTTCTCATATATGCATATATTAACACAGTATGAATCTATTACCATTGAATGCTTTGGAAGAAAAGAAAGAATAAACCATAGCCCCTGACATGCACATATTTTAATAGATCTGGCATTTTATTTATTATTTATCTATTTACCTATCTACTTATAGACCAGGCAGTAGTGGTGGCACACCATTAATCCCAGCACTTGAGAAGCAGAGGCAGGTGGATCTCTGAGATGGAGGCCATCCTGGTCTACAGGGTGAGTACCAGGACAGCCAGGGCTGTTGCACAGAAAAACCCTGTCTCAAAAAACAAAAATTAAAACAAAAACCACAAACAAACAGAAAGGACAAATGACTCTGCCTTCTGATATTCCAGACTATTTTTATTAAATATACAATATATCACCACTTTATCATCTATTCTTCCTTCCTCTTTTTTTTTCTTCTCCCCACTCACTTCAGACTTTCCTCTGTGTTTCTGGTGGTCCTATCCCACTCACTCCCTAGTCAGATGACTCTTGAACTATCATGTTACTGAAACATCTTCTCTCAATTGTAGCGACCTCCAGCAGATATTTATCAGGCCTCATCTCAGCTTCATTAAATCTCAGAAACAACTGACATTTAATGACAGTTGCTACCCAGTTAATTTATTATTTTTAGGCCACTATTTGGCAGTATTCCTTGAGAAAAAGTGAGTCATCCCTTCTTATCAATTCTACACCCACATATCAAATTGACTTCTAGACTTTTTCTCCTGGAAATCTTTGATGCACCATAAATTCCATGAGAATATAAGTGAAGACATCTTTCACATATCAATTTTCTCCTCTCCCTCTCTGTATTAGCTAGTTCCCAGTGATGACCTACCATGAGTGATGCCGGTTCATTTTCACACCTTATATAGCCACTTCCTATAGTGAATATTGGGCTGTCTCTGTGATCATATTATACAGTGGAGATAATGTTGAATAGTTTCTAAGTGAATCACTTAAGAAATCCTGGGAGCCTCCCATTTCATACTATGGGAATGCTAGTTGCCTTTTAGGAAGTTCAAGAATCCCATTGTATAGTCTGTGTGGAAAATTCACTTGGCAAGGGACAGGCTTTGAGACTATATGGAAAAAGAAACTGAGGAAGTTTCAATTGAGTCTGGCTTTCCAGGTTCCCCTTTCTCAGGACCCTAAAATTTGGCATAAGGTCTCATACTTTGCTGACTATCACATGATGTGAAAATTTGTTCCTGATTTATTCTGATTCGTTTACTAAAAAGCGGAATGACCAATAGCTAGGCATGAGAGAATAGATGAAACTTCTGGGCAGAGATAGGAACTCTGCGAATAAGAGAAACAGATTTCTCCAGCAAGACACAGAGGGAGGTAGACATACATTATGGAAGAAAGGCAGTAAGCCATGTGACAGAATGTATATGAATATGAATGGGTTAATTTAAGTTATAAGTGCTAGTTGTGAACAAGCCTAAGCTAAGGTCAAGATTTTGTAATGAATAAAATGTCTCCATTTCATTATTTGGAATCTGGAAGTCCCCCCCCCCCAAATCCAACAAGAGTTACTGGCAACAGACTAGTTAAGTCTTTGGATTATAATATCAAGTGAAATAGAAGAATAAACAGAGATATAGCAGACAATAAAATGATGGATGACCAGGTATAGGGGTGCACACCTTTTTAAACATAATTTCTTTAACCATTCTTTGGGAATTTTACATCATATCCCCTAATTCCACTTATCTCCAGTCCCTTGATATCCTCCCCTTACTCAATCATGCAGTGCCCCCCCAAAGAAAATTTTTAAAAAATCAAACCAAACCAAAACAAGCAAACAAACACACAAAAAAAAAAAAAAACAAAGAAAAAAAATAAGAAAAGGCCTTCACTCCTCCAGCTTTCCTGCCGCTCTAAAACCTCATCATTCACCCTGATGGCATTGGGAGCAAATATTGACTGCAATGAGTCACTGGTCTGGATCAGGGCCTCTGGTTTCTGATACACTATCATCACTGGATCCTCACCGAAACTCCTCTGGGATAGCCCAAGGCATTCCTGAGTCATGGAAATACATTGGACCAGTCCTGTCATAAGCTCCAGCAGGCCCTACATGTGGTGGATGTTGGGGGGTGCCGACCCAAAGCTCATCTGTGGGCCTAGGTGGTAGTTGAACTGGCCAGTTCAGACCACTGCGGCCTCCCCCTCAGGAGAGGAGGCAGAGCCACCTCCTCTATGCCCAGGTCATCAGGATCAGTTCTCTCTCACCCATGGTTAGGGGTGGGGCCGGCCATTTCTCCCTAGTTCAAGGGCCAGCTCTCCCTAAGGGTTTGTGCAGTACTCTTGCTGCAGTGTCCAGGGAGTGGCAGGGCCAGCTTTCCCAAGGCCAGCGAATGGTGAAGCCACTTCAGCATGGCCCTTTGATTTCATCACACATGATCCCTATGCCCCCTGTGGTGACACAGGCCATGGACATGAACACAGACCCCAGCTACATTTGGACCATGAACCCAGACATGGCCCTAGGCAACAGCTCGGGCCTGGATAACATCCTGGCTCTAGGTGGCCACACATGCCTCTCAGATCAGGATGGCTCTGGTGGAAGCATAGGTCCCAGATATCATCAAGGTCACAGGTTACAGCCCCAACCCTGAGCTTCCATGTGACCTTTGACAGCAACATAGGCCTCCAACTTCAACACAGACCCCAGCTGCTGTAGGACCATGGACCCAGACATGGTCTTCAGCAGCAGCCAGGGCCTGGATGTCACCATGGCACTGAGTAGTAGTATGTGCCACCCAGATCATCATGACCCCAGTGGCAGCACAATCCTAAGATACCGACACAATACCAGGCAGCAGCCCAGAACCCAGGAATCAGCATGGCCTCAGGTGCCAACAGGAGCCACAAACATCAACACAGACCCTCGTTGCAATATTGTCATGGACCCAGACAGGGTCCCAGCAGCAGCCGTGGCTGGGACATCATCATGGCTCTGGGTAGAAGTATGTGTCACTCATGGGCAGTGTATGAAGCCTGTTGTACTTGGACAAGAATTTATTCCTGGTGTATGAACTGGCTTCTCAGAGCCCTTGCCCTGCAGAGGAATATCTTTCTCAACCTTGATACTGGGTGAAGGACTCAGTCCTACCTCAACTGGATATGCCAGACCACATTGACTCACCTTGAGATTCCTGGCCCTCTTAGGGGAGTTAATAGGAGGTTGGAGTTGAGAGATGCTGGAGGAGAACTGGGAGAAGGGGCAGGAAGAGAAGCAGTGGTGGGTATGGAAAAATGGTTTAATTAAAAAAAAAAAAAGGAAGTATGTGAATCTCAGCTCTGTATAGCCCTGGATGTAACATGGTACTTGGGCACCAACATGGTCCCAGGTGGCTAATCAGACCCCAGGCAACAACTCGGCCTAAGGTTTCAACAGGAGCCACACATATTTATTGAGACCCTGGCTGCTGTAGGACTGCAGATACAGACTTGGCACTCAACAGCAGCCTGGGCCTGTATGACACCATGCTAGCAGGTGGCAGCACAGGCCACCCAGATCATCATGGCTCCAGTGTCAGCTCTTTGACACATACCTGGCCACAGGTGGCAGCTAAGTCACTAGGTATCCTTGTGGCCTTTGGTGGCAAAATGGGAAATGAATGTCCACATATACTTTGGGTGTGGTAGGACCATGGACCCAGATGTGGCCCCTGCCAGTTACCTAGGCTTGTATGTCACCATGGCCCCAAGTCGCAAGCAGGCCTCCCACATCAGCCTACGCCTCACCACCTTCATTTCTTCCTTTCTGCCTCTTTTCACAGCACATGGACCATTCTGTTTCTCTTTCTTCCCATTTCTCCACCACATATTTGCTTATCATAATGGAACCCACCTGTGCACACTTCCTGCTGTCTGGGGGTGATAGCATCTTTAGGGATCCTGAAAAAGAAAAAAAAAATGTTTTATTAACTGTGAAGTCCTGAAATAAGTAGCTGTGTCATTTGTTGTCCAGTCTCTGCATAACAAGAAAGTGCACGGCTTGTCTCAAGTCCTGGCTATAGTAGTCTGTGAAGCTGGTTCATCTCATCGAGCTGCTACAAAATTGTCCTGAGCCATTTGTAGTCCAAATCTGATCTTTGATTGGTGTTTGTCAGCCTAGTGGCTTTGTCAGAGTTCATGTGAAACCATCATTGTGGGGCCCCATCCTCCTTTTGGATACTTCAAGTTCGTAATTAGGCCTTTTCATGGATCACTACAGAAAACTGATAAGAAACCAGAAACCAACATAATGTACAGGAACCTAAACATATAACAATTTATTGAGCATAGGATTAGTAACAATAGAACAGTCCCTTATTTTTTGTTGTTCTTCTGTCCCATATCAGGTGGCTCTTCTGATATGATACAGATATTTTTTTTTTATTTTCCTTTAACAAGTAGGCTTGAGTTTAGAGGAGAGAGCCACATCCCAACTCTAAAACCAGCTTTAAATTATATATAAACTGGGACTTCAATTTATAAAAAAAAAAAAATTGTAGAGGTTTAGCAATGAGATCTTACCCTATGAAGTATATAGGTACCAATAGTTACCATATTCTTTTGCTTGTAAGATTTCCTGGATAGCCTTCCTTTTGCTTTAGATGTCTAGATGTCCAAGATCTTTTCACTTCTTGAAGATGGGTATTCCCAGTTTTCTGTAAAAACAAAAACAGAAACCAGCCCCCACCCTTTGTTTTTTCTTACAACTTAAAGAATTGTAATATGGGTGGATGAGTTATTAATTCTTAGTTTTATGAAGTTTCTCTGGTTCGAATGGAACCAGATAGTAATTTTGATGGTATCCATAACTTTTCTTCACTTATGGAAAAAAAAGCGAAACCCCTTCCCCAACATAGCACATACCCTGGCTTCCATTCAGAGGTTAGTACATCTTTGAAGTAAGCAGGATGATTTAGTTCAGCTGCTTTTTCTATACTCCAATGCCTTTCAGCAGCTGTTGTTCCTTTCTCATTAGCATAGAGAAAATTCAAAGTTAATAAAGCACTGTGTAATCTATCTCTGGGGGTCTTTGTTATTCCTTTCTGTTTATTTAGCATATCCTTTAGAGTTCGATTTCATCTCTATGACTGCTTGCCTTGTAGGATTGTGTGGTATTCCTGTAATATGCTTTATATTATAATAAGCAAAAAATTGTTTCATTTTACTAGAGACATATGCCGGAGCATTGTCAGTCTTAATTTGTACAGGTATTCCCATTATAGCCATAATTTCTAGCAAATATGTGATTACAGAATCACCCTTTTCTGAAATCAAAGCAGTTGCCCATTGAAATCCTGAAAATGTATCTATTGTATGATGGACATATCTTAATTTCCCAAATTCTGTAAAATGAAATACATCCATCTGCCAGATTTCATTTCTACGTATACCTTTAGGATTACTTCCTGCTGGCAATGGAATTTGGTTATAGAAAGAACAGGTGGGACACCTTTCTTTACAATTTTTTTTACAATTTCTTTGGCTTGTTGCCAAGTGATAGATAAATCTTTTTTTTAATCCTTTGCTATTGGCATGATGTTTTTATGAAATTATGAGGCCTCTAGTACATTTCCTATTAATAATTTATCAATTTCATCATTACCTGTACTAAAGGACCTGGCAGACCCATATAGGATCGAATGTGTGTTATATAGAAGGGATGATTTCTAGTCCTGATTATTTCTTGTAACTGAATAAATAATGAAGTTAATTCTGATTCATCAGCAGTTTCAATGTGTAGAACAATTCTTTCTACATACTGAGAGTTAGTGACTATGTTAAGAGGTTCAGTGAAGTCCATTAATACCATCACTATAGCATATAATTCTGACTTTTAACAGAATTATAAGGGCTTTGAGCCACTTTACTTATATGTTCTGATTTGTAACCTGGCTTTTCTGATTTGTTTGCATCAGTATAAAATGTAGGGGCTCCAGAAATTGGTTTATCTCATACAATATGAGGAGAATCCAATTAGTTTCCTTTAGAAATTCAATTATTTTGCTTTGAGGATATTTGTTGTTAAAAGCTCCCAAAAAATTACTGCAGGCTCTTTGCCAAGGCTCACTTTCTACCCACAATTGGCCAATTTCTTCATTAGTTAAAGGTACAACAATTTCTGCTGGGTCCACTCCTGTCAATTGACACAGTCTTAATTTTCCTTTAAAAATAAGTTCGGAAATATTTTCCACATATGACTTTAACTTCTTACTCGGTTAATGTGGAAGAAATATCCATTCCATTTGCATTAAAATGCCTGTAGAAGAATGCTTAGAGGGCAAGATAACTAGAATGCAATTAAGGTCTACATGATCCATATGTGCCTCCTGCAATTTCTTTTCCATTAAAGCCAATTCTTTCTCAGCTTCAGGTGACAATTCTCTTGGACTATTTAAGTCCTTGTCACCATTTAATGTTTTGAACAGATTATCTAGTTCATCATTTTTAATTCCAATTAGTGGGTTATAAGTTGGCAATGTCTCCTAGTAGTCTTTGAAAATCATTAAGTATCTTCAATCTATCTCTCCTGATTTGTACCTTTTGGGATTTAATTTTTTGTTGGCCTATTTATAGCCTAAATAATTAATGGAATCCCCTGTTTGTATTTTTTCTGGAGCAATCTGTAGTCCCCAAGCAGACAAAATTATTTTCACTTCTTCAAACATTTTTTATAAGTTATCAACATTTGAATCAGCCAACAAGATGTCATCCATATAATGATAAATTATAGATTGTGGGAATTTGTTACATATTTGTTCTATTGGCTTTTGTACAAAATACTGGCAAAGAGTAGGGCTATTCAGCATTCCTTGAGGGAGGACCCTCTACTGGAATTTCTTTACAGGCTGAGAATTATTATAAGTGGGCACTATAAAGGCGAATTTTTCTTTGCCTTGTTCTTGTAAAGGTATTGTAAGAAAGCAGTCTTTTAAATCAATAACTATAATAGAAAATTCTTTAGGTAATAAAGAAGGCAAAGGAATCCCAGATTGTGGAGACCCCATTGGCTGGATCACCTTGTTTATCACCCTTAGGTCTGTTACCATTCTCCATTTTCCACATTTCTTCTTAATAACAAATACAGGAGAATTCCAAGGGCTGGTTGATTTTTCTATATGCTGAGCATTTAACTGCTCCTGTACCAGCTGCTCTAAGGCCTGCTATTTCTCTTTTGTTAGAGGCCATTGATGAACCCATATAGGCTTCTCTGTTAGCCATTTTAGAGGTAGTGCTATGGGTGTTTTTGAAAGATCAGAAGCTGTTTTGCCTTGTTTCTCTATAACCTGAATGGTCTGTGACCGTTTCTCATAATACCTTCTGATATTTCTTCTGGAACCATGTGCTGATTTATGGCTTATTTCTGTATTTGGAGGAATATTAATCTGTGTGTTCCACTGTTGTAGTAAATCTCGTCCCCATAAATTTATAGCAATATGAGCCACATATGGCTTTAATATTCCATTCTGTCCTTCTGGTCCTATATACTCAAGCCATCTTGCACTTTGTTTTACCTGGGATAGTGACCCAATACCCCAAAACTGAACATTTACCTCCTGAAGGGGCCAATTTGGATGCCATGACTCTGGTGAAATTATGGATACATCTGTGCTCATGTCCAATACGACTTCAATAATAACATCATTTATTTGTACTTTTAATTTTGGCCTTTGTTCATTGATAGAAGTTTGCCAAAATATTCACTTTATAATTTTTCCTGAATTTTTTTCTTTTTCTGTCAATTTTATATCATTCCATGTAATATGTCTTTTTAAAATAGATTTTAACCTTTTTAATTGTTCTGGGAACGTGTTTCCTCCACAATGGTAGGGTAAGACTGGATTGGATTTGTTATGGGGGCTTTTGAAAGTTCCTTGGGGCGTTTCCCAAGGGCAGAAAGTTACCTTGTCTGTCCCTTGTTGATCTGCACTCATTAGTCCAATGTCTTCCTTTTCCACACCTTCCAGAAGGGGGGTGTGTTCTCTTGGGATTATTCCTACCAAAAGCATTGTTTCTGGGAACACCTTGTTTACAATCTCTTTTTATGTGACCTTCCCTTCTACAATTATAACATTTGACATTTTGATTTTTTCTTATACCTCTTGAAATAAGCTCTCCTACTCAGTTATCATCACTGTCTTAAGACTCCATATTAATTGTCTCATGAATCCAATCCTCCAAAGGGGCTGACCTTGCTTTTAAAGGTCTAAGTATTTTTCTACATTGTGCACCTGGCCTCTGAGTCCGGTACCATTCTGTTTACTGCTGCAGTTAATCTGTGCCAAAAGTCTGTAAAAGTTTCTTTGGGGCTTTGAATTACTTTAGTGAATGATTCAGTTTTCTTTCCTATTTCTTCAATCTGGTCCCAGGCATTTAAAGCTGCCATGCAACATAAATCCAGAATATGTTCACTGTATAATGACTACCTGTCAATATCAGCATAATCTCCCTCCCCAAGAAGTTGATCTTGGGAGACTTCTATGCCTCTGGCCCTGTTTCTTTGTTCTATTGTTTTAGCCTCCTCTCTCCACCATGATTTCCATTGCATGAGTGGTTCTGCCTCTAGCACAGTTGTAACCATATCTAACCAATCTTTAGGGGTGACCCGGTTACAGCATGACCAGGAGTTCAGCATTTGTTTATCCCATATGATACAATTGCTTCCTTTACTCTCCATAATTCTAAAATTTGTACTGGAGTCCAGCTAGCTTTTCTTTTATCTCTATCATCCTTTGCTTTTTTAAAGGTTACTGGGTTTATTAATGTTGCCTATTTTTGTCTAATTTTAGATGACCTTGCTGAAATTGGTTCTTCATATTCCTCAGTTTGAATTTGAGCATCTTTATGTTCTCTCTCAACAGGCTATTTAAAGACCTTTTTCTTTGGAGTTATATTAGTCGACTTTTTCTGTGATATCAAACAAAAATATTCATAGTAAACAGTATGATAAACATTATGATATTTCCATCTACCTTATCTATGTTTTCCTTCGCTGGTTTTAATATCAAATTGTCTAATGAGAGGTTACAGTATGACCAATCACCCTCCATTGCTTTAAACAAATTCCCTCTTTTTTTTAAAAAAAAAAAATTGATTTACTTACCGATTGTTGTCTGTTGATGATTCAATTGATTGTGAAGTGGGGCAGCTACCTAGTGTGATAGCAGCCCAAGGAGGGGTCCAAAAAGGAAAAAGAAACAGGAGAAAGAGGCCACTGTCTGAAAGACTTACCCAGATGAGAGTGAAACAGAAACACGTGTGGACAGTCTGCCTAAGGCTGGAGGCTAACCCGGAACAGAAAGCCTAGCTACTAGAAATTACTCCTCCGGCCACGTGTTGTTCTGGCCAGCAAGTGCATTTTTTTGGGTAGGGAGGGGAGGAATTCGTGCCCCAAAGTTGGATGCCAAATATTGCATGAATAATTGAGACTCAGTGATAGATCTCTGAGGAAGTCAGTGAATTAGAGAGAATAAACACCACAGTCAGATCTTACCCAGCTGTCTTCCAGCTTCCTCTGCCTAGCTTCCCTTGGCTTGGCTTCCTCCCCTTGGATTTCTATCCCCACCTTAAATACTCTTAAGGCGTGGCCCCACCACTGCCTGCTTGGGAGCCTGGAATTCCTTCTATAATTTAAAAAGACCTCTACTCAGTTGGGATTAAGGACGCAGGTCACCACTCACAGGATACTCCCTGTGCTGTGAACCACTGCTCTCTGATTCTCCTAGACTGACTGTGGTTAGAGCTCCAGAACTTCTGGAGCTTCTATTAAATCCCCACATAGACTGTGGCTAGATTCCCCCTGATATCTCTGAAACTTCTGAAGCTTTTATTGAGTCTCCACACTCAGGAAGCAGATGCAAGTGGATCTCTGTGAGTTTGAGGCCATCCTTGTCTACACAGTAAGTTCAAGGACAGCCAGGGATGTTGCACAGAGAAACCCTGACTCTAAAATAAAATAAAATGTGAATGTTTTCAAGACATTATCTATTCATAATTTTACCAGTTCCTCTCCACTATCACGCATACAAATTCAATTTTTTCCCTAAAAATCTACTGTTCATCATAGAAAAATATCTTTTTTATGTTGCTGCTATTGTCTAATTGTGTATATCCGTCTTAGAGTTTCTATTGTGGCAATGGAACACCATAACCAAAATGCAAGTTAGGAAGAAAGGAGGGTAATTTGGCTTACACTTCAACATCACTGAGGAAGTCAGGACAGTAACTCAAACAGGGCAGGAACCTGGAGGCAGGATGCTGATGCAGAGGCCATGGAGGGTGCTGCTTACTGGCTTGCTTCCCTGACTTATTCAGCCTGTTTTCTTATATAATCCAAGTCCACAGTCAAGGGATGGCACCATCCACAGTGGGATGGGCCTCACTAAATAAGAAAATGGTTTGCAGCTGGATCTCAAGGAGGCATTTAATCATCCTAGGCTCCTTGTTCTGATGACTCTAACTTGTGTCAAGTTGACACACAAAACCAGCTGGTACAATATCCTAGTGAATGAGATTATACCTTACAAAGGAGGTGCCAGGGAGCTGTTTCTTTTCCAACCACATCAAGATGTAGCAAGTGGTCGTTTTATGAGGAATGAACCAGTACCAGACACAGAATCTTCTTTATTGTAGTTAAATTACATTTCTCCCTCCCCTTTCCTGCAATTTGATGTTTTTGTCTTTAATTATCCAACCCTAAAACTTTAAGCAATGAATGTATATTGCTTATAAATTATTCAAAGTATTTTATTATAGCATCATGATTAGATTAAAACACTTGCCCTCACAAGGTACTTTTCATCATATTACCATCATACTCTATACATTTTTGCTTCTCCCATGGAATTTCACTGTGGTGTAGGCATGCCTAAAGCCATTTTTGCCCACAATTATCTCCTCACAGAGTCACATGCAATTTTATGGTTCAACTACATTATTATAAGCTGCCATCTGTCACAGATGCTTCTGTCATTGACTTGAATTACATAGATATCTAGGACATCAAATCCTTTCACATATGGTGCTGTAATCTAATTTGAATTTGGAATATATATTCCCGTTAGAGGAATAAGTGTTACATTATGATTTTCTCATGATTCTCATGTGCTCTGGGTGTCTGTATGCATTCTCATTTCCTCCATTTAGGTGACTCTGGATGGACTGAGAAGTTGTCCATATTGCACTATTAATAATTAAATATTTCACTACCTATGGTGTTGAAGGAATATATTTCTTTTCATTAATATTAGTTCCATACTTGCATACAATATATTGTGATACTCTTCACCTCCATTACCCTCTCATATCCCACACCCATTCCTTCTGATCCCATTGTTCCTGATTAGTCTGCCTTCTAATTTTGTTACTTTCCTGTGTGTGCAGGTATTCATGACTGCAACAGCCACGCCATGTGCAGAAGACACTGTTTCAAAGCACTCCTCTCCCCATCATCCTGCTCTTAAAATTGTTCCACTTTTTCTCATGATGTTTCCTGGGCCTTGGAGATAGCAATATTGATGTCCTGTTTAGATCTCAAGTGTCACCTATTTTCAGTACATCAACCAGGTATGACTCTCTATATATACCATCCTCCAGTGTAACAAGAAACTGTTCTGGTCCAGACTAACAGCTGCACTAATCTAGGGATATAAACACAAATATTTAGAAGGCAATTTGATTACATGTTAAGGATGCGTTGCAGATTCTACCTCCAACATTTAGGTGCTGCGTTGTATGCCAATTGCTTCTAATTAATTTCCTATTAATCCTATATTTATTTTTCACATACATGGTAGCTTAAAATCCATACATTTATCTTTCACTTCTAGAGTTCAGTAGACAGCCTGACCTGCCCTTGAAACTCCAGTTTCAGTATACAAACTTACCAGGTGTCTCATGAAAAAAACGTGTCCTGATCTTTTTAGTATATGCTTTCTAGTCTGTGTCTTTTGTTTAATGACAGCCACTCTGAAATTGGTTCTCTCCTCTGTTGTGCCCACATTCCCTATAAATGCTATAAAACCATATCATTTCCAGAGGCTAATATGGATATGGCACAGAATATACTTGCTTCAAGCAACTCTGCTAACTACCATGTAGATACACTGAGTCAGATGGGGATAAGGGCTTTAATAAGCATTTTCATTATAGAAAAAGAGAATCCTATATTTAAGTCACTGTCATCAAAATAGAAATTGATAATAATAGGTAGAAATTAAAGCCATTTGGGGGCAGAATACTCAAGTGAGCTGGGAAATACATTGAAAACTTCAAGTGTCTTTAACCCAATGTTTAGGAAAAGAAGGAGAAATTTGGGTTTAGAAATGTCTGTGAACATCGGTGTTTTCTAGCCTGTGTCAACCACACATTAAAGAAACCTCAAGTGGAGGCCAACAAAATGGGTCAGTGTTACATAAGGGAATGGAAAAAGTGATTTCCTCTTGGAGTAGTTTCTTTACCTGTGTCTTCTTTCTGCCTGTCTGTATCTATTGTCTCTCTGTGATGCTTGTCTGTTATGCATATCTAGTCTGCCCTTACTGCCTGTTCCTAACAAAGGGATGTATGTTTTGAACAATACAGAAAATATGGTATGGGAAAGAAATGAAGGATAATTTTTACAGAAATCATTATTCAGGGCAAGGACATCACCCTTAGGCCTTTACCAGCATTCCTAATAAATAGTCACTTGTGGTGGACTGGAAACTGGAAAGTAAATTTACATTCATACATCCTACTCAGAAATTCCCCAAATCTACAAAAATCCCAACCTGTCACAGGTTGTTTATAGCCTGGTCTCAGGCAAGGAAAATAAAAATCCAAACAACAAGAAATCTTTAACAGATTTTTACAAGAGAACTAGTTACTTTATGATCTGCAACTGACCCAAAAGAGCATTCAATCTAGGTTCAACCTGTATCCATGCACTGCTTCTAACATTTGTGGGATATTTGTTTTGTTTAAGGCTACCATTAGCGTATTTTCTACTTTTAGCAAATGACTAATACATAATACATATCCACACATACATTTTTCTGAGTAAGAGGTATGAAAAAGTACATAATTTAAGATTAAAATCTATTCATTGGCATAGGCTGTAAAAAAAAACAAAACTTAAGTTATAGTAAGATTGGTTACATTGTTTCCCTAAAGGTAGGATAAACTTAAACAGGCTGAGTACATACACAGTAGGATTCCAGGTTAAGTTGGTTAAACTACATGTCTGAAGTTATTTCAAGGTATATTATTAACTTGCTTGCAAGGTCTGTCAAAAGTTCGGTCTCTTTAAAAGCAATAGATATTTCCAGAAAATTCATGACTACATAGCAGCGCTTACATGGATCTAATTCCTTTACTTAATCTCCCAGAGCCCTTATCTCCTCTTTTCTTGCCTACATCACTGGTCCAGAGAAGATAAATCTGTGGACAATCAAAATACTCACAGCTCCATTCCTTCTCACAAGTCCTGTTCCAAATGACTCATCAAGCATCCCCAGACACATGGAAATTGCAAAAACATGGACCTTTTCTCTGAAGCTCTGAAGCCTGTAGGTTTGGTTTTGAAATTCCTTCATTAATTAAGCATATTCTCTATTGGTAGATCCACATTTTCTATTATAAATAGAAAGAGATATGGAGCTGGAGATAGCTATGCATGTAAATAATGTGCAGACTTGGCAAGTGATTTTTGTTCTACATGATTGCTTGTTCACTGTGCCTTGAGTTTTTTACAGGGTTGACCAATAATAACATTGAACAACAAAACCTACAATGTTTCACACCATGTTAGAAGATAGATACAATATGTTGTAAATGTGTGTGTGTGTGTGTGTGAGAGAGAGAGAGAGAGAGAGAGAGAGAGAGAGAGAGAGAGAGAGAGAGAGAGAGAGAGAGCACCTGCACACGCACATGAAGACAAAGAAGGAAAGAATGGAAGATGCATCATTGGGTTTAGGAGTAACATAACTTTCTAGAAGCCAAATAAGACAGATAAATAAGTTGTATAGATTTCGAAGAGTTGTGTGTGGGGACTATTCTGGCAGAAGTAACCAGGAGAGATGTAATCCTTAGCTATGGATGGAGGCACTGTCTATCTGTAAAAAGGGAGGGTACCCAGTGAGCAAGTGGAAAGTAATAGAATGTCAGGTGGAGTAAAGGAAAATCCTACAGGGCTTTGTGAACCAAGGTGAGGGATTCTGGTATTTATTGTAAATGTTGGTTATTTTTTAAAGAGCCAGTGGGGATTTCCCTGCTAACTCTTTCTGCTAAAAGTCTTGGTGGGTGTTGGGATAGAATATGGAAAATCTTTGAAAAGGGGGGAGGGATTGATCTGATTAAGCAAAAGGAAAACATCCTCTTGCACCACCTTGATTGCCTGATGACAGCTTTAAGTTCCATAATGAAGAAGGGCAAAAAGCCTCTTAGAGGACTTTTGCAAAAGTTTTCTCTTGTCTATACCCCTTACTCCCATGGTTGTTGCATTAAGGTTTTCTGGCTCCCGGAGGCCAGAGGTCCAGACCCACCGACCTGCCGCCCCTGACCCCTTAGCCACCCACAGATGATCAGGCCCCCAAAATGACTCAGACATTTATATTAGCTTCATGCTGTTTGGCCTATGGCATAGGCACATTGCTAGCTAGTAGTCTTAAACCATTTCATAGACCACCCAAAATATAACATTTAACATTTGTTATTCAAAATTCAGCCATAAGAGACAAAAAAACCTCCTAATGTCACTGTTCCTTTCCCAAGATAATATTAAACATCAAAGACACTCCTTTAGAGTTTGTCCTTTTGACCAAAAAAAAATGGCCAGTTAGATAAAAAAAAAAAAAAAAATTACCCTTACTCAATCACTGACAATACACACATGTCCAAACTAAATAAACAAAATAACAGATAAAAACTAACAAAACCTGCCTAGAAAAGATAAAACAATCGCCCCAAAAATGCCCTGCTTATAAAAAAAACTCTGTCAAATACTATAAGCTTATAGCCAAAATAATAAATGCTCCAATGACACAAAAAACATAAATAATTTTCCAAATAGCTATGTCACTCCCAAATTTTAACAACTACTATTCCCATATACTTCTAACTTTCAAATAATATATTATCCTTCTCAAGTCTTAAAAAAATTAAAAACTAAATATTTAAAGTTACTACCCTATAACCCCTTAACAAAAAACATTCAAGTGTTAAATTTCAGTATCCCAGACAAACAATTTTAAAATAATTTATACACCCTACCATCTACCAATATTCTAAAAATATATAATATACTTTATATATATATATTAAATTTTAGTTATAGTTTGTGTCTTATCCTCTCCTAGATATTACCTCATAATAATTCCTATTATATATAGTCTTAGTTTAAAATCTTCTTTATTAAACAAAAAATATATAATAAAATTCAAATGTAAACTAATAAAGTCAAAAAACACTTATCCAAAGTCCCAGGCTCCTGAAGGGGGAGTGGCCATCCCCATTCAACAGGGGCTGCTGAGATCTTAAAAGCTCATTTGTTCCTAACTTCTTGAGAGACTAGATCGGCATCCATCGTCCATCATGTAGATCATCCGATCACTCAAGTGCCTATATAAACTATTACTTATATCATAAATGTTAGTTTATATTCCAATAAATATTAATCTTAAATTAATATATTTAAAAAACTCTATCACAGGGTTAAAAGTTTCAGTTAGATGAGCTTAAATAAATATTATATATATATTAAATTGTATATCTGTTATATTATATCTGGGTTCATAATTTTAGTAACAAGATATATAGATCTTTGGCTCCATGTGTTCTAGTGGCAAGGTACATGCATACCTTGCAATTTTACTTCTAGAACGAATTTTTAAACATCAAAATACAAGAAAGCTTTTCCTTTGTGTCTAGTAAAAGAAAAAGGTACCCTAGCCTTAAATATCCATCCTACTTCACTTTCCAGAATAGACCTTTATGCCTTCCCAGGATAGGACCTGGGTGTCTCCATCCCTGAGTCTATGCAAGTATAAGAACACAGGGCCCACAAGGACACTGGAGAATTTCAAAAAAGCCCTGGAGATTTAGAAGTCACCAACTAGGTGGTACGACCCTTGAGACAAGGAGCATTCTCTGAAGAATTGATAACTGGGAACCACTGCCATTTTGCTTTTCTGAAGTTCAGGATCTTCTTAAGGTCTGTGTCCTCTGGTCTGTCTGCCCAATTTACATGCCCTACTTAGTTTTCTGTCATTTACGCAAAAAGAAATGAATGCAAATGTAAAGATTCATTCTCATATAGAAACCTAAATATAGGGAGATAACTTTCAATATATTTAGTTCTTTGAAAAATACACCCAGGTTTCTTGATATTTTGAAGTAATTCAGATTTTGACATTCAAATATTTTGAGACACTACTCTGAAAGAAAAAAAAGTGTTAGCTCAGGACCCCCAAGACCAAGTTCTCAGCACAAACAAGATTTATTTGACCCAGGAGAAACAAAGGTGGGAATAAGAGAAAAGCACAAAGAACAGAGGATGGGGGGGAGGGAACAAGGGAGAGGCAGAAGGGGTATTTATCCCATAAGGACAAAGAACTGCCTCAGGATAGAGAGGAGATAGACATGGCCCATAGGAAAATGGCAGCTTATAAAAGTACAAGGGGAAGCCCTGTGCTAGGATGAGGTGTTTAATTTTAATTTAACATGTTAATTAAGTGATTGCTGGACTTTAGTATTCAGCCTCAGGAGGAGGGATTGACTGAAGAAGAGAACAGACCTTGGTGGCTAGCTTTAGGACTGGAATCTGTTTTTAGCAAGGTAGGGAGCATGAGGGAGAAGAGCAAGGACTGCCGCATGCTTGATTGGGCTAGTGACCTTTCAAATTCCACATTTAAAGAGATTTTCTTACAAATATCTTTGTAAGACTTAATTTTAATCGCCAATCTGAATAACAGAATTCTTTAACATTATCTCAAATTTAGAATATATAGTGTGGTAGTGTGGATGTAATTGGCCCCCATAAGCTCATAGGAAGTGATACTATTAGGAAGTGTGGCTTTGTTGGAGTAGGTATGGCCTTGTTGGAGGAAGTGTGTCACTGCAGGGGTGGGCTTTGGGGTTTCCTATGCTCAATATACTGCCTAGTATCTCAGTCGATTTTCTGTTTCCTGCAAGATGCAGGACTCTCTGCTGCTACTCCAGCACCATGTCTGCCTGCATGCCTCCATACTCTTGTCATGATGATAATGGACCATACCTCTGAAGTTTAAGACAGCCTCAAATGTTTTCCTTTATAAGAGTTGCCATGGTCATGATGTCTCTTCACAGTAACAGAAACCTAACTAAAATTAAAGAGGGATTAAAGAGGCTGGCTGATCTCTGAGTCTGAGGCCTGGTCTACAGGGCAAGTTTCAGGATGGCCAGATTTAGGCAGTGAAAGACAGAAAGCAAGTGAATATGTAATTGAACAAGGAGGTCATGTTCCAGCCCCAGCAAGCAACAGAACTTGGCACCATTATCTACATAGTTCTGGCTTTAGAGATAAGGATTAAAAAATGGGTTGTAGAATTTGCCTATAGAAATCTGCTGATGCCAGGCATGTGTTGGGGTATCCCTGAATGGAAGCCCAGAGAGGCTATTTTATGAAGCTGTGTGGTTGAAACTTGGATTACCTTGGAGAATCCAAGATGATGGACATGCCAGAGCTGTGGGATACCTGCCAAAGACAGCTACTAATGGATGGAACCAGCCCAAGAGAGAGAAGTGTGTTGCAGTCAACAAAGCAGAAAGGAGTTGGAGATGTGAAGAGTGTTTGATATCAGACATGGAGATACAGAGTTTAGAGTTTGCCCAGCTGGTTTTCAGTCTTGGGGTGGCCTAGTATTCCCTTACTATATTCCATTTTTTAATATTTTGGAATGGAATGTATAACCTGTGCTATTGTTTGTTGGAAGTATGTAATCTGTATTTTTATGATCTTATACGGGATTACAGTTAAGAGATTGTATGAATCTCATAAGAGACTTTGAAGTTCAGACACTGTTGAGACTGTGGTAGACTATGGGGACTTTTGAAGATGGACTAAATTCATTTTGCATTATGATATTGTTTAAAAGCTTATGGGGGCAAAGAGTAGAATGTGGTAGTTTGATTGTAACTGGCCTTCATAGGGAAGTGTGTTTATATGTAATTAGCTGTTTATATGTAATTCTGCTCTAATTGCATGTGGCCTTGGGGTCTTGGGGTTCTAGGGAGGTGCTAGAGTATAAAGGATAGGAAAGGTTAACCAAATGGAGCTCCATCTATACAGCTATGTCATCATCTGAGTGAAGACTTTCCAGAGTGACTGTTCTTGGTAAGGATCTCGTTTGGGATCCTTACCAAGTAATTAGATGTGTATTGCATCTCTCCAGGAAAAGTCTTGTCACACAAAAGTAAATTAGACCCAGAATGACAAACATTGTATGTCCTCTCTCATCTGAGATTTGTAGCTCCAAATCTTCAAATGGCAGCATATAACCTTGAATAAGTGCTGAGACCAGGAAAGTAAAAAGGGATGATTATAGCAAAGAGGATAGAGAGAAGAATAGGAGGCACAGATGATCTGTGAGGTTAAAAAGTTATCTATGGGACCACACTAACCAACAGGTCCAAAAGAAGCTTTTCCTGGCATGATCCTTTTTATATTATCCTGTGGTATCTATATAGGTATTGTTACCCTATTATAGGATTATTCCATTTAAACTCATTTAATATATGTATAAGTATATATTTTAGGAGACATCTACAGGTAAGTTTCCATGCAGCCTTATCAAAAACTCCTCAGTGTTAGCTGTGCCTCACCTTATTATATGCAATTATTGAAGTTCTTATTGACACACACTAACTTATCCTATGTATTTATTCCTTCAATGGAATATATTTCTCCTGAAAAAGAAAACAATTATCCAATATTCACATGAAGCACATGAATGTGTAGTATTTTTTCCAAAGATAAAACCTTCTATCTTGGGGGAAGATGGTTAAATCACACAATGTTCCAAAAGAAGCTAAAACATCCTGTACTCCAGGGAAGCTGGTTAACCGCAGGAAATAAACAACTTAATAGGTTCAGAAAGGCCCTACAATTGACAAGAGTCATTTTGTCCCTGTCTTACTTATAGTTACTATTGCTGTGGTAAAACACCATGACCAAAACAAATTGGGGAAGAAAGAGTTTATTTGGCTTATGCTTCCATATCATTGTTCATCACTGAAGGTAGTTAAATAGAGCAGGAAGCTGGATGCTGGAGCTGCTGCAAGGACCATGGAAGAGTGCTCCTTACTGACTTGTGTGGTGATATATTGTGTATCAATTAAAGATTGCCTGAAGATCAGAGAGACTGAGGAACAAGCCACAGCTACTTCTCACCTTGACAACTCCTCAGCGGAAAGGGTACATGCTGTCTCCATGAATCCTCAGACTGAATAGGGAAGTAAAGGCAGGAGCAGGCTGAAATGGGGCTAAACTCCTGTTTCCTCCCAACTTATATTCTTTTCTCTGTCCAACCATATCTCTTCCTGGTTCGATCTTCCTAGTGCTGGGATTAAAGGTGTGTGTATTTCCCAAGTATTGGGAGCAGAGGCATGGAATCCCCAGTGCTGGGATTAAAGGTATATGACACCACTACCTGGCTCTGTTTCTCCCCTGGATTGGATTAATCTCATGTAGTCCAGGCTGGCCTTGAACTCAGAGATCCAGATTAAAAGTGTGTGTCCCTACTGCCTGACTTCTAAGAGTAACTCTGTGACTGGCTTTATCCTGTGATCTTCAGGCAAGCTTTATTTGATATACAATATATCACCAAAGACTTGTTCCCTACTTTCTTATAGCACCCAGGACAACCATCCCAGAGGTAGTACCACCCTCAACGGACTGGGTTTTGCACATAAATCACTATTTAAGAAAATGCCTTACAGCTAGATTTTATGGAGGCATTTTCTCAATTAATGTCCCTTACTTTGAAATAACTCTTAGCTTATGTCAAGTTGACATAAAACTAGTCAGGACAGTCCCCAACTCTCCAAGTATAAAATCTAAGGCCTACTGAGAGACACTGTCATATAGGCTGAGGTGCCTAGAAGATGCTCAGACCAGCTGAGCAGCATGTAGAGACTAACAGCTAAAAGTGAAGACCAGCTTCCTGGAAGGGGTGCTGTCGAACCTGTGTAGTTACCTTCAGACTGTACAATATGCTTCAGGGTTCCAAATTTTGTTAGCTCTCACTCCTGCTGGTTTTGATGGTAGAGCTGTCTTTGAGTCATTTTTGCTCTTTTGAGTAACCCCTATAAAACGTATTGGTTCACCAAGTTGGACTCTGGTGGTATCCTTATTTTGGTTTGTCATTGACTTCCTCTCTGGGGTAGGTAGATGTTTGTACATGTCTCCCAGGGAATAGTGTCTCGCAACACACACTACATAATTTGGGGCACTCCTGGAAAGGATAATCGATTTCCTCTTTATTAATACTATATAACCCATGATCTTCACCTTAGAAATATAACTGTTTATATTATAATTTTTCTCAACTGATTTTTAGCCAGCTTGTGTTTGCTCTTAATAATTCCTTCATCATATTTGCCCTGACACTGATGCCTTCTTTGACTGTATTAATTTCACTCAGTGAAATTATTTTTCAGCTAAAAGATTTATGCACAGCTTTTATTTGCATCTATTTCTGGGTAAAAGATGTTGTGTTAGAGTCCTGAGTCATTCCTCATCATTTTCTAGAAGCTTTTGAGCTTCCTTAAGACCAATGCTGTAAATTCTCCATTATAAAGTTTGTTCAAATTATCTCTTTACACTGACCATATAGTAAAATAGGATTTCTTGAGAGTTCTTGGTACCTGTTGACATTCAGTGGCATCTACAAATTGAAAGACTTGGTGTATATTCCAGTCTTCATAATCTGACTCCCCACAGTTTAAGGAAGCCATTTATTTTCTTTACCTGCAGTCTCATGTCTACTATTTCAGCACTAGATGGTGCTCTATGCAAACTTGCTGTGAATGTTTCAAAGCTAAAGGCCTAGTTTTTTCCAAGCCCCAGTTGGACTGGTACTCAGAATGAACTGGGAAAATACATAAGGCTAGTCTCTCACTACAAGTCCTTTCTAGAAACAAGGTAGGCACAGACACTTTGTCCACAGCTACCAACTTGTTTTTCTTTGTTAAATTTTCCTTGGTTCTGGGAAAAATGATTGTGGAAGGACTGGTCTCAGGTTCTTATGCCATGTTGGTGGCCACCAAAAGCACAGTTCTGTGTCAAACTTTTATACTAGTCAGCCATGACTAGTATTGTGGTGGATTGGACTAAAATTCACACTGCTATAGGCTGTCCACTACTAACATGGACTCATAACACAAGAAGGATTATTGACAGAATCAGCGACAGGTGGTGCTAGGTGCAACAAAAATCCAACAAACAGGTTGGGATTGTTCTTCTCTACCTGCCACAAGGGATATTCCAGTGCATGGGTACTGGTCTGAGATTAGGGACTATTAAGCTCTGCCCAGTTTTTTGTTTTTTCTGTCTGGCACTACATTCCAAAGAAAAAGTTTTGTCTTGCTCCCATTGTATAATTCCAGTGAATGGAATCTTTCTCCATACTCTAAGGGTCTGAGAAACACTGAAGAAAGATCCCAAACTCAAATAATATGCAAGAACAAAGAGCATTTATTTCCCAGCATGCACAAGTAAAACATCTGTACAAAATGGTGATTACCCCAAGAGTGCAGTCTCCTTTCATGCAGAGCTAGGAGAATTTCAGAAACAGTTAGGTCATCTCAAACATAATTGGTAAAGCAAGCAGCAGTTACAGAAGTTTACTTTTACTTGACTGGTGTTGCACAAATAAAGGAAACTCAGAACCAGATCTCAGGGAAAGGCAGAGATGTCAAAGAGAGGGAACACCACAGTCAAAACTGACCCATTGTCTTCCAGCTTCCTCAGCCTCACTTGTTGTGGCTTCTACTGCCTGCTCTGTCTTTCTATGCCTTCCTTAAATACCCTCTTCACCCAGTTGTTTCACATCCAGGTTAGGATTAAAGGTGTGACACCACCACTGCCTGCCTGGGAGCCTGGAACTCCTTCTGTAAAATAAACTGACCTCAAACTCAGATTTGCTAGAATTAAGGGCATAGGTCACCACATCCAGACATTCCCTGTGCTGTGATTAAAGGTGTGAGTTACCACTGTCTGATCCTCCTAGACTGACTTTAGGAAGATCCCTCTGATATTTCAGACTGATTTTTATTAAATATGAAACATATCCCCACAGACTGGGGTTCAGTTTTACCATTTTTGGACATACTTGACCAAGTTTGGGAAAATCCAGGCATTACTCAGAAGGGGATCTTCAGGATTTGTCCTTGAGACATTGTGGGGCCGACTCATGCCTTGTACATGCTCACTCCCTTGCCCTAAATGTAACAGTGTTGTTGATAAATGGCCCTTTGTTGGCAGAGACACCTGGTTTGCCCCTGTCAGAGAGCTAAAACCTAAATTCAGTTGTGAAAGTGGGAAAGTTTAAGCCCTTCAATACTATAGTGCCTGAACTTGAGGTAATGTTGGTGAAGCCAGACCCTTTGCTATCAAGGGTGACACATAACTGAATACCTAACTCCAAATAGCTGCGAAGACACACACAATCTCAGGGATGCAAATGCTATAGCTGGAGATTCATCTTTGTCTATGTGTTTACCTGTAGTGGATTTATGATGTTACATTATAAATAATTGTCCCACCTATGAGTTTAATAAAAAGCACTGATTGGCCAAAGGCAGACAGGAAGTGTGGGCGGGGCTACCAGACTAAGAAAACTCTGGGAACAGGAAGAACAGAGCAGAATGCTAGAGAGAAGCCAGAAGAAGCAGAGGACAACTATGCTGCTCTGAGAAAAGGTACTGAGCCACATGGCTGAACAGGATAAGAGTCATGGGTTAGTTTAAGAATAAAGAGTTAGCAAGTTATATGCCCGGGCCTTAGGCCGATCAGTATAAAATTAATTAATGTAAGTGTCTGTGAATCTCTGTGGGACTGTGGGTCTGTGGCTCCAAACCTTGAGGGTAGGCCCAAAAGTCTGGGCCAGAAACCTCATACTATAGTACCTTTCCATTTGCCAACCTTTACCTGATGTGTGTCTTTGCTTGCTCAGTTTTCCCCTGTATATGCCAACATGTATGAGTCCACCTTAGCAGGGCACCAATCATTTCCTGATGCCAGAGAGAGTCTAGAGACACCATCTACAATTTAGTATGTAGACTACACATGCTGCTGGAGTTATAACTCATTGGTCGCAAGTATTAAGCTAAATAGGTTGGGTCACAACTGTAGAAATGTGAGTAAATCTTGAGAGTGGTGCCTTAGGCATGCTCCAAATCTGGATGTCATGCAGACCAAAATATAAGACTGTTTCACTGAGGATTAAATGTCCACATTATTCTAGGGCAGGTCTATGTCCATGTCTATAAGCTCTGGCATGGGTACACTTAAATTCTACCAAGATTTGAGTGAAGCCTCAGCAGAGCTCCAAAGCAAATTACTGTGTTAGGGTCTTAGTGAAGTCCCACAAAGACCACCATCTACATATGTATGCAATCAATAAGAGTATTTATTATTTTGAGAGTAAAGGTACCAGCATGCTGGGACCACATATCCAACACAAGGGCAAAATGGTGACCACAAGAGAAGCTTGCAGGCTCTTTTATGCATAGCTAGGGGGAGTCTCAGGGACAATTAGGTCATCTCAGATATGATTAGCTTATATGAATGGCAATCATATTAGTACGTTCTAATTGGCTAGGGCTAACAGGTGTTGGTTAAAGCTAAGTTTTCCCATTTGGGGGCAAGCTTGAGCAAGTCCCACGGTCCATCCTTATTTCGTTATTACCTTGATCTGCTGATTGTCAGGGATGGTTCAGGCTTGATACATGCAGTTCCACCCCTCATCCTTGTCAGGGACGGTGGAGATTGATTGCCCTTTGTTTGGGGCTCTTTCAGAAACTGCTTACTTATTCTCAGTAGACTGAACTGAGACCTGAAACTCTGACATAAGACTGAGAAACCTGTTATGGTGTTTGCTTGGCCCTCTCAGTAGAGTCTTACTCCCAAATCTGCTTTGCAAGGTTGAGAGAGGGGTAATAGAACCACTCCTGTGGCTATATAGCTATGTAGTATCAACGGCTCTGTAGATACCAGCCTGATGTAGACCCCTGTCAAGAACTGACTTCTCTGTGGTGGGCCTACTACTGGATTTCAAATATAAAGCCTAGACTTATTTGCTCTTCCCAGCCTCAGATGAGAGCTATCTCTGCCCAACTTACTTGGAGTTGAGGTAGGGGCAACTCTTTCTTTTCTGTCTTCTTGAATGTGTCTTTTCTTTAAATTATAATAGAAGTAAGAACTAAAACCAGGAAATGAAGGTCAAAGGAAGCTGGGAGATTAAGAAAACTGAGTCAGATGTGATATTATTCATTACCAGCACACAGACCACACATAGCCACACTGGCACATACAGCAGAAATCTGAGGAAGTGGAGACACATCAGGAAATGACTGGAAAATAAAAGATGAAGACACTCAAGTTTGACCCCAAGGACATATTTATACACAGTTTGCACAAAAGTGGCATTTCACCACAAGTGTTTATATAGCAGATTATATCATTGCTTCATTCTAATTCTTGGCTTAGACTTCCCTTGGGTGTGCAGTAGTATCAGTGCCATGTTATATAAGCATTATTGGCTTTTATGGCCCTCTGTTCTCTTTATCTGATCTCTTGACTCTCTCATCATTAAAACATTACAAATATATATGGACAAAACAAGATAATTATCCATGATATATCTAACTCCTCAAAAGGTAACTATATTTTTTAAGTTTACTGTTTCCTCCATGCCAATTTTTTTCACATATACATACATTCAAAAGTATTTTTCTGATATTGTATTATATATGGTGGCCATGAGAATATTCTCTTGCACAATTATAACTGCAGAGAATGTAACTGTCAAAAGGCTACAGCTATTGGGTTTATAAATGCTTTACTAAATGCTATACCCAGCAAAGGGCCAGTTGATATGGGATGTCTTTCCATACACTGTGAATGTGCTTTATTTCCATTTGTTAAGGAAGAGGCTGTTTTGGCCTATGGCAGGGCATTTTGGAGGCAGGTAGAGAATGCAAGCAGAGATAAAGGAGATGAAGGGCAGAGTCAAACAGATGCTGCAGTCTGCCACCAAAAGCAAGATGTAATAGAACACGGAGCATGTGGCAATACAATAGATTAGTTGAAATGGGTTAAGTTAAGTTATAAAAACTAGTTAGTAATAAGCCTGAGCAAGCAGCCTCTTTACTAACAAATGGCAAAAGCCATATTCACAGTGTACAGAAAGGCATCCCACATCAGCCAGCTGTAGCAGAGACTTATTCTTGGAAAAAGTGTTTACATGAGAGACATTGGACTTTTCTTAAAGTCAGATTCTTATTAAACCTTTCTGAGGGCTGTTACACTAAATTTTTGTTTGTTTTGGTTTGAATTTTGTTTTTTCATATAACCACTTTTTATAATCCTCGCATATTTATTCCTGTTTTGTGTTTTTATTTATCTTATGGAATAATTTCTTTTGAGAATTTCATATGAGTACTATGCTTACATCACTTTACCCTACTTTCTCCAATGCCTGTGTCCCCTACTTCTTCTTAAAATAATGTTGTCTCGTGATTTAATTACTATTGGTATATGTAATATACATACACAAAAAATATCTATTTGTCCCATTTAATGTTGTTTGTATGTATTTGTGTCTAGGAATGACCATTTAGGAGTGGATAATTTATTAGGGGTTCATCCCTGAATAAAACTGATTCCCTCTCTGGACACCCATTGACTGTCTGTAGCTTTTCATCTAGGGGTGTGATCTTATAAAATTCTCCCCATCCATACTGGCAAATCATCTTGTTGTATTATGCAGATGTTTATAGGAGTCACAGATGTGCTTGTGCTCACAGATAAGCACTAGAAAATCCTGAAATGTTAAACACAAAGGTCTGTTCTTTCAAGGGAAGGAATTCATAACCTGTTCTCTGCCTAGAATGCTGGAAGTGGATGTGGTAAATAGCCTGGTGACCTGTGGGCCGAGACTACACCAGATCCTTCCCCAGACCCTTATGTAAACATCTTTTCCTCAGTCAGTCTACAACCTATCTTTATAGGAGGTGTTGCATGTCCTTTATTAAATAAAGAATTTCGATGTAATCACATCTCTTCTTTATTTAGCTTATTTTGTTCCTCAAGATTTATGTATGCTTTATTATGCATGAAGGAATGAGTTAATTATTACCAGGAAAGTTTTCACCAAATTGTGCTGTGCTTAAATATGCTTAAAATAAACTACTTGGGCTCAGACTTCTGAAGTTTGAACCAACTCCTGCTACTTCGTTATATTGTATCAACTGCCTTCTTGCTTCGGGGCGATTTTAGTCCTCTGCTCCCATGGTAGTCACAGGGATCTACACAGGTCTTGTTTAGGAAATATTATTGTTGATATTTTACGAGTGCTGCTTTCCCTAACTAGAAGACATTATCTTTTAGCAGGCTTCTTAATCCTCTGAATCCTGCAATCTTTCTGCCACATTTTTTCAAGTTTACCTGAGCCTTTGGTGGAGAGGTTGAATTATAGATGCATCAATTCAGGTTGGGGACCACACAGACATGTACTCTTTACATTTTAACCAGTTGTAGATCTTTTTCACACTATTAATTTCCATGAGCTCTTTCTCAGTATGCTTATTGTTGATGTATAGATAGATTTTTTAAAATATGATTTTGTATTGAAGCACTTTGTTGAAACTGATAGTCATTTCTAGAAGTTTTCTTTTGGAATTTTTCAGATCTTTTGTGTAATATCAGCAAGTAAGAATAATATATCTTCTTATTTTGTTATTTCTGGGTTAATTTTCTGCTCTTGCTTATTTTTCTTGTGTGTGCTTCAAGCATTATATTTAAAAAATGGTAATAGTGGACATCCATGTCTTATTTATAATTTTAATGGAATTATTTTCAGTTTTTCTCCTTTTTGGATAATGTTGGCAGTGGGTGTATCATGTATAGGCTTTATTATGTGAGGTATATTCCTTCTAGTCCTATTTTCTCTAGGACTTTTATCATGGAAGCATGTTGGATTTTGCCAAAGGCCTTTTTTTTATATCTACTGACATAATCACGTAAGTTTATATCCACTTATATGATTTATTACTGTGGTGGTTTGAGAGAAAATGTCCCCCCAAAAGGAGTGGCACTTTTAAGAAGTGTGACCTTGTTGGAGTAGGTGTGGTGTGATGATGAAGGAAGTGTGTCACTGTGGGGACAGGCTTTGAGGTCTCTTCTCAAGCTTCACTCAGTATTACAGTCTGTCCACTTCCTGCTGCCTTCAGGTCAACATGTAGCCAGTCTCACATCTGCCTACACACTGCCATGTTTCCCATCATGATGATAATGGATTGAACTTCTGAAACTAAGCTGCCACCTCAATTAAATGTTCTCTTTGTAAGAGTTGATGTGGTCATGGAGTCTCTTCACAGCAATAAAGGCTTAACTAAGACAATTACATTTAAATGTACATATGTTGACCGATAGGATTCCCAGTATAAAGCCAACTTGATCATGGTGAGTGATCTTTATAATATGCCTGTATTCAATTTGCAGGTATTTTCAGGATTTTTGCTTCTATGTTCATGAGGGATGTTGGTTTGCATGTCTTTTTTTTTCTGTGCTTTACTTGGTTTTGATATCAGTCATACTGGCTTGTTATGGAAATTTTGATCACACTGTGACACTCTGAGACTATTAATAAAGTTAATCTTGAATGAGGTGTCAGAGCTAGAGATTAGCTGACCAGAATTGGCCATAGAGAAGCCAGCAATTTGGATAGAGAAGATACACAGGAAGGAAAGGGCAGGGACTTAAGTGTGGGGCTTTCTTTTGGTTTGGGGACATCGAGTCTTTGTTGATAAATATAATAATAGAGACTTAGTTTAAACCTACATATAACAGCAGAGATGGGGTAGCAGGACCCAAAGGCCCTCCAGGCTGCAGCTTGAGTGGCTGGTATGGCATTGACTGTGGGACCATTGGTAGATTCATGTGCAGGTGCTAAGCAGACAGAAAAAACATCACTGGCTTCATAGGAGGTGATGAAAGTGTTCCTGTCTTTCTTTCCTTTTGAATAATCTGAAAAATTGTAGTTCTTGGAAAGTCTGATAGAATTCTGTTGTGAATCCATGCGCACCTGGACTTTTATTAGTTGAAAGGCTCCCTATTGTTCTGGGTATGGTTAAGTTGTTGGGCTCTGAATTAAATTTGGTGGTTCACAAGGTAGTGGAAACTCACTAACTTTAGATCAACAGCTGCAGATCCTTCATGAGACCAGACTAGGCCCTCTGCACATGGGAGACAGTTGTATAGTTTGGTGTGTTTGGGGTCCCTCGCAGTGGGATCAGGATCTATTCCTGGTGCATGAGCTGCCTTTTTGAATCCCATTCCCTACGGAAGGCCACCTTGATGCAGAGGAAAAGGACTTGATCCTGCCTCAACTGAATGGACCATGCTTTGTCGACTCCCCATGGGAGGCCTTACCCTTTTGGAGGAGGGGATGAGAGGTGAGCAGCCCATGGAGAAAAGACTGTGGGAGCAGGAGGAGGGATGAGAGAGGGATCTATGGTTGGTATATAAAAACAATTCCTTAAATAAAAAAGAAAAAATAGTCCAAATACCAATTTGTAAAACAAATATGTTTAATATGTTTCCAACTGAGTCTCATAAACTGGAAATTTGTTTCCTTATCTAAGTTTCCAAAATCACATTTTGATGTTATGAATAAAATAAAAATTGAAACAAAAGACCAAAAAATAAAGAATTTGGCAGTTCAAATGAATGAATAAATTCTTACATTTCTTCTAAGTTTAGAACTTAATGGAGTATAGGGTTTTTTTAATTATTCCCATATACGGTTCTGAATTTCTTTGGTGTCTATTGTAAAGTATTCATACTCATCTCTAATTCTGTTCGTTTGAGTCTCCTCTTTCGTTTGAAAGTTGATTGGACCAAGAATGTACCATTTGTCAGAACACAGTCCAAAAATGGAGTCATGTGAGGAAATTTCTGCATGCTTGTGAGAAAACTCCAAGAAATGAAGGCAAGAGTCTTGTGACCTGAGTTTCTTCAGAAACACGGAATTATTCTTGGATTATGCCTTTGTGCTCCTACCGGGTATGAGTTTACTTCTGATTATTCATTGCAACTGGCACTGTTATTTCTTTATATGCCTCTGTGGAAAAGTGGTTTTGCCGAGTGCAGCTTCCTGACACCTGCAGTTTGCCCTCATGATACATGGTGGTCTGAATATGGCTGGCTATTGCATGAGACTTCTGTATGTCTCTTTTAGCAGTTCAATTCTCCCAGGTCCCACTGCCTCTAGAGCAGTGTCTGATTGACGATCACTCTTGTTAATCTTTTCTAAGAGCCACCTCTTAGATTTGTTGATTTCTTCTGTTGACTCTGTGTTTCTATTTCATTAATTTCTGCTCAGATTTTTATAATTTCTTCTCATCTACTAGATTTGGGTTTGCTTCCTTCTTTTATTTCCCCCAAATTCTTAAATTGTATCACTCACTCTATTTTACCTATATTTTTTTTAAAATGTAGGCACTTAGAATAATAAATGTCCCTTTTAGGATTGCTTTTAATGTGTTCCAGAAGTTTTGCTATGTTTCATTTTTCCTTTTCATTTAATGTGGGAGTTTTACATTTTCCTTCTTGATTTATTCTTTGACCCATTCATCATTCCATAGTGTGCTGTATAATATCTTGCTTTTGTGTGTTTATTAGAGATCATTTATTTTTAAGCTTTATTGCTTTGTGATCAGAAAGAATATGCAGTTATTTCGCTTTTTTCTTCATTCGCTGAGTTTCGCTTTGTGTCCCAGGTTACCCTCTATTTTACAGAAACTTCTGTGGGCTGTTGAGTAGAACGTATAATCTTTAATGTTTGGTTTAGAATATTCTGTAGATATCTATTATGTCCATTTGTTAGATGCTGTCATTTAATTCCAATTTTTCTTTCTTCTGTGCCTAGGTGAACTATCTATTGGAGAAAGTGGGGTATTGAAATCACATACTATTACTGAGTTGGGGTTCATTTGTATCTTGGTATCTAATAGTTTGATTTTTGTGAAACTGGATGTGCCGGACTTTAGTAAATAAAGGTTTAGAACTGTAATCTTTTCTTGGTTAATTGTTCCCTTCATTGGAATGAAGTGCCATACGTTATCTCTTGTGATTAAATTTAGATTTGTTTCTTGGTCCCATTTGCTTTGAATAATTGTTTTCATTCTTCATTTTCTTTTAAAGGTTCAGACCCATAATGCTTTGTCAGAGAATCATAATTATTCATTTATTTGTTTGTTTTATTATTTTTAACTTTGCATACATATGTTCTCCAGTTTTGTGGGGTTTTTAAAGTGTTTTATTACTAAAAAATGTCATTTTTATATATGTATCCCTGTGCTCCCCCTCTCTTCCCTCATCCCAATCCCTACCAGTCATCTCTTAGCCTTTCCCCTCCCCTCCACCCATCCCCTCCCCAAAACGGGCAAAAAGGCCCAAGGTGGGTCATCTCAGTGTGGCAATACACTTCAGGCAAGTCTGATTTCCTCATCCCAAACTCAAGACTAGGTTAGGTGTTCCTCTGCAGGGAATAGGCTCCAAGGTGCAGGAACACAGTCTGATCTTATCCCTCCAGGCTTCACATACTGCTCATGCCAGTTGAAAGCTGCCTACCCTTGGAGGGCCTACGTCTTTTTCCCAGTGGTTCCCCAGTGGCTTTTCTTGATTCAGTGAGCTCCCCACAGATCCAGCTAGCCATCACTGTGGGAATTTTCCTCATAATCCCTATCCCCTTGCTCATACAGACTCTCCTCCCCTGCTCTCAGCTGGACCAGGAGCTCTGCCCAGTGCTCAGCCATGGGTCTCTGCCTCTACCTCCATTCCCTGTTGGATGTAGGTGCTGCGATGACACCTAGGGTGTTTACTCATTTGATTATAGGGGGAAGTCTGGTTTAGACACCCCCACCATTGTTTGGAGACTTGGCCAAGGACATCCTGTGAGTTCTTGGAGGCTTTCCTAGCACCCACTCTCTTTCTGACCCCACATTGGCTTTCTCTATCGAGATATCCATCTCTTTCTAAAGTGGTGCTAGTTGTTGAAGTTAAAAAAAAAATGAGATGGTTCATTTGTTTGTTTTATAGAAAACAAAAAGATGAATTTTGTTTCTTGATCCATTCAACCAACCTGTGCCTTTTTACTGAGGAGTTAAGACCATTAATATGTAAAGTTATTCATGTGAGGTGTGTGTTGCTTTCATTTTGCTATTTCTGTTTTTAGTTTTATTTTGGGGCTTTAGTCATTATAACTTCATTTGTTTTTTCCCTGTAGCCTCTTTATGCTTCCTTATTTCTCCCATTACTCCAAGTATCCTCTGTAGGAGTGCATGGCTGGATATGAATTCCTTCGGTCTGTTTTCATGGTAACTTTTTCTCTTTCTGTCAACTGTGGCAAGTAGTTTTGCTGGCTAAAGTTGTGCAGTAAGAGGTTTCTGTCTCGGACTTTCGGGCCTAGCCTCAAGGTTTGGAACCACAGACCCACAGACCCGCAGAGACACACAGATGCTTACAACAGTTTTAGACTGATTGACCTAAGGCTCAGGCATATAACTTGCTAACTCTTTACCCTTAATCTAACCCATGACTCTTATCCTGTTCAGCCATGTGGCTCAGTACCTTTTCTCAGAGCAGCATAGTTGTCCTCTGCATCTTCTGGCTTCTCTGGCATTTTGCTCTGTTCTTCCTGTTCCCAGAGTTTTCTTAGTCTGGTAGCCCCACCCACACTTCCTGTCTCCCCTTGTCCAATCAGCGCTTTTTATTAAACTCATAGGCAGGACAATTGTTTACAATGTAACATCATAAACCCACTACAAAGTTGTCTGGGTTGGAATTTGTAGTTTTATGGAGTTACAATATGCTATCTCCAGATCATGTGGCTTGACATTTTTACATTGAGAAGTCAGCAATGATTCTGATGGGTTTACCTTCATACACGGCTTGTGGTTTTTCCAAGAGGAAAAAGAGGAAGAGGCATCTCAGGGTTTAAAGTGAGTTAAGAACTTACAGCAGAAATGGTAAAGGGATGTCCTGGGGAAGATTTAGAATAACCATGAAAATGAAACTGACCATGTTTGTGAGGGTTTTCTGGTTTAAGTTAATTGAACTCAGAAGACCCACCGATATATAGGTGGTCCAATTCCATGGGCTAATGTTCCAGACTGCATACAGCAGAGAAAAGGAGCAGAGCAGCAGCATTCATCTCTTTTCTGACTGCAGATGTAATGTGTTCCACTACCTCAAGTTCCAGATTCCACAACTTCCTCACCATGATGGTACTCTACCCACTAACTGTAAGCCTCAATAATCCCTGCTTCTCTTAAGTTATGTTTGTTGGGCATTTTGATATATCAAAAGACACAATGCTAACATAAAATGTGTCCTTTTAAATATGCAATATATTTATACTGGAATGAATTGTTCTCTGAAAATCCTAACAGCAAATAAAGAAGGGGAAGTAGTGTGGGGATACAGGCAGGATTGGAGAAGAGAAATTGACAGGCAAACGTCTTCTAAGCATGTTGTAGGAATGCATGCAAATTTCAAATAATAAAAAATAATTATTTTGAAAAAGAAAGTAAGTGCCAATACTGTTGCTAAGAGCGTGGGGAAAGAGGAACCCTCACATTACTGGTGGTATGTAAGCTGATGCCACTGCTCTAGAAGTTATTGTGTATGTTTATCAAAAGTAAAACTTCCATATGACCCAGCTATAGCCTTCTTGGGTATATGCCCAAGGGACTCAAAGTTGTATCAAAGATGCTTGTACATCCATGTTTATTTCTGCTTAGTCACAGTAGCAAGGCAATAGTCAGCCTAGATGTCCGTCAACAGACAAATAAGCCAAGAACATAAACTGCAAATATAGAATGATTTTGGTGGATAGCAGTAAACAAAATCAAGACGTTCATGGGAAGTGGATGGAACTCAAATTTTGCAAGTGAAAGAAATCAGATTCCGAAAGAAAATAACACATTTTCTCTCTCACTCATATCCTAAATTTTATTTTTTGTATGAGTTTATATATATGTATATGTAGGGTGGCTATAGGCCATGAAACTAGAAAAGAGACTATGGAAGGGGAAGGGAGGACCTTAATGGGGAGGGAAATACATATATCAAAGCACAAGTGGAGCTATCAGTTCGAGGAAGCTGACTAGTAGGAGAGGGCTGGAGATGAGTAGGGAAGGAGAAAGAGGAACAGGGCATAGTGATACCTTGCATGCTAATTTAAACAACGTCATAAAACGTCCAAGTTGCTATGGAAAGACAGCATATGAAAGATTAACAAAGTGTGCCATCTGTGGCTACAGCTCTGCTGATGGAGTGTGTGCTAGCATGTACGAGACAATGGGTCCAGTCACCAGCACCTCATCAAATAGGAATTCTGCACATGCCAGTAATCCCAGAACTTGGTAGCCTGAGGCAGGAGAACCAAAGAGTCAAAATCACCCTATTCTATACAGCAAGTTCAAGAAGATAATGGGATTTATGAAATTCTGACTCACAAAATAAATTTGGAGGGGCTGGAGTGATGGTTCAGCACTTTAGAGCACTTGCTGGTCTTATAGAGAATCCAGTTAGGTTCCCAGAACCTACATGGTGGCTCTCAATATTTTTAACTCGAGTTCCAAGAGAACTGACATTCTCTTCTGAATTCCGCTGGAACAAAGCACACATAGTATGCAGACCTACATGCGGGCAGAAGACTCAACTTTAGTTTCTACCACCAACTTCAGACAGTTCCCAACCTCATCTAACTCCAGCCCCAGGATATCCACCACTTTCTTCTGGCCTCTGTGAGCAAATGCACTCATCCCCCCCCCCTCTCTCTCTCTCTCTCTCTCTCTCTCTCTCACACACACACACACACACACACACACACACACACACAGTTTATTCATTTTCTTTTATGGAAAATAGATTTTATTTTTCTGACATTATTTTGGCTTTTCCTCCCTCTACTCTTCCCAATCCCCACCTCCTCTCCCATCCAGGTTCACTCCCTTTCTGTCACTTATTAAAAATCCAACAGGATTCCCAAAGACATAATGGTAAAATAATATAATAAGATAAAATAAAAACCAATGCGTTGGAATCAGACAAAGCAAACGGAAGGAAAAAAAGTGCAAGAGAAGGCACAAGAAACAGAGAGACCCATTCATTCACATACTCAGGATTCCCATAAAAACACTAAACTGTAAGGCAGAAGGAACTGGAATGCAGAGGACCTGGTGCAGACCTGTACAGGCCTGAGCACACTGCTTCAGTATCTGTGAGCTTGTATGAGCTTTGCTCATGTTGATTAACAGGGCCTTGTTTTCTTGTATACATGCAAGTTTTTAAAAAGTCATTTTAAAATGTTTACATGTCCATCAGTGAGATTGCACTGCAAATATTTGAGCAACTCTCACTCAAGTTATAATTCCCGTTGTCTATAGTTAAACCAAACAAAAATAAATACACCAAAAAAGCAAAACCAAAAATCTCCACCTCATCCTCAGCATCTGGGGTCCTGGAAGGGACATACCGACTGTGGGTTCCTGATCTGTGTGGCTATAATTTGGCAACTGCTCATGAAGAGGAAGATCCTTGCTAAGAGAGGTGCCTCTGGGAGTGTGTACTGGAATTAGAACCTTTCCCAAAGCTCTTAGCTTCCCATAAACCAAAGTTCTCACTTAGCATCTTGCATGTTCCAGGATCCCCCAGACCAGGAACACAGACCAAGATAACTAACTCAGAGCCAAGCAGAAAGGATTACAGTCTTCTTTATGCACTGACCCTCTAGTCCTGGCACCAATGAGAGTGGCAGTCATCACTGTCCTCCATTTCAACACATTTTCAGACTCCAGGTTCCTCATGCTCTGGGGTATCTTACCGTTCCTGAACAGGGAACCTGATGTCTGTGTGCAACCATGGCCTTGCCTCTGTTTATTAAGTGGCCCAAAGCAGGTGGTTTGTAGTGAGCAGGTTTCTTGCCCACCCCACCCCCACCCCCACTCCCGTCTGAAGGCTTATGCTGCCACCTTGTGACTCAGATGCTAAAAACTTCTGGCGTTTAGGCCACTTGCCATAGAACTCTATGCATGTTTGTGTCACAGAGGAAAAGGCCTGGATTTTCTTCATAAGATTAGGCTGGGAAGGGGGTTCGCACAGTGCCTGGGGGGCGTAGAAATGAATGGTGAGTAACTAGGGGAGCCGGAATTTGCCCAGGATTTAAGAAAGCTACTGTTCTTTACAACATAACCACAGTGGAAACAGGGGAAGTTCTTCAAACAGGAGTCACAGTCACATGGAACTCCTTTCTGGCTATTTAAGCAGAAACATTAATCAGTTCCACTTCAAGCATACATGTTGATTGAGGTGCCCTTAAGAGACCTTGTCATCTTCCGAAGCTGTAGACCAGGATGTGCAGCCCAAAGGGGAGGGGTGTAGTCTGGGGACCCTAGATCTAGCCTGCGTTCCTGTAAAGCTGAGGTCTTCTTCTGAAGTTGTAGACCTGGGTCCCTAGGTCTGGCCTGGCCTCCTGTAAAGCAAAAGTCTTCTTCCAAAGTTGTAGACCAAGATATGCCCCCTTCAGGAAGTGTAGTCTGGGATTGTTGGACAGGCTTACAAGGGTTTTGTGGGTGGTTTGTGGTGAGCGTTGTCTTGACTGGGATTCCTAGGACCACCCTGGCCTCCTATAAGGCTCTCAGAGCTATGGGCCCTAGTGTGGAGGCCAGGGAAGCTGGTGCAGTCTGAGGTTATTGGGTGGTTTTAAGGAATGTTAGCTGGCAGTGGGCGGTGTTTTACCTGGGGTTCCTAGATCCCACCTGGCTTCTGGTAAAAGTGGATATTGGCGATAAAATAAAAGATAATGACGCTACAGTCCACAGACCCATAGAGACTAGATAACAAGGAGAATTCTTGAGGACACACTCATATCTCCTTGGGGAGGGAAAATAGAAGAGATTTCATGAGTGGACTGAAAGGTTGGTCCAAAGGAAGTGTACTGAAAAAGACTTTTGGAAAGGGGGCACATTTCAGGGTCAAGTAAAAATTTAGCACAAGGGAATCTCCCAGGAATCTACAAGGATGACCCTAGCTAAGACTCCTAGAAATTTCGGATATGTAGCTTGAACTGGCCATCTCCTGTGGTGCCTAGCCCAACTGCCATGAGTGAGGCTTCATCCAGCAACTGATAGAAACAGATGCAGAGACCCACAGCCAAACCTTAGGCCGAGTTTGGAGAATCCTGTAGAAGAGAAGGAGAAACAATTATAGGAGCCCCAGGGGTCAAGGACACAGGAAAGAAAACTCAAGAATCAATGAACTTTGGATCATAGGAGCTCACAGAGACTGAACTGATAACCAGGGATCTTGCATGGCACTGACCCAGGCCCTCTGCATATATGTGACAGTTGTGTAGCTTGGTCCTATTGTGGGACTCCTAACAGTGGGAGCAGGGGCTGTCTCTGACTCTTTACTGGCTTTTGGGACCCTGCTTTTCATACTGGGTCACCTTGCCTGGCCTTAATACATGGGGAGGTGCTTAGTCTTACTGCAGCTTGATATGCCATGTTTTATTGATACCCACGGAGGCCTGTCCCTTTCTGAACAGAAATAAAGGAGGAGTGGATTGAGGACTTAGAGGGAAGTTGGGGGAAGGAATGGGAGGAGAGGAGTGAGGGGAATCAGCGACTAGGGTGTAAAATAAATATTCTTTAAAAAGAGGCCTTGTTGTTGTATGAAGTTTCCTGCCTGGAATTTCTGGCTTAGCCTCGTGGCCCAGAGTTTCAGTCTCACAGTCCCATAGTCCCACTGAAAAGCACAGATGCTTGTATTAATTGTACGCTGACTAACTTGGGGCCCGGGTATATAACTTGTTAACTCTTCACCCTTAAACTAACCCATGATTCTTATCCTGTTCAGCCATGCAACTCGGTACCTTTTCTCGGAGCAGAATAGTTGTCCTCTGCATCTGTTGGCTTCTTCTGCCTTCTCTGTGGCATTTCTGCTCTGTTCTTTCTGTTCCCAGAGTTTTCTTAGTCTGAGAGCCCCGCCCACACTTTCTGTCTGCCTTTGGCCAATCAACGTTTTTATTAAACTATTAGGTGGGACAATTATTTACAATGTAACAACATAATTCCTCTACACCTTGTCACCAGGCTTATTCTTACTTGTGAGAAATTTTCTAGATTCCTGTGATGTGCCTTGGTCGGGATTCACTCAAAAGTAAACTATAGTGAAAAGTACTGGAGAGTCTATTTTAAGGACAGAAAAATATGAATGTAAGAAGTTTTAAGTCCCACACCATGTGTAGGGAGTGGAGCAGTAGAAAGAATTAATTCTACCCGTAAACAAAACAGAACACTGTTGAAATAAAGGAAATCACAAGTGTGAATACAGCCTATGGAACAGTATGATGCCTGGAACCTTCCATACAAAATGCATGCGGATGAACTGGGTTTTTAGAGCCCACTCCCTATGTAGGGAAGCCTTACTCGGCCTTAATACAAGGGAGAGGGGCTGAGTCCTGCCTCAACTCGGCATGTGAGCCTGTGTTGTCTACTCAAGGGAGGTCTTAGTCCACTTTGAGGAAAGGATGAGGATGGGGTGTGGGGAAGTGGGAGGGAGCAGGAGAAAGGGAAGAAAAGGGAACAATGGATGGTATGTAAAAGGAAAAAAACTTCTTAAATGAAAAAACCAAAATGCATGTAGAAAGCAAGGGCTATGTATAAGCAAATTAGTGAGAGAAAAAACTGATTGTGAGTGACTGGGGGTCCAGCTCAGTGGGAAAGAGTGTATGCATGGCATTTTGAGTACCTGGGGCCCATAGCCAGCACCTGGAAAAGAAAAGATAATGATTGTGAGATGTGTCAGGGATTGAGGAAGAGGCACCAGGATGGACGGCAGTGCTTGAATGCCACAAACAGAACAGGTGCTGGCAGCCAGAAGCAAATGGAGGAATGTGACTGGGCTCTCTATGTGAGGGTGATCTCCCATTGGTTGAGTGAGAAAGAACCTAGGTTCTGCACAGTATGGCTTATTCTTATAATCTCAGCACCTAGAAAACAGGAGAATTTCCATGACTTCGAGGAATCCAGCCTGGACTATAAGATCAGGTCTCAGTAAGTAAGTAAGTAAGTAAGTAAGTAAATAAGAAAATAAGAAATAAGTAAATAAGAAATAAGTAAACAAACAAACAAACAAACTGAACTAGGGCCACAGTCTAGTAGTCATAGCTCCACTTCTAGAATTGGTAAAAATGTACAGTGAAAAGATCAGTTTTCATTTATAAAGGTATTCAGGCAGATAAAGGGGTCACACTACTAACAATAGCTGACCCCTTATATACAAAACACTGTCCTTCAAGGACTATCAACCCAAGTTTAGTCACTGCCTTTCTAGTTAGGATGCCACGAGAATGCCAGAGAGTGCTATCTGAGCGACTTGGGATTGGCAGTGGATACTCTAAGGGGAATCATAGAAGAACTCTTGTCTTTAAACAATGACTGGATAGGGGAATATGATATCTGGTCAAAATCTGGTAGATAGCCGGTGAAGTATAGAAAATGAAATAACAAGTGTGTAGGTATAGGTCCAGGACAGAGAGGGGGCCTTTATGTAAATTAGTAGGTCTCTGCTTTGTTTGGGTTTTAAAATTTAGGCAATATGCTTAATTGTAACTGTAGCATGATTCCAAGCACTCTGCATATTAACATGGAGCATTAGACTATTAGCAGTTTATCTCTAAGCATACTGAAGAGGCTGTGATCATCTAGTATTAGTTTCAGTGTTCGTAGTTCAAGTGAAAATTTAGATCTAGTGACATTCTGAATTTAATATTAAATTATAATATACTAAATCTGACAATGAGCATATAAAAATTATTGGGGATCATCACATGAAAAGATACAAATCTTTAATTCATTAATGAAATAAAACTACAGGGGCTAAGAATATGGTCAGATGTGTAAGAGTGCTTACTATTTAGCATGAGGATCTGAGTTTAGATTCTTAGCACCCTCATAACAATCTAGACATGGCTGTGACCCATAACCCCAGTAATAGAAGATGAAGGGAAAGATGGAGGCTTGCTTGCTGGCTACTAGTCTAGCCAAACAGTGGGATCCAAAGTTAGTGAAGGTCCCTATCTCAAGAGAATAAGGTGAAGAGTTCTAAGAGATGCCTGGTACCCTCTTCTGCTCCTCGGAATGCCACACATGGGTACATACACACGTGCATCTGTATATACATACATATGCCAATACCCCACACCTAAAATTATGAAGTATAAATAGCATTATAATGTTATACCATTATATGAAAAAAAAAACAGCTAAATGATTTTTAAAGAAAGCCTACTGCCAGAGTGGTAGAGCTGCCAGTTCTTTCAAACCTGATTAGTGGAAGGATGATTTGGTTCAACTATATAAGAAAATGATGTCCCTCTATTTACTGAAGCTCAACAATTTCAACCCTTGGATCTATACCCAACAGAAATGAGTTTGTGTCAGAAAAGGAAATATAAAGAGATGTCCACAGCAGCAGTAATTTCTGATAATAGTAACTGTAAAAGTTCAAAGCTGTCAATAGCATTTTGAACAATATGTTGTAGATGAATTTAACCACACCATAGCCAGACTGAGAGGCTTTGACTGATTTTCTTGCTAACCAAATGGTCCAGTTAAGACTGTACCATGAGGAAAAAGGTCCACAGACACCCTCTGCTTGTTCTTTCTAATGGAGGGAAGATGTAGCTTCACACAAAGTCTTTGAACACTTGATCTTTCCAAACCACACAACTCAGTCAACTCCATTGTTTTGTGTCAAAACCTTCCTCACAAGACTCAGATCATCTTGTGTGCCTCTTGTACCTTCCACAGATGCTTTCAAGTTTATTCACTAACAGGGACAGGCTCTCTGAGGTCTCTGGATGTTCTTTCTGAAAACATCCTCCTTTCCTACCAGCACATTCACAAGCAAGACTTACACTCTTACTTGTCCTCCATGTACATCAGAAGCTTATTCATACCCATTGTCCTTCACATTAAAGGACATACTTAATTTCAGCATGTTGAACCCTAAGTGTTAAGAATTATATTCTAGCTGATTCCTCAAGGTCTGTGCTGGTGGGAATAAATCCACAGATCTGCCTGATGTCACTTGGCTCAGCTGGGTGAGCTGGGCCCTCAAGGCCAGGACTAGCTAAAGACATTCATGGGCATGTCCAATGCCTTGGAGTGCATGATGAGAGGATGCCATCATAACAAGCTAATGTGTGGTTAAGAAATGGGAGAGGAAGAGAATCAGAAAGGTTCATATGCTGTGGAAAGAGGTAGAATAGATGAAGCAAAGGTAGTGAAGAGCAGGATGATGATATCGGTAACCTGTTTGCCATCTGGGGCCATAGTGATATCCAGGCCTGGGTTATTGCCAGGGGCCAGGCCTGAGTTATGGTCCTACTGCAGCTGGGCTCTGTGTTGACATCCATGGTACATGTTACTACCAAAGGCCACAAGAATGCTCACTGTTTGTGTTGCCTCCTGTGACCATGCAGGTATTAGAGAGCTTTGCCTCTTCAGGGACCATACAGATATGAGTGGTCTGTGATACCACTTGGTGCTAGCCATGGTAACGTTTGAGACAGAATCATAACTGAGGGCCATGACACTGATCTCCAAGAGTTATGACGTAGCTGTGCCATATGGCCTGCACTGCCACTGAAGGCCATGGCAACTTCCAGGCCTGAGCTGCTGCCAAGGGCCATGTCTTAGTCTATGGTCCTGCTGCAGGTAGGGTCTGTGTTGATGGCCCATGCCTTCAGTTGCCACTGAAGTCTGTGTGATGCCTAGGGTCAGGTGATCTACCTGAGTCCATGTTGGTGCCTGAGGGCCATGCTACCACTGGGGCCATGATAATATCTAGGCTGGGCTGCTGCTGAGGACCATGTCCAGGTCAGTGGACCTACTGTAGCCTGGGTCTGTGTTGGAAATGAGTGACTTGTTTTGAAACCAAAGACCACATGAATGCCTGGGGTCTGGGCTATAACCTGTGGGGTTGTCAGTGTTCTAGAATTGTGACACTGCTGGAGCCATGCCAGTATGAGTGGCTTGTGCTGCCACTCAGGACCATAGTTTTGTCCAGGCCTGAGCTGTTGCTGGTGGCCATGTCTAGGTCCATGTTCCTACAGCAGCCAGAGCCTGTGTTGATGCCTATGGTTTCAGTTGCCACTAAAGTACATGTGACTGCCTGGGGTCTGGTCAGCTACTTAAGAGCATGTTGGGTTGCAAGAACTGTGCTGTCACTGGGGCCATACTGATCTGGGTGACCTGAGCTGCCATAGGGACCATGGTGATGTCCAGGCCTGAGCTGCTGCCAGGGCCATGTCTGCAGCTGAGTTCTGTATTGATATCTATGGTCCATGTTAATATAAGGTACCATGAGAACCATGCATGATGAAATCTGAGGTCAAGGCTGAGATGAATCTGCCCTTCACTAGCCCTTGGAAAGCTGGACCTACCCCCTTACTAGACACTGCAGCAAGAGAGCTGACCTCAAACCTTATGGGAGAGGCCCCCTGCACTCAGGAGAGATGGCCCCACCTCTCACCACAGGTATGAAAGAACTGACCCTGATAGTATGGGCATAGGAGAGCTGGCTCTGTCCCATGCTTGACTGGAGTGGCCCCAGCAGCAAGGTCTGACCAGCACAACTGCCACCCAGGCCTACATCCTGGGCTGTGGGTTGGACCACCCTAATATCTACCCCATCTATGAGCTACTGGAGCATGTGAATGGACTGGTCCTACAAAATGATACTCTCAGCATTTCCAGGACTCAGGGTAGCCACAAGATATCTGAAAAAAAATTGGTGAGGGTTCAGTGATGATGGTGTACCAGAAACCAGAGGCCTTGAACCAAACTCATTGCAATGAACAATTCCTAGTAAAGCTGATTGGACAGGGGGCATAATGCATGGCACACCATGGCTCCCAATGCAACTAAAGACAAATGAAGAGGTATTGGATAGGCAATAAAGATGGAGGAGCAAAGATATGTTTTGTTCGGTTGTTTGGTTGGTTTGGTTTTATTTTATTTTTTATTTTCTTTTAGGAGAATGCTGCAAGGGTAGAATACAGATATGGAGGGACTGGTAAATTAGTGGAATTGGGGTGCATGATGTAAGATTCCCAAAGACTCAAGAAAGAAATGTTTAAAAAAAAAAAAACCAAATCACAATCAACCAGGAGCAGCTCAGACTTTTCCAGGTCTGAGCCAACAGAGGACACAGATGCCCTCCACACAAACAGATTTCTTGGTCTGGGTTGGTTGGCCTTTTTCAGGCCTGAGCCAGTGGAAGACATAGATGGCTCCCCCTCAAGACTTCTTGGTCTAGGGGTGAACAGTCAACCACAAGCCCACTCAATGCCTCTGGTGCTGGGTAATCAGGTACCAACATTTCAAACACTTACCAAGGTTTGTAGACCCAGCCATTCAAGAGAGGGGAAAAAAAGAAACAGCTCTGTTCAATACCTTGTGTCTGGGGTGGGCAGGAACCAATCAAGTGCCACCTATGACCCAACCAGGTGGCTGGGCACCATAATGGTGAGCTACTACAAAGTGGGGAAATGGAAGAGAGAGGGATAAAGGTTCATGGTCTGGGGAGAAATGTGGATATGAAGAGGCAAGGGTGGTAAGGACAGGCTGATATGAATGTTCTGCTAGCCACTCAAGTCCAAGGTGATGTACAGGCTTAGGCCAGGTCTTGGTCCAAGGCCCTAAAGCAGATAAGGGGCCTGTGTTAATGTCTGTGGCCCCTGTCACTACTAAGAGTCATGCAGAGGGCTTTAATCTTGGCAGCCACCTGGGGCCATGGTGGTATCTGAGGCCATATTGCCATGGGAGCTATTGCCAGTTTGAGTGACCTGTGCTGCCACCTAAGGGCCATGGTGATTTTCTGGCCTGGGCTGCTGCTGAGGACCATGTCTGGGTCCAAGGCCCTACACAGCTGGGGTCTATGTTGATATCTTTGGCCCATGTTGCCACCAAAGGCCACATGAATACGCAGAGTGTTGGCCACAACTTGTGATCATATTGGTACTTAAGGATTGTGGTGCTACCAGAGCCAAGCTGATTTGAGTGGTCAATGCTGTCTTCTGGAGCCATGGTATCATCTGGAACAGGGCTGCTGGTGACAGACATGGCTGGGTCCATGGCCCTGCTGTGGTCACGATCTGTGTTGAATTCTGCAGCTACTAAGACCATCGAAGGCCACACCAATGCCAGGGCTCTGGGTAGCACCTGGAGCCAGGTTAATATCCAAGAGCCATACTGCCACAGGGGCCATACTGATCTGAGTGGCCTGCACTGCCACTTGGAACCATGGTAACATCTGGGCCTGGGCTGCTATCTAAGACAATGTCTGGGTCCATGGTCCTACCACAGCTGAGGTCTATATTGATGCCTGTGATTCATGTTGCCACCAAAGACCACACAGGTGCCTGGGGTCTAGGCTTCAGTCTGTGGCTGTGAGGGTGTCCGAGGGCTATGCTGCCATCAAAGCCATACTGATCTGAGTGACCTGCATTGTCACCTGTGTCTATGGTATCCTTTGGGCCAGGGATACTGCCAAGGCGCTATCTAGGTCTGTGGTCCTACAGCAGCCAGGGTCTGAGTTGATGTCCATGGCTCCTGTTACCACCAAGGGCTCTGCAGATGCCCAATGTCTGGTCAGACACCTGAGACCATGCTATTTCCTGAGGGCCATACTGCCACTAGGGCCATACTGATCTGGGTGGCCTGTGCTGCTGCTGAGGGCCATATCTGGGTTCATGGTCCTGCTTCCGCTGGGGTCTGTGATGATGTCTGTGGCCTGTGTTAGCACAGGGGGTCATTGGACCATGCTGTGCTAAGCCAGCCCCACCCTTCAAAGCACTGGGATAGCTGGCTCTGCCCCTTGCTGGATATAGCAGCAAGAAAGCTGGCCTCATGGGAGAACTGGGCCTCATACTCAGGAAGGGGCTTACCCCTTATCACAAGTGTGTACCTCACTTGGGCAGCACACTAAATCTGACCCTGTTGTCAGAGGCATAGGTGAGCCAACCCTGAGGGCATGGGAGCAGGAGAGTTGACCCTGTTCCTCCCCTCTTCCTCCCAGTTGGAAGCCCCCAACAGTAATCAGGAGAGAGGGCCCTGCACCTTGCCTGAGGAAAACAATGGAACTGGACCTGGTAGTGTGAATGTAGGTAACCTGGATCTAAGGACCTAAGTACAAGAGAACTGGTCCTGCTCCTTGCTGCAAGCTGAACTGAATGAGCTAGCTGAGGCAGTGCTGGAGAGTTTGCACAGGGCTGACCAACCCTGCTACCACCCAGGCCTAGAAGCAAAATTATGAGTTAACCCACTTCTACATCCACCCCATCTGTGAACTGTTGAAGCATGAGAAGGGGACAAACTTCCAGATCCAAAGCTACAGGATCTCCATGACACAGGACAACAACAGGATATCTAAGAGGAGCCCCAGTGAGAGCCCATTACCAGTCGTGTAGCAGAAGCCAGGAGGCCTCCAACCAGACCAATGACTCACAGCAATGAACACTTGCAAATAAAGATGAATGGACTAAAGGACAAGCTGTATGACTCAGCAGGCCCACAACACAGACTCCACTACAAGATGGCTCTTCCTCCTCCTCCTCCACCTCCTCCTCCTCTTTTATCTTTGTTTGGTTTGGTTTGTCTTTGAAATTTGGCTTTGCTTTGGGGGCAAGTTACAAGAGCAGATGGCAGATACAACAGGGTGGGGAGATAAGTGGGATCAAAATGCATGATATAAAATCCACAATGTAACAATAAAAGTTTTTTTAAAAAAAAATCTGTAAGAATTCTGGGAATCTGAAAGTTGAGGTTACCTGCAGGCTGCCTGAGGCATTTGTTTTGTCTCTGTCTCTCTTACTTGATCAAGCTTATAGCCAACCACTAGCACTTTTATCTCTCCCCAGTTCCCTTGAAATAGATCCTGATTAACACTGTTTTCTTCCCATGATGTTCAGGGTCATCTATGGAAGTGAGGAGATCCTTACTCAGGGCACTGCAAATTATAGGTATTAGTTATTAGCTAGGTAGGCTTGAAATCAATAAGAGCTACTACTCACTGTGATGGCAGCCAAGGAGTTAACCTCTGCATGAGGACAGAGACAACGTTAATACCATTAGAATGGGACCAGTAGAGTAGAATGGGACCAGTAGAGTCTGGCAGGCCCCTGTTGTTGTGCCTTGGAAACCTCAGTTAGGGTAGTTAGGATGGTGTGGATGAAGCTCTGGCAGTTATTCCTTAGGTGCCTCCTGGAGATGAGGGACATACTCTAAGGGGTTAGGCCTTTGGACAGAAAGATAGGAGAATCATTTCATGCCAAGACCCCAAGTGAGTACTCAGAAGATCATCCATTCTTGGACTGTGAGAATGTCACAGAGTGCCATTCCTATCATCCGTTCTGGAAGGGCCTACACAGGGGTGGCATGATAAAAATGTTCTCTCATCTCCATACAGAGCTCTCAAAATAGTGGAGCCTCACTTTAGGAAATCAAGGAGTTTAATCAGCAGGTAAGAGACACATTCCCTGCCAGGGGTTGAGGGAGGGGGAAATCCTGAGGTGGTATGAATGTACTATCCTGGAATAGAGACAGTCTCATGGAATCAGATCTCTGCTGTCAACCATGGAATCTCCAAGTAAGGCTTACAATGTCTCCTCCACTTCCTTCCCTAAGGGCTCTCTGTGAGTCTTGAACTTATCCAGAGGCAGCCAAAATCACAGATTCTGCCAAAGGTCTATATATGGAGCTTAAGGGAAGATTGAAGAGCCTGAGCAACCCCCAAGGCACTCACTCTGCTGTCTGTCTGTCAGAGCCTCAAGATGGATAAGCACAGTCATTTCCTGCCCAGTTTTCTTTGTCATGTAGAGATCTGTGTCTAAGAGCAAAGACAAACAGAAGCAGTCAACAGATGAAGGTGAAGACGTGGAAAATTCACCAGTTTTCAAGACTGCCCTCCCATATTGACACCAACTGCAAATGAAAGAGCCCTCAAGAAAAACCTCAGGTCTGATGATCTGAAAAAAGAGCTCAGGGAGCTCACTGAAAGTCTGTGTTTTCATGGTTATAGATTGTTGTCGTGAAAGGAAATACATGAAAACAGCCAACTACAGCATAGGGCTTCTACCTGTTCTTACCCTAGAAATCACAGACAATGCCAATCACTTCTAATAACAATGTGTGACAATACACAGGGAATTTTACTAACCAGTGAAGTTTACCCAAGGCTAGAATTCCAGAAAGTTTATTGGGGTTACCTCATCCATTGTCTACCACCCATATGTCAAACCCATATGTCTTTAACCAACGAGAGTTCTGTGTAATTCCATGTGATCCAAGCTTCAACCATAAATCATTATTAGCATATACTATCTAGTTTATCCCAAGGCTTCCAGATAAACAAAGACACTGCTATCAAACAGACAGTTCAAGGATAATACACTGGCTTCCAGGAGCCAAAAGCCCCAAAACCAGGCCTTTCTTTGGGTAGAATTAATTCTTAAGGACTTTTCTTGAACCAGGAAAGATCAATCAACTTAAAGTGTTACAGACATCCCCACATCATTAAAGGGTCCAAATAACTACCAGAGCTTGCCCCAAATTGTAATTGTGGTTTTCATTCTGAATCTTTATGCCTCAAGAAGACACTCAGAAGATCCCAAGAAGAAGCATGTTGTTGTTGGAGAGCCACAGAGGCTTACATCAAAGCTTCGGTGTAGTAACAATATGTAATATTAATGCAGATGCCAGGCAGTGATCCTATGTACAAATTCTTGGGGATCCCTATCCTTAAAACCAGAGGGTTAGGAATTTGGGAGATTGTACAACAGAGTAATTATGCTTTTTGTCATCCCTATAGGTGATACTGGCACCTGTACCAGGAAGAGTATCAGGGACATAGCAGGTGTCAATGTCATGTGTCACACACATGAGACACAAATGAAGGTGGGTCGTCAGGTGCCACTCTTTGGGTATGAACTAACTAGTTGAATATGGTACAGTGGCAAATGGTGAAGGCTGAGTGTGGGAGGATGACAATGTACTTTATAGCTGTTCACTGTTGACTAAATGATGCCACATTCATGTGCTAAAGCTGGAACCACTAGTGTGGTCTGGAGATTAGTTAGGTTGAAGAGGGGAGGTAAGCTAAGCCAATGCAGTGTGTGTCCTATGAAGAGATGCCTAGGAGAGTATATTATTGAGGGTATACGGAGGCTATATTACTGAGGTGATCCAAGTACAAATTGAAAAAAAGCTGCATGTTCTTTCCTTATAGGTGATCCTAGCCTGTAATGTATAAGTGCATATTTAGATGGATGTGGGTGTGGTGAAAGGCTAGTTGAGCCAGAAAAGGGAAGAAAGGGATCCAAGAGAGATGGAGGGAGCAGGGACAGACAGCAGTAGGAAATGAAAGTTGAAACAAACAGAATATGTGGAAGAGTGGCTGTGCAGGGAGCTGGCAAAGAAAACTTCATTTCAAAAGTCCACAAGGAAGCCTAATAGTTGGTATGATAATTTAAATAAATAAATGAATGAATGAATGAATAAATAAATAGATAGATAGGTAGATAGATAAATAAATAAATAAATAAATAAATAAATAAATAAATAAATAAATAAATAAATTTTAAAAAATCAGCAAAGAAGAAAATGCCTTTCATACTTATGCTCAGACCCAACCAGAGGAGGGGGGCCAAAGCCAGCTGTTTACCTGCTGGTTGTTTCTGGATAAGGGGCTAGTGTTTTTAAGGGTTCAGTCTTCTAGGTCAAAGTGACCCGTGTCCTCAACAGAGATCACTATCCATTCAACTCTAGGGGGATGAAATAAGCCCTCCCATGTCTTTCTACACCAATGATATGTAGAATGCGAGCACTCTCTGCAGGAAGGAGACATTAATCTAGGGATGAAGGAGTAAAGAGGTCACTTCAAGCTATAACCAGCATGCATAGGGATGAGCAAAAGTCTCTAATATAGATATGGCTGTTGGTAGCTACAACTTAGAGCAGAGGCCACACAGGAGACCTCTATTGGGGCATACTTTGTCACAGAACTAGAAACATTCCTATTATGGGTATCTTACTATAGGAAAAAATATATATCTGTGCTCTCCAGCTAAATATTTTTCTCTGTCAGAAGCATAGAATATAGTATTCAGGCTAGTCATCTCTTGCAGAGTTATTGAGAATCAGAAGACTTTGAGAAAAATTACTTTCATCTTCTGAATTTTTAATTTTATAATTCATATGTAACCAAGCACATCTGTAATTATTGGGTATAATATTATAATCCAGTGCATGTGTACAAGGTGTAATTATAAAACCAGGAAAATTAGCATTCTTATCTTCTCAAATACTATGATTTATATGTGTTGAGAACCTTTACACTCAATTTTGTCCAGCCATTTTGGTTTGTATAATTGACTAGCATAGTTTTTTAGCTATTAAATCATCCCATGGGGTGCTCCAGCTACTTCCTCATGATTGAGTTTGGCAGCCACTGTTCACTCTCTCACCTTTCACTTTCCCCTTGCCTCCCTAATGTCTAGTTTGATTCTGATCTTTCCTCTAGTCCTATGTGATCAACTTTTGTCTCCCACAAATGAGTGACACCATGCAATATTTGTCTTGATGTTTGTCCTATTTCATAGAACATATTTTATAATTCTATCCATGCTGTTGCATGTGACAGCCGTCCTTTACATAGCTGAATCATGCCGCATCGTTTATACGTACCACATTTTTGAGTGCTTGGATTACAGCAGAGCATGATGATGGCATTAATGTCAGGGTCTGGCAGCTAAACCTTTAAGTTTAATGTCCTTCTCATGGCTTATTCCACCTTGAAGGATAAGGCAAAGAGCCACTTGGGGTTCATTTGGCTTTTATCCATCTGGCATTGACTCTTCAGCTGGATTCCACAGGTTATTAGGGCCAGTGAGCCTTGAAATTCACAAAAGCAGTCTTATTAGAAACCTTGCACTTTTTTTTTCCTCCCAGATTTAGAAATAACAGAGGTGGGGAGAAGGAGGCAGCTGAAGAGTATCTTCCAAGTGAAACATGAATGCCAAGGTCAGCAGAATGCAAAATATAATATTGAAGTTAGTGATGTGTAGTAGTTTGAATGTAAACAACCCCCATAGCTCATAGGGAGAGGCACTATTAGGACATGTGGCCTTGTTGGAGGAAGTGTGTCATTGTTGGGGTGGTCGTTGAGGTCTCATTTATGCTCAATCTTTGCTCAGTGTGACCTACAGTCCAGTTCCTGTTGCCTTCTGATTGAGATATAGCCAGCACCGTGTCTATCTATCTGCACACTGCCAAGCTCCATACCATGATGACAGCGGACTGAACCTCTGAACTGTTAGCTGCCACCTCAATTAAATGTTTTCCTTTATAAGAGTTGCTGGTCTGGTGGCTTTCCGCAGGAATAGAAACCATAAGCCAGACATGGTGTAAATGAAGAAGATGCAACTCAGTGTGTTTCCTGAGGAAGTGCAGTCCGATTTCTCTGCACAGCCCAGAGATCATTCTAACATCTCTTCTCTGCACAGCACAACATCTATCTATTCTTCTGCTATTGCTAAATTAGCCTTATGGCTATGGCAATCGCTTCCTTAAATCACTGTAATTCATTCTGACCTTGTTGAGACAACTGCTCTATTGCACTATTGCACAAAGGAAACGGATTCATGGAAAATTCAATTACTGTTTCCTTCCACTCCTACATCTGCACTCTGCTCATTTCTTTATTAAATCATGCCACTCACAGAATCCCACTCTGTAAATTCCCTGAGCATTTGTCTCAGCATTGATAAGAAAATAAACGAGAAATAAAGAGTATGGCCTTAGGCCACGGGATCACAGAACAGTGGGGACAAGGACATTCTTCTGCGCCTCCATCCACAGTAAACACTCCTGATCTCCAAGGTCATACCCACTCAGTCTATAACATGCATTCTTTTGGAATATACAATAAAATACATGGAGCCCAAAGCATTTTCTGTGGGTACATAGAAAGAACCTGGAGGTAGTTGACTGAAGTGCAGATGGTTTTATCCCCTCTCCAATTGTTCTTTAATCCATGCCCCCGTCTTAGAAGGTGAAGGTTTCTGAAGAGCTCTATCTAAAATCAGAGGGCAAAGCCCTAGATGATTTTTGGAGTTCAAAGGCCTGGGTCTGCGCTAACTTCCTCAAAGAAAAATGAGCGACATTTCTTACCTCAAGCATGTGGTGAAAGATGTCTGAAATCTCTGAAGAACAGTTGCTTAGACACACAGCATGATGTATGCTTAAAGGCTCACCTCCCAGTCCTGCTGTGCTCAGTTCTCTGTACAGTTCGCCATGCTCACTGAGAAGCTAGGGTAACGAGGTGCAATTACTACTCAGGGATGCAGCTCTCTTCAAAATGGAGGACAAAGATTTCTACTGGACCCTGAGGGGGAGATTCTAGGAAATCAGCCTTTGTAGGAAAGAAGGGGTGACATCATGAGGGGCAAGGAGCTCATGATTCGGGAGTATATGACGGGCAAGGAGGATCAGAGGAATCCTGAACAGCTACCAGCTGAGGTCCCTCTATTCAGCATAGAAGCCAAAGAGCACACAGGCTTTTCTACATCTGCCTTTCCCTTCTATTAGACTATATAAAGGATCCTGACCTAAAATTGGTGCATGTCTTGGAGATGCGGCTCAATTGTACCTTGTGTGCCTGGCATGCATGAGTCCCTGGGTTTCATCCTCACCACTACAGTCAAGGTTGCTGCATTTTAGATGTGTGGTGGCATTTGTGTTCCCACTTCTCTGACTTTCTCCTTCTTTTTCTAGTGTTTCTTTTCTAATGGGTCATCCAGCCTTGTCTGAAAATGTCAAACTGGGGGCCATGGTCAAGTTTGCTGAGTGCAAGAGGAATTGTAAGAGCAATGACAGCGAGTCACCAAGCCAAAGAAATGACATTGAAAATGCTTTGAATTTATTTAACTGAGCTAAAGCCGGCAGTGGTTTCCACACACATAGTAGCCTCCATGCTTTGAAGGAAACATCAAAGCAAACAATTTTATAGGACTGTCATAAGATGTTCACATTACAGCATGAGTTTTCTATATGATGTAGCCTTGTATAAAATGTATACAATAATGTGTGTGTGTGTGTGTGTGTGTGTGTGTGTGTGTGTGTGTGTGTGTGTGTGTGTGTAGCACTTCAGGACCTTCTGGATCCTGCTTTTTTTTGTTCTCTTGTACTGGCTTTCCCATCTAATTCTAAGCTTTTAATTCTAATCCCTTGCTTTTAATTAAAGACTATAATTAAATATGTAACAGTAATTGGTAATATGTAATACAAAACAGGCACGTTCAGTTATAAAGCACAGACTTGTATAAGCAGCATTTGGTTTAAAGGACAGATGCTTCATGTAACACAGACCTTTCCTGTGTCCCTCCCCATTCAGAGCATGTCATCAAATCTTTTCCTTGTTTTTGTAAAAGTCTATACATATGCCATCTTTATACCCCCTCTATGAGGTAACTGCCTCTTCTTAAATGCTGTCATATGAGGCCATACTATGTTCCATTTTGACATGCTACTTTTGCTCATTCTAGTGAAAGTCATTTATCTTGATGCTAACAGCAGTAATTACTTTGGTTTTATTGCAGCAAAACTTTCTAGTTCATAGATGTTCCAAAACAATTGCATTCTAATGGCAGGTATTATACTCATTGTTAATATACATTGTGACAAAACACTGACCCTATAAACATACTGAAGGAAACAAGACATTTAAGGATGAATTTGCATTTTGAATTTTCATATACACAAATAACTGTGCAAATTTTACAAAAGTACTTGAGGGCCACAGAATAATTGTGATTTCCTCTATTCATCATTGAATTCATTTGTGTTGTATGAGGTTGCACAGTAATGTGTGTGGCCCTCCACCACAGTGCTAAGCAATACTTAAAACCACTTTGTCAAACACTTCACTAGATGGGTATGTTGAATCTTAAAAATAATTCAGAGCAAACTGACATTTTGTTGCCCAAGGATATCTCACTGTTTATGGAAGTAAACATTGGTATCCATGTTAGTTCTCCCCAGGCTGGGTGACTGAAACAGAAATCTGTCACCTCATAGTTCTGGAGGCTACAAGTGCAAGATCAAGGTTTGCGTGGGGTCAGTTTTTCACAAGGCTATGGAAGGAAAACATTATATCCTTCTGGCCTAAATTTTGGCCACTCCTTGTCTGTGTCCACATTTTCCAAGCTGGAATGGGGACTTGACTTACTTCTAACTTTCCTAATCCCAAAGCTGCATCTATGTTTTAAGCTTTTGGGATTTTTCCTTTATCGTATTTATTTATTTAAGTACCAAACTTGGTTTTAGTTTGCTTTATGTGCTGTGACAAAACTCTATCACTTTATAGGGAAGTGACATGACCAGATTGTCTTGGGGTCGGGAGGCTGGAAATCTGAGATGTCAGTAGAGTGAGTTCCTTCCCAGTTGTGGATGAGAACTGGTTTTGGTTCTTGCCCCTTGCCTTGTGTATAGACGGCTGTTTCTCCCCATAACCTTTCCTTAAAGTGTGTCAATCTCTCTGTCCAAATGCTCTCATTTATAAAGACTCTAGGTTAATTCTAATTAGATCCCCTAAGTAATTACATCTGCAATGATTGTATCCCAAAACAGTCCCATTTTGAGGAACTAAGACAGACACTTGACATAAGCAGAAGCCCTGTTCAACTTACAGCTACTGTATTGTTGAACAGTTTTACAACCTTTTAGATGTCCTTATTATATTTATTCTGTGGTTTTTCATCAATTGTCAATTTCTTGCCTCTCATCTCTGACTGCATACTCTATGAAAACACTGTTGAATTTGGTGTTTCCCTTTTCACTGAAGCAAAATGTCAGACTGTCCCAGTAGAGGGCAGTGGAGGGACACAGAAACAAAGTGAGACCTTTCTTCCATTTCTACCTTTCCAAGGTGACTCAGTAATGATTTGCAGCCGTTTGATGTCCCCACAGCCACAGGAACCCTCGTGGCAACACTGTGATGTCAGTGTGACAGTAATCAGCATCACACTCTTAACAGACAAGCGATTTCAAGGCATCTCGTTAGCTTCTAGCAAGGCCACTCATTTGCTGATCACAATATCTGCTTCTTTTTTACCTTTCCTTCCTGGGATCAGCTGCACTCTGGCTAGAAAAGCCAGCTTCTCTGCCAGAAACGGGGCTGAAGTATGCCTTTCCTTTCACCATAAGGGATCCGAACTCTGACAATGTGTTTCCTTCCTTCTGTGGCCCAGCCCTAGAAGATCATGTAGTACCTTCTTACATCTCATTATTACTTTGGATTACAGCTTAATTTATTATATGAGTGAAAGACACCTTGTTGAATCTGCTATGCATGCCTGTTTGGCCCATCCTCATGTCTGATACGATAGTTAGAATAAATTTTCATTGTTCATTACGTTTTATAATTACTATATGAGTGGAAAACACCCTGTTAAATCTTCTCTGTATGCCTGAATAGATTCACTCTCATTTCTGATTCTATGGTTGGAATACATTTTCATTGTTCATTACTTTTTAAAATATAGACATCTATGCAAGTTACATGTGGATATAAATATATGTGTGTATTCATATATATTTATGTATTCATTTATAGATGGATTCATGTTTATGAATATGTATCCATTTATGTATATATTCATATATTTACACACACATCCACATATATATATATTCATTCATGTATATTATCCAAGTGCCATGTTTTGTTTTTATTATAATGCTGGGATTTGAACCCAGGGCCTTGCACATAGTAAACAAACACTGTACCACTGAGCTACATCACCAATTGAGTAAATATCCTTTAGTAATTTATATGTTGATTATTTTTCTTATATCGTAATCAAATCAGTAACGATAGTATGAGTAATGACAAATTTGTTTCTTCCACTATGACAGTGGTTCTCAATCTTCCTCATGCTGTGACCCTTTAATACAATTCCTCATGTTGTGGTGACCCCCCCCCCCAGCCATAAACTTATTTTGTTGCTACTTCATGACTGGAATTGTGCCACTGTTATGAATCATAATTTAAATATCTGTGTTTTCTAATGGTCTTAGGTGACCCTGTGAAAATGTCATTCAACCCACATGTTGAGAACCATTGTTCTCTGACCATATAGTGTAGTTATTCTTCTCATTCGCTGAATTGAAATGTACAAACGAAATTGTCAAAAGGAACTATCGCTCAGTTTCACAAGAAAAACTCGTACTATTTCATATTGTATATGATATTGTGGTCTTCTGTTGGTTCGTTTGTTATGATGTTTGTGTTAGAACCCAGTGCCTAGAGCATGTAGGGAAAGCTCCCCTACTGAACTGCATCTCAGACCTGTTATGGTTTTTAACTATTTATGGAGAAAAGGAAGTTCCTTTCTTTTCTTAGAGATATGAAAAGCTTCATTATATTATCTACAAAGGTAGTTTAAGATTTGTAGTATGATGTTTCTGGCTCAGCTTTTTTGGCCTAGCCCTGCAGTACTGACCTGCTGTCCCACAGACACACACAGACACATATTAATTTTATGTTGATCAGTCAATGGCTCTAGCATATTGCTAGCTAACTCTTGCTCTTAAACTAAACCATGACTCTTATCCTGTTCAGCCATGCAGCTTGGTACCTCTTCTCAGAGCATCATAGTTCTCCTCTGCATCTGCTGGCTTCTCTGGCATCTCTGCTCTGCTCTTCCTGTTCCCAGAGATTTCTTAGTCTACTAGCCCCGCCCACACTCCTTGTCTGCCTTCAGCCAATCAGCATTTTTATTAAACTGGTAGTCAGAACAATTATTTCCAAAGGAACAGAACACAATCCCACTACAGAGATTTATTGCTTTTATTACTGATTGAGATAATTTTCATATTATAGATTGTTAACACAAGGGATTGAGATATGTTTTTATTGATCATAGGTCTTTGGTCATGAATATCCTTTGATTTATGTATTCCTGAGTTTCTCTAGCTAAGGTTTCTCTTCATGACTTTTCACCTGTTTCCCTAAGTACATTTTTCTATTTTTTATTTGTCTAGAATAATGCCCATTGTCATTTTACTACATGATACAAATTTTAGATGACTGTGCTTTCCTGGGTTCCTTTGGTTTTCTTTAAGATGTAATGAGCTTGAGGTTCATTCTACTTTTGAATTCTTTGGGAAAATTGTTCTTATTGTCCGTTTGTTCTGATTGCTGTTCTGTAGTTCTGTATTTTCCTGAGTCATCTAGGCTAGATTTCTAAAATATTGGTTATTTCACTTAAATAATGTTGCACTTGTTCTCATTTTTATCACAGCGAAAGACTACACATAAAAAATGTGAATGAAATATAAACATACACACGAAAATGAACACAAACAGTCCTCCCTTTCAAAAGATGTAGACTTTTTCTTTGACATCCAGGCTCAGTGAGAGAGGAGATACAAAGGAGGAGCCCTGTTTTCTGAGACTGACTGGAAAAGCAGTTTTCCTTGGCCTTCAGGAGCACAGTCATCACAAATTGTGTTTCACATGCAAATGAACCTGCTTCCACAGAGCTGCGGTGCCAAATTCACACGGTGCTGTTGCTCTTTTGCAATGAATATTTCTTTGTTGGACAGTTGCCTTTTTAAAAAATGTAGACCAGGTATTCACATGTGTTGTGGTGAGGTTTCTTGGTCCCTGGCGACCAAATCTCCAGACCCACAGACCTGCAGCCCCAGACCCCTTAGCCACCCGCCGCTGCTCAGACCCCCAAAAATGATTCAGACGCTTATATTAAGTTCATGCTGTTTGGCCTATGGCTCAGGCACATTGCTAGCTTGCTCTTACATCTTAACTCAACCCGTTTCTATTAATCTGTCTGCCATGTGGCCCGTGGCTCACCTGTGTTCCTTACGTGCTTCTTCTTGGGTGGTTTGCTCAGTCTGTCTCTGACTCCTCCCTTCTCCTAGCTATTTTGTGATTTCCCCTCCTACTTTTTCTATGGCGCCTGTCATGGGCCAAAACAGCTCCTTTATTTAAAGATTGATATTCACAGCATACAGAAAGACATTCCCACATCACACATGAAATTGTACTTTTTACTGGACTATGTTGAAAATACAGTCTAACTCAGGAAGAATGGTATTTAATCCTGGAGTCTACGAGTCTGTGGATATTTTTTTGTTTTTATTTAATTTTATAACTTTCTATTTACAGACAACTTATATATTATATTGATTTTGGAAATAAATGTGTTTTGAGACTATGTTGACTTTATGGGTTATTTTCATTGAAGTATAATTTTAAATCCATACATCTTACTCTTCTGCATACAGTGCATATGACTTCTACAATAAAAAGAGAATAGGTCTCCCAAACAGCCCCCAAATTCTTCTGTAGGAAAAATGCCTCTTCAGAGACAAACATCAGGTCATCACCAGCTTATTGTCAAGTTTCCTTCCCTTCTCATAGTCTCTGGATCCTTGTCTTCCACTGTCCTTGGAAACCTAATAAAACCGACCAAAGACTTGTGAGATTGTTCCCATCCTCACCCCTGGTGCACATCCAGCTCCCAATTTCCCTTTCCCTCTTGTGCCTAAGATATAAAACACTTCCTCAGAGAGTCTTCCAGCCAGTCTGTCAGGCCACAAACTCTAGGATCACTATATGCCTGCCTTTTATTCTTCTGTATGGTTCCTATCTTCTGTATGGTTCTCAATACAATTACAACTAGGCTCTTTTTGTATTGCAATTTCCTCAGAGATTGAAACATCCCATCTTGCAAAGGAGCTCCTTGAAACAGAAGTAAACAATGCAAAATAGCTTTACTGATCAGATTCAATAGGCTCTTCCCTCCCAAGAGTAAACAATAAAGACTGCTGTGAGTCTCTCTGAAACAAGCTTACCCCAAGCCACGAAGACTATGAGACTAGACCAGCTGCCTGGGAGAAGCAGAGATCAGCCATGCTGCCTGGAAAAAGTTAAAACACTTTTCAAGCCTTTGAGCTGCCTGTAGGCTGTGCAGTGTGCTCCAGATTCCCCTGCTTATGTAAGCTGTCAGCCATGCTGGGGTGGGCTTTGTGGATATCTTTGAGTCATTTTTGCTTCTGTAATCCCTTGTCCATATTTCTGCAAGTAACCCCCAAAAAATCATTGGTTCACTAAATGTATCTGTAGTGTTATTCATAACACTAAGAGCTTTCTATCTGGGGTGAGTAGAGGCATGACTTGCTTCCCAGGATAAGTCTTGGCACACACCAGCTCTCCTTTCACATCTTCATTCACAGATACCACAGGCTGACTCCGGGGCAACATCAAATCACCTTTCCTTACTCACTGGTGTTTTGTTCTTTATTATCTTTGGGCTGCATTAGTTTCAGTGGCCCTAACCAGTGCCCCCACTTCAGAAATCTCCATTTCCTTCTGGAGTACCACTGAAAATGCTTATCCAGAATGCAGAGTAAGTTTTTCCTCTGCTGCAAAATCATCCTTGACAGTTCAACTCCTGAAGTCTGTTAGGACTGCCTGTGGTACATCCCCAACTCTGGACTTCTAATGTGCCAAAGGCATTGCCAATTGTCCTCCTCGGGTCCTTCAATCATATGTATACACTGCTTGCAGTCTACTGTATATTTGACTGGTCTGTGAATATCTGTTATTGATATCTCATCAGTTAGAAAGCAATATCCAGATCCTAAAGGCAAATCTGCCAGAGTTCCTATATGCAACACAGTGTCCCCACTAACATCTACAGGATTCAGTGCTCATACATGAGTCACTCCTCTCCTTACAGAGAATAATCTCATGGTAACCATGGTGACAGCTCTGCAGTGGCCAGCATTCCGGCTACTGCTCTGAACAATAGGAAGTATGATTTCCTGAACACCCTCTACAGTGTCAGGGATCAGCAGGTAGCCTACCTCAGTAAGAAAGGGGGGGCACTGAAACCAGAATGAGCTTGGGGTGTATGTGGTCTGCACCACAGTATCTGAAGAGACATTCATCCCCGGCTCTTGCTTTTCAGTCACAGATGAGACTTGTCACATGGAGCTCCCTCTATCTGTCTGCCTCAGGCAGCTTCTCTGCTTCCACTGCTCCTTGGCATTGTGGGCCTTCCTCGGGTGTCTGTCTCTCAGTAGTCACCATTCGACTCTCCACATATTCCCCCGCCTCAGAGGAGAGGCATGGAGGGTTAACTAAAAATCAAGACCAGGGTCCTGACAGCATCACACACCCCCAAACCTGGGAACTCCAGAGGAGTCAAAAGCAATGCTTCCACCAGAATCCACAATACTATCAGCTGAGACAGTGTTGCTTAATGTAAGGGGGTATGATAGATAGAGTGTGTTTTCTCAAAATCCAGAGTTGACGCCCAACTCACTGAGGAGATGGCATTAAAAGGTAGATCTACCAGGTATGGTGGTGCATATCTTTGAACCCAGTTCTCCAGAGGAAGAGGGAAGTGTATCTCTGAGTTTGAGGCCAACCTGCTCTATGCAGTGATTTTCAGGTGGATAGCCAGGGCTCATAAGTAGGATTGTGTCCTTATAAAGATCATTAGAGAGAACTGGAATTCCTTTCTCTGTGTTCTGGCATATGGAGAACCTTCATCTGAACATGGCCATGCTTTGTTCTGATGCTGGACTCATCCCTCCACAAACTGCCTAGAATCAAGTTGTTTGTAAGCCATCTGAGTTGTGACATTATTATGGTGGCCTAAGAGAAGATATGTGATTCTGAGAAAAGGTGAGCTTCCTGGCATTCCTTCCTAGTGTGGTCCTTTCAACCAGCAGATCTGCCAGTCACTTTGAGGCCACTAAGAGGCACTGCTGAGCCAGAGATGCCCCAAGTGTATTCAGGTAACTTTGTGCTGGTCTCTTGTTAAAATGCTAGCAGTTTATTTTTGTGCTGGTTGCCTTTGAGTATTGATCTGTCTTTGGCCTTTTTGTTTGTTATAACCGAGACACCACATTTCTGGAGTAATGCAGTCCATTGCTCTTATAGTTAATGTGTGTGCTTTGTAATTCTGTAGACTTCAGCTGAGGTTGAATCATTTGAAATATGACAGGTTGGTGTATCAGGAAACAAAGGTGGTTTATTTGATGAGAGATGTGTGCTTCTTTCCAAATAGTACATATGAGCTTAAATCACCGTTATTTGAAAAGTGGGTGCAAAACAAGTTTTTCATTGAAAATATAGACTTTATTACAGTGATAGAGGCACGCCTTTTTCTGTTTTTTTTATTTAAGTTTTTTTTTTTTTAAAAAAAAAAAAACACCACTGTTCTCCCTTACTCCCCTCTTCCCAGTCATCCCCCAGCTTCTCCCACCCCATCCTCCCATCCATTCCTCAGATTGGGTCAGGACTCCCAGGGTGAGTCAATGTAGTCTGGTTTATCCAGTTGAGGCCCCAGTATCAAGGCTGAGCAAGGTGTTCCTCTGCAGGGAATGGGCTCCAAAAGCTAGTTTATGCACTAGGAATAAATTCTAGTCCCACACAAGTTGAGAGGGATGAAATAAGGCCTCAGATAAAGGCCTCTATGGACTCTCTTAACCTCAAATGACCTCTCTTCCCATCCAACTGTCATCTGCTGTGTGTGCTTTCCCTGTGAGGATTATAGCTACTTGGCCTAAAACCCTCTTTCTCCCAAGAAAATGAAATGGACCAGAGGCATGGTACAAGGGAGGTAGGTATTTCCAATGTTTCCCATTAGAAGACCAACTTGAAGAATAGGACTGTAAGATATAATTTATGATGGCTGGGCTCTGAGGCATTCCCCAAAGGCACCAGTACTAGAGGCTTAGTCCAGCTCTCTAGTGTCACTGAAAGCTGAGGGAACATCTAGGAGAAGGGACCTCCTAGGAGAAAGTGTGTCCTTGGAGGCTAGCTGCTGAAGGCGACAGAGAAGTACTTGCCACTTCTACTCTTTACTTCATAACTGACAGGAATGAGCATACTCGCTTCACTGTGTGCTTCCTGTCACAAAGTTCCCTATCACATTGTTACCACAGGCTCCTAAACCAAGAGGCCAACTGACCATAGCCTGGAATTTCTAAAGGCATGAGGTAGAACCACGCTTTCTTTTAAGTTTTCTCCACATTCACATATTTTACCACAGTGAAGGAAATCTCAAAACAGGGCCACGAATCACAGGTCATTAAAGGCCTACCCAGACAGGAAGAATCACTGGTTAAACAGGGCAAGACACAAAGAGAGGCCAAAAAAGAGTGGTCCAAATGCCAGCACGATCTTCACTCATAGCTTCCATTTGTGTAAGAGGCCTGGAAGCACTTCGAGGAATAAACGGTTCACATATACTTACAGTGCTTGGGGTGGAGAACCATACACTAAAGGACCAAGGTAGTATCATGAGAAATTGCCCTAATAACTCAGTTAAGAACTAGGCCTTGTTCCCTGCTTTTTGGAACCAAGCAGGCAGTTTTTGAGGAAACCATGAACAAAGAACAATCTCAACACCCTGACAGCCGAGATTAAGAGGGAAGGCCTGGTACATATAGTATCAGGCCTAAGTTAGCCCCTATAGTCAGGGCATAGTAGGCCAACCAGTCTCCACAGTCAATAAGCTGGAGGTAATAGCCAAATAAGGACAAAGCCTGGGACTTGTCCAAGCCTACACCAAAATGGAAAAATTGTAGTCTTAACCATCCCCTGACTAGCCCTAGCCAAATAGAATGTACTAATTTGTTTACCACTTGCTTAAACCAATTGTAGACAAAATGACCTAACTGCCCTAGGAAAATTCCCCTTGGCTGTGCTTAAAAGGAGTCTGTGAGTTCCACTCCGGGTCATTGTTATTTTGCCTTTGTACAGGATGGACAGACCTAGCAAGCTAGAAAATAAACACTCTTGCTAATTGAATACGTGAATGGTGGTCTTTTGTCAGACAACTCCAGGACCCTAACATTACACAAAACAAGAAAACCAAAACACAGACTTGCAATTTGTTGCACTGGAGCTCGGTCTCCCCAGTCACACCCCAGTGCAATTCACCTTTGTACGACCTGTACAGCTCAGGGATTAATGTACCTGGGACGATGAGGGAATGAAGAAATAGCATCCACACATACAGAAAAGCTGAGATCTTGAGATCGGGTAGGTTGAGATCCCTCTGATAGGGGGCACTAACTGCAATAGCAACCTGGAGGGACACGCAGCTCCTTGTGCTATACATCTGAATTGAGCATGCAGATTTATGGGACACAGTCGAAGGAGGCATGTTTGCCAACTCAGCAGGAGTCCTCTGAGAGAGCAGGTCAACCTAGCGGGGGAATTTGTGTTTGATACTTTTTGAGCACACTGTCAAGTTCTAACCAGTGGAAGGTTTTGCCAATTGTCATGGTTCTATGGCATTTGGCTGAAGTCAACAACACATTCACTCAAGGCTTCCTCCAGTCCCTCACACACTTTTAACAAAATGTTCAGGCTGTGGTGAAGGCATACACACTATTCCAAAACTTCCCAGGGCAAAAAGATCTGACTGCTGTTGGAAACATTTCATCAAGAGACAACATTGGACTTGTAGTCAAAAGACTAACTCGTAGGAAAGGATACCGGGCTTAACATATACTGAACCAAAACTCCAAAATGTTAAAAATGTTTTCCTTATTTTTTTCCAAGGGTAAATAAGGATCGCATACTAAAGTTGACTTTTAATCTTTATCATAACGTCCAGAGTCTGGTCCCTAACACTACCAAAAGAAGGAAAATGTGTTACTGGCAACTGGCATTTCAGCATCATGGCCACCAGGTGGCAGCACAATTTTAGGCATTGTGTATCCCAGAGGCTGCAGCCATTTGCATCTTTTATAAATCTTAGATGGATACACAGGCACCAGGTTTATCTCTCTAGACTATTCACACAGGAATAGTCTGTATGATGTCCGTGGAGGACTCTGGTGGGGATAATTCCTTTGACATACTAGTAGACCAGGAGTCTACAGAGCCCTCATCGTTCCAGTAAAAGCCTGAAGCAAGGTAAGAGAAACACTGGACCTGTGAGTGAAAGTGCTCTGGGTATGTGAAGCAGTGCATAGCCATGCAGGAAGTAGCATCCCATGGCTGAACTGGTTGAGGACATTCACTACACTTAGGATATGTGGTTGTCAGAAGTAGCAGAAATCCAGTCTCCTCTAGTCTTAGAGTCATGGGAAGTGAGATCTGGACAAGGTCTCATATATCCAAGCCCAGTATTTCTGAAGTGCATGATCCAAATCCCCCCCCCTTGAAAAGAAAAGAACTGGTTCCCTTGGCTACTAGAAGTGCTGCCAAAAGCCAGCTCTTTGGAAATTTCCATTCACTGAACCAAGTTGTATACAAGTTTGAGTTCCCAGTTTCATGTCTTCAATGACTGTCATTATGAAATATACAAACCTTATCCCTGGCTGCATTTCTGGAGTGCCATCTCAGCTGAAGAGTTCTCAGTGACGTTACCTGGAGACGGTGCTAGGTGTTGTGCTGGCTAGTTTTATGTCACTTTTGACACATGCTAATGTTATATTAAAAGACAGGATATCAATTGAGAAAATTCCCCATAATACTTGTCTGTGCAGAAGCCTTTATGGCATCGTCTTGATTGATCATTGATTATAGGAGTGCTCAGCTCAGTGTGGGTGGTGCCACTCCTGGGCTGGTGGTCCTGGGTTCTATAAGAAAGCAGGCTGAGCAAGCCAGGGGAGGCAAACCAGTAAGCAGCTCCCCTCCATGGCCTCTGTAACAGCCTCTGCCTCTGCATCAGCTCCTGCCTCCCTATTGCTGCCCTGTTTGGGTTCTTGTCTTGGAATCCTTCAGTGATGAACTACAGTGTGAAAGTGTAAGCCAAATTTGCCCTTTCCTCCCCAACATGCTTTGTGTTATGCTGTTTCATCACAGGAATATAAATTCCAACAGAGACCAAGTTGCTTGGTATCCCCTAAGTAGTCCTGTATCTTTCCTTCTCTCAGAAGCCTTGCTAGAGGAAGCAACCCCAATAACCTTTTGCAATAGATAAGTTCTGGTGCAGAGTTAGCTTCCCTGGGAAAGCTAATGTTACCATTATTTTACTTGTGGATAAATGTGGGGAGGAGGAAATGCCATGAATAAATGAGGTCCTGAGTGAATTTGTGCTGTTGGTATGGGTATGCCATGTCACGGATCCTATAGATTCAGGCTCTGAGGGATGGCACAACTTTCCTTGGGAGGACCAAACCCAAGTATTGATTGACAGTGTGTGCAGAAAATGTCCAAAATAGCTTCCTGTCGCTGAATATTTACAGCCCAAAGATTGCTTCCCCTACCCTACCCCCTGGATATTTACAGCATAAAGGCTGATCCCCTACAGAGACTGCTCCTACAGAGATTAACTACACCTGTCCACTTAATCCAGCTGCATAATATAAACCTAGCCTCCTCCTTCATCTGTACGTAATAACCTTGCTTCCTTGCCCAGATGTATGCAATAATCCTGCCTCCCTGTTCAGCTCTATAGAAGAAACACACTGAACGTCCAAGGTGCCCTGTTTCCTCCAGCTGGAAGACCAGACCACCCAGTCCCAGAATCCTGTCCTTGTATTTATTCTTCATTTCCTGGATGTCCCAGCCAAATCTGTCCATGGAACCATGTTGGAGCTGCAGATAAACCAAGGCTATTTTGAGTCTCGAATGTTAAGTAAAAGTATATAACTCTAAAGAGAGTAGTATCCAAAGGCATGTTGTGCTTTAAATGAACAAGCCCCTCATGAGCTGACTTCTTATTGTCTTCTTTACCGCATCACTGGGGCCTTTATGGTAGGTCCTATAGACAAGTATTCACTAAGCAAATGGATGAACACTCACCCTTAGGTGGCAGATAAAAGGAGAAATTCCTTCAGATGTCTCACAAGAAATGACTAAGACTAAGTCATGGTCCTTTGTAGAAAATCATGGATTTGATTTAATCTAGTTTTTTTTTTTTTTTTTTTTTTTTCCCTCGGTTAGAGTCCGTGGCTCCTTAGGCACTGTGTGCCTTTCACTTCCAAGGTAATTAATGTCTCAGGCATTGAAGCATTCAGGCCACCTGTGTATATTGCTGTGTTCTCTAGAACTCAGCGAAGCATATAGAAGCTTGCTGGAAAATCAGTCCGAGACATTTAATCTAGTGTATCCCATCTAGCTTGCAACTGCTATTGTATTCTGGCAACCATCATTATATTCTGTTTTGGTAAATAGATAAAAAGTCTGGATGTTTAAAATAAACTAGTCTAAGCCTCATTCTTACTGAGAGTCCCTCCAACCCTGAAGGTTTGCAGCTCTTGACCAGGTATTTTCACCATAAATCCCATAGCTGTTTTCAGAGAAAAGACTTCCAGCTCATCGCTGAGAATGGCGGGAAGATTTGGAGCAGTATAACCCAAGTTTGAGAACAGAAACTGTATTGATTTCATAAGGCTAAAACTGAGAATAAACACCCGAATTACTTTTGGAAATCTGGGATTTAAAAAATGCAAATGTCAGACAAACTTGACATTAGTTCTTTTCCTGTGGTGTATAAACCACCATGTCCAACAGCAGCTTGGAGATGAAAGAGTTTATTTGGGCTTATGGTTCCAACCCCTTGGAGTCCATACTGGAGGGCAGCTGGAGTAGGACCTAGTGAGAAATCACATCTTCAGTTGCATAAACCAGAAAAACAAAAAGCAGAGTGGGATCGGGCTATGGACTCTGAATTCTCCCGTGACTTGGTTCCTCCAGCAAAGCTGGACCCCTCATGGGGCCTCCCCCAACAGTGCCACCAACTGGGGAACAAGTACTCAAATGTGAAAACCTATAAGGAACGTTTCTCTTTCAAATTACTGCAGACACTGTCCTTGCTGCTTGGAATGAGACCTTGGAACAAAACCAGCAGCAATTAGTTCTAATTACACTCCTTTCCTCAAAAGCCCTATTAAAGATAACTGGAAAATACCTGTTTTTGTACACTTAACTTCCAAACATATCAAATTAGAATGTACAAGAGTTTGATTCAATCTGAATTTAATAACACATTTTCTGAAATTTGAGAATCACTCATTTGTGATTTCAATAGCCTAACATTATAGCTGATTTTTAAAAAAAAAAAAAATCTTTGCTCTTTGGGGGTCCACCACCCAGCTCCCAAATAAATACACAGAGTCTTATTCTTATGAATGCCCAGCTTTAGCTTGACTTGTTTCTATCCAGCTTTCTAACATAACCTGTTTCTCTTCTATGTTTTGTCTCTGGACTTTTTACCTTTCTTTATTGTATATCATTCTTCCTTTCGCATTCCTTGGGTATCTGTGTGGCTGTGCGGCTGTGCGGCTGGGTGGCTGGGTGGCTGGGTGGCAAGGTGGCTGTGTGGCTGGGTTGCTGGGTGACTGGGTGGCTTGGTGGACGGGTGAATGAGTGGCTGGGTGACTAGGTGTCTAGGTGGTTGGGTGGCTGCATGGCTGGGTGACTGGGTGGCTGGCTCCTGGCATCCTCTTCTACTTCTCTCATTCCTCCTCTTCTCTAGCCTAGATTTCTCCTCCCATTTATTCTCTCTGCCTACCAGCCATGCCTATCCTTTTTCTGCCTTGCTGTTGACCATTCAGCTCTTTATTAGACCAATCAGGTGTTTTAAGAAAGCAAAACAACACAGCTTCACAGAGTTAAGCAAATACAACATAAAGAATGCAACACACCTTTGCATCATTAAACAAATGTTCCACAGCACAAACAAATATAACACATTTTAAACTAATGTTCCACAACAGAATCCTTCTAATAAAAATCTTGAAGGTCTTCCTCCTGACCTCTTACCTCAGAACAATGGCCTAGAACCATCTGAATAAAGCTGCCAGTTCTTTTTCCCATTGGTGTGTGTGAGGATCCTTAAGCAGACCTGACTTGGACTGGCTTGGTTTTGATAGAATTTTAGAAAGGGCAGGTAACTCTCATGGCTAAAAGTTGACATCATCAGGGGCCCACAAGTGTTCACGATAGGCGCTCAAATGGAACACAGGAATGACCGCCATACTAGAATCTTTCTTTGTTAAAATCCAACAATTGTTTAGAAGAACTCTCCCCCATGGAAAACCACCCAGGGTTCCATAGTGGAAGTCATCAGGGGTCATGGAACTAACTTTAAAACCTCTTCATCTTTAGTGTTTCATGTGGAAATTTGTAAGAATTAATCTGTCTCACAGGACGAAGTATATGTGCTTTGTTCTATTAAGATTATTGAGGAAACAGTAAAGTGCTGTTGATTCTATGACTGATCATTCACACGTTCCAGTAGAAAAATAATATTGCTTAAGGTTACCCTCAGCCCGCTCGTGGATACGGTTGACTCGGGTTATCCTCTTCACTGACATTTGTATGGCTTAAGCCACATTTATTTTATTGCCAGTTTTATCCAGCATCAAATCTATACCTGGATACATGAAGATTTAGTCTAACATTAGTCTAACATTTACCCAACCAGAGTCAGTTTTTCTATATCCACACAGAATTGGATTCTAATCACACAGGATTTGGGAAGTGAGTACTGAAAAAAAAGGTTTCTTTGTGATAAAGTAAGAAACAGAATTAATACTTATAATTTTAAAAAATCCCAGTTTTTATGTTTTCTCCATAGTTTCTATGTCCTTAGAGGAAGACAATTCACTCTGTGATTTTTTTCCAATTAGTTCCTACGCTGTATTATTGGTTAAAGCACACTTCAATCTATGAGTTATATATAGTCCTGCTTGGGAGCTATCCGAGGCCTAGAGTATCTTAGAAATAAAGAAGTTTATAACAATCTTCCTAGGCTACCACAATTCAATTTGATTGCCATCTCACATACTTTAAGACCTCCAAGATTTTCTTATGTATGTTTATATTCATTCATTTATTTTTGCTGTAAAGCTAACATTAAAAACTTTTATCATTTCTTTATGAGGAATATACTCTGCTACCTAGTTGCAAATTGATATATTCTACCTAATTATTATACAAGAATAATTTCTGAGGTTTGGGGATAAAAGTTGTTGGTTAACAGCTTTTCTGGTATTCCCAAGGACCCCTGAACTAGAGGGTACCACCACCACCGATACCTTACTCGTCCTTTGGAAATAATGACTATAAATGGGAAGGAAACTAGAAATTAATATTTTCGTTGCTTAATAAAGGCTCAGAATCCCAAGTCATTTATTATTTTACCTAAAAATTTCTCAAGAACTCTATGAAGCAGTATGATCTTCAGTTTTAAAGAGAGAAGAATATGGATCAATGACAATGAACAATCTTCCCAAGATCAGAGAACCAGGATATAATAAAAAAAAAATTCATGCTTTATCCAGGATATGGATGTGTTCATGGAATAATCAATCCAACATATATCCTAGATTATATGGGCTTGATAAATATTGTATTTCCACAATTATCTCTTCTGAAAGTTCAAAAATTCAACTAAAATTTCAGGATTTATACACACCAAACTACAAAATAGTTGAGAGATAAAATAAAGAAGTCTTAAAATATCTTCATATACAAAATGTATTTAAACAGAAGTATCATATAATGGAGGACAATATCCCAACTAGGCATCATGTGCTATCATATCAAATAAAACTGCCTATATTAGGGATGGGTTACATCTTTTTAAATCGTTGGCCAAAGGGGCCCCAAGGAGCCCTCACTACAAACATTAAAGGTTAGTGCTATGAATTATCTTTCACAACCTGACAGTAAAACTCTATTGACTAAGCCATCATGTACTTATGTCATCAAACATGGAGAAATCTAGCTGTACTCAGCTAGACTCTTTTCTCTACTGTCTAAGGTTTATAGCGGTCAAAGGTATTATACACATTATGCGAGGGAAAAAATATTACCCAACAAACCTCATGACCTACCTGTAACAGTGAGCTGCCTACAAGATAAGCCTGTGGCATGAGTAACCAACCACTTTGGGATTGCTTATGAGGCCTGGCTGGTGAGATGGAATCCAGATATAAATCTCCTAATGAGGCTAAGAACCTGAACCTAAACATGTCATGAATCCTAAGGAAAAACTTACTACTATTATTCTGTTAAGTTGACATAGCAATAAAATGACCCCTACTAACATGTTGCTATGGAGCAGTGCCTCACTCAACCCTCATCAGAGAACCTTTTTTTCCGCAGCAGATGATAATTAACACAAAGATCCACAAATGGACAATATGAAGACTCTGAAAGACTTTGGAGTTCTTGACCCTAAATAGTATGTTTATATCACACCCCTTATCTCAAGGGTCAGGGATCTATGTGGCAGAAGGGGTGAAAACATTGTAAAATCCAAAGGTGATGATGACTTCAAGAAAACAGTGTATTTCAGATACTAGAAGGATCAATGCACATATGTACATACAAGTTCACAGAGACTGTGCAAGCATATACAAGACTGGTATGAGCTCAGTTAGACAAAAACCCAGGACAGAGGAGAAGAATTGGGCACAAAGTCCCACCCATAGCCAAGGAGCAATGAATTGGAGGGGGCAGGAAGGTAGAGGAGGATCTGAGAGGGGTTGGGAAGGGAGAAAGACTATGATCAAAACATACTATGAGAAATTCTCAAAGAATAAATATAAACATTTCTAATTAAATTTATTTACTTATTTTACATTGCCACTGCAGTTTCCCCTCCCTCCTTTCCTCCCATTTTCTCCTCCCACCTCCTCTCCTACCCCCCTCCAATCCATTCCTCCTCTGTTTCTGTTCAGAATGGGTCAAGCCTCCGATGGGTATCAATAAAGCACAACATACCAATTTGCAGTAAGACTAAGCACATCCCTTATATTAAGGCTGGGTAAGGTATGAGTAATAGGTTCCCCAAAACCAACAAAAGAGTCAGAGACAGCTCTTGCTCCCACTGTTAGGAATCCAAAAAGGAGACCAAGCTACACAACTGTCACATATAAGTAGAGGGTTTAGGTTAGTCCCATGTAGCCTCCCTGCTTGTCGATTCAGTCTCTGTGAGTCCCTGTGAGTCCAAATTAGTTAATTCTGTGACTTTTCTTATGATGTCCTTGACCCCTCTGATTCCTACAATCCTTCCTCACTCTCTTCAGCAAGATTCTCTGAGCTCTGTCTAATGCTTGGCTGTGGGTCTCTGCATCTGTTTCAATCAGTTCCTGGATGAAGCCTCACTGATGATATTTGGACTAGGCACCAGTCTGTGAGTACAGCAGAATATCATTAGGAATCATTTAGTTGCCTTTTTTTATCCAATAATGTTTGGTTCTATCCTAGGTCTCTGGGCCATCCAGACTCTGGGTCCTGGCCCTCCAAGCAGTGTCAGGACTGAGCTCACTCTCATGACATGTGTCTGGACCAGACATTGGTTAGCCATTCCCACAGTCTCTGTGCCACCTTTACCCCAGCACATTCTATAAGCAAGAGAGAGTGTTGGTCAAAAGTTTTGTGGCTGGTTGGTGTCCCAGTCCCAGCACTGGAAGTCTTGCCTGGTCACTGAAGATGTAGTTCAGACTACATATCCACTGTTTCTAGGAATCTCAGTAGTACTGCTTGCTCCTTGTAGATTTCTGGGAGTTTCCCCTGTACCAGGTTTCTTCTATCTGACCCTGAAACACACCCCCTTTCCAGTCATCTCTTTCGGTACTCTCCCACTCCATCCTTCCCCAATTTGATCCCTCGTGTTCTCATCCCCACCAGCCCCAGCTCACCCATGAGATCTCTTCTATTTTCCCTTCCCAGGGAGATCCATGTTCCTCCCACCATGAACCCATGGACCTTCTTGTTACCTAGCCTCTCTGAGTCTGTAGATTGTAGAATGTCTATTCTTTAGAGCTAATATCTACAAATAAAGACACTAAAAAAAAAGAGTATTCAACCTTGTGGAAAATGTAGAACTGTTTAGAAACTAATATTCTCTAAAGTGTCTTAAGATTTAAATAGAACTGCTATGACAGTGTTAGCTTGTTTCTTTGCAGAATTTAACAAAAGGATCTTAAGTTAAAAGAAAATTCAAAGGGCCCAGGATATATAAAGTTGACAATAATAATTGAGAGAGTTCATACTTCATGACATCAAAGCTACTACCACAGTGAAAATTCCACAGTGCCAATTTAATAGTAGACAGAGAAATCATTTAAATAAAAGTGGTTTTACAAAAATCATTTCTAGCAATGAGCTTGTCTTAGTCAATTTCCTGGTACTGTGATGAGATATCATGACCAAGGCAACTCATGCAAGAAAGATTTATTTGGTGCTTACAGTTAAGAGAGTTCATGACCATCATGGCAGGGGCATGGTGGCAGGCAGGCATTGTGCTAGAGCAGTAGCCAAAAGCTTAAATCCTTATCAGAAAGTGGGAAACAGAGTAAGCTAACTGGGGATGGACTGGGGTTTTGAAACCTCAATGTCCACTCCCAGTGGCACACCTCCTCTAACAAGGCCACACTTCCTACTCTTTTCCAAACATTTCCGCCAACTGGGGACCAAACATTCAAATATATGAATCTATGGGTGCCATTTTCATTCAAAGCACCACATACTTATTAGCAATTAATAAATACCAGTAGAGTGAGAAGAATGTTACTCATGGTAAGTACACCATGCTTTTGTGTATCAGTTGTCAGTCTGTGGCTCACAGCCCTTATGGCCATTGCATATCACATATCCTATATATCAGATGTTTGCATGATGATTCCTAACAGCAAAATTACAGTTATCAAGTAGCAATGAAATAATTTTATGAGAGGTCTCCACAACATAAGGAACTAAATTAAAGGGTCCCAGGATTAAGAAGGTTGAGAACCACTGTTCTACTGAAAGGCTATACTTCCTAGAAGCAATAAGAGTTTTCTCTCTTCTCTCGTTCTTCTCCATCCATTTTATCTTGACTTATTATCACAACTCAAACTATCTATCTGCAAGTACTGTCACAACTTGGGGAGCTGGGAGCTTGGACATATGAATTTAGACTGAACAAAATATTCCTTCCATAACAGTACCCTTTTTACTTCCTTAACCAAATTCCCCACCAAAAGGAGTGGGCTTTTTATGAGAGTAATGGACTGCTCACTTTTAAAATTGGATTTAAGATTCCTCCATGAGACAGAACCTACTTGACACTCCTTAAATGGCCAAGAATATGAGATTAGATAGGCCATGACCTAGTGAAACACATAATACTATTATTCTGCTAAAAAAAAACAGCAATAAAATAACTCCTAATGACACATTACCATACCCATAGATCAGTGCCTAACTCAACTCTCCTCAGAAAAGCTTTTTCTTGCAGTAGATGACATTCAACACAAAGACACACAACTGGACAATGTGTAGAGTAAGGGACTTTGGAACCAGCCCCTCAGGGATCAGGGATCTAATGCATAGACATAATAGGCACACAACAGGGTTGATATATATATATATACTATATTATATATTATGTATTATATTATATATTATTATATTATTTATATATATATTTAATTTATATTATATATTATATGTATTATATTATATTATATTATATTATATTATATTATATTATATTATATCATATTATATTATATATAAACTCACAGAGAATGTGTCACCATGTAGTAGACCTGTTCAAACCAGGTTCAAACCAGATAAAATCTCAACGCTGAGAATGAGATGGGGTCACAGGATCTCATGCATATCCAGGAAGCTTCTTGTAATTGAAACATGCTGGAGAAAGGAAAATCAGTTTTCTCAAATAGAGTGTCTCAGGGTATAGCAACCACACCTTAGGGCAGGCTCTATGCCCAGCAGTAATTGTCCAACACAAACTGAATTTCATGTATTTTTATGGAAATTATTGTTTCATTTTTTCTTTGGGCTTTTCAAATTTTTTATTAGTGTTTTCCTTGTTTGTTTTAATTTTTCTTTCATAACTTTTATTTTTAAGAGAGAGAGAAGTTGTGTGCAGAAAGAGGCGGGGAAGATCTGGGAAGACTTGGACAAAAGGGAAAAACATCATCAAAATATATTGTATGAAAAATTTAAATAATAATAAAAATGACTTGCAGAGCTGTAATTAGCATTTTCAGGGAGTCAGCAACGAAACAGGCATTAACAATGGCCATGAACATGTACATGCTCCCCTTTCCAGTGACAAAAACACACCCACATGCAAATAACATTTTTTCATACTATTCTACCTATTCATTTAAAATTGTTCCTTCTATTTACAAAGTGACACATAAGTCCTCTAAATCCCAAATGTCAGTAATGACATTTTTAGGATCTATTATTTTCTCTTCTACCTCCTATTTAAAAACATCGTTGAGGAAATTCATTATCTTTCCATGGTGCTGAAACTTGTCACTTTTAGATTTACCTGTAGTAGTTTTAACTATGTAAGGGTAATGCTGTGTTTAACTTCACAGTAAATTTGAAGTTTTGCTGGAAGACAGGCTTGAATTAGTGTCACTATGATGCTGTACCTAGACTGCTGCTAAGGGTCTCTAATTTGTACTCCAGCACTCACACTGTAATATAGCTCCACTGTTCTCCCCCAGATGACCTATAACCATATCTGCTTTACATATAAGGCAATGGAAGAAATTAAATATCATGCATTTGCTTAGGAAACATTCTTTAAGCAGTCATTCTAGAAATTGGAAATTTTACAATAATAAAACAGTTATTCTGAAGCTGATATTCTTGAGGGGAAGGTATGCAGTAATAAAGTAATAAAAAAAAACATTATGACTTCAGTAAAGAAGTGCTTTTTAAAAATAATATATAAAAATTCCAAAGAAACAAATTATAAAGCAATGACAAAATAAATATCTACAAAACTATAACTTCTTCACAAAATGAATCAGATACTAGAGGAATGTGTGAATGCAAATTGTTCTGCTTCACACAAAAATATTCATTGCAATGAATTGTCTCCTGAGGTGACATTGTTGAATCACTTTTAATAAAAATATATAGATCCATCTTAAACATAGATATTATAAAACTTATTTGTAGTTTTAATATATGCACATAGATATAAGATGGAAAATATTCATGCACTGGAATTTTTTGTTTTAGAATTACTGTGTATAAAATGATACTGTATTGTATTTTTATTTAGGCAAGATATTGTTATATTTCACAGGCTAGCCAGCCAACACTATAATAATATACAATAATGGCCATTATTCTTACTTCAGCATCTCAAGTAGAGCTTTGCTCTGGCCAGGCAGGAAGAGGCACTGGATGGTTGGACACAATTGAACTGAGCAAATATATGGTGGTATATGGGAGGGAGAATGTGGCAGAGAGAGGGCCATGTACTATAGAGGATCCAAAGAGGTGAAAGGCATGAAGAACAGGCTGATATGGTAGGCTATTTGCCAGGACATGGTGTGGTCTGGTCCTAGGCTGCTGCCCAAGGGGCATGTCCAGTCCATGGCTCAGCTGCAGCTGTGGTCTGTGTTAATGTTCATGACCCCTATTACCACCAAGGACTGTGAGGATGCCTAGAGTCCAGACTGCCACATTTGACCATGAAGGTGCCCAAGGTAGGTGACCACGTAGGTGACCAGGCAGAGACCATCCTGATCTAAACAGCATGGGCTTCTGCCAAGGAACATGAAGCCATCTAGGCTTGAGCTGAGGCTAGGTACCACATCTGGAACTGTGGCACTTACTGCAGCCACGGTCTGTGTTGATGTCCATGAGGTCTGTTACCACTAAAGGTCGTGTGAAAGCCTGAGGTCTAAGCCCCCACATACTGCTATGTGGGGATCCTAGGGCCATCCTGCAGCTGGGGTGATGGTGATCTGAATGCCCTGAACTTCCACCTGGGGCACGGAAGCATATGGACCCAGGCTTCTTCCAAAGACCATGTCTGGGTCCATGGCCCTACAGCAGCCCAGGTCTTTGATGATGTCCATGTCCTGTTTCACCACTAAGGGCCACACAGCTCTGACCATGCTGGGAATTGAGGGATATGCTCCAGTTAAGGCTGTGATGATATGAGTGATCTGTACTGCCACCAGTGATCATGGTATTGACTAGGCCAAGTTGCTGCCAGGAGCCATGCCTGGGTTCATGGACCCTACTATACCAATGTCACTGGTTTCTATACCACTGAAAACTGTACTTATGCCTGAGGTATGGGCTGACACCTGAGGCCATGTTACTGACTAATGGTCATACTGCCACCAGAGCCATATAGATCAGAGTGGACTGTGCTGCTACCTGGGTTTATAATGATGCCTGGACTGAGCTGTGGCTGGGGGCCATTTCTAGGTCTGTATCCCTACTGTAGCCAGAGTCTGTGTTGAGTTGATGGCTCCAATTGCCATCAATTACTGCTGGGCCCATCTGGATTTCTGAGAGTCCTGCTCTACCACCTGGGGCCATGGTGACATCTGGCCCCAAGCTGTTATTGATAAGTACATCTGGGTTGGTGTTCCTGCAGCAGCTGGGATCTATCTGGATGTCCATTGCCAGTGTTACCACAGGGGCCCACCCAAACCATGTGTTGAACCATATGCTGAAGTAAGAGGGTCCTGCTGAGCTGGTACCACCTCTCACTAGCTTGGAGTGACCTGTCTCTGCCTCACAGGAAAGCTGGCTCTGCCCCTCAACTGAGAGGAGTGGTCCCAACAGCCCAAACTGACCAACTCAGCTGCCACCACCCAGGCACACATCAAAAGCTTTAGTTGGCACAACCTAAAATCTACCCCATCTACGATCAGCTGGAGTATTTGAAGGGACTGGTCCTGTAGAACCATAGCTGCAGGATCTCCATGACTCAGAGAACAGCAGGATATCAGAGAGGAATGTCAGGGAGTCCAGTATTGATGGTGTACCAAAGCAGGAAGCCTTGAACATGACCAAAAACTCATTACATAATGAACATTTGCAAGTGAGACTCATTGGACGCAGGGTCTACTGCATGACACACAGCAGCACCCAGGGCCACTAAGGTAAATGAAGAGGCAATGGAGGGGGGAAGATGGAGGAGCAAAGTGTTTTTCTTTAGTCTTTTATTATTGTTGTTGTTTATCTTTTATCCTATTTTTATCTTTCATTGGGGGGACACTACAAGAATGAGGGGCAGATATGGTGGGACTAGAAGATGAGTGGGATTGGGGTGCATGACATAAAGTTCCCACAGTATCAATATAAAAAAATTAAACATCTGAGAAAGAATATCCTTTCTAATGTATGTTTAGGTCAGACTTTAACGTATTTAAAGTTATGTCTAAGATAGCAAAACAATCTTGGGTGATAAATTCTAAATAGAAATTTAAATAGTGTACAGGTATGCAGTACAGGAAGGAGAGATGCTCAGTGCTTAAGAGCACTTGCTGCTCTGCCAGAGGACCTGGGCTCAGTTCCTAGCACTCACATGGCAGCTCACAATTCTCCATAACTTCAGTCCCAAAGGATCTGATGCCCTCTTCTAATCCTCAAGGGCATAGGCACGTGCGTGTGCATGTGCGCGCGCGCACACACACACACATACACACATACACAGAGGCAGGCAAGCACTAATATATTCTATTCTAAAACAATCCTGAGTAATTAGAATAAGTTCCTAAAATGTAAATAGGGAATCATATTTTTTTATATTTACCTAAAATTATATGCATATATATGGGTATATGTAGATATGTATTTTAAGCAAAGTTATGCCATTTAGGGTGATAATGCTCCCCCAAAAGCCATAGACTAACAAAAACTCCAGATCCAGGTATGGGAAACCTCCTTTTAAGTTATTAGTTAAGGTGTCCAAGAGACTACCAAAACAATATACACTATTGCTGCTGTCCTTTTTTGCCTACTAGAATTTGAAGGTATGACTCATTGCTAAAGACATCACACACTTTGAACACAGGACTTGAAAGAATCAGTCAGAAATTGAGTTGGAAGTTCTCCGTGAGAACTAGCTCTTATACAATTGAAAGATGCTACATAGCCTGGAAAGGGAGAGAAGCAATGAGTAGCCCAACCCAGCTGTAAAGCCTGTGTATCACAACAAGGATGGAACTGGCAAGGGATTCACAATGGCATAACTGTGTCACTTTTATCTTTGGGACAAGCAACAACTGTCTAAGGATTTCAGGCCCATTCAACAGAAGTGGACTCATGCCTGGTGCTTGAAACTTAGCCAACCACTCACTCATGGTTGGATCACTGAGCAGAAAGGAGAGCCTACTATTGCTAGTTTTCTAAACCAATATAATTTCTGTTTTCTAAATGCTCATCCTCATACTCACAGATAAGTGTAGCTCTTAACATCATCAAAAAAGCCTCGATTTAACAGATAGAAACTATTATAAAGATCCACAACTGGTCAAATGCAGAGAACCCATGTCTTTGTGTGTTCAACCCTAATTAACACATCTATATTGAAAATGCTACATCTAGGCACCAGGCATGGCAACTGGAGCAGCAGGCTGAGAGATTGCACCTTGAACCACAAGCCTGAAGCAGAGAGAGCAAACTGGAAATGGTACAAAGTCTTTAAACTCTCGATGCTCTGCCACCTAAAGCTCTACAAACAGGACTGCTATCTGAGGATCAATGGTTGAAATATTTGAGCCTTTAGGGAACACTCTCATTCAAACCATCGGACCACCACTATGTTTTGACATTTCAATAACTGATTGCTGAACTGGGAGAATAAAAAAATGGCACCAATGATCACACACAATATAGAATCCAGTCTTGAACTGTGCTCTCATGAATGGCTGCATTTCCAAGAATTTATCAGCAGCACAAATTGGTCATGATGAGTGGCAAAAAGAAGACACAGTTAATTGCTTGGGGAAGAAAACATGGCTCTGGAGAGAGTCAGGAGAGAGGTGGATGTTATCAAAACACAGTTTCCAAAATTCACTAAGAACAAATAAAAGTTTTAAAAATAAACAGGAAAATTCATAACCAGAAATACACAAAATGGTACTAGAATTGTACTCATTCAGTAAAATTGGAGAATTTCCATATTAACCATTTAAGACTATTGAAAGTGGTCATTTTCTAGTGAAAACTAGAAGATATCACCACAAAATGAATGAGCACCACAAATGCCCATGCATTAGACTTATAATACAATGACTTCAAATAAGATGTCTTAAAATGATTAACTAGTAAAAGTTAATTGAAAAAGAAGAAAGAGAATGAACATGGAGGATATTAACAAAGAGAAACTGTGGGAGATTGTGTTGTTTCATTGTAAATAATTGTGTCACCCACTGGTTTAATAAAAAGTGCTGATTGGCCAAAGGCAGGCAGGAAGTGTGGGCGGGGCTACCAGACTAAGAAAACTCTGAGAAGAAATGCCAGAGAGAAGCCAGAAGAAGCAGAAGACAACTATGCGGCTCTAAGAAAAGGTACCCAGCCACATGGCTGAACAAGATAAGAGACGTGGGTTAGTTTAAGGGTAAAGAGGTAGCAAGTTGTATGCCTGGGCCTTAGGCCGATCAGCCTAATATTATTGAAAGCATCTGTGTGTCTCTGTGGGACTGTGAGACTGCGGGTCTGCAGGTCTGCGGGCCTAGACCTTGAAGCAAGGCCCAAAAGTCAGAGACAGAAATCTCCTACTACAAGAACCTATAAGAGAAAAATAAAGCAAATTGTGGAATTAAAATATATACTAATGATATATTTTTTAAGCCTGAGTGATCTTTTGATTTGAGCAAGCTAAAGAGTAAGTGGATTTGAACATATATTTTTAAAATCTATTTTTTAAAAAACCATTTTTTAAATCTAAGATGCAGAAAGGAAAATAAAAGGAATAAAAATAAAGAAGCATAGTGATTTTTAGATCAACATCAAACATACCAACCATATAGTGTGGAAGTCACAAAAGGAAAAGAAGCAGAGAAGCTTGAAAGATATTTTAAACATGATGGCTGGAAACTTCTGAAATTTGATAAAGACAAAAATACAAATAAGAATCTTAGCAACTTCAGGGAAAACAAACTCCAAGACATCCACATAATGACACGTGAGTGTGGATTATCAGGTTAAGTACAACAGTAACTAACAGTAACTGTATACAAGCACTGGTACTTTGGTGGGTAGTTATTTCCTGTGAGCAAATGAAACTACCATATGGCCATCTACCGCTTAGTAAGTGGAAAAATTTTGGGAACTATATTGTTATGTGGTTTCACTCTAAGGAATACATACACTAAGTCATAAAATATAAAAAACTATTTATGAAACCATAAGGATAGAAATAATTTATCAAATATATACATAGAAGATAGAAGATAAATCTCATATGTAGAAGACTCCAAATAATTTCTGTGGATGTATTCCCTCAGAAAACTCCAGCATCCCTCCTAAAGAATACGAAATAGAAGAGGAGTTGTGAGAGTGATGTTGCAGTCAGAAATATGACAAACCAGACGTTATTCCAAGTGATAAGCCATATCAATAGGACACATGCTTGGTATGTGACAACTACACTTCACCTGTTTTCTAAATGAATTACATAAATTCTGAATTCTATAAATTCTACACCTAAATTCCAAAATATACCTGACCATTATACTTCATAACTGTCAAAATCAGTAATAAGCAAGGAAAGCTAAGGGCTCATCCCAGCCAAAAGGAGCCAGAAGATACATATCTAAATCTCATAAAATATACATAAAGTACACACTCTAACAAATGATAATGTATCACTAATGATTAGTTTCAATTGTACTATTGTAAATATCAGATGCTAATAATAGAGAAAATAGGTGCAAGATATAGAAAGAAAATTCTGTAACAGCTTCACACACCTTTCCTATAAATTGAGTTGTATCAGCTATTTAATGCTGTTGTGATAAAATACCATGAGTAATTCACTTTATGGAAGGAAGAGTTTATTTGGAGGCAGAGTCCAACACTGAGGGGAGACATGGCCACCAGAGCACAGAGCTGAGCTATCATATCTTCAGTTATAATGTGGAAGTGAAGCAAGTCTTTAACTACTAAAGCCTACACACAATGACATCCTTCCTCCAAAAAGGCCGTACTTTTAAAGGGCGCCATAGCACCCCCAGACAGTATCACCAACTGGGAACCTACTCAAATGCACGAGTAGTTTCTCATTCAACTACAACACTAATAGTACATAAAATAAAAATATTTAAATTATAGAAAGGCAAAACAAATAAGTGAAAACTCAAAGAATTAATTCTTATATCAAATCTATGTTACAAAATACTAAAAAATACTTTAGGCCATATTGGCAAACACTAAAGAGTAGCCTGAGTTAATATGCAGATATAAAGAACACTGATAAAGGCAGGCAAATACAAAACATTATACAGTACTGCTGTTTGTAACGCTCTTCCCTATATGGTTTAAAAGATAGTTGCTGCCCTAACATAGTGTGGTACATGCTTGTGATGTCAACACTCAGGAGGCTGAGGAAAGGGGATGGAGATTTCAAGGTTGGCCTGACCTACATAGTGAAACCATGTCTCCAAAAATCTTAGTGAAATAAAAAGTTAAAAATTGAAGACAATTGACAGGTTATAGTAGCATAAACCTTTAATCCAAGCACTCTAGAGGCAGAAGCAGGAAGATCTGTGAGTTCCAGAGTCGTTTCTCAACAACAACAACAAAAAAAATGTAGAGGATAATTGCTGTGCAAGATAAAGAATATAGACTTGTTGATGAATTATAATGCATCAAGAAGCAATTTGCATTATCAAAATTGAACAAAAGGAGAAATGTAGGGTAGAAATATAGTGAAGTAATGAGTATTTTTATAAATATTCTTGAAATTGTTATTTTTAAAGAAATTAGGTTAAGAAGCCAATTTTAAATCTCAATGCAACTATTAGTTTAAAAAAAGAAATGCTCACTTAGAACACATGCATTTACTACAAAAGAAAGTGATAATAAAGCCATGCAGTAAATAGCCAATCATAATGGAATTTAATCAGAAATCAGTAACAAAAGTAAATTTGGGAAAATCTACAAGCATATGTAAGTTCATTCTCAAAACAAAACAAAAAGCAATAACAACAAAAAACTCCCAACAGTTCAAGGAGAAAGCAAAGAAAAGGCAAAGATAACTTGACATAAAGGAAATGTTAAAAGCAATATGTGAAAAACAATGGAATGAAGCTAATACAAGGTTTAAAAGAAAGGATATCACCCTGGATGCTGATGTCTATATTTAAAAAGGAGAAAGACCTCAAGTAAACAACATAACATATTGCCTTAAGAACAACGAAAAACCAATCAAACTCAAACATCAGAAAGATTGTAATATGGGATATAAATAAATAAAAGAATAGACAAAGGACAGAAAATCAGGGAAATAAAATTATTTATTTAATAGAAACTAAGGAAATTGGTAGATCTAAAGATAGCAAAATAATTATGAACAGGGACCTATACAGCAGGTTAATGGCAACCTGTAGTATTGATTTGATTAGTCTATCTTCTAGTGCTCCTGGATTCAGCTGCTTTTTAAAATTCCATTAAGTACAAAGGCCTATCTTGGAAAGCCATGTGATTTCCATTTAAATTTCTGTATTAATTTCAAATTAACCCTTTCAGGCACAGTACAATGTGACAGAGTAAGCTTACAATAGCCTGAAATCCTTTGGGGACTAGATAGAAATATGTGTTATGATAGGATACACATGAGAAGTGCAGCTCAACAATGGACATACTGTGCTGCCTTTATACATAAAATGTAGAGAATTATTAGGCAATTGAAGCAGGGACATTGGCTAGAGAGTACATCTCAGTAGACACTCTAAAGTGGCCTCCATCATGGGACTTTTTATAGGTTCCTAATCTAGTCCAAAATATATAAATGAATCTTGGTTTCAGAAACTGGCTACATAATGATGTTGCAGAGAGCTTTGCTTGTACTTGATATCCATACACCAGCCCCACAAGCAGACAGCATCTGGAAGTGTTTAACATGGGAAATGGACAGTGTGGGATTGCCCCATGCTGTTTTCAAAGACAGTACACCATCAGGTGTGGTCAGTAGGCTGTGAAGTTTGAGTTCAAAGCACTTGCTGGCATCTGAAAAGGTCCCACAGTGAATTTGCTTTCAAAAAGAGAACAAAGCTTCCAGGAAGAGTTTTGAAAAAACAAAGATCATTAGTACCCACATGTACACCTGCATTTTGAATTTTCCCCATTTTCAAAAATTCAGTGTGCCTCATCCAATACTTACGACCTTACATTCACACTGCCCTAAGCCATCATTTTATTCTCAGTAGGGTGTTTTAAGCCTAGATGAATTATATGTAGGAGAAATCACTTTCACAGGAAAACAGTAATCTTCAACATAGCCACAAATACACATTTAGGAATTACTCATGAGAAATAAAATATCTCAGGTTTTCAACAGTTTACAAGAAGGGGTTTCGACCCCAGCCAGGGAAGCAAATAGATGTTTTCACCTTCACCTCTAAATCAAATCCCACAGTTTCACCCCCAGCTCTGTAGCAGGCTAGCTGCCATGGCATCCCCTCTGTCCCATCCCTCATTTAAAGTGGATCACACAGATCTTTCCCTCCAAATTTCCTTCCTACCACACACTGCTTTATCCCAGCCCCCAAGTCCAGCAGGCATTTCCTGGGAAACTATTAGCCATTCCAACCAGGGAAGTAGCGAGGCTAAGGTTAAGTGCAGATCATCACCTATTCCTCCTCTCCTCCATATTCAGTTTCCCAGGCTCATCTCCAGCTCTGTAGCAGGGTAGTTTTCTACTGTGGCCTCCCCATAACCTTTGCCCCATTCCCAGAAGATAACTCATATCTCCTTCTCCAACCTTCTTCCCCACTTATCCTGTTATTCCAGTCCCTAGCTCCTCCAGAGAGGAGTCCTATAGCCCAGCCTGCTGGTGAAGCAAGTCGGTGAGCTTTAAATCTTCAGTCTCACTCTTCTCCTCCAAATTCAGTTCCTCAGTCTCATCCCCAGATCTGTGGCAGCCAGCCTGTAGGGGCCTCTCCTCACAGTGTGCCCTCATTTCAAGGGCACTGAGCAAACCCTGGTAGAGCGCCCCTTCTACCCCACCCTCATTGCTGTCAGCTCCCAATACCTAGAAATGCTTTTGACCCTAAAATGCCAGTGGACATACCTGTCCAGATCCCAGAGGACTTTCCTACCAGGCTCCCACACTCTCCTAGGAACCAGAGAGGGCAACAGAAATCAAAGAACAAAACACTCACTCAACAAGACAAGAATAGACATCAGTACCTAGTATTATAATCATCCTAAGCCCAGATGCCTAGTCACCAATGTAAAAGCATAGTTAATAGTAGCCAGGGCAATATGTCTCCATGAGAGAGCAACAACCCTCCTGCAGTAGGCTACAAGAAACTGAACATAGTTGAAAAGCAAGATAAGAATATTGCAATAGCTTTATGGATATAATCGAGGTACTTAGAGAGGAAATAAGTGAATCCCTTAAAGAATTCTATGAAAACACAAGCGGTGGAAGGAAATGAATAAAATCATTCAAGGACTGAAAGTGGAAATAGAATCAATAAAGAGAACAAAACCGGAGGGAAATGTGGAAATGAAAAATTTTGGGAAGTCAAACAGCAACCACAGACGCAAGCTACAGCAATGGAATATAAGAGATGGAAGACAGAATCTCATGCCTTGAAGACAGGATAGGTGAAATAGATATCTCCATCAAAGAAAATGATAAATCTAAAAAAAATGGCACAAAATATCCAGGAAATTTGGGACACTATGAAAATTCCAAGTATAAAAATAATAGAAATAGAGGAAGAAGAAAAGGCCCAGCTTAAATGCACAGCATATATTTTTAATAAAATCATAAAAGAATTTTTCCTCACCTAAAGGAGAAGATGCCTATAAAAGTAAAAGAAGCATAGAGAACACCATATAGATTGGGCCAGGAAAGAAATTCCTTTTGGAACATAATATTCAAAACACTAAATGTACAAAACTCAGAAAGAATATTAAAAACTGCAAGAGGAAAAGACCAAGTAACATGCATATAAAGGCAGACCTATTAGAATTACACCCGAGTTCTCAATGGAGACACTAAAAGTCAGAAAGGCCTAGGTAGATGTGCTGCATACTCTAAAAGCCCACAAATGCTAGCCCAGACTATTATACTAAGCAAAACATTCAATCACAATAGATGGAGAAAATAATGCATTCCACAATAAAACAAAATTTAAGCAATATATATCTTCAAATCCAGTCTCACAGAAGGTGCTAGAAGGAAAACTCCAAAAAAAAGGTTAACAATGCCCAAGAAAATGTAGAAAATAATTCTAGACCAGCAATGACAAAATAAGGGAAATACACACACACACACACACACACACACACACACACACACACTTCCACAACCACCGCCACCACCACCAACAACAACAATAACAAAATAACAGGAATTAACAACCACTGGCTGTTGATATTGCTCAATAATAGTTTATTGATTTTGAAGACTAACATAATAGATTAAAAAATAAGATTCATCCTTCTGCTGCATCCAACAAACACATCTCAATATAATGGATAGACATCACCTCAGGGTAAAAGGATGGAAAAAGATATCCCAAGCAAATGGACCGACTTAAGAAGCAAGCTAGTGTAGCCATTTTAGTATCTGACAAAAGAGACTTCAAACCAAAACTAATCAGAAGAGATAGGAAAAGAAAGACACTACATATTCATCAAAGGAAAATTCTATTGTGAGAATATTTAAATATTACTAAATAGTCTAATAAGACATTTTAATTTTTAACATCTATACCTTAAACACAAGGGCACCCAAGTTTGTAAAAACAAACAAAAACAAAAAACAAAAAAAAAGCAAAACCAAAAAAAAAACCCACTACTACAGCTTAAATCATATATTGACCCTCACACACTATTACTGGGAGACTTCAATATCCCACTCTCTGCAGACAGTTCATGAATACAAAAACTAAGCAGAGGAAATGCTGGCACCAAATGATGTTATATGCAAATGATCTTAACAGATATTTACAGAGCATTTCACCCAAACATAATAGAATAGACTTTCTTCCCAGAACCTCATGGAACTTTCTCTAAAAATCACACAAAGATATCTGTCTCAACAGATACAAGAAAATTGAAATAAGCCTCAAATAATACAAAATATGGAGTAACTCTAACCAAGCAACTGAAAGACCTGTATGATACAAACTTTAAGATATCAAAGAAAGCCATTGAAAATTATATCAGAAAAATGGAAAGATCGCCCATGTTCATGGATTGGCAGGATTAACATACATAGCAAAAAAGGGCCGTTCTACCAAAAGCAATCTAAAGATTCAATGTAATCTCCATCAAATTTTCAATACAGTTTTTCATAGACCTTAAAAAAGACAATTTCAGCTAGTTATGAAAACACAAAATACCCAGGGATAGCTACAACAATCTTGAATAATAGTAGAACTGCAAGAAGTCTCGCCTTCCCAAATTTGAAATTGTACTACAGAGCTCTAGTAATAAAAACATGGTATTAGAATAAAAACAGATATGTTGATCAATGGTATTGAAGTGAATGAATCCACACACATGTAAACAACTGATTTTTGATAAAGCCAGAAATACACACTTAAGAAAAGTCATTGAGGAAGTGCAAATAAAATCCACTTTGAGATTTCCTCTTACCCCATCAGAATGGATAAGATCAACCAAACAAAGTGACAGCTCATACTGGCAAGGATGTTAAGTAAAGAGAACAATCATCGATTGCTGGCAGGAGTGCAAACTTGTACAATCACAATGGCATACACTGTGGCAGTGCCTCAGGATGATGGAAATCAATCTACCTCAAGACCCAACTATACTACTCTTGGGCATATTCCCAAAGGATCCTTCCTCCTTCCACAGAGACACTTGCTCACACGTGTTCATTGCTGCTCTATTCATCACAACAAGAAATTAGAAACTATCTAGATGTCCCTCAACAAAACAATGAAAAAAGTAGTGCATTTACAGAATGAAGTATTACTCTGCCATTAAAAATGAAATTATGCATTATTCAGATAAATGGATGGAGTTAGAAAATAAAAACATCCTGAGAGAGGTATTCTAGACCCCAAAAGACAAATAGGGTTTGTATTTGCTTATATGTACATATTAGCTGTTAAGTTAACGATTATCCATAGAACTACAGAAGTTAGGTACAGAGTAAGGACTGGGGGAACAGGTCTCCTTAGGAAAGGGAAAGAGAATAAAAGTTATGGGTTGATGAAATTGGAGCTAGAATAGGAAGATCAGTAGGGAGGCCAAGGAAAGGCACCGAGCAAGGAAATATGAGGAGAGAGTTAAAATTAAGGGCTGTTTGAGTGTCAGTATGGAAAACTAATACAAAACTTTCCTAAAATATAAACATATATAAAGATGGTCTAAATGAACTCCCCAAATAATGAAGAGGACAGAGCCCCTTACTGGACATACCTTGTCACCAAATGAAGCTTCTGATATCAGGAATGGGTTATATTTAACTGAATTTTGACCAAAATGCTCCCATGGGAACACCTAAACAACCCAACTTGTTGCCAATATTGTAAGTTGTTCTCTACAAGCTGAAGCAAGGCTCTGTTACTGATAACAACCACCACACAATTCATTGATCATAGAGAAGTTAAGCTGGTGCCTGCATAGACTACATAGACCCCAGTGTCTTTGGTACAGGAAGGTACTCTAGCCATTACTAAGTGAGAAACATAAATGCCCAGCCAGCCACAAACTCTTTGATCTATAAGTGTGTTCTGCCTGCCAGAAATGCTAGGGCAATGGTGGCACAAACATTGTGAGAATAAGCGAACAGTATCTTGTTTGACTTAAGGCCTACTCCATGAGATGGAACCCATATCAACACTGCTTGGGTTACGAAAAGCAGGACTAGATAGCTTGGGGACCTGGGGTAAACCAAATATTACTGCTCTAAGGAAAAAAATACACCATACCACATAATGTCCTAATGACACTTTGCTATACTCATAGATCAGTGCCTTGTTTAACCATCATCAGGAAAACTTTCTCTTGCAGCAGATGGGAGCAAATACAGAAGTCCACAATCAGACATTACAAAGAGAGTGAGAGACCTTGGAACACTCAGCTCTAGATGGGATGTCTTTATCAACTCCTTCCCCTCAAAGCCCAAGGAACCCTGAGTATAGAAAGAGTACAAGAGCCAGATGGGGTGGAGGTCAACCAGAGGACAAGGCCCTCCAAATCAACGTGATCAGAGCTCATATGAAATCACAGAGACTGAAGCAGCATGCATGGAGCCTGCACACGGTCTCACAAAGTCTATACCAGATTGGGTCCTAGAACTGAAAGAAGTGGACACGTGTCCCCATCCCTAATCCAGAAGCTAGCTTCTATTGACAACCACTCGTAAATGAATGCAGTTTTCTACAATGAAGTCTCATTGGAAATCAAATTCTTAAGGGTAGGCCATATGCCCAGAAGGAAATGGCCAACAGAAAATGAACTCAATGGCATCTTTGGAGGTTTCCTGTCTCACAATGTTGTCTCAGTTTTTTTTAATTAATTATTTTTTCTCTTTTAACCATAAATATCATTTCCATGTATATTATAGCTTCAAGCATCATGTTTTTATGGGACTTCTGAGTGTGAGAATGAATGGGTCCCTGTGTTTGTATCTTTCTTGTGCCTTTTCCTGGACTCTTTTCCTTCTGTTTGCTTGGATTTTGTCCTATTCCAATGTGTTTTTTTTATCTTGTTAGATCATATTATATTTTCTTCCCTTAGAAGACTTTGTTTTGTAATGAAAACAGAAAGAGAGTGGATCCGAATGAGAGAGGAGGTAGGGACAAACTAACTGGGAGGTGTAGATGGAGGGTATGATGGCTAATCTTGATTAGTATCTTGAGTATATCAGGAATGAACTACAATCCAGAAATAGAGGGCACACCTGTGAAACATTTTCTGTTTAGTTTTAAGTGGGTGATTTCACTTCTAGTGGGTTAGGGTTAGGGTCAGTGTTCGGCATACAGTAGAAACCTTAGAGGTAGGACCTTTGAGATAGGAAGACACATCTTCAATCTGGGCCATATCTTCTGTCTTCTGCTGGAAGTCTACATAAGGACATGGAAGAAGGAAGCTTTAGCTCTTTACCTGTTTGCCCTTGCCTCGCTAGCATATTCATTACTTCACTAGCATTGAAGCCTGGGATTCCAGCATATACTGAAGACAACCTGAGACATCTAATCTTGTGGACTGAACAACTACTGAATTCTTGGACTTTACATTCACAGCCAGCCATTGTGGGATTGCTGGACTGCAGCCTGTAGGTTATTCCAATAAATGCTCTGTGGGGGCGGGAGGAGAAAGAGAGGGAAAGAGAGAGAGTCATCCTTGAAGCTCTGTTACTCAAGAGAACACTGGCTTATACAGAGGGGAATCCATAAGCATGATATACTATATGATGAAAAAATCAATTTTTCATAAATAAAAAAAATGAGTTTTCATAATCTCTAAGCTCTTTTTCCCGAGGTAGCATCTTAGGAAAGCTAAGTCCCTTTCTGTGGTCACCTGAATAAACTAAACTGGCTTTAAAAGTTGTGTGTCAGGAGAAAGGTGAGGGAAAGGATGCCATGCTTTCAGATATCCATTAAACAGTGTTATTAATGAAGAAAGTGGAACATAATAAACAACAGTAGGAGGCCCTCCTGTCAGTGGGTCAGGAATCCAATCTGTCAGGAGTAAGGGGCTGGCTCATGCTTCCTGAGACATGTCCATTTCTAATTTGTAGGCTTAAGTAGGAATCACAAATTGAAAATAAAATTTGCTTTTTTTATTTAAAGTTTTAATTTATTTGGGGCTGATATTTGGCATTCTCCCACATGTGATTATTAAATAATTCAAGCACTTTTTGTGAGTACAATGTTATTGCTTAATTGAAGAAATAAGTTTTGGTACTTTATGACATAGCAGGTGATTTCCTTCTATAGAAGGAAAAAATGAGTAAGAAATAATAAGTTTAAGATAATCACTTGCCAAATCTTTTGAGTTAATTGCTACCCAATGTACACATGGGTCAAAACATCACAGCATGCTTCACAAATATGTACAAATATTATTTCAGTCAAAAAAAGAAAAAGTACAGTTCACTCTGGATCAGAAATTATGGCTTTAATTAAGAGCAAGTACCTGTGATCTCAGCAATTCAGAAAGCCAAGGCAAGAGGACTGTTTAAGCCCAGAAGTTTGAAGTCAGCTTGAGCAATGTAGTGAGGTCCACACCTCATAGAAAGAGAATATGTATGTAACATCAATGCAAGTTCTTATTTATGGGAATCTGCAAGTAATGTCAAGAAGGTCCGGAAAGTGCTGAAGATGCTTTAGGTTTTATAGTCTAGAACCCCATTACATATATATATATATATATATATATATATATATATATATATATATATATATATGAGTTGATACATGCAATGAAGTCTGAGTAAGAATTGTGTGGTTAAACCTTTGTCTTCATTCAGTTCTGCACAGTTTTTGGCAGGCTGAAATAAATAACCTATAACAGGCAATGTTGACTTAAAGTTGAGGCCCAGTTAATTGGTGTTTGTGAACTAAGAATTCCTAAGTAAACCAATAGCTCTTTCTTAATAGCAAAGCCAAGGTCTTGTAGAAGTAGACGCGGCCCAAATCTGAGTGTCAAGTAGGGATTTCTAAAAGCCCTCATCAGTTCTAGAATTCATTTGACCTACTCAATATTAATTTCAAGCTGGAAAATCATTAGCCTCTAAGGGTCAGACTCTGAGAGTGCATTGCCAAATTGAAATTTGCTTTTTATAACTTCAAAAGTAAATGTCATTCTGGAGATTGAATTTCCTCTTGTGTCATTTCCCTTTCATCAGAGAGCTCCAATAAATAAGAAGCAGCTTGCATCACCCACTATAGAGAATTATTCTGCTCATAATACTTAAAGGGTTTAAACTTTAATACGTTCATCAGAGGCATAAAATAAACAGACTTCTTACTAACACAACTTCTCCCTTTCCATGACTGAGATGATCCTCTAAGGAACTTATGTAATTATAAGATTTTATTATAATCTTGTTATAAACTGATGGTTTGTATCTACCTATGTTTCATGCCCTAAGAGGATAGCATTTAAATGCAGAGTCTGTGGTAGGTGATCAGGTACAGCTGGACCTTTAAAGGTAATGTCTCCCCCACCCCATGATACAATCACTGCCTTTATAATAAGATGGAGAAACACAGGGCATCAGCCTATTAGCAAAGGTCAAGTATAAGAAAAGACCAGAGCGTTCTGACACAGTGGTGAGGAAGCACCCTGAAGGTGACTGTCAGTAAGTCAGGAACAAACTCTCCCAAGACACTGCATCTGCATCCTCTTAAACTGGGTCCTCCTAGCTTTCCAAACTGTGAGAGGAAAATATTTGTCAAAGTACCACAATATACTGCAGTTTGTATAAGAGGTCTTAACACACCTAAGTATAACACTAAAAAATTAGAGGTAAAATAAAACCACTAGCAGTAAATTCAGTTTGTAGAAAGCTGACATTACAATTATTGGAAATTATTCCTGAAATATAAGGAGAGCAAGAGCTACTTACTAAAGTCTACTTACTATCCAACCCCCTTTCTGTCTGGTTTATCTAAAGCTTTGTCTTCCCGTTTGACAGACAGAGGTAAGTAATGTACTAATAATTTTGCCTCACCAAAATGCTCACGTATGGTGGGATAATCAACTGTCCTTTGGCTGTGAGACCTACTCCATGAGGAGAAGGGCAAGCCATGCCTGGTATAGTAAGCCTGACTAACAGCCCAGTTCTGGGGAGATTGTTTAAAGTGGTATACCAACTAACAGACTTCTAAATACCTTTGCTTATATCCTTAAACCGACTGCTCCCAGCCTTAATCAGTAAAACCTGTCTTCATGCTGAATGATGGTGAATGTGGAAGGTACAGCTCAGAATGCAGAGAATAAGCAATAATCGTGGTTCTATTTCTAAACAACACATTTGTGCCACCCTCTCTAAGTCTCAGAAACATTGCAGAAGAGGAGGTTGAATATAAGAGCAGGAAGATAGGGTGAAGAGCTACAAGACGCTGTATGCTAGTGCAATCATTGATCCACAATCACAGTAGTTACCTTCACTGGGCTTATGCAAAACCAGCCCTATTAACTGTAAATCAAGGAAGGAGGAGGATCTCATAGTTCCCTAACTTTTCACCTTTTAACTATTGGCTATTGATAGATTTGGAGAGAGGAGGAACCATGGTCTTTAACTGCTGACCCATTTCTGAGCCCACTGGGCTCAAATAGAGGTATGCCACATAGAAAGCCTTGGTTAATCTTAGTGGGCAACAAAACAAATTAATAGGCATGACCATGGCAGAGACATTTGTAGGGAAGAAAGGTTAGTTGGGGATGTAGCAAGTGCTTTTCTGACTGAGCTATCTCCCCAACACTCTTCTTTTTTGGAGATTTAAGGATGAAACCCAGAACACCACTTGGCTAGGCAAATGCTTTACCATTGAGCTACATTCTTACAAAGCCCCCCTCCCAAAATTCTGTGAATATTCCCAAAGCAAATGAAATCTCTTTATGGAAAAGATAACTGCTCCTCTCAATTTATTTTTATTAGATGATCCTTATCAAATGAATGTATAAAGAAAGTATGGTACATTCACATGGAAAGCTACTGAGTTAAAGAAATGAATGCAATCCTCTCCCAATAGTGATACAGCCAGAACTTGTCATATTGAGTGAAACACTGAGATTCTGAAGGACAAATCTATATTTAGTAATTTAAAGTAATCAATAATTTAAGTTTGTAGATAAAAAGGAAAGAACAGAAGTTACTAGAGGTGGTGAAAAATCTTAAAATGGAAGAAATTTAGAGGGATTTTAATCAGGTGGCTGTAGCATGAATCCTAATTGGTTTGAATAAAAACCCAGAGCCAGACATGGGGTAAATGCTGAAGCTGAGCAGCAGCCACCAGAGAGTTCTCACCTCTACTGAATCCTCAGGCCGAAAAGGATGAGCTCTTGTCTCCTTTCACCTTATATCCCTCTCCCTGCCCAGCCATATGATTTTCTGTCTCATCGCCTTTGTGCTGGGATTAAAGGTATGTGTGCTTCCCACTACTGGGAGCAGAGGCATGAGATCAGGTGCTGGAATTAAAGGTGTGTGCCACAACCGCCTGGACTCTATGGCTAACTAGTGGATGGCTTTGCCCTCTGCTCTTCAGGCAACCTTTGTATGTTAGAGCATACATGAAATATCATAGAGGGTGTAACTGAGGGAGAAAATACTGGCAGAAATGACTGGAAGGGGGGGGGGGGCTTTTAAGGGCAAAGTGGAAACTTCATGTATTCACTCCATGGAATCTACAGAAGTAACCCTAGCAAAGACTCTAGTAGTGGGGGACATGGAACCTGACATGGCCATCTTCTGTAACCAGGAAAGGCCTCAAGTGGAGGGATTGGGACAACAGCCAAGTCACAAAGTCTTCAACCTACAGTTTGTCCTGCAGAGTATAGTTTGGGACTAGAGCCTAGCACAATTATCATCAAAGAGACTTGATCGGGCAATTGATGGGAGCAGATGCAGAGATCCACAGCCAAACATTGGTGAGCTCTGAATCCTTCAAGAAAGGGTTTGTAAGGAACCAGAGGGGTCAGGGACACCAGAAAAACATGTCCCATAGAATCAACGGATCAGAACTCATGGAGCCTCCCAGAGATCAGGGAGATTGTAGGGGTCTGACCTATGTCCTCTTCATATATGTTATGGCTGGGTAGCTCGGTGTTCTTATGGGACTCCTAACAGTGGGAGTGGGGCTGTCTCTGACGATTTTGACTACTTGTGGGACCCTTTTCCTTTTCCTGGCTTGCTTTGTCCAGCTTTAATGTGATGGTATGTGCCTTGTCTTATTGTAGCTTGTTATACTGTGTTTGGTTGATATCCCTGGGAGGCCTGCTCTTTTCTGGAGGAAGACAGAAAGGATGGTATATTGGAGGGGGAGGAGAAGGAACTGTGGTCAGCATATAATATATGAGAAAATAATAAAATACAAACTGATAAAGAGGGATTTAAAAGTATTTTATTAGTTCCTTGAGAATTTGACACCATGTGTTTCAATCAGATTGACTCCTCAAGCGGGATTTTTAAGGATAAGGAAGGGTGCTGTAGAAAAGAGAGGGGAGGCAAAAATAGGAGAAGGATGTATTACACAATATGTAATAAATGTATGGTAATAGCATAGTGAAGGCCATTTAATTCATACAATTAGTATAGGTTACTAATGGCTTTCAAAAGATACCACTCAGAGCTGGAGAGAGAGTTCAGTGAGGAAAAGTACTTATGATGAAAGCCTGATGACATGAGTTCAATCCCCAGGTTCCATGGTGGAAATAGAGAACTGATCTCACAAAGTTGTATTTAGGTCTCTAAGAACCTCGTGTTGCACCTCTACATATATACCATGGCATGTGTGTAACATTGCATACACTGTACATGTACACACACACACAAATAATGATGACTAAAACGTCACCATTTAGAGATCAATATATGATTTCATTGAAGAAAATGTTCTGCTACCAATTTATAAATGTATACATTTTCTGGAAAGCTGCACAATAAATTCAAAGTAGAGATTGCCCCTATGTAGTAGGAGTTATTTATTTTATAGTCATTAGTACTAATAGAACATTTAATCAGACATTGGCACTACTTTCATAATTTCTAATCTATATTTATTTTAAAGCAAACATGACTAAAACATATGTATACATCCTAATATTAAATATATAATTTGAAGAAAACAACTTGCAGTAAAGTGGTCATAGAAAATAACACTATTTGTAACCCCCCCCCCCCAAAAAAAACATATTTAAACAATTTGCAAGTTTTGGGAACTTTCTGAAAACAAATTTAAATAATTTAAAAATTAAAATATTCTGGAATTTTTCCTCAAATTTCCAGATTTTTTCTCAAATATCCCAGAATTCTTACATTTCTGGAAAAAAAGATATGAGTGTTTAAAATGGTCCCTTCCGTGTAGGATCAGGGAGGGCTTTCTAGGGGAAGAAGTGAGACCAACAGGAAGAGGACAGGGAGGCAGGGCAGCAGAAGTGAGGGAGGAGAGTCCACACAAGGTATGTGTGAAGTGCCACAGTGAATCCCATCACTGCAGATGCTAATTTAAAACCAATAGATGGTCCACTTTGAAGATAGGGACTATACAATGAGGGACGCATTTAGCATTACAATTTTATTTAAGATTTTTTTATTCATTTTACATACCAACAACAGTTCCCCTTCTCATTCTTCCTCCTGCACCCTCCTCCCTCAGCCTTAACCCCTGACCCACCCTCAATCCCCTCCTGTAAAATGGTAAGTCCTATCGTGGGAAGTCAGAAAATCCTGGTACATTCAGCTGAAGCAGGTCTAAGCCCCTCACCCCTGCATCAAGGCTGAGCAAGGCATCCCAGCATAGGTAAAAGGTTCCAAAAAACCAGGTCATGCACCACGGATAGATCCTGATCTGATCCCACTGCCAAGGCCTCTCAAACAGTCTAAGCTACACAACTGTCTTTTGTATCAGAGGACATTTAAACCATTCTGTGTATTTTTATGTTAAAATTATGCATGTATATTGTACTTATAATAGGAAGAAAAAGATATTTTAATTTGAAGCTAGAGAGGCTTGTTTGGGGTTGCATTAAAACTAAGGCCTACACATCTGGTTCCAAGTTTCCAGTGTTTCTTTCTTTACTGCTAAACATAAGACAAATGGCAGCCAAGATCCCATGACTCTGGAAGCCCTCCACACAATATTCATCACTCTAAACCTATGGCTTCCTTTAAACTCCATGCAAAATGAAAGAGAAAAGATTAGATGATCTCACAAAATGTCTTCTCCACTTCTACATCCTAAGATGTATTCTATTATAAGTCATAGACTATTGAATCAAAGGGTACAATAAGAAACATATATTCACACACAAGAATAATAAAATAATTTACTCACTTTAGTGATGAGTAGATATGGAAGATAAGACACTAGGTATGTATTCTAGAAGGGAAAATACATTCATCTTGTTGGAAGCTGTAAGACTGTAAATGGAGGTGGATGGAGAAAAGGCAGATAGATGAGACATATGACAGAGAAGCCATATACTTCAGTGAAATGTAGAAAATTTGAACTAAAGTGTACAAGTGTAAGGAATTCCATGGAAGTCACATTCCTTCTTACCATCGCCCAGCTTCCAACAGTTAAAGCACATACTGGACTGTCATTGAAGGCACAGTAAAGCAATTCCCCATTTACTGCCATCCCATCTCTACAGGTCTCTGCTAGCACCGAGAAACTAAGACACAATGAACAAAGACTAATAGCCATCACTAATTTTGTCTTTCTTCCTTCCCCTCAACCTTCCCAACCCAAACCTAGTGTGTTAAAAAGCATATATATGATAGCAATATGGAATAAAATGTGCTGTTGCCAAAATCAATTGTAAATATTATTTAACCCTATTGACATAAGAACTGAGGGGGCCAAATGTAAAGTTCAGCTCCCTTTATAGTTCTACAGCTACTTTCTCTGTGGCTTTTTAACATTTAAACATTTTAAACATTTTATTTTCTTATTTTTGATTGGCTTATATTCGTTATACAAAGTAACAGGTTTAATACTCAATTTTAATTCAAGGGTGTACCACACACTTTGACCATACTTCCCCCACTTTCACTATTTTTTATAACACAGTATTCGTTCATATAAAGGTTGAGCAGGAGTATCTGGGGATCTCAGAATCTTCCTGAACCATACTTGTAGCATTTGGTTACACACTCTAGGGTCCAAATGTAGTAACTGAACACTTTCTGGCAAATGGAAAGGACTTAGAGTTGCTTGTCAGTCTCTGGTTATCTAACAACTTCATCCATCTTTACCACAGAGTCAAGGAATTAAGTAGGGCAATAGTTGAAAAGAGGAAGCTGATTCCATTTGAACACCCCATTCCCATATCCCATCCCCTCCGGTCAGTCACATCCTTTTCACACTTAGCAGCTGAGGCACCTGCAGCAATGATAAGTCTTGGCATGAGGCCCGTAAGGAAAAGGATGCAGTCAGTGCTAGAAGAGAATCCTAAGAGGAGTGAGCACCTGTGATCCCACTGAAAACACTGAGGTTTCTGAACCTCATCTTCTCTTAAGCCCACCCCCTCACATTTTCTCATGAAATTGTTCCTCCCAACCCAACAGACACTGTTCCATATGTATTCATCTCCTGTCTGTGGAACTTTCTTTCTGCTGCCCCTATTCTCTCCTCTTCCTTGAGATTTTTCCATTTGGCCTTTTGGGGTCAAATAAAAACACTAGTCTCAAGGGTTTTCTTCTTGCTGAACATAATCATACTCAGGCTCCCAAAGATTAATAACTGATATATAGTGTTTGACTCAGGAATACTATCTTCTCCTTGCATAATACCACTAAACAAACTACTTGCAGATACAATTATATGTGATAGCTGTGTTCATTGGTATGTGTGAGATGTACACACACAAGTGCACAGATATGCCTGGTTTGTAATATTTATTGCTTTAGTATTCCATAAGATGATGGGAAATGGCCTATTTGTGAACATGCACCTTTGAACTACTGAATGAGAACATGGGCACAGAGGTGTCGGTTTCTGGAATGAATCACAGTGAGGAGAGACTGATAGAGGGCAACTGAAGAGTGATGGGGTCAGTGGTCTCCAAAATGCTACTCCTTAAAAAACAGAAACACTGAAAAAAAAAAAAAACCAGAGCACTGAGGGGGAAAATGGAGATCTATCTTTTCAGGATTAAACACTTTTGAATTAATCAAAGGACGGTTTTTAAAGGAAAATGGCTACAGCTCTGTAAGGACAGTTGAGTTCTGTGTTGTTTCAACTTGTCCTATTTTACCCTCTCTGCTCCCAGCTCCACGATAATCTTAAAACCCAACAGCTCATACTAGTATCATACTTGTAGTTGAGAAAAATCAGAATTTGTGCATGTACTAAATGGGGGAAACTGAGTTGAAGCATCACCAAAATCCTCTTTTTCAAAAAAATTATCAGTTGGCATGACACAGATGATTCACCCTTATTTAGTCTCAGGTTTTGCCTCATGCAAAAGTCTTTCATTTTAAAATATCTTGTTTTAGAGCCGATTTAGCTTGCGAGAGAGATTAAGAAGTTAACAAAATAGAGTTGACAGAGGGACAGGACAAATAGGAGCATAGAACTCTCCAGCAATTATCTTCCCAGATATCAATATTAAAACTACCCATGTTTAAAAAAAAATGCCTTTGTGAGAATTAAGGAAATCACCTGAGAGACCACAGCACCTGGGTATAGCATAGACTAAGAAAAGACATACAAATAAGGTACAAAAGGCAGCTCTGTCATCCTTCCCCCAATAGCACAATGCATACTGTAAAGAGGGATATACTGTAGGTGGAAGAGGAAGCGAGCACCACATCTTTCCTGTGAAGTCTAATGCTAGGATGAATCCACTAAACTCTAGTACCAGACATTATCCCATGACTCCAGACTCTAAATAGCCATTGGTATACTGAGCCTCTGGGTCTGCTACTGCAATAGGCTAGACACCATAAACCCAGACTCTAGCTTTGGGAATCTGAATTTATCTATTTAACTACTATCCTGGCCTCAGAAAATCAAACTGTAGATTGCTTTCAATGCCAGAAAAGTCCAAGTGGGTACCAGGCTACAGGTCCTCAATAGCTCCAAGAAAGTCTCAACAGCTTCAGATATGTCTTAGAACACCAATCAACCCAGACCCAACTTGGCCCACATAGCCCTTGGCTATAAGCCTGCTCTCCTCAGTACATCCAGCCTCAGGAACCAGGACAGCACCCAGAGGTGACCAATACGGATGTGGCTAGACTACTTAGACAATCTCTGGACACTCAACCTTCAAACTGCAGCCTGATCCCTATTGATCCAGGATCCAGGACATCCCTACAACTCCAGACTATAGGCTGGTGTACATAGCTACAAACACCAGCCTCGCATCTGTGGTCCCAGGCTTTGGACAATCACCTACGGATGCAGACTCCATATTTGTCTAGGCACAAGGCTGGCTATGAGCTCCAGGGTTAAACATGGTTCAGATCTATTCCTTTTGTCCTTGTTCTAGGCCAGCTCCAACAGAATGAGGTTTAAGACCATTTATAAAAGTACACGTTCCAATCAAGACTCTGTGGGCCTAAGATTAAAGTTTTCCCACAAAACTTGGGCTTGGGCCCCTTTTAGTGCTTGGTTAGTCCCAGAAGCTTCAGGCTCAAGGGCAACCCTAGTGCCAAGCTATCCCTTGTGGACTCAGGATTCATAATAGTCTCTAGGCTATATAGATCCGTGTTCTGTCCAAGTAGACAGAATAGAAAGATCTATCCTAGTGATCCACAATCTAATTGCTGATTCCGGTACTAGTCAAAAACTTCGGTGGTAAGCTTGCCCAGGAATCACAGAAGACAACCTGCCCAGGATTTAGGCTTAAAAGTTCTAGTTATCATGTATGTATATGTACATGGTGTGGTATCTGATATATATACATATACATTTGTGAATTTAAGATTATTTTAATGTTTTATCTCCAAGAGTTTTTTTTGGTGAATTTTGAGACTAGGTTTCTCAGTGTAACTGCCCTGGCAGTCCTGAAACTTGCCTGCTTTCTGCCTCCTGAGTGTTTTTAAGTTTTTATGAGAAATAGAAATAAAAATAAATATTTGAAGGTAACAGGTTTTTTTGTTTAAAGATAATTCTCATTTGTAGCTCTTCCTTTCACTTAATACCTCAATTATGTCCTACTAACATATAGCTAGTGAGTAGCACATTTGTTATAGTATATGATCCATTGACGCTGTATTAAGGTTGCTGGTTTACATTAGGACTCATCTAGTCCTTCTTTTATGGGGCTAGATAGATAAATAGCATGTACCTACTATTATACCATCACACAGAAATTCGATTGCCCTAAATCCCCTTATACAATATGTATTAATGTCTTCCATCCTGCCCAAATCTTTTGCAACTATTTCCCCACTCTTTACAGTTTTGCCTTTTCCCAGTGGCGTATGAATGGAACACTTGGTCATGTGTTACATATGGCTGGCTTTTGCCTATATGGTAGGCATGTATTCAAACACGTGGCTGCATATGTACACATAAGCATAGGGAAGCTCAAAGTTATTAACCATTTTTCTAGATCACACTCTACCTTATTCCTTGAGGCAAGATCTTCAAGTAAACCCACAGTTCACTGATGTAGAATAGTTTAGTTACCCAGCTTACTCTGGAGATTCTCTTTCTCCATCTGAGTACTGGAATTACAGGCAGGCTACCAAGTCCATCTGGGATTTACATGGATTTTGTAGACTTGAACTAAAGGTGTTTTGTGTGAGTATGAAAAGTGTCTTATCCACTGAGCCATCATTTTATTTAAAATGATTTTATACCCACCATTTTATTTTAAATGATTTTATACCCTCCACTTCTCCCCCTCCTTCCCCTCCTACCTGTCCTCCCTCCACCTCCCCTGACCCCATCCATTCCCCAGGAAGGGCAAGGAATCCCAAGGTGAGACAATGTGGTCTGAAGAGATGGCTGAGTGGTAAGAGCACTGACTGCTCTCCCAAAGGACTCTGGTTCAATTGCCAGCACCCATTTGGCAGCTTAGAACTGTTTGTAACTTCAAGATCTGATACTTTCACACAGATATACATGCAGGCAAGACACCAATGCACATAAAATAAAAATATTAATATACTCAAAGGATGCATATTCTTACCCCAAGGACATTAGCTCAACTATGTTCATAGCAGCATTATTTGTAATAGCCAGAACCTGGAATCAACCTAGATGGTCCTCAACTGAAGAATGTATTTAAAAATTGTGGTTCATTTATTTACACAATGGAATAATACTCAGCAGTTTAAAAAAATGACATCTTGAAATTTTCAGGAAATGGATGGATCTGGAAAATATATAGGGTTTTTAAATCTGTATCAGCTCATAGAGCATTTTATAAAATGTGTTTTGATCATGTACACCCCTTCCCCAAATTCACTGGAACCTCCCCTACTCACACAATTTTGTGTTCAAGTTTTTTCACCTATTAAGTCCAATTTATGTTGCTTATATATTCTTTGATGTGTGGCCCTCCACTAAAGCATGGTTGACTTACCAGTGTCCATACTCTTAAAGAAAACTGACTCTCCTTCTCTGAAAAGCAATCAGTTGCCCATATACAGACCTTTAGGGCTTTCACTTTAAAAGACAAAGTCTCATTCTTATCAAGGACTGACCTGCGGCTATGTCGCTCCAGCTGTTTCAAGATTCATAGAAATAATCCTGCCTCAGACTGCTGGTATTTTAAGTGTGTGCTACCATGAAGTTATTCATACTTGATTCTATTACAATCTGAATTCAAGTTTCCCTCATGCTTTTTCATGGCTTGATAGCTTTTCATGAATCAATAGTTTCATTATGTACAGGACTCAGAATTTATCCATTCTTACATTAAAGAGCATCTTAGTTGTTTCCAAGTTTTAGTAATTATATTTATACTATAAACATTCATGTATAAGTTCTTATTTGAACATAAATGTTTTAAACTCATTTAAATAAATATCAAGGAGTATGATTGCCAGATTGTTGAGACTATGGCTTAATTTTGTAATAAACTGCTAGTCTGTCTGCCACAGCAGCTGTACCCCTTCACATTCCTACAAACACAAAATGTGTTGTCCTAGTCCCCTACAATTACCCTCACTTGGTATGTTTATTTAGGGTTTTATCCATTTATACTGGTGTCAAGTAGAAAGCCCCAAATGCCAAATATTATATAATTATATAAATAACCATAATTAACCAAAGAAAGTACAACAGTGGGGGGGTGGCTCAATCATTAAAGTATTTGCCTTGCCAGCATGAGGACATGAATTAAATCTCTAGCATGAATGCAAACAGCATAGTGGTTTATGCTTGTAATTCCATTGCTGGGTAGTGAAGACAGGGGGTTCCATGAGGATCACTCGTCAGGCAACCTATCCTAATCTTTGTGAAAGACTATCTCAAAAGACAAGGTAGATGGAATCAGAAGAATGACAGCCAAGTTTGACCTCTGGACACAACATGCAAACACAGACACATGAACATGTATGAATTTATACATGTATGCACGTACGCATGTGTGCATGCGCGCACACACACACAGAGAGAGAGAGAGAGAGAGAGAGAGAGAGAGAGAGAGAGAGAGAGAGAGAGAGAGAGAATTATTAGTAGCTACTCAGAGCTGTGGAAAACAGGTTCACTAATAATGCTCATTTGATTTCTTTTTTTAGTGAAGATGGACTGTAGTGGAATGTTCATATCTTTGGATATTCCAAACTATCTTAAAGAAAAATGGTGATTTTATGGCGTGCCAATTATACTTGAATGAAAGTTTAGTTGAATTGGAGCTAATACCCCTCTCACCCATACCACAGTACTCAAATGAAATACCATTTTACATGATTTATCATCCAAATACTTGGGGAAACTGACAATCAAGTTTTCTTGACTCGCCAAAACTAGATGTAAAATAAATGTAAGATAAATGCCACTCTGGCCAAAGAAGCAAGTGGGGTGACTACAGATCTTCGTCTTTCCTTCTGATCCTGCAAATCCAATCCCCCAGTATCATGCCCAGTTCTGTAGCAGAACACCTGCTGCAGCCCCCCTTTTCCTTCTGCCCTATCACCTGTGCATCACACAGATCTTTCCCTCCAAGCTCCTATTACCCAGTTGCTTTGTCTCACCCTCTAACTCCAGCAGGCACTCCCTGATAACCCACAGACCACTGACAAGGGAAGCAAGTATGCTAACTGCAGATATTCATCTCTCTCCAGTCCTCGGATTCTAGTTCCCCAGTCTTATCCCCATGTCATAAGTTGACCTTCTGTGGCTCTCCTTACCCCAGGGAAATAACTAAACAGGTCCTGGTGGAACACCCTTTTTTTTTCTCCCTCTAGTTAACCCCCTCATACGCCCTCAGGCCACCCTCATTCCTAACTCTCAGGCTCCAGTATCTAGAAAAACATTTTACCTGAAACACATCCCCCCATGCCCACACTTATCAGAATCCCAGAACACATGAACATGTGCACCTACCAGGTAACAAACAGCCACCACACTCTTCTAAGAATTAGAGAGGGCAACAGAAACCAAGAAACAAAGCATCCAACCCAACAAAGACATGCCCAGATGTCAGCACCTAAAATTACAATCTTTCCAATCCCAGATGCCTAGAGTGCAGCAAAAAAAGAAAATCAATAACAGCTAGTATAATATGTCTCCACTAGAGCCCAGCAACCCTACTATAGCAGGCCCTGTGTATTCCAACAAAGCTAAGCCCCAAGAAAAAGACCTTAAAACAGCCTTTGTAAATGTTATAGTGATCCTTAAAGAGGAAGTTAATAAATACCTTAAAGAAATCTATGAAAACCCAGATAATGGAAGAAAATTAGTAAAATCATCCACGATCTGAAAGTGGGAATAGAATTAGTAAAGAAAAGGAAGATTGAGGGAAATCTGGAAATGGAAATTGAGGAACGTCAACAAAGAACCATAGAGGCAGAGTCTAGCAAGAGAATGGAATAGATGGCACCGAAAACAAAACAGAAGTGGACACATCAGTCAAAAAGTGCTAACTATATATTTAAAATACTCCTGACCCAAAACACCCAGGAAATATAGGAAACTATGAAAACATAAAATATAAGAATAATAGGAAAAAAGAAGAAACACAGATCGAAGGCACAGGAAACATTTTCAACAAACTCATAAAAGAAAATTGTTCTACCTCTAAGGAAAATGATACGTATAAAGGTGTAGGAAGAATACAGAGCACCAAATTGACCATTCCATGTCTCCTCATAACATCACAAATAATCAAAATGCAAAATGTATATAAAAGAAAATTAAAAGCTGAAAAGGGAAGCCACCAAGTAACAATAGATAAGGGTAAACTTATTAGAATTACACCTGACTTTTCAATGGAGCCTCTAGAATCCAGAAGGGCCTGGACAGATGTGCTGCAGACTCTAAGAGATTACAGATGCCAATCTAGAACAGTATACCAAAAAAATCTTTCAATCACAATAGAGAAAATAAGACATTACATAATAAAATCAAATTTAAGCAATATCTATCTACAAATCCATCACTACAGAAAGTGAAAGAAGGAAAACCCCAACCTAAGAAAACACAGGGAATAAAAATTCCAGACAAGTCAAAAGAAGGGAAACACACACACACACACACTGAGAGAGAGAGAGAGAGAGAGAGAGAGAGAGAGAGAGAGAGAGAGAGAGAGAGAGAGAGAACAAAAACAGCTCTACCACCAATAACAACAACAATAAAATAAACAGTAATCAACACCATTGATCATCAATCTCTCTGACCATAAAAAAAATCTCAATTCCCCAATATAGACACAGACTAACAAAATGGATGCAAAAACCAAAACCAAACCAAACAAACAAAAACCAGAAACCATCCTTCTGTTACATCAAGAAACAAAGTTAGGTAGACATCACCTCAGGGTAAAAGAATGGAATAAGATATTCCAAGTAAATGGGCCTAAGAAGGAAGCTAGTATAGCTATTTTAATATCTGACAAAACAGACTCCAAACAAAAACTAACGAGAAGAGATAGGGAAGGATACTCCATACTCAAAGAAAAATTCACCAAGAAGACATTACAATTCTTAACAACTATGCCCCAAAGAGAATGGCACCCAATTTTGTAAAAGAAACAGTCCTACAGTTTAAATCACTTACTGATTCTCACTCACAGAATGGGAGACTTCAGTACCCGACTCTCACCAATAGACAGGTCACGCAGGCAAAAGCCAAACAGAGAAATGCTGGAGCTACCTGGTGTTATAAACTAAACCTAACATATATTTACAGGACATTTTACCCAAACACAAAAGAATATATCTTACTCAATGCTTCACAGAAGATCCTCCAAAATTGACTACATACATAAATCAAGTCTTCACAATTGACTTTAGAGTCTCCATTGAGAAGTCAGCTGTAATTCTAATAACCCCCTGCAACCTATCTCACCACCATGGATGAAAGCTGGTCATCACCAACAGAAACAACAGGAAGCTGACAATCTCATGGAAATTGAACAACACTCTACTGAATGGAAAATGGGTCAAGACAGAAGTAGGCTTCATTCCAAAAATATAGACACAGTTTAAATAGTACATCAATAAATAAAATCCACTATATAAACAAACTGAAAGACAAAAACCACATAATTATGTTATTAGATAGAGAAAAGGCCACTGACAAAATCCAACACCTCTTCATGATAAAAGTCCTGGAGAAGTTAAGGATACAAGAGATATATGTAGACATAAAAAAAAAAAAAAGCAATGAACAGCAAGCCCATAGCCAAAATCAACTTTAATGGAGACGCTCTCAAAGCAGTTCCACTAAAATCAGGAACAAGACAAGATTGCCCATTCTCCCCATATCTATTCAATACAGTATTTGAAGTCTTAGCTAGAGCAATCAGAAAAATGAAAGATCAGGGGGATACAAATTGGAAAGGAAAAAGTCAAACTTTCACTATTTGCAGATGATATGATAGTGTACAGAAGTGACCTGAAAAATTCCACTGGGAACCTCTATATCAGATAAACACTTTTAGCAATGTAGCTACATACAAAATTATGAAATCAGTAGCCCCCTTATATATAATTGACAAGCTACTGAGAAAGAAATCAGAGAAGTAACACCTTTCACAATAGCCTCAAGTAATATAAGCTATCTTTATATTTATATAACTTTAAACTCCAACCAAACAAGGGAAAACTTGTAAAACAAAAACTTTAAAACATTGAAGGAAATTTAAAATATTATCAGAAGATGAAACTATCTCTTATGCTCATAGATTTGTAGGCATAACAGAGTAACAATGTTCATCCTAGCAAAAGCAATCTACAGATTCAATGTAATTTCCATCAAAATTCCAACACAATTCTTCAGAGATGTTTAAAGGGGAGTGTTCAGCTGCATATGGAAACACAAAAAGCCAGGATATCTAGGGGGCTGGAGAGATGGCTCAGAGGATAAGAGGACCTCTTCCAGAGGTCCTGAGTTCGATTTTCAGCAGCCACATGGTGGCCCACAACCATCTGTAATGAAATTTAGCGCCCTCTTCTGGAGTTCAAACAGAACACTATATGCCTAATAAATAAATCTTTTTTAAAAACAGAAGAAAACAAAAGAACCCAGAATAGCTAAAACTGTCCTGAGTAATGAAAGAACTGCTGCTGAAGATATACAATCTCTGATTTTAAGTTGTGATACAGAAATTTAGTAATAAAAACATCATGGTATTGGCATAAAAAACACATGGATCAATGGAATCAAATTGAAGATCCAGACATATATCTGTACACATAGGGACACTTGATTTTTATAAAGAAGTCAAATTTACACACTGAAGGAAAAACAGCATCTTCAACAAATTGTGCTTGTCAAACTGGATGTCTAGTTTTGTGCAGAGTAGTAAGTATGAATCTATTTCCATTCTTCTACACATAAACTCCAAATGGATCAAAGACTTAAACAAAAAACCAGATACACTGAACCTGATAGAAGAGGAAGCAGGGAAATAGCCTTGAACACATTAACACATGGAGAGACTTTCTGAATGGAGCACCATTGGCACAGGCACCAACATCAACTATTGATAAATGGAACCTCATGAAACTGTAAAGCTTCTGTACAGCAATCAGCTTACAGAATGGGAAAACATTTTACCAATTATACATCCTATGGAAGGTTAATATCAAAATATATGAAGAACACAAGATATCAAGAAAACAAAGAATCCAATTTTAAAATGGTTACAGATCTAAACAGAGTTTTCCAAAGAGTCAAATCACAGAGTAACACAAAGAAACGTTCAACATGCTTAGTTTTATCAGGAAAATGTAAACCAAAACTACTTTGAGATTTCATGTTACACCCTTAAGAATGGCTAAGATCAATCAAACAAGTGACAACTCATGCTGTAGAGTATTTGAAGCAAAGGAAACACTCCTCCATTGCTGGTGGGACTGAAAATTTGTACAGCCACTTTGGGAATCAGTGTGGTGGTTTCTAAGATGAGAATTGACCTACCTCAAGTTCCAACTATACCACTCTTGGAAATACACCCACAGATTGTTTTATCTTATCCTAGAGACACTTGTTAAACTATGTTTATTGCTGCTCTATTCATAACCAGAAATTTGAAACCATCTAGATATCCCTCAACAAAAATAGTGGATAAAGAAAATTTGGTACATTTACATAATGGAGTAATGCTCAGCTATTAAAAAATAAATCATGAAACTCACAGTGAAATAGATAAACTTAAAAAAATTCATCCTGAGTGAGGTAACCCACACTGAGAAAGACAAATTGGTATGTACCTACTTATATATGGATATTAACTATTAACTTAATAATGTCCAAGCTATCATCTGTGCAACCACAGAGGGTAGGCGTAGATAAGAAACTATAGGGAACATAGGTCAATAGGGAACATAGGAATAATAATAGGTCTTGTTAAGAAAGGGAATGGAGTAGATAACAATGGACAGATGGGGGTTCTGGAATGAGAAGATCAAGTGGGGAGAGGAAAGAGAGAGGGGATTGAGGGTTAGAATAGAGGAGGAAATAGCTAAAATTAAGGGGAATTTGAGTCATAGTGTGAAAAAAGTAGAAGCTCCTTAAACTACATACAAATATGAAGGCAATCTAAATGAAATCACCAAATAATCGGGCAGAGAGTCTCAAGTGGTCCCTCTTGTCACTAAAAGAAGTTTCCAGTCTCAGGAGGGTTACATCTAATTGACTTGTTGGCCAGAAGTAGATCCCATGGGAATCTCTGAACAACCCAGACTGTGACCAAGACAATATGTTCCTCTCTATGAACTGACATCAAGGCTCCATTGCTAAAGACAGATCATTGAACATGAGAAATCTAGCTGGTACCTAAATAAAGCATCACCCATACTTTCTAGTGTCTTTGGTACTGGAAGGTACTCTGAAGGCTGCCAAAAGAGTACCATAAGCACCAAGCCAGTCACAAGCTCCTTGATCTATAATTGTGTCCTGCCTGCAAGATATGCTAAGGCAATGGTGGCACAAACCTTGTGGGAGTAACCAATTAATATCTTATTTGACTTAAGACACACTCCCTGAGAAATGGAACCTATACCAACATTGCTTGAATTACCAAGAACCTGAGACTAGATAGACCAGGGACATACGTTAAAACCAAAGATTAACAACTAATCTAAAAATCAAACAAAACAGAACACCAAACTCCCCCGAACAAACAAAGCCTGCCACATAACTACACTGAGTTCTAGTGATGTTCTGCTATACTCATAAATCAGTGCCTCATTCAGCTACCAGCAGAGAAGCTTCCTCCTGCAGCAGATGGGAACAAATAGATACACACACAGTCAGACATTACACAAAGAGCAAGAGAGAACTTGGAACACTCAGTCCTAAATGAAATGTCTCCATCAAATCCCTCCCACAGAGCTCAGGGAACTCTGCAAAAGAGGAGGCAGAAAGAGTCTAAGAGCCAGAGGGCATGGAGGACATCAGGAGAGCAAAGCCCTCTGAATCAACTGAGCAAAGGTCATATGATCTCGCAGAGGCTGGAGCAGCAAGCACAGGGCCTGCACCAGTCCTCAGCATATTATGGCTTCCAGTTTAGTGTTTATATAGGCAACTGATTGGATCTCTGATTCTTGTGCGTTATCCTGGTTCTTTCCCTTCTGTTGGTTTGTCTTGTCTAACTCTAATGTGACTGCTTTTATCTTTTATATTTCCTTTTGTTGTATTTTATTATCTCTTAGAAACCTGTCCTTTTCTAATGAGACAGAAATGAAGTAGATCCAGATGGGAAAGGAAGTGGGGAGGAACTGGGAAGAATAGAGGGAGGGAAAACTGCAATAAGGCTATGTGAGAAAACAATCCATTTTATCTTTTATTTTTTGGTTTTGTGTTTTGTTTTCAAGACAGGATTTCTCCATATGGCCCTGTCTGTCTGTCCTAGAACTTACTCTGTAGACCAGGTCAGCCTCTAACTCAGAGATATGCCTGCCTCTGCCTCCTGGGATTAATGGCTTGCACTAGTACCACCCAGCAAGAATATTTTCTCAAAAGAGAAAAAAAAAAGAATGTAACAAAGCCCAGAGTCAGAAGCAAGTTCAAATGCCCATTCCTTTAACACCCATACTTCAGATGATGATATATCCTATTTTGTGATTTGGGGGAAGAAAGCAGACTTTTCTCTCCACTTTTCTTTCCCAAACGAAGTAATGTTTCCTTGCCACTTATCTGGACAGGCATGTCCTTTATATCCATACACCTTCCTCCACTCATGAGCCTTTTTCCTTTCTCTCAGAGAAAGGTTTAAAACACATATATTTTACTTTAGACTTGAAAAGGTGCTCAACTGGAGCAATCCCTTTTAAAGGAAATCCAGACCACCACTGGCAACTGACAGCATCCTGCCAGTGTTTCCCTTGCCTTTTTTGACTTCTCAGAGCTTACTGAATAGAAATAACTAATCATGAATTCCCCCATTAAGTTTTAAAGGTATTCAGGAGTCATAAGGGTACGAGATAATTTTTTTTTTTCCCTGAAAACCCTAAAGGACCAGGAGGTTGAATTCTGGACTTAGTCCCATAGCCAGGTCATCTGTGGTTTCTTGGGTGTTTATGTATATCCAAGGAACGTCAAAGAAACAGCTAAATGGGAAGCTCATATCATGATTTCCAAAACCACCTTACAGAATAACATAGCTTTTTAACTATACAGTTTGGAAATAACTATAGTTTATATGCAAAATACATGTTACATTTATTCTTTAAGAAATATATAATCATACAAATATATAGTGGTATATTCCATGTCATACACACACACAAAAAAAAAATGTCAACTTTCTGTGCTCGTTAAATAACTTTCTAGGTTTTCAGCTCTGGTCATTCAGAACATAGTCATAAGACAAGTAAAACCTTCAAAGGGAGCTCCATCTTTTTTTCAGTGAAGACAATAGCACTAGTGCATATTAAGGGAAAGCATGTTATGTTATGAAAAGAGAGGAGACAGGCAGCTACTTGAAACTGGGTTGTCATGACAATACTGAAGAGATGAACACTAAAGCCTGAATTGATTTCTAAGTAGATATGTGAGCATGATGATGATAAAGAATAGGTTCCCAGATGTTCAGTCCAGTGAGTATCAACTGTTTGGAAAGGGTTAATTAACAATGAACTGAGTTAACTTATGACAAGTGTGAAGAAACAGATGTGAGTCAACAGTGGCAAGCACATGCCCTCACCCTTAAATCAGGTCCTGTTCCACTACAAATGGTGATGAGACTAGTCAAGAGTTTTCTACTGGGACTGAGACATACTGACCAGAGAGCAAACTCAGACGAGCCCCTGGCCCTATCCTGTAGAGATTAGGGTAGATCGCTGGATCATCACTATAGAGAAAAGGCATAAATTCCTTCTTCCCAATCTCTCCCAACCTCCAAAGTATTCCAGATTCTCTTTAACAAGAAAAGCATCATTTATTTGCAATATTGTTCTGACTCTTAAATGTAGGATTATAGAGGATTCAAGCTGGGCTGGGAATACAGCACAGTAGTAAAGCACTTGCTTACTATCCTCAGCACCACAAAAGGGCAAGAAACTCAAGGAGTCATATACCACAAGTATCATTTAGACCCAGAGTTAATATACTTCCTCCCAAGCAGCAAGGTTGTCTTCCAGAGACCCATGCCCAGAAGAGCCCAGATGGACACACATAATAGATGAGCCTAGAATGAAGTCACCTCCAGGATACCACATATTTCTACTACCATGATCCAGTGGGGTTTTTTTTTGTTTGTTTGTTTTTGGTTTTTTTTTTTGTTTTTTTTTTTTGTTTTTTTGGGGTTTTTTTTGTTTTTTCCTGAAGTCGCAACAAAATGACACCATAGCACATCTCCAGAAAAGCATCTTATCCAAGTATTGAGGGCCCTGACTAGTTAAGTCATACTAATCCATGCTATGCTGCCAGAAGCAGAGACTTTGACATGCCAAGGAGCTCCCGAATGAGGGAAGACATTTCAATCATTCTAAAGACAACTATTTTGTGGTTATTTTAAATTACTTTTTAAAAATATTAAGATGTGATCCTAGCACTTATAGATTATTAAAGTACTCTTATATTTTAAGCATAAGCACAATATTTGTCTTTTTTCTAAGATAAGGAATAGAAGCTGTAGACTGGGTAGGTCACTGTCAGCTTTAACACTGATAGTGATTTTTATCTTCCCCAATTTCTTAGGAAACCACAAATATCTGGGACTTCTATCTACATGTACAGGACTGGGCAATCATCCCCTCATACTCCTTGTATAAGATACTTCCATTAGCCTCAACCAGAAGGATACTCATAGGAAGGAACTTATAAGGGACACAGGAAGGCTGAGGTACACTGTGATTCACTAGCTCATTCACAAGACCCTGAATGATGGCGTGGTTGGGTGAATTGAGGCCATAGGGGAGCACACGACTGCAGATTCCTTTACAGTAGTTTGGAGTGTAGAGACGAGGGGCAATGATCCAGTGACTCCAGCCTAGTTGATGGAAGCTGACCTTGTAAGGGTGGAGGGAGCACTGGCTATTTACAGAACCATTATCTTCCTGAGAATGACAAGGGACTTCAGATGCAATGCTGCATGCTTGCCGGGCACTCCGAAAGAGAAGAGAAGAGTCCCCATCAATTAACGCCTCTTGGCCTTGGGCAAGAAGTTTAGCCTGAGCACTCTTTTCGGTGTCGTTGAAATAAAGTAGCAAGAATGCAACATCCAAGGACGGCATGCCTTGCCACTGGAACTCAAGAACTTCACTGCCTTTTTGCTGCTGGCACATGAAGCGGAGTCGAAGGACTCGGCGTCCCTTGCGATTCCAGAGCCTGTGCTGTACACAGTGTGTAATATCCATCTCTGACCAGGCTTTAGACATGAGAGGTGGCTTTGAGGAACCTGCTTGTGAAGAAGGAAAGTGTTTGCTCAGGCATTTGGGGACCCAAGGTTCCACATGGCAGGAGAGGTGGTAATGAACTAGATGAAGTTGATGACGGTAAACCACAGTGGCTCTGATTAGTTGGTATGCTGCCTGGTTTGATGCTAGAGGAAAGTCCAAGGTCTGTACATGCCAGGAACCTGCACAAATGTGAAGGAACAGAACACATCATTAGTGTCTTGCCTCCCACCTGAACATACCTTATAAAACCTCTGAATGTAAACATATAGTTGCAATTAGCTAGGAAATTCACTCAACATATAGGACATTCTATCATTTATTGAGCACTTACTAGTACCATCCAGTACATACACAAATGGTTGAATACTCAATAGTCTTATTAGATAGCTATTAGCACTGTTTTGTAGGTAATGGCATTGAGGCTTACAGAAACATCAAAGGACCCCTGGGTAAAGGCTGCTGGAAGTTTATCATGACCAGTTCCAGTCCTAGATCCTATGCCCTTAACTGAAAAAGAATATATATAAGCAACACCTGATAAGTGTAATATTTGAACCCAAGTCTGTTGATAAATCCATCTTGGTTTTGGACTAGTAACAATGAAAACTCAATATAAAAGGAGCTAGGCCCTCCAAGGGTAGGCAACTGTGGACTGCCATGGGCAGTATGTTGAGCCTTGAGGGGTGGGATCAGACTGTGTTCCTGTGTGGGGGCTGGTACCTTGGAGCCCATTCTCTAACCCAGCCTTGACTTTGGGATGAGGAAATCAGATGTGCCTGGAGTGGATGTGCCATGCTGGGCTGACCCATTTTGGTACTTCTTGCCATTTTGGGGAAGGGGATGGGTGGATGGGGAGGAGCAAAGCTAAAGGCTGACTAGGACGGGGAGGAGGGAAGGGAGGGGAGCAGGGGGATACATAGATTAAAATGACATTTTTTATTAAAAAGATAAAGAAAAAAGAATTATTTTGCATACTTATTGTATATACTAAAGACCAATTTTACTATTATCTGACTATTAAAAGTAATCAATTAAGAAAACTACCCAACACACATATATTAAGAAAGGATTACCTTGTCACATCACTATACAGATGTGTTGCAGGAATAAAGGAAACTCAGAGCCAGATATCAGGGAAAGGCAGAGATATAAAAGAGAGGAAACATCATAGTCAAATCTCACCTTCCAGCTTCCTCAACCTCTCTCCTTGTGGTTTCTACTGCCTGCTCTGTCTTTCTATGTCTGCACTAAATACCCTCTTGGCTCAGTTGTTTCACATCCAGGTTAAGATTAAAGGTACAACTGCTGCCTGTCTGGAAGCCTAGAATTCCCTCTGTGAACTAAGCTGACCTCAAACTCAGATTTCCTGGGATTAAGAGCGGTAGGTCACCACTCCTGGACATTCACTGAGGCTGAGATTAAAGGTGTGAGTTACCACTGTCTGATCCTCCTAGACTGACTATGGGTAGATCCCTCTGATATCTCAGACTGGTTTTTATTAAATATGAAACATATCTCTACACAGATGTAGCATTAGAGGGAAAAATCTAATACTGGCTGCTTTGGCTGCCATCATTTCAAAGTCAGGAGCTACCTGACACTAAACAACTGCTTCTGAATCTTCTTCTTCCCCTCGGGTTTGGCCTTTCATTTTACAACCATGTCTCTAAATACCATTTCAATAAGTACCTTGATTACATGGATTGTTAAAAAAAAAAAAAAAAAAAAAAAAAAAAAAAAAAAAAAAAAAAAAAAAAAAAAACCTTCCCCAGCTGGGTGGTGGAACAAGCCTTTAATCACAGCACTCAGGAGGTAGAGGCAGGTGGATCTCAGTGAGTTTGAGGCCAGCCTGGTCTACAAAGGGAGCTCCAGACTACACAGGGAAACCCTGTCTCAAGAAACAAAGATAGATAGACAGACAGATAAGAAAATTGCCCCAAACTGTAGGTAACCTGGGATTAAAAGCTTTAATCCAAATTGTAGTGCTGGCACTGTGGCCAAACCCTGATCAGAATATATTCTTGAAAACGTATTTCCAAAAGTAAATAAGCAAATAAATAAATAGTGGAAACCTCTGCCTGCAGAGCTATGAACTTCTCCTTTTCCTGATACAGGTTAAGGGTAGACTAGAAAAATCAGAAAGCACAGGATAAAGCCTTCTCTTCTGCTGGAACATCTTAGTGTGCCCATGTGTTATTCCCTTAATCTTCCTTTTCCACTGAATGTGTAAGCTTGAAATTCTTCAAGAAGACAGTCACTTTCAACAAAGAAGTTCTTTTAATATGTTGGTGTTCAAAATATTTTTCAAAGTTTCCATTCTAGCTCATACCTAACTCACCCTCAGGTTTTCAACACTGGCCTTCCTTCTTGGGGAGGGGACCCAAGGGACTCTTGTCCTTGTCTTCTCAAATTACTCCACATTCCCCTCTTACCATGTTCCAAGAGGCCCACCCATACACCTGCTCCACCCTGCAAAGGAACCCCACCCAAACCTCTAGCAGACTGTCTGCTGGGGAACTGCCCTTTCCTTTCAGACCTTGACATCACATGGTTCCTGAAGCAGGGTGGGGCTGCTGAGAACCTGGAAGAACTTTTCAAGGGAAGGGATGACTCATACATCCTGTGTGACTGAACTTGACATCTACTTCTGGATCCTTCTACAGAACCCTGGGTTCCAGTTGTCCCACAGTCAACCCAGATTCCTTGCAGTCTTAGGCATCTTCTTTTTTAACTGTCATATCACCTGTCTACCCTTGATTTGTGCAGTTTTCTACAATATTTAGTAATGAACCAGAGGGTTTATCAAGGCCTGCAAGTCCTTGCCTATAAGTCTCAGTTCCTGCCATTTCCCATGGGGCTCCAGCTCCACTAATCTTTCCCTTCTTCAAGTGGGATATGCTTGTTTCTGCCCTCTATGCCTTTACATGTTCTTTCTGCCTAAATCAGGTTCTCTCCAGTTTCCTGAGTTATGACTACAGAACTCAGCTCAAATATCACTTCTTCAAAGCTACCCCCAAACTCCTACAGAGAGAGGTGATTTTACTATTCACTATTACCAAGGCATTTCACTTGCCACAAATTGCAATTCTTTAACAGCTATTTATCTCCCCTATGAGAACACGTGTTCTATGAGAACAGGCACTATATTTGTCTTAACCAAATCTTCATGTCTAGCATTTAGTTAAATACAATTTGCTAAATGAATCTCCACCGCCATCCATGCCATTTTTGTTTCCTACATAGTACACTTCATTACCTAAATGCATACTCTCCTTACTCCTTTCTCAAGTAACATCTCAAATATTGTCTCTTCATTGAGGCCTCCTAACATCCCTGTTTCCCTCATTCTAAGCAGTAAATCATTCTTCAAACCATTCATCAGACTTTAACACCATTATGTGATTGCTCATCCGTGATTCAATACTAGGAACACTTAGACATTAGGGAAGCAGCTATTTGCCTATATCCAAAAGCACACACACACACACACACTGAGAGAGAGAGAGAGAGAGAGAGAGAGAGAGAGAGAGAGAGAGAGAGAGAGAGAGAGAGAGTCTGTCTGACATCTGGCTTTACCCATTACAAGTTGAGTGGCATTAGCATTTCAGTTTCTTCACATATAAATGATTATACTACTGACCACTTCTCATAGTATTAAAACTGATATTTGCAAAGTAATTTCCCAATGCGTGATGCACATTAAGCTCATAGCAAGGGATAAATATGAAAACATCAGTCATTTTACTTGGATAAAAGAGTGTGAATCCTGTCTGTTGGTATCTTAGGGAGTAGCAAAAACCCCATACTTATCTCATTAAGTTCCTAAGATTCATTGAAGTTGATGGCTACCTTTACCTCAGGAGTCTGGGAACAGTTTCTAATTTAGATACTCAATCAAAACAGAGTGTGAGGTACCATGCACCAAAATCACAAAGAGGTAACATGAACCAAGGAACAATGTGCTTGGTGTTAAGGAAATCAGCATAATGCATATAGAATCAGATGGTCTAGATGTTAAATCTCATCTCTGCCAGCTAGTGTCTGGGGAACATTTGCAAGTTACTTAACTTCTCTGTGCCTTTTTTTTTTCTTCTCTTTAAAATTAAGCACATTGCTCCATGACAACAAAGGATAATGGAAGTCATTAGAATTAAATCTAGTAACAGGGAGGTCACAGGGCCATGTATGTTGACTTTCAGATGATAGCTGGTTTCTGTCCTGTCTGTGGCCATATAAGTTTTTCTAACTCATTATCTTGTAGTCTTTGCCTTCAAAGAGCAACCAATCACATAAATAGCCCTTCACGAGAATGCAGCTGGATATTACTTAATTAGTTTTAAAGGTATAACAACTTAGAAAATACAGGGGCTCATACTGTACTTAGTAGTCCTGCGGCCCAGGAAAGAGCTCAGTAGGACCCAGGATGATTTTGTTTTTATGTTGTCGCTCAAAACAGAAATAGGCTTGGAACCAGCTTACAATCCTTTGAAAGCCATGCTTGACTAAACAATCTTCTTACCAATCAATGACAACACACCAAGACTCCTTTCTGTCAACACATTTCCCCTCTCTGTCCCCTGCAGGGTTGTATGGTGCTTAAGAACTCACCTCTGAGAGGCCTTACTGTGTTAGCTGAGGGCTTTACCAACCTCACCATTTTAGCTCCAATTGTGCGGTTCTCCCTAGGATGCCCATGCAGGTCAGCCGAACGCTGGTATAACTTCAGCATATACCTCAGGGGATATCCTTGGGGCCATGACTTCATCTCCTTGCCAGAGGCTTCTTTTGCCAGATCCAGAATCAAGGGGAATGTGGGGTGGTCGGCAAGAGGGGTGGTTGAGGGCCACTCTGCCTTTGCCATTTGGACCCTGTGTTCCATAAAAAACACCATTCCCCAAAAAAGAATTCTAAGAATTTTGAGAAGGGTCATCTTGAAAGGCTTGGTGCTTGTCAACGGATTCCTATTCAAGTCCAAGAGACATCACTCTGACCTCTTCCACATCCTGGCTTAACAAACACCAAAGACGGGGCAGGAAATCAGAAGAAAAGCCGGCTGGCAGACCCTCTCTTGCTTCCTGTGCAAGAATCTTCTGGGCCAAAGCAAGTCTCGTGACTAGGCTTCTTGGCACGAAAACAAACAGAAACAGCAAGTGGGCCAAGGCAGCATGCCCTTCCCACTCTCCATTGGTGGGAACCACACAGTACTTCTCAGAGTGGCTAAAGTAACCTACAAGGAGAGGCCCATTCCAGAAACCTGGACTGCACCCAATCTAATAGGTTAAAAGGAAACAGCCTTACCCTGTGCTACCACAAATTTAAAGGCAGTCCCTCAATCAGGCCTTAAAGAGACAGAGGCCTCCTATTCCCATCCAATTTCTATGCCTCTTAGTGAAGCATTTCACAGAAACGTGGCTTGCTGCTGGCTTGTGGTGAAAGTACCTAGGATAATTGGTGGTCAGGCTGTAAATAATGAAATAAATAAATGAGAAAAAGAAAAAGAAAGGAAAAAAGAAAAAAAATATGTACTTCTGGATCCAGTCTCAAACACAAACTTTCTGGGGGGAAGTTCTCACTCAGCAAGCACTTCAAGAGGTCCCTAGAAACAAACCCTAGAATGTGAAAAATCACTGTGTGAGTGTGGCTACTTGAGTTTCAGAGTCTTTGCCAGTGATTCTCAATCCTGGCTGTACATTGGAGTCAGCTGGTCAGTTTCTACTTGCCTGAGTGCCATTCCCGGGGCTTCTGCTGTTTTGGGTCTGGAATGTTAGCAGCCCACAAGGATTTTTTTTCACTTCACAGGTGATTATAATATGTAGTTAAGTTTGAAAATTCCAACTTGGAATTTTCTGATTTACCATGGGAGGTAGGTTTCTTCTGAGAAACTCAAGGCAATGAAAGATGAATTTGGGGGAGCTTGTCTGACCTAGGTTCCTAATGGGAGTCAACAGGGCTAGGCCTCTTTATTCCAGCTTCCCTGGGGAACAGTTTTGTTGAAAGGGATGAAAGGTTATGCCCAGGTTGGTTGGAAATTTGGTGAAAACATGAGGCATGTGGTCAAGACCTGAGTGTGATGGGGAGGCCTGATTTATCTCATAACATGACTATCTATAAACAGCCAACTTTATCGTGCAAGAAGCATGGGCTTTGGGCTTTTGGCTTTTATTTTTCATGTTTGAATTTTACATACCAGATTTCAGAGATTTCATCATTTTTAAGACCTACTATGCCATGAATACAGAGAGCATAGATTCCTGTAGCACAGGCTTCCTCCCCAAATGTGCTTTTTTCTCCATAGTAGAGTAGGCTGGAACTCAGTTGAACATAGATGCCTTGATCTTTGGCATTCTACTTAAATTTTATTCTTTTTGGTTTTGGATAGCATACAAAATAATGAGTTTCATTATGTCATTTTATGTATGTATATTACTGTACTTTGCTCATATGCACCCCCATGGACTTCTCTTGTACTCTCTCCGCCTGCAAGTTATCTGCCGTAGGTTCTCATATTATTGAGAAAATGTGATGCTTGTCTTTCTGTTTTCCCTCATTCCTCTGTCTTGTTTCCCTGCCTCGTCATCCCTTTCTATATTCTTCACATGAGAAAAAGTGGATGTTAAAGTCTGCCATATTTCTCTTACTATGATCATCTCTAGTCCCATCTTTTTCCTTTAAATGACACACACTTTTGCTCTTCTTTGTATTTAAAAAAAGATTTATTTTAAATTATGTTATGTACCTGGAAGTACAGAGGCTCACAGAGACCAGAAGAGAAAGTCACAGGAGATTGTGACACCCCCAACTTGGTTGCTGGGATTTGCATTAGATTCCCATGGAAGAGTGATGCATGCATTAAGCCCTAAGCTGTTGTTCAGGCCCACTATCGTGGTTCTTTATGGCCAAACGAAGCTCGAGTGTGTGTGTTCCCACAGGTATATCACATTTTCTTTACCTATTCAGCTGCTGATGGACATCTGTGGCTTCTATTCCTGGTAATTTATGTTTCTTCGGAAATTTTAAGAACTTACCTTGGCTTTGATAGTGCTTGACATACCCATTATACAAATTATTTTTTCTTGGCAATAATTTAATCCTTAACATGCTTGCTTAAAAAAATGCCTGTATGCAATGGGGCGACACTGTAGCTATTTGTCCTTTTGCCATACGAATCCTTGAGAGGCATCCTTTTAACAACACCCAATTCTTTCAAGATCTGTACCCTCACCTTTCTTTTATATTTCCAATGGCAAACTCCAAGGCCACCACTTTTTAGATTGTACTGGGCAGTTTACTTAGTGTCTCTTTGCCTCCAATATCCTCATAGCAATCATCCTCTCAATTTTCTAAGAGGTAAACTGAGATTTTGTGAGGACTGATGGAATTGATGCCTGCAAAACACTTATAAGAGTGCCTGGAACAAAGTAAGTCCAAGGTATTGGTTAGTTTTCATTATCTGTGATCTATGCTGCACACCTTGTAAAGCTGGGCTTAACCTGATGGAGTTATCACGGCTTCACAGGCTGCAGATAGTCAGGCAACAAGCCCCTTCAGCCTTAGTATCCTTCCACTCTCCCCTCTCATTTTCTTTCTGTGGTATGGGAATTGAATCTGGGCTTAGCGAATGTTAGGCAAGGACTCTACCACAGACTTGCATCCCAGCTCATCTTTTAATTGTGAGGCAGGGTCTCACAAAGATGGCGACACTTACCTTGAAATCACTGTTACCCAAGCAGGTCTTGAACTTGTGGTCCCCCTGCTTCAGTCTACTTCATAGCTAAGATTACAGATCCATGCCACTAGTCCTGGCCTCCTCCCTATCTAAATCACTTCTCTGCCTTCCTAATATTGGTTTTGCTCTTTGATTCTTGCCTTTAACTAAACTGTATTTTATATTGTGTTCTGCAGTAAATGTACAGTTATTTATAATTAACATGACCTAACTTTGTAAAAATACAGCTATGTTCAAAGTATCCCTGCCACAAGCAATGGTGTCTCAACTAAGTTGCCCAGGTTAGCCTTATGAATATGCTTGCCTTAGACTTCAAAGGGGCTGGGATTGTGAGCTGTTACCCGCTGACCCAGACCAAAGTTCTTGTTTTCAGAAAAAAGAAAGACTCTCAAACCAAGCTCCTCCTTATCATTTGAATGGAAAGAAAGGAATTTGACCTCTTTTCCTAAAGGTGCACTCTGGTGGCTCAACGCATGTTACTGCCCCAAATCCCCAGAAGAGGGCACCAACTGTCTTTCTAGCCCCAAACTTTAGGAGATTAGGGTGGCTAGTGTAGGTGAGTGGAAAGATCTACTAAAGGATATTCACTGGTCCTCTCCACGTGAGAAAAGACTAACTGTATAAATGAGACAATTTCGGAGGTGGTTATTGATGTGGCAAAAGGGGTTCTTCAGAAAATGAAATGGGTCACTGTAAGATGTTCTAAGCAGCAGGAACCCTTAATGGGCACTGTGGGTTCATTACTTAAAACTATACACAGACTATTAGCTAAAAGTCTGAGACTTATAAAGAGATTTATACCCAGTTTCTGGGAACAAGGCTATTATAATCAGTGCCCATATATGATGGTGGTCGTTCTTTGCACAATTGTGCTTTATGATTTCATGGCTGTATTCATGATATTACAAATATCAAGCAAGTATCTTCTATGTATAAAAATATGGGAAGATGCCTTGGATTTAAATTCCAGCTTTACCACTTAACTTGCTGAATATTTTTTTAAGACAGTTGACTTAATCTCTGTTCCTTATTCCTCATCTAATGCTAAAGGGAATAATAGCACTTCTTTAGAGGGCGGCTGTGAGGCTGGATTCATATAAGTAACAAGCATGTTGTGTTCAAGATGCTATTCTCAACTCTGAGAGTGCAGAAATAAATCAGACAAGTGCTCTCTCTACAGTACTCTAGTGCAAAGCACCAGAGTCAGCTGGGAGATGCCAAGATTGAAGGGTTTCTCTATCAAGAAGCTAGCACCTGGATATAATATATAGGAAACACCATGCTTTCCCTCTGATTACTGCTTTGAATTCCTGAAAATTTATATCCTACTGTGTTTAAATTTTTAAAAATTCATTCCAAAGAAGACAGTATGGTATGTTTTACAAAAATATTTATTGATTTGGAACTGGGCTACATGCTTTTACATAAGTGTGCAAATTCTGTCAGTTAAATGCCAGTTTCATTTACAGATGTGAAGCTTGAGAATCAGAAAGAGTAAAATGTGCCCAAAGATGTACACTGCTTGAGAAGTGGAATCTACTGAGATTTAGACTCCTGGGAGGGCTGGTTTTAATTCTCTACTCCTCATGGCTACTTTAGAATCTGCTAATGTGCATTTAGCCATAAGGAAACACAGCTTCCCTATAAGGCAGGCCCACAGAGATCCCTAAACATGGCACTAAGATATAAATTCTGTGAAGTCTAATATTGTACTTCTTATGTACAATAAGAAGTCAACTTACATAGGATTTAAAATGTGCATAGGAAGGTCAATTTAGCTTCCCATGTGCTTAGTAAATTTCTTGTAAAATGGGTCTATGGGCAAATTCTTGTGGAAATGGTAAATTGTTTTCAGGGAAAGCTCTTGAGTTTAGAGGTAGAGAAAACAGAAGCAATAACATTCCACCATTGCTTTTAAGGTTTTTTTGGGGGTATGTTTCTTGGGGGTATGTTTTCATTTCTGGTATGAAGAACTCTTTGTAATCCTCACCATCTCTAAAGATTCTAGAGGCCCCATAGAAAGCAAGTACTCCTTTTCCATGCATGTATGGTAAAAAGTGTCACTGATCCCAGGACTAGAAAATAGTGCACCAGCCTTCTTAACATGACAAACACAGTCTTACTAAACTGTGGTAGGATTGGGCCCTTATGGGCAGATCCCTGTCTACTTTGCTCTGTCTATTGTTGTCACCACTTTTCAGCTCTTTAAAGAGAGAAATCTAGGTTCCTCAAGGACTCAGTATGAAATCTACAATAGAGCCTTGTTTTCCTCTCAAAATTCATTATCAAATTTAGTGTTAAAAAGGAAAAGTCCTTGAGCTTAGAACACTTGTGACCAATATCATGAGTATGAGACATTTAGAATGGTCACTTGACTACTGGGTTAGATAAAACTGAAGATGCTCTAGCTTCCTTCTTATTTCCTATAACTGGAACAAAATTGAGAGACTATTGTTTCTCTTTCACTCTGAGTGTTCCCTTCACCTACTACTCTGGTAAAAAACTTCCTGTAAGACGTGCATGGAGCTGGGAGCCAGAATATCTGGGACATAACCACTGCGAGTCATGAGGCTTGGAGTCATAGATTCCTTATCTCAGCTTTTCAATCTTGGGCTCTGAGGTTTAGCTGTAATGAAAGCTCAACCTCCAGCACAGACACTGACACAGACACAGACCCAGGCACACAGACACACACGTACAAACGCACGCACACACACGTACACAGGCACTCACATATGTGCACACATACACATTGCAACTGAAAGTTGCAAAAGAAAACAAACTTACCAACAACTGAATTAGCTCCAGATAAACACATTTGGTATACTTGGAGACAAACTAAAACTTTAGTCAGATCTCTAAGTAGACCTCATATCTTAGAGATTCGCAGATGATATTTTATTGTGCTTTTCTTTTTTCTCTTTCTGTATTTCTCCCCCTGTGGGAAACTTAAAGAGAACCCTGAGGACAAATTGAGATCAAGGAAGTAACTTACTCATTTGTATCATGGAAGATGAAAATAAGAATGAGGTTGGGATCTTCTTAGTTGTCAATTTTTCAGACTACGTACTCAGCAGACACTAAAACTGATTCCCAAACTCAGAACAGCATTCCCCTAACCGAGAAGTATATACTTTAGAAAAAATGCTCATTCATATATATATATATATATATATATATATATATATATAGGAATTATATGTATATATAGGAATATATATTCACTGAATGAATTTTTATTAACTGCTATGTGTCCATTTTCAGTGTTGGGAACACAGACTGGAACAGTATTAATAGTGTTTCTATCCTTGTAGAGTTAACAGTCAGTGGCATAAAGACAATTTATAAATGATCTTATCAATAAGGATTTTAAATTATGCTTAGGGCTGGAGAGATGGCTTAGTGGTTAAGAGAATGGGCTTCTCTTCCAGAGGACCCAAGTTCCATTTGAAAAATAATTAAATCTTTAAACTTATGATAGAGAAGTGTAGAGGAAATTTATTGGCTGTTATGGGAACATCACCCAGCAGAGGAAGGGGGTAGTATAGAAGACACAATTTAGTCATATGAGTCCAGAAAGTTGCATTGCAAAAGTGATATGTAAGCTAAGATATGAAAGTTATGTAGAAACTCAGAGATGAAGATTTTAGAAAAGAATGCTACAGATGCATGATATAACAACATAAAGACTCTCAAAGAAAAAAGACACGGGAATTCCAATGGGAAAAGAAGACAAGTTTGGCATGAGCCTAGAACAAATGTGTCAAGGCTGGAGAGTGTGCTAGGGATCAAACTATGGAAAATAAAGTCTCAAGAATAATCACATTATAGTACACTGTAATGGAAGATGAGTAGTCATTATTAGTGTTTTGGGGCACTTAGAGAGCATATGTGGACAGAAAATGAAAGAATTAGTTTAATTGGAGACAAAATGAATTTGAGAGCATGATAGATGGATTGTAGATACCATTTTGATGTTTGGAAGAGAAATCTAGAAATTAAAAAACCCTGCAAGTTGTTGGCATATACACACATATTGAAGACATGGAAATTGTTGAGTTCACTTTGAGAAAACACAGAGAGGAAAAATGAGAAAGCTGTGTGTGAGATTCTAACTTTTATTACCATCAGGTTTCTCTAGGTATCTGTAGAGCTTCAACTTGTGATAATCACGCCGGAGCCTCCAATGTAGCTGGGATTACAAGTAAGTGTTGCCATACTTGGCTTATGCTACCATTTTAATTTTTCATTGTGTGTGAATGGCGCATGTACATGATCATGTGAATATGTGCATATGTGCATGCAGGTGCGTATTGATGTGCATGTAAATGGGACAGAGGTCAATATTGAGTATCTCCTCATTGGTCTCAACCTTATTTTGGAGACATGGTCTAAACCTGGTGATAGTCTGACTGGCCCCATATGTCTTTACCTTCCCAGTTACAGACATAAGCCACTGTACTTTTCTTTATGTGGATGCTTTACTGACTAAGGCACTGCCTTAGCCCCTAATTGTACCATTCTAATATTAGATAAAAGTAAGAGAAACAAAGATGCAGGGAAAAAAGCCAGGAGTGTTAGCCCAGAAACTATAGAAAGACAGTGTTTCCTAAAGAAATGGCTAACTGTTCAACTGTGGATAGAAGCAAATAACTACTAATGATTGTATTTAGCATCAAGGGCATTGATAATCTAACATAAGGATGTATTTGCTAATGTGGTGGTTACACTTGCCTGATTAAGATGTTTTCCCTGTAACTTCAGTAGCCTTTCACTTTGATAATATCTTAATGGTGTTCTTAATTTTATGTAACTTCATCCCTGTGACAACTGAAATAACCTTTCTAAAAATATCTAATTATGCCACAGTCCTATTTAACATATTTCAATTCTCCTCCACTATCTTCAAGATATAGTTGCAAACTCCACAAAATAACAAACAACGTCCTTTGTGATATGACCCATAATTATCTCTTTGTTCTCATTACATATGTGTCTACAGTTGCATCCTGCAATACATTCAAATCAAAGTATTAACAGTCTTCAAAACAATCAAGATCTCCTTTAATTCTGCTCCTTCCACTATTTATCATGCTGTTTATTTTTTAAATGTCTTCAGTTAATATTATCATCAAAATTTTCCAAATAAATAAGTGAATGAGATTATCTACATTTCTTGGCACATTTTGAGAGGTGCTTTATGATTGTACATGGTAGTGATGTGGAAGTTTATTTTGAAAAGCTGAAGAACAATATTTTGGTATTTCTCTCTATTTTTAAAAATTCCTTGTAAATGTGCAATGTATTGGAATTGTATTGGTCATTCATTGCTCTATGCTGTCTCTCCTCCTCTCCCTCTGAACCCTCTTTTCTTTTTCCTTCACAGCTCCCCTAATGGCTATGTCACAAGAGAAAAATGATACCCCCTCCTCTAGCAATGTTTAACAGCCATTAACTTCTCAGAAATGGACAGGACTTCATGGATGTGCTATCTATTCATGATGAACAATATAGTGTAGGTATCTGTCAGTTCTCTGTTCATGTTTGCAATGCTAGTATCACATCTAGATTACAAAGTTCCATGACACTCTTACCCATTCTTTGACTCCTAAACTCTTTCTGTTCCCTCTTCTATGTTGTTCCCTGATTGTTGGGGGTAGAGGTGATAAAGATGTCCCACATAAGACTGAGTGCTTACTAATTACCTATTCTCAGCCCTTTGACCATATATGAGTCTATGTTAATTGTAATCTTTTGCAAAAGGGAGCTTCACTGGCCTAGGCTGATAGCTATGGTAGTCTATGGGTGTTGACATAAATACTTAGAAAGCAGCTTGACAATATGTTTCCCTCTCTTGGGTCTAGGCCTTCCCCATATGGCTTTTAACCAGGTTTATAGTATCAAGTGTGGTCTCTCTCATGTAACAAGCCTCAAATCCAATCACAAAGTGGCTAGTAATCTTAAATGAAGAACTGGAGCTTTCACAGACTCAATGAGGTCCTCACTTCATCATGCCATTACCCCTGAGATCCTGTACCTAAATCTTACTCTATAAGCATTTTCTTTTCTTGAGCAAGAGATTCTCCTGATAGAGACTGAGTTGAGCAGAAACTAGACCTTGGTGGCAACTGACAGTAAACAGCTAATGGTATTGGTTTGCTCAGAACTGATGTTAACCACTGGAGCAAAACCAAGCCAATCTAATGCTGTTCTAGTGAAGGCAGAAGGCTGTTTCACAGCCTAAAACAAAGTTGAAAGAAATTGTAATGATCTTTTTGTGTCTATAGAGCAATTAAAATCACTTATACTCCTTATCATGATGCTTGATATAGATAAATAGGTAAAATGGGGTAGGGGAGGGATTCCATATTATTTCTGGAGATAAGTTACCCCCTTTGATGATAATGGAGGGAGGCAGATAAATCAGAGTCCCCCAGCAGAGCCAAGTCCACGAAACAATTGGCCCCAGAAAAATCCCAGGCTTTTTATAATACCTATAGAGGGATGGGGAAGGTCTGGCTCACAGGTTTCATAAACCTGGTAATCAAGCCAAGAAAAATTCCAAGTCTTGCATCCCCTTTTAGGCCTAGCTACAAGGAGATCAAAACTACAGTCTTAGGGGTGTGCTCTAGTCCTGGCCATGGTTAGTTTTTTTTAGACTATATATGTCAAGTGAAAAGACTGGCTCTTCTATAAGGGCTTGGGATATAGAAAGTACAAAATTCAAATCTTATTATCTTTTCTTTCTGCTACTACATGCCCTCCCAACTCCTGCACATATTTTCTAGTAGTCAGTTTGGGTTTAGGTGTTGTAGGGCTGGTGGTAAAAATCTAAGTCTTTGTGGTTACTAGATAATTCCTCTACCACTGAGCTCCATGTCCACACCACTGACCAATATCATTAGCATTTGCTCCTGTTGTTTGCTTTTGTTTTTTTGGGAAACAAAAACTTAAAGGATTGGTTGGGAAGGAAAGCTCAATAGAGGACATGTTCCATAAACTTTGTTAAAAGGAAACCAATCACTCTTGACCCCTCTCCTCTCTCCTTCACGCTTGGTATTTAGTGTCCAGGTCCTATGGATTTCACTATTTCAGAGTATCTTTTCAAAAAGTAATTGGTTTACTTTTATGTACACTGGTGTTTTGCCTGCAAGTATGTCCATATGGGGCAGGAAAAGGAGTTACAGACAGCTATGAACTGTCATGTGGGTGCTGGGAACTGAACCTGGGTCCTCTGGAAGAACAACTAATGCTCTTAATCAGTGAGCCATTACTCCAGCCCCTATTCCACAGCATCTTAAACCTGTTGACCTTTTGATACTTCTATTGCTATCACTGGAAGTGTGGCTCTCATTACTTCTTCTGGAACAGGTATAAAAGCCTCTTTGTACATGTCATTATTACTAAACAACTCATTCCTTCAATAAATATTGAGTCAGTGACAATGTGCTTTGCTCAGAGTATACAACCATGAGTGTTACTCCTAAAAGCATACTTTCAAGTTCAGTAAGGAAGACAGACAACTAAATGTAAATGGCCAGATGGAAAAAAAAAATGTCATGAAATATATACCAGAGACCATGGTACCCAGAGGAACACTAAATAAGAGCAAAAATTTATAGAAAGCTTTATAGAGAAGATGATGCCAATATATGTAAGAAATCACCCACTGGCAGGAATGGTCAAGAATAACCAAGAGGGTATTTCTAGCAGGGACATAAAGATGAACAAGAGTATATATATATATATATATATATATATATATATATATATATATATATATATATATATATATATGTATAAAAAAGAGAGGCTTCATACATTCCACTGGGAAATTCAAGTTAGTAGAGATGTCTGGAGTGTATCAGAAATGGGGCAGGAGGCTAAAGAGGTTATCAGAGTAGAGTTAGGCAGGGTCTAGTATCCCTATCTAGGAGATTTCAAGTGCCTAGAAAACAAAATAATTTAATTCTGGAAAAAAAGACCCAAATTTTATTTGTACTTAAGTCTTTTTTCTGGTACTGGAGATATGGTTCTGAGGTTAAGAGATCATACTATTCTTCCAGAAAACTAAAGTTCAGTTCCGAATACACACATCATAGGGTTCCCAACCTACTGTAATTCCAGCTCCAGGCTGTCCAACACCCTCTTTTAGACTCTGGAGGTACTTGCACTCATATTCACACAACTTACACATACATAAACATAATTTTTTAAAGAATTGTAAAAATCTAACCAGACGGTGGTAACACATGCCTTTAATCCCAGCACTCAGGTTGGAAAGGCAGGCAAAGCTCTATGAGGTTGAGGCCAACCTGGTCTACTCAGTGAGTTCCAGGACAGGCTCCAAAACTACATGGAGAAACCCTGTCTCAAAACAAAACAAAATAAAAAGAACTGTAAAAAGTTTTCTTGGTAGTATCATGAAAATTGAATTAAAGGAAAGCAATTTCAATGCAAATCTAAATAAAATGTTTAGAAATCATAAAAATAAAAAGTAAATAGACAAGATTAATTAAGGAAGTTATACAAATATTAATAAGGGACCAGGAAGGCAATAACAAATACAATATATCTATAATTAAACTTATTTGTGATGGTTAATTTTACGTGTCAATTTGATAGAGCCACACTTTTAGGGAAACATTCTGGATGTGTCTGTAAGGCTGTTTTTGAATATTATTAATATTTGAAGCAATAGGTTAATGAACAGACTCAATACAACATATTATCCTCCATAATGTAGGTGGGTCTACTTTAATCCAAAGCTTCTCTTTCTTAAATAATGTTCTTATTTATTCTTTCACAATTTTATAAATATATTTTAATCATATTCATCCCACATCTTCCTCTACTGCCCTACACACCCAACCTCATATCCACCTTCCTCCACCCAACTTCAGGTGTTCTCTCTCTCTCTCTCCCTCTCTCCCTCTCTCCCTCTCTCTCTCTCTCAAAAATGGAGTCCAGTTTGTTTTGGCCAGGGCTTGGAAGCCGGCCCTGAAGTGTGGTGTCACATCATTGAAGAAAACTGATTTTCTCCTAACAACAATCAAATGCCAATGCCAGTAGCTCTCCCCCTAGCTAGGGGTGGGACTTTCAACACCTCCATGTTGGGATTTTTGAGCTTGTGTGGGTTTTGTGCATGCTTGCATAGTCTCTATGAGCTCAACTGCCCTGTCGTGTCTGGAAAATACTGTTTATTTGTCATCAACCACTCTTGGCTCTTACAGTGTTTTTACCCCCCTTCCACATAGATCCCTGAAACCCAAGGGGTAGGGTGTGATAAAGACATACTATTTAAGTGTTAACATTCCAAAGTCTTTCACTCTTGCAGTTTGTCAACTTTTAGGTCTTTGTGTTAATTGTCATCTACTCTAGTAAACTTCTGTAATGAGGACTAAGAAAATTACAGATCTATATTGATCATATAGCAGTATATCATTAGGAGTCATTAATTGCTATATTCATTTAGTACAATAATAGTAGATTTCTCCTAGGGCCCATTACTTATCTATCCTAAGATTTTCAGCCTTGACAGTTGTCAGGTATGAGCTCCATCTTAAAACCAATCAACCAGTGGTTGGTTACCCCCATAACACTCATACCACTATGGTATCATCATATATATTTTGCTAGACAGGTCATTATTATAACTAGGAAGGTTCATAGCTGGGTGAGATTGATGACTATATTTCTCATCTAGTAGTGTATATAGCACCTTCCAGCAATGTGAACACTCGACAGTAGAAATGAAGATTCTAGTTGAGCTAGATTTTTTTCCATATTTTATGACTCAGGTATGTGGTATCTTCAGCAATAGGGCTATACCATCAAGTTCTAGAAGATAACCAATAGATTTCACAATAGCTTGTTATATTTGTGGGGTCTATGGGACTCTGCTGGTCAACAACTCGAAAAGTGGTAAGCCAAATTTCATCCAGGGTTTCTTTTCTTTTTAAGATTTATTTATTATGTACACAGTGTTTTGCCTGCAGGCTAGAAGAAGGCACCAGATCTCATTATGGATGGTTATGAGTCACCACGTGGTTGCTGGGAATTGAACTCAGGACCTCTGGAAGTGCAGCCAGATCACTGCACCATCCCTACAGCCCTATCTAGGATTTATTAGAGGTTTTCTACTTGTGACCTGTTCATAGATGAGAAAACTTACTTTAAGATCTGTTCTTTGAAATTTCCATGCATGTAAACAATGAAATATGATTATATACACTCCCAGCTCCTCTTTTCCAATTTTTAAGACCAAACATTATAACACAACTCAGTCCAAAGTTATACTAACTTGATATGTACATGCTGAGGAATAAAGGTAGAGAAATACTCAGTCTTTATTTTCCACAATTAGGGCACTGTTTCTATAAACGCACAAAACTGTGTATGTTCAACAAAACACTGAAACTCCTAATATATAATAGTCTGAAATCTGAACTGAGAAGTTTTAGGCAGTAATGTCCATATAACTCTAGAAGTTTGAGTACCAAGAAGGACATTGGTGTCACAATGCCTAAAATTTTGGAAGCAGCTTTGAAATTGGTAGTTGAAGCAATGATGAAATTTTGAGGTTCCTTCTCGAAAGATCGTATGTTAAATACAATTCTAGTTGAGGTGCAGATACAAATAAGATATTGGAACCTAAAATAAAGTTAATTCCTAAAAAGGGCAGGAGATTTGACTAAATTGTGTATAACTTGCAAATAATGAATAAATGTGAATATTAAAAAGAGAATACTTTAGGGCTAGAGAGATGTTTCAGTGGTTAAGAGCATTGACTGCTCCTCCAGAGGACCCAGATTCAATTCCAAGTACCTACATGGCAGCTTACAACTGTCTGTAACTGCAAGATCTGACACCCTAAGACAGACACACATGCAGGCAAAACATCAATGCAAACAAAATAAAAATACTATCATTATAAAAAACTTAAAATGAAGAAAATTTCTAAGCAAAATATTAACAGTATAGCTTATATCTTCCTTATGGTTTAGAGTAGAGTATGAAAGTAAAGAGGTAAAGTGAGGAAGAATTATTTAGCAAATGTTACCATAACTTGGAGATTTGGAAAAATACCCAGTGTATTCATATTGCATAAAAAATGAGCTTATGAACAAAATACTAAAGGTATGGGGCAGTTACCATTTGATAAAGAGGTCACGGTTGTCACACACAGACAGTTTTCACAGAAACCAGGAGTGGAGCAGAGACGAGAGTGAACAAAACAACATAAAACACAAAGAAGGAATGTTGCTCAAATTCTCGCAGCAGTGCTCCTTAGCCTTCCTAACACTGTGGCACTTTAATGCAGCTCTTCATGCTATGCTGACCCCCAACCATAAAATGATTTCATTGCTACTTCATAACTGTAATGTTGCTACTGTTATGAATTGTAATGTAAATATCTTGTGTATTCTGATGGTCTTAGGCAACTTCTGTGAAAGTGTCATTCTACCCAAGGGGGTCATGACCCATAGGTTAAGAACCACTATTCTACCCAGAGAAATTCAGTCAAAAGGTGTTTTGACTGTGTAATTGGAAGGGGTGATCCTTGTGTTTATTGATAGTCTTATTTCTCACTCATAAAAATATTAGAAAAATGGGAGAGAACATCAAAAAACCTAGTGCTAAAAACTGACTCACTACGCAAGTAATACTAAAAATAAAATGTGAAACTTCTCTAAACTCACCATCGCTCACGGATGTGCAGTAAAAGCCAGACACGAAATGTTCCCTCCTCTGTTCCCAGCCTTCAACCTGCTATTCCTCTTCTAAGTCACTGGTCTCACTTGTCATACCAGCAGATCTCACTGCTATTTTATCATTTTAAAGGAAATTTAAAGCTTCCCTTTGAAATCAGATCAACTTTCTTTGATGGGGAAGAAGAGGACACTTCTGGATCTGGTGCTTGGGATTGAACTCAGACCCTTGCTCATGCTAGGCAAACACTATCACAAAGTCACATCTCCAGCCACCCAATCTGGTCTAATGTTCAATTCTTCATTCACTTTTCCCTTCAATGTACTGTAGTAAATATTGTAAAATAAACCAAGTATTTGTGGGAGTCTGGCTACTAGTTTGGAACAAATTATAAATTACAAAATAACTCTAGCTGAAAACACTTATTTGTATCATAAATCCTAAAAGGTACAACCACTTATTTGGGGGCAGGGAGCACACTAGGGATTGAACCTAGAGTTTTACTATTAGACACAATAATATTTTTAAAGTATATTTAAATGGTTCTTCTAGCCATTCCAAGTAACAGTCTAATATAGATAATGGAGTAACTCTATACTAACAAACAGCGAGGGACTGTGTTTTCCAGTAATATGACTTGTTGATGACATACATTTATCTCCTTTCCCTCTTAAAGGTGAATGCCAACGTAGAACTTTAAGTATGAGTTGTATGATAAGAAGAACAGGGATAGAGATAGCAGGCAGCAGGTTTAGTATGTCTGCCCAAAACAGAGAGCAGATAGAGGAGTAAACTAATTTAGCACACGACATTGAAAACTTGAAATACTTTCAGAGTGGGATGCTAAGGGGAAGGAAGCCAGTTCAAGTCTATAAACCCAGAAGAGGGTCAAGACTGAAAGGACCATGTGGTTGAGAAGATGGAGTTAAATGAGAAGCTAACTATAGGATTGGTTGAATAAGGTAGCTAACGGTCTACTCCTACCTTATCATAATTTCCAAACATATATCCCACCACACACTAACATCATTTAGCCCAAGGACCTGAATTAAAAAAAGAGGAAGGATTGGGATACTGACTCCAGACCCTGCAGAGGGCACAGATGACAAATAGACTGAAAATGAAATACATACACTAACAGTAGGATCCAAAGCCAGTTTCCCCTCCCTAACTCTCATAATATCTACAACTAAGAGCATGCCTACTAAGAAAATATAACTAGAGGGGCTGGGGAGCACGGCTCAATGAAAGAGGTGCTTGCTAGGCAAGCATGAGGAAATTAACTCAAATTATCATCATCACCTATGTACAAAGAGGGACATAGCTACATGCACCTGTAACCCCAGTACTGTGGAGAGTCAAAGTAGGAGGATCCCTGGGCTTACATGCTGCTAGCATGGCTTCAGGTTCAGTGAGAGACCCTATGTCTCAAGGGAATGAAGTGGAGAGTGATGGAGCAGGACATTATTAGCTTCTTCCTATGACCTCTAAGCATGCATAGGCAAGCCTTTTCCCATTCTATAGGCTGATGCTTTATCTGAATGACAGTGCTCTTTCCCTTACAGATGTTTTTCAGTTTCATGAGGTCCCATTTGTTAATTGTTGATCTTTTTGCCTGTGCTAATGGTGTTCTGTTCAGACGTCTTCTCCGGGGCCTGTGAGTTCAAGTCAATTCTCCACTTTCTCCTCTGTTATGTTTGGGTTATCTGAATTTATGCTGGGATCTTTGGTCCATTTGGAATGAAGTTTTATACAGGATAATAAGTATGGATCTATTTGCATTCTTCTACATGCAGCCACGCAGCTTGACCAGCACCATTTATTGAAGATGGTGTCTTTTATCCAGCATGCATTTCTAAATTCTTTATTTTTTTAAGAAAAATATGATTACAAAAGTGTGCGGATCTATTTCTGGGCTTTCAATTTGATTCCATTTATCAATGTGTCTATTTTTGTCCAATATCATATTGCTTTTATTACTATGGCTCTGTAGTACGAATTTGAGACCGGGGATGATGATACCTCCTGTAATTCTCTTAATATCCAAATTCTTTTACTTTTATTTTTGGCTATCGTGGGTTCTTCATGTTTTCATGTGAAGCTGAAAACTGTCCCTTTAAGCTTTTCTGAAGAATTATGTTGGTATTTTTATGGGAATTGCATTGAATCTGTAGATTGCTTTTGATAGGATGGTCATTTTTAACGTGAATCCATGAGCATGTGACATCTTTTCATCTTTGGATACCTTCATTGATTTCTTCAATGCCTTCAATTTTTTTATTATACAGGTCTTTCACTTGCTTACTTAGAAACACACCAAGATAGTTTATATTATTTGAGGCAATTGTGGATGTTGTTGCTTCCCAGATTTCTTCCCCAGTCTGTCATTTTTATATAGGAGGGCTACTGATTTTGTGAGTTAATTTTATATCCAGTTACTTTGCTGAAAGTGCATATCAGTTATAGGTCTTCTCTGATAGATTTTTTGAGGTCCTTATGTATCCTATCATATCATATGTAAATACAGATATGTTGACTCCTTCCTTTCCAATTTGTATCCCCTTAATTTCCTTTTGTTGTCCTATTGCTCTAGCTAGAACTTAAAGTACTATATTGAATAGATACGGGGAGAGTGGACAGCCTTGTCTTATTCCTGATTCTAGTGGTACTTCCATGAGCTTCTCTCCATTTAATATCAAGATTGATGTTTGCTATGGGCTTTCTGTAGACTCCCTCTATTATGTTGAAATATGTCTGTGGTATCCCCAATCTCTCTACAACTCTTATCATAAAGGGGTGCTGGATTTTGAAAAAATGACTTTTCACAATTTCTGTCACTGGTTTGTTTTATAGATAAGAAGTACAGTGCTCAGAGGAATGAGATATTGAAACAATCACTTTAAAATTATAGATGGAGATTTTTAAAAGATATACTCTCTTTTTAAAGCATATGTGTGTACATATATGTCTGTTGTGCATTTATGGGTTTAGGGTCCCACTAAAGCTAAGAGGAAAGTATGCTGGACCCCTGGAGCTGGAGTTTATGTGAGCCACCTTATGTAGTTTCTAGGAACAAAACTCAGGTCCATTGCAAGACCAGCATGTACCCTTAGCTACTAAACCATTGCTTTAGTTCCTAAAAACTTATATTTTTAAAAATGACCTTTTAAGAAATGGATATCTTGATAGAAGGAGCCACTGTGGGGTTAGAAAGAAACCTGGTTATAAGGAAACCTCCAAGAACCCACAAGATGTCTGTGGCTAGGACTCTAAGCAATAATAGAGAGAATGCCTAAACAGGACTTCCCCTATAATCAAATAAATGACCACACTAATTTTCATTATAGAAACTTCATCCAGCAATGAATAGAAGCAGAAGCAGAGATCCATAGCTAAGCACCAGGTTGAGCTCCTGGTCAAGAGAGAGAGAGAGAGAGAGAGAGAGAGAGAGAGAGAGAGAGAGAGAGAGAGAGAGAGAGAGAGAGAGAGAGAGAGAGTACATAACCAAAGAGATCAGGATTATGAAGAGACCCACAGAAACAGTTGACTGGAACTATTGGGAGCTCACTGAATCAGAAAAAAAACCACTGAGGAACCTTCATAAAAAGGAACTAAACCCTCCAAAGGTAGATGACTGCCAAATGGCGTGGGCAGTTGTGGAGCCTCTTGCAGTAGGATCAGACTATGTTCCTGGTGCATGAACTGTCATTTGGAGTCCATCCCCTACAGAGGAACTCCTAACTCAGTCTTAATACGTGGATGAGGGACTCGCGGACCTACCTCAACTGGATATGCCAGACTGAACTGACCCATCACGGGACTCCTTGCCCTCCCTGAGGAAAGGATGAGGTAGGGGGAGGCTGAGGGAGGACTGGGGGGGGGGTGGAAAGAAGGAAAGGAGGGGAAGCAGTGGTATATATGAAAAAACCTTTATAAATAAAAACTAAAAATAATTTTTAGCTATTATTTAATAATTTATTTTTAAATATGTTTTAAATTGAATAGTTATATCACCTCCCTTTCCTCTCATGTCCCATCCCTCTCAGGTTGCAAGCCTTTTTCTTTGACTGTTTTATATATACAAAGTATATATTTATACGTGTGCATTAAATATAAATTCAATCTGCTGAGTCCATTTTAATGTTTTGTTTTTAATTATATATGTGTGTGTATGTTTACCTGTGAGTGCGGGTGCCCATGGAGTCCAGAACAAGGTACTGGATAACTGTATCTAAAGTTATTGTCTGTTTGTGCTGGGACCTGAATTCCTGTCATCTCAAGAAGTGACCCAGGGCATGAACATTTAGAACCACTGCTCTGAGCCCAGACTGCCTGAATTGAAATTTCAGCTAGTTTGTCTAAGTTCTTTGGGCCTCTGTCTTCTGTTCATTTTGGTCTATAAAATGGGCCTAATAATTGTACCTATTTAATAATACTGATATGGAAATTAAATGAATTAAGACCTTTAAGTTCTTTATACGAATATTTGCTAAACAGTGCTTGTAACACTATTGTCATTTCCATCTCCACATCAACACTACCACCTTTGTCTAAGCGGGAATCACTAATTGGCAGCTTGCAGGCCTTGCTTTATTAGAACCATATGTTGTTTTACTTTTCTGGTTTGCTGGTTCCCTCCAGTTTAGTACAAATTCTGCTGCCCCCCTGGTTCCACCTGTTTGATACATGCATCTGGTCTTAAAAGCTTTGTGTTTGCAATCTTACACAAGCACATCTATTTTTTGATCCAGTCAGAAAGAGCCCCACAGGCTTGGAGTACATTTCCATTCACATAATTCTATCTGGACCAATTTCTCTCTCCCCGTCCTCCATCCTCCACATACTTCCACGGTCTCTAGTGGGCACTATTCTGTATTCGATTTCCACTATGGCCCAGTCTGAGAATTTTCAGTCTAGATTTTTTTTCTTTTATATGCCTTTGTGCTTATTTTCTTCTCTGTATTTCTCCCGTGACTTTCTTTCACATAGACATGGTCGTCTCAGTGTGGCTAATTCCTAGAACAGTGCATTACACAAAGAATTTCTCAATAGATGAGCTGACTGAATAAATGAAAGAAATAGATGAATAGCTGAAGAGGACCCCATTGTCAGTAAAGAGGCCTCTACCTACACAGAGAGCTATAGGGCTTCTCTAAACTTTAGATGCTATCACAGAGAACTTGCCCAGCTCTGGCTGGGGGTTTACAGAGCTCTCTTTAACCCATTTCATCTAGGGTCACATCTGTTCTGACAGTCAAAAATAGGACTGAAATAATGGGATGTGGCTACAAAACAAAAGAAGCAGCATGATTCCTGTTGCCTTTGTAAGCAACTTAAAAGTTGTCAGGATAAGAGCTGAAGTCTCCTGAACTGAAAAGACTCATCTTTTCCTGAAAGTAACAAGCTCAGAGTTTTAAAAAAAAATTGTTCTAAAACAACATTCCACTCTAAGGTGTAAAATATGTTCATGTATTTGTTTTTTTTTTCTTGCGACCCAAGACAAGTTCAAAAGCAGAGATGGCGTCTTAGCTTTAATCCACTCTCCTCTAGCAAATGTGCCTTGGGATGGTGTGACAGAGTGGAATGGAAACAGATGCCACACATACAGAGTGGTGAGGCCATTGGATTTGGAGCAGAATAAAGCTTGATTGGAATCTATGGTAATCTTTAAAATGGTAAAAACCTCCATCTTTTGGTGTTAGTTCCTTTGTGTGATACCGTGGCTTTGAGTGTGAGTTAAACCGGTAGCTTAGTTCTAAGCAATTGAATATGGCAAATATGCTGTGACTTTATGATCTTACATTACATGAAATCTTTCAATGACAAACAATCCTGCCAGAAAAGTCACTCTTGCTAGCTTCAAAAAGGTGAATTTCTACAAGAAACTAAACAATGCCAATACAAAGGAGGACACGTGTAACTAGTGGATTCTACAGCCAGCATCTTTTTAAGACGTAGATTCTTTTTCACACACTATATTCTGATTACAGTTTCCTCTCCTCCGGCTGCTTTTGACTCTCCCCAACTTCCCTACCCGCTGAAATTTATACCCTTTGTTTATTAGATTATAAATAAACACCTAGTAATACAATAAAATAAAAGCAAAGCAGAATAGGACAAAACAAACAAACAGAAAACAGAAACAAATACAGATGCTGGGAAACAGAAAACCCCTAACAACAAACTCACAAACCACAGTATCTGAGCCTAAGTTCTGCAAGATAAAAAAAGAATCCAAAATTACCATTGAGTTCATTTTGTGTTGTCCTCTACTGCTGAGCATGAGCCTACCCTTAAGTGTGGCTTCTACACCCAGTGAGACTCTGTGGGAGAAGACCAATTTTTGCTTTGTGAGCTGTTATCAGGTGAAGATAGCTTCTGGGTTAGGGGCATGAACTTGTGTCTACTTCTCCTCACAGCACAGACCCCATCTGACTTAGGTTGACCTGTGCAGAGCCTGCACATGACTGCTTCGATCTCGGTGAGTTCGTATGTCTGTCAGTCCTCTTGTATCCAGAAGGCTTTGTTTCCTTGGTATCGTCCATCCACAGTGGCTCTTACAATCTCCTTGCCTCCTCTTCTGCAGCCAACATCTTGATTTTGTGACTTTGAAGCACTGAAAGTAGAGGGGTCAGCGAGCCATATCTATATTTGTTCCTTTACCCATTTTGTTTTTATTTTACTTCGGAGACATGGCCTTACTGGATATTCAGACTGGCCTTGTACTGACTATCTTCCTGCCTCAGCCCCTCAAGTGTTGGGGTATATAACACCACATCAGGCTCTAGTCCTAGAGTCCTAATTTTTTTTTAAAAAAATGTCATAATAAATTCTCTGTTGTGACTGCATTTGTGACCATCATCCGGCATGGGAAGCTACGTCAGCCCCAGCTCTACCACTACCTACCTATGCGACTAGGTAGGTGCTTACACTCTTTCTGCCTTTACCTGCTTATCTGTAAAATAGGAAATCAGGACTACACAGTTGCTCACCTTATCTCTGTCCCAAGATTCATTTAGAATATAATCAATCTGAGGGCTCTTTGTAAATCATAAAGCGATATTGTAGGGGATTTGTGTTGTTTCATGGTAAATAATTGTCCCACCCACTGGTTTAATAAAAAGTGCTGATTGGCCAAAGGCAGGCAGGAAGTGTGGGTGGGGCTACCAGACTAAAAACTCTGAGAACAGGAAGAACAGAGCAGATGCCAGAGAGAAACCAGAAGAAGCAGAGGACAACCATGGTGCTCTAAGAAAAGGTACCGAGCCGCATGGCTGAACAGGATAAGAGTCATGGGTTAGTTTAAGGATAAAGAATTAGCAAGTTATATGCCTGGGCCTTAGGCCAATCAGCCTAAAACTATTGTAAGCATCTGTGTGTCTCTGTGGGACTGTGTCTCTGTGGGACTGTGTCTCTGTGGGACTGTGTCTCTGTGGGACTGCGGGTCTGCCGGTCTGTGGGTCCTAAACCTTGAGGCTAGGCCCGAAAGTCTGGGCCAGAAACCTCCTACTACAGGATATCAATGTGAGAAATGATGGCTACTTTTCTTACTGGCATCCCAGGGCTCAGTACGAAACCAGGTGGCTTGGAGGAGAAAGAGAAAGGAGAAAACAACCAGTGAAAAACTTCAGTGCTTGTAACAATTAACCTCCTGTTGGAAAATACATTTTATGAAGTGTAGTCCCCAGAGGCGTACTGAAAGGCCATGAGCTGTCTGAAAGATACCTTAGAAATCCCAAGGCCTGTGCTTCCTTTTGACCTCAAACTATAGAGCAGGCCATGTAATGCCTCCCCTTTTTTATCTGCCCCCACTTCTCTCCCAGATCCTTGCCTTTCAAAGCCAGGTCTAAAAGTAAGTGTTTAATAGGCCCCATTACACCCCCAATTTATTGTCCAAGACCATGGGAGCTACAGGATGAACTGCAATTGTTAGCAAGTAAAGTAGCAGACTGTTGAAGGATGAGGTTTATCTCAGAACAGACCAATAGTAACCACTCACATCCACTCAGTCCCATGGATTTGAGTTAGAGTCACAAGACCATGCAGACAAGTTGATTTTCCTTGAAAATGTTCTCTGGTTTCCTTTAACACTGGCTTGAGGCTTTGTCTTAGCCCACTGACACACTTACAGAGCAAATAATCCCATAATAATTGCATCTAATACATATATTCTGAGAATATAAGCTCACGAGTACATATGTATTAGTCCATTCAGTCCTCATCACAAGAACTTAGTAAAAGATACCAAAAGAACCAAAATAGAATCTTACTAAGAATGAAATAGCATTAGTACTTGCTTATGAGTAAGAATATGAAACATGTAAGGGAGCAGTAGATGAGAGGGGGGAGGAACGAGAACAAGATGGAACAGAATGGTCCATCTTGGGGAGGGACAGAGAGGGAGAGAAAGGGAAGAGAGATCTTGATAGAGGGAGACATTACGGGTTTAGGGAGAAAGCCGGTGCTAGGGAAATTCCCACAAAGATAGCCCCAATTGAGACTCCTAGGAATAGTGGAGAGGGGGCCTGAACTAGCCTTCCCCTGTGGTCAGATTGGTGATCACCCTAATTGTCATTATAGAGCCTTCACCCAGTAACTGATAGAAACAGCTGTGGAGCCTGCATGAGACCAGACTAGGCCGTCTGCATATGGGAGGCAGTTGTGTAGCTTGTTGTGTTTGAGGGGCCCCTGGCAGTGGGATCAGGATCTATCCCTGATGCATGAGCTAGATTTTTTTGCAGCCCATTACAAGTGGAGGGACATCTTGCACAGTCTTGATGTAGGGGGGAAGAGCTTGGTCCTGCCTTGGCTGAATGTACCAGGCTTTGCTGACTTCCCATGGGAGGCCTTACCCTTTTGGAGGAGGAGATGGGGTGTACTTGGGGGGCTTTGGCTGATGAGGGAGTGGGGAGAGGGATGGGAAGGGAAACTGTGATTGGTATATAAAATGAAAAGATTTTTTTCTTTAAAAAAAATATAAAACTTTGGGGCCTGTTGCTTTTATGTGCCCTCTTAACCATCATGACATGCTTTGCTTTTGTTTATCTTCTAGGTCCCCCTCTAGATTTTAAGGTCCATATGAATCACAGTATATATGCAATGAACATATAACACAGTACTTAGTAATTGTTTTGCCTAATTAATGTTTATTGGATGAAGAACACGTAGCAAAAACATCATATAAAGCCAAATATAGGAGTTTATAAAAAGGATAAAACGTCAATAACTTTTGTATAGCTATGAGGCAAAGATTTTTGTGACTCTGAGCAAAAGATTAACCATTCAACCTTAAAAACAAATAACATATAAAAATCCAAATAACATAGTATTCACACAGTATGCTCTGTAGCCACATTACCAATGTTCAAAATAAAGCACTTCGATTTACAATATATGTGACTTTCAATTAATTTCATACCTTTTCTTTGTCCAAATTTTCTTATTTTTAACATTAGAGTAATCGTAGCAAGTAGTCTATAGAGTTTCTAGGAAGGAAATATGAGTTAATGTACATAGTTTTTAAACCTTGCTTTTTTTGAAACGTTGCAGGTACCCAATTGTTGCATGAATCCTAAGTGGTCTTATAATAAAAACCCAGAGCTAGATATTGGGGTAAATGCTGAAAGATCAGAGAGACAGTGGAACAAACCACAGCCATTTCTCATCTCACCAACTCTTCAGCCAAAAGGGGAAGATCCTGTCTCCACAAATCCTCAGACTGAATAGGGGAATTGAAGGGCTAAACTCTGTCTCCTCCCACCTTATATGCCTTTCTTTGCCCAACCATATCACTTCCTGTTTCAACCTTCTGAGTACTGGGAGTAAAAGTGTGTGCCACCACTGCCTGGTCTTTATGGTTAACTCTATGGTTGGCTCTGCCTTCTAATCTTCCAGAAATGTTTACTTGATACACTATATATCACCACACCCAATGAACAATGGTCATTCATGTTATTGTTATGTGGCAGTATTTTCAAATAGAAAATGGAGAGATAGTAGCACATGCCTATTATCTAAACCAGATGCAGGAAAATTCCAAGCTCAAGGTCTCCAATCATGGGATCATGAGTCAATTAAAAAATAAAATAACAATTGGGATAGGAATATTTACCTAGGGCTGGAGAGATGACTCAGAGGTTAAAAGCATTGACTGCACTTCCAGAGGTCCTGAGTTCAATCCCCAGCAACCACATGGTAGCTCACAGCTCTCTGTATTGAGATCTGGTGCCCTATTCTGCTATTCAGGCATACATGAGGGCAGAATGTTGTATACATAATAAATAAATAAATCTTAAAAAATCAATATTTACCTAATCCAGTCATGAAGATCCAGGAAATTGACAAATGTAAGAGTCTCCTGTCTCCTGACAAACAAAGCATTGATGCCAAAGCTTAGGCAATCCTGAAAGCTATTTTTGCAGACTTTCTTGTGAAAGTCCATATATTTCAAGTTCCATGTATTTTAACTTTTTATTCATAAGTGAGCATATATGTTCAAGATCTCTGGAGAAAGGGTAGCTTTCTCACAGAGAGTAGCTTTGCAAGTGTTAAGGGGCCCACAGGTCCCAGACTACGTGTGTGAGACTGTGGGCTACAGAGTCAGCTAGCTAACTGTTATTTAGCCCTGAAAAAGTCCTGGAAGCAGTCAATACTTGGCCAGAAGAGTCACTATGTAGTAAAGGAAATAGATAACATCGAACAGCATAAGGATAAGTTATTACCCTCTACAGCTTGGGTAGCTACTAAGAGAACAGAGTGACCAATGCATGATGTAAGTGACTGGCTTAGAAAGCATGAACAAGAAGTAGGGGAGGGGACAAAGAGTCAGGCAGTAGCCTGTCAACTCTAGTTCCCAAAAAGAAAGTAGATAGGAAGGAAACAGCCACACATTATCCCAGCCTTCCTACAATAGTGCATAGAAAATGCCTGAGATGATTATGGTACCAGTATTTCCAGACACAAGGATGGCTACTTTTGCATGGGTTGTACATTTTCTTTGGTATGCTTAGGACAAGCACCTCATGTCTCAAGGAGGGCAAGGGAAGTTCAATTATTTCAAGTGAGCAAAGCCCATGAAAACACGTTTTAAAATAGTGAGCAAAACATGAAGCATCTGAAAAATCTCCACTTGAGTTTTCAGAGCCCCTTACCACCAGAATCTGCTGCTGAAGATTTTTTTGGTGGCGGGGGGGGGGGGGGGGGGGGGAAGGGTTCAGGGAGAGACTATAAAAGTGGCAGGGAAAGAAGGGACAGAGTCATAAATCTTGACTCCGGAACTCAGCTCAGGGAGAATGTCTTGAATATAAGACTGTACAAAGGCTGGACTAGCACAAGACATAGCAGCCATGTGTAGGATAAATACACTGACCTGATCTGAAGCTGAAGTAGTAATTATATTTTTCCCTTGTTTTGCAGCACTCACAATGACAAGTATAGGAGCACAGGGCCACAGGGCTACAGAAACAATCCAGTGAGGTTGCTGAGTGAGGCTGGAGTGGGGCAATTTCAAAGAACCTGGAAGATCTCAGGCTGAATATAGAACAGTGCTACATGCCATATGTAATTTTAATGTAAGTACCACAAAATATACTGCCAGAGCTTTGTGGTTGGCTGCTTCACTGTGTCATGGTACCTCTACTGCTTAGCATCTAGTTGCTCTCCTCTTAACTACTGCTTCCTTTCCTAAACTCACTTCACAGGGTTCCACATCCATCATGGAACACAGAGAATAATCTTATGCAATGAACAAGGTTACCACATCTAATCAGAGGCGGTAACACTAAGTGTTAAAGTCTATGACAACCTATATCCATTCTGATCTCAGGGTGGTACATAGAGAGGATACCATGTGGATCTTGGACTCTGTAAATGAAGAAGAATTCACTCATGTCTAATGGACATAGGGGTTCCAATCTTCCATAGTGAGCCTCATAGGTTCCCCTTGGCCAGCTTAAAAATAGAGAGGTGGGGTGACAAAGCCCAGTATTCAGTATAGACAGTGCCAATTCAAGGTGCCAAACTGCTGGGTGCACAAGACCCCTTAGAGGCTTCCTGCCCTCCTTCCAGACTTTCATCAGACACAAGCTAGAAAAATCTCTCAGATCACCTGTGCCTGTCTCCTCTGACTGCTACAGGGCCCCTCTCCCTTCCTTAGCCTTCCTACTAAGATTTTCCACCCAGCTTTCAAGAAAAGTAGGTCATAACTGGATGCTCTCTGCTTCTGCAAGCACACAGTTCCACTTGAGTGACTGTCATTCCAGCTGGTGAACCAAGCTTGCTGCCCTGTGACCACTTCTCACCCAACACCTGTGCTCAATATCACTAGACAGGCCAGGCAGAACCTAGGGTATTTACTTCACATATGTCAACACAGCTACCAATATTCTCCTCAATCCCCAGACAGCTATGTCTTTATAATTTCATCTTTTTCAGAGACTCCTTATTGGTGCCAAAGGAGTCAATATTCATCCCTAATGCCCATGCATGATTTTACATTTATATTGCCACCTTGGGAAAGTTGGAGTTCATTCAGACCTGTGAAACTGTTAGAGAGTCTCTTTGCCTCTCTAAGATTCAATTTCCCAATGCATAAAGTGGTATCACTACTGGTAACAGAGTATTTTTACATCCTGTTCCACAGCTTGACAGACAATAGTGACATAGTTATACTTAAGTCATCATGAATATTTTTCTCAAAGTATTTAATAAATGTAGTTATTTAAGGGATGCTGTGAATATATATATCCAAAGCAATTAGAAGTCAATACATTAAGGAGATACTGGCATTCCTACATTCATCACAGCACACTTAATAATGGACAGTATATAGAATGTACCTAGGTACCTACCAACATAGGAATGAATCAATAAGATTATATAAAATAGCACAAATATGTGTATATTCATAGATGTGTATGTATGTGTATATATAACGAAAATGATGGCATACTATTTGGCTTTTAAATAAGAAGCCATCCTGTCATTTGCCTTAAAACGTATCTAAAAGGCATTATAATAAATGAAATAAGCCAAGTACATTTTACTGAAAAACAGTCCTCAAGAGAGAAAATAATGTTTAGTTAAAGATAATTTCATGATGTTTGATAGACTACAGAGAAATTCAAGTCAGGATGAACATTCACAATGTTCGTTGTCATTTACCTCATGAACAAGGAGGGTTACTACATGAGTAAAAGATGTAACTGAATGTGTGCTCAGACTTAGCTCTATTCAAAGACGCATTACTGGTCAACAATATTCCTTATGACTTTAATTCAATGGTGAAGAAAAGAAGGCAAGATTATTATTATTATGATAATGCATCTTGTATCAACCGTTCTTTCCATGATTGTGAGTGAAGATAGAGACTATGAAAAACAAAGCTATCTTTGAGCCCTGGTTTCTTATGGTTACTAAGAGAAAAGATTTTCTTTTGAACTTTTTTTTGACAATGAAACATAAGGTATATATTAATGACAGCCATAACAGCAGAAAATAACCTCTGTATAACTTCTAGTAATATGTCAGCAATATATATTAAATTTGGTCATATTCATCATGTGAAGGCTCAACTATTAGCATTTTGTAACAGGACTTCTTTGAGTGGTTTAAATATGCCACAAATGCTGAAGCTAGCAAGAATTTTATTCTGTGAATTTCTTCCCATACTGGAGAAAACATGTCATATTAAAACCACATCCAATATACTCTGATTAAATATGAAAAAGATACGGAGCTGACCCACCTTGAGACTTCTTGCTCTTCTGGGGAAGAGGTGGGGGGATGGTGGGGGGAGGCTGAAGGCTGACTGAGAGGTATTGGGAGGAGGGAAGGGAGGGGGAGCAGAGGGATACATGGTTATAAAAGACTTTTATATTAAAAAATAAGATAAAATGAACATTAGAAAAAAACTGAACCTAGCTTAAGTATAGATTAATTTGCTACAAAAATCCAAGTTCAAATATTTCAATCTTCCAATTTTAAGTGTGACGTGTTTGACACACTTATATTTGATAAACTCTTGAGAGACTAAATGGAAGCCCAATCTCTCTCTCCTCAAACCCTGCCTCCTGGAAGCCCTCCAAATAGTGGCCCCTCCCCTAGAGCTTCCCTCTGTTCCAGATCCCTGCCCCTGAGAAAGCCCAGCAAAAGTCAGCCCCTCCCTGGGGCTGCTTAAGACCACACCTACAGGTTACTTAAGGCCAGATAGCCATATCTACCATGTGACATCTCTTCTCCCATGCCATTCCAAGAGTCAGCCCAGGATTGCTTTGCTCTGTGCCCATTAAACCTGGCCTTTTTCTAATTTGGTCTGATTTAGATTATTGCATTGGTAGAGAGGCTTATTGAGGTGCAGATAAACCTCTCATTGAGTAAGAGAAATCATTCCATAATTTGTATGTTAATGCTCTATTTTACAGCAAATATCCAAAACTATCCGCCAGAGACACCAAGTAATTATTGTCATTATCAACAACTTTTTATGAGTTTATAAATTGAAGTTTTCCCTCCTTTTACTAAAATAAAGGTAAGAGGAGGCTACACTTGTAAAATCTCAACAGTATGGCTGCCCAAACAAAGACTTGAATAATGACAGAACCAGTTGACATGCCAACATGGACAGAAGAAATCTCATGGGCCTCACCCTTAGATGAAGAGCTACAGGCAATTACAATAACAATTGCTGAGAGATGTAAAATTAGTCTTCCTTGGGGATGACTCTTCTAACTGGTCATTCAATACCAAGTGATTGGCTCTAAAACATAAATTCAAAGAACCCTAAACAGACTCATTGGGTTGTATTTATATATTTATTCATACATGTATGTAACAATGATAATTCAAGAAAAAGAGGCCAAGAAATTGAGAGGGATTGGGGCAGGAACATTGGGTGAATTAGACAGAAGAGAGGGCCAATTATATTTAAATTAAAATAATTTATGGATAATAAGATGGCTTGATAATTAGAGGCACTTGCCACACAGCCTCGGGCCCACATGGTAGAAGGGATCTGACTCTCAGGGATGTGACCTCTCTGACCTCCATATGTGCACTATGGCATTGTGCCATGCTCCTTACAAATTAATTAGTTAATAAAAATAAAATAAGTAATATTGAACCTGACTGATAATTCCTGGGTTTCTTTAGGTATGGCTATGGGTAACTTATTGACATATTTCATAGAAATCACTATAATAACTGATTGATTTTGGGTTTAGTTAAGGATAATAATAGATCTCCATCTATGTCAATGGCATAGAAAATAATAATGCAACTGATATAAATTGGGAGATAGAAGCCTCTTCCAGTCGATTATGCATATATTCATGAGTTCCTGTTATAAGAAATTTTAAAGAAAAAAATACATAATAAAATGTAAATCTCATTCACATGTAGAACATTAAGGTTTTATGAATATTATGTCAGCTATGCCTTATTGAAGAATTATTCCCTCCCAAACTGATAAATAAGAATAATTGTATTTCTTTCTTATATGACATTTCTCATACAATATATCCTGATTACAGCTTCCCCTCCCTCTGTTCCTCCAGGTTCCTCTCCACCTCCCTTCCTCTCAGAATCTACTCCTTTTATGTCTCCCATTAGAAAAGAGCAGGTTTCTAAGAGGCAACGACAAAACAAAATAATAATAAATTCAGCAAATTTTTTTCAATAGAGGAAAATGTGGAATAGGATAGTCAGACCCAGAGGAGATGTGCAAGCTCCACTCTACAGAATTCTTTTTGCTTGTTTTTATTTTAGGATTATAATCATATCATTTCTCCTTTCCATTTCTTTCATCCAAACCCTCTTCCATGGCATCTTTTTTTTTTTTTTTTGGCTAATTGTTATTGTGTGCACATATGAACAGATTCCTAAATAGAAACTGTTCAGCCTGTATGTTACTTTTATGTATGTTTTCAGGGCTGATTATTTGGTATTGGATAAGCAATTGGTATGCTCTTCCCTGGGAAAGACTATTTCTTCAACTCCCAGCATTCTTTAGTTGTCTGTAGTTTATGTTTGTTTGTTTTTTGTAGAGTTGAAACCTCATGGGCTTCCCACATATACTTTGGCATGTTCACTGGTGTCATCCCTTTTAGCTCATGTTTGTGCAATCATGTTGGTGAGACTTCACGGTGTAGCTTCTGATATGACTAACTAGCACAATCTCATAGCAAATTCCTCAGTCCTCTGGCCCTTACAATCATTCTGTCTCCTCTTCAGCGATGATCCCTAAGCCTTAGATGTGGGAATGTTTTGTAGATGTATTCACTGGATCTGGGATCCACAACTCTTCATCTTGATTGGCTGTGGTTTTTCTGTGATGCTCTCCATCTGATGTAAGTAGAAGTTTCATCAGTGAAGGGTGAAGAATACACCAAATCTGTGGGCATAAGAACTTTCAACTGTTGTTAGAAATTATGCTGGTTTAGTAAAGTAGTAGCTTCTAGGTTCTCCACCAATACTCCAAACATCATTAGCATCAAGTAGTTAGCTAGGTTTCCAGTACCAGGAATAACCCAACTGATATAAACTGGGAGCTAGAAGCCTCTTCCAGTCCAATTATGCATATATTCAACTCGGTTTGTCTAAAGTCCAATTAGAGAGCTGTTGGTTACTATCAATGTATGTGTGCTTAGGGTTATAGTTCCATGTTGGTCATTGATGGGGTTCATAGGCATCAATGCTGTATAGAACTATTGTTTGCCTCCCTCCATTGCCCTTTTGCATGGTGCCATCTGGTACCATGAAAACTAGTCTTAAGGGAGGAGGCATTCAGTTAAGTCCCAGCCCAGTGGCGTCTGGGCCCTGTTTCTGAGGTGCATGGTGTTTTCAGCATAAGGGACTTACAACTTTAGGGGTTAACTAGGGCAACATCAGTAGGCTGTGTGCATGTCTTGGGAGTCTCTTGGACAGCCCTGGCCAACAATCAAAAAAGGACTTCTCATGTCTGGTATTGTGGTTTTTGTTAAGTGGGTCTTTGATTCTTAGAGGAACACTAACAGTTCAGATCAGAAAAGTTCATTAAAACTATATATGTACATTTATATGCAGAATTACGTGTTTTATAAGGTTTTAGGTAAATAGGTAAATGGCATGATTCTTTATGGCCCTTTCAGACACCTTTACCATTATTTTTATAGTCCTCCAACACTCTTCTGTATTTACTTCTTTCTCATTTCCCTAAGAACCCCCCTTTTCCCGTTTTCCCATCAGATCACTTTCCCAGCTTTCCCCCTTTATCTCCTCCTTCCTTCTTCTGGAGTTGCTTCCCTTCCCGTCCCGGAAGAGCCCTTCTTTCTCATTCCTGATCATAATCACTAGCACTCTCCCATTCTCTCCTAATCACTAGTACTCTCCCATTCTCTCCTAATCACTAGTACTCTCCCATTCTCTCCTAATCACTAGTACTCTCCCATTCTCTCCTAATCAATCACTAGTACTCTCCCATTCTCTCCTAATCACTAGCACTCTCCCATTCTCTCCTAATCACTAGCACTCTCCCATTCTCTCCTAATCACTAGTACTCTCCCATTCTCTCCTAATCAATCACTAGTACTCTCCCATTCTCTCCTAATCACTAGCACTCTCCCATTCTCTCCTAATCACTAGCACTCTCCCATTCTCTCCTAATCACTAGTACTCTCCCATTCTCTCCTAATCACTAGTACTCTCCCATTCTCTCCTAATCAATCACTAGTACTCTCCCATTCTCTCCTAATCACTAGCACTCTCCCATTCTCTCCTAATCACTAGCACTCTCCCATTCTCTCCTAATCACTAGTACTCTCCCATTCTCTCCTAATCAATCATTAGTACTCTCCCATTCTCTCCTAATCAATCACTAGTACTCTCCCATTCTCTCCTAATCACTAGCACTCTCCCATTCTCTCCTAATCACTAGCACTCTCCCATTCTCTCCTAATCACTAGTACTCTCCCATTCTCTCCTAATCACTAGTACTCTCCCATTCTCTCCTAATCACTAGCACTCTCCCATTCTCTCCTAATCAATCACTAGTACTCTCCCATTCTCTCCTAATCACTAGTACTCTCCCATTCTCTCCTAATCAATCACTAGTACTCTCCCATTCTCTCCTAATCACTAGCACTCTCCCATTCTCTCCTAATCACTAGCACTCTCCCATTCTCTCCTAATCACTAGTACTCTCCCATTCTCTCCTAATCAATCACTAGTACTCTCCCATTCTCTCCTAATCAATCACTAGTACTCTCCCATTCTCTCCTAATCACTAGCACTCTCCCATTCTCTCCTAATCACTAGCACTCTCCCATTCTCTCCTATTCACTAGTACTCTCCCATTCTCTCCTAATCAATCACTAGTACTCTCCCATTCTCTCCTAATCACTAGCACTCTCCCATTCTCTCCTAATCACTAGCACTCTCCCATTCTCTCCTAATCACTAGTACTCTCCCATTCTCTCCTAATCAATCACTAGTACTCTCCCATTCTCTCCTAATCACTAGCACTCTCCCATTCTCTCCTAATCACTAGCACTCTCCCATTCTCTCCTATTCACTAGTACTCTCCCATTCTCTCCTAATCAATCACTAGTACTCTCCCATTCTCTCCTAATCACTAGCACTCTCCCATTCTCTCCTAATCACTAGCACTCTCCCATTCTCTCCTAATCACTAGTACTCTCCCATTCTCTCCTAATCAATCACTAGTACTCTCCCATTCTCTCCTAATCACTAGCACTCTCCCATTCTCTCCTAATCACTAGCACTCTCCCATTCTCTCCTAATCACTAGTACTCTCCCATTCTCTCCTAATCAATCACTAGTACTCTCCCATTCTCTCCTAATCACTAGCACTCTCCCATTCTCTCCTAATCACTAGCACTCTCCCATTCTCTCCTAATCACTAGTACTCTCCCATTCTCTCCTAATCACTAGCACTCTCCCATTCTCTCCTAATCACTAGCACTCTCCCATTCTCTCCTAATCACTAGCACTCTCCCATTCTCTCCTAATCACTAGCACTCTCCCATTCTCTCCTAATCACTAGCACTCTCCCATTCTCTCCTAATCACTAGCACTCTCCCATTCTCTCCTAATCACTAGCACTCTCCCATTCTCTCCTAATCACTAGCACTCTCCCATTCTCTCCTAATCACTAGCACTCTCCCATTCTCTCCTAATCACTAGCACTCTCCCATTCTCTCCTAATCACTAGCACTCTCCCATTCTCTCCTAATCACTAGCACTCTCCCATTCTCTCCTAATCACTAGCACTCTCCCATTCTCTCCTAATCACTAGTACTCTCCCATTCTCTCCTAATCACTAGCACTCTCCCATTCTCTCCTAATCACTAGTACTCTCCCATTCTCTCCTTGGCTTCTGATTCTACCTGTCCTGGCAATGATCCCTGTCTGCTGTCCTGGTTTCCGTAGTTACTCCTGCAGGCTATGTACTCACACCTGAAGATTTGTATATGTACTCGAATGAGAGAGAACACAGGGAGTTTGTCTTTCCATGTCTAAGTTTTGTCTTTCTGTGTCTAGGTTAACTTACTCAATATGATCATGTCTAGGTTTTTTGCTATTTCTGTGAAGATTAAGACAGGGATTTTGATTAGGATTACAGTGAATCTATAAATGGCCTTTGGCAGAACAGTCATTTTTACAATGTTAATTTTACCAGTTTATGAACATGGAATCTTTCACTTCCTTGGTTAGGTTTATTCCTATATATATATATTTTAAGGCTATTGTTAATGAGAATGTGTCTATGATATCCTTTATATGTTGATTGTTGGTGTGTAGAGAATCTATTGGTTTGTGCAAGTTATTCTATATCCTGCCATATTGCTTAAGTAATTATTTCTAGAAGCTTTCTGGAAGAATTATTTTGATCTCTAATGTATAATATGCCATCTGTAAATATTAATAGTTTGACTTCTTTCTTCTCTATTTGAATACCTTTAATTTCTTTCTCTTCCTTATTTCTCAAGCTAGTATAATTCCATCTTGTAACCAAAGTAGACAACTAGTAACCACTGTTCGCCATGCCTCCAACCAGTTCTGTTTTGTAACCAGGTGGATGTAGTGATCACATGTACCTTACATATTTTCTAATGGGAGAAGGAATACAGGAGGACCTCTGAATAAAACTTGTTTAAACTTTTAAGTTTAAATTAATTAATTCAGGTGAACTATATATATTATTCATTTTAATGTTCGTCAGTAGTCCCACATCTCTCTCTGTGTGTGAATGTTTAAGGGATTTACACAGGAAAATAGCTGAGAAATTAGAGTAACTTTGATAATATGTCAGCATTCCCTTGCTTTAGATTTTCTTGTGGAAGAAAGTAATGTAGAGTGAACCCCAATAAAAAAGGAAAAATTTATAAGCAAGAAAAGCTGTTCAGGCAAAGTGGCCATAAATCTTTGTGCGGTCAGAATAAATCTAGTAAGTAAAGTGTTTTGTCTTTTCACTCATGGTGTTAGAGAAGAGAGATCATTGTCTTTCTCTCCTTTACTCATGTGCTTCTACTTAGGCACAGTAAATTAGAGACAAAATAGGAAGTGAGTTGTATCCTCAGATGAACGAAAGAAGCTCAATTAAGGTGTGGGCTGATTTGTTGAGAAGGGGTTTTCTTTTTAAAGTACAACATAGTAAAAAGTTAATGATAGGAGAAATGGAACCAGCTATCTAACACCTGCTTTAAAAGTTGCTCTGTCTGGGGATTGGAGAGATGGCTTAGAGGTTAAGATCACTTGCTGCTTTTTCAGAAGACCTGGGTTTGGTTAACAGTACCCAGGTGATGGCTCACAAATGTACAACTATCTACAACTCCAGTTTTGGGGGATCCAAAATCTCACATCTATATTTGCAGGCAAATCACTTATAAACATAAAGATAAAAAATAATAATTCTTTAAAAAAATGTCTCTGGCACAAGGCAGTAAGTATCTCAGTTGGTAGAGTACTTGAGTAGTATGTGTGAAGGCCATGGTTTGGTCTCTAGCAGCACATAAAAACTGGATGCCTTGGCATATGCCTATAGTCCCAACACTCAGGAAGTGGATGGAGGGCCAGAAATTCAAAAGGTGCTCTGGCCTGGTATAGTAGTAAATGTCTGGAGTCCCAAGTAGTAGTGGGATGCTGAGGCCAGATTATCACTTGAACCAAGTATCTGAAGACCATTTTAGACACTATAGCATGACTCTGTGTCAAAAAATTACCCAAATGATTCTCATTTTTGTATGACATATGCTAATGCTGTATCCTGATACCTTGTACAAAGTGATTTTCTGGTCTAAGAATTTTCTAATGGAGTCTTTAGAGTCATTTAAGTATAGGAACATACCTGCAAATTAGTGTATTTGACAACTGCCTTTTGTACTTGTATTCTTTTATCTTTTTTTTTTTACTATTTTATCACATTAACTATTGTCTATGACTCTGAAGTTACTTGCATCTGTCTGTTTGATCTATATGGTATAAAGCCTATATAACAAAACCCCATAGAAAATTTCTTCTCAACTCTGCATTCAGTGACACCACTCTGGCAACTTAAAATTACCCAGAGCAAGAACATTTACAAGTGGCAAATTCTACAAATGAAGACCTTCCCTGCCTCAGAGAGCTGGTTGTTAAATATTTACCAGTATACTTTTACCTCCTTTCATTCTCTGTGAATTCTATCTCAAGTGGAACACCATGAATTCTCTCCATATTTCTAGGCCTCTAACTGGTATTTATTTGTACAACTTTGTAATCAGCCATTACTCTTCACTTCTACCTTATACGTTCACCTCTATTTTCTGTCTTTTTAAGAGTATTTATTTATATTTTTAGCATTGGTAATATATACTGGATTCATTTCTCCCCTCTGGGCCCTTAAGGCCATGAATCCCAACCACTTTTAAATATGAAGGGCATAAATATCATTTTCACTATGCTAGAGAAGGGAATATGCTGGCAATATACATTTACTCCTACATTCATGCAAATACTATTTTTTTTATCAAGTATTCATTATATTGAGGATCCTGACAGAAGTGAAATTGTGTCTCTTCAATAACTTTACAGTCTTGAAGGCAGTCTGATTACTAAATATAGCATAATCAGATATTCAATGTGCTGAAACAGCTAAGCACAGTATTATGGAAAGCCAAGTGAAATAAGAAAACTAAACTTTTTGGGAAGTGTAGAGATTGTTATCATTTCCACAGAAGTAACATTTGTATTACGTATTGGAGCAGACATTCTTAAAGCCTAGGAAGTATGGATGAACATTGTGATATTGGAAACAGAGAATTGAAAAACAGGTCAAGGCGGTGGTAGGCATATTGTAATTCCAAGTTCTAAGAGTTTATAATGTTGAACAAATAAAAGGAATTTAATTAAAGCATTAATAGTGGATCTATTGGAGTAAAACATAAGCTAGACAATCCCTAAAGACTAGTAGAAAGGAGTGGATTAAAGTCTTTTTCACAGTACTGTCATGCGGCTGAAATAGTTTCAAGTATTTTCTGTTTTAGTGTCCCAAAAGAAATGTTTGACATAACCTATGTTACATGTACAACTATACTCTGCCTATAGTTAAGCAAAACATGTTCACCAAAATAACCACCAAGACTGTATCCAGTAGGAGAGGGACACCTCCCTGGGAAGGAAAGCCCGTATAGGAGTCAGAGTACTTAGGACTAAATATTAGTTGAACAAAAGAAACTAAATTTAGAAGAGTGTTTCTTAATTTAAGTCCCATTTTTGGCTATAGGTGTGTCTTCTAAGTTCTAGTTTCCGCTAATAAGACTTCCCTTCATTCTCGTGCCTTCCACCTGGCAGCCTCTACAATGAACTTGGCACATAAACTAGAGTAAGTCTTCCTCATGCCTGTCTTCTGCTACCGAGGGGTAGCAGGAAGGTTTCTAAGCTTTGCCTCAGTCTCTTCCATTTAGCCTTTCAGCTCTCCACTGTTCTCCTTGATTTCTGTAAGTCCTACTACTTACCTTTCCTAGGGTTGTAGCTAGAAAACATCAACCCTGGAGCACACCGAAAATGGGGCAATTCCATTCCCACACCTGGACTTTAATCTTTGGACTGTTAGTGCTGAGCAAGATTGGAAGTGGCTGAAAAATCACAGCAGTGAATCAAGGGCAAAAGAAGTAGCTCTGCACTATAACCAGGCAATGATTAAGTTGTTTTGTTCCAAAGCTCCATGGGGGGTACTCTTAAAATGGGTTTTCCAGGGACTTAGTTAATTATTGCAGATGTTTTCTTGTGACCTTGTTGCTTTTTTGAACTAAATTCTTTGCTGTTGTTGTTTTAGGGTAGAATCATGTTCTGTTTCAGCTCACAGCATGTGTGGGGGGTATGGTATGTGGACTCTCAAAGGCCCGCGTGAGTGCAGGGTGAATGCACATGCCTTCAAGTCTGGTGACTCCAGTTCAGACTTCTCATTTTCTAATGTTTACGTAGGTGAACTCTGTGCCTGAACAATGAAGGTGGAGACTTTTGCTGACTCATAGAGCTTGTCCTTTACCCTCCCAAGTCCATTTATGGTGATGATTTGTCATTTTGGCCAAGAGAAATTTGGAGCAGCCAGAGCACAGATACCTTCTTAGTATGAAGCTAGAAATAGACACTAAAATCTGCCATAGCAATATTACAACTAGGTTACTAATATATCTGTTGTGCAATTGGAATTTAGTGGGAAATATCTAGTTTGACTTCCCGTTCCGTATTCACGGACAGAACAATTCTCTAAAACATCTAATACAATTTTCCTACCTAGAACTTCTGCCGCCCTTACACATCATTTTCTTCAGCACTGGAATTTCATCAGTCTTGGAGCTTTTGGCCTATGATCTTTTGCATGGTTATTAAGGAAAGTAATCTGCCTCTATGTAATGGGATTAAGACAAGATTTGTCTCTAGCCAGAACTGATCTTGTTTACTATGATTAACTTATGTAAAAATTCACTATAAGTACTCTGGAGCCAATGTTGAGTGACCATGACTATCTTTTCCATCTAGGCACGCTAGAGACACAAATGGAGGTCAACTAAGGACCTATTCTGGATTTCTCAAATGATCACGACATAAATATGTCAGATAATAGCCTAAATGCTCCAGCTATACAGCAGGAAAATGATTCACATCTTGTAAGCTTTAAAATAGATGTAGAGCAGCAGTTTTCAATTACAACTTACATCAGACTCAGCCAGTGTGCTTTTGGGAGACATGTTAGCCTACAGAAATGTTGAAAAGTAAGTAAAAACTGTTAGAAACAAAGTTGTTAGAATGTGGGAAACAGCCAGGAGTTTCATTAATCCAGTAAATGCTTAATTAAGAAAAACACAACCATGTTTGGGTCATTTTGGGGAGAAATAATTTTAGGAGTGCCCTGTGTACAATTTTTGAAAATATGGCCTGGTCTATCACAATTAAAACATTTGATACCTTGATTTCTCTTTATGACATTAGAAATTGTCCTACCCAAGACTCATCATCATAATTGAGAGACTCAGTATCGATTGTATATTAGATCTATATTTTTAGGGGTGCTGATCTGATCTTTAAAGGCATAAGGATCATTTTGCATTTTAAATTAGCGTTATCAAAAGCCAAGGATTGAATTGGTTGTTTTTTAACTTCTGGGTCTGATACCATTCTGTTTACTGCTTTAGTCAATCTTTTCAGAAAGTCAGTATAAGGTTCTTTTGAGCCTTGCTTGACCTTAGTATGTGGCTCAGTTGTTTTTCTTGGTGTTGGAATCTTTTCTCAAGCACTTAAGACTGCTGTAGGACATGGCAATAATGTATGTTTATCAAAAGGAGACTGAGTCTTTATCTCAGCAAATTAACCCTCATCAAGTATTTGATATTAGGAAATGTTAAAACTTCTAATCTTAAGGCCTTAGTCTTATCTCTCTCACATTCATCCTCAAAATGAATAAATGAATGAATGAATGAATGAATAAATAAATAAATAAGTAAATAAATAAATAAATAAATAAATAAATAAATGAAAGACCCCATTCTGCTGAGTAAATCGGCCTAGCCTTCCTATATAATGCTTTATATGTATAACTTTTCCTATAATCCCTTAACCCTTTAATCAATTGCTAATGATTACTTACTAGCTATACAACCATACAGTGGGAGAAAAGCTTTGTGAATTTATTTTTTTTAATAGCACCAGTTGTTTTGTTTTTTTTTCTATGTTCCTAGCATGGAACCATGGTCCTTAATTCTAAAGGGAGAAGGTAAGTCTTTATTTGTAAACTAGTGATAATACAGACAGATATAGATATGTTTTGACCTGCTTTGGGGTTACCTTGGAGGATAGAAACCAAGAGACACATCTCTTTCTCTTACTTAGAACTCCTGATAGAAAAACATACGCTGCTATTTGCAAATACTGTCAACCATCTTGATAACCCACAGATTCCTGGGATAAAGGATTATTTTCCAACATTATAGCACTTTTCATAAGACTTGGAACAAAAACAGGAAAGAAGTTATTTGGAAAATTAGGACACTCAAAGAACCATGAACATAGGGAAACTGAGCAGATTACAAACATACTGAGTCAAAGCACATGGTCTTAAAATAGGTGAGCCTTATGCTTTTAACTCAAGCTTATCCCCAGGCCAATCTGAAATAATTTTATTGCGTTAAAATTGACTTTTTTTTCTTTTTTAAAAAATCTCTGTCAAAAGGCTAGCTGAATGAAAGCTCAGAAATAGAATCTGATGAATATGTGTGGCAAAACAGTATGTGTAGGATATAGCAAAAGAACAATTAATAGCTACTGATGAAATATCTCAAATCAATAATCCAATCAGTTAGAGGAAATAGAACATGAAGAGCAAAGTTTTTAAAAAGCTAGCAGAAGGAAGAAAGAATAGAAAATACAGAGGATAGATTATTTTTTAAAAAGGGATCAATGGGCTCAAAAGTTAGTCCTTGGGGGAAAAGTCACTGAATGTAATAAATCTTTAACTATTCTGTCAGGTGATAAAGAGAAAAGACACAAATAACTAAAATTAAAGGAAAGCCAGGAAATTACTTCCAGTTCTAATAAAAGAATATTATGAATTGGGTATGATGAAATGCCTATTATCCTAGCACTCTGTATGCTAAAACAGGATGATAGTGAGTTTTAGGCCAGCACGTACTACATAGTAAGGCCAGATAGTAAGCAATAAATCAATAAACAGACACAAAATAATAATGAAATAAAAAGCACTATGAACACTTCACCAAAATGTTACATAGCCTAGAAAAATACAATTTACCCAAATCAAAAAATCTAGACTAATTCAGAAGTAAGTAGAAAAACTTTAGTATATTTACAAAACCAGAAAATGTTGAAATAAGTCATAGAAAAATCGCAGTATAGAATTCATGGCTTCAAAAATAAATTCTGTCAAATGGTCATAAATAACTGAATATCAATCCATCTCACATCCTTCCTATAAATAAAAGAGGAGATATCATTTTAAAAACTTATTCTAAAAGTCAGTACTATCCTGATACCACATCTAGACCAGATAATAAAAAATATCAAATGAATATTATTTATAAATGTTCAAGTAAAATATCTCAATAAAACATTAGCAAAGAATTTAATGCTATAATCAGGTGGGATTTGTCATGAAAATATAAGAGTGAGTCAACATAAAATCAATCAATGTAATATATCTTATTAGTAGATGAGATAGAAACTCCTCATAATAACCTCCATTCACTTAGAGAAGGCATTTGGCAAAGTTCATTTTCTTTCTCAAATCAGGCAGAAGCTAGGAATAGAAGATATTTCCTCAACATTGTATGTTAAGAGTATTCGGGGAAAATTCAGCTAATCCATAGTGAGTGGTAAGAAGAATAAAATCTTTTCCGTTAAGATCAAAAAGAAGGCAAGGATGTCCATTATCACAACTACTATTCAATACTGGACAGAATGTTATATCTGAACAAGAGAGACAGGGAAAAGAACACGAAAACTTGAAGAACCAAAACTCTTTCTAATTATAATTATATCGTGTAAGAGAGCTAATAGAGCAAATATAATAATTTGTTAAGATTTCAAGATTCAAAAAGGATGCAAACATGTGCTTTTATATACCATCATGAATAATCTAAAGAGAAAAGAGGAAAGCTGTTTCATTTGAACAGCATGTTAAAGAATAAAATACCTAGGGACACATTTAAACAAGTAGATGAAAGACTTGTATAATGACTACTACAAAATACTTCTGAAAGAAAATGTTACTTAAGTAAATAGACATTCTTTGCTCATGGATGTGAAGACCGTATTGTTTCATTAGAGAGATCCAACAAAAAATCATAATGAGATACCTTTTTATATATACCTATTACAATGGTTATAGTTTAGAAAAACAAAACATACTGCACATGGAGGTGATGGGGAGAGATGAAAAACTTTATTCATTGCTGGTAGAAATGGAAAGTTACTCGGTATTTGTAAAATAATAGATTAGTGATTACTAAAAAGTCTAAATTTAGAATTTCTATATGACATACTAATGATTTTTTTATACTATTGTGCACTGTAGTATTGATTATTATGGTGAAAAGGTAGGAGAAATACATCCATCGATATATAAACAAAAAAAATGTGTAACATATATAGAATAGCATCTAGCCATGATAAAGGAATGCATTCTATACATGATATGTTGAAAAGTCATGTAAAATAAACCAGACACGAGTGGCAAATATTTTAATTTAACTTATATGCAATAGTTGAAAGAGGCAAACTCATGAGGTCAGAAATTACATTAGCAGTTATCAATGTCTGAAGGAAGGTGAGTGTGGGGAATTATTGCTTCATACTTGCATAGTTTCTGTTTTGTTGATAAGACTGTTTTGGAGATGCACAGTGGTAATCATTGCACAACATCATGACTGTAAGTAACACTGTCTCTGAATGTACCCGTAAAAGGAAATTTCTAAACTATATATATTTGTCACAGTAAAAACAAAAAGAAAGGTGATGATTTAAATGAAATATTACAATATGAAAATGCTATGACAGGAATATGACAATAAAAGTAACTTCCCAGTTACAAAAGCAAGACCTCAAAGTTGAAAGTGCAAACTTGTGTACTATGTTGTAAGTCAACAGTTGTATTACAGCCCTGAGAAAAAATTTGGGAGTGGATATAAGCATAATCATGATTATAGTCATGCACCCACATATATGTGAATTGTTTAGAAGGTACATTTTAATATGTACAGTTTATTTTATTACACTTATAGATCAACACGTTCTTTTTCAATGAAAGCTCACTAAACAGTTTTTTTTAAAGATTTTGTCAACAAGATAGATGATAGATCTAGTCTTTGCTGAGTCAGACGTAGATATATGAATACAATCTCAGCACTCATGGATGGATATAATCTGGAGTGAAAAAATTATCTTTGGATATTTGATTTAGGAATCACAAATTTGCCTTGTTAAACCCCATAGGGTTCGTTATGGCCAGTATTCAAGGCATAGTGTTTAATAGAGATTTTGCGATTAGGATCCGTTTTAGTGACCCTTCTGAAAAGAAACTTTTATTAACAGGTCCCAGATGTCAACATTCTCTCTTGCTATACCAGCTGCTTAGTTCAAGAAATCCCTTGTCTTCCTTACTAGACAAGTTGGTGACACTGGAGCACAGTCTTCACAACCATGTGCCCTCAACCTAGATGGAGATAACCCCATTACAATAGCCATCTCCCTCTCCCCATTTGCAGCATTGCTGAAAGGTTAGCCAGTCAAACAGGAGAAAACAAAGAAACTCTCACATCAAACAAAAAACAAGCAAGCAAGCAAACAATCAAAGCAGCCCTCTAAATGCAATCTGAAATTTCAGTCATGAACAGTGATGCACACTTTTAGTTCCGGCACTTGAAAGGCAGAAGCAGGCATATCTCTATGGGTTTGAGGCCATTCTGAGTTCCATACTGAGTTCCAGAACACCAGAGATACACAGCGAGACCCTGTATTGGGAAAAATTAAAAAAAAAAAAAATCCTTGTTGATCTGGGTCCCAAGAGGAAAGATTTCAACCCGGTGCTGGCCTGGTTTTAGGGCCATTTACCGAGTCACCTTTATGTTCTTTTCAGATAGATTTCTTCTATTTGGTTTCCTGAAATTTCTCCACTATGCCTCAGGCTCAGTCTGTCCATGCTCCTGAAGCTTCCTTCCTGTCTGCTGATTCCTCATCTGCCGCCACTTAATGTTGATTCCAATCACCAGGATTACAAGTGGTTTGGCTTTGCCTTGCATTTGCTTAGGTTGGAGGTTTGGCCCTTTCCAACAGTTTTCCATCACCTAATCTTCCTTTAAGGCCTGAATTGAAAAAGTTCAAGAGCATTAAAATTAGGACCCACTGTAGTGTAGTGTGAACCAAAAAGAAATGATAATATAGTATATATGATTGTAGGGTGGCCACAGCAAGAAAGATGACCAGCATGCCCCATGTCCAGCTAGTAGTACATAGGTACCACTATATTGGGTGTTACATTTTGAAATATTTTATAGTTATAGATCAATAGTAGCATCCAAGAATCTAGTGTCCTCTGAGTGCTTCTTCTATCACTGAACCCTAGACCTCCGCACAATTTAGAAAGCAGTGAATTAGTTCTAGGCCCAGTTCAGAGCCTGTAGGAACTGCTTCAATGCTCAGCTTTAATTCTATTTCTCAAACGGGATATTTTATATATTGGATAACATTTAAATTATCAGTGTGTGTCCTGCTCTATTTCATCTCAATAAGAACATACTAGATAAACATGACAGCAATGATCAGAAAAATCAATTTTAAAAAGCAGCAATAAAATAAAACTTCCTGCTAAGTATTCCATTGGCATTAATTTATTTGAGTGTCATTATAACACTATGAGGTAGAAACATTACTTATATTTATAATAATGAAAATAAATTTCAGAGAGTTAAAGACTCAGGTTCACAGAATGCATAGATTAAATCCATGCTACTCAACTTCATTTATATAATACTTGCTGCTTATAAAAATCAATATATTCTTGACACTGATAATTGGTTATCTAGGGATCAGGCACTAGGGATTGATGGGTTATAAAGATGTATAAGATTTCTTTTTGGAATTATGAAAAATTTCCCAAATTGATTATGCGTGTGGTTATCTAACTGTAAGCAAACTTATGGCATTGACTTTGAAATGTGGGCAATATATCTGTATTATTGGCATCATTGACATTCTTTTCTAGGTGCAGTGATAACAAAGCTTTAGAGAACTAGTTAAATCATTCTATTGCAATGCTATTCTGTTAGCTACATACGTAATTACAGCTTGTAGAAAGAGTTTAAGGAATTCAAAACTTCTTTATGTAAGTATTGATGGTTGCTAGCTAGTTTGTTAAGAATGTTTTCTTAGACCAGAACTGATGTACACTGTGTTAGAAAATCTGGAGTAAAAAATGTTAATGTACTTTTGGCCTATAGGGATAGTTTAGTGGTTACGAATACTTGCAGCTCTTCCAGAGGACCCAAGTTCTGTTCCCAGCATTCATTTCAGGTGGTTTACAACCACCTGCAACTCCAGCACCAGGGGATCTGACTTCCCCTTCTGGTTTTTATGGATACCTACACATATGTGACAGGTTTTCATACTGACATACACATTCACAAGAATAAAGCCAAGCCAAAGATATATTAATATACTTCTTATGGATTTGTAAATAGCTACTCAGTCCTTCAACAACTCCCATTACATGACTACTGTAGTCTTTTCCTTCCCAGATCCCTTCAGCATCAACTCATTCTCAGGATCTAGAAACTACAGAGTAATGGCTTATATAAAAGGTCTCAGTTCATGATTAAATATTTTCAATTTCCTCCCCTGATTAGATATCAGGTCATTTTTTGGAAAAATGTGGGTATTCACTTCACTGGCAAGAAGTCTAATTTAATTTTAAAATGTTCTGCTACATAATACAAAAATATAAATTTAGTGCTTTGAATGAGAATGGCCCCCATAGTCTCAGACAGTTGAGGGTTTAGTCACCAGTAGTTAATGAACTATTTGGGAAGGATTAGGAAGGAGGTGTGGCCTTGTTGGAGTAGGTGTGTTATGGGAGTAAGCTCTGAGGCTTCAAAAGTAGATTTAGCATTATACAGTTTAAATAGTATGCTTTAAGAGTAATAGTGGGCTTTAAGAGTTTCTGAAAAAGGAAAGGAAAAGATTTGTTTAACTTTGAGGTTGTAAAATAATTGTTATTATTCATTTGATAACTTTTTTTGATAGTATCATTTGAAATATCATTCATATGTAATAATAACACATAAGCACCCAGCTAAACACTTTACAGACATGGTCTAATTTAATACAGCTGAGGTACACATTTCTATTATCATTATTTGATAATAAAATACGTGAAACCCAAGGGTTATTTTCAACTTGTGTACATCATCCAGCTCTTAATAGTAAGTAACCAGGCTGGGTTGTGACCTGAGACACTGTCCTCAGAACCTACATGTCTAATCACTATAATAACTATTTCAGTTGATTGGGGCATACTGGTTACTACTTTTCAAGGGAGGGTGTTCTATATGCCCATGCTATATAACAGGTACATTTACACACACACACACACACACACACACACACACACACACACACATACACACACACACTTAATCCTCCAACATCTACCTTAAAGCAGGTATCTTAAAAATAATTTTTTTGTTTCTTACATTTTATTTTACTTTTAAGATTATAATTACAACATTTCTCTCTTCCACTTCCTCCCTCCAAACCCTTCCATAAACGTCTCCCTGCTTTCTTTCAAATTTCTGCCTTTTTTTTTTTTTTTTACTGAATGTTATTGCATACATTTGTTATTATTGAGAAAATACAGTAGGTTTCATTATGGCACTTTCAAACATAACTTGATTCTGTTAATCCTTTTCCTTTCTGTCTTCCCCACTTTCCCTTGATCTATCTCTTCATGACCTTCAATCCCCAGTAGCTTCCTTTTAACTTTCATGTGCTACATGTGTCCTACTGGCCTCCCCCTGTTCCTCAACAGCTCTTTTCCCTCTCTGTGGTCCCTTCCAAAGTTTAATAATAATACCCACATCCATACCCATACACATATTCAAAGACACCTTTAAAGCTAGGATCTGCATATGAAAACATTAGATATTTGTTTTTCTGAGTCTGCATCACCTTGAGTAGTATAATAACTTCTAGAGTGAACAATTTTCCTGTAAATTTCATTTTTCTTTGCAACTGAATAAAATTCAAATTATATATGTGCCACATGAAACAAGCTTATGTGGATTTTATATGACTCTATGTATGATTCCCTAAGGCGACATAACATCATAGGTATGCTACTCCATCACAGAATACATAACTTATATCTAACTTCAAGAATACATCAAACTTGCATGAAGTACAGGATATATATTTTTAAAAGTCAGGGTATTGCTAGATATTCTTCAAGGAATGCTAACATCACACAAGACAGAGGTACTATATATGTTCTAAATTAAAGGAAAGTAAAAATAAAAATGACATCAGAATTCAATACCTGATCCTAAATAGGTTTCTTTGCTGGCAGGAATAACCAGAAAATGCTACAAATAACAGTTGATAGCTGTGGGTAAAATATAAAATGTTACAGATCTAAGGTAGATTATAAAATATATCATCGTTTAATAGCACTGGTAATGATACTGAGGTTGTATAAGAAAAATGTGATGTATTCAAGAGTAAAAGGTTTAGGCACTCATACATCATGCTCTCAAATTACCCACTAAAAATCAATGATTATATACATACATATATATGTGTGTGTGTATAATAAATTAATAGATGGACAGATGCGGTGAGATTATCTTCTTACATTGTAAATAATTGTCCTGCCTACTAGTTTAATAAAAATGCTGATTGGCTAAAGGCAGAGGGGAAGTGTGGGCGGGGCTACCAGACAAAAAACTCTGGAAACAGGAACAGGGCAAAAATGTCAAAAAAGCCAACAGATACAAAAGACAACTATGCTACTCTAAAAAAAGACACTGAGCCACATAGCTAAACAAAATAAAAATCATGAGTTAATTTAAGAGTAAGAACTTGGTAACAACATGTCAGAGCCATAGGCTGATCAACATAAAATTAATACAAACGTATGTATGTTTATGTGGGACTGTGGGACCACAGGTCATACAGGCCAGAAAAATAATACTACAGACTGATACAGTGAACAAATAATAAAGCTAATGGGTAAAACTTTAGTAATAGCTAAGTAATAGTAAACTCCATATATGTGATCTCTATACAATTCACATTTTTATAAGGTTTCTTGATATGGGAAATTGTATCCTTATAAAAGATTTAAAATAGAGTTCATGATGCATTCTCTTCTTCTTACAAGCCTACTTCTTGCCCGGTTTTATGGTGGCTGCCATAGTTTCAGAATAGTGAAGGATGTCACTTGTGGATTTAAATGTATTGGTAAATATCTGTGAGAGGTCTTCTAGAATTGATCGATGAGTGGTTATGATATGCCAAGCATATACATGCTGAGATACAAGGCAACAGTACAAAGCCCCATGACCTCAAAAAGATCAAGAACTGTTAATTGTACTGTTATAGTACCAACTACTATAATTGGAAATGTGCACAGATTCAGGAGAAGCAGAGAAGAGACACCTTATTCAGATACAGGTGAGGATGAGAAATAGCAAAGGAATGCGGAGAGGTCAGAGAACATTTGCCAGAGAACTCTTAAGTTACACATTATGAGGTTTACTCTAGTAAGCAATGGGGAAGAGCAAGTACAATTCTTGGCAGAAAGAAAAGAATGAAAGGGTAAACTGTGTGTTAAGAACAGACGTGTGCCTGCGTGCGTGCGTGCGTGTGTGTGTGTGTGTGTGTGTGTGTGTGTGTGTGTGTGTAACAACAATTAATGATAAAGAGTCCATGGGTTTGAAAGTGATCAAAGAGGGGTATATGGGAGAGTTTGGGAGGCGAAAAAGGAAGGGGCAATGGTACAATTATATAATCATCTCGTAAATTAGCAAAATGATTTTTTAAAGATTATCTTTCAAACAAGACTTGAGCCTCAAATCACCCACTTGTTCACTCACTGTATGAGTTTCTTCCAATCACAGGAGGCTGATGAGAACTCTCACACAGGACAATTGCTGATTATTCAATTATGAGAGATGGTATATTTAGGGCACAATTTAGCATAGAACAGCTACCCAATAAGTACTGTCTTGATTCACATCCTTTTAAGAAGACTGAAAATTTCTATCAGGATTGTGCAGGGAACATGGCTGAGAATACAGAGAGAAGAAATAATATGATACCAAGCTAATTTGTACTTTATCCTGGTAGCAACACACAGTTTTTGTGACCTACTCTTGTTTGTGCTTTTAAAAGGCCCCTCTGGCCTGGAGATGAAGCAGGATAAGAGCTGGAGCCAGGAAGATAGTGAAGAGGTTTGTTATCTGATGAATTCAGGTGAGATGAGAGTCTGACGTAAGGTAGCAGGGCAGAGTGTTCAAGACACGTAATGGAAGCAAAAGTCAGGGTTAAATTCCAGGTGTCTTAGACAAATGGATGGGACTAGAAAAAAAACCATCCTGAGTGAGGTAACCCAGAAAAGACAAACATAGTAGGTACTTACTCATAAGTGGACATTAGACATAAAGCAAAGGATAACCAGGCTGCAATCCACAACCCCTGAGCAGCTAGGTAACAAGGAGGACCCTAAGAGAGACATCCATGGATCCCCCTGGGAAAAGGGCATAGATAAGATCTCCTGAGTAAATTGAGAGTCTGGGGGGAGAGGGTAAGGGGAGGTGGGAAGAGAACAGGAGGGAACTGGATGGTTGAGTTGGGGAGGGACAGAGAGAGAGACCAACAAAACAGATATCTTGATAGAGGGAGACATTTGGGGGTTAGGGAGAAACTGGGTGCTAGAAAAATACTCAAGAACCTACAAACATGACCCCAGCCAAGACTCTGTGCAATAGTGGAGAGGGTGCCTGAACTAGCTTTCCCCTGTAATCAAATTCATGACAACCCTCACTGTCATCATAGAACCTTCATTCACCTACTGATGGAAGCAGATGCAGAGATCCGCAGCTAAGCTCTGGGCCAAGGTTCCAGTCCAGTTGAAGAGGGGGAGGCAAGATTATATGAGCAAAGAGATCAAGATCATGATGGGGAAACCCACAGGGACAGCTGACTCCAGCTACTGGGAGCTCACTGACTCTAGACTGAGAGCTGGGGAACCTGCATGGAACCTAACTGGGTCCTCTAAGTGTGGATGACAATTGTGTGGCTTGGACAGTTTGTGGGGCCTCTGACAGTGGGACCAGGATTTATCCCTAGTGAATGAACTGGGTTTTTTGAGCCCACTCCCTATAGAGGGACACCATGATCAGCCTTGATACGGGGGTGGGAGGGTAGGGCGTGGAGGGGGGGTCTTAGTCCTGCCTCAAGTTGATATGCCAGACTTTGTTGACTTCCCATGGGAGACCTTACTCTCTCTGAGGAGTGGATGGAGTTTGGTGTGGGAGGAAGCCGAGTGGTGAGTGAGAGGAGGGAAGGGAAACTGTGGTTGGTATATAAAGTGAAAAAGAAAATCTTTTAAATAAAAAAGAAAATAATTTAAGGTTAGACTAAAATGTTTTGTCAAATAGATTTTTGATGAAAAACCCAAGAAGATAATCTAAAGTTTAGAAAGGCACAGAGGTGAGTGAGGGACTCATTAAGGTCAGAGAATAAAACAAAGCGGCCCAATTAGTATTGGCTGATGTACCTTTCTTGCTAGGGTTGGTTAGTGATCAAAGATAATGATTAATTTCTTTGGTCCATTTCTGTCCTTTGCTTCCTACTATAAAAAACTGTCGATGAGTGGGTATGCACCCTGTGGATTTAAAATAGATCTGGCTGATTCTTTTTCATATATAAAAGTTTAGATTTGTGATTCTTCTAAGATTACCTTTGAAATAATAAAATAATTGGCCTTTTCTTTGTAATTCAAATTGCAGCTTGCCAGCTGAACATGAATATATGTGGGTTCTTGGTACAGCTTGTTTTTCAGCTGTAGTATGTAAAATGTTCAATCATGTAAAGGATATTTAAAAGATGCTGCTTTTAACTTGTATTCATTGTAGTCATTTGCTTGAAAAATAGAAGTAGCCACATTGTATTTTTATATTGCTTGAAAGACTTTGCTGGGGTATATACGCTGTAATGGAAAAAAAATTATGTTACTTAAAAGGAAAACATCAAAAATGAGAGAAGAAAACTACCAGGCAAAAAGTAGAGGAAGAATACAGAAGGATAATAAAGAAAAAGTCAGAAGAAAACAAACAAACAAACAAAATTCCAGGTGTGTGATTGAACATCAGCATGGATAAGGACTGTATCCTCTGAGATAGGAATGGATTTTGGAGGTAGGGTATAGATAAGTTGTAGCTATAGTAATCTTTAAGAGCCTGTAGAATATCCCAAGAGGCTAATAACAGGCAGGATATACAGCTCTTAGTTTTGTTCCTACCTAGACTCACAAAGAAAATTTCACTATTTTCTACCTTTGTGGCCTTCAACCATATGCCCTTTGCTTTATTTCTTCAATTATAAAATGATGGTGGTGAACAAAATGTCCTATATAACTGAAAAAGAAACACTCATTAAAGTACGATGTATGATATGGATGCCAAACAGTTCTCTTTTGAGAAGAATTGATGCTAAGGGGCATTCTTGGGATATCTTCAAAGAAATTTCCCCCTCTAGATGCATAAAAAGGGACAAGGATGCACATAATCATCACTTTTGTTCCTATTGCTATGTTTTCCTATTGTCTTAACCCATATAAACTAAATATAATTGGATCAAAGACTCTAAAAAGGACACGTGACATCAGAACTGAAATGAAGGCCTACAGACGTTCTGGGTGAGCTTGATGCCATCTTTCTTGAGATTTAACTAAACTAGATACAACGGTTAGATGATGTTACATTGTCTATAGGCAACTTGGAAAGCCATTTTTCAAAGCACTCGGTTTTTTCTCATCTACCTTTATGGGGGTAGGTGTGGTAGCAAGTAAAAGAGGCCATATAGTAGGCACTTGACCTTTAAGTAGTAACTAATTTCTTGCTGTAAATACACAGAAGCTTGTATGCAAATATTATACAATTTCTCTAATGGCTTTGCCTCATAACTGCTGTAGAATTCCTCACAAATCTCCCAATTTCTTTCACAACAGCAGATATACAATTTGCTATTCCTGCAAAAAAAAAAAAAATTCTATCAGCAGGATGTGAGCTACCTGAGAAGGGACAATACAGTCTTTCTAATTTGTTCAGTTTGGTAGATATTTAACCAAGACTTCCTTTGGTCTATGTTCTCTACTTTCAGATCAATACTATGTAACATGCAGTTGATGTATGTACCCAGTACCATTGAAGCTCCTACTGCCATGCCTTTCCTTCCATGTGGATTATGTCCTATCAAACTATGAGCCAGAATTATTCCTTTCTCCATCGTTTCTGTCAAATATTTGGTCACAGCAATGATAAAGGTAATAGAAATATATATTCTGTGCTGTTGTCAATTAGAAGTATATAAGCTATTTACTTTTATAGGGGCTTACAGTTAAGAGATTGTCTGTCTTTTCTTTAAAAGACTTGAACATGGTCTTTTGAATAATGTTTTCATGTATTAAGATTTGAGGACTATGTGGTGAGATGTTTCATATTTAATAAAAACCAGTCTGAAATATCATTCCAGGAGGATCAGAGAGTGGTGATTTACACCTTCAATCCCAGCACAGGGAATATTCAGGAGTGGTGACCTATGCCCTTAATCCCAGAAGATCGAGTTTGAGGCCAGTTTAGTTTACAGAGGGAGTTCCAGGCTCCAGGCCGGCAGTGGTGGTGCCACGCCTTTAATCCTATAACTCCAGAGACAGAAATCTTTCTGTGTTTCTATGAGTTAAAGGCCTTTAATCTTAACCTGGATGTGGAACAACTGGGTGAAGAGGGTATTTAAGGCAGGCATAGAAAGACGGAGCAGGCAGTAGAAGCCTCGAGGAGGGAGGTTGAGGAAGCTGGAAGATAGCTGGGTGAGATTTGACTGTGGTGTTTCCTCTCTTTGATATCTCAGCCTTTCCCAGAGATCTGGCTCTGAGTTTCCTTTAACACAGCCAGAATTTGCACAACAGGACTGAAGCATTTTGCACTGTGAGATAGCCCAGAGCCTACAGGAGTCAGAGGTAACATATCATGGTTTTGAGCACATTTTCAACCACATGGACTCCAGCTGGTAGTGCTCTTTTGAAAGGTTGTGAATCATTTTGCAGTTTGGGCCTAACTGGACAAAGTGGATCTTGTGGGAGTTGTACTGAGGTTTATAGCTTATATGGCCTTATTCACTTTCTATGCTCAGCCTACTTTTCCCCCATTTTTAAGACAAGTTTCTCTATGTAACAGTCCTGGATGAACTAGCTCTGTCAGCCAGGCTGGCCTGGAATTCAGAGATCTGCCTGCTTCTGCCTGAGTGCACTACCACTACCTGGCTTTGGTCTACTCTTGATCTATGAAGATGTGAGAAAGCAAGTAGATAACCATTATCTCCAGCCTTATGGAGATGTTGCTCTGTCTTCCAGGTTGTAATGGAACGTGTGTGTGTGTGTGTGTGTGTGTGTGTGTGTGTGTGTAGCAAGCAAATTGTAAGCCAAAGAAAACTCTTCCTCCCTTAGTCTTTGTAAATTATGTGATCACAGCAACAAGAGAAGTAACTAATCCAGCACCAATTCCACAAAACAAATCACTTTCTGTGGAAGTGATAAGGACCTCCTAAGTTTTGAAATAGGAACTTAATTCCTAGTATTTACCTTGTGAGATTGTTCTAGGGACTGATTGCAATTATGCACAAAAAGTACATACCTACAACATACATTTTTAAACTTCTTACTGTGCGTGGATATAGCTTAGTTACTTAGCATGCCCAAGGTTCCATCCTCTGTATGAAAAAAGTATTCTTTGCCAACATGATCACTAGGTGTAAGGTTTAGTAAGCAAATACAAAGACTGCTAGTCATGCGCAGTTGACACTGAAGTAGGGGCATGTGAGAAACAAAAATGAAATAAATAATATGACTGATAGCAGTCAGTGCTATTGCCACAAATTAGTCAAAATAGGCGAATGGCGAATGGCAGAAACAGAGGTTTCTCTATGGAAAAGAAGGAAGTATGGAAAGAATTCTGCTGGCTTATAGCATTACATCACAAGGAAGTAAAAAGCAGAGGGAGGGAGTCCAGACAGGAGGACACTGTAAGAACAGGTCTGTGTGAGAAAAGGTGAGGATCTGGAGGACAGGAAGACTGGTTTACCTCAGACCTCTCAGTATATGCCTTTGGGAATGTTCTATGGATTTCTGCAGTCTATATGAGTCACCCCACTTAATTTTTAGTTCTTTTTTCTTTTATAATATTTCAAAAGATTTGTGGGCCAGAAAGATAGCTCAGCAATTAAGCACACCTGTTGGTCTTGCAGAGGACTTGAATTTGGTTCCTGGTACTGACACGGTGGCTCACAACTACTTGTAGATCCTGCTCCATGAAAATTGACTTCCTGTTTTGACCTCTGTAGAAACCACCACATACGTACACAGCCCTATACACACGTGCATAAATAAAACATTTAAAAAATACTTTTAAACTTTGTGTTCTTTTTCTGTACACCTTTTCCCTGCCAAGTTACCCCCCTTTGCTCCCTTTGACCTTCATATGATGCTGATTCTTCTTTGTTTGTTTAGTGAAACACTAAACATTTCTCAAGCGTCCAGCAGATATCACTCATATCAGCATGAAATGCCCCCTATATCATCCAGTAATTTTTTTGACATGAAGCCTTAGTATGTTTGTTCTCATGGTCTCAAAATCCTGAACTTAAGTGGTGCTCCTGCCTCAGCCTCTAAAGTAGGTAGTCACCATGCCCAGCAATTTAATAATAAAAATATCCTTGCCACAAATTGTGTGTGGACAATCATATACTTACCATCTTTTTATTATCCTCCCATTTCTTCCTTATAAGTTCTCTGAAATACATACTATCATTATCCTTATTAAATATTGGGTATTTATGTGGTAACATGTTCCATGTTTGAATATGCACCGACTTACAAAGAAAAGAATTTTTCTCATAGTTTGAGGAATAGACTGTTGAAGATTAGTATGTGGCAGATGCAGTGCTTGGTAAAAGCCTACTTCTTGGTTCAGTGACAGCCACCTTCTTGCTGTGTCCTTACATGGTACAGAAAAGAGGAGAAGAAACCTCTCTCCTACCTTATATTCTAAAGACACTAAACCTATTTGAGAGGAGTGAATATTCCATGTCGCAATAAGCCACCAGAGCCAGCTCTCTGAAATCTCTCTCACTAGGAATTGGGCTTACCATCTGAATTTAGGGTACATGAACATTAAGTCTAATAACATATTGTGTTAAGCGTGTTATATGAATTAACTTACTTAATTTTCACAGCAACCACAATGTAAATAGCACTGTTATTCCAATTATTCAAATGAAGAAAGTAAAGCTTTACTTAGACAAATTAAATTAACATATTTTAAATTACAGGGTAGTTAGTGACAAATGTGAGGTAGAAGTCTGAGATCATTTGTTCCTGTGTTACAACATAATCAGACAAGTAAAAGGAGGCCTGAAGACCGAGAATCAGGTGAGTCTGCATATCTGATGGATGAGCATGTCTACCTATTGCTACCTTTTAAACTAAAGATAAAATTATTTCAATTGCTTAGGTGATTTATTTGTAAGATGATTACCACATAAGATTTAAGGGGACTGAAATTTGAAATACATTCTCCAACTACTTCTCAATCTTTATCATCCACCTAAACACATATTTTAAAACTCACAATTCTATAAATTATAACTTGACTCTCTGTCATAACAAAGGATTTTTAAAAATTATTTTAGAGTCCCTTTTGTGTTGTATTATTCAAGACAACTTTACAGTATTTGAAACATTGTAACTATTTCTCAATTTGCTTTATTGATTTACTATTATAAAGTAAACTCTTCATCCTATATATTTCATTTTCTTATTGTCCCTTATGTCAAGTTGCTTAACATTTTAATATTTTCAGTTTTTACTATTAAAAGTAAAAATGCATTTGTGATTACAGGTTTGTTTTTCTTTAACTAAAATCTGTCTTTGAAATAGAATTCCCGGAGAGGAATTGAAGTGTCAAAGGGAATGAACAAAGTTTATGGACATTATTAAAATACCTTCCCGAAGAAATGGCGCTTTTTGAGTTGCAGCTGTGTTGGAGGAAACTCATCATAAGTAAGACTTTCAGTTGCCATTTTTCTTTATGCTCTTGATTGTTATTATCTTCTTACTTCTTTTCTTTCTATTAAATATATTCTAAAAATCGCCACAAGTCATGTAAAGAAAAAAAAATACCAGTGAGGAATGGATTATAAAATTTCTTTCAGATATATTTATGTCATGAGTCTCATGTCCTTTTCAGGTCCACTTTTCTGTAATGGGATGACAGGTGGAAATGTGGTCAATTAAGTCAGAGCTGCAGTGGGAATGTTAAGGAATGATTCAGGGAACATCATTCAGCACTGAAGGACCCACCGAGTGGCATATGTTTTTAGGAAACCAAAAGGTAGAATTTCAGTTTGTGTATGGACTAAGAAAGATCATCAGCTGCAACGAATCCATCATTGTCAATAACTTACTATCTATGTCCCTGTCTTAGGTTGGTTTTCTATTCCCGTGAAGAGGCACCATGACAAAGACAGCTTATAAAAGAGTGAGTCCATCAGCATCATGGTGGGGAGTATGGCAGAAGGCAGGTGCTGAAACAGTAGCTGAGGGCTTACATCTGATTCATAAGACCAAGGTAGACAGAGACAGAGACTGAGCCTGGTATGGGTTTTTGAGACTTCAAAGTTTATCCCTAGTATCACAACTCCTTCAAAAAGTTCACACTCCATATTCTGTCCCAAAACAGTTCCACTAGCTTGGGGACCAACCATTCAAGTATGGGAAACTATAGTGATCATTCTCATTCAAATCACCACATTCCCACACAAAATTTATTTTGCATTCAAAATAATTAGATCCAGGAAGAATTACAACAAAGAAGGAATGGCTAGTATAACATGAAGTTTCTAGCCCAGATTAGCCCCACAGTCCAGACCTGCCTGCAGCTGCTTTTCCCCCCAAAATGACTCAGACGATACATTAATTAAATGCTGTTGGGCCTATGGCTCTGGAATATTGCTAGCTAGCTCTTTCATCTTCATTCAACCTATTTCCATTAGTCTGTCCTGCCACATAGCCCATGGTTTACCTATTTTGTTACATGTTCCTTCTTGGGCAACTGGAGCACTTCTCTCTCTGTCTCTGCCCTCCTTCCTCCACCTATGCTCCATTTCCCCACCTACTTCTGTAGTGCCTGCCATAGGCCAAAAATGTTCCTTTATTTGACAGCCCACAGGAAGACATTCACATATCACTTCCCCTTTTCTGTCTAATCAAAAAGGCAAGTTTCAATTTTAATGTAGTAAAATAACATATAAGAAAACAACTATCAAGCAGGAATTACAGTTACAATATCCAGTCTATTTGTATTTAACAAAATTAAAGAAAGTATTCTATCATCTACTTTATGCTTGTGAGTCTAAAGTTGCATATATAATATACCTTTTAAAATAACTAAGGAAAACTATACTTGTAACTATCTTTTCTTCAACTACATCAAAGACCACAGAAGGAAAATAATATTTACTCAAGTAAACAGGAAGTGCAAACAACTTCCAAAATCTAGAAATGACAGAGATGACACCTATCTGCCTGGACAGTCATGTAAAGTTCCTTTATAAAGTTGAACCATCCATCTTCAGCCTACAGGCCCAGAGTCTCTTTTCATTTCAGTGATGTAGGAAATCTGAAGGACTGCTCTGCCCATTCTGACACAGTTTATCAGTCACTTCCCTTTGTGTCCTGAAGAATGTCTGGCAGTTTTCTCTGCAGTTCAAGAATGTGAATGACCATCTTGGCTTGTTCCACCGAAGTTCAAAGGTCACATTCCTATGGAACCTGCATGTCCAGTTTATGCAGCATACTGTCAAGCAGTCAATACAAGAACAGTTTCTTGTCCAGTGGCTAACTGTTGCCACAAACAAACTAAACTCCACATGAAGATTCTTTGATGCTCATTCTCTTGAAGTATATTTGTGCTGCCAGGAGCAGGCCCATTTCATACAAGAAAGTCTAAGTTCTTAAAATATTTTAAATGCCATATTCTCTAGGTCTTTGAAGTATTTGAAGATTACCTATCTAATTGAAATATATCTTTGTATACCTAAAAATCTAACTAACATTACTGTAAGTTTGGTTATCATAGATGACTATTAGTTTGCATTTCTTAATTATACATTACAATTTTAAATGAGTTACATAAACATCATACCTTAAGTGTAGAAAAATATATATAGCATAACAAAATTGACCTTAAATTTGTATCAATAAACCAAAATCCATACCAATGTAAAATATCTTGATTAACAACTGATTTTTTGAAATAAAGTAAATTCAATAATATATCTTTTAAAAATTATTCATGTACCATATTTCCCTTTTTCCTTAGAAAGAGACTGACTATGAATATCAACCATTTATAATGAAAACAAATGTTTATAAACAATATTTTGGGAATTTGGGTATAGCTTTCTATTACTACTTCCTGCTGATTAAGAGGTGCTGGCAATCTTATGAGGGTCCTGATGCTGGATCATCTTAGCCTCAAAGGTGATGTGGCCATCCTTTATCATCAGAGAATTTTCAGTTGGTCTTGGTTGATGAAACCATAAGAGTCCAGAAGCAATACACAGATTCTCATCTTCATATCCAGTCTTTTGTGGAAACAAAAGCAGAACCTCTTTTCCAAAATAATATATCCTTAGACACAAATTTCAAAGTCAAGATACCTTTAAAATATATATTCTATTTTAACTTATCAGCCTTTGAAATCAATTGTCTTTCTGCAGTAAGCTCATTAACAGTTAAAAAATTAAAAGAATGCACAATAATAACCATAATCCAGACTCTGTGTCTATTTTCCATCTTTATGTAGCTTTTTATATTTTTATTACTCTATTTCTATTTTTCAGGGACTTTCTCTACCCTCTTTCTTTTTTCTCAGAAACCTATGCACATTTTACATACATCATTTAGAGCTTTTCTCCATCTGAATCTGTTTTATTGTGCATCCTTATTTTCCAATCAGAAGAGCTTTTAAAATGCTAGACTGTGAAACATTCTTTGGCTTCTGACTCTGCCCTGGTCGGTGGCTTTTCAACATGGTGGAGGAGCCAGAGCCACTCTGTTCTACAACCCATTTCAAAGATACAACTCAGAAGTCACTTTTGGCTTTGTTTCTATGCTCTAGAACCTGTTTTTTTTTTCCATTTTATTATTTTTTTTATAAAAATTGTCTTTTATATCCATGTATCCCCCTGCTCCCCCTCCCTTCCCTCCTCCCAATCCCTTCTAGTCAGTTTTCAGCCTCCCCCTCCCCATTTACTTCTCCCCTCCCCAAAAAGGGCAAGAAGTCCCAAGGTGGGTCAGCTCTCTGGCTTTATGTGGGTGTTTGGCCCACACTGGGATGCCATCTGAAACATGAAGTTTCTAGCCTGGATTAGCCCCGCAGTCTGGACACCCCCCCCCCCCCGTAGCCGCTTTCGCCCCCCCAAAATAATTCAGATGCTTATATTAATTACATGCTGTTTGGCCTATTGCTCTGGCATATGGCTAGCTAGTTCTCTATCTTAACTCAACCCATTTCCATTAATCTGTCTTGCCCTGTGGCCCATTGCTCACCTGTGTTCCTTACATGTTGATTCCTGGGCAACTGAATGGTGTCTCAGTCTTACTCTGAGTCCCTTCTTCTACCTATGCTCCGATATCCCTGCTTACTTTGACAGTGCCCACCATAGGCCAAAACAGTTCCTTTTCTTCACAGCATACAGAAAGACATTCCCACATCAGGCTAGCTTGATGTTCCTAGGGAAATTGGAGAGACTGAATAAGCATATGCAGAAAACACATTCCTTGTATCCACAATTGGCTTAAATGTTTCCCCCAAGCTTATCTATTTTTATGTGTGTGTCAACTCTAATCTTTACTGGGCTATGGGCATAGCAATATATAATTAGAGCTATTGTATTGCTATGTTCATTTAACAGAGTAATAGTAATGTTTTCCCTGATGGTCCATGATCTATCTAGTCTTAGGTTCTTGACTGCTTTAGTAGGTAAGGGTTCCATCTCATGGGATGGCCCTTAAATCCAATCAAAAAAATAGTTTGTTACTACCCTAATATTGTGTTGTTAATGCATCAGTATATCGTGGAAACTACTTACTATTATAGATTGCATGTTTCATAGCTGGGGAATACTGATGACTGCATTTCTCCTCTAGTAACATTTATAGTACCTTCTAGCACCATGAATGCTAGTCAGTGGGGGTGAGAACTTCTCCCATCTTTTGAGAAGCGACTTATCCATTCTACATCTGACTCAACGCCCATGTTCCCTCTTTTCACATATAAGCACTCCACAGGAGATGTCACTTAATGTAGGGAATTTATTAAAGTTGAGTGTCCAAAACAATTGACATCAAAATCAAAATCCAACCCAGCAAATAAGTAATTCAGAAAATGAGCAACAATTTTCTTATTTTTATTTGTTATTATTTCATATATGATGTTTGGACCACTGTTTCCCCTTTTCCCTCTCCTCTTACTCCCTCCCCCCAACCACATCTCTCTCTCCTATATGTACTCTTCTTCCTTTTCCATTCAGAAAGGAGTAGGCCTCCCAGGGATATCAATAAAACTCGGCATAACATGTTACAATAAGACTAAGCACAAACTCTCATATGAAGGATGGATGAGGCAAAGCATCCAAAAAGCAGGCAAAAGAGTCAGAGAGAGCCCCTGCTCTCACTGTTAGGAGTCTCCCAAGAGCATCAAGCTACATAACTGTAACACATATGCAGAGGACCTATATCAGAGGCACACAGACTCCACGATTGTCAAGTCCATCTTTGTGTGCCACTATAAGCCCTGCTTAGTTGATTTTGTGGGTTTTCTTGTATTGTCCTTGACCCCTCTGGCTCCTACAATTTCCCCCCTCTCCCCCGCTTTTCCAAAAGATTCCTTAAGAAAATGAGCAACAATTTTCATTCAACTAATCAGGGTTCATGATTGAAATACCTGAAATACCTGCTCCCCCCATTGAAATCAGTCAAGGACCCCCCAGCCCCTACTCTTTCTTTTTCTTTTATTGAAAATAGATTGTTTTTCCTCACGTAATATATCTTGATTAGTTTTCTCTCCCTCTACTCCACCTAGTTCATCTACACCTCCCCACTCATTCAGATTTACTTCCTTTCTGTCGCTCATTAAAAAGAAAAAAAAAACAGGCTTTAAAAATGAAATATAGATTAAAATAAAATCTAACACACTAGAGCAGAATGCCATTAGGAGGTTGTTTTGTTGTTGTTTTTGTTTTTTTGCAATTTTACTTAGAGAGTATTTGGTTTTAGCCAAGGTACCTGTGCTATCTCGTCTCAGATTCTTGGTCAGTCATGAAGTGTTGGATATTTTCCTAGACTGGGCCTTAAGTCAAATCAGAAATTGATTGGTAACTTCCACAGGCTTTGTGCCACCACTGTACTAGAATTGGACCAAACAGATAGACAACAGGGAAAGAACCCAAGAAAAGATACACACTCAGGAATCCAATAAACACAATAAACTGGAAGCCATAATACATATTCAAAGGACCCATAGGGTAAAAAAGGAGAGGAAATTATATATAAATAAAAGTTGAAAAATTTATTAGATAAAATTTTTTTAAAAAAAATTTAAAAGAACGAACACAGACACTATCAGACAAGGAAAACCCAATGGTCCTGTTGAGTTAGTTTTCTGTTGGCAATCTACTGCTGGGCATGAAGTCTACCTATAAGAGTAGTTCGTTTCCTGAGTGAGACTCCCTGGATAAAAAACACTTCTTTTGCAAGTGGTTATCAATTGGAAATAGCTTGTATAGTAGATATGGGGGAATGTGTTCACTTTTCCTTTCAGCTCTTGGAGCTCAACTGATGAAGACCCATGCATGCACTGTGCATGCTGCCTCAGTCTCTGAGAATTGCTTTGCTCATGTTGATTCAGAGGGCCTTGTTTTTTTGGTGTGCTCCATCCCCTCAGGCTCTTACACTCTTTGTGCCTCCTCTTCAGTGGGGTTCCCTGAACACTGAGGTGAAGGATTTGATGTAGACATCCACTTTATGGCTGAGTGTTCCAAAGTTTCTCTCACTCTTTGCATCATGTCTGTCTTGGGTCTTTGTATTGGTTCCCATCTGCTATAGGAAGAGACATCTTTGATGATGACCAAGTAAGGTACTGATCTACAAGTAGAGCAGAATGTCATCAGGAGTCTTTTTTATTTTTTGCAATTTTATTTAGACAGTAGTATTTAGTTTCAGCCAAGATACTTAGTGTCAGGTTCTTGGTCATCCAAGTAGTGTTGAGTGTGGGTCCTATCTTCTACAGTGGGTCTTAAGTCAAATCAAAAGTTGGTTGGTATCACTGCACTAGCATAATTTCCAGAAAAGATACCATTGTAGATAAAGAGTTTATGGCCTGATTAGTGTTTATATTTCTCCTTTGGCAGCCTGCAAAGAACCTTTCTGTAACCAAAGATATTAGCATGTGGGAATAAATGCTCTTTGTAGGCAGCTTGATTTTTCCATGTTTAATAAATTGTATATGTGTGATCTTCAGCAAAGAGACATTGCTTGCAGTTTCTGGAGAAGAACTGTCTTGACAACAGCCTGGGTTGTTTTGAGGGGATTTCTGTGGGGCTCCTTTGGTCAAGAACTCAATTATATGTAACCCAATCCGAGGACTAGAAGCTTCATTTGATGACAAGAGATGGCCAGTTGGGGCTCTATCTCCTACAATGTTAGGCAATTACATTTTGATCAACTTCCATACTACCCCTCAAATGCCCTTAATTTCAGTAGTCTCTCCTTGTATTCCCTCCCTCATCCTGCTTTTCCCTCACTCTCTTCACTTGATCCCCAATCCAGTCTTTCCCCCCAATCCATCCATAACTATATATTCTATTTTCCTTTCCTCAGGAAGATATATCTGTCCCCATCTAGTCCCTTACTCTTTATGTGTCCTCTGTATTTCTATGAATGGTAGCTTGGTTATTATTGACTTAAAAGGTACAATTCACATAGTGAGTACATATCATATTTGTCTTTCTTGGTCTGAGTTACCTTACCCAGGATGACTTTTTTTTCTAGTTTTATCCATTTACCTATGATTTGCATTATTTATTTTTTAAATGGTTGAGTAATATTCCATTGTGTAAATGTATTACATTTTCTTTATCAACTCTTTTGTTGAGGGATATCAAGGTTGTTTCCAATTTCTGGCTCTGATGAATAGAGCAGCAATGAACATGGTTGAGCAAGTGTCTCTAAGTTAGAATGAAGTAATCTTTGAGTATATGCCCAAAAGTGGAATAGCTGGATATTGAGGTAGTTTGATTATCATCTTCTAGAGGAACCACCACACTAATTTCCATAGTTGTTGTACAAGTTTTCAGTCACACTAGCAATGGATGAGTGTTCTACTTATTTCATATCTTTGACAGTATGAGCTGTCACTTGTTTTATTGGTCTTGGCAACTCAGATGGGTATAAGATGAAATCTCAAAAAAGTTTTGGTTTATATTTCCTCCATGGCTAAGAATGTTGAATATTTCTTTGAGTGTTTCTCAGCCATTTGAGTTACCTCTATTGAGAATTCTATGTTTAGATCTGTAATTCTTTACTCCCCCCCTTTGGTTTTTAAAGATAGGGTTTCTCTGTATAGTCCTGGCTGTCCTAGAACTCACTCTATAGACCAGGCTGGCCTCAAACTCACAGAGATTCACCTGCTTTTGCCTTCCAAGGACCAGGATGAAAGGTATGCACCCCCCATCTTCCTTATTTTTAATTGGGATATTTGTTTTCTTAATAACTAGTGTTTATGTTTATATATATTTGGGGGTGGCATTAGCACTCTATGGTATATGTAGTTAGTAAGAATATTTTCCCAGTTTGTAAGCTGCCGCTTAGTCTGAATAATGGTGTCCTTTGCCATACTGCTTTTTGTTTGCTTCTATTTTATTGATTTTGGCCCTGAATTTGATTATTTCTTGCCATTTATTCATTTGGGGCATAATTTCTTCTTTTTGTACTAGAGCTTCAGGTATGCTGTTAAGTTGCTACTATAAGATCTTTTCAAGTTTTTTTAATGTTGGCATATTGTGCTGTGAATTTGCCTCTGAACTACTTCATGTGTCCCATGGGTTTGAATATGTTATGTATTCATTTTAATTATAAAATGTCTTAATTTCTCCCTTGACCCATTTCCCATTCAGTGGAGAGTTGTTCAGTTTCCATGAGTTTGTATGCTTTTTGTTGTTTCTGTTGTTGATGACAAGTTTTAATCCAGGATGGTCAGATAAAATTCAGGGTGTCATTTCAAGTTTTTCTATCTGTTGAGACTTGCTTTGTGTCTGAATAAGTGGTCATTTTTGGAGGAAGTTTCATGAAGTCCTGAGAAGAAGGCATATTGTTTTGTGTTTGGTTGAAATGTCCTATAAATACCTGTTAGGTCCATTTGATTTATAACATTAATTAGTTCCAGCATTTCTCCATTTATTTTTTTATCTGGATGATCTGTGTATTGTTGTGAATTAAGTTTTGAAAGTATTTCACTATTAGTGTGTAAGGGTCAAAATGTGATTTAAGCTATAGTAGTGATTTTCTTCTGTGAAATTCATTGCCCTTTATTTTGGTGCAGAGATATTAGGAACTGCAATGTCCTCTTGGATTTTTTCTTTGCATATGTAGTATTCTCCTGTATCTCTTCTGATTAATTTTAGTTTGAAGTCAGTTTTGTCAGATATTAAAATGACTACACCAGCATTATTCTTATGTCCATTTGCTTGCAGTATCATTTCCCATTTTATACCCTAAGGTGATATCTATTCTTGATAATGTGTGTTTCTTGAATACAGCAGCAGGAAGGATCCTGTTTTCACATCCATTCTGTTAATCTGCCTTTTTAAGGGATTAAGACCATTGATGTTGAGAGATCTATCAACTCCTGTTATTTTCTTGTTGATGCTGGTGTGTGTGTGTGTGTGTGTGTGTGTGTGTGTGTGTGTGTGCGCGCGTGCACGCGTGCATGTGTGGTGTGAGGTATTTTTGGATGGTGGTGTAGTTAACCTCTTCAGGTTTGAATTTTCCTTCTGGCATGTTTTTGTAGGCCTGGATTTGTAGATAGAAATTGCTTAAATTTGGTTCAATCATGAAGTGTCTTATTTTCCATATCTACTGTGATAGAAAGTCTTGCTATGTTTAGTAGTATTGGTTGGAATCTGTGGTCTTTTAGAGTCTGTAACACATCTGTCTAGACCCTTCTGACTTTTGGAATATCTACTGATATTGTTATTCTAATAGATCTGCCTTTACATGTTATTTGTTCTTTTCCCTTGCAGCTTTTAATATTCTTTCTTTGTTCTGTATGTTTAATATTTTGATTCTTATGTGCTGAGGGGTTTTATTTTCTGGCTCAGTTTATTTGGTGCTCTGTAAGCTTCTTGGACCTTTATAGGCATCTCCTTCTTTAGGCTAGGTAAATTTTCTTCTATGGCTTTATTAAAAACATTTTCTGTGCCTTTGACCTGTGTTTCCTCTTCTATTTCTATTATTCTTAGATTTGATCTTTTCATGATATCCCAGATTTTCTGGATGTCCTTTGCCAGAGGATTTTTATATTTAACATTTTTCTCTGATTCAAGTATTTATTTCTTCTATCATGTCTTCAATGTCTGAGATTCTAATCTTCCACATTTGTATTCATTACTGAGGTTTGCCTTTTAGGTTTCTGTTGGAGTTCTTAAAATTTTCCTTTCTAGATTTCTCTCAGTTTGGATTTTCTTTATTGAGTCTGTTTCTACTTTCTGGCCTTGACTATTTCGTTATTTTTCTTCCACTGTTTGTGTTTTCATAGATTTATTTTATGGATTTATTCACTTTATCTTTAAGGACCTTAATCAGATTCATAAATAGCATTTTTTTAGGTCCTTGTCCTGTGCTTCAGCTATGTTGCAGTTCTCAGGGCCTGCTGTGGTAGGGTTGCTGGGCTCTACTGGAGACACATTGTCCTGGCTGTTATTGATTGTGTTTTGTGTTTCTGTCTAGGCGTCTGGGATTGGAAAGATTGTAATTATAGGTCTTGTCTTTGTTGGGTGGGTCTTTTGTTCCTTGGTTTCTGGTGTCCTCTCTGGTTCTTAGGAGAGTGTGGTAGCTGTGTGTTGCCTGGTAGGAAATTCTCCTGGGATCACAATTAAGTATGGCCCTGGAGGTTCCTTGTAAAATTTGTTCCTAGGTATTAGCAGCTGACACTTAGAAATGGGAATTGTCTAGACGGGGGTCCTCATGAAGGAGGAAAGCAGGATGTTCCCTCGGGTCTGCTTAGTCCCCTAGGAATGGTGGCACTGAGTGAGAAGAAGCCCCCACAGGTAGAGGCTACAGAGCTGGGGATGTTACTAGGTGACTGGATATGGAAAAGAGGTGGGATCTGAAGCTGGCCAACTTGTTTCTTTGGCAGGACTGACTAGAGGGTTTCCAGAGAGGGCCTACTGGAGCTGGGGGTTGGAATAACAGGATGAGTGAAGAGGAAGTTTAGAGTAGAAGATCTGTGTGATCCACTGGAGATGGGGACAGAGAGGAGAGGCAAGTTGCAGCAAGCGCTCTGCTACAGCGCTGGAGGCAAGCCTGGGGGATTGGATTTGGAGGAATGGAGGGAAAGGTGAAGCTCTGCAGTTACCCTGCCTGCTTCTTTGGCAGGAGTGCCTTGTGGTTTCCCAGGTCATGCCCTCTTGATTTGGGGGCTGGGATAAAGAAATAAGTGGGGAGGGAGTTTAGAAGGCAAGATCTGTGGGATCCACTGGATATGGAGGCAGTGGGAAAGGGAGGATGCCACAGGTGGTCTGCTGCTATTTGGCAGGTGTGTGTGTGTGTGTGGGGGGGTGTATGTGTGTGTGTAAGACTGGGGGATTGGATTTAGAGCAATGAAGGGGGGAGGTGAATGTAGTGAGATTTAGGTGTCAGCTGTTAAGGTCCGAAGATGTTTATCTAGGGTTTCAGGCTCCTGAAGGGGGAGTGGCCAACCCTATTGATAAGGGGCTGCTGGGACCTTGGGAAGGCCATTTCCTGGTTCCTGACTGCTAGAGAGACCAGTTTGGCATCCATTGTCTACTGCTTGGATAATCTAGTCTCTTGGGCGCTAATATAAGCTGTTACCTGTATCGTGAGTGTTGGTTTATATTTTAATAAATATTAATCTTAGATTGGTACATTTTAAGAAAAAACTCTGCCTACAGGTGAAGATCTGCAGTTAGCTTACCTTGTTCCCTGGCCAGACAGCTCCAGAAGCTTATCTTGAATCAGTTCTACAAGTTGGGTACAATTAAACCAATTTTACAGATGAAGAATCTGAAGGCCAATACTGGTAGGCAAATGGAGTGATGATAATTAATGTGATCATTAGCATGGGTTCTGGAGCCTGGGTTGAAAATCTGGTTTCCCCAGTTAATAGTTATGTGACCTTTGGCAAGTATTTTAACTTCTCTGCCCTTCAATCTGTCCCACTGGCAAAAGAAAATGATAGGAAAAACTTACCTTGTAAGGGTGCCTCAAGAATTTAAGGATGCAATCTATTCGATGTTCTTTGAGCAGTGACTGGTGCACAGTGAGTATGTAAGAGGAAAGCTTGGATCCCAGTACCAATGTGCTGGCCTCTAAATATCACCTCTCTCCATTACCTCAAATGGCCCTCTGCAAACTAGCATATGCTATTACCACACCCTGTTTAGCCACACAAAGTATTTGCTTGTTCTGTTTCTCATATTGAGCTATGAGTTCTGGCAATGACAAGATTTAAGAAAATTAGCCCTTAGCCAGCTCTTGGCTGTAGGAAGAGCACTTCTTGTATTTCTGTATCTATAATTCTTGATCACTGGTTTACTGGCAGTGCTAGAACTGAAACCCAGGCCTTTACAATGCTATGAATGTGCTCTATCACAGAGTTATACCACTGTATGGCTGTAGGGCATGATCATTTTCCAGACAGCAAGCCAATATCCTAAGCTCTGTGTCATATTATGACCTTCCAGAGCCGTGTTACATTTTTTCACCTCTATTTTTCTCTCATTTTTTTTCAAAGGCTGGAAATTTTAAGCTCCCTGCTTTAGGTAAAATGTAATGGGAAAGTGACATTTAGGTAAGAAGATGCTATTGTTTAATAATCATAAGAATTAACATTTATCACTTAATATTCTAGGCATTATTCTCAGTGTTTCATATCCATCTCTGTTTTTAATCTTTATAACCTCCTCTAACTGAGGTACTAGTCCCATTTGTTAGAGGAGAAATTAGGTACAGTTGTTAAGAAACTAGCCAATGGGCATCAATCTAGTGACTGCAAGATTCCAGGGTTTCATTCCAGGGCCCTAAAGCCTACATACAATAATGCTGTGCTATCTCCATTAATAGGAATGGTGTAATTAATAGCCAGAGGCTAATATTCGTATCCAGCAAAACCATGACACATAGAAAGCATTTATTACATAATTGTGGAATGTTGGATGAACTGTTCACTATGTCTACTTACCAGGCAATTCAGTAACAATTATGCATTTAACTATGTAAATTAATGTCTTTTTATTAATTTGTCTAAATATCCAATTAAACTATTTTCCTGGACTTGGGCCTCACTGTGGCTCCATATAATTTAATCATCTGCTAAAAATGCACAACAGAGACATTCATTCATCCTTTATTGCTTGAGAACATTTTCTAGAGGACAAATCACTCTACTCTGTCTAGAAATACAGACATAAATAGACATAGGAACTAATAGTGTAGTGGAAAAGACCGCGCACACACACACACACACACACACACACACACACACACACACACACACACACAAACACACACACAAACACCAGATGCTGTAGGCTGAAGCAGGGTTGTTGGTAGAGATTGGAACATGAGAGATGACAAAAGAATAAATACGTGCATAGTATTTTGACTTCCCAGCATGCCTTTTTATGGTAAAAATCGTCTCATCCCATCTAGATGGGTACATTACCTAGTTATGGTCAGTTCAAGGGTTCTGTTTCTCTAGCCTGTAGTAGGAGGTTTCTGGCCCGGACTTTCGAGCCTAGCCTCAAGGTTTAGGCCCACAGACCCACTGACCTGCAGAGACACACAGATGCTTACAATAGTTTTAGGCTGATCGTCGTAAGGCCCAGGCATATAACTTGCTAACTCTTTACCCTTAAACTAACCTATGACTCTTATCATGTTCAGCCATTGGGCTTGGTACCTTTTCTCAGAGCAGCATAGTTGTCCTCTGCATCTCTCTGGCATTCTACTCTGTTCTGCCTGTTCCTAGAGTCTTCTTAGTCTGGTAGCCCCGCCCACACTTCCTGTCTGCCTTTGGCCAATCAGCGCTTTTTATTAAACCAATGGGTAGGACAGTTATTTACAATGGAACAACATAATCCCCCTATACTACCCATTGTATTTTGTTCTACCAATAACTCATTTCTGGAAATTTCACTTGGACTATTTGATAGGTCTATGTTTCCACAGGGTTTTCTAAGTGGTAAAATACAAATCTAAAGTTTTTGGTTCTCAGTATCTTGGCAATCAAGTTGAGAGAGAACCTGCCTGAAGAGTGAATCAACAGAGGAAACCAGAGCCAAGAGATGAAAAACTGATCACTAACGACATCATTTGGGTACCTAGGTCCAACTATGCTGAAGTTAGCCCTGGAGAGGCAGAGGCAGGAGTATCGCTGAATTTGAGGCCAGCTTGGTCTATCCAGCCAGCTCCAGGACATCCAGGGCTATTACACAAATAAACCTTGTCTCCAAAAATAAAACCACCACCACCAATTGGCAAAAGTTGCTTAAGCAAAGGAAGGGTACTTTGAGGAGAGGGAGGAGACGAGATAGCAGGTGGGGAGGATCTGGGAAGAGTTGGAGAGGAGAAAATAGAATCAAAATATAGTATATGATTAAAAATTGAAAAGACATACAACTAGGACATGTCTAGTATAGGGGAATGGGGAGTACTGTAGTCAATTTTTTGTAGTCAGATGGTAAATTAACAGTCAGTGGGGGTAATGACAAAGCTACATAACTATGTTAGAGAATCTGGAATGCTATGTTACTAATATGACAGTGGATTGGGGGTATGGCTTAGTGGTGGGATACACACACAACATGTAAATATCTCAGGTTCAATATGCAGTACCATACAAGCACCAAAAAGTTAAACTCCAAAGTATTAAACTGCAGAACTCATTTTCTAAAGATTATAGCAACTATTTCTTACATCCCTTATCTACAACCCAGCTGAATGTTTATATCATCTTATAGTTATTAGTTCCATAGTACCATAGATCAGTAAATAGAATCAATTGAGACAGCTCTATAAGTAGAAATTTAGTCTGTTTCAATATTTCAATGTCTGTTTTGGATTCTGGGTCACTAGAGGGGCTTCTTTGAGGTGTCCTTTCCATGCCATCTCTAGATAGGACAGTCTTCATCTATTCCATGACTAAAAATATATCAACATGCTATCCACACATTTTCTTCTCCTACTAGTAAAAATGTGTTTGGTGTTACAGGACCAGTGACATGTATTCAATGATGATTGAACAACAAGTATTCCCAGATCCTATGTTAGATATTGGGTAGCTTACCTTCCCCATTCAAGGGAGATGTAGCCCAGGGGAGAGGACACATACAATGAAATATGAGCAGGATCACAATGAAGAATTAGAAATGGAGCAATGGAAACCTCAAGAATAGCTGGTGGTTGCTTTAGGATCTCAACGACAGTTTCTTTTATGAACTCGGTTCTGACTTAAGTTCTGTCCCCAGTATCATTAATAAAAAGGCCTAGAAGCACATGAAAACAAGTTGGTTTTAGGGGGACTGCCCAAGTGCTCATAATTTGGTGTTTCTATAAAGCCTAATGTGGGAGGAGGAGATTGGCAAAGAACTGAAGATGTCATGAGGGATAAAGGCTAGATATACAGGAAGGATCCATAAAAAGAGACTTAGTCAAAGGATTCTTTCAGTAAGCATCAGAGAGCCATTTCACAGGAAAATGACATATTTTGTGCTTGGTTGTGCTTTATAAGGAGCAACTCTGCTACAAAATGGAGAATGGAATCAGAAGCAGTTCAGAAGCACGGAAGGCATCAGCAAACACAGAAAGGTGTGAGATGGTGCAGAAGTAACAGTATGGATGGAGTAGAGAATCAATTTAGGACTAGAAATGATTGTGTCTGATGTTTTTTTGGATCTTGTTGAGGTTTCTGAAGTTTATTGTAGCTCAATGAAAGGAAACATACTAGAAGTATCCTATATACTTGAACATCGTGAAACTGTTCCTAGATTCCTGACAATTATTTGAGGATTCAATAACATTTTTCTTTAGTAACTTGAGCTGTCAGGTCCTTAGAAAATGACTAGGAATCCTTGGACTATAAAATAAATCTCATGTGTGGCTTTATTTGTGCATCTGCACAGGCTGAATAGTATGCATGCACACACCTAGTCATGTGATCATATCCCTAAAGGAAACATTTAGGAATAAAGAATCCTTTCCAGAACCCACCTAATTATTCCTAGACACAACAACTGGTTATTCTCTCCTTGTTGGTCTGGGTCATCATGAATTTCAGTAAAGGGGACATTTTTTTCTTTTCAAGTCAATATTTTCATAAGTAGATTAATTTCTACTTAGCATAAAAGTAACTACAAAGAGTATTTCTACATCTATTTGGCAGATAAAGGCATGTGAAACAAATACTTGTGCTTTCCACCCTTTCCCAAAATATCTGCCTAAAATTTACATCACCAATGTCTAATTTCCCACTTCTTTATTACTATTTTAATTTATATATTTATTTTGAAGTAGGATCACATTATGTTGTTCAGGCTAGTCTCAAGCTCATGGGCTCACATGATCCTCTGCCTTTCAAGTAGCCAAGACTAGAGTCATTTATCATTGTACCAGGCTTTTCATAATGCTTGGTAAATATGCATGAATCTGTATGTATGTGGGGTGGTGTGTGTATGTGTGTGTGTAGGAACATGGTAGCAGTAAATGCCCCTGACCACCAAGCAATCTTTCAGGCCTCATATATATTCCTCATATATATGTCTTTTTTCTGTCAGCTATGTACTTTTCCAGAGTGTCACCACAGTGGGAACTTAATTTTCAATGCTCAATGAATTGCTCTACCTTTGTAACCTCTGTAGGAAGGAAAAATGATGGAAATGTTGTGAAAAAAAATGTGCTGACTTTTTGGTGCACATACATGTGTGATTTTTTTTTTTTTTTTTTGCCGTTTATATCCTTTTATGTCTGGAGGAATCAACAGGAAAAAAAAAAGTTAATGTGCATTCAAATTTTATTTTATTAATGACCAAGTAATGACTTCCTGAGGACAGCATTTGAAAAGCAGAAGAGAATGGTGAACACACAGCACCAGATCAGAGGTGGCCTCTGAGCTGAGCATCAAGAAGAGCTCATCTTATAGCCAACAGATCAGATCTGAACAGTTCATATAGTCTTCACATCCTTGGTATGAGGAAGGAGTTAGGCACTGGCTAAAACTGCTCTAGAGCAAAGGTGACATTCATCATGTGTCAGCTGAACCAGGACCTAGTGCCTGAATTCCCCAGGTTCAAATTGACAGCTTCCCGTTGAGATGATACTACTATGCTCAGAACATACACAAATCAACACACACACACACACACACACACACACACACACACACACACACAGAGTCGGGGCACAGAGACAGGGACAGAAAGACCAGAGTGCTCAGCTTAAAAGGAAAGGGTCTGAATCTATACTTTTGAACTCAATACCAAGCAATTGTTCTTGAGAATTTTGATAATAATTTTCTCAATGTGTGAAAGAATGTCATCATCAAAAAGGCATATTTAAGCAATAGAAGTATGCTTGATAAAGTTATTCAAAGAAACATAAAGTCCATATTTCTCTAGCAGTTATGTTCTTACAATGATTTATTTAACTAAAGTGATGTCTAGGCTATAGCATTTTGTATACTAATGTTAAATTAGCTTTAATTTAGAAGTAACAAATCTCAGTCATAAATCTTTCTCTAGCCTTAGGCAAAATTCCCTGGGAATTAGATAAACACTCTTTAGTAGGATAGCCTACTTAGAGATGTCCTTTGCTATGCTTTGCCATTTCTCATTGCCTTATATTCTGAGCTAGTAAATAATTGAAGACAAGTAGTTTGCTGTTTTCATAACCTGTATATGAATAATACTTGCAACACCAGACTATTTTCTTTTCTTTCCACAGACAATTATCATCGCTCTAGATCTCCCGCTCTCTCTCTGAGAAACATCTAGAAGAGTCAGAGTAAGGTACATGAAGAAAGAGAAAAAGGGTCCTAGAATCCAAGTACAGTAAATACCATACACAAGACTTCTGGTTCTAGTCCCAGAAACCCCCCCCCCCCCAATTTTCAGAACACCTTTTGATTTTACTTTTGATAAAATTTGTTTTGCTAAAAAAAAAAAAAAAAAAAGTTGTCTGTGTCCCTATTTGACTAAGAGACAAGTGACCTAGAAATAGTCTTTGGCCCCCAACACTAGAAATTTTGAGGTAATATTGGAGAGATAACTACCAAGGAAAACTCTCCCTTGGGTTTCATCTGTCAAATGGTACCCATAATTCTGGCTGACTTTGTTTGTCCCAAGGATCTGACAAAACTCACCAAGTACTGTGTCCACAGAACAAAACAAAACAAAAGTTAGCTTTCTCTAATGTAAAAATTTGCTTATGAAAAATGTTTTCATTCTTGTTCTGTCCTTTCAACACACATGCCTAACTCAATCACTTTAGAGCAACATGGAGGTCGGGCTACCCATAGTTCCTGTTATATAGACAGAGGAACATAAGCAACTAGAGGTGCATTTGGAAACAGACACACATAGATGCTCAGAAGAAAAATATGGATCATCATGCAGAAGAAAGATACCTAGAATGTATAGATATGGGTTGGGTGGATACATTTGGGGAGAGTGGTAAATGCCAAATTCTCTGCCTTCTACTCCAAAGTTAAGAACCAATTGACAAACACAAACAAAAGATTTAAAAAAAAAATAGCTGTTAATAATTGTTATGGAAAATAGGAAGAAGGTTGTCATTATTGGTTTTTGATGGTCCTGTTTAGTTATATGCATGTATAAATGCCTCATCACATGAAAATAGAATGAGAGTGAAATGGCGGACACTGATTTCCCCCTTCTCCTGAAAAAGAGAAAAATACAATATCTAGATGATTAAGAATATTATCTCAAGAAGCTTCTCCAACTTCTTTGCTTATCTTCCCCCCCCCCCCTTAACTTTATCCTTAAGTGTCACCTAGTGCTCTATCACCAAGGCCACCTCCAGCTTTATATGTAGGTTTTTTCTTTTACTTTTGCATTTGTAGTTTTTTAATTTATTTATTTACTTATTTTACATCCTGGCCACATTTCCCCCTGCCTCTTCTCCTTTCCGTTTTGAAGTAGAAGTGCATAGGTCACTGTAGCCTCTTGAAAGGTCCTTAGTTCAGAAGGAGACTAGAGACTAGTACTGTAATGAGGTCAATTGTATTCAAACATTATTTTATAATAGGAAGTTCTAAAAGAGCTCACATGGCCACAATTTTCTTCTTCTTTCCCCAAAGATAAATTGGTGAATAAATTATTTCACATCTGCATACAATGTATTTTGAACATTTCATTCCCACCCACCCCTGACTACTCAGGAATCTATTCCCAACTCAATTTTTTATGCCTTCTTTAGGTCCCATTAGGTGCAGTTTGTGGTATCCATGTGGGTGTGGTGTGGGGCCATCCACTAGAGTACAGTCAGCCTGCCAGAGACACACCCTTAAAGAAAACCAAATCTCCCTCCCAAGCAGCCATCACTAACTAATAGCTCCTGAGTTAGGGGAAGGGGCTAGATTCCCCTTTCACCCTTCATGCTGAAATGTTGTCAGGCTTGATCCTATACAGGTCTTGTTCAGGTAAAAGGGGTGGCAACACTTATCCTGGCTTCTTCTAGCTGTTCCCTTTAATCCTTTGTCCTCCTTACCTTTCAAATACTAGCATAGTACTTTAAATATGTTATTACTTTTAATATTGTATGTGTATGTGAGTGCAGATGCCCATGATGTTCATAGGGGTTGGATCTCCCTGGAGGTGGAGTTACAGGTGGTTATAAGCTGCCAGATATGGGTACTGGGAAACAAACTTGGATCTTCTGCAAGAGTTTTAAGCATTCTTAGCACTGAGCTATGTCTTCAACACCTAGCATAATATTTTAAATTATTAGTAAGATATAGGATTCTACATAAATCCCCCTTTTCTTCTCACTTTAATTTCTCTGGATGAGATTATCTATTCCAATAGCTTTAATTACAAGCCAAACCAGTCACCACTCTTCTGCTCACAATCAGTTTTTTGTTTCTGCCTGTTTATTAGAGTTTTCACTATTTTGTACACAGGCAATTTAACATAGAGTAAAGTTATCTGTGTTATGGTTCCAGTGTGTGTGCAAGAATATATCTGACAACTGTTTTCTATCGCTGTATTCTTATTTGATTAATTTTTTAGTTATAGAATTGTATAGAAGAGAAATGGGTGATGTTACATTGCTAACTAATGGTATAGCCAGCTTAGAGCTCAGTTCTAATGTCAGGCATGGTAGTACATACTTTTACTTCCAGCACTGGAAAACTGTGAACTCAAGCCAGCCTTCTACTATACAGTAAGAGTTTATATATATATATATATATATATATATATATATATATATATATGTAAAATGTAAAAATGAAAGAGCAGTATTGTTTTCCCAGCAAAGCAGAAAGATGTCTCCATTTATATGTATAAGATGTCTGCTATTTCTGTGTTGTTTCTGCAAAGAATAAGGTAATTCTTCTCCTTTAGTGTTGAAAAGGAGATGAAGAACCCAACAGCACTATGGAATATGGCTTAGAAGGAAAATAGTTTGGTTCAAGGCTAGCTCAGAGCCTTGTTTCATATTAAGGTCAAAAGGATTTTTTACTTTTTTTCTTTTCCAAAGTGTTTTCATATGTATTATTTCTTCTTAGTCTCTCAGTAGGGCTTAGAGGCAGGAAAGTCAGAACTTATTAGCAAAAGTTTACAGATGAAGAAAAGAAGACTGCACAGGCTTGGCTCAGTGATGTGTTCAAGGCCACCTCTCTAATTAGTGACAAGGCCAGGGCTCAGAAGCATGTCTCCTGTTTACAAATACCTTTAAGTCTTACACACAAAATCCTAGTAGTCCTTGGGTAGTGATCATACATCCTGAAAACTGAACTTTACAGATTTCTAAATGCTAACATTGGGATCTGCTGAGCTGAACTAAGTTAATTTGATGGCAAGAGTGATTTTTCTAGCATTCTTAAAAGGCCCTGGGTTCAATTCCCAGCACATGTGCATATAGACACATATTGACAAGTTTTTTTTCAGTTCCTAGCATCAAAAACATTAATATTAAAGGAGGGATAAAGGAATATTTCTAAAGGTAGAACACTTGCCTGTCATGAACAAGGACCCAAGTTCTATCCTTAGCGCTAAACATTTTTTAAAAAGAGATTAAATGAGGTGGTATTTTTTGATTTCTAGTAACATGACCAAAATATTTTTCTTAGGTCTGTCTAAATGTTTGAACATGGCTTCTTATTTGGATCATCTCTAAGAACATAAAGCAAATTATAAACATCTAAATGAATATTGTGTGTAATTTCCTTGGTATGCTGGAGCATAGGGCAGACAGAAGGATGTTTAAAAAGGCAGAGAATGGCCATCTGAATTGTAGAAAGTGTTCCAATGGAAGGAAGGGACCAGATAGTAATAAATTGCATAGGAAATGGGAAAAGACACTCAAAAGTAAGACAAAGTAAGAATGTCCTGTTGATTCAGCATTAACTTGTCAACACTTTCCCTGTTAGTGTGAAACCCTTTAGAAAGTGACTTCCCACTTGTGCTTGCAGAGAAAACACCCCCTGAGAGGGGAGATAAACTGTCTTAGGTCAAGGCTGATATATCAGCATCAGATGAAGTACCACATTCATCTCTGAGGACTGTTACTTTTAGCTGTTGGGCCTATTCTAAAGGCCGGAGAAATGAGCTCTACCAAGAACAGATGATTGGATATGTTTCAGGCCCTGTGTAAAAGCTGATTCTTCCAAAAGGCGCATCAGTAATTGGCCAGCTTATCAATGGATGCTCTTTCTTATATGCTTGTTTTCTGCTTGCAGATCCTTGGTTTGGTCATCTCTGTGGGGCAAGTGCAAGGCAGTGCCAGGAGTCCTGGGTGACTGGAACAATCACAGTACTCCCATAGACATCAGTCGGAAGCTAGTGTGTAATTGAGCAGGAACAGGGACATCCTCAATGTTCCTTTATTAAACTACGCTTCTAGGCAATGTTCCATAATGACTCCACACAACTAGTGTGTACATGGAGCAGCCTACACACACAACCCCACTCTATTCACTGGTACGGAGTGTACTTTAGTTTCTACCCCTGTAGGCAAGGTCCACAGATAAGCAGCCTTATAAGCTCCTCTCTCCCAACCCTGGACCTGGGTCTCAGGACCTTCTGAAGAAAAAGGCATTCTAGAAAGTCATGAAGGCAGGCGCTAATAATCAGAAAAGTGCACTCAGCCACGAGGGCCATGCACACTGACTTTCACCTCGGTTTGCTTGGACTGAAGGAGGGGCGGGGAGCTCCTCAGTAAAGAAGAGGACCAAAGAGGGGGCCTACTTGAATGAAACAATGTAACAATTGATATGAGGCCTCGCCTTGCTCCCACTCCTCAGCGATCCTATAGGCGAGGTCCCAGTGACTGTCCCTCCCCATTGCTCCGTTTTCTTGTCCATTAAGCACCATCCCTCCGCCTCTCTTTCCTTCTTTTCTTTTTTCCCCCTTCTCCTTCCCCCCTCCCCCTCTCTCCAGCTCCGTGTCATTTCCTCCTAGGGCTCACTAGCTGCCTGAGCGTCTCCAGCCGGGAGAGTAGGCGGAGCAGGGCGGCGCGGCGCAGGAGAACGAAGGACGATGGTGGCTGGGCTGCTGGGGGCGGAGGCTCCGTAGCCCCCGCGGAAAAGGAGCCCAGCAGCGCCTGGCCAGCCGAGCCGAGGATGGAGAACCGGCCGGGGTCCTTCCAGTACGTCCCGGTGCAGCTGCAAGGGGGGGCGCCCTGGGGCTTCACCCTGAAGGGGGGCTTGGAGCACTGCGAGCCTCTCACGGTGTCGAAGGTAAGGAGCGGTGGCTCGCTCCTCAAGGCGTCCAACTTTGAATGGGCTAGCGGGTGCGCAGACTGCGCGGGTGCGGGCCTCAGTCCCACTTTGCGACTTGGCCAGCCGGAGCCCGAGGGGCTGCAGCCTCACCGAGGGGGTCCCGCCGCTGGAGCAGGCAGGAGCCAAGTGTGGCCGGAGGATGGGACCCGAGCCACCCGGCCCTGCCGGAGCTTTGCGCGCAGTCAACACTCGTGGGGCACTGGGGCAGACTCGCTCCCCCCACGACGAGGAGGCCACTCACCTCGGTGTGGGCTGCAGGAAATGGCGGCTGCTGGGGGTTCTCCTTGCCTCAGAGGCCCCTGCGCCCCGCGGGACAGCGAGGGGCTTTGGGCTGGGGCAGCTGGGCTGACGCTAGCTCTCTCCGCTCTCCCCGGGGCTGTCCTGCCCGAGGCAGGTTGCTGGGCTCGGGTCTGGCGCAGAGCTGGGGGATGAGGCATTGCTGTCTTTTCACAACCTCTAGTCCCCCAACCGGACGCACACACTCTCTCGTTCAGCTCCGGGGCGTTGCTGCTGCTGCCGGTTTCCCTTGGCCTTTCCCTCCCTCCCGAGGACTGCCCCGCGCCGGCGAGATTTCTCGCACGCTGAGAAATGTGGAGGGAACTTTTGTGCCATGGAGCACAGCTGTGCTGAAGCGGCCACTAGGGTTGGTTTGATTTAGGAGCCTGTGATCAGCTGGAACCAAGTTGTAGCTAGAGGCCAGGGGAGAGAAACACTCCCTGGAACCTCCAAACCCAGGCGTCTGGAGTGGGAGTGAGGGTGGTGGAGGATGGGAGCGATTGGGGCTGTTAACTCTGTTACTGGAAGAGTGACTCCTAAGACAGCTCACCTTGAAGCACTGGATCGCCAGGTGGAGGGACTTCCTGAACTTTAGCCCATTTTTGTTGTTCAGTTTTTCTTACACACTAAGCTCTCTAGCTCTTCCAAACCACTCAAACTGCAGTTGAAATTGTGGATGGCGGTTTTGGCGGGAGGTAGAAAGATGTAGCTTTTTTTAAGGAAACAAATATAGCTGTAGGGATTCCCTTTTTTTCACATTGATTAACATAGCAATTGGGCTCTGGGAATTGCTGCCCCTTCCCCCATAACTCATGTTGCTTTCTCCATGTATTGGAATGGCTCACTAGCTGACTTGTGTGTGTTCCTCAGGTGTTGGGGAAACGCTAAAGTGTTGGTCATGTGTGAACCAGTCAGCTCTGGCTGTCTGAGGTGTAGTGAGACAACATTTCGGGGGTATTGGCAGGGACCTCGAGAGGATTTTTAGCCTTTCCAAACCATGAGATCTTCCTCTTACATCTTTCTTCTTAAACAAAACTGCTACCAAGCAGCCCCATTGGAGAGGGATATTGTAACCAAATTTCTTGTGATCAAACTCCTATCTTTCCAAGGTCACGATAGGATATGCAGCCCTCAGCAATCTGGTAGTTCCTTTCTTTTCCTCCTTGGGCCGCCCACAGAATTTCCAGTCAGCCTAGACAACCTGCCCTGGAGAGGTCATTTTTCAACTTTGTCCAGGCCGACCCAACCTGCCAGGCACCTCTGAGAGTGCTTGTTCCAGTGGTCCTGAGCTATTTTGTGAGCCTATGGGAGTATGGCAAGGGGGTGTTGCTAAGTACGGGGCAGCCAGCAATTTGTGGTCTGGCTTGAAGATTATTTGAGGATAGATGAGGGTTTTCTTGGCCACACTGTTAAGGAAGTGCCTCGTATGTGGAGAGGCAGGGTGCCTTTTAATGATTCCCTTTTTGTTGAATGTATACTTGGCCCCTATTATATGAAGGTTCATTTTCACATGCATGGCTATGCAGGAGGCAAAATCAGTTGACTTGTTCCTTCCAAACAGCTTGGCTCCTTAGCATAAAAGTCAGGTATAAATGGGGATGCCAGGATGTTACACAAAGGGGGTATTTTTTTCAATATAAAGATTGCCTTTTTTTCTTAGCAAGATATGTTTTATTAATCCCACCTTCATTTTTCTACTTTGGTGCATTTCTTTTTTATTTCATGGATCCCCTTTTCCCTACTTTAGTGCATTTCTTTTTATGTTCCAGAATAATAAAGCTTTCTCCCCACAAATCTGCACCCACTGGTGGGTTTTGGGGTAGAAATCGAATTAAATTGGTAAATGAAAAAAATCTGGATTTTTTGTCCCGTAATCCTGGGAATCCCACTTTCCTTTCCTGGGCCTGGGCATCCCCAGGTCTAAAATGAATTTGAAATGAGCAGTCTTTAAATGACACTATGGTGGTTTGGTAGTGAACCCACTGTCATAGCACTGACCCTTTTTTCAGCAGAACTGTTATATAGAGAGTTAGGAAGATGGATGTTTCATGTGCATCTGATGCTACTGTGTATAGTGGGCTTCTCATCCATTACTTCATCAGCCTATCACAGCCACACTGGGAGACACTCCCAGAAGGTTACAGAGCATCTGGTAGAAAAACTGACTCTGTCGTGCATTCAGTGGCATGATGCAGTGAATCAGTAGTGGGCTCTACACATATCTATCTTCTGGCCTAGGGAATATCTTGATTCTTTTGGTAGTACTACAGTTTGTGAGAAACAATAACTAATAATGTGCAGGGATATATCTAGTCTTCTCAGCTTCTAACTCCAATTATGTTTTCCATTCCATGAAGTCTTCTGTGATGACTGTATTTTTGGTATACACTAGTGCATTCTGGGCTCAAGGGGGTAGGGAAAGACTGTTTTGGTAACCAAATAGAAGAGCCAAGAGCCACGATACAAAATGGCAGCAAACCTTTGATGCTCTGGAAATACAAAAGTAGTTCCAGGTTAGAATGATGTGTTGCACCTGCTTGGGAAAGGAAGAGACAGCAGGGAGATGGGAACATTTGAGAAAAGGTGATTTGCGGGAGGAAAAGGCATGGAATAGGAAAGCTTACTTCTCATTTGTTCTGAACAATCCTTTAGACCAGGAAATAATCAGGTTGGGAAAATCATCAGTGGAACTAGCTGTTATGGTTTCCCACATGTGAAGAAATCAGCTCCTTGATTTATGGAGACTTGCCTAGGTATCTGTTGATAATCAAGTGGCAAAAATTATACAGTAAGTTGATTATCACAAGTTTTAGGGGATATTTTAAGATTTTTCCCATATGCTATGGTAGTACCACTGAACGAAGATGACCATAAGGCCATAATGTTCTATGACCTTAATATTAATTTCTTTGGCTAGCTTCTCATACTAGACCAGGGAGGGTTTTGTTGAATGAAATGGGGTTTCTCTTCTAATTCAGTGGGTCTGTTTGAACTGTGTAGGGTTCTTGTCTACAGTATAGACAAGCTGCATTGGAAAATGATCATTTTAGGGGGAGGGATGAGTGAACTTCGCAAAGTGTGGCACCAATGAATCTGTATCATATAGGACCTCTTAGAGGCCTCAGAGACTGAAGCAGTATTCTTGTATGTGGGTATGGGGGCATGGAAGAGATGAAAGAAGGAAAAACTGCAGCCTACGGTTCCTGTGTTCAAGATCTTAAACATGTGCCTTGAAGTTAAACAAGCACACAGAAAGGAAAGGGAAGGCACCAGTGTTAGGATGCAGGGACAGGAGGGGAAAATGACAGGACAGAAGACCGTTCTTGCCTTATATCTTTGCTCTTTTTCTGGCCTGTGTTTTGGTAGGTGTCTCAGTGAGGCAAGCGGGAGCTGGTTACTGTTCTCTAACAGAGTAGGGTGGAGTGGGAGAAGAGCCTGCAGGAGAACACCTAAATAATGTACATGGATATCCCTCTGTCATTTTACTCCTGCTAGATCTAAGTCACTATTTACAGAGTGACAGTAGGCATACCTGCCTCTTCTTTATTATCATAGAGGATGTAAGAATGAATTTGATAAACAGTTTGGTATCCTTGACCTTGTTCAAAGGCAGGGCCTGCTCTTAAAGTTCTTTGTAAAACTCCACTGCCTCCCACTCTGCCCTTATTTCTAGACACTACAAACAGAGGGGATGGAAACTTTAAAAGAGGGCCCAAATGATCAGATTGAAGTTTTCTTGTGACTGCAGGTAAATTTGGTTGTGACTTTGAGCTCTCGTTGGATGCAGAGGTTTTATATGAGCAATGATATACCTTTCAGATCTTTTCAGTTGTGTTACAGGTAAGACCTAGCTTCACCCCCATCAAGGGCCTGGCAGTCCCAGAGGTATCATCATCACAGGGTATGGATTATAAGAGATGAATACAGCCTGATTAGTTATATGAATCTCTCCCTGATCTTTCCCACCAGAATTCACAAAGACTGTTTCAGTTTCCTGACTTCTTCAGAGGATACAGCATACTGGAGCATGGAATAGAATGTATCTAAGGATATAAAGGAAGGCAGAACAAGAAGGTTGTATAGAATGTCTTGTAAAGCTTGGCTTACCCTTTTCATATGTAGGCTTTTAGGTCTTGTTATATGTTACTTGCATGCATAGGATTTAAGGTCTGTCATATATACCCAGTACCCTGTTGATAAGTACAAGTTTGTTCCCTGAAGGAAAAGGAGCTATGCCTGACACAGTGTTTTCTCTCGCCAGAAACCCCAAAGACAATAACTCCAGCTGGAAGACACTTGAGCATTGGTCTTTAAAGAGTTAAAATGTTTTCTCCTTGCATTTCCCAGAACTACTCTCTGGAATTTCTTTAAAGAGAAAAAGAGACAGTTTCGGACAGAGACTACTAGTTAAGGGGCAATTATCATGAGAGGACACGATTGTGTTTATAGTTAGGCTTCTTCCAAGCAGAGGAAAATGTGCTGAGCCATCTGTGAGAAGTTAATGAAGAGCAGTAGAGATTACAGGAAGGCATTCTCTCAGTACCCACTGCCACCATGTGCCAAAGTGCATACTTAACTCCAGGATGCTAGACTGCTGCTGCTCTTTATGGGAACCTAGGGACAGAATCTCTGATTATGTTCTCCACTGGTCCTAGGGAGCATGTGCATATGTAAGCCAGCCCATTTCACTGCTGTCAGGTCTCATCTGTGGGAAGTTTCCCTCCTATGTTGAACTGCAAACATTTCTTCTTGCCTATCGTCTAAGTTCTGCAAGCTTGGACCACAAAGAACAATGGTGTTTCCTCTGATTTGGAAACATCCTTGAGAGAATGAAAAAAACAAAATTCACATGCTTCCTCAACAAATTCTTATGGGGTCTGAAATTGAGCCTCCCTTCTGTACTTTCAAGAATAAGATTTATGTACTTTCTCAACTCCTATGGGATCTGAGGTTATTCCTCCCACTATAGAGTCACTCTCCTTTGTCCTTTATATTCTCTCTCTCTCTCCCTCTCTCCCTCTCTCCCTCTCCCCCCTCTCCCCCCCCTCCCCCCCCAGTGTCTCCCTCCCTCCCTCCTCCCCTCCCTCCCTCCCTCCCTTCCTCCGTCCCTCCCTCCTTCCCTCCCTCCCTCCTTCTCTGGTACTCAAGATCAAACCTAGGATATTGTGCATGGTAGACAAGCAAGTGCTCTACCACTGAGCTACATCCCTACTTCTTGAGGCTTTCTTAAGTTACGGAGCCTACAACAGAATATGGTAACTGGAGAGAGTTATCAAAATTGAGACTTGAATTGCATACAAGGCCTTTCCCATAGTAAGCATACATTCTATCATTGTGCTATATCTACAAATCATTCTTTTTAAAAACATGGCTGAGAAGGCCTGGAGAGATGACTCAGCAGTTAGGAGGGCTTGCTGTTCTTATAGAAGACCTTGATTTGATTTCCATTATCCACAGGGCAGCTCAAACCTCTTGAAAGTTCCCAGGGATCAACCTTATTCTGACTTGCACAGGCTCCTCTATGCACATGCACTCATGTGTATGCTCATACATACTCATAAAATACGTATTATTAAAAGAAGTTATAACTGAAGATGGCTAGATTTATCTGGTGGCCAAGTCACAAGAAGGCTCTATGTCCATGTCTATTAGTTGATGGAAGTACTGTGCTTTTGGTAATCCATACTTGGTCAAGGTCTTTACATAAGTATGGAGGAAAGTCATATGGTGAGTTGTGTGTGTGTGTGTGTGTGAATATATGTAGTATGTGTGTTTGCAAGTGTATGTGCTTGAGTTTGTGGGAAGGTCAGAGACATTTTTCCTCTGTTGCTTTCTACTATATTTTTTGAGACAGGGTCTCTGAGCCTAGAGCTCGTTCATTGTCTGGATTGCTTGGCCTTTGAGCCTCTGGGATCTGCCTATTCTAGAACTTGTTCCAGTGCCAGGGTTATACATTTATATCACCCCACCTGGCTTCTGTGTGGGTGCTAGGGATCTGAACATGGCTCCTCGTGCTGACACAACAAACACTTTACCCATGAGCCATCTCCCTAGCCACATATAAGGCATTCTTGAGTGACAATTTTATCTCCTACAATTAATGTGGAATATTCCCTGCTCTTAGTCAAGAGCAGCCATGAGAAAGACACTCCGTGGGAGAGGAGACAGAAGGCATAGGACTTGCCCTCATTGAGCATATATATCTAAACAAAAATATTAAATTACAGAGGAGAAAGCGGCATTTAATAAATGCTGTCAAAATCAAAATTCAGATTTTTTTTATCTCCCTGAACTTCCCTCCTAGGAGAAGGAGACGTAATTATCTCCAAAGTTGAAAATACCAACCATATGTGACATATAAGCAGTCTCCAATATAGTCTTTATGTAGAGGTTCAGAGATGGAAGTCTCCATGTCTCATCAGATATAGTACTGTTGACACTGATTGCAATTCTGGGGTTCTGTGATCTTTTGCTTCAATTTGGAATAGCCACAGAAGTCACTCCTGCTGGAGGGCTTCATTCACAGGCTTTTAAAAATCTATCTCCCCACATTTTACCATTTTTCTTCTGATCTGGTAAATACCTTTTTTTTTTTTTTGTACTCCTAAAGCATAGACTGGGAAAAGGATTGGAGGAGCAGGGCATAATCCTCATTATTGGAGCACAGTGGGTCTAAGGGAAAGAGACTTGAAGTCTAGAAGTCTAGAAAAACATGTCCACAGTGACTCTTGACAATTACTTGTACTTAGACTCATTCAGAAGAATTCTAGAGAGACTTGTTTAATCCAAAGTTTATGATCAATGAAATTATTCAACATAACCATACTGTATAATATTTGTCTACAAAAAATGGTATTCAGAGCTCCATGTTGCTTACTTACACAGGTATTCTTGGAAAACTTCTCTAAGCTATAGAAAAGCACTCTAGATAGTTCTACTGCATAGATCTGGGTGACTTTGGGATTTCTGTTGCCATTAGTACCAAATATACTCATACCGTCACTACTGGGACCAGATGTGTGTTATATTTCCCTGAAAACTGAACTCCAGAGTTACCCGAGAGTTATCTTCCAACTGTTTTATGCTGGGCATGTTGATAATGAGGTAACTTTCACTTCCATCTATAAAGCCAAATATTTTGTTTCCTGCTGTTCCCTAAAATAGTTATTTCTGACAAACTTTAGTTAAGTCATTGATGAGTGAATTGAAATACCATGTCTCTTAGCTAAAGATTATGTTCTAAGGACAAAGATGAAGTCAAATTTGTGTCTTCATGTCCCTTAGTCACCTTCAGTGTAAATAGGCAAGTGGAAAGCTAGTCATGTTTTGCAAGCGATGATCTGTTTCTCCCATACACCATAGTGACATGTTTATTTGGGCAGAGCCATCCTTCTGAGGCACTGCAGTGGTAAGGATCAAGATGACTTGAGCTCTCACTGTTGTTTAAAGCTTACATTTTGGACTCTCTCATTGAAGTGCCATTGGCTTTGTTCATTGACTGCCCTGCCCTCTATCCAAAACCCATTTCTCCCCTTTAGTTACAGTGAACTCTTCTAACTTTGCTGTAGCAGCCTTGTCTGGCTGGGCTCCCATGTGCTTCTGGTAGGAGATGAGAGAAGACAGTTGAGACTGGTAAGTCTGAAGTCATTTTATAAATTCTAGTAGAAACAGAGGGAAGATTTTTGCACACTTCATCTTTTCCTGTTTTATCTGAGTTAAGGACAAATCTTTTGTCACTTTCCATTAGTTATAGATGCTTAACAATTTTCGGAGTAATTTTGGCATGTCCCTCCACCTTTTTGTGCCATCCTATTTTTCGTAATAACCTTCATGGATGAAGCTTCTCATGTGAATGCCTGTGAGGAAGGGTTTGGGAGTCCTACTCTGCTTGTGGAAATGTGAAGGATGACTGACAACAGACAGCTCTTCTAGTCTACTGCTTTCCCCACACTACTGCTTCCTATTTTACACAAGTGGCTATTTCCTGGTGTGTTCTCAGAGATGGCATGGTCTGTTAACTTTCACTCAAGTCTTTTAATGTTACATCTCTAAGGAATGTGGGAGGTAGGATTCATTTGACAGGATCAAGGGTTAAGCCCATGGAAGAACAGACTCTTTGAGGTAGCTTCTGGCCTCATTCTAATGGCACCCAACAGATTTCTAGCTGTTTTGGTTTTCTCTTCCCATAAGCCCCTGGCAGGAGAGTTTTGAATGGTTCTCTTACATTGTCTCTCCCGTTCTATGAGGAACTGATTTTTCTTTTGAGAAGAGGGGGTTGGAGGTAGATGAAGTAGAACTAGAAGTAGATCTGGTTTGACTAGTTATTCAGGAAAAGGGTTAGATACTCATGGCTACAGCCTCATCTTTGCTTATGACATTATGACAAGCTAAAGCCTTGTCTTTGTTGGGCTGTCTTGCTGTTTTCCATTTCTTTTTCTTTGTGTTTAAATAAAAGTCTCCCCCAAAACTTCCACAGGCAAGTAGCTTTTAATGACATCTCTCTCTGATAGAATGTATGAGTGATGATGTTTTGACTACTTGGGGGTGAGTGTGTGTCAGAGATGACTCATATTATTTGGAGGAATTGACTGTGACTTCAGGGCTTTCTTAATTTAAATAGTTAATCAAATGAAGTCAAGATCATAGACTGAAAATGGATCAGGCAAGGATCCAGATACTTCCAGATATTTACAGAGTGTAGGGCCTGAAGTTTCGGCTATAGACCTCACACTAGAGCTGACAGAGGTAGAAAGAAAGACAAGACATGATTTCTGGCTCATGTCTAAATAGCTAGAGCTTTAAAGGGCTATGTTAAACCTTGCTAGGCTGTCCTAACAACTCTCAATTAAGACTTCAATCAGTCAATGAATCAATCAGTCTACCAGTCAACACAGGTTTGTTGAGCACTTTGCAGAGTGTCTATCTCTAAACTACAGAATTTAATAGATGACCACCATAGTAGACCTGATCTTTGGATTCTCAAAGAGATGACTGACAGTTTTTCTGGTTTATATATGTATTATTCCCTGGAAATACATATTTACTGTGTATCTAGAGCATGGAAAGCTTTAGGTGTTGAGGCCCTGTCATAAAATCTAACATTTGTTCATCAGTCAATCTTGGGAGCTTTGTGAGAAAAGTAATAATTGAAGCTGGACCTGAGGGGTACATGATACTTAGGTAGTCTTGGGAGGGAGAAGAAAGTTGGTGACTGTGCTAAAGACCAAGCAGAAGTTAACATATTTAAAACAAGCATGGGTATACTGCTAGTCATATAATGGCTTGCATCAGGAGAGACCTAAAGTGAAAAATAGATAGAAATGGACATTCTGAAACTGTGTGTCAATGTGCTGAGTTACATGTTGTCAAGTTACCAGAGGTTAGTGACTGCTGAAGAAAAGAAACAAGTGGTAGGAATCAGAAGTAATGTCTATATTTCAAATGAAGAAGATGGAGATTGGAAAGGGGAACGAGTTTATAGTTTACTTTCAGGTCTTTTGATACTGTTTATGGGTCCATCAAGTTAGGTAGCCTAGTAGGCAGGTGGAGACAAAGAGAAAGGAGTTTGTTTATATTTGTTTACTTAGGGGTCTAATCAGTTAAAATAACAGGTCATTCTGTTAGGAATACTATGGTCAACACACAATTTACTAATCTATTGACTGTTGTGTAAATTAGGTAATTGCCAGACAATCTTATGCCCCAAAGACATGGGAAACTGGCCTGCTTTGAGATTAATGGGCTTGCCTAGCTTTTGTCTTGTTATCTTCTGCAAACTGAAGGTGTTGCTAGCTGGAGTTCTTTTTATATAAATAGAACAGTCAAGGGATGAGAAAGTGGGGAAAATTCAAACTGAAAATAGAATAAACTGTCAAAATGCCAACCCTCAGATGGACATAATAGAATGGATTGAGGCTGCTAAAAACCATCAGTGTATCCTCCAAGTTGTTTAATGATTGTTTTCTGTATATGTAAAACAGAATGTGGTAGCTTGGTGAGGCAAACCTCAAACCACTGAAGTTTCAAGTTTCTGTCCCATTTTCATTGTTAGAAGTATGACATGGTATTGTTAATCTGTGAATATTATTGTTTATGTTTCCACAATAGTAGGGGCTCTTAAGTATGACCTCTAAAGATATTGTTAAATTCTATGTGTGATTTTATCATCTTAAGTGGTATCCTTACCATCACAAAATGGAGAGAAGGTAGGGATTCATTTCACAACCTCTTCTGCTGTCAATCATGCTAGAAAATAGTATTTATCATTGAAATTTTTACAGATTTGAAGTGGATAACTATAGCACTAATGTCCTTTATGGACATTTCCTTAACAGCATGCTTTGGCAAGATTCGATTTGTATGCCAGTTTGAGGACCGGTCTATCCCTTCTGCTTCTCATACTTCATGAATTGACTTCCTAGAGCATTACTGCTTTTGTGCAATGTCATCTGGTTTTCTGCATCTTAAGAAACTAAATTCATCACTTTGTAAAGATGCTCGTACTATGGAAATTGGTCTAAATCCACGTGTCATCTCTGTAGATGAACAACAGTGTTGGCTGGAAGGTTAATGGGCATGTAGGTTCTTTAATTTGCCTCTTCTCTCTAACCAGGTGAAATACGTTGTAATTTATATTTCAAATCCACTCAAATACCTAGCTGCTGGGGAGACTTTTTGAGGGAAAGATTGCTTGAGTGCTTGTCTTTTACAAGAGCTAGCTTGCTGACTGCTCTGCTGTGTGAGCTGGACGGTAACTCTCTTCCTCTGGATATGTAATTTTCATGTTTTCCTTATGTCCTCAGCTGGAGAAATGTGCAGGCCCCTTACACACTGGATCTGCTCAAGGAGGGCTTGGCTTTTAGTCCTTTTAGGCTACAATAGGGTTTGAGTTACAGACTCTCCCTTTCTACCACCTAATAAAAGCCAAAGGAATAAAGGACCAGAGAGAGTTAATTTCCACTGCTAAGACCTAGGTGAGGCATTTCTATCTCTCATTCCCTAGGTTGGAGCCCTAATTCAAAGCTGAAGTTTACTTTAAGCCTGTAAGTGATGGTGATCTGGAACAGGCCCTTGACAATCAAGTTTCACCCTGTACTGGCTTTTCTTTTCTGCTTTTCTTTTGCCTCTCTCTTTTCACTTCTCTCTCTCTCTCTCTCTCTCTCTCTCTCTCTCTCTCTCTCTCTCTCTCTCTCTCTCTCTCTCTCTCTCTCTCTCTCTCTCTCTGTTTTTCCTCCTGTTCTAGAATTGAACCTCTTTCTAGAGGAACAACTACAATAGTATAGTTGCCTCTTTGAATGGTTTTTCACCCTTTGATCATTGTCACTCAGCTGCCTGTGGAGTAGAGCCCAAATTACTTCTGCCGTTCTGTCTAAGTCTGGTTCCAGGTTTTCAGACAGATTGGTATATTCTTTGTTCTTAAACTCCTCACTGGGAAACTCTGCCCTTTGTCCTCTCCATCTTGACAACTCTTCCAGTGACCATGCAGAGGACACTGCAGTCCTCTGCTTCCTCACTCCTTTGCCTTTGTCTATTGGGTCTGAGCACTGCAAAGCACCAACTCTATGTCTCCAAGTCATCACCGCAGACTGTTCCTGGTGGAAATAACCAACTTCCCCCAGCAGCTGTGGTGCACCTCAGCAGCTGTGGTGCACCTCAAGTCCACATATTAGCTACCAGTGGAGGGGAGACATGAAAAGAATGGCCGTGAGGAAGCTGAAGACCCCTCCAGTGCAGCTTGAGATGTGAAGAGGGGTTGCTGGAGTGGAAGATCAGGGAATGGCTCAAGCTGCCTGGCTCAGGCTGGCATTGGGGAGTGATGAGTGTAGCATTTATCATCCTGTTGGGAAGTGTTGCTGTAACACAACAGCCATATTCCACCTGTTACTCTGTGTTTGGAGTGGGCACAATAATTTTTGTGCTTGATTTGAGTACTTCATTCCTTCAGCCAAAATGAGATGACTTTAAATTAGTGTGTGTGCGCACACACACATGAGTGTGTGTATGTGTGTGCACGTGTGTGTGTGTTTGTGTGTGTGTGTTTGTGTGTGTGTTTACTTTTGTTTAAACAAGCCCTAACGTGTTCTATTTTACTGGCCTTGGTTATGAGTCACTGTCTGGTATTTATACATAATGCCTGAAGTGTCTTCATTACTTGACCATGACATTCCTTTTCTCACTGTTTCACTCAAAGCTGAGAATACCAAGAAAGGAAAGAAGGAACTGACTCCCTCTCCCTTCAAATGAGGCTGAATGTCATTGGTGCTTGTCTGAATGACAAGGTTATCTTAGGGCAGTAGGGGGACAGGTTAAGAATCAGTGTTTAAATTCACAGCGACAGCACTGCAACAGTGAGTGCTTAGGTTGCTGCTGAGCAGTCTACTTCTGCCGAGTGTTTTACAGGCACGAACTTTCAGAGCTGGATTGTCAAGGGACCCCAGGAAGTGTGCACTCTTATCAGAATCTCACGTAAGTAGGAAAGAAGTATAAATAGAGAATTCTTAACTAGGAAATGATTTGATATTTGCATATATTTGTGGGAGATTTGAATAATATTACCACACTCCATATTTCTAATTTTTCTTGGAAGCTTGTTTCTAAGGGTGTCAGAATGGTAAACCCCATCTTGGGGACACCTTAGTTATCAAAGGGACAGAACCTTCGATAGAAAGGACATTGCTGCTAGCATGGTCATTTAGAGGCCAGACAGCCAGTAAATCATTTGAGAAGGAATTAAAAGTTCAAAGGGCAGGAGAGAATTCTTTGGGTGACCTCATAGGTGCTTGAAAAATCAAAGGGCTAGCTGATGTGCTTTTATGTATTGAAGGCTGGTTTGAAAGGGCAAGGGAATGGAAATTCACAATAGGAAATTGGCATCACAGTTTTTATGTGCTTGGGAGCCTTAACTCTAGGATGGAGATGATCAAAGTTGCCATTAAACAAGTATTTTGTGTTCTTAAAAGTATGCATGGATGTTCATTATAATGTTATCATTGCCCTGAATTCATACTGGTCCTATTTCACAGATGAAAACAGTGAGGTCAAAAAAGGCAAACAAAGCAGTGTTCTTAAGATAAAGCAGAGTAGAACTAGAATCTGAACCTACCTTTAGCTGGCTGCAAATTGTATGCTTGTCTCATTATACCTTACAGTTTTGCTTCAGAGATCCCATTTTTACACTTCATATTATTTTTCTAATCCCAATATTCACTATGCCGTGACTACGTTGTTTGCCTTGTAACATTGGACAAAGTTGAGTCTCACAGACCATTTTAAAGCTTTCCTGGGAAGTTCATTTAAAACGCAAATTAAACATTCAGGGAAAAATTCAATGCATGAGAGATCCTTAGTAATGTCACAATTTTAATATACAGATATGGGGGCCGAACGGTTTAATTAAGTAGCCAAAATTCAGTCAGTCAGTAACGGGCAGACTTAGTATTCAAAATTTGATTTATCCGTTTTTGAGAGTCCCGTCCCCGTTTTTCCTAGTTGTCTCTTTACTTCCTTCCTCTTCATTCCCCGTCTTCTTACTGGGGCAGTTTATTCTTACCTTGGAGTGTGATAAATGTTCATGGACCAACATATAAACCGATGATTCTCACTTCATCCCTATCTCTAAACCACTTAAGTGTTCTTCCCAGAGGCGAGTGGTGTTACCAGTTCCTTGTGTACTTTGTGTGGGCGCATATACATATATGTGTGCTCAGTGCTTCTATTTTCTTCTTGTCTGTGTCTTCCTTATTTCTCTCCAAAGTGACTTTAACTGACATCTACTTGAAGGCCACATTTACTATCATTTCTTCGCTGTTTTCTCTGCATAGGGTTTGAAAGCTGCTCACTATGAAAAGGCAAAGAATGTCGTGCTCATTGTAATCTCTCTCTAGTTTTCCTTCTCCTACCAAATTGATTTTTATTGTACCTTTTTGACTATAGGTATACACAGGCAAATGTTTATATATATATTTTTTATTTTGCTTCTTACACAACAATCACCTCCTGTGCCTTTTGTTTTTCACATGCATAGCCTGGAGTTCTTTCTTTATCAGTATACAGAGAGCCACCTCCATTTACAAACAGCTCTTGTCTGTAATTATTTAACCAACCCTTAATGTCTTTTACCATTGGCATTCTTTCCACTATACAATTTTGATTTGATTGTCTCCCAAATCTTGTCAGCATGGTTTCTGTGGCACTGAGTGAGGAGCCTTGCTGCTCTACCCTCTTACTGTTTTTACATTTCTCTCCATGAAGAATCAGTGTTTAGCCCCCCCCCATGCTTCTCTCTCCCCCCCCCCCCCCCGCTGTCTCTGCGGTCCCCTCCTCTGTCCATCCTAAAGTTGCCATGTATTAAGGGTTATACTTTTGAAATCACTTGCCTTTCACTCAAGAAAGAGCAGTGAAGAAATCTCATGACTCCCAAATCCCTAGTCTTTACCTTTTCAATTCTCTGGTCAATGGCGTTTACTTCAATATTATTTCTCCCCCCCCCCTTTAAGCCTCAATATGTCTAAAACGGAACTTGTTATATCCTTACAAAGCTGCCTTAGTCCTTGGCCTCTTCACCTCCCACTCAGTTAGATTGAAATCTTGGAGTCACCACTAACTCATCCCTATATCAGGTTAATGATCACATCCTGTCCAGTTTTCTTTCTTCAAAATGGCCCTTTCCGTTCTTGTTCCTCCTACCTTCCCTCAAGCCCTTGTTTCTTATGTCTGGACTTTTGGACTGCTGGCTGGTGTCCCTGTTTCTAGGCTCATTCCTTTTCAATGTACTCTATAAGTCACTTCCTTTATTTGAGAAGTTTAGTGACCCTTGTCTGTACAAGGGAGCTAGACTCAATGGTTGCTCTCTGAAGTTCTTACCTCTGACATTTCCTTCAGAAATTGTTGAAATAGTGTATCTCTGCCTCCCACTGTTACCACTCCCAATGTCACCAATGTTTGTTGTGATTACATGCTCCTAGCAGTGCCTTGCATGCAACTTTTCTCCAGTCTTCCTAGAATCCTTACCTAAACCAATTCACTTAGAGGAAGGCTATACGCCCTGAGCAACACTGACCCCTGCCTGCTGACCATTTCTAGCACTCCGAATTTGTTTGGAGGTGTTCCTCCTGCACACTGCCATTAATGAGAATCAGCTCTCCAACAAGCCAGGGCTTTGGACTGTCACATAGCGATAGTCGTTATACATTATCTACTATAAACTAACACCTATTGATCTGCCTTCACAGTACTCGATTATTTTTTCTCAGAGTCATTGCTATGTATTGTTAGCTCCAAATGTGATGACTCACAAATTCCTGAGCATGCTGAATGTGCTGCTCCTCATAGAATCTCAAATACAATTCTAATCCCACCTACCTAAATTCAAACTAATTTGAGGATCATCACAAACATTACTTCTTGTATTCTATATACTATCATTTGATTCTTTCTTTTGCTTAATCCTGCAAGCTCTCCCTACTTTTCCTCAGATACTTACTCACCATGTTCTTTTTCAATCCTTTTTTTATTTATTAAATGATGGGTTTTTTTTTTATGGTGCCAGAGCTTATATACCCAGAACTAAATTAGGAACAACATAAAAAGGAAATGTTTTATTATATTGGCTATCTGCAGCCTGATCTTTTCCTTGCTTTTAACATTTATTATTATGCTTTACAGAAACTGATAAAAAATTATACTTTTGAAAGTATAGATGTGTCTTTACTCAACCTGCAGACTGGATTTTCTGTGTGTTGGGAGGAAGAGAAACAGAGAGACAAGGAGACAGAGATAGAAACAGAGATAGGCAGATAGACAGAGATGTGTGCCATGGTGCGGTGGTAGCTTTTGGAGAAGTACACTTTACTTTTTCTGATAAAGAAAGCTCTTCACATTTCTGTACCTACAGAACTTCCTCTCCTGTCCCTTCTCATCCCTTGCCTTTGCTCATTTCCATGTTTCTCTCCCATACACACAGAATTTTATAGTGACTGTGGCTTCCCATGTGTATTTTGTAAACGACTTCTATCTGAAGTTGGCCAGTTGAATGAGACATGCTTATCTAGTATAGCAAACAAAAACAGACAGACAGGGCAACATATCGTTCTCTAAAGGGCCATGATCCTACTGTTAATTCCCTGTGTGTGTCAATTTAATTGCATTTCAGAAGTCAATAAATACTTAAGTAGTTCCCCTTGCCGCATTCCAGTTCACTATCAACTATAGGTCACTAGTGAGTGCTTAAGTTTCTTTTGATGGATTGCTTGATATTTTACATGAATATAAGTAACAGACCAAAAGATTTCTACTTTGGTCCTGTAAAATAAAATTGGACTCTTGCTTTCTCTCTCTGGCTCCATGTTTATGTCAATCCCACCCCATCCTACCCTGTGCAGTTTTCATAGGGCCCCTCTTCTTCTCCCCTTACATATTTCACCAGACTCTTTAAGGGACTGGTTGTGATTATTACTGAGCCATATGGGAACCACACATTTTAGTTTTTCTCTACTGTCTAGAGTAAAAAAAACTCAAAGATTACTTTTTAAGTATTGAGAGACTTTGGATCAGGTAGCCCCATTTAAGTTTTATCATCCAAGAAACCAAACCTAGTAATCCTCTTCTCTAGTTTCATTCAGCTGACACCTGAATCTCTTTCTCCAAATGGCTGATACTAGTTACTGAGGTACATATTAGTATGCAGTTTTTATGACCCAGTGTGTTTTTAACTAACAATATTCTGTATTAGAAGGGTCTGGGAATCATTATAAATAGTTGCCTCTTCAAGACTGGATTGTGCCTTCTGGGTAAAGTTTGAGTACAAAATAAAGACACTGATGTTTTTAGTCTTTACTTTGTAATCTTTCAATTCAGAAAGTATATTTGTGCTAATAAGCTTTCATGAGAAATACAGGGGAAAATCAAATTACAGAGATCAAATATTTATTTTGGTCACAGTTTTAGGAATTTAATTCATATTTGTTGGTCCTGTTGCTTTAGACCAATAGTGACATACCATAGAGGTAGCCCTTAGTGGACCAAACCTATTTATCTCATGGTCAGGGTGTGTGTGTGTGTGTGTGGCGTGTGTGTGTGTGTGTGTGTGTGTGTGTGTGTGTGTGTGTGAGAGAGAGAGAGAGAGAGAGAGAGAGTTTAAGAGGGAAAGAAAGAAGTGAGGGGAAAAGAATTAAGGAGAGAAAGAGAGAAAAAGAGATCAGGGTCCACAACCCCATTTTGACATCCCTTCACTGATACAAGGACCTCCCACCAGAAGACCCTACCTCTTAAAGTTTTCACCATGTTTTAATAGCACCAAACCAGAAAATAATTCTTTAATACATAGGCCTTTGGGGGACACTTAAGATCTAAACTATGGCAATATTCCAATGTCTTGTTAAAATTTTACATTCATCTAACATTTTTTTTATAATGAGAACATGTAAGATCTATACTGTGAAGAAATTTAAGTGGAAAATATATAAACAAAAGGAATCATGTATTGTAGGTCACTAGTAAGTATTAATCTTTTGTTTTCTTTTTGGTTTTTCAAGACAAGTTATTTTTCTTTTATTGCTTTCAAATTTCTATTTTCTTTGAACAATGAGTAAACTGTGTCTTGATGAGTATCTTCTCACATTAATCTCTCTGCTGTTTATTGATTCTAGAATGAATTTCTTTTTCTACATTTGGGAAGTTATGGATGATTACGATTAAACAAGTTTTTCGAAAACCTTTTTCTCTTCTTCTCGTGGACTCCTTCCTGTAATACCTACATCGGTCTCATTAATGGTGCTCTGTTAGTGTCTAAATCACTCTTTGCTCTTTCTTTTTTCGTTTTGCTTTCCTGATGATATAATTAACTTTGGGTTTAAGTATTATTTCTTCTGATGTAGTCTGTTGTTGAACTTCTCTAGTAAATCTTCCAGTTTAGTTAACATTCTTCAGCCCCAAGATTTCTGTTTATTTTTTCCTATTTCTTTGTTGAAAGTTTTACTTTGTCTATGTATTCTTCTCCTGAGCTCCTCCGGTATCTTTATGCTGATTATCTTAACACTATTTAATATGTTCTATTTAAGGAGATTCATTTTGTTCCTTTGTTTGGGACTTCTGTTGAATTTTTGTGTCACTCTTTGCTCACCAGACAGTTAACTCTTGTAATATAGTCCTTATGTATCAATTAGCTCAACTTCAGATTTTGATGGTTTTCAAACATTTATACTAATTTAACCTTCAGTCTTTGCTATTGATGGCCCTAAGGAATCATGCATATACCAAGTCCAGTTAGCAGCCTGGTATAATAAGGCAGAGGCCAGTCTCTAGGACAGCCTCCGGACAAACTGCATCAATAGACACTATTCATCTATTCCCCAGTCCTAAGAGAAACTAGGGCTTTGTTTTGTTTTATTTTTCCTTTTTGTTTTGTATTGAGCCTGTTAGTAGCACTATGGCAACTGCCAGCATACCCTGTCATCTGTCACTGAACCTGGTACTTAAGACCATGCCATGTCCTGTTAGTTCTTCAGGACAGACAAGACCAGAGCCGAAAAATATTGTCACCGTTAACTCCAAGAGTCACTGGAACAGTCCTAAGTATATTTAACATGTCTGCTAAAGAAGTTGGGACAGGTGATCCCATTTCTAGTGTTTTTATCAGTCTCAACCACTGTCTCTGTTCTCAAAGTGGCTGGAGTTACAATCAATACACTAAGATAAAGCTAGGGCTATTCTTTCAGACAGCTCCTGGGAAAGTCAAGGTAGTAGATCCATGTTCCAACTTTATTTTTTGGGGGAAAAATTATAAACTGGGGAGTTTCCTGTCAATCATATAGTGTAGTACAATGAGTAATGATTATGAGAGGGTCTTTCAGATTTCTCTACCAGTTTTGAAGTGATCATTTTCACACTCACCTGTGGTCCAGGAGTGGCTCATTTATTTTCAGGATTTCTTTTACATTTGTTTGTTTGTTTCTTAGGGTTTGGCATGTGTGCATGCACTTGTGGGCAAGTGCACTAGCCGCAGGCGTGGGAGTCAGGAGGATTTGAGGAGTAGGTTGGTGCAGTCCTTCTGTCATGCAGATTCCTGAGATTAGGCTCAGATCCTTCACCTTCTATGCTACTTTGCATTCCCTTCTGTATTTCTTGGAAAGGAATTTGTTGGTGTTTGCTGTTGAATAGCTGTAGCCATTAGGATGAGAAAGTTAAGAGCTTCCTATTCTATTGTCTTGTTGATCCCATTCTGTATATTGTCTTTATTGGATAAATATTACAAGTATATTCAATTTACAAGCATTTTCAGTATTATTATGAAAGTATCATTGAGGAAGCAACTTGATTTTGTATTTTATGACTATTGAGGGATAATGTACAATAAAAATACATGCAAAATGCATATATAATTTGAGTTTTAGTGATGCTTGTGAAATCATTGTCATAATTCAGACATTTGACACTCCAAAGTTTCCTTGTACCCTTGTGTAATCTAGCATTTTTGATATATTTTTGTTCTTTCTAACAGCAATATTAAACTTAGAGCCTTAACGTGCTAATGTACAACTGAACCTTTTTGTATCCCTGTGTTTGATATTAGAAGTTATATAACCTCACTTCTTCAGCTTGTTTTGTATGCTATAGAGGAAAGAATTGAAGACTTTGTCTATTTTGAGTGCTGGGGATTGAACAAAGGGCCTCACACATGCTAGGTGAGTATTCTACCACTGAGCTACATCCCAGCTCCTAGATTTTTGAGACAGAGTCTTAGTATTTTGCCCAGGCAGGTCTCTTAACTCCATATCCTCTTGTCTGTGCCTCCTTAGTATTGAGGTATGTACCATTGTATCTATCGAGTTGCTTGTTTATTTTTTTCCTCTATCTAGTACATTTCAGTAGTATTTTTTTTGACATGATTATCTTTTTTCCATTTATTTTCATTGGTCCTATTCCCAAGTGAGGTTTATTCTTGGACATATCATATCATGAACTTATGTGTTTGTCTTTGTGTTGATACCATAGTATTTTGAAGTCAAGTAGTCCTCAAGTGATGTTTTTAAACATGCTTTGTTTACTTCCAGTTGTTTGATTTTTTCATATAAACTTTAGAATCAACCCTTCAATCTATTTTAAAAGATCATTGGTATTATGATTAGAGTTGTGTTATGAATAGATGAAGCTGGGAGACAATAAACATCTTAATGAAACTGGTTTTTCTAGGTTAAGAATAAAACAATTTTCCATCTACTTAGGTTCCATTTTATTAATCTCAGTCATGCTTTGCAGTTTTCCTGTATTTATTTCAGACACATTTTGTTAAAGATTCCTTAGAGTATGTTTAACCAGATTGCTCACATCAAGTGCAAACGATGGTAAGTTTGCTTCCTCTCTACTCTACGTATCTAGACTTGATTGGGCCATCAGTGTATGATTTGATGACATGGAGCTTCTCTTTTTATTCCGTTTCCTGGGAATACTTAGCATGATATTTAAGTACACAATGCAGGATCGTTATCTGTAAATACAATGTGCTAGACCTGATTTCTAGAAAATATTCTTTTTGCATAACTGAAATTTTATGCCAGCTGAGTAGCAACTCCCTATGCCAGCCACCTTTCCATTTTTTATTTCGATAAGGTTGACTGTTTTCAATGTCTTACATGATTGAAATCACGGGAATTCGTTTTTCTATGACTAACTTACTTTGGTTGCCATAAAGTCTTTAATGTTTGTCCATGTTGTCATGTTACTGCACTCCTTATTTTTTAAAATGTGTATGCGTGTTTTGCCTGTATATTTTTCTGTGTACTACTTGCACACCTAGTGCCTAGAAAGACCAGAAGAGGGTGTTGGATCCCCTGGAGCTGCAGTTACAGATAGTTGTGAGTAGATGCTAGAAATTGAACCCACACCCTCTGGAAGAACAAGTGCTCTTAATTGCTCAAGCATCCTTCCATCTCTTTGTTATCTTTTTTCCAGTAATTTATGTCTGAGGGAGAGGGTATGTGCCAGAGAGTAGGTGGAGATCAGAGGACAATTTGCAGGAGTTGGTTCTCTCCACCTCCCTCGTGGTCCCTGTGCATTGACTTGTAGGAGGTCAGCCTTCTCAACAGGTGCCTGCACCCACTGAGCCCTTTTTCTTTGAGGCTACATACTATTTCAGCCATTGTATGTGTGTGCCAACTTCTGTGTGAGGTAACATTTAAAACCTACTTATCTGTTCATGGACCCTTGTTTATGCCACATAACTTGTCTTATGTACCAAGTTCCTCAGCAGTTACTTGAGGATCATGATACTGCAAATTTATAGTTATCGTGACAATTAAATGAGCCGGTGTCCACATTGTTCCTTGAAAAGGACTTGGAAAAATATATACTCCCTAATTCTTCATTTTTAAAGCCTTGCTATTTTAAAAAGTCAGCACTACATGCTCTTAATATTTATTTCAATTTTTTGTTTCTGTCATCCAATAACTCATCTAAATTTTAAAAAGGAAAATATTAATATAGTTAGGCTTTTCTATATCTTGGGTTTGATATATTCTCTAAGTATACTGATTCAACAAATTTGGAATTATTATAAATTTACCACTATAAACATTTTCTTTGAGTTCCTTCAGCTTGTTGCTGTTATTCCTGGGTTATAGTAATCAGAACTGCACATGGCATTCCAAGCGAGAGCAAATGATGAAAGACTTGAGGGCAGGGTAAAGTCAGGGAGAGAGCATGCATTTTCCCTGGGTTTTACAACTTCTGACTTGACTAGAGAAATAATCCTTTTGGTTCAAATAGCATATTGGAGTCCCTCCCCTCAGGAAACCGTTTATAATGACATCCAAATCTCTTTCCTGTTTAGAACTGATAGCTTGCAGCCCATGAAGATCCTGTCCCCATTCAACCATAGAGGAACGTTATTCCCAAGCCACTGAGACTGTGGCTGGAGTATGTGGCAGTGGCTTGGTTGGACTCAGCACATAATTGTAAGGATCAAGGGTTAGAGAAGAGTTGAGCTGTTGTCATCTCTGGCCCCTCCCATACCCGCTTCTCCTAGTAAGCACACTTATTAGAGTCCTGTTAGCATTTAGAGAGTCCTGTGCTAATCTCCCCTGCCCATCCCTAACATGCAGGAGGCTGCACATCTCTTTTTCTGACCTGAGTTGTCCTAGGCCATTTTGTGTTGCCTCAGCATCTTATGCGGGCCTGGATAATTTGGAGAGCAAACAGCTTTCTTTCTCATAGCTGTGGACTCTGGTGAGTTCAAGATCCATGGGCTCCATCTGCTGATGCTCTTCTTCCTGCATTAGAAGTATCTATCTCAGTAGATAGCATCAGATATGCCAGTTCTTTATTTTTCCTGTTGTTGTTACTGTGATAAATAACTTGAGAATAACAATTGAAGAAGAAAGACCTGCTTTCCAGAGTTCTGAGCCTGTTTTTAGGCAGTATGTTGCAATAGGAAAAAATACCAGAAAACAAAAGAACAAACCTGTTTACCCTGTGGGAGACAGAGGCTCAACAGGAGTCAGGGAGGAGGAGCAAGGTGGGAGATACAGAAACACAGTAATTCCAGCCACTGGTCATCTACCTCCTTGATAGGCCCCATTACCTAAATTTTTTAGAACCTCCCCTAACAGCACCCCTACCACATATAGAGTTAGTCCTTAAACAGTGAGTTTCAGATTGATTCAGAATGGTTTTAGATTCAAGCCATGACACATAATGTGGAAAAGGAAGCTCCGGCCTTCTCTTCATAAAGCCACTAATCTCTCACCATGGGGACACCTAGGGTCATGACCTAGTCTAACTAAATTACCACCCCAAAGCCCCACTTTCAAACACCATTAAGATATTAATTTGGGGACTTTAATCTCCAACATATGAATTAGTGGGGAGTCATTCAAATCATAGCAAGTATACAACAAAATTATGTATTTTTGGTATACAAAAATGAAAATAAGCAGCGTATACCAGATCACACTTCTGTTTTATGCCTGTTGTTATTTTACTCTAACTTGAAAACTGTCCAATGAAAGGAATCTTGCACCTTAGTTTGGTAGTAAAGTTAATATTGGATGCCACCATAGCAGAGGAAGGAATTTACTAGCTAATCTCAAATTAACTTGGTAGATGGAGATAGGGTGGAGATAAGTGAGAGGCTTGTGTCCAGGTATGAGTTTCCATTTGAGAATTCAGGATGGGAGGACAAGAAGGATTCTAGTAGCATTACTATGAAATCATCTCAGTGTTTCTGTGCATACAGGGTACATATCCTGGATGCCTCCTAACTTACTTTCTTCCAAGCTACATGTGCATTTGATAAACATTGTTGGGTATTTGTCAGATGTAAGAAGTATATTTCTGACACAGGTTATTTCTTACTTGTTTTGGTTGGACAGATTGACTACTTGAGGGGTTTGTTTAGTTCTTCTCAGATGTAGAATTGAAATGCAAAGAATGCTTTGTCCCTAACCATAGCTTGTTTAAGTTTTTAATTCACACAAAACAGGTAGGTACCATATACTGCTTTCATAGCTTGAACCCTAATTCTAACTGTTACCAACACCCCCCACCCCACACACACATACACGGTGGAGCCCCTCAAGAGATTTGACTTAACTGGTGGTGATTGGCAATGGTGATGCGTGACTGTTAGAACAGGAAGGAAGAACCAAAGATAGCAACATCCAGAAGTGGAGAGTTAGAGGCACATTGTGTGAGACTCTCCTCCTCCTTCCTGTGTGTTCCAGACTCTCTGATTCCATCACAGAAATATCTGTGCCTATTTCCTGGCCAGGAGCAGTCTACATAGCCAGGGATCCAAAGTTTCCATTAACCCTTTCTGGCCTGGAGTACTTAAGGAGAAAATGCCAGCTACCCAATTAATTACCATTACTTTGCTCTTCATAAACTGTTCCCTTTATGTTTAGGTTGTTGAATACAAAAATAGGATACTATTTTGATTATCTGTTTTAGCGTGTACTAGTATGAGCTCTTACAAAGCTAAATCTTGGGTTCCAGAATCTGAGCATTCCAAATAATTGAAAACAATTAGCTTTCACCTGATTCTGTGTTGTCTTTAAATCACCAACTGTTATTTCCTCTATTACTAATTAAACTCAATTTCTTTGAAATGTTAACAACATTCAGATTTGAATTCAAGTATACTGTATTTTGCCTTCTGTAAAAATAAGGGTGGCTAGGTGGGTAGTTAAGTGTAGAGCAATTGCTTAGTATGTCTGAGGGCCCTGGCATCTTAAGCACTGATAAACAAACAAACCACAGACAAACTCAAGTGTTATACTGGGTGTGGCAGCCTTCATCTTCAATCTCAAACTTTGGAAGGTTAACACAGGAAGAATTCCGGGAGTTTGATGCTGTCCTAGGATATATAGTGAATTCCAAGCCAGCCCAGGAACTAGTGTGAGACTGTCTTAAAATACCCACCCCCTGAAAAGTAAACAAAAGAAAGAGTACTATGAATTTTTTCTGAGGAAGTATGATTATTCAATGAGACTTCTTTCTATGTGTTAACTTCAGCATATAGTATATCATAAACATAGTTCTAAAGTGATTATTAATGGCCTAAATTTTGAAATGCTTGTTAGAATTATCTTCTAACGAAGCATAATGACTGAAGCTTTTATGGTTATTATTGTTAGATTTGTTCTAAGAACTCCCTGTCTCTTCATATATTTAACTTATAACAGCTTTTTGAGGTGGATATAATTGAAATCCCATTTCTGAATGAAAAAATTAAGGTACATATTGATTAAGGTACATGCTTATGGTCAGCCAGTTAGAAAGTGTTAGAAAGTGATGCTTGATTTCAGGCTGGAAACTTTCCTAATGACTACATTGAATGCAAATCAGTTTATGGCATTTATTTTTTATAATTTGATTCTTCAGCTGAGAAAGAAGAAAATATTTTATATGTTGCATTTAGCTACAATCTAGATCACAATTATTGTAGAATGCCAGAAGTCCAGGGAAAAGTCCAGTGGGAACTATTTTGGCTACAAGCAAGGTGTATCTATCTCTGAAAGGTTGTCTTCGGGATTGGATAGTAACAGAAGTTCTACATTTATTCAAACACAAACTCTAAATAGTAACCTGAACTTCCACAATTTTAATGGTGTCCCCAGCCACAGATAACTTCTATTTTTGCTCTTTTGGCCCCAATAGATTTACGACTAGGAAACTAGTTTACATGGACCTCTGCCTCCATATCTTTTTAGCTTCAGCTTGCCTGTTCACTTGTTCTTCCACTGGGGTGTCATGATGCAGATGTTTCTAAGAAGATGGCTTTCTGATCAAAAGAGCTATGGATACTTTTAAATATGGCCTTTGAAAGTGATTTTAGTTGTTTAGCACTTAGTGAGTACCTCTTGAATGGTATCATATAGAACAGAAGGAGAGAAATATACCTTTGAATGATCTTGCCTTCTATGAGAGGAAATGAACAAGCATACATGGAAGTCATACGGACAACCAAGAACGGAAAAAATCTGCCAGTTGATTACTGTGGCGGCCAACTTTAAGGCCCTCTAGATCATTGCTTCTGAAACTGCAGTGCATAATAATAGCCCACCAAGGGGAAACACATTCTGCAAGCCTTGATTCAATAAGTCTGGGTGAAGCTGTATTGAAAGGTTTTGACTTGCTTTGTATGCTCTGGATTGAGTATTGAACAATGTCAGAGAAAAATCAGTTAAAAATTTGTGTTTGGGGAATTTAAGATGTTCTGTGGCAGTTTAAACAAAGTGTTAATATGATCAGAAAGGTGGTTATTGATGTCTGATGGAGGATAAGGATTAGTAGCAAAACCAAAAGATGATCTGATTCGGAGACCATTCTGGAAATGAGGGTAAAGACCTGGAGTGTGATCAGGACAGTGGAAATGGGCAATAAGGCCTGAATGGGAGAGAGTGCAGTTGCTACATATCACCAAATATGCAGCCCTTATGATTTCCTCCATAGCTCTAATGGTTGATATCACCTTCTCATCCATTCTTTTGTTTTATCAGCATGGCAAGTGTGGGAGATTGGTAGTTACTTTGCTCCCTGTTTTACAAATGAGATTATGTAAAAGAAAGTAAAATTGTGGCTGAGAAATACAGTCTAACTTCAAATAGAAAGGTGTGGTGTAAGAGGTTAGAACTGTTCATTTTGACCTTATAGATTTTTTCCTCATTAACATAGTAAAATATTTTATTTATGAAAGTAACTTATATTTGAGATTATGCTACACAGTCATACTGCCTTTCGCCTACCCTCCAATTCTCCTGCTTACCTAATTATGGCTCTTTCCCTTGCCATTAGAAATTGTTTTAAAACTTAATTTTAAATTACTTTTTAATAGCCCATCATGTAGATGCATCATTTTAATTTACTAGTTCCATGGAATCAGTCATTTGTGTTCCGTGTTCCTTTTTTTTTTTTTTTTTTTTGCTTTGTTTTGGTATTGCTGTTGGAATAACAATGTGGAGAACATGTTTCAATATATACCTTTGTCCTTTCCAAACATTGTCCTATCCAAACATTGAAGCTTTAGATAATATTTAAAAAGTCTTCTTAGTCATTTACAACTGGCTGATTTAATGCTTCAGTAAAGCATCAGGTCTGCTGAGGGCTTGAGGGTACCCAAGCATCTCTTGTCTGAATTACTAAGTGAGCTCTCGCTGCCTCACCCCCCAAGTCTAGGAAGTCATATCTTGGCTCATTCAGCTGCACCACAGTGTCACTATTGATCTGCAGTGTCCTCACCCTGACTACTCAGTAAGCGATGTGGCTTTTCACAGGCTCTCCACTACTTAGAGGTAAAAAGAAAGAAAAAAAAGAGAGAAAAGAAAAGGCCCAGGTACTACATTTTTTAGTTCTTTGGGGGAAAGAGACCAGAAATATGTGGGAAAATTAAGGAAGAGGCTGAACCAAAGCACTGGCTTACACAGTTTGAAAGTCTGTGTTGATAAAATAGTGGATTTTCTTGTCTCATTTTTGCTAATAAATACTTTTTCATGGTTATATTACTCTGGAGGTAGAGAGAATTCAAGTGAAATACTGTCAATGTCTCATGGGACCTTGGAAAGTTATTCAATGTTTTTCTTGATTTTTGTTCAATGAAATATTTATTGAACACATATTTGTTGAATGTGCAGACATTATAATTATCCCCTTGAATGCTAAGATATTTCTTTCTTTATGTGGTTACTGTCTCAGATTTTATATGTGAGTTGAAGATAGTAATATAGAGCATATAAAACATTCTGATTTGCAGAAATGATCTTAACCACCAAGTGCTATACCTGACCGTCAGTCATGTTCAGTAAGTACTATGTAGTAGTAGTATTGTGAATATATATATAAATAAAAAATTAAGTTATACTTATATAATTATATGTAGCTGAATATGTACTTATATTATTATAAATAGAAATTATAATGATATAACCATATATTGCTCAACATACAGAAGTATTTATAAACTATATAAATTGATACTAAAAATGTACATTATATAACACATATGTTATAGTATGTATTCTATATATTTTAGTTATGTTCACACACATATAAAGCTGTTTTAACCTTTTATTTAAATGCATAGTAGTCATATATGTAAAAAGCTAAATACATATGGGAAGGATATCTTTATTATAAAATAGGTAGGAATTTAATCAAGTCTAGAAATTGGATTCTGACTGGCTCTAGCATTGGAAAGAATGTTTTTTCTGGCTCTAATGTACCTACCTCCCCTCGCCCTTTCACATTCAGTGTTCCAAGCCTGGTTCCTAGCCACGAGGGTAAAAGTTAACAACTAAACTGTCATTTATACCTGCTGACAATGGGAAAAATTAGTTTTCTTCAAAAGAGTGATATTGGATATAGTAACATTCCAGGGCAGGCCTCATGTTCAGGAATAGGTGAGCAACAGATAATAGACCCCACAGTTGTTTTGTGTGTGTGCTTTTATTGGCTTGCAGTTTGGACTTGTTTGTTTTTCTTTTTTTGGTGATGTTTTATTTTGTTTTCTTTGGGGGTTTGTTGTTGGTTTTTTTGAGAAAGAGCTTAAAGTTGTGTGGGTAGGGAGGAAGAAAGGATCTGGAAGGACTTGGGGGAGGGAAAGGATATGGTCAAAATATATTTAAAGTTCAATACTCTTAAATGAATTCATTGAAAATATAATAAAAAGAAAAATAAAATCTTATGCAATTAAAACTCTTTCAAATTTAGACATCTTTTTGGCCACCTGGTAGGTCTTGGAAATAGGTAGAAATATAAGAGAAACCGGACAGGGAGACTGTTGTATGATTTTTTTCTGGGGAGACATCAACATATGTCTATTCGACCCAGAAAGGGAACCAATACCAGACCATAGGAATTATTCTACCCAAGTATAGCTTAGTGAACCTGTACATGAGTTTATCAGAGTTAGTTTCAGAAGCATGGAAGATTCCAAGGCAGTTGCATTATGGGAAGGCCCACCAAAGCATGGATGTCAACTTACAAAACAGCACTCTATGTTCTCTCTGCAGGATTGGACCACACAGCTTGGCCTAAGGAAGAGTCTCCTCTTTCCTACAATTTCTAACACTGGCAAGGGGCGTTGTGAATCTTCTAAAAATTTGAGACTTCCTGAGACTTCTAAAGTTTTTTTTTTCCTGAGTCTTAAGGAACCTCCCCTGATTTTAGGAGAGAATATTTCAGTCAGGAAATATTTACACAACAGCCACAAACCTTTTGGGTACTTCCACAACCTAGTTTGGGTTGGGGTGCTCTATACGGCCTCTGGTCATCTTTTTTATCCCCAGAGTTTTATTCTCAAGAAAAGGCGGTCTTTTTAGAGATTCAGGTGAAACACATCACCTTTTGGACATATCAACAAAAATATAATTGTTAGGTGACAGCATTCTGAGACTGTAAGGTGGTTGAAATGTTTTCTTCAGGATGAAGTCTGTAATCAGTACAGTACGTTTGGTCATCCAGTGACAGGGAAGCAGAGCTCTAGCATCATAGATCATCTCCCTAATATAGTTACCCCAAGTTCTCAGATTGGAAATTCAAGGAGACAACTGATTTTCATTTGGACACTGTGTACTTTGGAGGCCTTTATCAGCAGAAAGACATTCTTTTTGTAGACTGTGCTTTCTTTCCTGTATTCAACCTCAAATGAGATAGCATTGTTTTGGAAGAGGTTAATGATCTCAAGCTTAGCTTTGATAGTGTCACTTTTGTGTTCACTACTTTTCCTTGGTTCAGGGTTCATGCTCATTACCTGTGATCTTCTTTGTTCACTGTGACCTGGCTATTGCTTTTAGTTAAACTAGAATCATTTACCAGAATGGACATATCTTTCATAAAGTATGTAAGGAGCATAGGCCTTGATGTAATCCAGACCTTGATTTAAAACTTTGGCTTTGTCACACTGAACCATTAGGGTCCACAGTTCTCTGAAGTGTTACCTGGAAAATGGTTACCTCCCTGATAGAGGTATTTTAAATCTTAATATATTAGGACAATGTCTATCATTTGTTAGACATGTACTATATTATCACTATGTGATGTGCTCTTTAAGTTAGTTATTAAAATTAGCATCTAAAAGTATGAATTGAAATTACCGCTGACAAACCATTGAATTGCAAGGTTACGACATCTGTTTACAGAACCCTATACAGTAATTTACAAAGTTTATGAGCTGGGTCAAAGAAAGGCCTAAAGAAAGTACTTATGTAAGTGCCTGAGTAATCAAACAGTTTTACCTCTAAGATGACTATCAATTTCCCCATGGTAAATTGTGGAGAAATTCTGGAGGCTTTATCTGTTAGATTTTTTCTATGTTTGTCATCATACTAATCTTTACCTTTAATAAATTTCTAGTTGTAAAATCTTGTATTGTAAAGCGCTTAGTCTGATATCTCTCCCAGCTGGTAAGGATGTGATAAAATGTTGACTGCCATTTTTTTTATATATATATAGCAGGTGTGCTAAAAGCAGTAGTAACAATCACACTGTAAGATGTGAGACCATACTTAACATAGAACTGCACACACACACACACACACAACTTTTAAAGTATAGCAAGGAAAGATTTGACCACGTATTTTCTATCACCATGATTCTTTCATTGAAACTTTGGTCACCAGACACATTTTACCCTAGAGTTTGTGCTCAGGTGAGCTTTACAGAAGAGCAAGCCTGTTATACTATATCCCTAGAGACCAGATTGTATAGTATGTGGACACTGGCCATTGGCCTTGCTCACCTTTGTGCCTCTGCAGATCCTGGTGCATGATAGGTATTTAGTGAAAGAATGGATGGATAGAAGAAGAGAATACTTTAATGAAATTAGAAGTCTTACTTACCTAACTATGTTGTAATGGAATCAGAATATAAGTATACTTAAAACAATAGTAAATATTCAGTGTTAGATATTCTTACTGTTGCTCCAGAGTATCTCTACCTCTTTTCAAAATCAATATAGCTTTGTTTTTAAAATGTCATTAAAAGCAGTGATATTTGTTGTTTGGATGTTGACTTAGATAATAGATAAAAGTTTAAAGAAAATCAGCCACATTCCAATTCGTATGCATCTGTGTTATACTTTACTCTTAGATGCCTATTCATAAATTAATATCAAGATAATATTAAGTATGTTGTTTTATAATTTATTATTTTATACCTATAAGTATGTTATGGAATATTTTATGTGCATTCTATATAATCATTTCAATGAGTTCACAGTATCACATTTTATAAACGATATAATTGGCATTTAATTTGCATCCAATATTTGGTTGCTATAAGCAGTAACAAAATTGCCATTCGTATGCCATATTCATATACTACCGGATTATTTCAGAAAAAGTTGAAGGCTTAATTTCTTCAATTCTGATGAAATGCATCTAGATAAAAACATGCATGCAATTACCGTTTATTCTAAAGGATTCATATCTTCATTCCTTTCACCAACCTGACAAGATGAAGAAACACAAACGTAAAGAGAGACAGTTGCTTCTTTTTGATAGTTTCACAACTGATTTTATTATTAAATATTTTTCCGTCAGCTTGTCACCATTGGTGGGTGGTTTTCTGCCTTCTTTATTTGATTGCAGCCGGTTGTGACTTTGATCAAAGTAAAGCCATGTGATTACTAATGTTAATTCATAGATGGCTAAGCAAGGAGAAGCAGTTGCTTTTACATATGGTTGCTTCCTTGAGGACATTCAAACCAGTGTTCAGGTTTATCAAATTCTAGGAAAACTGAAGCAGAAGATTTCCAGAACTGCTTTGCTGCTACACTGTTAAGTGGGCAGGGCAAGAAGGTAGGGCCAGACATGGTAAGTTAAGGCTGTGGGACTGGCTACTTTCTCTGTGTAGTGGAGTAGTGGGGACAATGTTACAGAACAAGACTTTTGTGTTTTATTCTGTGATAGGGTCTCATGTAGCCCAGGGTAACCTTCAACTCACTGTATATTTGAGGACAATATTGAACTCTAGATCTTAATCCTCTGACTTCCACATCCCAAGTATGGGATTACAGGCTTCCACTACCCCTCCCAGCTGAGAGAGACATTTCAAGGGAAGCTTGCGGGTTAATGTCCTGTTTAAGGATCCCTTGGCCACACCTTAAGTAAAGATATTCAAGTTTCTAGAGAGCCTGACAATCTTCAAGTGTCTGGCTAGCCTCCAGAGACTAACTCACTCACCCACTCTTCGGGCTTCGTTTTTTCTTTTTAGCAGCCAGAGTGCCTCTTGAGTTTAACTTTTCTATAAGCATGGCTGAGGAGGGGAAGTGTATGTTGAGAAGTCTTGAATCTGGATCTCCTCATCTAGCAGGCTACATTCTCTCTGACTTCAAAGGGTGGGCACTGGTCCAGCAATGATGCTCTTGGCCTCTGCAGGAAGGTGGGGCCAGGTATGGGAATGCAAACAGACTGTGGGGCCTGTATTAGGCAAATAGGCAGAATGAGAATATGTGACCACAGAGGGGTGCAGATGCCTGTGTGCTTGGCAAGGCTCAACCTTACAAAGGGTACTTCTGGCAGGAATGTTTTCTCTGATTTGTGTCAGGGAGAGGGACTGTTTAAATGTCTAAGTCTAGATTGGGTGATGTTCTCCATAAGCAATAATAAGCATGGAAGTAATTTACTCTGGGCCCTTGACTGTATTACTGTCAGATCACCACTGTACTATACTGATGGGGCCTGTTAAACCTGGCTTCTCTACGAATCCATTCTCCTCAGTCCTAGCAGATTACTTGTTTCTGGTCAGTGGTTATGTGTGTGCTTGCTTGAAAAAAACTGCCTGTGGAGATTTCAGACTCTTTCTCCTATTTTCTCAGTTCTCCAGTTCATTGGCCTGTGAAATTTCACCAGGCCTCGGCAGTCTATTTACCTTCTCTTCTATTTGTAAGTAAACCAATGTGCATACCTTTTCGTGTGTTCACTTGCATATCTAGGTACACATTCCTGGCTCCCTAAGGCTATCTGGAAGTCTTGGGCTATGCTATGTGGGTATGAATGTGTAAAGGCATGTATTTTGTGTGCACTTGGTAAGGATGAAGACCTGGGGGCAGGGAGGTGTCCTGCTGGAGGACAGTAATTAAACCCTCTTTAGCTTTAATTGAGTCAAATCGTGACTCTGGAGAAGAGGAAGGCTCATCATCTAATGGTGGGAGGGAGGAAAAAAGATTACTTTGACAGTGTAAGAAAATATCTTTATCCCCTTTCCCTCATAATATGTGCGGTATACTCAGTGTCCAGGTTCTAAAAGGACTTTCTAATTAGAAAAAGTTGGGGTTTGAGGGACAAATGGAGTCAAGTGAGGATTTTACATCTTTTATGGTAATTTATTTTTTGAAATTGTAATTCATTTTCTCCACTTCCTTTCTCTGTCCAACCTCTATCATGTACCTGCTGGCCTCTTTAAAATTCATGGTCTCTTTTTAATTGTTGCTCTACACACACACACACACACACACACACACACACACACACACACACACACACACAGAAAGAGAGAGACAGAGAGACAGAGAGAGACAGAGACACAGAGAGACAGAGACACAGAGAGGGACAGAAAGACAGAAACGGACAGAGAGAGACAGAGAGAAACACATTCTAAACTATGTAGGTACAACCTACTCAGGCTGTTTAATGTTACATGCATGTACACCTGTTATTGAATAACTGAGAGGCAAAGATTTTAAATGATTCCTATCTTCGCCAACTCTTTAGTCTCTAAACTCCTTGAAAGTCCTTTCTTCCTTAGATTTTCATTTCCATCTTGGGCCTGTAGAGGGCAGAGCTCCTATGACTGGTGAATGGACTATTAAAGCATGGGGAGCAGCAGCAAGGTTTGTTGAGTTTGTTGATGGCCCTCCCATCTCCCAAGTAACAACCCAGGAAGGAAGACTCTGGTGGGGAGGTTTTGAGTCCAGAACTAGCCTTAGACAAGAGGCCTGTCCTCTCCACTCATGAAGTAATTGGCAGAAAGGCTAGAACAAGTGAATGATTGTACCATAATTAGTTTATGACCTGAGGGCATGCCAGTTGTAGCCCTGCCAGTCTGCTAGCTGCCACCAGGACAGATATGCCTCATAAAAGCCCAAGCAACAAGGCTATATTCTGTGGGCCTGCAAAGCCAGATGACTCAGGCCTATGAGAACTGAGAGTGACTGAGCTAGTATGTTAACATTTCCTGAGCTGACCTTTTCTAAGTTTAATTTTATGCGAAAGTAACCTTTGTATTTATTACAATTGTTAATCCATGCTCTCACTTAATTGTAATGACTTTTCCTTCTTCCTTTCTCCCGTCTTTCACCTCTTCCCACATCTGTTTTTTTCTGTTTTCTCCCGTTCTTTTCTTCTTTCCCTCCTTCTTTCTTCCCATCCCTGTCCCCTCCTTTCCTTTAGTTTTCTTTTTCTGTACTCTCCCCGTGTTCTCTGATCCCTCCCTTCTTTTTCCTTTGTTTTGGGAGAACAGTTAGACTAGGGTTCTTCTGGCCCATTATGTGACAGTAATTGAAAGCATTCCCTTGTGATCTGCTCAGGAAATGGCTGAGCCAACATCTTCAGGTCTCACTCCCCTGCCCTGTTGCTGGTATGATTGCTGTCCAAATATTCTCTTCCAGTTTCTGGAGAGTTCAAAAACCTAACTTTGTAATGAGAAATCTATCAACCTGCCAACCTAATTCATATAAATGTTTACCAGACTGTTGGTGCCAGACCTCAGCAGATCTGGATTCTGAAAAGGGTTTTGCTGCTAAGGATCTGTGGGTTCTTTCCTTTCCTGCCCGTCAACCTGCGCTGCATGTTTATTTCAGATGCTCAGCACATGGGAATCACTGCACCACTTAAAACTTGAGTTAATAGTGCAGACATTGTTGCTGATCAAAGCCCTGAGCAGCTTGTGTTCATAGGTGGAGGAAAAGAGCTCAGAATTCATGAACAGTGCTTTTACATAGAAGAAATAAACACATTCACAATTTAGCCAAGTTAAAGCATTGCTCTTGTTCTGCAATTCTTTCCAGATCTCGTATGCTTTTTGTTTACAGCAGGACAGTGGTGGTTCTTTGGTCCCAGGACTCAGGAGGCAGAGGCAGGTGAATATCTGTAAGTTCAAGGCCAGCCTAGTCTACAAAGTTAGATCCAGGATAGCCAGGACTACACAGAGAAACCCTGTTTCTAACAGACAAGATGCTTGTTGTCAACAGCACAGAGCAATTTCAATACCTAGCCCTGTCTAGGGAGCAGATTGCAGGTGGAGAGTCTGGAAGATTTTTGTTGTTGTTGTTTTTTTTTTTATCTCCTTGCCATCAAGGCCAAGTTTTCACAGCTTAAATTCCTTCCAAGTGTGTGATTTTGTTGGTTGTGCTGTTAAAAATCAATATATCTTTTGCATTCCCACTGAGAATGATCTTACTTCTCCTTGTTTCCCATTGCCTTTCATGTGTACATTAACTTCTTTGGGAGGGCTGGTGTCCAGGTCTTTCAGAAAAAAAAAAATAGTTCCAATGTGATTGTGGGAGAGTGTCTGTCCTGCTTTGATTTCAGTCTTGAAGCAACTGTAGCAGAAGAAGTCTTGAAGAAAAACTAGCAGTTTATTTAAAAAAAATAAGTGTAAGATTGCGTCACAATAAGAATTGGCAAAATGATACAGTTTTTATATATTGTGAAAGTCAAGCACATTATTTTTAAATAAGTTTTAATGAACTAAACAGATGCTCATTTAAATGTATTTTAGTTCATAATAGACAAATGAGCATGAGTGTAATAAATAAATTTAATATGGCCTATTCTTTATTTCTAACATGGCCACATCTATTCTCAGTGTTAGTAATTCATAGAGTCTAATGCTCTCTTTCCTTACTCGAGGTGTTTCCATAGGAAAATATTTGTATTATGAACTAGAAGAGTTTTGTTAATGCTTACTGCTCGTGAAAAGCAAACACTTATGCTAAGAGCCTACAATTCAAGCAAACTGTATTCAGCAATGCTTCACTTATCTTAAAATTCATAACACAGCTTGAACTACAGAAATAGTTTAAAAAGAAAAAAATGCCTTAGCATGTTGAAATAGCTGCTACAAAGCCTGTGGTACAGGAGAAGTGAGGTTTGTGTCCTGACTTCAGAGAAACTCTCTGATACTTATTAATTTTTATGTTTTTCTCATTTTTCTCTCCCTCCCTTCCTCCCTCCCTCCCACCCTCCACCCCTTCTTTCCTTTGCTCGCTTTCCTCTTTCCATTCTCTCTCCCTCCCATACTTTCTTTACAGTCTTTGCAGTTTTGAGCTAAGGTTCTGTGGCTCAGACTGGCCTTGAACTCCTGAGCTTAATCTGTCCCCACAACTCAGAGTCCCTGGCAGCTGGAACTATGGGCACCTGCCACTAATCCTCATTTTACTGGGAGCGTATTACTTTCCTGGTTATAGTAGAATCAAATTAAGGAATTAGAACTAGGAGTAGCAGGTTGACTAGGTTTGGTGAGGTAGTAAGTTGTAGAAATAGGCACTCAAAGTTGAATGTGGACAGCTAGTATGGGTATACCACAAAAGTGAAGATAGGCAGTGTAGAATATGCAAAGAGCTTTATTTGCTAAAATTTAATATTGTGATATTAATATACATGCTGGGTTTTATTTAGGCATTTTACTATGATCGGACATTCTAAGTTCTTTAATTTTTTTTTACACTTATAAACCATAGTGTTGTAAATAGTTGCCATAAGGTTTGTGTTTCTTTTCTTGAAAATTAATGCTTTCTGGTATCTTACCAGAAATGTATTATCTAGGCCAAAGGTAGATAGAGCTGCTTTATTGCTGCTGTGATATGTTGCCAGATTGTATTTCTAAATTCTGTTCTATAGAAGAGTGCCTCTTCACACAGAACCCTGACACACTGAGTATTATCATTTAACATCTTTGCTAGTTTGATAGGTTAGTAAGTATCCATTTGGTCCTTTTTAATTTATTTAACAAGGCTTTTCATTTTAAATGTCATATTTTACTGTCTCTTTGTTCCATCACTTTTTTCATCACTTTTCAAGGAAGTCTAGACCTTGATCTTGTATATTTTTATCTACTCCTTATATTTTGGGCAGTCAATTTTGTCATTTATATTTGTCACACATTTTTCTAATTTTATTGCTTTCATTTTATGTGTACTTTATCATCTTTCACTATGGAAAAGTGTTCTCTTTTACATTTATGTATTCAAATACATCCATCCTGTCTGTGATGTTTCTTTCCAAAAATTTACCACTCCTCCACAGATGGGACAAATATGTGATTCTGTCTTCCCTGTTCCCCCAGGGTGTTTTTTCTTTTTTGTATTTAATTCCTGGACCCATCTGGAATTTATTTAAGTATATGGTATGAGGTATGGATCTAAAGTAAAATCTCCATACTAATATCCAAATGTTTTAGGGATTCAATTTGGCAAATACTGCTTGAACATCTTCTGTGTGCTAAGCATTGGACTAAATACCACAACATTTTTTCCCCTTGAATGAAGTCAAGGCCACGCTCTCCAAGTCTGTGATCATCTCTGTTTCCTGTCTTTGTCTCTCTGTCTCTGTCTGCCTGTCTGTCTTTCTCTCTCTTTGGCATTCTCTCCATCTTTCACCTAAGAGAAGTAATGTAAAGGTTGTAACATGGTACATATTTATGTAACTATAATAAAGTACAAAGAAAAGTTATGATAGGTAGCATTAGAAAGGTTAGGAGCAGGAACAGGTGGTGTAGCTCAGAGGTAGAATGCTTGCTTAGTATATGTGAAGCTGTGGGTTTCATTCTTGGTACACTCTCAGCTCCCCATCCCCACAAAGGATTTTAGAATTTAGAAGCTGTGAGAATTTCACAAACTGAGAGATTCTACCCAAATGAGATAAGTAAAAGACTCAAAATAGAGATGACATAAAGTATTGTGGTGGCAAGATTCAATTTATTCAAAAACAGGTAGTGAATAGTCCACTGAGACCCGTGCTGAGATCCTAGATAAGTATGCATAAAACACAGTCCCTGTTCTCAAGGACCTTTCAGATTAGCCGGAGTGGGGATGGTTAGAAACATACCAGTGAAATATAGTAGAGACAGAAATATAAGGATCTCTCACATCTTAAGTCAGACTATCCTTTCAAATGTGGGTATGAATTTGAATTGGCATTTCTTCAAACAGTATATACTAATACTCCAATGAGCACATGAATAGTTACCCAGCATCATTCCTCATTAAGGAAATGGATTCAGAACTACTACAAAAACATTTTTACACATTTAAAATTGTTATGATGAAAAAACTAAAAATGAGTATTGTTGATAATGGTGTATTATTTCTTCCTTGGAAGAAAGTTTAGCAGTTCTTCAGAATGTTAAACCCAAAGTTATAATAGTATGTTTTGACTCTGAAATGTCTCCCTACCAGCCTTGAATGTTTGGTTCTCAACTGGTGATTCTATTTTGTAGAGGAAACTTTTGGAGGTTTGAGCTAAATAAAGAAAATAGATAATTAGAACAAACCTTTAAAGGTTATATCTTATTATATATCTTATTATCTGCCACTAGGTAAGTATCTTCTGCTACATGCTCCAGTCTCTCTAATTTTCTTATCATTGGCCTAGAATCAATGACACCAAAGACTATGGCCTATAATCTCCAAAAGCATAAGTCAAAATAAATGTTCTCTTCCTTTAATTTGTTATGGCAGGTATTTAGTCACAACACTCAAAGCTAACTAACACAGAAATTTACTATGAGGAGTGGAGGTCTTGCTAATCTCTGAAAATAACTTGGCAAAATTTGAAGGAACAAGCCAGAAGAAGACTAGTATGCCCTAAGTAGAGCTTAATGGTACCCTGGTTGGGGGCTCAGTTGATCAGAGTGCTAATAGGAATGTTGACAGTGATGGCTATGCTCATCTAGTTTCAAATGGAAACTCTAATACCATTGGAGTTGGAATCAAAGCCTCTTTCACTCTGCCAAAATAACTTGTCCACATTTTATCCTTGTCCTGAGACTTTGTGTGAGACCCCATTAGGAAAATATTTGAATATACCAAGTTTGTTCAGAAAGGGAGATTGTTTAATAGGCTAATAGGAAGGTTTTGGTGATGGAGATTAAACCAGTTAAACAGAAGTCAATTATTTTGCATTTGGATAATAGAAAATATTCTTCAAAGTTGTCCAAGGAATTGCCAAGACTCTTGTCCCCATCCTAGACTAAATAATTCAAAGGTTTTAATTAATTTAGAAGACCTCTTTAAGAAAAGAGCTCCCGGATTCCCTGATTCCCAAGGAAAACTGTTAACCCATGGTCAACCATATAGGTATTCAAGAGTCACTACAATCATTAATCAGGTATGTGTGGCTCTCCTCAATCTGTTAGCAGAACTTGATGTCATGCATATGATGCTTTTTTTTAGGCATGTGCAATTTATAGATGCATAGGGGCTTCTACCCAGATTTCAAAGGAAAACTTAGGAGGCTAGGCAATGTGTGATGGGCTCAGGATCTCTGCATACAGCTTCCGAAAGTACAGTGCATCTAGCTGCGAGGGTGAAACCTAACATACAGTGGAAACCCAAGGAAGTTTGAGGTGCCTAAGACATGAACATCTACTGACAAGCTGTACTAAAACTGAGCAGAGGCACCAAAGAATAGAGATCATGTGTATTACAGTGAGCAAAGTCATAGCCTTGGCTCTGCAACCTCACTGAAACTTGTATTACAAGGCATATGCACCCCTCACCCCTACTTCTTTCTGCTTTTATGTGTGCTCACAGCTATGTGTTTGCCTTGAGTCTCAGAAGAGACTTTCTTTGGACATGGAGTGTTGAATAGTGTTGGAACTGTTGTGACTTTGTTGATGGGAGATGGTCTATTTGAATTTTAAATTATGATATATATTTATATACCTTTGGGGGGTCAAGAATAGATTGCTATAGTCTGAATATGAAATCCATACTTAGACTTATGTGTTAAATGTTTGGTTCCCAGCTGTGGTGCTATTTGTGTGGACACTTTAGGAGGTAGAGTAGTATATCTAGAAGAATTAGGTCACTAAGGCATGGTTTTGAAGGTCGTATCCAGTCTCAGAACACTTTATTTCTGTCTGATACCTGTCCAACATGAAGCAATTAGTCTCTGCCACATCCGGCTGCTGTCACAATGTTTGACTCACCACAGGCACAAGATCAACAAAACTAAGGGCTGTGGTTGAAGCCTTTGAACCCTTTAGATAAAATAAATCTTTCTTCCTCTAAGTTGTTTATATCAGACAATTTGTCACAAAGAAGAAAGGCTAACTATCATACCATATGATTCAGAATTTTCACTCCTAAAGGAAATTAAAACATACGTGTACACACACACACACACATTTTTAAAGCAATGTAAGTGCCACTAACCTAAAAGTATATTATGTTAAATTTAAATATTTGTTAACCACCTACTGATGAATTCATATATAAAATACGTTATATCCACACAGTGAAATAGTGTTCAGGAATAGAAAGAAATAAAACATTACTGTATAGTTCTATGTGAGTGAAACTAAAAAAAAAAAAAAAAAAATGTTATGCTCAGTGAAAAATTCAAGACCTACAAGGTCATATGTTATTTGGTTTTACTTAAACTGTTCAAAAAAGACAATTGTGTAGACCCCAAAAGTTATTAGTGGATACCTGATACTAGATGTTAGGAATAGGGGCTTGTTTTGCTCTGAAGTATGATTATATATGCTCTAAAATGAGATTTTGGTGATGGTTGTACAATTCTAGAGATAAGTTTCAAATGGGTGAGACTGATTAGTGCAAATTACATACCAGCAGAGGTACTAAAATTTAGTAGGGTAAGAAAATAGTGATTGTAAAAATCTCATGAAGAATACTGCTACCGGCATGAAGTCTTAAAATTACTAACCAGTTCAAAGTGTCATTCTCACATTTTTGTTCCTGCTAGTTTTCTAGGGCTTTGTTGTGTCAGCACCCGGATCTTTCTCTACCCTGCTGTGGAGTCTGTCCTTAGGATTCTGTGTTCTACTTTTCCCTCTCCTTGTCTTGAACTTGTCCACATTTTGGGTGGTGGTATACCCTTTGACCTACTTCCCTCTCTTCAAAATCCTTTCCTCCTGTTGCTCATTTTATTTCTAAATCTAGACTTTATTTCTTTAAGTTCTGCTTCTGTGTCTTTGCTAAGTAGCAAATAATTTCTTAACAAATGTTTACTGGGACTATACCATGGATTTGTCTCGATAGTGATACTTGTGATGTCTGATGATAGTGATCTTTATGTATGAGAAACAATAAGACTTTCAATGTGCAATAACTCTCTTAAGAAATTTAGGATAGCTATATTTCAGAGTAGTGTTAGCTTAGTTCATTGAAAGGTCTTTATTTAACAATGACACACGTGTAATTACTTTGTCTTTGCATTGTCCATGTGTCTGGAGGTTTCAGCTGTGCTGGTGATTCAGCTCTCCAGAAAAACAAGTTTAATATTATTGCACTTGGCATTTCTGTAGTGAACATGCTCCTACCATGGTCAGTTTCAACTTACTAGTGTAGTGCTACTAAATCATAATTGGAAGTTAGGTAGGGTGAGCCCTTAACCACAAGGCAAGTATATAGTTTCAATTTCACCAAAAACCTTCTATATTGTCTCTAAAGTATCCTCTTTCAGCCTTTTTGAGGGTTTCTGTTTGTTTGTTTGTTTGTTTTTGAGACAGGGTTTTCTGTTTAACATCTTGGAACTTACCCTGTAGACCAGGCTAGCCTTGAACTCACAATGACCCTCTTGCCCCTGCCTTTCTAGTGATAGGTCACCACTCCCTGACCTTCATGGTTTAGTTGTGGGTGATTCTATCCTCTGATATTCCAGAAAAAATTTATTAAGTGTACAATACATCACCACAATCCTCAAACTTTTGGAAACAGCATCTCACATCTGAAGCTGTATCAGAATTTGTTTTACCTTGAACTTCAGATCCTTTCTGCCTTCTGAACTCTGGGATTTCAGGTGTGATACTTTGTTTCTGTAGTGCTAGAGATTGAACCCAGGGCTTTATGCATGTGAGGCAAGAATTCTGCCAACTCAAAATATATAATTTGGGAAAAAGAAAAATAATACTTCTTGATTGCCAAACTCCACCATCTGTACTCTCTATGTACTTCTTTCCATGACTCTATAATGGAGATGTATATCTTATTGGTAAGGAGATAGAATCCTAGAGAGTCAAAGATCACTTCCTCAAATCTGCACAGCTGAGATAGTATCCTGGTTATTTGACATCAGCAGAAATTTGTATTACTTTGATCATGCCATGACACCTTCTGGAGAAAAGGTAACAACAGAGACAGCGAGACAATGGGCCCATTCAGTGGTAGTTCCTAGGATAGTGTTCACCTTATGAGCTTTTGGATAAGCATATCACTTGCTACACATTTCTCACACTAGAAGATACTGGGAGTAATCTCTCTCTGAATATCAGGCAGAAAGATAGATATATGGTGTGAGGGGGGAACTTCCTACCCCTTTTATGGATTTGATCCTGAGGAAAGGATCGACTGGAAGTTCTTGACTATTCTGAAGTACTTAGTGGCAGAGATTGCAGGACCATCTCTCATAGGCTTCAGGGAAGACCCAGAACTATCTATCAGAGAGGTCAGCGGCTTCTCTGGAAATAATGGATTTCATGTAAGGTAACATAAATGGTTGGATAGAGTACCTGAACACAGTCTATGAATGACAACATTGTCTAGGCTGTACCCAAACTCCCAGCTCTCCAGCCTCTACTTCTAAAGTAGTTAAGATTATAAGCACTAGTATTCATATTAAGCTAATGACAGATAGATGAACTCTTTGCCTTTCTCAGGCCTAGCTACTGCTTCAAGTCAAGTTTCTTCTTAGATGGCCATAAGGCAGTAACACTAAAGCTTCTCATGTTTTCTCACCTCACAAGTTTAAAAATATATATTTTATTGTTTTAATGTCTATTAGTGTTTTGCTGACTCATGATATATGTGCATCTCGTGTAGACAGTAACCTTCATGGCCAGAAGAGGGCGTCAGATCTCATAGGGCTATAGTTCCAGATGGGTGTGAACCATCACGGTATGGATTAAACCTGGGTCCTGTAGAAGAGCGTCCAGTGCTCTTAACCATTTAGCCATCACTCCATCCCCCCAGTGCAACAATTTTATTAGTAATTATTAAAAACAAGTAATGTCACTTGGTATGTATTTATTTTGAAAAGCCCTCTTCACTATCTGAGTACAATATTATGCACTGACTATATACTGTATGCTAAGTATGGATGGAGATGAGTGCTTCATAACAGATACTACAAAGAAGCTTATTTGGCCTGAAGAGCTCATAGAGGTTGTCTTGGTCTACATGGTCAGTATGTGGAAACATTAATAATCCAAATTATGTTTTTATATAACTAAAAATCACATATGTATTCTACTATATTACCCTACTTTCTGTGTTAATATTTGTTCATTGATTCGGGGAATATTTATTAAGTCTTTTAGAAAAGATTCACTTTTATTACTTTAGAGAGAGAGAGATTGCACAGGCATGTGAGTGCAGGTGCTCATATAGATCAGAGACATAGGTACTCCTGGTGCTGGAGTTAGAAGCATTTGTGGCCCACCTAACCTGGGTGCTAGGAACCAAATTTGGGACCTCTGCAATAGCAAAATGTGCTCTTAACCACTGAGCCATTCCTCCAGCCCAGTTAAATCTTTTGTATGTCAGACATTGGAATATTCTGAAAGAAAGGGGGACTCTCACTCTGTGAAAATATCAAGTAAAAACCACATTTCTTTATACCTTTTATTCCTATTCCTTATAATGACAATGCTTGGTGATCTGTAGTTACCAGGACGTGTTAAATAACCTCACTTTCTCCCACTCCTGGGGATTTAAGCAAGGTCTCTGAAGTGGGAACATCTTAGTTAGTTCCAGAAGATAAATGATACCCTAAGCAATTGTCTTATCAACTCCATCATCACTGTTTTAAATGTGCCACAAATACATGGACATGTTTGGGTCCTTCCACAGTGTCAGGATTAGGTGATTAACAAGTGGCATTACACTAATCTTAATTATTAAGATTAACACTCAGATCACACATTATAGTCCACAAAGTTTTGTGTGTGTTTGTGTGTGTGTGTGTGTGTGTGTGTGTGTGTGTGTGTGTGTGTGTGTGTGTGTGTGTTACAGAGAGGCTACCAAAGGGCTAAAGAGGACATTGATGCTGGATCCTAACAATCTCTAATTCCCAAAGTTTTAATTTGTCTTTTAATGCTCTCAAGAAAAAGCTTTCTTTTATATGAGGTGAATCCAGGACCATATAGATACAGTTGTTTCTTTAAAATGTCTAAATTCTAGAGGCATCTGACACAGTTGGGAAGAGAGTCAATTCAGGTGATTCAATGAGACATCAAGAAACTTAGTTGGATAACTACTGGAAACAAGTAGAAGAAGCTTTCAACAGCCTAGCCATAGAGGCACAGGACCTTAGGTCAGTGTGCAGGACCAAGTCCAGATGGAAGGATGCATGGGCAGAAAATGACTCAAATGACCCAAGTTCATCAGTGGAGACGATGTTGAGCTGAAGCCTGAAGTTCTCTACCCAACAGTCCATTGACACACATACTAGATGTTCAGATGAACAGTGATCTGAACAGTGATAACAGCTCATATGGGCATTCCAGGGCACCTCCTATGGGCAGGAATTTTCAGATTCATATGTCTCTGAACATGGAATTGAGCAGAGACACATAAGTAGAACAGAAGCAGATGCTTTATTAGGAAAAGATACACTTTCAATGTAGTAAGTAAGCAGGACAGACCAAAAGGAGAGTTTAGAGGCTCAGCTGGCACTGTCCTACAAAGAGTTGGGGCTTCTTTATTGAGAAATTTTGGGTCCATTTGCAGTGTGGAATTTTCCACATCTGCTTCATTATATGTAGTTCCCCATACAACTTATATGTTGTGTGTATCATTGGCATCTAACATCACCATACAGGAGTGCTGCTGTGGTATTTTAATCAGCTGTAGGTTATCTTTGGGTAACTTAGAGTGTCTCTGTACCTGTACCAGTAGTGCCAGCTAGTTTTCATTGCCCTGGGTTATTTGTATCCACCCTTTCTCATTGCTAACTTATTTTGCCATGTACTAATTCTATAAAGTTATGAACAAGGTATTTTCTATTTCTTTCTGCTGCTTCAATTCCTCACTGATAGCTCAAGCTCAAGAAACCTTTGGGCAAGCTGAGTGGTGATGAACCATCACATAAATAACTTCCATGATATATGGGGATATATTCCCTACCTAAGAAGGACCATGAATTCTCCTATGTATTCTGCATATCAATGATTGTCTACAGTTACTTCATTAGGGTTTTTACTAGGAAGGAAACCTATTGCAGCTTCAGTCTTTAAGGGTAGCTGAAGTACCTTCCTCCTTTTAGAGGGTTAGCTATCTTCCCTTTATAAAACTAATTTTCAAATGTATTTTACATACTAACCACAGTTTCCCCTCCCTCCTCTCATTCTATCCTCCCACTTCCTTTCCACGCCCCCACCCACTCCTCAGAAAGTGTAAAGCTTCCCATGGGAGCCAAAAAAGCATGGCATACCACATTGAGGCAGGACCAAGTTTCTCCCCCTTGTATCAAGGCCATGTGGAGTCCAACCGAGTACACTGGTTTCTCAAAATTGTTGAAAGCATTGCCTCTTCAGAGTACTCTTCTACCAGGAGTTTCTCTAAAGAAGTGGGGCAAGGGAATCACCTGGAGGAAATGTAGTTTTCTAGGGCTAAGGCCACCATTTTGGATTGCTCTTATGTCTATAATTGTATACTCTGGGCCTTTTAGACTGTCTCTATTTTATCTTTGTTATTCAGAACCCCTAAAGCCAAAGTTAGAAGTTATTTTGGACTCTCTAAGGGCCCATTGATTGCCTCCTTTTGCAGTTTCCTTCTAACACCTGCAACGTATTGACTGATGAGATAAGTATTATCCAAGGGAAAAAAAAGAATAGCCTTTAATTATGTTAAATTAGGTACCCGTAGATAAATATACGCTGCCTTATTCTTCTCTTCCTCCTCCTTTTTCCCTTCCTCCCCTTCTTCTCCTTATCCCTCCTCCATTTTCTTCTTTTCCTCATCCTTACCTTCCTTTTTTTGAGACACAGTTTCTATATGGAGCCTTGGCTGACCTGAAACTTGATATGTAGGTCAGGCTGGTCTTAAATTCACAGAGATCCGCCTGCCTCTGTTTCTTGAGTGCTGAGATTGAAGGAGGCATGTACCTCTATGTGTGGTCTATATGCCATCTTCTTGAGTAACTTCTGTCTTTTATAAATCAATCAATTTACTCCCCACCTCATTGTTTATTTGGACTGTCTACATAAGCTTACTGGCTTTGTTTTCTCTTTCTTCTATTTCTGTTTTGGAATAATACTTTAGGACAAAACTTTCACTTCGAATCCTTTCTTATATAAAAGGATTCTTTTTCCTTATCCCTCTTTACCAAAATATGTCTTTTATTTGTATAATTTTTATGTCTCCTTATTGATAGTCATTTGTGTATTATCTACCTTTATAAAGCATTTCTTTCTTTTTTGGTTTATTTGATTTTATTTTCAATGAATATACAAATACCTTTTTATATTTTTCTTCCTTTTATTAAAAGTACTCTTTCATATACAATATATCCTAATTGCTGCTTCCCCTTCCTCTATTCCTCTTAGTTCTCATCTCCAGTTCTCATCTCACATCCAAATCCACTTCCTTTCTGTCTACCATTAGAAAGGAACAGGATTTGAAGATACAACAATAAAATATAGCAAAATAAATTGTAAAATAAAACAAACATCATCAAAGATGGACGACACAAACCAACAGAAGGAAAAGAGCCCAAGAGAGGACCCAAAAATCAGAGATCCACTCTTTCCACTAAAGTGAAAGTCATAATCCATACACAGAGGACCTGGTACAGACCCATGCAGGCCCTGTGCTTCCTGCTTCAGTCTCTGTGAGTTCATATAAGCTTTGCTCAGTTGATTCAGAGGACCTTGCTCTCCTGATGTTCTTTATCACTTCTGTTTATTACACTCGTTCTGCCTCTTCCATGGGGTCCCCTGAAGTTCAGGAGAGTGATCTGATGGAGACAGTAATATCTGGTTATAGATCTTGGCATCTGTTCCCATCTGATACAGGAGGAAACTTTGCTGCTGATAAATGAACAATGAACTGATCTATCAATATACCAGAATATCACTGAGTTGTTTATCAATAGATTTTTTTTTTAATCTTTTGTTAGACTATTATTATTTGGTTTTGTCCCAGGGCCATGGGCTATCTGTAGTCTCTGGTTTGTAGCCACCCAAACAGTGGAATAACAGGTTCCTCCTGATGGATTGGTCTATGAGTCAAAACAGATGTTAGTTGGTTACTTCAACAAGCTTTGTGCCACCATTGTCCTAGCATATCTTGAAGATAGGACGTCCTTGTAGATCACAGTGTTTGTGGCTGGCTTGATGTTTATGTTTCTTTCTTGGGAGCATACAGAGTACCTTCTCGTACCAAAGACACCAAGACATAGTGGTTCTATGTAGATACCAGCTCAACTTCTCTATTTTCAGTGAGTTGTGTAAGTGTTGTTTTCAGCCATGGAGTTAGCTGGTGGGGTAAGCAACCATTTCACCCAAACACAGAAGAATATATGCCTTCTTCTCAGTCTCATGGAATAAGTTGACCACATATTCAGACACAAGCAAGTCTCCACAGATATAAGAAAATCAAAATAACATCCACATCCTATCTAACTATCTAGGATTAAAGCTGTATATTAATGACAGAAAGCTTACAGACTCATAGAAACTGAACAATTCTCTACTGAATGAAATATTGGCTAAGACAAAAATCAAGAAAGAAATTAAAGACTTTCTAGAATTAAGTGAGAATGAATATACAATATACCCAGACTTAATGGGGCACAATGAGAAAAATTCTAAGATGCAAGTTCATAGCACTAAGTGCCTACATTAAAAAAAAAATCAGAGAGATCTCATACTAGCAACTTAACAGCACAAGTGAAAACTCTAGAACAAACAGGAGTCACACCCAAAGGGAGTAGATGACAAAAATTAATTAAATTTCTGGGCTGAAATCAATAAAATAGAAACAGCAAAAACAATAAAAAGATTCAATGAAACAGAGTTAGGGGTTTTTTGGGGGAGGGGGAATTCAAAGCAGGGTTTCTCTGTAGTTTTGGAGCCTGTCCTGGAATTCACTCTGTAGACCAGGCTGGCCTTGAACTCACAGAGATCTACCTACCTGCCTCTGCCTCCTGAGTGCTGGGATTAGAGGCATGTGCCACCATCACCTGGCAAAGAGCAGGTTCTTTGAGAAAATCAATAAGATACAAAGAACCCTGATATAAATTAACTAAAGGCAAGGAGAGCATTCAATTTAACAAAATTAAGAATGAAAAGAGAAACAATAGATCATGATGAAATTCATAGCATAATAAGAATATACTTTAAAAACTAAATTGGAAAGTCTAAAATAAATTAATAATTTTTCTCAACACATGCCCCTTACCAAAGTTAAATCAATATCACATAAACAATTTGGAAATACCTGAAACTCCCAGTGAAACAGAAGCAATAATTAAAAGACTTCCTACCAAAAAACGCCCAGAGGCATATGATTTTAGCATAGAATTTTATAAGACTTACAGCGAAGAGTTAATGGAAATGCCAAATTAGTCCATAAAAGAGAAACAGAAGAAATATTGCTAACTTCATTTTACGAGGCCATATTTACCCTGATACTCCAACCAGATAGAGACCCAATAAAGAAAGAGAGTTACATAACAATTTCCCTTATGAACATAGATGCAAAACTTCTCCATAAAATACTTGGAAACTGAACTCAACAATACATAAAAATATCATTCATCATGATTAAGTAGGCATCACCTTAGAGATTACAGGGACACTTCAACCTATTATCTAATCTACCATATAAATAAACAGGAAAAAAAGCCATATGATCATATCATTAGATGCAGAAAGGCTTTTCATAAAATCCAGCACCCATTCATGATAAAAGTTTTGGAGACATTAGAGATATAAGGGACATGTGTAAACATACGAAAGGTGATTTGTAGTAAGCCCACAGACAACATCAACTTAAATAAGAAATTCAAAAGCAATTTCACTAAAATCAGGAAGAAGACAAGATTGTTCACTTTTTCCATGCCTATTCGATATAGTACTTAAATTTTTAGCTGAAGCAAGATGACAACTGAAGGAGATCAAGGGCATACAAATTAGAGAGAAAGAAGTCAAAGTATCTTTATTTGTAAATTTAATAGTGTATATAAGCAATCCCCAAAATTCTACCAGGAAACTCTTATAGCAGATAAACACTTTCAGCATAGTAGTTAGATGCAAAATTAACAAAAACCAGGAGCCCTCCAAAGAAAGAAAGAAATTTGGGAAACAATACCTTTCAAAATAGCATCGAAAAATGTAAGTTATCTTGGGGGTAACTCTAAGCAAGTGATAGACTTGTATGATAAAATCTTCAACGTATTGAAGGAACAAATTGAAGAAGATATCAGAAGATGTAAAAATTTCCCATGCTTATGTATTGGTTGGTTTAACATAGTAAAAATGGCCTTTCTATCAAAAGCAATCTACAGATTCAGTGCAGTCTCCATCGTAACTCCAACACAATTCTTCATAGATCTTGAAAGACCAATTTTCTGCTTCATATGGAAATGCAAAACAAAACAGGATTGTAGGTGGTAGTTTCTGTGTCCTGCCCCACAGCTGCTCTCAAGTAATCACTCAGAGGTTTATATAAATTATAAATACTTGGCCATTAGCGCAGGCTTTTTACTAACTCTTACACTTAAATTAACCCTCATTCTTGCTTATGCTTTTCCACATGGCTCTTAGCTTGTTACCTCATTTTTTACACACCCTTCTTACTCAGTGGCTGGTTGGCGTCACACTGAATCTACCCTTCCTCTTCCCACAATTCTCTTAGTCTGGTCACCCTGCCTATATTTCCTACCTGGCTATTGGCCAATCAGCATTTTATGAAACCAATTCAGTCCAAAACTTTACACTGTACAAGAGCATTATCCCACAGCACAGGATAGCTGAAATAATCCTGAATAGTAAAAGAAATATTGGAGGTATCAGCATCACCAATTTGAAGATGTACAGATCTAAACAGAATTCTTAATAGAGAAGACTCTGAGGACTAAGAAAACACTTAAAGAAATGGTCAACATCATTAGGCATCAGGGAAATGCAAATTAAAATTTTAAAATTTCAAATTGTACGTGTCAGAATTGCTAAGATTAATAAGACAAGTGACAGCTCATGCTGGTGAGGATGTGGAGTAAGGAGGGACACTCATTTATTGTGGAAGGAAATGCAAATTTATACAGCCACTATGGAAATCAGTGGGCCAATTCCTCAGGAAGATGGTGAGCTACCTCTAGATCCAGCTATACCATTTGTGAGCATATACCCAAAGGATGTTTCATCCTACTGCAGAGACACTTGCTAAATCATGTTCATTGCTGCTATATTCATAATAGCTAGAAATTAGAAACAACCTAGATGTTCCTCAACAGAAGAGTAGACACATAAAATATGGTATGCCTACATAGTGGAATATTAATCACCCATCAAAAATGGCATCATGAAATTTGCAAGTAAATGGATGGGCCTAGAGAAGAGTACCATCCTCAGTGAGGTATCTCAAACTCAGAAAGACAAGTATGGTATGTATTTGTTTATAAATGGATATTAACTGCTGCATCAACAACTATGAAGGTACAATCTGTAGAACCACAGAGAGGAGTTTAGAGTAAAGGACTAGAGAGTACATATTGATCTCATTAGAAAATGGAAATAGAATAGACAATTATTGGTGGATGACAGGGCTAGAAATGGAGGATCAAATGGGGGAGTAGCTTGAGGGAAATAATATGGGGAGAGTTAACTAAAATTAAGGGCATTTGAGGAGCAATATGGAATCCTAATACAGTAAAAGTTTCCTAAATTATATATGTTATCTAAATAATATCACCAAATAATGGTGAAGAGAGTCTGAACTGGCCATTTCTTGTCACCAAACAAAACTTCAAGCTTCTATTACCAGGATTGGGTTACATCTAATTGAGTTGTTGGCCAAAGGAGTCCTCTGGGAATCCCCCAAGTAATTCAGGCTGTTACCAAGCATTCCTTAAAAAAAATAATAAATTCTATATAAATCACAAAAAACCCTCTGTATCTGAAACATAAGTGAAACATTTCATCCTTAGATTTTTTTCTCTTTTAACTAAAGGCAAAATTAAAATCTGGTATCTCTACTTTTATTTGTGTTCATCTCATTTACTCATAAGTAAATGTAAGATTCTTTTAAGGATACTCAATTGGCAGCAGCAGCTTTGTTTAAAAAAATGACAATTTTTTTTGTGCCCAATTGTCCATGATAAGGACTTTGAAAAACCCATTTTCCCATAACAGTAAGAAGCAGCGGGAGAACAAATAACAGGTTATAAGCCTCATAGGTCCTATATCTTAATGCTATCATTTTAAACTAAAAATTATTGTTAAAATTCATATTCATACATACAGTATAAATTCGGTATGCTTGGAATAGTAATTTTAGGGCCAGAGTGATGGCTTGGCAGGTATACTTCCTTATTGCACCAATCTGAAGATCTGAGTTCAGTTCCTAGAACCTACAGTGGAGAGGTTTGACTCTCAAAGTTGTCTTCTTACCTCCACACAAACACCATTTCACATGCATACTATATTCATACACACACACACACACACACACACACACACACACACACACAATTTTAGCATGCAATAAGTGAAAAAAAATGAGAAATGAACTGGCCACACATTTTGCTATAGTTGTTTTCAGGAATTCTGGAGGATATATTGAGTTTTGCCACATACTATTTTAGCCAAGGAATGACACACACATTAAAGCAATTATCATGAGCACCTGGCACAATTGCATTAAATCATAATATATGCTGTAGTAAACAAATTAGGAACTTTCAAGATAGGGTTTTTCTTTGTAGCACTGGCTGTCCTAGAACTCACTCTGTAGACCAGGCTGGCTTGGAGCTTAGAGGTTCATGTCTGCCTTCCAAATTCTGAGATTAAAGGCATATGCTACCACTACCTGGCTCAGGTTTCTTAATACAATTTTTTATCCTTACAAAGAGATGCTCTACTATCAGCTTGTATCCATGAGTCCTGCTTGATGTTTTATAATTTAGTCCTAGTCTGGCAAAGTCTAGACAGACAGCCGAAGGGTTTGCATGTGTCCTATTGTCCTTCCAGATTCTTTGTTTCCTCTCAAGTGACAACAAAAAGAAACAAGTATTGTGGGTCCATTTGGCCAAACCTTTCAATCACTCAGCATGCATCAGGGCCAGATAATGTTATAGTGAACTGTTTCTCTCATTTTCTTAGATTATCAGGATCATTTTAATTTTAATTTTTGATGGTTCAATGTAATGGGGGATTCTGGGAGACAATATTTAGACAATAACTGGAAGGTCTCTTGAGTTGGGGATGCATCTCTCTGTCCCACATGTCCTCCACATTTCATGGGTTAATGTTTTCCTGAGTTCAATATTGTTAGAAAGCCCCAATGCACTGGAAGTGTTCTACAATTTTCTCATGCTAACAGGCTTCCCTGGTGAACTAAGCTGTATTAGCTAGTTTTGTTGTCGAGTACAACAAAATTCCTGATAAAAGCATCTGAAGGAATGAATGATGCGTTTTCATGGTTGGAATTTATGTCCATAATGACCTGGAAGTCATGGAGCACCTGGTTACATTGTATCTGCAATCAGGAAGCAGAGAGATAAGTTCTTGTGCTCAAAAAGCTCAAGTTCTGTTTTTTGGGGTTTTTTGTTGTTGTTGTTTTTTGTTTTTTTACTTAAACCTGGAACTTCACCCTGTGGGATAATGCTGCCCACATTCAGCATGAGTTGTCCTTGTTGTGATCAACCTTTCTGGAGGGAGTCACATAGGTATATCTAGATATATGTCCCTATGGTAATTCTGTATCCTATCAAGGTAACCATGAGGATTATCTAGCACACCAGAGTAGCCAATCAGAGGGTTAGAAACACAGGTTTGAGCCTCCAACCCTTTTTGTGTTCACTTCCCTTGTGCCGGGGTTTGAATGAATCACTCACTACTGTTATCTTCGGGCCCCCATATAAGGCTTTGGCATGGGCATCTCTGATTGTGTTTTTCACCTTGGTGTAAAACAAGATCTCTCTCCTAAGAAACCCCCAAATGGTCTAAATGGCTCTTTAATCAAATTAAACGGCTTGCCTCTTTGGACACTTTACTCTGAATTACTGTCCAGGCTAAAAGTGCAAATGGGCAGACTTTCTCCTAGGCCTCATGCTGAAGACTCGTGTTTTACTATCTAGAAGACTGCGTCCATGCCCTCAACCTACTTCAGTAAATTCACAGATTGTTCCTTTTAACTTATACGAATAAATTATTTATCAATCTATACCTCCTCATTTGAGCTGGACAGGTGGTGATGTCTTGCATGAACAAGACTCAGTCATTATGCACTGCATTTTTATTCAAAATGTCTTCAGCCAACTGCTGCTTTGTAAAATTGAATCACTCACTTCAAAGCACAGCCTGAAAGCTGTTCTATATGAAGTAGCTTACATTTGGGAATAAATAGCCTGATCTCTACAATCTTCAGTTCTTAAAATTTATACTTTGGCTTTCAGCATTTTATTTCCAAATATGCTTCCCTTTTATCAATGTGACTGAGGATCATATTTTACAGTCTTTTTTTTTTTCAAAACCAGTCTTTGAAAGAAGTAGCACCTTGGTATAGCCCCATGTCCAGCTACATGGGAGACTGGAGTCTAAGGGTCTCTAGAACCCAAGAGTTGAAGAGCCAGAAATACCCCCTCTTAAAAATCAAAAAAGAAAGCCCCACAAAATTTAAGTTAGGAATGCAGCTCAGTAGTAGAGTGTCCAACTAGTATGCTCAACTCTGAGCATCACAAAACCAACCAACTAAACAAACAAAGAAACAAAAAACCCAACAGATCCTCTTAGCAGTACAAAACATCCCTATTAGGCTTGGAATCTCAGAAGGTTTATCCTGCAGATGAACACATTATTCCTTTTAACTACTGCTACTACTGTTAAGTGCCTTGTTAGCTCTTCTGTTTTGTTTGTTTGTTTGTTTTGTTTGTTTGTTTGTTTTTGCAAATTCAAGCATGTAAAGAACCCTTGCTGTTTGAGAGGCCTGGAGACTCCTTCATTCCTGGTGGGAGAGTATCTTTCTTAAAACAGGGCATCATTTTCATTCTGCAAACACTTTCAGAGCTAAAGAAGGCACACATCTCTACAGACTGACTGAATGAAAAGTAGAAAGTGATTGAAGCTAGGGACTTCAGAGTCATTAAAGAACTACCTGGTAGTCAATTATTTTTAATTCATAGGAAAGACCAAAAAAGTCACTTCTTCCTGGGAATTAGTTCCCCCCCCCTTTTCCCCCCCTTTTCTCCCCTCTGCCATTTTCACTGTACAATTTCTTCTAGAACAGCAGTTCTCAACATGTGCGTTGAAATCTTTTGGGGGGAATTAGATATCCTACATATAAGAATTTGCATTACTAATCATAACAATAGCAAAATTACAGTTATGAAGTAACAAAAAATAGTTTTATAGTTGGGGGTCCCCACAATGGGAGGAGCTGTATTAAAGGGTCAAAACATTGGGAAGGTTGAGAGAATCACTGTTCTATCTAGAGCATTTCATCTCTCTGGAATTCCATTTCTTTAGTTTAGAGGATGTGTGACTATATTCATTAAGAAGGACAAATGTGTGTTGATGTGTATATGCACTGTCATGAATATTATGGGTCAACTATGTAAGGGACAGAGGGTAAAGAAGTAATAAATTAACAAAATTCTTCCTAGTGCATATCCCCCTTGGAAGAAATTATGGAGCTGGAATCTATGCCCTCTGAATTGACCTGACCTGACAATTTCTGTGTTAGATATTTTTTTGTTGTTGTTTTAGGGGCAGTTTAACACAACAGATTAAAAACTGACATTCAGCTTTTCTTTTTTGGAAACCAGTAATTTAAATGTATTTTCTCACATAAAAGGCTTTCACAATTATTTTAGGCTTTCAGTAGCTTTCTTTTATTGGTGACTTAGAAATATGCTTTTAATTGAGAGTCCTTGGGGAAGGTGGGGTTCTTTTTTGTAATCTTTCCATGTATGAAGAAAAGGTGAGAATCCTTGCATTTCAGGGGAAACTGTTCTCAATAATCATAACGCATCAATTATCCCCTCAGCTTAATAAACCTTCCAGTCTGGCAAAGGGGGCTAGTTATTCAAAGCCAAGGCAGGTGGCAATCTTGCTTCGCCCAAACAGCCCCAGCTGCAGGAAGAAGATTTGACATGTCAAAGAGAAGAAAAGGGCTTGTGGATTTATCTCAGTGGTTAAAATTTACACCGCTCTTGCACTTATATGAGGTGACTTATACTCACCCATAATTCCTGCTCCAGGAGATCAAATTACTTCTTCTGGCCTCGGTGGGTCCCACAAAAACATTTGGTACACATACATTGAGGCCAAATACTTTTACACATAATTTTTAAAATGAAGAAGGAAAAGCACATTTTTTAGCATTATGTGTGGGTGAGATTCACCCATCCATTCTGTCAGACAAGAAGGTTCTTACAGAACTCATTTCCCATAGGTCTTAGTCTGCCTCAAAGAGTCATATGTCGCCAGAGAAAACTAAACAAGGCCTTCAAATGAGAAAGATAAGAGAGCAGGAAGTCTTTCAGAGGTGTGGTGAACAACGTGTGTCAGAAACTGATGGACACAGTTATATCCTAGTACATTCTTGGATTTTTAAGAAAATTTTCAAAAGCTGTGCCAATTTTGTTGGCTTTAATTTATTATTAATTTCAAATGATAACCATAGCCATTTGTAAACACACAGGTTCTTTTATTCCCATCTTAATTGCTAATCTGAGTTCTCAGGCCACATATTCATTTTAGAATATCTGGGACCAGAATGGCTAACAATGAGTTTGGGCCTTACTGAAAGCAGGAGAGCTGGCAGAGATGCAAAGAGTCTCTGTAGGTGGTTGGATTAGAATAAAGAATGTAACATAAATAATGCCAAAGTGCAGGGCAGCTTCAAAACACCGAGAGGCTTCCAGTCATGTTGGGCTTCAAGAGAGGGCCACAGGAAGAAACCAAGGTGATAGGAGATTTTTATCTGTTGGTCCATAAAACATACCTCAGCTGGTATAATGTCGACACACTGATGACCAGATTATGTTTGCTACTGGACTCAGTATTAAGTGCCTTTCTTTTTATGTGAAACAGGTGAGAGCATTGAATCATTTATTGATCTGGTGTATTTGATAAACTCGTTCCTTGGTTTCTTTGACATTATTTTGGTACTAAATATTTAAACTAGACAAGCGCTATTTCAGCCCTTTGGAATATTAATATATATGTATATACTATTTTGAGACTATAATTGAATTATAATATTGTTCTCTTTCCTTTTTTTTTCTAATATCCCTCCTCACTCTCCTTCAAATGTATGGTCTCCCTTTTCATTAATTGTTATTGCATGCATATATCCTCTGACATATTTTTGGTGTCCCTGTGTGCCTATGTGTCTATGTGCTCCTGGTATAATTTCATAGGGACTAATATTTTATTAGTAGCTACTAATATTTTATTTACATATTATTTATCAGTCTTAACCCTGTAGATAGACTAATTATGGTAGATCACTTGCACAAAAAAAGAAAAGGTATTTTCTCTCAGTATTTTCTGATTTGTAAAATGGAGTTCCTGGAGATAAAACACACTCTGAAAAATGATTTCTGTATAATATGTTGTGACATGCAGCATGGTACAGCTTGATCTCCACAGCTGGACACAAAAAAAGCCTGGAACAATGGTTTTTCTCTATTTTTCCTCAAGGTTTAGTGAACACCTGCACAGAAAATCCTGTGCTCTTTTTAGATGTAGAAACAGTACAAGGAAGAGGGCAAGAGAAGTTCTATTTACAGAAATTGCTCAGCACTTTTATATTTTCAGGGTATCCTGTGTGCTATAGTGCATTCTCTCCACTTTACATAGATAAGGAGACTAAGACTCAAAGATTTATGTTACTTACGTCAGTTACTGAGGGCAGGAGCAGTTCAAACTTGGATTGGTCTTAGGCCTGAGCCCATTTTCCCACTGACCTAAGCTACTATTTTAAACCTTACTATTTAGCTAGAGAAAAAGTCAGAGAAAGTAAAGTGCTATGTTAATTATAACTAAGCCACAATTATGCAGTCGAGACAGCATGTATAGGCACGATCAGAAACAGTTCTAAGATAAGACTTTATTTTTCCCTGATTGTGTTGGAGAGTGCTATGTGGAGCGGCAGAAAGAGCAGACATGTCAACAACATAGCCAGGCAGTGTTGCTAAAGGAAATGGTTACCCTTCTCTTTACCCACTGTAGAAAAGATCCTGGACCCAAATCTGACAGTGAACTCCAGCTATTCCTAGGCATAAGATATCATTAGCTCCCCAGCTACCATTCTTTTACTAGATTGGTTAGAGACCCTTTTGGCAAATTAGAGCAGATTTCTACTGGTGAATGTAAAAACACTAGTTTTCTGTTGTTCTAGGGTATATAGATGAGGGCTGAATGTGTGATATATCTGGAGATAAAGATTTTATTGACCTTTTTTCCTATTATCATATCATCTTATGAACAATAATTTCACAGTACCATCAAAGGAATGGTATAACATAGATCCATATACATTGTAAATACTGTTTACCTGATTCCATTATAATGGGGCATAGAGTTGATGTTTTTGATAATAGTTGTTGACTATGAGACCTGGCCTATGTATAGAATTTCTTTTTCGTTTCTCATTATTAAGATTTTATAATGGGAAGATCTGGGTATAGAATCTAGCAAAAATCTCCATACCAACCACTATCATTTCCAGAAAGGGCTAAGGTGATAAGATGGTCTCTGTCTATGTGTTGGCACATTATAGTCAATTTGGTGCACTCAAGAAGCTTTTCTGTTGTTCATTTTCAGGTTACTATATCTCTGATAACTCTTAAGATATGACTGTGATAGGGGAGTCATCAAATGATCAAAATTCCAATGGTAAGGGCATAGCCAAGTTTGGGTCAGCAATGGAAACCAGTTTATGTGATCAGTAATTCATTTTCCTATAGTAAGAATACAAAGCACATCCTATGTATTATATAACTAAGCCACCTTCCTTATGTACACCAATATCATCCTATCTTTGTGCCTTTGTTTGTGCTCTGTCTCTTCCAAGAATGCCTGCTCCCCCTTTCAACATGGTGAATTCTCAGCTCTTCTTCAAGGTCCAACTTACAGGACATAGTCACTGTTTAACATTTCTCTCATTCAGTCCTACTTTTTCTTTAGTCACACAACCTGTTGTATATATTTTTATTCTAGGACTGCTCATACCAGGAAAAAAAAGGCTATTTGCATGTCTCTACTAAATTGTGACCTTTTAAAAGTGGCAGTTGTGCCCGATTAATATCTGTTTTTTGCATTGGCCAGAACAGATCCTGACATAAACAATGAGGCAAGTACTGCTGATTGAGCAGTAGAATAATTTACCCAGATATGGCTTAATTCCATATTCTTATATTATGTCATCTTTAAGCTTTGTTATGCTCTGCATGTGTACATTTGAGGACTTTTCTTCCACCAAGGATTGAACCTGGATTATCACACATACTACGTGTGTGCTCAACTGCTTAAATTTTTGACCATGTAGTTTTATTTCTTTGAGCAAAAGGTATATTTGTAGACTTTAAGCAAATTTGTCCAATGCATGTATCAAGTGGAACAGCACCGGTTCCCTCTTGTGAGATACTTTTAGAATTTTTCATATAATTTCTTAGGAGCCCTGTAGACAAATCCCTCTTAGGAAAGATGTTCTAAATATCTAAATGTCTAAATGTCAGTTCTTTCTTTGGAATCTTTAAGACATTCATATAACAAGAATGAAGGATCCCAATCAACTGGAAATCTGCTGGTATTCCTGTTAGTTTGGAATCTGAGCTTCCTAGTGCAGAAAAGATTCCTGGAGCTCATCTTTGCATTTTTTAAAATTACCTGTCTGTCTGTCTGTCTGTCTGCCTATCTACTTACATTTCTTTAATTTTTTTTTTTTTTTGAGACAGGGTTTCTCTATGTAACCTTGGTTGTTCTGGAACTCCCTCTGTAGACCATGTTGGCCTTGAGTTCAGAGATCCTCCTGCCTCTGCCTCCCAAGTTCTGGGGCTAAAGGCTATGCCACCACTGCCTTACCCTGGAGCTCATCTTTCTGGCCAAATCTCAGAAAGCAATTTATGCCAGGGTTAGTGGCTCTCTATTGAGATTTATGTTTCAGAAGATCACACCTTAATCTACTCTTGTTGCTTAAGACCATAGCCTTTGGAACCACATAAAACTGTTCATGCTTTTAAAAAAAGACTCATTTTATTGTTATTTTTGAGAACCTCATACATGAGTTCTGTATTTACCTTATTGCCAGCTACTTACTCCTTTTCAACCTTATGACCTCTTTTCTAGTTGTTACAATATATGTACATGTATTAATACATATATAGCAATAAAAGTTAAATGCTAATTATTTACTACCTTTTGAGTCCATTTAGTGTTTTGAAGGTGTATGTGCTTTTATGTGAATGTGCTTAGGGCTGAGTAAACTATTATTGCATTGAGCTATTTGAGGGCTCATCACTTGGGACTGGATAAACCTATCAGGGCCTTATTCCTAGAGATTGATTCTCCCTCTTTTAACTACCTATGGCTCTTCTTCTAGGAGTGGGATTTCTGAGATTTTTTTCCTCATCCACATTGACATGACAGCTGGCGTTGCCTAGATGACCATATTATTAAGATTTCATGGGTGCAACTCCCTGTCATATGTAGAATATATTATCTCACAGCAGACATAACCAGGTCCTCTGGCCCTTACAATCGTCCACCCTCTCTTCTATGATGTTCCCTGAGCCTTAGATGTAGGATTTGTGTGTTTTAGGTATATCAGTTGGGGATGAATATGACACAGTAAATTGTTCTTTGTATCTTGGCCAGTTGTGGATATCTGTGATGGTCTCCACGTGCTGCAAAAGAGGCTTCTTTGATGAGGGGTGAGAGCTACACTTGTCTGTGGGTATAAGCATATGTATTTAGAATGCAATTTGGAATTATACCTATTTAGGGAAATGGCAGTGGTAGATTCTCCTTTAGAGTATATGACCTCACCAGCTACAGGTAGTTGTCTAAGTTTCCAGTATCAGCAACAATTTCCCTCCTGTTGAGAGGGCCTAAGTCCAACTAGAGAGCTGTTGGTAAACACCAAGGTAAAAGTGCTGTTTATTGAATCATTGGTGATGTCTTGCCATGCTGGTCCTTGTGGTTTGTAGGCTTTAGCTAATAGGACAATTGATTGGTTTTTCCTCCTTTAAGGCTTGCGTAGCACCTTTAGGTATTCTAAGAGGTCGTCTTCAGGGAGGAGGTTTTCAGGTCACTTTTAGCTCCATTCTTCCACATCCTGTGCCTCAAATGTGTGATGTCTTCAGCAGTATGGTCTTATCTTCAAGTTCTGAGACAAAGCCAAGGGCAGTGACATTAATAAAAAGCTTTCCTTTAGATAGCTAAAATCAAATTCTAGGTTCTTCCTAATATTTCTATGGTCACCTTCCCCCCAAAAATGTCTGAGCACCTTCTTAATGTCAGATGTTCTGCTCTGATTTCTTCCAGATCTTTCAACTGTTACCCATAGGGGAATGGCTCTCAGTTCTTAATCTGAACTACTTCTGGGTAATGTCTATCTTGTTGCTGGCTCCAGAGTTTATACTTTTTACATGTTATCTGTGTTAAACATTTACTGTTCTATGCAGCCAATGTATTTTAAAATCATCTATATCTTATGTGGGTCCTACGTGAGCCTCCTTCTTAGTTCATATTTATAAGCTCTCATGGAGAGGATTTTGCCATTTTAGTAGTTCTTAGGAAAGAGCAGGGTATAGTTGAGTTGGAGGGCATTGGGTCTCTGGTTCATTTAACCTCTTGGAGGCTACATTGTTAATTGCCTTAAGGATAATTATCAGTATTCATGAAATATTGTCTATAAAGCTTCAAGTATTGTATTTGAGCACTTAGTGGGCACACCAAAGAAGTTATTGTCCTGTTCGGCTTGCTGCTACCCTTACCTTGCCCACCACTGCCCTCTACTGAGAAGACGTAATAACTGCTTTGAACCCGAATTCTTTCTGGCCCTAGCGAAATGGAATGTAGTTTTCTTTTAGTCCTTGAGACGTGGCTGTCTTGCATGAAATGCGACATGAACTAGAGGATGGTAGAATGGTCTCAGTTTTGTAAAGTGGACCTTGTAAAAGCAGTTAATTAGTTATCACTGCCAACTTCAGACACAAGCAAATTAGAAACCTATATTTGCAGGAATAACTATTTGGGAGAAAAAAACCCCCCACAAAGATTCAAAGATCATGGACTTTTGGAATACAATCTCCCCTTTGCTGTACATTGTCATGTAAACAGACAAAATAATAGCCTGAAATTGAATTTATTCACAGCTTTTCTGGATAATATGCTGTGACCTGTGTTCTTTTGAAGGAGGGGCGTTTATGCAAATAGTGCTCTTAATTTCTCTGACAGAGCAAGATGGATTTGCATTTGTGAAAGTGCAATACAAATCAGAGAACTCAGGACTACATTAATAAAAAGCAATACTTCAGAATTTTCTTTTATGGGGGGGTTTTGGGGTATGGAAGGAATTCCCTGAAGTTGGCAGTTATCTACTACACTAGATAAAGAGTACTTTCAGAGTCAAATATGACTTTCAGTTCCTCTTCTGCTAATGCTCCCAGATTGTATTGCCTTTCCTTTTCTTTCTATACTAATCAAAACGTGGCCTATTTAGTATATTAAAATGAAAACCTCCACTTGGCATGGTATTGCTATTTAGGAAACTGAGGCAGGAGTATCACCTATGCCAACAATTTCAAGACTAGCCTGGGCAACATATAAGGATCTCCATTTTAAAGTATTTGATTTCCCCATTGATACTTTTTATTGCACATGACATTGTTATTATACCTTTTACTTCTTGAATCAATCTTTCCTTAGGTTTTATGAACATGCAATGTCACTGAAATATTTACTTCTAAACCCAACATCTGGTTACTCTCACAGAATTCTTTATCTTTTGCTTGTCATACATTGCTGTTGTTGTTATTTCTTTATATCACTTTTGATACTTTGTCAGAAAGCTTTGCTTACTGGACCCTTTTTTGCTTATTTAGTGAATAGCTGAATTATTTTAGGGTGTCTCCCACACACTATGTGAAGTCTCTAATACTGCCCCTCAGCGAGACAGAACATTGAGTGTGCTCAAAACCACTTTGGGGGATACTAGTATGATCCTGTGCCCTTTTCTTTATCATGCTCAGCTCCTAAAGCCCACCAATTGCAGGCTATCTGTCCTGTTGTTTACAGTAGTGCCCTTGGATTTGAAGTTTATCACTTTAATCCAATTGGCTTTATCTAGGGAGTAATTTGGGTTCACTGATGTTTTCTTTTTCTGACTCCAGGAAAGTTCTTCCTAGCTGTCCCACCACCATTCTCACTTGTAATGCAATATAGGTTGCCTACAACCTTGATTTTACATTATGCTTCTTCCCAGTCATCTTCACTATAACCTCCACAGTTTCTGTGTGCTTCTAGGTTTAGTATTATCTATATGGTCTCTAGTGTAAAGGCAATGGCATTGGGAGTGGTTTAGGACCAGCGAGGCTTTGTGTTTGTTTTTCACAATACTGGAGATGGAGCTCAGAGTCCCAGGTATACTATTACAGTAAGGACTCATGCATCCCCAGCTATTTAATTTTTATTTCCAGGAAGGGGTACTCAGTAAGTTGCTCAGGCTTGCCTCAAGAACACTCTGTAGTCCAGGCTACCTTTGAACTTGGGATATTCTTTGTCTCTATTCCTTGCATTGATGAAATTATGGGCTTGAATCACCAAACCCAGCTGTTCTTTATTCCTTTTTGTGAGACAGCAATCTCACTATTTAGCCCAGGCTGGCCTACAATTTGCAATGATCATCCTCCTTCTACCTGGTAGGTCCTGAAATTACAAAACTATACAACCACACTCATCACAAGCTATTTTTTAATGGTCTGCTTCTCCAGTCAGAGTATCAAAGTCAGGACACTGGTAGGGAAAATGTTATTTTTCCCCTGTGTGACATGTGACAGTGCCACTATAGGAACTGAGTTCTAGATAGAGAGGGGGAGCTAGAGGTCTTTTTCCTTTTTCCTTTCCTGTTGTGAGCTATTCAGAGAAGAACTACGGGGTCTCTGGTATTCTAAGCAAACCATGGCCAACATATGGCCTACTTGCATGAAGGGTGGCAGAAAGATGGGGTATCTCACTTTCTGATCTCAATTACCTGGAACTTATCCTAAATATGTGCAGCTGTGGTCAGATGGAAAGGCTGTAGCCCTCTTGCTCCCAGGGAGAGAGCCACCTGATGGGGGAGGGGGGCAGAAAAAGAGCTTTGCAACTCAGGAGAACAGCTAGATGGAAGAAGGGAGAAATCAAGTTCTAAACCACACACTTGCTGCCTTCAACCAGTTTTCATAGATTTTTCTCCAAAAATGTTTCTTCATTGGAACCTCTTCTAGAGGCTTTTGATTTTGAGTTTTTTCAACATTTCTCACCTCTTTCACTGAGACTTGGCAAGAGCTTCAGAGAATCCTATGTTGTCATGCCAGTAATCAGTCTCCAAATAATACATTTTTATTATTTTTCACATTTTATGTTTTTTAAACTCTAAGAAGGGAAAAGAGAACACAACTATTTGCATGGCTTTAAAAATCACCTTGGGTCTGGAGGAGTGGCTCGGTGATTAACAACACTTGCTGTTCTTGCAGAGAATCCAGGTTTTATTCTCAGTAACCACATAACAACAGCTCTAGTTCCTGGGGGGACTCAACACCCTATCCTGGACTCTGCAGGCACTTGATATGGTGTACATATATGCACTGTGGCATATACGCATAAGTAAAAATAAAAGATAAATAAAATAAACTTTAAAATATCCTTATTGTACACTATTTCTTTTTCTTTTCATTTATTTCTATTGAACTTTAGTTACCATTGTGTGTCATTTCCTTTGAAATAAAAAAAAAAATTATGGCTTCTCTGTTGCTGGGTCCTAACAGTCCCTTGTGGAAGGGGGTGAGAGGCTTGGGAGTTAACAACATAGACCCTGGGAGTCAGTTGAAAAAGACTAACTCATTTATTCAACACTGGGGAGAGCCTTTTATACTGTCCTCCCAGCACCCAGGCTGTGTCATGATATGGTCATATTGCATGGCTATCTATCATTGCCTAGACACGATCAGGAGATCTGACAGTGTCTGTTGATAGGCAGATGCATAATGGTTAGGAACTCTGGGATGTATCTGTTGCTAGGCAGATTCTGAGCAATAAGGAAAATTGGATGGCAGCTGTTGCTAGGCCCTCAGGCAGATTCCAGATTGACTCATAAGGAAGTACATTATGTGCATGCCTTGGAAACTGGTTTGAGCCAATTTCCTTGACTCTAGTGGCCTGTCCTACTACAGCTTCTCCTCTGTAGCAGTTGTTCTGTGTTACATTTCTATATGCTATAGGCCCTCAAAACATTTATAATAATTGTTTTATGCACCTTTAAAAGAAGTTAAGAAATAAAACACACACACACATATATATATATAGTTATTACCAACATAATTATCTTTAACACAGTGTTTTTATTTTTATGAGTATTGAAGCTGCTGTCTGATGTTATTTTCATTAGATCTAGGAAATTTCTCAAGGAAGGTATATAAATAATACTTCTTTTAGTTTTTATTATATGGAATCATATTACATCATTTTGCCTTTGATATTTGATTTTATGATACATTGTTGAAGTAATTTTTCCAACATGTTAAAGTTTTCATCCCACCAATTTTTGCTACTCATCACTTTTTGTGCAAGTGCCTACTAATCTTATTGGTATTCTTTTGTAGAAGAGGAATGATTTTTCTCTTGATTCCTGTTTCTTTGTCCTTAACATTTTGATTATCCTGTGAACTATTATGTTCCTGCCATTTAGAGTTTGAGTTCATTGGCTTTGCAAATTAGCCTGGCCATCAAAGTTAAAAGGTTGTAGTCATTGCTCTGCTAATATTTTTTAGACTTTTTATCTTTTCTCCTCATCCTCCTAGTATTCCTATGTTGGTGTACTTGATGGCTTCCCACATTTCTATGAGGTTATGTTCATTCATCTCCATTTTTTCTGTTATATATTTTGTGTGATTGTTAGTATTCTGTACCCATATTCATTCATTCATTTATAGGTCAGCTTAGATCTACTCTTGAGTTCTTTTAGTGACTATTTCATTTAGGTAGTTGTACTTTTCAACCCCTGAATTCTATATGGTTCTATTTATAATTTCTGTCTCTATTGGTGTTTTTAATTTATTTTTTCTTATAGTTTACTTTAATTCTTTTCAATATACATTGATTTAGTTATTTTAACATATCTATAGCAGCTGCTAGGCCTAGGGTATAGCTCACTTAGAGCACTTGCCTAGCATATTTGAGGCCCTCATTTGATTCCTAGCAACAGGAAAAAAAGGAAGATGTAATATTTTCTTTATAATCTTTGGTAAGGCCAGCATTTGGTCTCGTTCAAGGACTGTTTTCAATGTCTATGTCCTTTCTTGTTTATGGATCACAGTTTTCTGTTTCTTTCACTATATAGTTGCAAATAAACCTAGATATTAAAAAGATACGTGAATGTTCTTTTGTATCAGTATGTACAGCAGTTGTTTTAAAGCCATGTGTTGAGGAGCTAGGGCTTTGCATATGACAACCATGTATTCGTTCTATCACTGCAATTGGGTACCAGTTTTAGGTAATGAGCATACTGTCCTTAAATATCTGTATCTTGTTATTTGTTTAGCCATCTGATTTTGTTGTTATTGAAGATGATTTGTTTGGACTACTTTTGTAGTCTGTTTCTCCTAGAATGTATATTCTGTGATGCAAATGTTTAAATTATTATTTGTTTTTATCTTCTAGCCTAGCTTCATAAGGATCACCCTCTGGTCTACCTGAAGCATTTATCCATCAAATAAGCATTATGCTTACTCCTCATAGCTTATTGGACTTTGGCTTTGGAGTTTGTTTTCACAACTCAGAGTATTTATGATTTAGTCATATGTTCTCTCTCCCCCCCTTTCTCTCTCTCTCATCTCGTCTCTGCTTTTAGAGTTAAATCTGACTTTTTAAAAAAGTCTAGATTCCTATGACCATCTTCTGGATAAGAATAGCCTATTGTTCAACCCATGTTTTATCAAGGTTGTTTTTAAGTCCCCCGATCTGATAGATAGATAGATAGATAGATAGATAGATAGATAGATAGATAGATAGATAGATAGATAGATATAGATAGATAGATAGATAGAGATATATAGATATATAGATATATAGATAGATAGATAGATAGATAGATAGATAGATAGATAGATAGATAGTTGGAGAGTCTTTTTCAGTCTGTTTGCTTTCTCACTCAGATTCTTCCCAGATAAGCACATATGTCCACAGACTTCCAAATGTTGGTGAGCCCAGGACTACTCTGCTTTGCCTTTGCTAAACTTCTGGTGAGCTTGCCATTTAATTAGCTCATAATATTACAGAGTTGCTGGTCCCCTCTTAGTTGCTCATCCAGCTCTCTATTGTTTTTGATAAGTCTACTCATAGAGCCTTCTGCAGACTGTTTCAAGCACATTCAGTTGCCTCAGACAGAGGTGTTAGAAACTTATGTCTTCATGACCCAACTCTCCACCCTGAGTAGAACCTTTGCATCCCTGTACTGGAACTGAAGTAACAGTGGCCCTTTGCTTCTGGAGTGACAACACTGCTATATGAGCAAGTCCCTGGAGAATAGTTGTGAAATATATGCCTTCTCTTTAAGCAATAGCATGATGGTTATTGGTTGGTCTTGCCTGGAGCAAAGCATTCATAGGTGGAAAAGGAAGGGCACCCATGTTTTCAGTAGTAGCATCCTAGAGCAACAGAAATGTCCTGCTCTCCCAGCCCCAGTGAAACACTAGTGGCTGAGGGAGGCCTATTTTCTGTCCATACTTGTCTGGAATCCAGCTTCTATATTAGAAAAGAGGTGGCTTAGGACTAAGGCATGGCTCAAATGTCACTGACCCCAACTGTTCAGACCATACTCCAGGAGATAGAATTGACTAACCATTTCTCTGTTTCCTAGATTCCATTAGGACAATTTCAAGGGCCCTTCAATTGTTAGTCTTTGCTTAACTTCCACTAGTTAAATGTCTGTTTCTCTGGAGAAAGGATTCACAAACTCCCTGTGGCTCCATTCCCAAACTACTGCCAGCAATAATTTCTGACATGGAATTCTAAAGGTATAACTGAAGAAACTGCAAATAAGCACTGGATGCCATAAAGCACTAAAGTTTTGGTACTTTGAAACTCACTATTAAAAACTGAAAAGATAACCTAGTTTTATACTAATACTGTAATGAGTTGCTAGAAATGTATGAGTTTATAACAATATTTTTTTTTACAATTTTACAGATTAGAAATATAACATGGGCTTAGTCAGTTTTCTATTATTATAACTGAATGCATCATGCCAGATAATGTAAAAAAAAAATGAAGGTTTATTCAGCTCATGCGTCTGAAGTGTTAGAAGTCTCAAGTCAAGGTGTATGGATGCTGCAGAGTTCCTAGGTCATCATAGAGAGACAGCATCAAAAGGGTAGAGTCAAACTGGCTTCCATAATAGAAACACTCTTGATATAACCACTGGCCTATTAATCCATTCATGATACCAAGCCCTTATGACCCAATCACCTATAGAAAGTCCCACCTAGTCCTCTTGCTTAATGTCTCACAGTAGGGATTGCATTTTTAACTGTTTTGGTGGAGACATTCAAACTATAACAGGTCTTGCTAGACTAAAGTCAGTGTCAAGCACTCACTGTACTTGTTCTGCAAGCTCTAGACAATTCACTTCCATTATATTTTTTTCCATCTTAGAGGTACCCACACTCCTTGGCTCCTTACTCTTTTCTGATTCCTCTTGTGTGGTCACTTCTCTTTACTACAGCCTAAATAAATTCAGTAATTTGAAAACTTCTTGTAGTTTAAGCATTCTCCTCACTTCAGGATCTTTAACATAATCGCATCTAGAAAGCCCCTTTGCCATATAAACAAACATATTCATTTGTTCAGGGAATAGAATGTGACTGCCTTTGATGCTAATTATCCTGTTGATAACAACAACCTCTGTGGCAGGAGAAAAATGTTTTCAAAATATCTAGCTAAAAGGAATTTGTATTCAGAATATAAATAGTTTGTTTTACATCTCAATAATAAAAAGGTAATCTATTGAAAATGAACGTAGGATTTGAACAGATACCTCTCCCCAGGAAATGAACAAATAGCCACTAAGCACAGGAAAAGATGCTCATCATCATTTTTATAAGGGAAATGGAATTGAGTCAAAATAGCACATCATTTTCACCCCCTATAGCAATTATAGTAAAATATATAGATGATACAAGTATTGGTGAGGATGAAAAAAGGGGACTCATAGTTTCGGTGGTAGCTGCCTAAAATAGAGTTTTTATAATATTGGGGAAAAGGTGGGTTAGGGAGGTGGGTTAGGGAGAAGTCCTGTCTCAAATGCCACTGGCCCCTATTGTTACCACAGTTCCATGGATATAGTTTGTTAGCCATTTGTCTACTTTCTGTATGGCATCAGGGCAATTTTGAAGGCCCTTCAATGGTTGGCTTTTTAATATTTTATACTAGCCTAATGTTTGTTAGAACTTTTATAAATGTTGATAGGAATATAAAATGGAATAGACATGCTGGAAAACACTTTGACAATTCCTTTGCTTCTTAACATACATTGACTTATGATGTAGATATCTTCCTAGATATCATTTCAAAGAAATGAAAACACTTCCATATAGAAATTTATACATGAATGGTTTTAGCAGTATTATTTACAATAACAAAGCACTGCAGTAACCCAAGTGTCCATCAACCAGTAAATAGATGAACAAAATATGTATGTCCCTACAGTAGCATACTATTTGGCAGTAAAGAACATTTAAGTACTGATCTTTTCCATGATATGCATGAATCTTGGAAACTCGAGCTAGGTAGCTCAGTTGGTAAAATACTTTCTGTGTAAACATAAGATCTGAATTTGATCTCTAGAACTAAGTAACAACTCTCATGTTATAGGTGCTTATGATCCTACTGGGAAGCAGCCAAGTAGCTTCCTGGGACTTGCAGGCCAGCCAGCTTCCTACCGGGGGAGCTCTAGGCTAATAAACAAAAAATGTCTCCAAAACAAGATTTATAGCACCTGAAGGGCAAAACCTCTGGCTGAGCTTTGGGCTTTATGCACACACACACACACACACACACACACACACACACACACTCACACACTGTAGAGAAATAAGGCACATAAATGACCATATTCTTTTTAATTCCATTAATAGAAAAAGGCAAATTAATAGAGCCATGATTTGTGGAGGTGTCTTAGGACTGGGTCTAGTAACAAAGACAGGTTATATATGAGCTGAAAATTTCTTTTTGGATTATAATGATGTTCTAAAATGAGATTTTTGTAATCACCAAAGTCCTACTCTGCAAATACCATTGAATTGCCTTTAAAATGAATGAAGCTTTATGATGTAGCAATTTCATGGTATGTAAATTATATCTAATAAAGCTATTAACTAAAAAATGATCAAAGAAATTTTCTGTCTCTCTCTTCCTCTGTCTCTCCACCTCTCACTCACCCCCCCACCCCCATGTGTGTGTCTTTGTATGTACCTTAAGAGAAATGACAGGAAGGGTTATAGAGGAAAAACTTCTTTCCCCTCACTTTTTCTCTGCAATTGAGATTTCAGGGATAAAATTGCTCATTTGCTCATGTACATGAATCCAGAGTAAGATGGACATATATGATAAGCTTTCTTATCTGGGCTTTATTTTAAAAACATACATTATAGCATATAGTATGGTATACTATAGTTTAGTATAGTATAGTGTTCATATATATTAGATGAACAGAAAAGTCAGGTGATTAGGTAGAAGAGGGGACAAGTTTGTGATTGGTACAAGGGTAGGTAATGGAGGGCACATATCAACAAAGTACAGTGATACATATGAGTGAAAATGTAACGAAACCATTATTTTGTGAGACAAAAATTAGTAATAATAAATAAAAATAAGATACAAGTAAAGATGTAAGCCTGGGAGGTTTTTTGTTATGAATAGCCTGTTCTATAGGTGGGGGGTGGGTTTCCCTTGAAATTTTTACTGACTGCCTTTATTCATGAAATACTTGTAACTCATTTGTATGTTTCAATTTTCTTGCTTAGTGGAGAAAGTCCACACCTTGGGGTTATGCTAGGGTTAAACCAGAACAAAATCATTTACATGCTGATTGCAAGACTGAGTATCAAACGGGTAATTTTGCCTGACTCCTGTATACTTGTGCTAGCTGAGATTTCCTATGATTACTCCTGGGAGTCTCATCTCCCTGTTCTTCTGTGAACATGCTATAGTCATACATTCTGGATTTTCCTTTTTCAGGACTTATGTTAAGACATCTTTTCTGTGTTGCTGTAAACTCTTTCCCTCTGCTATTATTAACTCCAGGACAGCGGAAATAGCTATAGCCTAGAACCAACCATAGAAAAAAAGAAAAAAGAAAAAGAAGCCCCTAACCCATCCCAAATCTTTCATTAAACAATCCTGTAGGATTTTACTGTGACTTGCCATGCAATGTCAGGAATGTGAAGCATGTGCTAATCAAAGTCCTTTGTATTTGGAGTCTACCTGATTTCTCTCTGCCTGCTCCAGCCATCTGGGCTAGACTGGGCCCAGGGGAGCCACAAAGCCTCCAGCTTAGAAAATGCAGACAAATGAGGAGGCCCCAAAGGACCAAACAAAACTTGTTAGTAGTTTGTAAGTCAAAGTAACATATGCAGTGTTTAAGGCAAGGCTGAGGGATAGATGCTACAAAGCCTGCAGGCCCAGCTTTGAAATTAAATACCAAGGCTGGTTCATAGCGACTCTTTTTGGAAGCAGCATATTCAAAGCTGGGCCTCAAATTGACTGTTGCCATACAGTCCACATCCTTGTGGTCAGTGTCTTCTGTGATCCTTTGAACCATCTGTCCTCATTGCTACCATGCTTTTTCCCAACTAGAGAGACCTGCTCTGGTTCTTTGCTCTCCTCTAGTCTATTACATTTCTTCCAGGAGGAAATCCACTTAATGTGGGATAGGAACCTATTCATAGTCTGATCCACTTGTTTCTGCCTCATGTTCTGTCACCCATCTCTCTCTAAGGGAACCTTACAAGTATTTATCATTTGCTTGAGTATTCTTCTTTCTTTGAATCTGCTAGACCTCTAACCAGGAATGAATGCCCCTGCCATTTTTCTTTGTTTGGGTGTGATACACAATATTTAAAATCAAGTATGTGAGCATACTGAAGAGGCACAGGAATCGGGAAAACCCAACTGTGATAACAGAATTGATATTTCAGTTTCACCATTTGTAAAACAACAATACTAATTCCTATGGGACAAAATAATTAACATTGTCACTCACTATACCTGGTGACTAAGACAATACTAAACATTGTAAAAGAATTAGAAAAAAATATTTCTTAACCCTTGATTGGAACTATAAGAAGTTCCTTACCAAATGGCCAAGAGAATGATGCTCCTTGCATTCTATTTGCCTAGTTGGTTTCTCTAAGTTTACTTGCTTTGACCGCACTGCTAAAGGATGTTCTGCAAGTGTCTTGTCTTCTCATTTATTTTGCTGCCTTCTCATTTATGACCCTAGGAAATTTAAGAGGAGATAAATAACTTTATAGTATCTCATTCTTGCCTTTTCCATATTCCACTCTTAAGAATTGCCACAACCTTCAATGAGATTATCTAGCAATCTCTCGTATGCTGGTCTACTTCCTTTCTGCAACTGATGCCTTGGGGTGTGTGTGTGTGTCTGTCTGTCTGTCTATCTGTCTTACGTACATGTCACTTGGTTGCAAGTGCACATTTTACTTTGGGTTTCAATAATTAAACTGTCTATGAGCAAGCATCTGTTGTTTGTTCTTAGATTGGGATGGATGTACACATGTGCTATTTTCTCATCTGGACTCTGTTTCAGAAATGTACACAAGATGTCAAAACGTATACCACTTGGAACAAGAGAAATATTTATTTTGAAAAATTAGGGGTAAAAGTTTCCTTGCTTCAATTCCTGCTGGAATGTAAAATAACTATGTGCTGATGCTGCATTTTGACAGCATTGAGTTAGTTACCCTCAGGGTCACTGGATGAGTGGTGAATTGATACAAATGCACATAGCTCCTATACCACACACACACACACACACACACACACACACACACACACACACACACACACACACACACACTTAGCGTACATTCTTGACCTGGGAATCACAGACAGTGTTAGACAGGAGTAAGAAAGAGAGAAGGAAAGTCAGAGACTAATTATGGGACAGAATAAAGCATTAATGTAATAACACAAGGAGTAAACATTTAAAAGGCAATAGTTGAGGCTGTTGAATTGGTGTCAACAGGGAAAATTTCCTGCTTGGTGATGGTGAGACCTGAGCAGGACCTTACAGGAATAGGTTTAGTACCTTTGAGTCATCTGTGTATTTTAAGCATTCTAATTATTCCTAGTATATATGCTTGACTAATGAATCTAAGTGTTATTGTAGAAATAACCATTAAAATGTGTAGCATCATTATTGGTTTATAAGAAGTGGGAACAAGAACAATTTGAAGTTATGTTTGAAATAGATTATATAGAAGGATGAAGGAACATGAAACCAGGATTCAAAGAAATTCAGTTCTAATATCACCGCTGCTTCCGTGTAAGTAATCTTATGGAAGTCCATTCTCTATGATACTCACTTTTCCCACATATATGTTGGAGCTATATCATGCCAACCTTATTGATCCCATTGGCCCATTAGTAATTGAAAAAAGCAAGATAATTATGTGACTGTGTTTGGAATAGTAGAGAGGGTTATTCAAAACATAGTATTATGAAGGCAGTTATATACACTGAAAATTACTCTTTTACAGCTGGAAATATGATGGCTTCAGTATTTGAATGAAAATTTCTTTGTAGGCCTGTTGCCTACCATACTTAGAGCCTGATAGCCACTAGTTGAGTATGTACATTGAAGTAAAATCTGTCAGACAAGTATACACTCCACCCTCAGTATGCATGCATGCATGTATATATGCATGTGGATATATATATATATATATATATATATATATATATATATATATAAAGTTTGCAGTGGGATAGATGACCATAACCAGAGGTCTGGACAACTCCTGAGAACAAAGATATTATATAGAATTGAGGATTTGTGTAAGCATCTTTGGGCCCACATATAAAAATATGTGCTTGTAACCATTGTGATAATTCACGTCCTTATTCAAAGCCTTATTATCTGTCCTCCTCATTGTATGCTGCTGATAGTCCATTCCATACTGAATATTGCCACCAAGGATATTTTTGAATCTATATGACATTTCCATACTGCCACATTTCTACAAAATAACTGTCATGCTCCTCCAACTGGTACTGAAACATTGCTGTATTCCACTGGGATGTACTGACAAGACCATGACTCTTGGCAAAAATTGTACAATACATATGTCTGCTCTTGTGAGTTCCTTATGCCTCCAGCTGCCTTCCTCTGTATTCCTGTGCTGCCTCAAAAACCCAGCTTAATGGGGTCCTTGAGGACTTTACTCCATATGGACCCATTCTGTTTCTTTGGGGCTCTTGTATTGGTTTTTATCTTTCTGTTCATTCAGTATATTGAATATTTCCTCTACATTCATGATTCATCTCATCCAGACTAAATTTTTCTAGCTCCATTGTAGTAAGAGGTTTCTGTCCTGGACTTTCGGGCCTAGCCTACAGACCCACAGAGACACACAGATGCTTACAATAGTTTTAGGCTGATTGGCCTAAGGCCCAGGCATATAACTTGTTAACTCTTTACCCTTAATCTAACCCATGACTCTTATCCTGTTCAGCCATGTGGCTCAGTACCTTTTCTCAGAGCAGCATGGTTGTCCTCTGCTTCTTCTGGCTTCTCTCTGGCATTCTGCTCTGTTCTGCCTGTTTATAGAGTTTCCTTAGTCTGGTAGCCCTGCCTATACTTCCTGTTCTGCCTTTGGCCAATCAGTGCTTTTTATTAAACCAGTGGGTGGGACAATTATTTACAAGGGAACAATATAATCCCCCTACACTCCATTGCTTAATACTTCTTCCCACAGATATTAGAAACACAGACATTTTTATACTTCAAATCTCATCTTGGATCCCTGTCCACAATGGCCACTCAGTATATGTCTTTTATTTACCATGGTGGATATTTGTAAGTGGGACTGCCCTGTTCTGCTCTGTTTACAATCCTATAAATAAGTTTAGGCTTGGGGCCTAAGATTGGTAAAAGACACTTTTCATATCTTTACACAGATCTAATGAATGTCTTTTGTGGTTTTTGTGTACTTGGACAGGAAATATCAAGCTCTTCCCGTTCTATCACTGGAGAAATAGACATCCCAACAGTGTCTTGGCCACACAGTGAGTGTTGAATAGAAAAGAGATATAAAGTCATCTAGGTGGAACTTTTCCTTATAGTGCTAGAAAGGCTTTGGAACTTGGAGGTGAACACTTCCATCCTACTGTGCAGTTCAAGACAGCCGCATCAGAGGATTCAGATTGATGCCATCTAAGGTGGAGTGAGGAATACTTGTTGGAGGTGATATGAACATAAGTTCTCCTGCTTTTTCACCTGTAGCACTTACAGGAGGGACAAGGGATTGTGGGGTTGATATGAGGAAAACATTACTTTTCTTCTGATCTGGTCCTCAGCTGCTGCTGGTATAGATTAGCATATAGATTAACAACTGGTGGTTATTAAGCAGAACCTCTTTTTAGACAGGTCTCACACTGGGACTTACTATATAGCCTAGGTTGTCCTCAAACTTGTGATAATCCTGAGCCTTTTACTTCAGCCTTCCAAATGCTAGTATTATAATATAAGCATGCATTACTACCCTTTACAACTTAACTTTCATTTCAAAAACTTTTTTCCTGAGACCTGCTTTCGCCACCACAAGAGGATAGCTAATAGTAGCAAGACAAACTATGAGTACTCTAGAGAAGGCCAGACTCAGAAGAGCTAAACCCCAGCTCCAAGAAATCAGAACTTCTGAGCCAGGTCTATTGGCACACATCTGTATATCCACTCACTTAGGAGGCTGAGGGACGAAGATAACAATCACCCTGCTTGCCTGGGCTCCAGAGAAAATACAAAGTCAGCTCGAACAACACAAAATAATAACAAGTGTCAACAGGGCTGAGGTAGGTAAGTGCTTGCATAGCATGCACAAGGACCTTGGTTCAATTTCTAGTCCCTCACAGGAGACCCCACACACACACACACATAGGCTTGCACACACAAAATAATTTTTCTTCTTTGGAAAATACCCTCCAATAACCAGGTAGGCTTCAAGTAACTAAAACAAGAAATCTAAAGGAAGGACAGGCTTGAGATTGATTCAGCTGATCATAATGAGTGATAAGAACAGGTGAGTAATTATTGGTTTTTTTTTTTTTTTTTTTTGAGCTGATAGAAATGAAATCTTACAATTACAAAGTCCAGGAATTCCAGAAATATCAAAACTTTATCAGGTCTGTCTTAATAGGTGAACAATACTGGCACTTGAGAACATCTGGGTATTGATAATGCCTGGGTTCATAATATCTGTTTATATTAGTTGTTTGGCCTTGAGAGACTCAGTTAACTGCTCTGAGCCAATTTAGGTCTTTTTGTCAGAAATCTCAGGTCTTATATCTAACTTGCTTCCTAGAAGGCTGATAATAGGGGTATTATAAGATAACAGAAGAATATTTGCTAAGCCATATACAATGCCATACACATTTGAGGCCTGTTTATTTTGCATTTTTTGAGACATGGTCTCACTTTGTTGACTACATTGGCCTCAAACTTGTAAATTCCCTAATTCACTCCCATAAGAAGCTGGGACATATGCTACTATACCCAGCTCATTTAAAAATTTAAAACACTAGTTTTAATTGACAAGAAGTATAATTATAATATACTACAGAAAGTTTTAAAATATGTTCATGTTGTAGATTGGCTAAATTGGGATAATGAACATATATAGGATCTTACATACTTAACATTTTTTGTTGTAGAATACATAAAATCTATGCTTGGTTGACAGGTGCACCATCATTCTTATTATTTTCTTCCTCCTAGCCATCTGTTTTGAACCTCCAAGGCTCCCTGCAGCTCCTAATCAGCAGTCTGCAAACGAAGCCTCCCTGGTAACTGGAGTCTCAAAAATATTGATGTGCTCTGACCCTTGCAGGCAGAACAGGTTCCTCTGAAGTCACCTCATGATTGTCTGTAGCATATATTTTAGAAACTGCACAGGTTCATGACAACTGGTTGGGGGATCTGTACAGATTTTTCAGAAAAGATCATTTAGTGATAGTCTCATAGATGCCATCATTAAAAGTTACATCTGTCTGATATGGCTATCTTAACATACAGTCTACTAAATCATATTTATAAACTGTTAAAGTTCATTGAAAATGGTGAGTTATCCTTAAATATACAGCAGCATGTTTGTGTTTTCACATGCTATGTTCCTGAGTACTAAGAGTTCTGTATACTGTATAAAGGCTGCTGGTGGTACTGGGAGGAGAGGTCCAATTTGTAGCCTCTGAGTCCTAAAACAAACCTCAATTACATGTTGAGGCCCAGTGACAAAGGCTTGCTTGATATTATTGCCTTATGTAGACCCCTTTTCTGTCTTCTGTCTCTTTAAAAGCTTTACTCATATTGTCTAATCATATTTGAACCATGTAAAAGTTGGTTGTCCTTTGAGGGCATGTTTTCTTGTGCTATACAGAACTCTTTTGTTTAGCAGTTTCATAAAGTGCTCCTTTGAACAGCTTCTTGGACTGTAGGTATACTTTTGTCAGTATTTGGGCTTTATAAAAGCCTGAGACTGTTGTCTCAGTTATGCTTTCTATTGCTGTGAAGAAACACCATGACTATACAAATTGTGTATATTGAGATTAATTGTGTTCCTGTACAAATATCTCTATGCTTATTCAAGGTAGTATACTTATTCAGTTAATCTAACATTGTAAAGTTGCTAGTCCATGAAAGTTTTTATTACCAATTAATTAGAATACAAAACAATACAAGTTAGTATTTAGAAATTACATTCAGACATAGTCATGTTAGATATGTTTTCAAGATCAAGCAAATATATTTTAGATGAACAGGTCTTCTTCAAACACTTCAGAGATCCATAGAATATGGCATTCAAAATATTTTTTACAAACTTAGACTTTTCTGAACAATGAGACAGGTCTGCTCCTGGCAGCACCAATCTACTTCAAGAGAAAAATGGGCATTGAAACTCCATATAGAGTTTACGTTATTTGTGGCAACAGTTAGCCATTGGACAAGAACCTGTCCTTGTATTGACTGCTTGACAGTATACTGTTTAAACTGGACATGCAGGTTCCCTCAGAAAGTGACCTCTGAACTTTGACAGAACAAGCTGAGATGGTCCTTCCGGTTCCTCCTTTTCAGAGAAAACTGTCAGATATGGCCTGTGGATGGTGTGAGGCCGGTAGTGGCCCCTCGTGCGCCAGGCCTGGGTCTTCCCGGGGTCGGGTTGCTTGGGAATGGACCCAAAGGGAGTGGTAAACTCCATCTAAGGCTAAATACTGGCACAAGACCAATAGCCAACAAGTACCATAAGGGAAAGTTGAAAAGAACCCAGTCAGCCTTCAGCCTCCCCCCTTCCCATTTTTTCCATCATGATCAAAGTTTCTTCTTTCTCCTTCCTGTCCTCCTAGTCCCTCCCCCAACTTCTAATCCCCTCTATCCCCTCCTCCCTTTTCTTCAGAAAGGGCAGGTTTCCCATGTATCAGCCAGCCCTGGTATATTAAGTTACGGCAAGGCTAGGCACCTCCTCTCCTATTGAGCCTTGAGGAGGCAATAGGAGTGATCACCAGTAGGAGGTGATCTTTTAATCTTTCTGTCCCCTACTCTACAAAGTTTTCTGAGCCTTATATGTTGAAGTTATGTTGTAAATGTGTTAACTGAGTATAGGCACCCCATGGTCAGTTGATCTCTGCATTTTGACCATTCTGTAATGGTCTTCTGCAAAAGGAAGGTTCCTTGAAGCATCCTTGATGTGGGAGTGAGAGCTTCACTTATGTGTGGATATAAAGATATGTATTTTCAATACAACTGTATACTTTTCTGGTTTAGGAAGTGACAGTATAGGTTCTTCTCTAAGATTCATGACCTCAACCAGCAATGGACATCTGGCTAAGTTTTCGATGCCAGGCGTAAATTTCCTTGTATTGAGTTCACCGTGCATCTAATTACATGGCTGTTGGTTACCTCTGGGATACAAGTACCACTAGTGCACCTTTTGGAATACCTTTGTATGCTGACCACTGTTGTGGTTGGTAGACTTTACTGTTGTGGTTGGTAGAACTATTGATTGCTATTCTCCCTTGACAGTGTGCATAACTCCTCCCAATATTATGAGTGAGGGCTAGTCCTCAGAAAGGAGGTGCCAACGTCAAATCCAGATCAATTTTTTCTGTCTTCCTCAATAGGGACTTACTTTACTATCTACAAAGCAATTAAGATCACAGCACAAGCCTATACTGTTACGTCAGTCTTTTGAGGTCCCTTGAGAACAACTGGAAAGGAGGTTTCTCTTGCCTGGCACTGGAGTTTTTTAAGTAGTCTGCTTTACTTTCATTATCATAGAATGATTTAATTGTTGATTTATTCCACTTGGTAGCTTTATTATTTTCTGACACGTTTCTAAGACAGTTTAAGAACTGGTCCCCATAAAAATTTCAGTGTGTATATTACTTACCAGGGTTCAGTGTTTAGAATTGTCTTCTTTTGATGCCCCATTTATCTATAATGAAATGCACAAATCTTAAGTGTATCCAAGGGTGAATTTTGATATACCATACATATGTGTACTCTAAATATCTAATATATAAAATGCTACTATCACCCCAGAAATTTTCATTTGTTGATTTTTATTTTGAGAGAAGATTTCACTAATTGGCCTGGTATTTGCTATGAAGACCAGGATGGCCTCTGCCTCACATGCATTGATTTGAATTAACTATGCCATGTGACTTTTCTAACAAACCAGCAGCTTTATTGGCAGCCAGAAGTAGTTGATTAACTACAAGGCTTAGATCTTCTTTTTGTCTTTACTGATAATGTAGGGGAGAACCAGGTGGCATTTAATAAGATTTGGCACTTAGTGCCCTTTACTTTGTTAATTAATTTACCCAGAAGCATTTTTCCTGTTTAAGTAGACATTATGATTAAATATATCAGTTTACATCAGGATGAAACAATAATTGTTTTACTTAATTATAATTTAATGTTAGTAAGGTTTAAGGACCAGCAATAAGTGGTACTTTTATCTTTGTAGGTTTCAAAGTAAAACATAATGCTGCTAAACAGAAAATATTCCTGGATCAGTCTGTAGGGTGAGCCCTTAGTATGTTCAGATTCACATTGAGACTAATGGCTAACATATTCACAGAACGTTCGAAAGCAATGTATGTATATTTGAGTAGCATTTAGATGGGAAAACCTTTGGCTTATTTGAAAAAGGACTATTTGAGCAAACAAGCAGAGTTATCCCCTTGAAACCTAGCCTCTGATTACAATTATTCTTCAGTATCTAGGAAGGATTGGTTCCAGAAATTCTCCAAATACATATCTAAAATCTTGGGATGCTCAAGTACTTCACATAAAAAGGCATAGTATTTTCACAGGACCTGCATGTCTCCTCCTGGATTCTAAGAAGCATTTCTAGTTACCCAAGACACCCAATACACTGTACATGATGTGTAAACAGTTGTTATAATGTATTATTTAGGGAATGGTGTAAGCAGAGACATCTAAAAATCTTCAAGCCAGAGGCAGTACTTCAATCTTTGAATTACTTTTAGTCTACTAATGGTTTACTCTGCCAATGTGAACTTTATGGGGTTTCAAGTCCAACTACAATTTGCTAAGAGTCAAATGACTCTGTGATCCCCGTATTTGGAGAGACATGATAGGCTAGATTAGCAGAAATACTGGTGGCTAATCCTTATCCTTAGTGAACATGCCTGTGGCTTTCATTTTCTTGGTTAATGGCATTGTTGCTGATTGTCATTGTAAGCATCCCTAGGGTAATATGTAATCCAGGGATTTTTCATACTTTAGCACTCATCAAAACCACCTAGAGGAATTAAAATGCACATTATTGGCCCTACCCCAGAGTTTGTGATCAAAAGGCATTAGGGAGGTTGATTTCTATTTCCAACAAACATCCAGGAGACACTAATGCTGCTGGTCTATGGCTGACTCTTTGAGAACCACTGTTGTCAGAAGGGAATGAATTGGTAAATAAATGAATCAATGGTATCCAGATCATAATTTTTTTCCTTCAGTAATGCCCTCGAAAGCTGTTTATGAAGAGAACAGGCAAAACTTGGCTTTTGCAAAGATTTGAAACAGCAATCTACCCAGGAGGAATTTCAGTACGTATTGGGACTTTCTCAATCCTAACTGATCTTGCTGCAGACAAAGAATCCACGCCCACAAACAACACAGTACAGTTTGAATTAACTCTCTCCCGTGTCAGACCCCTCAGAAAGAGATAATATGTGGCTATGGAGACCATATATCCCACATTTCCCAGAACAGCTCTGATTTCACATACTCTGTCCTTTTGTCCCTATAAATATAATTGTTAGACCATGTCCTGCTTTGGGCTTAGAAAATATTGTTCCCATATGCATGGCCTAGGGGCCCTGGCAAGTCAAAAGTGAGCCTTTTTTCCCCCTTTACATTGTGGGGGCAGAGTACAGGCTTGGCTCATAGAAATGTCTGAAGAGTTGGGGTAAATTTAAACATTTGGGAGTAGCCATAAGCTGCTTTCTGGTCCTGTTTCTCCCTTAGGTATGTCAGTGACCCTTCTTGAGATCTTGGAATGTTACAGAGAAGGAAAGTCTGGGTTCTAGGGGAGGGTCCTGGATTTGGGCTTTCAACTGCCTTTTATTCTTCCCCTCTGCCCTGGAAGCACCACTTCAAAGAACAGTCGACAGTTGTTGACGGCTCTACTTCATCTAATGTTTATCTACCTTTCCTGGCAGGAAGTTCTTTCTTGCTATCAGAAGACTTCTTATTATAATTTCAATTTCTGACCCTCTCTCCTCCCTCCTCCCCATTTTCAATCAAATTGAGAACAGTTGGCCTTCATCCTCTAAGTCCTTTAAATCCTTAATGTGCCTAGAAGTCCTATTGAAACCACCATGTCTGGGCCCAGGTTTAACTATCCTTGGTGCTTCTTTATCTTCCCTGCACACATCTTTCTCGCCAACTGTTTAATCATCTTTGCCATAGGAAAGTGACTCAGGCAATCTGGGCAAAAAATGAAGCAAAGCCTGAAGCTCTAAGGCCTGTGCTAATAGGCATGTGAAATGTTTAGTGGAGACTATTTTCAAGCACACAGTCGCGAGCAATTTAAGGTGGGCTGTACATGGAACCCATTTCCTCTTGTGGCTCCTCCAACAGGGCCTCTCCTTAGCAGCTGAAATGAGTTAGCAGCAATCAGTGTAGAGTAGGAATCCTGTGGTTTCTGCCCCTCCCTCCTGCCGGTACTATGGCAGCTAGTCTCTTTAAATGGACTTTCTTCCTTGTAGAGCCAGTAAGTGGTGTAAGTGCCAAAGAATAGGATTTACTAGTGCCTAAGCACCACTGGAAGTTTTTAAAGCAATTGGGGAGGACTGGGGTCCCTGGTGAACAGGGATGGGTGAGAACAATCAGGGCAGGAAATGATGCATCTCACAATTGTAGACTGTGGTTTTGCAAGTTTATCAGGACCTTTTTTGGGGTTTGTGTACTTGGCCTCTTCCCACTGCCCTAACCCAGTCAAAGTGATGACAACAACATATGGCAGAATCCCAACTGAAGGCCAGTGGGGTTTCTGAAACAGACAATAGCAATTTGTTAGCCACTGAGGCTGTCTTTGTCTGGCAGCTTACCTGCCCATGATGAGATGTGTTTCTAGTTGTGGCGAGCTTCTGGAGGCCTGCCTTGTAGGTAGTGCTACAGAGTAGAGCCAGGGCTCGTGGCCATCAGGAGAATGTTGATCTAGCTGATGACACTACTGGAGAAGGGACAAGAGCTAACGGACAGTTCTTCTCATCTTTTCTCTGCTGGCTCTTCTATTTTAATCAAATCTTAAAAACTCCTCTCGTTATAAGTGCTAGCCAAGCAATTTGTCTCTGCAAAACTGCAGAGGCCATTAATATGTCACGGCATACAAATGGAGAGGGAGCAGCAGGCAGAGGAAGAGGAGATGAGGGCCAGGATGTGCTTCATGCAGACACATGCAGACAGGAACAGAAAATGTCTGGGTGTGGGGGTAGGGAGAGCAGTGTGATTGAAGCATTAGCTACCTTGGCTCCAGGCCAAGGCAAATTGCCAGAGAACCATTAAACTCTGTGTAATTCCATATAATTCACAGCAGCCACAGGTAATTTGGATCAGACCTGACAAAACTTCACTATCACTTATTGTCCATTAGTGCCAAATGCACACTACAGATATTAGATAGTCTAAGTTATATCATGGTGTCCATATTTTTTAAATCCCAAATCTCGAAATATGACTCAATAGAGGATATTTTCTGACCTGCCAATTTGCTTATATGCAAACCTCATAAGGCACAAACATGAAAATCACTAAGGTATATAATTCTAAACCTATTGAGCAAATGGCTTTTAAATAAGAACTATTGTCATATGAAGTCAGTTTAGGGCAAACTCATTTTCAAACACTGGAGAACCCCCAAACGCAACTTTTAGGAGTCTAAAGGAACTGGCTAAGAGCTGACTGACCTGAAAATCTGGTTTATTCTCACTATCTGTGTTGGCTATTAAATTTTCCCTGAAATACTAGACTGAGAAAGTCTGTTGTAGTGGCTGCACACAGGCAGGTAGAGTACATGTTAATTTTGATTTCCAGATGCCGGGAGTAGTTAAATCTCCCAGTGTTCATGGTTACCTTGTAAAGGCTTATATATGTGTTACATTGATATCCCAAGGCTTAGAATGTTTAAAACCGAGGAGAATCATATCTTGGCACAAGGTATTATTGCAGTGTACCTAAGTTTCCTTAAAGGCCTTATTCCTTGCATTATATTAGAAATCTAACATTTACTCTTTGGGAAGTTAATGACAACGAATATTTACCTCCATGGTAATTATCTTGGAATATTATGAGACAATCTCTCCCTCTCTCTCTGTGTGTGCGTGCATGTGTGTTAAAACTATATAAAAGGAACTCAGTAAAATGTGCGTAATTAGATTATGTTGAGCTTCTGATGTGATATTTACATTGTAAGAATCATTTCTTTGTGCGGTTTAATTAGTGAGCATGAATAGCAGATATCAAGTTAAAGTTCACCCCCAGGAGTTCCAGGAAGAAGGCCTGAGACAGAGCAGAAGAATTACAAGGGTACCAGCGAGGACAAGACATACTAGGCAATCTCCAATCCCTTAGCAAAGGACTGAGAGAAGTGGTGGTTTTCAATTAGTTTTCTTCAGCTGAAGGGTATGAAAACACCAGAGTGATCGTCCCTGTGAAGAATATACTACAGGCTAAGGTGTGTGGAGCTGGCTGTCCGAGGGGCTCCACCATTATTGGGTAAGGGACACTTTATATCTGACCTTAAGGTTAGAGAAATACAAACAAGCAGGGACAGAAGCTTAAAAAAAAATGCGCTCCTCTCTTTTTGTCTGAACCCCCAAAGCAGGAACAATTGCTGGTTCCCCAGATCTGGAATAAAATACTCATCAATTTCTCCTTCATTTTTTTTTCCTAGAAGCTAATCCTGGCCTTAGAGAAAGAAAATGATAACTGCTGTAAGAATAATCCATGCCTTACACATCTCTGTGAGCAGAAGGGGATGATGTGTCATAACAGGCGCTGTGTGAATAGGAAGCGCATAACCAACAGCGTGATGGCTCACTTGCTCCTAGATTTGCAGCTCTCTGTGAAAGCAACAGCAAGTGTGGCAGTTTAATTTAAAGACAGCTCTGTCCTGAGGCAAATAAAGACTATTACCGTTATTGCCTTCACACTGTCCACATACGCCTTGCTCTGCTCTGTCTTTTAGTGAGAGCCTTTTCCTTTGGTAGACCAGCAGAGGATGTGAGGAAGTTAACTGATTCTTTTTGTCTTCATTCCCCCACTGAGCAGAAGGAGACATGTATACCAGAGAGAGATTCAAATCACTGCCGGCAAAAGGAAAGGGAGCAAACAGTGTTCTGGGCATGGAATACAGATGCCTGGCTCTGGAAAGCAGAAAGCAAGCTCTGTTTTACTTCTTCCACATCTGGGGGAGCAAGTTAAGTATATAGTAAAGTGATCAACTGGTTCCCACTTAGCAGACCAGGCCAGTGTTTTCCACAGACAGCTTTTAATGTCTCTCCTGAAGATTATTTAATGTATTAGTTTTTACAGTTAGAAATGACTAATACTGGGCTTGTACACTCTTTAAAAACTATACTTGTTTTTTTGCATAATAGGTTATAAATAATGGCTTTAGATAACTTGCGTTGAGTTCTTCAGAGCCTTGGCTTGAGGATAGTTCAGATTTTAAATAGTTAATCCTATCTTCCTAGATCAGAAGGCGATTTCTATTTAATTGCATCCAGCTGCCTATTTTAAAATAGGTTTTGATCAAATCGACTAAGCAACATATTATTAGTATGTTGGCAGTATAGAAGTCAAGATTATATTAATCTAAGCAGTATTATTGCCAACTGTAAATAATCCATTAGACTTTAACACATACTCATATTTGAATTGGTAATTATGGGCATTTCATAAATGCCGGTGAGTTGATATGTCAAGGTCTTTTTGTTTTTATTGTTGTTGTCATTTTGTTTTTTATGATCCTGGGGCTGGTGCCTAAGGCCATACATATGTTGCATGATTGTTCTCCAATCGAGCTGTATATCACAGTACTGGTCTGCTGGATTTGTGTAAAATAATGCTTCTTTCAGTCTCATAGGCACATCCTCATACTGCTATCTTCATGTTGGAGTCTATTTAGAGTTTCTGGTCTATCCCAGATAATTTTAGCCTCATATAGAGGAGTTGATCGTGTGCATGTAGAGTGAACTCTAATGATAGCTTCTAGAAGACAGGAGTTCAAATTTTAGTATCTAGGTAAATAATAATAATAATAATAATAATAATAATATTATTATTATTATTATTATTATTATTATTTTGGTTTCCTTTATCCCAGGCCTCCCTACCCCATTACTACTATATCAGCTTTGTGAATTTCTTTGATAATTTGGACTGCTTTCATACACAATCACACTGAATATCCAAGAGTCATGGACATCCAGTGAGAGGCCAGAAATGATACTTGAGAAGACTTTGTTACCTATGTGACTTAGCCTGATAAAGTTAAAGCTAGGGATGGGTGTTAGTAATCCTGGACCATAAGAAAGAAATGTATCTGAGATAGACAAGAGAAGCAGCTGACAATGACTGATAATCAGTGAGGACTGATTCTGTGTTTAAGATATACCAAGATAGAAAGTAACAGGAGCTGTAAAACCAAAACAAAACTCTGACCTTTACCAGTGAACAGACATAGAAAATAAAGTGTTGATCTTTGTTTTTATTTTCTGCTGAAAGTATCAAAGCTGGGGGCAGAGAATTATGGAATGTGTCAATTCATACAGTAAAACCCTATTATGGGAGCTAACCATTTATAAGAAATGATTTGTCTTAAGACATATAAAGTGTTTACTCTAGAAATCTTAATTTTTTCTGATTTACATATAGTAAAACACAAGTCTCAATAAATGTTACTATATAAACTCATATAATCAGCAGTTAAATGATTATGTATACCATTTCTAACATCTACAGCAAATTATTACATCTTCACAATCAGAGTTAACTAATTTTCAAAGTTATCATTAATTTTTTAAAGTTTTTAATTATGTGTGTGCATGTATGTTTTTGTGTGACTATGTGTATATATGTGCAAATACAGTTACCTGTGGAGATCACACAAAGACATTGGGTACCCTGGAGCTGGAATTACAGGCAGTTGTGACCTATCTGAAGTGGGTACTGGGAACCAAACTTGGAACTTCTCTAAGAGCAGTAAGCACATTTAACCATCTCTCCAGCCTCATTGATTAGCTTTGACTGTTCCTGACAGTTCATAATGGAATCATATAACAGACTGGTCTCTTTCACTTAACACAGTATGATGTTCTGAGATGAATGTGGGGTTTTTTTTTTACAATATACTATTTTGTGTAAATATATGTATTGATGGATTTCTACCTTGTTCTTAGTTTTCCTTTGCTGTGAATAAGCAAATTTTTATGACCACATACATTTTCCCCCTTGTATTCCTATATATGGATTGGATGTAAGATTTTCTATAGTAGTTATATAATCGTGGATTCCTGCTAGCGAATTCAAATTGCTTCTTTTTCTTTCCAGTAGCTAATATCTTCAGTCTTTTAATTTTTGCCATGATATGTGGTTATATTTTTCTGTGATTTACGATTACATTTCAATGATCAAAAGTTATATTGAACACATTTTCCTATGCTTATTTGGCATCTGGCTCTCTCATTTAGTAGACTGGTTGCTAAGATCATTTGTCAATTGTTAATTGGATGTTTGTTGCAGTTTTCAGTATTCTAAATGTGTAATATTCTGATCTTCAATGTTAAATTGTATGAAATATTTTGGTCATTTTTCCATCTCCCAGATATTCCCCACTAGTCCTTGGTCCGATATGTGTTAGGAATATTTCCCCAGCTTGTGGTTTGTCTCTTTATTCAGTGTCAACTCTGATGAAATACAATTTTTGGTTTCTGACTTTCATCATGACCAAGAAGCCTCTTCCTACTTCAAGGTCACAAAACATATTTCTATATATTCCTTTATAAGCTATTTTTAAACTCTCTATGATCTATATTTTTTTAGTAAATGCGTTTATCTGTAAAATTGTTTTCAGCATACATACCCAATATAAATGATTTATTTATGGATTTATAATGCATGTTCAATAACATTAATATCAGCAAAAGAATTTATCATAAATAAAAGGCTTGAGTTAATAAAGTTCAGAGTCCCCAGTGAGCATACCTGCTAATATGGAGGAGACCCTAAATTCATTCCAGTGCAGTCATGTTGGTCTTATCTTACCTGGCCCATGGAGGGAATTGGGACCATCTGCATTTGCCTGAACAGAGCAATCTCCCTTTTGGTTGCTGATGCAGAGTTCCTGCTTTTAAATGCCTTGCCTCACCTTTATCACCTAATTCTTAGAGCTGAGTTTGGCTCTGGTTTGGCTGAGGTTTTGACAAAGATGCTGAGAATTCGACTTGGGAAATTTAATAACTCAGAGCATCAAAGTCCTTTGTTGCGAGGCTTTGTAAATAAGATGGTGATTAGGTGGTTGGGGAAGATGGTGTTGTCCTTAGAGATAGATGACACCACAGGCCACATCAGAATTCCATTGACTCAAGATCAGGAGACTCCTTTGGCCAGATCCACAGAGCAGCTTCTTATAGAATTTGATTACCTGCTTCTTCGCTAGCAAAGGGCAAGAATGACTTCTCTCATGGTGTCATATATACCTCATTTCAGGTAGATATGTGGATTGTTGCTTTGAAATAGGACTTCTAACATATTTTAAATTGGCCATTTTTTTAAAAATTAACGTGCAAGTAAAAAACAGATTTTAGTTTTTTTGATTTGTCTTTATGGCATAACATAGGGAAGGCGAAATTGGGCACAAAAGAATTTTTTTCCCCTGGGCTGTCTTGGTGATTGAGAGGAATTGGAGACACAAGTTAAGGTAGACAGGGCCTAAAGTAGAATCAAAGTATTGAAAGCCATGGCAAAGTGATTGCAGAGGTTTCAAAGCCCACATCGGCCCTTTTCAGGGAACCCTGATTAATTTCTCCTGGCATGAAGAGATCTTAACTGATAATGTCAGTGCAGAGGGGGAAAGATAAGAAGTAGCTCACAACGTGAGGTTTGCTTATGATTTCACACGAAATTTCAGAAGGAGCAAGGATCTCATCATCTGTCTTTGGTGAGCATATTTCTTAAGAGTTGAACTTGCCAATTCTCATTGCTACACTTCATTCAACTGATCTACCAAAACATGGCAGAGTGCTGAGCATGTGTTTGCTTGTTATTTACAAACTTGAATTTCTTTCAAAGATGGGATATCCTGTGAATAGCTTTTTAGCATTTTTGAAATATATATATGTGTGTGTGTGTGTGTGTGTGTGTGTGTGTGTGTAATATGTATGGGGACTAATCTTTTCTGTTTATTTGCAGAAACAATGTATCTACTAAAACTGGTGGGAAAAGATTATAGTCTGATTATTTGGCCAGCATCTTGGAGAATTGACCAAGAAAACTTCATTTGACACCTATAATTATCTATATTTTTAAATAGAAAGTAGAGACTATTTTTGAATAGTCACATCACATAATTACAGTTGCCACATCTTCTTAATGAACTGTTGTTCCCTTTATTAATATGTAACCATCTTTATTTCTTCTAATTTTGGATTGAAGTCCACTTTATCATTAGCAGGATAGCTGCACCAGCTTGTTTCAGTTTCTGATTATGTGATACACTTCCATCCTTTGATTCTTAGTCTAGGGGTGTCTTTACTCCTCATGTTTTTCTTAGAGGTAAGATCTAATTCTATGGAGTTTGGTTTGGCTTTTGTTTTAAAGTCCAGTGAACCTGTCTGTGTCTCGTTGTTGGTGAATAAAGACCATTAATAATTAAGGCTATTATTAAAAGATGTTTACTAATGATGATTACATTTCTGGTTGGCTGGATTATTGTTTTTTCTTTAGCTTGTCATGTATTTATGTTAGGAGTTTGCTGATTTACTGTGTTGGATATGATGGATTCTTACCTAGCTCTCCTTTTTTGTTTAGCCTTTTTATGAAACTAATTCTTTCCCTGAGTTTAATATTTCTTTTGGTTGTCATGAACAGCCTTGGTTTGAGATTGTCTTGAACTGCCCTTGTTTTTCCATCAATTTTGAATGATAATTTTGCTGGAAATAGCAATCTTAGTTGTTAGTTGCTTTCAGTACTTGGAATATGTCATTTCATGCTTTTCTGGCTTCAAGCATCACTGACAAGAGGTCTGATGTTTTGATATTTCTGCTTTTCCCCTTACATAGCTTTTAATGTTATTTGCTTTCCTTGTTTTGATTCTATCTTGTTTCTAATTTAAATTTTCATTTAATCTTGAATTTCAAACATGAGTACTGTATTTACATCCATTACATCCCTCTGTCCTTCTCCCATACTCCTTCTCTAATTATTGCCATCTTCTTTAATTATTGTTGTTACATATATTACCCATTTCTATTCTCTATATCTTACCCTATTTATCACCTATCTATATGTAATCTGTCTATCAATTATTAGGTAATTACTGAGTTTATTTAGTACTGCTCATGTGTATATGTGTTTCTGGTTGACCATTAAGTATTGGATAACCTCTCAGGAACCTCATCACTGGAGAACACTTGATTATCCCTTTCTCAGCAGTCATTAATTCTCTAGGGGTGAGTACTTGTGAACTTTTACTTGTCTGAGTTGGCATGTCCACTGCTGTTGTCATAATGCAAGTCTTGTGTATGTGGCTTGATTGCTGAGATTTCATGGGTACAGCTTCCCTGTCATGTGTAGAACACACTGACTGTCTCCTTCCCTGACTATTACAGTCTTTCTGTTTCCTTCATGTGTGATGTTCTCTGAGCATTAGGTATAGGGGTTGAGAAGTAGTCTTCAGGAAGAGGCTTCCAGGTTAGTTCTTGATCAATGCAGTGGATTCATAGGCTTGCTATTTTGATCATGTCCTGGAGTTCTGGTTTATTATGATTATTTTTGTCTGGTTTGTCCTCATTGGAGATGGAAATAGGTAATATATTGAGTTGAGTCTAGCTGCTTTCTACGGTGTCTTTTATTTGGTTGATTGAGCTTTTCATTTCCAGTGTTTCTTAGTTTTCATCTAAAGTATCAGTTTTCTTGCTGACTCTTAAATACGTTGCTAATTTTCTCATTCATTTTGGTGAAATTTTCCTCTATATTGCTGACTTTGCTCTTTGGTCTTCCTCCTCCTTATTCTTACTTTTTACTTGCTAATGTTCTTAGAACATTAGCAAGTGGTTTTTGTTTTCGTTTTATTAAACAAATGTGAATTTTAGCTACTGACCTGTAAGTTTAGCTGCCAAAAGGCCAAATAATAAATGGAAGAATCTGGCATGGAGCAGAGAGGTGATAGGGTAGAGGGGAGGAACATTAGGGTAGAGGGGAGGAACATTAGGGTAGAGGGGAGGAACATTAGGGTAGAGGGGAGGAACATTAGGGTAGAGGGGAGGAACATTAGGGTAGAGGGGAGGAACATTAAGGCAAAACAACCCAAAAAGTCCTGATGGGTAAGATTTAGCTACACAGTCTCATAAATAGCTTACCTCTACAGAGTTACTAATTTGAGTCTTACTTTAATGGATCATCAATCAAATGGAACCTTATTTCCTAATCTGGATACATCTGGGATCTGGGATTGTGCTAGTCAACAAAAATTCACTTGTTTCTTATCTGAGCCTCTTCATAGTTGTACTAAAGTGGTCTTACTACACTCAAAACATCTGCTCTGAGAAATAATTTGCTGGTGACTCAAAAGCAATGTAGGATACAGAGAAGGGCAAACAATTGACCTACAAGTACAGTTCAAATACAGTCTCTGCCTAAATGCAGAAAATGGCAGCTAAAATAGCAATGCTGGCACTTTGATTGCAGCATTAAGCATTTTATTTAGAAGTTGTTTTTTTTTTTTTTTTTAAATCGGTGTGGTCTAGAATGAACAAGCATCTTTTTGAAATAACTGAATACTTAACCAGAGGTTCTACTTGGCATCAATATATATGGAAGAAACAGCTTTCTCTGGGTAGCAGTAATATGGATAATTGAGCTGTATGAATACAAAATGTGTAGAGTTAATTAAGACTAATGTGCATCAGTGGAGAAAAAGCTATTAGCATTCATTAGTTAGTCCTGTTTATGATTATTTGTTAACTGCCAGAGAGCTAAGTGCTTCTCATGCAAGCAAGAGGAATGAATCATTCAAGCTGATTTTCTGAAACTCAATTATAGTACCCAACTTTGATTTTACCCTTAATATTGCTGTTGTTGATATTGAAGTTTTTGAAACAGGGTGTCACATAGCCCAGATGGACTTGCAACTTCTGATTCTTCTGCCTTCCCTTCACTCATATATATCTTCACATGTGGCTGAGTAGGTAATTTTTAAGGCAGGCAGCAGTGTCTATGAAACAATAATGGTAATGACAATGGAAATGAGAGTATAATCCTAATTAATTTGCCAAGAAACATTCCCCATTTGCCATTATTAGGTTGTTTTATCTTGAATGGTTGCTCAGGTACTGGAAAATGTGTGTGTGTGTGTGTGTGTGTGTGTGTGTGTGTGTGTGTGTGTGTGTGTGTGTGTGTGTGAATTGACTAGGTTAATTTTTTGATGTTCAGTTAGCAGCAATATATTTGATACATCTGTAATTTACCCACATTTCAATTTATTTAACAGGGTTCAAAACTCTGAATTAATATTTTCTCCTTTGAACTCGAAAGATCCTACTTCACAGTTCACAAAAGCAATATTCTGACTTTCATGGTGTGGGCAGAGGTTGAGGGAAGGGGTGTAATGAAAGACTGAAAGAAAGATTAGAATGGGAAAGTATAAACACAGCCTCAGTAAGAGTCAGCCTTCAGTGATATCTCACTCAGAATCTTCCTTCCCTTGAGAATTGTATGATTTGATCATTCATACTTCCCATATTACCCAAAACACTTAATGTGAGTTGGCTGGATTTTTATTTAACATGATCATCTCAGTGGGCATATAAACTTTAGACAATATTTCCCTTCTGGGACTAGGAACTAAGAGCTTTGTTTATTTGTGTATCTCTACCACTTAGCGGGTTTGTTGGCCATATATATTAAAATACATTAAGTACTTGGGGAATAGGTTAATGATGAAGGAGATGACCCTATTACTCTAGATGGAATTAATACAAGTGGAAATCACATTTGTGGTAAGTGGAATATCATGTACAAAATTTGCTATAGATTTCAGTCTTTGGGGCCATTCTGCTTGTCTATGCCTATCCATGTGGCTATTGTTTCTAACTTTTGTTTTCAGAGGGCTGCACCTGAAAACATTTTGCCAAGATTACCTTGCTGATTGAGAATGTTTACATTGTGGTGGGTTAGTAACACATTCCCAGCTTTTGCTGAATGCCCATTGGCAAGTACTATGCTTGGAATGTGTTGAAGAGACAATGACTTTGCACTTACTTCATATGTTTAGAATTGGGGATTCTGACTACAGAATATTGAGCTAGAAGTCACCATCAAGGTTTTCAATATCACCTCCTTATTATAATAATCAGAACTAATACTGAGCTAAGGACTCCAAGGTCCCAAACATAGGACCTAACCATCCTGTGAGGTGGGTGTTTTTGTTAGTTACGGTTTGCATATAAGGGAATTCTCAGGATCTCTCAGCTAGGAGTAGTAGAGTCAAAATCCAAATCCAACTTTGTCATACTTCAAAGCCTTCCCAAAGGTAGGAAAAGATTTGCCAGCTCTTGATGGTGTTCTTCTGGCTCTAATTTGTGTGCACAGTTTGCAGTTCTATGGGGCTGCCTCAGCTACACGAGGGACTTCCTTCTAAACATCACTTTCTTTTGGCTACCTTCCCAGATGAACTATTCCTTCTTTTAGGGAGAAATTGCCTTATTTCCTTTCGTGTTGCCTCCTTTCTCCAGAACTTGTTCAAATTCTGCCTGTGGTAACCAATAGCCTGTGATCAACTCCTCAGCTGCTCTTGAAGCTCAATCAAACAATTTCCCAATCATACTTGTGGCTACAAGGTTGGGAGAAATCAGGAAGTAAAATTATGGGGTAGAAGTCCCCTCATGACCTGCTTTCTGTTTTGTTCTCTGCAACACAGATTGAAGATGGAGGCAAGGCTGCCTTGTCCCAGAAGATGAGAACTGGTGATGAGCTGGTGAATATCAATGGCACTCCATTGTATGGTTCCCGCCAAGAGGCCCTCATCCTTATCAAAGGTTCCTTCAGGATCCTCAAACTGATTGTCAGAAGGTAAGGTACAGGTGCAGAAGCCATTGAAAAGTACTTGATTGATTAAAAAAATAAGCCTTGATAAAGTGGTATTTCTATCATTATCATTGAGAGGTATTTCATGTGAACAGAATTGTGTGGACAATTAAAGCAGAATGGACAAAGTGCTGTTGGTTTGTATTTTGACACAGTCATATACTTGGTATACTCCTTTAAATAAATGCTTCTTCAGGACTCAACTTATTCATTATTCTGAGGACTTGGTGACTAAAATCCTTCAAAGCTTTATATAACTCAGGAGTTTTTCTATCTCCTCTTTCAGGACAGTCATTGTTAGTTATCCCATATCAACAGAGATTTAAAGGAACACTACTGCCAGCCATGGCAGGCTCTCTGGAGGCTATAGCAAACTCAACGACATAAATGTTATCTTGTATAGTCTCACAGGTAAAAAAAAAAAAGCATGTATGTGCCAATAAAAATTAATAATATAAAGAAGCAATAAAGAGTTTTGCAGAGTTGTGTGTGCTTGTTAAATAGAGTGTTCAGACAGAAATTGCCAATTAAAGAGAAAAAGAGATCATGTCAGGATTCAATAGGGTTACATTCAAAAGAGAAGGTAAAATTTAAGCTAAACGTTAGGTAGAGTTAGAAAAAATAAATCATCAGAAATAGACAGATTTTGGCTAAGTGGACACACAAGCAAAAGGAAGGGGCGAGGACACCATTGGGTGCAGTCATTCCCATGCTGCTGCCAATACATACACCTCTTCATCGGAATTTAAAAATTTTATCTTTATTTTTTGAGATTATAACATAATTATATGACTTCTGTCTTTCTTTTCTCCCTCTAAACTTTCTCCCCATGTTCTCTTTCAAATTCATGGCCTCTTTTTCTTTAATTATTGTTACTGACAACAAGAGAAACCGCCTTCCCCAGGGAAGAGCACACTAATTATCCAGTACCAAATGGTCAGTCCTGAAAAGGAAGACTTAGAAATAACATTAAATGGACTTAGCAGGTTGTGTTTATGTATTTATAAACACACACACACACACACACACACACACACACACACACACACCACCCCTTTTTACTGTGGTGTTGAGGATGGATATCAGGGCCTCCTGATGTGAGGTAAGTGCTTTTTCATTTGCCCCCCCCCCCCCCGGATCATTTCTTTCATCTTCCTTCAGTACCTCTAATCTGGGTGCTAGAGCTTTTCCTTTTCACTGTTTGGTTTCCTTTATCTTATATACATGCCCAAGTTTCTGCATCATTATTATTATTAATAAGAAAGATTATCATAGTACATCATATCATGCGGTTTAAATTATTTACATTATCATTACAGGAAGAGTGTAAATTACCTTTCATGATATTTTTCCCTCTAGCTCCTGCTGGTTCCCTTCTTTTGTTTATATTTAGTCTGAAAAGCACAGTCCATCCTTTCTGCATGCACATTTCTACCTTCCATTTAGCTTTAGGATACCTGTGATCTGAATTTGTTATCTATAATTCAAAGTCACAAAAGGTTGCCGTATTGTCAGTGCCAGTTGATTATTTTCATCTTCATCACATATGATTTAGAGAAGACATTTGATACAGTTGGTATAGATCACAAAATTCATATATGAAACTCTGACTTTCAACATAATTCTATTTACTTATTTGTGTTCTAACTTTTTGTCCATGTTTTAACCGGTCTCCTGTATTGCTTGACCATTATTTTGACCATGCTTTAAACATTTTGTTTTCAGTAGTTCTACCTTTTCAAACTTTATTTGGACATTATAACATAAAAAATGTCACTGAATCCTCTTGTTTCAATTTATATCTATATGTGATCCTATCTCTTCTGTCCGAGATCATATAATTAGTTTACTCTTGGACATTTATATTTAGATGGACCTATAGCATTTCAAGTCGAGTATCTTGTTCGGAGCCTAACACATTCATTTCTACCAAAGCTCCCTATCTTGATGACACTTCAACAATCAAACCGGAAGGGGGACTATCATAACTTCATCTATTGATCTCATGCAACACTCAAACAATTTATCCAAACAATCTTTCCCTAAAAGATCAACAGTAACTGTTTGGGGTTGTATGGGGCAGATATATAGACTGCTATTGGTTTATTCCATGATCTTCTGGTACCTAATATTAAGCCATGCCTTTCCAGATATGGGCATCATGGTAAATAGGGCCTTGACCTATATAATAGCTGTGTTAATACTGATTCTGTCTTATATGATGGGTTGCTTTTACTGTACTAAGGGTGGAATCCAAGGCCTTGAGTATGCTAGTTAAGTGCTCTGCCATTGAACTCCATCTTCACTACTTCGAATTGGTTATGATTTATGTTTTAAGACATGGAGGGGTCACTTGATAAGAGTTGTTGTTTAGTATCTGATAGGTTCATGCATGGTACTCCTTTGTTCTGTCACATGGAAATTATAATTCCTTGAATAATGAATGTTATTATTGTGAAGATTAAATGATATAATTCATATAAAGTTCCTCTTATGTAATGGTTTTTCCCTTCCAAGTACTAACAAGACTTGATCATGCTTAGCTTTCAATATTAAGGTGGTTTGGCATAGATGCATAATACTGTATCAGGGAATTTCATCCATTCCCTTCCCTGAGGTCTAAAAGAAGCATAACTGGAGTAGCCAAACACTGTTATATAATCTGTTTATATAATCTGCCTCATGCAACCCCAAACTGTTACTGTTTCTCTTCTAGGGAATGATTGTTTGAGTGTTGCATGAGATCAATAGATGAATTTATGATAGTCCCCCTTCTGGTTTGATTGTGCATTAGAACTGTAATGTGCATTGCACCCTTAGTCTACAGAGTATGATTTGCTGGGGAACCAATTGGGGGCAATAAATATCTGAACAGAAAACATGGCTCTTTGTGAGAGATAGAGACACCTTAGAGTATGAATACTATCAGATAAGTTTCTGAGTTTAGTTTTGCAAAGGGATGGGAAGATGATGGGGTTGTGATCACTCACCCTCTCTTCTTTCTCTACTACAGCAATACTGTTCGTACAAAGCATCACTTAGGAGTGAATATAATTTACAGCCTTGGGGATAGCCAGGACCTTTGGGTTTCATGGAGTGAAAGGCTCTATGGCTCCCAGTACCAACATTTCCTACCTTTCAGCACCCCCACTTCAGCCCTTGTAGCTTGAGGCACCCCATGCATAATTTATGAGATGTTGCTGCCCTCTTGTGGAAAATTTAACCTTCCCTTATGGACTGCTGGGAACATGGAATAGGAAATCCCAATTTTCACTCCAGTTTAGGAAAAGGTCTCTGTTCTTCATAAATTAGCACATAAAAGAAATGTGATGTACTTAAATAGTTGATAAGCGGTCACCCTATTGCCTTAGTCATAAGTAAAAGTACTTTGGTTTAAGTAAATCACTAACAAAGTTCCAATGTTAGGCTTCAGGTCTTAAGTCCTTTGAAGATAAACATACAAAGAGATGTTGAAAATGGCTTATACTGAAAACCCAATCTAGCTAGTCCATTTATACTATTATATACTGCATAAATATATAAATATATATTATATAATAAATTGCATCCAGAGCCTTGTACATTCTAGGCAAGCACTTTACCTCCGAGCTACATCTCCAGCCCTATATTGTCCTTTAAATGATAGGTAACTAAATCAGAAATCAAGGTGTTTTTGTCAGGCCTCCTCTTGCCTCACCTTCAAGTCCAAGTAATTTCAGGCCTTGACATGTCTAACCTTCTCTAAAGCACTGTTGTTTGGTCTTAATTCAATCACTCATGATTTCTCACCTGTACTATTTTGAGAGCCTTCCCACTGGTTTCTCAGCATTCAGTTTTCTCTCTTTTCCAATCAATCCATGCTCCAAAAAGGCATCTGAGCAGGTTCCTTTTCTACTTGAAAAGAATTAAAAATAAGTACCATAGAGCTGTGCTGTTCTCAAAAGGTTTATTTTATATGGAGAGGATATTTAACCAAATCAAAGATATCATATTTATAAGAAATTTTAAATATTTTGTTAATTATTTAATTATTCAGGCACTGTAATTTTGATCATTTTCATCCTCTTCCCCATCGATTCCCAGATCCAGCCCCCAATTTCATACCCACTCAATTTTGTACCTTCATGGATTTTTTTTTAAAAAAATAAACATTGATCTAAGTAGCCCTGCATGTATACTCCCAAGTATGTGGTCATCTACTGGACCGTTTTTGATCTACCAGGAGACATACCTTAATTAACCTGACAGCTATTGATTACCACTAGCTCCCCAGCTAGGGCTAGGACTTGGTGACTAAGTACCATTTTTAGCTAAAATTCATGATACCTAAATATAATTTTAAAAGCCTGTTAGCAGTAGAAAAAAATTTATGAAAATGTCTATATTGAAGACTTTAACATAACTTAGGCATGAAAACAAAGAACACCAAAATGCAAATAGCTGGAAGAGTTGCAAGCATAAGTCATTCATTCTAATTAATAAAATTTAAAAATATTTTATACATAGTAATTCATTACTTTCTAATATTCATGGAATGTCTCAAAATGATTATATGTTATGCTGCAGAGAAAATATATTCAAATTCTTAGCAGAAGTGACATTGGCTTTGTTTCTGATGATAACATACAAATTTCACAAATTTAAACAAAAATTCTTAGAAATTTTAATATAGCAGAACACATTTATATGTAAATATCAGATCAAAGAAAAAAATAACACTAATAAAAATAATAAAGGTGAGAGCATGTCTTGTCAAAACTTTGATATTAGTATTCAGAAGTAAATTTATAACACTTGATATTTTATTAAAAATGAAGCATACAGTTACATATCTACAAATCCAATATAATATTGATGCCAAGGGCTTGATTTGGGAGACTGGGAAGATGGTTTAGATACATAAGCCTCCAGCAAATTTAATCAAGTAAACAAAGAGGAATTATAAATAAAATTTAAATAACAAGTGACAAATAACATCAGAGAAATAGTTTCTATAATTAACTACAGATTACTATAATTACACTTTAGAAAATCTTGAAATCACAGAGAAAATTAACATATCTACTTCAGTTTTGACAAAATGACAAAATTATTGAGAAGGACCTGAAAAACAGAAACACTGAAAACAACAGTAGTAATCAAACAGAAATTTCCAGAAATACTTTAGGTTCATATACTTTCAATCAATGAGTACCTTCAATGTTTTTGAAATTACCTAGATTCTATTACAATGTTATAGATATGGAAATTTTGCAAGTTTATTCATGCTGATTTTGAAGCCAGCATCACCTTGGTTCTACAATCCATGACCCTGCTCCCAAAGGATACTGTAATTATTGAGTTTAGATGCAGAGTCTATAATGCAAGCCTATCAAATATAATTTAGAAATATAGTATAACAGTTCAAATGCTAAAAGACTTCTTTTTTGAACAAAGGTAAAACCTTGAGTTATATACAGGCTTAGAAATGAACATATGTTGGACTTTATTTAACTGTATTCCCCAAAGTCTAAAGTATTGAAATCAGTTTAAAAGAAAAATCAAAGAAGAATGAATGTAATTTAAAGATAACATTAGACTGCAACAATCAGTTAGAAACTGTACAAAGTTAATGTTCCCACTCACATACTATACACTAAACATATAAACATATAAAAGGAGTGCCCTTAAGAAGAAATATGCATCACATAAAGGACATATATGAATGGAATTTAAAAACAGAATTCCACTGAAAGTATGCACAAATAATTTTGATTATGTGAATAGCGAAAAGATATTGCATAAGGTGATTTTTAAATAGTTGATGATATAGCTCTGCAGTAGAGCATTTACCTGGCATATGTGAAGCCCCAGGTTTAGTTTTCCATTCAATAACACAAAGCAAAGCAAAAAAAAAAAAAAAAAAACTCAGTGGTTGAGTGCCTACTTAACACAAGGTCCTTGTAGGAAAAAAAGTCCATTGCAATAAAACTTGAATAAAAAAATAATGGGTAGTAACACACAATATGATAGGATTTGTTTTTGTTTGTTTTTGCTTGGTTTGATAACATATACCTATAGGCCCAGTACTTGTGATTGTGAGACTTGGGAGGCAGAGAGACAGGAGGATCAGGAGTTCAAGGTGAACCTTAGGTATATAATAAAGTCAAGACCAGCCTATGCTACATGAGACCCTGTCTAAAAAAAAGAAAAGAAAAGAAAAAAAACTCAAGAAGTAATTTAATGAACAGTATTTTCATTTGCCTGGTTTAGTTATTCCCCTATTCTGCAGTGATAGCCCTTAATTTTTGAAGTTCAAAGTGGCCATTGTCATTCTAATTTCCTTATAAATGTTATCAATCAGCCTCCAGATATTTTTTTCATTTTTATTTTACACTTTTGCATCTGATTTGTCGTCATATTTTCTTTCACAATTCAGGATGTCATACTGAGAAATTTTGTTGTCCTTTCAGATGTCCACACATTTGTATAGTCTTGGACATTCTCAATCTTAAGGAATAAACGTTTCTGTATCAACTGCTCACTCTTCTGAATGTGCCAACAGACCTTTGTAGACAGAGTTTTTTGTCCCAATGACTTGGTCTCAAATAAACACCCAGAGACTTATATATGAATATAAATGTTCAGTCAATAGCTCAGGCTTACTAATAACTAGCTCTTACATTTAAACCAACCCATTTCTATTAGTCTATGTATTCCAACATGGTTTGTGGCTTTACCTGTCCTCTAGCATCTTGCTTCCCTGGATACTGGCTGGCGTCTCTCTGACTCTGCCCTTCTTCCTGCCAGCATTGTCAGTTTACCTTTCAGGCTAGGTCTTCAGCAATTTTATTAGCCAATGAGAGTAATACATATTTACAGCATGCAGAAAGATTATTCCACAACAGACCTAGCCACTACCCTCTCACTTTTGAGACAGCCTCAGCCTCGAAGATCCTGCAACCACAGACATGCAGCATCATGCTTAAGTTCTTTCAAGCATTTGAGTCAGCAATTATTTGTTGAATATCAGACTTTTTCTGGAGTCCATTAATTCAATCATGTATACCTACAGTTTTTCTTGACCAGGGTTCCTTAGTCACCAAACACAGAATATAATTGCACTATTATTTCAGTTTTTCTAAGAAAGATGCATATGTTAATTAGAAAGAAATTAATTAATATACAAAAGATACTTTACCGCTGGTACTCATTAGTGAGGATCACTTAGGAACTTGTTGCAAATGTATTTTATTAGATGCCATATTCGGTCTACTAATCAAAAACTTTAAGTAGTGAGAGGTATTCCAGTTACAAATTGTACTAAGATTTCTAAATGAAAAGTCGGCAGTTTGGGAACCAGTATCTGGAGGGCATCAGGGCTCAATTCTCCAAAATCAGTAGAGATAAAACTACTCAACTCTGTAGTAACAACTTCTCAATTTTGCTTTCTCATACAAGATTCTCTTCCTTCCTGTTCATCTACATTACCAAGGCCTCAATTTTATTTTCTCTTGTTTACCTCCTCTTGACCTCCAAGACTCATAGTTTACTTACTCATTTAATCTGAGATATCCCATTCACTCATTATTTCAACTACCACCTCAGTACTAATGAGTATATGGCTAATTCTAATCTCCCCTAAAATTCAGATTCATTATATTAAGAACACCAATAAAAAGCACCACAAGAAAATTCAGCAGGAAATTCAAATGTAGTATGTATAAATATGAACCCATTATATAGCCCCTTACATGCCCTCATTGCCAGTAGTAATTGATACATCCAAGTAGGAAACTCAATAGTCATTCTCAACTCATTGTTCTCTGTCACTGGGTGATGTTTGCTCTATAGACCATCCTAGAATCTTTACTCATCTTTGCATTTTCTCCATGACTACCCTAGTTCAGTCCCTCCATATCTCTTCTTTGAACTATTTTATTATCCTCTCCACTATCTCAAATCTATCTGCCAAGGTGTTGTTAGCACAGAGATGAATCAAGAATATAGATTTTATTATAAATCTATCCCCTGCTGAAAACTTCTCAGTATCCTTCCTTGCCCAGTGGGCAATAGGCAGAGTGAGCTATGAGCTATTTATTCTCATTTCTGCTCACAACTGCAACTTCATCAAGAATACTTTGTTGTTTATTTATTCTGAAGCAATAAAATTTCTTGATCATAACCACCCCTCACTTTTTCCTCCATCTGCCTTCCCAGTACCCCATCACCATATTTCATATTTTCCTTTCTTTATTTTAACTCACAGTCCAATTAGTGCATTCTGTATGCACATGAGTATGAGATCATATACTAGGGTATAAGGAACCTGCCTAGTAGTGGCCATGCCTCCAATGCCTCAAAGAAAAGTAACACAACCAAACAGTATATGCATATATGAAATCCTCAAATAATTAATACAAAATATTGTGTTTTAGAAAATGAATACAAAATACTTTATGTATTCATACTTGCATAAATATTTAGTGCTTGGCCATTTGTAAATAAATTTTCTGGTCTCTGGCATAAATTATTTTCAGAAAAAGACTGAGATTCCATATTATGGTTAAAAAATTAAAGGGTTTTATGCACGACAGGCAATTAATGCCACCGAGCAGCAAACCCCAACTCTCCCATCCTTTGTCTCTGCTATGTTGTTCCTCAACCTAGAAAGCTTTCTACCCTTCTTTGCTAAACGAAAGACTGATTGAAAACTAGAATGAAGCTCTAATCAAAGGAGCTGTGTTGTTAGATCACCTTAGCAAATTGGGATCATAATGGACTGCAACCAAGAAGTGGTGGGAACAAATCATGAAAGAAGGAGGAGATGGTTGAGTGAGAGGAGCAACAAAGATGGAGAAAAAAAAGAGATGGATATCTCCATAGAGGAAGCTAATGTGGAGTTGGAGACAGATCAGGTGCTAGGAAAACCTCCAATAACTCACAGGATGTCTCTGGCTAGGTCTCCAACTGTAGTGGAGGGGGTGACTAAGCAGGACTTCCCTATAATCAAATGAATAACCACCCTAAGTGCCACTCCAGAACTTATATCCAACAAAGAATAGAGGTGGAGGCATAGATCCATGGCAGAGTTCCTGGTCCATACAGGGGAAGAGAGTCTGTATGAGCAAGGGATTATGAGGAGAATTTTAACAGAGATGGCTGGCTGGAGCTCTGGGGAACTCACTGAATCAAGAACAGTCACTGTGGAACCATCACGAAAAGGAGCTAGGCCCTCCATGGGTAGGCAATGTTGATTGGCATGGGCAGTATTGTGTAGCCTCGAGGGGTGGGATCAGACTGTGTTCCTGTGCATGGGCTGGCACCTTGGAGCCCATTCCCTGCAGAGGAACACCTAACCCAGTCTTGACTTTGGGATGAGGAAATCGGACTTGCATGGAGTGGATGTGCCATGCTGAGCTGACCTACCTTGTGACTTCTTGCCCTTTTGACGGAGGGGTTGAGGGGAAGGGGAGGAAGAGGCTGAAGGCTGACTAGGAGGGATTAGGAGGATGGAAGGGAGGGGGAGCAGGGGGATACATGTATAAAAAAGACTATTTTCTTAAATAAAAAAGTAAATTTAAAAATAAGAACTATGTACAGTTTACTGTGCTGTACTCCATAACTCAGTTGAGGTTTACAATGAGAAAGGGCTTTCCTATGGCCACGAAACTCAAAATGATGAAGCAGCACTAAACGCTGCAGCTTCTGTCTACCAGTATGGATCTCTTTCTAATGGTTTTGGACTTTTTTTGCATTTGCTACCTCCTCTAGGGAGCCTTCCTGCACTTCAGAAAAACAGCTCCTTCCTGTACCTAAAGTAAGCTTGGAATTCTGTCCTTTACGTTACCTTCTTCTTTTGCCAGGTCTTCTTTTATGACATGGTCTACTTCCAAGACCTCTTCTGGATGTAGAGGACTGCCAGATCTTCTCCCAGCTTTTACTTCTTCCTAAGCTCTAGATTTCCTTCTAAGATGTGCATTACCTCTGTCCTGATATCTCGTGTGTGTGTGTGTGTGTGTGTGTGTGTGTGTGTGTGTGTGTGTGGGAGCATGTGTGTATGTGTGAGAGTGTGTGTGTGAGCATGTATGAGTGTGTGTGAGCAGGAGTGTGTGTGATCATGTGTGTGTGCGTGTGTGTGAGAGCATGAGTGTGTGTGAGTATGTATGAGTGAGTGTGTGTGTGTGTGTGTGTGTGAGCATGTGGGAGTGTGTGTGTGAGTAAATTGTGTGTGTGTGTGTGTGTGTGTGTGTGTGTGTGTGTGTGTGTGTGTGTGTGTGTATGGCATCATTCCCATCTCTATAAGTCAGGCTCATAACTATAGAATCTGTCATTTCTTTTTTATCCTGTAAGTCCTTTCTGAGCTCCCTCTGCAGTGTTTCTAATATCCATGTCATCCATCTCCTTCTCTTCCTACTATTGCCTGGGACTCATTACCTCTTATCTGGATGCCCTCCAACCCATTCTTTGCACTTCTGCCAAATTAATCTTCCTAAAGTACATCTCAGTATTTATTTCAATCAGCAATAATTGTGCTTCGGGTAAACCTCATGAGTTATGAGATCTCTATTGTGCCAGCCTGGGTCATGCAAGTCCCTCTCTCAAATATGCCCCAATTGTCTCCAGAAATAACCCAAGTCCTCTGTCCTAGCATTTATGACCCTCTGTAACTGGATCTACATGACCTTTTTCTATCTTATCTTCCTGACATCTGAAGGAGTGTTAACTTTTCTTTGCACAGTATTTTACCTGGGTCTTGACTCTTATGGTCCTCTCTTTGGGAAATACTTCTTTAATTCCTGTTCTCCATTGTTCAGATATTGTCAGCACATCATCTTTTATGTTCTTTCTTTTTCTTCTAATTCAACAAACTGGCATGGCTCCTCCCACTTTGAAAATATGGGTTCACCTTTAAATGTATTAAACTGATTACATTTTGCCTCAAAACCCTGATACAGTCCATGTCTTTGTGTGCCTCCTTAAGCATAAATGTTTTGCAGTAAAGCCAGTTTTCTACACTATGATTTCTGTTTAATGGTCAAGTCCTGATTACTTTTATCTACTGTAAGTTTTTTCCCCACTTTTTAATGTGTGTACCACAGTAGCACCTTAACATATTACATCTTTCCAGTCTTGTCATTCTCTTTACTTCCTGAATATAATCTCTGTGCTACAACCAGAATCATCTTTTAAAACGTAAATCTAGCTACAAACCCATTATTTGTCAAAACTACTCAAGGTTGCCTATTGTGCTCAGAATAAAATCCAAACTCTCTAACATGGTTAACAGGCCTCTTAAGAAATAATTCTCTGTATCACTGCCTTCTGTACAAAAACTTACACTCAAAGTTACAACCTCTTTCAACTGTTTGTACTTCTGCAACTCTAACATCATTTCCCACATCTCTTTGCCAATTCATATCTTGTTCCGTCAGCTCGGAACTATGACCATTGCCTTTTTACTTTCCTTTGCTTACTTCTACCCAGTACTTCAGAATTGATCCAAGCTTGATCAATTCTGAACGTTCCTTAGCCAGTGCAGCCTTGAAATGTATTATGTTTTCTCATATAGGCAGCATCTCTGTTTTCCTATATCTTGGACTGTGCCAGCATGTTTGCTTTGCCTGTTTCCTCATGTAAATTTTGAGCAAAATCTATAAGATTATTCTTGTATCTTCAACATGCCATCCTAGTGACTAGCAGAATTACATACTGAGTACCCACTGTATAGCTAAGTGAGTTGAACATGTGTGCTAAGCAATGACCATACAAGTCACTGTTGTGAAAGCTAGAAGCCAAAGATTCAGAGGTGTTAGATTACTTTACTAGGTATCCAAAAACTTGAAGATTGATGTTGTGAATTCAGCAAAGAAAAGATATATAAAAATATAAGTCCAAAATTTCATAACAGGCTAGACAGAGTTATAAGACATTAGTTTCAAAACATAGTTACATGAAGTTGAACTTATTGTTGAGTAGTGAGCATTGCACTTGATACTTTTTTTGTTTTATTAAAAGAAAGGAAAATAATTTAATTTTGAACTTATAATTGGGATATAAATAGTTATCACAGAAAAACAAGTATATACTAACAGTGATAGATGCTGTGAAAGAAAATGAAGAAGTGGTGTAAGAGCACAGAAATGGGGAAAATAGAGATGTGCCAGAGGCGATAGAGATAGAAGAGACTTTAACTAGGTCAGGGATGGTCCTTCTGTAGGTGTGTGTGTGTGTGTGTGTGTGTGTGTGTGTGTGTGTGTGTGTGTGTGTGTGTGTAAGAAGAAGGAGTGCTCAGATATGTCAAATGCTGGTGAGACACAAATTACAAATTCTGAAAATTTACTATTGATTTTGGTAACATAGAGGTAATTAGCAACTTTGACAATAGAATCTGGGGTCAGGGCCTTGAATGGATTGTTTCCTAAAGTAAAGGAAGGCAAAGAAATGAAGTCTTAGCTTAAGGTGTGGTTAGAGCAAATATGTAAAAATTTGATTTGTCAATTATTAAAAGAACTCATTTTTTTTTTAAAGAGAGAAGTTATCTTTTAAATCAGAATATATCTAACTGCTAATGAGACTGATTTAGAAAAGAGAGGTAAATTGATGTTCTGGAAAGGAAGAAATAATCAGTTGTAAGATCTTTCGAATATTAGAACAGAAATAGAAAAGGCTTTGGTGAAAGATAAGCATGAGGAGGCAAGGAAAGGTGAACTGGTGCCATGATCTAGAGAGACGTCATTCATTGCTTCTAGTTCTTAATCAAATATAAAGAGATACCATCAGCCTAGGGTGAGGGGATAAAAGAGGTTTAAAATGATAGAGAAAGTCAATTAGAGATGTAGGAAGAAAAGTAGAAGTGTGTCATGAAAACCTAGGGAGTAGGAAGGAACAGCACATCAATCACTACTGTCAAATCAAATACTGCAGTCAAGTTAGATGAATACTGAATAATAGACTAAGGGTTGCATAATTCAGAGGTTATTAGTTGGCTTTGGTAGAAAAGCTTTCATTAACATATTAGGAGCAGGTTCCTTCTCAATGAAATGTGAATGGGCTGAATCTGTAGCTTCATAGTATAGCACTTCCCTAATATTCACGTGAAAAACTGTCAGTTCCATATCTAGCATCCTCTTCAAATAAATAGTGAATTGAAGATGAGGAATTGTATATGTAGACAGTTTTGTAGTATAGGTGGTATTAGGCATTGGGCATGATTGGTGAACACTGTACCACTGAGCTATATCCCAGCTCAACAATCCTTTTAGAAGAGTAAAGTGGTAGAGTTAAGTGCTGAGAGGAATATACTTATATCATCTATTAGACTGAATTTCCTGAGGAAGAGTGACATACCAAAGTCTTAGAGTCTTTCTATAATATCTTATCCAAGGTATGATACTCTGGTTTCCAACAAATTCTGAGTATGACACTGAATAACTAAATTCACAAATTCTGTCCCTACATAGAATCAACAGAATCTCCTCCTGTGTCCTTTGAGAAAACTGTCTGTTGTGCCTCCTTCCATATATGGGTTTAGAAAAGGATCTCTAAAGACACATTCCTATACCACTGAAGAGCAGAACAGTAGAGGTGCCAAGAGGTGATTGAGATACAATCTGAGGCCTCTGGAGAAGATAGACACCTGGAAAGGCTAACCCCAAAACTGCAAGAAATTAGTTAGCATAGGAAATGCTGGTACCCAAAAGTTGCATTGAGTTACAGTTTCCTCTGAGCGGAGCTTGACATCCATAGTGGAGAGGAGAGGAAAGCGTAAATTACAGACTTGTAGCTGTATTTGCAGGGCATAGATTCATCAGCAAAGTAGGAAATGCATGGACCGAGGTCAGGGTAGATCAGATCACAGTTAGATGAAATCCACACAAGGGTTACTTAAGTTAACTATCACAGAAATTTAATCTTGACAGTAAAAAAAAAAAAACAAAAAATTCATTGTGGGTTAAACTTTGAAAAGAAATACTGGAATTCTGCCATTGAGTCATTTTAATTATTAACAATTAGACAGGACAATGTCATTGAAAATAATGTAGCATAATACAAGGAGTGGTTTTGCTCTGTTCCCAGAGGGGTAGACTGGATGTGACCTAATAGCTTTTTCCTATACTAATTTGGCTGATTGTGTCAGAGGAAAAAAAAAAAAGTTGATCATTTTGTTTGTTTTCCTTCTCTTGAATGACTCACACTTGACCACAGGCATACATAGAAAGAATTCTCATTGATAGGAAGCTAACAGAATGTGTAATAGGAATACAATAGATTGAAAAAGAGATCTCCTCCAAACTTGAAAAAATAGTTAGAACCTTTATAATACCATTCATCTCCAAGATACGGCTCCAATGCCTGGATGACAGCATTCAGTGATTGAATGAATGAATAAAAAGTTGATGAATTAATGAATAGTACTTTGAGAGAGAACACCTCCAAATACCAATATAAAATGGCAATGAACTGATAGGTTAGGCATGTTATCTTTCCGAGTCACCTTGTGATTTCATTTTCAATAACTTTCTCTGAGGGTGAAACTAAAGAATTCAGTTAATATACTTGGAATCCAGCATCTTAAGATGTATTAGCTTTTTCACCTCATAGTTTTTCTAATACATCTCTCTACATAAGTCAAAATTTCTATTTGCTTTATCACACTGTGAAAAGAAAGAAAATTATGCTTCCTCTTAAAGGTCACAGATATTGATATTAAAATCAGCTTAGCTTAATATTAACTAATAACTGCAATCAATATTAGAGTAATTTAAAAATATTTCTTTTATTTTTTGAGATTATAATGTAATCACACCATTCCCCCTTCCCTTTCTACCGCAAATCCTACTATATACCTCTCCTTGCTCTCTTTCAGATTCATGGCCTCTTTTCATTAACCGTGTTACATGCATACATGTATAAAAATACTACCAGGCATGGTGGTCTTTCACCTTATTTTTATCAATCTGCCACAAGTCTAAATTAAAGTGACAGTGTTCTCTTGACAGCATATTTTTATTCTTGAAATTTGTTCAATATCCCAAATGCTGGAGTCTGCCTCTTTTAGTGGTTAGCTATTCACCCTTCACACCATGTTGGCTACCGCTGATGAGCTGACAGTTCCCTAGCCATGGCTGTTGGCGTGAACCGCTGGGAAGTCTAAGTATGCGTCTATGTCTCTGTCTCAAATCCTGTTATTTTTGTACTCACCCACTAGACAGAATCTCTAGAAAAAAGAAGAAAGAAAAGAATAGGTTCATTAAGGAAGGGACAGCTTTAAGTACAAAACTTGTATATTCTCCCTTCCCTTAAATAAGAGATATTTTCCCTCTTTTGCATGTCTTCTCTCCCTTCCACATTGGAGCTTTTAAAGCTGCAAGTAGGAGACACCAACTTTAATCTAGATACAATAACTGGACTTAATTAATATCCCAGACCAACTCACTTCCTTTAACAACACTGTCCAACACAGTTTTTTTTTCTCTCTGAAATGTTTTATTTTCCCAGAGGCTCATATCCCTTGCACAGAACAGAATGTTTCAGAAAACAGTTGAACAGTTTTGTTTTTTATTATCAAAGAAGTAAGTGGTCCTATTACAACTATAAAGGTGGGTGCAGAAAATTTGGTGAGCAATCATGAAAGCACTATAAAATTATCAATGGAGAGAAAAGCCATTTCAATGAAAGCTTTGTAAATGAATCAAGATTATTAAAACTGAAGAGATAATGTTTTCAGATCCTTAGAAAAGGTGGACACTTGCTCAAATGGTTTAACAAACACAAAGCAAAACATTCCAACCTGCTACATGTTCTAAGCATGGGAGTTATACAAAGTAGATAAGCTAGCTCTGTGATGCCTTCTTTAAAGAAACCATCTCACTATGTAGTCTAGGCTCATCTTAAACTCAGTTTTCTTTCTCTCTCTTTTTATCTGAGCCCTAGGATCGCAGAGTTGCACCATCCTTCTCAATGTGATCTTTATGTATTTGTTTTGTAAGACAGAAAGAAGTGATATATGAGTTGCTTTTAAGTACTGAAAATATTCACTAGGAAAAAAGTGTGCTCCTCTAGAATGTCAGGGATTGATTCCTATGGCTTCCTCTATTCACCAGTTTTTCCTGCTCAACCCCAAGGCCTCTCACAAGCTGCTTTATTCTCACCAGATAGTCTTTTCCCTGAAGTCAATACCAGAAACAGAACTTGCTGATACATACAAGACAATTTTTGGATTTTTTGTCGTTAAAGACAGAAGAAATAGCAACATTTGTAGCAGAAGAGGTTTTAGCCAGATCTTCTAAGGGATTCCTAAATCACTTTCTGGAGTCACTAATAATGCACTAAGGAAAGCTATGGAATTTTCTTTACTGACTTCAGCAAATTATTTCCTCCCCAGGGAAGTCTTACTGAGGCAGAAGAGAAGGGAGTTGGCAGCAATGGCAGAGAAATGAATTAACTACAGCCTTTTCATCTCTTCCTATTTAAGCCAGAGGTCTCTAAATGTTGATGCATTGAAGAAACTACTTTTGTGAAGGCTAACTGGCAAGCAGTCAGGAAAGAACTCAGGACTTTTCTCTATCAATTTATCAAATGTTTAGTTAGAAAGAGAGGGGGCGAGGGCGGGAGGGGGGGAGAGATATGCTATCCTACATTTCTGTCCTTTGAGTATAAAACATAATTCACTACCATGGCTTCAACTACGTGAACACTAATACATCTTGCATTTACATCTCTAGCCCCAAACTTTTTTCTGAATTCCAATGGCATATTGCTAGTTTTCTTATATTTTTACATAGAAATATCAAATACAGTATACTTCCCTCTCATCTTCCTTTCATGGTCTTGATCACATCCAGTGGTCTGTTCCCTTAAAGTAGGATATCATGAAGCATTTTGATTTCTCCCCTCTCTCAGATACTTCATCCACATCACATCAATGCAGAACTGCTATTAATATACCTCTGATATGTCTTCTTTTAAGTGTCATTCTAGCCTCTTTCAGCATCTTACTCACACACACAGGACTCTCTTCTCAGCACTCTGCCTTTGCTCATGTTATTCTCTGTGCTTAGAGTGTTCCCCTACATCTGTTTTGACTAGTAAAATTTCTACTCTGTTAAAGATCTACCATTTATCACCTGCCATCATTCCCACAGGACACAAAGTGATTATTCTTTGTGCTCTTCTTACATAGCTACCAGTATGTAATCCTTCTGCCCTCCAAATTATGAGCTCCTTGGAGACGGGGAATGCACTTTACTCACCTTTGAAATTCTAGCACCTAACACATCATACTCTACGGTAAATATTGCTAAAATAATGAATTATGTAATTTTAAATTCAAGTTGATCAGTTCCTTTAATAAATCTTGATTTCAAGTTTAAAGACTATTTTATCTTATTTTTTTCTAAAAGATTTATAGTTTTACACCTACATAAAATTTTTGGTCTTACTTGAATATGCATGCATGTCTATGTGATATGTGTGTGTATACATGTCCATGAGTCCTGAAATTTGATTTTTAAGTATAGAGTGGTCTAATTGTTAGTGCCCTTTCCTGAAATGCTCCCTGCCATCCTTTGAATTGCTTTGTTTTTAAGATTTCTTGTTTTAGTATCATCATCATCCACACAGGCACATTATATTATACCCATGAAGGTACTTATGGAGGCCAGAAGGGAGTAGGGATATCCTGGAGCTACAGCTATATAGCCAGTTGGAGCTGTCAGATAATGTTACTGGAAACTGACTTTGGGTTCTCTGGAAGAGCAGCAAAAGCCATCTCTCCAGCCTCTTTTGACGTGATTTTGAAACTTTATCAGAAATAAGTTTGGCATATTTAAGGGATCTATGACATTTCTATTGGTTCCATTTGTGGAAGAGTATATAAATCTCCACCAACATGACTCAGCCTTGATTACAATTTGTTAGATAAACTCTATAAAACTAGTTATGAGATTTCAATGCAAATTTCATTCAATATGTACAGAAATTTGAGGAAAATTGCTTTTCAACTGCATTGAAACTTCTAAACTAGGAAAATAGTGTCTCCATTTATTTCCATCTGTATTACCTTTTTTAAAATCAGTGTTTTGTAGTTTTCAGCATAAATGTCCTATACAATTCTGTTAGATTTATACATAAGCATTTATTTTGGGCAGCAAGACTACATGTCTGATGATAATGCTCAAAATATTGTTACTTTTAAAATGTTGTATCCCTCAGCCTGCTGAGTTTATTAATTCTCTAGGTTTTCCTTATTTATTTTATATTCCTTGAGATTTTTAACACCTCTTTAAATTGGAACAATTTTTCCTGCCTAGTTTGAGTGTATTTCATCATTTTTAAATTATCTTATTGTGTCTTTATGCATTCTAGTAGTATTGAGAAAAAATGAGCTGAATGGCTATCTTTTCCCTTGTTTTTGATCTTAAGAGCGAAGCAGCCAGACTTTTATTAAATATATTAACAAGAGTTTACATAGATGTTCTTCAGCATATAATGAAACTTCATCTGTTATTTATTGCATTGCTATTTTTAATTACTTTTATTTTGGTATTATGTAATTATACTATTTCCCCCCTTCCCTTTCCTTCCTTTAAACCATCCTTGCTCTCTTTCAAATTCATGCCCCCTTTTCATTAATTGATATGTATATCAGCATGATACAACTTGATTAGTCTGTATATTGTTACTTGTTTTTAGCATACAAAATAATAAGTTTCCTTGTGGCAGTTTTGAATATACTTACTTTGAACTCAGTCTCTCCCTTCCCCCATCTCCCCACCCACCCACTTGTACCTGTCTACCCCCATCATTCCATTCCAATATTCATCTTACTTGCATTATATAAACCTCTCCACTCTTCTTCCATAAAGCCTTTTTTTTTTCCTGCTCATGCGCCCTTAAAATTTTGCTTTATTCCATGTTTGCTAAAGGTTGTTGGAAATGGATGTTGACTTTATCAAATGAATTTCAGTTCATGAATACTATAGATCCTTTGAGTTTTCTTCAGTCTATTTGATGTAGCAAAACATACTGACTGATTTTAAAGCATGTAGCTGGTTTTACATCACAAGCATAAGATTTTTCTGATCATGTATAGTTCTCTTTGTACATTAAAGAAAGCTATTTCATAATATTTTATAAGGATTTTTGTGCCATTCATTATTCATGAAGCTAGGGTTTATGTTTTGTGACTAGTATTTACGTACAGGCAATTCTCACTTCATAAAGCGAATCGGGAAGAGTTCTTTTCCTGTTCATTTTTTTTTTCAAGAGGATTTTATATACAGCTGGGGCTGGTATTTTCATAAGTGATTCACATTCTTTCTTTCTGATTTTTATTTTCTTTGTAGATAAAATCTTAATAAACAGTACAGGATGGCCTGGAACTTGCTACATAGCCCAAGTGGGCTTCAAATTCCTGATTCCCCTGTCTCTTCCTACTGGAATATTTGGTTTCAGTTTCACAGATTGTTGTTCTTACATTTTTCTGCTTAGTTTTCATCCTTCTGCTTGCATTTACCATTTTTCCTAATACAGTAATTTATGGCAATAAGTTTCCTGAAAGTATTGATTCAAATGAGCCTGACAAATTTTCATCCGCTGTATTATTATTTTCATTCAGTTAATGTAATATGTGATTGCTTGGGAAAGTTCTACTTTGACTCCTATATTTCTTATGAGATGTTGCTTAGTTTCTAGTTTTCTTATTGCTAATTTATAATTGGATTTCATTGTAGTAGAAAAATGTACTTGTGTTTGATTTGAATTCTTGAAAACTGTTGATTTATCTTATGGAACAAGATATAAACTGTTTCAGTACATATCTCATGGGTATCTGAAAACAGTATGCATTATTTCATTACATAATGTTTCTTATAAATCTCCATTAACTTTTACTGGTAAATGAGATGTTCAAATCCAACTGTTTCTTTACTTATTTTATCTTTTCTTGCTTCATTTGTCATAAGCGGGCAGACAACTCTCTACACACTGTAACTGTGGATTGATCTGCTTCTCCTTTCTGCTTTATTTCTCTTCCTGTGGTTATCTCGCACTGGCAATCTATGAAAATAAAAACGATCTGTAATGGGAACTGTAATGGAGAACTGTAATGGAGACCTTCAATTATATTAGCAACCAAAAGCACCGAAATGTAGAACTAACTCCATTTTTACACAGATGTTAGTAATCACTATTTCAAGTAAAGGCTTCTTAGGTAGCTTACTTAACTATCTTAAGAACAATTTTACAAAGTGAAAAACTTTTCAATGCCATCTTTTACAGTTTCACTTCTTAAACTATATGTAGTTACAGTTTTTGTGTTTTTTGATAAACTGATCCTACTGCACATTTAGATATGTCTTGCCATGTCGATCAGTGTTTTGCTCCATAGGATCATAGCTGGGTATCATTAATATTTTTAAGAATATCTTTTCATATGAATTGTTTGTGGCTGATATGTGTGTGTAGTAAAGTATATATTATTTGTTAATTTGCTGATTTTATTGATTTTATTTTACAGACTAAGGCATAAAACATTTATCTCCCTATATTTGCCTTTATGTTTCCTTGTTTATAATAAAATCATTTATCTATTTCTTGTATATATATGTATATATTGTCATGTTGTTCTTTCCTGGTATTCCTTTCTGTTTAAAGAACATTTTTTGAACCATTTTTTTCTTTTAATGTTAAAACCACTTTTGGGGTATAATTTACTACTATTCAATTCACTGTTTTGTACTTAAATTTTTTTTTAAATTCATTTTACCTACCAGCCACAGATCTCCCTCCCGTCTCTCTTCCTGCACTCCCTCCCATCCTTCTCCCCCCATTCCTTCTTCCAAAAGGGTAAAGCTTCCAATAGGGAGTCAGAAAAGCCTGGTACATTCATTTGAGGCAGGACCAAGCCCTTCCCCCTGCATCAAGGCTGAGCAAGGGATCCCACCATAGGTAATGGGCTCCATAAAGCCAGCTGACACACCAAGGATAGATCCTGATCCCACTACCAGGGGCCCCTTAAACAGACCAAGTTCGCATGTAAAAGGTCTAGTCTGGTTTCATGCAAACTTCACTTCTGTGGGTCTAAAGTTCATGAATTCCCACAAGCTTGTGAACCAGTCTTTTAGAATCAATTTTCTAGCAATTAACTCTTAGCTCTTCTTCATTTGAAAATGTCTTTTGTCAAATAGAAAAGGTTTCAGCCATTTGTGTGTATATGTGTCTCTAGCGAAACTCCTTCTAATCAAGGATGTTTTTCATCCCTGTCTTCCCTTTATCTTCTTCCAGTCAGCTGATGTTATGAATGTTAGCTTTTTCAGGCAGTCCCAAAGATTCCTGAGGCTATACTCATTTTTCTTCCTGTTGTTCATACTGAGTAATTTCTAATGATATCTTAAAGTTTATTTGATTCCCTTTTGTTGCCTCAGAAGCTGCTCCTGAGAATATTTAGGGATATTTATTTTATATTTAGTTCTGAAATTTCCATTTGATGGTATTTTATGTTTATATGTCTTTGTCAAGACATGCCATTTCTTGGCAGAGACGTTCTTACTTGTCATTCATTTCATGCATACCTGTAATTACTCAGGAAAGGATCTTTGTGACAGATGCTTTTGTCATCCACTTCTAACATGTCTTACAGTCTAGTGTTGGCATCTGTTCTCCTTTTGTTGTTCCAGGTTCATAGCATGGTGAATGGTTTTCCATTGAAATGGATGCTTTGGAGAATTCTATTAGAGACTATGACTCTATTTTAACTTTCTGATTTAGCTGGTTTCCTCTGATACTGGTTTCCTTATGGAGGACTGTTGCAGTGGGGGTTTCTTGGTCACGGGTGGCCAGAGGCCCAGACCCACAGACCTGCCGCCCGAGACCCCTTAGTAGCCCGCTGCCGCTCAGGCCCTCAGAAATGACCCTTAGCTGCCAGCCGCCGCTGCTCAGGCCCCAGAAATGACTCAGACGCTTATATTAAGTTCATGCTGTTTGGCCTATGGCTTAGGCACATTGCTAGCTTGCTCTTACATCTTAACTCAACCCATTTCTATTAATCTGTCTGCCACGTGGCCCGTGGCTCACCTGTGTTCTTTACATGTTGCTCCTTGGGCGGCTTGCTCTATCTGTCTCTGACTCCACCCTGCTTCTCCTACCTATGCTCTGATTTACTCCTCCTACTTCTTCTATGGTGCCTGTCATGGCCCAAAACAGCTCCTTTATTTAAAGATTGATATTCACAGCATACAGAAAGGCATTCTTACATCAGAGGACAGGGAGGGCAGATGCCACATGCAGGCAGAAGCCCAGGCTCTCCACTTGAGCTCTATTAATAGCCAACGAAGGGGGTTCTTCTTTGTGCCTACTAGACTTCTCAAACTTCTCTTGCTGTTTTCTGTGTCCCCTTCTCTAATAGCGTGGCAGCAGGGAGAAAGACAGGCTCTTTGCTCTTGGTAGACTGAGGCAGATAACCCCATTTTCTGCAGTGATCCTCAATACTGTGGGTAGATGGTTTGTTACCATCTAGTATATTCAGAAGTCCCGATTTTGTATGTAGCCCTTATTGTCAATGCCTGGGTAGTAGTAGGTGGGGTGAGGATCGAATTACTTATTAAACAGTAGGTACAGCAGAAATCTAAGCTCCTCATTCAACCATTGTTAACATGAGTGAAGACAGAGCCACCGATTTGGCTGGAGCAAAGTAGATATTTTCTCAACATTCTGTATCTCACTAGAATTCTCTTCCTAGGAAATGGGAATGGACTTTTGTTAGGGGTTATTTTTAATCTGTTCCCACTTTGGAACTCCACCAAGCAAAAAGAAAACCCAGGGAATGTGACACTATGCAAAGCTCTAGCACTCAGCCTTTCCTAAGTGGGCTATCTGCTTCGTGTAATAAAAATCATCTACATTAGATTAAGACCCTTCAGATTAGATTCCTTGTTTTGGTTTTTATAGTGTGATTTGAATTTTTATATTGAATTTTTAAATTTAAAGTACTGTTCTTAGAGCTGAGCAGTGGTGGTGTACACCTTTCAACCCAGCACTAAGGAGGCAGAGGCAGACAGATCTTTGTGACTTCAGGACAGCCAGGGCCGTGTCACAGAGAAAAACTTGTCTCAAAAAACTAAAAAGTAAAGATACTGCTCCTTTGTCAGGTATATGCTTGCAAAATTTTCTCTTAATGAATTGTATGAAAGAAAATCAAACAAGAGTCTTTTAATGATTGCCTTACTTATTATAATATTAATAAACAGGAAAAATTATCTCCAATTTTTTTCCAGAACAAGAGTCTTGACAATTCTTTAGTGCCACACCTTAAGAATTATATGTATGGTTTACATATTCCTTTCATACATTCAGAAGTTAAATGAAGGTTTTCATTAAGAAGCCATCTCTTCATTATAAGTCAATAGCTTTAATCCTAAACCTTAAACTTGGTCTTGGTGAAATTGCCAAGTCTGGATCTTAGAGCAAGTGTCAAGATCCCTTTGGGGAATTTGTCTTTGAGCTACCAGCTTTTTGGACTTTAGGCCAGTTTCTGTTTCTATTTTGAGTGAAAGCTCCAATCTAGCAAGAGTGCATTGATTGCTTTCCAGCTAATCAAAGGGAAAGCATTAGTTGGCTGTTCTGGCATCTCTTTGCAGCTAAAAATGATTATGTCTCTGGCTCCTAATGCAGCAATATATTCTTAATATATTCTTTCCCCCTTTTCCTGTAATGAGGATGTAGAATATCTTTCAATTTTCATAAGTATAAAGTTAATGTACATCTTTGAATGATCTTTGAGAAGTTACATAGGGTAAGTTTTTTTTCCCCTTCTAGAGAGAGAACAGAAAAATAAACCTCCCTTCTCATTATCTCAGTCATAAGAATGATTCATATATAGCAGTTTACATATGTCAATGGTTTCCCTATAGTGGAGGCTCTTTATATGAGATTGTTCCTCTGTACTTCAAGAAGGGACTTCATATTATCCCAAAGACTGTTGGAGAGAATGGAACACTTTAAAAACAGATTTACAGACTAGTTTTGATAAATACATGTTATAAAAGATTAAGAAACTTTCATTTGTTCTCTCTCTCTCTACCCGTCTCCCTCCATCTCCTCTTCCTGCTGTTCTGGTAGGTTTGCTATTCCTGTGATGAAACACCATAACCAAAAGTAAGTTGAGGAGGAAAGGGATTATTTGGTTTAAAACTGAAGGAAGTCAGGACAAACGGAGCAAGAACCTGAAGACGGGACTTCCTGCAGGAGCCACACAGAGTTTCTGCTTACTTGCTTGTTCACCATAGCTTGTTCAGCCTGCTTTCTTATAGAATCCAGGACCAACAGTCCAAGAGTGGCACCACCCACGGTGGGCTAGGTACTCATGCATCAATCACTAATTAAGAAAATGCCTCATAGGTTTTCCTACAACCGTTTTTATAGAGGCAGTTTTTCAGCTGAGGTTCCCTTTTCCGTAGTGTGTATAGCTTATGTTGAGTTCATATAACACTAGCCAGAACACTACCCCCACCTTTCTCATTTTCTGTGTATATGTGGGTTTTTCTTACCTTGTCTTTTCTGGAAAGGTTGAAGGTTTAATAAAGGAAAGTTTAAGAAAGAATAGAACACATTCATGAAGTGACGGGGAGAGTGATTGATCTTTTATGTTTGATTCAGAAGGGCCATTATAATGAATCATCCAGAACAGGAAGAATTATAAGAAGCTCCAGAAAATCTCCATCATAAAAATTCTGTATCATATAAACACTTATGTGGCCATTTGTCACAGCTGGACTAAGAAGTAGCTTTGTATTACCTATATATTATGTGTATTGCCTATGTATTACATCCAAGGACAGAAAATGGATATTTGGTTAGCTTGTTTATTTTTGGTCAGAGACCTTGTAAGAACACAATAATGAAAGCTTAACCAAGGGTCAGAATGGATGTCAGTTGTCTAAGGCCATACAGCTAATGATCATTGGAGCCAAGATTCAAATCTATTACCTGTGTGTATACCCATCTCTTCCCCCTATATGAACAGTACAGAATATTTTGGTTACCTAGACTATCCCAATTCTGTAACTCACTGAAATTATGGTATGTATATACCAAGTTTAAAGGTGTTGAGAATTTTGTCCTTCAACAGTTGAATGTAGAATGTAACTTTTCCTAAGGAAGTTTTCCATGTAATATTAGGGAAGATTGGTCAGAAATCAGATCACTTTAAATTTAATAGGCTCTCTGTAAATGTAAGCTCTGTCCCTCTGTTCCCTTACTTACTATGGATCAGATACAATAGTAGTAGCTCTCAAGTACATCATGTTATTTAATTGTCTTGCCTGTCTTTTGAGTGATTGGGATGAATGCCTTCCTGATTTACAGACGAGATTAGTTCCAAAAAAATGAATGAGGTGCCATGTACACTCCCTTACAGCCAAATATGACTAGCTTCATATCTAGTATGTTCTCTGTAGCCACATCATTTGGCATTTACCTACTTCTGTCTCAGTAATATTCCCCAAAACTTTAAATTGTATATTTTTACTTCTTTAGAAATCCTCAGGCTATGCACGCATCCCCACTTGCCTCACTCTGTGAAGGTTATCCTCAGCAGTAGCCTTGTATGAGCCCAGTGAAAGTGGAAATTAGCCTGAGGTGATAATTGACTCTTGTGTGTTACTCAGGCTTCAGCTTTGCCTTGACTCTGAGTCCTCTTCTCCACAGAAGAATGAACCAAGTTAATTGGCTTTTGGATGGGTTGAGGTTCTGGGCAAGAGACTTAACAGCTGAACCAGTATGATGGCTGTGTCTTACATTATGTGATATCTGTGTGGTGAAGGCATTTTCATTTTTCCGACTAGTGGCTAAGTCAGCCTCAGTCAGTAGCAAAATGTTATTATATTCTGCACTCCTGTTGTATCTTTGGAATATGTTCTGTTTCATAATGTGTGCATTAAGAGATACTGAAAACATGCTTTTTTAATATAGTTTTTTTTTCTCCCAGTAGCTTTAAATTGCCTCCAAAGAATGTGTTTGTGTACATGTATATATTTTAAACCAGGTATCATTGGGAAAATTGACATCTCATCATTTGTGGGTTATTCTATCAGTGGAACAAAATCTCTTAAATGATATATCTAATAAGTATCATTAAAAGTTAATTTACATTATATGTGCATGTTTCATTTCAGGTACCTTTAATAGGGAAATGTATTCCAGTAGATTGGTTTGCAGAGTTTCTAAATAATAAATACCAATGAAGGAAAACATTTAAATTGTGCATATTTGAGAGCCAGTTACATGTTGATTAACCTTATGTACTTGTTATAATTGTTCCTATTATCATTTCTCATGGATGTCAAACAGCAATTCATTTTGGAACACAAGATTGAAGATTCATAATTATGAATATTAATACAACACCCAACATCGTCTCATCTCCCTTTGTTATTTCAGGAACACAAATATTCTTTTTCTCTATGTTCATAGAAACTATACTTAACACTAAACTCAAGATAGAAATATGTTCATTGGTAACTTATTTTCTTAATTTTAGTTTTATTTCAAATGTCCAAAATAATGTTTATAATTCAACTAATAATGGTAGAGATCTGTTTTTAAAAGTAAAAATGAATGAAAGGAAGCTGTGGTTGTGGACTAGAGCAATGGAATTGGGCTTTAAATGCAGGCTATAGGTATCCAGTGGAAGTAGAAATACTGTGGAAGTCTTTAAACATCACATAGTGTTGCCTTTATGGCAGTTAAAAGCTATGTTTCTCATCTAACATGTATCTGGTAAGCAATAAATTGGCACTTCATGAAAAAAGTGATAGACCAGTTTCTGATACTGAGAATATATTCCATGAATATATATCATATTGCATTTGTGATTAAAAATAAAATGAATCTTCCAAAAATTAATTCACAAAATATCTTTTTATCAAGTTCCACTTATCAACCATTTTTGAGTACTTAGCATATATTTAAACAGTGTGGTAGGGAACAGGTGGGAAGAGCATGTCCTAGTCCTGTATTCTACTTAAAAGAGATATTGTGTGTGTTTGTGTGTGTGTGTGTGTGTGTGTGTGTGTGTGTGTGTGTGTGTGTGTGTGTGTGTGTTACTGATACAATGAGAGGGAAATAAGAAAAAGGGTTGTGGGAGAGAATAATCTAATTGAATTATAGTCATCAGTATATGATTATTCCTTATATACTGTACTATTTATATTACATATATAATGAATAATCTGAAAATAATCTGATTGAATCTGATAATGCATCAAATTCTGCAATAACAGGTGCCTGAAAGGTAGCATAGTTTCTAAGTGTACTTACTGCTTCCATAGGACCTAGGTTCAGCTCCCAGTCCCAGCTTTTTTTTTTTTTTTTTTTTTTTTTTGGACAGGGTTTCTCTGTGTAACAGTCCTGTCTTGGCTGTTCTAGAACTCACTCTGTAGACCATGCTGGCCTCAAACTCACAGATATCTTCCTGCCTCTGTCTCCTGAGTGCTGGAAATAAAGGACTGTGCCACCACTGCCTGGTTAGGTCCCAGCTTTTATCTTGGGTGGCTCATAGCAATGTTTAACTCCACTTGCAGGGGGGATCCATTGCCTCTGACCTTATCAGAAACTCAGACATTCATGTGACAGATACACACATAAACAAGAAAAAAAAAGAAATTTTCAAAGAAAAGACAATAGAAAATAAATAAAATGGCTGAGCAAAAATGTTAGTGATTATTAAGATGAGTAATACCTGTTTCAAGTAGTTTCAAAGATTTGAGGAAAAAACTGTAATATGTTTGCAGAAACCACAAAGGATGTTGGCTTGAAGGTTTGTGTGTAAAGATAGGCTCCAGAGTAATCTAGATTCGACGAGTATTAAGGAGATTAAGCCAATGTAGAATTAGAGAGAGGTAGCAAGTAAATTTGATCACTCTATAGGACACTCACAGAAGGGATTTTTCATTAGTAGAAAGCCACTCTTGCACTGTGAGTTGGTAACAATGAAGTTGGCACTTGTAGAATTTTGGAATGGGTTTTACTGGATGTAGGCTGGCCATGTATTACAATTGCTCATACAGAGGAAGGGATAGTGAAAATTGTAGTGGGCATGATAAATTAATAAGGGGAGATGTCTTAAAACCACCACCTGGTAACTAATTCAGTGTAAGTGCTAAAGAAATAGAGCAATAAACAGTGACTCTGGAGTTGTAGTTAGGTCTTTGAGGGTTTAAAGCAACAACAAACAAACAAAACTCATAAAAAAACATAAATTAGGAAGTTGTAAGGTTAGAGTGTGTATGTGTGTGTGTCTGCTTGTGTGTGTATGGATGGGAAGAGATCTGACTGGAATCTGCAGGGAATATATAGCAGTGTTTTCGTGAGAGATTCGAAATAAAGATTTTCCTCAACCCACAGATTGCTATTACCAAGATTAACTAGTCTGAATATCATTTAAATATATCCAGGCAGTCCTTCCATTTTTAAAACAATCTTCTCTTAAAATTTCATATTCTTCCAGCTACTAATCTTTTTCTTCCCAAGAAAACCTCTTTTACTCTCTCAAAAGATGTTCCTAGATTTCATATTCTTATAACTACTCGTGTCTTTTCCTTCACAATAAAACCTCTTTAATGCTCAAAAATGTTCTTAGATTCATTGTCTCATTTTCTCCCTTCCCATTCTCTCACCACTCTTGGGCACACTCTTACACTGGGACACTCTTCTCTGTATCTTCTCTCTTCCGTCAGTTCCAGGATGAATGAGGGTGTCTACAAGACTGATCAAAACAGCAAGATAATTTTTCTTTTCCAATGAATATTTTCATCTGTATAAAAAGGTAGGCGGAAGGAATTTTACCACTTGTGCATATTAGAACTGTGATCAAGTCATGTATCACTTGGATGACATTCAGCAATCTACTTAATCCCAATTTAACTATAAAATGAGGATGATCTACTTTATAGAATATACAATTAATGACACACTACACATAAACTCTTTAGAAGTAGTACCTGATTATTAGTTTCTTCATTGCAGCTGGATACTTTTGAACACTTTCTGGAAATTTCTTCCACTTAATTATTATAAGAATACTTTTTTCTTATTTCCTCCTTCAATTTACCTTGAATATTTTTTCCCTTTAATGTGTCTCTAACCCACTGATTCCACCAGAGGATTATGAAATGCATTTTGCACCTCTCTTCTCTACAGAATTTCTCATTCCCAGAAGCTCAATAAGTTCTCATGTAATGGGAATGTTGCTGTTATGAGAATAGAACCTTAAAAACTACTAGAGTTTTATCCCAGATCCAGTCTTAATCTATGAACTCATGCCACTCAGGACTCCCAGAATTGTATATCCAAATTATGACTTTTACCCTCAATGTGTCTCCAAGACACATCATATCAGGCATCCCCTAACTGATTCTAAAGTATGTATATGAGATTTGTCAGGAAGAGCCTGGAGAGATTAATAATATAGAACAGGACCAGTCTTGTTGAAATACATTATAAATCTATAATAATTAAAATACTTTGATTCTGGTATGTAGAGAAACTAGTTAGTAGGCCATAAATAAGTCTAGAAATTCATCCAGAAACATTATTTAGCATAGTCATCTTTTTGTGTCTACGGTTTCCACAATCATAGGTTCACAAAAATGTTTAAGAAAAAGGTTGCAGCCACACTTAATAGGCTTTTCTTTCTTTGCCGTGATTCTCCCAATAATATGTTCAAACAACTATTTGCATGCATTTCACACCACATTAGATACTATATTTAATCCAGAGATAATTTAAAATATCTGGGAAAATGTGTATATGTTACATGGAAATACTATACCATGTTATGTAGAAGACTTGAAAACCTGTGGATTTTGGTATCCTAGAGCCAATTTTTCACAAATACTTAGGGACAAATGTATATGACTTTTAGTGTCTGAATTTATTTTGTAATACTAAGGACATTTTAAAGCAAATACAAAACTTGGGAGTCATATGGGGAAACAGTTTGTATTTGACTATGTAATATGAAAATTTAAAGCACCACAAGAATATATAAGTAAGGATCAAATATTTAAAAATGAAGGAAAGATTTTGCATTTTCTCCAAAGTAGTTGGCAAGGGGATGTTCTCTTTAAACATGAAGGAATCCTGAAAATAAAAGTGAGTTTATAAAAAAAAGAAAACATCTTACAGAGGAAAAAGCAGCAGAAGACACAGTTCAAATCAAATGAACTTTGGCTTATAAATTTAAACGGACAGATATTCCACCACACTCATAATTTTTAAAAACAAGATCTCACACTGCAGTGTAGGCTTTCCTGGAACTCATTGTAATTTAAAAAATATAGATTAATTTAAGAAACATGATAGAACTATCAGACTGGCAAAAAATCTGGGAATTTAATATATAGTTTTGGCAAAGATGCCAAGAAACATACACTCTTAATACTTTACTGTTCTAAATGTGGGCCTTAGACCAGCGACCAGCAACATCTGCATCAAATGAGAGCTTGTTTAAAAAAAAAAAAAAAAAAAAAAAAAAGCAGCTTCACTTCAGACCCACTCAACCAGAATCTGCATCTTAAAGAGATCCTTAGATGATGCACTTGAGGGTTTAAAGGGCAGCATGGAACTGTTGGTGGCAAATTGCCTAAGTTCTTGAAATTTTTTTCTAATTTAACTTTTTATTGGTTCTTTGTGGATTTTATATCAGGCATCTAGATCCCACTCATCTCCCAGTCCATTCACATCCTCCCTTTACCCTTACAACTTTCCCCCACAAGATAAAATTTGCAAGAAAAGAAAAAAAATAGAAAAAAATATCATTGTGGAAGCTGTAGTGTGACAAGTGAGTCACACAGTGTACCTTTTAGTCCATACATATTTACTTGAAAATGTTAATTATAATGAGTCATTGACTTGGTTCAAGGTCTTTGGTTTCGTCTACGCTATCTTGATATTGGGTCCTCACTGGGACTCCTCTTGGATATCCTTTGGTTGTGTCATGATCTTGTAGCTTTGGGTCTGCAGGGCTGGCCCCTTCAGATGCTCCAGCAGATTATAGATGGTGTAAATATTGGAATGAGTCAACTCATAGCGCTGGTTCTAGGCTGTATTGGTCTGCCCACCAATTCTTTCTCTTCTTCAACACCAGGGTAAACTCTCCAGCACCAATCTGTCTAGCTTACCCTATACAGCAAGCATCAAAGTCAGGGCCAGCTCTGCTCTCACAGCTCTTACCTACGCCACCAGGTGTTCTACTGTGTTGCCCAGGCAAGGTACAGGGGTCACTTTTCCCAGTCTCAGGACCTCAGGGCAGGCTTATCCTTGCCCCTGCCAGCAAATCTCTCACACTTAAGTTCCTGGTGCAGCTCATTGAACCCCTGTCAACAGGGTCAGCCCCACTGTTTGGCCCAGGCAAGGTACAGGGTACATTTTTCTGAGTGCTCCAGTTCACAGTTGGCTCTCCCAACTACCATAGGTGGCAAAGGGGAAGGTGGAGGGACTTCTTTGTATTTTAATAGACTTTTCTTACCTCACAAAGATCCAGAGTTCCATGTGCAAAAATGTCTAAAAGATGAAGTCAGATATATGTGTTGTATTAGGTTTCTGGCCCAGACTTTCTGGCCTAGCCCTGAGGTTCGGACCCACTTGCAGCCCCACAGAAACACACAGAAGCTTGTATTAATTTTATACTGATTGGCCTATGGCTCAGACATATTGCCAACTTTTAATTCTTAATCTAACCCATGACTCTTATCTTGCTTAGCCACGTGGCTTGGTGCCTTTTGTCAGAGCAGCATTTCAACTTCTTTCCTCTGTGTCTACTGTTGTCTCATCATGGTGTCTCCGTAGTGTGTCTGTGGCTTCTCTGCTCTGCTCTTCCTGTTCCTAGAGTTTTCTTAGTCTGGTAGCCTTGCCCACAATTCCTGTCTGCCTTCTGGCCAATTAGATTTTTATTAAACCAGTAAGCAGGGCAAATATTTACAATGTAACATAATCCCACTACATAAACATTTGAAGAAATACAAAGGTATTCACTGTGGCATTGTTTCTGTTAGAAAAACATTAGAAATTACCTTCATATTCATTATTTGTGCAGTATGGAAATTTCAATGAAATGCTACATTATTAAAACTTAAGTATTTTAATATATGAAATTATCTCCAAGACATGTTTTCAATTAGAAACAGCAAGATTTCAACCAGTATCATAATAACTTTCTATGTCCTATTATTACAGTTGTCATTTTAGAGATAATGTAAGTGAAAAGGAGCTGTTAAACAGTTGAAGCCATGAACACATAGTTAAAGATGGTGGATTCATCTCTAGACACTCTGGTTCTAGAGTGTCTGTTTTTAATGGGAATGAAGAGGTTACCAAGTCTGGCCATGAATTGACCATCATCCCTCCTTAGGTTCCCAAGTGGCTGAGACAAGTGTGTGCCACCATATGTACCTGAAATGATGCTTTTCATCTTGTGTCATATTGCTGCTTTGCTGAATACATTTTTAAAAGAGTGTGAGAGGCTCTTGTTCTATTATGTTCATCTTCTTACACTTTGGATCATTTGCATTCTGTAAGTATTGCTTTGAAAAATCAGGATATTGATCCAAACTGGTCAAAACCACAGTTTCTTTGCTGATCCAGGTGACAGTATGAATACTAAGAAGTCTGATACTCATTTGGCGATTTATTCTTTACCATTACATCTGTGATCAGATATGATTTTAGTCTATTTATTTTGCTATGATAAACATTATATATGGGATTATTGACAAAGAAAATATTTTTTTTTACAATTCTCAAGGTTGGAATTTCTTCTGTTAAAGAGCTGCTTCAGAGTAAGGGATGGTATTGTTAGTAGTACTCTGTAGGGTATTGATTGTTACATCACAAAATATGGTGAGTCGTGTAGTTTAGATCCCTCTTTTTATAGACTGATGAAATCATGACTCTCCATGCCTGTATCTAATTCTAACTTTCTCTGAAAGGCCCTACCTCCAAATACCAACAAAATATTAATTTGAAGATTAAGTGCCAAATTCAGATTTTTAAAAAATAATATTTTATTTTTATTGACATGTGGGAGAGGGTAGGTACCTACAGAGTCCCGTGGACAATCATAGGTTTTATTGTATTATCTTCATATAGCCTTACAATTTCCTCTAAGATGTTCTTTGCCTATCACCTAAGAACCAAGCATCCTGTGCACCACCCCCATGTAGCTCCTCTGGAGCTAGAGTTACAGGTAGTTGTGAACCACTTGGATGTTGGTATTGAGAATAGAACTCTGGTCCTCTGCAAGTGCATCAAGTGCTCTCAACAACTCAGCAGCTATCAGTTGCAAAGAGCTTCTTGGATAAGGGTCGGACTTTATGCCTACTTACTTTTCTGGATTTTTTTCTAGCTCAAATTTGCACAGGTCTTGTGCATTGTATCACAATAAATCTTCTGTAGAGTAATAAGGTTCCCACTGAAGGTCTTTAGAAATCTGTAGATGGATCACATGGTTCTATAGGTTCATAGGTGGCAGAGCCTGGATTCACAGCAGAAGTGGGTGATATTAATTCATGGGGGTGCTCAGAACAGCAGCCAAGGGTGAACTTATGTCAGGGATGGGGGCCCCTACAAGGGGGTGGTGCACAGGATGCTTGGCTCTTAGGTGATAGGCAAAGAAGATCTTAGAGGAAATTGTAAGGCTGTATGAAGATAATACAATAAAACTATGCTTGTTCACATTCACTCTCCTGTATGTGTTTATGTTTTCTGTTGTATTCGAAGTATAGATATAACATCAGATCTAGGCTGTACATGGAAGAGAAACTGTGGTATTTGTTTTTCTGCTTTCCCTTTCCAGTTTAGTCATTCTGATTATTTTCTCTTCCTTTCTATTAATCTTTTCCCTCCCCAAATAATCTCTCTCCTACGTGTGAGTGTGTGTGTGTTAGTCTAGATTTCTACATTTGAAAATCTGACATTTGTCTTTCTGAATATGGCTTACTTGCTTATCATAGTGATCTCAAAGTTATATGCATTTCCTCACAGTACATTTTTAGTCTCTTGACAGCCAGTTTTCCCCGCACCCTTTCTCATGATGAGGTTGTCTTTTCCTCCATGTTTAGTTTTGGTGCTCTGTCAAATCTCAAGTGGGCGTAGCTGCATGGGTTTCCTTCTGCAACCTCTGTTTTATGATGTTAATGTCTTTGCCTATTTCTGTGCAGTGATTTTGCTGTTTGTGTTACTATATTTCTGTGGTGTGAGTTGAGCTAGGTACTGTAATGTCTTCAGCATTGCCCTTTCCGCTCTGGCCTGCTCTGATTGCTTGGGATCCTATACATGCTTCCCTGTGAATTTTAGGATTTGTTTTTCCAGTTGTGTGAAGAATGTCATTAGAATTTCAGAAGGAACTACATTAAACTCTAGACAAGTTTGGTTAATATATCTATTTTCACAATATTCATCCTATCTTTCTAAGACTATTATAAATGAGATTTCTTTTCCCTTTGATTTCTTTCTCAGGATGTTTGTTAATGACTTATAGAAAATATACTAGTTTAGTATGATGGCTTTTATTCTGATACTTTGCTGAAATTATCATATTTAAGATTCTTAGAGAGTCTTTAAGGTCTTAGATACAGCATCATTTGATCCGCAAGCAAACAAGGATAGTCTGACTCCTGCCTTTCTTATTTCTGTCCGTTAAGTTTTCTCTTGCCTGTTTTGTTCCTACTATTTCAAGTATCTTAAAGAATAAGGATAGTGAAAATGGGCACCCACCTACCCCTCTCAATGATTTCCGGATCTCACTTAGTATAGTGTTTTATTTTATCTAACCATAGTGTGTGGAGATATGTTTTTTCTATTTCTAGCTTCTTTAGGACTTTTATCCTGAAGGAATATTAGACATGATTCGAGACCTTTTTGTATCTTTTGAGGTAATCATTTCGCTTCTTTCCATACTTATTTGCTATAACATTTATGTATGTATGTTATATTATCCTTATATCCCTAGAATACAACCAACCTGAGCCATGCAATGTAATGGTTTTAAAGTGTCATTTATTTAGTTTTCAAGTATTTACTGAGAATTTTTGTGTCTGTGTTTATAAGGGAACATGATCTATAGTTTTTTTTGTTGTTGTTATGTTTTTATGTTGCAGAAAACTACTGGCTTCCTAGAATCACTTTGATGATGTTCCCCTACTTTCTGTTTTGCGAAACAACATTAGTATTCCTTAAAAGTTTCATAGAATCTGAAAAATAGCAGGGGAGGCTGCAGAGAGAGGGAAGAAGGAAATGATATAATTAAAATATTGAAAATAAAAAATTAAAAGTTCCAGAAATAAAAAGTAGCAACAGTGTACCTACCTGTTCAGTCCTGGGATGTTTGTTGTTATTTAAGATTCCTATAAGTAGAGCTTTTTTTCAGACAGGATCTCACTATGTATCTCTTGTTGGTCCAAAGCTTAAGAAGTTCCTGCCAAAATATGTGCTGTCATTGAGGCCTAAGTTAGATCTTAAATACTCTCAGTATTCTCGTCACAAACTTTCTTTCTTTCCCTGTGATATGTAATAGATATAGTATCATAATTTAGATATTATTTAATGTTTGCATATATATCATCATGTATACCATAAATGTGTAAAAGCTGTGCTTGTCAGCTGAATTTTATAAAGTTACGAAAAAAGAAAATCACAAAAATTGCAGGCTTAATGAACTCCTACGTTTATGAATACTTCAAACTGCAAGAATTCCCAGTGGTTTACACAGAATATGGTTCAGCCAGGTGAAGCTTCCCAGGGAAGGCTCATATATGGAAATTGCTTGTCAACTCATATGTCCGTCTAACAAAACAGTTGTGACCCAGAAATTGCTTTTGCAGTTCTGAATCCTTCTTTATCATAGAGAAGTTCATTCCTACCCCCAGAGGCCAAAGAACTTTTCAAGCAACTGTTGTCTGTTATGTATATAGGACTGACAGCTGAAGGGAGGCTCTCAGCCTACCTTAGATGACATAATTCCACATCTGTCTAAGTAGCAGGAGCTAGTGGTCATCAGTAGTACTCTGAAAAGAAGTTGGAATATTTGTTCCAGAATGTATAGTTGAGGAAAGATTATTCTCAAGCTCTAGCATGCATAATATGTACCAAAATTACATCGGGAGCTTATAGAAACGTGGCTTGTGCCCTCTTCCCAGTTTCTCATTCGGAAGTTCTGAAGTGATGCCTCAGAATTTTCTTTCTAATATAATTGCAGGAGATGCTAATGATGGTGTCTTAGAAAACCATCTGAAAATCACTGTTTATGGGGAAGACACGAAAACTTGGCTAGGAGACTTCTTTAAGTCTCTAAAGCCCAAGTTTCTTCTTTTCTAAAGTCGTATTTATGAGGTCATTGTGAAAGTTTAGTGGGATCATGCTTACTAAGTTCTTTATTGGCTCTAAATACCTTATACAAGTATTAGCTCATGGAAAGCTTTACACATGGTACTTGATGCAGACTTCATATATCTGTTCTTCAACCCACTGAGCATGGCCCTGATAGTGACCTCAGTGTAATTCCCCATTTTTCTGTTGCTATGCCTTCCCTAAAATTTTTATCATATTCTTCCAGCCATGATCTGATCTTACAGCAACTACCAGTTCTCAGTGCTAGTACCATGAGTAAAAGCTTGTCAGATGATACAGCTGAGTAATAGGGCTAGTACTTTGCATGTATAAGGCCCTAGGTTCCATTTCCAGCCACCACTACCCGCCCAAGAAAATGAACCTGTCACATCATGGAAATTGGGGGCGGGGGGATTAGCTAAGTGAAGTTATCTGCTACCAACCAGCAAAAAAAGTGTTTGGAAAAGCATTTTGCTAGGATGAATGATCCTTGGAGAACAAAATCCAGATGTCTAAAATAGTTTAATAGTCACATGTTCAACTGGAGAACCTTAGCAGGAATATGTCAGGCAGCTGTATCAAGCAGTTGCCTGGGTAAGTTATGGATTCTTAGAGAACTGTGATTTTTCCTTAGGAGGCTCTTGTTCTTCGTAAAGTAATGTGTATGTCATCTAGAAGAATGGAAATCATTTAAAAGTAAAAAATAAATGGCTTCTATTTCTTTTTAATTTAATTAATTAGTCTTACATTCTGACCACAATCTTTCCTCCCTTCTTTCCTTCTACAACTTTCCCCATCCTCCAGTCTACCCCTCCTCCATATTCACTCAGAAAGGGGCAAGCCTCCCATGGGCATCAGCAAAACATGGCATATCAAGCTACCCTAGGACCAAGCACCTCCCCCTGTTTTAAGGTTGGACATAGCAATCCAGCATAAGGAATAAGTTTCCAAGAACCAGTCAAAGCACCAGGGACAGCCCCTGCTCCTGTTGCCAGGGGTCCCACAATTAGACCAAGCTACACAACTGCCACATATATGCAAAGGACCTGTGTAAGTCCTATGTAGGCTCCCTGGTTGGTAGTTCAGACTCTGTAAGTTTCCACAAGCCAAGCTAGCTGTTTCTGTGGGGTTTCCTGTGATGTTTCTAAACCCTTGGCTCCTATAATCCTTCCCTCCTTTCAGTTGGACTCCCAAACTCAGCCTAATGTTTGGACCTGGATTTCTGAGTCTGCCTCTATCATTTACAAGATGAAGGCTCTCCAGTGACAACCAAGGTAGTCACTGATACATATCCAGGATTGCTAAGAGTCTTAGCTGGGATCATCAGGTTTCTATCCAACTCCATAAAGCCTCCCTTTCCAGTCATGTCTCTCAGCAGTCTCTCCCCCCAACCAAATCCTTCAAGTTCCAATGCCCAATAACCCCTAGTCCACCCAGGAGATCTCATCTATTTCCCCTTCCCTGAGAGAGCTGCATGCCCCTCCCCCACCTTGTTACCTAGCCTCATTGGGTCTGTGGGTTGTAGCATGATTATCCTTTACAGCTAATATAAACCTATGAGTGAGTACATACTATATTTGCCTTTCTGTATCTGGGTTACCTCACTCAGGATGGTTTTTTCCTCCATCCATTTGCCTGCATATTTTATGATGCCATTGTTTTTAACAGCTGAGTAATACTCCATTATGCAAATGTGCCATATTTTCTTTATCTATTCTTTGGTTCAGCGGTATCTAGGTTGTTTCTGAGTTCTCTAGCTATTACAAATGAAGCTGCTATCAACATAGTTGAGCAAGTGGCTTTGTGGTATGATGATCATCCTCTGGGTATATATATATATATATGCCCAAGATTTGTATGGCTGTATCTTAAGGTAGCTCAATTACTGGTTTTCTGAGAAACCACCATGTTGATTTCCAAAGTGGCTGTACAAGTTTGCACTCCCACCAGCAATGGAGGAGTGTTCCCCTTGCTCCACATCCTCTCCCTGTCCTCTGTGTTTTTGATCTTAGCCGTTCTGACAGATATAAGGTGGAATCTGAGTTGCTTTGATTTTCATTTCTCTAATGGCTAAGGGTGATGAATATTTTTTACTTAAGTGTTTCTCAGAATTCTCTGTTTAGTTCTGTACCCCATTTTTAAGTTGGATTATTTGATTTTTTTGATGTTTAGTTTCTTGAGGTTTTTTAATATATATTTTTGAGATCAGCCCTCTGTCAGACATGGTGTTGGCAAAGATCTTTTCCCACTCTGTAGGCTGTCGTTTTGTCCTATTGATCGTGTCTTCTGCCTTACAGAAGTTTTTCACTTTCAGGAGGTCCCATTTATTAATAGTCAGTCTTAATGTCTGTGCTCCTGGTGTTCTGTTCAGGAAGTTGTCTCCTGTGCCAGTGTATTCAAAGCTATTCCCCAATTTCCCTTCTATCAGGTTCAGTGTAACTGGGTTTATGTTGAGGTCTTTGATCCACTTGGACTTGAGTTTTGTGCAAGGTGATAGATATGGATCTATTTGCATTCTTCTACAAGTCAACATCCATCTATGCCAGCACCATTTGTTGAAGATGCTTTCTTTTCCCCTTTGTATAGTTTTGGCATCTTTGTCAAAAATCAAATTTCCCTTGGGTATGTAGATTTATATCTGACTATAGTGGAATAAGCCTAGTTATAAAATAACAATAAAAACCATAAAATACACATTGTCATGAAGAATGAACAACATCCTACTACATGATGAATTGATAATTGAAGAAATAACAAATAAATTTAAATTTTACTAGAGAATGAAACTGTAAATACAACACACTCAAATCTATAGGCTACAATGAAGATAGTCCTAAGCAGAAAGTTTGTAGGGGAAACTGTAGTTGCGGTGTATTGTATGAAAGAAAATTGTTTTAAAAAATCTGAGAAAACCCAAATAAAAAACTTCATGACAATAGTTAAACAATGTTGCTCAGACATGTCGGAGCAGTCATACACATGAGGTCACAGGAGCACAAGACCTGTGCAAGATCAAACCAAACCAAAGTACAGAATGAATGTGTGATGAGGCCACAAATTTCCACCTCCAGGTGCAAATGATGGCTTCTGTGAGAGAATCAATTTCCTTCTGGGATATAGCCCCTAAGATGCTACCCAATGCTGCAATAGTTAGTCCTGCCTGCATGTACATATGGACAGCATCAAGTGGACTCAGTGGGTTTTAAACAAAAAGAGCACAAGAAATTGAGAGGGAATAACAGTGGGTAGAAAGGGGGAGGAATTGGAGAGGAGGGAATGGGGAGTATATATGATCACAGTATATTATATATGTGTGGGATATTTTCAAACAATAAAAATAATTTTAAAAAATTAAATTGAGTATACACACACACTCTCTTATATTCCCCATTTGATTGAGTCTTTGATAAAGAAAGGCATGTGGATCACCAGGCTATAGTGTACCACAGCCAGTTATCTAGTAGAGAAAGGCATTCAGAGCTCTGTGTCCCTCCATTATGACCAAGCCTTTCCCCTTCTCTGCCAGATAAACAAGCCATGTATTGTTCTGCAGTGCCCTGACTCCCCTCCCCCAATCTGTAGGCTTCTCTTCCTGTCTAGTGGGCCAGGATATGCTTGAGTTTCTTCATGTGTAGAGGGTGGAATGTACTATTTGTGGGCTAAAAGAGCCACAGAAAGTAAACAGAGCTAATCAAGGTCACTCTTTTGTGCTTCTCCTTATCCAAACACTTTGAGAAGAGTAAAGGGTCCACGTTGCATTATGGCTCAGACCACAATCCCAAATAATAGAGGTCACATTTTCTCCTTGCCCTGGGTGGGAAGGAGCCATGGTTCCCCTTTTGATTGCCATCTCCTATCCAGTGTTGTTAAGGGGATTTACTGAACCAAGAACAAAGACAGGAGGTGCTGTAAAAATACATTGACAACAGAGCTGACTAGGATAGCTGGAGATTAGCTCCTTTCAGAATTATTCTGTTGCCTTCCCCTCACAACGGTCTTTAGAAAGATTCACCCTCCATCCTGTTGAGCTATATGCAAGATGAAAAAATTAATAAAATGAAAAAAGAAAGATTCCTTTGGGAGACAACTTCTGAAAGATCTGCCACTTTTCCCTGCATGTATCTGCTATCCTCCACCCTCGGCTGAGTTCTTGTCTTCTCAGTTCTTAAAAAAAGAAGTGCCTTGCTCCAAGCATAGAAGATTATATCATATTATCTGTTACTCTACACTGCTAAGCGACCATTATCACTCACTATATTTTGTAACCTCTAGAAAATTACAAACTGGACAACTATAGCTCAAGTTCTTATCTTGCCCAAGGATTTTTCTCCCTATGTGCCTATCTGCTAATCACCTCATCTGGGCACTATCCCACCTTACTCCCTACCTTAGACAATGCCAAGAATATACTTCTAACACTACACACTGTTGGCTGAATTTCAGCTGGCCTACCATAGTGTCTGACAGTTGTTAAAATAGTTGCTCTTTATTTTGCTCAGACATAGAGCTCAACAAACGTCATCAGATAAGTACTTGCATGGGCCAGGGTTGCTGAATGAAAAGATGATGTTATTTGGCAACAGAAGACAATAAAAGACTAAGCACCAAAAGCCTGAATATTAAAGCTAGAATAGACTGGCCTTTTTTTCCTTGTAATATTTTGGGGGGCAAGGGGACAGGGATTATTTGCCTATATGTTGCTCCTTATGTGGTTACCGCAGAAGCAGGAGCAGGGTCACTCTAAAGCACTGTAGAAAGTCATCACCTCATCCCTATTCTAAGTCCCACTGAATCAGAGTCTGGTACTCCAAGACCCATATGCCCAGTGAAGTTTGACAAGTGCTGATTGAGGGTGCTAAGTCTGGCTTTGAGCCTTCTCTTAACTAAATCTTTCTTATCCATTCCTCTTTGGATTAAAGAAACTGATTTTTGTGCTACTAACAGCACTGTGTTCATTGCACTCTTTGGATAAGCTTAATAGTAATAACACACACACACACACACACACACACACACACACACACACACACACCATATATCAATTGTCTGTTATATGCCAATTGTATTTCTACACCAGGAATTTGAAACGCTATGACATTCACTTGCCCAAGAAAGTCCATTTGAAGTGAAAGTTTCAAGTCAGAACCATATTCGCTATCAACTTAACCCTACAATAGTACTTTTTTAAATTGATAAACTTATGTGAGGTGCAGAGGAATGCAAGAGGAAGGGACTAATTTCCCCAGAGAGGAAAGGCCCTATCGTACTTTCTGTCTTGAGGGAGCTTGCATAAGCCCTCATGGGGAATCATAAATTACCAGAATTGAAGCCAGAGGCCAACGGAAATTGGAATAGCAGTCAAGTTAATTATGATGGGAAAGCCCTAACTTGATATCCCTAAGGAAAACTAAATTCTGATTCCTGGGCATGGGCTTAGAGGTATAGCAAACTTATAAAGTACAATGCTCTGGGTTCTGGCCTGCATATTGGTCAATAAATATATTACTATGAATATCAGCCTTGTATCTACCACCACTACAATATGTTATGCCTTAGGTACAAGGATTACTCATGGCAAGTGAGTTCATGTTTTATTTTTCAGAGAAGAAATAGAAGCCCACAGAAGGTATGGTTTCCAGATTTCAAAGTAAAGTACAGATGCAGAGATGCTCCCAAGTGCTATTCTATCATTGCTAGGGAGCTTCTTTTCTGGAATTAGAGTGTTTAGTGTGAAATTGAGTTTTCTTTGGAAAGGAACAGATGTTCGGTTGCCTCTTAAAAGTAAAAGACTGGGATATTTGTAAACTTTTGTATCTCAGAAATACCTTTCCCTGGAAAATATCTAAGTCAGTGGTCTCCAGCTTTATAAATGATCTCTAGTACCACTCTGGACCTTGGGGCTGCTAAGGCAAGCTGAGCTCTCCTTTCTTGGGGCCCTGAGGACCCGCTGAGATGGCTGGGTGGGGTCAACTCAGTCCAGGAAGTACAGGAATTCTTTTAAGTGTATGCTCTGGGGTGTTTTTCTCTCTCACTTACGTGTATTTTTAAAAATTCTTTTTAGACACCCGCTTTATCTTTCCCAAACATCATTTCCTTGCTCCTTTCCTGAGTTAGAGCAGTGGCCAGGGGCCCAGCTTCCTTATTGGTCTCTGAGCTGTGGATGGGATGGGCCAGGGCACAGAGGAGGTAGGAGTCAGGAACGGGGTGGGGGGTTAGGGAGGGTTGCTACTGAACTGCCTTTCCTCCTTCTCTTTGCCACTAGGGCGCTGGCTGGTTCCTGGAGCAGCGTCTTTACTCTTATCCAGCTCTTGACACTGGCTGACATTCCCTAAGCTTGTGGCCACAGAAAAACCCAAGCAAGCTGATAGCTGTGGCTTGCCATTCACTTGAATTCCTTGGATGACATTTAGGACCTTGGGCTGTTTGCCTCACACCCAGGGAGGTCTTAAGTAGAGGGCTGATTGTCCCCAGCTAAGAGAAGACACTGGAGTGGTTGGTGTTGAGACTGTGAATTAGCTGGATACTCCAATCTCTCATAAGCCATCCCTCCTCTCTGAGCAACTTCCATGGTAGGTACAGCCACAGTTTCCAACTTTTTCCTCCTTTTTCTGTCTATCTTCAGTGTCTTGGTTTTCTTCCTAAGACAAGCATTTGGGAATAATAAGTTATAGAATATGTTCAGTCACAGTGCCTTCCCCAGCTTTGGGAAACAAGGATAAGGGGGTTTTAGTCATCTCTATATTGGGGTTGGGCTGTGTAATTGATGCGTAGGATTGTCTTACACGACTTATCTCTCATACCCCCCCCCCCAGTAGAGGAAATAGTTTTAAGTCCAGATCCATGGAGAGCTTTTTTCTTGCTGCTTCTTGAGGTACGGTTATGTCAAGCCTTAGGTTTATAAACTTTGTGAGACAGAGCCCACTGAGTAGGAGGGGGTCATAAAGTATTGTAGAAAAAGCTAAAGGATCTGAGTCATTTTTTTTCCTTCAAATTTATTATTTGTTTGTGAGTATTTGTGTACCAAGGCATGCTTGTGGAAGTCAAGCATTGGGTATCCCCTTTTACTTTTGTGTGGGTTCTGGGATTGAAATTAGGTAACCTCATATGTGTGCCAAATCCTTTACCTACAGAACCACCTTGCTAGTCCCAGATCTGAGTTTTGATCTTAATTCTAACCATAGATCTGGTTGCTAGCTATTTGTTTCTGGGAAATAGTTTAAGCTTTCTGTATTGATAAAGTGGCGGTAATAATAGTTCTTACACATGACACTGAAGTCATGATTAAACCAGCTAATGCATATGAGCTTCTTCTTACTTGACATAGCTTCAGTGTTCAGTAGAGGCTGTGCTGTATTTTTTTGCAAGTTTGTAGAATGTATCAAGCACTATGCTAATTGATTCCACACGTAGGTCTACATCATTTATAGCAGAATAGATGGTCATCATCCCATTTTACATATAAAGAATATATGAATATACAGCTCAAGCTCCGGTAGTGTAGTAGAGTACTTGTCTAGCATACATGGTCCTAGGTTCCAGCCCAGCCCCCTTGCCCAAAGTAAAGGTCAGAAAATACCTTGGGCATGGTTACACAACTAGGGTTTGAATACAAGTGTGGGCTAAGTCTAGGACAGTTCACAAATGATAATAGGCCAGCTATTGGGCTTGTGGAGTGTTTCTTCTCTTTTTTAAACTGGGGTTAAATGGGACTAGATCTGGCTCCAATTCTCTCAGCTGAGATTTCCTTCCTTTCAGTCTTCCTTTTTTTTTTTTTCTAGTGTCTCGAGAGCCCTCCCTCCCTTCCTCTGTCTCCTCTGGGATTATTTTCTACTCCTGGAGAAACTCTGGAGATTAAGGGGTCTTTATCAGCTACCGTTTGAAGTGTGGTGAGAGAGCAGGGCAGCAGAATCTTGACAGAAGTTTCTCAGGCACACTTAGTTGGAAGTGCTCTGAGCCATCGAAAGGGACAAGTTTGACTAATAGGCAATATTGTATGCCATGGTATTTACTTAATCTTGGTAAGACACTAGCCTATTTTCAGGATGCTTTGAGAATACTTCTAATCACAATAAAATGGGCAGGTGAAAATGTGGCTTCTACTTCCTGTAATAACCTAGCCAGGTAAGAACCACTCTTCCATTTCTCAAGAAGTAGCTCAGCTGACTTGACTCTTGCAGAGTCACACCTGTAAAATGCTAGAGGTTTTCTTCTCAGAACTTACTGGTTTACTATAGCTTGTAGGACAAAGCCTATATATACAAAATGCTGATAAGCAATACAAAATAGCATGTTATGATGGGCTAAATTATGACGGCTACATTACTTGAGATAGACTCCCTGGAAGAAACGACAATAGTAGTACATATTTATTTACTTTAATTTGTACAAGATTTGGAGCCACAACGATACACAAGTTAATGACCATTGGGAATATCTCCTTTTTACTGCTATGGAAATGAGAGTTCTGAGAAGTTGTCACTTATTGACAGTAACAAAAGCTAGTACGTAATAGATTTGGGATCCAAATCAAAGCAATCCAATCACTGGGATAAGTTCTATTAGAAAATGAACAACAGTAAAGGAGAGTCAGAAAAGAGCAGAGCATTATTAGAGCAGGGAGATCACGGTATAGTATAATACAGCTTATAGAGACTTCGAAAGTCTGACCCAGTTTATAATTGAAGCTGAACAGGGTAAGAAATTGGGATTTAGTGGTAGAGAATGCCCCTCCAATTTTAACCTGGTGGGATCTAAAAGCCATAGATAGAAATAGGACATGAATATATTCTTTGACAAGTGTACATAATACTTTGGACACAGTGGCGAGGGCATGGACTAGAATTGAAATGTAGTAGCAGTGGATCCTGGAAGGAGAATTGTGACTCTATAAGGGTAACAAAATAGAGGAGATGAGGGAGGAAAGAGAGAAAGAAGAGGAAAATGAACAGATAGATGGAGAGGGCATATAAGCCATAGATACCTCATATAAGAAGAAAGTGAATAGTGGGTTACACAGTTGTGAAGATCAGTGCTTACTAGTTCAACATATTTTGGACTCAGAAGAACCTCAGGGATCCTGGATATGGAAGAAAGACCCAAAATAGCACAGCTTCCCTATTTTATATTACAGTCTCAGTGCTTGCAAGTATCAGACATAAGAGATCTATAGAGACCTAATAGTACACATTCCTTCAACTAAGAGATGGTTGGTAAATACCTGTTAACCACATGCCTTGTGGATGAGAATAGTTGCAGGGGTCTCACAACACCATAGTTAGGCTGTGTTATTTCAACCAAGCACAGAGCAAGTGTCTTCTGGGTCCTTCAGCCTTCTTGCTGTGGACTCAATGTTCTGTCAGCCAACAATGTTATTATGAGGATGGGGCTTCACCACAAATTTTATCCATGACTGCTGAACTATATATCTGATGTTTGACAAGTAACTTTCTATGCCCTTCTTCCTATATCTTTGCATGTCTGAATCTGGCCTATTACCACTCAGCCTTATATCTCCAGCAAGGCCTGCTTCTCAGGGCTACTTTTTTTGGGCGTTGGCTTGTATTGTCTGAATTTTCAGAATTTTTGCATTTCCAGAGAGACGACAATCCTCCCTCTTGACTCAGCCTGCCATTGCTCAGGAGAGGTAGAGAATTTATTATTCCACTGGATAGGAAGCTTTCTGACAATAGGAGTCCTTATCTGTACCACCAGTGCCCAATCTGGGGCCTGTGAATAAATTAGTAAATAACCTGTCATCTAGATATTGCTCCAGCATCTACTTAGTATATGTTCGTTCCACAGTGTCGTTCATCTATCTAGCATAAATTGTATATTTCTATGAGCTTTCCCAGAGTTTCTTTCCTTGTGACATTTGTTTGCCCCTCTTCCATTACCCCTTGTCTGTTGCATCTTCCTGGCCCATCTGTACCCTCTTTCTCTCCCTATATTTTTCCTCCTGTTTTCTCATCTATATGTCATCCCATATATATGTCTTCCTTCTGCTTCCATTCTTCCTCCCATCAGCCCTCTCTTGTCTGTCCATGGGGTATCTTTCTGATTTGTAGGAGTGGCATATAATCATGTGAAGTGTCTTGTATGAGCAAGTCAATGTAAAGAGTTGCAATTGTAGGCTGTAGCTCTAGACAGAACTTCTGGTTATATTGGGGGCTTTGACATCAGACCTGTTCCCAGTTATTTGCCCTTGGCAAGCAAAGTAGACAATCTCTTTTGTCACCCTAGCACATCACCACTTTGTCCTCTTTCTCCTCACAAGAGTTTGGACCCTTTGCCATGGCTTTGCCTGCAAGTTCAAGTATGTCACTTACATATGCCTGTGTCCATCTTAACCTTCAGTCCCTAGGGCTATTTTATGATACTTTATTTTGATTAGTTCTGTCTCTTTCACAAATCAGCAATCTCCCAGGGTATAGGCAGTGTTTGACTCATGGCTATACCTCCAGACCTACATGTATTTTAGGAGGCATATAGTAAACATATAATAAATACTTAGAGAATTAATGAAGAAAATTTAAACAATTCACACTCTACTGCTGACTTCTTCAAGCATTTCAACTACTTCCTTTTGCAGAGAAAAATGGGAAGATTACTCATTTGATATTTTTCCTCAAAGACAAGTGCAGATAGGTTTGCTATTCATTGATCATCAGCTCTTATGTAGTCCACATCTATTGTGTGTTTAACATTAGTGTATATACTTGGATATGTTCTTGTTTGCTTGCTTTGGTTTTTCAAGATGACGTTTCTCTATGCAATAGTTCTAGCTGTCCTGGAACTCCCTCTGTAGACCAGGCTGGCCTCAAACTCACAGAGATCTACCTATCTCTGCCTCCTGAGTGCTAGAATTAAAGGCATGCACCACCACTCCCCTACCTAATGATACTTAGATATGTTTATGAACAAAACATTTCCATTGAAGCTGGCATTTTATCTCCAGGAATCATCCATTGGATGAAGGAAATTTGAATAGTGGAGCTAATGGAAACACTTAGATGTCTACTCTAACTCCTTGGAAGATAATCTAGCTCATTGAATGGAAAGAGGGGGTAGGAACGGAAGTTACTTGGGAAGTGATTTCAGCACTGACTTCCTGGCTCTTTCTTGCTGTAGGAGAAACACCTCTGTCAGTAGGCCGCACTCATGGCACGTGGCCAAGCTGTTAGAGGGGTGCCCTGAAGCGGCCACCACCATGCATTTCCCTTCTGAAGCCTTCAGCTTGTCCTGGCATTCTGGTTGCAACACAAGGTAAGTCTGAAAGATGAACAGCCTCAAGGTGGGCTGGAGGATGGAGAGCCTGTACTCTCCTTTTCTGATCATGTCCCTGTTGTATGGTTTAGAGCTGAAATGGTATAACAGAAAATAGCATGGTCATCTAGAGTTCCTGGGCTCTTATCTAATCATATGACTAACCCAGCTAGCAACATGACTTTGATCTCTATGTTTACTTCTTGATAGTGTTTCCTTGAAGTACCTCATTTGAATCACAGAGATAACCAGTCTGCCCCGATTCTCATCCTATTTCATTAGATAATTTTTCTCAGATTCTTTTCTTAATTCCTTTGGGAGGCAGTCTTCTCTGTCTATAGTCACTCACTAGAATCTTTTTCTAGTGTTCATTGTTCTATCACAGAGCAAAAAATCTTCAAAGCAGGGACCTGCCCAAGTCACAGGGTATAACTCAATGCAAGGAGCTTGGTGTTGTCCATTTTTGTTGAAACAACTATTCAATGGACAAGCAACTTATTGTTTAGTGTGTCTTCCCCTCCCCACCAAGTCTCAAAGCCAGCCAAAATGTAGTCCTTGGCTGCATTTTCCCCAATCAGATCTCCCCTCCAAGAGTAGGTTTCTGTTGTGAGGGCCCAAGGAAGCTAAGGGGTTAATTTCCCCTAATTTGGTATTGGAAGCTAGGGACTCATGACAGAGGCAGTTTTGTTCTAAAAGAATACACAGAAATATATTCTAGATCTGGCTCCCACATGTGTGTATGTGTGTGTATGCGTGCGCGCATTCTAGCAAAAAATAAGGTAGATCGCAGATTCCCTTGCCAGCAAGAAATTAATGTATTTCTAGCTCAGAACCAAGCGAGCAAAATGATTAAAACCATGTAATGAGCAACAATAAGGGGAAGCTGGTCTGGAGATCTCATGGGCTGCTGTTACAGCTCAGCTGTGGCTTGCTTTCTGAGCTATGGCCTTGCTGAGAGCAATCTAAAACCTCTGGGATTCTAGTCAAAGAGAGTTAATGGTATTGTTTGGCTCAGTCTGGCTATGCGTTTGGGAAATGGTACTTAACATTCAAAAATTATATCTCATCCTTGGTCTTTCTGGCCTGCTTTTGCTGTTGGTAGATAAGAGAAGTATGGGTGAGCAAAGCCCATTCATAGATCATCCCTACTAGTAGAAAAGACATTGATAATAATGGACACTGAGAACAGCTACTGCCATGTAGTGAGTGAGCCCTTGGTAGATACCTGGACTCTGACAAGGGCTCTTTGTTTCTGATCTGATTTCACGTACACAGCAACACTCTGGCAGAGAGTTGACTATTTTTTCATCTGAAAGTGTTTTCAGAGAGTAGCTAAGCCTTTAGGCTGCAGAGTCCTATGTTCCAGTTGCAGTTGAGGTTCCTTAGCAGCTTGCTGAAATAGTTCACTTTACTTCATGAGTTATAAAATGAAGAAAATAACCTCATTTGAGCTTCAAATGGAACCCTATAAAAGGCCCCAGTAAATAATTAAAATTTCTATTATCAAGAAAAAATAGTAGGTTCTGAAGCTGAAGCCCAATTCACAGAGCCCTTTCCTAGCATGTTCCAGGCCCTCAGACCTACCACCAGCACTGCAAATAAAGGAGCATTTAAACTCTATCCCTGACTGTGCCACTAGTTAGAGTTTGTAAAAATTATCTTCTTAAAGCCACCTCCCTCTGTGAAGCTTGTTTCAGTGGCTTTCAAAAGAGTGATGAGTCTCAGTGGCCTGTGAGAAGAAGCCCTCCATGCGATTGTGATGCATACTCACATTTGAGAATCACTGGTTTACAAAATGGCCTGGCTGAAGTCAAATCAGTCCCATAGGTTTCCTCTCTAATGCTGACGTTTGGACTGTTCCTCCTGGCAGAGAACCATACACTGACAAAGACTACTCAGAAGCAACTTCCGACTTGCTGTTGGCAGTGACATAGTGCATAGTCCCCATGGCATTTTCCCATTCTTTGGGATGTTTGCTCATTCTTCCTCTATATGAAATCCTGTTTCTCATTTTGTCATCTTTCTGCAGCAATCCCTGTGTCAATCTCCTTACTTATTTCCCTTCCTTTCCCCTTTGCTTCATTTTCCTTTCATTTGTAACATGGGTGGTTCTGACTTTACCTGCCCCTTTTCATGGTGGACTGGCCAAAGTAGAAAAAGGGCCAGGTCATTTGGCTAACTAATGCTTGTAATTTATGTCTTACAGTGACGTGTGTGTGCAGTGGTGCCCTCTCTCCCGACACTGCAGTACTGAGAAAAGTAGCTCTATTGGCAGCATGGAGAGCCTGGAACAGCCAGGCCAAGCTACCTACGAGGGTCACCTCTTACCTATTGACCAGAACATGTACCCCAGCCAACGTGACTCAGCTTACAGTTCCTTCTCAGCTAGCTCAAATGCATCTGACTGTGCGCTTTCCCTCAGGCCAGAGGAACCACCCTCTACAGACTGTGTCATGTCAGGCCCAGCGCCAACGAAAGCTACCGGTGGCCGATCTAATGTATCTGAGACCTCAGGAAGTGGCCACAGTACTGGTGAGGACCAAGTGACCTCCACTTCCCACGAATCATCCTGCCCAGATGAGGGCCAGCACACAGGACCTGCCAAGATGGTCAAAGGTCCACCAGAGCCACCAGTGAGGCGGGATAGCCTTCAGGCCTCTAGAGCCCAAATCCTCAATGGAGAGGAGCGCCATGCATCTGAACCTGTAGACTCCTTGCAACAGAAGGAGAAACAAGATTTAGAGACAGTGGTGCCTCCAAGGAACCCTAACCAGTTCTGCTGCATGAGTGGGCAAGACAAAGCGACAGGTGAGGGCCAGCAGAACTGTCAGCTCAGCCAGCCTTCTGGGTCTAACCAGGAGGACACTGAGCATCTACTGGTAGAGGGCTCCTCCAAAGCTCTTGATTCCCCAAAAACCTACAACAAAGGTTTCAGCAGAGAGTTCAGCCTGTTTAAGGAAGCTTCAGCAGATTTGGCTGATACTTTGTCCTTTAGTGCCATTCCAAACCTCCGAGGAACCACAGAGCATCGCCATAGTGCTCCTGAACAGCTGCTGGCATCCCACCTGCAGCAGGTGCGCCTTGATTCCAGAAGCAGCAAGGGGATGGGGTTGCCAACCGGGCAGGATGGGCACCAGTGGACTGTGTCCCCTTTGCACAACAGCCCAAAAGGAAAGAAAAGTCCAAGTCTCTCCACAGGAGACACTCAGGAGCAACCTAGCCAAGAAAGGAAGACCAGGTCCATAGATGATAACCTGATGGGTTCAGTGCAACAGAGCCAAAGTGGTTCTCCACTTGAAGAGGTTGATGAACACCCTCCAGAACGATCTTACGGAGACCCAAACAGAGCAAGCAGAACAGGCAGTGACTTCACTAGCAAGCAGCCCTCTGCTGCTTGCTCCTCTACTCAACAAACCAGAGACTTCTTTTCAACCTGTAAAGTAGATGGTCACACAGAAGCAACTGAAGAAGGTGAGAGTGAGCCCAAGGAATGTGGCCAATTGGGTGGCAGAAGAAGTGGAGGCCCCCGGGGCCGCTCCATCCAAAACCGGAGGAAGAGTGAGAGGTTTGCTACCAATCTTCGTAATGAAATTCAGAGGAGAAAAGCCCAGCTCCAGAAAAGTAAGAGTCCATTGTCACAATTATGTGACAATAAGGAGCCAGTGCAAGAGACCCAAGAACCTCCAGAAAGCCCTCCACTTTCTGCTTCTAACTCAGCTCTTCTGTCTTCATATAAAAAAGTCCCAAGCCCTGGAGACAAGATTTTCAACAAAAGCATGATTCTCAGGACTAGGTCTTCAGAATGCCTCAGCCAAGCCTCTGAGAGCTCCAAAGCTAGGATAGGATTAGAGGGAAGGCTAAGCCCTGGCCAGAGGTCTGGCCAATCTTCTTTGGCCCTGAATACTTTGTGGAAGGAATCTGATTCATCCTCCTTAGATACTGGCAAAGCAAATGCTCCCCATGGGGTCTGTGGAGGTCAATGGAGATGGTCGCCAGAATATAACCCACAGCCACATGTGCCATTATCCACAGAATGTCCTTCCAGTCCAGAAAACAACAAGGAATTGAAGACATCTACTGCTCAAGCTGGGGAAGAAGCCATCCTCTTGCCATTTGCAGACAGAAGAAAGTTCTTTGAAGAGAGCAGTAAATCCTTGTCTACATCTCATTTGCCAGGTTTATCCACTCATAGCAACAAGACTTTTACCCAGAGACCAAAACCTATAGACCAAAACTTCCAGTCAGTGAGCTATAGGGAATTGAGATGTCATCCTCTGGACCAATCATATCATTCCACAGACCAACCATATCATGCTGCAGACCAGTCATATCATTCCATGTCACCACTTCAGTCAGAAACTCCCACTTACCCAGAATGCTTTGCTATCAAAGGCCCAGAAAATTCCCTGTGCTGTAAGCCACTGCACTGTGGGGATTTTGATTACCACAGGACCTGTTCCTATTCCTGCAGTGTTCAGGGAACTGTAATGCATGATCCTTGCGTTTATTGTTCTGGAGAAATCTGTCCTGCATTGCTAAAGAGAAATTTGTTGCCAAACTGCCTCAACTGTAGGTGCCACCACCACCAGTGCATTCGGTGTACAGCTTGCTATCATAATCCTCAGCATGGTGCCCTTGAGGACAGCAGCCTAGTACCTGGCAATGCTTGGAAAAACAGGAAGGCATCAATACAGGTGAGGACTTGGTTCATGGGTGAGTGAAATTCGTTATTCTGTAATATGATCACAATTCATTACAATGATATAGCCCTTTCACTATACTCAGACACAAGATTGTACCTGTGCAACTTTAGAGGTTGGGAAAAGTATTTTTGCCCCTTTAAAATTACCAGAATTAAAGTTTGTTCTAACTTTAAAATTAGTATCTGAGTGACCTTAAGCAAAGCACGAACCAATTATAATTTAAAGTTACATAATTTTTAACGGGAAAATATATTCACTTATAAAACAGCTACTCCTGATTTAAAAAAAAAATCTAAAGTAGGATCCAAACAAAAGATACATTTACCATTTTTCTTCTTGAGTCTGGCTTATTTTGCTTGATGTATTTTTTAGTCCTACTCATTTTTGTGCAAATATCATAATTTATTCTTTTGTGACTAAATAAAATTGTATTATGTATAGTACCCAGAGGACTTGAGTCGTACTAGCAATATACTTGTATACCCATAGTTGTCACTACAGTACTTACAATACTTGAGGAATAGAAACAGCCTAGATGTCCATCAACAGACAACATGGCTCTTCTATTGGAAAAAAGATGGAGGGAGAAGAGTCTTTGCCAGTATGTATTCACACGGAAGTTGAAGGGAACAGGGCATGAAAGCACATTAAGTAGCTTGATATAGGTTAGATTTACATGAGTATATTCATGAAAAACCAACAAATGTACTATAATATTTATACATGTCATCTTGCCTAAAATAATAGTATAAGCAAATGATAAATTTTAAAATACATGCTGAAGTGTTCTTGACATATACTCATGTACACAAATTACTTTACAATTCCCACCTAGGCATCTCACACATATTTTGGTTTATATATGCCCAAGATTCCAGTAGGCTCTGAAGTTATAGTAAACAATATTGTTTTCTGAATATTAACTTAAAATATTTTGTTGCTTGTACATGTAAATACAGTTGAACTCTGTATATTGGCTTCATATCCTCTAATGTTGATGAACTTGGAATATAGAAAATTTTGCATGTAAGTCACATCTTGGAATAGAAGAAATTTTGTTTATTTTTCATGTTCTCTATGTGCTTTCCTGGGATCCTCAATACAGTGTTCAGAAGGAATGCCAAGAGCAACATTCTTGTTCTGTTTCCAAGGCTTCCATGTCAAGTTTGGTGGCTTCACTCTTGTAGTAATTGTTGTACTGTATTTGGTTGAGAAATACCCTCATAGTCTTAGCTTCAGAGGAGCTCTTTTTTAAAAAATTAAGAATGGATTTGGGAGTCTTACAAATGGTTACCTGTGTCTATTAAGATAGTTTTAATTTTTGTCAAAATTTATAATGAGTTATATTATTGAAGTAAGTATCTACATTTCCAGGATATACTCCACTTGGTCATAATGTAGTAACTTTTTATGCTGCTAGATCTTAATTATTAGCATTTCATTGAGGCCCTTTGAATCTACATTTATTACAGATTTTAGTCTTAATTATAAAATATTTGTATTTACTAGCATAAGCAATGCTAATAAATTAGTAATTAGTAGGTAATGCTAGCTAAATGAGGTGAGAAGCAGCCTTTGCTTGTAGTTAAGAATTTCTGGGCCAGCCTAGCTCTAAAGCCTGGACCCACAGTTCCAAACAATCACAGAAATTCTTATATTAATTATAAACTGTTTGGCCTATGTCTCGGGCATATAACTTGCTAACTTTTACTCTTAAACTAACCCATGATTTTTACCTTGTTTATCCCTGTGGCTTGGTACCTTTTTTCAGAGCAGCATTCTGATCTTCTATCTCTCCATCTGCTGACATCTCTGCTCTGCTCTACCTCTTTCCAGAGGTTTCTTAGTCTGTTAGCCCTGCCTATACTTCCTGCCTGTCTTCTGGCCAATCAGCATTTTATTAAACCTGTAGGAGGGACAAATATTTACAGAGTATAAGAGCATAATCCCACAGCATCTGCTCTTCTATTTTCAGGAAGAATTTGTACAGCACTGGTGTTATTTCTTCCTTAAGCATGTGGTAAAATTTATCAATGAAATAATTCGGGTCTGAATTTTCTGAGAATGTTTGAAAGTACACATTAATTTTCCTAGTAGAAACAGAGTTACTGAGATTATCTGTTTCTTGCTGAGTGGACTTTGGTAGCTTGTGGCTTCTAAGAAATTATGTCATTTAAGTTTTTACATTTATGAAGATAAAATTGTTGGAACCTACTTTGAAGGACAATAGGAAAATGATAAGGTGAAACAAAAGGTGAACAGCAAAAATGTTAATTGTAGCATCTAGATGGGATACATGGATGTTCACTGTAAGCTGCTTTCCTCTTATTTATATGTTTAAAAATATTCACGATGCTGAAAAAAGAGAAAGGGGAATGTAGATAATGCCCTGAAGGCATTGAAGCTGAAACCAGACTAACTGGGTTTAAATTCCTTCCCAAGAATTTACAGTGCCTAATCTTTCCCATCTCAAAAATAAAGGTAATATCAGCACCTGCTTCATAAGTTGGATTAGATGGTGAACATGTGCAAGGCCTTTAGAACTGTGACTGCCAGGCAGTCGTCATCTTATAAGTAAGCTATTTTAAGATGAAGAGAAATTTGGCTTAGCTTGAAAATCTTGGTCAAAAGAAGTACTCATAAGCAAGTAATAGGGAAAGGGGGTTGAAGGTTAATGGAAAAAAAGGGAGAAGATGAGTACAGAGGTGTCATCTCATGACCAGCACCTCTAAAAGATAAGGAAGTTTAATTGACAGATAGCAGCAGCTGGCTATAGCAATATAGGCAAGCTGTGTCTATGTCATACTTCTTTTTTTTTTTTTAATTGAATGAAGGGAATACTGGATTCCTAATGTCTATTAGACTAGTTAAGCTTATCTGCTTAGACACTAGGCTTTTGGATATGTAGATGGCTATGATGTACCATTTTGACCCTTGTCACAGAATCCTGTATTATTGACCCTATGAGACATACAGCATGGGTGACTCTAGCTCTAGTGACTAAGGTAGTTGCTGTGGTGACTATCTTAAGAAAAGCTGAGAGCCTGCTCTTTCTGCCACAAAGAAGGTTGGGGAGCTAACTGACTCTGACTCAGTGACATCTAGAGAAGTGAAATCAGCATATACTTACATCACACATATACATCACACATATATTAGGCCATTTAGTTTTGCATACATCACCAGATGATTTCACTTAACACTTACATGAGACATCTGAGGAAACTGAGTCTCAGAGACATCACCTAGTTCATACATAAGCTGAAGAACCAGGATTTGAATAACATAAAAATAACATGTATATGGATGTTCACTGGATTCTGGGTACTTTAGGTATATCAATGCATTGAGTCTTCCAGCAATCAAGAAATGGGTACCCTTGTCATGAATATGCTACCATATATCAAGTACCACATATTTATGATATGATATATACAAGCATTAATATGGGTATAACATGTAGTACCAATGTATACATATGCACAAATGTATAGCATGTATGTTTATCATGTATAACATGTATGCGTGTATATATGTATAATATCACAGAGTTAAAAGGGATTGTGGGCTGTCCGTGTGGTGAAGGGCAGTTGCAGAAACTGAAGCTGCAGAGGCTGTGTTCTGGAGCATTGCTACCTCCTTTCTATAAGTAGACTGCAAAGCCTAGGCCTTCTCCCATGCAAAAAACAGGATGACTTCTAGCACCATCACTTTTTACCAAGACAGCAAGTTCTGTTATAACCCTCAACTGCTCTACCTATTGTGAGGATTACTTCTTTAGTCCAAAAAGCAGAGACCAGTTCTAGAGTACTAAGGGGCTCAGCGAAAGAGTAGAGTAATACTGAGAATCTTGAAATGTCAGCAAGAGTGGGTGGAGGGCTTTGTCTGGTGTACCCACTGCTATTTTCTTCTAAGCACTTCCACAGGACTAGACAGAACGTGGACAGCAAATCCTGACTCATGCTGTAGCTGAACACATTATGGTGTCTTCGTGGGCAGTGACATCTCATAAACATGTCAAGGCTGACGAGTCAGAAGAACAAATTGTTAGAATTGTTCAGATGTGCCCCAAACAGAGACTGCTCTCTGGCTTTGTGAAAACTCAAATCAGAAAATACTCCCCATGTTTTTCATAGTAACATCCAGAGTGAAGTTTTCTTTGAGGCAGAGTGTGTGTTGTTCAGTCTGGCCTTGTATACTCAAGTGGTCTTACTGCATCAGATTTACAAGTGCTGTGACTCCAGAACTTTCTATATCCCATGCACTGTCCGGGCATCCTCTACAGTCTCCTTTGATCCTCACTATCTTTATTGGACAAATAGCAAACTAGGTTTGAAGTGGTGACAGAATGTCCCTCACATAGCACAGATAATAAACGTCTTAGCCAATGTAACTGGCACAAAAGACCTTTAGCATTCTGTTTCACCAGGTATTTATCCCCCAAAAGAGAGGCTTTCTGGGGCTAAGGCAATAAACTTTGGGAAAGAATAATAATAGCAGTATTGGAGCAAAATGAATTTAGAAGATCAGTGTGGCTTAGGAAAAATGCCTTCTCTTGGACTAAGCTCTACATCTCCAGGTGGATGGTGCTAAATGCAAAACCAGGAGGAATCTGAAAAACAAACATACGTTCAGGTTCAGGCTCTAGTAAGAAGGAAACAATATTTTACAAATGGCATGTATGGCTGAGCAATTCAGGAAATCTACATCTATAATGTGGGAATCAGGACACACACACACACACACACACACACACACACACACACACACACACACACACACACACACACACACACACACACACACACACCTCCTTGATCTCCCTGAGATGAGCTTCTGTCAGCCCTTGTCTGAAGATGTGGGCAGAGGAGTAAGAGCAACTGCAGGATGAGGGTATCTGACATTTCTGCTCTGCCTTTTTCAGCCCTGGGAGGGGGGTTCTGCAGCAGAACCTCTGGCTCTCAAACCCTCATTGAGGCCTCCCTCGGCTTCCAAGAAGAAGCTTTCAACATTGGAAAAAGCAAGGGAAATGAACAGGTTCATCCAGTAGGACAAACAAAAAGACCTCCAACCCTCAGTGCAAGCAAGAGCTAGAGCAACAGCAAACATGCTAAACTGGTTTTGGTGTGGTTTGGGAGGGGAATAGAGCAAGAGGGAAATTCAACATTCTTAGCCCACAGTGTCCAGGTCCCTGAGTGCTTTCTGGATATCTGCATGTCTGCAGTGGCTCAGCAGGCTTCCAGGTGTAGATTTCTGTATCCTGTCCTGGAGAGTTTATGGCAGCCAGGGAAGCTGGCCAGGCTGCTATTTTTTAAACTACCTGAATATCTGGTGGTTCAAAGTTTCCTAACTTATCAGAATTTTCCTTTGCAGGAATTTCCTGGGGACAAGTGGAAGCCAATAACTGGCAACAGGAAAACTGGCCATTCAGGGAGGTAAGTGACTACTCAGGCAGTTGGGGTGATTTTGTGTCTCTGGAACTTCTTTCAAAATTGCTATGGCTTTTGGTTTGCTTGATTTTCTTTGACAAAACTGGTCTGCTATTCACACCAAAGACTTGTTGCCATAAATATAATCCAATGTGTTCCCTACACCACCATCTGAATATAGACCCAATAGATTGTGAGGGAATTTTAGAATAGTCAGCAGTGTTGTGAAGGTACATTTGTCTGAGGTAGCTTTGTCTACCTCAGGACATAGAGGATACTATGCTGAAATGAGGGAGAAGGCATACGCTATGTCTGTCTTCCCAATGGTCACAAGCAGTTGCAGTCAGCAGAAAGGAGGGGTTCTTCTCTTCACCCAAAATTGTCGGAGGGGCCTGCTTCTTGGGTTCTGCCAGCACACTTTTAGTAGGACTTGTTGACAACCAGATTATGGCGGTCATAGTTTACAACTGCTGGAGAAAAGCACATACAGCTTGGAATAGAGAGCAAAGAACAGCTTAGCTCAGAGGGGAACATCTACCTTCTATAACTGTGGATCACAGTTCCTGGCACTCATCTAGAGATAAGGTGCCTAAGGGTAACTATGTGAATCAGAGGTGTGAATAGTCATGTACTTCTGAGTTGTTGCTTGCCTAGTAAGATCTTTTTTTGGTGTTTTTTTGTTTTGTTTTGTTTTTTGTTTTGTTTTGTTTTTGTACAATATCTTGATATGCTCTTTCAGCCAGTTCTTTTCAAGGCCAGATACGAAAATAGCGTTCTCAATAATTCTGAGTCCCATTACCATCTCTAGAATAAAATAGATGACAGAAAAGAAGGTTGCATTTGTGCCTCCATTCTCCAAGTGAAGACACTAAGAGACAGGAAGAGAACCATCTCTGCTGGCCTTTAAATAGTTCAGAATTCTTTTAGAATTCAATAGAATTCAAATGTAATTAGGTCATTTCACCTTTCCTTTCTTCCCTCCAGCTCTCCCATGTCCCCTCCTTTTGCCCTTTCCACAGCCCAACTTATTCCGTCTCAAATTTATGTAGTTTTCCTTGATTATTATTGACACACACCTATGTACACATAAATGTGTAAATGCAGCCTGCTGAGTCCATTTAGTATTGCTTGAATGTATATGATTTTAGGCATGACCACTTGGTATCAGATAATCAATTAGTGGTTCCTCCCTGGCGAACATTGATTAGAAGCTTCTTTTATCAGGGAAAGAACTACAGTTAACTGTGATGGTAACCAATGGCTATCTCATTAGATTTAAGGCAACTCAACAAGAGGAAAATCAGACTTCAAAGCCAAAATCTAGTTAACTAATTAGGTCTGGGTCTTAGAGGAAAACTTACAGGAAACTGAAAACTACTACTTAGTCACACTCTGTTTGACTGGCATAATTTTTATCTGCATTCTAAATACTAGCCACATGAATTGATAGAATAATTGAGAATTATTTTGGCTTTTATTTGATTCCAAATTCTGGGACAGTTATTTATTTTTTTCCTGCAATGGTAAAAGGGATGATGCCCAATATTTATTAATTATCATTATCAGTCACTGGAATGGATCATTTTACATTCAAAATTGCATTTACTCTCCCTGGTAGTTCTCCTGCTGCCTATTTTATAGATGAGTTCTAGAGAAATTATAGAATTTAACTCAGGTCACAAGTAGCGGCATTCTGACCCCAAAGTTCCTGCCACATCCCCATTGCACCTGCTTCCATAAGGACCCATAAAGAACAGCCCACAAAGAGCTCAATATCGTGTTTCAGGAGTCTGAGTTCTAGGCAAAGATTCTGCAGGATTCTATGCATAGACTTGATCCTCCACCCCACCTCAGGATCTTGACTGCTTTATATTCTGTCCTTATGGATACTATTTTAATCTAATGATACTGTCAGGTTTCATACATGATTAGATTGAGACCCTTAAAAAACATACCATACCTTGAGCATAGCCTTATTCTGTGTGCTTAATACAGAGAGGGCTTTCAAGTGGTATTTGTCATCTGCTTGCCAAAAGAGGGAATAGAATCTGTTCACCACTACATGAGTGAAAAGACACAAAAAATAATGCTAATATTTTCTTGGCTTTTTTGTTTCTTTTTATTTTCTTCAACACTAGGGAAGGAATCTATGGTCTTGTGCAAGTGTTTCATCATAGAGCAACACCCCAAAGCAGTGAATAATTCAGTTATATGTTGTGGGCACTGTGGAACACATTTTTATCAGTCTCTATTTATCACTGTGAGGTTGTAGAGCAGTTATAATCAGTGTAGGTGTAGTTTCTTCTACGTTTAATACAGAGAAGCAATTGAGGCACACACAAATACATTCATTTGCCTAAAGCCCCTCAGCTGGTAAGTTAATTAGCCCCAGGTAGTTTTGCTTCAGAAACAGTATTCTACACCTCGCCAGTCAGTCTCCAAAATACTCCTACTCACTCAACAGTAAAGAAAGTCTTACTAAAAGCTTAGCTTTGTGCACTGCATTTTGCTTAGCAAGGTGGGAGATACTAGTTAGAGAGCAGCAAGAAGCGGTGTCTGCCCACATCTTGAACAGAAAATAGTAGCCCTCACAGAGTTCAGCAGCAGTAATAATATATTACTACTTTCAAAACAACCTATGTGCTATGAGTTGAGTTGCACAACTTATGGCAGCTTTTCCTAACAATTACAGCAGGTAGGCATTAGACCAGGGTATTGAATCTTGGCATTGAGAGTGCAGCAGAAACATCTGGAGAGTTTGTTGAAACATGAGAGCTCATTGGAATCTGTCCCTCAAAATCGAATATCATGGGTGTAGAGTAGGGCTCAAAATCAGTGTTTCTAACTGGCTCCTTGGATGATGCTGGCACAGCTGGCCCTGGGATTATACATGGAAGACTGCTAGTTCAGATAAAGGATTTGAGATTCAGAGAGGGTGAGTTCTTCACTCAAGGTCTCATAGCTGGTAAGGGGATCAGCCTAGCTTTTAAGCCATCTTTTCTTTACATAAGTGTCCAAAAGAACATGAAGCTGAAACGGAAAACACCTTAAACCAGGCCCCGCTATATAGGTAAATTTTTTGTGTTTTGGATCAGTTCATGGAAGGATAAGAAAATTGAAGGCTAAAAGTGGATGGAAGGGGGGGTGACTATGTAAGGTGTCTTAGAGTAACCAGCCCTATTACTGCATAAGGCCTTGTAGTTAATACTGCCTGAGTTGAAATCCACATTCATGTGCTTTCTCCTCATTCCCCTCTCTCCTTCACTGACTTTGCCCTCTCATCTCTTATCTCTGTCACTGTCTTTATCTCTTCTTATTTGCAATAACATCAACTGTTGGTGAGAATCATTTGAGTACATGTAGAGAACCCTTCCAAACACAACCTAACACTATAAATGTCAGTTGTGATAGCTAGAAGGAGAAGACCTGGCGCATGCTCAGTAGTAGGAGTAGAGAGGTATAACTAATGAAGCTTTAGACCAGGATAGGTCGGCCTGGAGAACTATGAGACAAACATGAGAGCAAATCTTGCTCACCTCTCACCAGTGAGTACTAAGTTCAGTCAGACAGCAACATGAAGAAGCTCTGATGTGTGGTTGTGATGTGACTACAAATAGCAGTGACAAACTATACACTTGGAAAAGCCTTAAGGAGGGATTGAGCATTTTACCATAAAGAAATGATAAATACTTGAAACAAGGGTATTTATCCTTATTTAATCATTATGTATTGTATGCATGTTTCAATCAAAATCTGATACCCCACTAATAAGTACAACTTTAGAATTATATATGTATACCAATTAAAAATAAATCCAGATGGGTATAAAAGGAAAGTAGGGCTTGAAGATGACTAAAATTCATTATACAAATATATAAAAGTTTCAAACAAAAATTAAAATAAAAATTGTTGATAGTCAAGTTGGTGACTTGATAAATGTAACATTTTAGGCAATTTGGCAGGATTTGAACACTAGATGAGTTGGGTGGTAACCAAGTGGGGCAGTCCTCCAGAAATGAAAATGTGTGTTTGGCCTAGATTGTGGAGGTGTGCAGTTGAAATACAATATAAAAGATAGATATGTATGTAATGTTTGGGGAGAAAAAAATAATTGTTTATTATGGAAACAATATTACAGAAAATTAAGCACAAGAAAAAATAGCCTTGTTTCTACCTTATTGCTCCAATTTCCTGTTTGCTTTTTCCATAGGTATGGAGATTATTTCTGGCATGGTTATAATAACTATGCAAATGAGCTTTTGTATCCTGATATACTAAGCATTATTTGATAAATAATTTTCATTCAGGCTTCCTCCGTAATTATAATTTTAATGGCTATGTAATATTTCATCTTTTTATTGTATACTAATTTATATAATCAATCATAAATTGTTGAATAACCAAGCTGTTTTCAATGTTTTGAGATTATAAAATTAATATCTAGAACATTCTGAATATAGTTTTTTCTCATTTTGAATTATCTCATTAAAACAATTACTTGAAACAATTATTAAAGAAACTACTATTCGGAGTTCACAGTATATAAACATTTTTACAATCTTTCCTAGATTTAAACAACAACTTTTTGCAGGAGGTATTTTTTTACATTGCCATCTGCAGTATCCTAAAACAGTTCATTGCACCAACTTTTGCCATCATTGAAAAATTTTTTTCTAACACAACAGTTATACCTATCATCTTAATTTGTTTACCTTGATTATCTTAACTTGCTTACCTTGTTTGAATATTTCCATATGTTATTCAATGTCATTATTGCTTCTCATGTGAATGTCTGTTCAGATTATTTGCTCAAATCTTTAAGACATTTTTTGAAGGACAAGTAGAGAAGACTGTTTCTGGAGCTTTGTAACAAAGGAGATAATTAAAACAAGCTGAGCTCTGGTGAGCTAGGAAGTTACTGACACAGATGGGACCTTGTATGTCTATAGAAATGGAGCCAGTTTAGAGAAGATGATAGCTTGGAACTGGGATATATTAGAGATGAAGTTGTCTACATCTCCAAGCAGATTCATTCGAGAATTCTTGCTAAACACTCAGACGCGGAGAGTAAGGAAGACAACAATAAAGCAGGACCAAGTGGCCAAAGTGCTAAAAGAACAGTGTGTTAGTGTACCTGCCATCATGTAAGACAGCATTAATAGGTTTGACATTTATAATTGTACGGATGTCCCTCAGGAGAGCGAATTTCACAAAATATTGGGTGTAGGAACTAGATGGTATGCTTGCTTGTAAGGGAGTTGCTAAAAGAAGAAATGAAAACATCCTTACTCATTATGAATTTTCATATTCCAAGTGTATAGCTTGGGTGTGTTGAGTAGGTAATGTATAATCTTTACCACAATCTAGTTTTGGAATGTTTCTGCCATCCTGTGATAATATCTCATGTCTATTTGCTGCAGTCACTTACCATTCCCATCTTCAACCTCAAACAATTGCTAATTTGTTTCCTGTATTCATAGATTTTGTGGGGATATTTTCAAACATATTAAAAACATTCGGAGATATCAGAGGGATCTATCCACAGTCAGTCTAGGAGGATCAGAGAGTGATATGTAGTATGAGGTTTCTGGCCTGGACTTTCTGGCCTAACCTCAAGGTTTAGGCCTGCAGACCCGCAGAGCTGCAGACCCGCAGTCCCACAGAGACACACAGATGCTTTCAATAGTTTTTGGCTGATCAGCCTCAGGGCCAGGCAAATAACTTGCTAGCTCTTTATCCTTAAACTAACCCATGCCTCTCATCTTGTTCAGCCATGCGGCTCGGTACCTTTTCTTAGAGCAGCATAGTTGTCTTCTGCTTCTTCCGGCTTCTTTCTGGCATTCTCTGGCATTCTGCGCTTCCTGTTCTCAGAGTTTTTAGTGTGGTAGCCCCGCCCACACTTCCTGCCTACCTTTGGCCCTTCAGCGCTTTTTATTAAACCAGTGGGTGGGACAATTATTTACCATGAAACAACACAATATCCCTACAGTGGTACACACCTTTAATCCCAGCACAGGGAATATCCTGGGAGTGGTGACCTATGCCCTTAATCCAATCTGAGTTTAAGATCATTTTAGTTTACAGAAGGAGTTACAAGCTCCCAGGCAGGCAGTGGTGGGGCCATGCCTTAACTGAGCTAAGAGAGTATTTAAGGCAGGAATAGAAAGACAAAGCAGGCAGAAGAAGCCACAGCTCACACTGTTAGTCCCAGCACTTGGGAAGCAGAGACAAGAGAATCTCTGTGAGTTCAAAATCTTCAAAGCAAGTTCCAGGACAGCCAGGACTGTTACACAGAAAACTCTGTCTGGGGGGAAAAAAGACAGGAGGAGGTGGATCTGTCCTCTGATATCTCTGACTATTTTTAATATGTTTGAAAATATCTCCACAGATTTTCTTTTTTTCTGTTTATCTCACTCAGGAGGAATCACATAAAGCATGTGTCTTTGTGTCTCATGTCTTTGAGTTAGGATGATGTTTTAGCCATTCATCCACAAGGTAAAATACTTCACTGCCAAATAACATGATTAGATCACATTTTCTTCCCAGTCATCTACTGTAGTTGGTTACTCTTCTCTTTTTTTGTGCGGGGAGCTCTCACTGGAGCCCCAAATAAATTCATGGACTCTTATTTTTGCTTATGGATGCTTGGCCTTAGCTTGGCTTATTTCTAGCCAGCGTTTCTTATATTATCCAGTGTAACTTTTACCTCTGGGCTTTTTATCTTTCTCTATTCTACATACCATGTTTTTTCTTTTTCCCCCTCACTCTGTGATTTGCTGGGTGGCTGCCCCTAGTATCCACTCTCCCTTCTCGTTTTTTCAATCCTCAATCTTCTGTTCCCAGATTTCTCCTCCTATTTATTCTCTCTACCTGGTAGCCCTACCTATACTTTCTCCTTCCTGTTCACTTCTATTAGACCAATCAGGTGTTACAGACAGGAAAAATAACACAGCTTCACAGAGTTAAACAAATGCAGCATGAAAGAATGCAACACATCTTTGCATCATTAAAAACATTTTCCACACATGAACAAATGCAATATATCTTTAATTAATATTCTACAACAATCTATTGTAAACATTTGAGCTGATTCTACTTTTTGTTACAAATATTATTGTTATAAATATTCATATATAATTTTTAGGTAGATATGATTTCATTTCTTTTCAGCATATACTTAGGAATAGGATTTCTTATTTATATTATAACTTTATATTGAGTTTTTTGAAGAATTACCCGTTTTTCAAAATGGCTGCATTTTTTTCACATTTATACCAGCAATATAAATGAGGGCCACTTCTTTTCACTAGTTTTTAGTTATTACCATTATTTTACTGTGATTCAAATATGTAGAAAGATTTTAACACTGAAATATTTTAAAAGAAACTGGCTAGGTAAAAGAAGAAAATCAAAGACACTTTAATTTAGTGGTTCCTGAAAAATGGTCACAGGCCCAGCAACCTCAATATTTTCTAAAAATTTCCTAAAATTGAAAATCAAAGGCCCCACCTAGACCTAATGAATTAGAAAATGGCCAATAGTCGGTTTTATTGAGCCCTCTACACAATTTTGATACCTCCTAAGTTTTGAAAGGCAGTTGTTTAAATGATGATTTGGTAGAGATCTCAGAAACTAGATTAAGTTTAAAATAGAAAGGAGAGATGAGCAGAAAGTAAAGAAAAATCCATGTCAGGGCTGAAAATGGGAGAAACAGATCACAGTTTAGGCTCTCATGCAACTACATAAACCTGTCTGGATATTCATCAAAAACTTAGAAACGTAATTACCATATGGCATATGGCCCAGCTATACCACAGTTGGTTATAGGCCTGAAGGACTCAGCATGCCACAGAGATGTTTGCACACCCATGTTGTACTAGTGACAGTAGTCAAGACAGGAAATAAGCCCAGATGCTCTTCAGCAGGGAAATAGAAAAGAAAATACACACACACACACACACACACACACACACACACACACACACACACACACGTACACGAGGGGTTGTGGTGGATGGACAGATGGACAAACAGACAGAGAAGGGGGTTTTAGAGTTTTATTCAGCCATAAAGAAGGAAAAGGTTATACCATTTGTTAAAAAAAAAAAAAAGTGAACAGAACTGGAGATCATAGTGTTAAGTGAAGTAAGTAAAATTCAGAAAGACAATTATGTTTTATCTCATGTTGAACAAACATGTGTTGAAACTGGGATACTGTGCTGAGAGAGGAAGGCATTGAATGGAAGGGTAAGGGGGGATGAGAGAGTAAGGAGAAGAGAAAACTAAAATACTGCGTTTCCTCTCTTATGAAAAATATACAATTAGCAATATATAAATAGATGTGAAAATAGCTGGAGTTGGGACATGAGGGAGACCAATGGTGAAGGTCTAGAAAGGCAACGATAATATAGAGGATAGTCATGAGGAAAGTACAATTACATACATACATGAAATGCCATAATGCAACATGTTATATGCTAACTTTAAACATCAGTAAAATACAAGACAGGGATTTTTTCCAGGTAAGATAAGAAGGACAAGAGAAGATCCTGTGAGGAAATGACATTTATAAGGAAAATTTCTGATGGAGTTCCTCCCCGCCACTCTGTGTGTGAGTGCCACACACTTTATATCTTCATATTTATTATGTCATTTCTGTCACAACTGGAATGATGAGTGTAGGTGGGAAAATCAAAAGTATAATCTTTAGCTACTCTCTCTGCCTAGAAGCAAAGCAGATAATTCTAGGTAGTTACATTCTTAGCTGTCTTTTTCAGTTTTTATTTGGTTTTGCATGCAGAGAGAATGCAAACTCATTTTGATATTAGTGGGAGGAGAAATTATGAGTCTATCTAGTGGGAGAAAAAGTTACATAATTGTAGGTATTTAAAAGCCAACAGGCATTCTTTTCTGGATTATCTCTCTTAGGTTTTTGTACTTGTGATTGCCTACCTTGATCCTTCTCTCCCCCCACCCACCTTTGTGTTTAACTTCAGAATGTGTATTTATTATATACACAGCCATCGTTAACCCCAACAACACTGGGTGCTTTCTTTTTCCCAATTCATTCTAGAGGAACCTTTAATTTCAGGAAGAAATTAAAGCTAAGGAAAGAGTTCATTATGCTATTAGTAACAAGACAAAGCACCTTTATTTGGTGCTTACTATTATTTTTCAGGTGCATTTTATTTGAATTGTTATTTATCACTTAGAAGGATCCTGTGTGATTGCTACTATTCATGACATAGTTTTGTCAATGAGAAAACTGACTCATAGAAGGTTAAAGTCCCGTCCCAAGGCCAAGCAGGCACCTTATTCTAGAGCCCATTACTTCTAGGCTTTTATTATATTTGACAAAATTAGAGCTCTGTGTAGTTGTTTCAGCTCTTTGCTGAGGGCTCTCTTCTTTTCTCTGACCTATTCCACCTTGAATTGGGTGTGAGGGAACCACAATTCAGGACATGCTTCCTACTTTCTGACTGAGTAGAAGAAAATGGATAGTTGAATGTGATTGCAAAAGAATAGTACATTTTTCAAGAAGAATTTACAGGTAAGATTGAAACCTTTAGAAGCATGTAGGACTTGTTAGAAGTGTTACTAAGTATTTAAAGTGTTAAAATATGGATGACATTACAACATTGGGTATACAACACTTAATCAAGGAAAATTAGAATATTCTAACGAGAAATAAAAACAAATAAATACACATCTGTAATATGCTTCAGCTTGCAAAGACTACAAATCTTCCAAATCAATATGCATATGTAATATACTACAACTAGAATCCTCACAAGGTGCTTTATAGAACTTGTCAAATCCATAGTAAAATAAATCTGGAAGAAGGCATTAGCTAGAATTATAGTAGGCTTGCCATCTCAGACTTAAGAGATAGTAGACTTGCACTCTCAGACTTAAAGCCTTGTCTTAAAGTGGCAATTATCAAATACATGATAGTTAATTTAAAATGTTAAACAAAGTTTAAAATGGATTCTATGAACAAATAAGCTAATTTGAAACTATGAACACACTGGAAGCAACCTAAAGTTTGTTTAAAAAAATAAATTTAAGAAATTTGAGGAATTTAAGGTATTTGCATGAAGGATGATTACCTTGCAAATATACCTTACTTAATTCCATAGCACATCCTAGCCAGAAGGTAAACCAATGGAACAGCTCATTCTTCTGGCTGAGGATGCAAGATAAATCTGTGTCTGTTAAGTTAAAGATGTTCTTGGAGAAAAGATGGATGGGTTGAAATATAAAAAAGAAAGGAAAAAATAACTTTGTATACAAAATGTAATGAAAAGTTAAGCCTCGAATGAGGGAAGTGTCTCGAACAACTTTATTGATAACAGTTGCCTGTCTAAAATAGATGAAGAATGGCTACAGATAGAGAAGGTTAGTTTGAAGACTTAGCTTTCTAAATGGACGAAGAAAACAAGTAGGCATTTTACTTTACACGTGGAAAAGTATAACTTCTGTAGCAATTAAAGAACTATAAATAAAAGTCAGTTTCAAGGTATTATAACCTTTTTATTAAACTCTAAACAGTTTACAGAATTGATAAATGAAATTATAAAATCCTGCCTAGGCAAGGCATGGGCAAACTTTTTTTTTTTTTAATCTTGAAGCAGGATAAATATTCATTCAATTATCCTAGAGGACAATGTGGAAAGATGTGACAAGATTAGTCATCATACTCTGACTCAATATACCCTTTTGGGAAATAATTCAAAAAAGTAATTTGTTGAAAAATATTCATACCATTGGCTACTTGTGGTCATTGAAAAGGCTTAGCAATGTTTTATATCATCAGTGATAGAACTAGAATTGAAGAGCCACTAACAATGGCAGATAGACAAATACTGAATATTTCAAAGAAATGGGGATTTGTAATTATGTTAACCCCAGAAAGCTTAACACTAAACCACATGTTCAATTTGAAAGAAAATTTAGGAAAGAATCTGGTCAAATATAACTACCTCAACTTGAAAGCACATAGTCTTCTTTGAGTATGTGTCAAAATGTTGGAATTTATAGTTTAAAAAAAAAAAAGAAGAAGAAAAGCCAAAGAAGTAGCAGACCACCTCGGTTTTATTTAGTTCTGGGAAGTTTGAGATCAAAGGCTTTAGAACAATCCCAGTATCAATAGCAGACTGGTTCTTAGCAGAAGAGCTTGACTGCACTGCTGACTACAACTTGGATTGCTAGAATTCTCCATCAGTCAGCACTTCTGCTTATCTCAATCCACGAGAACTTTGACATCTAAAGGGAGACCTAATCAGACCTTCATGAACCTCCACACAATATTACCACTACCATGACAGTATTCTGCCCCCTCCCATACATGCACATAAATATCAAATTATCTGATTCATCTTCATCATTGTCTTAAGGACTTCTCATTTATTTTCATTCAGTCAGCATCCTATTAAAAAGTGGGGGAAAAAACCACACACACACACACAAGTTCTGCCTCCCAGTGTAACTTCTGTATGTGTGGTACCTTGACAAGTAGAAGCTAGAGTCCTTGGGGGGGGGGGGGCGGGACTAAGCTATACTGGTGACAACTCTATTAAAGCAGAGGCTTCTCTAGTTCTTTGAACTGCAGTTTGTTTTGACCTCTAGGAAACCTAGAAAAGGCCTAGAGCAAATCCTGGCACTTGGCATTTGCTTTTAACAAGTGGAAGCTTCTGTGAGCTCAGGGACAGGGAGAGATGACAACAGCAAGCTCTCTGGGACTTCTTCCCTTCATAGCCTCCTTGTGTCTTGTTTCCTGAATCTTGCAAATGTTTCCTCAAGTCATAACTTGGGAGTGGCTGTTTCTCTTGGAGCAGTCTTATCTCTTGGCTGTGTAGGGGAAGGGAAAGGCCACATGGACCAGCCCTGTGTGCTCTTGCTACTATGATCCTGGAAGGCCAAGCTATTGTGGTAAGTTTAAAAATAAAATTTCCAAACAAGGAAACTTCAAAAGACTCAAGGAAGAGGCATGAGGAGATTTTTTTTTTTTTTTTTTATCTCTGACAGTCCTGGTCTTCGTTTTCAGTTAGATCCCTCAAACATTTTTTAACAAAGAGGAAAATGTGTTTGTCAGAAGAAAAGGCAACCTGTACTAAGAAAAGAAAACAGCCCAAGCTTTGGCAGGCAATTTGCTTTTGTTTTTGAAAGATAGCCATATAGCCTCCACACTGGTGTCAGCCAAGTCTTTTTATCTTAATTTTCGTGCTTTCGCCCTTTCCTCAGCTAAAGTCTTCACAGATATCTGAAGGCAAATTTAGTACTCTACCCTAGCAACCCTTGCTTCAGTGAGTCTGCTCCTGGAAGCAGAATAAGATACACTCTAGTCTTGACACTCCTCTTTTTTATTGGCTAAGAAAATAGTTTGTCCTTTTTGGCCTAAGAATTCCTAGTTACAAACTTCACAATGTTGCCTACTTTATTGGGAACTGGGGAAATGGATTAAAACAGTGATCAGTATATATTGAGAAGCATGAAACTATAGTCTTGCCCATCATTGAAGACTCCTGCCTTACAGGCAGAAAATCTTTACTTGGTCCCAAAGCACACTCACAGATTTCTATCTAGGTTATAAGGCCTGAGCCTATTTGAAATTAAAACCTCTACAGGCTAATATACCTGGCTTGTGTCTAACATAATTCATTGGAAGCCTGATAGCTCACTGTGCTGCAGCCATGCTGAGAGGAATCCTGCTCTGTGATCCTAATCAAATTTACTCTTCTATCCCTTTCTCTACCCATAACCAGGAAGGCATTAGAGCAGCATAGGAAGTATTTGGAGAAAAACTTGGGTTTGAATTTTAGCAGGCTCAAAATCTAGTTACATAAATCAGAGAGTGCATAGGTTTGAACAAGATATGTGATGCATCTTAGTCTCAGTAAACTACTTGGCTTATAAAGCCTTCCTTAAGGTTAACTATATTAAAAAGAAAACATAGAAATGCTTTGGGATACATAGGAAGATTCCCAGTAGATACATGTTATCTTTACTAGAGTCAAGTCCAGCATATTGCTGGGCAAAGTGCACAGTACAAGCCTGTCACAGATGTACTTTCCAGCTCTGCTCCTGATTTATATCAAGGAAGTTAGGCAGTGTTGCCTGCTATTTCATGTTTAACCTTGCTCAATAGTCAAGAAACTAGAACTAGGCTCCCAGCTCAGCCAAATGGCTATATAGCCAGGAGGTCCTAGTTTGCCAAAGACTTTAACAGTAGACTCATTCACTAACTTTTTATCCAGTAAAAAGAAAGCTGTGATAAAAAAGCAAGTTGGCCACTAGTAAGTCCACCATACTCCAGTGGGACACCACACATCCAAGAATTTGAGCTGCACGTGTTGGCTATTTTTGTTGTTGTTGTTTTAATGACACAAAGTTGAGTGGGAAGAAAATGGGGTATCAGTCTGCAAAGAATTGGGGGAGAAGGAGTGAGTATGGTCAGTAGTAGACTTCCTGGTATTCTGGCTTTCAAAGTTTGGACTCCCCTCTTCCTTGATGTTCCCTAAGCCACAGATACAGGAGTTCTGAGGAAGGCGTATCTGCTGGGGCTGGGATCCTCAGGATCTGTTGATCTCTGCATTGTGTCCACTTGTGGTTTTGTGGAATGGTGTCCACATGCTGTAAGTCAGGCGTCTTTGATGAGGGGTGGTAGCTATGTTTATCTGAGGGTATATGAATAAGATTTAGAATGTAGTAAGGAATTATGCTGATTTAGCTGGACCATAGAAAAGAAGCTTTCAGGCCATATCCAGCTTGAACATCCAAGACCTAAATGTTTGATGTCTTCAGCAACAGGGCCTCACTTTTGAAGCCTGATAGGTTAACCAGGGGCTACACTGATAATCTATATTGTTTTGGGAGTTACTTGGACTACCCTGACCAACTATTTAAAGGAGGTTTTTCATAGTTTGTACTACAATTTTTGTTAGTCAGTGATTCTTATAAGAAATGCTGTCAGACCAAGTGTCTTAAATTCCTTTAATATACAGAGACACACACTCACTCTCTCTCTCTCTCTTTCTCACACACACACACAAACACACACACAAACACACACACACACACACGGGGGGGGGGGAGTGTATACTTTTAGGTAGATATAAAATAATACGATTACTTCTGGCTTTATCAAACAAACTTGGCATTGTGTGTCCCACATCCCTCCTTCCTCTTCTGAATTGATCTACAGTTGGGATCATAAAATAATCCTCCAATTATTTTATTTCTTACCTTATATCACCTTCTTCGTGCTACTTCCTTCCCAAGTCATTCCTCACCTGTGACCCATTTCTACTTTCCTAGTTTCTATTGCTACTCTACTCCATGTTGTACACTCGCATCTGAGAATCTAGAGCTAGGAATTGCCAATAAAAGAGAGCATGTACCATTTGCCTTCTTGGTCTGGGTTATCTCATTCATTTACCTAACAAATTTCATTTGTCATTACAGCTGAGTAGTATTCCACAGCCGTTGTTCACTCATTTGTTGAGGCACATTTAGGTTGTTTCTGTTTTCTACCTGTTGTGGGTGGGAGTAGCAATCAATTTAGGTATTTCCGTAGTAGAGTATCTAATCCTTTGTGTGTATGCCAGAGTGCTGTATCAGTAGATTTGTTTTTAACTTTTTGAGAATTTTCTACACTGATTTCCATAGTAGCTGAAACAGTTTGCAATCCCGGGAACAGTGATATATATAGTGTTCTCTTTTCTCCCCATTCTCCTCCAGCATTTGTTGTGAGTTGTTATGTTGATCTTTGTCATTCTGGCTAGGGTAAGAGAAAAGTTATTTTTTTTAAAATTTACATTCCCTAATTACTGGGATGCTGAACAATTTTTAAGATCTGTCTTAACCATTTTTTGTCTTTGGAGAACTATTCAGGAATCAGGTCCATTTTTAGAATGGGTCATTTGTTAGGTTGTTTTTTTTTTCTTATCTTTGTGTATTGTGGGTAGTAATCCTTTGTCAGATGTGTAGAAGGCAAAGATTCTCTCTTATTCTGTTGGCTTCCAGCTGATTGTTTCCTCAGCTGCACTAGAACTTTTTGGTTTTATGAAGCCCCACTTGGCCAGTTGTTGACCTTAGTTCCTTGGCTAATGGAGTTTTGTTCCGAAAGTCCTTTCCAACATCTATATCTTGTAGGCTTCTGCCTATGTTTTACTCTAGCAGTTTTAGTGTTTCAGGTTTCATATTGATGTCTTGGATCCACTGGAACCTAATGCTTGTACTGAGTGATAGATAGGGGTCAAATGTCATCCTTCTACATGAGGACATCCAGTTCTACCTGCACCATTTGTTGAAAATGCTGTTTTCATCGGTGTCTGATTTTGCCCCTTTGTCGAATAACAAATGTCTATAGCTATGAATACTCATGTTTAGTCCTGTTTTATTCTTCTGGTCTGCATATTTATTTTTATGCCATTACCATATTTGTTTTTTTATTACTATGGTTCTATGATTTATCTTGAAGTCTGGAATAGCAATCCCTCTAGTACTGTTCATCTTGCTCAGAATTGCTTTGACTCTCTGCATTCTTTTCTGGTTCCGTATGAAGTTTAGGATTTTTTCTTTAAAATTATTATGGGTATTTTGGTTGGGATTGCATTAAATCTGTAAAATGCTTTTGGTAGGATTGTCATTTTCACAATATTAATTAATTAATATTAATGGGATATCTTGCCAATCTCTTTCTTCAGAGGTTTAAAGTTTTCATTGTAGACATTCTTCACCTCCTTGGTCCAGTTTATTCCATAATATTTTATTGCATTTAATATCAAAGGCAATTTTACTCTCTTTACTTTAAAAAATTTAATAAAATAAAGTAAGTTTGGATTTAAGACTACTATGTCTTACATGTCTACTTTGGGTACTAATTATGTCAATCATCCTTGTATTATTTAACCCCCCTCATAATAAACATAAAATCAGTTGGAAGAAAGAGCATGCCTTTTGAGGGCCCTCTGGTTGTACAAATTTATGGTATCATAATCCTATCTGGAGACACTGGACTCCAACAAGACTACTTACTGGAAATTGTTAGAGTATAAATCAACCCTACTATTAAAAGAACTGGTCTTCTAATATTTGATGTGCAGAGAGCCACCCTGTGCATCAAAGAGCCACTTATATCAGAGAGGGAGAAGCAGATAGACTTCTAGAAAGTGGAAGAGGAACCCATAATGAAGTCATTATGACTAATGTATACAAGTCCCTCCTTCAATAGTTTCATCAAATATCACTCTATATGATCAATGAGAAGAAAATCTCACATAGTTACTGCTATGTAAGGGAATATGTAAAAGTAGTTTTAATAGTTGAAAAAAAGTGGTACATGTTTAGAGGAACCAATGCATTATTTAAGGTCTAGATTAGAAATTAAGGTGGAGAAGTGGGAGAGATACAGGGACAGGAAGTAGGAATTGACAACTCACTGTATCTGATGAGGGGTAGGGACCATATGAATCGTTCCAAATCCAACCTAATTGGAATAAATAGATGAAACAAGAATAACCTTCCCATGCCTTGCCCCAGCTCTTTGCTTAGATACTGTGATTCTAGAGGCATTTGTTTAGACTCCCTTGAATCTGCTGTTTAAAATTTAGGTTCCTAGGACCCACAGTAGAGATTGAAATACCAATTTTTAGGTACAAGGTTCTGTACATTTGCATATAAACAATCTCCCCATGTAATTTTGGTTAGTATTTACCTTGATTAAGGATCATTGCCCAAGACTAGTGGAGTCCAACTTTTGAATCATATCCCAGAAAGAAGTTCTGTATGTACCTCTGACATACGCTGCCATTAGAGTTTATTCCTAAATCTTTTCTATTTGTGAATTTCTTAATATTTATGTTTTGATACATAAAATCATGAAGTACTATGGAACCTAACATCTGGGATTTAAAAATTGAAATGACCTAGACAAAAACAAACCAGGTAGGTTGTTAAGATCCAGTATGAATTAATAGTATCAAGTGTTTTAAAGTGTAGCTACAGTGAAAAGATGACGTGTCCACCACAGTGAAGGAGAAGGGGCCCACAAAAGTCAAAGGTGTTTATTAATTTGTCACCAATCCCCACGCATTAGGTACCAAGTATTAGGAAATGGAGAGGGGTTTTATTTTGGCTCGGTTTAGAAAGTTTCCACCAGCGACTCACTGACTCCATTGCTTTGGCCCTATTGAGATAGTACATGATGGTTAGAGGATAGTGGAGAAGGCCTGTTCATCTCATTTTGGCATATAAAATTAAATAGAAGAGTCCTGCAGTTTCCTCTGAGGGAACATGCCCAAGGACCTAAGCCTTCCCACAAGCTTCCACCTCTAAATGTTTTCACCAGTTCATAATAGCAGCGAGCTTGTAAGCAAGCCTATAACGTGATCTTTTGGGGCCCATTCCAGATCCATACCATAGCAAGTAGGAAGAAGCATCTTATTTTCTGATATGTGTAGCTAAGGTTCTGATATGTGTACCTAAGGAAGGCCTTCACCAGACTAAAGGGTTAATTACAGCAGAGATGCTCCAACTATCTCATTAGAAGTACCAGTAATAATGTTAGAAAGCATCATGTGGTTGATAAAATTAATCATTTATATTAGCCTACACCACTCCAAAAATATGGAATTAGGTGTGTTTGCTATGCAAACACAGCGACAAAGTCAAGTCAATATTTCTCTCTAGATAGATAGATAGATAGAGAGATAGATAGATAGATAGATAGATAGATAGATAGATAGATAGATAGATAGATAGGTAGGTAGGTAGGTAGGTAGGTACGTAGGTAGGTAGGTAGGTAGGTAGGTAGGTAGGTAGGTAGGTAGGTAGATAGATAGATAGATAGATAGATAGATAGATAGATAGATAGATAGATAGATAGATATCTCACACACACACCTCAATTAGATTATAGAGAAGTTAGAAGCTCTTCTCTGATTATTTATTGTTCCCTTAGCTTAGTGGCTTTGCCTTTGAAACTAGAGAACAATAGATAAGCTTTTATTTTATCATAGTCATAAAAAAGTTACCAAGTACCTGTTGTTCATAGACACCATGCTGGATTCTGGTGATAAATAGTAGTGAACATGACATGGCTTTCACTTTCATAATGGTTATATTTGAGGGGTAGACAACTAAGAAATACTATATTCAGAAGTTTGATGGGTTCTGGGACTGCCCACTTGCCGCATACTTGAGGGGTAGAAAATCAAAAATTACTTCCTTGGGAAAAGAATTAAATATAAATTTGACAAGTCATAGAAAGGAAGGAAAGAGAATGAGATGTAAAGGGAACAGAATATATATAAGCAAGGAATATAGGAAGTGTGGGAGTGGCAAGCTCCTTACGGATGCTTATAAAACACAGCAAGGGGTCTGTTTTCTATATACTTTAAGCTCCAGGCAGGGAAGTATATAACATAAATTTTATACTTTATGTTCACCATGAATAGTGCTAATTATTTTGGATTTCTATGTTCACTTTTTATAGATGTATATTGATTGTACATGGATATAGATTTAATAAAGAAAATTACTTCCAAGTATATTATATACTTGCTCACACACATTAGAAGGATCTCACTTTGATCTATTAATACAGCTCCTCACCAAACACTTAGACATTTCTTGTGTACCAAAAGCCTAGCATGTATATATTATGTATACATATTCTATAGCTTGCTTTTTTATTTTTGGGAAAGTTCTGTAGATTAGATAAGTTGCATCCAAATGTACTTCATTACTCTGAGCAGTGATAGAGTATTCATATTATCTCTTTCTATTTCACTTTAATTCCTTTAGAAAGGCATTCAGAATATTTACATTCTTGTGATTACGCACAAGGCTATAATCAATATCCTTATGTACATCCAACTGAGTTCATGTTGGAATACAAAAATAGAATATATATGTATAGATATATAATATGTAAATATGTACATCCTTAGATATTGAATTGCTGGGTCAATGGATAATCAATGTTGACTCTCCTTTCTTTACAAATGGCCTTCAAAGAAATTATGCCATTGATACTTCCAACAACAGTGTATGGGATCACCTATTTTCTTTTTTGTTCACCCTCCCAACCCTCCTCCTGCTCCTTCCTCACCTCTCACGCCCTCCCCATCCACTCCTCAGAGAGGACAAGGCCTCCGATGGGAGTCAATACAGTCTGGAATATCAGGTTGAGGCAGGACTGATCCCCTCCCCAGTATTAAGACTGAGTGAGGTGTCCCTCTGTAGGGAATGGGCTCCAAAAAAGCCAGCTCATGCACTAGGGATACATCCTGGTCCCACTGCCAGAGGACCCACAAACTGCCCAAGGCCCCCCACTGTCATCCACATCCAGAGGCCTAGTTCAGTCCCATGCAGTTTCCCCAGCTCTCAGTCCAGAGTCAGTGAGCTCTCACTAACTCAGGTCAGCTGTCTCTGTGGGTTTCCTCATCATGGTCTTGACTCCTTTGCTCATATAACCCCTCCTCCCTCTCTTTGACTAGACTGGGAGTTTCACCCAGTGCTTAGCTGTGGATCTCTGCATCTGCTTCCATCAGTAAGTGGATGAAGAGATCACCTATTTTCTTATACCTTATACATTCTTTAATTTTTCTTTTAAAATTTTCATTTTTATATACATTATCATTTTTATATACAGTTTCAAAGTTTACATATGGTTGAGCATTTCCTGTTATGCTGATAAGACATCCTCCGTTGCTTTGAACTGCATTCCCTTTTTCCTCTATTGTGCTGGGTTCTATTGTGGATTGCTAAATGTGCTTCACATATGAAAGGTGCTTACTCTTAGCTGTACATAAAACAAACAGATTTTTCTCAGTGATGACCTTCTAGTTATGTTTCTGGTACTTTTCTTATCATGATTTTTAATTTTGGAGAAATCAAAATTAAATATCACTTTTCTTTGATCATATCTATATTTGGTGACTTACATTAAAATTTAATCTTAGGATTAAACTTTTTTTGGTTTTTTTTCAGTTTTTCTTTAAAATTTATCATACTAGCTTCCTTACATTTAAAACTATGTAGACGTGTGTGTGTGTGTGTGTGTGTGTGTGTGTGTGTGTGTGTGTGTGTGTCTGAACTTTATTGGAAAGAGTGACATGAAGGCTTAACCTTATCACTGGTGACTATCTTAATTATTCAAAAACTGTATGCAAATGAGTCATCTTTCTTAGGTTATAATGAGCTAATGTGACGTGTTTGAATTCACCCATTTAACATTCTGTAGGTTTTGACATTTTTATTGTTTTTTTTAAGTATAAAGAGATAGAATCTTATTGTATAAGCCAGGTTGGCCTTGGACTCGTGGAAATCCACCTGTCTCAGCCTCCTTCCCAAATGTTAGGAGTGCAGGAGCTACACTTCCAGCCAGTATTCTATATTTTATCTCGTGAGTGCACCTTTCTATTTGTGAAACTACATTATTCATTGCAATTTCAGAGCATGCTTCACAGTGAGAAGAGCCCTCCCTTCGTGGTAATCACCACAATTTAATTTTCCCAAATAACATTTAGAATAACCTTCCAAGCAATCCCATCTGCTAGCAATTTTATTGGACTCATATTATACATTATCATTTTTATATACAGTTTCAAAGTTTACATATGGTTGAGCATTTCTATATTATAAATTATAAATTAATATTATAAATTAATATTATAAATTAATATTATATATTAATTTGGGTAGACTTGATATCTTTACAGTATTGAGTCATCCTTGCTAAGGAAAGTGTATGTCTTTTCATTTATGTACATATTGTTTTATGTCCGTCAAAAGAATTTTTAAAGTTTTCTACATATAGTTCTTGTTTAGGTTTATTTGCAGATAGTTTATCTTTACTTGTTATGCCAAGTATTAGTTTACCCTCCATTATATTTCCTAATTGTCACATGCTTAAGAAAGTTGTTGGTTTCTATATATTTATTTTATACTTTGATACCTAACTGAATTTTCTTACTGTTGATATTACATCTTCAGTTATCACAAATTTACAGATAAATTATATCTATGCATAATACCACCTTCTACTGTTTCATCATGTCAAACCTTATATATAGCGTTTTCAGAACATTAAGTACTAGTATGGAAAGAGCACTTTCACTTGTTCCCAATTTTTATAGGAATCTCTCTACTGTTTTGCTGAGCTAGGGGTGTAGCTCAATGATAAAGCACTTGCCTAACATGCATGAAGCCCTGGGTGTAATGACAATGATAAATTTATAGAACTAACTACATTTTCCTGTTAGTTGATTTTTCAAGTCTAGAAAGGTTTGATAATTGCAATTAAACATATTTTAGAAGCAGGGAAGCTGTCTTATAACATTTATCTTTTGATTTATTAGTATTGTCAATTATATGAATAGATTTTCTAAGATTAGATGATATTTTAAATTCTAAGATGAGCAGGCATGTTTATGGTGTAGTATTTTTTTAACATCCTCCTTGACTCTCTTCACTAAATTCTTACATATGAATTCTTAGATGAGACTTGTTTCTCTATTTACTAGCCATTGGAATTGGGTCTCTTCTATCTTCTCTAGATTTCTGAGTCTTAAAAAGTATACATTATATTAGTATTGTATAGCCTTTGAAGTTTGGCATAACAACACATAAGCCTGTGATGTGTGCTTTTGATTAAGTATTTTGACTTTTTCTATAATAACTAATGAATACAGTCTCTTTTAGAGTCAGTCAGTGTTGGCAGTTGGTGGTTTCTAAGGAAATTTACCTAAGTTTTCCAAATTGTTATATCTAAAGATATTCTTGCTGTTTTCATTTATTCTGTATCCATACTTATTTACCCATTTGTAACATATTGCGCTGATACATTTTACAAATTGAATTCTGTAATTTATTTTTGATTTATGACTTGGGAGAAAATTTTATGTCTTTGTTAGCAATATAAAACAATTGGGAGTATTCAATGTGATTAGTAAATAGCTTATCATTTTTACTATTTCTTTTTTCTTTTTAAAATTTAATTTCTTTTATTTTGAGATTATATCATTTCCCTTCCTTTTCCTCCCTTTAAGTCTTTCCATATACCCCTTTATTCTTGTTTTTCATTATTAATTATATTATTTATTTTCTATTGTATTCATTTCTGCTATTTCAATATTTTCTGCTTTGGATCAATTTTTAGATTCTCTTTTTAAGAATTTGTCAATTGACTACTTAATTCATCTATTTTACTCTGTATTATCTTTTTTCCTTTTATTGAAAATAGATTATTTTCTCACATAATATATTCCGATTATACTCCTCCCTCTATTCCTCCCAGCTCCTCCTCATCTTCCCTTCCCTCTGGATCTGCTCCTTTTCTATCTCTCATTAGAAAAGAACAGGCCCCTAAGGGATAGTAATAGAATATAACAAAATAAAATACAATAAGATAAAACACAATCTGTTACATGGAAGTTGAACAAGACTGACAGAAGGAAAAGGCCCAGGAGAAGGCACAGAGTCAGAGGAAGGCACATATCCAGTAGTCCCGTGAAAACACTAAACCGGAAGCCATAGTCCATACACTGAGGACCTGGTGCAGACTGGTGCAGGCCTTCTGTATGCTGCTTCAGCCTCTGTGAGTTCACATGAGCTTTGCTCAGTTGATTCAGAGGCCTTGTCCTCCTGGTGTCCTTCATCCCCTCTGTCTCCTGTACTTTTCTGCCTCCTCTCCCAAGGGGTTCCTTGAGCTCTGAGAGGAGGGATTTGATAGAGACACCTCCCATTTAGAGGTGTTCCAAAGTCATATTTTAATGTAAGTGTTAAGAGCTATAAATTTTCCTTGAACTACCACTTCACAAAAGTATATCCTCTGGCTTCTGTTTTTTCTAGATATTCCAAGTTTCATATTTCTTCTTTATCTAAAGGGGAAAGTTTTTCCTGTTTGTTTTCTATATATTATACATTTTCATCTTTCATGTTTAGAATTAATTTCCAGTATTACTGGATTATTAGAGAATGTGGTCTGTACTGCATCTGGCTCAATATATAGGCAATTAAAAATATATTCACTAGGGGCTGGAAAAGAAGGTGTAGTATTTGTTAGAGTTTTCTTTTATTTTAACTTTAGTTGTAAATTGAAACAGTCTTAAATTTGTTTCTGATTTTCTCCAGTCTAATGCTCTCCCAACTGAGCTATTTCAGGGGCTGCTATTTCTTATTTTCTTTGTTTGCCTTTACATTACCTACAATTTGTTTATAATATTCGATTCTCTGTTTATTTCTTTGTACATAAAGATGCCAATGTAGCTTCCTTTGCTTTATGCCTAATATCCACTTATGAGTGAGTATATATCATGTTTGTCTCTCTTGGTCTGGGTTACCTTACTCAGGATAATTTTTTTTTTCACCAAAGGATGAACAGGCTACAGTCCACAATCCCAGAGAAGCTATGTAACAAGGAGGACCCTAAGAGGGACATACATGAATTGCCCTAGGAATAGAAAATAGATAAGATCCCCTGGGTAAACTGGGAGCTTGGAGTTGGGGTCAGGGAAATCGATGATGAGAACATGAGGAAATGAGATGGTCAAGTTGGGAGCGGGACAGAGAGGGAGAGAAAGGGAAGAGATATCTTGATAGAGGGAGACATTACGGGGTTAGGGAGAAACCTGGTGCTAGGGAAATTTCCCAGGAATCCACAAGGACTCAGCTAAGATTCTTGGTAATAGTGGAGAGAGTGCCTAAACTGTCCTTCCCCTGTAATCAAATTGATGACCACCCTTATTGGCATCATAGAACCTCATCCAGTAACTGATAGTAGATGCAGAGATCCACACTGAAACATTGGATTGAAATCCCAGTCCATCCAAAGAGAGGGAGGAGGGATTATATGAGCAAGGAGCTGGGGGGTCAATATCATAATGGAGAAACTCAATAGACAAGCTATTGGGAGCTCACTGATTCTGGACTGACAGCTGGGGAACCTGCATGGGCCTGAACTAGACCTCTGAATGTGGATGACAGTTGTGTGGCTTGGGCAGTTTGTGAGGCCTCTGGCAGTGGGATCAGGTTTTCCCTAGTGCATGAACTGACTTTTTGGAGACCATTCCCTATAGAGGGATGCCTTGCTCAACCTTGATACAAGGGGAGGGGCCTGGTTCTACCTCAACTTGATATGCCAGACTTTATTGACTCCCTATGGGAGGCCTTACTCTCACTGAGGAGTGGCTGGAGGTGAGAGGAGAAAGACAGGAGGAGGGAATTGTGGTTGGTATGCAAAATGAAAAAAAAATTTAAAAAATATTTTGTCTTCTGGGGAATAACACAATATGTCTGTAATGCTAATTCTTATGTAGCTGGCAAAGAAGGATTTTTTTAAGTTCAAAACCAGCCTGGATTATATAACAAGGTTCATTATCTCTCTCTCCCTCCCTCCCTCTCTCTCCCTCTACACACACACACACACATGCACACACATGCACACACACATATATGAGTGTGCTTGCACCTAAAGAGCAAGGGTAGAGAAAGATTTAGTGTAATTAGATCCTCTATTCTAGTTGGTACCATTCTGGTGTTCTTCTTTTGGGAGAGGAATGAATGCAAAGTATAATTAGGATAATTAAGAATAATAGATGAGGTCATCAAGAAGGGCTCCTCTATCTGACATATATTTGTCATCCACTCACTCCTTTTTGTTTTTATTTTATTCCTGCAGAGGATATACTAGGTTGGATAATTTGTGCATGAGGAGTCTACAGGTAGTCTAAAACATAAATGAGACAGGTAGTCTACAGGTAGGCTAAAACATAAGTGAAGATAAGGGGGTATGAATTTCTGATCCATGTGGGAACTGGTGATGAGGGGAATGTCATTTGTTTTAATTTTATCTAAGCTTGGTTAGCATTGTGTGTACTGTTATTTTTAAATATTTTCAGACATCATCATGACTGTTGAATGCATAGTTTCTCTGCTGATCTAATTGAACCCTTGGAATTTGCTGGCAGTAAGCCAGACTCGGCATGGTGTTGATTGCTGTCAGGCTACCTTAGGAAACCCAATCATAAGTTTAAAGAGCTCACCTCTTTAAAATCAGCTGAAGAGATGTCATTTCATTTTGATAAGCCTTACCATGTAGAAGTCCGATATTTTATACATATCCAAATAATCCTAGACTTTGTTTTTGGAGATTACCTTATGAGAAACCATATTTAAATTTTCAATTTTATTTTTTTTCTTTTAAGACTGCCTTTATTAGATCCCACAGTGTTTAGATGTCATATCTTTATTTTATATTTTAAAGTTTAATTAAATTATATGTATATTTGGTATATGTATGCATACATATGTATGTGTGTCTTTTTTTTACCTAGTCAGGGACATCCTATATAACAGAATATTAATAACAGATACACATATAGCATTGATCAAAACTTGTCTCAATAATTTACTGAATAATTTTTGTCTCCTTGTTTTATAATGTTTTATATAGATAATGTCTTTATGGACTATCTTACTTCTTGTATTTGAGACAGAATATCATAGCCCTGGCTATCCTGGAATTCATCGTGTAAGCCAGGCTGGCCTTGAACTCACAGATCTTACCTTCTTCTGCCTCCTGAATGCTGGGATTAAAGGTGTATGTTACAGTGCCTAGCTAGACTACATTATTTCTAAATTTACTGATTGGTTCTGTTAATCAACACCATAATTTTACCCACAGTTGTTTCATTAGATGCTTAACCTTTATTCATATATATAAATATAAATTTTAATTTAAATATATTTTGATCATATTCTTCTCCTTAACTTCTTCCAGATCCTTTCCTTCCCTACCCACCCAACTTTAAGTTCTTTCTCAAAAAAAAAAAACAAGCAAAAACTCAGTACAGCAAACCCCTCAAAACCAAGAAAACAGAATAAAACCAAACACCACCCCCCGACAAAATTGTAGACAAATGAAATCACACAACAAAACTGTTATGCTATAACCAAAAAATATATTTTAGTCAACTGCCTTTGGCCATGATGCTTGACCTAGAATGGTTGATATATCCTGTGTCATACTATGGAGAAAATGGATTTTTCTCTCTCTCCCAGTGAGTCTGTAACAACTGAGGTGTTAGCCTTTTTCCTAGTGGCTAGATTTACATTCATTCATTCATTTGAATATAAAAAATAAAGTAAAGTAAGACAAGCCAACAGAAGAAAAAGAGCCCAAGAGAAGGCGCAAGAGTCAGAGACCCACTCATTCTCACACTCAGAAATCTCATGAAAACATTAAAGTGGAAGGGGTGTGTATGCGTGCATTCGTGTGTGTGTGTGTGTGTGTGTGTGTGTGTGTGTGTGTGTGTGTGTGTGTGTGTGTGTACAGACCTGGTACAGACCCATCCAGGCCCTGTGCTTGCTTCTTCAGTCTCTGTGAGTTCATATGAGTTCATTTGTACTTGTATTATTAATTATTCTTTACCCCATCCTCATTTTTTTGATAACAGAATCGTCTGTCTACTTTGAAAGTTAGTTTTCAGAAAAGTATAATTTTATGGTTCTTTTTGAAATTGAAATTTCAGACTGTAATGTATCAAAAGGAAATACTTTTAAACAACCATACTTGTGAATAGCTTATTTAGTACTTTTATTACACACCTAAAAACAGAGAAGTTATATGTAGTTCATTTTTAATCCATCTTGCATCAAATAGACAGTAGGAAAATGAAAGTGAGGGGTAAGACAGAAGAAAAATTCATGAACTTTTGATAGCAAAGTATTAAATTGTGCTGATTCTGAATAGTAAGTGGGAATGTGGATGTTTATTATGAAATATCACTGTATATTTCTAAACACTAGAAAGTTATAGTAAAAGGAGAAATAAAGTAAAGCAAGAAAACTAGGATTATAAGCCTTAAACTAATTTTTTTTCACTTAAATTTTGTGTTCATTTTATTTATAAACCACATGACTCTCTCTTATCTCTCCTCCCATTTCTTCCTAGACTCTTCCTCCAATCCTCTCCTCCAAGAGGGTAAGGCCTCCCATGGGGAGTCAGCAAAGCCTGGTACATTCATTTGAGGCAGGACCCCTACCCCGCATCAAGGCTGAGCAAAGGGTCCCTCCATAGTTAATGGGCTCTAAAAAGACAGCTGATGCACCAGGGATAGATCCTGATCCCAGTGCCAGGGGCCCTCCAACAGACCAGCTCCAGAGAAGCTAGCTAACAAGGAGGACCGAAGGGATGCATGGATCGCTCTGGGAAGGGACAATAAATGAATTCTCCTGAGTGAACTGGGAGTGAGGGGGCAATAGAAGGGATAGGATGGGAATGAGAGCATGAGAGAATCAATTGTCAAGTTGGGGGAGGGAGGGAGAAGAGCAAGGAAAGAGAGATCTTGATAGAGGGAGCCATTATGGAGTTAGGGAGAAACCTGGTGCTAGGGAAATTGCCAGAAATGTACAGGGTGACCCCAGCTAAGACTCCAAGCAGTAGTGTGGAGAGTGCCTGAGTTGGTCGAGCCCTGTAATCAGATTGATGCCTACCCTAATTGTCATCATAGAACCTTCATTCTTTAATTGATGGAAGCAGGTGCAAAGATCCATAGCCAAGCACTAGGCTGAGCTCCAGGAGTCCAGTTGAAGAGAGGGAGAAGGGATTATATAAGCGAAGGGGTTAACATCATGATGGGGAAACCTACAGATACAAATGAACCAAGCTAATGGGAGCCCTAGACTATTGCATATCCAGCCTGAGTGCAATAAACAGACTGAGGTGCCATGTTTACATTTAGACTTTGTCTAAACAGTTCAAGTTCGCATCTTAGCTCTACCACATAACCTTTATAACCCTGGAAAAGTTACTTACTGGCTATGTCTCAGTTTCTCAAAGTGTAAAATCCAAACTGTAAGAACTACCTCTTAGGTTTATTGTAAAGAGCAAATAGATTTGAACATGAAAAGCATTGAAAGTATGCATACTAGTGCTGTGGTTCTCAACCTCTGGATTGTGACCCCTTTGGGGGTCCCTGTATCAGATATTCTGTATATCGGCTATTTACATTATGATTCATAACAGTGGCAGAATTGCAATTATGAAATAGCAATGAAAACCTTTATGCTTATGATCACCACAAGACATATTAAAGGGTCACAGCATTGGGAAGTTTGAGAACCACTGCTCTACTGTTCACTACTGAGTTATGCATAAAAAAGGGTTTGTTGTCTTTATTCTTAGATTCTTATCACCATGGCCATTACATTTTCTACATATATTAGAATTTTGTAGCCATTTTAACTTTTCAGAAATTATGTCATCCAAAGTCTGGGACCATCCAGCACATGCTTGTCTTGGTCAATGCTTATCTGCTGTTTTGCAGGGAAATGGCTCATTCTCAGGCCAGCTTTTCGTGGTCTACTCCCTTCCATCCTTGCCTTGAGAACCCAGCACTGGATTTGTCAAACTACCGAGCAGTTTCTTCTCTTGACCTCCTTGGAGACCTCAAAGTTGCCTTGAACAAAGCAGAGGAATCTTCAGTTTATGAAGATGGGAGTTCCGTTGCCTCCATGCCCCACCCGCTGCGGAACCGAGCCTTCTCAGAGAGTCACATCAGCTTAGAGCCTCAAAACACCCGGGCCTGGGGAAAGCCTCAGAGGGAACCATTGACTAAAGGCAATGAGACTCAGTCAGATCTCTTTGGGGCCCGAAAGAAGCCTTTTCCTCCCCCTCGCCCTCCTCCTCCCAACTGGGAAAAATATAGGCTCTTCCGTGCAGCCCAACAGCAGCAGCAGCAACAGCAGCTGAAGCAGCAGCAGCTGAAGCAGCAGCAGCAGCAACAGAGGTGTGATGAGGAAGAAGAGGGAGTTGAGGAGAAGAAGCAAGAGCAGATGGAAGAGGGGGAAAAAGAGGAGGACCTACCACCCCAGTATTTTCGTTCAGAAACCACTGGTTCCCGTGCCTCTCATCCAGATGAGGGCCTAGAGCAGCCACAGCTCCTGAAGATGGGCCACCCAGAGGCTTCAAGGCAGGGTCCACTGAATCTTCCGGAGCAAGAGGCTTTTGCTCTGCATCCTGGTGATTTTGGATCTCCAGGAAGGGGCCACACTGGAGCCCAGCCTGAGAAAGCTCAACCTTCTTGCTATTATGGCACTCATGGACTATGGAGGAAAACAGAGCCGGAAACTACTGTGACCCCAAAGTAAGTATTTGCAAAAGACATTGGATCCCAGAAAAGGCAGCCAGGAGCATGAATTAGATTTTACCTCTGCTACTTTACAGCTGTCTAACATTGATCCTTAGTCTTTTTACCTGAAAAACGGGTGCTCTCCCTGATTCTAATAATTAAGATATTGCAGGTAAGGAAAATAAATAGATGCTTAATACATAGTAGGTGCTCAGGAAAGGTTTTATCCCTATCATCAAGAAAATATGCTATTGCTTCTCAGTATATCTTTAAAGTATACTTCAATATCTGGCCCCTGATCATAAACGGCTCTTTGCCTGTCCTAGGGTTGTTTTTGAAACCTGGCTCCTATCTGCTATAGCAAAGTAGCCTGGGTCTCTGAATTCTTCCCCATTCCCAGAAGGAAGCTGTTCCTGGAGCTAGGCACTTATGCCCTGATAATTCCTTACAACAGCTAAGGGCATTCTTTGTCTCTTCCACTTTGTCCCCCATCTTATTTTCCTACTTCTTCACATTTGCTCTGGCTGACAATAGTTGACAGGGTGAGCTGGCTGGTCCAAGCGATCAAAACAGGATTGTGGACTGCAATTGACTTGGATGTGAGTGCTCGTTTGTGCATCCCAGTGTGTGTCTGTCCTCCTTACTCCCAGGCAGAGACTCCATGACCTCCATTGCTCAGTGCTTGGGCTCTTAGCTCTGCCTTCCCTCTTTCAGAGCTCCACTGGGGATGGGCAGACAGGTGTCCCCTAATTGCTTTCTTTAAATCTTTTTTATAGCAGGATCTTCCCTGGGAGGAGCTGCTATTAGAAGTACCTTGTTTATGTGACTTTTATGGACAGGCTAATCTTGTTACTTGGTTATCTGGAGCTGATTGAGCAGTTCTCTGAGGTGCCATAAGGAAAGCATTTATAAATCCCAGCTCTTGGGCTTTGTGAGAAGCCCTTAGGAGACCACATGTGGCTGCTTTTCAAGCTGCCTTATTGCAACTGCAAAATATGTTGCAGAAACTAGCAGTGTTGTGCTTGTTATGTATTACAGCTGGGAGATTGAAAGGTTACCTGGCAGATAGTAGGCACTGAACTAATATTTCAAAAGGCTAAATGGATAATCAAATAAGTTTTCAATTAAGCACTTTCTATGTGCCAGACACTGCCTGGAATTTAATGTACATTATTTAAGTTATCCTTTCCAACATCCCTGTTGGCCATTATTATCCCCATTTGACAAATGAGTTAGCGAAAGTTGAGCAAAATAAGGGGCTAATTAATTCAGTGTTGTGCAGCAAAGACTCAAATCCAGATCTATCTGCCTCTGAGTACAGGCCACTGCAGCATCCTTGTCCTCATTGTCCACGTCCTCGTCATCGTCCTTCCCCTCCCCCTCCCCATCCTCTTCCTTCTCCTTTTCTCATTCTGCAGCCTCTCTCAGAAAGATCTTGTTCTTCCAGTTGGCTGGGACTTTACAACATTTTCTTGTCTCTTATAGGGGCTATGTGTCAGAGTCGCAGATCTAGGCTATGGGATTTCCTCCTTTATAAACCTTCATTGTCCTAACACCTGGGCCACTGAGAAAGAAATCACTATTACTAAACACCATATAACCTGCTGCAGTGATTTGTTTGTAACACATTATAGGATAGAGGGGAATACATTCATTTGTACACAGCCTTGGCTTCTAGCTGTAAAAAGAAATAATAATCAGATGCTAAAGATGTAAGGAAGTGCATCATTTTCATCAGAGCTGATGTCCTTTCACCTGTTTGCTATGTACTGAGCATGATTTTAAGTATTTTCGTGGATAGGTCAGTCCTAACAGGTGATGTGCTTGTTAGCGGGGTTTACAATGGTGCAAAAGCAACATGCATTCAGTAGAAATGATATTTTAAGGTGAGGGAGTGTGGACTTCCTCCTAAGTTAGCATGAGTCTGTATAATAGCCTTCAGCAGTGCTGAGGAGCAGCAGAGGCCGTTGGGCCTCCAACAACGAAAAAAACCACTGACATTCTACAAAGTATCTGCTATTAAATTGTGGACTTTGGAGGTTAGGTGTTGTGTAAACATTTTTAATTTAGGGAGAGTTTATTAGGGCATTGATTCTACCCTAACAAACCTAAGAGAGTTATAATTGCTCCCTTCCACCTTTCAGATGAGAAAGGGGAAGCTAAGGGAAGAAATGTACCTTTCTCTCAAGATCACTGGTAACCAGAATTCAGACAGTCTAACTCATTTCCCAGTGTCATTTCATTATTTTGGGTCCTGACATAGATTCTTTTCAGAGCCTAGGAAAGCACAGGCTGGAGTGTGGAGGCCAGTAGACGTGTAAGGTTTTCAATGTGAAATGCAAATAAAAACATCCAAATACTGATAAGCTACAGTATCTTCACCACACATTTACTTTTTAGTTACAAATTCTATAACACATATGGAAGGAAGTCATAGAAATTATCAAATGCTGCTCCGGGCTACTCCGGGCTAATAACCAATGCCAGTGTCAATCTAGTTTGCTTTGCACATGCTAACTGTGTTCTCTCAGTGCTCAGTGGAAACTTCTGAGCTTACATTTACTCTTTCAAATTCAGATTAGGTTCCTATAGATTTCCTATAATTCCTTCTTTGTTCATGAGGATAGTAAGGAAAAGAACCCTAGAGCACAGGGCTTAATATGAGCTACTGTAATGTAGTAGAGGGCCCTGTCTACTGACTTTCCATGTAGCACATGAGTTTTGATTTATAACGTTTCTGACTTAGAAGAACCTCAATGTGTGCCACAAATTATTATAAATAAGAGTTCTTGAAGTTCATTTCTTTGCATTCGCTCTATAAGATTCTCTCTTCTCTGACATCAAAGACATAGTCCAGCTCAAAAGTTCCTTACAAATAGGGGTTTGTAGAGTATCAAGTTGTTAATTTGTCACTGTCACGTAATATAAAGGATAGAAGCACAGGTGAGGAATCAGGTTTCCAAAGTAGAAATCATTGTTGTGCAGCTGACCAGCTGGTTCTTCATGTTTCCTGTCTGGAAAGGGATCATGGTGAGCATCCAGTTGTAAGTGTCCATATACGCACATGTGTGTGCTGTGCACATGCGTGTTAACTGTTTGGGACAGTTTCTGGGGTATAGCAAGCACTGAGGATGTATTAGTATTATAGTTCTAAGCTTGAAACCCTCTGTGTAAAATCAGTATCTCCAGCATAAGGATTATAGACATGCCCAGGTTGATTTTGTGTGACGAATTAAGAGACAGCATAGCATGAATCAGTAAATAGCTGTGGAGCCTTTTTAGCTATTATATTTGACCTTTATCTCAGAGCTACAAATAGCGGCAAAAAAATGACTAATGAGTTTTCCTATTTTACCTTCCAGCTAGAGGTTAGAAAGGGCTAGTGATGCAGACAGGAGGATGGTGGGAATAGCTGCTAGGCAAAGGAGGGGGAGGGAAGGAGGAAGGAGAGAGAGAGAGAGAGAGAGCGCGCATTCATATGCGCATGCACACATGTATATTGAAGGTGAACTTTGCCCTTGCATAAACCCTGGACAAAATGGTTAGCTTCTCCATGATGGAATCCTGACATTATAGCCTCACTTTTCCCACTAGACAAGAAAGCTTGTTGTTGAAAGATTCTAAATGCAAACCAGGGTGGAACCAAAAGAACTTCTTCCCTGGTGAGTAATTCTCTTTCACTGGCTGGGGCTCTGAGCTTTGTCTTCTGGGTGTCACTGGTTTTATCCTCCCCATTGGAGGGATATTGTCTGTTCTCAAGCCGAAGGGCTACCCTTCAAGAGGCAGTGTGAGAAGAGCTCATGAGAGATGTGATGAGTTATGATGAATTCTTGGCAGGAATGGTAATCCCAGCTTTCAAAATGGTGACCATGGCTAAGATCACAGGTAACCTATTTGCTATGGGACATCTACAGCGGAGTGGCCGTTTCAAGCAGGATAAAAGAAAGGGGTATGAGGAAAGCCATGGGGTACCTTTGTAAGCAAACATGTCAAGTAGAGCTGGGCTGAATAGGGTCTGTGCTTAGGTAGAGGAGAGTTCACCAGGCTTAAAGGAATACACTTCTCTACTGCCAAGTCCCTCCCTGATGGTCATGAACTAAGGAGAATCATCTATCATCAGAAGCCCACAACTTTGAGGTCTTGTAAGTTTTCTATGTTTTAATAGGGTGTTAATGACTGAGCCAAGTGATAAACATCCCATGAGCTACTAAGAGCAGGAACATAGAAGACATGGAAATAGACTTCTACAGTCTTAGAGTTTGCCTTTGTTTGGCTTCTAGATAGCCTCCATGTGACCTGTTCATGTTTGGATGGTACCTTCTGGTCCATTTTGCAATAGCTATGGAAAGTGGTGTTCTATGTTATAGGTAGAAAAAAAGACAGGAGAAACATCAAAAGCCCTCACATGTCACCTTTTGTTTCCACAGACAAGAGTTTCAGCACTTCTCACCTCCTCCGGGGGCTCCAGGAATCCCTACCTCTTACTCAGCATATTATAATATCTCTGTGGCCAAGGCAGAACTGCTGAATAAATTAAAAGAGCAGCCTGAGATGGCGGAGGCAGGCCTGGGAGAGGAGGGAGTTGACTATGAACTGGCTCAAAAAAAGGTAAGGTTTTGGCATTATCCCAAAGCTTTTCAGCATTTAGCTAAGTGCCTGACGGACAACTAGCTCTTCCACAACCCTTAGTGTGTCTTTCATTCCCGTGTTTCAGTATGGAAATCAAACAGCCTCTCTTCTGTCTAGTCTCTAGTCAACAGCAGTCACACTAACTATTATCTTTCTAATCCTTAGAGCCAACCTTCTACTGTAGGGGTGTGTGTGAGAAGTGTGCGTATGCCTGTCACTGGGGATTGACCCCAGAACCTTTTGTGTGCTAAGCTGGTGCTTTGCTGCTGATCTAAATGGTCCACCTGAAAGAGTCTCAGTCAAAACTTTTGAAGTATCTGGGATCACAACTAGGGCCTCACATGCGTTAGAAAAGCACTTTTCTCTGAGCTACATCCCCAACCAACCTCCCTTCTCGCTCCCTCATCACTGCCACACTTTCTTTCTTTTGTAGTGCTAGGGCTGAACCTAGAGCCTTGCACTTGCCAGACCAGTATTTTATCACTGACTTAAAGCCCTAGCCCTGCAAGGTAAGTGTTACTATTGCACCCACCTTTTTTTTAACCAGTTAAAGGAACCTATTTTTTATAAGGTTACATGCTAAGTAACCGGTCTTGGGCTCAAAGGCAGGACTGGATTTCTGCTTTCCCATACTGTCCTTTTGAATTAAGCAATCTAAATCACAGCCTAAGGCACATCAGAGCTCTGGCCAGTGGCAGTACCATTAATTTGTATTCTCTGTAAGTTTCTGGGAGAGAGAACAGACTGACTAAGGAGAAATTATAGGCTGGCAGACTATTATTTATTTGCCATGATGGTCAATTATCTCTTGGAAATACAAAATAGGTAAATGGGGATGTTGTTATTGTTCCAAGCCTCCCTTTCTTCCTCTAAGTACCAGTAGCCTAGTTTTTTAATCAAGTTCCTGGAATCATTCCCCCTCCCCTTGCACTTACCTATTTTATTTCATAAGCAAATAGAGTTGTCATAGCAACCTCAAAAGACCCATTTACCATTTTGTGGACATGTGAACTCAATGTAAATTGCTCTTCTGCCCACATTTCTCTTTCAGGACTTGACCTGTAGGAAAACGTAAGGCCATTTTCAAAAGCCCTCCTTCCAATTTCCCACATGAAGCAAAATGTCAGGGAAATAATTGGACCATGGACGTGTCAAATTGTATTGATCTAGATGTTCTTCCTTGGAGTCTATGTTTCATGAACATGGCAGAGCTGCTCCTTGCTTATTCAAGGCCTGGCCTTTCCAGGGACAAACATAATGAAAGGCTAGCTAAGGGAAGAGAGATGACTGGAAATGGCAAAAAAAAAACAAAAACAAACCGAATAACAGAGAGTGATTTGCAATGACTGCAGATGGGGCCGGGCCGTGTTCGTGTGTAAGGAAGAAAGGGGAGGAAGGTCATCAATTTGCAGTGTTCCAGAAAAACAGCTCAGCTCCGGCTGAGCCTGTAATGACTCACCAGCTTCGCACAGTGCATGCAGTGTACCTTCCCTAGGCTAAAGGTGCAGGTTATAGAGCCCAGGTACTGAAAAGTGAACTGCTCCCGTATTTTCATTCTTTCCTAAGTCCCAGAGGTTGGCATCCTGGGTGAGTAAGTGAAAATCCAAATGGATCGTTCTTTGACACTTACATCGACTTCTGTATGAGAGAGTGGAAAGTGACAAAGTCATTGACAATATTTTGAAACCTAGTGATGTTTTCTCATTGATATCGGTGGGCTCCCAGTGATATTCCCCAAACTTCCAAGCACAACCGTGATGATTCCCTGACTTCTGACAACAGGCTCTGGAACCTCTTAATCTTAATCACCTTCAACATTTACAAAGGAACTATTAAAAAGGAATACCCCAAACCTATGCATCCCAAAAGCCTAAACTAGAAGAATAATAAATCACACATGGAATGGAGATTGCTTTCTGTGTACAGGAGACTATCCTATGCATGTATTAATTAATTTAATTCTCATAACTACTCTGTGATATGGTTGCTGTTGTTATGCTACTTTTTTCCTGTAGAGGAGTTGAAGTACACAGGGGTTGAATAGTGTGTTATGGGTCAGACCACTACTTTGTGGCATGTTGGACATTCAAACAGTCTGTTGTTAGAGTCCATGATCTTAACCCCAATGCAATACTGACTACATACGCTGTAGGCAACCCAAGCTTCATGCCATTCAGAACCTTTTAGCTAAACAAGGTGCTCACGCTCTCTCTTGCTCACTTAACCTGCTTGCTCTAACTCTCTCTTGCTTCCTAGCTCACTCTCACTTATTCTAGTATATATGTGTACCAGAATGTGTATGTGTGCAATCATGTATGTGTGCATGTGTGTGTGAAGGCTGGAGGTCAACACTGGGTTTCTTCTTAAATTGCTTCTTATTCTTTTTAAGAAAGTTGTTCTCACTAAACTTAGAGCCTAGTGATTGGCTAGATTGGCTCATCAATGAACTTTGGGGATCCTTCTTTCTCCTTCATCCCACACTGCTGGAGTTACAGACACAGTCTGCTCTGCCTGGCTTCTTACGATCCTCATATTTGCATTGCAAGCACTTGAACCACTGACACATCTCTCCAGCCTCTAGCCATGTATTTCTGAATTTCTTCTAATAATATTAATAATAATGTGTGTGATAATGATAGCACAAATAGCATTGGGTATTTACTGTCTCAGACTTAGCAGTAAATAGGTTTGCTTCTGCGATCATATTTGCTATAAATTGTCACAGGCACCCTGGACAAAGGTAGAATGCCTCAGTTTATAGATGAAGAAGTAAACTTGTAAACTTCCTCGTATCCGAAGTTTCAGAGCTTGTAGAAGACATTATTGCTATCCAGTGATTTATAGGACTCCAGAATTCTACTCTACTCCATTGCCTCTCTTTGAGTGCAATCACACAACTGAGTATTGCTATAAATTGGAGAATTAAACTATTGTGCTTAATCTTGTCAAGTTGATTAGATCGATAGGTACCTAGAGACTGCCTAGCATGTTTCTGAGAGTTTGGTGAGGTGCTTCCACAGCAGATTATCTAAGGGTGAAGACATGCACAGAATGTTGATGGCATCATCCTAGAGACTGGGGGCCCAGATGTCATAAAGGGGTGAGGACAGGAAAACCTATAGTGTAGGCTCTTACTCTCTGTGTTTCTGGCTGCCACAGTAAATTGAAACTTCTGAGACTGTAACCTAAAGTACATCGTTCTTCTCATATTCTCTTAAGTTATTTTGCATGGACATTTCATTACACCAAAACCAACAAAACCTAGCACATAGCACTTCCCTTGAAAAACTTATAATAAACAATGAGGGATTAAACTCATATACATGAGACAGAATTATAACAAATTAAAATTACACTGTCTTAGTCACTGTTCTGTTGCTGTGAAGAGACACCAGGATCACAGCAACTCTTATAAAGAAAAGTATTTAATTGGAGATGGCTTACAGTTTGAGAAGTTTTATCCATTATCCTTATAGTGGAGAGCATGGCTGCACACAGGCGGACATGGCAGCTGACAGTTCTATATCTGGATCCATAGACAGCAGAAAAACAGACACACTGAACCTGGCTTGAGCTTTTGAAACTTCAAAGCCCACCCCTAGGGACACACTTCTTCCAACAAGGCCAGACCTACTCCATCAAGGCCACACTTTCTAATCTCTCTCAAGTAATGCCCCTCCCTAATGACCAAACATTCAACCATATGGGCCTGTGAAGGCTATTTCTATTCAAACCATCACACACTGTAAAGTTCTGATTTGAAAAATTTTGTTGTAATTTGTTTGTGGTTTGCTGTTTGCTAGTTTGCAGTACAAGGCATAGAATTCAGTACCTTATGTATGCTATACTCTACTATTAACTTATACTCCTAGGGTCAAATACTTCAAAGCTCCAAAAAGAAAGAGACCACTGAGAGAAGACTCCTAGAAGAGGTTTTTCTATAGAAAGGGTGGGGGCAAAGCTGGACCTTAGAGAAAGAACAGGAATAGCCCCAGTGTAGAGAAACTGAGCAAGTGAAACCTGCAGAATCAAGTTAGGAAGTCAAGAATGACGGCTGTAAATACAGTGGAGTGGAGAGCTAAACCTGAATGGTTCTGAAGAGTGGAGATAATGGGTCATAATGAGCAATATTAATAACAGTGGCCTACCGTTTATTGAACACTTTCTGTGCTGAGTCTTCTTAATTATTATTGAATTATGACCACTCAGTATAATGGACACTACACTTACCTACAATCCTTCTACAAAAAGAGAAAATTGAAGCTCAATTAAGTCAAATTATTCAAGGTCCTGCAAATAGAAATTGGCCGAGCTAGAAGCCAAACAGTCATTGTAACTACAGAATTTTCATTCTCATCCAAAGGCCTCAAAAATGACCCAAGGGGACAAGGACCTAGCACACTGTCATGAGCACCAAAGGAAAGCATAAAGTGACTAGCAAGTTTCTGATGACAATTCTTTGCAGTCTAGGGCCTCCGAAGCTCTCTCGTTCCCATTTATTATAGTCTCAGTTGCATTTGGCAAATGTAGCTTGAGCCCTGGGTGCCAATTTCCATGGTGACATGAAAATTCCTGTCAGACAAAGAAGATGCCCACTCAGAAGACTGGAATTGTTTATCACTTGCTCAGGTTTCAACTCTAGCTCTTCGCTGTCCTTCCTGTCTTTCCTACCTCTATCCCTCCTGCCCTCCCCACTTCCATTTTCAGTCTGGTCCTTTAGACAAGATCTCAGAATACAGGCCAGGTTGAAATCCTCTTGCCTTCACCTTCCAAGTGCCAGGATAAAAGCATGTACTCTGTTAAGCCCAAATCAGTATTTGTTGAAGTCTATGTTCATCCTTTGTCTTCGGGTTAACTCTTGCAGATTCAGCTCATTGAAAGCATTGGTCGGAAACTTTCTGTCCTGAGGGAGGCCCAGAGAGGGCTGCTGGATGACATCAATGCCAATTCTGCCCTTGGAGAGGAGGTAGAAGCCAACCTAAAAGCTGTCTGCAAATCCAATGAGCTTGAAAAGTATCATTTGTTTATTGGGGACCTGGACAAAGTGGTCAACCTCTTGCTGTCACTCTCTGGACGACTGGCCCGAGTAGAGAATGCTCTCAACAGCATCGATTCAGAGAACAACCAGGAGAAGGTAAAGATGTTGTCCCTGAGGGTATAGATGAGAGAAATGCCTCTTTAGCTTTTAAACAAGACAGAAAACAGCATTAAGAGTGTGAGCACTGGCTTTTTAGTGCCCTCAAATTTTGGTTCTGCATGTTAGCTGTATGATTATATACACTGCGTACTTAGCCTTGTTTTGTCTTAGTTGCTTTACTCACAAAATGAAATAAGCATGTAATCTGTTTTACGGGTTTTCTAGGATGGTTGAAATAATCCAAGTTACTTGTGTAAAATAGTGTCTGAAACAGTCAATAGGGAGTCAGTGCTAGCTAAGGGTGACAGTAGTGATAGGGCCGGAGTGATAACAGAAGCAGGAACAGGAGCAACACCAGCAGCAGATTTGCCTCTGATCCCCTCAGAATTGCAGACCCTCAGTTTTACCGGTTATTTCATTCTGTGATCATATTTGAATTAAACTCCGTTATCTTCCCTTATAGAAGTAGCTTTGATCTACAGGAAGAGGTTCATCCGTATGCACACACACACACACACACACAACTGCATGACTACTCACACCGAGACACCATACAGAGAGCATCACCACAATGATGTTTGTTCAGCAAATGGAAGGGACTTAGATCAGCTTTGTGAGAGGCTTCTGCAGTGCCAAACCAAGTGGTGCTTTGTGGTTTAAAGACAGCGTTGGAGATGGACAGATGGCATTGCACACCCTGTATCCAAAAGTGCTGTCGTGTTTGTCTTTCTCCAGCTCTAGGCAAGGGAGGTTTGTGTGTGAACGTGTACTTCAGAGCAAAAAGTCTAGGGCTGGTTAATTAGCAGAGTGTACAGCTGCTATGTTGTTACTTCCTTGGTGAAAATCTGCTGTGCAGATGCCTGGAGATTGAGATATCGTTTAACTGGTTCTCTGCTTCCCCAGTTGGTGCTGATAGAGAAGAAGCAGCAGCTAACAAGCCAGTTGGCAGATGCCAAGGAGCTGAAGGAACACGTGGACCGCAGGGAGAAGCTTGTGTTCGGCCTGGTGTCCCGGTACCTGCCTCAGGATCAGCTCCAAGATTACCAGCACTTTGTGAAGATGAAGTCTGCTCTCATCATCGAACAGAGAGAGCTGGAGGAGAAGATTAAACTTGGGGAAGAGCAGCTTAGGTGCCTCAAAGAGAGCTTGCACTTGGGGCCCAACAATTTCTGATTCAACCAGGGCCACTGCACATGCACTCCTATCCATGCACAGTGGAAAGTGCTTTCAATATTTGGTAGCAGTTTGCTAGCCAAGTTTATAGAAGTTACTTAGCAGATGATTCCAGCCATCTACCTTGGCCAGCCATCAAAGAGATCCTGGGAAGACCCCAAGCTTTTACCTTGCAGAGCTGCAAGGTGTGCTCTACTACCATGTTCTCTTTCCCAGTGAGTGGGAACCACTTGCTGCCCATAGAACCAATAAAGTGCCTTCATCTCTGTACTAGGACACCAAAGACATCACAAACTCAATGCTCTCCCTTGGCACACTACTCTCTTAATGTTCAGAGCGAAGAAACTGCCTATGCAATTTGTCTCTTCCCTATGGCTACTGACCTAGATTAGGCATTGTCCATGCAGCTCTGCTTGACTTGAATGCAGTCACCTAACACAAGATACAGGCCCTTGCCCAAATTTCGCAGCAGGAGGTCCAGAGAGATTGCATATAAGGAGAACAAATGTTGGGTGTACCCACATAATAACCCTCTCCTCCAGTAACATCCCAGGCCTAAACAGATTGGTTCCACATCTACCATCCCTCAACAGCTAGTTGGCAGTGTTGTGACTGTGCCTTTCTGTCTTAACACAACTCCCTAGGAGTCGTGTCAGGGCTTTACTTTCTGAGCCTCTAATATTTCTATTGTAGCTGACTTCTGGATATAGCTTCATTATTAGGAGAGAAAGTTCTTATTATATTCTAAATGGTCCTTGATTTTATTTATTTTTATATTTTCCTTTTCTTTTTGAAAAATGAGCAAGAAGAAGGAAGTTAGAGAGCAGAAAGTTAGGAGGAAGGAAAACATTTTCTGTAGCTAAGACTGAGTCCGCCCTAGCTAAGTAAGCAAGTACCTAAACATTGAATTCTTCCTCACATAGCTTCAAGTATCTAAGGAAATTCCCCCTTTGAATGCATAGCCCCCCCCCCACACACACACCATAGCTTGGCTATGTGCTTCCTTGAGGTCTAGATGACCATAACATTACTGAGTACAGTTTAATGTTTTCTAACTGGTTTTAAAACCAGAGTACTCTCCTAAAACTGAAACCTTTAGGATGAATGAATGAATGAATAAAGATGTTTGTGGAAGGCAGTTTTCTAACAACTGCTTTCTCAGTGGCTGGCCTCAGGAAGCAAAGCTATGAGAGTGTTTTCCGTCAGGGCCAGGCTCTACATGATCCATCCCAGGATCTAGACATACAGTATGTCTTCTTATCTTCTGGGCCTGTGTACTAAAGCATCCCCTCTGGTGGATGTTTGAAATCTTGGGTAGTTACAAAGACAGTTGTTAATCTCATCACCGAGAGGACTAATGAGTGACTAAAAAGAGGTAGTCTATATATATAGCATGGATACACTGGATAGATAGATCCATGTGAAATGGAGCAAAATTTTATCACACTACTCAGAATGGCACATAATTTAAAACTTATCAGTTATTTAACTCTATAATGTTTTCAAACCATGGTTGATCATGAGAACTGAAATCATACAAAGAACTAAAGCTGTTGCTTTTGCCAAGACCTGAAGTTAGTAGCCAGCTTCTGTCCTGGAAGGGCCTTCAGGAGGGCAGTAGCGAGCGGGGCATTCCCACCAAACTGCCCTTGTATCTAGCTCAGTCTTATGATTCTCACTAACTGAGTACAGTCCTTGGTGTTCTCCCCAGCAATCCAGCAGAAGCCCCAAACAACCAAGCCCTGGCATTAGCACACATTCCTGCTAAGTTCCTCAGGGTCCTTGGAGCTTCATTGTAGCTGCAGTGTTACCTCATTCAACCAAAGAATTTGCCAAGAAACTTTACTGCTGCTCCAAATACTGGTCGCTATCTTCCATTTTCTTCACACTGTGTCTCACAGCTTTGGGAGAAGCTTGGCCAGCAGAGTCTTCTAAAGGGATGGCAACATTTTCTTTGGGTCTCTGGGTAATGATTTTTATCCTCCTGCTGCCTCTACAATGACCACTGTTACTATATCAGTACTCAAGTGGGAGGTTGCAAATTATTATAAACATAACGCCCAAATCTATACTGAGCAGCGAAGCTCTGTAGCTGCCATTCTATGATGTGCAGTGCTGTCCTGAGCACTTCTGTGCAGTGCTCTGTTCCATGTTATTCCCTTCAGGATGGCTGAGAGTTTACCCAAAGGAAAAATTGGGAGAGGTGAGGCAATGCTTTGAATAAAGGCCACACTTGCCTTATCTTCTTTTAAGAATGGGTCCTAGGACAATCAATAAAGATGTTCTCAAATGTCTTATACTAGGATGATGAGAGTTATGTGTTTTATCATTCGAAGATGTGTGTGGCTATAGTAGAGCAAGGAGCAGTCACTGTGCTGGATATCATTGCCATAGGCTAGGTATTTGTAGCCTCTGTTATGTTTATTGTATCTGAAGTGTATGATACCAAAAAATACTATTAACTGTGATTTGTGTTTGTTTGTTGTTTTAGCAGTGTTGGAGGTGGAACCCAAGGCCTTACGTGTACTGGGCAAGTGCTATATCACTGGGCGACAGCCACAGCCTTAATTCTCATTTTTGTCACTAAAATAGTTTGTAGAGTGGGTTTCAAAATACGGGGCCAAGTTTCCAAAGTATTTGAAAGGTAGCCTCAAAAATATACCGGGGATCAGACCTCAATAGACTCAGCACTCGACCTATTCCTGCTGTGGCATTTCCACAGTGAGGAACATTGCTGTGAAGTCCCAGTAGTACTTGGCATGAAATATGTCTCTCGTCTTGGTTTCTTGGATCAGCCATCTTCCAAGGCCCCTGAGAAGATAGCAGCATGAAAGCAGGTCAAGAGATTGGCAGCCCCAACCAAAACGTTATTGGCATCCCACTCTTTCCCTATAAATACTTAATATAAACCTCACTGGATAATAGGAAAGCAGGGTGGTGGATAGAAGGGAGTCAATATAAGATTACTATCATATACCTATATCCCCCATCCCCAGGGTTCTAGATAATTGACTCTCCTCAAGTCCCATAACTGAACACTCACTCAAGATATAGAAGTAAACACCCAAGTAGAATCTAAGAGAAAGAGGAGAAATTGGATGCACAGGAAAGGAAATAGTAAAAACATTTTTCAAAATTGGGTTTCTATTTCTATTTGCCCATTAACTTCACGTGCCAAACAAAGAGCTGCCTAAGGAGTACCAGAACTACATCCTCAGCTCTAGCCTCCCTGGGGGTGCTGTTTTCCTACTGGCAAGCCTCAGGTAGAAGAACTGTGTGTACTTCTGGCTACTTCTACCCACATAAAACTTGGAGGCTCCCTCCCTCTCATTGACAGAGGAGCTGTATATGCCAATATTAATTCTGGGGCAAAATATTGTATTGTTTGAAGATTCAATTCTTAGAAGGGGGTGGGACGTGGGACAGTGTATATAGATAAAGAATCAGTATTTGCTGTACAATTTTGGGGAGTTGCCTATCCCATGTAATGCTATCATTTTTCTGAATCTTACTGTTCCTGAATTTATGTCCTCTACCACTCCCCTCATGGCTGACATTGATATGCCTGCCATATTGTCATCAAGGGTCATACTTCAATAAAAGGTGCTAAGGACAACAGGAATTGTCTCTTTTGTTTTGCTTATGGGATATAAATCTCTTGGTATTCTGATAAAAAAAAATAGGAAGGAATGTGGTTACTTATCTACAGTCTCCCTATCCAGCTATATGGCCTTATCCATATTCTTCAACTTGTAGCCTGACACCCTAGGGATGGTATTAATACTGCACCATTTGTTATAACCAGTAAAACAGTAGGGTCTACCACAGCGTTCTTAGAGGAACAGCTTTTGGACATCTATTGCTCCTCCTATGACTGAAGGATAAAAATAATCACCAATATTACCCAGCTGTAAATCTTGCAAACTACACTAACATCTGGTGCAACAGTGGCACAAACATCATAGCCTTCCCTCCACTACCCTGCCCTCCCAACTTATCCGTAAAATGGAAAAACAATATAGTGGAGCTATTATCATTTGGAATACTTTTTTAATATGAAGATAGTAAATAAAAGCTTCTAGGTCTATACTGAGGCATTGTTAGAAAGGCAGATTTCCAAGCCCCATCACAAAGCCCATGACAACAGACTGACTTTTAATTAAATTCCTGGGAGATTCATGTGTTTAATATTAAAGTCTGGAAGCACTAATATGTCACAGACATATACAGGAAAATTAACTGTTTTATAGTCTTGATTCTATGCTTATCCTAAATATATTTTGGCTTTTCTCATATTGCTCACAGCTTTCCAAATAGAATTTCCAGGTGCAAAGTTGATATATATCTTTTAGCTCATTTTGAGCTGCTATAACAATATACCCAAGACTGGGTAATTTATAGTGAGTTACAATGTACTGTCTTATAGTCCTAGAGGCTTAAAGGTCCCAGATCAAGGGTCCAGCATATGGTGAGAGCCTTTTTTCTGTACCTCATGGCAGAAGGAAAAGACCACAGAAAAGAGCTCAAACTCAGAGCCTAAGTCCTTTTATAATCAGTAGCAATACAGTCTTGAGGGTGGAGGCCTTGTGGCCTAAGTCCCTCCCACTAGGCTCATGTGACTGGTACAGTAAAGATTAAGTTTACAAAACATACTGTTTAGAGACATTCAAATATGTTTAGAGACATATTCACTATCTGGAGATACACAGAATCAAAGAAGCAATCTGAAAAGGAAATTAAATGATTTTGCTATTACAAAGGTACGATAAATGTCTGAGGTGATGGCTGTACCAGTTACCTCATCTGATTTATACACTGGTAATATATAGAAATGACATGCTGTATTCCCAGAAATGTACATTTATCGTCAGTAGATTATAAACATAAAAAATTGGTTAAAGGGGGAAGTAATTCGATTAACTGTAGCATAGAAAAGGACAAAATACTTAAAAATATGTTTAAAGAAATGCAGGGCTTTTTCATTAAAAACAATAAAGTTGATAAAAAGAAATTAGGGAAGCTCTAAACAGGAAAATACCTGTATTCGTGGTGTATAAGACATAATATCACTAAGATGATTATATACATTAAACTGAACAAATTCAACATAATTCATATGAAAATTCAGACTGACTTTTTTTGGCCTAAATTACAGTATCATTCTAAAATTAATACAGAATTGCACAAGACTCGGAATAGCCAAAACTAGCTTGAAAATAAAACAAAGTATAGGACTTAAACTTTCAAATTGCAAAAATTAGTGCACAAGGACATACATACAAATAAATAGAAATAAAGAGAATTAAAATAAACCTTCAGAATTATAGTTCTTTTCAACAAGGCCACCAAGTCAAACAAGTAGGGGAAGAGGATGTGGCTCAAAAGGTAATATGCTTGCAAACATGAACACCTGAGTTCAGATCCCACCATCAATGTAAAACCAGGATGTGATGAGACATGTCTATATCCCCAGTACCGAGAGTTGAAGACATGCAGATCTCTGGAGGCCACTGGCCAGCCTGCCTCTAGTCAAATTGCTGAGTTTTAGGCCCACTGAAGAGACTTTGTCTCAAAAAACAAGGTTCAGAGCAACAGAGGAAATATCATCATAAGTTGACCTCTAGCCTCCACAAGCTCCCGTACACCTGTCCATATGCATACATAAACCACAGACATAAAATAGATACAGGATTATCTTTCTATAAATAGTGTTAATATAGCTCGATATCTACATAGAAAACGTGACCTTGGACAAAACTCCATTGCTCTAAAGAATATGTATATATTAATCAGATTGAATTTATGTAACTTAATACCATTACAGTGAGTACATTGAAGAGCAAACATTGGTTTCTTGTATTCTGGGACGATGCAGATACAGGAAATGGGAAATATGATCACATACTGATAACATACAACAGGGATGAACCTTCAACATTTTTATACTAAGTGAAAAGGAATCAAAAGCAAAGGACCACATTCTGTGATTCACTTTATTCACAATATCTCACATACTTAAATCTAAATAGGCAAAAGGCACATTAATGGTTGGCATGGCCTAACAGACTATGGGAGATGAGCAATGATTGATATGGAGAATGGCATTGCTTTGAAGGATAATGGAAATACTGTAAAATTGCAGTATCATCATGGTTGTATGAGTCTTTCAATGTTCTAACAAGCTATTGAATAATATACTTTAACGTTGTTAGTCACAAGGAACATGGATAGTTTCTAATAATTTTATAGATATTTCTTTTTTTCCATCAGTCTCATTCCCATCAACAGACACTGAATGTTATGACATCAGGTGTATGGATCATTCCTGTACATGTCGTAGGACTTCTTCAGACCCTACTTTCCCTCCTTCACCCTGCTCTGTACATCAGAGAAAGATTTTCTTGGACTTGCAGATAAAATATTTCCAGGCCAAGGGGTTTCTCATAGAAAGGAGAATTCCTGATAAGCAATGCTGCCATTATCAACACTCCCCATTGCAGAGTAAGTACAGGCCACTCGTAATAGGACTGCATATAGACTGAAGAAAATGCCCCCATTCTGAATAGAAGGGAAATGGCTACCTATTTGAATGCTGTCTACTTGGGCTCCAATTTGAGGAGAGTTATGTGAAAGCCTATACTCTTCAAGCCCATTTCTGATATGAATTTCCTCACCCCATGTTATATATTTTCACACACCTTTTATCTATCCAAACATTCATCAGAGAATCTTCATTCAATCTTTAAAACTGCCCTATGATTTTTTAAAAAATTTTAATTTTGAATAGTAGTTTAGAGTTGTATCATCATGTTTTGCTATATGTAAACACTATGAAGGGAAGTGTGTGGTATGATTTACTTATCCATTTAAGAGTGGAAAAACTAAGAGCCTCTGTTCTTATGGAACTTCTGCTCTAATGAAATTGATAAATCAATCACTATGACTGCATAGTACCGTACACACACCCACACACACAGACGCATGCACACACACATGTACACACACATGTACACGCAAATGTACACACACATGCACACAAGCACATGCACACACGCACATGCACACACGTGCACACACGTGCACACACATGCACACACACATACACACATGCACACATGTACACGCACATGCATACACACACAAATGCACACACAAATGCAATGCAAGTGTACACACACATGCACAAACACAGGGACAGGTACATGCACACATGCACATGCGCATACACACGCACACACAAGCACACACATACATGCACATATACACACATGTGCACACACACATGCACATGCACACAAATGCACTCAAATGCAAACACACATGTACACACACATGTACACACACATGTGCACACATATGCACTCATGCACATGAAGACACACATGCACACACAAATGCACACACATATATACACAGCATGCACATGCACACACACGTACACATATGCACACACACATGCACACACACATATGGGTGTACATGCACATGCATAAGCACAGGCACATGCACACATGCACATGCATATACATACGCACACACATATGCACACAAGCATACACATGCATATGCACTCATGCACATGTACACACACATGCACACACAAATGCACACACACACTCACATACGCATGCACATGCATGCACACATGCACACACGCACATGCACATATACACACACATGCACATACACATGTATACACACATTCACACACACGCACATGCACATACATGCACAGCACACACATCCATGCACACACACGTACACATATGTACACACACATGCACACACACATATGGGTGTACATGCACATGCATAAGCGCAGGCACATGCACACATGCACATGCATATACACACATATGCACACATGCATACACATGCATATGCACTCATGCACATGTACACACACATACACACACACTCACATACGCATGCACACATGCATACATGCACATGCACACACATATGGGTGTACATGCACATGCATAAGCACAGGCACATGCACACATGCACATGCATATACACACACATATGCACACATGCATACACATGCATATGCACTCATGCACATGTACACACACATGCACACACATACTCACATATGCATGCACACATGCACATACACATGAATACACACATGCACACACATACTCACATATGCATGCACACATGCACATACACATGAATACACACATGCACACATGCGCATACACACACATGAACACACACATGTACATGCACACATACATGCACATACACGTACCCATATGCACACACATACACATATGCACACACATGTACACACACGTGCACACACACACTCACTTTTTATCTTGTTTCAGAGACACAAAACCAAGTATGGATTTTCACAGCTGTAAACATCTCACTAAGCTCATCAATGTCTTTGTTATTAAATTAAGTAGAATATTTTGCATTAATTTTCAGCAGAGAATAATGGGGCATGATCCATGGTATAAGAATATAAATATCTCTTGAAAATACTGATTTAATTTTCTTGGGTTATCAAGTTATTAAATCACTGGGTCATGTCATGTTCATACTTTTAATTTTCAGAGAACTTTCTTACTGTTTTCTAATTTACTGCTGATCTAATTTACCTTCTTAGTACCCATATGTAAGACTTCTCTTTCCTGTACATACTGAAAAACATTTTTCTTGTCTTTTTTTAAACAAAATGTCTTTATTGAATCTTTGGGAAATTCACACCATGCACTCCAATTTCCCTTACCTCCCAGTCCCTCTGTACCCTCTGCAGTGCCCCTCCCCAAATGAAGATTTAAAAAGTCAAAGCAAAGCAAGTAAACACAAAGAGAAAAACCAAAAAGAGTGAAAACATAACACTAAAGAAAAACTTCACTCCTCCACCTCTCCTGCCTCCCTAACACCTTTTCATTCAACCTGGTGATGTGACATTAGGGGCCACCATGTGTCAGGCAGTGTATCCTTTCGTCCAAGTCCAGGTAACATTACTTGCAAATGTTCATTGCAATGAGTAATTGGTCTGATTCAAGGTCTTTGGTTTCTGATACACTATCCTTTCCCAAACTCCCCTGGGATATCCAGAGGTTGCCCTGAGTCATGGAGATCCTGGAGGTATCCTTCCACAAGACCAGTCTTTTCATCAGCTTCAGACCGTCCTAGATGGGATATATGTATATGGCCAACCCCAGACCTGGCTGTGGACCTGGGTAGTAGTTAAGATGGTCAGTCCAGGCCACAGGGACCACCCCCTCAGGTGAGAGGTGGAGCCATCAGAGTCAGCCTTCCCCAGGCCCTGGTGAGGGATGAGGCTACCTCTTCCAAGTGCAAGGGGTGGGAGAGAGCTCTCCCATGAGGGCTGGGGCCAAATCCCTTCCTGCAGTATCTCCAGAGAATGGTAGAGACAGCTTTCCCTGAACTAGCAAAAAACAGGGTCATCTCAGCATAGCCCTCTGATTTTATTAGACATGATTCCCATGGCCCCCTGAGGTGGCACAGGCCACAGACAGCAACACAGACCCTAGCTGCATCTGGACCACAGACCAACTCAGACATGGCTCTTGGCAGAAGCTTGGGCCTGGATGACATTCTGGCTCAGGGTGGAAGCACGGGCCACTCAGATCAGGATGGCTCTGGTGGTGGCATGGGTCCCATCAAGACCATAGGTTTCAGCCTCAACCCTGGGCTTCCCAGTAACCTTTGGTGGCAACACAGACCCCAGTTGTGGTAGGATCATGGGCCCAGACATGCCCCTCAGCAGCAGCCAGATCTGCATGTCACCAGATGGCAGTGCAGGCCACTCAGATCAGTACAGTTCCAGCAGCATTGTGGCCCTGAGAAATTAATCTGGTCCCAGATCTTGAGCATCTATGTGGCCTTAGATGGTAACAGGACATTAATATTTGCACTGACTGCAGTAGGGCCTCGGACCCTGGCATGGCCCTCAGCTGCAACTCTGGCCCAGATGTCAACATGGCATCAGGTAGCAATGCAGGCTATGCAGATCTGCATGGACCCAGCTGTGGCATGTCTCTTGGCCAGCAACATGGACTCAGATGGCTGACCTGACCTTATCATCCACATGGCCTTTAGTGACAACATGGGCCATTGTCTTCAACACTGACCCTAGCTGCAGTGGGAGTATGTTTTCTTGTCTTTTTGATAACAACTTTTTTATGATAATGTGGATGAACCTAAAGGTCATCATCTTAAGTAAAATAAGTGAAACATGAGATGAAAAAAGGTTTTATGATCTCATGTATGTGCAGACTCTAAACATGCTTAACAGAGAAACCAAATAGAATGGTGGTTACTAGGGGAAGGGACATGAGGACGATACTGAGGGTGAAAAGTTCTGGTCATGAAGATAGGATGTGAGTCTAGAGGTCTAATATACAGCAGGAGGACTGTGATTAGCATCACTGCATTGCATACTGGAAAGTTGCTACAAACCTAAGTTTCAGGGTGCTTTTTCCATGAAATAAAAAAAAACCTAACTTTTAAGAAAATGGGTATCTTGCTAGTGTGACTGCCATTATCATCTTCACTATATATATATATGTATATATCAAGATATCATGTTCTTAAATACAGACAAGCTTTTGTAGAGACATTCATTTTCCACCAAATAAATATCATTGTGAAAATTTTAAATACCTATGAAAGGGATGACATGTTATTGCTGAAGAATATAATTTAAACAAGTTTAAGTTCCACTAGTTAAAAAAGCAATCTAACTTACATCACAAGGGAATGTTGCCTTTCTGTGGATTGTTCATTCATGAGCCAAGGCGAAATGCAAGGCTCTGGTCTAAACATCCCTCCTTTTGGCCAGTGTAAAATGCCATGTTCCACCTGTAACCTTCCGGTCTCAGTTTCAGAATTGAGGCCTTCCATCCTGGAGTACCTCTCTGTCCTTAACCGAGGAAAGCTTCACCATGTCTTTGAATGCTCATTTTCCCCAAGTTATTCCTTTCCTATCTTAAAGGGATAATTAATGGAATTCACCTCCTTTAGCACCAAGCTGATTGTATTTTTGCTGAGGAAATAATTTGGGGAAAGGCCATGAATGAAGAATCTTCCTGATTTTAAAATGCCTTGGGTTAAATGTGAATAAATCAAAGTGCTTAAAAGCTAGACAGTCCCTGTCCTAACACCATTCATTTATCAGTTTGGTAAATGTGAAATAGCAGACTAAATTCATCAGTAGATAGTAAAAAATGGCTTCTAATTGAGAAAAATCTTTATCTGAGCTAAGCTTAAAAAGATATTGTTACAAAGACTTATACATGAGTATATATTTAAAGACTTTACAAATATAGAAATGTTACTTATCATCTTGCCAAGTAGCTAAGGGTAAAAAGAGGCAGTGAAAACTAATGAGATTGTGGATAAATTAGATAATGCTATCTATTTTGGACAGGATTTGGTCATGTTCCCACGTGCTCAAAGCTGTTTTCTTTATCAAATAAGCCTGTCATAAAATTTTTAAAAATCAATAAAAATCTCTTATAGACAATTCTACATTTCATGAAGTGTAACCTGGTTTAGAAGCAATCTTAGAGTCATCTGGATCTTACTGGAATGACACTCAAAACTCATACCCGCCACCATTTCTTTCACACTCTGCAATTAACATTCTTCTCAGCTCAGTGAAAGGGGTACTGTGCTGGGCATTAAATAGGTAAACCTGCCTTCGTCAACACTCTGAGAATAAGATATCCACAGCACTATGCTCCCATCTGGTACTCAAACAGCCCACCAACCCACTCTCTTCCGACTGGTATCACTGCTCATAGGATGAAGCTTTACATCCTTACATGCGATCTGGCTTCTTTGGACGTCCCTGGCTCAGACTCCTGACAGCGTCCACACTCATCCTAAGCTCAAGTTCATTCTGCAAATGAATCATGCAGCCTCACTGCTTTCTCTGTCTGAAAAGGGTTCCTCACTTAGGTTTCCCCCACTTAGCTAAATCTACTTAATACCATGCTATCAACACACATTTTAACTCATTCAGAAGTAGTCCTTCATAATACTAATAATACTGTATGCAATTTTGATATGCTGTTGATACTTCCTGTCTCTCCCTTTAGACTGTAGGCTTTTAAAGAGCAGAAAGTAATTTGTATGACTAGTACTTAGGACAGTGATCCTAGCTCCTCTGAAAGGTCCATAATAAATATTTCAAAACTACAGGCTTTCTGAAGCCTTTCTTGTGGGTTTTACATTTTGGAGGTTATTTTACATGGCTTTATCCTTGTAGACAAATTTATCAAATGTGACAGTTTTTAAGTTGGATTTTGTCTCTCTTTTCTCTCCTTCCCTTTCTCTCTCTTTCTATCCCTCCCCCTCTTTCTCTAACTCACTCATACCTCTGTACTATGGTACAGCTTGTCTCTCAGAGCAAAATGTGTATCTGCAGTTTCTTGGCTATTATGAAGAAGTCAGCCATATTATGAACGTGGATGAGCAAGTGTCTATATAGTAACATGTAGACTCTGAGTGTATGCCCAAGAGAGGCATAGTTGAATCTTTGAATAGATCAATTTGCAGCTTCATGAGGAACCTCCGCAGTGACTTCCATAGTGACTGTACAACTTTGCACTCCAACCAGTAATAGACAAATGTCCCCCTTCTTCTGTATCCTCAAGAGCATGTGCTGTCATTTGCTTCACTGTCATCTGTTGCATTCTGGCTAGAGTAAGATGAAATCTCAAAGTAGTTTTAACTTGCAACACTCCAATGGCTACAGATGTCGATCATTTTTAAGTGTTCCTCTGACATTTGTGTTCCATCTTTGGAGACCTCGGTTTAATTATACCCTATTTTAAATTGGGTTGTTTTCTTTGTGCTCAGGTTTTTAGCTCTTTGCATGATCTAGATAATCTTCTGACATATGTGTAATTAGTAAAGATGTTTTCTTGCTCTGTAGGCTGCCATCTTGTTTGAATAATGGTGTCCTATGCCTTACAGAATCATTTTAGCTTCATAAGGTTCTATTTAGTAATTGTTGATCTTAGTGCCTATTCTATTGGTGTTCCATTCAGAAAATCCTTTCCTGTGACAATTTCTTCCAGGCTATTTTCTATTTTCTCTTCTTTTAGGTTCAAGATATGTGATATTACATTGAAGACCTTGATCCATATGGAGTTGAAGTTTACACAGGGTGATGGATATGGATCTATTTTCATTCAACTACAGGTCAGCATCTACTTTGACAAACACCGTTTGGTGTCAATGCTGTCTTCTTTTCAGTGTTTACTTTTGACAACTTTGTAAAATGTTGGGTGTCCAGAGGTTTGGAGTTATGTTCAGATCTTCAAGACTATCCCATTAACCTGCATGTCTGTCTGCATGCCATTAACCTACATCTGCATGCCATTAACCTGCATGTCTGTCTGCATGCCAATACCGTACTGTTTTTGCTACTATAACTCTATAATAGAGCTTGAAATTGTTGATACCTCCAATAGTTCTTTTATTATTCAATATTGTTTTAGTTGTTCTGGATTTTTTGTGTTTCCATATGAAATTTAAAGAACATTTTTCCCTTTCTGTGAAAAACTATTGGAATTTTGATGGGAATTTCATTAAATCTAGATTTCTTTTGATAGAATGGCCATTCTCATGATGTTAATTCTACCAACCCACAAGCACAGGAGATCTTTCCATCTTCTGATGTCTTCTTTGATTTCTTCCTCCAACGTCTTAAAATATATTTATAATTTGTGATTATAAGCATATTTCATTTGCTTGATTAAAGTTATTCCAAGATACTAGTTTTAATTTTTTCTTTTAATTTTTTAAAGTATAATTTAATCTCTTCCTCCTCTTTCTTCACTAAAATCTCTCTATATACCCTTCCCTGATCTTCTTGAAATCCATAGCCTCTTTGTAAATAATCTATATTGCATGCATATATGTATATTCATTAACATATACTTCTAATTATAACATATTCAGTTCAATATAAATATACCATTTCCTGATTTACTTCTCAAGTAGTTTTTGTATAAGGCTACTAATTTTTGCGTATAAATTTTATATCCTCTTAGTTTGATGAAAGTGTTTATCAGCTATAAAGGTTTCCTGGTTTGGTGGGGGGGTCACTAATGTATAAAATCAGACCCACCAAGCATCCTGTGACTTCTCCCTTTCCTGTTTGCATTCCCTTGGCATGATTTTAGTCCAGTTGCTTTGAGTTTCTCTCCATTTAGGTTTATGCTGACTATAGGCTTGCCGTGGATTGACTCTATTGTGTTTAGGTGTGTCCCTTGTATCCCTACTCTCTCCAGGACTTTTATCATGAAGAGACATTGGATTTTTCTAAAGACCTTTTCTGCACCAGGCAGTTTATATTTTAGGTATTTAAATACAGTATAGTTTTAAGGGGAAAAACTTTCTGGTAACAATTATCTCAATTTCATGTGCACAATAAAACTTAAAGCAAAGTACATGTGACCTATTCCGTAAGATGGATTCCATAGCTTAAGAGCTTAGGGTCTGGTGTCGTCTGTCACCAAGCTATAAAGTACATGTGATTTCTTGCATGAAGATGGATTCTGCTGAGTGAGAAGCAATGCTCAAGATCAAGGTCTAAGGAAGAGAAGTCTGGGATAAACATAACAGTATAGGGCAGCAGTTCTCAACCTGTAGTTTGCATCTCTTTTGAGGTTGAAGATGCTTTTACAGGGGTCACCTAAGACAACTGGAATACACAGATACTTATATTATGATCCATACCAGTAGCAAAATTGCAGTTATGAAGTACCAACAAAATAATTTTATGGTTGGGGGTCACCACAACATAAAGGGTCACGCCACATTAGGAAGATTGAGAACCACTAGCCTAGGCGATTGAGTACATTTAATGTTTTGATTATAATATATCATGGAGGTTTATTTGTTCCTGATTATTTGGTGTTCTGTATGCCTCCTGTACCTTGATAGGCATCTCTTTCTTTAGATTAATGACATTTTTCTTCTATGGTTTTGTTTAAAAATATATTCTGTGCCTTTGATCTGGGTTTCTTTTCCTTCCTTGCATACCTGTTATTTTTAGGTTTGGTATCTTCATAGTGTTATCAGATTTTCTGGATGTTTTGTATCAAGAGTTTTTTATATTTAATGTTTTCTTGGATTGAGCTATCCGTTTCTTATACCTTGTCTCCAATGCCTGAGATTCTCTCTTCAATTTCAGTCTATTTCTGAGACTTTTTTTCCTGAGCTTTTTGTGTGATTTTCTAAGTTTTTCATTTTGAATTTTATTTCAGTTTGGCTTTTTTTGAGTGATTTTATTGTCTTTTAAAAATTGTACTTTCATTTCCTGAATTATTTTCATTATTTCATCCAAATGTTTTCATCCAAATATTTTCATTATTTCATCCAATCATATTTTTATGATTTTCATTAAGGTATTTGTTCATATCATTTAAAGTCCTTGTACATATTCATAATTACAACTTTGAAATTCTTGTCTTGTGCTTCAGCTAAATTGCCTTTTACAGGACTTGTTACAATAGGCTTCTGGGTGAGGAATGCTGTCTTGATTATTCATGGTGTGGTTTTATGCTGCCATCTAGGCCTCTGGAATTAGGGTGTTTGAGGTGTTTCTTGACGTTGCTATTTGGCCATGGTCTTTGTTGAGTGGGATTTCATTCTTTGTTTGCTGTTACCCCAACATGGCAGCTGTGGGAGATTCTTGGTAGAGCATGGTTCTGCAGGTAGGTGGCTACTCACAAAAGGATGAAGATGGGCTAGAAGGAATGGCTGAATCCTAGACAAGTGTAATGGTTGTGAGGTCTCTTCTGGAGAGGAATTTTGAGTCCTAGACAAGTGTGGCAGCTGTGGGGTCCTTGTTAAAGAATTTTTCTGGGTCCCAGACAAATGTGGATTCCCTGGGAGAGATGGTTCTGAAGGAAGTTGGGGAGCCACAAAGGAATGGAGATGGGCTAGAAGGAATGAAAAGAGTGACAGGGAAGAATTAGGGTTACCCTTAGCATGTCCTTCAGCTAAAGTACTTTTCCTGGGGTCTATTTCAATAGACTTCTGGGAGAGGCATACTTTCTTGGTTATTCAAAGTGTGATTTTGTTCTGGCATATAGGCATCTGACATTATGATAAGGCCAAGTTCCAAGGAGATGGAGGTGACCTGGGAGGAGGGGTTGAGGTTGACGGGCAGTTGCAGGTCTAAGAGTAGTCTGGGAAGACCTGGATGGAAGAGGGGAAGGAAGGCAAAGTTATCCTACCTGAGTTCCAGCCAAGTGTGTGTCCCTGACAAAGAGCAGCTCTCACAGCAAACATTTTAATTTTTTTTAAAAGAAAATCTACATCATCTTACTTAAAACCACTGTTTTCTTTTTGGATTGTTTTTTTTTTTAACTTTGAGAAAAACTTAGACATTGATGTGCTCTAATATATACTTGTTGATTGTCCTTTTTGGAGCCTATTAAAAATTAAATTATTTTTTTTAAACTGAAGACATTTTAAATGTCAGTATCTGTAACATTCCAGGCATAGCTTGGATGAATCTTAGTAATACTGTTATCATGGTCTTGTGTTGGGAGCACAGCACAAAGATCCTTGTGTCTACAGATCTGCAGAGAAAGCAGGAATGCTAAACCCATAGGATTATCTTTCAATGGAAAAGATGTAAAACCTGTTCTTCCACCCAGAAATCTAGGAATTAGAGGTAATAAACAGCCTGGTGATCTTTATTATCTGTTGGACCAGGCCAGATCTGGCTCCTACAGTCAAGACTGGAGGAAGCTGGTAATCTAAATCACCCTTACAGCCAGGGGTTCCCCAAGCTCCCACAATCAGGACTGGAGATAACTAATAATCTAAATGACTCTTACATTATCTGTATAACCACAGGCAAGTCTCCCCAACAAGGCCCACAGGTGGCTAATAGCCCAAACGATCTCTACACTATATATATGACTAAGATCAGGCAAGACCTTGATTTAGGCCCTTAAGCTAGTACAGATAACCTATCTCTAGAACCCATCTTTTTAGAAGAAATGATACGTACCCTGAGTTGAGTTTCTATGTAATTATGCCTCCTTGTGCACTAGGGATTGTGTGACCAGAAAACTTTTTTTCAAAATTATGCTGGATTTATTAACTATGCGGCCAATAAACCAGCTGGCAGCAGACTTCTTGAAGTCTTGACCTGGCTTGAGGAAAGCAAACGGAACTGAGATTTCACTCTCACCTCGCTGCTCTTTGTTTCTTTGCCATGACTTCCTGCACGGCCCTCCTTAGTCTGGGTCAGGGCTTGACTTTCATCTAGAAGACTTAAGATTCCACTCCAAGCTGGGTCTGGTGGTATGCTAAGATAAATCCCAACAATTCAGAACCCACAATGACTTCGGTAACTGTCTAATATTGCGCCCGTGTTGGAAGAAATATGGCGGCAAGTTACTTTGTCCAAGCCAGGAGTGGGGTAGGATGGGAGAGGCAGAAATAGAGAATCAAATTTCGTACCCAGCTAACAAGAAGTGGTCCCACTCACACGCAAGAGGAAAGGGATTACACAGACATGTGGATACCAGGATATGAAAATTGTAAGAGTGCACCAGAAGTAGATACACGTTTGAAATCACAGCAAGATACCAATAATAATACTAACCAATTTATTGCCAAAATGGCAGTAGCCAGTTTTTAAAGTTTAACACTACAACCTGAAAACAATATTCTGAAAATGACCACACTACTTATCATTTTTCATTCATAGCATGTGCATCTTTTCTTCTGTGTTTTGGACACATCCTGACTTTGTAGTTTTAGCTGGCCTAAAATTCATAGAATTTGGCTTCCCTTGTCTCTGGGGCTCTGGGATTACATGTGTGTGCCATCATGCCCAGTTCATTCGTAGCATTTTGTAGCCACAAATTTACATTCATTTGTATGACTGTTTTGTTAATAATGGGTTAGTGTAGACATAATTGTGGTTTTTGCATGATCCAAATTAATTTGATTTGATACTGTTTCATAGACGAATATGGTTCTGCTATACATCATCTTAATGCACACCTTCACTTCAGAATTTTTGCTAGTGACTTATGATTTGCTATGTGTTTTGTATTTGTTTTATACTGTGGAAATGATGTTAGGCTCAACGCTCATCCAAGTGATGTCTCATTTCAATTTAAAATATGTCATAAAGAGGCAAAGGCAAGTCAGTAGCATCGAGACTTCATCAGGGACTACTGCTAAGAATCCACTGCAGTATGAGGCCAGGAAGTGTGAATTCAAATAGCTTGGAAGATAGGAGCATAGGGGCCACTCTCACAAGTTGACAGTGACCAGTTAAAAACAATCATCAAAGGTCACCCACTTACAATTATTGGAGAATCCGCCCAAGAGTCCAATGCCGGAATTCAACATCAGTAACTTAAGAGTCAGTCAGCACAGCAGAGTGGGAAGGTGAAAAAGCTTGGTGACTTGCCTCATATGCTGCCTGAAAATACACTCAAAACTCAGTTGAACCGTGGTCCTTAGCTGCCATCTTCTCAGAGCCATCGCAACACTGAGCCTCTTATTGATAATATTGTGGTCAAGCATGTGATAAAAATGGCTTGTATGCACCAACCGGTCCAGTTGCACTGAAAGAAAAAAACAAAAGGGTTACGGTCACTGTTTTGTGGTTCACTATTGATCGGACCCACTACAGCTTCCTGAATCCTGGTGACCTCATGGTATCTAAGGAGTAGGCTTGGCAGATCTGTGAGATTCATGCAGAGACACAACTCCTGCAGCTGCTGGTGGTTAACAGAATGCCCCCACTTCTCCATGACAACACTGGCTGCATTTCACACTTCCAACTCTGCAAAAGTTGAATAGATTGGGCTGAGAAATTTTGCCTTATCCACTGTTACAGCTGCCAAGTAACTCCATATTCATTAAGCACCTCAACAACATTTGCAGTCAAAATACTTTGTAGTCAAAATATATCAGGTGTATGAGATGCTTTCCAAGATCTCCCTAAGCATAGATTTTTATACTATAGGGGTAAGTAAAGTTATTTCCAATTATTCTATTTTAATTAACAATTATGTATTTAAGTCTAATTGCAGTGATTTAAAAATAATAGTCTTATTGCAAATCCTTTTGCACCAACCTTATATTTGGGTCTTTTGTTAAACTGTAATTTCTAAGGGAACAGGAATCTATGCCAAAGTTTCTTCAAAGTGCTGCCTTTTGTAGGTCAGGGTTCGTGCTGTCCATGTCTCATTCGGTACTGCCCATAACAGGACTCATGGAAAGGGAAATTTTTAGTATAAAAATACTGCCATCAAAATCTGCATCAGGAGTTTGGAGAGATGGTACAGCAGTTAATGATACTAAATTGCTCTTACAGAAGATGAAGTTTGCTTCCCAGTACCCAGGTTCAGAGGCCCTCAATGCTTAATGCGTCAATGACTTAAAACTCCAACCCCAGGAGATCTGATAACCCTGATTTTGATGCTCCCTGCACTCATGTGCAGACACCCACACACAAACATATGCATAATGTAAAAAAACTCATAAAAATAATTTTTTTAAAAAAAAACATCAAACTACTTGTATCAGCGAATGATAAAAGATTTGTGAAGACAGGATTTAACTTTAGAATTGCTAATTATTATGAAAAGGTGTGAAACAAAAATAGAGGACATCAGATGTGTGGCATAATGCATCCAACCTTTTCAAGGAAAATGGAAGCCATTCCTTGCTCTGTTAAGTGTTTTCTTTGTCTATGGACAAAGAAAAGAAATAAGACAGTTGCCCAAGCAATACCACATGCATTTCAAAGTAACACCGCGGTACATGTAAGACCCTAATTATGCCAGTTGTGCAGAGCCAAGCAAAACCCTGTGGATCTGCAAAGTGAAATGTCTGAAGCAATGATTTGGATCTTTTGAGAGACCTGCTCCTTGGAGCAACGACATCAGCTTCAAGTCAGAAGTGCTATTTTTTTAAATCTCAACACAGAATTAAACTATGGAAGCAGAGTCCAACATTCGGTTTTTAAAAGCCTTCAATATATTTGTGAGGCACACACAAATCAAACTTCAAGATGCACTGTTATTATTATTATTATTACTATTTACATTTTTATAGAAGCATCCTCTTGGTTGTTTTGGTGTCTGACCACTAGGTGGCGACCTTTGCTTTTGTCCCTGAGCTTAACCAGTGTTAACAGTGAATGTGTCTAGTGGTCTAGCCACCTAACTATCCAGAGGTAATAATTGATGTGATACTGGGATATGAAAGGAGAAGGTGGGGGAGGAAGAAAAGAAATGGGATGAGGGTACATATGGTAGAGTGCCCATTTTAGCTCTAGGGAGACTTCATAGCATCAGTTCATTGTGGAAACAAAATAATGTGAAGCAATGTTTGGGAATTTGTGTGCAAGCAGTACCATCGATGCCCTTCTTGTTTATCCTGGCTTTTGGGTTATTTCTTTTACTGTTTGTTTTATCGTGGTTGTTCTAAGTATCCATATTTAACTAAGCATATTATTTATTAAATTAATCAATATCAATGTTTTCAATTTATGAATACGAGTACTTGAAATTTTTCTCATGTTCTTTGGGATCTACCACAATGCCCCTATTGTTTCACATTTTGTTCCTGCTTGAAATATTTATCTATGGATATTTAATATTTAACATGGATATACGCCTTTTCTTCTGTTATTCGGTGTCTCTTTAAATTTTCGGTTTGGCAAGAAGATACTCCATGACCTGTTGATACACACATGCATATATGTGTATATAATATTTACCCTTACTTTCCATGTTTCACACATCATCTCTTGTATGTTTTCTCCCTTACTTATCTCTTCCAAAATTATTTTCAGCGAGGGACTGGTGTGGCAAACCCTCTGAGACATTGTATACTCCTGCATTATTCTGACACATTCAATGAAAACAACAAGTAAATGCCTTTCAAAGTCATTAAACACAACATGTCCAGATCTTCACAAATACTACTCCGTTGTCCTACTGTGTTCACTAATGTGCACATACATCTTTTATTAACTTAATTATTTCCTTCGGAGATTCATTTTTCTGCATGGTAGATCTGAGAAAATTATCTTTATGGTGATTTAGTTAAATTCTATAATGTTACTCTCTCCTCTTTCTCTCTGCATTTGTTTCTCTCTGTCTCTCTGTCTCGGCTTCCATGTCTCTGTGTCTGTCTCTGTCCCCCTTCCTCTGTGTGTGTGCATGTGTATGTCTGTCTTGTGTACCCCTGAATTTTCAATATATTATTGTAACCACAAGTTTCTGGCTCGTCCGGTCTGGCCTAGCCCTGAGATCTGGACCAGCAGTCTGACTCTTTGGCTTATGGCTTAAGGTCGTTATCAACTAGCTCTTACAACTTAACTCAACCTATTTCTGTTAGTCTATGTTTTGCCATGTAGCTAGTGGCTTTACTGTGTTTTATTACATCTTGCTCTCTCAGTAGCAGCTTGCAGCATCTCTGTCTGATTCAACCCTTTTCCCCCTTCTATCTATAAGCTGCTTTGCCATAGGTCAAAATAGTTCCTTTATTATTCAATGGTAATTCATAGCGTATACAAAGACATCAAGCACCATATTATTTTTACCTATATCTAATGCTATTCTGTAGCTAACTGTAGAGCTCAGACTGGCTTCTATCTGATGATCCTCCTACCTCTGCCTCCTACATCCTGAGACTAGAGAACTAGATACTGTATCTCTCTTTATCTGTGTCAGCCTCAATGTATTCGAGGAGTAAAGAAAGGATAGGCTCAGGTTACACAGAACATGCTAGTTATTCTCACTTGATTGTTGTTGTTGTTTGAATTTTTGTTTTTCAAGACATGCTTTCTCTGTATAGCTTTTGGAGCCTGTCCTGGAACTCACCCTGTAGACCAGGCTGGCCTCGAACTCACAGAGATCCACCTGCATCTGCCATTAGAGCGTTGGGATTAAAGGTATGAGCCACCACATTTGCTGCTAATCTCCTAGCTTCTGCTATGATTGAGACTTTACACTAGTATTCTCTGAACAAAGCAGCACTGGGAGATGGAATATAAAGCATTGCAGATTTGGAAGAAGTAAGTGCCTAATGATCAGGGTTGGTCTCATCTCATTTTGTTTCTGTTTGTTTGTAGTATTTTCTTTTGTTTTGAGATAGGGTTTCAATATATAACCTAAGCTAGCTTTGACCTTGCAACAGTCTTCCTGGCTCAATCTCATAAGTGTTAATATTGTAGGCATATATCATTGTGCTTGCCTATTTTTAACAACTTCTCACTAAAACAAACATGGATGTCTTGTGACCCTGATATACTCTGACAAACACACAAACACGCTGATAATCATAGTGTCGGATGTTTGTGCTGACTGGTGCCTTGAAATGGTGGCTAACACAGGTAGGTACTCAAAGAAAAGACCAGAACAAAACGCTAAAGATTTCCTAAAATTTAACCCCATCTGCAATGCCTCAATACTTATATTCACTATAAAACTCGTCTACCTATATAGATTAGAGCCATCACAAAAAGTTAGATTCTTAGCAATGTTGGGCCATCCTTTTACATGTCAGTTTCCCCACTGTAATAGCCAAGCCCCTCCAGTTCTTCTCAGTTTCCCCAGTGGGGGGAGACAGCACTGTCTCCCATGAGAATGACGGTTCTCCAATCCAGAAGAACACAGTGAGAACTAAACCTCTAAACCTCCAGTGCCATGCTCCACTGTAGCCCTGAAAGGTATTTGTGTCTCCATAAAAGAAAAATACAGACAACAACGAAAACCAAAACATGACATCTAGTAAAATTATCCTGTAGAAGTTCAGTAGAAACCAAGATATTCTCAGAAAAAAGGAAAACCTGCTGTCAGAACATCTTGGCTTTTGATAAAGGCTCTGAAATGTAAGAGAAATGACAAAAGAGAGAATCTAGGACTCCTGGGAAGGAAGAATGAATGATGAAATACAAAATCTTGGAAAACCTGGTAGACTACCTTTAAGTTCTAAGTTATGTTTGATATTTGAAGTAAAAGTTATAATACTTGGTAATGCATATCCTAATGAATTTAGAGAAAATTATGTTATAAATGGGGCAAGTATAGTAGTTTAAAAGGAGATAAATAACTCACTTAAACTAGCAAAGTGATATAATTATTGTATACTTTGATGATAGGCACGTATAGTGCCTACAGCAATGACTAAATTTATTAGGAAGAAATTTACTTAAGAATTCAAAAATAATTTTTGTAAATAAACTATCTCTTCAAAGATAGAGAATGACACCTTCCTCTTTAACTATGACTTCCTTACAGTGAGTTTTATATAGAAAGTAATTAAATGAGAGGGTCATTACAGTGGAGAAACCTAAAAAATACTACTTAAATCTCTGCTTATTACCTCGCTTGTCCTCTCTAAAAATTAGTAACTCACATAATGATTAGGAAGACATCACGTAAATCCCAGTTGAGAGATATTCTACAAAAATACTTGACCATCACTCCTCAAAACTTTCAACATATCCAAAACAAGAAAAATGGAAGAAAACATTAGAGTCAAGAGTATCTACAGGGAGATGATAGCCCATGTTTAATGGAACATTAAAAAAACCAGATGCTTGTTCTACCTAAGAAGTGAAACTGACCATCCCCTATTCCAGAAGCTATCAATTTTTCACAGCTCTTAGACTAGAAGTGGGACTTTATGCTCACCTCCACTCTCCATACTGGGACTTTGCCCCGCTTGAGTTTGTGCAGGATAATGTCACAACTGCCTTGAGTCCATATGTGTAGCTCCCGACTGTGTCAAGAAGGCCACACATACAACAGTATATGCTCATCATATATTGGACTTGATTAATTTTTTTAAAAGACACAAAGCTGGGTGGGGAGAAATGATATGGGAGGAGCTTGGGAGAGAGGAAACTATGAATCAAAGGACAGTGTATGAAATTTTTGAAATAACTAACAAAAAATGAAGAGAAAAAAATAGATGTTGTGACATGCATATGAAATCAAAATATATCTATGGTGAGATGGGAAACAGAGACAGAACTTTGAAGCTCTAGGGCCAGCCAGTCTGGGGTACGTGCCAGTACAAACAAAACAAAACAAAACAAAAACAAGAGAGATGAGCCTCTGCAAAATGGAAGGAAAGAACTTACTCCTCAAAGTTGTCTTTTGACCTCCATATGTGGTACACAGTCACACACACACAAATATATTAACTAATTGATTAAATTCTACTATTGAAAAAATTAGCAGTTTACAAAGAAAGAGTGACCAAATGGGATCCTTGAACAAGGAATGACTCTAAATAACAAGCCAAGAAAATATGAATAATTAAGAATTTTAGTAATGTGCTAATAGCAATTTGTTAATTATAATGTATTTATCTTACTAATATAAATTATGAGCAATGAGCTAATGGACTGTGGTGTATGAACTATATTATATATCCATTTTTAGCAAATTGAAAATTTTTCTGAAGGTGAAAATTATTTTTAAAGTACAGGTGATTGGTACATATAGAAATGGTTGATAACACTGGGCATTGGGGACATGAACATTAAAACCACAATATAATACCATTGTACTAATTTTAAAATGAATTCACAATGCACATACTTGCAAGCACAGCAGCCAGAACTCTTGAACATTGTCAGTGGGGATCAAAAACTAGTGCAATACCTTGTGAAACAGTTTGGCAAATTATGGACATATACTTACTATAAGATCTCATAATGCCCCTCCTGAAAATTATTAAGATTAAATAAAACTTACATTCAAACAAAAAAAACCTTAGCACAAATATTTACTGTAGATTTATTAGAAATTTCCCAAATCGGTAAACAATGCCAGTATCCCTCACATCATGAATGGACAAACAAACGAGTGGGTATACCCGCATATTGAGATACCACTCACTCATCATTAAAATAGAAGGAACTACTTATACATGTAACTTAAATGGATCTCAATTGAGTTATGTTAAGTAAAAGAGACGATGGCCCTAATTGTATGAGATCCTGAAAAAGCAAAAGTTCTAAACATGGAGGCTAAATCAGTCAGTGACATTGCTTGAGGGTTGGGGAGGAAAGTTTGACTACAAAGATTATACTAGTGGCCGTTGTAAGATAATACTCTTGCACTCTGTAAATATTTATCACTTGAATTGATTTAACAAAATGCTGATTGTCCAGGAGCCAGGCAGGAAATATAAGCAGGGCAGCCAGACTAGGAGAATTCTGGGATGAGAAAGAGCTGAGACAGAAAGGCCAGCCAGCCAGTCGCTGAGCAAGCAGGACTTGTAAAAATAAGGTTTACAAGCCATGAGCCACATGATAAAGCATAAATAGAAATATGATTCAACTTAAAGTATAAGAGTTAGCCAGTAACAAGCTTGAGCTAATGGCCAAACATGTATAAGTAATATTAAGCTTCTGAGTGGTTATTCAGAAATAGGCACGTTGGAAAAAAAATGTCCTTTTGTAAGTGGGTATTTGGAAAAGTGGAATAATTGTTATATATCTATGTAACAGTGGTAGTCAGAAAATATTTTTCATTTGTCAATAAAGAAATATATACCAAAGAACAAATTTTACTGTTTTTAATTAAAAACAAAATGTAAAAATCAGCTGTTTATTTGTTCTGTCAATATTGAACATAAGATTCTTTTTTGTTTGTTTGGTTTTTGGAGCGAGGGTTTCTCTGTGTAACAGCCCTAGCTGTCCTGGAACTCACTCTGTAGACCAGGCTGGTCTTGAACTCATAGACATCTGCCTGCTTCTTCCTCCCAAGTTCTGGGATTAAAGGTGTGCACCACCACGGCCTGGAGAAAACAGAATTCTTAAGAGGCATTGAAAGGTATCTGAATTAGTTACTTTTCTTGGTGCTGTGATTAAGTATCAGAGAATAGCAACTTAAAGGAAGGAAATGTTTAATTGGGTTCAAATTTGAGACTATAACCCATTATATTGGTCAAAGCATGGCAGCAAGAGTTTGAAGCAACTAGTCACATGACTTCCCCAGTAAGAAAACAGAGAGATAATGGCTAATGTTCATTCAACTTTCTCCTGCTTTTAAGCCAAGGACTCCCCACATAAAATGATTCTGCCCTGTTTAGGGTGTGTTTTCTCACCTCAATTAACCTTATCAAGAATTTGTCTTACATACCCACCTAGAAGTTTGTTTCTGTGGTACTGGCACAGCTCATCAATTTGACAGTTGAGTTTAAGCACCAGAACACCATTGCTTGCCACCTTGATACTCAACCATAACACTTTTAATTCATGACTGTTTTGGAAATAGAAATCGTAGAATGAATATATATATATTTAATATGTATTTATACATATCTGTCTGTGATTTATTAGACAAATATTGTCTGTCTCCTGACCAATAGACAAAGAATACAGTAGTTGTTCAGTACGCAAGACTGGATGTCTCAGAAGTCCTAGTCTGATGCTGGAATCCCAGGGAATTCCTAAGGAGCTGTTGGTCTTTAATCTACCCTCAGAATCCCCCCAAAAATAGGTTCTTGTAGCAGCAGATGAATGCATAAGCAGCTGTGTCAGCAAGAGTTTGGAAAAGAAATCAAAACTCATATCTTCCATCTTCCAAGACCTTTTATGTGTGCTGCTACCGGAAGGTGTGACCTTATAATGGATCTTCCCACCTCAAATGGCCCAATCAAAAAAAAAAAAAAAATGTCTCATAGGCTTGCCTGTCGGTTTGGGATTTACTTGATTGAAGATGTAGTAAAGATGACAACACGATTAGCTATCACATTAACCTTCTACCTATTCTCCTCTTCAGGTTATGATCATCTTATTAAGCAAACCATGTTCAGTCCAACTTCAAAAGTCTCCATAGCCTCTAACATAGTTTCAGTACTACTTCAAAATTGAAATTCGGAGTCTTTTCTCAGACACAAGTTGTCCCTTAACTGTGAACTACTAGAACATCCGCAAACAAGTTGAATACTCCCAACACTCAGTGGCGCAAGTTAAATATTCTAATTCCAGAAGGTGGAATAACAAGTAAAGATCAGACAAAAACAAGAACAAAACATCAAATCAAACACTAGATGCTATAGCTCAGCTCCATGCCTGGCACCTAGGTATCATGATGGAAACACCTGAGATACTAAAGGACTAGGCTGCTTGAAGCACAAAGCACTCTCCTGAATAAACTCTACTGCCCACATGCAGCTTTACTTGGCAAATAGCCCAGGACTTTAGCATCTCCAACATCCTGGAATCTCCACAGCAAATTAGGCTTCACTTTCACAGATGTGTGAAATGGCTTCTAAGGCCTTCTTGCAGTCTCCAACCCTGCCATACACATCCTACCCTGTGTTGCTTCCTGGAACTGTGGCACAAGACTCCACAACCCCCTCAGTTTTATGCCATTTATGCCTTCAAAACAAGCATCATATGAAAAACTGTTTCCACAAGCCCCATTTTAATGTTCTTTGTAAGTGACTGAAACTGTCAAAATCATGCTGTTTAATTGGACCCTTCTCTTATGCCTTACTGTGTTGCTGAGAAGAGTGTCTCCCTAGCATCTCATCTTTGGAAGCCACTGGAACTGTCTTCTTAGCCTGCACGAGTTAAGCATTTCATGGACAGTTTGATGAAGCTAATAGCAACTTCAGTTCATTGCTTTGAAGGTAGAATTCTGGCTCCAAATGATATCAATACAACCATCATTATTTCAAACAGCTCACTCTAGTCTTTTTCCAGTTGCAGATTACAGTGAATGATAGATGAATCTGCATGTGGCTATTTTTGCCCAAAACTTTACCTGGTGTCCCAGAAAAGCTTTGCAAATGGTGAAAGAGCAAAAAAAAATTATTTAAATAAAAGGCTGTACAACAATTGGTGGAACCACAATGATTCCTAGAGAACCATGATAAGAGTGTTGAAGAGCAATCCTACACTATCATGCAGAGCTGTGCTATGATTGGCAGAAGCATACTTTCATGAAGGGCTGCTCTCTGATCAGTGCAGGAATCTTTCTTAAATTGGTATCAAACTCTGCTATGATTTGGACAGTTGCTGCAGTTTATTTGCATAAAGGGCCTGCTACACCTTCATTGGTGGGATCACAATATATCATTTGCATGAAGGGCTATGGTCTGATGAGTACAGAGAACTTTCTTACTTTGTAGTAAGCTCTTCATAATTGCTGTAGTCACAATCCTTAATTTGCATATGGGACTGTGCCTTGATTGGTAGGATCACATCCCATCATTTTCGTTAAGAATTGTGCTTGGATGGTGCAGGGACATGTTTTAATTTGGATCGAACTTTGCCATGATTGATGGAGTAACAACCCATTATTTGAATGAAGGATTATGTCTTGAATAGTGGAATCAAGACCCATAATTTTTTATTTTTTTATTTTTTTTCTTTTTCAGTGCAGGTTCTTCTTTTGTAAATTTTTTTTATTTAAAGTTTTTTTTTTCCTCATACCCTCCACTGTTCCCCCTCCCTCTCCTCCTCCTCTAACTTCCCCACCAATATCCCGTAAAAATCCATGAAGCCCTGCCATGATTGGTCGGTCACAATTCTTTTGCATGAAGGGCTGTGATTTGACTGATGGGCTCACAACTTGTCATTGGCATGAAGGGCTGTGCTTCTATTAGTGCAGGAACATTTCTTAATTCGCATGACACTCTGTCATGATAGGTTGAGTCACAATCCTTCATTTTTATGAAGAGCTGTGCTTCGATTGGTGCATAAACATTTCTTAAACTACATGAAGCTCTGTCGTGATTGGTGCAGTCACTATTCGTCATTTGCATGAAAGGTCATGCCTTGATTGTTGGGATCACAATCTTTCATATGCATGATGGGCTATGCTATGATTGCTTTAGAAACATCAATCAGTTGAATGAGGGGCTGGTCTATCACTAGTGTAGGCGTAATATGCCATTAGCATGAAGGGATACCCAATGGTTGTTAAGAACATAATCCTACATATGCATGATGTGAGGAGCCTGCCTGATTCCATTTTCAGGCAGGAGCCATTATGCTGTACTTTTAAAAAATAAGTTTCTATTTACTGTGAGATTTGAGTTGCTCTCTGTTTCCTGGAACCTGACCTTTCCCAACCCATGAACTCAATTTGTTTTTTAGAATACTTTTACCTTCCCTGGCCCTTCAGAACCCCTCCCTAATCACATGGTGTGTGACTACAAGATGTTTCTTTAAAGTTTTTTTTTGTATTTCCTTATTGCTCCATTGTCTCTCTTCTATAAAATTACTTGTGATTTTACTGCTTTAAAAAAAGGCTCCAAGTGGTGGATTCTCTGCTGCTCTCTTTAACTTGATTTAGGGGGAAGTAGCTGGGCAGCTCTTGGGTGCACCTCAATAAAAAATAAATCTAGCTTCAAATTTGGCTCAAACTGTGGTGATAGTTTTCTTCTTGCCATTGGGATTAACAGATGGGCCAAAGCTATGATTCTTATAGGCAAAGTCCTTCATTTAGTGTTATTACTGAAATGTTATCATAGGATTCCTAGAACAATCCTTCATTTTTATCAAGATATGGATATTGTTGTAGGTACAAACCTGCATTTGCCTGAAGTGCTGCGGCATTGACTCATAGAAGAACAAAATTTTACTTGCTTGAAAGGGCTTTGGTATGATAGGCATGCGCATAATACTTTATTTTCATGAAGGTTAGACCATAATTTGTAGCAGCACAATCCTTCACTTTCATGGAAAGCTATTCTGTGGCTGGTGAAAGCACAATCTTTCATTCACTTGAAGGGATAAGAAACGATTAGAGAACACTGTCACTCATTTGCGGAAAGAGCTGTTTCATGATTCATCCACGCACAGCTCTTCATTCACATGAGAGGCAGTACCTTGATTGCTACAAACACCCTTGGCACACATTAACCTCTGTATATATAAGCAGTCTATTCAGCTCACTTTTTGCATGATCCAAGAGATACCCTCAAATGCTGTTTTCAGGTACTATTCCAGTAATCTTATTTAAAGGCTTCGCCCCAGTGGTGCTTTCTTATCTATTTGTTAAAATCTTTATCATTAGAATTGTGCTGCACTCACTGGAAGATTTTTCCAGAAGGTGTCAAAACTTGAGCTCTGAGGATCCTGTCACCCTAGGCCTGAGATCTGTAACACTATCTGCATTAGGAACTGTGGATCACAGTAAGTGAGTTCCATTGAGGAGATGTAACACTATCAGGTGTGTCCTGGTGCTGCTGATCATGACTGTTTGAAGCCAATGAACACAGTATTTTTTAATACCAGGACTTCTGATAATTAAATCTCAGAGCAATAAGCTTTGAACATGAATGTGAGTACCTAATATCACAAATCTCTGACTTCCATTAGACAGGGAAATTAAGGCACTAACCTTTTGGGCTTGGAACTTTAAGCATCTTGGGATACTTGATGGATATCTGCTAGGTCATATGGGTACTCAAAGGCCAGAGATTGGCAACACTAGATGTCTCCTCACCAACTCAGGATTCCTTTACAGGTAGAGCCAAAACAATCCCAGCCAGATGGTGGATAGCAAAGGGATTCTTAAAAAATTGATGTTGGGCTTCTGTTCAGCATTGCCAAGTGAAAACTAACATAAAATTTGTATTTTTCCAATATAATCCATGTAGATATTTAAAATGGATGTAGATGTGAAAGCATATATATATATATATATATATATATATATAATGTATAAAGTAATATCTAATCATTGAAAGGCCTAATATAAGAAATTGTTTTAGCTGCTAAGTGTACTGGCACAGTATTAAATTCTGCAGTGAAACTTCAGATTCTATATATCAAAAATGTTCATAATGATAATTTTTAAAAGTTATTTGGATAACAAAATTTAAATGTTACAAGTTTATGCCATTAATTGCATTTATACAAAATCATGGTTGATTATAAAACATTATTTTCTCAATGTCACAAACCAAAAAATCGATTTTATTGTAGTTAATCATTTGGACATACTTACCTTATAGTTAATTAACTTACTTTGGGTACTGGGGGTTAAACTTTATATATAGTAAACATATGGTCTAACATTCAGCTACATTCAAGCCCCTTAATTTGTAACTAAAATTTTAATTTAAGAGAATGATTCATACACCCGCAGTTATATGAAATGAGCAGAAAAAGTATATAGTACAATATTCAACTCACACACTCTCAGACAAAAATTAAGTACAAAGTAATATAGTGACATCCTTGCATGCTTCATGCAGTCCCTCTCCAACTGGGAAATTGTGCAGTATTACAAGCAAGAAACCAAAGTGTTTCTTATTCTGTCATTTCATAAATTGTATATCTTTTTGTTATCAGCTTTTCACTCATCTTAATTATTTGAAATGTTCTTCTTCTAGTTATTTTTCAGTTTGCATTTGGCTGTTTTCTTATAAATTCTATTCTTCTTCTTAGATTTTCTTTTTTCCCTGCGTTATTTTTTTTCCCCACATTTTTCTTAATGTGGCATTAAGGCACTTTAATAATAGCTGCTTTGAACTACTTATCTGATAATGATATGATTCATTTGAGTATGTCATCATTGCTCGAATTCAAATTATTTTTTCTAGCTCTTATACAACCTTTTATTTTTAATAAATTTTGAAAAAAAATTCTCCCTTCTGCTATTGCATCAGGAGATCCCTGGTCCTCATTAAATTTTCTATTTTCAGCAGTCTCCTTGTTTGGGTTTATCCTGTCTTATCCTTCTGTGTCATGGGTCCAGTGACAGCACAATAACATAATAGCCATGCCCTTTTCAATGGGCTTTCCACCGCACAGTCATCCTGTCATCAGGACTCCTGTGCAAATTAAGTGAAATAAAATAGGTAAAAGGTCTTGCTCCATGACAGATGTTCCTTCATATTTTGTAGAATATGGAGATGAAATGATACAGTGATACAGACTGGCTTGTATTATAAACATATGCTTCTAACATCTCTAAAGAAGAAAACCACAAGCTATATGCTCCTTTTTTCCTGCTAGGAAAGAGCAGATATTAAGTAGGGCTTACTTTGTGTGTTAAGCGCCATGAAAAATAATCTATATATGAGATAGCATTTAACCTCTGTAATTAATGCTTTAAAAAGTCCTACTTGAAGTATGAGAAAAACAAAGTTCACCCACTGACACACAATAATAGTACTAGATATGAACTTTGACACTAGCTCAGCAAGCCTTTGCCAAAAAGCAGAAGTCAAAGCCCGTTTCTTAGAGTGTACTGATGTGGTTAGTCCCAGCAGACCTTTGCAGGATCTTCTCTGCTCCTTCTGCATCTTGTTTTGTGTTGTTGTTGTTCTTATAGTTGAGGAGTCTCTCTCTTATCCTCCCCTGAAGCGAAGCGTCACATCTCTACACCCCACTTCTTCTCACTTCTGTGCCTTACTCATACCACTCTCAGCTTGACATTGTCCCTCTTTGCTTGCTCCTTTATAGAGCTGAGCGACAGAAATCTTTGCAAATCTCCATTACCCCTGTCTTCACATGCTACTGTTAACATGCTCACATTATGCTTGTCTGTATAGAACTGCCAACAGGGTACTTTTTTCCCATAAGATACGTGAATGTATGAATCATTCTTTGGTTTTTAATAATTTATTGTGCCCAACATGCTACCTGACAAATAAATGTCATCTAGCAAATGTTTGTTAAGTGAATAAATGATGAACTAACAAATGGATAGCTCTCTTCTTCTCCAACAATTTAGCTACCTCATTCTGAATTTTGGAGCTGTATTCTTATGTCAATCATCTTTATTATGATTAATTGCTTAATATGTTTCTTTAACTAAAGTCACTTTTCAAAATACTTTAACCAATTTAGTTTTGTTTAATATCTGCAAAATTATGGGCTGTGTGTTGGAGATAAATATATAGTCCTATTACATTGCAAGGTAAATGCATAGTTATTAGTCAGAAAATCTCCTGGGTTTATTTCACACACCATCATATGTACCTCCATGAATTCCTATAGAGTGGTAAGGAAATGCACTTATGTAACTACTCCTGCTGTGGGAAACTCTGGCTCCCATGAGCAGAAGAAACTTGAGAAGGGTGAATGGCAGAGTGATAACTTTGACATTAAACCCCATGAATGGATAAGCCTGTTAATACTTGAGTAGTAACAACTGAGACAGTTTCGAGAATGTGCCATCCTATACTTGGCACCAAAACGTTTACATGGTAAAAGGAGTTCCATCCTGCCATGGGATGGTCTTTTGGTATGCTGTGAATATGCTTGGTTAATAAAGAAGCTGTTTTGGCCTATTGCAAGGCAGCTTAGAGAAAGGTGAAAAATCCAAGCAGAGACATGGGAGAAAAGGGGAAGAGTCAAGGAGATATTGTGAGGGCTAGGAGAAACAAGATACAAAAATACTGGCACGCCACCAACCACGTAGCAATACACAGATTGACAGAAATGGTTTAACTTAAGATGAATGAGCTAGCTAGTAACAGCCTAAGCCATAGACCAACAGTTTGTAATTAATATAAGCCTCTGTGTGTTTATTTGGGTCTAGGGGCTGTGAAACACAGAAAAACTTCCAACTACATCACCCAAACAATATGTGGCCTCATCTTCGTGTTCCTATCCTCATAAAATTGGGTTTGGATTTCATCTTTCCTATAGTGCACAGTGGGGAATATTGATAATTTATCAACCAGGGCTGGTGCTGATTTTTAAATGTATAATCTGAAGAAAACTACCTGAATCATTTTTCTAATCTGAAAAATTGGGAATACACATATGCGCATTACACACACACACAGACACATACACACTATAGTCCTCAATCCTGACTTACATTATAATTATCTGATATTTTTAATCTTTTGTTTTTATGTGGAAGGGTATGTATATCCACCTGCATGTGTATCTGTGCACCACATTCATGCAGTACTCTTGGAGGCCAGAAATGGTTGTCAGATCCCCTGTGACTGCAGTTACAGATGGCTGTGAGCTGCCGTGTGGGTGCTGGGAATTGAACTCAGATCCTCTGGATGAACAACTAGTGCTCTTAACCAGTCAGTCATCTCTCCAGCCCCTATCAGAGAAATTTTAAATTAAAGACCAAATTTTGTCAGAAACTGATCTAATTATCACAGTGTTTCCTGGTCATTTATTTTTCTTTTCAAGTTCTCCAACATATAAGGTTAATGATCATTGGATTCACTGGAGAATTAAATGCATTTAAAACATTTCCAAAGCATCTGGTACATAATAAATTCACAGGAAGTGTAAGCTATCATTAATAACCTTATCATCGTATTAAACTTATTCATTTGTTACCTTTTCTACTTTCCATTCTGGTAACTGCTTCACAACCTGTCTTCCTGACAAGCCTACGCATGTATCTCCAGTTCTAAAGACCTGGCCAGCTGTCAGAGTCATGTCTACTTATGATGGCTTTGAACTTTATCCTTTGCTCACGTAGCACAGCTACTGTTCCTGGGCTCCTGTCACTTGGATAATATGCATTCTACAGTGTCTAGTGGAAGCTACTCAAAACAATTTTGAGAGTGATTGAGAATAAAGCCCCTTGTCCTGCTTGTCTACCAAAGCTGTGCTGCAGCGGGTGGCCATGGCAATCACACAGTGCTCTTCCCCCCTCCCTTCTATGTGGGGACATCAGGTTACAGGAGAACAAGCTGTTCTTCTGTCTTAGCAATGGGTAGGGGAAGGAGGAGAGGCCAGCTGTATGCATATGAGTTGCATATGAGCTGCATATGAACCTCAGGTTAGTTTATAGTTATGGAAGTTGTTTGACTATTTTTGTTATATGTATCTCATATATATTATCAGACAGCAAAGCTACTTTTGAATCTAAGGAAGACTATTAGTTCATGAACACCAGAAAAGCAATAGCAATGTTAATTGTGTGAATTAAAATATATGGATGAGCTTATTTACTCTCCAGAGTAACTCTTTGAGGAAAGGTCTATTTTTATCTTCTTCATTTTTTACACAAGAAAACTGAGAAGCCTATAGAGGTTAAATAAGCTGTCTTAAGGTACCAGATGGTAAAACCCAAGAAATCTGGCTCATGGGACTGCGGTTTTAACTAGGATCTCCAGATTTAGCCAAAGAGATACATGAGACTTGTGAAATCATCCAGTCTAATATATACATTTTATCAATGAAAGTCACTGAGCTCCAACTAGGGAAAATAACATTTTCTTGAACCATGTTCATCTCTTGAAAAAGATCATTCAATATATTAATTAAATATTTACTAATGTGAGATCTTGTTGTTTGTGTAAAGGTTACCCATTGATTTATAAAAACAACAGTAAAAATGAACCTTGCTCTCATGAAACCTATATTGTGGAGGGGATGTATAGTCAATTGACAAATTAATGAAGTAGAGTATATGAAAAAGTGATGGTGCATTAAGAATAATAAGAAAGGAAAGAGACAAATGGAGTTTAAGTAGCTCCAATTTTAAATTAAATAGGAAAAAAACTCATTGGAAAGGGACATAATTCATATCTGAAGAAAATAAGGGTATGGAACTTTTGAGTACTTGGGGTGGATTGTTCCCAGGTAGAAATAAAAAATAATGGAAAGGCCCTTGTGGCAGAGGTATGCCTAGCATGATCAAGGACCATCTAAGAGGCCAGGATGGTTGAAAGAGAACACACATAAAGCAAAATAGTAACTATAAGATCTAAGAAGGGAACAGAGCTTATAAAGATTGTAAGCAATTGAAAGGTTTTGACTTTGAATAGGAATGAGGTATTGAATGATAGGAACAAAGAACTGACATGACTTCTAATTTAGACATAACCCTTCCCTGGCTGCTTTGAAGTTAACTGTTGAGGGGATGAATAACAAGACTACAGTAGGTGAATGCTAGCTTGGTACAAAGTGCTAGTAGGAAAGGGAATGGAGAATAGCTAACTAAGTACTGAGTGTATTTCCAAGACAGACCCCATTTTGAGTAAAGAACAGTCATGTAATATGAGTGAATGGGAAAACCCAAGAATGTCTGCTTCAGGCTCCCCCATTCTATTACTTGTTGGGCCTAAGAGCTAATTTGACCCAAGAAGCTTCTTTTTGTAAATTCTTTCCTGTCATTATTTCACTCTAAATGTAAAAATACATAGCAAATCTGAGGATATAGAAAACCGATTGCCTTCTAAGCCGTTCTGGGAAAGCTGAAGACAGTTACTGAGCCACTGGAATGAATGTGAGACAGCTTGACATAGTGTGCCCTATCCCACTCAGATTAGCTGCTCTGGGACCTCAGCAAGAAAGGGCAGATGTGTCTATTTGTCATGGACATATCATCCAGTTATGGGAGCCTAAGCAGAAAATCATGTGGCCCCCTGGTCCCCTCCTTTATAGCCTGCAGATGCCATATCAGGTGGAGCATCCATTCTGTCCCTGCTTCAGGTTGTTTATAAGAAGTGCTACAAATTCAAAGGCTAGCATTTGGGAGAAGAGAAAATACTCTTTTGTTTTCTGTTTTAGCTGACAGCTGCACGTACGTTAAGACATTTATGGACCTGTGAGGTCAAGAGGTTTGCTCCTCCCTTTCTCTGGTTTTTGTTTTGTCCTGTTTACTGGGATTTACAGTTTCAGGATTTTTGAGAATAGCAGCTAATCCTGGCCATGCTTCTAACGCTTACATTTCCAGGAAGATATGCAGATCCAGAGTTTCTTAAACAGATCCACAAATTAAAATGAGTGAGGTATGATATTTTATCTAAGTGCAAAAAACGGCATACTAAGAAACAAGGGAGAGGCCAAAGTCTCAGCAGGACATCTGAACCACATAACCCTGTTACTTACTGCTATGTGCCTTGAAATAGACTGGCGTAAGGGAAAATGAATAGGTGTCGAGGACATCTCCAGAGTTCGCCATATGGCTGATTAGTAACAAGAGGTGTTGAAGATAGAGCTGACTTCCTTTTTAGCTATCCTCATCCTAATGGCAGCCAATAAGATTCACTTCCCATTTTAGAATAGTCGATACATAGCTAAAGAAGCTTTCCTAACTCATGCCAAGTTTTGGTAGTACATACCAACTGGAAGGACACCAGTAAGCCAAAGCCCAGTGAATTCAGGTATCCGCCACCAGGAGAGGTGATAAAGAAGCAAATATACATAACAAGCAATTCTACTTACATGAGACTTTGAGGAGTCACTGTCTAGGAACATTAAAATGACTCTTTTGGGGGCTGGACAGACAACACCGTAAGTCATGGAGACATTGCTTCCATGCATTGTGACCTACTCTGTAAAGCTATACTTTTTAAATCCATTTGATCACTACGAGTCTATAAAATTGGAACAGATATAGCAAAAAAGATACGGAAAGCAAAGCCACCACTGGCTTGTTGTTTGGTTACTAAACTCATTTGTGGATTTCATAGCGCAAACTCCGCCTACATCTCCTTTTCCATAGGCTTGATAGTCAAGTGTCTTGAACTCCAGTCCCTTGGAAGACGACCCCCTCCTTACTCATTCCATATCTTAACATCCTCTCCTCACGCCTCCGTCTTCACACTCCCTCACAGAAATGCCTTGTGTGCTCCAGGAGATAGGGGAAGTGCTAGTTAAGATTTTACATTCTGAAGCCAGATTGTCTGAAGCTTTGCCCTCTTACCTCTGAAGCGATCTGTGTAAAATGAGGTAACAGTATGAGTTTGCATCACTTGATGAATGAATAAATAAAATGTGTTATGACCGTCTAACAATCTGGATATTGATTTGAATTTGATTTTTAAATTTTTTTTTTGAGAAGTTCATATGTGAGTACTGTATCTGCATCATTTCAGCCCATGTCTCTCCTCTCCCCTTTCATTGTGTAGCACTATTGCTGAGGAGATCTGAACAGGTGTCTGCTCCTTCCAGATAGGGAACCAACAAAAGGTCTAAGTAAGGATGCCAACAAAGGCCAGCATGGTGAAGCAAGCAGTTCTAACAGCTGTGTCGTCAAAAGCCTACAGTAATGAAAGCTAAAGTCCCAAATAGCATTAAACAGCCCTCAGGCAGGACAAGATGTCAAAAGTGTCCTTTTCAGGTGCCTGAGCCTCCTCCAGATGGTTTTCCTGCTCTCTGATTCTTCCAGGCAGTTCAGTTGGTCTGAGCTTGTCTCAGAGGGTCTAACTTTCTTCCAGGAAGCTCTGTTTTGTTGGAGAGTCTCTTAGAAGTATTTACAGCTTAGACATGCTTATGGAGGGAGAAGCCTAGTAAACTTGGTCATTTCAGGGACTTCCTGAAGCCATTGTTTGCTTCCCAAGTTTAAGACGCTTCCCTGCAGGATGGAATGTTTCCCCTCCCTTCAGAACATCCTGTTGTTTCACCTCTTCTTTAACAATCTGTGTCTTAATGAGCTTCCGTAAAAGATGGAAGATTTTAATCTCAGAGGAAACTGCTGTACTGCAGCTCTCCAAATTCCCCGGTGTCATTACCAGACCCACACACCATGGCCACTTCTTCTTTAATTATTGTTATCACATACACAACACACAAACTCCCAATGAGTCCATTTACTGTTGTTTGTATGTTGACTGACCACTTGGAATTGGATAATATTTATCAGTCAGTTCATCCTTAGAGAAAACTGATTCACCCCCTCTCATATGCCATTTCTCAATTTCATCAGTACAGTTTCCTGGTCCTGTCTAGAAGATACTATTTCATAACAGACTTTCCAGTCCTCTGGGTCTTACTACCACCACCTTTATTCCTTGGTTTTTCCTGAACCTTAGATGTTAACCTTATAGATTTATCTTTTGAAGTTAGGATCAACTGAAGTTGATCAGTACCTATTCTATCCTTCCAAATCCAGTGTCCAAAGTCTGTGGTACCTTCAGCAATAGAGGGTTGTTTACTTCCAAGTTCTGCGAGGTAACCAAGAGCCATACCAATACCCTACATGGTTTTGGAAGTCTCTTGGACTCTCATTAACAATAGCCCAGAGGAACATTTTCCATGCCTGGCACTGCAGAGGTTTTTGTTAGATCATCTATGGCTCTTGAGGCTATCAACCCCAAGCATTATCAACCCAAGTGGCAAAACTCCATTTAATCTTGTATGTGTGTGTGTGTGTGTTTACATATATAATGTATTTTTAAGAAAACGTAAAATAATATGCCTCCATATTGCTTTTCCTTAGTGTTATTTATCCTGTCTTTCTCTATGTTAGCTTCATTTTCCAACCCAGTCATTTCTATAAATGAATGCAACGCTGATACATACTACAACAAACATGAATATTGTCCTAAGGTTTCTATGGCTGTGATGAAACATTGTGACCAAAAAAGCAAGCCAGGGAGGAAAGGGTTTATTTAGCTCACACTTCCACACTGTTGTTCGTCACTGAAGGAAGTTCAGGACAGCGTCTTAAACAGGGCAGAAACCTGGAGGCAGAGCTGATGCAGAGGGCATGGAGGGGTATTGGCTTCCTCCCATGGCTTGTTCAGACTGCTTTCTTATAGAACCCAGGACCACAGCCCACGACAGCACTACTCACCATAAGCTAGGTCCTTCCCCATTGATTACTAATCGAGAAAACACTTGGGAGCTGGATCTCATGGAGACATTTTCTCAGCCAAGGCTCCTTTCCTTTCTGAGGACTCTAGCTTGCGTCAAGCTGACACACAAAGCAGCCAGTAAAAATATTGAAGTCATTATGCCTTATGGAAGAAGCCAGTTACCGAGTATCACATATACTATAACCACTGTCATGCAAAAGTAAAGAATATATAAATCTAAGTATATAGGAAAAATACCAGTTGCTTCTTTAGGACTAAGAATGTAGGTTGAATAGATGACAGAATAATTAAGGCCACAGTGTACAAAATTTCCTTTTAGATGATAAAATTTTCTAAATGTTCACATACCCTTAAATATGTCAAAGTACTGAATTATATACACTAAGTGTGAATTTTATATTATAAAAATTAGGTATTAACTATCTGCTCTTAGAGTAACGCGTCCTCACTTGCTTTCTTGGGTAATTTCAAGTGCTGGCTCAGATGTCTCTATCAACCATTCTCATAAGGTCATGTAGAAATTATATAAAATGCAGTAGAATACTTTACACTAACTTCTTACCTATCAGACTATATATAACCAGAAGTTCTCTTCCCCATAGCTCGTGAACATTGAGAACAGAGGCTACATCTCCTAATCTGCATCCCCAGTCCTAGAGTAGTTGCATATCTTCTAACAGCAGTCAGTAAATATTTGTAGACTGAATCTGTTCCTCCTAGAGTCCTCATGTTCCAACTCAGTATATCTGTCTCAGAGATTTTTCTATTTACTTTAACCCTTTTGAATTTCGGAAACACCCTTCATTTTCTTTCTATGGGCCCACCAGCACGTTCTACTTCAACCATTTCATTTAGCTCTGAAGTAAGTCTTTGCACACTGGACCCTTGTAAATAGCCTCTCAGTACCTGCTACATTCTCAGCTCTACCTCTGTCTCAGCTGCTCCCCTTTACTCTTTGCTGAAGGCACAGTAGCACACTGCTTCCCTACACATACACATACCTGGAAATCCATTCCTTTCTAGTTGTTTATAACACATCCCTACCTATAGGTGTTTTATTACCATTTCAAGGCTTAAAATACTCTAGGTCTAGAACATGGAGAAACGTTTCTGAAAGTAAACACATGAGAAGGAATCTATAATCTCTGCTTATCTTGTATCTTTAAAACTGTCTCATTCTTCTTTGCATTAACACTATTACTAGTATGAGGTAGTAAATTTTTTCATGAAAGAAAATATTGAAATATTTTCAAGAACATTTGAATGATTTGCTATATTCGACATAGTCAATATCGAAACGTTTGTTGAATACATATGACTACTAGAAAGACTATGAAACAAAGCATACAATACTGCTCTAGCTGATTCTACTAGTTTCCTTGCTCAGTAAATAGGAAGCTTCAGCAGAAAAGCTCCAAATGAGCTAACTGCCTGCCTCTGCTTCCATAATTCCTTGGCCTTAACTTCATCATCAAAATCCTTTTTCATACTGCTCCAGAAACATCCCTTTATATATTTGTCTTTAAACTCTAAGATCACTGAAGGCAAGAACCATGTCTGATAAAAGACTGACTGCTTCATGGATTATTTATAAATGAAAAAATCTGATTCATGCCTTTAGAGAGGTTCAAGGGAAGATGGACTACAAGGAAAGATAAACTCTTATTATCATGACATCAAATCTACCATCTAATCTTTAGTCCCATTTCCATAATGTCTGAATCCAACCTTTCATTTATGCTCCATTATAGCTCCCTATGGAGCATATCAACATTAGCATACCTGGCTCGTCCCCCTGACTTTAATACTTGACATTCAAACCTTGAAACAGCAGCTGTAGCAGAAATCTTGGTGGGACAGGAAGTCTAGTTTGCTGTTTATTTCCTTAAAAATCAATTGCCATCTGCCACACTTTGATTTCCTTTTAAAATTCATGGTAAATTTAATTTCCACTATATCAGTACTAAGAAGTGGGATATCTGGGTGATTATGTCACAAGGCTATGCTTTCATGAGTTGATTAGTGTCATTTTCATGGGAGTAGGTCAGTTATTACAAAAATGAATTTGTTATGAATTAGACCTCCTCTCACCCCCCCCCGTCTCATACATGCTTATTTGCCCTTCTGTCATATCATGATATTGCCTCCAGAACTGTGTGCCAAAGGAACTTATATTTATACATTGCATGGACTATGTTGTTTCACTACATCAACAGAAAATGAGGGGGAGAAGTGAGATTATTGACATAAGAAATGCTTGAAAATGTAAAAGCAGCTTTCAAAGTGTGTGATATATAGAGCCTGGAAGGGCACAGTATAGAATAGCAGTCTAGAAAAAGTTTATGTTGCCATGATCAGTAGTAGTGAAAGGGAGTTCAGTGGTGACCCAGAAGAGGTCTATCTCCAGAAACTTCTTTAAGGGTATTTAAATGGTTATGTTAAGAATGTCAGTGCAAGAAAGGATATTAAAAGCGATTCCAATGAGATTTCAGATGAAATCTAAGAAATTTTATTTTAAGGGTGAGTAATAAGGTAAGATCAACTCTTATCATAGTAAGGGAAGATGAACTCTTATTATAAGAAGGGAAGATGAACTTTTATCACCACATCTAATCTATCATCTAATCTTTAGTTACATCTATAATGACTGAAATCCAACAAAAGGCTGGAGTCCCAGGAAATTCCTAGAGAGTTGCTGGTCTTTGGTCTACACTGGAATCTTGAAGAAGTGGATTTTAATACCAATAAAGAATTGCCTCAGCTCCAGGCTAGGTGAACTTGCCAGTGAGAGAGAGTACAGGCCTTCAAAACAGCAAAGACTTCCTTCTTTCCTCCATGTTCTTTTAGGTGGGCTGCCACCTAATGATGTGGCCCAGATTTAGGGTGAGTCTTCCCACCTCAAATAATCCACTCAATAAAATCTCTCACAGGAGCACCCAAGTGCTTGAGTTTTTGTTGATTTGAGATACAGTCAGGTTGACAACTAAGATTAGCCATCACATATAGTATTATATACTGTTCTGTTTCACTGCAATTTTTTTTTTTGCCATGTTGATTTGACTATAGCTCTTCAGGATGCCTAGTTGTTTTGTTTTGTTTAAAAATTTCACTCATGCATACAGTGTATCTTGGTCATAAATGTAGAAGGGCATGAGGTCCTTAGGCTCACAGACAGCACTAGAGAAACCAGAAATGCTAAATTCAAAAGCTTTTCTCTTCAACAAAAGGGATTTATACATGTTTTCCATCAAGAAAGCTGGGGGCATGGATGTTATTCATAGCCTGGTGATCTTTTGCTATCTGTAGTGGCAGGCCTGACTTGAATCTCTCAGTCTCCTTAACATTGTTTTTCAGTCAATAGAAACCATTCCTATGAAAGAGGCCCCATGCACTTTGTAAAAGGTCTACTATCATGCTTATACCAGATCCTTTCTCTCTAGGTCCTCATGTTGAGCATTGTTTCTCAGTCAATAGAACCCATGCTTCTGGAAGAAGTTACTGTATTTTGCAAAAGACATGTACTTTGCAGGAGAATTTTGACGCAGCTATGCCTTAAGCTTTGTGGTGATAATTGTGATGAAGAAACTTTTCTCCAGTAATACTGTGTTTAAATATGTGAAAAATAAACTGCTCAGGGTCAGACTCTAGAAGTTTGAACTGGCACTGGCTAATAAGTTGTGATGAACTGGATTTCCTTATTGCCTCATGCTGGCCTGTATCATTTGCTACCCTCACAATAACTAACCCATACTCTCTTCCTCCAAATCCCTGGCTCCCCTTCCAAAGACATAAAGTCATAGTATCAGACCTCTGACTTTGTTTTACTTTGGTATGATACCGTCTGTTCTGGGTATTTTGTTTTCATATATTCAATATATTCAAATATTAGTTTTCCAATAACCATAATATGGCTTACCAGGCTTTAGGATTTTTTTCTTTAATTAGTTTTGAAAATGTATTAAATCCAGACATCGAATTGAGAGGAACTGGCATCATAATACTTTTTGTTGTTGTTGACTGATTATTCCTTTTCATGACTATGGAATATCATCTGTGAATTTATATCTTCTTTCATTTCTAACATCAATGTTTTCTAGTTTCTTTGTTAGGTTTTGTGGTGCTGGAGATTATATACAAAGTCCTATACATATTGGACAAGTATCCCACCATAGAGCTAAATCCCCAGCCCAGAATTTTACAGTTTTCCTCACATAGGTACTTCCATATTTTGTTACATGGTGAGGTGTGATCTGTGGCTTCATGGCATAGCATCATAAAAGAGTGTGATACTGTATACATCACTAGCCAAAGGAAAAGTTCAAATTTCTAAATTCAGAGAAGAGGTTCTTTTGAATGTGTATCATTTTCTAGGAAAAAACTTATAGATCAAATCACGATAATACCAGTACTATGAATACATGCATTCAAAATATGAAGGACATCTCTTTTGATAATTGTTTTATTTATAAGCATGCTGGTTAATCTCCAACTGTATTTTCATTTTCTTCTACTTATTTCTAGAATAATTCCAATGAAGATTCAATGTATATCCCTAAGTTATTTCAAATTTGAAATGTTCTCTATGGCCCAGAATGTGTTTTTTTTAGTGTTGTACCATGCGATCTTGAGGATAATGTGTATTCTACTGTTTTGGAGTAGAGTATTCTATAAATGTCAAGTAGATCTAGTTGATCCATTGTGCTGTTGAATTCAACTATATCCTTACTGATTTTCTGCCAACTGAATCTCCAATGGTAATAATGTATTCATCTATTCTTCTTTGTAGACCTATTAGTTGTTGTCTCATATATTTTGATGTTCTGTATCTGAATAAGCATTCAAGATTGTTATAACCTTTCAGAGCATTTATTCTTTATAATTATTAATAACCTCCCTCGCCTCTAATAAATTCCTTTGTTGTGAAGTCTGCTTTCTTAAATTAAGATTAATACTTTGAATTTCTTTTGATAATAGTTAGCATAGCAATCTTTCTCGGTCTTAATATGTTTTTAGATTCCTTAGAAAAATAGTTATTTAATCTTATCTTTCTGATAGTGTCTGTCCTTTAATTTACATATTTATGCCACACACATTCAAAATGATTGTTTATAATTAGCATATTAAATCTCTTCTATTTGTTGCGCTTATTTTTGGTTTCATAAAATAACTCTACTTAAAAAAATTCTCTCTTTTTTTGCCTTTTCTCTAGTTTTTATCAGTTTTGAGAACTTCATACATTGTATTTTGTTCATATTTATACCTTCCCTAAATTCTCCTCGGGTCCTCTCCCATTTTTCTACTCACACAGCTTTACTTCCCCCTTTTCTTAACATATGCAACCCATACACTCTTGGATGTATTACCCTCACTGGAGAGTGGACAACACACTGTTGTCCATAACCTTTAATAAAACTGGTTATTCCTTTCCAAGCAGCTATCCCAAACTGGCCTATAACTCACTTTGTAGTCCAAGCTTGCTTTAAACTCATTTTTTACTCCATAGTAACCTCAAACTGAGAAGCCTCTCACCACAGCCTTCTAAGTGCTAGGTTTATAGGTGTGGACCAGCACATGCAGTTAGACACCTTTGCTTTCAACTAAATGAGTTGCATAATTTTCTCTTTTATTAACATGCCAATTATCCTTATTTTAGAATTTTTTTGATGTCCTTGCTGCATTTTCAATTTAATATAATTTACAATTAATCAAACCCAGCTTTGAAATAATAGTATACTTCTTGACAGGTCAAGTAGGTATTTTGTAACTGCCTATTTTCAATTACTGCTTCCCCTCTGTCATAACATTGCTGTCACTCATAAATTGCAATCGTTTAATATGCTGTTACTATTATTATTACGGTCATCTCTTACATTGTGTAACACGGAGAAAAATGAGAAATAGGAAGAATTTATCTTACTTTATTTAATACTTCCCTATCACTCTTCCCTATCTGATGAGCCTCTTTGAACATTTTTTGCAAGGTGGGTCTACTATTCACAATCCCATAGTTTGTGTTCCTCTTAGAAAGCCTTTTTTCTTTCCATTTTAGAAGATGAAGACATCTGGATTTGAAATTTCAATATTTTCTCTTCCTCTCCCACATTAAAACTTTATTAAACAAAGAGCACTGTCTAGAACACATGTCCTGGTGTCCATAAACATAATATATATGTAGTGACAATAGGTATGTGAGCCATACATGATGTCACACACCTTTAATGGCACTTGGGAGGAGGTAGATCTCTGTGACTTCAAGGCCAGTTTAGTCTACACAGTGAATTTCCAGGACAGCCAGAGCTACAAACAGAAATCCTGTCCCCCCAAACAAAATGAGACAAAACAAAACTACAGGTATGTCAGCAGTTTAAGATACAGTAGTATTACACAAATGTGTAGTTTTCACCCTCCTAAGCTGTCCTATCCATCCTTTTGCTTGCATGGATTGTGAAGGGTGACCTAATTTATACCCTTATTCCTCCACAGGTATGGCATTGTATATTTTTAACTTGTTTTGTAATTTTCTTTTTGTCTTGATTTTGTGACACTTGAATATGCCACTCAACTTTGTGTCCTCTGAGATTCTTGACCTGTGTCGTTCGTGAATATGGCAAGTTATTAGGTATTGTTCTCTTCAAATATTTATTCTGTGTTTTTGACACCTACAATTTATTTTGGGATCTTATTAGAGTGTCTATCTGTTCTTGCATGTTGTCTGTTTTTCCATGACAGCCCTTGGCATATTGCTCATCATTATTTTAAATCCCAGTTGGATCATACTAAACCTACCATATCTGAATCTAACTCTCACTGTGTTTGAAGTATTTCTCTGTATCACTCCTTATATCTTTGGGTTAAAAATTCTGATACAATATTAAATAGTAGGAAAAGAAGCAGCTATGCTTTTAGTATAAGACATTATATTTATCTGACTACAAACAAACCTGTGTTTGATTTTTTTCTATAGATCTAGGCATCATGAACTTCAATTTCCACCAGTATTGTTGTTTTTGCCTTCTTTAAAGTCTTTGGGTTTATTTGGAAAAATTTTTAAATTTCTTTTATGTCATTCAATATAAATACTCTAAAATTACAGTGTTGGGAAAATAATGACCAGAAACGTGTGTGCATGCTTATTTCAGATGCAATCTCCTCCCACACAAACCCATCTACCTATACTTTTTTTTACTTCCCGTACTTTTAACCCTCTTTCAAATTCTATGTTCTGGTGTTTTCCTTTTCTCTCTCCTCCCCATGTAGTCTGGTTAGAAACACCTTTTTAAAAAGAGTCTCCAAGTTCTCTATCCTGCACTCCACTGTAACTATAAAGTGACACTGTTGGCATTGTGGTTACATATAGAGAGAAGAAATGCATTCTGTGACTATAAGATTGTTACCTTTGAGTGGATCTGTGGGCAATCCAATATGATTATCCTTCTTTCTTTGTTGATGGTTTGTTCCATTAACATGTAAATGTTATCCTTACTGTAGTGGATTACATTTACACTGGTCGTTTCTGAAAAATTAAGATTTTAAATTCTCTCTCACCTCTCTCTCTCGGTGTGTGTGTATGTGTAAGTGTGTGCGTATGTGAGTGTGCATGCATGTATGTTCAGATGACTGAAGTGGGCAATGGCTTTAGGTCCTCTGGATCTGGAGTTAGAAGTGGTTGTAAGATGTCCAACAAAAGTAATAGAAATTCAGCTTGGCCCCCTCTACAAGAACAGTGTGTGCTCCTAACTATTGAATCTTGTCTCTAGCTGCTCCACTGGTCATTTTACTGTTTGCTTCTGAATCTCTCAGAACATTTTTGATTCCATTGTTTGTTCTTCCTCTAATTTCTTCTTTACATTTAGTGAACATTTCTAGTGTACATACACATGTGTTTGTGCATATGCATATGTGTATGTGTGTGCATGTATAAATGTATATTCTTATAGTTTCTCTTTTCCTTCTCTTCTTTCTATATATTTTAAGTATCAAAATCTGCTTCAGATTTATTCTAATTTAATTTTAGTAGACTATAGAAACTTTATTATTGTATAGTTTTTATACTCCTGTTCTATTGAATTATACAGATTGCATTCATAAACTTTAAAATATTTCAATAATTATTATACTCTCAAAAGAACTTAGAAAAGAAAGGATATCAAATACATATTTGTACAGTTTATTATAATAGCACTGTTAATTAATATTTTATTTTTGTTTTATATTACGTAGTCAAGTAACTATCTGGTGTCATCTCCTGAATCTAAGTTAGTGTTTCTTGTACATTCTTCCTTCTCTTATAAAAACTACTCTCCAGTGTTATAGGTACAAAACCAATCATATTCATATTGTTTTTGTAACTGTATCATAAATCAGCCTAGCATTATGAAAAACTGTGTGCATAATTTCTATTTTTCCTACCGATTTGAATTGCTGTGTTATGATACTCACCAAAGATCTTTCTACAGTATTTCTGAAAAATCATGTTTACTAACAACAAATTCTCACAGGCTTTGTTGAATGGCTTTCTTTTCTGTTTATTTATAGAATACAGTCTTTAGTGTGTGATGCGCTTGTTTGAAAGGTATGTTCTTTCTGCCCTTTAAAGCTATTCCCATGTTTCTGTTTCCCTTTGTTTCTGATGAGAAGCCATCTGTTAATCAGCCCATTTCCGTCTTTTATGCAATGAGTGTCTTTTCTTCTCATTGAAATGTGAAAAGATGTTTCTTTCTTTTTAGTGTCTTGTGTGTGTGTGTGTGTGTGTGTGTGTGTGTGTGTGTGTGTGTGTGTGTGTGTCTAACCTGAGTCCATTTGATGTTGTTTGTAGGTGTATGTATTTAGGGCTGACCACATGTGATTGGATAACATATCAGATAGCTTGTCCTTGGATAAAACTCATTCTTTGTTTCCCAGAAACCATTGTTTGCCTGTAGCTCTTCATCTACTGCTGCAGCCTCGTGAAATTTCCTCTATATACACTGTCATGTCAGCTGGAATTGTCATTATGCAGCTCTTACTTAGGCAGCAGCAACCTTGTCATGTCTAGAAGAAACTATCTAGCTGCAGATTTCCTGGTTCTCTGGCCTTTACAATCTTTCCGCCCCCACTTATGCAATTTCCCCTGAGTCTTAGCTGAATGGTAGATGTACCAAAACAGGTTGGTGCAGTCACATATTCTCTGCGTTTTAACAAGTTGTGGATCTCTGTAATAGTCCCAGTCCTCTGCAAAAAGAAACCCACTTAATGAGGGTGACATCTATGCTTATCTATGGGCATAAAGATAAATATGTAGAATAATGTTAGATATTGTATTCGTTTAGAAAAATAGCAGTAACAGCTTATTCTCTAAGGCCTACAACCACTCTAGCTGTGGATAGTTGACTATGCTTACAGTACCAGGCATTAATTTCCTTCTATGGGCCTGACTATTGGTTAGTCTCAAGATTTAGTACCACTGTCGTACTCAGGATATCTTCCCAGATCAGTTATTGTGATGGCTCAGAGGTTTTAGACACCTGGGTAGGACTAGTGATAACCTTTCTCTATTGGAAGTTTGCATAGCACCTTCTGACACTATGAAAATAGGTTTTCAGGAAGGAGGCTCCCAGGTCAATGCCAGTTGGATTTCCCTAAGTCTTGTGTCTGAAGTGTGTTGTGAAATCAGCAATAGGGTCATACTTTCAAGTTCTGGAAGGTAGCCAGCCAATGGCAATGGCAGTAGCCTTTGGGTGTGCCTCTTAGAACTCCCTGACAAATAACAATGTGGCAGGCTACAAAGTCTACTTTAAAAACACACACTGTAAGTAGAGGAGTTGGATATTCTATGTACTAGAGTAAAATTAGACCCATATATCACCCTGCACAAAACCAAATGCCAAATAAATCATATTTTAATATGAAACTTCTAGAAGAAAACAGACAGTATCCTGCAAGGTATCAGTGTAAGAAGGGATTTTTTTTTTTCAGTAGGACTTCGTTTTCTCAGAAATTAAGGCCAACATTGGACAAATGAGACCTTGGAAAAAAACAAACCAAGAAAAACTAAAAACCTTCTGGAAAGATAATGAAACAGTCAAGTAACGAAGCCCACAGAGTGAGACATAACCATTGTAAGCTATGCATTTGATAAGCCATTAATAATTAGATTGTGGAAAGAACTCAAAAGAAACCAGAGTCAAGAAAGCAAATGACAGCGGGAAGGGCCTGACTTCTAGGGGACAGTCCCTGTCATCATCCGGGGAGTCTGGTCTACACTGCGAAGGACTACAGCTCCTGCTTACTTGAGGTCAAGGTGCAATCAAAGTTCACAATGAAAAAAAGCCTCTTGAGAGCAGGACATGTGGGCTGAGAGTGGTGGGGGTCACCTGCAGGGGCTTCCTTCAGATGATCAGGGCAAGGTGGGGCTGCTATTGGGCTGCTTGGGGTAGAGTTTCACAGGTAGCCAGTGCACCTGCCCAGTTTCACCCAGTGCATTGCAGGGCACCATGTGCTCCTTATCCTCACCCACCAGCCAGTCCTGCACCAACCCATCAGCCTCCACAGTCACATTGTCTCCAGCCAATGGCCTTGTCACTCTTTGAACACTTTCTCTCTCTCTCTCTCTCTCTCTCTCTCTCTCTCTCTCTCTCTCTCTCTCTCTCTCTCTCTCTGTGTGTGTGTGTGTGTGTGTGTGTGTGTGTGTGTGTTTGTAGATCCTTATAAAACCATTTCTGTGTCTTTGTAGGTTTCTTTATTTCACAACATGTTGTCACACTACATTCCTTTCATTTTTAAGTGAAATTTATATTAGCAATATATCAAAATGTATCTAATTGCTGCTGCTTTGAAGTTTTTCCTACTGTGTAAATATATGGATCACTCCTAGACAGTTTTTTCTCTTTGGTTTTCAAGACAGGATTTCCCTGTGTAGCCCGGGCTGTCCTGGAACTCATTCTGTAGATCAGACTGGCCTCAAACTCAGAAATCCTCCTGCCTCTGCCTTGTCAGTACTGAGATAAAAGACATGCGCTGTCACTGCCCTGCTGTGTTTTATTTATGTTTCATAACTTTTGTTCAAAATGACATTTAGACAATTTACTGAAATAATTGTACATCCTAATTCTGTCTCTCATTTCCACTTTATATTGGTTGCTTAACTGCGTGTTTTGTGCATAGCTGGACTTTCTAATAAAATATAGTTTTCATTCTGTGTACAACTATTATGCTGTTCCTTGGAGAACATACATTCATAGGCATGCACCAAGTTTTCCTGTTTCCCAAGCATTTCTCTGCTTCAGCCTGGTTGTCTTTGACTGTCTAGTCTCTTGCCATTTTTTTTTTACAGCTGGTTGGTTTGCTTCTTTATTAGTATTCTACCCAATTGTCAGCCTCAATTAATTTCTAGCTGGATTTTTGTTTCTTTCAATAATGCTTTACAATTCAATAGTCTCTCATAGTGCAGTTGGCTTTTGGGGCATAGATAGAATACTACTAGTCTTTCAGGCTTACTCAAATGGTGAAAACTCAACCCTGATCTGGGAGTAAGGAGTAGAAAAGGGGACATTGTTGCTTACTTCCACTGGATGATCATGCATAACTGTCCAAAAGGTAGTGGTGTGTGTGTGTGTGTGTGTGTGTGTGTGTGTGTGTGTGTGTGTGTGTGTGTGTGACAAAGAAGAACTTATATCAACTCTGATGCTGATACTACAAACATGGATATTTTATACCTTAAATCTTTTGGAAGGTATGATCTATAGTTTCACTGGCCACTCATAGCAGGAATATATCCATCCCTGGAAATGTTGGCAAGATGGGAACTAACTCTTGACTGCCAAGTGCAGTGAAGCATCTTTCTTATAATAGAGGCCTGGGCAGCAAAAGGGAACACAGATTCCCTTTACTAGACTCTTCTTTCTGCATCCTTCCTATATAATACAGATAGAAATTCCAACATACAATCTGTGGCATGGTGTAGGTCTGCCACAGAACGGAGCCACACAAAACAGGATCTGACAATGGTTACCAACTGCCAAGTACAATCAAAACCGGTCTCCAGGACCCCAAAGGTCTGAGAAAATAATAACAGGCATTAAGCAGCCGGGCCTGATGAAATGGTTCCTCATGACAGAACTGCTGGCTGGCTGTATCTGTACCTGCAGCTATGGCATCTTACTGCTATTTTGAGTAGTTTAGATACTTTTTTTTTAAAAGAGTTATATCTTCAAATTCCTTGCTTAGCTTTTATGGAAGTAGGAAAATCCTTTTTCCTTTTTACAGGCACCCTTATATAATGAGTTGTTTACATTTAGTGCCTCGTTTCCTATTTTCATTGTTGCTTCAGATTATTGCAGTGTTGCTTTTTGTCTAATCTCATGTGAAAATCTCATCAGAATTTGCTGCTGTGGGCTAACCTTTCTTTTGAAGTGCTGGGGAGGGAACCCAGAGGCTCGCACACTGTAGGCAAGTTCTCCCAGGGTAGAACTGGATGTCGATCCAGATTCAATTTGTTTTGCATACCAGCACCCCACCTTCCACCCCAACCCTGTTTCTTTAGTGTGTCAATTTTAAAATACATTGGTGGATACATCCATGAGGCCTTTACATAAGGCGAAGAAAGCTCTCCTATAGGCCCAGATGCTATCTAAAGAAGACACTCTTAACTTTTGGCTTAGTAGAAGCTAGTTGTCTGTTAACAGATTCCAAACTATTTGTATCTATTAGTTACAGAATGGTAGTTCCAACACAGAGGCAGGCCAACTATTCAGAAGGCTAAAGCTAGCCTGGAGTAAGACAATTAGCCTCTGGACCTGCACCAGTCCAACCTCCTTAAACCACTGAGGTTCCAATACATCAGTCTATGCAGACAAAGCTTATTTCCAAGAATCCACATTTATAAGGGGAAGGCTGAAACCTCTTAGTGAGTGCTTAAATGGCCTAAGTAAGAATATTAGTAGGAACGGAGGCAGTAAATACCACATGAAGTCTAAGATTAAAATGAAGAATATCTGGTGGAAACCAGAGAGAAGAAGGTCATTGTTGCGACACAACAAAGGAATTCATTGAAATTTTTTTTTTTCAGTTTAAGGAAGAATTTAATAGCAAGGATTTAAGATGTTTAATAAAATAAATTTCTCAATAAAATATTAATGAACATTGTGATTTCTAACTGTATGTAGAAAAATCATAGAAATAACTGCTAATTTTAAAATAGATTTTATAATTAAATAAAATGTGAAAAATCTGTGATTCCCCATCCCTTAGCCTGACTGTGTGAAGAATTTTTTTTTTTTTTAAAAAAAAAAGCATATTCAGGAGAAAATACTGAACCAAGCATTCATTTGGTAGGGAGATCATTATGAATAAGAGACATCAGGTGCCATTCATTAAGTCAATGGACAAAAGCATCAAAAGTCTTCAAGATTCTTCCTCCCAATCACATGCTCAGAGCTCTTGGGAGAAAGAATGATTTCAGGGATGGATACTGGCTGTCTTCTACTGGCTCTGAAAGCCACCTGCTGACTCTGCTCCCTATATTCTAATGCAGCATTTCTTGGATAGGTTTGCAGTAGCTAAATTTGGCCAAGATATGGGCTCATGCGGCCACTCTGAAGGACAAATTCATAAGTAGCAACCATGTGGCACTAATTAATTCTGCATTTACACAGAGTTCTGAAGCTATAGGGGCATGGGTATATCACATGGATCTCGGAGCATGTATCGTATGGCTTGGGGGGCCTGTCAGAAACCTGAGAAGGAACAACTACAAAGGTGTCCTACTAGGGAAATATCCATTGAAGTTGTGAGAAACAGCTGGCACTCATACTTGGTGGAATCTCTCTTCACCTGATTGTGTCCTCTGCCATGCTGACACTTTTTAGTTTTATGAGGTTCCATTTGTCAATTGCTGACCTTAACTCCTGGGCAAATAGAGTCCTACCCTATATCTATTGCATGCATTTCATTCCATAATTTTTCTAACTAAAGCTAGAAGTACTAAAGTACTTAAGATTTCACATTGAGATGTTGTGAAATTCATTTTTGAGTTGATTTTTGTGCAGGGTTATTGATTTTGTCCAGGGTTTTTCTATATGTGAGCATCCAGTTTTTCCAGCACCATTTATTTAAGATGCGGACTTTCCACCAGTGTATATTTTTGGTAACTTTGCCAAATATAAAAATGACTGTAGCTTCAGGTTTTCTATTTGGTTCCATTTACCTACGTGTTTGGTTTTGTGCCAGTGCAATGCTCTCTTAATTACTATAGCTCTGTAATAAATCTTGAGGTCTGGAATGGCAATCCCTCCAACATTATTCTGTTGCATAAGATTGCATTTGCTACCCTACCTGGGATCTTTTGTGCTTCCATATTGATTTTATCATTTTTTTTTCTGTTTTTGTTTCTGTGAGGAATGTCTTGAGGATGTTGGAACTGCACTGAATCAAAAAATTGCTTTTAGTATAATGTTCATTTTTACAGTATCAATTCCACCAATTCATAAGAATTGGTAGCTTTCCATCTTCTAGTGTCTTCTTCAATCTCTTCTGACATTAAACATTTTCATTGTAGCAATCCTTCACTCTTTCTTTCTCAGCCACTGATTTTTGTAAGATGACTTTGGATGCTGCCACTTTACTGAAATTGTTGACGGTTTCTAGAAGTTTTCTGGCAGAATTTCTGGGCTCTCTTAGGTACATTAGCACACTATCTGCAGTTAGTGATAACTTTACCTCTTCATTTCCTATTGGTAGCCCATTTGTTTCTTTCTCTTGTCTTATTGCTCTAGCTAGTGCTTCAAAGTCTATATCAAAAGGATCAGGGATCATAGACAGCCTTGTTTTATTCCTGGTTTTAATGGACTGCTTCCAGTTTTTCACCATTTAGAATGCAGCTGGCTGTCACGTTGTCATATATAGCTTTTGAGGCCTGTCACCTCCAGCCATACTTTTTCTAGGCCTTATAACATAAATATTGATTTTATCAATAGCTTTTCTGTAATATATATTGAAATAACCATGCAATTTTTGCCTTTAAGTATATTTATGATTTATTACATTTTTGATTTATATATATTGAAGTATTCCTACACCTCTGGAATAAAGGCAACTTAGTCATGGCAGAGAAAATCTTTTTGTTATATGCCTGCATTTGATTTACAAGTGTTTTTTATTGAGGAATTTTTATTCATCGAGGATGTTGGCCTGTAATTCTTTTTTTTGTTTCATCCTTAGCTGTGTTTTATATTAGAGTGATTTTGGATTGAAGAGGGAGTTTGTCAGGGACTTGACTTCATTCACTTACATCCCCTTGAACCTATAATAGAGCCTGGCATAGAGTGAGATCTTAATAAACGTTTGGACATGAGTGTTAGTTTTTAATTTAAGCCCAAACTCTTTCTGTCAGTTCTCCTGGTGACTTTATAAATTAGCTCCTTTCTTTCCAGTTTGAGTTGTAGTTTCTTCCAATATTGCAAATACAGTATCACTGAGATATATACAAAGGATCACCAAAAAAACAAATCCCTTCCCAAATACCAAACTCCTCAAGTAACTCTTCTTGAATTGGTCATGTTTTTAAAGTCTTTACCATTAATTTCTAAACACACATTTTCCCTGAAAACACACATCTCTCAACTATCTATATCTTTGCCAGCTTTTGCACATGTCATTGAAACAATGTTTTATATTTCCATAAACTTTACCTTCACAAGTTATGTATTTACTCTTATACAAACACATTTATGTGGGAGATTGTGTTGTTTCATTATAAATAATTATCCCACCCACTGGTTTGATAAAAAGCACTGATTGGCCAAAGTCAAACAGGAACTATGGGTGGGGCGACCAGACTAAGAGAACTCTGGGAACTGGAAGAACAGAGTGGAAATGCCAGAGAGAAGCCAGAAGAAGCAGAGGACAACTATGCTGCTCTGAGAAAAGGTACCGAGCTGCATGGTTGAACAGGATAAGAGTCATGGGTTAGTTTAAGGGTAAAGAGTTAGCAAGTTATATGCCTGGGCCTTAGGCCTATCAGCCTAAAACTATTATATATATATATATATATATATATATATATATGAGTAAAAACTCATTCACATGTTAATTTCATTTTTGTAATTCTATTCCAAATAAAAACTCAACGCTAGCTTCAGACTTCATCTGAATAAAAAGTGGAATTCAGTAGCTATTTTGCTGTTGAGAGTTCATGAGGAGTCCAGCGTTTATACCATGAACATATGAGATAAAATTTTGTTCCTTATATCCCCTTGTGTGTTTCTCCCACTGTACCTTTTAACAACTAGCATTTCACAAAAACCACAAATTGAGGACTAGTTGTCTTGAAAATATGAAAGCATTTTTTTCTCTCATCCCACTATTTTGTAAGGTCTTACTCAAAATGTTGAACCTGGCTTTTTCATTGTCTGCTTCTAATGTGGAGGCTAGCAAGAAGTCACATATATTGTTAAAACGAATATTTCTAACCTAAATATCCATGAACGTTACATTTATACTTTACTATATGTTTATATTGCATCTATCTACTGTGATGTTGCCAGTGTTGCTGGCTTACTGAATATGAATAAGTCTGTTGACATAAAACCAACAAATTATCATTTGCTAATTTAATAGAACAATGGAAGAGGAAATTTTTGACCATTTCTCTCTTGTCAAAGAAGTAAATTGAGTTTTTTCTTTTCTTTTCTTTTTAAAAGCTGAAATAGCAATTTCCAACCCTATTGCTTCTGTGGCAAAAGACAAGAAAAGGCACTTTTTATTCAATTCCTTTACCTGAACACCTTTTGTAAAAGAACATAAAAACTAATGGAGGCCAGCATTCTGTTAGATGGTTATTTCTGTTTATTGTAAGAGGTTTCTGCCTCAGATTTTCCAGTCTAGCCTTGTGGCCTGGACCTGCAGACCTACAGTCCCACAGTCCCACAGAGACACACAGACACTTATATTAATTGTACACTGATTGACCTGGGGCCCAGGCATATAACTTGCTAGCTGTTGCCCTTAAACTAATCCATGATTCTTATCCTGTTCAGCCATGGGGCTCGGTACATTTTCTCATAGCGGCATAGGTGTCCTCTGCATCTTCTTCTCTGGTGTGTCTGTGGTACCTCTGCTCTTCCTGCTCCCAGAGTTTTCTTAGTCTGGTAGCTCTGCCCACACTTCCTGTCTGCCTTCAGCCCTCAGCGTTATTTACTAAACCAGTAGTCGGGACAATTATTTACAATGTAACATAATCCCACTACATCTCCGCACCTTTTTTTTCCAGTAGCAAAATTTTAACTATTTTCTAGCTATTCTTGTCAAAGACCTTTCACTCTGTTAATTACTTTCTGTACTTAGTGAGTTTATTTTCTTGCTTCTCTTCATTTCTATTCCAAATAACTATGGAAGCCTTTAATCAAATATCTAAGAGCAATCTACTCATCTGATTCAGGAAGGCACTCTATCAATATCACATTCTACCAGTCTTCACAGAATCTGCAAAGGATGCTGTGGGCAGGCACCCAGCAGGCTGACTACTCAAACTTCTGTTGACTGCTACATCAAAATTGCCCCAGGAATTCTGTTGTATTAACTTTCTGGCAAGTCTGGCCTGTGATCCAGACCCATAGACCTGCAGACCTGAAGATCCACAGACCCACAGACCCACAGTCCCACAGTACCACAGTACCACAGAGACACACAGACACTTATATTAATTATACACTGATTGACCTAGGACCCACGCATATAACTTGCTAGGTCTTGCTCTTATTCTAACCCGTGATTCTTATCCTGTTCAGCCATGCGGCTAGGTACCTTTCTCAGGGGAGCATAATTGTCCTCTGCTTCTTCTGGCTTCTCTGTGTCTCTGTGGCATCTCTGCTCTGTTCTTTCTGTTCCCAGAGTTTTCTTAGTCTGGTAGCCCTGCCCTCACTTCCTGTCTGTCTTCAGCCAATCAGCGTTTTTATTAAATGGTAGGCAAGACAATTATTTACAATGGAACAGAACACAATCCCACTACAGAATTCTCTCATATTAATTCCATAATGCTTCCCCCCCCCATCTTCTAAGCATAAGGAGCTCCTGACCATACTAGAACAAAGACAGTGGAAGTCATAAAATTAAACAAAAGAAAAAACAAACAAGATAAATCATGTAGCTTTAGCATGACATGAACATCCTACTTTTGATTATTTTTTTCTGTTTAAGGAACAATTTCAATGTTTAGAAGTTGAAAGTCTGCAACAAAAGTTATTATTTCTCATGATTCTGTTCTCATTTCTGCCTTGATATCCCTGAATGATGGACTATAAGTTATAAAGTAAAATAAATTCTTTCCTTCCCAAGTTGCTTTTGGTCATAGATTATTTTATCATAGCTATAGAAACCATAACTAAGACAAAAGTCAACGTGTAAAGGACTCTACAAAGATGAACACAATAGAAAGAGTGAATCACTGTTCATCATGTTCAGAGATTACCTTATGAAGAGAATTTCCTGTCTCTGATGCCAGCAGTCTTTGCTCTTCTGCAGCTCCAACTGGCAGATTTATGTACTCAAGATATTGGCCATATATCTATATATGCACAGGATTGTGCCTTTTACATACATAATCTATATGTAGTCAAATAAGGATAAGTAGATGAGATCTCTATTGTGAAATGAAGTTATGTTTTTCCCTGTTACTAAGTTACTGACCATTGAGATCTATAAAAATCAAAATTAGAACGTAATGATCACTTTCTCAAAGAATTCCTGAACTTCTTCTTATAGTGTAGTTATAAGGAGTGTATGAAAAAGAAGGGCTCAAAATGCAAGCTGATATTACCAATGAGAACAGGTCATGGAAAGGTATATGTAAATTTGGCAATAAAGAGCAAAGGATAGAAAGCATTCTTACTTATGTTCTCTAGCTTCACCTGGGAACATCTGATGTTGAAAGTGCAATCCATGGGGATAAATGAGGACCTGGAAAAAAAGGGACTTAAAAGTTTGGACCTACTGATGAGAAAGGGGGGTGCTAAGGAGCAAGAGGAATACTGAGCAGCATCGAGGGCCTGCCTTGACTTATCTCCTTTACTGTCTTGCCTCCAATCCATCTTATACAACAACGATACTTTATTAACATTCTCAAAAGGACGCATTCATCATGCCATTCCAATACGGGTCTGCTGAATAAAGTTCATGCAGCATTGTTTGACATTTCAAGCCGTTTGTATTCAGAATTCCTCTGTGCTATGTTCTGGGAGCCCATCAACCAGCAAGAATAAGTGCTGTTCCTTGTTATGTCTCCCCAAATTCTGCAACTTCAGTTATGCTGTTCACCATATCCTCTAGGCGAGGTTCATTTCAACAGTTTCTAATATGCAAACTGTAGAGTCCTAAAGAACTAGGTTTCTATTTGGATTCCATCGCTCAGCAGCTTTGGCAAGGTACTGTTTATCTGTGTGTCCATTTCTTCAGGCATAAAATATTTTATCTTACTCCACGTGCTTCTATAACAAAATATCTAAGACTAAGTAATGTATAATGACTAAAATGGACAGAAATTTATTCTTTCAAAGTTCTGAAGAATAAAAAGATAAAGAACAAGAAAATGGCATTTGACAAAGGCCTCATTGCTCCCATCACCCCATGACAGAAGAGCTAAAGATGGAGGGAGTTAAGGAGAAAAAGATGGAAGGAGGGAAAGAGAGAGGAAGAGAAAGGAGGAAAAGAGGAATGGAAATAGAGAGGGAAGGCAGGCAGAAGGGAGGGAAAAATAATTCCAAACTCAGCCTTTTAAGAGGAACCTACTTTCAAAATAGTTTTTTTGTTTATAGTATCTGAAGCTTTATATACTAATTGCTTCATAAAAGTTCCAACCTTCTCTCACATATATATGCATCTAATTAAATATGTATAATTAATTATGCCAGTTGGGGGGACATTGCTCCTTGCCAAAAACCCATACCATTTAACAAATCCCCAGCACCAGACAAAAGAAACTTCCTTTCAAGTGTTAATAGAGAGTCTAAAATATCCCAAATTAATTTAGGCTATTGCCATTGCCCTTGATGCCTTCCAGAAAAGGACAACTGAAAACACTACCATATGCTTCAAACACAAGATTTAAAGGAATCAGGTTGAATCTGACCTGAAATCCTACTCACTAAAGACTACCTCTCATAGTTTTGGAAGGAGCCATGCAAGCTGTCAATGGACAAAAGCAATCAGTAGTCCTATCTGTAATGTCTATGAATCACAACAATGACCAGCATGACAAGATATTCTACAAGGTGCGACAGTGGTACCTGTATTTAAGGGTAACCAATTGTCACCTATTTGGAAATAATCTTGCTCAGTAGGAAGGAATTCATGCCCAGCAATGTAAATTTAGCCAACTACCTGTGCCTTTTGAGGCCATGGAGCCTAGAGGAGGAGAACTTATTGCTGCCAACAGTTTCTTAAGTGAATTCTAAATGTTTATTCTTAAAGCTATAGATAAGTATTGCTCTCACTGTTTATCAAATAAGTTTATTTTTGTAGCAGAAGGAGATTGATACAGAAATCCACAACTGGTCCAAATGCAGAGTACAACTGACCTTCAAGGTACATAGTATGAGAGGGGCAGAGAGATCTTAAGAGCCAGAGTACCAGGACATCTGTTGTGAGATAGTCTCTTACAAGTGGTAAGGTGGCTTGCTGACGAATGCCTTTAACACCAGCACTTGGGAGGCAGAGGCAGGTGGTCCTCTGAGTTCAAGGCCAGCCTGAACTACATAGTGAGTTCCAGGACAGTAAGGACTATGTAGAGAGACAATTTTTTTAAAGGACAGGAAGTGGGGAGAGGAGTATATCTGTGAGAAGTTGGAAGGAGTGGGGGTGGTGTAATCTGATCAATATGTTACATGAAATGCTCTATGAATTAATTAAAATATTATTTCTTTATGCACTAACATCCCAAATAAGTATACTCAATTCTATTTTCCCACTTAATCACTTATGAATATCACTTTCTATACTTTTTGCATCACAATTGACCTTATATTTGATCCACAATTAAGACTAAATAGGTTTTACGAACTAGCCTTGGAACCTAACAATAGCTCTGCACTTCTGACAACTGACATACAAAGGAACTTTGCAACTCAGGCCATTGTAAATTGGAAATGGCATGTTTGTGATTGAAAATGTCGCATGATGGTTATAGCCAATAAATGCTCTTAGAATCCACACAGACTAAGCCCAATGTATTAGAGCTAAAAAAAAAAAAATTTTTTTTGCTTTGTAGAGAAGACATGAATGTATCCTAGCCAAACAAAATAGCAAGACTTAGAGCATTAATGTATGAATTGCCAAGAGTGTACTTAGGTGTCATTACTGGAGTGAATGGCTTGGATGCAAAAGACTGTTGAATGAAGTAATGCCGTAGAAAAGTGTATGAAAGTCTAGACTTTTGCTGCAAGGAGAAGCTAATAAAAGAAATCTGAAACTAAGGCTTCTTATTTCAAAGTATGGTCAATGTTCATGTCAAAGAATGACATCACTATTCACCCATCTGCACCAGGTAAAAGTATGGGTAATTTACCTTGACATGTTTTCCTTCATTTATATATATATAAATATATATAATATATATACATATAATATGTTTATATATAAACATTCATATATATATATAAAGCATAAATATATCCCGTGGGCTTCATGTCACAAATATACCCTGAACTCACCTAAGTTGTTATTTTTTTGTATATAAATACCACATGCATGTCTGGTGCTCATGAAGGCAAGAAGAGGTCATCAGATTCAGAGAGTGGGAGATGGTTATGAGTTGTCATGTGACTACTGGAAATTGAGCCTAAGTACTCTGGAAGAACAGCCAGTCCTCTTAACTGTTGAGCCATCTCTCTATCTCCAAGCAATCATTTCCCTCCTGCAGAGTAACTCTACCTTTATCTCCTTAGTCAAAACCATCAACATTTCTCAACTGAGCTACCTCAATATCCTCCTGCATTTTTATTAGCCACACCATAATATAGCAACTTTACAGAAAGCCAGTCTGGTTGTGTTAGGCACATATTAAACTCCTCAGTGGTTTCCTACTTTTTTTTAAACAACATAAAACAAAACAACAAAACAGTATAAAACCAAACATCTTAACATAGATTCACATATTGTCATCTGCTATATCTCAATACATACACCTTCCGTTCTCTACACTCAGTCATGCTGGCTTTTCAGTCCATTCTTGCTACCTTTTTTTGTACTTCCATAAGGACTTTTAACACTACATTGCTTCAGACTGGAATGTTCTGTCTTTCTGCAATCTGCTTAACTTGCTTAACTTCTATTCATTCTCTATATCTCTACTACATTGCAATTCCCCCTAAGAAGACTTCCTTGATCTGCTGGTCTAAATTATGCTTTAAATTTGTCACATCCTATGAGAATCTTCTTCCTCGTACTTTTCAAAATTATACCTTTAGATTTACTTAAGTGATTTTCTTATGCATCCCTCTTCAGGATCCCAGGAGAACAGAATACATACTAGATTTTTGCTTCCTATCAAATACACTGTAGTTACTCAATAGAAATGCAAGTCCATCTCCTTGCTCCTTTACACTTCCAAGTATACTAGACTGGCACTATTTCTTTAGCCTTCTTTTTGGACAATTCTGTGTGGAAAACTCTTGTTCCACATCTTTCCTTCAAGCACATGTTTGTGGCAGGCACTCTTGTACAAACAACATGAGAAGACAAAGAGGATTATTGACAATGATCCAGTGGAAGTTAAACTTCATGAATACAGAGGTGTTGATCTGTTTTCTTCACTGATATATCTCCAAATGGCTAGAATATCACTTGGAATATAACTGTAGTCCAATAAATATTTGTTGGAAAAAATGAATAAATCCAGACACCTAAGTAAAGTTGTCTGTACCATTAAATAGGACTGTTTGAGAGACCATTGAGGATAAACATAAACATCATTCAAGAATTAGAGGGAAGAAACTTGGAGCAATTTGTGTAAGATCTAAATATTGGAAGATTTACTAGCTCTCAAATATTTGTTTCTTTCAGTTTTATTGAAATATACATGACAAAAACTGTGTAACCTCCATTTTAACATTACACATATTGAAACCTCCGAATATGTCAGAATGTTTCTTTGAAATTTTAAAATAGAAAACATTGTAAATATGTATGTAATATTTTGATACATATATACATACACACATACAAACAAATTGTAGAACAATTGTCACAAGTACACTAATTAACATAATCATCACCTTACATAGGGACTAGAGATTCTTTTAACTTATATTAATGAATTACATTTTGAGATCCATCAGAGGATCAGTCACACTTAAATATCAATTGTGTTTTAGCTAATAATATCTTCAAGAATTGTCCAATATTTATTAAAATGTTGTTCTCAAGTAAGTTAGTATGGTCAATCCAACTACTATGGAGTATCAACTCTTCAAAGCAAAAAACTATATTTTTCTTTTTCTTTCTAAAACAGACTCAACATTGTCAAAATATATAGAAGAAGTGCACTGAGTAAAATGCTTCTGAAGCTTCATGTATACTTTGACCGGGAGGCTAATGCCCCTTGTCTTTTTCTCACCTTTAAGAAATACTGAAAGTAAAAGGGGAATAAAGTTGTTATAAGTGCTTTAGAAGTAATAGGCAAGTGTTCTCAGATGAATAACAATGTTTTTCCCCACAGATGAGCAAATAAGTCTATGTAGAGAAATAGAGATATATTTCCTAATATAAAGAGCTGTGGCTTTTGTTTTATGGATCCAAATAGTAAAGTAAATGATCTTATATGAAAAAAAATAATGCAATCAATTTACAACTTCATTGTAAAGTTCATAATTCATATCACCCAGAAGCTTCTAGGATTCATATAATCAGTATTAGAGGGCCCAGAACGCCATTCAAGCATCAGAGAGCAGACACCAAGTAGATTAAGAGATTTCATTTCTCCTTGGTTTAGTAATTAACAAATCTAATATTTTTATTGCTTACTCTTTCAAGGCTTATATGCCCTTTCAAGTTTCTTAAACAGAATACAAATGAAAAATAATTGCCTAACACAAATAATAAGGTTTTGAGGATCTTAATATGAATTTAAACTATTCCAACTAATATTGAAAATTATTCCAACAACAAGAGGAATGGGCATGGATGGCTGCTGTGGAACAACCCCTCTGTATACTGTGAATATGTATTACTGTAATTCCTTAATAAAGAAGCTTATTGGCCTATAGCAAGGCAGGAGAAAGTTAATCAGGACAATCAAACTGAGGATACTGTGATGAAGAAAGGCAGAGTCAGGAGAGATGCCAGCCAGCATCAGAGGAAGCAGGTTGTATAGAAAATGAGGCAACAAGCCATGAGTCACTTGGTGAAACATATGGGTTAATTTAAGTGTAAGAGTTATCTACTAATAAGCCTGAGCTATCAACCAATCATTTATAAGTAATATTAAGCCTCTGTATCAGTTACTCGGGAGCAAGCAGTCAGGACAGGAAGACTTTGCTTATACATGGCTTTTTATTCATTCTTGTAAGTACAAGATACCAACTGAGGTTTGCCAGACTGCTGTTGCAGAACTGGCAGGCACTTATGGTAGATACATAACCAAATACCATGATATGTATCTTGTAAAGCTCTTTAACTTATCAGTCCCATTTACAATAGCTCCTCTGTATGGTATAAAAGAGATGCCCAGAAAAGATCTGTTTTGACACTGTGAATTGATTTTTTTGTTTGCAGCAGCCAATGTAGAATAAAGGCAACATCTACCCACATACTAGTCTCTAAATTCCTTTTGTCCTAGTATATTTTTATTGCCAACTTAGTACAACCAAAAGTCAACTAGTAAGAAAGTCTCAAGTGAGGGATTGCCTAGATGATATTGACTTGCTGCTGTGTTTGTAGGGAATTGTCTTGATTGTTGATTGATGTGGGAAGGCCTAGACCACTGTGTATGACACCACCTCAGGCAGGTCATCCTGGGTAATTTACAAAAACTATCATAGGATAAACCAGAGAAAGCACACCACTAAGCAAAATTCCTCCATGATTTCCTCCTTCAAATTTCTCCATCGACTTCCCTTAACAATGGATTGTAAAGTGTAAGATGAAATAAACCCTTAATTCCCCAAGCTTATTTTATCCAGTTTTTTTTTTATCACAACAGAAAATTGAACTAGGATTCCTGTTATAACATGTGAAGTACAAATTAAAATCTTCACAGACATTTCACAGACATATAGACAAATATTATATAGCAGTTTCCTCTGAGATTAAAACCATAAGAGGAAAATTCTTAAGATGGGTTGTTTACAGGGAGGCAAACAACAGAATATTTTAAGAGAGCAAAATACTTAGGACCACTCCTGAAGACAGAAACTTAACTAAAAATAGAATAGCTTCAGGAAGTCCCTGAAACTTACCAGATTAAGATCCTACCTCCCCAAGAGCATATAAAGAGTAAAGATTTTTGAGTCACTCCCTGACAAGCTTAGTCACCTAGAACAAGCAGAGATCACCTTAAGTGCCTAGAAGGAACCAAAGCTAGCTGAGTTGCCTGAAGTAAACCCAGACAAACAGAGCCACTTGGAGAGGACAGTCTCCAGTCTGTTTTACTGGCTGTGTGTGGTGTGTTTTCTAGGTTTCCAGCTTTGGTGAGCTTTCACTTACACTGAAGTGGTCTTGATAATACAGTTCTTTTAGAGTAATTTCGTCCCCTGTAAGTAACCCAAATAAAACTCATTGGTTCACCATGTTGGACCCTGGTGGTATCCATAATTTCATCTGTTGTAAGTTCCCTGTCTGGGGTAGGTAGTCATTTGTTCATGTCTACCCAGGAAAAGTCTGTCACATAAGAATAGAATGTCAAACATGTAATTAGGGAAAGAAAATAAACCATAAAACCAAAAAAGTCATAATGAAGAAATACATTTTGTCATCTTTCAGGCTGGTTTTGCTTTGTCTTCCAAAGGTACGGTATCTCCAAAGTCCAACCTCCTCTATGGCCCTATCTTATGGATAAATTAGCAGTTTTTACTCAGTTCAAATCTCAGTTTTGCTGTTTAAGCTTTGGAAAAATTGAACATCTCAGTTTCTTTCTTTGTAAAATGGGGAGAATTATAGAAGCTACCTCCTAGAGTTTCATTGACAAGTAAGCATGTTCATAAGGGACTTATGGCAGAGAGGACAGAGACCCTACTGCAATTTTTCTAAACCAATATAATTTCTAACTGTATTCCAAATATTATTAGCCTTAAACACACAGATAAGTACAGCTCTCACTCCTCATTAAAGAAGTTTCTTTTTACAGTTGATTGAGACTATTACAGAAATCCTTAACCGGCCAAAATACAAAGAACTCCTGACTGTGTGGTGCACACTTCCAATAGATACATCTAAAATTCAACCCCTATAGGTAAAGCTCAGGGAACATCGCAGAAGAAGGGATGAAAAATCTGTAAGAATAAATACCAGGACACCTGCTATGAGATCATGCATCTACACACAACAGGGAAGATGCAGCCATGAAATTGTAAGAATATGGTTACCTAAGCATAATGTCAACACTAGTGAAAATGACATTGTAAGTGGGGGAAATTTCACAAAGCCCAGCCTTAAGAGAAGAGCCACCAGCAATCAATGGCTATTAAGAAAGAGTGAGTTTTCTCTGGAGACAAGCTCCTTGATTTTTTTTCAATCCCACTTAGTCAAAACTGAATAATGTACACATGAACAACACTAAATGAACTCACTCAGTTTTGTGTGTATGTAAATGTGCATATATTCTTATGTAACCATAATGAGTCGTTGAGTTCAAAGGGGATGTAGTGGGCATGAAAAGAATTGGAAAGGGGGCATGGTAAAGGAGAGAATACAGTACTATGTACAAAATTTTTTTTTAAATAAAAATAATCATTTCAAGAAAAAAAAGACATCAATTATACCAACAAACAAAATAAGCAAAATTATTGGACAATGAAATAAAGAAGAACTTAAAATAGTGTCCATCTCATAGAAGTTTGGCATTTGGTAAGGGTAATTACTATTATTATTATTAATTGAGATAAAATATAGAGTCCTTAGTTGTATCACCCAAAATAAACCATGAGTAAAATTCAGAGCATACTTGCACCATATTTTCTCTTTTCCTTGGGCTTCCAATTCTTTAAAAAGTGTTCCTGGAATTCAATTATGCCAATTATGTTACTTTCTGGGCAACATCATTAAGCTACTTAACCTCTCTGTTTCTCCACTTATAAAAGCATAAGATAGAAGTATTTTCATGATGAAGTCATTGTAATAATTAGATAATTTGTTCCTATGAAAATTTTGAAATATTACATAATACTCCATAAATATATGTGTGTAAAGGGATGGGAAGGCCTATGTTTTCTACTCTGGACTTCAGGGATCCAATTCAACAAGTTAAAGAATAGTCTAGACTAAACTTTAAAATAAAACCTTCTTGAAAGACTGGACGTGAATGCAACCTGAATGTGTTTCTTCCTACAGGTTTTTATTTTTCAGTTTCCTTGCCAAATCTGTCCTTGTATGATCTGCCTCCTTCAGAGTGATATATGAATTGAGCATTAAGCAGCCAGCACGCTCCCATATACTCTTTGTTGATCCCTCCCCCTTTACAACTCTCTTCATTCTGGCCCAAATAAAAAATTCACCTTGTAAATTGGAGCCATGATGTCTTTTTCTCTAGCTTATGTTTGACTTCTGTGCCTCTCTACTCTGGAATTATCATATCTACGTCACAATCCCAAAAGTACACTGCCATTCTCCTCTCCACTGATGCAAATCCTTAGGTCTCTATTATAGCTAGCTTTATTCTAAGCTTATGGAGAATAAAATATTCATTTATTTATTATACTTTCAATATACCTACTAGCATGGAGCTTTCAGGAAACAAAGTATGAATTAGTATGAATTATATTTGACAAAAGTCAATTTCCAACTTAACCCACATTTTCTCCTTGAACATAAAACATAAATAAATATGAATTGTGAAGGTAGTGTACAACCAACATTGATGCATTCTTCATCAGTGACAAGGTGATGTCTGAGTGTTTTAGAACTCAGGATTAGCTTTTTATAAATCTATCTTTCCTTCATCACTCGTGTTATGTGACAAAACTTTTCCTGGGGAGATGCATAAGATAGATTTACTAATTCCTGATAGAAAACCCATCACAGACCAAAGTACAGATGGTACCAAAGTCCAACTTGGTGAACCAATGAGTTTTATTGTGATTATTTACAGCAATATGGGTGAGGAGTTACAGCATACAGTAGCAGAAATTACTCAATGACACAGTTTCATCCACAAAGCCCACCCCAGCATAGGTGACACCTCACAAAGCTGTGAACCTGAACAACACTGAACAGCCTGTGGACAGATCAATAGGTCAGAGAATGTCTTTTCCATGTATCCTAGTTGGTCTAAACATCTTCCAGGAAGCTTGGCTGGTTTCTGATTCTTCTAGGCAGCTGCTCTGTTGTCAGAATCTTCTTTGAAGAGTGGCTTGCCTGGGTCTTCTTGAAAAACTCTGTTCTCACTAGTAAATCTCGTCCGTTTCAGGGAGTTCCTGAAGCTATTTTGAGTTGTTTCCCTTCCTGCTTAAGGAGTTTATCTGAAAAATTAATGTTTCAATCTCAGAGGAAGCTGTTACAATGAACTTATTTATTTAATATACTATGACAGGGGTAAAACTATTCATAGCATGCTGGGGAAGCACAGAGAAATGGACTATAAAAGGCAGAGGGGACTATAGAAGGCATAGGGCAAAGAAGAGGTTTTCTCAGAGAAAAAAATATATAGCTCCCCTCCACAGCCACTGTGGTGGCTTCATAAAATAATTTCATAGATGGCAGCAATGATATCATAACCTAAATAAATAATACAAATATATAATTGAATTGGAAGATATCACAAGAGTATAGAATTCTTAGAGAAAGCAAGTTAGAGATAGGATCTTATTTCTTAGGGTTTACCAGGGCTTAAATTATATTTTCTTTCAAGGTTTAAAGCACAGAAGAATAAAACAAAAGAATACCAATGTATTGAATATCTACTAAGTGGCAGGTATTTGATGTATATTATTTCATTTACCTCTCAGAGGAATCAATCATATGGCATCAGTATTTCTTCATTCCCATCCTCTGTGGGAATAATAGGGAGAACACGAAATGACATACAAATGGCAAAGAGCAGTTTGAGTTAAGTTTCGGTGTTCTTTCAATGAATATTCATAGCAAGCATCCATTCAGAGATTATTAGGTAATACATATGTTTCCAATAGTGTTATATTGTTGATGCCATTTAATTCTTTCAATACCTACGATGATTAGTTAAGTACTAATAATCGCGATTTATTTTATAGCTATAATAAAATTAAATGATTTGCCCTATATAACACAAGGAAAATAATCAAGACATAATTCAAATACAAGTTATTCATCTTTCAAATCATCTCAAATATATATTTTCACCATGTTAAGCTTAGTTAGATAGAAAGAGACATTTGCCATTTACTTCCTTTCAGGAGATCATTAGCATAAACTCTCCTTGTGAAGGTGACTGGATAGCAAAAGAGGCATGAAGAGTAAAAGAGGTGGGGTCAGCAGAGGAAATCAGTATTTCCTGCTAGCTGTTTTTCCAAAGTCCATTTTATTCTGAAGTCAGAAAGATGTGTATGTGTCAGACTATAGAACTCACAAAATTCACGTCCATAAATCTAGCAGGGGCATCATCAATCATTTTGGGGACTAACCCTGTGACTAACCATTCAACTCCATCCCAGAGAAGTGTGTGTTGGTGTTTGGCTTTAAATTTGATCTTTCATTGTCTTACTTACTGCCCACAATGAGTACCATGACAAAGAGTAATGGCAGAAAGAGTTAACGAACACTGAGGCATCCCATTTAAGACTTTATTGAATACTTTCTCATAGCAATCAATATCCATCCTTATTATCATCCAGGTTATAACTGATCTTCTGAAGGCCAGATCTAACTATGACATCACATCAAGATAACTGTGGAAGAAGTCCTCATCTACCTGCTGCCACATGAGTCACAGCTTTGACCTCTTCTACTGCATGTCTCTTTCCCTCTGCATCTGGATGGTAGCTTCAACTTTCTTCTTGCCAGAGCTCTCTCTGTGGAGAATTCCCCACTATACCTCCTGCTAAGCTATTGGCAATTTAGCTTTTTATTAAACCAAGCACAGTGATGTATCTTCACGAAGTATAAAGGAATATCCCACAACAGATAACTCCACAAAGGCACTCTTCTAACTCTGTTGTGAGAATGGGAGAAGACTGGCTGGTTGGTGGCGCTTCCCTATCTCTAACTTTCCTGGGATGGTGAAGTTTAAGCCTTCTCTCCATATTGTGGGAGCAGAAGAGGAATAGAAATGGCTGCTGAATCTTATAGAACAATCTTAGATCGGGAAACCAGGAGCATCACTAGACTAATCATGAAGAGTAAACACTTCTGGGCTGAGAAGTTTTAACTTGTCTAATTCCCAATTTCCTCTTCATTAGGGTAGGGTGGAACATAAAGTAGAAGTAAGACATGGCTATTTCTGTACTGCAGAGATTCAATTTAAGAAGTGAAAAAAATATTCTAGATGGAAAGAAGTTCCATAATAATTGTCAGTCCTTCCAGCAACAGACCTATTGACTTGTCCTAACATAGGTTGTCAAAATCTTTATCTCCCCTTAAGCTATCCTTTTACTATACAAATTACTTTTCATTTCTATTGCATTGCTTTAAAACAACACAAAACAAAAGAAATGGCTATGTCATTAACACTTTCAGTGTTACCTTGGCAAATGTGTTTCAGTAATGTTTATTAGTTGTTTTTAATGGATAGACATTTAGAGCAAGCAAGAGCCTTTATCATGGCTCTCATCTAGACCATATATGCTAAAGACACTTCTGTCTGACATAGTAGTGCTTTACTGGCATGACACTTAATAATAGCCAAGTCCAGTTCACGAATATATTTGGAGTTGAGTTTATCATACCAAACCCCCTACTGAGATACCTGAGACACCCACTATATACAGAAAAAAAAAGAAATTAGATGCCCCAGATGCTATTGCAAAGAGTAAAGCATTATACAATCTCCTAAAGTTTCCAATTTGCAAGGCAGTCCAGAAAGTGGTTTATAACAAGCTAGAGAATTACCATTCAAAGTGTTTATGCAACTCGATTTATTCCACCTTTAATTAAATCAATGTGTTAGGCACCCACTCCCAGTGGAGACAGCAAAGGGTGGTTAACTATGAGAAGTTCTGAGAGAATAAAAGGCTTCTCTATCTGTAGGCAGAAAATCATGTTGGCTCTAAGGAAGACTGCAGTGATTGTAGTGGGAAATAAGAGGGAGAAGGGGAGGGGAAGAGAAGGGAGATGAGATCTGAATATGGAAGGGTGAGAGTGAGCAGAATACAGGACAGCTACGATCAGGGATAACCAAGACAAGGTATAGTCACATGTAGCAACTGTTGATCAAGCCCTATAGCACAGGCTGATGTATCTGATTTTTTTTTCCCTTTGGGAAATAACTAAATCAGTGAGAATATTAAGAATTTTGTTATACAATACAGTGGCTACAGTTGCTTGGAGCTATAAAGTGGGGAGAGAAAAATTCAATCCCCTAGCTATGGAAATAACTCAAGGCAGTCAGAGGTGGAAGAGGATACAGAATAGAGGGGGAAATGCAGCAATTGCTAAGAGAAATTGAAAAAGAAAGACAGCAGCACTGGGATTCAGATGTTGACATCCTTTTTCCTGTTCAGTGTCAGAGTTCCACGCGGGGGGTGGAGGGGGGGGAGTTACACAATTCTCAAGGTGAAAGGAAGACACATACTGAATCACTGAGGGGAAGAAAAACATCAGTAAACCATTCAAACGGTGATTTGTTGTCAGGATTAGATACCCAGCAATGTAAGTAAATATTCACACAGAGACTACGAGGTGGGGACATTAATAATTCATACATTGGGAGGTTTCCCAGGGATCTACTTCATATGATTTAAATCTGAGGCATAGCAGAATTTCATGTAAGTTGGCCCCTGGAACAATTGCATATTGTAAGTTTAGAAATAAAGCTACCAAGGAGAGAATTCGATCAATTTTAGAACTAAACAATCATCTAACTGATTTCTCACCTTGACAGATAGACAGATACTGTGATTCAGAAAGGAAAAGGATTTCTCCAGTGAAATAATTACTATAGGACCCAGGTTGTCAGGTCGTGATTCTATGGTCATTTCCAAACAATTGCTCTCTGGTGGCATCTGTGTGGGTCCAGAACTGAGAACTGTGGCAAAGAGACATCTTAACTCCATCTTTAGGGATCAGAAAGTGGAGAGATTCTGAAATGGGCAAAAAGCAAATGGGACAAGTGCCTGAAAGAAAGAGCCGGTCACCATTAAAAAATAAAATGTGTTTTCTGTCTTACTGTCTGATGTTATTAGATGAATGCACCGTCAAATCATGTGCAGCCAAAATGCTTCCCCAGCATTATTTATTGAAATCGAAAAAGTATTTTTGAAATGTTGCTATATTTTCTGTACTAAATATGAAGAAGTGATGAAGGATGGAAGCAAGCCATGGCACTTGATTTTCTTGAACAAATACCTCAGTGTGTTTGTGAGGGGAAAATGGTTTTGCCCACCAAAGGGACTGGATTTTCTAGGTCAGTCCTTATTTTAATTTTTTCCTCTCTATTATCCCTTTGTAGTTCATAGCTATAAAACAGCACCATATGCCTCTTGTATTATAATTCTGAGCCACTCAATCATCCATCACATATTTACTTAGTGTCTGTTATGTACCTGACACTCTACCAGGTACTTGGAATACCACTATTACCAGGGCCCCCTAGCTTTGTAGAATTGAAAGTCTGGGGAAAGACAAACACAAAAGTAAAATCATATAGGAGAAAGGTAACCCATGGAATAAGACAGAACATTCTAGAAGCACGGAGAAGAGGATACTACTTCTAGAAGCCGGAAAGGCTTGGTATCTAAGTTAAAGATAGAAGGACAAGTGCAGAATAGGAAAACAAAGGAGAGTGTGAAGAGCAAGTGATCTTCTTTTTCTTGGCCATCACTCAGGCATTGTTTTGTGTATTTGTTTATTTGTTTGTTTTATTTTTCTCGTCTTTTATTCTCTTTATGTTCAATGAGCTGTTAATTCTCCAGTGAATTAATTAACTTAATTTAATTTAAAGTTTTTAAACTCCTTGAATTCTTTAATGAGGTTTAGGATTGTTCTTTTATGTCCTGTGTCCTTGGGTTTCCTCTAGGTAGTTCTCATTGGAGAGCATTTCTATAGGACAAGTGAATGGAGGGGGGTTATACTAACTTTATGTTTCATATTTTTATTTATTCAATAATACCTGGCATGTTGATCATTTCCTTGGTTCTGTCTGATGTGAACACAACAGCCTAGACAAAGCACAGAATGTGAGGGCCTAGTTGGGCTTGGAGTTTTGGATGGAGCATGGACACAGGCTAAGTTAGCATGCCAGATGGATGTCCTAGGCCAAGCCTGGAGGTTTAAGAAGACATAGGTGGGGCTTACAAGTCTAGACAGAATACTGAGTGTGGAACCAAAGCTGTATTAGGGAATGGAAGCAGGATAAGACTTGATAAACTCACTAGGTATCATAAGATGTGCAAGCCTACTAGCTCTGGGAATTGGATACAGCCATAACTCCATTTTTAACAAATCTATTTTTCTATTGTTCTGTTTTAATATTCTTGTTCTATTATTTGTAGATATCATGAACATTTTTCAGTTATTTTTTATCTTCATATAACATCTTAATTATTGTTTAAGTAATTCATTGTACACAGGTATCACATTTTATTAGCACCAACACTTAGTGTACAAATCTTACCCCCTTATGCTTCTTATATCTTCCATTTTCATCATAATCATTTTAAATATTTTCCTTATATATGTTGAGAACAACCTTCATAATATCATTTGCTTCAGCATTTGACCATACTTTGTTAAAATCATAAAATGGAAGTATATCTATTTACTATGGCTGACAAAAACGTCACAAAATTTCTGGTCTTTTGTGGGATTTTTTTGTTTGTTTTCTTTTAATTTAAAAGGTAGTGTTGCCAAAATCTACCTGTTCTTCTAAGGTCCCAATGACAAATCAAGGCGCGATTCTGTCAAAGTTCACTTTGATAAGTCAATGACTTTACTGGGCTTCCTTCTAGAGTATAAGTGAGGGGTTTCTTGCAGGGATGTGGTCACTCCTTTCCCAAGAGGCTGCACCTTAAAAGTTTTGCCTAGCAGGAATGAGGACATCCCTGTAGCTGCATAAATGTATATCAACTCCTTTAGTCTTCCCCAGCCTATATACTCCAGCCCCTCCCCAAGTTCATATGCAATTAATGCTGAATGTCCCAAAATATTGTTGGCTTGCAGGATAGTTACTCATAGCAGTTGGTATGCAAAATAATGGGCTTCATTATGACATTTCATTCATGTATATCATTGTATTTTACTCATGTTCACACTCCAGTGTCCTCCCTTCTACCTCCCTACCTCCCACTGGTTTCTCATCCACAAAGATAGTTCCCCCTCTGTGAATATATATATGTATATATATATATATATATATATATATGGAGAGAGAGAGGTAGTTCTAGAAGTTGTAAGTTCAATGGATAAAACATTGAAGATTCATCTTCTTTTGAGAGATTTATCCTTGACTTTCAAATGTCTACATTCCTGCTATGCCATATCTCATGGTCTCTCTGTCTCCATCTCTGTCTGTCTCTTTCCTTCTGTGTTTAAAAAAAACAGTCCTATACATAGCTCAGGACAGATTTGAATCAACAATTCTCCTGCCATAGGCTTCTTAGAGATATGATTATGGTCATAAGCCACCACAACTAGCTACACACACACATATATACACACATGTTTTGTCTATTGAACTTACAGCTTCTAGAACTATATGTATGTATATATATATATATATATAGTTAGATAGATAGATAGATAGATAGATTGATATAGATATAATCTTATAAGAGTGCCATTAAGGCTCATTTATATAACTCATTGCATATTAATTGCCTTTAATAATGTCAAATTTCCAAATACAGTTACATTCTGTGGTCTTGCATGGTAGATCTTCAACAAAGGTAATTTGGAGTAACATAGTTCATCCCATAAGAAAGCCTGTTTTATAAAAAATATTCTTTCCCTTGAAAGAGCAGCACCAACCCCATCTTAAGAACAAGCTTCTATACAGAGGCATCTGGTGACCAGGGACTGAACTACAGCCCCAAAATATGCTGTGACAGCAGAGTTCAAAGCAAAAATTCTGGATACAATCAAACAAGATACATGGTAATAAAATTTAACAAGAGCCAGATATCTCTGCAGATATCCTATACCCTGCCATAAATCCTGTTACCATCTTATAGTTTCCTGCAGACATCCTGCCAACCATTAGCTGTTATGCACCTATAGCCTAATCAGTAATTTCAAAAGATTACCTCACTCTATTTTCCCTTACAAAATCCTAGAATGCCAAGTCATACAGCTGCCTTTTCCCTACATTAAAACCTTTGTAATCAGGCTCGGGGCTTCCTCCTTCACTCTCTCACTCACTGTAATTGGAGTGCTGGATGAAGCCCTTGCCCTGGCTTGAATGAAAGAAACCTTTGTTTTTGCATTGGGAAGTTGGCTCTGTGGTCTTGTGACACAGGTACAACCTTTGGGGGCTTGTCTGTGATTTCCCCCTCCCCCCTCACACACAAAGGTTTTGGATTGGTGAGTCTCTGTTTCTCTCTTCTGTTGTCTTTGTTTTTCTCTGAGACTTTCAATTTCTGTAAGTTGGAGACATTTTGCCCTCTGAGCTGAGGTACCCTGAGGTAATCAGTGGAGCAAAAACTCAGATAGCAGGGGTCAGGAAGACATATCAGACCCCATTGTCTGTAGGGGTCTCCAAATCCCTTCTGGAGGGTGTAGAACCTCCCATTTTTACTGTTTTCAGAGTCTTGAGTACTATAGACTCAAGTCGGAGACAGAGGCAAGACTCTAGTTTATTGTTCGACTGTCCCACTGGACCCCTATCATTGTCTTGACTTTTGTGTCTTTGTATGTGACACTGATGCTTGACTTGATGCTGACCACTAACGTAGGATAGACTCCTCCCTCTTGAGTTAAAACTTTTTTGCCTCAACAGATAAAGGTGTTTGCAGCAGAAAAGAGGTGAAATCCAGCTTCTGCTCTGATTTTTCAGGATGCTGAGGAACATGACTCAGCTTCAGCTGAAGAGACAGGTACTGCTAGGAAGAATGGGAAATGTAGGTTGCCTCCTCCCTTTCCTTACTCTCTTGCTCTCTGTCTGGGAGTTCAGGCAATGGCATGCAGAGCTGTTTTTTTTTTTTTTTGCTTTTGTTTTTGTTTTTTTCAGTTGGTGTACTGAAGAAAAATGTCTGGGCAGCACGCTGAGCTATGTCTTTGTTGTGACAATGTAGCAAGGTATGCCTGCCCATCTGGTTCTATTTCTGATTGGAAAGTTTTGTTTGTCATATTGGAAAGTTCTATGTCTCAAGAAAGCTGTATATGTTTGTTTTGTTAGAAAGTTTTGTTTGAGCTTTCTGATGTGTTTGTGAACTTTTTTGCAAGCATAAAACTAAAACAAAAATGGTTTAAATATTTTTTGCTGCCTCTGTTGATGATAGCAGCCGGTCACCACCCACAGCTGCTGTGACTGCATTTATGGTCAGGGATCAGAATTTATCAGGAATTTAAATGTCTTTTTTCATGTAGACAATGCTGACACAGTGACAAACATTATTAGGTGAATAATTCTAGGTGAATATTCCTTACCTTAAAACTTATAAAATTATTTTGTTAAGTATGGTTAAAAATCTACAATTAAAACCAGTAACACTGAAAACTGATAATTAGATATCCATATCTGGATTTTTAAAAGCATATGGTATGATTCCATTTTGTATTGCTACCATTTTTAGTCAGCCACATGGCTGGATTGTGGCCATTTTTGGTCAAACCACAAGCCTGGCATTCTTTGTTGGGTTAATAACAACCTTTTGTCCCTACACTGTTTGCCTTCCTCGCCCATGCTGGGGGATGAGGCTCCCACTACCTGTCTTGGGGGCTAACCACCAACCTGAACCAAGTTTGCTTCCAACAGTAGAGAGTCACTGCCTATGGCTGATGAGCAAAGGCAACTGCTGATTTGATCATTCAGATCCAATGGGTTATAAAGATTTGTCATCTTTTAGAGGGGTTGGTTACAAATTATAACTGGTTAACATAAAGGAAAAAAAAACCTTCTGCTAGTTTCAGATACTTTGTGTTGGTAATATCCTGCTACAGTGTATGCATGTTTGTGTTCTCATTTAAAATATTGTAGCCATACAATATCTTCTAAACTACTGAAGAAAACAACAAGAAACACTTTGGTAAAAGTTTTTGTGTTGTCTGGAAAATGAGAAAGAAGAAGGAAGAGTGGAATAATAAAGAGAGAAAAGGAAAAAAAAATGTTTGAAGCGAAGGTGCCTAAGGAATCAGAGGGACAGACTGAAGGTATATAGAATGTTGCAAAAGGCCAGAGGTGATGTGAACTATGTTTGCTATGGTTTATCATACCTTCAGATACTAAATTTAAAAGAAAACTATAAGATAAGTTAAAATTTTATCCATATTGGGTTAATTCTGTTTGTTTTATTTATTTTAAAAATAGCTCATGATTCTTAACTACAAAATGTTTATGATATATGTATGGTTGTATAGACATACATGTGACATAGATTTAACTCTATGTGTGAATGTAAGCTAGCTTTAACTCTGTGTATGTATGTATGTAACTTGGATCCAAATCTGTGTATGTGTGAATGTAACTATTATTTAGAAAAATATGTTTAGGCTAAAGAGTATATTTCTTAGTCTTAATGACCTCTCTGTTCATTCTATCTCCTTTCGACTAAGAAAGCAACAAGCCTCAAGTGTTTTAGTTTGAAAATGATGCTTGTTTAATAAGATGTTAAAGTTGTACCTTGCTCTGACAGCTAAAATTTGGAATTTAAGAGTCAGCCGGGTGATAATGGTTTTAAAGACATGAAGGGTTTGAAAGAGCATCAGAGCCCATGAATTCTGATCATTTTGGCGTTAAAAGTGTTTAGAGGGATAACCTAGGACCACCCATGTCAGATGTTTGCATTGAAATTTATAACAATGGAAAAACTGCAGTTGTGAAGTAGCAATAATTTTTTTTTTTTGTAGTGGAGGAGGTCACCATTACATAGGGAACTATATTTAAAGGTCAAAACACAGGGAAAGTTGAAAACCAGTGTCTTAGAAAATGTCTCTCCCTACTCAAGGTCTATTCAGGCTTAAGAATGTGTGTCTAGACTCCTTGTATTATCTTTGTTAAGCTTAAGCTATTTGGATAAACCGAGTCATATAAAAGATTTTATTTTTGATACTAGTAAAAGTTTCAATTCGATATCATTATTTTTAGAGCTAAACCTGACAGAAAAAAATTGAAAAGTTCTAGTCTTATGAAAGCTAAGTATTAATGGCTGTTAGGAAACACAAGTAGTCAGTCATCTTTAAATAAACAAATTCTTTAGTTGTTGTCAGGCTAAGTACTGATGTAATTAATGACAGGGATGAGCTTTACTTAGTCCTATGTATATGTTTTCAGGGTTGAGCTTATAACAAGTAACTAGAAACAAAGTTTGTGCATTCAGATATGCCTGGGCAGCCCTCATACTTCAGAGATCTGCAAAAATGTGGCCTTCAAAAATGTTTATTTAAAAGTTTATTGTATCAGACAAAGACTCCTAGATCCTAGCAATAACCCAAGGTCTCCAAAGAAGATTACTAGGCACCAGGATGTCTCCCTCTGGATTGTGGCTGTGCTGACCTAGGCAAAATGCTCTAGTGAAATGCCTTGTTCACTCACCGTAAATGAAGCATTGGACAAAGCCTTTGCCTAGGCTCTAATAAAAAGAAACCTTTGTTTTTGCATCAAGAAGTCAGCTCTGTGGTCTTGTTGGGGGTCTCGCAACACAGGCACAACACCCTTTGTGCCTTTACATCTTCCTTCTTAGTGTTCCAAATTCCTTTGCTTTAAGCTTACCCATTACCTATTCTTTTAATGTAAGTTTGTTTGAAGATCATAAATTCATAATTTCCTTCCCTTGAAAATATTTCAATTTCTCCATTATATCTAAAGGGTATTTTCAGTGGGTGAAAAATTCTGATTTAGTCATTATTCTAGCCACTAAAATATCACATATCATATCCTTCTGGCCACCATAGTTTCTAATGAGGTTATTACCTCTATGGTTCTTTTAAAAATAGGTTTTCATTGTCTTTAGTGTTCAAAAATTTTATTCTGATATATATATAACTTGACATAAATTTTTACTATGTTATGGGTTGAGTTAGCATCAACAGGCATACACCTTCTGCCAAATTTAGCAAAACTTAATCTACTTTTCTCCTACACTTTGGACGTCTCCTTCTGGAACTAGTGGCATAGACTTTATATATTTTATTATAGTCTTAGCAGCTCCTGAGGTGTTCTGTTTTGTGGTTAGACTTTCTCTTGGGCTGCCAGATCATCTCCATTTTGCCCATCCTACTTCCTTCAGGAGGTGTTCTGTTTTGTGGTTAGACTTTCTCTTGGGCTGCCAGATCATCTCCATTTTGCCCATCCTACTTCCTTCAGGTCTGGCTGGCAATTCTGCCTTTCTTCTTCCCAGATCTGTCTCCACCCATAGGTCCCTGCTGTACCTCCTACCTAGCTACTGGTCATTTATCTTTGTATTAAACCAATCACACTGACATATATTTACATTGTGTCATCAAATGTGGTGATTGACCTGAAAACTTGACAGCTGGCAGGAAAAAAAATATCCACAAAGAGACAAGAATAAAACTCAATTCAATTTATTTTATTGTAACCACTGCTAGGTCAGGACTTTTTAAAGTCTGGAGCAGATAATTTTATTTGAGCCATATTCAAGCATAATACAATTTTTGAAAAAAGTATTCAGATAATAATTATCTCAGCCTCAAGTGCACAACAATTTATAACATATTTGCATTGATATTCCTTACAAAATACATCTGGCTTCTTTCACAGTGATGGTTACTGTTAACTCAAAGATAGTGCCTAGATTTAGAGTCTAGGGAGTTTGACTGTGGTAGACATAATAGCTGTGGGTGTCAAGATTGGCATGGCCCTAAGGTAACATAGAAGTCACTTGGGCTGTTGTAAAACACAACTGACGTCACTCATAAAAATAAGTTTTATGGTCTAAAAGCAATGCTCAAGATTTAGGGGAAAATGGTCTTGGATAAGTCAAAACATAAATTCCGGGAGATAAGGCAGAGCCTGTCTCATCAGATAGCAAAGGATCACCAGGTTGTAAAACTACATTGTTTCTAGTGTTCCAGGAAGCAAGTTATGCATCTCATTCTATTAAAGAGGTAAGCTGTTTGTCTAACTCTCCTAGCTTCTCCAGTGCTTATCTGTGTGGACAAGCCTTTTTGCTCTCTACAATCAGATATCCTGAAACACTATTTATTTAATTTATTGTTACATTAAGCAAGGTTGAGGTGGCTCATAGCCTGAACAAGGTGGAAGCCCAGTCTCACCTGGCCTCTGCTGACAGTGTTGGATGGAGTCAGTGGGGGAGTTTCCAGTGTTTAGTTAGAGCTTTCTGTCTTGCTACATTCTTCTTTCCTGGACCTTTTTCTAGAGAGAGAAATATCCCCTCATTTAGGGGTTTTATTTTTGTCTGAATCTGTTGGTGTTTTTGTTATCTCTAGAACTTGTTCTTAAATATTTGAAGCACAAATGAATCACAAGATTCACCTCGTTCCTTGGGCCTAAAGATTTCTAGCTCAATTATCTTCTTTTACATGCCTCTCAGAGTCTTCTGGGTTTTGTTTTAGATAAACTTCCAGGGTTTTAAACTAGATTCAATGAGGAAAAGAATGTTTGGTCTAGCTTCCTGGAACTGGAAGTTCCCTAAGTTACAATTCTCTGTCTTTGACTCTTTTGACCTCCTGACAAGAGTTGACTGTTAACTATACCCTAATTCTTTATTAAAAGATCTATTTTGTTTTTAAATTATTTATATGGTGGAGGTGGTATATGTACCTAAGTGTGGCTGCTTGTGGAGGCCAGAAGTGTCAGATTCCCCTGGAGCTTTAGTTACCTTTGTGAACTGCCCAATCTGAGTCTGGAAACTGAATATGGTCCTCTGCAAAGATTATTGAGTCATGTTTCCAGTCCTTTTGTTCCTCAATTACTGTTCATTCTTACTCAACAGTATGAACTCCTTTCTCTATTTGAGAGATTTTGAAGTTCTTTACCTTTTTCTATCTGATAGAGTCTATCAGATCTAAAAATTTTCAATTGACAGCCTGTCATGATAACTCTTAGCTATAAAATATCAAATTCAGAGATTTTTTTGTCAAGCTCCTCATCTATATATAATAATATTGTAAACAGGATATAAATACTTAAATATCTTGCATGTACTACTTAGGTAACATATTAAAAAATTGAGCTCATTATTTTCCACTCAAACCTGGTTTTCTGTATTTTCTTGGAGAAGTTGTATGGTAGAAATATTAAGCATTCACCCTCTGTAGCCTCAATTCAAATTAAAGTTCAGTTCAGATGCATAACTACAGAGAAATCATTCAACTTGTGCATGTACCACCTTTACCATTTATTAAGTTAAATAGCAATAATAACTCCCTCACAGGCTGAAAAGTGGATTATTATGACTTAAAAATCTTCAGGTATTGCTTTTTTGAAAGGTCAAATCCAAACCCTCTGTCATGGCAAATAAGATTTAGTTCCATGCATTGATATTCTCCCTGTCACTGACTCCAGTTCCTTTACCAATACATAATCTACCCTAGGACCTACAAACCTTGCAATTTTCAAAATGTACCAGGTGCTATTTGTACGTGGCCTGTCCCTTTTAAAGTAATTTTCGTCTTTTAAGGAGCTGCTCAAACACTCAAAATCAAGCCACTGAAGTGCCTCTCTTGGTTCATGTAACACTTACATAACATTTTCCCTTCTCTAGATAGTGTCCTAAAAGCTGCACATCCATTAACTCATTTTACCTGTACAGTACCATGGGTCACACTATTATTATCACTATTCTAATGGTAGAGAGTGAAGCATAGAGGGATTATACAACTAGTAAGAGGCTAAGTGATGCTATTACTCTGGGTTTATCTCCTCTAAATGCAAGTTTAGCCTGGGTACTTCTTTTATGTGTTTCTGCTTAACTCAAACACTCTTAAAACTTAGTGCTTATCAGTTTTGGCATGCCTATTTCTACTCCAGTACCTGACCATTGGGACCTCTCTTTGTATTTCAGTATGCAGCATATGATCTGGCTGTGGTGGTTTGAATGAGAATGCCCCCATAGGCTCATATATTTGAATGCTTGGTCTCTAAATGGTGAAACTGTTTGGGGAAAAAAATAGGAGATATGGCTCTTTTGGGAAAGATATGTCTCTGTGAGTGGCCTTTGAGGTTTCAAAAGTTCATGCCCATCTGTCTCTCTACCTTGTACCTATAGCTCAAATATAATCTCTCAGCTACTGCTCCAGCACTGTGCCTGCCTACCTGCTACTATGCGTTCCACCACGATGGTGATAGACTCACCCTATGAACTGTAAGCAAGCCTCCAATTAAATGCTTTATATTTCTAAGTTCCCTTAGTCATGGTGTCTCATCACAAGAATAGCAAAGTAAGTAAGTCCCATTAAATCTTTGCTAAAGAAATGCATTGTACAGTAAGTTAAAAGGAAGATGAACTTAACAGGAATAAATGTAACCAATTTCTCATGGGTCCCAAAGACCAGGATAATAAATGACGTCTTCACAGCAGTCCACGTGAAAAGAAAACTAAGATTTGTGGTTTGACAATGACTTCCATTAGAGCCTCAAATGGGATACGGTTGTCAATGTTCTAACGCAATAACTCTTTTATTAGCTAAACCCTTTACAGCTAGACTTCTTGAGAGCTGATTTCAGACATCAGCATGAGACAATTTTGAGAAGTCATGTAGAACATGACTTCAAATCTAGGATGGTATCCAGTTAGAAATTAAATAAAGCTTTCAGAGTTGTCAAGATGAAAGGTGACTGAGGGCCACTGAGAGATGCTATTGATTGAAAAGAAAACATTTTGCTTTCAAAGAAAAGTATGTTTAAATTTGATGAAAAATTAATAACTATATCTTTGGATGGATAAAAATAATATCTATATACCAGTATTCAGTGAGATTCAACATAATCTCACCATCTTTTGGCAGTGCTAAGGCTAAATTCCTTGCTTGATTACAGCCTGTGGATCACTTATTTTGTAAAATATCTGTGGTCATTTTGAGCCCAACTTTGCCTTTCCCCTGATTGCAGAGGTTACATCCAAGCTCCTGCACTGTCAATAAGCAGGCTTCCTACTCCTGCTCCCAACAATAAATGTGTACTCAAGAAAAGCAAACTCATTCTAATATCAGCCTAAGTGAAACAGAGTTGGGAATAGAATCAGTAATAAAACAAATAAATAAACCTTAATGCCCACAGAAGATAATTGCAAGCTTCTCACTACCACAGATAATCACATTAGTGCGTATCAAGTGTGGACTTGATTCTCCAAAAAGCAATCTAAAGCATATATAAATGTGCAACAAGATAAAATTCACATAGCGATATACATTTTAGTCATCCAGAGATAGTTTATAATTGATATCTGCCTGAGACCAGACTAGAAACCAGAACGTTATTTTAAAATACCACCACCAGAGAAACATAATGACTTGTTTGCTCATTGCTATTAAAACACTAAAAATTTGTGTAGCCTAAAGATGTGGGTTGGGGGGATAAACTAATAAACCTAGGAGAAAGGGACAATGAAGAAACATGAGGGGCAACAATAGACACTTCAGAATTTTTGGTGATAATGATGAATACAGTAAAGAAAATCAAAACACAGCAGTGCTGCCTGCAATAAGGCTAGGGCAATGACATATGTGCGATGATCAGAGGCCCGGGTATGTCTTCAGGGACGAACTGGAGATATTTGCACTACACTTATTTGACCCCCCCCCCCAAAAAGACAAATGGTGAAAAATGGTGAAAATACATGATGGGGAAAAAGAAAATTAGATAATGAAATCCCAAAGAAACTAAGGTGAAGGGGGGGGGAACATGAGGCCAAAAAAAGGCTAAAAATATTTGAGATTTAGCTATTTTAAGAGGTGCTTGATGTGATGGGCCAACTCCAGTCATAATTATGCACTCAATACCTAATTCAATGCCCTTCACATTATGAGTGTTCAAGATTTGTATCAGTCAGGATCTGTGCTTATGTACATATGCAGGCATACTCCAATAGAAACTTGGGAGATGGCTAAATGTGTCCTCCACAGAGAAACAAAAACCTGCTATGAACATAGATGAGCTAATGCCTTTGGGGTAAGAATGTACCCTGGTCAAATATTTTCCTGTCCCTGTTTTGACCAAGTCTTTTCTCTCTCGATTACAGCAAGCCCCGATACTGTCCTTTTAACAGGACAACAGCTTTTCCTAACTATAGCATCCATTTTGCTCTGAGTCTGCTTGTATGATTCACCACATCTTCTGTTCACTGATTCGGGATAAGAGCATTCACTCACATTACTTAAGCACAGAGGAAGACACACAGTAGGTGCATGAAAATACAGAGCATCTGTACTAATTGAGTGGAAAATCACAGAATTCATTTTTAATTGAGCTCTTTTGCACTTTACTAAATGAGCTATTTACAAGTTTTCTTTAATTTGAAGAACAGTGTAGAAGAGGTTCTTTGAAAAAAACAACTAACTAAAAATAGATGTACCATATGACCCAAAAGGTTTTTAGACAAATAGAAGCCTGATTTCTTTCTCCTAGGAATTATGTTAAGTTACAAAAGGAGACTAGCCACCTTCTAGTACGATGCCTGAAGGGTTGTTTATTGACCCCTTTTTACTCCCAGAGAGCATCCTGACCCCAAAGGTCATACTGAGAACTGGAACATCCCACAATTAGTCAATGTAAAATGATCATAAATTTTGGGGATAAACAAAGTTTGATCACATATTTTAGGACAAATGCCCTTTTTAAGGCCTCGTTATTGTATTTTGTAAGAAAATGATTCTATGTCTTCATATTCTATTAGAGGATTCCAATGCTGTCTATAGGGTGGATAGTATCTTGTACACTGAAAAGAGTACCTAGAATCTCATTAGTAGACAGGGGACTTGAAAAATGATAGTGACACCTAATATTTCAATAGCACAACCTAGTCTAAAAAAATGCCTCATATTCATTGTATCATGTAATTCTCAGAGCCATCTGTGAGGCATAATTTAGTCTATCAGTTTTAATATTAAAAATTGCAGTTCAGAAAACCAAAGTGACCCATTACTATTAAATAAAACATAAACACATGCGCGTGCATGTGCGTGCACACACACACATACATTTATTTCAAATACCAACTCTATTTACAAATTCCTGTTCCTCCGTTCCACCAGCAAGAACATCTTGCCATACTCCCCCTGATAAATATTTCTAAAGCTCTTTCCTTTGGGCCTCTGTCCATGATAACTCTGAGCCAATTCGGCTTATGCTTCTTACCCACTAACTTGCATGGCAGGACTGGTCAGATGAACACGAGTCATTTACTCACTATAAGCCTCATTTCATCTCCATGCAGCCATCTGAGGAAAAGTTCTAACGATTTATGCCTATTTATTTGTGAATTTTATTAAACTGTACTTTACAAATCCAGCTAAGTTCTAGCACACAGAATGGCTTATTGAATATCTCCTATTTGGAATGACTGTCTAACTGAGACCTCTGTCTAACCCTTTCCTCCGTCCCTGCTGTATGAATGTCTGTCTTACCTTGAGATTAAACTCAAGTTTAATGGTCTTTGTTTAAACAACTCATCACCATTTCTTTGCGCATTCCAATTTCATGGGTCTGGCTACTAAAAGAATTCAGGTTATTTCTCTGCCTTAATGTAATATAATAGGATAAAAATGTACTTTCATATCTTCTTATGACATATACTTATTGAGTCACTTATAAGCCACATACTCAGTAGGTATTTCAGACACAAAGGTTAGTACAATATAAGACGTTGCCTCTAGACATTCATAAAGAAGATCAGATGCATTAAAAATGTATTACCACACTATGGGATAAGTATTCTAATAGTTCATTCCTTTACAGTTCCCCTTGGTGACAGTACTGCCCTTTAGAAGATGATATATGACAGGTCATAGCACTGTCTGGCACTGTCCAGAATTTCATAAAATAACTTACCCCCCCCCCTATTATAAAAGTCTCCCCTATTCCTAGTCTACTTGTCTATACTTTCCTAATAGCATCATCACCCAGCTCATTTCTCTTAATTGATAGGGTTTCCTTCCTAACTCTTTGGTTGTTTTATACTTTGACTGCTGTTCTTCATTCATCTCATTGGGCTTTTCATGATCATATCTAATCTAGAAATCCCAAATTGCCTTTTTCATTTATGACTTTGCTGTATTCTTTCATTCAGTCCCATGCCTTCTGTTCTCATATATTCACTACCAATACTGGAACAAGCATTTGTATAACAGTCGTTACTTACAGGTGATTTTATTGTGAGAAGTAGAAAGAGATTCCAACTTACAATATGCAGGTCTACTCCATGTAACAAAGAGTTATATCTAAATGCCTAGTTTACTATCAACCCTATTTAGTTCCCACTCAAAATTACAGTTTTACTGAAGCTGAGAAAACAGAATTGAAAACAGCTATAAGTACTCAATGTTCCCAAACAAATATTTTGCTTCATTCTCAAACAACAGTTTTGAGCATCTGAAGTAGGATATGGTTATACACATCTGTAATCCCAGCACTAGGAAGGCTGAGGCAGAAGGAACATAAACTCAAAGCTAGCCTGGGCTACATATTCAGGCCACTTTCAAAAGAAAAACAGAAAGAAGAAGAAAGAAGGAAGAAGCAGGAAAGGAAGAAGTGAAAAGAAGAAAAGACAACAGAAAAGAACAGACATCCTTACATGTGTGCACATATCCATACATACACATGCATACATACACATGCATACATACACATGCATACATACACATGCATACATACACATGCGTACATACACATGCGTACATACACATGCGCACATACACATGCGTACATACACATGCGTACATACACATGCATACATACACATCCATACATACACATCCATACATACACATGCATACATACACATCCATACATACACATCCATACATACACATGCATACATACACATGCATACATACACATCCATACATACACATCCATACATACACATGCATAATACACATCCATACATACACATGCATACATACACATGCATACATACACATGCATACATACACATGCATACATACACATCCATACATACACATGCATACATACACATCCATACACATCCATACACATGCATACATACACATGCATACATACACATCCATACATACACATCCATACATACACATCCATACATACACATGCATACATACACATCTATACATACACATCCATACATACACATGCATACATACACATCCATACATACACATCCATACATACACATGCATACATACACATGCATACATACACATGCATACATACACATCCATACATACACATGCATACATACACATCCATACACATCCATACACATCCATACATACACATCCATACATACACATACATACACATCCTAAACCTGTTCTCCCAATGACTATTTGAAGAAATCACAACAGTCAAAATATAATTTACCATCTGTGGCCCCATTCTGAAAACTAGAAATCAGTTTTGACTCTTTCTCTTGAGCATTCTCCCCAAAGATCAGCTACACAGTCTCATATTTCTCTGTTTGATGAATATCAAAATTGTCCAGTTTTATTGATTTTTGCTGCCCCAATTCAAGTTCAGTTTCCAATGTCATCCTATTTTAATTAAGGAAAGGACTCCCAACAGGTTTCATTGTAAATCCATTCTTTATACTAAGTAAAAACAAAACAAAACAAAACAAAACAAAACACAAAAAACTTCTAAAGTATAAACCTGATCGATCATATTACTCCAACATTTCTTGTCTTTTATATTTTTCAATCTTTTGAAATTAAAATATAATTATGTCTTATCCCTTTAGCATTTTTTCTCTCCAATTGCTCTTATACTTCCCCTGCCCCTTTTCTCCCTTTCATATTTGTGACCTCCTTTTCTTGCTCATCATTACTAATATGCATGTGCATAAATATACTACATACCACTTGTTATGTCCATTTAGCGTTACTTGTATGTATATGATTTCAGGGTTAATCCATTAATATTTAATAACCAACCAAGGGGTTTTTCCTTGAGGGAGACTATTTCTGAAGCTCTGAGCAGTCATTAATTACCTGTAGTTTATCGTCTATGGTCCATGAGATTTCCTCCTTTCACGTTAGCATGGCCATTGTCGGGGCTTGTTTAAGTAGGCATATTGTTGAAGTTTCGTGAGTGTAGCTTCCCTGTTCTTTCTAAGTGACACAATATCACTGTACATTTATTGGTCCTCTGGCTCTTACAATCATTCTTCCCCTCTTCTGCAATGTTCCTGGAGCCTTAAGTATTGGAGTTGTGTTGTATATATATTCCTTGGGCCTGGCACCCTCTATTAGTTGTTCTCTGCATTTGGACCAGTTTGGGCTTTTTGTAATTGTCTCTGTCTGTTGAAAAGATAAGTTTGATTTGTTAGGAGTGAGTGTTATACTTTCCTGTGATCCTAAGGATCAAAATTTAGGGCATAGTTAAGAATTATTATGGTTTCGTAAACTGATGATGGTATGTTCTCTAAGATCTGTTATTTTTTTAGCCCCAAGAAGTTTGGGCATGTTTCTAGTACTGGACATGATGTTTATTCTTTTGAGTGGGTGTTATATCCACATATGCAGTTGTTGGCTGCCACAAATATTTGAGTGCCATCATCGCACATTTGGGGGATATCTTGTCATGCTGGTCATTGTTGTGGATAATAGGCATTATTGAACTATTGAATGCTCTGGCACTATGTTAGCTAATCTTCAGAAAAGAGGCCCTCAGATCTTGTGTATGAAGTATATGATGTCTTCAGCAATAAGGAAGGCTACGCTTCCTAATGTTTGAAAGAACATAGAGAACTTGACTTCTGATTTACCCTCATATGTTTCCCATATGCACTTCTAACTCAGACTCATCAAGTTATTAAACAAACCTTAACATGATTTTGTGCAAGTTTTTTTTGCAGTGCTGAGGATGGAACTTAGGGTAGTATGAATACAAGGCAAGCACTCTGCCACTGAGTTATGACCTCAGTTATGTAACTTTTCATGTCTACTGAAGCATACTGCTGCTTTACTCCAGTATAGATGTGGGCAAACACATGGAACAGGTTTGGCCAATTAAACATATAAGGAATATTTTTTATTAAAGAAATGGATATTGAAATCATAATAAGTTATCATTCCATAGTTTTCAGAATAGCTATAATTAAGGAAACTGAGAATACAAGGTACTGATAAGTGTGTGGATCAACAGGAATTCTCATAGTCTGGTAGGAAAAATGTTAATTGGTTTAATCCCTCTAGGAAACTGATGTCATCTACTAAAGATGAACATCTATTTACTTTATCATTCAGCAGTATCACTTCTAGATATAGCCCTAAAGTAAAAAGTTCATGCAAAATGTAAATTATAGACACTAATGTAATCACACATATAATGATAAGTTTGGGGTTATCAATGACAGAGCTATTATGCAAATTGGTTATGAATATTTATCTTTTTAAAAAACATTTACTTATGAGTGATTGGTTGAAAAAACTGATTGTTAAGGGGAAATAAACATGTCCTATTACAGACTCAAGCTTTAATTCAGTTGATAGAGCATCAGTAGAATACTATTTAACTTCACTCATTCCCTTCTACCTCTTGCTGTGCACACCTCCAAACCTTGCTATATGCTACTACTTCTTAGTGGATTGATTGACTTCCATTTCTATTCCAGAATACAACCAAACTGTACTCTTGTGTCTACGCTGAGGTGACATTCCATTCAAATAATATATTCTGTTAATGTTTTCAGAAAAACTAACACTTTGTTTCATTGATTCTTTGCAATGTTTCTTTGTTTCAATTTAATTGATTTTAGCTCTGATTTCTATTCTCTCTTCCTGTCTACTTTGTCCGGAGGGAGTGGTTTGTTTTTCCAATGCTTTCAGCTGCATAATTAAGTTATTAATTTGTACCTCTCATGTTTCTGTTGTAATGGAAGCACTTAGTGTTGTAAATATTCCTCTTAGGATGCCTTCATTGTATCTTATGGTATATTGTGTTTTGTATATTGTGTTTGCATAGCCAATCAATTTTAGGGTTTTTTAAATTTTTCTTCTTGACTTGTTTTCCTTGATCCAATTATCATTCAGTACTTCATTGTGAGTGTATTTTTTGTACTTTCTGTAGAAAGTTGCTGCTGATATACAACTTTATTCAGTGATTGTCATGCAGGGTGTGATTACAATTTTCCTATATTTTTTGACACTTGCTTTGTTTCCTAATATGTGGTTCATTTGAAGAAATTTCCACAGCCTTCTGGGAAGAATGTGTATTCTTTAGTGTTTAGAAGGAATGCCCTGTAGACATCTATGTAGCATGCTTTCTTGTCAGTCTATGTTTGGATTGCCAGCTCCCAAAAAATGACATGGAGTCTTGTGGTGGGATTCAGGTTTCAGCTGATAAGATCCGAAGATGCTTATCTAGGGTCCTGGGCTCCTGAAGGGAGAGTGGCCAACCCCATTCATAAAAGGCTGCTGGGATCTTGGGGTCCCATTCTCTCTCTTATTTTTTTGTTTGTTTTTTTTTTTGTTTTGTTTTTTTGTTTTGTGACTGGGAATTGAACCTGGGCCACAGCAGTGAGAGCACAGAATCTTAACCACTAGACCAAGCCAGAAGCCCAAAGGAACAACATGTAAAGAACACAGGTAAGCCACAGGCCACGTGGCAGGATAGATTGATGAAAATGGGTTGAGTTAAGATGTAAGAGCTAGCTAGCAATGTGCCTGAGCCATAAGCTAAACAGCATAAATTAATATAAGTGTCTGAGTCATGTCTGGGGGCAAAAGCAGCGGCAGGCGGCTAAGGGGTCTGGGGCTGACTACAGGTCTGTGGGTCTGGGCCTCTGGCTGCCCAGGACCAAGAAACCAAATTACAACAGAGTCTTATTATTATTTATAAAAGTGTGGGCTTTAGTTTAGACTTGTTTCCAACTATCTCTTTTTTAAAAACTAAATGTACATAAGTATGATGTATGGATGCACGTATGCATTTTATATCCTGGCCAAAGTTTCTCCTCCATCCTCTTTTCCCAGTTCCCACCCCATCCACCCTCTGTTCCCATTCCCCAATCCATTCCTTTGCTTATGTTTAGGAAAAGACAGGTATTCCGTGAGTATCAATAAAACATGGCATATCAAGTTACAGTAAGACTAAATACTTCCTCATGTATTAAGACTAGTCAAGGCGACCCAGTATGAAGAAAAATAGGGTCCCAAAAGCCGGTCAAAGAGTCAGAGACAGTCCCCTGTTCCCACTGTTAGGAGTCACACAGGAGGACAAAGCTACCCAATTGTAACATATATGCAGAGGACCTAGAAAATTTTCAGTTTCATGAGGTATCATTTATTAATTGTAGATCTTAGTGCCTATACAATTGGTATTCTGTTCAGGAAGTTGTTTCCTGTGTCAATGCATTCAAGATTATTTCCCACTTTCTCTTCTATCTGGTTAAATATATCTAGATTTATGTTGAGGTCTTTGATCCAGCTAGATTTCAAGATTGTGCAGCATGATAGATATGGATTTCTTTGCAGCCTTCTAAATGCCAACATCCAATTATACCAGCACCATTTGTTGAAGATGCTTTCTTTTATCTACTGTATAATTTTGGTTTCTTTGGAAAAAATCACATGTCTATAGATGTGTGGATTTATGTCCGGATCTTTGATTCAATTCCATTGATCCACCTGTCTGTTTTTATGCCAATGTCACATGGTTTTTGTTACTATAGCTCTGTAGTATAGCTTAAAATCAGGGATGGTGATATCTCTGAAAATTCTTTTATTGTATAGGATTGTTTTAGCTATCCTGAATTTTTTCTTTTTACATATGAAGTTGAGTATTTTTCTTTCAAGGTCTGAAAATAATTGTGTTGGGAACTTAATGAGAACTGTGTTGAATCTATAGATTACTTTTGATAAGAAGACCATTTTTAATAAAATCCAGAAGAGCTTAGACTGGTGTCTTTCAGACTCTAAGAGACCATGAATGTTAGTCCAGACCATGATACCCAGCAAAATTGTCAATCACCATACATGGAGAAAACAAAATATTTCATGACAAAGTCAAATCTAAACAATATATATCCACAAACCTCGTCCTAGAAGAAAAACCCCAATGATAGGAAGTTAGCTACTCTCACAAAAACACAGGAAATATATAATTTCATACTAGTAAAATCCAAAGAAAGGAAACACACACATATACATTATCACTACCAACAATAGCCAAAAATCAAGAATTAATAATAATTGGTCATTAATACCTCCTAATATCAATGGACTCAATTCAGCAATAAAAAAACACAGGTTAACAGAATGGGGAAAAAACAGGATTTATCATTCTGTAGCATATAGGAAACATCAAAAATAGACATTACCTCAGAGTAAAGGGTTAGAAAAGTATTTTCTAATAAAATGAACCCAAGAAGCAAACTGGTGTAGCTATCCTAATATCTAACAACCAAATCCAACCAAAATTAATCAAGAGGTAGAGATAGACATTTCAGATTTGTCAAAGGAAAAATCCATTATGATGATGTCTCAATTTTGAACATCTATCCCTTAAATGCAAGGATACCAACATTTATAAAAGAAATATTACTAAAGCTTAAATCATACATAGAAGCCCACACACTAATAGTGAAAGACTTCAGCACCCCACTCTTACCAATGGAAAGATAATTCCAGACAGAAACTTAACAAAGAAATAACAGAAATTATGACTCAAATTGTCCTAACAGATATCCACAGAGCATTTCACCCAAACATAAAAGAATATATCTTCTCAGCACTGCATGGAACATTATCCAAAACTGAGCATATACTAAGCCACAAAGCAAGTCTCAACACACACACACACACACACACACACACACACACACACACACACACACAATGAAATAACTCCCCCCCCCATATCTTATCAAACCACTGTAGATCAAAGTTGGATTTCATCAACAACAGAAACAACAAAAAGCCTACAAATTCATGGAAACAATTCTTTACTGAGTTACCACTTGGTCAAGGAAGAAATAAAGAAGTTAAAGATTTCATAGAATTCCAATCAAAATGAATGTATGACATACCCAAAGTTATGGGACACAATGAAAGCAGTGCTAAAAAGAAAGTTCATAGCACTAAGTGCCTACATAAAAAATTTGGAGAAAATTCGCACTAGTGACTTAACAGCTTACCTGAAATCCCTAAAACAAAAGAAGCAGATACAGCTAAGAAGAGTAGATGATGAGAAATAATAAGACTAAGAGCTGAAGTCAATAAAATATAAAAAAGAGCACAATACAATGGATTAATGAAACAAGGAGTTGATTCTTTGAGAAAGTCAGCAAGATAGACAAACCCTTCTCCAAACTAACTAAATGGCAGAGAGAGAGAGTATCCAAATTAAAAAAATTAGAAACAAAAGGGGGACATAACAACAGACTCCAAGGAAATCCAGAAAATCATTAGGTCATACTTTAAAAACCTGTACTCGACACAATTGGAAATTCTAAAAGAAATGGACAGATTCTTTGATTGATAACCACTTACTGTTGCTAGCCAGATTCTGAAAGATCAGGAACATTGGACAGCAGCTGTTGCTAGGCTCTGGGCAGACTGTGGGTTGTCATAAGGACATACATTATGGACTTGTCTTGGCAACTGATTTGAGCCAATTTTCTTGGCCCTATGGACCTGTCCTACTACATTGGACTTTGGGTGCCAAATGTAGCAAGCTTTCTTGTCAGACTATTTGTGGATTACGAGCTCCCAAATAATGACACAGAGACTTATTATTAATTATGAAAGCCAGCCTTAGTTTAGACTTTGTTTCCTATTGGCTTTTATAATTTAATTAACCACTTTTTTAATCTATGTTCTGTCACATGGTTTGGTTACCTTTCTTTAGTATTTGCTCTGAGTGAAATCTGCACAGCTAAATTCCTCTTCCTCACCTGTCTCTCTCCGGAAATCCCACCTTTCCTCTCCTGCCTAGCTATTGACCATTAAGCTCTTTATTAGAAAAATCAAAAGACACCTTAGGCAAGGATACATCTTTACAGTGTATATAAATATTCCACAACATATTTTAAGTGTATTTGATTTATCATATCATTTCAAAAGAGTCATATGGAAACATACTGTAGGTGCATATATATGTAGTAAGAGATTTCTGGCCTAGACTTTGTCTCCTAACCTCAAGGTTTAGGCCTGCAGACCCACAGACCCGCAGAGACACACAGATGCTTATATTAATTTTAGGCTGATTGGCCTAAGGCCCAGGCATATAACTTGCTAACTCTTTACCCTTAATCTAATCCATGACTCTTATCCTGTTCAGCCATGCAGCTCAATACCTTTTCTCAGAGCAGCATAGTTGTCCCCTGCTTCTTCTGGCTTCTCTCTGGCATTCTCCTCTGTCCTGCCTGTTTCCAGAGTTTTCTTAGTCTGGTAGCCCCACTCAGACTTCCTGTCTGCCTTTGGCCAATCAGAGCTTTTTATTAAATCAGTGGGTGGGACAATCATTTACAATGGAACAACATAATCCCCCTACATACATAGATAGATATTATAATAATATATGTTTATAAATATTTTCTATATATGAGAAAGGGGAGAAAGAGAGAGGAATGTTAATTATAATATAGTATAGGACAACATGTTCTTATTAGATCCCATAGCATAACAAATAAAATGTCCTACTGACAGGAAAGAGTTTCCCCCTTTTTGAATTTCTTGGCTAGTGAAATCCCAAAGTTTCCTCAACATTTCAGGCTAATGCCAACCCTCCAGAACTTTATGGCAAGACTTTATTCCTGAAAACAGTACATTCTTGAGTCACTAAACATGGAGATATTAAGCTGGTACTGACCTAGAAACTGCATTCCTACTGGCTAGCTTCCATAGAGCTGGAAGGTGCTATGCATGATATCAAAAGAGAAAAGTAATCATCAGTTTTATCCTGCTGTGAATTCTGTGGCTTAAAATAATGAATGGCCTTACAACATACCTCCACTTGTGCAATAGTGGCTTGAACATCCTGAGAACAACCAGTCACTTTCTAATTGTCTTTAAATACCATTGCACAAGATGAAACCCTTGACTGGAATCACTATCATGCCAAGAACTTGTGGGTAAGACAGGTCATGGGCCCAAGGAGAGAACCTACTATTATTCTGTGGGGATATAATAAAACATTCAGAGATATCAGAGGGATCTACTGACAGTCGGCTTAGGACGATCAGAGAGTGGTGATCCACACCTTTAATTCCAGCACAGGGAGTATCCTGGGAGTGGTGACCTACGCCCTTAATCCAAACTGAGTTTGAGGTCATCTTAGTTTATAGAATGAGTTCCAGGCTCCCAAGCAGGCAGTGGTGAGGCCATGCCTTAACTGAGAGTATTTAAAGCATGCATAGAAAGACAGAAAGGCAGAAGAAGCCATGGCTCACACTATTAGTCTCAAGCAGAGACAAGAGAATCTCTGTGAGTTCAAAGCCAGCCTGGTCTTCAAAGCAAGTTCCAGAACAGCCAGGACTGTTACACAGAAAACTCTGTCTGGGAAAAAAAAAAAGGCAGGAGGAGGTGGATTTGTTCTCTGATATCTCCGAATGTTTTATTATATCCCCACATTATTCTTTCTGAATGTACATAGTAGTAAACTGACTCTTAATGACTTAATGTTGTTACACATATAGATTAGTGACTCTCTCAGTCCTCATCAGAGAAGTTTCTATTTGCAGTATGTGCTAATTAACAATAAGACCCACAATGAGCCAAGGTGCAGAGAACAAGAGACTAAGTAATATTCACCACTAAATAGAACATCTATAGTGTACCACCTCCTCCAGAGGCTCAGGAATCAATATGAAAAAGGGAACAGAAAGACTGTACAAGTCAGAGGTGAGAAATGAATACAAAACCCACAGTGTTTATGATAGCATGCACAAGCCCCGTGCAACTTCAAGCCAGACCAAATACTAGTATGGAGAGAAGAGTTAAACATGAAGTCCTAACTCTAGCCCCCAGCTAAGGAGCTATTGGCAAGTGATGGCTGCCAGAAGAGAGAGGGTTAGTTTATGAGTTTTGCCACTAGCTGGGTGACCACACTCTAGTGAAAGACCGCACATGCAGCCAAGATTAGAGTTAGGAAAGTAGGAGAGGGGAGAGAGAGAGAGAGAGAGAGAGAGAGAAAGAGAGAGAGAGAGAGAGAGAGAGAGAGAGAGAGAGAGAGAGAGAGAGAGAGAGAGAGAGAGAGAGAGAACACAAATGGGAGGAGTGTGGAGAGGGCAAATACGGTCAAAACTCATTGTAGAAATTCAATTTCTCAATAATCTAATTTTTAAAAAGAAGCCTATTCACAGCTGATACTTAACATCATTCTTTTATAATACATCCTATACTATTCACCCTCACCTAAACTTGGCACACTGGGTAATAATTGCTTGTTTAGGGTCTTACTTACCATGGTAATCCTAGCATCTGTCACATGCTCTGGCATGTAATAGGCACTCAATGAAAGCTGCTAAATGAATAAATCAAAGAAAATTCCTTTCTGTGAAGCCATTTCAACCTTTCTCAGTAAGAACATATTGCTCTTTCCACATTCATAGTACCTTTTCCAAATGTTCTAGTCTAGGCTGCCTGATGTGATAACTAGACATATACTGGCTGCTTCCCTCACAATGTTCCATGCTTTGGGAGCTGGGGGTGGTGGAGGCAAGAAATTAACCTAATTTATCTTTGTATTTTCTCTGTGACTTACCTTCTTCCTTATTTGGATAAAGCTGACTTCAACAAATGTTTGTTTGGTTGAATTGAATTTCTCTGCTCTCTAGACCTATTGGCACAGAGTTTAAAGATTAGTAATGATTGGTTCACGATCTGGAAACAAAAAACAATTGCACTAAAAGAATGATAATAATGATTTTTAAAAAACAGGTTAGTGACTGGGAAAAGTAGAGAAAAATGAACATATAACACGAATAATTGTCTTCTAGTGTTTTGGTTCAAGATTTTGTAGATAGTTTAAAGAAGGTTATTCTGTAGATATAGCCATACTGTTGTGATTCTTTTAAATATTGTGATTCTTCTGTTGTTTCCTCTTTGAGGTATGTACCAGACTAGGTAAAACCAGAATTAATTTTAGAGAACTAAATGACAACACTGAGATACCGTATGAACACGCGCGCACACACACACACACACACACACACACACACACACACACACACTTCTACACATGGAAAAGGGTTATAAATTAGATTTCTTTGGTCTCATCTATAATCTGAAAGGTTCCAGTTATTGGTGATGAGAGGCAGCATAATGAATAGAACCTAACACTTTTGCAAACCACCAATTTAAACTCAGGGCATGAATATTCAGTCTTTGTAATTTGTTGCTTATATTGCACTCTTGTCTAATCACAACTTTTAAATTAAATGAAGTGTTCAGGCCACTCACTCCATGGCCCTCCCAGATTCTACTCTTTTCTTTGCACATTACACCTTCTACACAGCTTCCAGGTGTTTTTTATACAACATAAAGCACATAGTGCATGATCCTGCTTAGAATTCTCCAATGGCTTTACATTATATGAGAACCAAATTTAAACTTTGTACTTTTGCTTGGCAAGATCTGAGTGACTCAACCTCTACCTACTCCTTTGACTATTCAACTTTCTCAGATCTTCTTTCCATCCCGTGAATAATTCACCTGTGATATCGGTTGAATTTCTCAGTCCTAAGTTAGTCATTTCCTTGACTTTATTTAGTCATTTTAGATGTAGTGGCTATGCACATCTACAATCTTAGCATCTGAAAAGATAGTGCAGGAGGATCACAAGTTTGAGACTAGACTTGGCTACATAGTAAAACCGTCTCAAAATAAACAGCAATAAAAGTAGTATATCACAACATTCATCATTTATTCTTATCACTATATAACACTGTTATATACTTCTCCTTATTGTGTCTTACTCTTTAAGAAAGTTCTTTTTTAAAAAAGTCCTTATATAATGTATCTTCAACAGTCTGAATAGTATGCTTCACTTATTGAAGACACATGATAAGTGTTAGTGAACTAAGTTATCATGAATAGCAGTTATGATCCTTTGCAGTATTGTTAGTTCAAAAACTTGCCCAAAGCTGGTTTAAACTAATCAACTATGTATTTATTTCTTTTATTTACCACTGATGATTCTCTAGAACCTAAGTGTGTGTGGCACATAGTAGATGCTGAACTAACAAAGGCTAAATGGCTGAATACATTTCATGTCTTCTTTGTGCAACACTGAGATAGACATGGGTGTTGGAAAAGGGGGTCACAGTAACAAGGAAAGCAGCCCAGAAGCCATTTGTTGACTGCCAACAGGCTAAGGCAAAGGCCAGGACTAGTCTCCATGGCAACCATTCAATGGAAAGCATAGGAAGGAATCTATATTAACCTCCTCCTTGGACCAATTAGAAACTACAAAGATGATGAGAAAAGAGAGTGGAATGTTTTCTGAGGCTCATGTCACCTCTCTCTTTCACTAACAGTGTAGATCTCCATATTGCTTGCATAGTAGATTCAGAGAAGGAGACCTCTCTCCATCAATCTTGTTCCCTCTAGAGTGTTTGATGGAGGAATGAGCAAAACACCAGTTACCATGCAAGGTGATCCCCTGGGGCCTGCCTGAATCACTGCGGGGGAGGAGTTTCCATGGAGAGGACTGCTTCCTTTAACTCTGTTAGGCCTGGATAAAAGGTAGACAAGCATGAAGAGGAAGAAGGGGCTGAGGTTGGATTAAAGCTGAAGCTTGTAAAGCAGGAGACAGGCTGTGCAGTACCAGCTGTTCTTTAACTAGGTAAGTATTTCCCGATACCTGTAGTCTGACATCCGGTGACATCTTTACGGGAAATGCTACAGTGCTATAAAGTCTACAGAAAGGCTTTTGTTTGAAAGCACCAATTCCAGATTCTTTTCGCTGTCGAAAATGCCTGATTAAAGCAAGTTAAGAAGTGAGGGTTGATTTAAACTCAAATTGTAAGAAAATATGCTATATGGCCCATCCTGGTAGTGAAGACAAAAGAGCAGAAGCAAGGGGCAACTCTATGTGCAGTCAGGAAGCAGAAAGCAAACAGGAAGTAGGGCCATGCTATAAAACTTGAATGCCCACCGGCAGTGACCCACTTCCTAAAGCAAAACTGTGCCTCCTAAACATCCTACAATCCCTCCAAATCAGCACCACTAGCTGGGGACCAAGGGTTTGAACTTAAGCCTGTGAAGGATGCTTCACTTTCAAACTACAACTGTCCACAGTCCATGTTTAGGAATTCTGAACCATGGAACATTCCTATTAACCTCATTATTTTTAGACTAACTTCTACTAGATGCTACTAATGCAACAGGGTTTCCACTTAATGAAATGGGGGCATACCACTCCAAGGTATGATTGAGAACGTCTTTATTGTAGATATGAGGAAGAATACAGCCACACATCTGGAAGAGTACAGAACAGGGATAGAAAGTAGTAAACTAAACAGCAAACTGAACCTGACCATGGGAGGGCAGAGAGCAAGGGAGGAAGTGGGGCGGGGGATGGGGGGGGATCTAGAGGGCCAAGAGAACCAAGAGAGCCAGTGGCCACGGAAATGGCAGGTTTACATAAGAATCAGAAGCTGGAGGAAGGGAAGCCCAGCCCAGGGAGGGAGAAGTTTATGGTTGGGGGTGGGGGTGAGAATGACTGAAAGGAGCCACAGGTACGGAGTTAGCCTGGAGGCCAGTATGTGCTTTGGTATGCTAATAGACACCACAGATAGCCATTTGTCCTGGGTTTCTTGGGACCTGACATCCAAGAAGCACCCTTCCTCTTATTTCGTTTAGCCCACTAACATCCTTAAAGCTCAACACAGGCACCCACTTCCACCCTTCCACAATAGAGTCTCCATTATCCAGTCCCCTCCACACACAATCATAGGCTTGGCCATATTTCAGTTTCCCGGTAAGCAAACTTTCCCTGAATTTTTCCCATGAGTGGTAGTTAAAACGTAGTCCTTTTGCCATAGGTACCTGCAAATGCAAATATCTTTGATAGAATAGCATAAGAGAGAAAGTTGGTCCTAATACCAATGCCAGTGTAGAAACTGCCCTGTACCTGCAGAGTAGTAGATAGCAGAGAAAAATAGGGTACAAAATCCAAACGTCTTGAGGGCTGTGGCTGTGACTGATAGATTCACTTCTATAAGAAGACCCTAATTTTATTATTTGTGTCCTCATTCATTTCATATTTTGTTATTTACTCAGAATGCCCATTTGTATTTCACACTAACGCTTCCAAATACATATGTACATTATCAAGGTGGAATTTGTACATCACTGCCTCAAGTCCTCGATTTTTAATTTTGTAAACAATCCATAGTCTCCTTTCCAAGGGTAGAGAAGTGTGTACTCTCCCCTCTCCTTGCCTTTCCTTTTGATCATTGTCTTAAAGCAACGGTGAAAAGAAAGCAGAGTGGAATTCAAACTGCTCAAGATCTTAGATGGGAATAAGACTGGCAATGTCTAAAATTTCCAGAACTCACTACTGGACAGAATCTGTACAGAAATGATTTGAGAGTCACACTGCAACCCTACTGGGAATTTTTTATGATCCTTGATCTCAGCAGCTGTCATCGCTGAGCTGCTATTAATCAGCAAGGCTCTATTCTTCATTCTTCCTTATAATGGCTTCAATTTTCCCTATCCACAGGAAGAGCCCTGTGACAGTGTCCTGCTCACTGAACTTCACCCAATCACCTGTCTCTTCATGTGTCAGACAGGCTTACAGCTGCCCATTTTGTATTAAATCCATTTACAAAGAGGCAGAGACAATGATCCTGTGAACTTCTTTCCACAAGGTGCCTTTCTTGAGGTGAAGTGGAAGCATCTCACGCCTTTTCTGATAACTCATCAATGACATTCTTGCCTAGAGAAAGGACTGTGAGGAGTCACAACTGTCTGTTTAAAATAAATTCCTGGAAGAAATCAAGCTATTCGAAATTCAGGATCAAAAAAAAATTATGTTGATGTTGGTAGCTCCAATTTTACGCTTTTGATAAAAGCATAAGCAACCCTTGCCTTCTTCATTAGTGATTTCAGTCTTTTGGAGCCTCAATAAATGAGACCATTAAGTGATCTTTGCATTATTTTAAGCATATTTATTTGGGAGTCCACATCACATATTTAAGCATATTTATTTTGGTGTCCACTGCGTATTATGTATTTTCTCTTCTGATTCAATTCTGCTCCACCTAATCTTGCCTTCACTGTACTGTAATTGAAATTATCCAGGGTGAGTTCCATTACACATACATCTACTTTATACTTTACCACAATACATCCTTTTTCCAATTCCTATTTTTCTCTGCAACTGTGGTTTGTATCCACCTATCCTCACTTTCCTTATCCTTGAGCACTCTGTTGTCTATTCCTCATCTGCCGCTTTTTTGTTGTTGTTTTTTGAGACAGTGTCTCTCTGTGTAGCCCTGTATATCATTCTTGGCTGTCCTGAAACTTGCTTTGCAGACCAGGCTGGCCTCTAACTCACAGAGATCCATCTGCTTCTGCCTGCTGAGTGCTAAGATTAAAGACTTAAGCGGCCACTCTTATCCTCTTTTATTTAATCAACAAGCCCATGGAATGAGGTAATGCTTGTAGAGTATATGGTACAGTTCTGACACAGAATGATTGCTCAGTGGCATCATAAGTCTTCTCCAATATTCAAGCTAAAATCACAAGGCACTGACAGGGGTGCGGCCACAGAGAGATAGGGAGAGAGACGGGGAGGTGGGGAGACAGACACAGAAAGAGGGACAAAGACAGAGATGAAGACAGGGACACAGAGACTGAGAACTCCATTGGCTAGAATTCTCAGCATTCAATTCTTCATGACAGTTGACAGCCTTGCTCACTTTCCTTGCATACCTGTAAGTTTCTGTTACATGTCTGTAGAGATACTATAAATTAGTGTGGCATCTTATTACTTCTTTCTCTTTTCATAACTACTTTACTCTCTCCTACAACTGTGGTCCTATCCCAAGGTCCACAAATGAAATCTCCTTTCTCTCCATCTGCATCTTTTCACAGATCACTGGTACTCAAATTATAGTCCATGTATCAGTGCCTATCAGTAAACTGTCAGTTATAATGGACCACAGAGTGATAAGCAGCATGTCTAGAATATAAATTACTCATATAACTAAACACACAAGTTACTCCTCCTGGAATTTTGATAAAGATTTCTAATAAAAGGAAGTGTGCTTAGTTGAAGCATTGTATCTTTCATTATATGGTAATGCCATTTAAATTTCCTTTATGTATGTTACAAAGCTTCTACAGTAGGTAGATTTTCAAAAAGGCTTTAGTATTAGTCTCGTCTCCCCAAATTCCCTCCTTTACCCTGCCTTCTCACTCCTTCTTCATTTAATCCTTGTATTCTTGTTTCCCTTTATCCCTCCCTGTCCCTGATCCCTTATGAGCTACCTAACCTCTAGGATATTCAAGTTGAAGCACACATACATAAATATTACAATTTAATATTGACATATAAAAGAAAACATGCAATATTTGTTTTTCTGGGTCTGGCTTACCTCAATCAAGATGATTTTTTAAATAGTTCTATTCATTTTCCTACAGGTTTTATTTTTCTTAACAGATAAATAATACTTCATTGTGTTAAAAATGCAACACATTTTCATTATGTATTCAACAGTAGATGGCATCTAGGCTGTTTCCAATTTCTGGCTATTAGAAACAGAGCAGCAATGAACATGAATGAGCAAATATCTCTGTAGTAGGATATGGAGTCCTTTAGATACACATAATAAGAGTACAGCTGGATCTTTTGTTCAATTGATTTTCATCTTTCTTTGAAGAACTGTCACACAGATTTCAATGGTGGCTGTACCAGTTTGTACTCCCACTTGCAATGAATAAGTGTTTTCCCTTTCCATGTATCTGCACAAGCACGTGTTGTCATTTGTCTTATTTATTGATTTTTGGTCATTCTGACTGGAGTAAGATGGTCTCTCAAAGCAGTTTTCATTTCCAATTCCATGATAACTAAGAGCGCTGAACATTTCTTTCTTTTGTTGGCATTTGTGTTATATTTTAGATATTAACCCTCTACTGGATATTTAATTAGTAAAGATATTTTCTCATTCTGTAGCCTGATGCTTCGTCTTAATTACAATGTCCTTTACCATACAGGAGTGTAGTGGGATTATATGTAGTTACATTGTAAATAATTGCCCCACCTACTAGTTTAATGAAAATGCTGATTGGTTGAATGTAGAAGGAAGTATGGGCGGAGCTACCAGACTAAGCAAACTCTGGGAACAGGAAGAACTGAGCAGAAATGCCAAAGATGCCAGACAAGGCAGTAGATGTAGAGGACAACTATGCTGCTCTGAGAAAAGCTACCGAGCCACATGGTGAACAGGATAAGAATCATGGGTTAGATGAAGAGCAAGAGCTAGCAAGTTATATGCCTGGGCCCCAGGTCAATCAGTGTACAATTAATATAAGCGTCTGTGAGTCTGAAAGTCCAGGCCAGGAGGCTAGGCCAGAAAGTCTGGGCCAGAAACCTCATACTACAGAGAAGCTTTTCAGTTTCATGAAGTCCCATTTATTAATTGTTATTCTTAATGCCTATGCTATAAGTGCCCTGTTCAGAAAGCTTTTATTCTGTATCAGTGAGTTCCCCTACCTTGTATTTCATCTGATTTAGGGTATCTGGCACTATGTTGAGGTCTTTGATTCCTTTGGGGTTTTGTTTAGTGAAGGGTGATGGTTATGGATCTATTGACATTCTTCTGCATGCAGCTATCCCACTTAACTAGCACCATTTGTTGAAGATGTTGTCTTTTTTACAGTGTGCAATTCTGGCTTCTTTGTTAAAAATAAGATATCTATAGGTGTATGGTCTTAGGTCTGGATCTTCAATTCATATTCAACTGATCTACATGTCAATTTTTAATGTGAATAACATGATGTTGTTGTTACTATAACTCTATAGTATAACTTGAATTCCGAGATAGTGATACCTACCAAGTAACCATGCCCCAGTATTAGGAATGGCTTACAGCATCAGTCATTTGCCAAAGGGGTGTCTCATAGACCTCCTGAAATTGGTTATTTCCAATGCTATTGGTGACTCTCCACAGAATGACAGTAAGGCCCCATTGCCGAATAAGCCATTTATTTATTTATACCAAATATGAAGAAATCAAGCTTGTTCCCAATTGGAAGCTTTATCCCTACTGACTAGTATTCATGATGCTTGAAGATACTTCACACATTACCAGAGGAGAAAAGTAATCATTGATTTCACCCAACTACAAACTTCGCAACCTACAGTAGACCTAGCTGCAAGGTATGCTGGCACAGTAGTGGCACGAATATTATGGGAGTAAATAAACATTTTTAAAAAAATAGATTTAGGGCTTATACCATGAAATGGAACATATCTCTACCTAACACTGCCAACGTGGCTAAGAACTTGAGACTAGATAGGCCATAGGCCGTAAGGTAAATCCTATTACTATTATTACATCAAATGAAAATATCAACAAAATGACTAGTAATGACATATTGCCATGCCCATAGATCAGAACATCACTCATCTCTCATCAGAGAAGCTTCTTCTTCTTGAAGTAAATGATAACTCCCATACAGACTGTCAACTGAACAATGTAAAGAGAATTTATCTTTTTTCTTCTAGATCTTTCCCAGCACATTTTCACAAATGCATAGTTCAGACTGTGTGCATACTCATAGAAAACACCATTTTATTTAAAAATATTTTACTGTAATATTGTGTGCATCATTGAATTTAATGTATCATCCTCAAATTGTTTATATTCAATGATTAAAATACTCTAGATATTTCTGTGTCAACTCCCTAGAGAATTTTTGATCTTTTAAAAACACTGAAAGATTTTAAATCTTCATGGGAAAGACAAATATGTTATGTAGCAACTCCCTACTGATAGATATTGACAGAACAATATTAGTATATATTCCACAAACGGCTGCATTATCTTCTGGATGTGCAAAAAGAAACAGATGGATGAATGTGGAAGATGGTGACACTAAAAAATAATAAAAACTGGATGTCTGAATGATTGCAAGAGTCAGAAGATGTTTCTACTCACTGACCACATTGACTGTCAGTCAGGTGAACAGACAACATATCTTTATTTGGTCAAATCACTGAGATCTCAGGCTTGTTAATTATAGAAGCTATTATTGCTTCTCTTAGCTTGCATTGAGAAAATAGGTTGTACAGAAATTAAAGGCCAAGTGTTTGGGGATTAAAAAGTGACTACACTGGGGTTAAAAAGTGACTACACTTAGGTAGCCACAAATGCCTTAGCATTTTCTCCTTTATTCTATCCAGAGAAGTACTTATATAACTAAATTAAATAATAAAGAACTGTGTGCTTTAAAGTGAGTATAATCATGATAAAGAACCTGTATGTCAACCTCTAAAGTCCTTGTAGGTGCCAAAAGCACTATTCAGAATTTCCACAAAACATTCATTTATTTTAATTACACTTGTATTTAAGCCAGGTTCTCTTGAAATATCAGCATTTAAAACCCATTTCTTATGGCTTAATTATTAATATTTCAACAGCCTAATTTAATGCTTATTTTGTGTCATACACACACACAGCACTTCAGTTATGGAATGGATAAAATTGAGTTTATGGACCTAGCAAGCTCTCCATATTAAATATACTTCATATTCCAGGCTTTAGAACCTAGGCATTTATTAATGCATTTAAAACAGCATTTATTCTTTGTTTTTCCACATGTCTAGATAAATATCCCACAAGCACATAAAAATTAGGAACATTCCATTTTCGTGTTTTGTCCTGATGGCCCCAAGTCATGGCAAGACACACAGCGCATTTCCCTGGAGAGAAGACAGGCTTCGGGTAAAACTGTAGCTGAACGAAAAACTAAGAGCTGCATGCCTGTTGCCTTTACTTTCTTATTTAACCAGCATAATTCTTGAAAGAGTATAATATCAAGGCAAGTGACTAAATGTGTTAGTCATCTTTCTGTCTCTGTAACAAATACCTGAGATAATCATCCTTTAAAAAGATGATATGAATGTGGAAGGAAGATGTCTTGCAGGGATCCAGGGATGCTGAAGAGTGAATATCACCGAGAGTGTATACATGTATGAAATTTTCAAGGAATATAAAAACAGAAATTAAATGAAATAGAAAAGGCTTATTTTAACTCACAGTTTGGAAGTTTTTGTCTGTGCTTGGTTGGCCATATTGCCTTGCACATTATTAAGGAAGAGTCATAGTTTTGTAAACAAGACCCAAACGTAGACATACTCAGTAAGAAGGAATCTCAACTAAGGAATTGCCTAGGTCAAACTGGCCTGGAGGTAGGTCTGTGGGGGAGTTTTCTAAACTGTTGATTTGTGTTGGAAGACCCAGCCCATTGTAGGCAGTGCCATCCTTAGTCAGATAGGCCTGGGTTGTACATAAAAGGTTATTTAGGAAGCCTCAGAGAGCAAACCAGTAAGTAGTGTTCCTCCATGGTCTCTGCTTTTATTCCTGCCATTACCTCCTGCTCTAGATAATGAGCTATAAAGTGTAAGTCAAATTCTTTCCACTCCAAGTTCTTATAGTCAATGTTTTATCACAGAAATGGAAAGCAAGCTAAGATAGGCAGTATATTGTATAAGGAGTGTATGATAAAGCAGAAGTGCTCTCCTGTGGCCAAAGAACAAAAGAGAAAATGGAATGGGTAGGATCCTATATTCCCCTATAAGGGCATGCTTCCAACTACCCCTTAAACCCTTCTATGTCCTATCTCTAAAATAATCTACCACCCCAACAACAATACCAGACTAGGATCCAAGTATGTATAACAGAGGCCTTTTGGGGGACATCTGAAATCTGAAACATCTCTTTTACTCCTCTGACTCACTTTATGCACCTGAATCCTGGAGATTAATATAAAATTGTGAAGACAGCATCTGGCTATTTAATAAAAGTAGTAAACATTATGATCTCCTGAGCTACTTGTAATCACTTGGTTACTTACTGATGGTACAAGTCAGATTCTCTCTGTTAGGTAGAAAAAATGTTGAGAACAACTGCCTGAGATTGAGCCTGTGTAGATTTTGGATTTTAGTTTCCATACTTCCTTGAGGAATAAAGACTGACTCAGATGTGCTCCTTATCTTCATCCTTGACTTATAATCTTCCTACCCAATGACAGTACATGGGGAAAGTAATGTAGTGTGGGGAAATACAAATGATCCTATGAGGAATAAATGCCCAGAGTAGTAACATCTTCCCCAAACTGGGGACAGGGCTGCTTTGAATCATGTATAAGATTCCAGAATCAAAGATTTCAGTATGTGTGGAAACGTTACCATTCATAAGAGATATTCAAAATTGTCCGCAATAATCACCCTCTAAAAAACTACATTTTATAGAGATATGTTTACTCAAATATGCTATATAAACTATACAATAATATAGAGTTACTGTATAATAGGTACAAATAAAAATCAACCCAGATGTCTATATCAGTGTACAAGAGATACTCAGGGCCAAGTTCATCATTATTGGATTTTGATGAATCCACACTTCAAAGTAAAAATCAGCTCACTTTTCTCACTTCTTTTCTCCAATTTGTTCCTCATCCAGTTTGAAGTAGGATTTGCCTGCCATCAGTTTTCTGAGTATTCTCTTTAGAGTTCCTAATACCCAGTATGAGGAATATAGTAGCCTTTGCTCATGTCATTTTTTGACAATGTGGTTTGGACCTTCCATCTTCCTGAGGTTTCCTCCTGTCTCTTTGAATATTCATTTTTGTATTTTATTGATTTCTGTTACTGTGTCTACCCCTCCAATGATCCTCTTTCCATAGGACATTTCTAAGAGTCTTTTCATGACATTCTGAAAAATCTTATGAGAGTCTTGTCTACTCCCAGACACATATTGACGAAGTGGAAAATCTTATCTCCAACCTACACATCATACTTCTTCTACTCTGGACTCACATGTTCAACTGCCTCATGGATAGTTCCAACTGATTTTTATTAATGACATTATCACCTATGAAGTCACCTAAAGTAGAAAACCTTTCTTTCCTCCACACAGGACAATATCCTGTTGTGGCTTCTTCAGAATTGTCATTTAATCATATCAGTCCTCATTGTTCTCGCTGTCATTGCCTTTAAAATCTGATCACTTTTACATAGAGTTTTAGAATTACTTTCAATATCTTTGAATCTGCATTTGTCTCCTGTCAAATTGTACTCCCTATAGTTTCTTGAGTGAACTTTAAAAATTGCCAATAATGCTATGTCATATGCCTTCCCAAGTGTTCAATGCTAAATACAAGTACTTCAGCATGATATAAGAAAGCCCTTCATAATAACTCAAACATCTCATTCGAGAAAAATAATCTGACATTGATTCAGTCAAACTTAATTTTTTGTTGTAGATTATGAACACACTATGCTTTTTTGATGTATCCAGTTATTTAGGCATAGGATGACTTTTCTTTCCCATCATGTTTTTTTGAGACAAGGCCTTGCTATATATAGCCCTGGCAGTACTGGAACTTAATATGTAGACCAGGCTAGTACCAGATGCAAGGAGATCTGTATACCAGGCTGGTACCAGATGCATGGAGATCTGTCTGCCTCTGCCTCCTTAGTGCTGGGATTGAAGACTTTGTGCCACCATGCCCAGATTTTTCACCAACTTTAAAAGATGTCTTGACTATTATCTCCATTCTAAACATAATCCAGTTTCTTAGGAGCAAAGAAATACCACCCCCCCCCCAGAGTAGTTCTTTTTCCAAGTACCTAATTATCACACTTATTTTACTGTATACCTCTTCAATTTGTATGTAGCTGTGACCTGAAAGAGGTGTGTGTGTGGAACTATAAGTGCATTACAGGCAGGAAACACATTGTAGGTACTTTCCACCTCAGATACAAGGCACAAGCTTAATACAATTTAGTGAAAGGATGAATATAGTTGGCCACCTAGGAAAACGCTCTCCACCTCAGGTCCAAACAATGAAGTACAGTGGCTTGCATATAGACCTATGAATTTGAGGCACAAATATCTTGGCTCATGATGAGTAACTACACAAATTTTATTGTGAAGATGCCTGTAGTAAGAGGTTTCTGGCTGAGACTTTCGGGCCTAGCCTCAAGGTTTAGACCCGCAGACCCACAGACTCACAGAGACACACAGATGCTTACAATAGTTTTAGGCTAATCAGCTTAAGGCCCAGGCATATCACTTGCTAACTCTTTACCCTTAATCTAACCCATGACTTATCCTGTTCAGCCATGGGGCTGGGTACCTTTTCTCACAGCAGCATAGTTGTCCTCTGCTTCTTCTGGTTTCTCTCTGGCATTCTGCTCTGTTCTGCCTGTTCCTAGAGTTTTCCTAGTCTGGTAGCCCTGCCCACACTTCCTGTCTGCTTTGGCCAATCAGCACTTTTTATTAAACCAGTGGGTGGATAATTTTTACAATGGTGCCTAAAGAAATAATAGAAGGTCCTTTAGCTAAAGTCAGAACTACAACACCCCAAAACAAAGTTACTCAGTCATTTATATATCTTCTTTTGTGTTTTATTATATTCATTCTTGACACTAAGAAGAAAAAATAGTATCCCTTATGATAACCGTGGAAGTGGCAGTAGAGGACAGAAGTGAGAATAAGTTGATTTCTTCAGTCTCACACGATTTTGTTTCCATGGATGAGAGAGAACACACATTCAATCTTGTCAAGACTATACAATCTTCACTCATCAATCTTTTCTCTAGAGAAGGCGAATCACTTTTACTAATTCTGTTCTCTGACTTATCCTCACCCCTTTCACTAGTCACACACACACACACACACACACACACACACACACACACACACACACACACACAAAGAATTTCTCAGTGGAGGAAAGTCAATGATATTTTAGTATATAGTCAGTCAATCTGTTTTTTAATCATTGTATCAGAAGCATGTCTTAATGAAGCATAATATAACACAAAAGAGATTTGCAGAGGAGTAAAAAACCTTCTAAGGACTCATCGGAGCAAAAGAGTTAAAGGCAAAGACTATCACCTCTACAGGTGCTGCCCTGGCTAATGACACTAAGAAACAAAACATCCTATGAAAATCTCACTTATGTCCGCTGACTGCTTTGGTTGTCCTTCTATGTTCTCAATTGAAGTATACTAGAGAGAATACTCAATGAGGACCTGAAAAATCAGAGCTTAATTCACTCTTATAGGTACTGACTTGAATTTCACAAAATGCACACGCTGAAACTTAACACCCATGACCTCTAACATGATGGATTCGAGCCTCTGGAAGAGGTTATCATAAAGGTGAAACTTTAACAATAGAATCAATGGCCTTATGAAGAAAGACACCAGAGAGCTGAATAACGCCACTCCTCACCTAACTTGAAAGAACACAGTACTGGAAGAGAGAACTTCTCATTTCTAAAACTTGACCATCCTTTAGGTCCTTATCTCAAACTCCGATTCTCCAGGGCTATGAAGAGTAACTGCCTGTTCCCTGAGCATCCTCGTCTTTGGTGTTTTGTTATGACAGCCTGAACTGACTAAGATATCCTTCTACACTTTCTCCTACATAATTTTTAATGAGTAAAGAGAGTATATGTTATAATATCTACTCTCATTTTTGCTCACTCTTCTGTTCCTCAAGGAAAAGTCTCAAATTTCATTGAGGTCTTTGCTGTTCTTGTCTGTCAAATGAACAATCAAGACATCTCAAGCCATATGCTCTGTTCAGTAAATTTTACAGAAATATTGCAAATAGGGTCATGTTTTCCTTATTTCCTCCTGGAACTTTCATTTCTTCTACAAGCAAGTTGTAAGACTGCAGTAGGAAGAAAGATGAGCATTGTGGGAAATAATAAAGCCCAGGAGAGGGGCTTTGGGATCTGGAGGCAAGAGTATAGGAAGAGATATAGTTAAAGGATTGAGCATTACTGTGACCAAAGAGGTGATACATCTTTCCAAAAGTGTGAAAATAGCAACAAAGAAATAGGAATAGCAGCAGCTGATGTATTATATGCCCCTGGCTTTTCTAGAGCCTGATTTGTTGTGACACAACTTGACTGACTTGGAAAGAAACCACTTGAAGGATTCTATGCTAATAACTGTATTTATTTGACAGGACTGTTAAGAAAATTAAATAAAAGAATATATAGATATTTCTTAATGTGGAACTAGTCTTTCAGTATCATTTCATAAATGAGATCTGTTGTCGTTGCTATTGTTGGGAGTGGCTAATGCTTAAGCTAGTGTAACCCTATGATAACAATGTGATCCTAGCAGTATCATATTTGCTTTTTTGGTGGCATCGCTTGTAGCACCAAGAGTGTATAAGTGTGTGATTATATTACAAACTCCATTGGCTGTGAGAGTTAATCTCTAGAGCATTGGTTGTCAACCTGTGAGTCACAACCCCTGGAGGCCGAACAGCCCTTTCACAGGGGCCTGTCTAAGACCATCAGAAAACACAGGTGTTTATATTATGATTCATAACAGTAGCAAAATCGCAGTTATAAAGTAGCAACAAAAATAACATAAGCTATATTAAGGGGATGCAGCATAAAGAAGATTGAGAACCACTGCTCTAGAGTGAGTCAAACAAAAGGTCTGTGGATTCGGGAGAAAAACAGCACAGTAAAGATCTCTATAACAGGAAAATTAAATTATCATATTTATTAAGGAGGTTCCTAGTCCTTTCCTTTACTTAGTTTTTTGAGAATTACAAACTCTAAGCAGAGTATTGGTAGATTTTTTCTTTGGGAATGTGATAAACTCTAGAAGAAGAAAAAACGAAAGGTGTTGATTTCAACAGGATGTGGTGTAAGCCCAACACTTGAGAAACAGAGATACAAAGGACCATGAGTGTAAAGCTGGCTTGGAGTATAAAAATCACTTTTGTCTTAGAACTGAAAAAAAAAATCAAAGAAATAAGTCTCTTTAATACAGGTGGGATTATATGTCTTGCTTCTAAGATAGCAGAAAAGAAAAAGTTGCTAACTTAATGTTATATAAGAATCTGCCTTAGCAGAATAAAGCCAGGATCATAGTTTATGGATTTGGTGAAATTAGACATGATGCTGGAGAAGCCTACATGACAAAGAACTGATGGAAGCCTTAAGGAACGTTGACTGGCCCAGTCAACAGGCAACAAAATGTCAAGACCTCAGCCCTATGGTCATGGGAAAGAAAATTTTGGAACCAATTTGAATGATCTTGGAAGCAACTTCTCCCCAATTCTAAACTCTAAATGTGATTGCATCCTAACACATATATTGAATTTTATGGAGAATCTGAGTAAAAAAAGATTCAACTACATACACATAAATTTCTGGCAACAGTTATGAATCTGTTAGTGTACATTGTTTAATTCACTAGATATGTGGGAACTTGGTACACTATGATAGAAAGTGAACAACAGTCTCAGCCTCAAGTACTGAGTAGCTTGTCCTTTTAATTAGGTTTATAGAAAATAATTCATAAACATAATGTAGTATGAGGTTTCTGGCCCAGACGTTTGGGCATAGTCTCAAGGCTTAGGCCCACAGATCCACAGACCCACAAACCCACAGAGACACACAGATGCTTACAATAGTTTTAGGCTGATCAGCCTAAGGCCCAGGCATATAACTTGCTAACTCTTTACCCTTAATCTTACCCATGTCTCTTGCTCAGCCATGCAGCTCGGTACCTTTTCTCAGTGCAGCATAGTTGTCCTTTGCTTCTTCCAAATTCTCTCTAGCCTTCTGCTCTGTTCTGCCTGTTCCTAGAGTTATCTTAGTCTGGTAGCCCTGCCCACACTTTCTGTCTACCTTTGGCCAATCAGCGTTTTTTATTAAACTCATAGGCAGGGCAATTATTTACAATGGAACAACATAATCCCCCTACAACATAAAATATAAATGATTGTAATTTATATGAAAGCAGTCTCTAACCTAACAAACAAACCAAACACTTCAAAGGAAAAACATGGGAAAAAGGAATCAACATTAATGACCACCAATATCCTCAAAGAGATGAGTAGATGAGTGAATGTATTGCATCTATCAAACAAGAACAATGTGTTACTAAAAAGAACAATCTCAGGAAAATTGTTCTTAAAATTCATGGTCTTGAAATCCCAATTATAATTTGTTGTATAATAAACATAATTATGGCTTTGTCTCAGGTTCCTGGAATAGTTTCTAAAACTTTGAGATTTCTCCAATGGGAGATAATACTTTGTTCTTCATGTTAAGTCTCTATAACATTTGAAATTTTGTCAAAGAGGTGGTTCATGGTGAGTACCTGGATTATTATTTCAAAATGAAACCTGGTCTCAAAATACCAAACAGCATGATTAAAGGGTTAAGTTTTTTAATTAGATGACATCCTACCAAGCTAAACCCTCTCAAGGTAAAGGGGGATTGGAATTGGAGACAGGGTTAAATTAGATGTTTCAATCAACTAGGCCTATGTAAATAAACCCCAATAAAAACTCTGGTTTGCACAAGCCTCATAGTCGATGAACAATATTGTTCCAAAGGGATGATGCATTCAGCTTTCATGGAGAAAAGACACAAAAACTTCTTGATAGAGATTGTTTCATATTTCATCCTATAAAAGTCTTTCCATTTTGTTAGTTGTGGTTGAATTGGTTTTATAGAACTATTTTATAATAACATTGCTAACACTCACATAAGTTATATGAATTATTCTAGAGAATTTTCAAGCCTGAGGGGATTGTTGAAATTTCCAAATGTGTAGCCAGTTGGTCTAAAGGCTGAATATTCTATGGATATTTGGAATCCTGTGGCTTGCATCTGAAGTGATGAAAACCTTGCTGAGTACTGTGCCTTAAGTCTGCCTTTTAGTGTCAGAATTATACATCAGCATTGCAGAAAAGTTGGAAGATAAAGCTGAGAAAAAAAATTATAGAAGTAGAACAAACAGGCAGAGCAATGAATGGGAAAAAGATAAGAGTAGGCATAGCATGGTGGCACAGACCAGTCATCCGAGCACTTGGAAGGCTTAAAGCAGGAGGATTGTAACTTTCAGACCACTCTAGACTACAGAATGACAGCCTGCCTCAAGAAATATAGCCAGTAAGTTACTGTATCACTGAGAGAAGTTCTACATAAGAATTATAGGAAGTCTAGAAAACAATAGAAGAATCAGAAAAAAAAAACCTTAAATAATTTAACAAAAATTGCCAGAATTGACAGTGAGTTTTAAAATAGAAAGTATCCACAGAGTGTTCAACACAATAGGTGACATTAAGTTTGCAAAAAGAGATATTAATGGGATGTTGTATACTAATAGCAAAACAAATAAAATAATAGGTTCTAGAGAAAACCATTATCAGCAAGTAGCATGGCTTCAGACATCTCAAATGTTTCATACCTTCTCTAACGTTATTTCAAAGATAATGATGAAATACCTTTATAATTACTGAGGATATCTAAGAAGAAAGAGTTTTATGGATGTATAGAAGAATTGTAATAGATTGAAGCAATCTCAAAGGATGTTTCCAAGAAGATAAAATTGATAGAAGAGTCTATGCATCTTCCCATGCTTCTGAAGTCAATAAAGAAATGGGTTGGAGATGAGTTGCTACTATGTGTATAAAAGTAAACAAATAAATAAGACTCCATTAAAAACAAATAAATAGCTCCATTAAAAAGAAGCATATAGGCAAAAACAAAAGTAATCATAGTATGCTATATAACACAGCTATAGAATGGGCATAGTAACAATAACATACACTCTAAATGGTGATCTGATAAAGATTTGAGCTAACTGTGCGGAGGCAGAAGGTAATATTGAACTAATCTCTCTTCACAAAGAAACAATAATCTGAAAACTTATTAATAAACTTTATATGTGTATGATTTAGCTTAACAAATCTGTTCTAAATAATTTCTTCTGGAGACTATATGGTGAGAATGAGGGTTCTTACAGCTGTGACAAATAATTTGCTTATATCGTAAATAGTTGACAGTTTAATTAGAATTAAATAAAATTCTGGAAAAATAAAAACTAGCTTTAAGTGCAAATTTATATCATAATATCAAAATGCTTAATTTCTTCAGTGCCTCAGCATTGCAACTTCTCAAATTGATTTGCTTCTTTTCTTTCCTATCTGATCCTGTCTAATGAGCTTGCTTCATCTCCTACTATTCTTGCCCTTGATCTTCAAGGCTTCAGCCACTCTGGCCTGCTTTCTTTTCCATAAACAAGTTTGTCCCCATCTGAGGACCTTTATTACTTGCTCTTGCCACTGACTGGAATCATTTTCTCCAGATCGTTTTATCCCTGAGTCCTTCTTTACTCAGGACTCATCAGAAGGTAGCTTCTTCAGAAAAACACTCCATAAGCCACAAAGAACCTCAAATACAAATTGAAGTCCAATCTCAAAGTCAATTGGTCTGTGCTTTTTTAATAATACCACTGCAATGAAGATAAAACAAAATTTAGAAATCTATTCTAGATTAAAGGAGACTAAAGGGACAAAAACTAAGTGCAATCTATAATTTCATCCCATTTTTATAAAGAGCCTGCATAGGGATTATTTTTTTGGTAAATGGAAAACACAGGGTGTACTGCATGTTAAACATTATGAATTTACTGTGGCTACTTTTTGTGAATTTGATTATTACACACGGTATGAAAGAGAGTGTCGTTTTTCCCTTAAGAGATACATACTGAAATACTTCTAGAAGAAACATCCGGATGTCTGCAACTAACTTTGGAACAAGAGATTCGGGAGAAGGAGGGAGGGAGGGGGACAAAGAGAGGGGGAAGGAGAGCAAGAGAGTACACTGTAAGCAAATGCCAAAATGTTAATGCTTCGTGAATAATGGTAAAAAAAAAAAATACATGAGTGTTCATTTTCTTATTAAACTTTTTCAAAGGGTTGAAAGCTTATCAAGTGGGTAGGAAACAATTTTGAACTTTATCTAGCAGCTTTGTTATTGAGATTGATATAGGTAAGGTTATTTTCATAGGAAACTAACAATTTTGAACTTTAACAGCTTTGCTATTGCGATAATATAGGTAAAGTTTTTTCAACATATTTTAATATGTTATATGTGTAAGCAAATGAATGAATAAATTGACTAAAGAAGCCTTTTTATGAACTTCCTATTCTATTATCCTTTTGGGGTTTCTTTTGTTGTTCTTGCTTGCATCACATTTATCATTTCTCGGAGACAATTTCTGTGTATGTCCTTCCTTGACTGTCTAATGTGTATCACCTCAGCCCTATACTTAGATGTTATTTGCACAAGAATCATGGTGTGCCTTGTTCATTGGTGAATCAACAATATTGAAAGAAGTATCTGCCATGCCATTGATATTTACTATTAACTGTGAAAGGAGTGAATGAGAAGATCCCAAGGAACTCTGAAGTCAGGCAGTGGTCTTCTCTCTGTCTGAAGGCTAAGTTAATGTCTTGAGAGTCACTTTGTTATTGCAGATTTCGGTAAAGCTGAAGGGGGACCCTTGGTTTAGTTGTAACATGTGGAATGTGACTGATTGGAATAGGCACTACCAAAATTTGCAGTAATCCCAGGAGTTCCAACCAGAGGAAGTACATTTAAAACCAAAAGGTGACTGGTAATACAGCCCCGAAACTGTCTCTGTTTTTCTCTCCTCATGCATGTGTCTATGTATAACCATACATGCATACCCTAGCAATACATAGCAATACATGCATACCCTAGCACATACATAACAATACATGCATACCCTAGCACATACATAACCATACATGCATACCCTAGCACATACATAACCATACATTCATACCCTGGCACATACACAGAGGTCCGAGAACAATTTTCAAGTGCCAGCTTTCTCCTTCTACCTTGTTGAGATAGAATACCTCTTGTTTCTACGTTGATTCTTAATCAAGGGTAGATGGCCCACAAGCTTCTGAGCAATCCCCTGTTTCTGCCACCCATTGCACTTTAGGAGTTCTGAAATTACAGACCTTTGTCACCAACTCTGACCTCTTCAAGTGGGTTCTGGGGATTAACTTCAGGTTATTAGGCATGAGTGATAAGCATGTTTACACATGAAGTCATCTTTTTGGCCTGGAACTGGCTGTTTTAATGTGTTAATTTTATCTAAAATAGTTGAATTAAGTGGCATTTTGTCCTTGTAAATCACTTCAGTTTTGGAAATACTTTCAGCATGATTCCTTTTAAGACAGAGGCAAGAAAGTGTGCACTTTGAGTTGTCTCAATAAAGGTGAACTCCGGGGAGAAAGCGGCTAGAAACAGATTGTGTTAGCACAGGAGAAGAAAACTATATTCTTCGCAATTTGGCCTGTAAACACCTGTCTCAAGTTTCTTTCCTGTTTCCCTCTCCTTTATAACTTTCCTTGTTTTGATGTCAAAAAGAGGTGTTTGTGAAGAATGATATGGTAACAATGGTCTCTTGGGCCACTGTTCACTCTAACCCCTGGAAAGTATATTCTCTTCTGGAATAAAGTGTATTCTATACCATGTTCTGAGAGGTTCATCTAAATTCTTTAAACAGAGACCATGAGGACTAGGGACTATGAGGATCCAAGAGAGAGATCCTAATGATAACTTTTGGTATTTCTACCAGGTTATAAGCACTTTTTTCATCATTGTGCCACCAAAATCTCAGGAATTGCCACCTGGATTCATCACTTCTGATTTAAAACTTGTAAAGGAGACACTCCTGAGAAATAATTTCCTGTGGATATTTGGGAAAGTCATTAAGTTGTCTTGACATTGGGATGAGGAAATCGGACCTGCTTGGAGTGGATGGGCCATGCTGAGCTGACCTACCTTGAGACTTCTTGCCATTTGGGGAGTTGAGGGGGGATGGGGAGGAGGAAGGCTGAGGGCTGACTGGGAGGGTTTAGGAGGAGGGAAAGGAGGAGGAGCAGGGGGATACATGGATAATAAAAAAACCCATCTTTTTAAATAAAAAAATAAAAGGAAGAAAAAAATCCTTGTTCATCTGAACAGTGATTGAAAGTTTCTGGTTAAAAAGCTAATCATCTTTAAAATGTAAAAGCATTTATTAATGATACACTTATAATAGATTATGCATTCCCCTTTCCATTACTTCATCTCTTCATAAAACCTTGCACAGTTTTACCTTGCTACAACAGAAATGATGACTTGATTTCCGAGAATTACTCATATAACAAGCATCCCCATTTTTATAGAAGTACATCAAGATGTATCATTTTTTGTTCTATGATTGAGAAGAGTGATTAAATAACTTCGAATTTTCCTCTTATTTCCTCAGTTAGAAAACGGCATTAATATCCAAGATTTATAATGGTTTTGGATAGTTCATTTATAGGTGTTCACCATACAAAGGAAGATTATTCTGCTTTAATCAATTTAGTTTTATTAAAAATGGAAATTTCTATCTTATTAAAACACTGCACAATAATCTGTACAATATTTTGTTGACAGAAAGTATATAGAAATAGTTTGTTTGTTCTTGAACAGTTTAGGAAAATACAATTATTCATAGTTTTTATATTAGATGGGTGTAATAATTCCTAGATTAAAATACTTTGAGGGAAATTGCATTTTACTGAAAGCTTAAGACTTTTTTCCTTGACAAAATTCCCTAAACATTACTGTATAACGTCAATGATCGACCAGGCAAGATATCTTGAAAGGCACTTATATCTTGTGGGTAACCAATGGCTGTAAGGCTTTTTCCAGAGGAGGGAGTTCATGCCTGGTTCTGCAAACATAGCCCACTACCTATGGCTGTTGAGGCCATGGAATCTAGACTAGAACCCATTACTGCCACTTTCCTAAACCAATACAATTTCTAACTGCATTATACTTAAGCATCTCCTCTCTCTACATATATGCATATATACAAATACATAGAAACACACATAGAGATAAGTATAGCTCTCACCTTTCATCAAAGAAAATAGGCTTTGAGGTAGAGGAAGGAGAACAGCATCTGAGCCTGGTGGGGGATATAATAATGGGATTAAAGATAATTAAAATATAGTATATACATGTATGAAATGAACCCATTAGTTTATATAGGTAATATATGCTAATAATATTTTAGATCTACAAATTAAATAAAATTTACATTTAAATCTAAATTATAATACCAAACTCAATTGAAATGTTAAGTAAAATTATGCCTTTTAAATGGGCATCTTTGATTGTGATCAGCATTTGTTCTCCTGTATTCAAAATGAAATTTCTTATATGGGTCCAAGATTATACCAAAGATTTCAATTATGACAGTTGTTGGGTTTTGAGCTCTTATTCACTTCAAGTACTTCTAAATTTCCAGCTATCTCCTCTTTAAGAGGATGATTGTAATAATTTGCAACAGTACATTAAGCATGTCAGAGCTAGTTCTTTCATCTTAAAAAAAATGATTACCAGACTGGATGTTTTGCAATAGCCTTTTAGTTCAACTCAAAGTATATATTCCTTAAAAATGTTACTAATGTCTCATCTGCTTTCTATGATGCACGAAATCATATTTAAACCATATTAAGCATCATCCTATTTGGTAAAAATCTTTGGAACTGAATCTCTAGATTCCCATGGTGCAGTAGGTTATGTCTATCATAATCTTAGTAACAATACTATTACTCTTCGTGAGCTTAACAGCTGTTTTAGTTTTTTGAGCTCTTATTCTTTACAGTTGATCACCCTCAAATGGCCCAGCAACTGTCTAGGTACCTTGGCCATCTTCTGAGACTGGAAGAACTCTCTACATAGCCCAGGATAGCTGTGAACTCATGACTCTCTTCGTTTAACCTCTGAGATGCTGTAATTATAGATATGGTCTACACATACCTTTCTCTCCCTCTCTTTCCTGTTCTCTCACTCCCTTCTTTCTTTACTCCTTCCCTCTTATCTCTCTTATGCTTGTTGGACAAGTTGCATTGAGTTACAACCCCAAACTTATCATTTTCCCCCTTTCTAAGCCATAGTGTATCAAAGATGTTACAAAGACCTTCTTTAAACTCTCCTTAAATCCATAACCATCTCACTACTGCCTGCCTAAAAGACCTTTTCTCTCATCCTCTGAACATTTAACAATAGTTAGAATTTCATATTGGAAATTCCATTAGCATATTTTGTCCATGAATAACCTTATTGCAGAATGAATCCACATGTATATGTAGGTGGTTAAGCTGATTGTCTGGAGCTGGAACATAAGCCCTGACACTACAGACCTAAAACTAGAGGTTGTAGCAAATATGAAAAGTTATGATATGACTTCGAGGAACCAAAGTAGGTTAGTAGATGCTTCCAGAATAAAATATAATGTCAAGAGTAATTTTTCTCACTAGGCTTGTTGGTGCATGTACTTATTTCCAGTACTTAGTGAGTTCAAGGCCAGTCTGGTTTACAAAGAAAGTTCCAGGACAGCCAGGGCTTTTACACAAAGAATCCTTGTCTCTAAGAAAACAAATAAGCAAAGAAAAAATTCATAACTTATCAGTTTTATGATATCACTCCTATACTAAAACAACTTCTATTGGATCTCAGCTTTAAAACAAAAAGTGTAGTCTTCAAAGACTTTTAACATCCTCTACTTTACTACCCTGAGTTCTCTGCTCAAACCCTGTTATGGTCCCCTGTTCTCAGTCACCTGGCTCACTCTCACCATGGATTTCCATTGTTTCCTTTCTCTTTACCTAAAAGTATCTTATACTTCTCTGGTGCTGGCCTTTGTTTACTAAGAATCAAGATCTATGTCAAGACATGCTTCTTTGCAATAAGTCATCCCTCCTTCACTCACAACATCACTTGGTATTTTGTTCGAGAATCCACAAAGCTACAGAAAGGGTTTACACAGCCGTTGTCTTACAGTCTCCAGTCAGCACTATGTTCTCATACTTCTCAGATGGGAGTTGAAAGACACAAGTTCTAGATAAATGTTCAACCACCAGTTATCTCCATGACGTAAAACATGGTGTTTAATCTCGCAGGACTAGTTTTCTTGTCTATAAAAGTCAGGGGGTGGAAATGTGCGATGGAAGTCCAGACCTCTTTTCTCACACATTTGTTATGAGGCTTGAGAAATAATGTATTTATATGTGGTTTAGAAATCAAAAGCATTGTCTGAACACAACTTTTAAGTGTACAACCCTGTATCCCTTAAACCTTAGGAAACCAAACTGAGGGAAGGATAGCACGTCTGCATTCTAACCCCATCTAAGTTGTCAGACTTGTCTACTATCTAGGTAAATGTTGTTCGTTACCCATCTCTTTATTTTCTTTAGAAGATTATTATAAAAATTCTACTTTGACTTTGAATATTGCCAAGGAGCCAAGGTAGAGGGAGGTAGGCAGCTGCTACGACTGAGAAAAAGGCACTGAATTAATTCAAAATTTCTTTAAAAAGAAGGACTTAAGAATTTCAATATGATTGGTCCAGGGCCAAGGGGCCCTCTAGCACTGCATTATCACTCACATTCAATAATGAAAATTAAATGAGAAATAGAAAGAAGAGCTTCAATGTTGTGATGGTTCTCTGGGCTCTCCTTAAACATCCTTGGCTATCTGAAATACCAAACTCTGCTTAAAAGCACTGCAGAAGAATGACAACCTGCCCAGTAACCTGTGATACATGTGCTGATTAGCAAACACTTCTTAAATCTTACTTTGCTCTCATCACTGGATTAGAGTTTGAGGAAGATACCTAGATTCTATTCTAAGCAAAGCTTTTTCTGGTTTTGCTTTTAATAAAAACAGGTTATGGAGGAGAGGAAGTATACTAGTTGCAGCAAAAGTGCCTCCCAAGTCAGGAACTAATCAACCATTTTGATTCCCTGCTACCAAAAAAGACATTCATAAAGCATTGTGTTCAAAGCTAATCAGAAGAGGAAAGATCAAAACAGACAAATGAAATCAGCCCTTACTGTTCAGCTGCGACAGACATCTTTTGAAGCACCAAGAAACCATTTTAAATGACTCAAAACTAATCATACGACAATTTCAGTAGTATATAGGCCCAGCAATCTAGCTTAGTGGAGCAAAAGCTGTATACAACACTCAAATGATCTTGGAGCAAGAGATCACACCATCAATTTTAGACACATTGTGACTGAGTGTAGACAGATCTATAAACAAGAATTCACTGAATAGACATACAGTGATAACTCCGAGTTGTCTCCTAGTACTGTCCTGCTTGATGAGAAAATCACCCGAGTCAAAGCCTGAGAGGCCATCTTCTTCTGTGACTGCACAGCCTTCACCCTTTCTGACTCCATGTTGAAGCTCTGTGAAAGAAACATTTAAATGTGGGATACAAGTTCCTTCAAAGGATATTTTCTATTTGTTTGTTCTTGTTTGTTTTGCTTTGCCTTTTACAACCGTGTAAAACCCTGAAAAGTGACCCTAAGCCTGGGTTAAAAACTGGTTAGATTTGACACCTGTGGGTTTCAGTTATTAGCAGACAAGATTAACACAGCTCGTTTTTTGTTTGTTTATTTTTCGAGTGTAGGATCAAAAACAGAAGAAAAGATAAGCACAGGTAGATTTATCAGAAAGAGCCCTGCCAATTAAGGGTGTTGAAGGGCTTAGCTCCCCTGGGTTTCTCCCATCCTAGAGGTTAGAGACGGTCCCTGTACTGGGCTTTGGAGCTGTCAAGCAGTATGACATGTATTCAGAATGAGAGGTTTAAGGAAAGACAATGCAGCGAGTGTCAGAGAGATGCTTGACTGCATCATAGATTTGGGTCTTTGGAGGGGGATCTATGAAACTGTCTTCAGTGGTATTCATTGCTAAGACCAGGTGTTGAGAACAGAAGACTACCGAAGATTCTAGAAAATTACTGGTGAATATCAGCTAACAAAGGAAGAAGGATCAGCCGATGTTGGACTCTGGAGAGAGACTGATGGAGGAGGGGCTGCAGATGGAGGGCTGCCATCCAAACTGCAGCATTCTCTGTCTGTGTGGGAGATAAATTCACTTGTCATATTTCAAATTAGGTTTATAGGTATTCCTCCCCCACCCGGCTCTGGCTTGATGGTAAGACTTCTCAAATTTTAATTCTGTATGGCAGCATACTGGCGTCTAAAGTCTAGGTCTAAGATGATGGTTTGTAGGTATATGTGCATGACTAACAAGGACAGAGCTGCTAAAGTATCCCCGTGTCATCGGAGGAAAGAGTGCTGCAGCAGCAACCTGTCCTTTTAGCAACACATTTTTTTCCATCCTTAATGTCAGAGTGCTTCGGGAGGTTTAAAAAAAGAAAAAAGAAGTGTGGGTGTTGAAATTATTTTTTTTTCTCAGTCCAGGACATGATCGGGTTTTACACACACACACACACACACACACACACACACACACACACACACACACACACACACACACACACACAAGTTACGTTAGAAGTCCTGCAGATACCTAGGAAGTCCAGCTAAAAGCAGAAAACAGTCTCTCCTATAGCAAAGTATAGCTAGACAGATGCCAGATAGCTGCAGAGATCAGCATAGCCTCAGCTGCTGAGCTCGCAGCCTAGCCACCAACTACTGCCAGGGCACTCTCTCTTGCCTTTGATGTCTGGAGCGCGCTGGGCTTCATCTGCAGGCTGCAGAAAGCCAGGGTTCCAGTTCACACTCCTTGCCCAAAGCACTGCAAACCAGTACAGAATAGCAACCTCCTCAACTGTTGCGATTTAGAAGACCGCAGACAAAATAAAATAAAATAAACCGGATACTCCGAAGGCTCTAGGAGGACGATCTCCCCACCCCCACCCCAGTCTCTCTTTTTCCAATCTCTGTAGGTTAATTTCTTTTTCAGGGTTAAATAAGAGGGATTACTTGTCCATCCTGACTTGGAAACTGGGAGAAAATGAATAGGGACAGCAAGAGGTTGGTCCCAGGCTAGATCCACCTGATGCTAAAGTGACAGGGCAACTACCTCATGGAAGCTGTTAAGACCAGCAGCGGGCTCCGTAGAGTCTAGAAGGACTGCAAAGACCCTCAACTTCTCTCTCTCTCTCTCTCTCTCTCTCTCTCTCTCTCTCTCTCTCTCTCTCTCTCTCTCTCTCTCTCTCTCTCGCTCTGTCGTCTTTGGTTGGTTCTCTCTCTCTCTCTTCCATTCCTGTCACTAAAGAGTTAACCTCGGCCGGGCTCCAAGTCCTCCCCACAAGCCACTCCACTCCCCCTCCTCTTTTTCGCCCCCTCCCTTCCCGCGCACGTCGCTAAGAGGTCATCAAGCGCTCTGCCCAGTCGCGTTCTCAAGCCTTACTCTTTCCCGCCCATCAAACCCGTGGCTGCTTACGAAGAGGTGTGCGCTCACCAAGGGGCGTGTTCCAGCTCCAGGAGACGCCGCGCACCCCTGGATTAGACCTCAGAGCTGCGCTAGCCATGGAGCGAAGCGGGTGCGAAGTTTGGCACCCCGCAAAGGGATGTCAGATAAGAGTGGGCGGACCGCCGGAGGCCTCTTTAGCCTTCCTATCTTAGGGGCGCCGGCTTCCTGGACCCCGGACGGTGTGCTGCAATGGACGGTGTAGATTCAGCAGCCCAGGGCACTGCCCAGCCTCAGGATGGAGAGCAGCCGGCCGAGTCCCCCGAGCCGCCGCCGCCGCCTCCCGCTCCGCCGCCGGCCCCACCGCCGCCGGCTCCACCACCAGAACCAGAACCAGAGCCTGCTCTGGGACCCTGTCCAGAAGCGACTCCAGAACCAGCCACAGAACCAGACGCGAAATCAACCCCAGATCCGGCCCCGGAGCCGGACCCAGGACCAGACTCAGAGCCGGACCCAGAGCCGGACCCAGAACTAGTCCCAGAGCCGGCCCAGGAGCAGCTCCCAGAATTTGCCTCAGGGCCTGCCCAGGAACCGGTTCCAGAATTTGCCCCAGAGCCAGCCCAGGAGCCGGTCCCAGAGCCAGGCCAGGAGCTGGTCCCAGAGATGGCCCAAGAGTCGGTCCCAGAATTTGCCCCAGAGGCAGCCCAGGAGCCGGTCTCAGAGCTGGCCCAGGAGCCGGTCCCAGAATTTGCCCCAGAGCCGGTCCAAGAACCGGTCCCAGAATTTGCCCCAGAGCCAGCCCAGGAGCCGGTCCCAGAGCCGGCCCAGGAGCCGGTCCCAGAACCGGCCCAGGAGCCGGTCCTAGAATTTGCCTCAGAGCCTGCCCAGGAGCCGGTCCCAGAGCCGGCCCAGGAGCCGGTCCCAGAATTTGCCTCAAAGCCAGCCCAGGAGCCGGTCCCAGAGCCGGCCCAGGAGCCGGTCCCAGAATTTGCCCCAGAGCCGGTCCCAGAACCTGCCCCAGATCCAACCCTAGAGTTGGCTCCAGAACCGACTAGAGAGCCTATCCCAGATCTTAACACAGGGCTGGTCCTAGAGTCAGCCCCAAAACCTGACAAGGAGAGGGACTCAGAGTCGTCTCCTGAGTCAACTCCAGAGAGTCCAGAGATGAGTTCAGCCCTACAACTGTTGCAGTACCAGATGCTGGTCCCTGGAGAGAAAGGTCGAAAACCATCTCCATTGCCATCGCCCAGAGCGCCAATAACGTGGTCCAGAATAAAGGTAAGAAAAAGACCCCTTGCGGGTGGGTGCGGCAGGGTGAGGTCGGATGGCTATGGAGTTTGCTGGACTCCAAGGCATACCTTGCATCCGTTTGGCTGCTACTCACTGACCAGAAAGATGTGGGAATGGGAGAGAAGCGGGAAGTGTCGAGGAAGTGGGAAGTGGTTGGGACGCGGGAAGCAACATGTGGGAACAAAAAGAGTAGGCTGCTTGGGGTTAGGAAGACAGGCGACAGCAGAAGTGGGGGTCAGAGCAGGTTTCCCCACGGGAGGAAGGGACAGTGCAGTGGACAGCTATATCTTGAAAAAACAATGAGAGGCACCCCTGGGAAACGCAAGATACCTGAAGTATTTGGGGCTGATTCAAAGGACTTAAGTGGATGACACTGAGGGGGGAGGGCGATGGGACACACCTCTGCCACAGTCACTGCCGCAGAGGCCCAAGCTGCAGAGCCTCTGCCCGCTAGGCCCCCTTCCTGTCACTGGAGGAGGGGGCAAATGCTGAAAACACTCTAGGGAGGTCCCTGGTGCCTCTGTCCATTGCTGGACACTGATACTCCAGGCAGAGGTGAGAGGAAGGGCCGCGCCCACGCGCACTGCAGGGGAAGGGCATGGTTCACGGGGGATTGCGGGGGGGGGGGATCACGCGTGTGTTGAAGCCACCATTCTGTCTGTCTGCAGGATTTCCCAGCAGGTAGGTGCAAACACAGTGATACAGTGACACGAGGTGTCTCAAGCCCCCAGCCAGGACCAGTTGAAATAGTACTGCAGTCCTTGTTTAGAGACGTGAAAACATGAGTTGGATTTTGTGAGCAGAGCGTGTGACCCACAACTTTCATCTCTCCTGATGTACAACAATTCCTTGCGAAACACTATACTTAACTGGGGTGGGTGGGTGAATGAAGGGGTCCTCTGGCACCAGTCCAAGCCAGAAGAGGTAGGTAGCTTTTCAGTGTTCACTTCCTCCCGTCTTTCTGATTTTCTCTCCGTTTCTGGTCCCTATATTCTAAAACCGTGAAAAATCACAAGAATGCATATGCCTCACTTCAGTTCCCCCTAAGAAGAACACACAAGTAGAGACGCAAGCAAATAACATAACATGCCAACAACGACGACAGTCTCTCCTGCTGCTTGGCAGGGCTAGGGACATGTCTTTGGAATCCTACTGCATGGACTGCACACTTGTAGAATACAGAATGCAGGGGTTTGAGGGTAGAGCTGGCATCATGAAATAGCTTGCCAAAAATCTGCAGTGATAAAGTCTGCAGTGAAAGTTTCAAAGGAGACAAAAGGATGAACATCTATTTAAATAAATAAAATAAGCGATAGTGACTTGAACAACTAAATAATCAGGACTGGATCTTTCCCTTTCCAGCAGATACACTTCATCGTGAGATTTCAAGAAAGGGAGGGTGGGCAGCTAAACATCCTAACCCTGAGGCTAGCTGTTGTCTCTTTGGAAGGTTTTGCACTAAGCTGGTGAGTGAGAGATGAGCAAGAATCACCTGACCTGTGGCCATCTTAAGTGAAATTTGGGGAAGCAGGCTAAACAAGTGGCCTAGCTCCTTAATTACCTGGATGGTCTGAGAAAGCATTTTCCCTTTGGCCCCTGGAAGGCAGACTGGGGGCTAGGACCCCGTTTTCCAATCCCCAGTGAAAATCATTCCTTAGCTCTCAAAGCATATTCTACCAGCTTGACTGAAAAATGCCTCTTACCAGATATGGAGGACTAAGACAAGGGGAAATCACGGTAGTTTCCGTGATAAATTGTACTGGTTCACATATACTGGCCGGGCGGCTCACTGACCTGTGACAGCATTCACAGGAGACAAAGGCCCTGGGGGTTGACTTTAACCCCAGAAGAGTCAGGCATTTGTTAACCTATATATATCTGTAGACCCGAGTTAGGAGCCCTAACTATCCATCAGGAAGGATCTGTAGATAAACTGCAGAAGGTTCCTGAAGATTCCAAGGATTAAAAAGATCTAGGTAAATGCTCACATTATTAAGGAATTCAGTTCTCCAATATCCTCCATGCTGATATGCAAGTGCCCTCTGGTACAGTTGGAACAGCTGATAATTCAGGGATAGTTCAGGGATAGGGCCATTTTCTTCCACATTATTTCAAACAATTAGCACCTACAAACAACAGGCTTGCATCTTAACATACAATACAGCCTTATCAGCTGGAGTAAGTGTGTTCTCAAATACTGCCTCCTTGAGGAAGGCTTGGGAAAACACACACACACACACACACACACACACATGCACACACGCACGCACACACACCATCTCAAACAATACAAGTCTCAGTATCCAAAGAACTGTTTCATAGCAAACATGAAACTAGCTTGGAAATTTAAAGTCATAAGCAAGTGGCTGATAATATGACTGCAGGTTTTTCCCAGGTAATATGGCTAGCTGGTATTTCAATAAACAACTAAGCAAACAAACAAATAATAAGCATCTTTCTAAAGCCTGTATTCTGTTCTCTTAGGAGCATTCAGGAAGGTTTCAGAACCTACTAGCTGCAATTTTAGGCAGACACTAAAGACTGCTAAAAAAAGGCTCATGTTTTCTTCCCAGTAGCTACCAGGGTTACAGTTTGTGAACCAAGCCTATCTGCTCCTTCCCTTCTAAAATGTTTTGATTCCCAGGAAATGAGCTTTGGTCTCCCACCTGGTGGCAGTAAATGTAAGTAAGGATGTGTGAATTGGTTCTTTAACAACACTATGACTCTCTTGGGGGGCGCAGGACTTATATGAAGTGGATCCTATTTTTTTCTTTCCCCTCAGGTGTGCCTGAAAAAAGGCAGTTTGTATTTTTTATTTAGTGGATTTTGAACAGTTATAAAAATTATAATCACACCTTATGAGTGACTGATGAAAATGTGGGGAGAAATACATATTCATGACTGTGATTTGTGGGTGGAGGGTTTTGTGGATCCCTATTATTGACTATATAGTAGTAACCATCGCCCTAAAGCTACAAGAATACAGTTTTGCCCACAGAGCTGATGTTTTGGGCACATGTTTTCTTATAAAACATAGAATTTTTCCAAATTTTATCATCATGTGTGTTTATTATCATGAAAATAATTTTATTATTTTTTGAAAATAAAATAAAAATAAACTAAGGTTTGGCACCACCAAAATAGTGAACATTTATCATATCTGATATGGGTAAAGTCTTACTTGATTATGTTATTGGCTTCTCTGTTTCTGAGTTGCTAAAAAGTAGGGACTGTCTTTCACAGTGATTGGTGCAATGCAGCACTCCTTGGTTTTCTTCAATAAGCACTCCATTTCCAGTAACACAGAGATTGCTGCTGAGAATAAAGGAAAATACATTCTTATCAGTTTCAGCATGATAATTAAATGCTTATTTAAATAGCCATATCTATGTGATACATACATATCCCTTAAAGAAATGAAGTCAGTTTAAATGTATATATTACATAGCCCAATATATGTATATGTAATATCCATATATGCATGAATATGTACAAGCACATATACATACATATACATATATACATTCACAATGCCTCCCAAGAAGAGGGAAAAATCAATATATATATGTACATATATGCCTCAGTATATATAAGATATATGTAGATATGTTGTACACACATGCATCTATATATATTTCTTAAAGGAATAAAGTCAACTTACTATTCAGAATTGGCATTAAAAATGAAATTAAGAGAACTATTACTAGCAATTTTTAAGTAGCTAAAAGTGTCCTTATCCCAGCAGCAGCAGACTAATAATGATGTCGTTGGTTTCAGGGGTAATATTTTTTTGACGTGCACAGAATATCTGCAGTAACCACAAACAGCTTTAGGATTACAGATTCAGATATTTAACCTGTTGAAGGTCAGGATGAAATTACTTTCTTTTCTCTTAGGTTCTTTTATTATTTATTTGGTATATTCTGAAAGCTCCTGAGTATTTGCTGCAGGATGGCCTCGAAAAAATAATGAGGTATTTGGTCAGTGTATCTTTTCCTTCTGAATGTACAGTTCTTATGTATTTATAAAGATCTCCAGCTGGGGTTTCTGCAGGTCTGTAGTACAAAACAAAGGGCAGAACCTTTACCCACAATGCCTCCCAAAAAGAGGAAAAGAAATCTACAGAGGCCAAAGAGCATTGGAAGAAGGCTTTCAATTTTTTTTCTGCTAGTATGTTTCTTTACAATTTATAGAATGCTTTCCTCTGTGTTAGCAACTTCTTTACTACTCTGGAGAAGGCAGTAGGGTAGCTAAGGACAAAGACAAAGCCAGATGGCTAATATTATCTATTGATTAATTTCTTTGTTGTGGAGCTTTGTAATATTAATGTATTGCTTTGTGTGACACATAGGAGTCTCATTTATCTAAGGACGGCACTGACGTATTTCCAAAGCAATGATTCCTGTTCCACTTCTGGTGCTTCAAGAGGGGGTTAGTATAGAGCAAGACCCTGAAAAGAAAAGAGTAGAAGTACAAGACCTTGAATCTATTTATCACAGAAACATTTGGGGGTCGGGAGGGAAATAAATAGAAACCTTGCAAAGAATAAGGACAAGGTGATCAACCTTGCCAATGCCTACAAACTGTAACTGTCTCATTGAAAAGAAAAGTAATTGTAAGGATTAAAAAATCAAAAAGGCAATTTATTTCAGGGAGCTGTCCCATCCTCATTAAAGCAAATAAACATTAGTCTTCAAGTAGAAAAACACAACGTATGAGTATTTTACTTTAACAATTAGATACAAGTACTTTAGTTATTGGTGCTAATCTAAATATTTTTAAAAGGAAGTCTAACAATTGTTTCTTAGCCCTCATCTAGCTATTGTCTGTCAAAAAAAAAGTTAGGAAGTGAAAAGAAGGAAAAACTATTTTCAAAAGTATTTGCTCTCTTTAGAAGATCATGAAATGTATACATTTTGTGCATACTCTGTAGCCCATGCCTGTTCTGATGCAAATTATGGAGGCCAAAACCAAACTTCCAAGGAAATCTCTAGCAGTCTCTGGATTGCTCCCCAGCAAAGCTCCCAACATTGTCTTTTCCAGTTCCAGGAGATGTCCAAGACAAGCAAAAAAGGAGGTGAGTAGTTTTCAGGAGGACGGTTGGAGAGGAGCTTAAGGTACAAAGGACTACAGTTATGAGGGACAAAAGCTGAGACCAGGCTAATGCTGCTGGTTGTAAAGCCTTGGGAATACCCTCTAAACCACAAGATTATGCACATTGAAATGATCAATCCCATAATACGTGAATTACACTGGTTTTTAAAAATTGATCTATTTTTTTTGTTGTTGTTTTGGTTTGGAGACAGGGTTTCTCTGTGTAGCCCTGGCTGTTCTGGAGCTCACTCTGTAGACCAGGCTCCTCAGTTCCCTGAGACCCATGTGTCTTTGACTCCTGAGTGCTGAGATTAAAGGCCTGTTTCACCACTGCGCAGCACATCTGTAGTTTTTAAAGACAAGGAAAAGTAAAATATCATTCTCTAGCCTCAAGATAATGAATTGCTATCCCCTACAAACACAAAAAGAAGAAAATTGCAAAATTATTTAAGAAGAGATTCTTTTTTCAAGAGAAGATTCTCTTAATGCCACCAAAAAAGGACAAAGAAACAAAAACCTATTTATTCACTCCCATTCCCAATGTTTAACTTTATTTCTAAAACTGGAAGTATTTTAAAGGGTAAATACTCTCAAAATCCTCCATCAATGGAAGGTATTGTCCCTTTATATGTGCATTCTCTTCTCCTATTCCAGAGTCTCACTGTGTAGCCATATACGGCCCGAACGTTATGTATATAGTTAGCCTCAAATTCATGCCATATTCCTTGTTTTCGATTCCAGTATGTTGGACTCACATTTACATACTCAGTCCTATGCATTTTCACCTAAATACATATTAAAATAAAGATTCTCTGATCTCATGAACATTTAAATTCTAAAGAAAGAAAAAGAAATAACAACTGCTTCCAGGTGACCAAAGCACAGGTGCCTAGTCTCCCCTTAAAAAAAATTTAGTTTTTAAAGATGCATGTGTGTGTGTGCTCAAGCATGCACACATATGTGTGTGTATGTGTGCATATAGCTTCCTGTAAAGGCCAGAAGAAGACACCAGATCTCCTGGAGCTGGAACTCCAGATGGTTGTGAGCCACCTGATATGAGTGCTGGAGATTAAACTCTGGTTTTCTGAAAGAACAGCAAGTGCTCTTACTATCTATGTTATATCTTGCCAGCCCCCAAAACCGATTCACAAAGTAAAATTACTGTGCACTTATGAGGCTTCCATCTCTTACTGGAGGATGAGGCTTGCTAATTAGTCTAGGCTGCCTAGGCAGCTAACCCCAGAGATATACTCCAGAGAAAGTCTCCCAGCACTGAGATTACTAGTATATAACAATATATTACTATATATATGTAATTAAAAAACCACTCTTGGCTTTCCATGTGGGTTTTGGTAATGAAACTCATGTTTTTATACTTGCACTACAAGCACTTTACACCTTAAGTCACCTCCCCAAATATAGCACACGATGCTGAAGGGAATATTGGTAGTGAAATCAAAGGTATTCTAATTGAACAGGAATGCCCCAGCTTCACAAAGGCTCATACATTTTTCTCCCAAAATAAATTTTTTAAAACATAATTTTATTTAATTTTGAGTGTATATGTGTGTGCATATGTGCACACACTTGCATGTAGATGCAGAAACCTGTTTCACGGTGCCTTTAGCGCTCAGATGACAATTTGGGGGAGTAAGTTCTCCCCTAAATCATGTGAATCTTTGGATCAAACTCTGCTCACCATGCTTGTTGGTAAGCTCCTTTCCTCACTGAGCCATCTTACTGATCCATTTTTTTAAAAGAAGGAAAAATTAAGCTATTTCTAGTGGGAACTGACCCACATTCACCCAAACCTAAAAGCCCTATTATTAATAAATGATTAAAAATGAGTGAAGAATAGAAAAAAATAGGGGAGAAACAGAAACAAATACAAAAATGTCTGTTTCAGGAAAAGCACCCTTGCCCCCAATAAAACCCCCTACTTTCTTTCTCAAAATCAGTAAGTGTACTTAAAACATGATCAGGTACATGGATGGGACATGTATTAGAATTAAAGAGGGAGAAGACAGTATGATAGTAATAGGAGCTAAAAGAAAAATCAAACAAACAAATCCTTTCACTTATTGGACAACAAAGATGATGCTCAGTTCACCAAAGTTATAGATACTTTTTTTTTCCAGTGGGAGAAGGAGGCAGAGATTAGAAAGAAAGGAAGGAAAGACGGGAAGGAAAAAAATCAATGAGAGCAAGTGTCTCAGGTGGACATAGTAAGCTCCAGGACAGCCAGGATCACATAGACTCTGGGGAGGAGGGAGGGGGAGGGATGGAGAGAGAGAGAGAGAGGATGAGGGAGGGAGAGTTTGTTTTGGCTCTAGAGATGAACTCAGGGTTTTACCTGTGCTAGGCACTCTACCACTAAAGCTATATCTGCAGTTCTAGCCAATCTTTACTGCTTGAGACAATGCAAATTGTTCCTGGTCAGTTCACCCAACCTACAAATGGGAAAACCACAAAACCATCTTATATGACCCCTTCAAGTGGTGAGGGTACACCCAAATCCCAGGGCCATTATTTATATTTCATCCTGGTCTTTGTTTTATGTTTGGATTATGACAAAGGGTCTCATGGAGACCCTGCTTGCTTCCAGGACCGCTAAGGCTGTCTTTCAATTTCTCCTCCACTTTCACCTCCCAAGTGCTGAAATCGTAGGCACATGTGCCTTGCTCTTTAAAATCGTTATTGTTTTCTTTTGTTTGATGCTTTTTGAAGACAGGATCTCACTACGTAGCTCTAGCTGTCCTAGAACTCAGTACGTGCACCATGCTGGCATCAAACTCACAGAGATTCACCTGCCTCTGCCTCCTGAGTGCTGGGATTAAAGGCACAAATCTCTATGCCTGGTGCTTAAATGTCAGATTTATTAATTTGTATTTTATATGTGTTTGATCTGAGTGTACATCTGTGTGCCATGTGTGCAGTGTCCTTGGAGGCCAGAAGAGGGTCTCAGATCCTCAGGAACTGGGGTTACAGATGGTTGAGATCCATTCAGTGGGTACAGGGAACCAAAGCTGTATCCTTCGTAAAAAGTAGTCCAAAGCCTCTCTATTTGTAAAAGGAAAGGAAAAGAAGGGAAAGGGAAGGAAAGAATTTTAAGGAAAGAAGTGCTAAATCTAGTCTTTTCCAATATGAATCATTTTATTTAAAGAAAAGGAAAGGGCAGAAGCTTGATGACCTGAGCTTGCATCACGCACACACACAAGACACACACACACACCATCACACACAAAAACACACACACGCTCACATACACACACCTTCACACACCCACACCCTCACACGTTCACCATCACACACAAGAACCCACACACCTTCACACACACCCCCACACCCTCAATACACCCCTCACACACTCAAACACACTCACCCTCACATACACCCTCTCACACACACCTTAATACCCTCACACACTCTCACACCCACCCTCATACAATACACCCTCACACAGACAAATACCCTTAAAACACACTCTCACACACAAACACACATACACACCCTCACATATAGACCCTCATACATACACACATACACAGCCTCTCACACACACCCTCACATACATCCTCAAACACACACCCTCACAAACTTTCACACACACTCTCATTCACACATACACTCTCACACAGACACACACCCTAACACACACACAGACACACGTATCCTCGCATACACACCCTCATACACAGCCTCACACACACCCTCTCACACACCCCAAAACACACACTCACACATACACACACACCCTTACACACACCCTCACACACATGCACTCATTCACAAATACATTTTCACACAAACACACACCATCACCACACACTCACACACACACCCTCACATACATACCCTCTCATATACACAGACACCCTGAAACACACACTGACACATCCCCTTACACACACACATGCTGTTATTCACAAACCCTCATAACACACACACCCTCACATACATAGCCTCACACACACCCTCATTCACATATAGAGCCACACAAGCACACACTCTTACAACACACACCCTCACACAGTCACATACACACCCTTTCACACAAACACAACCTCACACACACTTACACCATTACACATATGTACTCATTCACACACACACTTCCACACACACTGTCACAACACACTCACACACTTATACACACATACACACACACCCTCACATACGTACCCTCTCATATACACAGATACCTTCAAACACACACTCACACACCCCCTTACACATACCCTCATTCACACACATTCACAACACACTCACCCTCACATATACAGTCTCTCACACACACCCTTATTTACACATACACCCACACAAACACAAACCCTTACAACACACACCCTCACAGTCACACTCACATACACACATGCACCCTCACATACATACCCTCTCACAAAACACACCCTCAAACACACTCACATACACCATACACATATGCACTCATTCACACATACACTCACACAGACACATACCCTCACAACACACCCACACACTCACACACACATACACACGCACCCTCACATACATACCCACTCTCACATACACCTTCACACACGCCCTCACACATACACCCTCACACACATATTCACATACACACCTTCACACACGTATACCCTCACACACACACTCTCACATACATACCCTCACAAACACACACATCCAAACACATACCCTCACACTCTCTCACACACATATCCTTCATATATACCCTCACACACACCCTCACACAGTCAATACACACACACCCTCACTCACAATATACCCTCAAACACACACCCTCACAGACACAGCCTCATTCTCACTCATAAATAACCTCACACATCCAGCATACCCTCATACACACACCCTCACACACTCCCACACACACACCCTCGCAAAATGCACTCATTCAAACATACACTTTCACATAGACACATACCCTCACAACAAATCACACTCACACACAAATACACACACACCCTGACATAACACCCTCTCACACACACCTTCACACACACACCCTCACAATACACCCTCACACATAACCTCATTCACACATATACTCTCACACAGACACACACCCTCAGAACACACTCACACACATACAAGCACCCTCACATACATACCCTCACATACACACACACCTCATTCACAATACACCCCCATACAAACACACACCCTTAGAACACACACACACATATGTACACACACCCTCACATACACACCGTCTCACACATACCCTCATACACACATACGCACACACTCTCGCATACATACCTTCACAAACACACACACCCAAACAAACACATACCCTCACACACTCTCACACATACACCCTCAATGCACACCCTCACAGACACCTCAGTCACACAAATATACCCTCAAACATACACACCCTCACACTAACTCACAAATACCCTCACACACTGACACACAACCTCACACACACCCTCACACACATGCACTCATTCACACATATACTTCCACACAGACAACATGTTCACATGCACATACACACACCCTCACATACCCCCTTCACACACCTTCACACACACCTCATTCACACACTCCCACAAAGACACATACCCTCATAACACACTTGTACACTCACACACACATACAGGCACCCTCACATACACACCCTCACACCCTCACACACACTCACAGATACCCTCTCACACAAACTCACACACATACCCTCACACAGACACACATTTGCACAAACACACTCACATACATCCTTACATACACCCTGACACACATACACCCACAAACAAATACACACACCCTCACATACTTACAGATACCCACACACACCCTCACACAAACAATAACACATGCACTCATTCTCACATACACTTTCACAGACACCCTCACACACACACACACACGTACACACATGCACCCTCACATACACACCCTCTCATACATATCTTCACACAAACACCCCCTCATTCACACATACACTCTCACATAGACACACACCCTCACAACACACAAACATACATGCACCCTCACATACACACCCTCACACAAAACCTTCACACACTCTCATTCACTCATACACCCTCACACACACCTTTACTCACACTAACACACACTCTCACATACCCTCTCACACTCACACACTCTAACACACACTAACACACACACCCTCACACTCTCACATACCCTCACATATACCCTCATTCACACATATACCCTTACACAGGCACACACTCTCACAACACAACACACATAGACACACACACCCAGACATATATATTCTCTCTCACACATCCTCACGACACCTTCACACACATACTGTCACACACACAACATCATAAACACATACCCTCATTCACAATATACCCTCACACAGACACACTCACAACACACTCACACAGTCACACACACGTACATACTCACACATACATACCCTCAGACACAAACCCTCACACTCCCCCCAATTCTCACACACACCTTAACATACCCCCACACTCTCACACACACCCTCACACATACATTCACACCCACACTCTCATACACACACCCTCACACCTTGACACACACACATATACCCTCACATTCCCCCATATACCCTCATACATACCCTCAATCACTCACACACACCCTCATTCATACCCTCATTCACACATATACTCTCACATAGACACATACCCTCACAACACACTCACACACATACACCCTCACACACACACACACACACACTCTCACAAACATACCCTCACAAACACAAACACCCAAACACACACATAGCCTCACACACTATCACATTCACACCCTCACACACACACCCTCACACATACATCCTCATACACACATACTCAGAAACTCACACATACACACACCCTCACTCAGTCATACACCCTCAATCACACACACCCTCACAGACACACCCTCACATTCACAAATATCCTCACATATCCCCCCCACAATCCTCACACACACACAAACCCTCACACACGTACTCATTCACACATATACTTTCACACAGACACACACAGTGACAATACACACACATACATATATAAACATATGCACCCTCACATACACACTGTCTCACATGTACACCTTCACACACACACTCAAACACACACCCTCACCTTCACCCTCTTACATATATTCCCACATCAACATACACACTCACAACACACACACATACACACACCCTCACATACACACCCTCATATATACACACACCTCATTCACACACACCTTCATACACATGCACTCATTCACACGTACACTTTCACACAGACACACACCATCACAAAACACACTCACACACACACCCTCTCACACACCGCCTCACACACACCCTTATTCACACATACTCTTACACAGACTCACACCCTCACAATACACTTACACACACATGCACTTTCACATACACACTTCATTCACACATACACCCCCATACAAACACACACACTTACAACACACCCTCACTCACACACACACATATACACGTGCACCCTCACACATACCGTCATTCACACATACTATCTCACACAGACATACACCCTCAGAACTCACATACACACGCACCCACACACGCTCCCTCACACAAACCTCACAAACACCCTCATTCACACATACTCTCACACAAACACACACCCTTATAACACACTCACATTCCCACCCAAACATACACACCCTTATATATACACCCTCACACACATACTCACATACTCTCACACACCCTCATTCACACATACATACACCCTCACACAAACACACACCCTTACAACATACTCACACACATACACACTCTCACATACACATCTTCACACACACACCCTCACATACACCCTCTCAGACACACCTTCACACACTCTCACATATTTTCCCTCATACGCACATACCCAAACACATACACTCACATATTCACACACCCGCTCATGTGCAGCCTCACAGGCATAAACCCTCAAACACATACACACCCTCACATACACATGCTCACACCCTTGCACACACAGACATCCTCACACACCCCAACACACACCCTCAAACACACAGACATTCACCCTCACATGTACACTTTCACACAGACAACCTCACAATACCCTCATACTCTAACACATGCTCTCTCATATACATACCCTCACACACACACAACTTCACACACACACCCTTACACACACATATTCACACCCCCCATACACATAAACCCTTACACACAACACTCTCACATACATACCCAAACAAACACATATCCTCACACACTCTCACACAGATGCCCTCATATACACACCCTCACAAGTCATAGAAACACACACACACATACCTCATACATACCTCACTCACATATACACCCTCACACATACACACTCTCACAGGCGCACCCTCACACTCACTCACAAATACCTTCACACACCCCCACACATCCTCACACACACTGTCACAACACAACCTCATGCACACACCCTCATTCACATGTACTCATTCACACATACTCTTCTACATAGACACACACTGTCACAACATACTCACATACTCACACAACACATATGCACCATCACATACACCGTCCTCTCAAACGCATACCTTCACACACACACACCCTCAACACACACCTTGACACACACTCTCATTCACACATACATTCTCACACAGACACATACCATAACAACACACATACCTACACACACATACATGTACGCTCACATACACACCCTCACACACATACCTCATTCACACATATACCCCAACACAAATACACACCCTTACAACACACACACTCACACACATATACACACACAGCCTCATATACATAGCCTCACACACAGAACCATACAAACTCACACCCTCACACACACACCCTCAAACACATAAACCATACAAACTCACACCCTCACACATGCCCTTATACATACCCTCACACACACACTCACACACACATATCCTCATACACAAACACACTCTCACACACATACCCTCACATACACACTCATTCAGACAAATACCCTCACACAGACACACACCCTCATAACACACACATACACTCACACACACATTTTCACATACAGATCCTCACATACACCCTCACACAACCCTCTCACACACATCTTTACACACATTCACACATACCCTCACACACACCCTCATTCATACACATACCCCCCCAATCTCAGAATACACTCACACACACACCCTCACACACAGCCACACAAACACCCTCACAGTCACACACTCACACACAAACTCACCCTCACATATACAGCTTCAGTACACACACCCTAATTCACTCATAGACACACACAAACATATGCTTATAACACTCACACCCTCACACACATATACTCACACACTCCCTCACACCATCACACACACACCATCACACCTATACTCACACACAAACTCACACAGACTCTCACACAAAGACACACCCTCAAACATACACCCTGACACACACGTATGTCTACAAACACATACATATACCCTCACACACACTCACACACATACACACACACTCTCACACACTCACATAGACACCCTAACACAAATACACACATGCACTCATTCTCACATACATTTTCACAGACACCATCACCTCACAGTCATACACTCACATTCTTCACATACACACCCTCTCACACACACCCTCATATACACACCCACATTCACAATACACTCTCACATAGACACACACCCTCACAACATACACACATGTACATGCAACCTCACATACACACCCTCACACAAAACCCGCACACATACATACCCTCACTCACACTTTCACATACACCCTCACACATAAACTCCCCCCACATACTCACACACATACACCCCCTCATATACCATCTCACACACATACCCTCACTCACACACATACACCCTCAAACACAAACACACCCTCATAATACCCCACAAACCCTCTCACACACTCACACACACCCTAACAGATACACACACACCATCACATGCACAACCTCACTCACACAAAACCCTCACACATATATACCCTCATTCACACATACACACACACCTTCACTCACACTAACACACACACATACAGATCTTTACACACACCCTCATACACACAATCTCACATACACACACACACTCACACACACACGCTCATATACCACCTCACACACATACCCCCACTCACACATACACCCTTAAACACAAATACACCCTCACACACACCACACACCCTAACAGACTCACACATACACTCACACACCATCACACACACATCCTCACTCATACATACACCCTTACACACACACCCTCACTCATACACCCTCACACACCCACTTACACACATACCCTCACTCACACATACACCTTCAAACACACACAAACCTTCACACACACAAACACCCTCACACACAACCCCACACTCTAACACACATACACACACTCACACATCCTCAATACCCTCACACACACCCTCACACACTCACACACTTACACACACACTCTCACACATATACCCTTAAATACACACCCTCACTCACACACACATCCTCACAAACACACTAATACATATCCTCACACACATACCCTCATTCAGACATATACCCTCAGAGACAACACACACTCAAGCACACATGCACCCTCACTTACAACCCTCACACATATAACCACACAAACTCACATCCTCACACATACCCTCATACACACCCTCACACACACATTCACACAGATCTTCACACATACACCCTGACACCCTCACACACACATTCACACAGATCTTCACACATACACCCTGACACCCTCACACACAGATATCCTGGCATACACCCTCATTCAGACATATATAGTCACACTCACACACACACATACACGCACTCTTAGACACACACCCTCACACACATATTGTCATTCAGACATATACCCTCACAGAGACACAAACATCCTTATAAAACACTCACACTCAAATACACGCACCCTTACAGACATACCCTCACACACATAACCATACAAACACACCCTCACACATACACCTTCACACACATAACCAAACAAACTCACATCCTCACACATACCCTCATACATATTCTCACACAAACATTCACACAGACCCTCTCACACACACACCCTGACACCCTCACACACAGATATCCTTGCATACCCTCTCATTCAGATATATATACTCACATACACATACACATACTCTCACACACACCCTCATACACCCTGACATACCCTGACACACCCTGACATGCCCTCATGCACCCTCAAAGACTCATAGTCACACACACACTCACACACACTCACAGATACCCTCACACACACCCTCATTCACACATATACCCTTATACAGACATGCACCCTCACAACACACACACATACACACACACCCTCACACACATACCCTCACATACACCCTCACACACAGACCCTCACTCACACATATGCCCTTACACCCACACTCTCACTCACATACCCTTGTACACTCACACAGACACCCTCACAAACACATATACCCTCACCCACACTAACACACACACTCACACACTCACACATACCCCCTCACACAATACCCTCACTCACACATACACCCTCAAACACACACACACCTTCACACACACAAAGCCCTCACACACACCCCACACACCCTCACATACACACACATACCCTTACTCACACATACGCCCTTAAACACACACCCTCACTCACTCACACCCTCACAAACACACTCATACATATCCTCACACACACTGACAACCCCCAAACACATACCCTCATTCAGACATATACCCTCACAGAGACACATACATCCTCACAACACACTCACACTCAAACACACATGCACCTTCATATATAACCCTTACACACACATCCTCACACAATACCCTCATATACACACTCTCTCACACATTCACACAACCTCACACACACACTTTCCCTCACACATACACCCTCACACACTCATACCCTGTCACACACACACCCTCTCTCTCACACACATTATCATCATCATTATCATCAAGTAGGTTTTTTTTTTTAAAGAAGGGGAAACAGAAGGGCTTTCCATGGAAGGCCTTCAGGACTATTCAAACTTGTGGGTTTGGTAGTGGTTCTCTATAAGTCTACTTTGTTTTTGAGATAGTATATTGCTCTGTTGACCATGCTGTTCTTGGGCTCGCTAGTCTTGTCTCAGTCTCTCTAATCTTGCAAATGTATGTTCTATTTTTATAATTTGTTTTTACTTTTTTAGATTTATTTAGTACTTTATGAGTGTTTTGTTTGCATATATGTATGTGCATGGCTGGTTCCTACATATGTGAAAAGAAGGTATTGATTCCACTGGAAATGGAGTTATAAATGGTTTTGAGCCACAATGCATGTTTTGGGAACTGAATCCAGGCCCTCTGCAAAAGTAGCACATGCTGTCAATCACAGAGCTATCTGTCCAACCTCTAAAAAAATGTTTGCTTTAAATTGTTATATGAGTGGCATTTTTATACATCATTAATTTTGGCTAATCTTCCTCATCCACTCTTCATTCTGGTGCCTGACTTCACTAATCCTTTTTTTTCTTTCATGTCTCATGTGCTCTGTTAACCTCCCAAATACATGTCTTTAAAACCTCCTTTTCCCCTCTAATGGTTAGTCCTCCTTCTAGTTTTGTGACCTATACCTCCCACATTCTCTCTCATGAATGAACACATGCACGGGGCGAGGAGAGATAGAGATGAGAGAGGGAGAGAGAGGCCAGCATATGAGCCAGAATATAAACATCTAAGTTGGGATTATGCCACTCGATAACTTCCAGATCCATCCATCTCTATCCAAATTTGATTTTTCTTTAGTGCTGAATACAATTCCATTGTGAATATGTACCATATTATTATTTCTTCATCAGGTGATGGAGGCTGATTCCATGTCTTTGCTATTGTGAATGTAGCAGCAACAAACATAAATGTACAAGTATCTCTGTAGTAGAATATAGCTAGCCTTTTGTAGTATATACCCAGGAGTGGTATAACTAGGTTATTTGGCAATCTCATTTTTAAGTTTTTGAGAGACTCCCACAATTATTTCTATAGTAGGTATAACGGTTTATACACCACCATAAGTGAAAAAAAGTCCTTTTCCATGTCCTTGTCATCCCTTGTTTTTATTTATTTTCTTGATGATTGCTTTTCTGACTTGGGTGAGATAGAACCTTAAGGAAGTTTTAATTTGCATCTTGCTGGTGACTAAGGATGTTGTACACTTTTCAAAAGTATTTGCTCTTTTCAGTTTTTCTTTTGAGAACTGTTTAGTCATTGCCCATTTTTTGACTGCCAAGGACCTATTTTTTTAATTTAAGTTTTGAAGTCTTTATATATTTTAGAGATTAACTCCCTAGCTGTAACATAGCTGAAAAATATTTTCTCCTATTTTGCAGGCATCTGGTTTTTAGAATGAAACCCCCCAAGCCTAAGGAAGTTATTCTTCAGCATTATGAAAGTAAGAGGAACTAAGAAAGAGGGAAAGACAAAGAGACAGGGATAGATGATAGATAGATAGATAGATAGATAGATAGATAGATAGATAGATAGATGATAGACAGACAGACAGACAGACAGACAGATAGATAGATGCAGACAGAGACAGAAATGGAAGAAAAAGAGACAGAGAGCCAGAGTAGAAAAAAAAAAAACTTACCATAAGAGGAGATGCTGAGAGCTTGGTAAAATTAATGGACCTTATTTCTTTCTACACTCAAGAAAGAATACAATTTCAAAGAAAAAGATAAATTCTCCCATCCCAATACAGATTGGCCATAATCTCAGAAATGTCATTGATCTTTTTTTTTTCCCAAAGAGATTTTTCAAAACAAAGAAAAAAGTAAAAGGTCTTTTTCAAGTCCTGACATCTGAAAACAGAAAGCACCCTTTCCACCTAACCCCTCCACAGTCTCAGACATATAAAAGGTAATAAATACCCTTTTGAACCATGCCAGTGAACCTCAAATTTAGCATCAGATGCTAAAGGGCAGTACATATTTGTTTCTAAGCAAGCATTTCCCATCCCCCAAATAATTTTAGCTATATACCCCATCATCCAGGAAAGCTGAATGCTCAGGAAGGCAGATTCTATTTCAACAAAACAATGATTAGTAAGGTAAACTGACTGAAAAAAAAGTAGACTTCCTTTCCAAATCAAACCAACATAACATGGCTAATGGCTGCATCATGATTTCATGTAATACCACAGATAATCTAGAGTTCAAAACAGAATTTAAGACACTAACATTCTTACTAGCAACTTTGAATAAGACAGGTATGTGGCAGGCAGTAGCCCTTACCCAGTCTCATTGTGGGGACTAGCATGCCATCTTTGACTTGTCCTGACATCATGTTCTAGTTTCAATGTCTTTTCGTGTAGGGTTTGATTTTCATAGATTCAGAAAATACTATTTATAAGATTAAAAAATTAAAATTCACTTTTTCTTTAAGAAAATTAGGTATTTGTTTTCTGTGCTATATGTGCTGAGCATTGTGCTAAAAATGGAAGATTCCTTACCTGTTCAAAATATCACATGGATGAGACTTACATTTAACAAAAGTGATAAATGGTGGCTCCAGATGCCACACGCTTTGACAAGGTATTCACTGTGAATGACCAATTGTTTCAGCATACCTCATCTCAAGCAAGCAAACAAACAAAAATCAGCATAACAAAGGTGTGCTAATTTCTGAGAAAGTGAGAAAAAACGAAAGCTTCTAAAATTACATGAAATTCGTCTAGCACTCCATTGAGAAATAAAAATTATCAGGACCCTGCACTACAGCAATAATACCTTGCTACATTTTTTCTGTTTATTTCACTGAATATATTCCTGCAGTCTGCATAGTAAGACCTCAAGAATTGTACAACTATGTCCCCCTTTCTCCTTCTTAATCACTCCTCTACAAACACAGTTATTATATGATGTTAATTATTTTTAGGAAATACATAATTTTATTTATCTTAAAGTTTATCTAGTTGAGCTTCTGTGTGATATGGTTGATATGCATGCATTTGAAATGCAACACAGGTATTTTCTGTTTAAATCAATATGAGTATCCATTCTATAAAGAACAATTGTTATGATTGCTTCAGGATCAAATGGTAGTTTCATTTTGTATTTACTCTTTAACACTCTGGTAGATCTTCAGATTTCATTTATTCAGCTAGCTTTTGTAATTTTTCCTTGAAGAAAAAGAGCTGAACAAACCACTCTCTTCCGTTTCTAAATTAGAAAAAGAAAATGTTTAACTTTTGCAACTTTATTGGACTACTTTTCACCATACACAGAATAAAAATGAGACTTACTTTGAGTAAGCTGGTAGATGAAATACTTAGATGCCAAAGCAAAAGTGTGGCTGGAGGTTATTTGTTTTACCACGTGCTTTGTCAAGGTTCTCGCTGTGTTAGTAGCTAATTCTCTCAACATACTTTTCCACAAACAAAAAGCAAACCAATGTAATACAGGAAGGTATACTAATTTCAGAAAATATGACTGATGGCTTTGTCTGTAATACACACTTATTTGTCATTCAATTAGGTGTCACTGATTGGAAAAAGTATATCCTACATATATGTGATGATATTATCAACAATTGTCAAGAAATAGCAGATCCAATCCAGCCAGCTTTCATTAACTAAATGTAGTAGACAATTCAGAATTAATAAACTATATACCATCCAACAAGGTTGAAATGGAAATTTAAAAACAAACTGTAATGCATTATTAAGTAAGATGAGAATAATCTTCAGCCTTGTTTGCAGCACTTAGTAATTTTCATCTTCCAAAGCATTCTAACATTTAGTATTTAAGGCTTTTGCCTTAACGAGCTGTAAAAGAGATTATTGGTCCCCGGAGACAAGGATTCGTACTTCATTTTCCTCAAGCACAGGACCAGGGACAGAGGCTCTAATCAATACCTACAGCTTTGCAGAATCCGTCCGAAATGAGGCAATGGCCTAGAGACTGATAAACACCTGGATTCATAGAGTTCTGCTTATCAGCATCTACTGACTACATTTACAACCTTGAGACACATTTGTAATCCCAGCTCTGGGGATGCAAAGACACCAGCATTGTTGCAAGTTTGAGGGCCAGTCTGGACTACACAGAAAGTTTCAGGCCAGCCAGGACTATACAGTGAAACCCTGATAACAACATTAACAACACAATGGAAATGTCAGTACTTGCTCTCACTACCTGTTCTCTTCTGGGATTCTGAAGCTTGAGGCAGGAAATAAAAGCCACCTAGTGGACAAAACTTGACTAGCAAGGCCTGAAAGTCAGTGAGGGTTCCCTTTAACCCTTTAACCAGTCTCCTGAAGTTGGAGAAACCTTCACTCTCTAACAATAGTCTCTCAGGGCTATTTTAAAAGAAACTTTAGTGTTAATTTCCTTTGGTAATTGTCATCTGCATTTATGATCTGTATTTTTAAAACATTTATTTATTTCATATATGAGTGCTTGTTCTGTACTCATATATTAAATTCCAGGAGAGGGCATCAGATCCCACAATAGATGGTTGTGAGTCATCACGTGGGTGCTGGGAATTGAACTTATGACTTCTGGAAGAGCTGCTAGTGCTCTTAACTGCTGAGCCATCTCTCCAGCCCCTATGATGTACATTTAATATATTGTTCTATCATTTATTTACCTCACTAAACATATTCCTTGCAGCACAAAGAATGATGAGATATAATTTTATTAAAACATCTAAACATAAACAGTAAAGAGATTCCTTTTTGTTACTTTGGGTTTTGAGACAGGATCTCATTCTGTACTCTGGATAGTTTTCAACTTAGGGTGATGGTGGTCCTTTTTCTTCTGCTTCCCAGGTTCTGGATTAACAGATATGAACCGTGATGCTCAGCCAGAACAGAATTTTTTATCTCAAAATTTTATCAACTTGGTACGCTTCTTACAAACCTCAATTAGTGCTTTCTATGACCGAAAACTTTTCCTCCTAAATGTTGAGGCAACTATAAGCACAGCTTCGGTTAGTGCTATTCCGTTCTTCCTTGTACCTTTAAGCAGAAAACACCTTATTCTGCTTGACTGCTAGGACTAACAAAATGACTATATTGATAGGTTTATGACCTCTTTTTTAAAAATATAGTTATCCAGTAACAGGACTTTTTTGGGGAGTAGGGTTCACTTTAGTCTTACATGGAATAAAACTACAGCAATTCATGGGTTTCTGATCAGTCCTTACCAGTGAGTCTTTTTTGTAGAACTTCCAAAAAGAGGCTTCCTATCCCAGAAACACTTAATAGTAGAAAATAAGGCTAGGGGCATCAAAGAGTTGCTGGACAGAATGTCTCAGTCCTAATAGTGCCACTCCCTTTATGCCTATGTGGGCCATTTTCTTTCAAACCACCACATTCTTCTATTTCTTGTTCCCCCCAAAAGATTGTAGCCATATCATAATGTAGAAATGCATTTAGTCCAACTTCAAAAGTCCCCAAAGTCTTATCAGTCTTAACCCTGTTTAAAAGTCAAGTCTCCTCTGAGACTCGCTACTAGCAATCTACTAACTGTAATCGCCTGTAAACTCAAAATCAGAACACAGATCTCATACTTCCAACATACCGTGGCTAAGGATGTACAGTACCATTCCAACAAGGAGGAAAAGGAGCACAGTGAAAGACCAAAAACCAGCCTGGAAAACTCCAAACTCTGGGTCTCTGTCTGATATCAAAATGCTCTTCAGATTTATGACCCCTTCGAGCTTTGTTAACTACAACACACTACTCTCTCTTGTGCTGTTTATATACCATTATCAACTTTCCATGGTAGGTATCCCATGGCTCTAGCATCTCCAATATTTTTGGAGTCTCCAGTCTCCACCTTAACAGCTTCCAATAATGCCTTCTTTAGGTTTCCATTCAAGAATACCCCTGAAACATGTCAGGCCTCAGCTGCTGTCCTTAGTCGCAAAGGGAGAGTCCAAAACCTCTTTCTTCTATCCTTGACCTTAAAGCCAGAACATAGTGACTGAAGCTGCCGTATTCTGCTGCTAACTGGGGCTGAAACATGGCCCCCTCATTGAAATACATCCATTTTCACCAGCTTTCTGTTTTTGACGGTTTTCTTCACTGCCTCAGCTTTGATATCCTGGTACTCGATCTGTAGACCAGGCTGGTCTCAAACTGCTTGTCTGCCTCTGTCTCCTGAATGCTGGGATTTTAATCCAATGCACCACCACACTTGGCCCTAAGCTTTTCTTTAATTGCTTTTTACAAATTGAAAGTTTACCTAAATGGAATCTTAACCTGAGCTCAGCATCCCTCTACTCCATTTAACATCAGGTTCTTATTTAAACTTTTTATTTCCTTGAGCATTGGACTTGATTCCATTATACTTCCCGATGCTCCTTTTCTTCTCAAACTGGACATTTTTCTATTTTTTCTTGCTCAGCTTGCTCCTTTTTGTTATGGATTTGTACAAGAGTGGCCACTAACTAACCAACAATCAGTACTGCGCTGTCAGTAAGTGTGGTGATATGGTATATCTCATCTGCCAAAGCGGTTAATCCGAAACTCAATTTACCCTCAGGAAGAATTTTTATTGACAAGGTCAGGAAACAGCCACATTCTTCACCAAAATATCACAGGAAGGGTCTCTAACCCACATACTAATCTTCTCTGAAACTTCTTGAGCCAAGCCCCAGAAGTTCAAATCACCCTCAAGACTAGTATCTTCCATGCTTCTACTAGTATGGCCCATTAAGCCCTGCTTAAAGCATCCCACTGATTTTCTAATCCAAAGTCCCAAAGTCTACATTCTGCCAAGAAACAAGGTAAGGCATATCAAAACAATACTTGAGTTCTTGGTACCAAGCTTGGTCTTAGTCAATGTTCTGTTACTGTGAAGAGACACCAGGTCCATGACAACTCTTATAAAGGAAAACATTTGATTGAGGCTGATTTACAGTTCAGAGGTCTAGTTCATTATTATCATGGTGGGAAGCATGGTGGTGTGTAGGCAGACATGGTGCCGGCAGAGGAGCTGAGAAATCGACATCCTGATAAGCAAGCAGTAGGAAGATAAAGATACTGGGTATGGTTTGAGCTTCTGAAACCTCAAAGTGACAGGATTCCTTCAACAAGGCCACACCTCCTAATAGTGCCACTCCCTATGAGCTATGGGGGTACTTTTCATTCAAACTGCCACAGCAGCATCTTTTACTCAAAATAGTACAACATCATTGACTAATTTTGTATGACAAACCATTCCAAATGCTGGACAATATTATATGATACATGGAGGATTATTGCATGGCTATTTAAGAGCACTTAATAATGTCTGAAAAACTTGTGGGTTTTAAAAAATATATTAATCCACTATTACTCTTTCAATCTATCTGCCTATTCCTATCACACTGTGTTCAAGTGTGAAGAATTACCTGATAACAAATTCACATTGATATAAAAAGTTTAGGAGGATAAGGTAATGAATTTGTTTTAGTCAAGTGATGACAATATAACACATCTCACCCCACCCCTCAGTTAGATGGTGACCATCAAAAGTATCTGTAGAACTGACATTATACTTAATACTTAATACTCATAATTATACTTAATACTCATGGAGACAGAAGAATGAAGCTTTGTGGTATTAAAAGGGCAACTTTGATAGGCTTATAGGATATACACTGAAATATTATAAAAATAAAGTTGATGAAGCCAGAATTGCTGAAATTAGAAAGGCAACTAGCATACATACATTTTACTTATATGTAGTCATCACAAGGCCATTGATTAATGTTACATGGTTGAAGTGAATAATGAGTTTAAGGAGCCACTGCCAATGTCTTTAGATACCACTTGAACCCATTAAAGCTAAAACTGAGGTTTGTTTGTTTGTGTTTATATGTTTACTGTCTCGGGCCATCTTTGACTCACATTCCAACTTTAAGTCTGGTCTACTTTCTCTATGAAATCTTTTATATTAAAATTATTAATATTTATTTTGCTTTATATATATATATGTGTGTGTGTGTGTGTGTGTGTGTGTGTGTGTGTGTGTGTGTGTGTGCGCGTGCGCACATGACTACAGATATTCATGGAGACCAGAAGAGGGTGTCAGATCCCCTGGAGCTGGAGTTACAGCCTCCTGACATGGGAGCTGGGAACAGAACTCTTGTTCTCTGGAAGAGCATCAAGTGTTCTTAAGCACTGAGTCACCTCTCCAGCCCCCACATCACAATGTTTTATATAGTGAGAATAAGAAACCATGTTTAAAATCCAGTAAAACCTTCTATCATCTTCAGTATTACAGACTCATAGAATGTATTACAGAGTGACTTTGGGAATCAGTTAAGCCAGTGTTTTAAAAGCATTTAATAATAGAATCTTGTCGTTTTCTTAATGAAAGTATACTATTAAGATAAAACAAATACTGATTTGTCTCTTATATGCTAAAATGAGCTTGTAACTAGATTGACTTTCCAAATATTTTAGGCTCATATGACCATGAATTTCCACATCTAATTTACTACTGGATCTTTAGCAAGGAAGCTGATGATACAACACATTAAATAGAAAAAAAAAAGAAGCAAGTTTAACATTTGGCTTACTATATGCTGAGATAGATAATACTCTCATGGCAATATGGCCATTTTTGAGAGACTCTCTCCATCTCCTCCACCTCAGAACATAAGTATCACATAAAGTTGGTTTTCCTTGCACTCTTTTGGTTATAGAAACATAATAACTGGAAGTTGTGTTCCTGAGCAAGGACATTATACCAGGTATATACTGTATATATGACTGCAAATACATGATAAAAGCCAGTAAAAAGTTGGAAGCCTCTGTAAACATTTAAGGCAGAGAAGTTGTTCCAAGTCCTATAAAATGGGCCTAAGTGTAGAATCCACGTTGATTTTATAAGTGGCCCCAGTGTACTATAAACTGTACATGAAGCATATAAAAGAGCCAATTGTACATAAATTGGACGTAGTGTTTACTATTGATTCAGAATTTACTCTGTCTGCATCCAGAAAGAATATGAAGTAGCTTACAAAATCAAATGCAATAAAAGGGGGCAATTCAGTACAAACGAAAACAGGGCAAAACTGATTCAAAGCAGCTATGTGTGAGACCTAAACTGAGTCTGAATATACATGCTAGGTGTCACATGAGTTACAAATTCAATTAGAAGCTCTTTTGTTCTGCTGCTTCTAGTAGTTGGGGGACTTTGGGGGAATGATTTGGAAGATTTGGGCCTCTTTGAATTGGTATTTGAGGGAATTGAACTGATGTCTTAAGTATTTTATATTTCTATTGCAAGCTGTAGCAACCACAAGATGAAAACACAAAGGCTTCTGTTAAGACTATGGTATGGGTGTTAATTAGCTGTTTTAGACAGCCGTGGGCTTGGGTTACTTTGCTATGCCTGCATTTTGCTAATATTCTAGGGTATCCTACTGTGAAGCACATCAGTGACCTTTTCAAAGAAACCTTTGCTCTGTGGTACGTTGTAGCCAGAGCGTCAAGAGTTTGAACTGTGTGAGCAAAGGCCTTTGGTGCCTAGCTACTGCTTGCCCTTCCACAAATAGCAGCAGTGCTCCCTTATAAAAACACAATAGCAGCTGGAGCAAAAAGTAGATTTTAAACTTTTATCTTTAATTGATATACGTGGATTATATATATTTATGAGATAGTTGTTCAGATTTGAGGAATTGTTATATCTATCACTTCAGGCATTTTACCAGCGCATGAGACTTTAAACACACACATAAAAATATAAACATGCAAGGTATCATGTATTACACTATCATTCATATATGTGGTATTGTAGTAAGAGTTTCTGGCCTGGCCTTTTTGGCCTAACCCCAAGGTTCAGACCCACTCGTAGCCTCACTGCCTCTTAGTCCCAAATAATGACACAGACACTTATATTAAGTTCATGCTGTTTGGCCTATGGCTTATGCACATTGCTAGCTTGCTCTTTCATCTTAACTCAACCCATTTTCATTAATATGTTTGGCTTGTGACCCATGGCTCACCTGGGTTATCTTTTTTGTTGATATTTGGGTGGCTGGATTGCATCTCTGACTCCACCTTTCCCTTTATCTATACTCAGATTTCCTGCCTACTTCTAAGATGCCCTGCCATAGGCCAAGACAGTCCCTTTGTTAGCCAATGATATTCACAGCATATAGAAAGACATCCCACATCATGGTATAATATTCACTCTGACCACTTTTGATGCTTAGGTATGCAGATAAGTTTTAATATATCTGACCCTGCAAAGTGGTCTTTGTAGTTCACATGCCTTACCAGTAGGTGATAGGATGGTCACTAGGTAGGACTGTCTTTTGAATTTTTTTTATTCTTCTAACTTAGTATGCAAAATGAGGAATTTCATTACAATCTTTCCACAAATATATCACTGAATCTTTTTCATATTTGTCTCCTCTCCCCATCCCTCCTTCTCTCTTCTCACTAGTCTTGTTCATTCCTCCAAAGACTCTTCCTTCTGCTTTTATATCATATGAACTCATATGTACACAGCTCTCTAAATTCTGCAAAAAACAGGAAGAATGTGACATGTCTTTCTTCCCCACCTTCTACTGTCTTCCTATCAGTCTTTCTCCCTCCATGCTTCTTCCTCCTCTTTCATAGACCATTGTATCTCTCAAAGGGTTGTAGATTTTTCTAACTTTCCATAGAGGTACTTTAAGTACTTGGAGCAAGCCCTGTATTGACTATGTCATCTTGAATTCATAGCCTTTAGTTTTAAATATACTTATTTTTTAAAAACAGAACAATAGTCTACCAAGAAATTCCACCCTCCCCCCCCCCAAAAAAAACCAAAAAAAGTAGTCAAGCATGGTCAACCTAAAGAATTTTCTTTCTTTCTTTTTTTTTTGACAGTACTTGGATGGACTCTATGACATATAAAACAAGCAGTTTACCACTGAAATATATGCCCAGTCACAAACTAAAATATACTGTATTTATTTTTATATAAATGTTATATTTATTATTTATATTTACAGTGTGATGTAACAAATAGTAACGTTCAACAAATATGGATGTATCATTTGGTAATTTGGTCATCTTCATTAATCTCAACTGTTAATCAGAATTTAATTTAGTTATTCTTTTTTTGTCTTAATTGAAAAGCTCTTGACTCAAAATTTTCTTGTAAACTTAATTGAATTTGGAGGTAGGTGTCCATGGTTGTTTTTTCAAGAGGACTGAGAAATAGCAGCAATGATTTGATGTTCCTTTAATAGTTCATGGTGTATTTAAATGGCTTTCCACGGATTATAGGATTATAGGAAACGCTTTGTTTTACCAATGCCTCTGATCAGATTAGCAGCCTGAGTTTAAAAAGGGCTTAGTCGGGGAAAAGAATGTCAAGAACCCTATCAGCCATCTCATATCCAATCAGAAGGAAGATCATTTCCCTTCAATGAGATGGGTAACTTCTATCATTCCTAGAATAGATACAGGCATTTTTACAATATACTTATGTCGTTTGTGTACTACACATCAAGGTGCCATGTCTAAAGAGACATCTTTCATGTCAGATAACAAAAGTATGTTTTTAGCCAAATGGTTGAATGGTAGGTGGCAGTTAAATGCTCTAACAAAATCAATATATTATGACAATTTCTGAAAAGTGCAGATAAGGTATTTTTAGGAAAGGGTATATTTTCTCTAATGTTTACAATGTTATTTTATGACTTGACCTTATACCAATTCTTTACACTTAAATAAAATGTGTTCCTTAATAACTTTAAAGAAGCCAGTAAACAATACACTCAGAACTGATTTCTAAAAGTAGCCTTTTCTATCCCATATTACATTTAATATAAGGGTAATTTTAAAAACATAAACTTATAAAAAGGACTAAAATTTGAAATTTAAGGTAGCATATAGGCATAGGTACATAGTTATGCAATCATTCTGAAATGTATGGAATATATGAGTAACCATGTATGTGAACACTAATAAATAGAAATTTAGGTGACTATTTAGTGTACTTTCATAAAACTAAGGGAGGCAGAGAAGAAGGGAAGGAGGAAGGGGAAGAGGGAGGAATGGAGGGAGGGAGGTAGAAGGGGGGTAGGTATTTCTAACTGTTCTGGCACCTGCTTGCCCAGCCTTCCTATTCAATCTGTTCTCAGCTAGTGAGTTTCCTAATGTTTATATGCTGTTATGTGAGTTGAATTTAAAAAAGCCTTCACTGGAGGATTACTGTTGGCAGACACCAGTTCTATGTAGATGTGAATCTACTCAGTCATGTAAGGCTGTCTGAAAGAAGCAAGATTTGAGCAGTGTCTAAAGATTCAGTAATTTCCTGGGCAACTATTTAAAAAGAGATGGATAAGACAGAAGTAATGTATTTTAATTACATTTTTACCTGTCACAATTTCATACATAAATACAATTATTTCCAGCTTCTTGTTCTTCCTCCTACTTCCCCATGTCCCCCTTACTTTCTCTCAAATGCATGACCTCTTCTTTAATTATTATTGCTCTCTCTATGTATACATATATATGTGTATGTGTGTGTATATCATATATGCACTGAGTCCACTTAATGCCGCTCGCATATAAGGGGGAGAAGTAGTGTTCTATTTTATAAGCAGTTGAGGATCTTCTACACTTCTTTCTTTTTTTTACTGAAAGTATCTGTTCAGGTTTAGATTTAAGAGCAGATGCTGACAGGTTCTGTCTGCACTTGACTTCACGTAGATGGCTGCAGAAGACGGAAGAGTCGACGGTGATCTCAACTTTCTGGCTTGGAGTTGGAAAGTCTTAGGAACAAGAGTTAGAGGGAGACCCAGACTTAGGTTGGGTTTTGAGTCTGAGATACTGGTGAAGCTGGAGCTCAAGACGGTAATTAGAGAAAGTTAGTTAAAGTTAATTCAATAGTTAAAGGGATGTGTGTGCTTTTCAATGAAAGGTGAGCAATGGGAGAAATGTCTGCATGCGCCCCATTTCTATCAAAACCAATGAAACCAAACCAATAAAAGGATATGTATTGAGAAATGGGTAGAGACAAATACTTGAATTAGTGGGTATAGTTTTAGATGCAAGGAGATGTAAATTTTAAAAAGAAATTTTAGAAATAGTCAATGTGTTATTGAATGACATGCAGGTGAGCTTTTTTCTTAGCTTTTATGACCTAAGTCTTTCTTCATTCATAAGTACAGAAAAATCCTGTTTACGGGAAAGAAAGCACAATGCTTATGCTACCAGTAGGAGGGCCATGAAAATACTTTGCTTCTGTTAAAACAATGAGAATATATGTTAATCAAAGATTCAGATTTAGTTTTACATATATAACATTTGCTTTATACTAATGGATAAAAATAAAAAGCAGTAATAGATGACATATCAATAGATAATAAAGAATTGGAGCAATATTAAAATGCCTTTAAAGAGAGCAAGCTAAGACATTGAGAATATTATTTGTTTAGGGAAAGTAGAAAGATTCTTCTAGAAAGCTTGTATAAGCCAAGCTACCTTTTTCTTTCAAGTGTAAGTTGAATAAAAAGCACCTTAAATTGATGGCTGCAGATGGTGGAGGACACAAGGAGAAGTCAGAAGACAGTCTAATGAAAAGCTTTCAAAGGGTGGTAAAGGACCAATCCTTTGATTGGTTTTGATTGGAATTGATTGAATTGCAAGTCTGCATTCTCATTTAGTAGAAAACTAGGTACGCTGAAATAGGTACATAACAATTCAAGCAAAGTTGGCATGGTTGTTTATGTGGAGATAACAGAATTACTAGGAATGGCACTGGAGATACTGGATTGTAACATGCAGACTAATGAAACTCGATTTCTGTCTCCTGCCCCGCCTAAACATCAACTCCAAATGGATCAAAGACCCTAATGTGAAACTTAGAAACTCCTAGAGGAAAAGTTGTAGAATATTTTTTTTTTTTTTTTACTTTTTTATGCTCTGGAACATTTGGTTAGTGATACAAATATGTGTTGCCTTTGTTTGATTAAATAAAACTGACCTGCGGTAGGAAGCCAAGTCAGCAACTAGCTGATAGGAAGTGGTAGGGAGGAGCCAGGTGGAGAAGGGCTTTTAAACTCCAGCCAGCGAGGAAAACCACGAGGGCTTTTCCAGGGAGACTCGAGCAAGAAACGGTGAGTGATTTGCTGTTAGATCTCTCCAAGGAGCAGAGTTCCATCTTAACCTTTGAGTCTTGAGTTCTTTGGGGAGATAAGTTCTCTTTCTTAGCTTTGGAAGAGTCATTGCCTGAGGGAATAAAATTCCCTCCGGCTGCACCTAACTGCTGTTGGAAGCTGCAGAGTAGTAGTTGCTGATTAGAACAGTCTGGGCTAAAAAAGGCAGCAACATTTTTTTTTTTTTAAGAAAAAAACATCAGGAAAAGTAGGTAAAAACACTTCAAGATATAGACATAGGCATGCATGTTCTGAAAAGGACTCCGCTGGCGTAGGAAATAATCCCTATAACCAACAAGTAAGATTGCTAAAAATTTAAAAGCTTTTGCACTGACTAACCTTCATGGAATGGATCGAAATCCCCTGAATGTAGGTGATAGGCAAATGGCAAAGGGCAGTTTGTGGAGCCTCTTGCAGCCAGACCATAGTTTATTCCTGGAGCACTAACTGGCTCCTCTGAGTCTATGCCTCGAGGGAGAACACCTTGCACAGCCTTGATACTGGTGGGAGGGACTCGGAACGACCTCACCTGGATATGCCAGACTGAACTGACTCACCTTGGGATTCCTTACTCTCCCTGGGGAATGGATGTAGGGTTGGGGTTGGGAGAGGCTGGGGGGGAACAATGGTCAGTATGGGAATTTTTTTTTAAAAAAAGCTTTTGCACAGCAGGAAAACTAATACTTGGGTGAAGAGACAACCTACTGTACAGGAGAAAATATTTGATAGCTATACATGTAACAGAGGCTTAATACTCAAAATATATAAAGAAAGAACAGGAAAAAAACCCTAAATATCAAAAAGACAAATGATTTATATGTCTGATTAATGAAAGGACCTGATCCATAACCAAATAAATGGCAAGTGCACATATAAAAACATGGTTAAATAGGCTTAGCCACCAGAGAAATGTAAATTCAAACTACACTGAGGGCCCAGAGATGGCTCAGTGGATAAAGATAGTTGCTGCCAGTAAGACAACCTGAGTTCAATTCCTGGAACACACATAAAGGTTAAAAAAAATAACTGATTCAACAAAGTTTTTCTCTGACAGATCTCCACACCCATACTGTAGCATTTGCCCCGGGAATTCTTTTAGTCTGGTTTGTGAACTGTTATGTCTGTTTGGCATACTTTGGGAGGGCCTTGTCATAAGTAGAACTAACACTACTAACCACTTTTCTATGTGCCTCTGATATTGAAATTGGGGTTTTCATCTTCAGAACCACTTCCCAATCAGGCCTTTGATAACCGTGAAATGATAAGGCATTCTTTTATACTTCCATTTGATTTTTTGTTTTTAAAGAGCCTTGATCCAAAGTCCTATAACCTCACATTCTTACCTCAGTCTCATCAATTTTATCCTCATTGCACAGCTGATAAAACCTAAGCTAAAGGACCAAGGATAAGAGTCAAGACTCAAGTCCAAGATGCCCAACTTCACAATAAATCTCCAGGCTACCTACTTAGCCCGGGACAGTCCATTTGATCACAGACATTATCCAGGATCAGGTAAATGAATTAAGATAATGGAGGATACCTGCCTTCATTTTAGGACCTTCTTTAAAGCTAACCAAACCTAGAGACTTAAGATGATAGACAGTTTTAAGGTAGTTGTAAATAACTTTTTAAATCTAACTTTAAAATGCTTTCAGTAATTCATGAGTTAAATTGTTTGATAATGTCTGAGATGAAAATTCTCAAAAGGGCGTTCAGTTCTTGATATTAAAACCATACTGTCCTTTGGAGCTGTAGCTCAGTAATTAAGAGCTGAGCCGAGCTCAGGTCCCGACACCTAGACAGTGGCTAAGAATTGCCTATAACTACACTTCCAGAGAATCCAATGCCCTCTTCTGACCTGTTCACGTACTGCATGCATATAGATAAAACAACCATATACAGAAAATAAAAACATTATTTTTCTTAAAACATGCTAGTCTACATTGTATAGACTGATTCTATTCTGCTATGCCTTTGTGATTTGAAACAAATTGTTTAACCTTTCACTTTATATTTGTAAATAAGCATCTTTATAATCAAGACATCCTAAAGCATTTTAAAATTCTATGTTAAGTGTTACAAATTCTGTAGAGTACTTTACCTATCTTCAAAATGAATATGATGTCAATACAAAATGAAATTTTTCCTTAAAAACAAATAGAGAAGACTAAGGTTGTAGCTCATTGACAAAGCCCTAAATTTGGAGCCCAGTATAGCAATAAATAAATAAATAAATGAACAAACAAACAAACAAGTATATGGAAACATGGTTAGAACAAAGACCATTCCTCTCTAATCAGCCCAGGACTGTTTTACTTCCACATCTGCCCAATTTGGTATTGCCTCAGCAGTCTGAATCATCTCATAGGATATTGACTGTGCTGTGGTAGAGCAGTTAAATGGCTATCATCGAGAGGAAATTTTCTAAGGTAGTGAAGAAGGTTTTCTTTATCTCATTTCTCCCCTTTAACATCTGGACTATTGGAGGGGAAATGTCATATGCTTCTTTGAATAGTATTTCTATGTCCAATATTTTTAATGTCATTGCGAATAAATAGACATCAATATTTACTTATAGTAGAATAATAATGCTTCTGCTCCATCAATAAGTATGAAGGTGTGGGGTGTGAAGCTAAAGCAATGGAGTTTCAGTATAGTTAGTGGATTTTCAAGTCAGACACATTCAAATTGCGACCCCAGTCTAGTTATTTCTTATCTAGGTGACTCCAGGCAAGTCCCCGTTTACCTATGAGTCTTTTTCCCACTTTCCTTATGAGATTGTTAATTTCCACCTTGTAAGGTTCTAAGGATCAAATAAATTCAAGTACTTAGGCTAGCGCTGTGTACCTAGTCAATGGCTAAAAGCAAGGTAGCTGTGATAATGTTTAAGACACTGATTTTGTTCAAAACAAATGTTCTACTTGCCCACTACCACTATCCCCCTTTCATTTCGGAGTTGTGACCCCATGCAGAATAAAGAAAAAGCTTCTTGACATTGTAAGTGTTGCACAAATAAAGGAAACTCAAAGCCAGATCTCAGGGAAAGGCTGAGATATCAAAGAAAGAAAACACCACAGTCAGATCTCACCCAGCTGTCTTCCAGCCTCGCTCCTCGTGGCTTCTACTGCCTGCTCTGTCTTTCTATGCCTGCCTTAAATACTCTCTTCATTCAGTTGTTTCACATCCATATCTTACCCAGCTGTCGTTCCAGCTTCCTCAACCTCGCTCCTCATGAGTTCTGCTGCCCATTCTTTCTATGCCTGCCTTAAACACCTTCTTTGCTCAGTTGTTTCACATCCAGGTTAAGATTAAAAGCCTGGCACCACCACTGCCTGCCTGGGAGCCTAGAACTCCCTCTGTAAACTAAACTGGCCTCAAACTCAGATTTTCTGGAATTAAGGGTATAGGTCACCACTCCCAGGATACTCCCTGTGCTGGGATTAAAGGTGTGAGTTACCACTGTCTGATCCTCCTAGACTGACTGTGGGTAGATCCCTCTGATATCTCAGACTTGTTTTTATTGAATTTGAAACATATCACCACACATTTTTCTTCATTGTTGATATTTTTCAGTACTGGTGATTGAATGTAGAGCCTTGCATGTTATAGATAAATACTATGTAACCAATGAGTTACACTTCAAACCCCTTATTGTGGTTTTCTTCTTCTGGTTAAAGAGAAGTGGCAAGAAAAAGATTTGTGTTTCAACTCAGCAAGGACTTAAAAGAATTTAATATATGCCTTGTTACTAATATGATAAGTTTCTTTAATCATGGAATGAAGAGCTTTCAAAGACTAGTATTAACTTGAAGGCATCCTTTGAAGAAATGTCTACAGAAATCTAAGTAATAAACAGTTTTAAGGTAGTTGTAATGACTTTTTATGAAGTTCTTTTCTCTTGGAGGCACACTTAGGTGGATTTGCAATGTAGATAGGAGAAGTGCCAATTCAGTATCCATATAGAGTTTCCCTGTTGGATGGATGAAAAAATGGCATTGAGTTCCAAAGCTACCTTTGTCATTCTCTCACTTTGACAAAAGTTGTCCTGGATTTCCCTTTCCCTTTTGGAGCAAGAGGTTGTTTGGAATCTACTACCAAATAATGCTGGCAAATGTATTTTCCCAAGACAGCCTTATAATTTGACATTACAACCTAGCCAACATTGTAGATCTGACCTCTGATATATGCTTTGATATCTAAGGAAAACATGGGGAAAGAGACAAGGGAGTCCTGATTTTGCACTATTAATAGGCTAGATTTCTGCTATTATTTTTTAAGGCCTTAGCAAGTTATCTATGATCCTGAAACTCTTCTCACTGGATGATACTTGTAGAATTAATTCTTCATTGTTAAGGGAAATAAACAAAGATGTAGGTATTTAGCCCATCATATGTTTGGGTTATCATAGAGGAAGTTCATGGCACATCATGTCTCTTGTCTTCTGGAAATTCTTACACTCAGTAGCTTAATATGGGCATTGAGTGGCTGAGGGTATTACACAGTTGGTACAGTGTTTTGCCCAGCATCCACAGTTTTAGCCACATTACCACATAAAACTATGTTTGGTAGTAGACACCTATAAATCCATCATACTGAAAGTAGAGGCTGGAGGATCAGCAAGTTTAAAGATAGCTTTGACTACAGAGCATGTTCAAGGATAGCCTGGACTACATGAGACTCTGTTTTAAAAATAAAAATAAGATGACCTTTGAATTCAAGGTATTTTAAAATTAAGTTTATTTTTAGATTTTCATATATTCGTATTGTAGTGACATAACTTTCAGCACCCTCTTCTCCCTTCAACCCCTCCCATGCCTCAAATTTATGGCTTCCTTTTCTTTATTATTGCTGCACATACACAAATGAGCAAATGTGTAAATACAATCCACCACTGCATGTCAACTGATGTTACTGTTCACGTCTTGTTTAAGCAACCGTATTTCTGAGAGCTTGTGGGTGTGGTGTAGCTTCCCCACAATCTTATAGCAGATGTCCTGGTCCTCTGGTTCTTAAAAACATTTTCCATTCTCTTCTGTGAAGTGCCCTGAGCCTTGGAAGCAGCACTTGTACCTCACATTGTACATGTGTCAGCTGTGGATGGGTACTGTCCAGTCAGTTGCTCTTCATATTTGGACTACTTGTGAATTTCTGTGATGGTTTCTATCTGGTGCAAAAGAAGCTTCTTTGATGGGGATTGAGAGCTACACTTGTCTGTGGGTATAATGATAAGGAAGATGGAGTTTGGAATTATACTAGCTTTGGAAAGTGGTAGGCATACTTCTTCCTCATGATTCCATGACCTCACCAGCCATGGATAGTAAGAAAGTTTTACAGTACCAGGGCATGAACTCCTTCTTACTGAGTAGGCCTTAAGTCCAAGTAAACAGTCATTGGTTGTTGCCAAGATATGTGTCACTATTACACCTTTAGGAGTATCATAAATATTATGCCAGAAGAGTAGGACATTTTTTGTGGTTAATATGTGTCATAGCTTTGTAGGACTATTGCTTGGTTTTCTCCCTTGGCAGCTTGTATATACCTTTTGGTACTTTGAAAGCTAGTCCTCAGAGGGAATGCTTCCAAGTCCGACCCACTTTGAACGCTCTGAGCAATGTGTCTGAAACGTGTGGTGTCTTCAGCAATAGATTTACCTTCTAATTTGGGAAAGCAACCAAGGACAAAAGCAGTAGCTTATATTGTTTGGAGGGGCTTCTTGGACTCCCCCAACCAGCAACTCCAAAGGAGGTTTCCCATGCCTGGTACTAGGCCTTCTTTTAGATTGTTTATGGCTCCTGGGGTGGGAAGAATTATCTCCTCAAATGGCATAACTTCACCATATGTGTGGGTGCATATATGTGTATCATAATATTTCAGGTAAATATAAAATAATTCAACTCTGTTTTTTTCAAACATCCTTAATGTTATTTAGCCCCCCTTCCTCATTCTCTCTCTGTATTTTTATCCCCAACTCAGTAAAAGCCTCTGTCCTATTTTCCCTATTTCCTCCTTCATATCATCCAGGGTTATTATGGTAGACAATGCTGCTTTTCAATGCGTATATTTTCTAAACACAGCCCAGAATTGAGGCAAATGGTTATAAATAGCCGTATAGAGGCAGCAAAGTCCTTGTGGAAAGTGTGAAGCAAGCCCTGCTTACGTGTTATTCTACATCAGGATCAGGTTCTCTCTCCGGATGACACACAATGAAAAGCTGCTACTTCAAGCCCACCTGTGGAACAAGGTCAGCACAACGGGCAGCAGCAATGAAGCTCTCACCAGCACTCTACCCTCCTGAGTCAGTGCTGTGTGAATAAAAATGACTATGAGCTGAACAGCTGCTATACGACTAGATGAGACCACTGGAAGCTTAGAGGATGAAGAACGTGTATGTTATGAGCTTTCAGAAACAGGATGCTATTTTATACATTTAGCCAAATTCAAATCTTGTTGAAAAAAAAAAAAAAAACAACAAGTGGCAATGAATAATAGACTAGAGGGCCTTCATGGCTAAGATTCGTGTGTAGCATTGGTACTTAATCTCATCCGTAGCACAGAAGGCTAGTTAGTACATTTTTCATGATCCGAGAGAGGAAAAACATTGAAGCTCAACCCTAGGTCACAGTCAGTCCTACAAAGAGAACCTTGATTTTCAGAGTATTGTGGAGAAAGTTGGAGCAGTGTAGTCTCAGAAGTCAGCCATAAAGACATCATTTCAGTTGTAGGGGCTGTTGGATGCTCCTTTGGATATATTTTGTAAATTGCAACACAGAAATAATAGTAAATCATTTAACTTGTAATATTAGAGTACTCTACTACTTCCTTATTTTTCCTGAGGAGCCTGGACATTAAGATCTATGCATGACCCACCCGCCATATTCTTTCTCAGAAGCATCGCACAGGTTATATTCTCTGGCTTTTGGTTTTTTTCTATCTCTGGGCATAGAGAAGAAAAAAATGATCAAACTATCTAGCCTTCTCTCTCATCAGTATCTTCTAGTCTTATAATGAAGCTCTTCCTTAGCAGTTTTTGTGGTTCCCACCACAGCAGGCACCCCCTTTACAGTTTGGTTATCAGTGGGGCATTTGAGTATGTTGTCAACTTTGGAAGGGCCTTTCCCAGTCTTTATTTGTGGAGAGGAGCAGTGGAAGGTGTGATGAAGGACAGTAACCATCAATTGGGTAGTATCTCTGAGGCTTTCCCTTCATCTATCTCTTCTCTGGGCTACCATCCTAAGGGACACATGTTTCTTGTTTTTTGATGAAACTGGGACCAAGTAAGTAAAGAGCTCACTTCCCAGAGGTCCCCTCACAGGTCTCTGCAGTTCCTCTAGGGCAGAGAGGGCTATTATTCCGAGGGAATCCTGCAGGGGGAGTTCCAGGTCAGGGAGTAAGAGCCTTTTGCTTTTGTGGAATTCAGCTTCACCACCTTTGGTATTCCTTAGACTGTGACTCACATAATCCACCGGAAGGAAGCAGACTCTGTATATTTATGCACATTCAGATAGATTTACCCCGCAAGTGTGTTGCTCTTCTTTGCAGTGTTTCTATGTATGAGTTTAACATTGTGTTTTTTTAGTCAAATCATGTGAGGAAAATTCTCAGGAGAATTAGTACAGCAATTTGTTTAGAAAGTACTTTTCCACCTTCATGCTGTGCTGATTATCAAAAAAGAGGGTCAATTCACATTAAAAAAAAAAACATTTTAGGGAGCTCCCAAAAGGTTAAATAGCCTGATTTAAGATGGGTCATTTAGAATCTAGGGAAAAGTATTGGGGCTAGAGGTGAAGATCTTGGAGATGTGGTAGAAAGAGACAAAGGAAATTTTCAGAAAAGGAGAAGTGAGTACAGCCCTACCCCTAGACAAGGATCTATTGGCAATTTAATTGACAGGTTCTGGAAGAGGAAAAGTGAGTGTCCTTCGATGCAATGACATTGGGCATATCAACTTCACACCAGGACAGAGCTAGAGTAGTCAGTCAATACAAACTGGACTCCGTGTTTTCTAAGTTTTCATTTCCTTTATGGTAGAGAGAAAAACTGTGAATTTGAGTGCTAGGGAGTTCAGGGAGGATAGGGGAGGATCTGGGAGGAGTTGGGAGTGCAGAAAGAATATGATCAAAATACATTGGATGAAATTCTCAAAAAATAAATAAAATCTTTGAGAAAATCAAAAGAATACTATCAACAGATTTGTCTCAAGATTCTTTGTTGAATTGTAACCATAAGACTAAAAAATCTGTGGCCAAGGAAAATATCATAATTTTTGATATTCTTATTTATTTCTATCAATTTACTAAGATGCTAATGTCTAGGTGGAATATGTATCTACACACTTTCTGATGGTGCATATGAAAGATACTAATACTAAACAAACATGGTCTATAGCATACTTAGACATTCTTAGAGACAGATACTATTGGAAAATCAGGCCTTTTGCTGCAGTTGGAAATTGGTAAGGGAAAGGCACTATAAATGCATCCATTGAGGCAGTAAATTATGAAAATTACATGCTACTTCCTGTTGAAAGAACAAATTCGATAAAGTATATTAAACATGTTGACTTCAAGCAGATGTGGTTTAATACTTTTTTTCCATTGGCAAAAATACACCCTGATTTTTACCTTTTAAGAAAGAAGAGCTTTCTTCTAACTCCAGCTTCTGTCTTTGAATATATTACCTGCTCTCAACCAGCACCAAATTCTCTCACCCAAATATCCTGCGGCCACCCTGGTTTCAAGACACCAATCATCGTGCTTTCTTATTCTTACTACACTATTTAGAAGACATGTTTATGTAGCACTCAATGAGAAAGCTGAAATAGATCAAAGGGATCCCAAGGTACCTCTGAGCCCTTGACTGAGAACAGAGCATGTCTATATATATTGTATGCATTTTGACATCTTAAGAACTGTCTCAATCCCTACTTCCCTGGGGCTTATGAGCTTTTCAGTTTCTATTGGCATTTAAAAAAAATTCTGTGAGTTGCTACTCTTCCTCAAAATTCAGTTCAGCCACCAATGAGTGTGAACAAGAGTCTCCCCATGCCATAAGCTGAGAAAAACCTAAAGAAATAAGAAGGCTCATCAAGTTTGGGATAACAAAGTAGATGTTCGGTCCTTCAAAGAAAGTCATGAGGGTTGTAGGGAGACAGAGTTTCTTTTGTGTTAATAAGGCAAAATTTTAGTTGTACCTGGCAGAATTAAGAGCAAAGTAGAATCATTAGTTCTTTTATCTGCAGCAAACATAAAATGATAAAAATTTTAAGAAAGAAAAGTGTAGGGTTGGGAAATACAGCTCAGCAGCAGAGCCCTTGCCTCACATGCATGAAATCCTGGGTTCAAATCCCACTAAAAAGGGATTTGAAATTTAAAAGAAAAAACATTGTAAGCAATACCTTAAGTATGTTGTCATCCCATATTGTTGTGAGCAAGGAGATGGGTTTTTTGTTTTGTTTTGTTTTGTTTTTTTAAGATTTATTTATTATGTATACAGTATTCTGCCTGAAGGCCAGAAGAGGGTACCAGATCTCATTATGGATGATTTTGAGCCACCATGTGGTTGACTGGGAATTGAACTCAGGACATCTGGAGGAACAGCCAGTGCTTTTAATTTCTGAGCCATCCCTCTGGCCCCTAGGAGATGGATTATTGAAGGCAAAATTCACAACTCTCATAAGACTTCCAAATCCTCACAAGTAGAATAAGAACATGTTTTTACATGTAAAACTGTACATTTAGAATTTAGGGCCTGGGTATAAGCTCAGGGGTAGAGCACCTGATTATCTAGCATAAGACCCTGGGTTCAACCCTTAGCACTGCAAATAAAGCAGAATGAAATTCCTGGCAAGAGTTTTATTTTGATTTAGTATAAATATATGACAGAAGTTGTTTTGTAGATTCAGGCTTCTGGGACCCTGTTCAGCATCATCACAGATAAACCTTACTCTTCAAACAGTTTCTGTGTGCTAGCATGGTCCTTGCGACATCTACCTTTACTACATTGAACTAGTTTTGAGTTCTCATGGTTAGACTTTTAAAAGGTATGGACCTCTTTCTGTATAATTGGCCAGGACTCAGAATATACTGTGAGTATAATTCCTCCTGGGTAAATGGTGGTGATGGTGGTGCTTCACTCTGGCTAAATTTTATCAGTTCTTGAGTTTGGGTTTTCCCTAGCTATAGGTAAAAGAATACAATAGAGGAAGATGTTTTAAAAATCAGTCAGCCTTTCAGATTTTTAAATTTTTCTTTTTGTTTTAATACAAATCAGTAGAGAACATTCTATTTGAGATAGCTAATTCTAAATTTAAGGAGAAACAGGTGCTTGTGCTCGCTAACTGTTCTAACACAGATTTCTCAAACCCAACATTCCTTTCAACTTGATTTAAATATTTGTAGCTAAACAGATATTCTCCCAGTATTTGAGATTCTCCTTTTCCTCGCAAACTCCCATCTCCCAGCAGATGAGGTTCCTTCTGTAGACAGTGGGCACAAATTCCTTTACAGACTTCAATTAGGTTTTCTGTTCATAGTCTCTGTTTCCTCACCCAGTGATTTTTGTTCTTTTACTTGTAGAAAGTAAAGACTCTCTGCTTTCATGGGCTAAATTCTCCCAAATCCCAAAGTAGCACAATCTTTGGCTTACTATATCTTGGTGCTTACCGTGCATATATGATTTACACTCTCAAATTTAGGGCAAAGTACTGATACAACACTGCCACACTACCCTGCTCTCATATACAGCTGTGTTTGTGTTCTAATTCTAGCTCCAAAGTCTTACCTTCACAATCACAGAAAGAAGCACATGTTACCTTTCTACCCTCCCTGTCCACATTTCGTGTCTTATCTTCATTCTTGTTACCACTGCATGTTGTGATACTTATTTTTAACAGATAAAAATCCCTGAGACTTAGAAGCTAGATGACTTTTTCAAGGACACACACCTCATACTGTAAGAGTTGGATCAGAGTTTCAAATCCACATTTATCTGAGTCCAAAATCTACCTTGTCCTTTAGTGTACTAAATTGATTTTGCTTAAATATGTGCTTGGATATATAAAAATTTTCAGGTGTCTCTGGCAACAGTTATGGCTTTTAAGAGCCAGTTGATAAGAACTGGATTCCTGGACACTTGAAAATCCTCCTTGTTTCACTGTCCTCCTTGGATGGGATTTTTCCGCACTCAATTTGATCTGACAAACATTCGTCAAGTGTCCCCTCTGGGTAAGTTCTGGTGTGGTGGGTATTATTCCTGTCAGACATAATTCAGCTATACCCCACAGTGTAATTTGCCAAGAGAATTGTGTGCTGACTTTGCCTTCTGAACCTGCTCAGCTTTGACATTATTTTTGTCCAGGGAAAAGGGGCTATGCACAAAGTCTTACATTTGGTAGAGAGGCATTTGGTGCAGTATTTTTTTCTGCTATGTTTTGGCTTCCCTTGATAAATTAAATGCCAAATTTCCATAACCTTATGCACAGTTCCTTTCAAAGAGATGGCAGGTTGGGGAAGTGATATAATTTGTTTATATTGTATGTTACTTTGAGCATGAAACTCCACAAATGTTCCTATACAAGTGACAGATGTGCTCATGCTAATCTCTTATAGCTTTGCTAACTATCTAACCCCTCAATTAGAACAGATCTTCAGTTTTCATAAGAGAGGCATTGGGTATAGCATGTAATGTATAGAAATTCATGTAGGCTTTGGACTCAGGAAGGCTTCAGTTCAAACTCCTCATTCTTTGGGAGTGAATCCACCATTCTGTGAGTTTCCATACCTTGTCTATAACATAATAAGGATAATACTACCTTTCTGTATTGCTGGGTTAACACTAATGAGTATATAGAGTTCCTAGCAAGATATTTCACAAAAGATGTTAGTCTGATTAGAACATTATTTACATGAATTAAGAGATAAAGTGGACAATAAGGGTGCAGCTGAGTTTCTCTATGCTTCACTTTTTTTATCCTGTGCACATTGTCATTATTAAACTTGTTTCAAACTGGACTCTCCCTTGCCCCCTCCCTTTCTTAAGCCCTGTTCTCAATTAAAGTGCCCCCCAAACCCTGGCCAGGTCAAAATTTCCAACTGTTTATTTTGTGTGCACAGAAGATTGAAGACTAATTGTTCTTCAGATTGCAGCTGATAACAACCCTCTTCCCATTTTTGGTGGCTGCTGCTTTGTCTCTAGCCACTGAGAACAGAAAGCTGGACACATCGATTAGGGTATAATGTAAGAGTCAACCAAATGGTGATGTGGAGATTGTTCCCAGACCGGTGAGAACCCATCACTGGTGGCGGAATGAACATCTCCTGTCTTCTACAAGTCTGTGAGTGTTGTGCTGCCACCCCCCAGCTAAGCCTCCCATGTAGTAGAAATGGCCTCTTCTTGTTTCTTTGCTTTGCTTCTTCCTCCGTTTGCACTTCTACCAGTGATTCAGTTCAACTGCTCCCCCTTCCCTTTCCTCTTTCCTTCCTTAGTAGTTTATTTGTACTGGTAACTGTTTTGGAATAGGCTACCACAAAGCTCAGAGGGATTCAGCCTTGCTTTAAGCCCTGACCAGTGAGTATTAGTACTATAGTCTGTGGCCATTTAAGAACAGCCCTTGATCTCTTAAATACAGCCAGGCTAGGGAGAAGCGGGGGTGATTTTACAAGGTGTTTGGCCACAGGGAGACATTTTTATGAAGTGTGGATCTGGACAGTGTTTCATAAACTGTGAAAAGGGTAGCAGGGAAGCCTGAGGGTCAAGAAGCATAAGAGGCTGTGGGAAGTGGCTCCTGGGAGGGAAGGTAGCAATAAAATAAGCACTACAGTATTGTTTACTAAGATCCTTGTGGAACGTTTCTGTGCATCAGTTCCCTGACCACATTGTTTTTTTTTTTAAATGCTATGAGGAGTCACTGAAGTCACGGAAGAATTTCCCTTTGGGTTCAGCATGGCATTGTGTTCATTAACCAAGAGGATCTCTGCTGGTGGTCCGTTTGATTACCTCATACTTCGGACCAGCAATGATGACAGAGGATTATATTACAGAATGGCAAGCAAGTAGAAATCAGATCTTGATCTATGAAATGCTCGTTATTGTAGTATCAAATACAGAAAGTCCATAAAAATCTGGAGATGAAGTAAAAAGAGGTTTGCACCATTTTATCGAGTGGTACTGTGTACATCACTTTCATTAGTCACAAAAGCCAATAGAATTTATTGCCTTGCTTATCCCTTAGTGTTGACTTTATAATCAAATAAGGGTTTTCAAGATCAGCCTACAAAATGTTATATAAATTAAATAATGATTACTTAATTACTTTAGCTTTTAATATCAAAAGCGAAAGCAACACGAAGCCAATAAGCTTTTGATGTACACCAACAATCTTTCTATCAATTGACATGAAGTATGGTATCATAACTAATAAGACTAGGTAGTTAGATTTTTTTTTGTTCTCCTGATGAAGTAACTGGTTCATTCATGAGGATTTTTAGCTTTTCCCATTTATTAATCCTTTAGAAAAATCAATCTTTCCAAGACTCAGTGTTGCCATCTATAAAATGGGATTATCATGGCATACACCTTTTAGAATTGTTTTCAGGGTCAAAAGAAACAACTCATACAACTAGCCAAATCTTTCTCCATGGCAAGGCCTCAGGAAAATTGGCAGTTCTTATTATTGCTCTGTTGTAGTTGTTACTCCAAGAGGTTTGAGCCTGGCAGCTTCTTTTTCTAGAGATTTTCACTTTTGTTATCTAGTTAGTAATTTATCTGGAACCAAGGCCCATAACAATCTTTCTTTGACACATTCATAATCATTATTCTCCCCCTTCCTTCCTTTTTCTCTCACAGTTTAGTGATGTGTAGGACTGTTAAACTGTCTGTAAGGCAATTTTGTTTATTCAGGGGGCCATTTTCTTAAAGACAGCAAGTCTATCCTCAGCTTCAGGGACTGAGTGGGGTGTACTTTCATCTATATATCTTTATGCACCATACCCCAAGGCCCTTGAGCTGCCCTTAAACGTGACTCCATTCTTACCTGGATTGACGAGGTAAAACAAAGTATCTCCCTCCTAATTCAGTCTCTCTCCCACCCTTTCTCCTCCGCCTCTTCCCATCTTAGCCACTTAGAGGCAAACAGTAGTGCATTCACCAGTTGAACCTTTTTTTTGCAAGAAGCAGGGAGACTCAAAATGGCTTAGCATCTGATCATATTCTTGTCAGTGCCAAGAAAATCCTGAAATCCAGACGTCCCCTCTCTGTTATATAACCACTTTTTCGAGGCCAGCTTGTCAGTTGCGTAGCTGATGGGACCAGTTTAGCAACAAGGAAGTCTTCCCAAATCCGAATTAAACATTGACTCCCCAAGAACGTGTGGTTAGGTGATGCGGACTTCCACCTCCACGTTCTAAGAGTCGTTTAAAGCCATCACTGGAAAAATCAGAGCACACACCAAACAGAATTGAATCTTTGGTATTTGCTGTTTGAGTGAGTTGTAACTACGTGAAGTAGTGAAGTGAATGTAACTACATATTTGCTTGGTCTTAGGGTGAAAGCATATCTAAATATTTATTAAACCTATTAGATAGAGGCAAAAATCTCTAGATTTGAGTTCCCAATTGATCTAGCATGTTGTTACAAGGTGAAATTTGAAAATTGAAAAATTTGGGGATTGTGGCATTTAGATGCTTGATGAGGGGCAGGCAAGTAGAGTCAAACAAACCATGCTTCAAATCCCAGCTCTGATACCGACTCTGACTTAGAACTAGTTAGTTAACTTTGTAAAGTCTCAGCTATGCGTTCCCTTCATAAGATGCTTTTGACCTCGGGTGAAATAATGCAGTAGAGCAAGGGGGAAGCAGGTGCTTGTCAGCTAGAGTGAACTCTCTCTCTCTCTCTGTGGGTGGGAATGGTTGAATTGAAACCAAGAGAAGAAATGGTCATTTATCCTGCTTCTAATGGGACCATCTTGGGAGTCTTCATAAGATCCACTGGTCTTAGAAGACACGACTGACGTAAAGGAGGCCTGCTAGTGGAAGCCTACAAATTGAAAAGGTGGAGCAGAGAGTCCTGAGAGAAGACAAAGGTTTAAAAAGTTCATCTTTGAAAGCTCATAATCTGGTAGAAGGGTGAAGGAAAAAGCAGTTCAGAGCAAGTATTGCTTTGCCAGCCTGTTTAAGTTCATGGTACCAGAGAAATAAATTGATATTCTGGCCTGTCTGGTTCTGGACAGGTTGAAGACTAAGGTCCAAAATATTCTGGTACTTTTCCTTAGAGACTTTGTATGACTCCAGAACTCCCTTTTCAGCAAGCAAACACTGTTGTAGCACCAGGGGCTCCTACTAAATTTCACTTACATTATTGCTTTCCCATCTTTCCTAATTATAAACTTATAGCTTCTTCAAAGCCAAAAATTAATCTTCCTCCTCGCAATGGCCATCTTTACTTCTGTGCACGGTGCAAAGGCAAAGTTGCTCAGGAAGCTGCCTTCCTACACCAACTTCCAGGTCTCTAACCCAGTTCTCCCTCTTAGTAATATTCTTAAACTCCTCTCATTTGTTCCCATGGTCCCCTTGAATTCCGCCCTTGTTCTAGGAGGTACTGTTGATCTGGAGCAAACGCAATAGCTGTGGTTACACAAAAGCCCCATTCACCTTAAAGAAGTTGTTAAAGCGCCCCAATCCCACTGAAATAGGATGTCCGAAAGCCAACTCCAGGCTCTCTCCTTCATTTACTATTTGATTTGGATTCATGCAGCCCCCTCTTGGATCCCCCCCCCTTTTTTTTACCTCCAACTAGGTAGGTTAGCTCCGAAAGTTAAAAGGCACTTTTTGTGGTGAGAGCACAGACTTTGAACTCTGTAGACCAGCACTTACAACCCAATCCTGTCAACAAACCCACAGTAGTAAGATGGCTTAGTCAAGGGTGCAAGCCACTCTGCCCAGAACAATCATTAACATGAGTGTGCAGGCCTGGGGCTTCTGTTGAGTTCTCTGATTCTTCCCAGTTGTTGGGAGATCCAAAGCAGTTACCAAAAGCCCAGATTTTTACCTCCTTCCCACCCCTTAAGCAATTAGTAGTTCTTAGAAAATTTTGGTAATCAAAATATTGAAGAAAAGAGGGTGTTCCAGAGATCTGTAAAGACACAGGCTTGCAGGTAAGCTCTCACTTAACATTGTTCCTTTGCCAAGCTTTGAGTTATCCCAAAACTTCTAAGTGTTTCAGCTTTAATATCCCAGTGTATTCATTTTAAGTCACCAATCCTTGATATTTGTCTTACTGATGTTCTCATGTCAAAGAATTATATACAGAGAGTATATATATATACACACACACACATACACACTTATATACAGAGAATTATTTAAATGTTGTTTAATGGACTAAGATGTGAAGCTCCTATCATTCAATAGTAAACCATATAAATAAGTAACATTCTGTCTATACAATGAAATGTTACTCAGTTGTAAAAAGAAATACAAATGCAATGCATATACTGAGCTTATGAGTGCTACCTGATATATTAATTGTAGAAACCCAAGAAACATTGTACTCAGAACACTACAGCTTTCATCAAGAATAAGAAAAGATGTGTATCATACATTTACATATGTTTATAAACTATCTTTGGAGTGATACACAAAAGACTAGTTAAAATTTTTACCCGCTTGCTTAGGAAAATTAAATAAATATAACATCCTCCTAGTCTTTTGGACCTTGTCACGACAGAGAATAGAAACCTGGATGATCCTCAACATTTCTTCCTTAGCATAAAATGTGGAAGTAGATTCACTATACTCTGTACAGTCACAGACAGTAGAAAGGCCTGCTGTGACAGTACTAGGATGGCCAACAGATCTTAGTTTGACTGTGGCTATCCTGAATTTGGTGCTGCAACTCCTAGAAAAACCAGGCAGTACTTCTTCCTCTGCTATAGCACTGAGCCAGCCATGGACTAAAGATCTCAAAATTGATATATGAATAGAGCCTCAACCTCACAACTCACAGTTGGACAAGGGACCCTGGGTGGCAAATATATGCTCTTCAGGGTATCCTCATCAAACTGACAAGGAAATTGAGGCTCAGAGAGGTTAAGTGATTTGCCCAAGGTCACACAGCGAGCAAGTGCTGGAGCCAGTCTGTCTGACTCTGACTCCTGCCACATCAACAAGACCCTGGGGAATGTAAAGCTTTCAGAGAAACAGTGGGTCTGGCCTTTCTTAAAGCCCAAAGCACCCAGAGTTGCATTTTAACTAAATCAAACACTGTTGCTCTGAATCAACTTTGGCAGGGCCCATGTTGAGAAACGGATTTCTTCTCATTACCCCCCACCCCCAAAGCAAAGAGAATAGATGTTCTGGGTTTGGAGACTGAAGGAGACAAAAAAGATAGCTCCTGAAGCTGTCCTCATATTGAGAGTCCAGTTTTTACTTGGAGATTGATCATCCCTCAGACTCAATCCAGCCTCCTTCACAAGAGCAGGTCGAGCAAATCGAGCAGAAGAGTAGCTAGCTACTAACAGGTACTGGTGCATGTCCTGATGTTTGCCTACTGTTTGATTGGGTGGGTATACAATTCAGTTTGGCTATGGAATAGGGCTCATTTTATGGGCAAAAAGCAAAGAATTCCCCCTGAGCCTCACGAGCCACAGAAAAAGGGATGAAGCAGACAGCAGAAACTTTGGGGACTTGGGAGGAAGATAAGAAAAGGTCAGGGCCACAGCTGTGCTTGCACTTTCTCCATTAAGCAATAGGCAGAAGTTAATTGCCTGCAGGTAATCAGGATCCCGTTGAGGTATTTGAGATGTTTTCTAAATATGGAGCAAAAGAAATGTTCTCCATTGGTATCGACAATTAATTCATATGCAATGAGTCTTTGAGAATATGAGGAGAAAAATATTCTCTGTGTCTGGGTGTGGGAGTTTATGGAAGTAATGGATTTAAGGGTTAGCTTATCAGACAGGATCCAAAATGAAATGAAGCTAAGTTTTCCAATACTCAAGCCTTTTCTGCAAGCACTTAACAATTTTAATGGATATTTTTATGACTCCTGTACACAGGCCCTATTTATCTGTGCTTCTGAATCCTGCACTCTTGGGATTTGAATGAAACTTAGTGCATCTCTTGTGATTGAATGGTGGGACTATAGGTATATTAACAAACAAAATCATCACAGTGAAATCTTCCTTGAGTTATGTGGGTTTTAATGTCACAACTGGCAGGAAAGACTGGGAGGAGCATCCGCAGTATTCTCAGAAGCATCAGATGGTGGATAGTACAGCTCTTCAGTGTGTACTAGGACTTCCAACTTCTGCCTACTTGGTACAACACAGATATTCACAACAGAACTGTGACATAGTAGACAAGAAGGATTTTGACTATGCTCTGTTTTATGAAATCCATGATGTTCCTGTAAATATGGCTATCAAGAAGATTTTGCCATGTGTTCCATTCCTCACTGCCTTTTATAAGCACCTTACAAATGTGCTCTTCTGACAAAATTTTCAGCCCCCCAATGCTGCAATCTCCGAACTTTTACAAAGCAGAATATCATTTATGAGCAAATTTGTCCAATTATTTGATCATGTCCTAAGAAAAATATCTAGCAAATTGTTTAAAGAAACTATAGAAAAATTATTTTCAATAAAAGTAAAAGTAACAAAGAAACTATGTTGATGGATTTTTTTATAGGGCAGAATTAAACTAGAAGATGCTACATAAATATGAATTCCAATTAGTCTTTCAGCTACTTAAAAAAAGCAGAACTTCCTTCATGCTCACCATGGAACATTATGTCTCTAGAATGATAAGGATGGTTAGTTGCCCCTTGGGAGGAAGCTCATTAGCTCAGTTCTACTAATGACTGTTCAAAGCTGTTCACAGAACATAATCTAATTCTTAGCTATCTGTGGTCATGTCTTTTAGGACAAAGTTTAGTGGGGGGTTGGGTGTTCACTCTGTTGTATACATACTAATTAACCAGGCATTCCTACTTTTCTTGTCAGAGGGGAAAAAAGCACAGTCCACCAACATTTTGTAATTGCAGGTTAAGAAAAGTAGTGGAGAATGTCCAAGCCTTCAGATTTACTATCTGGAAATTATAGACAGCAGAATGCATGGCCACACAAGAGAGGGCAGTGAGATGTGTGTTCTGCAAAAGGCCAATGGCTGAGATGCCCTGGGAATATCTCCTGGGACACAGACAGATCTGGCCCCTTACTATATCTAGGTGAAAGATAGCTTCGCCTTTGTTTGCCTCTTCCAATTTCCTCTCAGACCTTAGTTCCCTTTAGTTAGCCCCAGACAGGCAAAGTCGTTTTCAATGCGTGTATCTCATTGACTTGTAGAAATTCACTTAAATTTGTTTCTTCCTGTTCAAACCATGATCCCAAGCCCACCTTAAAAAAAGTGCAACAGTTTATTTTAAAAAATTATTGGGTTAGTATGTTAAGTTTCTCTAAAAAGGAGCAGAGTTTGCAAAGAAAAGGACTGTAGCCACTTGTAGTTCTTAGATATCCGAGTTTAGGTATTCAAAGATGTTCAACAGCTGTTGATGCAGAGCCTGTATTTAGACAGTAAGAAATCTTACTGAGACATTATCTCTACTGTACATAAATTACATCAACATTATCAGCCTCCAACTTACTAACGTGTGTCTTTCATGAATAAACTTCTTATACATGAATTCTAAACTCACTCTAACCCCCTCTGAAGTGGTAGCAGCTATAATTCAGAAATTTCAAACTCCTTGCCTGGCAGCTAGCCATAGCTTGAAAACTGTTTTCTTTGCCTTTAAAAGTTTTGCTCCCAATAGCTGCTAACATTGAAAAATTTAAAAACTTCATATAATAAATCAGGGTTTGCAATTATGACTAAAGCTTCTATAAACACTTGTGTGCACATTTTTGTAATGATTTAAGTTTTCAGTGCACTAGGTGTATTCCAAGGATTGCAATTGCTAGATCATACACTAATTATATAAGAAACTGACAAACTGTCTTCCAAATTGCCTATATCATTTTATATTCCAAAAATGAATGAAAGTTCTTATTACTGCACATCCTTAGTATTATTTGATGTTATTGGTATTTTGAGTATGTACATATAAATTTGAAAGTTACTTTCATGTTTGCTGAATAGGATTACACTATACATCTTAACTTACTACATTTCTGATTTATAGTTTATAGTGATATATAGCATAGTGACATGCAGAAAATTTACTCCTACATATACTCAATAGGTCTAATGTCGCCTTAATAGTGGAGTTTGGCTGGGTTCTCCCAAGTTGGAGTTGCATGTTGGGTTACTAAGAGTGGGTCAAGCTGGAGAGATGGTCCTCAGGAGTACTTTTTGTTCTTCTGGAGAAGCCAAATCCAGCTCCCAGCATTAACATGGGCCTCAGAGTAACCACTGTATTCCGAATATTGTGTGAAAGGAAAGGGTGTAGTCTAGAGATAGATAAAATAGGAATTTGAGAAAGATAATTATTTTTCCTTCTTGCTTATATTAATATCATAAAATAGCTGACAAATGCCTGAGCTAAAATATGCCCAGGTTACAAAGTGAAAAAAAAATCTTGGTTTAATGGCCCATTAAAAAAATAAAAATATCTTTCAGAAGAGAAGTAGACATTTAGATACCTGGTAGTCCCAGTTACAGGTTTTAAAACCAAAAATAGGGGAAGAGAAAATACCCAATAGATTTACATATGCATTCTCTCCTGTGGAACAAGCCTCAAGTTTAATCAGAAAGTGATTGGTTAACTCTTCAACCGTAATGCCACTACTGTACCAGTGGACACATCTTTCCATGTAAGTCAGTATTATAGTATGCAGAATCCGGTACTGGATTACACTATTGATGTCTTTTTCCCTCCCTCAGCAGCTTTCATAGTTCCTTCTAACACCATGTAAGCTCAACAGCAGAGAGAGAGAGAGAGAGAGAGAGAGAGAGAGAGAGAGAGAGAGAGAGAGAGAGAGAGAGAGAGGACAAGAACTTGAAGTGTATTTCTTTATATCTTGCATCCAAAGTGAATGAATGATGTCATCAGCAATAGGGTCTTGCCATCTGTTTATAGTGGGCAACCAAGAATAATGGTTTAGGGCACTTCTGTAGCCCCTTTGACCAATAACTTGTAGGCAGTATCCAATGCTTAGTTAGCACTGAGCTTTTCATTTAATAACCCAGTCCTTCTCGTTGTTCACTCACGCAGGTTACTTCTGCTTGACCTCCTTTTTGTTTATTGTTTTTGATTAACTTACAAACCAGTGAATTATTATTTAGTTTCTTTAGCTATCCTTAGTTTGGATACTCTACCTTCTATCCTCTTGTATCACCAATTCTTCTATCCACACTCAAACTTTTAACTTCAAGAAAGCTCCTTTTTCATAGATTTCCCTATAGCTTTCCTATATATCCTTTATTTTAGTTTAGCTTTCTTCTACAACCTCATCCCTTTCCTGTTCTCTACCCACTTGAGGCTTGAACTTCTTCGCTCCCTGCATTCCCTCTCTCCTCTTTAATTTTTCTTATATTTTAATACCCCCCCCATCAATACATCTTCTCAAAGGGCCTATTTCCGGTTCCTGGATAATTGTTTTTATTTTTATTACTATTTAAATCACCATACAAAAGTAATGGGTTTCCTTATGATATTTTCACTCATATGTGTCATTGTACTTTGTTCTTATTCATTCTCCCCCATCTTACGTCTTTTTTTTTCTATTGATTAATTAGTCATGATACTAGGAATTGAACATAGGGCCTTGTGCGTGTGGTACATGACACTCTACCACTGAGCAATATAGCCTCCCAATGCTTGTTTATATTACAGTCTCAAATTCAAATGTTTAATGTCATCACATACTCCATCTGAAGTTGCCAGTTGCTATATAATTCCAGCTAACTGTTGCCATTTAAGAATCTAAGCCTACTTTTTCTAGATAAATAGGTAACTGCATTTTTCCACCCTGGAAATACGTCTCTTAAGCATTATCAATTAATTAAAACATTTAAGATATACCTGTTAGGGCTAAACAAAACACTTCTTTGGCCACTTAACAGTAAATTCTGATTTAAATGATGGAGATCACAGTTTAAAAAAACGAGCCTTGGTTTGGTGAATGTAATTGTTTGGCTCCTTGTCCAATAATGCTAGGTTTGGTTCCAGATTAGCGTCGGCGAGTCCTTATGCAGTCTTTATGTTGGTTAGTTTTCTGTAACATAACCAAGAATGTTTTCAGTGGTGAAAAGGATATGCAGTCCCTGTATCCGGAGGATCAGTCTGTTGTGCAATAACTGGAAAATCATTGGCCAGACCATGTGCTAAATAAAGAAAGTAATCAGAAGGTCATTGTCTTTTGGAGTCCTTTTTATGCTTGCTCCGTCACCAGTTCGTGAATCCCCTGAAGGTCTTGATAAGGAATTTATATTTGGTTCCAAAAATATTAGGAAGCTACTGGAGGCTTGTGAGCAGTGAAGAGACATAATCCAACTTAATATTCTAAGAAGAATCTTCTTAAAGAGCTGATTGGAAGGTTATATCGAGGGCTACAACCTTGACAGTTTAGGAAAATCTCCCTTTATTGCACTTAGCCATTTCCAGTGCTACTTGCAGTTTCTCAGGATCGTCATTTTTATATTTATACACGCATGCTTTTCTCTCTACCCTTACCACAAATAGAGATTTCTCTATTGCTTTTGAGCAATATATCCTAAGAAACTTGAAGGATATGTCATTGCGAGCATTTTATAGGAAAAAAAAAAAAAGCAATGTCTTTTCTGGTGGAACTAATTTCCTTGTGTTCTTGCCTGGCCTACAGGCTATTATTCATCAACTATGTAGCACAGAGAGTTTTCCAGATAAGTAATTTTCCCATGTGAGAGAACCAATAAATGCTCTCACAAGTTCGTCTAACCTATCTACTGCTATGCTTGTGTCTTTCAGAAAATCCTGAAGGAAGGACCCCTGCTAAAGAACTGTAACTCCTTCAGGAGATGGAAGCTTAGATATTGTCTGATTCAAGGACAGAAGCTCCACTTTGCACACCATCCTTCGGTAATTATAGAACCCTTTCATTTGTATTAGTGGGCGGGTGCCAAGAAATGTGTGAGTGCAAAGAAGGCCATCAATAAAGTCAACGCTGAAACCATCTATTCTTTAACTAATCCCTTTGGGCCAAATGAGTGCTAGTATTTTTCCTTTGTCTCTTCATTTTCATGGATTCCCTCAGTTTCTGTATCTAGCACTGTCTCCAAAGTGAAGATGCAGACCCCTCTTTAAATACCAGGAAAAATGCCATTGGTGGTAATAACACAGAATGTTTTATATTTATACTGACATATAAAGCACTGGTTTATGGTATTTTAATTTGGTGTTTAATGCTATTCTAAAGAATTAAACAATTAGTATGAAGTTTGCCATTTAATTTTCTTTTGTCTCAGCCCAGTTTTAAATGTAAGTATCAGAGCATGTAATGTATATAAGGAACACTCATCACTGTGTAATTGGTGTTAGTAGCTCATACACACATGTATATTTTGTTTTTGTCACTATGCAAAATTCGTTCTTTCTTTTTCACTCTTTCATATTTTCACACTCTGCCTTGTTCTCCAGTGTCATCCTTTTCAGCATTGACGGTTGTATGATACAAGGACAGAGCAGGAGTAAGAATGAATAGAATCGGGCTCCCTGGTGGCTTCTTTCTTTAAAAAACAAAACGAAACAAAACAACCCTGCCTTTTCTTTGTGTTTGTAGCAAGTTCTGGCTCCAACAGAAAGAACATGCAGAACTGTCAGTATCCATGCCTTCTCAGTTATAGGCATAACATACTTGGTACTTGCATTACCACCATGATGGGATTCATTACAATTCTTAAGTTCAGGGATATGACAATTACAATTAGATAACAAAACATGGGCAGGCATGCAGATGATGTGTGTTGCCCTTATTCCTCTGCACAGCCCACGATCTAACTGGGCTTTATGTACAAAACACAAGCCCAAAGATCCAATGATCAGGAATTTAAAGACGTCAATAACAAAGCATTAGACCAAGTCCTAGGCCATTCTAAACATGGAGTCTTATATGACAACACAGGGGTTACATGGTGATCAAATAGCCTTGCCTATATTGACAGGACTGATTTCTTGCTGCTAGCTGGGTAGTATCTACCACATCAAACACACCGAGAGATACAGGCTCCAGACTGGATGTGATAAGAAAGATAGTCAAAGGCTGCCACCCAATTAATTAGGATGTAATAATAATTTATACTACAAGTTCCCCAGGTAGGCTATATTTTGTTATCTTGAGTAGCACTAGATTTATATTTGGATAAGTCTGCTGAGCAGCCCAAGCTTTACTACAAGTCTGCAGAAAAGTTGTAGGAAAGTTGTGTTTCTATGTAGTTTGTTTTATACTTGCCACATGCTTTATATACAAAAATCACATTATTATGTAAATCCGAGCTCTAAGACAAATGGATGGTTGGATCATAATAGCCAAAAATGTTTGTCAGTGTATGTGTACCTTTTACTGTCTATTTGCCTAATTAATCAGATGGCTTCTTATCACTCTCCTTCTATATCTTTCCAGTTTGCACACTTTGAAACAATTGATCTGTCTCAAGTCGCCTTGGCAGAAAGTAGCTGTAGAAATCTTTGCCACGGTTTCTGTGTAAGTAAGATTGAGAATAATTGAATGGGCATTGGTGGGACTAGCTAAGAAGTAGGGTGTTTCTATTACTTGTTCCATTTTGGGGAGTATCAGAGTTAACAAGTCTTCTTTCATTTGCAAAGTGTTAAATTCATGCAAATTCCTGCTGCCCTAATGAGGATAGTGAGTACTAACCATGCTCCTTATTAACAGGTTGCTATAAAGCCAAGTTGACATTAGGGGATAAGGGGCCTTTTGACTGTTAGAGCATTCAGTCGGTCTTCTTGGTAAAGGTGGTTTAAAAGTATCATTGGGAAGGGTTTCAAGAGAATGATAAGTCATGGCGAAAATTAAAATGACCAAGGTTCATGACATGATTTCATGGCAAGGTGGGTAATCCTAAATGAGATCTAGGCCATAGTGAAGTTTTGGATGAGAATACTTCTAAGAAAGCAGAGGAAGTGTTCAGAGTTTAGTGTACCTGGAATGCGGTGCCACTTTGCTCATTCATGTAAACCTAAACCAGAATAATCACTGAAAAGTATCGAGTCCACTATCCCTAAAGGTTCCTTCCTTCCCACCTTCTCCAAAAATTGTTTTTCCCAGCCTCATAAGTTGGTTATATTAGGGTTCCTCTTGAGGCTAAGCTATCCCTTCTTTTAATGAAAGCACAAGGCCACTGCACATCAGATCAGGTAAGAACTGGATTTGAAATAAAAGAGTGACTGTAGACATTCTTCTAACCAGCTCCTGTGCCTATCTACCACAAAATCAAGTGCTGCATGCAAATGGAGACAGAACTTTCATGTTAGTATGGTTAGCGCTTTGGTTTGAGGCATTCATCATAAAAAAAAACAAGCAGGGCCACTGAAGCGATGATTGACCCCACGGCTGATTATGTTCTCTTACTGTCTGGAAAAAGTCAAAGTTGTGCTTATGATCTGCATCATTAAGACATTCAGTACTGAGCCAGTGAGATGGGTCATCAGGCAGAAGAGTTTGTCATGCAAGCTTGATGTCATGCAAGACTGATGGAAATAATATTCCTAAAAGTGCATCAGCATCAGAGTAGTTCTTGGCGCACATGAAGAAGCATTAAAGTCTTAATTATTGCCACTATAATTATTATTGTCTTGAATAGTTATGAGAATAGCCAGCTGAGGATGACTCTGGAAACTTACATCTTATATTCAAGAAGTGGCTGGGAATATACCTGGTACTCATGGCTAATTTTATAAAGCATTTGCAGACTCAGGGCAGGAGTCTTTGTTGCTGAAATCAACTAATAATATGATGTTTCGTTTAGGTTATTACACCACATCGAAAAGTTTCCCTGGCTGCACCCAGTCGGCAAGAAATGGAAGAATGGATTAACATCATAAAAACTGTCCAACAGGGAGAAATCCATAAGGTAAGGTAAATGGTAGTAGATACACACAACCCTCAGGAGAAAATGCTTTAGTGATTACATTAGGGAAGTCGGTTTTCAAACAAAGCACTAGGATGACTACCCAGCTGGGAAGTACCTAGAGCTATCATTTGGAAATCTGTTTAGAATTACTCATACATATAGGAAAAATTCACTGGGGCTAAGACCCTGATAACCATGTAGCTTAGACTTCTCTGTACACATCTGGTAGATACGCCAGTAAATGAAATCGATGAGATGTTTTTATGCAGCTAACTTAGATGTCCATAATTGTTAAGAAAGTTGCAATTAGCAGTTTCAATTCCCAGTTTTATAATAACAATAATAATACTGCAGGAACCAGACTGAGGAGGAGGAAGGAACCATCATATCAAGGAGAAATAAACAAACAAACAAACACAAAACCCAGCTGTGTAATCCTATACCTTGGTTTTCTATCTATCGCAAAGGAAATGGAGACGGAAGGACAAGAAGCAGCCTTCTCCATGGCTCACTGGGCTTTGTTTTCTCTCATTGTCTCTAAAATAATCAGTGCTGCTATTGGGACTGTGAGATCTGGCCTCAGCTAGCTCTTCTGTAAATATACCATAAATATAATCTATATAAGTTGCAAGATGAAAAAGATCATGTCATTTATTTACTTAGAAAGATTTCTATATCATATTGAGGCCAGATCCATTTTTGGAATGAATGGAAAAGTCTAAGGGAAATGTTGAAGTCAGAGTTTTGAGTGGGATTGATACAAAGCCCCTCCTAAAGCAAAAGTCTTCCCTGAAGGTCTTGGCAATAAAGGAACAAGATAGAGCCTTTAACGATTTTCAGTATAATACAAATTTTGAATCCAGAAGAAAATATAACACAAAAAGATATTTAATGTCTTAAATAATGAATGAAGATAGAAGATTGTTTGGGCATTTAGACTGGAGCAGTGTGCTCAGTAATAATGAGGCTTAGAAATGAAAAATAATGCTTTTAAGAAGAATCATTTTTCCTCATACTCCCGATATTTTTTCAGGATTTGACCACTTGGTGTCATGACTGTGATAGGGATAACATGCCAACTTGACTAAGCTGGAACCTTCACCATATCCTAAAGTCTTCTCACAGGCTTACACTGTATAATGCTTAAGTCAGAGTCCGCCGTATAGCATCCGATAATAGGATTTCATGTGATTTAGTACTTAGCTTTGAACTGCTTTGTTTTTCTCTTCTTCCTTTCCTGATGGAGTAGTACATCCTCTGTGTGGCAAGGAGGCCACCATTAGAGACACAGCAGTAGAGGCAGTAACAAAGAGTTCTTCATTCTTTATTGCCCACTCTTTCTCATTCTCAGGGAACAATATCTTTCTCTTGGCTTACTTCTATTCAAATCAGAATGTTGCTGACATAGAGTATTTTCAATTTCCCAAAAGGTCATGTAGGATATTTTGAATTTTAATTGTTAGTTTGCAAATGCAAAAATCCTAGAGAAAAATCATCAGGAAATAGAAGTGCCATTATTGACTCCATTGAAATAAACACCTGGCTAATGACAACCCAGCACACATTAGAAAAGAAAAGAATAATTTACCAGTTCAGTCTGTTGGAATAATTGAATAAGGACCTAATCCAAACCTCTGTAGAGTTGCCTCAGGGACCAAAATATAGAAGGGAACATTTCCAACTGCCAGAACACTCTCACTACCAGGACCTTACTATTTCATCCTGCTTGAAGAGTGCACTTTATCTCTAACAATCTTTACTATCTTCTATCACCAACAGGGCCTGATAATAATTGACATATATATTGCTAGATGTTCAGATCTGGTGCCAAATGTGTTGAAAAAAGGGTAGAATTCTATTTCCTGGCCCTTGTGAGCTTTTAGGTAGTTAAGGAGATAAGATAGATATAGCCAACCAGAAGCTAATGATGAAGTTAGTTCTCAGATAAAACAGATGTGAAAGCAGTGTAGGGGTGCTCAAGAGGAAAGGGTAACTATCTAGCGTTTTTTGGTAAGAATTATTGGAAGAACCTTAAGCCTGACCCTGAAAGATAAATGGGACCTAATTAGTAGCAAGAGTTTGGGCCAGGAGGGAATCCTGAACATGGAAACTGATAGAGGAAAAAGCTGAGTACCAGAAAAGAGAGAGAGAGAGAGAGAGAGAGAGAGAGAGAGAGAGAGAGAGAGAGAGAGAGAGAGAGAGAGAGAGAGAGAGAGAGAGAGAGAGAGAGAGAATCTTCTTGAAATACAATGAAACATGGCTGGGAAATATTGAGGATTATGAATAAAAGAAACAGAACCAGAGAGGTGAACTAGGCCTAATGGTAGATGGTTTTTCGTGCCAGGAGGAGTGAAGGCTTACAGTATAACCTTTCGATTGAAAGACTGAAGAAAGAAGAGCTGTTCGGTTTAGAAATATAGAATAGAGCAGCTGGGGTGGTGGCTCAGTGGTTAAAGCTTGCTCATGAATGTGAGAACCTGAATTCGGATACCAGCAATCTCATGAAAAGCTTAGCGTTGCAGTATATTCCTGTAAACTTAGAGGTGCAGAGGCAACTGAATCCCAGGAGTTAATAGGCCAACCAGTGTAGCTAAGATGGCAATGTTTAGGTTGAGTGAGAGACCCTGTCTCCCCAAATAAGTTAGGGACCTGATGATCTCCTCCACACTTGCACACAGGTACACCTGTACATAATGTATGTCGCACACATGCAAGTGTGTCGACACACCTACCCCAACACACAGAAGAGATGACACAAGGGGAAAACTAGATGCTAGAACTTCTGGGTAGAAGTTCTATATCACTTCAGGCAAAGCTAAGTCCCAGAAAGTTGATATAAAAGGGGACAAATAGTAAATGCTGATTAATAGATTGTGGAGTAAGGAGTCAAGCTAAAGATAAGAAAAAGAAAAGGTGGGGCTGGGGATAGAAGTAAGTGGTAGAACACACACAAACTACCATGTGTGAAGCCTTTGCTTTCATCTTCAGAACTGACGGACTGTGGTAGCAAAGACTTTCTGACGGGAAGTAAGGATCTAACAATATTCCTAAAGGCCTAATCTTACAATGTTTACATTTTTTCTTTGTGTTTTTTCATTTTACTATTTTATTGAAAATAGATTTATCTTCATAAATATATCCTGATGATAGCTTCCCCTCCCTCTACTCACCTCATTTCCTATCCCATCCAGACTCAGTCCCTATTTGTTTCTCATTAGATGAAAACACAGATAACAACAGAACACAAGATGAAAGAAAAAAAAAAACATAATACCTAAGTTGGACAAGACAAACCAACAGAAGGGAGAGAGCCCAAGAGAAGATAAGGATCAGAGACCCACTTGTTAATACATTCAGGAGCCCCATGAAAACACTAAACTGGAAGTCATAATCCATACACTACATACACAGAGGACCTGGTGCAGACCAGTCAGCCTCTGTGAGTTCACATGAGCTTCGCTCAGTTGATTCAGAGGCCTTGTCCTCCTGGTGTCCTCCATCCTCTCTGGCTCTTACATTCTTTCTGCCTCCTCTTCTATGAGCTCTGAGGGGAGGGATGTGATGGAGACATCTCATTTAGAGCTAAGTGATCCAAAGTCTCTCTCTGCACAATGTCTGGCAATGGGTTCCTTTATTTATTCCCATCTGCTTCAGGAGGAAGCTTCTCTGATGATGGCTGAATTTTGCACTGATTTATAAGCATAGCAAAATATCATTAAGAGTCATCTTATCACTACTGTTTGTTTTGATTTTTAAGACCAGTAGAATTTTGTTTTACTGCAGGTCTCTGGGCTACCTAGTTTCTGTTTCTTTGTAACCTGCACAGTATTGTGTATAGGCCAAGTCAAATTAGACATTGACTGGTTCTTCTCACAAGCTTTATGCCACCATTCATTCAAAGATATTTTGGAAGAAAGACAGCACTGTAAATCAAAGATTTTGTGACTGGGTTGGTGTTTATGTTTCTCTTTTGATAGTGTGTGGAGTACCTTCCTACACCAAAGACACTAGAATATAGGGGTGAAAACTTTGTGTAGGCACAAGCTGGATCTCTCCCTGTGCAATGAGTTTTGTGAGTGTTGTGTTCAGCAATGGGGCCTTGCTGTCAGTTTATGAAGAGGAACCTATAGTCTTGGCAATAACCCAGGTGTTTGGGGATTCCTGTGGGGCCCCTTTGTCCAACAACTCACTTAGAAGTAACCCAACCCCAATACCGGAAACTTCATTTAGTGACAGAAAATAGCCAATTGGGTCTTCATCTCCCCCATTATTTGAATACTTAATTAGGGTTGCCTTTTTATATTTAAGTAAGTTTCCATTGTCCTGGGTCTCCATACTGCCTCTCAAATGCCCTCAAAAGCAATTTCCCCACATTGCCTTCCCCTGCCGACCTTAACCTCATATGTCTACTACCCACTCCGAGTCTGCCTATAAAATCTATTTTATAGTTCCCTCTGAGAGAGATTCATGTGCTTTTCTCATCCCTTTTCTTATTCCTAACCTCTCTGGGTCTACAGGTTGTAGCTTAGTTATTATTCATTTAATAGCAAATATCAACATTTAAATAAATACATATTGCATTTATCTTTCAGGATATGAGTTACCTCACTCAGGATGAGTTTTTTTCTAGTTCCATCCACTTGCTTTCAAATTTTATGGCATCATTTAAAAATTTTTATTTATTTATTTTTCATAGCTGAGTAATATGCCATTGTGTAAATGTACCATATTCTCTTTATCCATTCTTCTATTGAGGGACATCTATATTGTTACACTTTCTGACTATTATGAATGAAGCTGCCATAGACATGGCTGAACAAATGTCCTTGGGGTAGGGTGAAACATTTTTTAGGTATATACTCAAGAGTGGTATAGCTGGACATTGAAGTTGATTGATTCTCCGCTTTCTGAGAATCCATTTTATTGATGTCCATAGTGACTTACAAGTTTGTATTATCATGAGCAATAGATGTGCATTCCCTTTATTCCACATCCTTGCCAGCATGAGCTGTCACTTTTGTTATTGACCTTAGCCATTCTGACAGGTATAAGGTGGAAACTTAAATTAGTTTTAATTTACATTTCTCTGATAGCTATGGATGTTGAACATTTTAAGAAGTGATTCTTGGTCACTTGAGTTTCTTTTATTAAGAATTTGGTTAGGATTTGTAACCCATTTTTAAATTGGATTATTTGGTTTTTTAATATCTAGTTGCTTGAGTGTTCTTGTATATTTTGGAAATTAGTTCTCTGTTGGGTATGAATATGGTTAAAAAGAAAAAGGAAAAAAGTTTTCTATTCTGTATGTTGACACTTTGTCCATATGGCATTGACCTTTGCCATGTAGAAGTTTTTTTTAGTGTCACGAGGTCCCTTTTATTAATTGTGCATCCTAGTGCCTGCACTAATGTTGTTCTATTCAGAAAGTTGTCTCCTGTGCCAATGCATTTAAAAATATTCACTGTTTTCTTCTCAAAAGGCTCAGTGTATCTGGTTTTATATTGAGGTCTTTGATTTTCTTGAACTTGGGAGTTTTGTGCAGAGTGATAAGGATAGATCTGTTTGGATTCTTGCACATGCAACTATCCAGTTTGACCAGCACCATTTGTTGAAGACATTACCTCTTTTTTTCCCAATGTGGATTTCTGGCTTCATTATTAAAAAATCAGTTGTCCATGGGTGTTTGACTATATATACCCTTTTTGAGTCTGTATATGGTTTGGGTATCAGAGTAACTGTGGTCTCATAAAATGAATTGAACAATGTACCTTATGTTTCTATTTTATTGAATACTTTGAGGAGTATTTGGTGTTAACTCTTTTTGAAAGCCAGGTAGAATTCTGGCCATGAACTTTTATTGGCTGGAAAAATTTTAATGACTTTTTATTTCACTGAGAATTTTAGATCTGTTTAAATCACTTATCTGATCTTAATTTAACTTTGGTAAGTGATATCTGTCAAAAAATATCCATTTCTTTTATATTTTCTAAATATAAAGATGTCCTTATAATTCTCTGGATTTCTTTGATGACTGTTTTATACCCTTCCTTTCATTTCTGATTTTGTTAATTTGGATATTTTTTTCTCTGCATTTTAGTTAGTTTGGATAAAGTTTGTCTATCTTGTTGATTTTTCTTAAAGAAACAACTGTATAATTGATTATTTGGATTGTTCTCTTTGTTTCTATTTATTTCAGCCCTAAGTTTGATTATTTCCTGGCATCTGTTCTTTTTGAGAGTGATTTCTTTTTGTTCTAGAGCTTTCAGGCAAGCTAAGATACTAGTATGAGAGCTCCATTTTTTTCCTTTTTATGTAGGCACTTAGTGCTATAACTTGCCTCTTAGCACCTAACTTATTGTGCCCCGTAAATTTAGGTATGTTGTGTATTCATTTTCATTGAATTCTAGAAAGTCATTAATTTTTATATTTCTGTCTTGACGCATCTTTCATTTAGTAGTAAGTTGTTCATTTTCCATGAGTTCATAAGCTTTCTGTTGCTTCTGTTGTTGAGATCCAGCTTTAATCTGTGGTGGTTTGATAGAATGCAGGGAGTTATTTCAGTTTCCTTGAATCTCCTGAGACTTGCTTTGTGTTTGAGTATTTGGTCAATTTTGGAGAAAGTCTCATGAGATGCTAAGAAGAAGGTATCTTTTGTGTTTGGGTGAAATGTTTTGAGAATATCTGTTAGATCCATTTGATTTATAATGTCAGTGACCTTCAGTTTAGTTTTTGATTGGATGACCTCTCTGTTCAGAGTGGGGTATTGCAGTCTTCCACTATTGGTGTGTGAGGGTCAATAATGTGATTTGAACTGTAGTGATGGTTCATTTACAAATTTGGGTGCCCTTGTGTTTTAGGCATATGTGTTTAGAATGCAATGTCTTTTGGGGGGATTTTTCCTTTGATGACTATGCTATGTAGTGTCCTTCTCTATCTCTTCTTACTAATTTTTGATTGGAAGTCTATTTTGTCATATTAAAATGGCTATACTAGCTATTCTAGCTTTCTTCTTAAATCCATTTGCTTGGAACCCCCAGTAGCCATAACTGTCAAGTTCACAGAAAATTTCCTAAGAGGCAACATAGAGCTACCATACTCTCCTAAAAAGCCAGAGAGTAAACATAAAACAAGGAACAAAGCATTCACTCAACAAATATAAAACCAGATATCAGCATCTAGAACTATAATGATCCCAACTTCAGATGTCTAGATACCATCAAAACCAGTCAGTATCAACTAGGGCAGTATGTCTCCACTAGAGCCCAGAAACTCTACTACAGCATACTCTGACTATTCCAACATAGATGAAGCACAAGAAAAAGACTTTAAAACAACCCGTACAAAGTTAACCAATGACCTTAAAGAGAAAAGTGAATAAATCCCTTTTAAAAATCCAGAAAAATACACACACACAAAAGGAAAAAATAGTGCACAGAAATGAATAAGTCTGTTTGAGACCTAAAAATGGAAATAAAATCAATAAGAAACCAAACAGATGGAATTCTAGAAATTAAAAATTTGGCAATTCAAACAGTAACTATACAGAGAGTTTCACCAACAGAATACAAGAGATGGAAGAAATAATCTTAGGTATTGAGGACACAATAGAAGAAATAGATATATTGGTCAAGGAAAATGTTAAATCTAAAACACTCCTGACACAACAGAACCAGGAAATCTGGGACACAATGAAAAGACAAAAATCTAAGAATAATAGAGATAGAGAAATGAGGAAAAAACAGCTCAAAGGCCCAGAAAATATTTTCAGCAAAATTATGGAAGAAAATTATACTAACCTAAAGAAGGAGATGTATATAAAGGTACAGGAAGCATACAAGACACCAAATAGACTAGACTAGAAAAAACTTCCCTCCACATATAATAATCAAAGCAGTAAATGCATAAAACCAAGAGATGCTATTGAAAGTTGCAAGGGGAAAAAAGCCAACTAACATATAAATGCAGACCTCTTAGAATTACTTCTCAATAGAGACTCTAAAAGCCAGGACAGATGTACTTCAGACTCTAAGAGACCACAGATGCCTGCCCAGAATACCAAACCAAGAAGAATACCAAACCAAGAAAAAACATTCAATCACCATAGGTAGAGAAAATTAGATATTCCACAATAAAACCAAATTTAAGCAATATCTATGTACAAATCCAGCCCTACAGAAGGTGCCAGAAACTAAACTCCAACATATAGACATTATTACTTCCAAGAAAACAGAAGGAATAAATAATCTCAGACTAGACCAGTAAATTCAAAAGAGGAACACACACACACACACACACACACACACACACACACACACACACACACACACACTTGCACACCACCACCGCCATAACAGAAGTCAACAATCATTGGTTTTTGGTATCTCTTAATATCAATGGTATCAATTCCACAATAAAAAAAGGCACAGACTAACAGAATGTATAGAAAAATAGGATCCATCCTTCTGTTATATGCAAGAAACACACCTCAACCTCAAAGACAGAGAGGCACAGAGTAAAGGGTAGGGAAAAGACTTTGCGATCAAATGGTCCTAAGAAACAAACTGATGTAGCCATTTTAATATCTAACAAAATAGACTTCAAGAATATTTACTTCTTTGACTTTGGTCTATAGAAGAAAGAACATTTATAAAGATATTGCATAGAAAAAGTATTTTCTTTGTTTTATTTTACTTTACAGGGATTGGGTCTAGGGCCTCAAATATGCTGTACAAGGGCCTCACCATTGGGCTTTAGCCGTCATCCATTTTGAAAAATGACTTCTTTCTATGATCTTCCTTGGAGAAGACTGTTCCTCTCTCCTTCAGCATTGCTTAGTTGCCTGTCTTTGTGTGGAGTTGAGACCTCTTGGGCTTTCTTACTCTGTCCACATTACCATGTCTACCATTCAGCTCAGGGTTAGGCAGTCCTGGTGACACTTTCTGGGTGTAGCTTTTTCAATTCCTAGGAAACATAATCTCACAGAAAACTCTGTTTCTTTAGCTGTTGCAATCTTTTCCTAGCTTGTCTGCAATGTATTACGCGCATAATAACAATGAAAAGAGAATCTATGTATTTGAAAAGGAGCAAGGAGGGGTATATGGGAGGGCTTGGAAGGTAGATGGAGAAAGGACAATTGTTCTAATTATATTATGATAGCAAAAGATAAAACAAATGATTAAGTTTTTTTTTTAATTTTTTAAACAGCAGCTTACCAAGTTCCCCAGGCTAGCCTTGAACTCATTCTGTAGCCTAGACAGGCCTTGAAATTGTGATATTCCTGTCTCCATAGAAACTGATATTAGAGTCCCATACTACCAGTCTCAATAACTCTACCAGTATGTGGTAGTTCTGTTTTTAATTTTTTGAGAAATATCTATACTGTTTTTCATAATGGCTATGTTTATTTGCATTTTAATAAACATGGTTTTGAAATTCCCTTTGTTCAATATCCTTTCCAATACTTTGTATCTCTGATTTCTTGATCAGAGCATTCTAAAGAGAATATGATGGTATCTTACCATGATTTTGATTTGTATTTAGTTCTTAGTGATACTGAACATTTTCAGCAGACTTTCACAAAAGCAGTCTGTTCAGACCTATTGCCCTCCTAAAGAAATGTTTTATTTTTTTATTTGTTTCTCTTAAACTAAAGTATAGTTACATCATTTTCTTCCCCCTTTTCCCCTCTTATCAAATTTTCCTTGTACCCCCCCCTTGTTCCCTCTAGAAACAATGGCCTTTTTCCTTATATATGAGAGTTTGTGTGTGTGTGTGTGTGTGTGTGTGTGTGTGTGTGTGTGTATGTGTGTGTGTATGTGTGTGTGTGTGTGTATGTATTTAGGATTGCTTGTATGTATATCATTTCAGAGCTAAGTAATTGATATTGGATAACCAGTTAGAGTTACCCTCTAGTAAAGATTATTTCCCCTGTTCTCAACAGTTATTGGTTGCTCATGGGTTTTTATTTATGGGTGGGGTGCCATGAGATTTCCCATTTCTGTGTTAGCATTTCTACTGGTGCTGTTATTGTTCAGGTTTTGCTTAAGCAGCCATATTTTGAGGCATGGGATGAACTTCCCTGTTTGTTTGTTTGTTTGTTTGTTTGTTTGTTTGTTTTTTGTCTTTTGTTTTTTCTCGAGGATACAGCCTCACAGTAGATTTCCTGGTCCTTTGGCTCTTAAACACATTCCACCTCCTCTTCCTGAATGTTCCCTAACCCTTGGATGTAGAAGCTGTGTTGTAGATTTATCAGTTAGGATTGCTCCCCATCCCCCACACCACACCCCCGTGGTTAGTTGTTCTCTGCATTTTGACAAGTTGTAGTTTTCTGTAATCATCTTTGTCTATTGGCAAAGAGAAGTTTCTTTGATGAGAGATGATATATACACTTAGCTGTGTGTGTACAGGTATTTACAATGCAGTTAGTGGTTGTTCTGCTTTAGTAAAGTAACTGCTGAAGGTTCTCCTCCAAGATCCATGATGTCACTAGCCCTGAGTACTCGGCTAGGTTTCCAGTACCAGGCATAGTTTTCCTCCTGTTGAGCAGGGCTGAAGCCTAACTAGAGGATTGTGAGTTACAACTAAAACACAAGTGCCACACTGTACTACTGTACTCTTAAGTTTATTGTGCCATGCTAATCATTGTTGTGTTTCATCGGTATTATAACAGCTGGATAGGACTAGATAGGTTGCTTCCCTCACTTGGAAGCCTACATAGCACCTTTCAGTCCCAAGGAGGTTTCCAGGTCAGATCCTGCTCAGCAACTCCAGATCCTGTGTCCAAAATGAATGGTGTCTTGCACAATAGGGATTTACCCTCAACCTCTGGGAAGCAACAAAGGGCAGCAGAAATGGCTTATACTGTTTTAGGAATCTCTTGAACTCCCTTAAGCAACAGCTCAAAAAAAGAATTTCTCATGCCTGGTATTTGGAATTTGTTAGTCTATAGCTCTTTCAGAGAATCTTATCAGCTAGAGTAGGATGACATCATTTGAATTTGAATATATATACTTACATGCGTTGTATATAATTGAGGTAAATTAATAGTAATATGATTCCTTATGGCTTCTTGGACATTCATGGTGTTATTTTTCCTTCTTTCTCCTTCTTTTGTATTGGCCTCCTTCCCCCACTGCAATTAACACTGCATTTTACTGACTTCCCCCTTCCAACTCACTTGGAGCATTTTATATACTTCTCTAGTGGCATAATTGTTTTCTCCGTTTTTAATTTAATTTTTAACATTTTGGGGTATTATCTCCTTTTCAGATTTATAAATACGTTGTTGTCCCACTCTGTAGCCTCTTACTCTATTTATTCTGCTATGCTGAAGCTTTACTTTAATATCATCCCGTTAGTTTATTTTTGATTTGGTTACCTGTGCTTTCAAGGTCATGTAAGGAAAACTATTGGCCAAACTAATGTTTTCTAGATTTTAGTAATTTTACAGATTTGAGTTTTTTATTTGCATCTTTTACTTATTATGACTTGATCTTTGCATATAATACACATGTCAAATTTTATTCCTCTACATATTGATATATAGTTTTTCCTACAGCATGTGTGGAAGAAATATGTATTTTCCATATTCTCTTCTAAAAACCTCTGTCAAAACTGTGCAGGGGTCTATTTTTGGGTTTCCTGTTTGATTGGTCTATTTTTTTAATGCCAGTACAATGATGTTTTGGTTATAATCACTTTATGTTTTCAAATCAAGGAGTGTGATGCCTCTAGCTTTGTTCTTTGATTCAAGATTATTTTGGGTTTAATACAAGTTTAAAGTAGTTTATTCCATGTCTGTGAATACGACTTTGGAACTTTCATAGGGATTGTTGAATCTATAGACTGCTTTGCATATTATGGATATTTTCATAGTATTAATTCCACTAATTCAAAACATGTATCTTTCAATTTTTTTGTTTTCCTTGATTTATTTCACCACTGTTTAATACTTTTTACTATATAGATCTTTTAATCGTTGGTTATATTTATACCTAAGAACTGAATTTGAAGATCAGTATTATAAGTAGAATTATTTTCTTAATATTTTTGGTAGGTTATTATTAGCATATAGAAACAAATGATTCTTGGATTCTGATTTTATATCCCACAACTTTACATAACTCATAACTTTTTATATTTTTTCTAGTCCGTGGGCAGTTGATATAGTAGGGTCAGCAAATAGAGACAATTTTACATTTTCCTTTTCTATTAGAATGGTTCTTAGTTCTTTCTCTTTCCCAATTTGTCTGCTAGGACTTACAGTACTAGGCTGAAAAGGAGTGACATTTGGCATTTTGTTTTGTCCTTGATCATAGAGTGAAAGCTTTCAGCTCTTCACTGTTGAGAACTGTGTTATCTATGGATTCATCATAAATGGCCTTTATTATGTTTGGGTACATTCCTTTTGCATATAACCTGCTGAGATTTCTTTAGAAGGGATGCTGCATTTTGTCAAATGCTTTTTTTCTGCATCTATCAGATGGCCTTACTAATTTCTACTTTTATTTGTTAATATGATATACATCACATTTATTGATCTGAGTATGCTGGACTACTTTGAATTTCAGTGAGGAACCGTGGCTATCAAACTTGGTTTGCTGTATTTTCTTGAGAATTTTTGCATCTATAGTCATTAGAGATATTAGCCATAAGTTAATGTTTTTCTAATAGTATTTCTGTTACTTTAGCATCAAGGACATGCAGACCTTGTAAAATGAGTTTCTGAGGATTGATTGTTCACTGTTTGTTCTTTAGATTATTTTAAGAAACTTCTTTAAGTATTTTTTTCTTTACTATCCTGTGGGTCTGAGGCACAACCTCAGTGCGTCATGAGCTCAAGGCAATAAACTTACCAGTGAATTACAACTCCATTCCTTCTTTTTTAAAAAAGAAGTTGATGGATTTAAATAGTAAAGCTATCTGGGCCTGGGATTTTCTTTGGTGAATGACTCTCTATTCTTTATTCAATCTTATTACTCGTTGTTCCTCTCTGAGTTTCTCTAACCCGTGATTCAGCCTTAGCAGGGTATGTGTATCTTCTAATTTACTTGTCTCCTTATTGGAAGTGAAGTTACTGACAAATTCAGTGTCTAACCAAGAACTACTTTGTATTCCATAGGCAGCTATCTTTGTGTTGTGTCTTCATATGACAAATTAAAAAAATTCTGAAGGTTCTTATATAGGAACTACTATCATTCACCATGGCTCCACCCTCAGAACATAATCACTTCTCAAAGGTTCTCTGGTAATGTAACCACACTGAGAGGATTTCAGTAGAGTGAGGGCATTACACAAACATTCAGTCTATTGTGAGTAAGTATTTGATTTGAGCAATGGACTGTGTATTTTAGAAATGATAAAAAAAAAATCAAACACAAATACCCAACAATTAGGCTCTGAAAGTTTAATGCCAACTGACCTTTCCAAGCAATTTGTATGCCTCCTATGATTTTAAATCTGTCTTCAAATTTGATCTTTGAAGATCTGTATTAGCAAATACAAATGCCTGTAAGGACACAATTACCAAAAACTTTGGGGCTTAAAACACATAAATTTACAAACTGGGTATAATTTATAAATCCTTATACTCTTATCACTTCAGAGAAGTTCAAGATCATCCTGGGCTACATGAAACCCTGCTATCAAGCAAAATAAATCAAAACATAAAAACAAAACCAGAAATGTATTCTCTTACATTGGAGAAATGTATAAAATAAAAACAGAAATGTCTAATCTTATCTTGGAGGCCAAAAGTCTAGAATCAGAATGTGAGTAGAGTCGTGTCTTAGGGAAGAATCCTTTGCCTCTTCCTAGGCTTTGCTGGAAATCCTTGGTGTCCTTGGGTTTGCAATGGACCGTTTCAATCTCTGCCTCAGCCATCATACTGTCCTTTCCTGTTTGGAATCTTCCTAACTTGTTCTTTCTTTGTGTGTCTGTGTTCAAATTTCTCTCTTTTTATAAGACTACCAGTAAGGCACCAGCAAGACTCCTTATATGTTTCTTTCTGTACTCCATGTAATGTTCCTTTTGAGGGCAGCATTTCTCCTCTACCTGTGGATGTGTGACACCTCAAAAACAATTTATCTGTTTCTAAAATCCCATATTTAAAGTAGTGGAGGATAGACATTCCCATTCTGAAAAGGAAAAAATAGAAGAGCTAAAAGGCCTGTGGTCTGAAGAAAGCTGCAAACCCAGAAAGGCCATTCCCATTAGGTTTATAGGCCTGCAGCTAATTATCTGTGTCTCTGTGTTGTCTCTTGACTTTATTCCCTCAACCCACCTGAGTGGCATCTTCTCTCTGTAGCTAAAAAAATGTGGTCACACCTTCTGGAATCTAGAAGACAACCCCAACCCCTCTGGAATGGAAGAGGCAATGGCTTCCTTCAATAGGCCCATATTCCCACATTGGCAAGAACAGCCTCTCAAGAGCATTGCTGGCTTTTAAGTCATCATTGGAACCCATTATTCTATTTTCCTGAAGGAATAATGTGATCCTACAGTTGAATAGCTTTCTTCATCAATTTGATGCTGTAGCATCTCAGAGATCTACAGCTTTCTTTTGTTGAGTCTTGTGTCTGAGCTTTTTAGTCCACGGACAGTATTTTGCTGAGATAGCTGATTTAAACCTCATGTCCCATGCTGAATCTCTCCAGAAAAACGTTGTCTACCCATACCCTGGGTGTTCACTCTAGGGTGTAACCTTTTGTACTTGAAATATGGATAGGTTGAGAAGTTGCCAAATCTTTAAGTTCTGGTGACTTTTTATTTAATAGATCTTTTGTGGGCTGAACTGTAACTCTACCCCAAACTCATATGTTGACGCTTAAGGCCTAAATGTGACTGTGCTTAGAAATAAGACTTGAAGGAGGTGATTAAGGTCAAATGGAGCCATAAGGGCAGGGACTGAATCCAGTAGGGCTGAAGGCCTCATGAGTAAAAACAAAGATCTCTTTCTTTCTTTATATGCCTGTATTAAGTAAAAGCCATGTGAGCAGGTAGTGAGAGCATGACCACATCCATGCAATGAAGAAGGCCCTGGGACTTACTTGGACTTCCCCATCTCTATACAATGAGAAGATAGCTTTCTGTTGTTTAACACCTCCTACCTCCCTGTCTGTGTATTTTTCTATGGAAAGCCAAGTGGACCAAAAATGATTACCACAGCAATGTATCTCCTTCCTGATGCAGTTTCTATAAGCAGCATAAAGAAACCAAACTTATCTTCATATTTGGCTTAGATATTTTGTCAGCTACAGGCTCAGGCCCATCATTTAAACACTCTGCTTTTTGTTCAACAGTACAATTAAATGGTTTTCTTCCACTCTATAAAGGGTCACCTGTCTCTATAATGTTTCTTGTTTTCATCAGAACCTGTACCAGAAGCAGTTCATATTCTTAACAACATTCTACATATATATATATATATATATATATATATGTAGAATGTATATATATATACAGTATATATACTGTCAAGCCAGTTCCAAATTTTTAGTATCTGATACAGAAACATCTATATCCCAATTCAAAAATATGTATTCATTTTTCCAGGACTGCTGTAACAAACAAAAACTGAGTGGACTGAAACAGTGGCCATGCTTCCATATTTCTAGCGGGTAGAGACCTGGATTTGAGTTCATGGAAGGGTCAGAATCTCTTTGAAAGCTCTAGAAAGAGGGTCGTTATTTGCCTTTTCCTACAGTCTGGTGATCACAAACAAACCTTAAATTTTTTGGCTTACAGGTGTATTATTGAATCTCTGCCCCCATCACATGATGTTTTCTCCTGTAGATCTGTGTATTCTATGTTACCACAAGGTATTCTCCTCTCAGATTATATCTCTTCCCATATTTACTTATTCTTATAAAGATACCAGTCCTTGAATTAAGTCCTACTTGGTTAGATTTGTTAAGATAGTGTTTCCCAATAAAGTCTCGTTCACAGGTACCAAAGGTTAGGATTTGAACATATTTGGGAGGACATACAATACAAAGTACCACACGTACTCATCCAGCACCAGATGCACCAAACTTTCTTGACAGAGTAAGATGAACATGAGGGATAGAAATCCCATTTCCTTAACAACGGAACCAAAGAAACCATTAAATATGTATTCCTTTATAGTTAATAGATAATCAAAATACCCAGGTGGAGTTCTTCATTTCTTCTACTTGGTCCTGTAGAGCCTTGTACAGTCTTAAAAAGTTATTTTCACATACTATGACTATCAATTTGAAAATGTGTTTCTTCCCATAGACCGAATTCCTTGATATATGTGACTTACTGATCTCTGTAGCTCCAGCGTTTATTATGTTTCACAACATATAGTCATAGGTTCTTACTCATTTGGCGAGAGGAGAAGGAAAATGCAAGGAAGAAAGATGTTTTCTTGGTTGTAGACAGAGGGGTTGGGACTAGGAAGGAACTGTGAGCTGAGTGCCAATATCATGACTCTCTGCCTTCTATTCTGGTGTTTCTAGGCCTAGAGGTTTTCAGGTGTCAGTATACAATAACATGGCAGTCACAAGGAAATTCTAAGTTGTTAGCTCATCAGGGTAGCTTTTTCTACAAAACAAAACCCTTCTGCTTCAGTTCAGCAGTAATTTAACACATAACCATCATGCCCATGGGGAACAGAGATCAGAGAGTGCTACGTGCAGGCTATGTCTTGGATGGGTAATTCGAATAAATGGACTAAGTTTAAACTTGAGTTTGAGCCCTCAACAGCAACTCCTTTAAGGAGCTGTTATCAACTTACATCTGGGAGAATTGTGTTGTTCTTTCAAAATCGTACCATGACTTTATAATGCAGCCCATTGCAATAACAAGAATAAAATACTTTTGTGAGTTTTTGACTATCCTCTTTAAAGTGGCAGAGAAGAAACCGAGACATTCATGAAAACTAGAGAAAAGACAGGGGACATTCTATGAAAATCCACACAGAGCAAAGTCAGGGGGATTCAGTGGCAATAAGACAACTCAAATCATTCCTGATAGGCAACTATACCTTTCTTATAGAGGTGAAAGTCAGGGTGTGAAATGCAAATGCTGTGTTCATAGCCACGCTAACAAAAATGTCACACTGATTAGTATGAAAGAAGACACTAAACAGAATGCCACCGTAAGGACAAGGACTGTATCTTGTTAATGATTATATCTCAAATGCCTTGAGAAGTTAGAAGCATATAATAGCAATTCGTTAAATATTTATTTAATAACTTATTGGTTGAATTAAAATGATTAACCAAGAAACTGCTGTAGGCAGTCAAAGCATAGTTTTCACTAAAAAAAAAATGCTCATGAGAAAAGAATTTAATAGTCTTTCAAGTGTTGTCCAAGTACAGCAATGTTCTCCTCACTTGGCAGCTGTATTACAAGGAAGAACTAAAGCCTCTCAGGTATTTCTTAGTTCTTTGTGTGAGGCCTCCCACCTACCTTTCTCTGTCAGAGCATTTGGATACCTCTCAATTTCCAATATACTCCTTTCTTTTGCTTTCTATTTAAAAAGAACCAAGATCAATTAGAACAAATTTTGCTCACACTAAACTAATATAGCGGTTGAGCATGGGCTCTTTGCTTCTGTCTTCAGCTCCTATTTGAGATTATTCCTATCTCTTTCTTTTTCCCTTCTGAAGCCAGCAACAAAACAAAATTAAAACAAAAAGTGGGGGCTGTATCTACCAGCCCTCTCCTTCACAAGCTTTGACACCTCCATTACTAACTATTTGAGCCCTAGCAGCACATTTTCTGGTCTTCCTGAATCCATCTCTGTGGTTAACCCTCCATTCTGTCTTCTCTTTGATTTGCTTTAGATACCTGCAGCTGAAAACAACCCGTTCCTTATTGGAATGCACTGCTGGTATTCCAGCAATAGTGCTCGGACTCAGTTCTGCAATGTTTGTCGCCAGAGCATTCCTGCCTTATCTCGAGATGCCATCATCTGTGAAGGTACTTTTCTCATTGCTTTAGAAAGCAGAGCTCACTGGAGAGAGTTAGGCACAAAGGGTCTCCTGGCTTTACTATTACAGATCCAATCTAGGACTTTGGTTCTTGTGTGAAGTTAATCCCAAGGAAGGGAAAGAGAAACTACCATGAAGCAGTGTTCTCACGAATAAAAATGGAGGGTTGGATAAATGAAGATGGGACTATATGGTCAGAAGGATTGCAAAGTCAGAGATTACTTCGTAGGCAGCAAAGAATGGAAGGGAAGTGGTTCACATTAGCAGTAGGCCTTTGGAAAGCACTTGGATTCTAACCTCCAGAGAAGCTCACAGAAGGGAATTTGAATTTTTGTTGTCACTAGACTCACACCTATTTTGTCCTTCCTTCTTTCACAGTCTGCAAGGTGAAATCACACAAATTATGTGCACTGAGAGCAAGCAAAGACTGCAAGTGGAATACTTTGTCCATAACTGATGACCTCCTTATACCCGCTGATGAAATAGTAAGTACCAGCCATATCCTCCCAGAGGCTTTCCCTGACTCTTTGAAAGTCATGACACACAGAGGGACAGGAAAAATGCTTCCTGACACTAGACAAACAAAATCGTCTCCTCCACAGAATCCAAGGATCCCATGAATATCGATGAGTTATCCCCAGCTCTCATCTTTCATCAGTACCATTGAGGGTAGATCTAGGAGACTTATCTAGTGGGTAGTGTAAATATCCCAGCTGTTCCTTCTTTGATCACTAATTCCCATCTTTTGCCTTTTTCCACTTCAGCAAACAATGCCGCATCAGTGGGTAGAAGGAAACATACCTGCCAACTCTCATTGTGTTGTGTGCCACGAGAGTTGCGGTAGTCATCACAGGCTTCAAGACTTCCGCTGCCTCTGGTGCGATGCCACAGTGAGTATCTTTTCATATCTTTGAATCCTAAAGAAGTATATTTCTAGAGAGGAGGTAGATGTGATATTATAAATATACAAGGATAAATAGGTAACTAGATATGTATCTCTCAGATCCTTACACAAAAATGCATTACATATATTCCATAGTACAGAGCGCAGTAACTCGCCTTTCATATATGGCTATGGAGTCTTTGGAAGAAAGTTGTAAAATGTTCATAATCTGATGCTTCTTAATTGATGAAGCAGTCTTGACAATGAGAAAAAGCTGAATTCTCAAATGACAACATGAACAATTAGAAATAAATTCCAGATTCTATTCTTAAGAAAAGATTCTTCTCTAATTATTACTTCCTAGAAACTTAAAATCTTTAGTAATGGTCATTGCTACTATGTATCAAATATCTTCTACTTATGATCTCAATCTTTAGAACAACATTGAACTAACCTAACCGTCATTCTCCCCATTTTATAGATGAGTAATATGGGGCTCAGAAAGGTGAACCCAAGGTCACATAGCCAGCAAAAATTGAAGTATTGGTTAATATATAATTCTGCTAAGCCCATATTCCTAACTACAACACTATCGTGTCTTTGAAACAATAGACACCAACCGAAGATAATTTTTGCTCCAGGAGACCTTTTGCAATATCTGGTGACATTTTTGATGGCTAAAACTAGACTGGACAGGAAGGATACAACTGATATCTAGTAGATTCTTCTAAACTTACAATGAACAAGATAGCATCCTTTAACAAGAAACTATGTGAGCCAAAAAAATCAATATCACAGATTTTTGAAGGAGTCTGATCTTGACTTTCTAAACTTAGACCCATCTCTCAAACTGATTTTTCTAAGCCAAGAAGAAACTGAAGTGAGCTTCTTCACTGAAGAGCCTGTCCATAGGCCACCTTTTAATTGCTTTTGAATAGCCATGCCAGGCTCATGTCCCCAGAAAGTGTACTTGTTTAAAATGTGGAACTTGAAGAGGTCTGAAATGTAGAAAGAATGACAACTTGTGGGGAAGTCTGCTTTGATACTTCCCAGCTATTTGACCTTGGGTAAGACGCTTTACCTTTGTGGGCTTTCACATCCACTCATTTCTACAATGAGCTCAGTGATGCTTTTCCTGCCACATACAGTTGTTCTAAAGATTGAAGTCTAAACATCTTATCAGACCTAGGACTTTTGGAATGCAACCAAATTTCCCATTCTGCAGGCTACTAAGATTGTGTCCTAAGGCTAGCGACATCTCAGTACCTGTAGTTGGGAATCTTCAGAAAGACATATTTGAAAGGGCCAGAGTTCTGCACACTCAGGATATTGTAGTTTCACAGTAGAATGGGGTGGGGGCAGTGTCAGGTGAATTAAGGTTTATGTAGATAGTACCAGATTTCAGAAAGGGAGACTTGAAGTCTAAAAATCTAATTCTTGGGATAGAACAAAAGACTAACCAACATTCTTCTTGTCTCTCCCCTTCCTTTTTCTCTTGTGCTCTTCTCGTTTCAGCTGCATGGTGTCTGCCAGAGGCGGTTTTCCAAGGAATGTTCCTTTGGAAGTCGTCGCTCATCAGTCGTACCGCCTACTGCACTGAGCGACCCGAGGGGCGATGGTGAGTGGATTGGCTTTTCCTTCAGAAACACACTGGGTAGGGAGGGGGGTATAAATACTGGGAAGAAGGGAAGAAATTATTCTCTACAACTAGTAGAATATTGGGGGAAAATGAGAATTTGTATGTATGCTTCAAAAGCTAATGGTTAATCCTTTAGACTTTGTAGTGGCGAACATTGTGTTTTGGTGTATGTGTACTGTGGATGAGCATGTTCTCTGTAGACTGTCCAAATTCTTTCTGATTATTCAAATTTAATTTTAGCTTTCTTAACTTTTTTTTTAGATTTTCAAATACTATCTAATCTAGGAAATAAATTTTATAGCATTTTGAACCAATGGTTTAAAACTTATTGAAAGCTTAGATTATATAATTTTTAAAATGGAAACTAACACCAGAATTGTTAGCAAATATAAAGCTAGCAAGGTTATTACCCCAGTGCTCTTTATTGATATTTTGTCACTTCCTGGATAATAGTGATTTATTTAAAGTTCATTTTTGCAAGGTTCTTGAATTCTACAAACAGAGATCTAAAATAGACATTTCACAGCAAATAATAGCGATGGATTCAGAATCTTGGCATAACACCACAATTAACAACTTAATGAAGCATCTGTTATGTCTCAAAGATAATAGCGACACTTGTATGCCAAATGAGTATTAGAAATATTGACAAATATATGGATGCCCACAAACCTTGGGCTCTCAAGTGAGCCATTTCCAGAGGTTTCTGAAGGCAAGTGTAAGCATGTGCCTCCCAGTACCATATAAAGACACAAAGGTGAATTCACTCAGAGATGAATAAATTATTCTCAGATCTAGTCAAATGTCTATCTTCATAACATCACCCACTAGACAATTGACTACAGAGGAGAAGAAATTGATAACTTGACCAATGCGAGATGGTTGACTGGGTAGAAGAATGAACAGACTTGGGGAGGATGGAACTGATACATGGGAAAAGTAACAAGCTAATCACCTGAGCAGGTTCGGGCTGCTCATGAAGTCAGCTTACTTTTTTTTTTTTTTTTTTTTTTTTGCTTGCATCCTTGGCATTTGTTTAGTTTCCCCCTTTTATTGAAAATAGACTCTTCCCTTATACAGTACATCCTGATTACAGTTTCCCTCCCTCCGCTCCTCCCAGCTCCTTCTCAACACCCCTACTATCAGGCACCATTCCCACACTGGAAAAGAACGGGCTTCTAAGAGATACCAAGAAAACATAACAAAATGAAATATAATAAGATGTAAAATTAAAAATCACATTGAATTTGAACAAGACAACCAATAGAAGGAAAAAGCCCCCAAAGGTGACATAGGAATCAGAGACCCACTCATTCACATGCTCAGGACTCCCATGAAAATATTAAGCTGATAACTATAATATTATAAAAGGAGTTGCTGCTGACTTGTGCAGACCCCATACTTGTCGCTTCAGTCTCTGGGAGTTCATATTAGCTTTGCTCAGTTGATTCAGAGGGCTTGTCCTTCTGATGTCCTCCATCCCCTCTGACTTTCACACCCTTTTTGCCTCTTCTGTGGGCTTCACTGAGCTCTGAGGGAAGAGATTTGATGGAGACCTCCTATTTTAGGACTGTGCATTCCAAGATATCTCTGTGGAATGTCTGGCTGTGGCTCTCTGTACTTGTTCCCATCTGCTGCAAGAGGAAGCTTCTCTGCTGGTAGAAGTCTACCTACAACCTTAGGTTTTGTATTCCTATTTCCTTCATGATTATCTGGAGATAATTAGCATCCCACAAAATCATTCCAACTGTATACTAGTGGAGAAGAAACTCTTTTTTTATGCCCAAGTCAAACATGTTTTGTGGTTTCTGCCCTTGTAGAAGTGGTTTATATCCAATGTGAGGTTATCTTTGTTCTACATCATTTCTAATTCTTGTTGTAGATCATCAGTTAATGGCACTGCTTTATTTTACATAGAAGTGCCTGGACTAGGCTGTTATTTTGTGTCATCTAGTGTGCTAGGAAAGATCTTTTAATTTAAGCTTTTGTGAAGCAGCAATCTTGCTCCACTTGGATGTCATGCCAACAACCTTTTTTTCAGCCATGCATTACTTAGCCTGAACCTCCTCAAAAAGGCCTTTAAAGAACTCCCTTTCTTCCTGTCTCTTCCTGGAATTTTTAGCCTTGACAAATAAGTCCTTCAAGAGTAAATTTCCTTCTGAGATGTTCCATTCTAGAGGAATCTTCTGCATTTCTCACGCATAGAATTTTAATGATGGTATTAAGGTTAATCCACTCCAATCTCTCAGCCAAGCAGAAGATGACCATCTGAGGCAGCCTTTGACGGCACTATTGTGCATCCATTCTTGCATTCATTGATTCAGTCAAGAGGCGCCAACTGATTAACAAGGCCTCCAATTCCCCACTTTTCTCTACTCAGTCAATTTGGTAAATTCCTTTAGGGTCCAGCTCAAATCAAGTATTATCTTCTATTGCTTCCATATGGTCTCTTCTCACTTTCTCAAGTTATTTACTTTGTATGCTGTAAAGTAAGATTTCACACAGTGATTATTAAACATAAGCGTGCATCATATTCGTTGAAAAGGATTTATTAAAACACAGGTTTTGGGTCCCATCCTCAGGCTTTGATTCAGTATATCTGAGTGAGGCCCAATAATTTGCATTTTTGAAAAGTTCTCTGATACTTTCTATGCTACTAGTCCTACAGACATACCCCATCATTTACTGTGTGATCTTAGACAAATTACTTGATGTATTTTTCTCATCATTTCTCAATTTTTCATTATTACTAAAGTTTATTTAGCAAAACATTTAATGCAGAAATGCACAGGACTCACTTTTGGTGTTCTAGTAAAGCAGACCCAACAAGGCTTTTGCTATGATACCATTTCCTTATATGCCCACCGTTCTACTATTATTCTGTTGTATACTAGTAGCCATTTTCACACACTCAATGATCACATCACAATATTCATAAAGATAGAAAATCTTAATACTATATCTTGGACATATCTGCTACTACATATTGTCAATAACAAATTCTCCATAAGCTTCTTCAACCTGGAAGGGTGAGATTAATTCATGGTGTCAGTTTTCCTTTCTTTTCTACAGATAGGGAATGATAAATACTCAAGTCCATCCTGAAGGTTAAACTTATTTAAACATCATTTAATAGTATAGGAAGGACAACAGTAAGCAGGACTTATACCAGTTTAGCATCCTTCTGTGGAGTGAGGACAGTAAACTGGGGTGAGACCAGTGGTCCCCTGGATAAGGTGATTGTATTAGTGCATCCGAAGAAAAGCATGAGCTTTTTAAAAAGAGGTTCTTCAGGGTGTTGATTCATATGCTAAAGCCCCTGTGCTCTTTTCACACTTGATTCTGCCAAGCCAAGTCTCTGTTGTTCTGTTCTAGGATAACTTGCTATACGCTTGAGCCTGACAAAGTGCACATGTACCCATCTTTTACTGAGTCATGTGACTGTTGAAGTAATTTTCTACTCTTTATTTTATCATCCAATAGCTCTTTCTCAAGTTCGGGGTACTTCAAACTTGACAAGCCAGCTTTCTGTGCTCTCATCTGAATTAAAGAATAAAATAGTGAAACATTATAGGAAAGTCCCTTGTAGTTGGCATCAGCCACTTAAAAGCAAATTTGGGAGTCAGGTTGTTTACCTGACTATGAATCTATCATTTCTACATTCCAATTCACTATGCTGACTGTTTCATTAATCTTTGCAATGTGCTACATATGAAAACATGCACCCTTAGAGACCTTAAGATATTTCCTGTAGTTTCATGAATAAACTGGGAGGGCAACCAATGTAGCATACAACTAACTGGCTTTCTTATAGAAATATACTACAAAGTATAGTACATGCTCAAAGCTTCAGGATGAGTATAAAACAGTCATTTGCACTCTACTCTCATGGCTATTTAACTATTAATACCATTATCATAATTTTTACTTTCTTAATTCTTGACTGGCAAATATATTCACATGGGCCAATGGGTTTTTTTTGAAATAATACAAATTCTTAATAAGAAAATCTTGCATCTATCCTCTCTCTGATCTCAATTTTCTACATCCCTCACCTCAGTGTATGAGTTACTTTTCTCAATACAGTGGACATATACATCACAAGAGGCCACTTAAAATAAGAAGCATATATTTAGGCTCATACTTAGAAGGAATGCAGTCCAGTGCATCATGGTGGGAAAATTATGGCAAGGAGTGACTCCATGGTGACAGCAACATGTGACCTTGCACATCACTGCAAACCAAACATTAGCAAAGCTGGACCAGGGACCATGACCCTCAAAAGGCCTGCCAACCTAGTGGCCCACTTTCTCCAATGTGTCTTTTACCTTCTAAAGATTACACGATTTCCAAAAAACTAGTATCTCCAGCTAATGACACATGAAATCATATCGCTTGAAGTCTGCATTACTTGTTGGGTTGCAACAAGAACATCTTGTGACTTGAATCATAATGTTTTTACTTGGCAGTCTCAATCACGTATTACTTCCTCTAAGAATCTGGATGCCATGTTATCTGGCCCTGTCATCTCTATGACATCATCTTCAGCTTTCCTCCTTACTCACTCTAACGATCACTCTGTTCCCAGACAATCTAGAATACTCCCCAGGGACTTAGCACTCTTTCTTACCCCTAGCTCCCCAAAACTCTTCCTCTAAACACCTATATTACTCACGCCTTCGTTTATTTGAATATTATCTTAAATGCCACCTTCCCAGAGAATATCCTTGGCCACATTGTGTAAAAGAATAATCCACACTCCCTTTTATGTTTTTTTCTTAATAAAATATTACCTTTTGTATTTATCTTGCTTTCATTAAAATAAGAATTGTGTTTTGTTCACCAACATAAACAAAATGGGCACAGAGAACATCTTCAATACGTATTTGTTGAATGAATGAATGAATGCACAAATGAATACTTGCATGCATGAGTGAATTAATTAATGTAACAGAACTCCCATTATGATACCATTTTACTTTCATTGAAAATTGCTGATAATGATATTGCATTTGTTTATGGAAAATAATTACATTCAAGCTATACTGCTAAGGAAAGATAGGTTCCTCTTGTAGTTACAAATTCCGGCAAGCCTTGAAAATGTGTATAACTGCTTAGGAAGCCTGCAAAAATCACCAGCCAGTTAGTGGGAGCCAGCCCATAGAAGAAGCTACCTTTGACCTTGCTGGGCACAGCAGATTTTTCTTTTTAAGCATACCCATCCTACATAGGAGTGAGTAACATGATTTTTGCCCCATATGTTTATTTTCTTCTGGAGCATTCCTGACAAGCCATGAGCTAAGATGTTTGAGGGCCTCATATTGGTTGATAATCCCTCTCCTAGAAGACTATCACTGCCTATCTCCTTGACAATAGGCTTTAAGACTCACTACAAGCTGGCAGGCTTTGACTATATAGACTACTGTTTGGCTATCATGACCTCTATGGGTAGTTTCAATTTGTTGAAGATTACTAAGTGCCTTTCTCATATTCATACAATTTATCTGTAGGCTCATTCTAGCCATGGAATTGATGTGATAATGTAGACTGTTCTTTCTTAGCCTTAGAGATGTGGTTAAAGTTCCTGGCTTTTGCCTTATATTGACATATCCATCCTGCTAGGAACTCTGTTGTTGGCTCCTAGCCTAAAGGCAGTTTTTCTTTCCCTTCTCTCTTGGCCTGCTTCATTCTCACTGAGGACTGAGCTGGACCAGACAGACAGAGTAGATTAGCTGGAGTGTTCCTCCTCCTTCTGGGCTTCATCTTTTTTTTTTTCATTTTTTTCCCACAAAGTTTCAATAGTCTTTGGCTGTTGTAACAATTTCTTCATTAATTGTCTTCCAACATATTGACGTGTGTGTGTGTGTGTGTGTGTGTGTGTGTGTGTGTGTGTGTGTGTGTGTGCGTGTGTATGTGTGTGTGTATTTCTTCCTGGCTTGAGGTCAGGGGATATACCCTTAACAACAACAATAATATCTGCTGTATAATAATTTCCCAAAATGATAGGAGAATGCCTAGAAATAGTAGAGCAAGCATGTTTACTCCCCTTTTAATGATGTTCTAACTTTTCCTCTACTCCTCAATAGCAAAAGATTGGGACCGGTACTCAAAAAGTCTTTGTAAAATGTGATGCAAGATCATATCTTACCTCCTCTCAATTGCTCTTTCCCTTTTGCTTTTGTGTGTCTATCAGGCCAATTAGTTGTATCGCCTGACTTCTGGAATCTTGATTGGCCACTGACTTGTTCCTGTCCCTTGCTCATCTTCATCAATTCTAAAAGTGGAGATCATCAAGGGATCATCTTCCTCCGAAAATTCAAACAGTACCTTAATCCTTCTCAAGTATTTGACCTGTCGAAGGGCGGACCTGAAGCAGGGTAAGCATGGGCTAAGGGAGTATGGTTGGGTAGGCAGAATATCTTCCAACCCCTTTACATTCTAGGTTAGAATAGTTTTCTGTGATTAGTCCAGGATTGTACTCAGGCAGATACACAAATATATGACTCTGGAATATTTTACCTTTGGCCCTCTCCCAGAAATCTTTTTGTGCTCTCAAACCTGTTTCACTTTTTTGATTGGCAAGACAGAAAACTATGCCCTTTGACATCAGAGGAAAAAGCAAAGGGGATATTACTACAGACTTGTTTAATTATGGGATCATTGACAATTCAGTACAGGTTCTTGTGAGCCATTGATAACTGTGCAATGTATTCTTCCTGCAAGTCACCAGATGACTAGCTTATTAGTGGTCTCCAGAGAAAGGCTAAGCACCAAATAATATGAGTAGAAGCAAGGTCTGATTTCTGAGATTGCCTTGTGAAGTTGTGGTCACAGACATACACAGTCAGAGACTAATGCAAAGAGAAGGCAGAATGGCCTTGTTAGAAGCATGCTAAAGCAGGCATCCTTAGGTGCTGGCATATTATAAGAAATACTTATAAATTCCAGTTAACCATCAATTATTTCATTTTTCCCTTCTCCTTTTCAGCATCTCTATGTTCAAGAACTTTGCTCGTTTTCGTGTTCTGGTTTGTGGCGGAGATGGCAGCGTAAGCTGGGTCTTATCTACAATTGATGCCTTTGGATTGCATGATAGGGTAAGTTTCTAGCTGAATCAGTTTAACTATTGCTAGAAAGGATGGGAGACGTGAAGCTGTGTATTCCGATAAGTCCCAAGACTGCAGTAATTCTATCCACAAACATGTCTTCTTCAAGCTTAATAATAATATTGGTAATAATAATAAGATTAACCTGTTCAATCTAAGCATACTCACTTAAGACAATTCTCTGGTTATGTCTTGGTGAAGGAATGGACCTAAAGAATGGGCCTTCTATAGGCTTCAAAGTAAATAGGTAAAAATAAAGAATGTTCCAGGTTTGTTCTTTTTGTGAGGATAATGATTTTCTCCTACAAATCACTAGAGGAGCATAAACCTTACTCTTATTTCCCCATCTGTGTGAAGCCCCTTGCTCTTCTGAATCCAGCATCTTTGTCTGCTGAGGCATCTTCCCTGCTGGGCCCCAACTCAAGTAGAAATGTTGCCTATGTTCTTCATGTATGGCTATAGTCATGACTTTTGCAACAGCCCAGAAACTGAGTAGATTATTAGTAATAGTGGGGCCCAGTTCCTTTGAGAAAATATGCAACTCCAAATACGCTCTTGCATATGTACTTCCTACAAAGAAATCCTTTAAACCCCATGTCTGCAAAGCCTGTTTCTGCCTATTCCTTCCGAAGGAGCAACCTTAAGTCTTTCAGTGAGTGAAACTCAGTGGAAGAACTGTCTGAAAAGAGTGTCCCTTTTGGTTCTTGCAGTGTCAGCTGGCAATCATCCCACTTGGAACTGGTAATGATCTTGCTCGTGTCCTTGGCTGGGGAGCGTTCTGGAATAAAAGCAAATCACCACTGGATATTCTCAACAGAGTAGAGCAGGCTCATGTGAGGATTTTAGACAGGTGAGTGGCCAAAAGGCCATACATATCCTTGTGCTTTTTCTGTTTATATCAGCTAAGTCCAGAGCCCAGTCCCCCTCAAAGCATCATTTCTCTTGTAGTGGAAGTGCAACCTCATTTGAATGGCCTTGTCTCTTGAGAAACCAGAAATCCATATATCCTTCAAATATCAATATTTCCCCATTAAAGATCATAGAGCAGAAGTTTCATGGTACATTTAAAGTATTTGCTGAGTGTCCTTCAAAGTATGTAATCACTTGTCCAGTGGAAGTATACTTACTCTTGAGAAAGAATCTATACTGTTATTATCAGGTTCTCAGAGAAACTTTCAAAAGGGATTGGGCAAGGATATTCAGCACCAATTAGCTTATATTTTTTCTGCTCCAGAGAATAGAGAATATTGCCATCTTATATCTAGGATATAAAAAAAAAAGCAATAAAACTTTTATAGTGAAGTATTGGTTTTCAAGATACAAATCTGAGAGCATCACAAATTCTTATTCCATAGATCTTGAGCAAGGATCTTGCCTAAATAATTTCTAAACATATTTCTGGTGCTCATGATGTGATCTCCATTTGAAAAACACTGATTTCTGAGGCTCCTGAGAAAAATTCCTTCCATCACACTAAGCTAGGGATGTCATAGAGCAGAACCCTCTTATACATGCTTTGACATTGGGTGCTTGAGTATATATATCCTGTAGACCATTTCCCCAAACATTTGAACGGTTTGAACGCTTTCTTATACTTAAACATTGATTTCACTTGTCATCTAAATAATATTTAGACCTAAATGATATTTGTTTTTAAATCTCATTTTAGATGGAGTGTGATGATTCGTGAGACCCCCAAACAATTACCACTGCTAAAAGGACAAGTGGAAATGGATATACCAAGATTTGAGGTGATTATTGGTCAGCTCTAATACAGAGCAACCATTTTGTCACAAGTGAAATGTGTGAGGGGGAAGCCTAAAAATAATATGTAGTATTTCCGTGGACTCAATGAGGATGAGATCTCTGAGGATAGGAGACATCAATCAGTAGCTATTCACTACAGATATCTTAGGCATTAGGGATATAAGTCATTTTAATTATTTATTCATGAATTCAAAATTGTTTGGTAAATAGCTGCTGTACGTGAGGTACTGTATTAGGAAATTTTCGAACACATTAGTAGACAAAGAAGAATGATATACCCTTTGTCGTTGTGGAGCTCAGACTCTATTTAGAGGTAGAAAAGTTAAAGTTTAAATTAAGTACTACATGTGTGTCTGTATGTCCCTTCGTGAGGTGTCATTCAAAATGAGTGCCATTTCAGCTTAGACCCAAGAAATAGCAATAATTAGAAAAAGACAGAGGAAAACTGTCTTAGTCAGTGCTCTCTATTGCTGAAGAGATGCCATGACCACAACAACTCTTAAAAAAGAAAGCACTTAATTGGGGCTGGCTTACAGTTGCAGAGGTTTAGTCCATTATCGTCACGGCAAGGATATGGTGGCCCACAGGCAGACACGCTGTTGGAGAAGTGGCTGAGAGTTCTACATCTTGATCCTTAGGCAGCAGGTAGATTCACTGGGACTGGAAGCACCACCCTCCCAGTTCCCTATCTCTCCCCCCCCAATGACACACTTCCTCCAACAAGGCCACACCTCCTTATTCTTTCAAACAGTGCTACTCCCTAAGCATTTGAATATATAACTCTATGGGAGCCATTTTTATTCAAACCATCACAGGCCTGTTTTTATACTGTTCCAAAGACAAGGAAAGCTGTATAATATTAACAGAACTGAAACACATTTATATTGTCCAGGGCACAGCGGCCAGCGATAGAATATACAAAATGAGAGACTAGAGAAGTAATCAGGGACCAACCCAGAAAAGGCTAATAAAGCATGCTAGGAAATTTGGAATTTCATGCTAAGAGCAATGAGAATTCTAGAAGAGTTTAGGGGATTTTGTTCACATGTATGTGGGGTAGGTGTACATCTAAGTGTGGTTAGAGATCAAAGGATGACCTCTGCTTTTGGTCCTTAGGCACCTTCTACCTTCTTAGAAAGAGTCTCTTATTGACCTGGAACATCACAGTGTAGGCAAGGCCAGCTAGCTGACAAGATTCCAGGGCTCTGCCTCTCTCTGCCTCCTATCTCACCAGCACCGGGATTACAGATTTATATTATTATGCTGGGCTTTTTTATGTGGGTTCTGGGGATTTAAACTCAGGTTCTCATTCTTTCAATACAAGTCCTCTACCAACTGAGCCATTGCCCCAGCCCTCCCCCCTTACTTATTATACAAACTTTCAAACATATTGGGATGTGGAAGTGGGAATGTCCACCATTGAAATCTAATATTTGCTTTGTCACATACCTGCCATTAAGGATTGGTACATGTGATGGTGAATACAGACTCTGGAGTCAGTCTACCTGGAATCAAATACAAGTTCTGCTACCAATTGATTCAATTATTGTGCCTCAGTTTTCTCTTCTGTGAAATGGGCATACAAGTAATCTTTGCCTCAGAGTAGATATTGAGAGTACATAAAAATGATAGGTACATGAAACTTACAACACAGTCACATACTCAGTACTTTATGAGTAGAAATTCTATTGTTAGTAACATTATTCAAAAAGTAAACTTCTGATATTGGAAATTTATGAATCAGAATCACAGATCTATTACTTATATTTGTATTTGTATAATATGAGATTTTTTTCCATAGAGTTCCTCTCTCTGTTTTAGAATGATTTTAAAACCAAGATTATCTTTAGATTCCTATAACAAAAATTGTTTGACTTTATTTCCAGAAAGGCAGTTGAGTTTCTGATAAAGATGGTGGGTTCAAGAGATGCAATAGAGTAAGTTACATTGCTAATCTTCGGAGACTGAACACTCTATTTCCCCCTAGGCTGCTGCCATCCAGTACTTAGAATCTGCAAGCACTGAGTTGAACAAAGTCCTGAAGGCCAAGTATCCCACTGAGGTGATCATCGCCACTAGGTCAGTCTTTATTTGCTTCTCATCTTTTGGAGTATCATAGCTGTTCTCAGGTGATGATAGATGGGGCTTACTTTGATAGCTTGGGATTTCAAGACCAGGGGAAGTATGTATTTGTCTTTTCTAATCATTTCCACTCAGCTCAAATTACCTGAGTGGAGAGTTTAAGGTAATAAAGATGAGACTGGGATGCTGCTAAAAACAGACAAAATTGCAAGCAGGTATTTGGAAAGAAGGCTACGAAGGGAACACAAAACATTATAGATAATCCAACAGTACAGATGCCCTCTTTTCTATATTTCCTGGAAAAGGGCTCTTCACTGACAGTTGGCAACTGTTTGTTTGCTTTTTGTTTTTAAATTTTTGTTATTTGCTAATTTTAGTTCTATTCATTTTTATAGATTACATATCCACACAGTACAAAATCAAAGGCACATGTGTCTCCCATGCATTCCATTGGCAATGGCAAAACTCTTCTTTGTGGCTCTGTATCCCTGTCATTTAATTATGCCCAAGTTTTAGCAATCATTTTAAATGGGCAGTAGCAAATAATATGCATTGCTTTATAAAATGTTTGATTCATTTACACCATATCCTGGGAATCATTCCTTTTAAAATATTATTTTTGAAAATATCATACATATTGCACACAATGGAATATGATTATATCTACCCCCATTTCACCCCATAATACTCTCACATTCTCCCCAATACTACCCCAAATATATGCCTTCATTTTTTGATAGCCCACTAATTCAGTTAATGCTACCCATAGATGCATAGGTATGTAGCCAACCACTGGAGTATGGGAAACCTATCAGTGGCCACATCCTTGAAAGCAGTGATTCTTTATCCTTCAGCAACTAGTCACTATCAATAGCTTCTCAGTAAGGGGTGGGCCATGGCTATCATCTACCCCCTCTATGCTGAAATCTTGGCTGGCTTGATGTTCTGAAGGTAACCACAGCTCCTGTGAGTTCCTAAGTGCAATAGTCATGTCCGGGCCAACAGATAGCACTTCAAAGCACTCTTCCCATCCTGTCTTTTATTGTCTTTCTACTCTGCTGCCATATCCCTGAGCTTCAGTAGTAGTAGAATTAATACAAGTGTCTTCTTTGGTACTGTGCAATCTTTTTTTTATTCTCATAGCATTGCCTTTTGTTAAAAAACTTGGCATTCACTGCTGCCCACTTCAAAAAGAATCTTCTCAAATGACCAAGGTTGAGAGCAGTCCAGGTCTGTAAGTTTAAACAGATATTTAGAAGGCAATTTGACAAGATGACCATTTAGGAAAACAATAGCAGCAGGTTATACCCTTGGGCCTATGACCTTTCAACCTATGGGCTTTTGAGAGGGCTACAGTAACAGTTATAAAATTGCTTCCTGTGGATCAGCCCTCAAATTCAATCATAAAGCAGTTAGTTACCGCTCTAACAGTCATTCTGTTTTCACATCTGTGGGCACATCTTGCCTCCCAGGATAATATTATAGCATACAGGACCCAACGATGGATGAGATCATTGATATCTTTCCTTCCCCAGCACCTTGCATAGCTAATAATACTATGAAAGGTAACCAGCAGGAAAAGTTTCCCAGGAGATTGGAAATTAATTCCTCTATGTCATGCAGCCTACGGATATGGTGTTTTCCCTAATGGAATCTTACCATGTAGTTATGGTGGGTAGCCAAGAACAATGGTGATAGCTTATACTGTTATGGATACCTCTGGTACTCCCTGACCATCTCTCCTGTATTAAGGTTGGCTAAGGTACCCCCACCTGGTCCCTCCTGTTTCCATCCCCACAAGCCCTTAGTCCACCCATGAGATCTTTTCTATTTCCTCTTCCCAGAAAGATTCATGTGTCCCCTTTTAGGCTCTCCTTGTTACCTAGCCTCTCTGAGACTGTGGATTGTAGTATGGTTATCCCTTATTTTCCAGCTAATATCTACTTATTAGCGAGTACATACCATGCTTGTCTTTCTGGGTGTGAGTTACCTCATTCAGGGTGATTGTTTTCTAGTTCCCTCCATTTTCCTGCAAAGTTTTATGATGTCATTATTTTTAGCAGCTGAATAGTACTCCATTATGTAAATGTACCATATTTTCTTTATCTATTCTTTGGTTGAGGGAAATCTAGGTTGTTTCCAGGTTCTGGCTGTTAAGAATAAAGCTGCTATGAACATAGCTGAACAAGTGTCCTATGATTGCACATCCTTTGAGTATGTGCTCAAGAGTAGTAAGTACATCTGGGTCTTGATATAGCTCAATTCCTAATTTTCTGAGGAACTGCCATACTGTTTTCCAAAGTGGTTATACAAGTTTACACTCCCACCAGCAATGGAGGAGTGTTCCCCTTGCTCCAATCCCCTCCAGCATAGGCTGTCATCTGGGTTTTGGATCTTAGAAAATCTGACAGGTATAAGATGGTATCTCAGAGTTGTTTTGATTTGCATTTATCTGATGGCTAAGATATTGAACATCTCAAATGTTTCTCATACATTTGAAATGCCCCTGTTGATAATTTTGTGTTTGCTCTCTACCCCATTATTGAGTTAGCTGTAGGAGTTGCATGGTAGAATTTTTGGAGTCATCTATGTATACTATCATATCATCTTCAAATAGTGATACTTTTACTTCTTTCTTTCCAATTTGTATCCCCGTTATCTTTAGTTGTCTTATTGCTCTAACTAGAACTTAAAATACTATTTTGAATAGATATGAAAAGAGTGGACAGCCCATCTTGTTCCTTATTTTAGAAGAATTGTGTTGCGTTTCTTTCCATTTAATTTGATGTTGGTTGTTGCCTTGCTGTGTATTGTTTTTATTGTGCTTATGTATACCTTTGTATCCCTAGTCTTTTTTCAGCATTTAATGAGCTCATCATGTAGGCTTTTTTTCTTTTAGTGGATTACACTGACAGATTTTTGTATGTTGAACCATCCCTGAAACTCTGAGATAAAGCCTGTGAAACCTGTTTGATCATGGTAGATGATCTGGGTTTATACCTAAATTCTGTTTGTGAGTATTTTATTGATTATTTTTGCATTAATGTTCATGAAGGAGATTATTACATTAGTCCATTATTCTCTTTATTTGTTGAGTCTTTGCGTGGTTTGGGTATCAAAGTGATATCTTTTTGTTTTAGAGCTTTCAGATGTGCTGCTAAGTCACTAGAATTAGATTTCTCCAAATCCTTTATTCAGTCCCTTAGTTCCATGAGTTCTCTTCTTAGTACTGCTTCCATTGTGTCCCCAAGTTTTAGTACGCTGTGCATTGGTTTTCACTGAAATCTAGAAAGACTTCCATTTCTTTAGTTCTTCCCTGATTCAGTGTTAATTCAATAGAGAATTGTTCAGTTTCCCTGAGTTTTCAGGCTTTCTTTAGTAACTGTTTTTAAAATCCAGCTTTAGTGCATGGTGGCCTGACAGGATGTTGGAGGTTATTTCAGTTTTCTTGTATCTGTTGAGACTTGCTTTGTTATTGAGTATGTAGCCAATTTTGGAGAAGGTTCAGTGAGGTGATGAAAAGAAAGTACATTCTTTTGTGTTTTAGTGAAATGTTCTGGAGATACCTGTTAGGTTCATTTGAGTCATAACATCTGTTAGCTCCAGTATTTCTCTGTTCATTTTTTGTCTGGATGACCTGTTCATTGGTGAGAGTGAAGTGTTGAAATCTCCTACTATCAGTGTGTGAGGGTCACTGTGTGATTTAAGCATTAGTACCCTTTTTTGGAGTACAGATGTTGAAAATTGAATTCTCACCTTGGTGGATTTTTTTTTTGAGTCTCAAGTATCCATCTCTTTTGAATAATTTTGGTTTGATACCTATTTTGTTAGATATTAGAATAGCTATACCAACTTGCTTCTTGAAGCCATTTTCTTGGGAAATATTTTCCAAGCCTTTACTCTGTGGTAGTATCTATTTTTGATGTTGAGACATATTTCTTGGCATGCAGCAGAAGGATAGATTTTTTCACATCCATTTTGTTAGTCCATATCATTTTATTGGGGAATCAAATTCACTGATATTGAGAAATTAATGACTAATGATTGTTACTTCCCGTTTCATTCTTGTGGTTGTTGATGGTGTGTGTGTGTGTGTGTGTGTGTGTGTGTGTGTGTGTGTGTGTGTGTGTGTGTAGGTGAGGGGTGTTTCTATGGGTTATACTGGTTTGAGATTATTAATTGCCTGTGTTTTGTGGATGTAGTTAACCACACTGGGATGGAGTTTTCCTTCTAGTACCTTATGTAGAACTGGATTTGTGGGCAGATAGTGTTTAAATTTGACTTTATTATGGGATATCTTGCTTTCTCCATCTATGGCGACTGAAAATTTCGCTGGGTATAGTAATCTGGGCTGGCATCTATGGTCTCCTAAGAGTCTGCAGCAAATCTGTCCAGGCCCTTTTGGCCTCTTGACTCTCCATTGATAAGTCAGGTATTATTCTAATTGGTATGCCTTTATATGTTATTTGACCTTTTTTCTCACCGCTTTTAATATTCTTTCTTTGTTCTGTGTGTTTGTTGTTTTGATTATTATGTGCTGAGGAATCTATTTCTTTTCTAGTCAATCTATTTGGTGTTCTGTAAGCTTCTTGTACCTTCATAGACAGCTCCTTCTTTAGGTTAGGAAAATTTTCTTCTATGATTTTGTGGAATATATTTTCTATGCCTTGAAGCTAAGAACTAGGAATCCTCTTCCTCCTCAATTCCTATTATTGTTGTGTTTGATCTTTGCAGTGTCCCAGATTTCATGGACGTTTTGTGGCACAATTTTTTTTAGATTCAATAATTTCTTTGACTGATATATCTATTTCTTCTATCTTGTCTTCAGTGCCTGAGATTCTCTCTTCCATCTCTTGTATCTGTTGCTGATACTTAACATCTGTAGTTACTGTGTGCTTACCTAGATTTTCCATCTCCAGAATTCCAGTTCGTGTTTTATGTTTGCTTCTCTTTCTGTTCTCACGTCCTCAACAGTATTATTCATTTCTGTCAACTATCTTTTTTTTTTTTTGCTTAACATTGCTTAAGAGATTTATTAATTTCCTCCAGTTTTTTTTCACTGTCTTTTCTTCTATTTCTTTAAGTGGTATTTTCATTTCTTCTTTAAGGACCTCTATCAGCATCATAAAATTGATTTTAAGATAATTTTCTTGTTCTTTGGCTCTGTTGGAATTTTCAGGGCTTGCTCTAGTGGGATGGCTGTGTTCTGGTGTTGACATCTGTTGTTATTTTTACACTGACATTTAGGCTTCTGAGTTTGGAGTGATTATAGGTCTAGGTGCCAATTTCTGAATTTGTCCTTCTTTAATTTCTGTTTCTTCTCTGGTCTTCTGGATTGGGTAGAGGTCCTCTGCCTATGTTGGGGGCTAGACTTCTGATGGCCTATGTGGCCTATGGTCCAGCAGAGGTTTGTGACACAAGTTTTGGGGCTTAAGTTCTGGCTTTGTATATGTGTGGTCTCTGTTCTGGCCAGGTGTACTGTAGGGTTCAGATGCTGGCCTGACTTCTGGTGAGGTAGGAGGCTTCCAGCAGATTTTCAGGGAGTTGGCCTTGTCTCTGGAGTTTAAGATGCTGGTCTGGCCTCTGGGGATCTGGATTCTGGCCTGGTCTCTTATGAGGTGGAATGAGCCACCAGAGGTATGAGCCAGGATCTGGTGATGAGGAGAGGAGAGGCCTTTTGCAACTATGCTGGGAGAATTCGGTCAGGGCTGGGGATTCAGGATGCTGGCCTGGCCTCTGAGGGAAGAGGCTGCTCCTGCCAGAGGTGTGGGCCAGGACCAGTTGACAAGTAGAGGACAGGCAGTTGGGGTTATGTTGGGAAGGCATGGGTGAGGCAATAGGGGTAATGGCTTAACCTAATTTTTAGGGAGCTGGGCTGGCCTCTGATGGGGTGGAAAGCCAGAAGTATTGACCTGAATATGATGATAAGAAAGAAGTGAATGGGACTCCTGCACAATAGGGGCTTCCTTTCAGACCCTGGGTTAGGCACAAATCATACTTGTTTTCACAGAGGGAGCCTTTATTAAGTGGAGTAGAAAAGGGCTAACTGGGAGGAATTCAGAGGAGGGAAGGGGGGGAGCTGGGGGATTCATTGATAAAAATGACATTTTTTTAATAAGAAAGAGAAGACAAGTTAGTGGCTATTTTCTGACTAGGTGGAAAACAGCAGCAAATGATCATGGAGGTGTCATTCTTCAGATAAAAAGGGAGGTCCGCCTTAGAATGGGCTAGGTTGCATCAGTAAAGGAGATAGGGATCAATGGAGAAGGGGAAGGAGACAAGGGAAAGGAGGCAGGGATATTTGTCCCAGAGGGGCAAAGGATGTGTCTGGATAAAGAGACAGACGTGGCTCATAAGGTAAATGGCAGTTTCTAAAGGTACAAGGGGGAAAGCCCATGTTAGGATGAGGTGTTAATTTTAATTGGTCATGCTAATTAGATGAGCCAAAGGGGGCTTCTGATTGCTGAACCTTAGGAAGAGGAAGTGTCCAAATAAGGGAATAGACCTTAGTGGTTAGCTTTAGGAGTGTAATCTAATGGATTTTAGCAAGGCAGAGAGCATGGGGAGAAGGATAAGCCTACCAGAGCCACGTGTTCAAGTGGGCTAGAGTTTCTTCAGGAGGGGCAGCTGGGGTTATGCCTGGCAGATGCAAGTGGGGTAGGGGGCAGTTTTATTCAGGCCTCTGTGAAGAAGAATGCTTCCACCAGAGGTGTGGGCCAGAATAAGTTGGCAAGGAGAGGAAGGGCACTTGGGGTTATGGTGTGGTGATGTAGGCAGTGGTAGGAGGCTGGGGTGGTGACTTATGTGGTTTTCAGGAAGCTAGCCTTGCCACTGATGGGGTGGAAGGCTTCCAGAGGAGGAGCGAGCCAGGATATGGTGAAGGGCAGTTGGAGTAATTCTAGGCAAGCACAGGTGGGGTGGAGAGCAGTCTTACGTGGAGTTCAGGAAGCTGACCTGTCCTCTGGTGGAAGAGAAGGCTTCTGCTATAGGTGTGGCCATGGATGTGTTGACAAGGATAGAAGAGTCAGTTGGGACTGTGTTAGGCAGTCACTAGTGGGGTGAGGGTGGGACAGTCTTACTTGGGGTTCAGGATGTTGGCCTGGCATCTGGGGAGTGGCCTTGATGTCATTTATGACTCAATTATCACTCAGCAGCCTGTTATTTAGTCTCCATTACTTTGAGCTCTTTCTGTAGTTTTAATTGTTGATATTTAGCTTTACTCAGTTCTGATAAGATAGGATGAAGGGTATTTCATTTTTCCTATGTTTTTGAGGCTCACTTTGTGTTCTGATATGGTATCTCTTTTAGCATGTGAGTCCTATGGACAGCCAGAAGACGTATTTTTTAGTGTTTGGGTATAACGTTCTGTAGATATCCCTTAGGTTCATTTGACTTAGGATGTCATTCAACTCTGAAGTTTCTCTGTTTACTTTTTGTTCAGATAATATGCAGTTAGTAAGGGAAAGGTATTGCTGTGAGTTAATCTGGGGTTTTATATCTGATAGTATTTCTTTTATGAAATTCGGTGCACCTGTGTTTGGTGTGTATGTTTAGATCTGTGATTTGGTCTGTTGTTATTTTATAAGCCTAAAGTGACCCTCCTGATCTCTTTTGACTAGTTTTGGTTTGAAATCTATTTTTTCAGATATTAGAATAGCTAGGCCTATTTGTTTCCTAGTTCAATTTGCTTGGAATAACTTTTTTCATCTTTTTACCCCAAGGTGGTATCTGTTGTTGATGGTAAAAGGCATGTTTCTTGGATGCATAAAAAGATGTATATTATTTTTAAATTCATTCAGCATGTTGTCTTTTTGCTGGGTAATTGAGACAATATTCAGAGTTAATATTGAAATATGTATGTTAAATCCTATCTTTTGTTGATTTTGTGATATTTTCTTAGACTTCATTTGATCCTGGTATTGTTTATTCCCTGTGGTCTCTTGGGTATGTTTATTCTTTTCTTCAGACTGAATTATTTCTTCCAATATCTTCTGTTGAGCTGGCTTAGTTATTGAAATTTTTAATTTTTAATTTAACTTTTTTATCATGGAGACTTTTTATTTCTTTCTCAACAGTTTTGTTAGCTAGAGTAGTCAGGGTTGACCAGTTTTGATTTTTCAGAACTTGGCATACATTTTCACAGGTCCTTCTGGCTTTAAATGTCAAATAACCAGGTGCTATTTTGATGTTTCTACATTTATAAGTAACTTGACCTTTCTCTCCTGCAGGTACCCTTTCAACATCCTTTATTCTGTTTTTAATGTTTTAAATATATATTATGGAGAGTTTCCTGTCCTGTCTACTTATACCTACATGGACATATTTTAAATTCTGGAAATTTTTCTTCTACAATTTTACTAAAATATATTTTAAATGTTAGTATGGTATTCTTCAATTCATATAAAATGAAATTTAGGTATTTTCATGGTGTACCTAATCTCTCCAATGTTTCATTCATATATTTCTTAATGTAAAGTGAAAGACCTAATTTATCTGCCTTATGTTCTGTTTTCCACATTCCATTCTATTGGTGAAATTTCCACTGAGTTTTCATTCAGCTTATTAATTTTAATTATATTTTTTTGAGAATTTCTTAAAATGTATTTTGATCATATTCATTGCACCTCCACTCCTTATTCTAACTTCCCACACGTTTACCCCTTCCATTTTTAAGTGTTGCGACCTCTAGTTTATTTTTTTTCTTTAGTAGCCAACTGGGTCCAAGTTGTACTGTGGAGTATATAATGGATAAATGGTTATCCACTAGAACATGGTCACCTACCAGTTGCCACAATATTAAAGAAACCCAAATCCTCCTCCTATAGAAGCTACCAACTATCAATAGCAATACCCTGTACTTTTTTTTGAGGGGGAGAGTACCTGGGACAACTATTACCAACAACTAGAGAGAAATTATCTTACAATCACACCCGACAAAAGGCTTTTTATTTTATCAGCCTCTTGCTTCTGGGAGAAGTATTATCCCCTGTGTAGGGTAACTCTACTTAGATTCATATAGATTCTCCCCACCTAAATCTCCCTCCTTCTTATTCTCTCTATGTTCTTCATATCACCTTCATAACACACAAACTTCATATTATATAAATTAAAGAAGGAAAAGAAAACCATACTAACATAAAATATATCTTAATGAAATTTATAGAAGAAAAATTTCCCAAATTTAAAATATGCTCATGCAAGTATAGGTAAACAGGACAGGAAACTACCTATTACATATTATATTTCAAACATTAAAAGTAGGAGAAAGGATGTTGAAAGGGTACCTGTAAGAGAGAAGGGTCAAGTCACTTACAAAGGTGTGATCCTCAAAAATGGCACCTGATTATTTGACATTTAAAGCTAGAAGGGCCTGGGAAAATGTATGCCAAGTTCTGAACCATCAAAACTGTCGACCCTGACTACTATAACCAACAAAACTGTCTATTAAAATTGAGGGAGAAATGAAAGTGTTCAATGATAAAAACAGATTAAAGAAACCTCCTCCCTGAAAATCTTTCTTTCCCCTTTCCACCATTGTTCCTTTTCTACTTTTTTGGATTCCACAGGTATTCCGTGTCAAACACACAGCTCTAAAGGTTTTACGTTAAGGTCCAAATATGAAATGTTTGATTCTCTGAGTCTTTGTTACCTCAGTGTATTTTCTTTCTTACTAAAATCCCATTGGGCCTACATATCAATCCTCCATTATCCATTCATCGATTGATGGACACCTAATTCTACTTCTCAGTTTTTGCGATTTGAATGAGAATGGTTCCCTCACAGACTCATGCATTTAAACACTTTGTCCCAGTTGGTGTTTCTGGGGATGTTAAGGAACATTTCGAAGGAACAGCATTGCTGGATGAAGTGCATCCTTGCGGGAAGCCTTTGAGGATTTAGAACATTGCTTTGTTTCCTGCTCACCTTCTCTGATTCTCGTGCATAACTGAGATGTGTTCTTTCAGCTTCCGGATCCTGATATGATGACTTCCCTACTATTCTGTACATCTAGCTCTCTCAAACCAGAATTCAAAACAAACTCTTCATTAAGTTGCTTTCGGTCATGGTATTTTATCACAGTAATAGAAAATTCCCTAATATGCTAGCCATTGTCTTGAGCGCACTATAAACATAGAGGAGCATTAGTAGTCCTCAGGCTGTAACCCAGAGGTTGTATAACTAGGTCATATGGTTGATCTATTTATTGTTCTTTGAGGAACTGCCAGACTGATTTCCATAGTACCGACTGGCACTCCCATTAACAGTGCATAGGGGTTTACAATTTGCTACATTTTGAAAAAGACTTTGCTGTCTTTTGTTTTAATATGACTTGGGTAAAATGAAATCCCCAAATCGTTTCAGGTTGCATTTCCTTGGCGGCTAATGAAGGCAAACACTTAGAGTGCGTGAACTTTTTTTTTTCATAGCCATTTTTATTTCCTTTTCTGAGAAACTTCCTACACGTCTATAGCCCACATTTTAATCATGTTGCTGTCTTGCTATATAGGCTTTTTTGAAAATGTTTATATTCTAGACATTTATACCTCTGTCAGATACATGGCTGGCAAAGATCTTTTTTCCATTCTAGACAGTACCTCTTCAGTTGACAACAGTCTCTTTTACAGTACAGAAACTCTTTAGATTCAGGAAATTACACTTACAGAGTGTCGATTCTATTTTCTGAGTTACTGGGAGTCCTATTCAGAAAGTCTTTACCTAGGCCTATCTCTTTAAGTGTATCACCACCTACTGTTTGTTCTAGAAGTTTGGGAGTTTTGGGTCCACCATTAATATTGTAATCCATTTGCAGCTGATTTTTGTGCAGCTTAAGAGAGAAAGATAAAGTTTCATTCTACATCTACATATCCCGTTTTCTCAACATACTTTATCAAAGATGCTGTCTTTTTCCATGTGTATTTTTGATATCCTTATATCAAAAATCAAGTGACCGAGCTAGACATGGTGGCATGCACCTTTAATCCTAACACACAGGAGGCAGAGACAGATGGATCTTTGTGAGTTCTAGGTCAACCTGATCTACAGATTGAGTTCCAGGACAGCCAAAGCTACACATAGAAACCCTGTCTGGAAAAACAAACCAACAAAAAAGTCCTCGAGAAATGAAGGACCTAGACAACATATTTTCACATAATAAAAGCAGTATAAAGGAATCCCATAGCCCATATCATCCTAGTTGGAAAAAAGCTCAAAGCATTTCCACTAAAATCAGGAAAGAGCCAAAGTCGTCCATTCTCCTCTCTCTATTAACATAGTACTGAGGACTTAGCTAGAGCAGTAAGATAAGTAAAAACCATAAAGGGGATACAAACAAGAAAATAAGAAGCGAGGTATCCCTACTGGTGGATGATATGATTTTATACATGGGTTAACTTGAAAAGTCAGCAGTTATTCTGACAGGGCCTATCTTTGTTTGTGACCTTGGCATTTCTTATTTGCAGCTTTCAGTATATTTCCCATGTTCTGTACATTTCGTGTTTGAGCTATAGAAATGATTCTTTCCTGGTTCTGTTTGGGGCTTTGTATATGTCTTATACCTGAGTGATGTCTCTCCCTTTCAATGTGGGAAATTTTCTTCTGTGATCTTATTAAAATTATTTTATATGCTTTTTGAATTAAATTTCTTCTAGTTTTTGTATGATAATATTACATGTTATCGCCTTTTCATGGAGTCCCAGAGTTCATGCATGTTCTGTTCATACATTGTTTTAAATGGATCATTGACTTGGAGTACATGATCCAATTCCTCATTGCTAATGTTCTCGACCTTCCTAATGCTGTGACCCTTTAATGTAGTTCCTCATTGTGATGACCCCCAACCATAACATTATTTCATTGGTGTTTCATAGCCATAAGTTTGCTACTGTTATGAATTGTAATGGAAACAACTGGGTTTTCTGAGGATCATAGGTGACTCTTGTGAGGGTCATTCGACCTCCAATGGGTTATGACCCACATGTTGTGATTCAGGGCTCTATTCTGACTTCATACACTAATATAATAGTTTATCTTCTACATGATTCATCCTATTGGTGAGAGTTTTCACTGAAGACTTTATTTGACCTACTGTTTTTTTCTATCATTACTTTGGTTTTCTTAGGTATGTGTATTTCTTTTAAATTCTATGTTTATATCCTATATTAACTGCCTTGTTTCATTCAGCAGTCTGTGTTCCCTTTGAAAGTATTGGAGTCATCTTTGAGATATTTTTACATATGTACAATTGTTATTTGGAATTCTGCACCTGGAATTCTATCTGAGTCATTTTGACTAGGGATCGTTACTATGGCATTGGTAAATTTTGGAGGAGATAAGCTGTCTTGGGTTTTTATGTTACTAGGGTTTTTGTACTGGGATCAGCCTTGTGGGGGTTACATTGGTCGTTAATATTTGGTGTTTTTATTTGTCTATCTACTTCTGGTTGCCTCTCTTCTTCCAGTGGGTATGTTTGTAATGCTCAGGAAAAGCTAGCTTGTAGTAGTTGTGATGTTTTCATCAGTTAGACTGGTGTTCCAGGCACCAGGCTCTGTGTCCAGTCTGAGGGTTGACTACTATCCAGTAGTTAACGCACTCTGATAATAGAGTACAAGGTGAATTACAAAGCAGACATGTATTAAGTACTGATTACTTTAGGGAATAAAGGAGCCCCAATGCTACTGCGTATATGAATATGTTAGTATGAGCACAATGGAAAAGGAAAGGAGGAGAGCTAAGCAATCACATTGAGTCTAGTGATGAGTATGATGTTGTTACACTGGAAGCTGAGAAAGCAGGTATTCACAGGAGTGCAAATATTCAAGGCAAAGAAAAGTGACGTTAATATTTTCTGATTAACGGTAGCCTAAAAAAAAAAAAAAGAGGAGATAAACATGTGTAGCCCAATGCCATAAGCAGAGTCAGCCTCTAGGCTTTAGGAGATGTGACACGAAGGAACTGATATGGTGGGAGAGGAAGAAAGAAACTAAAGAAAGAAAAGGAGTGTAAAAAGCACAGGTGTGAACAGTAGGGGACAGTGTTGGCCTGCTAGAATGCCTTATGGCACAGTATAGCTGAAAATAACAGTAGGAGAGGGAGGGGAGTTGGATGGAGGGCCTGGATGCTGCTTTTTGTGCTCTTCGTCAGAGCCACTGCTTTGTCCTCCCTGGCCGTGGTTCTGGTCACACTCTGGGTTGATTCTTACCAGTTGCGTTCCTCCCTTGTGGACTCCCAGATCCTCGTGTATGTTGAGTCTTCTTACCTTTGTTCTGTGGGCTGCGGATGGCTGAGGCAAACTCCATCTAGCCACACTGGCTTCATTGACACAAAGTCAGGAGCAGCTGGTGGCTGTGTGCTGCCCATAGCTGTGTTTCGAGCTTTGCTTAGCTCCCACGCCTTCACCTTTTCCCAGTGGGTCACTGATAGTGGCCCTGGCAGCAGTCACTGGGAAATGCCCACCAATACCACTTTTGTGGATATCCTCGTAGGGTTCATTAGCCTATTTTATGTGGAGTAAAATGTCCACATGGTGGTGGTGGACACATTGGTTTTAATTGAAGCAACAAATCCAGTGGAGATATTCAGTTTGGCTTTTCTTCAATAATTTTATGGCTTTATTGAATTCTATTTTCGTATATTGCAGGGACTTCTTTATTGTATTTATCCCTCTTATTCTATTAGAGAATATCCATGTCTTCTTTGAATTGTTGGGATGTACTTATAATCATTCTTTCAAATTCGTTCTCTGGAAATTCTCCTTGGTCATTTTCATTGGGGTCCATCAGTATGGAATCATCTAATTTTTGATGGAGATGTATTTTCTTGGATTGTCATGTTATTTTTTTTTTGTTTCTGCATTGAGATGTGAACATCTGAAGTTATTCTTTTGAGTTGGAGGTGTGAGCTGGGGACTGATACTCCAAAAATTGCTTACATTTCCACAGGAGCTAGGGGATTCACAGAAGTGTGGTCAGGCCTTTCTGGTGACTCCTTACCCATGGACATCGGGAACCAGTGGGTGACAGAAATTTGTTCTGGGGATTTGGGTCCTAGGTCCTGTCAGCACCAGAGATTAGGGAAATGGTAGAAGTTTGAGCTAAATGTTCAGAGTCCAGGGACTGACACCTTACCTGTCAGTGCCTGGGAAGGCAGAAGGTTGGACCTGATGCCTACTGTCTTATAACGGAAGCAACAAACCCCCTCCAAAGTATTTGGGTCATTCGTTCTTCCTAGGATTCTAGGCAGAAAAATTCTTGACCTATCTACTATACTCTCATCTGAGAAACACTAACAAAAGATATTTCTTGTCATTGTATTTATATTTTATCAGGTAGCCTTTGAACTAGAGCTCATTGGCCACATGTGAAAATGTTAACCAAATGAATTCTTTTTTTTTCTGGTAATTTATAGCCATCACTAAGAAGTGCTAGTAAACTTGTTTCAAGTACATCACTTGGGAAGTGGGATGAAACCGGGCTCAAGTGGAAAAGGAACATATTTCATCCTATGTACAGGGAAAATAAAACAAAGAAACAAGATGGGAGGCTGGAGTTAGGGTAGAGAAAGTGAGACAAGAGGAGGAGGATAGATATTGATGCTGTTGTAAAAGATGAAGGCTCTGGTTTCTGCCACATATGCCAACTACCTCATTTTCTCCAGATTCCTGTGCTCAGCAGTGGAAGATTTTGTGGCTGATATTGTAAAGGCCTGGAACCACATAAAACAGAACAATACAGCAGTGGAGTCTGTGATTTTGAAAGTAAGCTTTCTTTCCTAGTGTCTTATGTCTTTGGGAGCCAGGACTCACTTTTTCAATAAAACAATGGGAAATAATAAAGTAATGGCAACGTTGAGTAGCTGGTAAATCTTCTTGATGAGGAAAGCCCAGTCTCATCACCTTCATCTTTGCTAAATGAAGACTAATACTTTGCATGCATACATGCATACCATGCACCTAAGTATAAGCCAAGAATCTGCCCATAAATAAATATAAGTGTACATTAAGCATCAGTGAATGGAATTAATGCACCAAAGCATGCATGAAAATATGTGCATATAAATCCACAAAGGATGGACATATGACTCAATTAGTAAAATGCTTGTTATGCATGCAGAAGGCTACAGATTCTAGCCCCAGTACTACAAACATATACATATGATATAAATATGCCAGGGTTCAGATATGGTTCAATAGTTAAAGCACTTCCTGTGCAAATGCAAAGACTGGGGTTGGATACTCATAAACCCACATAAGGGTGAGCAATGTAATTCCATCTCTGGTAAGTGGAGAAGTGACCCCAAGAATAATATGGTTAGACCCTATGCATATCAGAGAGTTGGGAGTTTGCTCCAGAGAGACCTTGCTCAGTGAATAGAGAGAAAGAGTGATTGAGGATAATCCTGACATTAACCTTAGGTCTCCACCCTACCCACATGCACACACACTCACACACACTTGTACCCACATATGTGCAAAAACATATATATATATACACACACACATGAACATGCACACCACAGTGCAAAAAATAGAAAAAAGAAACAGGACATACACCTCCTGTAACAGTACCTAACACGTAGCACACACTTTGTGTCAGTGCTTGTTCTAAGTGTTTTGATCTATCAATTTATTTACTTCTCACAGAGGATCTAAGGTATAAAGGGACAAGAATATTAAGTAACTTGTCTCACGTAACAAACTACGAAAGCAAGTATTCTCAACCTGTGAGTCAGGACTGTTTTGGGGAATTAAACAACCCTTTCACAGGGGCCTCATCAGATACCTGTATATCGGATATTTGCATTACAGTTCATGACAATAGTAAAGTTATAGCTATGAAGTAGCAACAAAATAACATTATGGCTGGGGAGTCTCCACAACATGAGGAACTATATAAAAGGGTCACAATATTAGGAAAGTTGAGAACCACTGTACTAAGTAAAGTTTAAATCATGTGGCAGATACACATTCTTTAAATATGTGTAGAATATGTGTGAAGACAGACACCATCACTATGCAGAGGTACAGCAACGTCCATAGGAGCATGCTTATGAATATACTAACATAAACATATTTCTATTTCTCTATTTTATCCATATTCCACACAAATTTGAGGGCCAGCTTGACATGAGAATGGCTGTGTAAAACATGCATAGGTACCAAAAGTTACTCAGAACCAAAGACTATATGTTTACTACCCTAATCCCCTTGGGGGGGGGGTCAGCACAGCTTGTACGTCATCATGTCACATATGGATTTCTATGATCAGTGTTTCTGGCGCGTTACTACCCTTGAGCCTTCCCCCGTTCATCACTTCTCCTAAGTAGTGATGTCCTTCATAACAATATCCCATTTCCTTCTTCCCTCTCTAGAGTGACTTAATGTATGATAAGCTCAGTGTCATTATCGATGTCCTGGTGGAGGATGCAGAAGTGGTCTCTGCTGAGAAAGAAGCTGCAGCATATGCGAAGCGTGGCAAAGCAGATGGAAAGCCCTTCGTCCCATACATAGACCACATCACAAAGGCCAAATTGGATTTGGTCACAAGGGCTCAGAACATCCAGCAATCCTTGAAACTGATCATATTCCAGGTTGAACAAGGTACGGTGCTTAGAGTTATTGTGACCAGGATGGAAGAAGGTTAGGGTTCCTCCTATAAAGGGCTTAATGATCCCCCTTAGTCTGGGTTTGCTGTCTGGCCTCACTTACACACTTGACTGGACTCTCTGTTCAAGTTGCCTTCCAAATCAGTCCTTTTGACTGCTGATTTGAAAAGCCTCAGTACTGATAAGCTGTCCTTTTGACTTCTCCTTTCCTGGCCGTCAGTTCCTACACTTAACTATTTTTGGAACTGACACTCATCCTAAACAACTGCACGTGGTGGAAGTAACACTGCTGAAAGCTCTGTCAGCCTCACTTCTTGTCATGGATTTTTTTCTACCTTCTCCTGTCATTTCAACAACCAAGACCAATCAGCAGCCTGTGGCTATGGAAAGAAAGTGACATTCACCTTTACATGGCTTATGCACTAATAGTCAAGCATATGGATCCTGAGAACGGTCTTGCTGACTTGCCACTGGTTGCCATTGCCTAGAATTCTTGACAGTCTCCAAACTTGCACCTTAGTATGAAGTTCTAAACTTCCTCAACTTCTTCATATGACATGTTTGATGACTACTTCATCTCCATAATGCTTCTCTGAACAGTAAATTAAAAAGATGCTGTGAGATAAAGTGTGTTCTAACTGAGCTATTAGAGTTGAGCAGAAGTCCCACGTAACATGGACTTCTTTCCTGATAGTCTTTGGTGGTTATCTGTGGCACCTTCTCTAACCTTGGTACTTTTAGGAGAAACCTTAGCTCTGAGAATAGGCATCTTTCTTTTGTACTGTGTCACAACTTAGTCTGTTCCCTCAGTGCCTGCAAAATTTAAACGTTGCAGTTTGTGGTCATAGGATAAATAAAGACTCAGCAGTAAGGTAGTGAATGAACATATGAGTTTTGGCATAAGCTCAGCACAGGAGCTATATAACATATGGCCTGATAAAATGATAGTAACATCTGAGTAGTAAGGTGAAACATTTGCATGAAGAATAATGGGCCAGGGAGATGACTCAGTATCTGTGGGTGCACACGCACACACACACACACACACACACACACACACACACACACACACACTCACCATGCACACATACATTTAACACTATGCATGTACACATGTGTGTAACAAATGTCATGCAAGTATATATACTAACAAAATGGAGGTAAAAGGGAAAAGTGATTGCCACCCAGGTACTCCTATCACCCCTCCCAAGCGTCTACTCACAATTGTGTGTGCTGTGTGGGTGACAGAAAAAGAGTAACAAAGAAGACAGAATGTTCAAGCATGACTCTAAAAAGACTTGTAAATGACACTATAAAGAGTGTGAGAGTAGAAGAGGCATCGTGAAGGAAAGGCCAGGAGTCTCATTGTCTACCTACATACATGCTCAGAAACTGGTAAATGTGACCAATATTCCATCCTTCTTCCTTTCTTCCTTCCCTCTTTCCCTCCCTCCATTACTTCCTTCCATTTTTTTCTTTGTAGTTCTGGACGAAGAAACCAGACAGTCTTTATCAGTTAGAAACTTTGCATCAAGTTTCTTCCCAGGAGAAGATGACTCAGAAGACTTTAATCAGATGAGCCCAAGACACCGTAAGGATCTTTATTCTTCCATTCTAGCTTTCATCTCTACTGCCTAGTTTCCAGAGAATATATATGTTCTCATGCGTTTTTGCCTTTAGAAATGACCCTACGCTATACTGGGAAGTCCTTACTCTTTTCCAGAAACCCCACACTATGTCACACCAGTGTCCACAGCAATGACTACATTGGACACTTGTAAAATACAGTCTGAGGAAAGCCATGATTTGAAATGGTTTTCACTGCCAGCCACCAAGCACCTCAGTTTTAATCTCTTCTCAATGAAAGTCCCTATTATCTAAAAGAATCTAAGGGGCCTCTATGGTGTGAGAACCTTGACATTTATTTAGACAAAAACCAATGAGCTTGACCCTAACCACCTGGAAAAGCGGGGCTAGTTACAAGTAGAGAGAAAGGATGTTTTGTTTACATCTGTCTCTGAGGGGATGTTTTTCCTGTTCAGGTTCTCACTGTAGCACCTTATCTTCTATACCATCTCTCAAAAGTGAAGACCTTGAAAACCTTGACTTAGAACACTTGCATTTTACACCTGAAACGATGTAAGTATACAGCCATATGACCTTGTAATGTCTTTTTTGTCTCTCTGGTTAGTAGCACAGTCTCACCATATCCAGAGTCAAATTCTGATATTACTTATCTAATTGCGTGACCTACCAAGTTACTTAACCAATGTAGTGAAATAAAGATAATTACTGGACTTTGTGCATACACTTATTCTATGTGTTGAGTTATATGTGAAAATTACTTGCACTGAGCCATGTACTTGACACTCATAGTTGAATGCTTCGTTCATCAGCAGTTACTGTTATTATAAACACATAATAAATTTTAGTTATATTTCAGAGGATGTATTATCTCTGTGTTGCTTTTCATTATAAGTGGTTGAGTATCAGAAGATATATGTTCATGTAAGGGACCGGGTAGGACACCAAAGACACCCATTTCTCCAGTCCTGCTTCTCTGCCATATCCCAGCAGCCAAACTCTGCCACAATAATTATTTGGAGTTCTCTTAGATTACTTGGGTGGAAAATTAATTAGAAAAACTCCCAATTCCTCACTGTGGTCAAGGGATGTGAAACTAGTGTAAGTTTAGTGATTAATTTAAATCTCCCTATGTTTGAACAGCCAAACTATGTACCCTTTGCAGTTTCTCAAAAGAAGGACACATCTAGCAAATGTTATTTAAGAAAACAATTCTTCTCAGGTTTCGGACAGCCTCCCAAGTCCTCCCCTTCCCTGTTCATGTTCGAGGTCTCATGTGCATGCCTTATGAGGTATGATAAGCAATGCACCAGTAAATATTAAACACCAACTGTAAAAAAGGATTGCCCGATTTATTCCTGGTGTAAACCACCCCACCGTAGCCTATTCCAAACAACTGAGATGCTCTTGAATGCAAAATTGGGAATGGATATGCACAGTTTACACAAAATGGTGTGAACTGGTTCTAGAACACTCTAGTGTTGATGTTGACATGCTAGGTGAAGGTGGGAAACTTGCAAACTGCTTTGTTTGGCTGTTGTGATATCCTCTTTACCAGACTCCCCTTTCAAATGTGAGATGAATGATTACACCTATGTTTTCTAGTGCGGAAGGGTCACAAAGAAGTCAGTAATCACTAAGAATAATGATGGAGCTTTGGAAATCAATGTCATTTGCAACTAAAATATTCAAAAGTTAGTTATGGGAATAGCCCATGATAATTTCACTCAATGTGGAAAAACAGAACTCCTATCTGAGGCCTCCAATATAAATAAGACTGTGAATTTGCTTCTTTAATATGAGCCACAATCCCTTTCAAGCTTCCAGACCAACTGGACAGTCTCTCTTAGAACTAACAAGTTACTCTTGGGCACGAAAAGACATCTATATTTCAGGAACCATGTGGCTTGTACCCCATGGAGGAGGCCTTCCTTTGGTGATATTTCATCATGCATATGAAATCTGATGCCCATGACTGGAGTATTTCTTTCCTTGTTTAGTATCTGTCCTTCCTCCCTGTATAATTTCAGACGCTTCAAAGAAAAGTGTGTCATGAACAACTACTTTGGAATTGGACTGGACGCAAAAATTTCTCTGGAGTTCAACACCAGAAGAGAAGAACACCCAGGGCAATACAAGTAAGAGGAAGAGGGCCAGCTTTCTGTGAAACTGCACACAGTCATGCTATACATATGCATTCCTCCATCAGACAAGCAACAGAAAGGCCAAGGTCCTTAGGAAATAAAATGTACTGGTCTGCAGACTAGTGTAGGAGGGACAGACTATGCTGAAATCGGGCTGCTCAGTGATAATCACCCTGCCATCATACATTTGTCTTCCATTCCGTAGCCCACCCATGTGGATTGCTGTAGAAATGTAGCTCTGACTCTTTTGCTGGCTTTGGGGATCCTATTCCCCATACTGGATTGCCTGTCTCAGTCTTAGTACAGGGCCATGTGCCTAGTCTTACTGCAACTTGATATCCCATGACTGATATCCCTGGGATGCCTGCCCTTTTCTGGATAGAAATGGAAGAAGAGAGTGGATTGGTGGGGTACTGGTTGGGATGTAAAGTAAATATTTTTAAAAGGACCACCCAACCACTGCCACTGGAACTAGAATCTCTTTCTCAAAAAAGCCTGGGATGAGGAAGAAGTATGTGACTTATACAGGCTTCTCAGTTTATTAGTGTCCTTGCATTTTCATAGAGATATCTTACATTTAAACATTTTGAACTTATAAGACCTAGTTAATTTTTTCCCCTTATGTAACATGTCTCTGGTATCATACCAATCTAACTAAGGCTCTAAAGATATTGTTTTCTTCCAATATTTTATTATTTGGCTCTTCCATTTAAGTTTGTGGTATACTTTGAATTATTATTTTTTTGGGGGGGGGGTGTATGATGTGAGCTCTAAATGCTCTAAATTCATTCTATTTTATCTTCAGTCACTGTTCTATTGCTGTGAAAAGACACCATGACCAAGACAACTCCTACAAAAGAAAGCATTTAATGGGGAACTTGCTTACAATTTCAGAATTTTAGTCCGTTATTATCATGGCAGGATGCATGGCAATGTGCATGGTGCTGGAGAAGTACCTGAGAGTTCTATATCCTGGTCCACAGGCCAAAAGAAAGTGAGAAACAATGGGCTATGTATGGGGTCTTGAAAACCTCAAAGCCTACCTTTATGTGCATACATTTGCTTTTCTATATAGCTAAGCTTCTGTTTTGACAAATGATAAAACTAAAGAACCCAGAAAGCTTTTGATTTCAAACGGAGTACAAATAATTTTGTGCTGTACTAGTCTTCTTATATTTCAAAACATTCCCTGTGTTAGCTTATTTCTATGAATTTAAAAATGTTTGTAAATAATATTCCACCCTTTTAGGGAGTCTAGGCCCTTTGTTTTTATAGGAGATCCTGTAGTCAACAAGTCCCTATTATTCTCAACTCCCCCCAATGTCTCCTGTTATCCTTGCCTGCATCATATTTTTCCCATCCCAAACACAGAATAACTAACATAAACATTTTCATAGTTATGGGATGAAGTGCACTATTTCAATACCTTTATACAATGTGTATTGTTCAAAATAGCATCATTAATATTTCTCCTCCCTTATTAGTTAATTCCTTGATCCATACTTGTTATTGGTAAAATGTATGTTAAGCTTTATGAGTTATTGTACATATAATTTAGGTGGACAACACCCTCTTGTCTAGACATTTATTACTACATCAGAAATTCATTCCTTCCTCACATTTGCATCAATAGCTAAAAAGTCATTTAATTTTCAAGTTCTGGGAAGAAATGAGAAAGCTAGTTTCCTCCCATTTCAACAAAATTCCTTTTAACTTTGGGTAATTTGATCAGTTATTTGTTCCTACAGAAAAGGAAAAACAATCACAATTATTTTACTTCTCCTAAAAAATTATTTTCAAAGTATTTCTGTGAATCCTCACATACCCCCCAAAATGATAATTTTGTAATATTAAAATGCCATTTTTCCCTTTTTGATTTGAATAAATTATTTCCCATAAACCTATTTTTCTGTCTAGGTTGCAGTCACAAGCTAATTAAATAAAATAGATGTTGAGATGTCATCATTAAAAATAAAAATAGTTATACATATTTATTTCTTTGTTTGTATTTTTTAAGACAGGTTTTCTCTCTGTAACATCCCTGGCTGTCCCAGAACTCTCTGGCTGTCCCAGAACTCTCTTTGGAGGCTAGGCTGGCCTCAAACTCACAGAGAATCCACCTGCCTGTGCCTCCAGAGTACTGGGATTGAAGGCATGTGCCACCATACTAGAGGAATTTTTAATAACCCGCTGAGTCCAAATTGTGTTTTCCATGCATAACATTAAAACATGGGCAACCTACCAAGGGAAGATCAGAAAATTGACGTTTCTCCCAGAATTGGTTGGATAGATGAATAAGGGATGGGTATAATTGAAAAACATTGTATGCATGTATGACTTTCTCAAAGAATAATATTAAAAACAAAAAAGGCACTTAGAAAATAAGATGTTTTTTTGGTTCCTATCTCTCCCCACCCACTTCTCTCTGTATCATTCACCTTGTGACTATCTTTTTCTGCTCCTCTGTCTGTAGTAGCCGCCTTAAGAACAAAATATGGTATGGACTTCTGGGAAGCAAGGAGCTGCTGCAGCGCTCTTACAGGAAACTGGAAGAGCGTATCCACCTGGAGGTTAGTAGAAAAGTCCGTGTTTCCTGAGCGTGGAGAAAGGAAATCTTGTGACCTCAGGAGCCTTGCCCTCATGACTCACAGCCATGGGGACAAGACATGAGGTTTTATTTCTATTTCATAGATAAGAAAAATGTAGTATGAAGAGAATGGCAAGCCCATTCTCATCCCTGTCAAGGAACTTTGTGCTGGTATAATGAAAAGCCAGGCAATAAGAGCTCCTCTTTTCTTTCAGTGTGATGGAGAACGCATTGCCTTGCCAAACCTTCAAGGCATCGTAGTGCTCAACATTACCAGCTATGCTGGAGGTGTCAACTTCTGGGGAAGCAACACAGCAACTGCAGTGAGTGGAATGAGGAATGGGGTGGGAACGAGGCGTCTCAGAAATGATCGTTGGGCTGACTGCAACGGAAAGTAGACAGTTGGGGAAGATGAGACAGGCTTGGAATCCTTAGAGCAATATCTGTAGAGGCAGCTTTTTAAAACAGTTGCTATTCCATAACATGAAAATCATGCAAGAACCTCAGAACTATGCCATCTGATACCTGGGCTTTGACTTTCCCCTTACTAAGGCTTAAAACATACTCAGAAGATTACCCAGGAGGCCATGTTCCCATCATCAATTGCAATACATTTGAGCTCAATTCCTTTTTCTAAGTGTGGCTTCCCTACCTTATTTTCCTTTAGTGTAGCTTGTATACTTCATGTACTAGAAAAAAATGTCATCAGCAGTCCTTTAAGAACATTTATTTATTATAGACAAAGTATGGATTCTTGGGAGAATTACGACATGGTTCTTCCTCCCTAGGAATACGAGGCCCCTGCAATCGATGATGGGAAGCTAGAGGTAGTGGCAATCTTTGGTTCTGTGCAGATGGCCATGTCTCGTCTTATCAACCTGCATCATCATCGAATTGCCCAGGTAAGCAAGGGTTGGGTTAAAGATGAGATCAAATTTCTAGCTTCAACCCAAGGATGTGAGGTAATCCTAGCAATTACCTGATTGTAGGAGTTGCTGGGTAATGAAAGTAGGCAATCTGTTAGGCAGCAAGGTGGTGACTGAAGTTGAATACAGAGGTGTCAGGAAACCCCCTCCAAAAAAAGACCCAAAAGCTCACAGGTAATACATGCTCCTCCTTGGGATGATGTGCTTCATATCTTCTGCCGGTGTCTCTTCAAATCCACACCCACCCCATGCTGTGACCTGATACCAGACTAGCCTGCAACACTTTCCTCATTTTTCTTTATTTCTCTCTCCTTTCTTATAGTGCCATGAGGTGATGATAACTATTGATGGTGAAGAAGGTGTCCCCGTGCAGGTGGATGGGGAAGCCTGGATTCAAAAACCAGGCCTTATCAAGATTAAATACAAGAATGCTGCCCAGATGTTAATGAGAGATCGGGTGAGCTTCCCCCCCCCTTGTCTTACTCTAAGCCATCACATTTGTGGTCGGGAAGAATTCCCCAAAGGGAGCTCTGCAGACCTCTTGAGTCAGGCACCTTGAATGATGGTTACAAGTACATACTCCTAGATCCCACCCCAAACTGAACTAAATGGAAAGAGGTGGATCCTAAGAGCTTGAATTTATAAATAAGCTCCTAACACACACACACACACACACACACACTTACACACACAAAGACAGTTTCAAGAGGACACTGTCTTTCAACAAAATTGTCCTCCACCCTACACTGTACAGAAAACTAAAGACCTTTTGTGGTTGAGAAATATATTCTTTCAGCAACAGTTCCTGCACTGAATATGTTCTCTGGGTTTCGTATGATTTCTTAACGTATTGCATTTACTCATGTCCCCCATTTCTGCAAAATAAAGAGCCACAAGGATGGCAAGTATGTCATTATTGATCATTTGTTCAGGACATGGAGGCAAAAATATCAATGGAGAGAGAATGCTTGCCTAATAAAATGTAAACATTGTGCTGGGCCCATTGCATATATTGCCTGGTGAAGATCCTCCAAGGAACCCTCTAAGGAAGATAAACCTATTTCTGTGTTGAAAGCTTGATTAACTTATTAATAGTCACACAACTAGTAAATGAAAAAAGGTAGGCTTGAGAAATAAATTGTGTGTGTCTGAATCTAAATCCCATTACAACATATGTACATTTGGAAAAGAATGGAGCACAAAAGGTAACCTCTGTCTTATCATCACTATGTCCTCATGGCTGACTTTCTAGAAGAGAGCTATCGTGCCTCATTCCAGACTGGTGTCCCACAAGCCAGTGTACTAACAATAAAAACTAAACTACCTTACACAGAAGATCCATTGGCTAAAAAGAAAGGAAGACAGATAAATAGGTGCATAAAGGGAATGGACAGAGATGTCTCCACTCCCCTGTACCCCCTGTAGCCCATATTACCTGCAAAATGGCATACACATAGACAACTCTGTCTCATGTCCTCATCGTTACAATAATGTACAACAATTTGCCACTATATTCTTCCCTAGGACTTTGAGAACTCGATGAAAACATGGGAATGTAAGCATACTGAAATCCAAGCTGTCCCACCACCCCATGTGGACTACCAGGAATCTCAAGATAGCCTCTCTGATAGGGAATATGCCCAGATGCAGCACTTGGCTCGGCTTGCAGAAAACCTCATTAGCAGGTAAGAGGATTAAACTTAAAACAGGGCGGAGAAACCCAAAAATGGATAGAGAGACAGTCAGTTCATGTCTGTTACTACTGGAGGTCTTAGCCTCAGAAAGGAATCTCACTAAGTGTTTAAAAGTAGGGCCCTGACAGTCTATACAAGAAGTATTCTTTGTGATTAATAATAAGCCAGCTTTCACACTCCACATTAGAGCCAGAAGTGAAATTTTATTTTCCTCTGCTTTCCAAGATCCAGTAGGACTAAGTGTGGTGATATATTGTATATTTAATAAAAAGTCTCAGAGGACAAAGTCACTCACAGAGCCAAGCCATGAAGGTTAGAGAGTGGTTGCCCATGCCTTTAATCCCTTTACTTTGGGAGGCAGTGATCTCAGGCTCTGTATCTCTGTGAGTTCAAGGCCTAACATCCAGGGCAGTAGTAGCACATATCTTCAGTCCTAGCTCTAGGAAAGCTGTACAGGGAAGTAAGACAGCTGGGCAGAAGGAAAGAAGAGAGGAATTCAGCTTCCCCTGCCCCTGTGCTAGTTGGCTGAGGAGAGAGAAAGAGGTTTGGGGGTTGGAGGATTTGTGGAGACAGGCCTAAGGAGTTGGATGGGTGAGAATTAGGTGATTCGTCTGTGGCTTATTTCTTTGTCTCTCTGATATTTCAGCCTTTTCCCAATATCTGGCTCTGGGTTTTTATGATAATACCAAATAGAATTTGTGCAATAAACAAGAGTGTTTATTCTGTGCCAGCAAAATGGTTCATGAAGTGAAGGTGCTTGTCATCAAGCCTGGTTCTTTAAGTTTGATCCTTAGGACCCCACATGGAGAGAACCAGCTTCTGCAACTTGTCCTCTGACCTGTGTGTTCACACAGACACACGCATGTACATGGACCTGCAAAGCACACACACCCCATGGTGTGTATGTAAAATCACACAGAGACGAATAAATAAATAATTTATTCTTGCCTTTAACTACTAGAAAGACCTTAAAGTTTTAGGAAGAGTCAGATACACTCCTCTGTTTTAGTTTCTCACCCTGTTCAATCTCGAAATATCTAAACCCAAGTGAAATAAACATGAACAAAGACAAATACTTAAAGAAGAAACATTTTCTTCATCAGATGCCTAGTGAAGAACAGAAATAGGAAGAGGGAGGAAGGAGTTCAAATCCAGTCCCCAGGGTTTTCATTTTGATTCTTACCCCAATCTACCAGCTCCTCACAGCAGAAATCCATATTTGCAAACTCATCGGTTTTTGCTTTATTACAGACTTAATGACCTGAGCAAGGTCCACCAGCATGTGTCTGTCCTCATGGATTCTGTGAATGCCAGTGCTAACATACTGAATGATGTTTTCTATAGTCATGACAGTGGCAATGAGGCAGGTGCAGCTTCCTGTACTCCCATTGAGGTAAGGAGAGAAATAAGCAAATGAAATAAAGGAGCCAGACTTGAAAGGAAAGGGGGTTGTAAGGAAAAGGAAACAAAAATGAAATGAGGGACATATGCAAGTGATAGAGTAGAAAACTTATGGTAGAGAAGATAGGGCTGGGGCCATGGGTAAAGTGCTTGCCATGCATGCCTGAGTAACTGGATTTATATCCCAAGCATCCACATCAACCGTCAGGCAATACAGTATGTGTCTTAATCCCAGTGCCTAAAGGCAGAGACAGAAGGATCTCAGAGGCTCTCTAGCCAGCCAGGCTAACCAAATCAGCGAGTCCCAGGTCCAGTCTCAAAGATATAAGGTGAACAGCAATTAAGACAAATGCCTCACATTCATATCTGGCCCCTACAGGACCACACACACACACACAGACACAAACACACAACACCCTTATAGACATGCAGGCATTCCTTATATTGTTACAGCCAAAGTAGCTACTGAGTAAATGCCCTGACAAATGTCTTTATCCTGAGAAGAAGTATTTGTTTTTGGCAACTCACCATCACATCAGCCTCAGAGTGGAATAGTTAATAAATGAAAGAAACGTAGTCTTAGACCTTTCCTCATCCCAGTTGACTCCCAGTATAATCAGACAAGGTTATCCTGTCATTGGAACCAGAAAGCCAAGATGCTTTTATTTCCCTCTTGACAGTCCAGGTCAGACATTTAATATTAAATGTGCCATTCCATGCCAATACTCACTGTCACAGATTTGAATATTGCTTTTAAAATGTAGCTTTAGAATTGGAGATGTATCTTACTGACAGAGAATGGCCTTGGAGATTATCCCTGACGTATATAAATATATACATGCACACACAGGCACACACACATGCACATATGTACTCATGAGTGCACCCATAGGAGAGGGAGGGAGAAGAAGAAGGGATGGGGAGGGAGGAGGAGTGGAGAGGGAGAGGTAAGATGGGATGAAGGAGCTAAGATGGAGAGATGGAGATGAAGGGGTGGAGGAGGTGAAGGGATGGAGAGGGAGGGAGGGAGGGAGGGAGAGGAGAGATAAATTCATTAATAAGTAAAGATACAGTAGGATCAGGATATGTTCAAATATGAGTTAACTTCATTTTAGGCCAGGTCCTCATTGAAGGAGGTCCAGAGTTCTATGAGTCAAGAGATATGTGTGGTTAGACTTATGTCTCCCTGCCATGGGAAAGGAAGTTTTAACCAAAGGACAAGTCATCTGATTTGCAAAGTTCCCTCTGGTTTGCAAATTTCCTAGTTTCCTGTTGCCTGAGGTACCCAATCAATGATGTTAGAAGCTAAGCTGTATTGGGTCACTTTGCAGGGCACAGAAATAGAGCTATGTTGTTGACAGTTGACTGCTGACAGCTGGGATCAATTCTCATTGGTTGATACTCATGCTGTGCCAGCTGTGCTGTATTTTTAATATTACTTTTCCACCTATAGCCATGTCCTACTAGTCACGGAGAAGGCAGCTGCAAGCTGACTAACCATCTCGTCTATCTTGTCCTTTCCCTTTGGTTCTTTTCCTTTCTTCTTCTCTCAGACTCTAAGCAGAACTGATGCAGTAGATGTTACATTTAGTCTTAAAGGGCTCTACGATGACACCAAAGCTTTCCTGGATGAAAACTTGGTGAGTGCAGGGGATGGCACTTGGGCGAGAAATGATCTCTTTTGAATATGGCCACATTCTGTATTTGGTTCCAGGGTATGAGAGACATGTGGGACCATGTAGGCGCTTGCTTGATGATTCCAGTCACCATTGCCACCATCCAGTATCTGTTGCCTGAATATGTTACTGTATGTTATTCCATTCCATAGTAGGGACTACCATATTTTGAATGAAAGTCTTTCTATTTCTGGTCAATGTCTCCTGGGTCAAGACTAGCCACCAGATGCAGTGTGTTCTCCTTATAGCTGATACAGCTCCAAGTGAAAAGAGTGAGCTCCTCAAAGATGCTCTTCTCTCAAGGTTGTAAATGTTACCCTCTCCATGAAGAAAGCAACAGGAAATAGGGAGAAGTTTTGAGGGCTCTGAGCTCAAATACAAATTAGGTAGCCACCATATTTATTATTTCCCTAAGGCTACCATGACTAAGTACCAAGTATTAAATGACTTTAAGTAATAGAATCTTACAATTTCATCATTCTGGAAACTCCCCTAACCTCACCTTGTTTTACAAACTATTTCTAAAAATTAAAATGGATAATAACTACTCCCTCTATCATCTGGATAATTTCTATACCCTGTGTGGATCAGTATTGTATAAAATGTAGACTACTAAGTTAGACAGGTTTTTGTCTAGCCATGTAATCTTTTTAAAAATAAATTTATTCTTTCAAATACTACATTCCAAGCATAGTTTTCTGTCCTTCCTCTCCTCCCAGGCCATTTCCCTCCCCATTCATTCCTCTATTTCCCTTGAGAAAAGGGCAGGCCTTCCAGGGATATCAACCAAACATTAGCCATGTAATCTTGAACACTAAACTTATTTGATTATGCTTTCTCACCTATGAAATGAGAATAATTATACATTGTAAGGTATTATGATGGTACTGAAGAGAGTGAGTGAAATTATATATTCATGGTACCTGATATACTCAGTATGCTCAGAAGTTAGTGATAGCTCTTACTTATGTGGATGTTGTTATGACTTCAGAAACTGAAAGTCAAGAGTGGGACCCTTGTAGCTAAAACAGAAATCACGGTGCTAATTTATACTGGAGAAAAGACCTTCACTTGTGAAACTGAGCATGCCCAGCTCCAAAAAGACTAAAGTCATCTTACTATTTTCTGGATCTTCTTGATGAAAAAAAAAAGATGTAAAAAGCTAGTATTACTTTTGATAAGTAAACAATCTGATTGTAGGACAAATAAGCTGCCATTTGTTGCCTCTATAATCTCTTGGCCAAAATGAGCAATAGTGTGTTGTTACCTGTATGATCTCTTGGTCACTAGGATGGACTGAGAGTGGAATCTAAGGCAAAGTGTTAGAAAATTTACTATTACTATTTACTATCACTATTACTCACTATTCTCCCTGTCTATCCCAGTTGAGAGATGCTGAGGATGAGGCCATACTACAAGTTGCCCTGGATGCCATGAATACAGAATTGAGAAGAATAATGGCAATTGACTGGCTGAATCAAATCTTTTTTCCAGAGGTTTGTAGCCTGGGGAGTGAGAATTTTCTTTTGGTGTAGGGTCTTATACTATGGGATCAGTCCATGGGACAGGCAGAACAGAGGCCCAATGCAACTTCAGCATTAATGAAGCATCCTCCTTCCCGTATCCTCAAAGCAGCAAAAATGAACAAGTAGATGAGCATGGGAAAATAGTCATAAAGAGAACCATTCTATAGCAAGGAAGAATAAGTAAGACCACATTGTTCTCTAGACTACAGGCTCTTCCCGCTCAGTGCCTGCTAACAGAACCAAACTGCATCTGGTACGTAGTAGCATAGCCACAGCAGTTGTTTGCAGACAACTATTGTAAATGGTTGATATTTAGGTTGGATTGGCAGTTGATTATTCCAAACACCTCCTTCTGCTCTGCTACCTGTTCCCTCATTGCCTCTTCCAGCCAATATGTGGCATAAAAGGAAAATCAAACAGTATAACAGGTATAATACAGTTGCCAAGATGCTGTCAATTTTTGAACTATTTTAAGTGCTTTTCTAATATTGGAAATTTTCATATTCAACCATAAACCAAGTATTCCAAAAATGGCTACCTTTGTGGTCTGAAAGAGATTGTCTCAAAAAATTTCCACCATAAAAATATTCGTTTCAAATTTTAGAATCCCTGCCTGTGCCTGCATAGCCATAGTATGCATGTGAGCATTCATATAGGCATGCTTGGGAAAGTGCAGGAGTAAGGCTACTGTTTCAGATGGAAAATTACACGCAAAGTTGAATCTTAAAACAATGGTTCTTAACTTGTGGGTTTCAGCCCCAACGACCACGAGAAAACACAGATATTTATATTATGATTCATATCAGTAGCAAAATTACAGTTAGGAAGTAGCAACGAAATAATTTTATGGTTGGGGGTCAACACAATGTGAGGAAACTATATTAAAGGGCCACAGCATTTGGTAGATTGAGATCCAGTCATTCTCTTAAAAGGTTTACCAATCTTTGGAGATTCCATTACGGGGCCCGGTGTACTTCATGTTTTCATCAGTAGCTTTCTGGGAAAGGAAGACGATAAGCAAAGCAAGTTCTCACTCTCTGTTTCACTATTGCCGGCCTCAGCTATCTCCCATTAAGCTCCCGAGCCAAGTAAACCAGCTGGATACTATCCTTACCTGGGACCAAGTCCCTTTTCTGAGCTCAACTATTTCCAGAGACATGAAGCCCTGAGTAAAAGACATTGACTGAAAATCAACCAAGTAGATGTTGCTCACACAAAACTCACTTAACCTTGAGATTACAGAAGATCCAGACCTACTTTTCTGGGGGGAGATCAGGGCTTTTCAAGGTTCTAACTGAGGGTAAGGTCCTGTGCGTTTTCTTGAAGTTGTTTATAGAAGGCAGTTCTGAAAGTTAGGGTACACAGCCGAGAGCACTAGAGAACAAGTTCATAGAGGTTGCATAGATTAGTATAAGTATTTGGAGGGTACAGTAGAAGTCAGTCAGTGCAGGAAGAGGAGGAAGATAGGTGTGTACTCTTCCCCTGGTAGAAGGCACTGGAGGCATAAGTAATCCCAAGAGAAAGATTGCCTCAAAGCCTTGTGTAATGTGTTTGGCTGCTCTTCTTTGCAAAGAATCAATCTCAGGATCATTTTTCTAGGAACAGAAGTAAAATAAGAATGCTTTTATAGAGACAAGATATGAGTCAGAGAATGAACTGGAATTACAGACCCCATGTTATCTGCACACCAAAGAACTTACATTCAAAATTAGTAAGTTTGTTTAGAGAATCCTCTGCATCACAGACAGAAAAACAGGTAGCCTATGAGGTGGAGTCTTCCCTATATGAGGATACTCGGCTAAGGGGCTAGTGGCTCCCAACTGTACATGTGACAGATGGAATACATTTTTCTAATTTACAAAGACCTGCCATACAAGCAACAGTGACCCCAACAATTCTTGTGACCTACATGAAATGCGTAATCTTTGAGCCTTTACATTTTGGGTTTTATTTTTTTCTTTTCAACAGACCTACAAAAGGTCCAGCTTTCTTTCCACTTCCTCCTCCCCTCCCCCTGCTTGCACAGCCTTCCTCTAACTCTGAACCTTTCCTCCATTGCTAATCCAGGAATGACAGTAGCCATTTTTTCCACGTGGTTTTGAGGCTTGTGTAAGGAGCATTTGCTGATATATCTAGAAAGGCACATGGCACAGAGTGGGCTCTTTCTAAAGCTCAAGTTCTTTACTGAGACATAGAAGTACGGGCAACTCCTACCTGAGCTGAGAGTAATCTACCTGCTTATCCTTGTCCATCACTTTAAAGAGCTCAGAGAAAATTTTCAGAATGTCAACTAACAGTCTGCCCTTACTTTTGCTGTGGTTTCCCAGGAGCATGCTTCTGAAACCAGCAGTATAAGTCACAGGTTCAAAGTTAAATTCCCCAAGTTGGGGAAGAAGAAACGAGAGGAGGGAGGAAAGCCGAAATCAAGCCAAAGATTCCCTGGTTTTCTTGGTGAGTCAATCCCCCTGGCATAGAGAGTGTGGGCAACAGCTTGGATACCTCAAAGAGACCCGAAAGTACCCTCAGAAATGTTCATGGGTGTGTGCTAGAAAGGGAGACTCCAGGAGGAAGCCAAGTAAGTTAGAGAAGGATATGAATACTGGCTGTAGGAATGAGCCTAAGAAGGAACAGTGCCATATGGAGTGGATGGCCAAAAGGAAAACTGCAGTTGGTTAGTTATCTTACTGTTTGACCCTTTCCTAAGATATCGGAGACAGGCTTATTGGCATGCCAGAAATTCCTTTTCCCTGTTAAAGAGAGTCCCCAGATATGCAAATCTTACACTATATAAATTTTTGTACCGTTCTTCCTTATAACTGGTCTGAAGTATTATTGAGATGTGTGAATGGGATGCAAAAAAAGACTCTACTAGAATTTTCAATTGTCCTAATTCTGATGCACATGGGTTTCTCCTAAGTTTGAGGCTTAGGTATCATGGGAGCTTCAAGGATATAGCATTAGCAGATGTGAAAATAGGGTGAGGGGATGGATGGCAGTTTGTTTTCAGATAAGAAAAAATCTTTTGGATCTAACTATGTTTTCCTTGGGTATGGTCCAACTGGCTTGATTCCTTAAGAATCTGACATTTGGAAACCTCTGGTGTTTGAAAGGCTTTCTGTAGACTCAGATAGAGTCCATAGTAGTTGCATAGAGGATTGGGCTATAAAAATTAATCCTATTTGCATTTAGTTTGTATATTCTTCTGTAATGGGACTATGTTGTTCCATTGTAAATAGTTGTCCCACCCACTGGTTTAATAAAAATGCTGATCAGCCTAAGGCCCAGACATATAACTGGCTAACTTTTTACCCTTAAACTAACCCATGACTCTTATTCTGTTCAGCCATGCAGCTCAGTACCTTTCCTCAGAACAGCATGGTTGTCCTCTGCATCTTCTGGCTTGTCTGGGAATTCTGTAGCATTTCTGCTCTGTTTTTCCTATTCCCAGAGTTTTTTTTTAGTCTGGTAGCCCCAACCATACTTCCTGTCTGCCTTCTGGCCAATCAGTGTTTTTATTAAACCAGTGGGCAGGACAATTATTTACAATGTAACATAACCCCCCCCCCCACATATCCATTTTTCTCTTTTGAAAACAAGAACCCCAAATCTAATTTCTTTCATATTTTTTTCACTATTATCTGTAACAACTTATAACCAACACTGTAAACAAAGACAAACATCCATAGTCTTCAGTGGCTTCTTCTTTGATTCAAAGATGGTTGCTACAGTAGGAACAAAATAGTCTGTCTCCTGCTACTCTGCCCCCTCTGGGGCTCACACATGGAAGCATCTGACACAGTACTAACTTGATTATTTCTGTACTTTTTTGGCTCTGAAGGCAGGTTCTGGCGTCGCAAAAATCGTGGCAATGCAGCAAAAGCTGATGACCCTCCAAAATCTTCAAGTTCTCAGCTGTAGTCCTTGAAAGCTGGAAGGAGAATGCTCAACACAGAATTCTACTAAAAACTCAAAACCTCACTAAAGACTGAACTAAATTATATTAGAACAAACATGAGCACCACCAAGAAAGACCCTCCAAATCCTTATACTAATATATTTTCCCTGGACTTAATCAGATCTCCTTAGAGGGTTGCATTTTCTTGTTGGCCAAAGATTCTTGTTTCGAGTTGTTTTGTTCAGTTCTTCTTCTCTTTGTGTACCTTGAGCAACTACATTGTTTATTGGGGATATACAACTCTTTATGAATAGCCTGGGATCTCTAAGAATTTATGGGAATGTATCTCTTTAGGAAGTATTGGAATGGGTTTCTTTCACTAGCAGAGAGACTGTTGACACCAAGGAATGAATGAGTAACTGACTCTCAGAAAGATGAACGGGGGCAGGGCATTCAGACTTGGCTATGCTTCTCCTCAAGTCCTGCCAAGTGCAATTTGAAATTTCAAAAGATGACTCCTAGTTGGCTCAAGAAGATGAGAACAAGGTCCTGGAGGCTTATCTACTTGTCTGTTATAGTGATCACATGAATTTTGTAGATATGAGTCTCTCCGCTCTTCTCTCCTTTCCCCTCCCCTCCCTTCCGCTTCTCTCTTCCCTTCCTTTCCCTCCCCTCTCTTCTCTCTCCCCTCCCCTCCTCTCCTCTCCCCTGCCCTTCCCCCTCCTCACTCTCTCCTCTCCTTTCTTGCCATTCCTCTCTCCTCTCATTTTCTTTCTTCTTCCTCACTAATCTTCCTTCTCATCCCCTTTCCCCTCCCTGTCCCCTTCTCCTCCTTTCCTTCTGCTTCCTGTCCTCTCCCCCTAAACTCTTTGTGTTTTGCCATGTGTACATGTATGTCTTTGCACATGTCCAGGTGGTGCTCTCGTGGCTGGGTGGGCCCACTGGTTGGAACTCACCCTCGTGGCAACCATACAGACTCCCGTCCTTTTGCCTTGATCATAGCCTGCATGTCTCCATGGAGTGCTTGCTTGCATTCTCGCTGTATTTTTTAACTAAATGTTTTGCCGCTGTGCTGCAGTATAGATTATATACAGAGACATAAAGGTGTACATATATATACATATATATATTTTTAAGAACTGAAAATACAACTCGACCTTTAAGTGACCCTCTAACTTATTGTGATAATCCAAGAATCCCTCCCCTTCCCTATTTTCCTACACACATATACAACTCTACCAACTGCCCTAGTTCTTGGTGGAGCTTCTAATCTTTTGGTGCATTTTTAGTGTCTTAGAAGTAGCTGGAGTCTTCTTATAGCCCAGCTAATTCTGACATTCACTTAAAATACTGAGCCAGGCGACAGAAAGGGAAGAAAACACCAATGCCCTGCAGTAGGGCCAAGCTGGCATGCTGCCATTTTGCTCTGTTTTACCTGGCTCTGTATCAGCAACTGCCCAAGCTTTATTGTCCCCTTCCCCAGGAAAAAAAAAATGTCAAAAGAGCTCTCCCCTTTAGATATCTAAGTTAGGGCCTACCAACCCACCACAGTCTGTGCCCTTCCCCCATAAACTTAATCTGGGCCTGCAGCTATTGGACAGGCTGTTGGGCCCCTCTTCAAATTACCTTCAAATCTCATATCTTGCCCCCCTTTCAGAACCCTGAATATAAGAGGGGCAGTCAGGGTGACCAGAAAGAACATGGATTTGGGAAAATAAAGGCTAAAAGCCTCCACTTCCCTACCATTCTGCTTCCAAGATTTTCATGAAAACGTAGTAGGCCTAAATTGTTCCAAATCTTAATTTGAATTTATTTTTAAGTGTACAATCTTGGTCAGGTAAATCTAATGAAAGTCCAGTGGTCGGAGAGAATGTCTCTGGTCTGCCTCTCATCTCCACCCTCAAGTCATACCTTTTGAAAGTGTCCCTTCCCACTTGTCAAGAAAAATCCAGAAAACTGCCCTCTTTTCACTGCTCAGCCAAACTTAGCGTGCTCAATTACTGACTCAGTCAAACGGCTGGTTCACTGAGGTGCACAATCCAGACTCCGATTACTGGTTCTCAACTTTCTAGAACTCCACCAGCCTAACCCACTTAAACCAGCTGCCTGTGTTCCACCTCTTGAAGGGTGAGAAAAAGAGACTTAACAATGGGGGTAGACCCCCAGTGTCTGATAGCTGTGCCAAACAAAACTGTCCTAGCTCTACAACTAGAGAATCCATTCAATGGGAAAAGAAGACAGAAGACACTTAAAACTTAAAAGTCAGAATGTGCATGTGCTGACAGTGCATGGATTTAAATGGATTGTGCTGTTGCAGGGTCTTCGGTTTGTCTCTCATCTCTCTTTCTTGGAAGGAGGAGGAGGTATGAGATCAAACCACCAATGTCATCATTCCTCATTGGCTGAAGGAGCCTGCATCTGCGCACTCGCATAGTTGGGAACCATGTTGAATTTTCTCAGAAGAGTCTTTTCCAAAATGGATCATTTATAAATAAGCAAATTTAAGGAAACAGAAGGAAAACTTAGGAAACAGTAGCCTTACCTTGGTAATGACTAAGCAGGGCTATGTCTTGTAATTATTCTTATCTCAAATGATAGTCAACTGTAATAGGATTCCATCTCTGCTTATTTTGCTGAAATACTGTAGGTCGTTGTGTATTGTAATGCTACTGTTGCTCTGTTGTACCATCTGAAGTCCCACTCATTTCCCACCCTGTCCTCCTATCTGAGTCAGAATGCTATATTGTATGACACCTGCAGAATGGGGACTAGAACCAAATGTGGAGCAAAACTGATAAGCTAAGGAGCAAGTGTGCTTTGTTAAAATGGTCCAGATACCATCTAGATTATTTAGTTACCAACCAAATGTTCCCTGAAAAAGGAAGTTGGCATGCTAAGAACTTGTTCACACATCTACTTAAAAAACAAAGCAAGAAGGGATATCCTCATATTCTCTCTCTCTCTCTCTCTCTCTCTCTCTCTCTCTCTCTCTCTCTCTCTCTCTCTCTCTCTCTCTCCCTCTCTCTCTCTCTCTCTCTTTCTCTCTCTCCCCCCTCCCTCTCCCTCTCCCTCTCCCTCTCCCTCTCTCTCTCTCTCTCTCTCTCTCTCTCTCTCTCTCTCTCTCTCTCTCTCTCTCTTCCTCTCTCCCCCTCTCTCATTTCCTTAGCTTCGGAGAATATGGGCTCCTTTCAGGATTTCATTGTAATACAGTTACTCAGGTAGTAGGACCAGACACCAAGTATCCACTACAGTTATGTACAGAAATCATTAAGAATCAAAGCTCTGGGGTTTGGTTGTATCTTTGGTAGCACTGTCTGTAGAACTGATTGAGTTTCTAATTCTGGGCCAGAAGAAAAGCAGGGAAGGAACAAATCCAAAGAGAGTTAAGTTGCCACCAAGCACTTCTGGCACTGATACTGTAAGAGGCCAACAGCTATCCATTAAGGCCTCTATTATACCCAAAAGGGCGAGGGAAGAATAAAGAGGATACTTTCAATGGACTAAAAGCTGACAAGAAGAAACAATTGAGGGTCAACATCATCTTTCCTTAGGACACAGTAGAATTTTAGTTGTATAACAGACAGAAACTAATACCAAAGAAATCAGACCTCATTCATACCTTTCCACTGAATAAGAGACCTTGATTGGCTATATGGTTTGTGGAGTTGCATTTGTCTGCTAATCTGTAATACATTGTTATTTACTGCTATGTGTTCTGTGTTTTCTCAGAGGCCCTGCAGATAAGAAGCAGGGCCAGGACCTGGTTGGGGGAGGAAGCTGGAATAGTCACGGAATAACACAAAATAAAAACAGAGAAGGAAAAGATCCACAAAGTGTGCCTATTCCTCTTAGCCCTCCCCACAAAATGGAACATCAGTCCTCAAAATTAATACAGTAATTGCTTCTTAAAGTATTTTAATAAATGGATACATATCACCAATGCCTACATCTCCTCATTTCTTTCTATGGGGTAGGGGAGCAGCTGAATGGGGCTTGACGTGAGTTATTGGGTTCGGGTGGTCCTTCAAGCTCTTAATAAGCCAATAGAGGTACCAGTGGAATGAAGAATAGACAGCAAAACACAAATCAAGACTGTCTCATCAGGTTGATTAAAATACTAAAGGTGCTGTTGAAACTGGTTATAAAACCTATTTGCAAATGAGAACATTTCAAATACCTGCCATCATAATTGCTCTGGAAGCCAGTTATCTGTGCTATACAGACAGATCTCAGTAAAAATCAGTTGGTTAGTAGAGCGGTAGAGTAGGATAAAGGAGTAAAGCCCAGGTTGCTAAAACCAAGTAGAAGACATCTTGAAAACATTTAAAATGTAATGTGCTCTCCTAACACAATAAATGTTCCTATCCTTTCCAAAAGAGTTTTGGGGTTGGAAGGGTTCTATTTAGATCCAACATCAGTTAGCCCCCACAACTGAAAATAGTTTAGGGCCATTGATATTGTGCAACAGATAAAGGTGATTGTTGCCAAGTCTGATAACCTGTGTTCAATCCCTAGAACATATATGACTTCCATAGGTTATCCTCTGACCACAGACATGTGCTATGGCATGTGTGCATGTATGCATACACACATACACAATGTAATAAAAAAGAAAATGCTTTAATTTCTTCCACATACATGCAGTCACCTTGGAAATCCAGATATTAATTAAATTTACTGCACAGGCAACTAGGGAATATAGCAAACAAGGATTACACATAATGTTCTATGAGAGTAAGAATTAAAATCATAAGTCCTTAACTTGCCAAATACTAAAAGTTATTTCTTATTTGGAGACAATGCATTTATGACAATCAGGACCACATTTCAGGCTATCCTTATAAAAATCGCACTCCTGGGCTTTGAGGGAGTGTGGGTAAATAGTTCTGCTGTGGAGGACATAGCAAGCTAGGTTCTATGAGCCATATTAAGACTTTTGTTTTTGCATCTAACAAACTGTTGAAACACTATGAGAATGGGGCATCTCATCCCAGTCAGAATAGCCAAGATCAACAAGACAACTGACAAATACTGGCAAGAATGGGGGACATGAGGTCCTCTGCACTGTTGGTGGGATAGAGAGCTAGTCAAGGAACTCTGAAATCACTTGGGAGAATTCTCCAAAAGTGAAATGTAGATTTGCCATTGACTTAGCTATTTCACTCCTTGGTATATGCGCAAAAGATTTGACATCATACTCCACAGATCTTGTTCAGCCATGTTCATAGTTACCCTATTCACAAACAGCTAGAAAACGGAAATAGCCTAAATGTCCCTCAAGTGTTGAATGGACATGGAAAAGGTAGTCCACATACACAATGGAATTCTATTCAGCTGTAAAGACACAAGAAATCATAAACTAGATATTGTGATTATAATTCTTGCTGTTTTGTTATATGTAATTTTGCTGTGTTGAAATTGAAACCTTCCTTCTTGATTAGATAGAAAAGGAAAGTGATGTAGAATGTCTTTCTGTACACTGTGAAATATCATTGGATTGTAGTGGGATTATATTCTGTTACATTGTAAATATTTGTTCCTTCTACTGGTTTAATAAAAAGCTGATTGTCCAGAAGGCAGACAGGAAGTGTGGGAGGGGATATCAGACTAAGAAAACTCTGGGAATAGGAAGCACAGGGGAGAGACACCAGCAGAAACACTACAGAGACAGCAGCAGATTCATAGGAAAGAACACAACCATGCTGCACTGAGAAAAGGTACCAAGCCACATGGCTAAACAGATTAATGGAAATAGATTGATTTAAGATGAAAGAGCTAGCTAGCAAAATGTCTAAGCCATAGGTCAATCAGCATAAAATTAATATAAGTGTTTGTGTATTTCTGTGAGACTGTGGGTTTATGGGTCTGGATTATGGGTCAGACAGGCCAGAAACTTATTACTACGTTGGATAATAAAGGAACTGTTTTGACCTATGGCAAGGCATCTTAGAAGTAGGCTGGAAATCTAAACATAGATAAAAGAGAAAAAGGGCAGAGTCAGGCAGAGACCCTGTGAGCTGCTGCGAAGGAGCAAGATATAAAGGAATTCAGGTAAACCATAGACTGACTACATGGCAAAACGTAGATGAATAGAATGGGTTAAGTTGTAAGTGCTAGCAAAGAATATGCCTGAGCTATAGGTCAAACAGCATGGAATTGATATAAGACTTTGTGTGATTACTTGGGACCAAGCAACTGAGGGGAGCTTATTTGGTCTAGATCTATGGGCTAGGCTGTGCCAGAAACTTATTACTACAACACTCAGTTTGAGAAGTTCTGTTTGAGAAGGCCTAGGAAAAAGGTCGCTTTCTGCAATGACAGAGGAAGAGGAAGCATTTGTATGCTTGCTCTGCCTCTCTACACCAGCAGTTTTTTACTCTAGCATCTAGTTCCCAAGTCTTATTAATAAAATAGAATGACAGAACCTTAGATAAAAAACAACACGTCCCATTTGAACATTGCAAATACTTTAAGTAAAACACACACACACACACACACACACACACACACACACACACACACACACCTGATTTAAAAAACCATGGCAATCACTTAAGAAGCATAAATCCTAATATATTAATATAAGAAAAATGAAAAAAATAACAAGGCAATATAACTCCTCTGAAGTTTACTAATGCCACAGTAATGGTATTTAGTGATCGATTGTCATATGAAATCCTAGACAGAGCATTCAAAGTAATATCCCACCAGATGAGAGTAAGACCACTACCACAATTTTTGAGCCAAATTTGAAGCAAGCTTTAGTAAACACTGACCAGGATGATGGACGATGGACATTGGTTAGCTCCAGACAAGCGATTATCAGAGAATAGCTGAGAATGACATTAGTCAGGTACTTATAAAGGCAAAAATCCATAAGGCTACGTACTTCCCACCTTCGTACCTCCCACCTATATGTGATCAAGTACATCCTGTGTCGTTGGGGCAATTAACGCTTGTTTACAATAATGAAAGCAGGTGGCCTGTTATCTTACCTGAACAACAAGGCCCAGTATTCCACGAAGTTATCTGTCCTTGGCCAGGTGGACAGCTTAAAGACATTTTTGTTTTGTAGATTTCGTCAGCACAGAAATGTAAACTTAAAACAAAAATTTAGCTCTCACAAATGATTGTAAGTACATTCAAAGAAATAAAGAAAAATGGGCTCTTGGTAGAGAACACAACCAAGCAACTGAATGAAATAAGAAATTTGATGAGAGATGTAAAAGAAGAATTCAGTAAAGAAAAACGCTAAAAGAAAAAAAAAATCCAAACTGATAGGCTAAAAATGAAAATCCCAGTGACAGGGTGCTCAGTTGTACAAGATTCACAAGATTCCTACAAGATTATAGACCATGTTTGGTCAGACCAGAAAGGAATGTTTGCAGAGATATCTTCCAAAATAATCTGTCTTGATGGGAACAGGCAATTCCAGGAAAGAGAAACTAAAGACTTCATATAGTCCACACGGCTGCAACAACTTCCCTTTCTCAAGCCACTGACCCTGACCCTATAAACGGTTGCAGCCAGCTTTTTCCCTTTACAGGTACTCCTTTTCCTACAAAAGTGTAGTCCTTCTCTGTTTTAAATAAACAGTCCTGTCCGTTGAAGCCTGAAACCTCTCTTTTTTGCCTTCTGTCTCTTTCCATTGTCTCAGAAAGCTAACATTCGGTGCAGAAAGAAGAAAGCCCCACAGAAGAGGGTGGCTTTACACCTTCTTTCTAGCACCTTTGGCTTTCTTTTTATCCCTGTCTACTCTTGGAACCTGTTCTTTTAGGAGTACAGACAAATACCAAGCTCATTACATAGGCTAAACAACCATCATTCTACCTGGGACCTCTGGTCTTTGTGACCTTTGCCTCTGTGAGTGGTGCAGGTCTTGTGGATGGGACTTGTGGCTCTTGGGGCTGTATTGGAGTTTTTCTTTCATGGAAAATAGATTCTTTTCATATACAGTATATTCTGATCAGAGTTTCCCCTTCCTCTACTCCTTTCAGTTCCTCCCTACCTTGCCTCTCATCTGGATCCACTCCCTTTCTATTTAGAAAAGAACAGGCATCTAGGAGATAGCAAAATAAAACAAAATAAAATATAAGATAAAACAAAAACCATCACATAAAGGCTGGGCAAGGCAATTCAGTAGAGGAAAAGGAGCCCCAAGATAAGGCACAAGAATAAGAGACCCATTCATTTACACACTGAAGAGTCCCACAAAAACACTGAGCTGAAAGCTATAGTATATGTGCAGAGGACCTGGTGAAGACCTCTGCAGGCCCTATGCAAACCGCTCAGTCTCTGTGGGTTCATACTACCTTTGCTCAGTTGATTTAGAGGGCCTTGCTCTCCCGGTGTCCTTCATTCCCTCTAGATCTTACACTTTTCTCCCTCATCTTCCCTGAGCTTTGAAGGGAGGGATATGATGAAGGAATCCCAGTGGAGTTATTTATTCCAAGTACTAACTCTCTCTCTCTCTCTCTCTCTCTCTCTCTCTCTCTCTCTCTCTCTCTCTCTGTGTGTGTGTGTGTGTGTGTGTGTGTGTGTGTGTGTGTGTGTGTGTGAGAGAGAGAGAGAGAGAGAGAGAGAGTCTAGCTGTGAGTCTCTGCATCTGCTCCCATCTGCTGCAAGATGAGGCTTCTATGATGTAAATGCAGTAAATGCACTGATCAATGAGTATAGCCAAATATCAGTAGAGTCATTTTATTGTTACATTTTTTTTTAAAGAAAAAAAACAGTAGTGTTTGTTTTTACCCTAGGTCTCTGGGTATCTAACCTCTGGTTCTTGGTCACAAAAGCAGTGTCAGGCATGGGTTCTGTCTCAGTGAGTGGACCTTAAGTCAGATCAGACATTGGTTGGATATCCCAGGAGGTTTGTTCACGCCACCATTGCCCAGGCATATCTTGCAGGCAGGATACATTGTAGATCAAAAGCTTTGTGGCTGACTTGCTGTTTACATTTCTCTTTTGGCATCCTGCAGTGAACCTTCCCCCACAAAAAAAAAATATAGGATGAAGGCTCCATACAGTCACCTGCTTAACTTCTCCATTACAGCAAACTATGTGGGTGTCGTCCTCAGTAATGGGGCCCACTGTCAATTTGTGGAGAGCAACCCATTGTCTGGATAATAGTCTGGGTTATTTGGGCATTTCCATGGGAGTCCTTTGACAAACAACTTTATTTTATGGTACTAGAAGCCTTGTTTGGTGACAAGAGATGGCAGTTGGAACTCTGTCTCCTTCATCATTAGAAGATCTCATTAGGATTGTCTTTATATATTTCAGGACATTTCCACTGTACTAGGTTTCCCCATCATGCCTCAATTGCACCTCAAATCCAACTGTTTCTCCCTACATTCCTTCTCTCAACCCTATATACCCCCTCCCCATCTGATCCTCCCATTCCTGCCCCCTTTCACCACCACCACCCCATCTACCCATAAAATCAATTCTATTTCCTTTATGAGGGAGATCCATGTACCCCCCAGTTCCTTTCTCTATACCTACCCTCTCTGGCTCTATGATTGCAGGTTATTACCATATATTTAATAGCTAATATTCATACATAAATGAATAGACGCCATATTTATCTTTCTGGGTCTGTGTTACCTCACTCAGGATGATTCTAGTTTCATCCATTTGTCTGCAAATTAGACCATGTAATTTTTTTAACAGCTGATTAATACTCCACTGAACAAATGTACCACATTTTCTTTATCCATTCTTCAGTTGAGACTCATCCAGGGTGTCTCCAGTTTTGGATTATGATGAATAGAGCAGTAATAAACATGTTTGAGCAAGTTGTTTTAAACCTAGTTTGGGGCCTAAATGGGCTTGTCAGGGTCATCTATCTCTCCCAGGCAGTTATTCCCCTTCGTCTCTCCTTGCATATTCTCTGTTATGTTCAGACTTTGGGGCCCATCCTTAGCAGACAGGTCCTTGAAAGGCACTGATGGTTTGGTGTAGCACGAATGTTATTTAGTCTTATTAAAAACTCAGAGCCAAATATTGGGGTAAATGCTGAAAGATGAGAAGAAAGGCAGAGGAGCAGCCACCAAGAACTTCTTATTTCTGCTGAATCCTCAAGCTGAAAAAAACTGAGCTTCTGTCTCCTCCTGTCTTATGTTCCTTTCTCTGCCCAGCCATATCACTTCGTGTCTCAACCTTCCTAGCATTGGGATTAAAGGTGTATATGCCTCCAAAGGACTGGGAGCAAAGGCATGGGATCAGAAGTGCTGGGATTAAAGATGTGTACCACCACTGCCTGGCCTCAATGGCTAACTAGTGGCTGGTTTTGCCCTCTGATCTTTAAGCAAGCTTTATTTGTTAGAGAAGACACAACTATCATCATAGTTTGGGCTCTGGCAATAACCATGATTATCCCGTACCTTGGATGAATCCCTTCTACCACCTGACTGGTAGACCTCCCCATCCATCACTCTCACTCTTTCATCCTCCATCATCTTTCTTATAAAATATTTACATTTCTCTTCTCCTACATCTCTCTGTTTTGTTCTAACATAGTCTGATCAATTCTCCATCAGGCCAGACCACATAGCCAAATATCAGGTCACCATAATTCATGGGAACTAACTTGGAAGTTCCCTGGCTGAGTCTCAGGGGTGGGGGAGTTTCTCTCTGTTTTGTCTTGCAGGTAGGTGAGAGTACTACTTATTTGCAGGCAACAGGAAGTGGCCTGTCTCACTAGGTGTGGCTTGAGCATATAAGAAACCTCAAAGTCTGCTTCCACAATGACATACTTCCTCCATCAATACCACACCCATTCCAAGTAGGCCACAACTTCTAATAATGGTACTCCCTCTGGGGGTTATTTTCTTTCAAACAACCACAGCCGCTGAAATCTTGGTTATCGACCCTCCAAAAATGCCCCTTCCCTCAAGTTTCAGCCCTGAAGATGATCCTACACATTATAAGCACCCTACAGGTCTTCCACCAGCTTTTACACCATCTCCCTTGCTCCTCCCCACTCCTCCATCTCTCCTTCCCCTTCCATATCACCTCCATCTACTCTCTCTACTGTTTCAGAAGTGTCCTTTTTCATCCCATCCTTGACTTTCCCTACATCACCAGAGGTCCTGACTAAGTATGTATAAAAAGAAAGGACAACCGAGTTCTTCTGCCTGGTCCAAGAATTTAGGGAAATCAGCAAATGTACATGTGGTGAGATATTGTATATATATGTTTAATAAAAATTGTCTGGAATATCAGAGGACAGAATCACCCACAGCCAAGTCAAGAAGGTCTGGGAGTGGTGATTCATGCCTTTGATCCCATCGCTAGGAAGACCGAGATCCTTCTGGATCTCTGTAAATTCAAGGCCTAAAAACCAGGCAGTGATGGCTGTTAGTCCCAGCACTTGGGAGGCAGAGGCAGGCAGATCTCTGTGAGTTTGAGGCCAGCCTGGTTCACAAAGCAAGTTCCCGGACAGCCAGAACTGTTACACAGAAAACCCAGTCTTGGACAAAAAAAAAGGTTGGAGAGATTGCTCTGCCTTCTGATATTACAGGCTATTTTTATTAAAAAGATAATATGATAGTCACTACCTTCCCAATAGTCTCCAGCTCCTATATTCCTCTTTCATCCATCCCTCCCAGCATGGCCTAGTTTTCAATGTTTGACTTAAAAGAAATACTTTTTTTTTTAAAACTATACTCCTACACCAATCTCTACTTTTCTGTTTGTCCTCACCTGTGAAGACCCCAATATTCTAAATTCCCAACAACCTACTTGGATAGTCCTACCCTAAGGCTTCCAGGACATCCTCTGCTTCTTCCGTCAAGTCCTGCAAAATGACCTAGCTTCCCTAGCCTTTGTTCCTAGTTTTCTTCTGCAATATGCAGATGACCTTTTCCTCTGTAGCTCAACCCACCAGGACAAACTCCATCAGTCCACAACCCTTTTCAATGCTCTGGGTTCCTGGAGGTGTATTAGGTGTCTAGAGAGAAGGCACAGGTTGTACCCCCACTCTTTATTACACAGGCTGCTTTCTCCCCTCTAGGAGCCACTCCATCCCCACTTCTTAGACTGAGGAGATGGTAGTATACCCCTTACCCAAGACAAAGAGGGACCTTATGCTTTTGCTAGGCTTTTAAAACTTTTTCTGCCTAATTTCTCATGTATAGCACAGTCCCTCTATGAGGCCACTAAGGGTACCATAGAGGAATCTCTCTTATCTCCAAAGTCTCCAGAGCTCCACAGATCAGATTAAATCTTCCCTTTCCTGGGCCTTTATCCTGAAGCTCTCGGACACCCTCTGACCCTCTTTTCTTTTCCTTCAATCCAATCAGGGACAAGAGCCAATAGTCCTCTGTCAAAAGGCAGGGGATACTTATTCTCCTGTACCTTATTTGTCAAAGCATCTGGATATGGTCACAAAAGGCTGGTCCCCATGCTTACAAAGCTTGGTTGCCACTGCACTTCTGATTCCAGAAGCTAACAAAATTTTCCTCTACAGCCTGTTCATATACTCAGTCAACACTCACTCAGGAATCTCCAACATCATCCTCTTATCCTGATCTTTGATACAGATCTTCCATACCTTTCTTCTGGACATTTGAACTCTCACCTACACTCAAGCCAGTTACCCAGTTACCTGCTACCTCTTCAGCCACTGACTCATATAACCTCACTCATTCATCCCCGAGATCTACATCTCACCATGAGCACCTTCTCACATATTATTGATTATCCTTCTCCATAGACCATGGTCTGCTTCATAGCTGGAAGTTTCAACAACAAAATCCTCCTACACAGTTGCACATAACAATGACACTCCCATTCTCCACCTCACACAATTTTCATTAAAGCCAAGTACTTTTCTCCATGCTGACTCCAAGTATGCCTTTAACATCATCAACTCGAACACCCTAATCTGAAGACAGTGGAGATTCCTGACACAAAGATGGATACCCACTGCTAGTACCACTCAGAAAGTCCTAGAGGCTGCATTGCTACCCACTATAATTTCAATAGTACACTATAGAGAACACCAAAAGGATAAACAATGCGTGCCTCTGGATAATAATATAGTGCCCATGGATGCTGTTCTCATATACCTAGATCTTAAGAGGTAGAAAGGACCGGAAACCCGGCCCCCACACCCAATATCATGGTAGCACATGTATTAAGTTCCAAACTCCTCCCACTTCTTCACACTCAAAGTTTTTGCCTCCTTATGTTCCCTATTCCGCCCAGAGTCTACTTACATTCCTCAAACAATACTTTCCAGTCCTGCAACAGCTAAAGCTTCAGTATTTCTCCCAGACCTGTTACATCTGCTTGTGTACTGATGTCAGAACATCATCCTTCCTCACTAACCCAATGACAGGGCTCCTACTTGCCTCAGATGGGCAAATTTACTTCAAACGTAATAAAAGTCCCAGTAAAGACACCCTAATATCTCTTAGTTCTGACACTGTCTCAAATTGGGTAGAGGCTACTCCTACCTTCCCTAAAAGAACCAACAGCCTCACCCAACTCCTCTCAGAAATTATTCCCTACTTTGACCTCCCACCCTCCATCCAGTTTAACCACAGTCAAAAATTCACTTCAGTCACCATTCAATACCTCAATGATTTTCTTAACACACTCCGAAAGTTCCACATGTCTTACCACCCACAGTCCTCTTGGAAAGGTGGAATAAACCACTTCAAGAAAATGCTTACCAAACCCTCCTTAGAACTAAAATTAGATTGGATAAAGCTTTGTCTTCTAGACCCCTTTGAGGTCACATATCATAGACCTATTCTTCCCATATGCAAATATACAGTGGACTCTCCTTTGCCATCTCAAATCTTGTTCATTTGAGGCAGCATATATAGAAAATAACCCACCTCTTCTCTCCTGTCCCTTTCTCCACTGAGGAGGTAGACACAAGCCTCCAGATAGATAACTTTGTTTAACTGGCAGAAGCCCACTGCCCAACCCTGAGCCCCAAATATACAGGACCCCACAAAATTATTCTCCTGAATTCCACAGCTATTAAATTCAAGAAGGTCCCATCCTAGATACATCCCTTCCATCTTAAACAGAGCAGTTCTAACAAGACCCATGACACTAAAACTCACTTAAGCTCTCTTCTGTCCCAGAACAGCCAGATGGCACTGACTCCAATGTTTACTTTCTTCCTCTTCTTCCTGAAGGACTTCCCGAATGGTATTTGGTTGACATCAGGGAGTCAGATACTCTCAAGGAATTGTTTTCCTAGGTAACTTTACTTACTACATTCCAGACCTAGTTTTGCTGTGGCATAATGCTGTTGTACATTGTAAAGATGTGTCACTCATATTGGTTTAATAAAAGGCTGATTGGTCAATAGCCAGGCAGGAGGTAGAGGTGGGGCAACCAGGCTAGGAGAATCCTGGGAAGAGGAAAGGCAGATGAAAAGGAAGCAAGATGAGAATTCTGGACTAAGAAAAGGTACCAATCCACATGGCTAAACAGATAAGAAATATGGGTTAATCTAAGTGTAAGAACTAAATAGTAATATGCTTGAGCTATTGGCCCAGCCGTTACTATACTATTAAGACTGAGTCAATTATCTGGGAGGCAGCTGCTGGGTATTTGGGAGTTGTTGGCAGGACAGAAACTTCTGACTATATAATCCAGTTTTTCTCTATCTGCGTATATCACTGCAACCCACAGTGATTATTCTGCAATCCCTAGATCACATCTTATTTAGCCTTTGTTTTCTTGGTGGGCTTGCTGTATAAGACCCTGGTGACTGAGGTTGGGGAGAGAAGCTCATCCTGGCTCTCTTTTACCTGACTAACATTACAACACTAGGGGTTATTTGGTGCCATCCCTTCTTTAGAACCCTTTCTCATTTTTTTTTCAGAATTTCCTAGGAGGGAGAGGAAAAAGGGGGATTGAGTATATTTTGACTGCAGAGTTATGTCAGTTTCTCAAGAATTTTTCAGAATCCCCGCTCAATTAAAATGCTTCTTCCTTTATTTTCAGTCTCAACTCTGCCCTATTCCCAAAACCATGCCTCAAACTTTAATGGGAAGTTCTCTTGTTCTGGGATCCAGACAACAAAACTCCTGGGACTGGGGAAGAAACTCTGACTTTTCTAACATCTTTAAAAAGACAACTTGTATGGATGAAATCCATAGTAGGTTTCAGATGGTACTCTGACTTCTTGGCAACTATATAGGACCTAATAGTGCTGATCTCTGAATCCTATCATGAGTCCTTATCAATAGAAAAAGTACCATTGTAGCTATGTACAGTGGGCACTGGGTCCTGCTGCTGGCAGCTTTGAAAACCTGCCTGCCACAATTCTTTTTGCAGCTCCAGTTTTGCGGCAATTTTGCCTCCCACGGGTACATGGTTGGGGACTCCTACCTCCAATGATTTTATCACATCAATAGCCAGAATCCCCTGGATATCCATCAGAGCACAAACCAGAAAAAAAAAGCAAGAAATAGTGTGGATATCAAATTTAAAAGCCCTACAACCCAGAGAAAGGTAAATTCTGGCCTCAGATGGTTAGCTAATGGCAAGGAGCTCCCCACCCCAAAACCACTCTCTCCTGTAAGTGAAGAAGGCTGTAGATAGTTCTGTTCCCATCCATAGATCCATGGAAAGTCTCAATCCCTCTCCTCAATGATAAAAAATCCTCCCCTCAGAAAAACAAAGTCAGCCAGAATGGGAGAAAATGTATGCCAACTATGTATTTGGTAGAGGATTAATATCAAGAATATACAAAAATAAAAATCATGAAAACAAACAATATAATCAAAATGCGTTGCACAATTGAACAGTTCTCAAAAGAAGAAATATAAATGGTTAGTAAAATTTAAAAAAATATTTACCACAATTAGCCATTAGGAAAATTCAGATTATTTAAACTACTTAAGATTCCATCTTATCTATTTCAGATTGGCTATCATCAAGAAAAAATAACAACAAATATAGTCGTGGATGTAGCCAAGGAGAACTCTTGGTATAACCATTACAGAAATCAAGTAGAGGTTTCTCAAAAAGATGAAAATGTAATTACCACATAATCCTTCTATATCAATCCTGGGCATATACCCAAGGACTCCATATCTTCCTGCACACATTGCTTCTCTATTCATAGTAGCCAGAAAATAGAATCAGCCTGGATGCCCATTAACTGATGAATGGATAATGAATATGTAGTACTTATACATAATGGAGTTTTATTCAGCTGTAAAGAGGTATAAAATTATAAAATTTACAAGAAATAGATAGACTTGCAAGGCATACTAGTGAGTTAATCAGGCCCAGAAAGATAAAGGATGTTATCCCTCATATCTGAATCCTAGCTTTGATTTTTTTTTTTTTTTTAGAATTGTGTATTTAATTTGGAGTGTCTGTAGAGGTCAAAAAAGCTAAAAAGGGCCCATGAGATTGGGTGTTATTAGAAGTGATGATACTCCCTGCCCTGGGCTCCATATTCCTGACTACAACTTCAGAAGAAGGCTAGGCTTTACTGGAGGTTGAGTCCAATCTAGGGCCCCAGGGTAAGATGCCACCCACTGTTGCACGAACAAAGGAAACTCAGAGCCAGATCTCAGGGAAAGGCGGAGATATCAAAGAGAGGAAACACCACAGTCAAATCTCACCCAGCTGTCTTCCAGCCTCCTCAACCTCTCTCCTCCTGGATTCTTCTGCCTGCTCTGTCTTTCTACGCCTGCCTTAAATACCCTCTTCACCCAGTTGTTTCACATCCAGGTTAAGATTAAAGGCGTAGCACCACCACTGTCTGCCTGGGAGCCTGGAACTCCCTCTGTAAACTAAACTGACCTCAAACTCAGATTTGCTGGGTTTAAGGACATAGGTCACCATTCCCGGATATTCCCTGTGGCTGGAACTAAAGGTGAGAGTTACCACTGTCTGATCCTCCTAGACTGACTGTGGGTAGTTCCCTCTGATATCTCAGACTGGTTTTATTAAATTTGAAACATATCCCCATAACCCACTACTTTCTAACTGTCCTTAAAGCCTGCCCAACAGCCCCAGATTGTACCCCCTCCCCTGTGCTTCATAATCCCACGTACAAATTTAAAAGAAGACTTCATCTTTACCAGAGGCCAGGGCAAATTTAGAGACTCGTAGCCTTTCAAACCCCATAGGAGATACCATACTGGACCTGAACACTTGCTAGTCACCAGAACCTTTGGACCAGAAGACCATCAGGAAGCACAAACTAAGGAACAAAATTCCTATCCAACAAAGAGTGATGTAGGAACCAACACCTATACCTATAAGCATCCCCAATGCAAATGCCTAAATGGCAGTGTAAGAACACAATCAGTACTAGAAAGAGCAAAGCACATCACCAGAACCCAGCTAGTCTACAACAGCAAGACCTGAATATTCTAATGCAGCCAAAGCACAAGAGAACTACCTTTAGAATAACTTTATGAAAATGATAGAGGCCCTTAAAAAGAAAATGAAAAGAATCCCTTAAAGAAATTAAGGAAAAGAACAAAAAAATTGGAAGAAATCAATAAATCCTTTAAAAGAATGCCAAGAAAGCAAAGAAAAAAATAAACAGGTGAAGGAAATGGTTCAAGGCCTGAAAATAGAAGTAGAAGCAAATAGACTTCTCAGTGGAGACTCTAAAAGCCAGAAGGGCCTGGTAAGATGTCTTACAGACTCTAAAAGACAACAGATGCCAGCCCAAACTATGATACCTGGCGAACTTTCAATCAGCATTGTTACATGAATTCTGGTTGCATTAAATGAAACTCAGAGCCAGATATTGGAAAAAAAATGAAATATCAGAGAAAGGAAACAGACCACAGTCAAATCTTACCCAGTTATCTTCCAGTTCCTTCAGTCTTGCTCATCATCCCTTCTACAGAATGAATCTGTCTTTCTATGCCTGCCTTAAATACCTCCTTCATTGTTTCACACCCAGGCTAAAATTAAAGGCGTGAGGGATTACTATTAGTAGTGAGGCCTTGAACTCACAGAAAGATCTCTGTCTCTGGAGTTATGGGATTAAAGGCATAGGTCACCACCACTCTCTGACCCTCCTGGATTGACTGTGGGTGGATCTGTTCTCTGATATTCCAGACTGGTTTTATTAAATATATAACATATCACCACACACTATATATGGAGAAAGCAAGGTATTTCACAACAAAGTCAAATTTAAACAATATCTATCCACAAATCCAGCCCTATATAAGGTACTATAAGAAAAAACCCAACCAAAATAAGTTAGCTACATCCACAAAAAACACAGGCAATACAAAATTTCATACTAGCAAAATCCAAAGAAGGGACTCACCCTCCCTTTTCCTTCCCTTCCCCCTCTCTCTCACACACAAACGTACACACACACACACACACACACACACACACACACACACACACACACACACTACCAATACTAGTAATCATGGTCATTAATATCTCTCATATCAATAGGCTCAATTCAACACTAAAAAGACACAGGCAAAGATAATTGATATGAAAACAAGATCCATCCTTCTGCTGCATACAAGAAACACACCTCACTATCAAAGATGGACATTAGCTCAGAGTAAAGGGTTGGAAAAAGATTTCCAAATTAAACAGACCTAAGAAACAAGCTGGTATAGCTATGGTAATACCTAACAAAATAGGCTTCAAAGCAAAATTAGTCAGAGGAGATTGAAGAAGTCATTTCATATTCACCAAAGGAAAATCCACCATGATGATGTTTCAATTCTGAATATCTATGCCCCAAATGCAAAAGAATACACATTTGTAAAAGAAACATTACTAAAGTTTAAATCACACACAGAATCCCACACAATACTAGCAGGAGACTTTAATACCCCACTCTCACCATTGAACAGGCTATCTAGACAGAAACTAAACAGAGAAATAATGAAATGAACAGATGGTCTGACTCAAATGGATGGAACAGATAACTATAGAATATTTCACTTAAACAAAAAGGAATATACTTTATTCTCAGCGCCTCACTGAACCTTCTCCAAAATTGACTGTATATTCAGTCACAAAGCAAGTCTCAACAGACACACAAAAAATTGAAATAACCCCCTGCATCCTATCAGACCACCATGGTCTAAAACTAGAGTTCAACAACAACAGAAACTACAGAAAGCCTGCAAACTCATGGAAACTGGACAAGTCTCAAAACTGAATTACCACTTAATCAAGAAAGAAAAAGAAATTAAAGACGTCCTAGAATGTAATGAAAATGAATACACAACATACCTAAACGTATGGGACACTATGAAAGCAGTGCTAAGTGGAAAGTTCATAGCACTAAGTGCCTACATAAAGAACTTGGAGAAATCTCACACTAGTGACTTAACAGCACATCTGAAAGCTCTAGAACAAAAAGAAGCAAGCTCACCAAAGAGGAGTAGACATCAGGAAAAAAAACCCTGAGAACTGAAATCAATAAAAATAAAACAAAGAGAACAATATAAAGAATCAATGAGACAAAGAGTTGTTTGATAAAAATCACCAAAATAGATAAATGCTTATCCAAACTAACTAAAAGGCAGAAAGAGAATATCCAAATTAAAAAAAAATCAAAAACAAAAGGGAGACACAACAACAGACACTGAGGAAAAACAGAATCATCAGGTCATACTTCAGTAACCTGAGATTCACAAAATTGGAACGTCTAAAAGAAATAGACAATTTTCTTGATAGATACCCCATACCAAAATTAAATCAATATCAGATAAAAAACAAAAGTAAATAGACCCATGACCCCTAAGGAAACAGAAGCAGTCATTAAGTCTCCCAACTAAAAAAGCCCAGGGCCAGGCAGTTTAAACAGAATTCAAGGAAGAATAATGCTACTCAAATTATTCCACAAAACAGAAACAGAAGGAAAATTGCCAAATTCAGTTTCCCTAATGAACATTGATACAAAAATACACAATAAAATATTGACAAACGGAATCCAAGAGCACATCAAAATGGTCATCCACCAAGGCCAAGAAGGCTTCATATGTTTCATTCCATGATCATCTCATTAGATGCTGAAAGACCCTTTAACAAAATCTAACACCTTTTATGTTAAGAGTCTTGGAAAGATCTGGGATACAGGGACATACATAAATATAACCAAAGCAATATACAGCAAACCGATAGCCAACAACAAATTAAATGGAGAGATACTCAAAGTAATTCCAATAAAATCAGGAACCAGGCAAGACAGTCCATTCTCTACATAGCTATTCAATATAGTACTTGGAGTTCTAGTTAGAGCAATAAGATACCTAAAGGAGATCAAGGGGATACAATCTGGAAAGGAAGAAGTCTAAGTATCGACATTTGCAGATGATATGATAGTATACTAAAAAGCCTATCAGGGAACTCTTACAGTTGATAAACACCTTTAGTGAGGTGGCTGGATACAAGATTATCCCCCCCCCCCTCAAAAAAGAAATCAGTAGCCATCTTATAAACAAACAAACGGACTGAGAAAGAAACCAGGGAAACAATACTCTTCACAATAGCCACAAATAATATATCTTGGGGGTATCTCGAACCTAGGAGAGAACCATACATGACGGGAGTACACAATATGAATATGACGATTGCTAATGATAATCTGCTATTGATTAGTGCCTATCCAAATTGTCATTAGAGAGGTGTCATCCAGCAACTGATGGAAACAGGTGCAGAACCACAGCCAAACATTAGACAGAGCTCAGGAATTCTGCTAAAGAGGAAGAAGGATTGTATGAACCAGAGGGATCAAGGGCACCACATGAAAACCCACAGAATCAACTAACCTGGGCTCATAGGAGCTCACAGAATCTGAACTGACAACCAGAAAGCTTCCATGGGACAGACCTAGGTCCTCTAAATATATGAGACAGTTGTGTAGCTTGATCTACTTGTAGGATCCTAGCAGTGGTAGCAGGGATTGTCCCTAATGCTTTGGCTGGCTTTGAGGAAACTTCTTCATACTAGATTGCCTTGCTCAGCCTTAATATAAGGGAGGTGCTTAGTCCTACCAAAAGTTGATGGGTCATGCCTTGTTGATATCCATGAGAGGCTTGTTCCTTTCTGAACAGAAACAGAGGAGAGGTGTATTGGGAGAGTACAAAAGGGAGGTGGGGGTAAGGAAGAAAGGAGGGAGGGGAAACTTCGATTGGAATATAAAATAAATAAATTTAATTAATAGAAGTAAATCATTTTAAAGAAAAAAGAGAGGGGACATGAGAGTAGAGCACATGTAATATACAATGTACTCACTCATAGCAGATATTAGACATAAAGCAAAGGATAACCAGGCTACAGTCCACAACCCCTGTGCAGCTAGGTAACAGGGAGGAACATAAGAGAGACATTCATGGGTCCCTCTGGGAAGAAATAGATAAGAAGAAATAGTTTCCCTGAGAAACTGGGAGCATGAGGGGGATTGTTAGGGGAGGTGGGAAGAGAACACGAGGGAACAGGATGGTAGAGTTGGGGGAGGAACAGAAAAAGAGAACATCTTGATGGGGGAGACATTTTGGATCAGGGAGAAACCTGGTACTAGGGAAATACCCAAGAATCCACAAACATGACCTCAGCTAAGACCCCAAAGCAATAGTGGAGAGGGGGCCTGAACGGGCCTTCCCTGTAATCAAATTGATGACCACCCTCATTGTCATTATAGAACCATATCCAGTTACTGATGGAAGCAGATACAGAGATCCACACCAAAACATTGGGTTGAGTTCCCAGCCCATCCAAAGAGAGGGAGGAGGTGTTACATGAGCAAAGGGGCCAGGGTCATGATGAGGAAACCCACAGAGACAGCTGACTCTACTCGGGAGCTCACAGCTGGGGAACCTGCATGGGACTGAACTAGGCTCTCCAGGCTTCTTGGAATACATTCCCTATAGAGGGACACCTTGCTTAGCTTGATGGGGGGCGGGGGGTGCTGCTTGGTCCTGCCTCAACTTGACATGCCAGACTGTATTGACTCCTCATGGCAGGCCTTATCCTCTTTGAGGAGTTTCCAGGGGATTGGTAGAGGGAAGCTGGGGTTTAGAGGGAGGAGGGGAAGGAAGGAGAACTGTGGTTGGTATGTTAAAAAAAAACCTTTTAAGTAAAAAAGAATGTAAGGAGAATAATATTGAAGGGTTAAAGTTTAAGTGCAAATTAGGGCAGTAGGAGAGGGGAGTGTAGAAAGTATGGGTAGGTTAACTCGTAGGGGCTTCTCAGGGGTCTGGAGATCAGCCCAGCCTCAGCCAGTGTAAATTGGTGATAACTAGTGCCTGAAGACATGTGCTTCTAAGTACTTCTGCATAAGCCAACCTGGGATCCACGTGGGGCCTTGACAAGGGCAGAGTCCAGATAGAACATTCTTAGGTTGGTGAGAGACCACTGCCCCCAGCCACAGATCCCAGCAAATCAAATCCCTTTCTCCCGGCTTTGGGAAAGGTCTGGGGAAAAAAAAATATTTAAGCTCTTCCCCTCCATAATTAAATGGAACAAAGAAAAAATGAACAAGGGCTAGAAATACAGTTCAGTGGTGGCATACTTGTCTACCTTATATCAAACCTTAGGTTCAATCCCCAGTACCACCAAGAAAAGGGGGGAGTTGGGAGTTTGAGTAGTCTTCTGCTGCAGCAGATAGACTTGATAGGCCCTGGGAAAGCCCTAGGCTGGAGAAAAGGGCTCTTGGCATAGGGAATGTTTACTTCCTTTCCTAGCAAATGAAGTAACTGTTTCAGCGCATATCACCTCAGAGATAAGAAGAGAGAAACTTCATGCAGTTTTATGGAAAAAAATTCAATAACTGCTTTGTGCTTGAATTTCTGGACAATCTTGATTTTATAACTCAAAGTGTCTTCTTTTGGTAGACAACAAGGTTCAGAAAAGATTTCCATGTGCCGTGCGAGCTGTTTTTGTTTTTAAATACTGATTGTAAAGAGCTGCCTTTGGCAGAGCTTATTTGCCTCACCGCTGAAGCCCAAGCAGATGAAGACTCCAAGACCAGAACTGACTAAGTATTTTTTTCTCTTACTATTAGGTGCTCCAGCTCTGAGCTCTTGAGGCCTGCTTGGGGAGGAGATTCAGGGGCCCTTCTTGAACTGGGTACCACTCTACAAGATCATCACTCATCAGTTCACACCTAGCCTGAACTACTCTTCTAAGGAGAAAACCTCCAAAAAGAAAGGGAACTTGGTAAGCTACATCCTGAAACAGGATTCACTGGGTTGGAAAACAACCTTACGCTTCGTGTGCCTCAGCAACAAGAGGAAACATGAGCCATTTCCAGTGATCATTGCATTTTTATTCATTTTTAAACAGATACACAAAATATTTTCTTTTCTTTCATAAAAGAAATTTAAAACATTGAAGAATTTATAATAGTAGCAGTTTAAGAAAATACTGACAGCTGCTATCAGAGGTCTTCATCTCAGTAACACATCGCATCTAAAATGTTCTTGTCCAAAGGAGGTATTTTGGAGACTTCAAAGAAGGCCCTGCAGAAGGAAATGTGGTCTGTTTAAAGGAAAATAAATGAATGCAAAATAGATTCTACAGAGGAAATGACATATCGGAGCCCCTGGTTTCCTATTTGCCTTTAACTGTAGAGTAGAAAGGAAGGTGTAAAGGTTCCGAATCCCCCCTTTATAGGTGAGATTTTTCTAGGCCCACTGTTTTAAAGATTTTTCACAGATTAGCATAAACTCAACTTTAATTGGAGTTTGATACTTACTCTTCAGAATACTTCTCATACACATTCTTGAGCAAACGATATGGCTGGAAAAGCAGAGAATCGTTTAGCCTCCTGACCAATGGGTGAAGCTCAGCAATCTTATAGTCAGTGTAATATTCCAGTAAAGGAATCTAAAAAAAAAAAAAAAGAAGAAGAATGAACAGCAATTTCTATTATTGAAAGTATACACTTGCCTCCAACTACGCTACTCAATTCCAAACATCCTATCTCTTGTTTAGGCATGGAGATACTCAAAACATTTCAAAGACTCATGCAGTACACATATAATAATGATGATAGGGTAGCACCCAAAAGAGTAAGTTTAAAGCATGAACTTCTAAGATGATTGTGTCCAAGTACTGTCATTTATATGTTAGCCTTAGGTGTTCATGTGAGTTAAATCCACCAATGACCTAAGGAATAGGACTAGTTTTAGAACGTTACCCCTCATTCCTTTAGTACCATCACATCGTTTCAGTTACTATTTGGCCCATATCAAATATCTCCTCTCATGAGTTTTATTTTTCAAGTTTGTTTTTCAATACTGAGCTTTAAAATGACTTATCCTGGGGTATGAGTGGGGTACTGAAAGACGATATAAAAGTAGATAGGAGGGATACTGAGGGTGAGGGATACTGAGGGTGGAAAGCTTTAACTGAGGATGGGGTTAGGGGCTGCAGGAAATCAAAGGAGAATGAGTTAAACAAAACTAATAATGTGTGAAAGAGAAATATAAATATCTACCATTTTGTGAGATAACTTTAAATATAATAATAATAATAATAATAATAATAATAATAATAATAATAATAAACTTGAACAGGGATCTCCTGCATGAATCAATAATGCTGCTTCCAGAAGCCATAGGCTACTAAGCAAAAATGCCAGTGCCAGGTGTGGAAAATCCTCCCTAAAAAATGTTGGTCAGGGAGGCCTCAAATGCTTCCAAATAATACAGGCTATTGCTGTTGCTTTTTCTTTGCCCACAAAAATTAGATGGTAAGAGCCTACTGCTGAAGACTCAACATACTTTGGTTGTGGGACATAATAAAATTGAGTTGGAACTGAACTATTAGCTTCCTTCCTGCTGGCTAGCTTTCACAGTGCCAAAAGGTGCTGTACAGGCCAATTAGGAAGAGAAGTTATCAAAAGACTCACCTAATAGAGGGCCCTGAATGCTACAATAATGATCTGTCAGTCAAGATGTACCTACTAGCAAACTAGTATCATGATTGTTAGAGAGGTAAACTACTACTTTCCTATTAAATTTGAGGCTCCAAAAGCCTCTATTATAACCCTCTATTATACCCCTAGTCAAAAGTCCATGGCTGAGGAGGCCCTATTTGGAAACTTGCTACTATTGTTCATTAAACAAGTGCAATGTGAAACTGCCTTCCAAAATTTAAGTGTTGGCAGCCAACCTCTCCACATAGCCAGATCCTGCATATACTTCTCCAGGGTCTAACATAGTAAATCTCCTTGACCCCCCCTCAAAAAAACCCCTACCCAACCTCCCAGATATAGCCTTCCCACATACATTGCTCTTGCTTAGTCTGTCCACTCCTGCCTGCTCCAAAAGCAACCTCTCTAAGCTTTTACCAGAACCTGCCCTGACTACCATCCAAACTACAGGTTCCTCCCATACATACCCAACCTTTCCAGCCAGCCAGACATACCCTTATCTTCCAGGCGTGAACCAGGAAGCACATACAGCAAAACAGTCTAGTCCTCTCTGTCCATCTAACTTACTCCCACCTAATCCATTTCCAACCTCTAGGCCAAAATCACCCCCTTAACTTCCTTTCTTCCATAACCTGCTGTACCTGTATCAGACACAGAACTAGCAAAAGAAATATACATGATTCATAGCAAAATTGCAAATAACATGAAAGAAAAATCAAGCCATTATTTTCCCTCCAAAACTTAACCAATCCTGTAGAAATGTTTTCTATTAAGGATTTCCTAGAAGAAACTCCAGGACACAGAATTTAAAAGAACAAATAATAGTCTTCATCAAATAATTCAAAGAGTTGAAAGATACCAATTTCATTGAGATGTTTCACCAGGTGATTCTTAATAAAACAAAATCATAAAGCTGATAGAAATAACAAAGGCAACCCAAGATTTAAATGTAGGTTTCAACAACAAAGAAATATTAAAAAAAAACTCAAGTGGAAATGAGATGGAATTAAAAAACACAATAAAGTAACTAGAAAACTCAAAGGAAAGCCTTATAAATACAAGGAATAAGGCAGAAAATAAATATCAGGACTCTAAGATAAAGTAGAACATATTGACCAAATAAGCAAGGAATATAAAAAATATTTGGAACACAGGAAAGAAAGATACAGGAAATATGAAAAACATGAAAACCAAAACTTTGAATTACAGGCATAAATAAAAGAGAAGAATCATAGAAGACAAACTCCCAAACTAAAGAAATATATTCTCGCCCTCCCAGGCCACAGCTGACTAAAATGTGAGTGGCATCCTGCCCCTCCAGCCAAGCTGAGACCATGGTCTCTGAATCCTGGCCTGGGGACACAACCTAGGCACCTCAACCACACCCAGCTCTGCCCTAAACCAAAGAAAACTTGGAGAGGCCCACCAAGCCCAATCTCTAGCAAAACACAGCTGGAGAGACATCCTATGGGACAAACTATACCCAAACCACAATCTGCATCATCACACACTGACAAATGGAGACCCCAAACCCTCTTGGTCCACAGCTGACTAAGAGCCGACCAAGAACGACCTCTGTGACAACTGGAGACACACAGCTCCTTGGCCTCCAGCCAACTAAGAGCCAAATAAGAGCAGTCCCTGCAATTACTGGAGAGACACTCAGTCCCCAAGCTTACAACTGATTAACAGCCAACCAAGAGCTGTCTAAGAGTAAACCTAGAAAGCAATGGAAAGATATCAGTGCAAGAACACATATAACAATATAAAGAACAAGACAACACCAGAAGATGCTGATGGTTCAGTTCATCAAGAGCTGAACATAAAAATGAAGAGGAAACAGGAGGAAATACCTTAAAAACAACTTTATGAAGATAATAGATGCTTTAAAAGAGGATATAAAACACTCCCTTAAAGAAATAGAAGAAAATACAAACAAAAATAGGAAAAAGAAAATACAGGTGAAAGAAACATTCTGGGAATTAAAAATTGAAATAGAAGCAATAAGAAGGCACAAATCAAGGCTAAGCTGGAAACAGAAAAACTGAAGAAACAAACTAGAACTATAGATGCAGCATAACCAACAGAATGCAAGAGATGGAGGAAAGAATCTCTAGAGTGGAAGATTCAATAGTGAAAATAGATATGACAGTTAAAGAAAACACTAAAACCAAAAATGTCATAACACAAAATGTCCAGGAAATTTGGGACACCATAAAAAGAAAAAAAAAACCTGAGAATAATTAGAATCGAAAAAGAATACCAGCTCAAAGGCACAGAAAATATACTCAACAAAATCATAGAAGAAAACTTTCCCAATCTAAACAAGTAAGTGCCTAAGAAGCTTACAGAATACCAAATAGACTAGACCCTCCCCCATAAAGTCTGCTTGCTATATAATAATCAAGCCACTAAAGCTACAGAACAAAGAAAAATGCTAAGACCTAAAAGGAAAAAGGCCAATTACCCATAAAGGCAGACTCATCAGAATAACACCTGACTATTCAGTGGAAACAATGAAAGCAAGAAGGTCCTGGTCAGATATTATACAGACACTAAAAGAGCATGGCTGCCAATCCAGGCTACTATACCCAACAAAACTATAAATCACCATAGATGGAGAAAACAAAATATTTCACAACAAAACCAGATTTAAACAATCACTATAGATAAATCTGGCCCTACGGAAAGCTCTAGAGGGAAAACTCCAACCTAAGTAAACCAGATAAATTGTTGAAACCATAAACGATCAATAATCCCACAGAAGAAAAACCCAAAGAAGGGAAATACACACAAGATATCACCCAAAATAACAGGAAATAACAATCATTGGTCATTAATATCCCTTAATGTCAATGGACTCAATTCACATATAAAAGACAGATCTTAACACAATGGATACAAAAACAGAAGCCATCCTTCTGCTGCACTTCAAAGACAGACACGGGCTCAGAGTAAAGGGTTGGGAAAAGGCTTTTCAATCAAATTGTCCTAAGAAACAAGCTGGTGTACCCATCCTAACATCTAACAAAATAGACTTCAAACTAAAATCAGTCAAAAGAGACCAGGACGGACACTATTATTATTCATCTCAGGAAAAGTCCACCAAGATGAAGTCTCAATCCTGAATATTTAAGCCCCAAACACAAGGGCACCTACATATATAAAGAAATACAACTAAAGCTTAAACCTCACATCAAACCCCACACACTACTAATGGGAGACTTCAATACCCCACTTTCACACTTGGATAGGTCAACCAGACAGAAACTTAACAGAGAAATAAGGGATCTAAAAGAGGTTATGACACAAACGGACTTAATAGATATTTATAGAACCTTCCACCCAAACATAAATGAATATACATATTTCTCAGCACCCCATGGAACTTTTTCTAAAATTGACCACATACTTGGTCATAAAGCAAATATCAATAGATAACAAAAAATGGGAATGTAGTATGAGGTTTCTTGCCCGGACTTTCTGGCCTAACCTCAAGGTTTAGGACCCACAGACCTACAGTGACACACAGATGCTTTCAATAGTTTTAGGCTGACCAGCCTAAGGCCCAGGCATATAACTTGCTACCTCTTTACCTTTAAACTAATCCATGTCTCTTATCTTGTTCAGCCATGTGGCTCGGTACCTTTTCTCAGAGCAGCATAGTTGTCCTCTGCTTCCTCCCGCTTCTCTCTGGCATTCTGCTCTGTGCTTCCTGTTCTCAGGGTTTTTCTTAGTCTGGTAGCCCCACTCACACTTTCTGCCTGCCTTTGGCCAATCAGCACTTTTTATTAAACCAGTGGGTGGGACAATTATTTACAATGTAACAACACAATCTCCCACATGGGAATAATTCCTTGTGTCATATCAGATCACCATGGTCTAAAGTTAGAGTTCAACAATAACAAAAATCACAAAAACCATATGAATTCATGGAAACTGAACATCTCTCAATCAAACCACCTCTGGGTCAAAGAAGAAATTAAGAAAGAAATCAAAGACTTCCTAGAATTTAATGAAAATGAATCCACAACATACCCAAACTTATGGGACACAATGAAAGCAGTGTTAAGAGGAAAACTCACAGCACTAGATGCCTATATGAAAAACATAGAGAAATCTCACACAAGAGACCTAACAGTGCAGCTGAAGGCTTTAGAACAATTAGAAGCAAAGTCACCTACAAGGAGTAGACAGCAGGAAATAATCAAACTTAGGGCTGAAATCAATACAATAGAAACAAAGAGAACAATACAAAGAATCAATAAATCAAAGAACTGGTTCTTGAGAAAGTCAGCAAGATACATAAAGCCTTATCCAAACTAACCAAGAAGCAGGGAGAGAGAGAGCATTGAAATTAACATAATCAGAAATGAAAAGGGAGACATAACAACAGACACTCAGGAAATCCACAGAAATATCAGGTCATACTTTGAAAAGCTATACCCCACTAGTATGTCAAACCTAAAAGAAATGAACAGCTTCCTGGAGAGGTACCACTTACCAAAATTAAATCAAGATCATATTGAAGACCTAAACAGATCTATAAACCCAAAGGAAATTGAAACTGTTATTAAAAGTCTCCCCAGTTTTTTTAAAAAAAAAAGCCCAGGACCAGGCTGTTTCACTGAAGAATTCTACCAGACATTCAAAGAACTAATACCAATACTGTTCAAACTGTTCCATATAGTATAACCGGAAGGAACATTGCTGAACTCTTTTTATGAGGCTGCAATCACCCTGGTTCCCAAGTCACTCAAAGATGCAACAAAGAAAGAGAATTACAGATCAGTCTCCCTCATGAAGATTGACAGAAAAACACTCAATAATATTCTGGCAAACCAAATCCAACAAAACATCAAAGAAAAAATTCATCCACCATGATCAAGTTGGCTTCATCCCAGAGATGCAGAGATGGTTCAACATACAAAAAACTGTTAATGTCATCCATCATATAAACAAACTGAAATAAAAAAACACATGATCATCCTCTTAGATAATGAAAAAGCCTTTGACAAAATCCAACACTCCTTTATAATAAAAGTCCCAGAGAGATCAGGAATACAGGGAAAATACCTAACTATAATAAAGGCAATATACAGCAAGCTAACAGCCAACATCAAACTAAATGGAGAAACACTCAAAGCAATTCCACTAAAATCAGGAACAAGACAAAGCTGTCCTCTCTCCTTTCCTATTCAATATAGTTCTCGGAGTTTTAGCTAAAGCAATAAGGGAACAAAAGGAGACTAAGGAGATACAAATTGGAAAGAAGAAGTCAAACTATATTTATAGATGATATGATCGTATACATAAGTGACCCTCAAAATTCTACCAGGGAACTCCTACAGCTGAAAAACACCTTCATCAATGTAGTGGGGTATAAGATTAACTCAAGGACATCAATAGCCTCCTATACACTAAGGATAAAAGGTCTGAAAAAGAAATAAGGGAAACATCACCCTTTATAATAGCTGCAAATAGCATTAAATATCTTAGTGTAACTCTAACCAAAGAAGTAGCACACCTGTTTGATAAAAACTTTAAATCACTGAAGAAAGAAATTGAAGAGGATATCAGAAAATGGAAAGATCTCCAATGCTCCTGGATAGGTAGGATCAACATAGTAAAAATGGTAATTTTACCCAAAGTAATCTACAGATCCAATGCATTTCCCATTAAAATCCCAAAACAATGTTTTACAAACCTTGAAAGAACAATATTCAACTTCATATGGAATAACAGGAATCCCAGGATTGCCAAAACAATCCTGCTCAATAAAAGAACTTGAGGAGGAATCACCACTCCTGACTTCAAGCTATACAAAAGAAAGAGCTACAGTAATAAAAAATAGCCTGGTACTGGCATGAGAGCAGACTTGTGAATCAATGGACTCAAACTGAAGATCCCAACATTAACCCACACACTCATGAACATCTGATTTTTGAAAAAGAGGCCAAAAATACTAAATGGGAAAAAGATAGTATCTTTAACAAATGGTGTTGGCATAACTTGATGGTAGTATGTAGAGGAATGCAAATAGATTCAAACCTATCACCCTGCACAAAACTCTTAAGTCCAAGTAGATCAAAGACCTCAACATAAACACAGCTACACTGAACCTGATAGAAAAGAAAGTAGGAAATACCCTCCAACGCATTGGCACAGGTGACCACTTCCTAAATATAACACCAGTAGCACAGACACTAAGAACAACAATTAATAAGTAGGACCTCCTGAAACAGAGAAACTTCTGTAAGGCAAAGGACACAGTCAGTAAGACAAACAACAGCCTACAGAATGGGAAAAGATCTTCTATATCAAACAGAGGACTTATCTCTAAAACATTTAGAGAACTAAAGAAATTAGAGCCCCCAAACCTAAATAACCCAATTAAAAACGGGGTTCAGAGCTAAAAAGGGAATTAACAACAGAAGAATTACAAATGGCTGAAAGGCACTTAAAGGATTGCTCAATATCTTTAGCCAACAGAGAAATGCAAATCAAAATAACTTTGAGGTACCACCTTATACCTGTCAGAATGGCTAAGATCAAAAACACAGAAGACAGCCTATGCTGGAGAGCAAGGGGGAATACTCCTCCATAGTTGGTGGGAGTATAAACTTGTGCAGCCACTTTGGAAATCAGTATGGCACTTCCTCAGAAAACTGGAAGTCAATCTCCCCAATGATCCAGCAATACCACTATTGGGCATATATCCAAGGAATGCACAGTTTTACCCCAATGGCATTAGCTCAACTATGTTCAAAGCAGCATTATTCATAATAGCCAGAACCTGGAAACAACCTAGATGCCCCTCAACTGAAGAATAGATTAACAAACTGTGGTATATCTACACAATGGAGTATTACTCAGCAGTAAAAAAAAAGATGGCATCCTAAAATTTCAGTCAAATGGATGTATTTGGACAAAATCCTCTTGAGTGACATATCATAAACCCAGAAAGATAGGCATGGGAGGTACTCACTCATAAGTGGATTTTAGACAAAAAGCAAAGAGTATCCAAACTGCAAATCACAACTCCTGAACAGCTTGGGATCAGAAAGAACTTAAGAGGAACATCCAGAGATTCCTCTAAGAAGAGAAAATAGAGATCACCTTAGCAAATTGGGGTCATAATGGGCTGTATTAAGAAGAGTTGGGAACAAAAAATCTTAAAAGAAGGAGATGGTTGAGTGAGAGGAGCAACAAAGAGGGAGATAGAAAGAGATGGATATCTCAATAGAGGAAGCCAATGTGGGGTTGGAAAGAGACCAGGTGCTAGGGAAACCTCCAAGAACTCAGAAAATTTCCCTGGCTAGAACTTCAACAAATAGTGGAGGAGGTGCCTAAACAGGACTTCCCTATAATCAAATGAATAACCACCATCCAACAATGAATAGAGGTGGAGGCAGAGATTCCTGCTGAGCATTGGACAGAGCTCCTGGTCCAGCTGAGAATAGGGGAGGAGAATCTGGATGAGCAGGGGAATAAGGATTATAAAGAAAATTCCCACAGTTATGGCTGTCTGGAACTCTGGGGAGCTCACTGAATCAAGAATAGACACTGGAAACCATAAGGAAAAGGAGCTAGGCCCTCCAAGGGTAGGCAACTATCGATTGGCATGGGCAGTATGTGGAGCATCAAGGGGTGGGATCAGACTGTGTTCCTGTGTGTGGGCTGGCACCTTAGAGCCCATTCCCTGCAGAGGAGCGCCTAACCCAGTCTCGACTTTGGGATGAGGAAATGTGACCTGCCTGGAGTGGATGTGCCATGCTGAGCTGACCCACCTTGCCCTTTTCGGGGAGGGGATGGGGGATTGGGAGGGGGAGGCTGAAGGCTGATTGGGAGGGATTGGGAGGAATAAGAGAGGGGCAGCAGGGGGATACATGGATAAAAAGACTATGTACTATTCTATATCATTTGTGTAAGATGTAATAAGAGATTTATGATGAGAAATGTTGGTTCACCATCTTGTGCACCAATCAATATTATTGTGAACAAAAAGAAATATGTTCTCATACAGGTACAAAAAGCATGCACAACACCAAAAAGACAATGCTAGAAAACAAAAGACTTATAGTATATCATAGCTACAACACTAAGTACAAAGTACAAAGAAAGAATATTGAAAGCTGAAAGAAAAAAACAAAAGCTAAAGTTACATCTAAAAGGAAACTTGTGATAATAACAGCTAACTTCTCAATGAAAATGTGAAAGCACAAGATCTCGGAGCAATACATTCTAATTCCTGAAAGACCATGGCCAACCTGCTGTAGTTGAAAGAGAAAGACAGACTTTCCAAGATATAAATATCTTAAATTTTTTCTTTTCAACAAACAAAATCTAAAGAAAATATAGGAAGTAATACTTTGGGCTGAAGAGAGCAAGGAGCAGAGTCAAGAAACCTAGGGAAGAAATGCAAAGCCCTAATTAGTAAAATACAAAGCACTACTTAGAACACAGACAACACCGAAATCAACAGCATAATGACCACAATTAACTCTCACACATTTCAAAAACAACTTTAAATATTAATGGCCTAGATTTTACAGTCAAAAAACACTATCTTGCCAAACAGAACAAAAAAGCAAATCCACCCATCTGTTGTTTTCAAGATACACAACTTATCTTTAAAGATAGCCACCACCTTAAAGATGGACAAAAGTATTATAATCAAGTTAGACCTTAAAGCAAGTAGATATCAATATCCTAATAGTTAAAAAAAAACAGATTCCACACTAAAAGTAATCAGAAGAGATAAAGAGGGACAATTCATTCTAATCAGGGAACAGTTAACCATCACAAAAACATTACTATCCTAAAAATATATGTGCCAAACTCTGAAGTGCACAACTTCATTTTAAAAATTATTATTAGATTTAAAGACATAGATGAACTTGAACCTAAGAAAAATATGTCCCTTTAGTGTCCCATTTTCTTCCATAAACTAGTCATCTGGACAAAAATTAAACAGAAAATTATTAGAAATAAATGCTATCATATATCAAATACAGATATCTACAAACATATATCAGAATATCTATATGCACAAAACAATATCCATTCTACTTAGAAGCAAAAGGAAGCTTCTCTGAAATAGGCCACAAACAGGTGGAGCACAGAACAAGTCTTTAAAACTTCAAAAAGACTAACATCAATCTTTGTAGCCTACCTGACCACAATGGGAAAAAAACTTAAAATTTCCACAGCCCCAGCAGCTTTACCAGAGGCCAGAGTAGTCCTAGGGACTCCAGGTAAGACACTACCCACCCACCACATGCTAAACCTCTTTAAACACCTCCAACAATCTCAGACTTCACCCCCATCCCTGGACTCCATATCTTGACCTACTTTATTAGAAGCCAGGCAGGGTCTAGGAAACCCAGGTAACAGCACCCACCACCTTGACCAAAAGCTAGCTCCAAATTGATCAAAGATCTAAATATGAAACCTAAAACACTGAAACTTCTAGAAGAGAAAATCAATATTATCCTATGTAATATAGGTTTGTAGGAAAGCACTTCCTAAATAGGACTCCATTTGCTCAAGAACTAAGGCCAACAATTTATAAGTGGGACTCCAGAAAGCTAAAAAGCTTCTGCACAGCTAACAGATATACATCTGAGAGAAGCTTAATATTCATTCAGAATATGTAAAGAAGTCAAAATTAGTAAAAAAAAAAAAAAAAAGACCCATTCAAAAAATGATGCACTTACGACCTGAATAGAGAGTTCTCAAAAGACAACACCTCAAAAAAGTGCTCAGAATTCCCAGTAATTAGGAAAATGCAAATCAAACAACTTTGTGATTTCATCTTATCCCAGTTAAAATGCAAAAGATCAACAGAAACCTGAAATACTGAAACTTCTAAGAAAAAATAAATACAATTAGTACACATTCACCCAACTACCTGTTGTTCCTCAGCACTCAAACCTTTGCTCAAGTGTGGCTGAGAATTTCTAGATATAGAGAGGACTTAGAAATGGCTCAACAAGGGTCTTATTACACATTGTCTCTAACTTGACTATATGTTACACATCATATTCAAAGAATTCAAAGTTCTCTAAAGTTGCCTCTTTCTACAGTATGTTTATAAAATGGAAGAAAATATCAAATATGGATTTTAATTACAAAAGGCTTTCGACTTCAGATGATAGCACTGCACGCATGCCCTGTTACATACATGGATAGACCTTTTCACTATTATATTGTCTCTGAGTCAGTGGTACTCAGACCCTAGTCCAACAAAGATCCTTAAGAGGTCAATGCTGTTAAGGAGACTGTAAGAGACAGGAACGGAATGGGATAAAGGATAGAAAGTGAGCCCACCATAGCCATTCTGACAACTGGGGTGATTTTACATTGGTCTCTTTGGGAATTTTGGCTTTTCTTGGAGACCTTCTTTAAAACAAAAAAGTACCACATTATTGTAGTTAAGAAAAGCTAAGGAAGCAATCAATGTAGAAAACCTTGTCCATACTGTGTGCAAGTACTAAAGAAGCCATAACTACAGAAACATGGCAGTTCATTTTACGAGAACTTACCACAGTCCTAATTTTTACCCTATATCTACCCATCATGATTATTTACTCAGAGTAGTTTTGGGGGAGGGGTGTGCTCATGTGTCTGTGTGTGTGTGTGTGTGTGTGTGTGTATGCATGCATGTATGTATATGTACCTGTGGAAAATGTCAGGTTGTCTTGCTCTATCACTGTCTACCTTATTCTTTGAGATGGAGTTTCTCACCCAGCTTAGAGTCAGGCTGGTATCCAGTAAGTTTCCAATGATTCTCTTGTATCAACAACCCCCCACTCCCCACCCCACCCACAAACTAGGGGCACAATCAAAAATGGCTAGGTGTAACTTTTTACACGAGTGCTGGGGATTTGAACTTAGAACTTCATGCTCTTAACAATTGAGTCACCCATCCATTTACACAGTTGTTGAGATTCCTCATGTAGATGGCCAAGAGAAAGGAGGCTGCAGCTAGTTTTGATGGCTTCTCTTGAACAAATTCATATTCCTGCAGAGTCATCTCGCAGATGTAGCGGGACAGGGTTAGTGTCTTCATGCTAGCGTGGATACACTAGGAAATAATAATCAATTCAGAAAAACAGTAACAGGCAGAAAATCCCTTTTAACTATCTCACTTTTAGTTCAAATAGTTCCCTGTTTGAACAGAGTACTTCTCCTGCTACCATGGTCCCTCTTACAGACTCCTGCCTATAAGCCTGTAAGGCATGCAAGTGGCCAGGCCCCTCCCTTAAGGACCTCTAACTGCCAGGTTCTACCTATAGAACACTCTTAACTGCCCTAATGGCCAGCCTCAGCCCCCACATTACAGAGTAAAAAGCCCAAGTTATGGACTTGAAAATCCACCAGTACTCACCCTGGAAAGTTCTGCCACCAAGAAATAAGAAATGCTATATAAATCCTGTCTTCTGTCCAGCTGTCTGATCTTCTTACCTGAGTAGAGGCAGCCACCTGGGCTTTTCCCTCCCAATAAATCTCTGTGTGAGGTTTGTTGTGTGGTATGACTTTGTGGTATTCTTTAGCTCCTGATTGCCAGAATATTTTTTCCTTCAGAGCTGTGATACTTTGAGGGAAAACTTCCCCCACTGAGCTATAACAATTGTACTGACTACAAAAGTATAGGCAGTCTAGAAGATTATGATACTGGCATGGGGATTTGCCATCTTTATGGTTCCTAAATTACTAAGTGTGTACTCTTTGACTCTCTTTGCTGAAGTAATCATCCTCTGAAGGAAAGTGTCCCAACTGTGTCTCTGCACAGAGTTATATTTTAGGAGAGATTTTATGTTCCAGAACATTCCTTTCCTTCTTATGTTTGAAAAAATGTTTAACTTATTTTACATATAAAACATATAAAACAATTATCAGGTCTAATGAATAATTGAAAGGTGATCTCCCCCATAACCAATATTCAACTGAGGAAAAGAATATTACCAACATTTTCCCAAAACATATGCATCTTCTGATCAAAGACATTTTACCTCATCCCCTACTTTGCCCTTATCCCAAAATCTTACAGGTGCACCACAGAAATTTATAACTTGCCCCACCCCAACTATGTGATAAACAGCCTTTCAGCAATAAGTCTGTCAGCCACTCTGTGTATAGAAAATATTAATCCAGAAGACAAAATAACAAAGCTAGATATCCCTTCCCCTTTACCGAAGCATATCTACGCAGAAAATGGTATGCAGTGGGAATATTAATGTCATAGTCGAGGGTTTTCAGGATGTTCACTTCCAAGGAAACCATCTCATGCCGTTGATAAAGATCTTCACAAATGTAAAGGAACTCTGACAGAGAAGGCGGATAGGAATCCTGTGGACAGAAAGGAGACACCATTACCCATGTAGACATCCTTTTTATCTCTAATTATGACAAAAGGAAGAAGGGGAGAGAAGTGAAGGAAGGATAAAGAGGAGCCAAGCACATTTCCAGACTTTCAGAGCAGATCTGAGAGTTGGTTCTAGTTATTGTAAATTGTTCAGCAGAAAGAAAAAACAAATAGTTCTCTGTCCCTAAACTGTATCCACATCTCGTAGAAGACAGGGCTAAATGTTATGATCTCTTCTCGTGTTAAAAGCAGCATAACATGACACAGTGACTGAGAGCAGAAATGTGCCCTCCTGACGGGTGAGAATCACAAATCAGAACAGAGGTCTCTAAAGCCTGGTATGAGAAAGGACCAGAAAGAAGCCAAAGAAAAATGAGCTAGACGTAGAGAAAATCTGCATGGTAGGATGGAGAAGAGCTGAGAGTTCAAGGGTGCTGTGCTGGGCGGACCTTCCCATCCTCTGCTCTTTGGAGGGTGAACAGGTTTAGGGAAATCATGAAGATATAGAGATCCTTTATGTTTTTACTTGGCCTACCTCTCACTGTCCACTCCAGGCCCATTTTCAGCTTTCTCTCCGCCTCCACTCCTCCTCCTCCCTCATGGCCTCCTCAGGTTTGCATATCCCCTGTATTACTCATTACCTTCTTCTACAAGCATCTCATTCCCACACCTCCCTTAACTGTTCTTTCAGTTCACCTGGATCAGGACATCTCCCCGCTCTAGCTTCCTTCTCCCACGGCCCATGTTTAGTTTCCCATTTTCTGCAGGATATACCCACAGTTGAAGATTTGGAGCTAAAACTTGCAAACCAGAGAGGACATGACACTTATCTTTCCTGGTCTGGGCTAATTCACATTCAATATACTATTTTCTAGTCCCATTTATTTACCTGAAATTTTCACAATTTTCTTTTTCTTTTTTTTTTAACTTGGGAAACTTTTACATTCGTTTTACATACTAACCATAAATCCCCTCTCATCCTTCATCCCCCCCCCAATCCACCCCTCATCCCTTTCTCTGAAAGGGTAAGGTCACCCATGTTTTATTTTTCTTTACATCTTAATAGTATTCTACTGTATATACTTAACCATATTTTCATTATCAATTCATCTGTTGAAAGATTTTTATGTTGCTTCCATTTCCTAACTTTTGTGAATAGTGATGCAATATATGTTGCCTACGATAGTATTTGTGAAGTAGAAAGTACTTTGGATGTATGCCAGGGAGTGTATAGGTGAGTCATATGGTTCATTTCTTTTTAGTTTTTTGAAGATTTTCCAAGCTTAATTCCAGATTGTCTGTACCAGCTTGTATTTTCACTAACAGTGAATGAGGGCTCCCTTTTCCCCACATCCTCACTAACATTTATTGTCAATTATTTTCTAATTCTCCCCCCAAAGTTACAGACTATATAGCAAACCTCTCAAAACCATGCATGAGAAACCTCCTTTCAAGCTGTTGGTCAGGATAATCTGTGAGACTTCTAAAACAACATAAGCTACTGCTGTTAAATTGGCTACCTCCCAGAGGTTGAAAGAAAGTCCCTATTGTTGAAGACACCACACATTTTGGACACATATGACTCTGAAGAAAGAATTGGAGCTCTATTTGACCTGAAAACTTTCTCTCTGAGGTCTAACTTTCATATCATCAGGAGGTTCTATGCTGCCAGAAGAGGGAAACAGTCAATAGTCCTACCAATCTATGACACCTATGAACCACAATAATGACCAGCCTGGCAAGATATCCCTGAAGGTGCAATAGTAACACTTCTCTCTGGGTGGTAACCAACAGATGTCTAGTTAGGCTTAAGGCCACCCCAACAGGAAGAAAATAATGTCTGCTACTGGAAGCCTAGACAACTTCCCAGAGTGAGTGAGGTTATTGATCTTAGAGAAGAATGTACTGCTGCTGCTTCATTAGACCAGCAGAGTTCCTAACAGCATCCCAAAACTCATCCTTACACTCCCAGATAAGTGTGACTATCACCTTTCACCTAAGATTCTTCTCTTTGCAAGCAGGCAAGGAGCATTAGAAACATAAATGGTCAAAATGCAGAAATCAAATGATCATGGGGTGCCTATCCCCCATTGGTATATCTATACACAAGCCTTGCACACAAGGTTTGGGGAATATTGTGGGAGGAGAGATGAAAAGATTTTTAGAGACAGAGGACCGGGAAAGCTGCTGTGGGATGTGTCTCCTAGAAATGACAGGAAAGCTACACCCATGCAATCTCACAATGTGGCCGCCTCAACAAAACCTGAACAATGGCAACACTAACAGACATGCTAACATGGAAGGTGAAATATTACAAGCCCTACTTCTGCACAAAGAACTACAGACAATAACTGCTGAGAAACGGATAATTAGTCTTATCCAGGTATGAGCCCCCTAATTGGTTATCCAATTCCAAGTAGTCAAACCTGAAATCATGTATATATGAGCAATACTAAATGGCTATATTTTTATATTTGTATGTGTGTGTGTGTATAAACAATAATAAAGAACAAGAAGCCGTGATTTTTAAATGGAGTGAGGGGGCTGGGGGAAATTAAGGAAGGGAAGTGAGTAAATAATATAATTACATTTGAATTAAAATTTATAATTTAAAAAGCTCTTTCAGAGACTAGAAAAACAGCCCAGCAGTTAATAGTGCCTACTGCTACTGCAGAAGACCCAAAAGTTTGGTTCCTAGCAACCACGTCAACTGGCTCACATCTGTAAATCTGCTCTGGAAATATATGACACCATAGATTCCATGGACACCTCCACTTACATATGCAGACTTCCACAAAGCCATATACACATTGTTAGTAAATAAAAATAAATTATTTTTAAAAGTCCTCCAATATTTCTAAGTCATATAAGAGGAATACATCTTTCTTCCTCAGGCTTTAGAAGATGCCTTTTCTGACCACAGGAAGGAGGACTTCTGGTTCCAAAGCCCACTAAAGTACCCCATTCCCCTCTTTGCCTTTCTTCTTACTCTACCTAGGTCCAGCCTTTGAAAGGAAGGTGTAGGGTCATATCTCTAAGGAAAAGTCCAAAGGGCACTTGAGCAGGGAAGGAATGAGAGAGAGGGGGACAGAGAAGGTAGAAAAAGAAGTAGGTAGCAAGGAAAAGGGTGGAGAGGGAGCCAACACACAAAAATAAAAAGGGGGATAACAGACACACCAGAAGAAAATAGTTCCAAAGTTTTTTGAACCTTTTAATAGAAATTGCTACCTCCTGAATAAGGGAAAGAATTAGAAAGATTAACCACATAGATTATGGTCATGAAGAAATGGCCAGCTATCTTTATATTGATTGTCTTCATACTGTTATTTCGAAAATAACGACTTCACCTAAAGCATTTTAAACTCACTATAGTCTATACGAAACCATTTTCTATTGATTGTCTTTCACTGCAGGTTCAGATAGATCCCCTAGACAACGATATAGCTGATGGAAGAAGAAAAGCTTGAGGAGAGGGCAGAACATCATGAGTGAGCAGGAAGGTTTTCTAATACAACTACCTATCAAATTAGGCACTTGTGCCCAGAAAGTATCTTTAAAGACGGAACAAGTGAACCTTGATGCTCTCAGGACAAATACACCACCAGGGTCAATCAAGAACTTTTCATAGCGGAGAAAATAGACAAAAAATTGGTTAAGAAGGGTAGACAGAAATATACACATATAATTTATATGCACATATAGACTTATTTTTAGAGATGCATATACACAATTTTACTTGTATGTATGTACATATGTACATATACATACTCATTCTATGTTTAGGATGGATATTTGATAAGTTCACCTTAGAACTTAAGGATTCAGACTCACTTCAAATTTGGCTGCAATCATGTAGGCAGTGGAACCAAGGAGTTGTAGGTGACTCTTCTTGCATTGTACCTTCATTAAGTAGCAATCCAGTAGCTTCACTGACAAATACAAGGACTCATGACTCATCTGTAAGGACGTCTGAAGGAACAAACAAGATAGGAATCCGCATGTTTTCCAAATAAACAGCTATCTCCACACAAATCTAGAAAGTTCAACTGTCTGGATCATCAAGGACAGTCCTATCCAAACTTTACCCTGCTGGCAATGTGGAAACAACTCCAGGAAGGTACCAACATATGCTGCTGTCCAACCCCTTCAAGAACCCTGAAATTATCTTTAATTTTCCTTCAGATAGATAATCAATGTTACCAGCTAGACAATGTCCATGATTGCCTTGATGTTTAATACTTAGATTCCTGTTTTCTTCATTTGTTAGTAACTTACAATCTCCTTGAAAATAATATTTCTTTAGATCCAAAACACAGAGACAGGGATAAAAATCAAGTTTCTAACAGGTCTGTCATCCTCTCTAGAAGTTTTAGTAAATAATATAATATCTTTATTTTCTAGTTTCTATTGGCAACTCTCAACTTTTGGTCTATTGCCTCTTTTATCTCCCAAACCTATGAATAACCAGACAAATCTTTCTCATGTTATATCACCCGATCTCTCTGTATCACATTTAAGAATACCTTGGTGTATATTAGGCTCACTTTTAATCTGAGATCATTGGCCTATCTTAAATTCAGCTGATCAACAACTTTAACGTTTTCACAGGTACTGGGGATTCTGACATGAGTATTTTATTTTGCTTTCCACAGTATGCAAATAAATGTCTTAAGACAGAAATGCTCGATTCGGTGTAAAGTAATGGCTACAATCTTAAATAGCAAATTAAAACCAGATAATCATAAATAAATATATAAATAAAGTAAATGATAGCAGAAATGAGAGGCAGTATTTAAGGATAATATCTCTGTAAGAAAATGGCACAGCCAATACTCACATTGCTTCCTTCTACCACACATCTATTCTTGCATGCTCATATCAAGTGGTAATATAGAAATAAACATGGCTAATATGTGAATGATAATCCTGTGTGTTTTCATGTATATGCATGAGCATACATGTAGGAAGTGCATGCCTGTGCACATGTAGAGGATAGAGGTCAGCCTTGGGTATTGTTCTCAGGTGCCATCTACTTTAATTTTTGAGACAGTCTCTCAATCGGACTTGAAGATCACTGATTCTGCTGTGCCAGGTGACCAGTGAGCTCCAGAGATCAATCTTTCCTCACCCTTCCAGTGCTGGGATCACAGACACATAACTATTATGCTCAGCCTTTTGCGTATAGGCTGGAGTTTTATTCAGGTCTTCATGCTTGCCTGGCAGAGAGGCTTCTATTCTAGGGGTGTAACAGAAGATGAAACCAAATTCTTCGCTGCTACATTCTTACTGACTACAACTTACAGTTCCATGAAACCTGGTTCTAAGTCATTTGCAGAAAATCTGCTTCTGAGTGAGTTTAATAGGTAGCAGAGCTGATTGCTTTCTTAAGCCTATTGAAGTGCAGCTGTTAATGCAAGGATTTTTTTTTTTAAAAAAAAAAAAAGGTAGAGAAAGGTAGAATGGTCTATAGGAAAAATGTTAAAAATTCTTGGAGCCAAAGACTAAATATTTAGATTTAAAAGCCTCACAACATTACAACATAATTATAGAAATCAGAGCCATGCAGAGTGTTTCTAAATTCAAAAGTAATATAATATACTAGACAAGATTAATATCGATCTAAAAGCTTATATTTTTAAAATTAGAATCAGAAAAAGAAAAGAATTGAAACTTGCAAACTATTTAATCTTATCTGAGGGGAAGTTATTAGAAAGTTCTATCAAAAGGGTTAGTTAACTAAATGGAGATTTTAGAAAAATGAGAGAATCACAGAGCACAATAGATCTATACTAGAAGAAAAGATTACTTGGATTATTTTTGAGTATGTGGTTGTTTGCATTGAGATGGGGGGGTCTCACGTATAGCCCACACTTCAAACTTGCTGTGAAGCTAAGGATCACACTGCGCCGATCTCTTTATCTCCTGCTCCAACTCCCAAGTGTAGCGATTGCAGGCTTGCACCACAATATTCATCTTGGGATTTGCTTGTTTTTAAAAAACACATGGATATATTGTAGCACCGGCCTGTCATCTCAGGCCTCGGAAGGCTGAGGCAGAAGAATTTAAGTTTTAAGGTTGCATGTGTATTACCGACATAAAGCATGTACAGTTGTTAGCCCCAGAGAATAAGGAGGATTGAAGTGAAAGCAATTTGCCTTAATCCAGCCTCTGTACTTGAACAAGTTTGGCTTGTAAATTCTCTGTGTAGTTTACTACAACCTGTAACAGTTATAACCTCATTTTGTAACCGAACAACCAGTTAACCAAAGAAACTGAATTTACAGCCAATCAGAAGCTGAAATCTATCAAATCATGAACAGATAAGCCAATGTCAGTAACAGACACCAAATATTGTCTTTATTTGCCTTCATGCCTTATTTTTCTGTCTAAATAATAAATTCCTAGAAACCAGTAACTATAATTTCTTCATCTATATAGTTCCAGTATGCTTTTAGCATGTTTGATTTGAACTGAAAAAGAAAACAACAGCTTCTGAAGGCAGCAGTTGGCAGGCTTACCTGTACTTCCACCAACCAGTCCACAAGAATGGCTCTCATACTGCTAGTGAGTTCCATCTGCCTGTCCATGTATTTTGTGACTATAAACTTTTCCTGGCATTAAAAAAAGAAATGTTAATAAATGATTCTTATACTTCAAAATTTTAACAGTCGATTACCTTTTCATGGTTCTAATGCTCTGCTTTCAACTAGTATCAAAATGTGAGCATATCAGAATATCCTTCTCTGAACAATAGTTCAAGCTCTCTTCAGGAAATGGCCATATAAGATATTTAAGTGTCAGAAGAGATATTGGGGAACCTGTCCATGTCTGTCAATGAATACTAAAACAGTTGTAATACTTCTTTGCATTTTAGTCTAAAACACAATACAGACATTTTAGTCTAAAATACAATGCAGACAAATACTTTTTCAACTTTGATATATATATGCAGTACTCAAATGTCTTGTAAGGCTTCACACTTTGATTTAGAAAAATCAATTTTATTTCTACATTTATATGGAGATTTCCAATGAGACCCACCAGAGTCAGTCTATTCACCTGCCCAACCCCCTCAGCCACCCCCACAGGACATTTTGTGGACCATGTGGTATCCTGTGAACTCAAACTCGGGCATGGATCCCAGAGCTAGTCTATGATCTACCTCATTCACTGTGCTACTCAGAGATCTCATGGTTCTTAGGAGTACAACACCAGGTATAGACCTTCAACTCAGCACCCCTTCACCTAAAGATGGTATAATATTCTGTGCCCTACATTCATGGAGCACTTTCTGCTCCCACTGGGATCCTAGCCTGATACTCAAGGACTACCTGTAGAATTGAGTGCATGACCCCTCACAGACTTATGAAGATCAGCCATAAAAATCTTCTAGCTACATATGGTCTGCTCCCGGGCTCAGAAGTTGCACTTATTTCCAGATTAACTGGGACTACTTATGACATTCAACATAAACATCAACAGAGTTTCTTTAATATTGAGCTACAAGCACCATTCAGCCAGACCACAACCTAATAAGTTGGAGTAGCAGCAAACAAAGATCCAAACACTCATACAACAAAGGTGAGAGCAAAACAAACAAGAACCTCACACTGGAATCACAGAATGTGAAAAAAAAATCATGACCTTAAAGCTTCATCTTTACTTTCCTAGTTCTGGAAAGTTCTGTGCATGCTACTAGGGAAGAAAATTAATCATCATTCTTACCCATCTGTGATCCCTGAAAGCTATAATAACAATATCAAAATATTTCTCCTGGTACAATAGTGGAGTGGATGTTATAGACGTAATCAAACACATTATGATTGGTTTTAAGGCTGGCTCCACAAGAAAGAAGCCATACCTGGCACCATTATTGGAGCCCAAAAACCAGGAGTTAAGCAGACTTAAGGGAGAACCTAACTGCTATTCTTCTGAAAATACATAATATTAAATCAACTCCTAATGGCTTAATGCTACACCCATAGATTATATGCATCTCTCAACCATCATCAGAAAAGCTGCTTCTTTTAGTAAAAGACAATTAACTGAGAACCACAACTGGTCAATGTACCAAAAATAAGACACCATGGAATACTCATCCCCAAATGGCTCAGGGATGCTTGGAGAAGAGGGGTAGAAGGATTGTAAGAGTCAGAGATGATGAATGATTACATTGAAATAGCATTTTCCAGGCACAATACATATGAATTCATAGGGGTTGTGCTGCATGCACAAGGCCTCCAGAAGCTTGATTCAGATAAAAATCCCAGCATGGAGGCAGGAAATGGGCATGAAATTCCACCTCTAGCTGAGGAGCTATTGGCAATTTTCAGCTGCTGGGAGAGTCAATTTCCTTTAAGAAAGTGATTCTTGGAATAGCAACTGTGCTCCATGGGTGGACAAGAAATATTAGGGCAACATGTATTGGACTTGATGGGCTTAGAAAAAGAAGACACAAAGTTGGTTGCTTATTGAGGTAGGGAAGGATCTAGAAGGAGCTGGGGAGGAGTGTGAATATGACCAAATGACACTGAAATTCTCAAAGAATTAATAAAATACCTTAGAAATTTTTAAAAGATTTCAGAGAAGGGGGGGGGGAGCATGGAGCTGGATGGGAATGATGATAAGGAGGATCTGGGAGTAGGTAAGGGGTGGAAACCCATGACCAGAATATATTTTATATAAAGTATAGTTTACATGATAAAGTGTTATATTTTGCCAAGGACATATACCAATCAGTAAACACAGAGACCAAAGGGGCCATGGTCCCCAAATACCTTCTACAAACACTCCTCTGATAATCGAATCTCCTCTTACAAACCTACCTCCTAAAGGTTATGCCACCTCCCAGAATCACCTTAAACTAAAGACCAAGCCTTTGTAGAACATTCTCGATCTAAATGATAGTATGAGAAATCCTGGGGAATTTGAAATTTGTTATCAAATGGGTAGAATATGGGCATCCTCGAACTTTGTTTATGTTCGACATACAGAATTGGTGCATTACTGAGTAAGTGAGCCTTTTATCAGAAGAATCTGTTGCTCACTGTCAGAATCTAATCAAACTGTTGAATAATTAATTATATTAGAGAAATGGAAAATTGCTCCTTTACAAAATGCTGTATTAGCTTTGAATTTAAAAAATAAACTCTAATCCCTACAGAAATAAAAATTACAACTTACTTTACCTTTAAAAAGAATATATTGTATGAAAAGAATCCACTGAAAAAATTAAAACTAGGCAAACAGGAAAAAATTGAAATTTCATCTGGTAGTTCTAAGCCAAGACTCAAAAAGAAACAACAGAGATGTCTCTTGGTTTCTCTAAAGAACAGATGATCCTAAATTATTTCAACTTTATTTTGTACTTTATTATACATGAAAAGCAATACACATTCAGTAGAAACATATATACTAATTTTTAATTTTGATCTTTTTCAGAGCTAAAAATATGTGGTACACTGCTCTCTCAATGCTAGGTAGCTTCACCAATACACATTTTACAGTTAACATTGTGGCTGAGATCAGATAATTCTATTTATAGTGAGTTTATTTAGAGATTACCCTCTTCATATGACAAGAAGCCTGTATATTATGTATATATGTCTGTATATTAGAAAATGCATGGACTCTAAAATCAGGTAATAAATTCTCTCTAGAGTATGAGATACTCATTCACCATAATAGATAGAGTATGCTAAAGCTTCTGTTTGGTAGATAATCTTGGTCTTACCCGTTTCATTGAAAAAGAGGAAAAATCGGAACTAATGAATATTTAAAGCAGACTTTATTTTCAAAGGCAAAGAATGCATCAAACTGGAAAATTGAAATAATGGGTGTGATTATTACATACAATATTAGAAACATGGAAAAACAAGGAAAAAGATCTCTAACAGAAGTTATTCAAAAACATGCTACTTATGTTTTTTTTTTTTATCTCAAACTGTCTGATCAGCAGCTAGATGTTGAAGGTGTCTTCATGGCAATCAGACTTTTGTTTCTATTTCAATTCTATTATGTAATATGGATGACTCAGGGTAGTTTCCCCTAAAATGTAAAAAGGAAATAATAATAATCTTCACCATCAAGAAATTTTTAGAAGAATTAAGATAATATCTACAAGCTGGGCAGTGGTGTCATATACCTTTTATCCCAGCAGGCAGGAGACACAGGCATGAATATCTTTCTGTGTCTGAGGTTAGTCTAGTTTACAGAGCGAGTTCCAGGACATCTAAAGCTATATAGAGAAACCCTATCTCAACCCCCCTCAAGACAATGTTTACAAATACTTTAACATAATGATCTACTCATAGTAAGCTACCAATAGATGTTATTGCTAGATATTGTTATTTAAAAACATTATTAGCCCCCTTCAATTTATATGCTAAAGGAGAGAATAAGGAAATGAGAACTAGAAATCATGGTCCACTTCCAGCAACCTACATACCCACCTCTCTCTTCCTCAAGTAAGTAAAGATTTCGCTGACATATACGGAGTTGCGTGCTGGATCCTGGTCTTCCTCTTCAAGTCTTTCCACCGTGTCACTGTCGTCCAGTATGATTAACTGTTTAGAACAAAAGATAAAATGATTGAGAACATTTTCCATGGTTCCATTTGTCTGGCATTCAACAGTGATTACTTTGGCAGGAGACTAGTTAGAAAGGTACAGAGGGAACTTTCTAGGGGTAGTGGAAATTCATTTGTATTGATGATTTGTGCATTTTTACTGTGTATAAATTTTAGCTGAAAAATTATATCCTTCATTCTTCCCTATAAGATGTGCTAGGGTAAAGATGTCACAGATATTGACACAGAGAGTGGTCAACCAATGACTGGTCTAGCCAGAAACTCATGACGAAAGAGTGACCCCACTCCTGACACTGCTTGGAGTGCCAGGACCCAGACGCTCGAAGGCCCAGAGACCTAGGACAGTACTAAACATAACCAGAGAAAAAAATGTCAATGTAATGATGCCTAATGATATTCTGCTATACTTATAGTTTAGTGCCTAGCCAAATTGTCATCAGAGAGACTTTGCCCAGCAATTTATAGAAATAGATGCAGACCCACAGCTAAACATTAGGCAGAGCTTGGGGAATCCTGTAGAGGATGGAGAGGAAGGATTGTGGAAGCCAGAAGGATTAAAGACACCATAATAAAACCCACAGAATCAACTAAAACTGAGCTCAAAGGAGATCACAGAGACTGAAATGGCAACCAGTGAGGCTGCACAGGACTGACCTAAACACTTTGCATATGTTATAGTTGGGTAGCTTGGTATTCTTGTGAAACTCTTAACAGCAGAAGCAGGTACTGTCTTTGACTCTTTTGCCTGATTTTGGGACCCTTTACTCCTACTGGGTTGCCTTGTCCAGCTTTAACATGAAGAGAGGTGCCTAGTCTTACTGTGATTTAATATGCCATGTTTGGTTAATATTCTTGGGAGGCCTGCTCTTTTCTGAAGGGGAATATAGAAAGAGTGGGTGAAGAAGCAGAAGGGAGGTGTGGCTAGAAACTTGGAGGAGAGGAGGGTAGGAAAACAGCAGTTGGGGTATAAATAATAATAATAAATTATTAAAGAAGAAGAAGAAAAAAAATCACAGAAAGGTCATTAGGAAAATAAGAGTTAAAACAAAGCTCGGTTCACATATATTCATTTCTCTTCATTGTCTTGTATTGCTCCTTAAGTTTCACATATTCTGGACTATGGCAGATCATGTCTTGGCCCTGCAATGTGCATACTGTTCAGAAATCAGTATTTGCCTAGTATATGTCTGTTCTGCCCCAGAAAAAAGATATCCTCTTTAAATATAACTTCACGTCTCTGTTTTTATTTTACATATAAGTGCGTGCTTTACCTGAATGCCACATATGGGTGCTATGAACACGCTGTGCCTGTGGAGGCCAGGAAGCATTAGATGCCCCTGGAACTGCAAAACAGTTGTAAGAAGCCTATAGGTGTTGGCAATGGAACCTGGGTTCTCTGCAGAAGCAGAAAGTACTCTTAACTACTGAGCCATCTCTCCAGCCCCAATTCAAGCCTCTCTTATAATAGCATTTTTATTTTGTTACTTCAGCTACGTCAACTGTCTTCTAAAATCTCATGGCCCAATACTTTGGTCTTCTTTGATTCATCTTAATAGCTTTTTCCTGCATCTAAACCTTTATCTAAGTTGCTTTGCTTCTTCATAGGGGATGTTTTTCCCTTAGCTTGATAAATATCTTTCCTTTATTTCATTGTAATTTATAACTTAAATACTTCCCTCCTTGGGAATATATCTCAATATTCTTGGCCTTAGCATAAATACTTTTTACTGCTAGGCTTCATCACTATAAAAATCAGAAATTAAAGGTATTCTATAATGTCAATTTAACATAAGAGGAAAATTTCAAAATGCCAAGTAATTTCCTATTTCATGAGTAATCTCAGGGTATGAAAGATGAGAAAGAAGAGATGGTGTATTACCCCTCATTAAATAAAATCAGAAGGTAATAAAAGAAATATCATCTCTCACTGGGTTGAGGCTTCTTTCACAACACACTACACACTGCTTAGTTACTTAAGCAGCACATGAAGAGAACACTTTGGAAGGATTATAATGATGTCTCAGTGGCTAAGAGCCCAGTGCTCTTACAAAAAAACCCAAGTTCAGTTCCCAGCAGCTAGTAACTAACTATGACTCCAGATCCAGGGGGTTTTCAATGCCTCTGGCTTATATAGGCACCTGAATTCACATATGTAGACAGACAGTCAGACAGACAGACACATACACACACACACAGGCACGCATGCATATTTTATTAAAATATTTATTAAATAATCTCTTTGGGGGTTAGAGTTGTGAATTTGTGACAGATTATGTGCTTTCTCCTGGTTTCAATATCCAAAACCAAATAAATATCTTTTACTAAAGATAGTTTTTCTTCAATTAGATATCTTACCTAAATTGGATAAAATATCTTATCTAATTTAAAAATAAAAGAGAAATAAATACCTCAGTCTGTTTTTCACCCGGATCTGACTGAAGGTCTTTGGGATCCAATTCATATGGACTGGAGTTCATGACAGGATCGAACTTCTCTGCACCGGGCATGGCAGCACTGAAATTGCCTGTTTCATATTCTAAAGCATTGCTGGACACATTAGGGTTATTCTCATGTTGAAAGACAAGAAATGATTTGAAAAAATCCTCTTTGTCAATAATAGTATTCTCTTCCAAATCTGGTAGATCTGTAAAGGACAATTGGTCTGCAGCGATGAGTCCCTCATTCAATGCCAATGTTTCCATGGGATCCTCGACAGTTATTGTCTTTCTGCTTACCATATCCTTCTCATCGTCAGCCTTATGATCAAAGGTCAAAGATTTATTGGGGCTTGCCTTCTCAATGCTGGCATCATCTTTCAAGGCCAATGGTTTCTTCAGGCTAGCCTCCATTTTAGTGCTAGAGTTCTCCTGCAAGGCCAAGGGTTCCTCCAGGGTAGATTCTTTCCTATTTCTAGGATTCTCCACCAATTCCAACACTTCATTTAAAAGAACCTCTACACTACTGGGTGGTTTCTCCTCAGTGGTCAAGATTGCCTTCTCCACATTGGGCTTCTTTATAATGACCAGTAGCTCCTTCAGAACAGTCACCATCTCAGCTCTGGGATTCTCCTGGGGATCTAAAGGCTTTTCCAGAGTTGCCTCTTCCTTGATACTGGTTGTCTCCTGCAAGGTCAAGCATTTCTTGTGGTGATCTTCTGCGTCAGTGTTCTTCTCAAGGAAAGTCTCCTTGATAGAATTATCTTGTGTGCCGCATGGGTCCATAAGGGCAGCCATTTTCTCCATGCTGAGTTCCTCATAAATGTTTGCATGTTCTTCAGAGGCCTCCTTCTGAGTGCCGGAAGAGTTTTCAAAGTGCAGTGAGTGATGACTAAGAGGCTCATCAACCTCACTGCTGCTGTTCTCATCCAGTAGCTTCTTTAAGACAAATTCCTGCTCTAGAGCAACGATCCTCTCTTGGCTTGATTCCTCAGAGGAGGGATATCTGTCCTTACAAAAAAGCTTTCTTAAAAAGGCCTCTTCTTCAGAAACGCTGTCCTGTGAGTCAAACAGCTTCTTTTGAGAACCATTGTTTATATCAGTCTTCTCTTGCAAGTCAAAAGTCTTCTGGGGTTTAAACATATCTTCAGCAGAACTATAGGGAGAAAATAGCTCTGGAGAGAAGAATATCTTGTCGTCATCTGAAGTCACCGTCTCCTTACTATGCGCCCTTTCTTGACTGGAGACCTTCTCCTGTGAGTACAGTAACAATGTGGGGGTGGGGGTTAGTTTCTGTGAAATAGAGTACTCTTCATTGAGTGAGGATGAATTCTGTTCAAACATTGTTATAGTTTCATTCCTAAGTGAGCCAGGCTTTTTAGAGTACAAATTTCTAGTTTCATCAATTTTTTCCAGCCACTCTGACTGTGCTGGCCAGAGGGGGATTATAGGAGAAGCACACTTTTTGGGAGGTAAAGCTGTATTTTCTTCTTTAAAGGGCATTGGCTCCTTAGTCAGTGACTCTGCTCCTGAAATAGCTGTCTGTAAGTCTAGTGAATTGTTTAAATGGAACACTGTCCCTTGAGTAAAAGGCTGTTGCATCTCTAAAGTTAAAAGATTCTGGGTGGAGGCTGTCTCCTTCATGATGTGCCGTTTCTTCAAAGCTGGAGCTGACTGAAAATGTGATTCCTCAGTGCGACGACGCCTTTGTTTGTCACAGAACTTCTTCAACTTGGACAATATCCCAGGACTGGGGCGTCTCTTTGGTAATGAAGATGGCCCCTGGGAAGGTAAATCTTTCTCATTGGTAGACTTCTTAATGGACAATGACTTGCTAGGGCCTGGCTCTTGTACTGCAGGGTTATGGAGGAAATGTTTCTTTTTAGTGTGACGACGCTTCTTTCGAGGTGACTGCTTCTTCATATGAGGGGCCTCTTTTGTGCAAGGTGGCTTCTTCAAAGCTGGAGCTCCATAAACATTCAGCACCTCCTCCTTGTTATTTGGCTTTTGCAGAGCCAAGGACTTTTCCACAGTGGACACCAGCACATGAGCACTGTGCTTGTCTGGCAATGCAGATGGCCCCTGGAAACGGGAATCTTTCTTGGTGGTAGACTTCTTAAAGGACAATGGCTTGTCTTCATAGGAGACTGGCTGAACTCCTAGTGACTTAACATTAGCGCCCTTCCCCTGAGGGTCACGGTTATTTTTAAAAGAGGATCGCTTTTTTGTGTGGACTACTTCTTTGGTACCATGTTTTCCCTTAAAAGTAACTGGCTCTGTTAAAGTGTCGCCTTCATTATTTGTATTCTCTAGTAACACCCATAGCTTATTCAAGATGCTTGTCTCCCCTTGAGAATTATATTCCTCTTGCAGTAAAGATGGTTCCTTTGTCTCAGTGGTAGGAGTTTTTTTCTTAGAATGTGGCTTTCTAATTACTGCCGTCTCTTTATTCACAACCTTTGATGTTGATGACGTCTTCCTGAATGAAGTCTTCCTCTGAACAGTACTCTTCTTTTCTTGAATAGTGTATTTATTCTTCAAAGATAATGGACTTGAATTGAGAGCTGCCTTTGCAGTGAGAGTTGCCTCCCCAGTAGCAGGCTTTGTTAAATCAATCACCTATAGATGGAAATAATTAGTAGAGTTTTAGTCTCCCCAAACAATGGCTTCTAGTGAAACTGCATCTCTGAAAATATTTATCTAAATAAACAAAAAAAAGAAAAAAGAAAAAAGAAAAACAAAAACTGATTCCCCAGGGAGACTACCTCCTCAATGATGTCTGCTTCTCTAGGCTTATTCTTCCTTCTAGAAGTCATAGGCTCTGTATGAAACGCATTGTCATATTCTGTCTCCTCCAGCAAGGTGAGTGGTTGCTCCACTATAAATGTCTTCGGATGATGTGCAGACTTCTGCAATGTCTCCTCCACAAAGCTTGTCTCTTTAGTAGCAGATTCCTCATTTAAAACTAACGTTTTTTGAAACACAGATGGTTCCTTAGTAGTTTGTGTTTTAAACTTGGTGGGCATATCTGGAATAAAACATTTCCTGTTTGATAGTGAGGCGACAAGTCCAAACTCAGACCTGTAAGTGAAACAAAGCATAAGAATAATGTGAGTCCTAGTGCTCACCCAACATTTCATTGTTGCTACATTAACAGAGAGAACGGGAAAGAGCCTCAATCCCAAAATACTATAGTGTTTAAAAAGCATGTAAACTATACCAAATCAAGTTAGTAGAACACACATAGTTTCTATGTCTACATCCCTACACTTTTCTATGTTCTCCATGAGATTCATGTTATGTTTTCTCACATATGGTTTTACTTCCATTATTTATATACAAAATGTCAATTATAATACTTAATTGGATGAGTTACCTGCATATGTGTTGCTCATTCTCACTAGAAACAGTTATTTATCATTCTCATCAGCACCATGCCTCTGGTAAAATGCAGTTTGAAATTATTGTTTGAAAGCTAATGAGAGATAAAGTGTGGTAATTAAAATTGATGCTATCTAACAATAGTCTCTGTACCAAGGAGTAATAAGATGTTTCTCACAGAAGGGAATAGAGACTTCAAAATAGAAATGTGCCACATATGTCAGATCTAAAGCTCTGTTTTGAATAGAATTTCATGATTAGTGAGAGTGATTAACTTAGCATAATCAAATCAGTTGAAGAATATAAGTCAAAATAAGAACTAAGGGAAAGTAATGACCACCATCCTGACCACTAGGTATAAATGTCTCCAAAGATTACCTATCATAAAATTCAATTCACATGAAATATATAGGATTCTAGGCTGTGGCAAAGTGGTTCTCAACCCTTTGGGTGTCAACCTTTTCACAGGGGTTACCCAAGACCATCAGAAAAATAGATGTTCACATTATGATTCATAACAGTAGCAATATTACAGTTATGAAGTAGCAACAAAAATAATTTTATGGTTGGGGTCCATACAACATGAGAAGCTCTATTAAAGGGTCACAGTATTGGGAAGGTTAAGAACCAATGGTGTAGGTAGAGCTCTTAGATACAGTTTGCTTTGAAGGTGTTGACACCTTTAAATTTACACAGTGGTGATAGCTCTAGAATTATTTTTTAAACCACCATATTGTAAAAGATAACAATTAATTAAAAGGAAATGCCTTATAAGATTCTTCTTGACAAAACAGGCTTTTCTGATGAGGATATTTTGAAGTTATCCCCAGGTCTTCAGATAATCCAGGTACAATAAGAATATACATTGTAAGGAGGTAGCCTGTCAAGATTCAGATCCTGTGTCCTCATATAGGACACAGGTAACCTTGGATATATTAATTCAGTGTTTCATGCTTTCTATCTATAAAATGAGAGTAAAAGTAATATCTCTTAAATAAGTTTGCTGTGAAGATTTGACAAAATAATATGCTTAATTAAAAGCATATTAAACGAATGTTAAGAACAGTGCATTGTAATTATATAATTTACATAAAATGAACACATTTTTAGAAAGTAACAAACTACCAAAGTTCCTTAAATAAGAAAAAAAATTAATTAGACTTGTATCACATAAAGGAATTTAATTAACAATTGGATACACTAACAACAAAGAAGAGTTCAGGCTCAAATGGCTTCACTGGTGAATGCTACCAAAAATTTAAAGAGAGATTAAAACTAGTTCCTCATAAATTCTCTTAAGCAATAAGAAAGGTGGAAACAATTTCTAACTCACATTTTAATGGCAGCACTATTATGAAACCAAAAGAAAAATAGTATCACAGGACAAGAAAACTACAAACCATTACATTTTTATGGCTATAAATGTAAAATCCCCAAACAAAATACTAAAATAAAAACTTCATAAGTTAATTTTTAAAGGATGATCCACCATAATCAAGAAGAGACCCTACTAGTACAAAGTTAAATATCCAAAATTCAAGTATTATATGCCATACTAACAAAATGAAACAATGTGATTATCAACAAAAATCATTTGACAAAAGTCAATACTTTTTCATAATAAAAACCATTCAGCAGACCATAAATTGAAATGAGATTCTTGGGCTTACAAAATGGCTCAGGGGGTAAAGGTGCTCGCTGCTCAGCTTGATGACCTTAGTTCAGTCTTTGGGATAAACATATACATAATACATACATGCACAAATATAAAAAAATTAAAGGAAATGAAAACACTAATTGTAATCAATAGGTTGTTTCTGTATGGTTGTATGGTTGTGTGTGTGTGTGTGTGTGTGTGTGTGTGTGTGTTGTGCTGTGCTGTTCTGTGAAATAATATTTTTCACTGTGTAAATTATGCTCTGGTTTAATAAAGAAGCTGACTGACTAATAGCCGGGCAGAATAAGATGAGGTAGAAAATCCAAACTAAAAAAGGGAAGAAAGGGGCAGAGTTCAGGGAGATATCAGCAAACTGCCCAAGAAGCAATATATTAGAGGACTGGTAAAGCTATGACCCACGTGACAATACATAGATTAATATAAATGGGTTAATTTAAATGTAAGAGGTAGTTAGTAATAAGCCTGAACCATTGGTAAAGTATTTATAATTAATATAAGCTTCACTATGTTTATTTGGGACCAGGTGGGTGGTCGAAACAGAAAAACCCCCCTCTATTTGTGTGTGTGTGTGTGTGTGTGTGTGTGTGTGTGTGTGTGTGTGTGTGTGTGTGTGTGTTTGTCCGGATAAATAGAGGGAGAAACAAACCAGCCAATGGATAGATAGACAGATAATAGACAGGCTGACAGAAGACAGACAGATGGATTAACAGACAGACACAGAGATCATAAGTTCTAATGGGGATGGTTGAGAGGATTGTGATATATGAAGAGTTTAATAGAGAAGGGCAAGAAAAGATGCAGATTGGTGCATTTATGCATGAAATTCTCAAAACTACATTTAAAGAGGAAATGAGTTTTTTAAACCTGATAAAAGACATATATAAGAACTCTGAAGTTAAAATCATATTTAATAGTAACAGAATAATACCTTCTCCCAACATCAGCGAAAAAGGTGAGAATGACCAGCTCTTGGCATTTCTACAATTTACCAATATTTTAACTAAGGAAATTAGATAATAAAATTAAACAAAGGCATCCCCATTAGAAACAAATAATCAACATTATTAAAGAATCCACACAAAATAGTTATAACTAATAAGTTAAGATTTTAGGACACAAGATCAATACAGAAAAATCAGAGGAATTACCATTCCAGATATGAAGATATATTTTAGAGCTATAGTACTAAAATTAGTATACTACTGGCACCAAAACAGAAATGTAGGCCAATGGAACAAAATATAAAACCCAAACATCACTACGTGTTACTGGAGCCATCTGATATTAGACAAAAAAGGCCAAAAATACACATTGAACAATAGTATCTTCAACAAACGGTGCTGAGAAAACTGGATGCCCACATGCAGAAGAATAAAATTAGACATTTATCTATCACATTGCACAAAAATCAGACTCAACTACACAAAAGGCTTCAATTTGAAACCTAAAACATACTAAAACTGCTAGAAGAAACATAGGCTGACCTTACCAGATGTAGAGATAAGAAAAGACTTTCTAAGTGAGACTATATTTGCTAACAACTGACAAGTGGGACGTCATAAAACTTAAGGCTTTTGTATGGCTAAGGAAAAAAAGCAACCAAGAAAAGAGAATGGTAGAAATTCTCTGCCAGCTATACATTTGACAGAAGATTAATATTCATAATACATAAAGAATTTTAAAAAAAGAGTCAAGGAAACTGGGCTATGTATGGATCCAAACAAAGGGTCCTAAACTGAAGAAATAAAATTAGCTAAGAAATATCTTCAAAAGTGTTCATCATCCGTAACAACTAGGAAAATACAAACTAAACAACTTGGAGATTTCATCACATCCTAGTCAAAAAAGCTAAAATAAATAAAAAACATTTGACTATAAATATTGGATAAAAGGTAGAGAAAAAGAAACCCTCATTCATTACTGGTATGAACGCAAACTAGAGAAGCCAATCTAGAAATCAGTGTAGAGTATACTGCTGTTGAATGGTCTTTCTGTATACTGTAAATATGTTTGCTATCATTGGCTAAGAAGGAAGATATTTTGGCCTATGGCAAGATAGTATACAGCCAAGCAGAAAATACAAGAGAGACAGGGAGAAGAAAGGCAGGGTCAGAGCAGATGCTGTGGGCAGCCAGGGGAGCAATATTTAACGGAACACAAGTAAAGCCACAAGACACATAGCAATACACAGATTAATAGAAATGGGTTAATTTCTATTTAATTTAAAACAAAACAGTTTATAATTGATACTAAGCCTCTGCATGATTATATTTTAAGCAGCTGCAGGACCAAGGAGTCAGGTGGGACAGAAAGAATCTCCTGCCTACAACTGGTGCCCAAATGTGGTGGCAAGAATTTCCACTTAGAACCCAAGAGAGCTTTAAAAAATATTCTAAAATGGAGCCAAGAACAGCTTCCTAGTTCATGTCGCTCATTACAGGCTGCAGTATAGAAATCTGTACCCTGGCTATAGCAAGCAAGCTTCAGTGGCAACACAGTGGACTCTTACAATCTTTCACATGCCACAGTACAAACAAGCTTCTTCCAGCAGCTACCTGATTGGGAGCACAGTCATAGACTTAAAAATAAAACTACATGCTACTTAATACTACTTCCCAGAATTGGGGAGGTAAGTGTGACTTGTTGGTACCTGTGCCATTTTGAAAAGACAGGCAGTGTGAAACCAGCAGCCAATGCCACACTTCAGTCCTAGTCAGACATCTTAACAGTTTAAAAATTCTCCTGGTCAGAAAAGGATTACAGATACACAATAAAGAAACATTCAGATAGGGAAAAAAACTCTAAACAGGTTACAATATGTTTAACTTGGAGAAAAACAGCAGAAAAAGTCTTTAAAAATAGAATAATAATTTTTAAAAATCCACATAAAGATAAAAAATACACACTCTGGATACTATTTATTATTATGTTATCTTTGGGATTTTTTTAACTGCAGAGGGAAATTTGATTGTAGGGGCTACTAAATTAAACCAAAATATGTGTTTTAAAAGGTACTTTAACTTCAAAATCTGGGTCTAAGGATAAGCTGCTTTGGAAAAGAAGTTCTGCTTTTGTTTCCACAGAAGATGAGAAGTTGTGGATTCCTTCCAAGTTAATGTGGTTCCATCAAGGAAGAACTTCACTGAGAGGTCTCCAACTGGAGTGATGGCCCAGATGATCCACCATCCAGAACAGCTTCAAGGCAACTGGCTGAGATGATAGAACCTCACAGACTACTACAGTCAAGACTTGACCACAATTCTAAATTTTCTACTTGTAGAACAACTAATAACCGGAAGGCAGATATTTGGAGGGCAAGAAGATAGACATTTCCATCCAGTAGCAAGAGGAATATCTCCCAAAGTTTCTAATTAGATAAGCAAACTCGTATGCTATTAGTTAGCTGCTGAGATTTCATGTAAAGTTAGGTTAACTCCATGTTCTCCCACATAGATTATCTCAAACAGGGACTAAATCAAATATATGATCTTGTCCAATTCTACAATGATGATAGCATTTTCAATTTATGCACTAACACACAATCCATGGAAAAAGGAAAAGGAGAGAGGCCTACAATTCCATCAACCACACATGGTCTTTCATCAGCACCCAGAAGTAATGTGGCCATCACCACTGTACCTCACTAAAATATTCTTAATGGAGACAAAATAATGTCACAATCTCTTCTTTCTCATATGAAACAATGGAAGTTGAGTATTCTCTTACGTTTTTTTCTGAGTAATTTCACCAACGTACTTGATTTTCCTCCTGGAAACATGGCCCATGAGCTCTGTATTGTCTTTCTTCTCTGACTGGAAAATTTGATGTTGACAACCCTACAAAAAGATAGTAAATTAAGAGAATCACATATTATCCAAGAAGCAGTTCTTACAGGAGAGTCATGATAGATTCTCCATCCTAGACATCCTTATATGGATGTTCACAATCTAAAAATTTCACAACAGATATGGCACTGGGCCAACCAACCACAGTAGGAGTACACTAAGCATTCAGGGCAATAATATTGGTACATATAAAAAAATAGCAGCCATAAGTGTTCACAAGAGATATAGGATACAATTATGATTCCTATGCCTTTCATACTGGCTCCTGAGTAACTGACAAGATAGTTTGTTTTAATGTAAAACGTAGAGAGGACACAGGAAATATGACTAATTTTATGGTCTAGTTTTGTTAAGAACAACTAGCTACTCAGGGCAGACCTCTAACACAATCTACTCATGATATCACCATCCTATTTTGTCAAGTGGTATTTATTTGATATTTATCTCTCAAGAGTATACCCTACACTAATCCTGGATACTCTATTAAACAGTAGGAGAATCTATATTATCCCAGGAAAAGTCAACTTAAAGGTTATATCTTTAAAATGAACTTAATTATATTTCAAATAAATACTATTATTACAATCAACCATTTTAAGTAGTTTGTAAGAACATTACTTAGCTATATAGCCTCAGTCAGAATGGTTTCCATAGAGTGGATATAACAAATAAATATGAAAACTGTTTATTAGCTTTGTTTTGTGATATAAGCATGGAAGAGTTACTTTGAAACTGCTACCTTACATGTTGAGAAAATTTTTTCATGATCTGACCTGATGACTGGGATTAGTGACTTTATATACGATGCATTAGGGAATTTTCTTGCCTTTCTACAATATGAGGACACAAATAGAAGATAGCATTTATGAGGAATGGTTTCCAACCCAATACTACATTCACTGGCATTTTCATTTTGAATTTCCCAGCTTCTAAAACTATAAGTAATGAATTTCTAATGCTGGGGCTGGAGAAAGATGGATTAGTGAGTAAAAATGCATGATGCTCTTCCCAAGCACCTGGATTACATTCTCAGCACCCACATGGCAGCTCATAACTGTTTGTAACTCCAGTTCCAGGGTATGTGACAACTTCTTCTGGCCTGTGCAAGCACCATATAAGCATTAAAGTGAAACACCTATACACATAAATGATGTGGGAATATCTTTCTGTATGCTGTGAATATCAATCTTTAAATAAAGGAGCTGTTTTGGCCCATGAGAGGCATCATAGAAGAAGTAGGTGGGGAATCAGAATAGGCAGGAAAAGAAAGGCGGAGTCAGAGCCAGATCGAGCCAGCTGCAAAAAGAAGAAACATGTTAAGGAACATAGGTGAGCCACGGGCCACGTGGCAGTTTATGAAAATGGGTTGAGTTAAGATGAAAGAGCTAGCTGGCAAGGTGGCTAAGCCATAGACGAAACAGCATGAAGTTAATATAAGCATCTGTATCATTTGGGGGGGGGCTAAGCAGCTGCGGGCAGCTAAGCGGTCTGGGGTGACAGGTCTGCAGGTCTGTGGGTCTGGGACCTCTGGACGGGGCCAGAAACCCAAACATAAAATTAAATGAAAAAATTTAAATTATATTGTTTGTATAAGTTATTCATAATTTCCTATAGCAGTTCAAAGGCACAAAAAATACCTTGTCCTGTTGTGACATATTAGTTGACGATGTTTTATTTTTATTTGTTTATGCTGTGGAATATTTGTTCAATGATGCAAAGATATGCTGCATTCTTTTTTTTTAATGATTTTGTTTATTCAATATTCTTCTAAAACATAATGCCGCAAATACACATATAGATAAGATCAAGTCCTATACACGAGAATAGCTCCTGGCACTTCATTGACATCAAAGTAGCCATTTCCAACAGTTGCTGGTACTGTGAGAACTCACAGCCAGGTGTTCTTGCATGCTGGGACTCTGGGGTGAGGGGACAAGTGCAGGTGGCAGAAAAGGAGGGGATTATGGACAGAGTTCCAGACAAAGCACAGGAGTCTGTCAGGGTGTTGGTTCTTCATTGTTCTTGGGTTGGATGACTGGTGTCTGGCTTGGATGTCTCCTATCATCTCTCATTGCTAACCTTTGAGAGGGTAAGGGATCCATTCTCATTGCCTGTCTCCACAGCACAGTACATTTTCTCAGTTTCAGAAACTCATTGGCTGCTGAGCTGCACATAGGATGCTAGGCTTCATTATCATGACATATCCCATCCAGATTAGTTTTATGACAGAACATGAACATTCTGTGAAGATGGGCACTTAGTCTGTCCCAAATAGCTACATTTTACCCCCTATGTGCGGTTGTGCCCGAGCTCATCTGAGTGGTTCTCTCTCTCTCTCTCTCTCTCTCTCTCTCTCTCTCTCTCTCTCTCTCTCTCTCTCTCTCTCTCTCTCAGCATCACAGCATTGTGGCCTGCTGTACAGTACAACAGGACAGTGCAGAGATAGGCTAACAAAGAGTTGTATTTTCTTTCTTCTGAAGACATGAATTTATGTTTAGCACATGGCACAAGTGTCTAAGCACTGTGCATGTTTTAAAGGCATACATATTGTTGGGTCTTTATGGATATTAATTTTCTGAAGCTACAACTAAAATTTTATTTTCAAGAAGTTTAATTCAAAATAGACAGTTGACTGTGATTCTGTCACCAGAGTCCATCCAAGGACATTTTTCCACTTGGTTGGTGTTAGTGGAGTTAGGAATGCAACTGTGAACAAGAAGAATGAGCCTAACTTGGCCCCATGTTCTGGGTAAATTACAGTACTGTCAAGAATTGAGGTAGGAAAAAGAGGAGTTTGGTTTTGGTGCTACATACAGGGAGGCAGGAACTTGCTCTTGATTTCTGAATGATCGAGCTGCAGAACAAATCTCAGGGAGTAGCCAAAGTTCACAGCAAACACAGCATAGCACAAAGTCAGACATGAGAATACCCCTCTGCTCCTATCATGTTCATAATATAGCATAATGCAAAAGTTTCAAGCATGGGTAAGAGAATATGCTACAGTAACCCAAAGCGGACATCTTGCACAAGCATAATGGCATACATTTGTAGTCATATCACCAGAGGCTGGGGAAGGAGTACTGCAGATACATAGCCTGACTGGGATATTGAATGAGACCCCATGTCAAAAGAAAGAAAAATCAGAAAAATGAGTTTATTTCTCTGACTCAGGTTATTTTTCCTAAAAAATTAACAACAAAAATGATACCACCAGGAATGAGGGTGATTGTATAAGATACTGGTGTACATAAGGGGGTAGCAGATGTGCTGCATTCTTTCATGTTGTATTTGTTTAACTCTGTGAAGCTGTGTTACTGTGCCTGATTGCTCTAATAAAGAGCTGAACGACCTATAGATAAGCAAAAAAGGGATAGGCAGGGCTGCCAGGCAGAGAGAAGAAATAGATGAGAGAGGAGAGAGAAGAAGAGGGAGGAATGAGAAAGGAGGAGAGAGGATGCCAGGGGCAAGCCATCTAGCCATGGAATAAGAAGGAAAGAAAGGTATGTAACATTGAAAAACATAAAAGCCCAGAGGCAAAAGGTAGCTGGGATAATTTAAGGAAAGCTGTCTAGAAACAAGCCAAGCTAAGGCCAGACATTCATAAGTAAAAATAAGTATTCATGTATTTATTTGGGAGCTAGGTTGTGGGTCTCCAAAGAGTATAGGGTAACAAAAAACAATAACATTTCCCCATTCCACACATTCCCTTTAGGGATTCTGCATGAAAAGGACCAAAAAAAGTTACACCAAGACAGACTTTTTTTCTAATTTGTGTATCTACTTTATTTCAGCCAAATTCCTAGAACCATTATCTAAAAGGATAGGAGATTAATATAAAATTGCAGGCCCACACACATTTATGTATGTATGTGTATATTTAAGGCTTAAATATATAAAAAACTAACATAAAACTAATAAATATGTGCAGAAAAGAGATTATATTAACAGGGATCCAAAGTAGAGAAATTTGTTCATACAACCATTCCTCATGGGGTCAAACATTGTCTAGTAGAAATATTTTGACAGTCTCAAAAATACTTCACACTAGATAGGAAGAACAGTTCACCAGGCTTTGCTGTAGTCTAAGTGAAATAGACTTAAAAATCAACATTGGTTCTCATCTTCTCATCTGTCAAGTAAAGATGATTGTAGTATCTATTATCTGGGGTTATATCAAGAGTGAGTGTCTTGAATAAGGGAAAACTAAGACTAATATGAAAGATATCATAAGCACTCACTAGGCATCAATTATGCCTTTTTAAGAAAAAATACTTCCTTTGACCTGCTCTTACATTAACTTACAAACACTACTATTTCTTATTTCTCCTACCACCTTAACCTTATTAAAAATTAGGTGACTGTTTTTGGTATACCTAGACAGTGAACTCATGAATTCTAGTTGTTAAGTCCAAAGCATGCGACTAATATGGCAGTGGCACTAATAAGGTCCAAAACAACAGCCTGGACTCAAGTCAGGCTGAACTCTCCTGGGTATGAATCATCTGCCTCTGCTGGCTTCTGCTACCCGCCACATTTGACTCCAAAATTTAGAGTCAGTCTCTCCAGCTGTTTTTCTCTTCTACTGGCTCAGCCCATTCATTGCTCCTCACCTACTCAGTATTGACTCAGAGCTGCCTGTTTTGTCTATCTTGCTTTCTCAACAAGAGTCTGACTGGTATGCTGCAGAAGGGTTGCTATTCAATAAACAAAAGAACCTAAACCCGGCATTTCTCAGAAATCTTGTGAAGTGGGTTTCTACATGTTAGGAAAAGCTATTACTTACCTAATTCTCCCCCAATGGCCAACTATCAAGGGCAAAAGGTATCTAGTTTCTGATTAGCACAAACAGCGTACAACAGAGAAAATTTCCATGTTGAATCCCGGGTTTTTCTGGCCTGCACCTCTCCTTCCACAACCACCTGCCCCCATAAAACTGACCAGGCTTTCTCTGATGCTATTTTCTGTTTTCTGCCCTCAAGAGACAGCCTGACAGTGTGGTTCTCCAAATAAACTGCCTTTCTACCATTGGAGTGGTCTAGTTCAGCAGTTTCACTGTGTCTTCACTTATACATGGTGGCAGAATCTAGAGGAGACACTTGACTGGGAAAGCCTGTTCCCTCCTATAACCAAACCAAACTGCCAACTTGGCCCACCTGAGTACAGACCAATTGTCTTTTCTGGCTTCTGCCACCAACATTTGACTCTAATATTGAGTTAATCTCCCTTCAGCTGTTTTTCTCCTTTACATAATCAACCTACTTGTCTCTCCTCACCTACTCAGTATCCTCTCCTAACTTCATGTTCTCTCCCTCTCTATCTCTCTTGCTCACTCAACAAGCCTTACTATTATGCAACATAGCCTCCCTATTCCCTTTTGGGTGACTCATGACACAGACAAGGGATGCCTGTCTACATGATCATGGGCATATCTCTGAGAAATGTCAGTCCTGAGGATGCCCCTTGGATTAATACCTTTTTAAAGCATGTATTCCTTACCATATCACCCTCCCTATGTCTCTACTCCTACGTTATCAGTGTTCTCCTTTGAGCAGAAATTCTACTTACAGGCCCTTTCCTAAGTTTCTCTTATCTCTCCTTTGCCTTGCTTTTGAGATTTTACTGACACCCCCTTTTCAAGGTTGTCTCCCTGACTCCCTCTAGCCAGCCATTCAGAATTAGACTCATCAATTCCTCTTGCCTTTTTTAAAACTGTAACTACATCTTGGCCTCTAAGCTCAACAACCAGTCTCAACTGCAAGAAAATGGCATCTTGTGACAATTTCTGCTTTCCTAAGTCTTCTTTGCTTCCTCCTCTCCTATGACCTCTGGGTTCAGTGTTACAATGATTCAAAGGCCTTTAGGATATGAGTAACATTGAAATAATTCGCATGCTGTTTTACTCTACTGCAAAGCTGGCTCTGAGAATGGGATTTGGCCTGCACACTTTAGACCAAGCCTTTTTGTCTCCAAGGCTTCTGTCCTGGGTCAGGCTGCCCTCTGCCTCTCTGACAGGGAAAGAAGGTCAACAGAACAGTCCAAGAGAAAGACATTATGTGCTTGAGAGTAGAAAAAAAAATCCCACTACTATTGTTTGTCCTGTGGTATTTAAATATTTTAACAAAGAGAAATTTATGTATAAAAGTAATATGGCTAAATATAATGGCATATGTTTAGCTCTTTGAACACCACTCCCCTTTTGTGGTCTTGTTTAAAATGTTCTGCCATTTTAAAGTCACAGATATCTTTGAAGCCTCTTTAGAAATGTAACCTTTCTTTGTCTTGGGATTTGTAAGACCATTGGGAGTGTGGCTCAAAAATTTTTGTGAAATACCAAGCAGAGTAAAAGGTAGCTTAAAACTTGTAACAAAATAGGGTTGATAGTTAAAAGTCTACATACAGGCAATCTTAATTTGCAACACCATACCACACATGGAACTTGAACTTAACTCTTATTTAGGAAAATTGATTTTTTATTAAACTAAGGAGGCAACACCAGGCTCCCTAAGATGTTTTTTTCCCTTAGATTAAGAAGGCAACACCAGACCTTCAAGATATTTTGCATAAGGATGATTATTTGGGTTTTTTGAGACAGACTTTCTCTGTATAGTCCAGGTTGTCCTGGAACTTACTCTATAGACCATGCTGGCCTCAAACACACAGAGATCCACCTGCCTTTGCCTCCTACATGGTAGGATTAAAGGTGTGTGCCATACATGCCTGGCTAAGGGTGAATTTTTGTATAATGATTTTTGTCCTAAGAGTGAAAAACAACAAATGAGGTCAAAATCATGAACACGGTTTATAAAAAAAAGATTTATGAACAACATATGTGTAGTGATTAATGCTTATATACTCCTATGATTATAATGGTCTAGTTTAACAGAAGCTGATTTAAAGACGTACATCTAACCATTTATATCTTTGCTAACTTTGTTAGGTTTTAACTATTTGGAAAAACTATGTGATAAAAAAAACTGTGATAAAAAATTATACTATAAAAGGGTCAGGAAAAAGAGGTTCCTAGTCTCTCTATGGAGTGTATTTATGGTTTACAGTTTATTTTTATACTAAAGGATCTTTAACTCAAAATTTTAAAAGCTCAAAATTAACAGATAATCTCATAAAAGTTACTAACTTATTCTAAACTGTTAAAGATCATTAAAACATAAATTAATGGTCAATCACTTTATAAATGATCAAATTCTTTAATGTGCTCAAAACCATGTTTGTATTCATGATAAATGCAGTTTTTATCTCCCATTATATAGTCTTCTGAGTATATTGTCAAAGTTAAGCCTGAAGCAAGTAACTTACAACAAGTTTAAAGTAAATTTAAAGTTTGTTTAATATAGATGATGGTCCCTAAACCTCTCAAGATCTGCTGAATATGACATTTTTTTAATAAAAGGGAGGAGCAAGAAAGGCCCCCAAAGCTTCCCATGACAGACAGAAATAACCTGCTTCTGAAAGCTGCCCTGAGGCCAATTTCAATGAAAATGAGACACCAACAGACTTCACCCAAGACCTGGTCCAAATGTGGCAACACCAGTCACTCGATGAAGAAGTGCATCTCACCCGCCACTCTACCAGAACTCTGTCCAAACTGTGGACAGGCAGGACAGTGGAGGGTCGGCTGTCCTGCTTCCTCTCATCAAAGTAAGTTAGTCTTTGTCATTACTCCGCCACAGTAAAAGGGTATGCTCCAGTAAAAGACCACTACAGTTCGTTAAATAGTGTCACGATGATTCCAAATAAACTAATTCTGCTGTAAACATTTCAAGAACATCAAGCTCTGCTGATAAACAGGAAACATCTATCAAGGCATAGAATATCTAAAGCTTACGTAAAACTATAGAAAGGGATGGAATTAGCATACTCACAGTAGTGAGATCTTCATAAGCTGATCTCTGTTTTACAGTGTCATGAGACGAAGGTGAAGATGTTGTATGATGTTGTAGGTGAAGATGTTGCTCTCCACTCTGTAAAAATAAGAGGCAAATGAGTATGACCTGCAATCCCTTTGGAACTTTAGGTAATATTCAGAGCTTGATTTAACTCCACAGGATGTATAATAAATCATATGAACTCCAATCAAGAGTTTATTTTGGTATCTCAAGATGTTAAAACAGTCACTGAAGGATATAGTCATTAATGATATGGACAAGGCTACAAAGAGACTAGATGATCTTCAGTAAAAATTTCAAAATAAGTAAAAGAGCTTGGTGAAGGTAATTTACTCCTTTTCCCTTCCTATAGCTATGTCTATGCTATCCAAATTTAGCCATCAGCACTGCTAAGTGACTCTTTAAAAGGGGATACCACCAAGTGAATTAGTTAAATAACAAATAATTCAGTATTTCTTATACTAAATGCACTGGTTTAATACTTATTCAATAAGGACAATGGTGTACAAACCTAGGTACTGGTCCAGGATCAGGTCTCTACTAAATATTGACCTTGGAACAATCACTCAATCTATGAAAGTCTTCCAGCAAATTTCTTAACCTCTGAGCCACCTCTGCAGCCCCCTCCACTACATTTTTTTTAATCAGTAAAATTGGAATGATAACCCACCTGACACAGTCTTTATGGATTACAAAAGAGAACATACTTATGAAAGTGGTTTAACTGTGCTTAAGATGAACCCAGAGTTTTGCATGTCTTAAGCAAATTTTCTACTATAGAATACATTTTTGTACTTTAAAATATGTAGTCCTAAATGCTTATAAACATCACAAGAGAATTTTCATTTGAAAAAAATAGTTTGTTAATACAGATTATGTCTAATTGTTATTTGATATTTGGTGTTAGGATATTGTGCATCTTTTGGTACAGTTCACTTTTACTCCGTTATCTAGTAGTAGATTTCTATGGATGCACATGGGAATGTGGCACAAAGCAGCTGCAGCCAGCAGGAGACACTGAACACCGTGTCTATGTAGAAAAGAGCTTTTCTATCAGGTGGGTATGGTTATGATTAGCAGACAGGTTATGGTAACAGGTGTTATGATAGCAGAGAAGGGAAGAAGAAAATAAGAAATAGGAAGAATAAAACGTGAGGAAGATGGGAGAGCTCCCAGGAGAAACAAAGGAGGGGGATAAACGTGGGAACTTTCTTTAAAATGGGGCTTGATATCAGCTCGGAGGAGGGAATGGCTTTAGAGGCTAGCATTCCACATTTTTTGATTTTATAAAAAAATGAACAAAAGTAATGATGATCACATAAATGAGGTCACAGAATTTTTTTTTGTCTTTGTGGGGATTTGGGGGCAGGTGACTACTGAACTTTGCAAGGACAAAATTTCCCGCTTCACAGGAAAGTCTGTCAGATATTCTAGTTGGATGCTCCAGTGTTGCAGAAGAACCTAGGGTGCCTGTCCAGGCAGCCTGATATCTCTGTCACTGGGTACCATTTCACCCTCCTAGGACTAAATAGTTAAAGTTTTCTTTAGTTATAAAAGAAAGAATTTTTTTCTTTTTTTCATTTTATTATTTTCATTAAAAATGTCTTTTTTAACCATGTATCCCTCTGCTCCTCCTCCCTTTCTTCCTCCCAGTCCCTCCCAGTCAGCCTGCGGCCTCCCCCCCACATCTACCCATCCCCTCCCCAAAAGGGCAAGAAGTCCCAAAGTGGGTCAGCTCGGCATGGCACATCCACTCCCAGCAAGTCACATTTCCTCATCCCAAAGTCAAGACTAGGTTAGGTGTTCCTCTGCAGGGAATGGGCTCCAAGGTGCCAGCCCATGCACAAGTACACAGCCCTCGAGGCTCCACATATTGCCCATGACAATCAAAAGTTACCTGCCCTTGGAGGGCCTAGCTCCTTTCCCAATGGATTTCCAGTGGCTAATCAGTGAGGTCCCTAGAGCTCCAGCCAGCCATCTCTGTGGGAATTTCCTTCATAATCCCTATCTCCTTGCTCGTAGACTCTCTTCCCCTGTTCTTGAATAGACTAGGAGTTCTTCCCAGGGCCCAGCCAACTCTATTCATTGTTAAATGTAGGTTCTGTGATGACATTTGGGGTGGCTATTCATTTAATTATAGGAAAGTCCTGTTTAGGCACCTCCTCCACTATTGGTTGGTGTCCTAGGCAGGGACATCCTGTGAGTTCTTGGGGGTTTCCCTAGCACCTGGTCTCTTTCCAACCCCACAATGCGTTGGCTTCCTCTGTCAAGACATCCATCTCTTTCTACCTCCCTCTTTGTTGCTCCTCTCACTCAACCATCTCCTTCTTATAAGACTTCTTTGGACTCACCAAGATAAAATAGATAAAAATATTTTTTTTTCTAAATTTGCCAAATACAAATAGACTGGATATTGTGACTATGATTCTTACTTAATATGGTTTTGTTGTATATAATTTTAGTATGTTGAACTTAAAACCTTTTTAAAATTAGAACATAAGGGGGAAATTGTGGAATAATCCTTTTGTACACTGTGAAGATTTGTCAGTATGGTGGATTTAATAAAGAAAGTGACTGGATAATAGCTGAAAAGGGATAAAGTTAAGTGGGATAACCAAATTGAGAATGCTGGAAAGGAGAAGGGTGGACTCTAGAGTTGCCAGCCAGAAGCAGAGGGAGCGGGAGATGAATGTGCCATGCTAATAAAGGTGGCACCATGTGGCAGAACATAAATAAGGACTATGGGTTAACTTAAAATATAAGGGCTAGATAACAATAAGCCTAAGCTATTGGATGAGCATTTATAATTAATATTAAGCCTCCAAGTTAATTATTTGGGAAGCAGATGCCAGAAATTTGGAAACAGGTAGACCAGAAGAAATGTCCGACTACATCATTCTAACATGGGGGGGGTCCCTCTTTACCTTTATAAACCACCATGTTTTTATATGCCATGTCTGTCTCCCCTATATCCAGAGGTAGTTATTTTGTCCCTTTGGGACAAGTAATCCTTTCCCCCCCCCTTTTCTCTTGTCCCCTTCCCCTTCTCCTTCATCCACTATTTCCTTTACCATTGCATCCTAGCCAATTCTAACACAGACCTCCCCTTCTTCCACTCTTATGAATGACACCAGGAAGGCCATTTAATGCTGTTTCCTGCCTGAGTCAGAAAGCAGCCACTTTAAGTTTTCTTACCTCCTTAATAAGGGAGCTCTCTGTGAAAACAAGTGTTTGGGTATGGTTTGTGCCTAACCTGGGGTCTAGAAGAAAGCTCTTGATGAGTGAGGGTCCCATTTATTAGTGCTGTGACTACGATAGGCCAGTAACCCCTCAATCCTTTTTCACGTTTCAGTACTCCCGGAGCCTGATTCCCTCATCCAACAGTGGCTGATTGATAAGTCCCCTATCCCAGCTGTTTTAAACAGTCCCAGGGTTATTGGGTGATAGTGTCTAGTGTTTCCACTCTGGCCTGTGGAATTGAGAGACTGAACCCTACTATGAAACCGATGGGCTGCCTGCTAATTAGGCACATTCTATCTGGTTAGGCACATTCCATCTAGTCTGGTTTGGAAGGGAGATTTCCCTTTTCACTCTTGGTGTTCATACTGCCAGAATCTGGTGCCCTTCCTGCCTCTGAAAAATCCCACTGACAGGTCCCGGGTTCCCAGACCAACTGGGGTCACTCTCTTGGTTATGGAGAATGGGTGACGACCCCTTCCTTCCCAGAAACGATTCCTCAGCCTCTTGAGATACACAGAGATGCCTGGTATTTCAGTCTTTGACCCATCAGCATCACGAGTGATGGGCTTTATCTCATCCATTCTGACTAACTCATTTTTGATGTCTCCCCCAGAATCTCAAACAGCTATAACACTCACACATCAAATTTCCTAAGCTCACTCACTGTAGTACCAAGGCTTGGCCTCTATATCCTCTAGACAAATGAAATTACTCCCCAACAGCTCTCTGATGTTAGGATGTTAGGATCCTTACAACTTTTGTGAACACACAGAAAAATGGGAAGAGATCCTTTACATCATTGCTGTTTCCTGTCTGTTCCAAGCCCTGTGTGTGACTCCTACACTTTCTGAATTTTTCCAAATTCTGTTATAAGCCTTAAATGTCCTATTTAACTCTCTGTGCTCTACAGGAAGACTGACCACCAGGCACTCTGTGCCCACCAGCTGCTGTGCTGCCCATGCAGCCACCCCCTTCTCATCGTCAATTGCTCCAACAATCTCCTTCAAATGCCCCGCTCCACACTCCTTCATCCACCTAGATTTCACCAAGGCCCCACAGACCAGCTCCTATGTCCTTGGCTTCCCCTTCCCCCACTTCCTCTGCTCAAAGCCTCTGAAAGTGCTGCAAAGCCTAGCCTAAATTCCCAGCTTCTTAGGCCATAGCCCTCAGGGCTACAACAGTCCCTCTGCCAACAGGTGCTCAAGTCCCCACTTCCTCCCATCCTGCCAGAGCTCATCACTGCTCTGTGCACAGAGCACAACATTCCTTAAGAACAAGTCAAGCCCCTCCCTCCAGGAATGGCATTTCCTGTAGTGGGCCCACATCTGGGCCACAAGGACTCTCTTAGGGCCTCTGCAGTGTCCCCTGATCCCTCAGCTTCCTCCTGAAAGAACCCCAGGTTCGCTAGGCCATAGGGATACTGTGAGCGCCCCCCCCCCATCTCCTCCACCACTTGTTCCAGCTGCACTGCTCCAATAGCCTCTCCTCTCAGCTGTGCTCCTCCTCCCTTCCTAAAGGCAAATTCCTCCCTTTGGATAAGCTGCCTTTCCATCTATTGCCTTGGGATAACACCTGCACTCTTGCAGCTACTTAGCTACTTTCCCACAGGGTTAACCCTTTCCTGCCCTGACATTATAAATTAAAACATACAAGCTAATTATCAGTTACCTCATAATTAATCATATTCTTTAATGCTTATAACTATACTTTTAGCCATGATTAATTACATAGATAAGCTTCATTTAGTCATATATATATATATATATATATATATATATATATATATAGAGAGAGAGAGAGAGAGAGAGAGAGAGAGAGAGAGAGAGAGTCTTCAAAGTTAAGCCTTTGAAATAAGTAACTACAAAATTTGTCTAGGTACACTTAATACATAATGGCCCTCAATTTCAGAGATTTGCTAAATGTGGCATTTACAATACTTTTTTAAAGTTTTTTATAATAGAGAGACATACCAGTTCCTGGTAGTACCCTTAACCTCCTCCAGAGAAGATGGATGGGCACAGGAGATCTCTACTTGGAGCTTGCTTTAAATGTCATGCTTTGTCCTCTTTGTCCAGCTTTTGGCCACTGGGTAAAAAACTGCCCTTCGCTTCCACTGCTGCCATGTTCCTGTCTAAACTGTGGATAAACAGGACACTAGGGAATTGATTGCCCCACTTTGCCTAGACAAGGTAGGTTGGTCCCTGTCACCCCCCAAGTTCCTATTGCATAGGAAAGTTTGATCTTCTGAGTCTGATAACCAAAGACTGATGGCTGCCCTGTGACCTCTGCCCCCAATGACCATGGAAGAACCTAGGACGACTATTCAGATATCCAGTAAGTCTTTGTCATTTTGATACAGAAAATATTTAAATTATACCCCATATTCAAATTATCCTTCTCGGAAGGCCATTGATGCCTAACTGTAACTTTAACAGCAAGCACTCACCTGCCTGGTCAGTCCATTTCATATGTACAGTTTGCCTTGCTAATAGGGTTCATACTAATAAAGATTTAATGTTTCTAAAGTTAATGAAAATAGACAAGTAAGTTATATAGGTCAAGTAAAAGAAATGGTACAAGATAAACAGTTAAAAAATGTGTTATGGTCTAAAGATATAAAAGTTTAAGTAAGTGACAAAGGTTTAAATATATCATTTTTGGACATGTAAGTCCCCAAAATAACTTAAGATATAAAAAAGCCGTTTCCGATTCTTTTCCTTCTCTCTATGTTAATCCCTCTCTATTACCCATAGTTGGAATACACAACCAGTGCTCTGGACACCCACACCACAACCAGTGCTCTGGACACTCACAACCCCCACCCTTCCTGAACTTGTTTCTTTCAAGGTTTCTTTTCCTCATTCCTCACATTCTATCCCTTTACTAGGAAAGGGTGTCCTCTCCAGAACTGACAACAGCTCCCAGGACACTCCTCCTCCTTTCCTGAAAAATCCCCGAACATTTCACTGTCTACCTCCTCTTCTAATCCATTTCACTGTATGGTGTATATCCCTTGCTGTATATCATAAACACCTCTCTGATATACTCAAAGATCCTTCTGCCTACGTCTCCAAACCAAAATACTCCCTACCCTTAACCAGCCTCTGCCTAGGTCTCGAACCTATCATTTCTATGCTGTATTTCCTCACTTTGTAATGCTCCCTTACTAACAGTCAAAAACAACAACAAAAACCTAAAGAAACATTCCATTAGTCCAGGACTTTAGGTTCATTAACTGTTGTCCCTTTACACCCTTAAGTCTTTAACCCTTAGGCTACCCTCTCCTTAATCACTGACAAAATCACTCACTTTTCATTCCTAAATCTTAAAAACACTACCTTCTCAGTACTCCTGGATGTGCACTCCCAAGACTTTTTTGCCTTCATTTAGATGGATTCTTATACTCAATAATCCCAACAACTAACCAAGACTGTCTTTCCCCGGGGATTCAGAGATAGTCTCTATCATTGTGGCCACCACTTGCTTCATACCTGGCCTACCTTCTCCCTTGTATTTTCCTGCCTGCTTCAGTATATAGATAACTTCCTCCTTTACAGTCCTTTCCTCTCTGATAACCAATCTGATAATGCCCCACTCTTTAATTTTCTCAGTTCTGGAAGTGACCAACTCTCACCTTCCAAATTTCAACTCTCCTCTCTCCCAAGTCACCTATCAATTCTCTCTCATGCCAACCCATAGACATCTCACAATTTTGTCTATCTTCACTCCTTATCTCTGACCTCATGGCCAATTTCCTCTGCTCATGGATCCCTGAATACTCAATCTTAATGCATCCTCTATACCAAGCTGCTTCTGCCCTCCACTAACATCTCCCTCCCATTAATCAATTCTTTAAACTCACAAACATTCTCCTTTCAGTTCCAGCCTCCTGGGTCACAGATCCATACAAATTTTTCCATTCTTACACTTCCAAAATGTATAAACACTTTCTAGGATCAATATTTGTCCCTGTCACCTACCTCTCTAAAACTCTAAAAGACCTCCTACCCCATCCTTCTCAGACACAACAGGGTTCTTTAGTTACTTCTACCTACACTCTTTATGTGGATGACAGCTCTTTCCTGTCAGACGGCCACATCAAATTGACCCCTAAATTAGCTATATCCATCATCCCACTCTGTCTCCCATTCCCTAAAGATCACATATTCCCCCATAAATCTCACCTCTCTTCTCACATTCCTCCTTTTGTCCAAATGATTGCCAAACATTCACCTCAAATTATTCCCTAAAAATTCATTAACTGTCCAGATGTCCTCAGATATCAAACAGTCTGAACAAATCCTACACTCCCTGTTACAAAACATAGCTAAATCCAAGCCACCTCCTCTCCAGCTCAACATTATATGATACTGTGAGTACTTAAAAACTTGGATAATTGTATTCATGATGCCACACACTATTCCAGCAAAAGACAATCCTAGGAAAGCTGATAATTACTTTGCTTTCTACTTCAGCTACAAAATAAACTATCTTAATCTTATTTGTGACAAATAATCCCAGTAGAAATAATTAGAAAATAATAAAATATTTCAAACTTGATTTTAAAACCTCTCGGTTTGTCTTCTAATTCTCACTAGTATTACTGTTAGAAATAATCTCAATATAAAATTAACAGTGAAAAGTGAACTCAATAAAACGTATACTTAAAAATGTGGCTGAAGAAAGTTGGTGTTGGAAAAAGAATGACCATAAAAGAAAACATAATGTCATAGCTACAATCAGAACATCTGATATAAACTGCATATTCCCATGGAAGCCAGAGGCATGAAACTTCCCCTGGAAGCTGGAGTTCTAAGTGGTTGTGAGGCCCAGTTGTGGGTGCTGGAAATTTGAACTAGGATCCACTGGAAAAGCAATATACACTCTAAAAATCCAAGCAATCTTTCCAGCATCAAAATTTATTTTAATTATGTACATGCATGTGTGCTTCTGCATGTGGGTATGTGTAGGTACATGTGGGTACACACAGAAGCCACAAGAATGCTTCAGATACCCTAGAGCTGGAGCTACAAGGCACTGTAAGCTACCAGATATAAGTACTGGAAACTGAACTTCAGTCCTCTTTAAGAGCAGCCAAAGGTCTCAACCACAGAACCACTTCTCCAGCCTTTCTTTACAAAGAATTTCACTAGTGTGTATTCATTGTTCAAAGAAATTAGTTTCATATTGATACTTTGTTCAAGTATATCATATACTTGGATATCTTTACCCCTCCATTACCCTCTCCTCCCCCTATTCCCCAAATTTTATATTTACATTGTATCACTTGAAGGCAATTTTATATAATAATTTTAATGCACCTGTAGGTATGTTGTATGTATGTTGTGTATATACATATATATACATATTTGCATGTGTCAGTACACATATGTGTGCAAGTGCGTACATGCACAAATGTATGCCTGTGCATATGGAAGCCCAAAGATGATATCTGAGATCCCATTCTATTGCTCTCACTTTATTCAACAAGTCAGTGTTCCTCAGTTGAATCTAGAGTTTGCCTATCCAGCTAGTGTGACTAGCCAGCTTGTTCCAGAGATCCCCTGTTTTTGCTTTCTGAACACTAGAATTATGGGCAAGCTGCCATATCCATTCAGCATTTACATGAATGCTAGGAATTCAAACTGGTCCTCATGTTTGAAACAATTACTGAACAAAATCTCCTTGGCCACCAGTATGCCTGCAGTCTGACTGTAAACCCCATCATTTGAGATTAAATATGGAATTTTCTGCTTGCATAATTAGGTCAGTAATCACAGAGTTTCAGACCTCAATTTTTTTTAACTATTGGATTTTTTAAATTAGGGATACTCAATCTGAACTCTTTTAAAAGCATGATAATATTCTTACTGACAAAATGTACTACCAAGAATGTACTACAGCTTCCATGGAGCTTCTAGAAGAATATAAGATTATAGACATGATCATTAATGAGAATTCAGTATTGGTTGGCTTTGAAAGATGTGGAAAATGGCCTTTATTTCATCCATACATATGAGTATGAGTAGAATTTATACCTTTTGCTCAAGGTACTTTGGGAGAATGAATGGGATAAAATCTAAGGCCTTGCACGTATTAGACAAGAGCTCAGCCTGAACCAAATCTTTAATTCCTAGCCGCGTGTTCCAACTTGCTGGTACTCTTCAACTACAAGGATTGCTAGAAATACCCACTTTCTCAGAATAACGCGAACACCGTAAAAGATTCAGAGGTAAAGAGAAGCACTGACGCAATGCATAAAGATCCCCCATGAGACACTATTCAAAGAGACAATCTGCTTTAACCTTTTCAGATGGACCTTCCTCAGTGGGCAAGATCTTGTTAGCCTCAGCTTTCTTAGTCTCCCATTTGGAGCTTTTGGGTCGCGATGGTGGTGGCATCTTAATGCAGACTCAGTAGTGCTTCATCCAAGGCAGATCTGCAATCAGAAAAAAAAAAAATGCTTCAAAATACCGTTCACCAGAAATACCACAAGATTTTGTAAATACTCTTAAGAAAACTTAGTTTTTCTATAGCATCTCTAGGAAAATGTATAACTTAAGACGGAGTAAATTTGGGTACAGTGCTTGGTTCTATCAGAATTAACCTTGAGAAAATAACTTAAGTGATACGAACATTAGTTCCCTCACCTATAAAACAGAATTATACTTATCTCTATCTATAGGGTCTTTTAATGAAGACATGCCACCCTCTATAGGTGCCATTGCTGTGGCTTAGTCCCTAGTTTAGACTCAGGAATACTAGGCACAACTTTACATTAAGAGTCGTGCACTGAAACACGCACAGACATGACATTTCATGTAGCATGGTTGCTACCTCGTGGACTTGATACTTTTTAAGTCTCAGACACAGAAATTATGACACTATACAAAATACAGGAGGATGACTGCACACAGCCATGTATGCATGGCAGGCAAGACTGTGCCCAAAGCTGGCATTCAATTAGAAGTTACTATAATCTAATTCTATGTCTAGGTATCTTATCTAGACATCTAGGTAAGTAAGAAAATAAATAGAAAAGATAAGAGCAGAGGGAAACAAATTATTGAAAATAATTTGCAATAAGTTTAACAGTTACTACATCCTTTAGGAAAGTTCTAGCTTTGCCAATCATAGTATGGGATTTTAGTTTATATACTAGAAAGTTCTTTGAGTTTGTGACTTCTCAGTAGTTAAAATACACACGTGCTAGGCAGTGGTAGAAGACATCTTTAATCCTAGGAGGCAGAGGCAGGCAGATCTCTGAGTTTGAGGCCAGCTTCGTCTACAGATGGAATTCCACGACAGCCAAGGCTACATAGAAAAACTGTCTCAACAAATATATATGCATATGCACCTTACAGGCAGCTACATTATTATTAAAAGTAATTGTTTTGCTACACAAGAGATCCTTTCAACTCTGACAGAGCTGCCCTTCCAAACCCACACACATTCAATTTCCATTTTAGAGTAGCAAATGAGTTAAGTGAATAACTATCCCCAAAGAAAATATTAAGCAACACAGATTACCAAGCACTTTCTAAAGTACTAAAAAGTCTTTCTGATCATGTTCAAAAATAATTCAAAAAATTTAAAGGTTGTAGTATTAAAGAAGTAGAATGGTCTAGAGTTTGAGTAATCTGACTTACAATCTCTGAGGCTCAGGGACCTCATTTGCAAAAACCACAGACAGCTGGCCCAAGCTAGTGAGAGCTCACAGACTCCCGTTTGACAACTGGGGAGCCTGCATAGGACAGCATTATGCTCTCTGAATGTGGGTAATAGTTGGGTGGCTTGATTTGTTTGTGAGTTCCCTGACAGTGGGACCAGGACTTATCCCAGATATATGAACTAGCTTTTTAGAGCCTGTTCCCTATGGAGGGATGCCTTATTCAGCCTTGATGCAGGGTGGGAGGTCTTGGCCCTGCCTCAACTTGGTATGCCAGCCTGTGATGACTACCCAAGGGGAGACCTTACCCCTAAGAAGAGTGGAGGGAGAGTGGGATGGGGGCAGTAGGGGTGGAAGAAAGGGAGGTAAGGGGAACAGTGGATGATATGAAAAATGAAAAAATGTAAACAAAGGGAGATAAACAACTATAATTCCACTTATAGAAAGAGGAGTCATGAAGTTCAAATATAAATCTGTATGTATAAAGCATACATGGTAGGTAGGTGCTCGATAAATGTTACACCCTACTCTCCTCTCAAATTTAAACCAATTTTTTTTCATCTCACCCTGACCCTCCCCCACCAGTGAGGCCAAGCAGCAATAAGTATGCTGTCTGAAATCATTTATGCCAGTATCAGCATTCTTGTGTCAAATACATTACTTGTGACTTACCAGAGACCTATGTTAGGAAAATTTATCCTTCTCCTTCAAAAGGAAAGAACAAATGTGGAGTCTCTACTGTACATTCTGACCCACACATGGGCAGCAGAGTGAATCTGATCAAAACAGACTGCAAAAATGATTATCAACATCATTTCACACAAAAGGTGGTTGAATGTAGCAAAACACTGGAAAGAGGGTTCAACACAGTGTCAGTGAAAGCAGCACCAGGGTAGAAAATGTGTAATGTAATGTAGTTTTGCCCTATCAACAATTGTTTGGATGACACTGGGCAATCTGAACTTTGATTTCCAACCAATAAAACGAGGCAACATGACCCCAGCTGTCTCCTTATATAAAGTGTGATCAATGACATGCAGCATTTAGCAAAACCTAGGAGATATACAAAATCCCAGGATGCAACTAAAGAACATCTCCAGGTGTTGTGTATGTATTTTAAAGTTTATGAGGCACTGCTCTGCAGTTCCCTGGGCCTCTCACCTTTCAAATGGGAGCCAAAATGCATGAATTACAATGGATTTCTCATCAGGAACCATGAGGCCAGAAGCATAGTATTTTTTAAGAACTAAAAGTAGAGATCTTCCAATTCAGAAATTTATACACAGAAATTCAGAAACATATGCACAGAGACAATATACTTTAGGACTGAAGGAGGGAAATCAACTGTTTCACAGAGCATGGGAAACCAACAGAATCTATTGGCAATAATCTACACAGTGTTCCTAGAATAGCAAAACAAATAAGCAAACAAGCAAGTTTTAAAACAAAAAGAAAGCAGGGTGAGTACTGGAACGCCAAGACGAAGAACAATTAAAAGAGTAAAAAATAATGGAGGGTTAGAGAGAGCACTTGGTGGTTGAAAATGCTTACTATCCTTCAGAGGTCCTAGTTCAATTCACAGTGCACACTCACATCGCATACTGCACACATTCATGTCTGCCTGCAACGCAAGTTCCAGGGCATCTGACAATGAAAAGGAAAGAAACAATAGTGAAAATAGAGGATGCAGCAGTTAGGAGCACCTGTTGCTCTCACAGAGGACTCAAGTTCAGTTCCAGCAGCTGTATTGGGTGGCTCACAGCTACCTGTAACTCCAGCTCCAGGGGATCCATGCCCTCTTGCACATGAGCATGTGAACTCTCACACTTAATAAAAATAAATCTTAGACAAGAATGAATTATACAGATATTCTCTACAATAGTGACTGGAATCAATAATGTGGTAGATATTGCAAACTTCCAAATTGACAAAAATAGACCTTAGTGGCCTTGCTTATGGTGGCATTCATCTATAATGGATAGTTAGTTCAAAGTCAGCCTGGACTAAATATATAGCCACTGTCTCAAAAAAAAAAAATAAATAAAGAAGGAGTTGAGGTAGAGACATAGAGACAGAGAGAAAAAAAATAAAACACCAGGAATAAAAAGAATACCTTAATTTCCGTGATGCTGTCATAGATATTGCATATACCTAATTCATCAATAATACATATTAAATGTTTTCAGGTCTTACATTTCAATTATGTTCTAATAAAACTATTTAAAATGGGCTATCAAACAGTGCATCACTACAAACCCTATTGACAAAAGAATCAGTGACTATTTATATGCAAACAATCTTGTCAAATAAAATATCACAATTCCTTTGAAATTACAAATATCCATATCACACTCAATATGAAGCAATTTGAATAAAAAGTTTAAAAATTATTTTCCTTTTTAAAAATTCAACACATGTATGCAATGCTTACTGATCAGATCCACCTATTTACTATCCCTGTGGTTCTAGCTCGTGTTCCTCTTCCTCATATCCCTCCAAGTTCCACGTTCTGTTTTTAAATTTTATTATTAATAACTCCCTGAATACAATTGCTGCTGCCGAAGTTAACATTAGTTCTATGCCTATTTAAAAAAAAAGCCACTCCAGGGAGTTACATGCCAAGTCGGTGATAGCAAAACCATTCAAAGACCAGCACAAAATAGGAAAACTTCACTCATACTATAAAAGCAAATCCTTAATATGTGCATAGGACTATAAGCCCACCATTAAAAAATTAAAATTTCAATTTATAATTTCTCTAAAATTAATCTCTAGGCCCAGATACTTTATATGGAGAGATAAGCCAAGGATTTAAAAATATTTAACATTAGTTCCATGCCTAGCTCATAAAACAAAACCTCAGGAGGTTACATGCCAACTCTGGAATACTGAAATCATTCAAAGACCAAAAGAAAATCACAGGCCAACATCACTCATAATAAGGGAGCAAAATCCTTTAAAAGATTCTAGCAAACATGTTTTCACAAAATGTTAAAAATAACACCAACAAATGAGCTTACTGCAAATTATTCCAAAAATTAAATATATGTAAACCACTACATATGCAGATAGGCTAAAAAGCAACCTATAGACAAAATTATTAAAGTCAGAAAACAAGCTCAAGGTTTTCAGATACAAGATCAATAAACAAATCGATTAAACATCTACACTCACAGAGCAGTGGTGGGACACCTTTAATCCCAGCACTGGGAACAGAGGCAGGCAGATCTCTGTGAGTTTGAGGCCAGGCTGTTTTCCAGAGTGAATTCCACGACAGCCAGGCTACACAGAGAAATCCTGTCTTGAAAAGCACCCCCGCACACACAAAAGTCTATACCCTTACAAGGAATAATCTGAAAATGAAATTAAGAAAAAATTACATTTACAATGGCATCATTAAGAATCAACTTAGCAAAAGAAGCACATTCAAAATTACCATGACTATTTAAGGCCGTGTTAAATCTTATTACGACGCTGAGTAATTTGCGCCTTCACTGAACTGAACCCCGTTTATTTTTTTTTTAAAAAAGAAACTAAGAAAACTGATCAAATACAACATAATACGGATTTCAGGATAGGGAATACTATCAGAGCGGAAATATCAAATTTCCCATTGGGGAACAACGTCTCAAAATGTACTTATCAAGAAACCTTTTTTTTTTCTAAAAGCTGCTATCCTTAGTAACCACAAAAGCCCACTGCCTCTATCCACGATCCTGACTTGTGGGTACCGAGCATTGGCCCACAAGTTACGAGTCAAGGCCCGAGACCAAACTGAAGAATATTTTCTGGGCCTATGTTGTCTACACGACAGTGCTAAGGGGACCCAAAAGGCTTTATTTACATTTAAAGATCTTTACAGCTGACAAAGACATTATATAGACTTGAAAAATAAAGCTTTCAGCATAAATAGCTCACCTAAATAGTTTTTAATCCCCCCCCCTCCGAATCAGGTGTTCAAATTTGATCGTCTGACAGAACTAAACTTCCAGATTAAATCGCTAGTTCTATAAGACAAATTTCCTCCCATATCTTGATTCCCGGCACCAAATATACTCACAAGTAACGCAAAAGGGTTTTAACAGACAGTAAAACAGGTACGTTTACTGAAGTATGTTTACTGAAGAGCCGTAGGCAACGGCTGGAACACTGAAAATGTTACGATCTATGGAGAAAATAAAAACCCGTTTTCTACAACTGTAAATGGGAGTAGGGAACAGTAATCAAAATGAAATAAAGTGGGGGAATACCTAGAGAAGGGTCACTGACGAACCGCTTCAGTCCGCTTCAGTCCGCTTCAGTCCGCTTCAGTCCCTCAGTCCGCTTCAGTCCAGCCGCCGCTCAAGGAATGACCTTCTGGCACCTACTGCCGGTATCAACTACCTTCAGGGACAAAAAGGCGCGAAGAAGAAAAACTGCCAAGGGCCCTACCATTATCACAACTGGAGGAGATATAATCTGCTTCCTTCAGTAGGACCTTAAACATAAGTGATAGAGTCAACATATCAGAGTAGGGAAGTTTTCAATGCTTTGTTAAATTATTTCTTAGCGGAATTTCCGAAGTCTAGAAGAAATAAAAGACTTATAGAATCTCTGAATGTGCCGGTACACCCCCACCAGCCTCTAAACAATGGACTCGACCAGAAACAGCTCCCCCCTGCGGCCCCCCCACCCCGCCCCGCCTCGCCTCATTCCAACCGTTAGTTTCTAGCCCCTAATTTATAAAATGGAGGCTAAGCCTTGGACGATGTAACTGAAGGAGAGACGTGGATTTGAATCCCAACACTATCAAAAGACAGCCTATATTTCAGAATAAAATAATACTTGTTTTAACTAACTTACAATTAAGAAGTGTAGTATGATATTGAGTAATAGGGTAACGTGAAGACGTGGTTTTCTCGGACAATAGAGTGACTGGATGAGACAGCTTCTGAAGCCGGGTGGGTTGGAAGCGGGGGGGGGGGGGGGGGGGGGGGGGGGGGGGGGGGGGGGGGTTAAAATGACTTTTTTTTTGGTTTTGTTTTCTTTTTTTCAAGGCAAGGTCTTCCTTGAAATATCTCAGCCTGGTCTGCAACTAGCCCATAAATAGCCTATACCAGAAGACTTCTTTTTCCCTTTTTTTTTTTTTTTTTTTTTTTTTTTTTTTTTTTTTTTAATAAGGAGTTTATTACCTTAATGATGTTCTAAGCCTCGATTTATTTCAGATTATAATTATAATATTTCTCTCTCCCCTTTCCTCCCTCCAAACCCTCCCATATACTCCTTGCCATTCTTTCAAATTATGCTGCTTAAATTAAACCTACCTACCTCTCCAAAACAGTTGTAACTCTACAAGGAATTAGAATATTCATAGTTGTCTAATTGAGCCTCTGACTGCAGAGAATTTATGTTTACCTGTAAAAGTTCCCTTATAAAATTTAAAATATAAACGAGAATGTTTAGAAATACTGAAATGACCCATGCTACTTACTGACAGTCATGCAAACTGTGTCTATTTCATGACCACCAATTGCATGCCTATAATTGTGGTGAATACAATGAAGACAACACAAATAATTTGATTTCCAGACCTGCAATATAGATGATCCAGGCATAGGAAACATGAGTTTGTTTTACAAGACCAAATCCAATAAATGTCACATGAATTAACATTGACAATAAGTAAACATTCTAGGAAATCAAAGGCTAAGCTCACAGTTATAAGAATAGTCTATAATTAGAATTATCCATAGTGAAACCAAACCTACCTCTCAAAAACAGTTGTAAGCCACCGTGCTACATAGTTTTCTGTCACCTTGTCACATGCTAAAGTCATTTGAGAAGAGGGAGCCTCAATTGAAAAACAATACCTCCACAACATTGCTACAGGCAAGCTGCAAGGCATTTCCTTAATTAGTGATTGATGGGGGGGAGGACCCAGCCCAACAAGAGTGGGATCATCCCTGGGCTGGTTGTCCTGGGTTCTTTGAGAAAGCAGTCTGGGAAAGCCATGGGAAGCAAGCCAGTAAGCAGCACCCTCCTTGGCCTCTGCACCACCTCCTGCCTCCAGGCTCCTGCCTCCAGGCTCCTGGCCTGCTTGATTTCCTGCTCCATCTTCCTTCAGTGATAGACTACAATGTGGAAGCATAAGCCATATAAACCATTTCCTCCACATCTTGTTTTTGGTCACAGTGTTTCATCACAGCAATAGTACTCTAATGAAGACAGCTATTTTCTTCTACCACAAGGCAATAGTATAGTCCTTTCTTGTCTAATTAAGCCTCTTACTGAAGGGAAACTTCTATTTACCTTTAACAGTTCACTTGTAAAATGAAAAATAGAAATGAGAATATTTAAAGATATTTAAGTCCTTTATTTTTTCCCTCTACTCCTTCTGCCATTCATAGAAAAGGACAGAGATACACAATAACATAAACGTTTAACAGAAATGACTCTGCAGCACCATTGCAGAGATGTTCAAAACAGCCATCTAAGTTTATTTTAATATATGTATAGAAAGATGCTCTAACGAGCATTGTGTGTTCTCCTGACTGGAGGACAAGTTAAAGAAAAAATAAGCAGTTTTTCCAATATTATTGTCCCACAATAAACTATGTGTAATAATCTTTGGCATCACTGGCAAAACTGAGTAGGTTATATCTAAGGCTGGAAGATACTTGGCAAGACAAATAGAAAGACTGTTGTGGAGAGAAGGCACTACACCTTGACACCTTGACCTAGAGGCTAGGATGATCTTTAGGCCTTGAAGCCCCAATATTCAGGGCATGATCAGAAGGCTTTGTTTAAGATTGGGTGCACATATGCCTTCCTCCCTTCTTCCTGTTTCTCTTTTGTGCTCATGGATGAAGGACCTGACTTGCTGAGCAAAGCCAGGTAGAACAGTCCAGCTTTCCAGGAACCACATGACTGTTTAAGCTTTGTATCAGTGAGTTTCCTCTCTGAATCTTCCAAATAAATAATAACCTTCTTTATCAGTAGCCGGTGGCTTGCTTTAATATCTGATGCCCACATGGCCTATTTGTTAGTCTCTTAGAGTCATGCCCTTAGAATCTTAAGAGTCTCCTGTAACCTTCTGCCGGGATCCTGCATTCCCACCTGCATTCATAGAAATCTGCCGCCAGATAATCGGGCATATGTGAATCATGCCAAAATATATACAAAATCCTAACATTTTGTGCCGAAACCCAGGAAGAATTACTCAGAGCTGTCTGCACAGCTTCAATTCCCTGTAAGCAACCCCTCCGAGGAAGTGCATTATCATTTATATTTCATTTCTGTCAATAATCAAGGTCCTTGGTCGTTTCTGTCACTGGACTCCCATGCCTTTTACCAGTAAAGGCATTCTCAGGATCCAAGTCCCCTCCTAACCACTGTACACTCTAGCTGACAAACCGGTTCGGTCACTTCCAGACTCTTTCCACAGCAGAAGTGGTGCACTTTTACCTCCAAGACCCTGAGGGCTCCCTCCCAGCAAACCCAGACCCAGTGCTCCCGCCTGCATGCCTAAGACCCAGACTGAGTCTGTGACCCAGTGCACTGCCAGCACTTCACTCGAGGAGGCAGGATACTGCACGTTCCTGTACCCATATCCTGTACTCGATAAGTCACTTAGGATATGAAATAGAGCTACAAAAAATAGGAACAACTCAGGAGAGATTGATTCCAGAGTCTTAATGATTTTCGGAAGTTGTTAGGGAACATCACTAATTTACTGTCCATTATTGGGGTACAAAAGGATGAATTATTCCATTTGGCTAATACCCTAGAAGGAGACAAGGACCTAAATAGTCCAAGAAAATTACCAGCTGAAGCTGAGGAGGAATTGGTTTATATTATGAGTAGTATATGTGGATAATGTGAACCCAGAGCTTAACTGCATTCTAGTTATATTATCCTCTAGATTATCCCCAACAGGTTTCCTGATACATAGAAAAGATATTATATTAGAATGAATATTTCTACCCTGTCGGCCAAGTAAAAAATTAAAGACATATGTGAAAAAGATTTCTGATTGATTTTGAAAGGAAAATTAAGGCTTCATCAATTGACAGGAATGGATCCAGCAAAAACTGTAGTACTTTTGACTAATAAGGAAATTTACCACCTTTGTAAGGATAATAATTATTGGCAAAGAGCTTGTAGTAATTTTCTGGGAAAGATTAACAACCATTATTCCCAAAGTGATAGAATAGAATTCCTAAAAAGAACAAGTTGAATTATTTCTCACACTGTACAGCCAAAAACAGTCTCTGGACTCCCTACATTCTCTACTGATACAAATAAATTAGGAAAAGCAGGATATAAATCAGGAGACTTAAATGGTTCAAATCCCCTACAAAATTCAGAATTATATGCTATTCTTTTAGTACTAATGAATTTTGCAGGACCCCTAAAGATAGTTACTGACTCTCAATATGCAGAAAGAGTTGTCTCACACATTGAAACGGCTGACTTTATTCCTGATAAAAAACAGCATGAACTTTACTATTTATACAATTACAGGAAATTAACAGCAATAGAGATAATCCAATATATATAAAACACACATCAGATACCATACGGGTCTGCCAGGTTCTCTAGCACAAGGTAATGATAATATTAATTGGTTATTAATAGGAAATGTTCTGGAGGCCTCAGAATTTAATAAGAAACACCATGTTAATAGCAAAAGATTAAAAAAGGGCTTCTCCATCACTTGGCACCAAGCCAAGGAAATTATAAAGAATGTCTTACTTATTCCTTCTATAACCAAACACCATTACCTGAAGGAAGCAACTCTAAAGGTATGCAAAGAAATGAAATTTTGCAGATGGATATGTTTCATTTTACAGAATTTGGAAAATTAAAATATATACATATATCATATCATTCATACTTATTCAGGATTTCAATAGGCTACTGCTCTGAGCTCTTAAAAAACTGATTCTGTAATTACACATCTTTTTGAAGTCATGGCCATTATGAGAACACCTGTACAAATTAAGACAGACAATGCTCCAGCATATATTCCCAGAAAATAAAAGTTTTTTTAAATATTATAATATAAAGCACATTAGAGGTTTACCACACAATCCTATAGGACAAGTGGTTGTTGAAAGATCTAATCATATCTTAAAAGAGATGCTTTAGAAAAAAAGAACACCAAGAGATAGATTGCATAATGTCTTACTAACCTTGAATTTTCTTAATGCTGATGAGAAAGGAACAACAGCTGTAGAGAAACATTGGATAACAGAAAAACTTCTGACCTAAGCCAAAACGTTTACTTCAAGGATGTGCTGATATGAGAATGGAAGCTGGGATATGTGCTTCACTGGGGAAGGGGTTTTGCTTTTGTTTCTGCAGGAGATGAAAAACTATGGGTACCAACACACTTAATAGAGATCTGGCTAAAAAAGGAGACACCTCATGATAAAGAGAAATAATGGCTAACCCACTGATATGACAATTATGTAAGTGGTAAGGAAAACTCACTTAGCAAAGGTTGGGGCCGAATTTTATTTTTGTCTTTACAGAAAAATGGAAATAACCATTTTCAAGAAGTTGAAAAGACGCAGACACCTAGACGTCTAAGGCTAACGGGAAATCAATCCTGAAAAAGTTTACAAGCAAAGGAATATCAAGCCTATTGGTATCGATATACTGTACAGGGTAAAATCTCATTGCTCAACATCTGTATCACTTTGTCTTTTAGGAAACTGTGGTCCTTACTCAATTACAGATCAGATGCTTTGGAGCCAGAGTAAGTGGCTTTCTCCTTCTCTAAGCCCAAACATGTTATTAAAAGAAAAAAATATGATATTCTGTCTCATGTCAAAAAACCACCTGATATGAAACAGAAGAAAGCAAATTTCTAGCAACTACTGTTGTCATACTTCTATTTCTAATTCTACTCCATACTTATTCTTGACCTCTTAAAAACCTTTATTGTATATTATTGTTTCTAAAAAATTTAAATTTCCCATGTTTGATAGCAATAATATTTAAGTGTCCCACACCAAGCAACACATTGTTTCTAACGGCAATCTCTGAAACATCTAGAAAGAAGATGGGACCCCATCACAATAATTCTACCTGCTTCATTATGATGCTTTTTAGCTGGTGTACACCACTCAATGATTGTTCAGGACAGTTGCAAGATGGCTTACTAAGATTATCCATCATATTACACCTCTAACCAGAACTTCAGATATCCATACTCAGTACTCTGAGATTGGCTAAAAATGTTACAGCCAGTTCTGTGAGACTTAAGCACTGTTTTAGTTTTTTATAGGCCCCTGCAGAAATGCCTTCACCCCCAGCTAGCAGGAAGCAATTCTAAGAAAAACTATGCCCTCTCTCTCATAAGTTTTGTTTTCTAAGGGTTGTGGATAATTATCATTCTGTTAGGATGGTTCTAAATTGTGTTAGAGTTGAGGGTGGAACAAGAAAGTTAAACTCTGGAATCCCTTTTGGAGAAGAAAAGGAGAATAAATAGAACAGATATAGGACCATAAGAAAATTTAGCCAAATATTAGTCATAGACAATTTGCACTCGTATGGGTTCTTGTATATTGATAAAAATGTGAAATTATTTTCTATGTATATGTCTGTCTAAAATAAGTTGCATATTGATACAAGTTCAAAGTGAATTTCAAAAACCCCAATATTTGTTATATTGGGTACATGCTTCTACCTCTATTTAATATTTTGTACATTAATACATATTAAGGATATTGTTGTCATTTGCATTATACAATTTTTACCTCTACTTAAGATACTTTATGCTCAAAGTCACTGTCCCTATATTGTAAATCTATTTATAGATTGTATACTGTTATAATGTAAGCCTTAGTCTTTAAGTTGTCTAGGTTATAGTCAGCCATGTTTGTCATATTATAGTCATATTAATTAGGTCTGCTAGATAAGCAATAACATGTCAAATCAGTAGGTTATCTTCTAACACTTCAGAGACCTAGAAAATACGCCATTAAATGCTTTGTTATTCAGAATTCAGTTGACATGAGACCAGGATTGCTCCTACAGCACCATCCCTTCCAGAGATGATGTTGGACATCACAGACATGCCACATGGAGCTTATCTTCTTTGGTGGATAATGGCTTGTTGGACAAAGAACTGCCCTTGACTTGACTGCTGACAATAAGCATGCTGTCCAATCTGGACAAGCAGGACAGAAGATAGAGACTGCTGAAACCTGCCAAGGCAGGGTAAGATAGTGTCTCAGAAGACTGTGCTTCTAGAAAGGTTTGTCAAATATTCTAGGCTTATAGCAAAACAAAGTAAAACAACAACAACAACAACAAAACTGGATGTTCTGGTGTTGCAGAAAAGCTTTGGGTGACTGTCCAGGTAACCAACTGTTGCTGTCCTCCAGAGTGATAGAACTGGGGTAACATTGGACAGTGCTCTGTCACCTACAGTTCTCTTTGTCACTTGGGGGTTTGATAAGACCTTTTCCAGACAAAGATGCTAGTGGTTCCCTCCTTCTGGTCCAAGAAACATTAAGCTTTATTCTTAGGAGTATATGTCGTGTGTAGAGAACATATACATATTTTCTTCCTTTGCTTCTTATTCTACAAAGAAAAACCAGACATGGAGACCCAATTTTGTGTTTAATCACTACAAGTTCTTAGTTAGGAGTCACCTATATATTTGCTTGTTGAACTCTTGTTAGATGTGTAATTTTAAAATATTTTCTTCTATTATGTAGCTTGTATCTTCACTTCTGCCGCATTAAAGCTCTTAAGTCTGATGCTTGGTTTTCTTTTCTATGCTTTTAGAACTTTCTCTATCCACTCCAATACTGAGAAACAGTTATATATTCTTTTCACTTTATTTTTTTCAGACTCACACTTAGTTACTCAATCCCTTTGAAATTGATTCTTCTCATTGGTATGATATAATGTCCTTGTTTCATTCTTCTGCATAAAATAGGCAATTTTACCAGCAACAGTGGTTAAAAAGACAATCTTAAAACCAAGATAAAAAAATGGCCAGCAAGTATATTAAAATGTTGAGCATCATCATTCATCAAAGAAATACAAATCAAAACCACAATGAGATAGCCTGTAATTCTCATAGACATAGCTATTATAATAAACATCAAATCTTAAGTGTCGAAAAGTACACTACTGATAGGAATGTAAAATAATTTAGTCCTTATGGAAACTCAAATTGGAGCCCCTTAAAAGTAAAAAATTGAACAACTCTATGATTCAGGTATTATACTACTGGGTATATATGCACAGGAAAGTAATTCATTATGTTGAAGAGGAGTCTGCACTCTCTTCTTACTTGTAACATTAATCACAAGTAGCCAACATAAAGAAAAAAACCTCAGTGTCTATCAGGGAATGAAAGGATAAAGAAATGAGAAGTACGACTTAACCATAGAAGGATGAAACCTGCCATTCGATGTGTATGGATGGGAATGTGGGATATTAATTAATTTGAGTGAACTCATTCAAGCTAAAATATAAGTACCATATAACTCACTAATGTGAAATTAAAAAAAAAATTGTTCTCATAGAATTCATGGTAGGGACCATGGAGACTAGAGGAAGTAAGGATAAATAAAGATCAACTATTGGGAAGTAAGCTAGAGTTAAATAGGGAGACAATATTCTGATATGCCATTGTATAACAGGGTGGCTATAAATAACAAAAAAATGCATTATATATTTCAGTAAACTAGAATAAGATATTTGAATACTTTTAGCATAAAGAAATAGTGACTGAGAAAAGACTCCCTCTGAGAAAATGATGCCATGGAGTGGAGCAGTCCTGTTTGTGGACGTTAGCCTACCAACACTGATTCTTTTTATGACCAAATTTTAGTCAGGTTCCCTTGAGGCCTCGATATTAATGTATAAGAACTGTAACTTACAAGACAAGTTATTTCACTACCACACCACACACAGAGATGTATGAACAAACTGTTTATATAGGTACAATTTAATGAAAACAAAAGTTCCCCTAAAATCCCTAACAAAGCTCAATGCTGCCAATCTGGATTCCTGCTGGATCTTATGACAGATACTAACTTCGTTTCCCAAGAATATATCCTTTAGAGAACATATGGTAATAAAATCTTTCTCTATCTCATTCAAATATTATCTTCTACAACCTAGCAATGTCTTTCTCAAGGACTTGGAAGGCATGCCTTTAAACTGTAACCATTGAAAAAAGTAAAGTCTCAATATCTCCTAGACACCTTGAGAGGTTATGGTGGTTTGAAAGAAAATGGCCCCCAAAGGCAGTGGCACTATTAGGAGGTGTGGCCTTGTTGGAGGAAGTGTGTGTCACTGTGAGAGTGTGTTTTGAGACCTTTTTTTGCTCAAGCTTCCCTCAGTATGACCATCAGTCAACTCCCTATTGCTTCTCAGTCAAGATCTAAGGACTCTCAAGTCCACTACCATGTTTTCCTGCCTGCACGCTGTCATGTTCCCTTTCATGATGATAATGGACTGAACCTCTGAAATTGTAAGTGAGTCACACCAAGAAAAGTTTTTCTTGTAAGAGTTATCATGGTCATGGTGTCTCTTCACAGCAATAGAAATCCAAACTAAGACAGGCCAGGAAAAAAAAAAAAACTGATTATCATCTGTCAGCAAATAAAGATATGCTAATCATATTGGCTAACTTCACCTCCAAAGTTACTTAGTACTCTTAAGATGGGCTGGTGGCTGAGGAACCTGCGTGGGACCGAACTAAGTCCCCTGATTTTGGATGACAGTTCAACGGCGTGGGCAGTTTGTGGAGCTTCTGGTAATGGGACCAGAGTTTATTCCTAGTGCATGAACTGGCTTCTTGGAGCCCATTCTCTACAGAGGAACACTTTGCTCAGCCTTGATACTGGGGAGGGGGGGCTTAGTCCTACCTCAACTGGATATGCTAGACTGTATTGACTCACCCTGGGAGTCCCTACCCTCTCTGAGGAATGGGTGAGGGGATTGGAGAATGACGAGGAAGAGGAGAGGGAAGGGGAACAGTGGAGGGCATGTTTTTAAAAAACATATTAAATAAAAAAGTAAAGTTAAAAAGATAAGTAAAGCTGGAGCTTACAGTACAGGCCAAGCCAGAGGAGCTTTTCTGCTTTAAGATGAATAAAGTCTAGGAAAAAAAGGGACCAGAAACCCATGAGTTGGATAAATGCCTTGAATTAGAGCCAGTCTGGAATGACAACTGAATACCAATATCTAAAAACAAAGGAAGAAGGGGAGAAGAGCCTTCCATTTCCCATTCCCTTTCCCATGGACCCCAAGTCCATGCTATCAGAATTTCCAAGGTTTATTATAACACCTAAGTTACTTGTTGCTTTTTTTTTTTCAGTTTTATTTTCTGGACTAAAGATCATTGTTAAGGCTTGTTTTACAAAGAAGACCAGGGGAAAGACGGAGAAATTGTAGTATTTTACCTGAAAGAGGAACTTGGTGAGGTCTGTGGATGAGCAATCCACAGGCAGAGTGACAAGTCTTGTTATCAGGTTCTGTGTTAACAAAAGTAATGGGTACCTTTTGTGTTCCTAGGAAAGAACTCTTCACAGTCCATCCGTGGAACACATACTTATGAGAGACTCATTCACCATAACAAATTATATTTCCAGTTGATTAAATGGTTGAGAAAGCATCTGCCATATGATGGTGTGTGGTGATATATTGTGTATCAAATAAAGATTGCCTGAAGATCAGAGGACAGAGTCAGTCACAGAGTTAGCCATAGATGTCAGGGTGTGGTGACACATACCTTCATTCCTAGCACTTAGGAGGTAATGACAGAGATCTGTCTGTAGATCTCTGTGAGTTCAAGGCCAAACAGAGCAGTATCCCTTGCCTCTGCTGCCAGTACTTGGGAAATGCTCATGCCTTTATCTCAGCACTAGGAAGGAAGTGATATGGCTGGGCAATATAAGGTGGGAATAGACAGAGTTCACCCCCATCAAAGTCCATAGCCCTGGGGAAATCTCTAAATGTACTAACCTTGCTTTTGGCTTTTGTAGTTCTACTTCTGGCTAACTATTCTTGTTAACTGAAGTATGTGAATTCAAGACATGGGTTTTGTGCTTAAATGTTCACCCTGACAAAGGTTCAGGGATACACTGAGATTCTGAACACCCAGTGTAGTTACTGCCCTAATAAAGACTTTCTATTGACTTAAACCTATGCCTGAGAAGTTTTAGTTTATGAATACACCACATAATTTCTGGAGGTCCTACCAAGATCCCAGAGAGTAGACCTCAAGACAGTGGGGTCTCAGAGTCCCTAGAAGTGAGAAAGAGTGCAATGGTCAGAGTACTCTTAAGGGGTTCACAACCTGCGATGTTCCAAGTTCCCAGGGCTCCCTTTGATCAATTTCTGCCTAATGCTTCGGGGGTTCTTATACCTACACCCCAAAGGAAACAAATTAGGAAGTTGCATGGTCTATCACCTCCAGAGTCTAGTTAGGCACTTTCTGTTTAGTTGGACACATAGGAGAGAGGTGGCACATGGCTGCTGATTCAGTGTCATAGATCCATGTGAGAAGTCATCGGATCTGTCTGTCTATTCAGGTGCATGAATGTGTGGTGGCCACTCCTGATTTTCACATGCGCCTGTCAGTTTGGTTTCCCTTTATTGACCAGGGGCTTTCGCTAGTGTAAAGCCCTCCCCAGACTGAGCTTCCTTTCGACTCTGTGAGGCCACTTAGAGAAACCTAAAAAACGTCCACCTATTCCACTCTGGGAGCAAAGTGCTTGCTTGTTTTGTTTGACTCCTACTCATGGTCAGGGTTGGTGGGGAGAGACCAGGCTTCTCATCCAGAGCCGCTGCCATTTAAGTAAAGCATGCGGAAGAGGGAAATAGTCCCCCTAGGTGAGCATCCCCTCGCTCTGTGCCTGCTCTAAGCAGACCTGGAGAAGGGGGATAGTTCCCCTTGGCTGAGCCAGAAGGAAAGGAGAAAATTCCACTCCTTTTTCTTTCAGTATTTATGTCATTTTTTAAACCCACGATCCATGAAACCCACAATTCTCTTTAAAACGTAAAAAAAAAAAAAAAAAAAAAAAAAACTCCCCTCCCCCCAGAGTTGGGCAAGGGGATCACTGCCAGACAATGCAGCCTGGACATAACAGATTTTCCTTCTGTTAAACACTGACCAAGGAGATTTTACACAACTTTTTTCTAGGTCCCTTTTTAAGGAATTATAGATAACTGCTAAAAAGATCTCTTTTGATACTTGGCACAGATATGAGAAAAAAAGTTATAAACATTTTAAAATTTTAAAGGAAGGTCTAAGTTACTGGCAGTAGCTCAAAGGTTGCTGAACATCAGAGAACTGATTGGGACAAGAACTTTTGCCTAAACTACAAGCCACTGCCACCTTCTCTGATGATGAGATGCAGTTAGACTTACAGATACCCAGCAAAAATTTTTGTGTCCTACCCTCTGTTAGAGGGCTAGTCCCTAACTGAAAGTTTTGCCTAATCAAAAGGTACAGTTGGACTGTCTCACAGAGTGACAACAAAGATTACCAGGGGTATGAGCAGAAACTGACCCTCCAGGACTGGCCCAACACCAAGTTCCTATAATTCTTCATCTAACCAGTTCGACTACCTCAGTCCAAATTAAACAATATCCAATGACCCTGGGCACCAAGGAGGAAGTTGCAGTCCATATCGCCTGACTTGAAGAGACAGGCATCCTGGTACTCTGCCAGTCAGCCTGGAACACACCCTTCCTGCCTGTGAAGAAACTTGGGACCTCTGATTCCCGTGAGCCTGATTCTTCCAGAAAAACAGGTGTACACTGTCTAGAACCTGAAAGATGCATCCTTCAGCCTCCCACTGGCAGAGGTGAGTCAACCCATCTCTGCTTTTAAATGGGCAGACACAGAAGAAGGTTACAGTTGGCAACATATCTGGACCAGGTTGTCCCAGGAGTCAAAGACATTAAATGCAGACTTTCTGCCCTTCCATCAGAGGTTTCCTAGAAAAATAGATTATTTAAAGGCCCACTGAGGGACTGCTGTGAAAGTTACAGATCTTAGGCTACAAAATGTCAGCTAAGGAAGTCCAACTTTATAAAAGGCTACCAGCTGAGGGGAGGCAAAAGGACCCTGTCTCAGAGTAGGATTGCTGCCATCCTTCAGATCCCAACTCAAAGACTAAGAGACAGGTTTGTTCCTAGATGCAGCTGAATATTGCTGCATCTGGATACCAGAGTTTGTGGAAATAGCAAGGAGTGTATACAGCAACACAAAAAGGATGCTGAGCCCCTAATCTGGACAGAGACTGAACAAAGATATTTGAAGTTTAAAAGCAGCTGACTTTGGCTCTAGCCCTAACACTTTCAAATGTGTCAAAAGTTTTTCATCTGTTTGTCCATGAAACAGACAAAGGGGACTTAAATCTGAACTATGGGGACATCAAAAACATCCTGAGACACACCTGTCCAAACAACTGGACCCTGTAGCCACGGAATGGCCCACCTGTCTAAGAGCCGTGGTGGCTAATGATAGTTTAATAATAATAATGATGATGATGATGATGATGATGATAATGAGGACAAGAAGGAAGAGGAGAAAAGCAAACTCTGAGTCAGGATCTTATAGTCACAACACCCCATGACACAGTCGAGGCCCTTGTCCTAGGAGCTCCAGAGCACTGGCTGTCTAATGTTTGTGTGACTAAGTACCAGGCCCTACTCCTGAACCACCCTCAAGTATGATTTGAGAAACATACTGCCACTCCCATCAGTTTTCCTACTCCCCCGTGAACTCTGGGAAAACTGACTTCACTAAGATCTGGCCTGTTGGGGGAAGGATAAAAGACTTACTAGTTTTTAAAGATAACTTTTCTTGTGAAAGTAAAAGCGTTCCTCACCTAGGGTGAAACTGCTCAAATAGTAGATTAAAAGCTCCTTCAGGACCTGGTCTTGTTTGAGCCTCCCCCTAGCAATGGGGTTTAACAATGTCCTAGTTTTCATAACCAAAACCACTAAATTAGTGGCTAAAGCCTTAGACATAGATTTAAAACATTGTGTATATAGAATTCAGTGTTCTGAGTAGGTTAGGAAAAATAAACAGGATATTAGAGGAAACTCTAGTAACACTCTCAGTAGAGACCAGCAAAGGATGGATATACAAGTCTCCTTCCCTTGCTTTTGCTTCAGCCTGCTGCACCCCATAGAGGGAAGGTTTAGCTCCTATGACATTGTATTTGGAAGACCTCCTCCACTGCTGCTTCCCAGGCCTAGAGACAAACAGTAGGCAGAACTCTCTAATCCTTTCCCAAGTCACTACAGCCTTTCCAGTTCTCCATGCAGGCTATTCATTGGACAATCTCAGAGATCCAGCCAACTTCTGACTGAATTGGGTCAAGTGAGGAGCCATGGGACACTGGAACTAACCTGAAAAGGACGCTACAAGGTGACTCTCTCCACTCCTGTGGCAGTGAGGGTAGCTGGCATCACACACTGTGGATCCACCAAACCCAGGCCAAGAAAAAAGCCACAGATGCTGCTGCCAAATGGACTGTCTCTGAACTATGGTGACACTGAAATTAAGGTTTCATTGGCCCCAGGCCCTCCCACTCCCTGTCCTCTACCTCCTCCTGAGCCCTGTGTTCTATTCTATGGATATGAATACAGGGTCATGGTCCCACCCCCTCTGCCCTCAGGCCTGGACCACATGGAAACTCAGGAAGACAGATACAGAGGACTTATAGGCTGGTGTGACTACCCATCAGCAACACATTCCATCTTGATGTTTACTTACTGATGCCCACTTTAGGGGTCTGGTTGTATGGAGAAAAGGAAAGATGAAAATTTATCTTTTGAGATAGGAATACAGAGTTTACAGATCTATGCATGCCCTGTGGCGGGCCCCCAAGTGGCCAGAAACAAGCAAGTTTCCATTGCAAAAATTGGCATTGTATAAGTCAGGCATTGATTTGATCTCTTGGTGATTTGGGGAGTCCAGACTTTGGGCACAACACTAAAAACCTATATTTGATTAAAGTTTATGAATTCCCGAGTTTATAATGTTATATTCAGGCTAATAGAAACTGCCTTGACTTAAAAATATATGCCTAACCACGTATCACATGTCTCAACTTTGTTAAGATGTAGTTCTTTGCAAAAGGTGAGGCATTTTTAAAAAGATGTAATATTTTATAAAAGTACACTATAAAGGTTATCGGGGGTAAATGAGGTTTCTAGTCTCTTTGTGAACTGTATTTATGCTTTTAAGTTTATTTTGAAGACAAAAATTAATGTTAAGTTACCTTATAAATAATCAAATTATTTAATGTGCCCAGAACTACGTTTGTAGTCATGTCAAATACAAATGCTATTCATTTACAGGAACAAGATAGGCCAGACCCCCAAGTTCCTTCTCTACAGAAAAACTTCAAATTTTCTGGCATGGTGCCCAAAGACTGATGTTGCCCTGAGATTTTGGACCCCAACAACCATAGAAGAGCCTAGCGCAATTGTCCAGGTAAGGGGTAAGTCTCTGCCATTATGAAAATATTGTGGGTTATATTGTTTATAATTCCTGCTTACTCTGGTAAAACTTACCCTACTCAGATTACTGTCATAGGTATTTTCAGCCTGCCTCACAAGTCCAGGGCTACAAGTCCTCTCCTTTGGTCCCTCTGGGGTCACCTGATTTCTCACTCCTTCCTTATTATGCCTAAGTGCCTAACTTCATTATGGAACAGGAACATCATGGCTAAACTACACTTTCCTTTTTCCTTTTTATCCAACTCCTTCCAGAATGTTTCTCAAGAGCCTCTTTACCACCAGCAGACACCAATGCTTTGTCCTATTCTCTTCCAGACTCCTTTGCTGACCCAAAAGTTTGGGACACCTCCTCTTAGTGGTCTCTCATCATCCCTCCCCCACTAAGGTCCTCATCTGGGACCTCTTATTCCTGTCATTCTCAATATTATCTATCCTTAAAACATACACCCATTAAACGATGTCTTCTTAATAAAAGTATTCTCATGACCACTTATCCTCTATCTTGCCCATCTTCAAATGTACTGCCTCCTATCCTCTGGCTCTGTACCTGAGAAGCAGTGCCTGGTGGTAAGGGGGCAGACCCTACAACATATTCAGAGAACAGCCAGAGCAGGAGCCAGCAGAGCTGCCTGATGAGCTTCCATCTACAAACTAAGTATCATCAGGCTATGACACATGGGGAATAGAAAGCTGTAGACTTTTGTAGGTAAGGGTTTCAAGCAATTGTAAGTAGAAATTGTGTGAGGGTTGTAGATTGAGGTTGCAGGTAGTTATTAACATGGCTGTCCTTCCTGTACACCTGATAGTAGCTAACCCTTACGCTCTATTTTCTCAGATTTCCTCCTCTACTCACTTTACTGTTAGAGACCTCAAGGACCATCTGTTCACCATTCTCTTATATCCAGATTCACAAGACCTCTTTGCCTTCAGCTGGGAGGACCCTGACACCAGAACAATGTCTCATCTTGGTTTACTTGGATTATCCTCCCCCAGTTATTCTGAGATAGCCCTCATTTCTTAACCAGGCTCTAGCCACTGACCTTTCTTTTGACCTGTTTCCTATATGTTTAATCTAATATGTAAATGATGTCCTGCTATGCAGCCCCTCACTCTTACTGTCAGAACATACTGCTTAGCATCTTAACCTTCTAGAAAACAAAGGACACGTTCACGCCCTCCAAAGCTCAACATTCTGTCATTCAGGGCAAGTACCTAGGTTTTCTGATATTCCCTAACATTCATGAACTCACTCTTGACTACAGACAGTGCCTGTGGTCTCTCACACCTCCAACCTCCAAGGAAGAGATTCTCTCTTTCTTTGTCCTATCTGGGGGCCTCAGAACTGGAATTCCAAACTTGGCTCTTCTTGCTCACTCAGTCTATGAAGTAGCCAAAGGACTACTAGCTAAGCCTCTAGAGCAGCGATTCTCAACCTTCCTAATGCTGTGACCCTTTAATATAGTTCCTTATGTTGTGGTGACCCCCAACCATAGAATCATTTCATTGCTACTTCATAACCATAATTTTGTTGCTGTTATGAATTGTCATGTAAATATCTGATATGGAGGATGTCAGGTATGTGACCCCTATGAAAGGGTCATTTGACCCCGAAAGGGGTCATGAGTAGTGAGTTTGATACCCACTACTTTAGATGCTACTCAGTCTGTCACACTTGCTTTCTCTCACTTCTGAGAGGCATTCCTTTAGGACCCTGTTCTGGCTCTCCCAGACCCTGACCAACCTTTTATCCTGTATACTACTGAAAATGGCATTTGGGGACAAATGAGAGGACCTACCTTTGCCATCATTGCCTATTTTTCCAAACAGAACAGTTAGGAGATGGAGACCTTGCCCATGGGTACTAGCAGCAGCCTCCCTAGTGGCTCAAGAGGCCTCTACGTTCACCTTTTTTGCTCTCTCAGTGTCCTTTCTCCACACTGGCTCAAGGGTCTCCTACCACACAAGATCTTTACTTTGTCCACTTCTAAGCATCAACATTTTTGCATTACCTTCTCAGAAAATCCTGATATTTCACTTAATTTCCTCCCCTTCTCAGCCCTGCTATATTCCTTCCTAAAACCACAACCCTCACCCAATTCCTGCCTAGAACCACTTGAAACCCTTGCCTACAAAAGTCTACAGCTTTCTATTTCCCATGTGTCACAGCCTGATGATACTCAGTTTGTAGATGGAAGCTCATCAGGCAGCTCTGCTGGCTCCTGCTCTGGCTGTGCTCTGAATGCATTGTAGGGTCTGCCCCTTTACCATCAGGCACTACTTTCTCAGAAGCAGAGTCCATAGCTTTCACTCAGGCCCTCACTTTAGCAAATAGGAACCTGTCGACAGATACACAGATACTAAATATACATTCCACACCTTAGACCACTATGCCTCCATTTGGCAGGAAAGGGGTTTCCCTACCACAAAGGGCACACATATTATCAATGGGTCTCTAATCTTAAGCTGCTAGAAGCCTCTTATCTTCCCAAGCAAGTGGCAGTTATTCACTGTCAGGTCACCAGCCCTATACAAATGATATAGCCTTAGGAAATGCTTTTACTGACAAGACTGCTAAAGAGATCAGGCAAACCCCTACTCTCATTCTGCCATTCTCCTCTTGGACTAGCTCCTCCAAACTTAACTCCAGCCTACTCTGAGTCCCAACGACAAGCCCTCTAAGCTATGGGAGCCATTATGGGCTGTGAGGGCTGGAATTTTTACAGGACAGAAACTGTCTCCCTGACACTTAAGGAAAGCCCTCCTTGACATTTATTTATAAGTTCTTTCATGCTAGGTCTCAACCTCTCTACAACTTTCTCCAATATCTGTTCTTCTACCCCATCCTATCACTCAAGGATGCTCTACCCACATGAAAACCTTCCCACACTAGGCCTCATGACCCTGATATTTCACTTAATTGGTATTCCTTCAACCAATACCAATTTCAGGGCCATCTTCTGGAGGAAGACTGGCAGATAGACTTCCCACATATGCCCCTGAACAAAAAACATAAATATCTTCCTAATATGATAGATACTTTCTCAGGGTGTATGGAAGGTTTCCATACTATAGAAGACTTCAGAAGTGGTCTGTTCCAGTAATAGGGTCCCCAGACATTAGTCAACCCCCAGAACTTACTCCAACTGACTCCAAGATGTAACTGTCATTCAGGGTGTAAAACTCAGCATGTTGACACTACCAACTGCCAAAACTAAAACAAAGACCGAATCATCAAAATCTGTACTTCTGAGAAAGTCTCTAAATGTATCAGTCTTGGTTTTTGGATTCTGTAGTTCTGCTTCTGAATAACTGCTCTTGTTAACTGAAATATATCAACTTTTGTGGTTAAAATACCACCATAAGAAAGGCTTGGGGCTACATTAGCATCCCAAACACCCAGTATAGTTTCTAGCTGGCTAACAAAGACTTTCTATTGACTTAAATCTATGTCTGAGTAGTATTCTCTGGTGGTTATCCCACATTTCTGGAAGCACTGGCAAGACCCCTAGAGACCAGACCTCAAGACATCAGTGGTCTCAGAGCACCTCAGAGCAAAGATCTGGACAAGGATCTCCTAGGGGGTGCATAACCTGAGATGTTCCAGGTCCCCAATAGTATCTTTGATCAATTGCTAGATAACATTTCAGAGGAATCTGACACCTCCACTACAAAAGAAAACAAATTAGAAAGTCATCTGGTCTGTCACCAGAGGTAAGTCTGGTTAAGGTTTTTACAGATATCTTTTCTGGGTGGGTATAACTGTTACCTACCTAGGGTGAAACTGCTCAAATAATAGCTTGAAATCTCCTCCACAACTGGTCCTGATTTGGCCTTCCCCTAGCAATGGAGTCCATCAATGGCCCAGCTTTCATAGCCAAAACCTCTCAATTAATGGCTACAGCTTTAGACATAGATTGAAAACATCATTGTGTATATAAACTGCACAGTTCTGGACAGGCAGAAAAAATAAGCAGGACATTAAAAGAAACTTGAACAAATAGCTCATCACAGTCCAACAAAGGATAGATAGGCCTCCTTCCTTTGCTTTGCGTAGCCTGCTGCACCCCTTATAAAGAAGGATTTATTCCTTATGAGATTATGTTCAGAAGACCTCCCCAACTGCTTCCCAGGCTCAAAGACTGACAGTTGTTAGAACTCTCCAACCATTCATTTCTCAAGTCACTATAGGACCTCCAGTCCTCCACAAAAGCTATTCTTTGGACTATCTGAGAGAACTAGCAAACCTCAGAATCTACTACCAGTTTCCCCTTCTTTGAGTCTGGTGATACTGCCTGAGTCAAAAAGGTAACCAAAGGTACACTGAAACCAGATTGAAAACGACTCTACATGGTCCACTTCTATGGCTGTGAAGGTAGCTGGCATCACACCATGGATCCAATACATTCAGGTCAAGAAACCATGGATCACTATGCTAAATTGACTCTCTCTGGACTATGGACCCATTGAAATCAAGTTTTCATGAAACCCAGGCCCTTCTACTACCTGTCTCTCTACCCCTTCCCAAGTCTTGTATTTTGCACTATGGATATGAAAACAGGGTCATGGGTTCAACCACCACCTGAGGACTAAGGAAGACAGATACAGAGAAAGTATTATTAGCTAATATGCCTACTGACAAGCAACCTATATTCTATCTTGACCTTTGCTTACTGATGCTGAATTTAAGTGTCTGGTTTTGTTGGGAAAATTAATGATATTGGAGATTATCTCTTCACATAGGAAGACAGAGTTTATAATTCTATGCATGTCATGCTCTGCAACTGGGTCCCTTTGTTTCCAAGAAGCAAGGGAGTTTCCAGTGTTAAAAACTGGGCTTGTAAAACTGAGGCTTCCTGAAAAACTACTTTAAAAAGATTCAGGGCTCAGGAAAACAGGAAAAACCTAGGGAAACAGACTCCATGCCCAGGGGATAGAGTTTATCACTCACAGTCAGAAATCAGCCAGGGTTGCTGGTTATGCTTAGATACCTGGTCCCTGTACTACACAGGAAAAGAACTAACCAGACTGTCAGCCTCATTGACTGGTGATTGGGGACAGCCCAAATTAATGTTCTGCTTTATGGGTTACTTCATCGTGATAACAGCAATTCCTAGCCCCTGAAACTACTTGGTGGGCATGTACCAATGGTTTGACTAAATGTACCTCTTCTGATGCTTTCCAAGCTAAGTAGACAGGTTGATCTGACCTAGAAGCATTAAAACAAAGTTAGATTCCCTTGCAGAAACACAAAATTGGAATGCCTTAGATTTACTTCTCATGAGATAAAGGAAACCTTGTCTGGCTTTTGGAGAAACCTGTTCTTTGTATGCTAACTGATGAAGGGCAGTTAAAAAGAACTTATCATAGAGAAAACTTCAAAAAAGGAAAAGAAACACAGGCATAAATAAAATAATTGTTACCAGTCTCCATTCTCTCGGTCCCCCTGACTTCTCTGTCAGCACTGACTGTGCTTTTAATTCTCATTCTGACTGAATGAACTGTCAGTCCCTCCATCATAAACTATATGGCCAATTATGTATGAGTTCAGTAAAACTAATGGTCCTGAGGACCAACTACACCTCTTTAGAGCAGGATGAGTCCACAATTTCACTCATTCCCTAAGACCAATGGAAAATGTAACAGGGACCTAGACCTTAGTAGGCCCTGAAACCTTAGCACACCTGACTCCATGATGGAAGTGCCATTCAGGCTGTGAAACTCAGCACACAGACAGAATAAGCTGCAAAAATGAAAACAAAGACCTAATCCGTCAAACCCCATAGTTCTGGGAAAGTCTGTAAATGTACCAACCTTGCTTTTTGAATTCTGTAGTTCCACTTCTAGCTAACTGTTCTTGATAACTGACGTATGTCCACTAAGAACATGGTTTTTGTGCTAAGTTCACCCTGAGAAAGACTCAGGCTACACTGTGATCCTGAACATGCAGTGTAGTTTCTGGCCACCTAATGAAGACTTTCTATTGGCTTGAACCCATGTCTGAGAAGTCTTCTCTGGTGGATACCCCACAACATTCCCACCTCATGAATGATATTTTATTCTAATCTGGACTTCCTAAATCAATACAATCAAATAATGGCCTAGCATTCATCTTTATTTAAAGTCATTTGGCTTGTTTTAAGAGCCTTAGTGATACAATGGCATCTCCACATTCCCTACCACCTACAGTCTTCAGGAAAGGTAGAAAGAGATAGTGGACTTAAAACACATCTATCTAAACTGTCTTCTGAACTTTATCTTTCTTGGACTTACCTCTCATCTCTAGCCCTAATTTGCATTCAGATCACACACTGAACAGCCTCCTTCCTAAGCCCACTTGAGTTAATGTATTGCCATTCTTTTCTTTGGGGAATGTTACCTCCTCTGGAACCAGGCCCACTCCATGACTGCATACCTTCTCAGACTCTCTTAAAATACCTTCTTTGGGAGAATTCTGATCTTGTCCTCCCTCAATTCTTTACGGATCCTATCACCCAAACCATTTTAAGACGGAGATTTTCCTGAGCTCCTTAACTTTATCTTCTTCCTTTAGCCTATATCTATCTCAACTGTTTTTACCAAGCTGGCAGATACCATCCAGGAGTGAACTTTGGGCCCAGAAACTGCTAATGATGTTTCCACTATGTGAATAAGTCAGTCAAGTTGAAGAAAGTATTAAAAACTTACATGCTGTGGCTTACAAGCTATGACTTCCAGGGGCCAACTGCCATGCAAGAGTTCTTGCTATGGTCTTCCCTTGGGCCTTGAATTCTACTCCTACTCAGCCCACTTTTCTTTATGTTCCCATAATGATAGTCCCTTGTCTTTTCTGGTTCCTTTAAAAGAGAGCCAGTGAAATAACTCAACACTTAGTTAAACAGATGCTTCTGATGGAATTTCAGTGGGTATCCTACCATCAACTGCCAGTTTGAACCCCGTGGACCAGCACTCCAGAGTCCCACCTTTTTAAGACCCCGACCAACAGAAAGTAGCCAGAGGACTATTGTCACCCTTTATCATTAACAAAAGTCTGCATTGTTAGGCTTAAAATGCCCCCCAAATGGCAATTCTCTGACCAGGTAAACAAAAGGCTTGATACAGGGTAAAGAGAAGCCTCAATTCAGTACCCTAAGGGGTCTCACAAGGTGGGTTTCTGCTAACCATGAAAGAGGGAGTTCAGACACATCTAAATGGCTTAAATCTCATGTAAATTTGATGCATAAGGTTGTAAAGCAATCAATTTTCTATGACACTCATAGGCAGATGTAGCAAGGCTTGCATAAGAGAATTTCTGGGGAACAAAAGTGATAGAAAGCCAAATACTGTGCTTCTGAGTTTCGAAGAGGCTTTGAAGATCATCAATAGTCCAGAAAAGTCATAAAAGTTAAAACACTCCAAGTAAATATGAAACTAGGCCTGGGCTGTCAGTTCCTACATTTTTTCCCCTGAAGGGAAGTATACTGAGAGTGAACACTGTCTCCATAGTCTGGGTCCTTTCCAGTTGCCAGTTATGACTGTTACAAAAGGGAAGGGTCATAGTCCTGGCTAAAGTCTGTCAAAACCAAACATCTAGCTCCAGAAGCAAGTATGGCAGACTCGAGTGTGGCCCTGCTCTCCTTGGGCCTGAGCTGGGTTTAATAGTGAACACTATTTTGTACAAAATAATTGATAAAACTGGTAGGATGTATGTTAGTTTGATTTCATTTGTTGTGAATAAAGATGATGCCCAAAGGCAACTTGGGAAGGAAGGGGCTTTTTTGCCTTTTGTATCCAAACACAGCCACTAATTAAGGATTCAAAGGCAGGAACCTTGAAGGCATGAATTGAAACAGAAGCCATAAAAGAATATTGCTTATTGGTTTTCTTCTTAGGCCCGTGTTCAGCTATCTCTCTTGTATGTCCCAGGCCAGGACCAGCTTTCCAGAAGTAGGCTAGGTCCTCCCACAGCAGTTATTAATCAAGAAAATGATTAAAATTATGGACTTGGTGTGGTGGTTTGAACGCTCATGGTCCCTATAGGCTCATATATTTGAATGTCTGGTTGACAGTTGGTTGACTGTTGGCAAGGATTACGAGGTGTGGCCTTGTTTGAGACAGTGTATTACTGAAGGTGGGCTTGAGATTTCAAAAGCCAATGCCAGGCCCAGGTTTTGTTTTGTTTTGTCCTCTCTCCCTCCTCCCCTCCCTCCTCTGCTCCCCACTCCACCCCATCCCACTTCCAAGTTGCTGATAAAATGAAAGTTTTCGGCTGCTGCTCAATCACCATTCCTGTTTCCCTACTCCCCATGATTATGGCCAAAGAATAAGACTGTGAAACTGAAAGCAGGCTCCCAATTCCATGCTTTCCTTTGCATACTGCCTTGGTCGTGCGGTCTCTTTTCACAGCAATAGAAAAGTAACTAAGACACAGGCCTCTAGCTGGATCTGACGGAGGCAACTCCTTGGCTGAGCTTTCTTTTTCTCAGTTATGTCTAGATTTGTCTCAAACCGTTAAAATCTAACCATCACAGGATCTTTTCCTGCTGTACCTGACATTTCGAATTGTTTCATTTTGTCTGTTATTAACTGTCCAATTCTGTCACTTGTGCTGGACTGTGATGGGCCTTTAGCTACCCTAACCACCCTAAGACACCCATCCCACCCCTAAGATTGAAAAAATCAGGACACAGTTGCTGAGAAGATACTCTCTAACTGGCCGACATGTCTGCAAAGTGTCTAGAGTGCTTCAGGAACTCAGTATCCATTAGTTATAACCCATGATGTGGTAAGCTTTTTGGTGATACAGCTGCCAAGAAGTAGCCATCTATGTTCCTGTAACTGCTTATCTACATCCCTATATGTAACCTCAATAAACTCACTGATTCACTGAACTAGAACTAGACCAGTAAAATCATTTCTCTGATCTGTTGTGCTGGTCTATCTGGTGGGAATAGAAATTTGCTCTATTCTTTTCAGGAAAAACTCATGTACTAAGAAGAAAATGAAGATAATGGCTATAATATGAAACTATATTATCTAGGGGAGCATCTTGAATGATTCTGAGTTCAGCTAAGTTTATTCACATGCAGTTGGTGAAAGGAGAGACACACAGGGAAGTGACAAAGTAAGATTTGGACACAGATGAGAGCCCTTTGGTGTGTGCTAATATTTTTAAACTGGTTTAAACAGGAGGTATCTTAATGGATAATTCCCTAAAGTGTAGTATAGCCACCAATGATCACTGGCCAAAATGGGAAACAGTAAGTGGGGCATAAGTTTTTTTCATAACTTGGAGATATAAAGGTGAAATATCAAAGCTGCCTAGGCCACCTAAGCAGAATTCTGAGAAAAAAAGCCACTATTTATGCTGTCACTGTTCTCTATAGAAACGGTGATGTCATGAAGCTTAAAATCCAGTACCAGCTGGCAAGTAAGGCTTTAGGAGAGTATGGAGGGTTGAGGAAAGACACACCATCTTGAAGCAGACTGGAAGAGTCATCGCAGCATCCAAATTCTCCAGCAAACACCCATCCAAAGGTCCCTAATGATTGCCTACTGTGGTACTGCAAAGGTAGAAGTGTCTTCTACTTCATTTTGGCTCGTATGGGAGGTGTCTTGTTAGGGGTTAAGGCAGCCTCTGGTTTTTTACTGTTCATTTTACTTGGGATAACTAAGAACAGCTTTGGTCCAAATGACTCTCCTTCAATCTAAATCTAAAGATCTCTTGTCATTAACTCTGGTTCTGTAGTGGGAAGTTCAGAGAGGTGAACTAAAGTGGGGAAGCTTTCATTTACAAGGACTGGGAGCAATTCTGTATGTGAAAACTACACTCTTCCACCAAACTGGTAACGAATGTGATTAGATTATTCTTGAGCATGAAAGGAATAAGATGCTTGATACTGAGATGTTATGAACTGTAAAATGTTATGAAATACATGTGCCCCATATGACACATACAGAATTGTGTCTTACAGCAGGCAGATTAGCATACTTCAGATATAAAAAGGTTACTGAGTTTTCCAGGCATGCCATGCCTTTGCTCGGGTTGCTATAGCACTAGGCTCTGTGACCCAACAAAGCCATTCATCACAAGCCAGGGCCAGAGCCATCAGGAAACAGCTTGGCCCCTCAGTCTGCTCCAACATCTGACCGGGGTAGCAGCCCACTGCAAGTGCCCAAGAACTTGGCACTGCCCACTTCCATCTAAAGGGGCACATCTCCCTTCTGGGTGGCATACATTCAGTCAAAGGTCCAAAAGAACTCTATCATTAAGGTAATGAGATTCTACATTTTATTTTATTTTATTTTTACCAATTTTTTAATATTCAGATCTCTTCTGAGGGGCTTCTTAGCCTCTTTTCTTTTGAAACTATCAGTTTCACTAGCTCATCAAAAAGAAATCCTCTCATCTGAGGATCTAGGAAGCCTTTTCTACTAGCTTCTCAGAGTTTCGTAGGGTGTATTAGTTGGAAACATCCCCATATATTTAGGGACGTGATCAAGATACGCATTGTGTAAGAAAATAATCACTAGATGATAACTTTTTTAAAATGTGAGGCAAGATAATATGGGGATAAAGAGGGAGGAATGAAATATGGGGGAAGAGAAGGAAGAAAGGATGGGAAGGGGGAGAGAGAAGAGGGAGGAAAGGAAGGGGATGGAAGAGGGAGAATTGTAGATGGGGAGAAGGAAGGAGGGAGACGAAACGGCAGGTAGGGGAGAAAGGGGGAAAGAGGTTAGAGAGAGGAAGGCCAATGGATGGACGAAGACGGAGGGAGTCAGAGAAAGGAGAGTAGATGGAGAAGGGAGGGGAGAACAGAGAAGGGGAGAGGAGGAAAGAAGGATGAAGAGAGACAGAGGGAGAGAACAGGGAGGGAAGTTGAAGAGGGAGAGGGAGAGAGAAAGGAGAACAGAGGTAGGTGGGAGGGGAGGATGAAGGAGAGTGGTAAAGATGGAGGGAAAGAGGGAGGAGGGATGAAGAGGGGAGAGGGAGGACAGAGAATAAAGGGGTGGAGGGGAGGAGGGAAGGAGAGGGGAAGAGGGAGGGGAGGAAAGAGAGGATGAAGGGGAGGGAGGCAGGAAGGAGGGAGGGGATGAAGGGGAGGGAGGAGGACTGAAGAGGGAGAAGGGATGAAGAGAGAGGATGGAGAATAAAGGGAGGAGGCAGGGGAGGAAGGAAGGAGGGAGGAGGAGGGAGGAGGAGGGAGAAGGAGGGAGGAGGGGAGGGAGGAGGGATGAAGAGAGGGAGGATGGAGAATAAAGGAAGGAGGCAGGGGAGGAAGAAGGAGGGAAGGAGGAAAAGGAAGGAAGGGAGGGAGGAGGGATGAAGAGAGGGAGGATGAAGAATAAAGGGAGGAGGCAGAGGAGAGAGGAGGTGGGAGGGAGGAGGGGAGGGATGAGAGGGAGGAGGGGTGAGGAGAGGGAGGATGGAGAATAAAAGGAGGCAGGGGAGGGAGGAGGGGAGGGAGGAGGGGAGGGAGGAGGGGAGGGAGGAGGGGAGGGAGGAGGGGAGGGAGGAGGGATGAAGAGAGGGAGGATGGAGAATAAAGGGAGGAGGCAGGGGAAGGAGGAGGGAGAGGGAGAAGGGGAGTGAGGAGGGATGGAGAATAAAGGGATGAGGCAGGGGAGGAAGGAGGTGGGATGGAGGAGGGGGTGGAGGAGGGATGAAGAAAGGGAGGATGGAGAATAAAGGGAGGAGGCAGGGGAGGGAGGAGGCAGGATGAAAGAGGGGGAGGGAGGAGGAATGAAGAGGGTGGATGGACAATGAAGGGAGGGAGGAGGCAGGGGAGGATGAAAGTGGGAGGGAGTATGGGGTGGAGGAGGGATGAGGGAGTGGAGAAAAGGGAGGGGGGAGGAGGGAGGATGGAGGAGGGAGGAGGGGGAGGGAGCAGTGGAGGGAGGAGGGATGAGGAGAGGGTGAAGAATAAAGGGAGGCAGGGGAGGGAGGAGGGATGAAGAGGAGGATGGAGAATAAAGGGAGGAGGCAGAGGAGGGAGGAGGTGGGAGGGAGGAGGGGGAGAGAGGAGGGGGAGGGAGGAGGGGGAGGGAGGAGGGGAGGGAGGATGGGAGGGAGGAGGGGTGAGGAGAGGGAGGATGGAGATTAAAGAGAGGCAGGGGAGGGAGGAGGGGAGGGAGGAGGGGGAGGGAGGAGGGCAGGGAGGAGGGGAGGGAGGAGGGGGAGGGAGGAGGGCAGGGAGGAGGGGAGGGAGGAGGGGTGGGAGGAGGGATGAGAAGAGGGAGGAGGGGAGGGAGGAGGGGAGGGAGGAGGGGAGGGAGGAGGTGGAGGGAGGAGGGGGAGGGAGGAGGGGAGGGAGGAGGGATAAGGAGAGGGAGGATGGAGAATAAAGGTAGGAGGCAGGGAAGGGAGGAGGAGAGGGAGGAGGGATGAAGAGGGAGGATGAATAAAGGGAGGAGGCAGAGGAGGGAAGAGGCAAGAGGGAGGATGGAGAATAAAGGGAGGAATGAGGCAGTGGAGGAAGGAGGTGGGAGGGAGGAGGGGGTGGAGGAGGGGAGGGAGGAGGGATGAAGAGGGAGGATGGAGAATAAAAAAGGAGGCAGGGGAGGAAGATGGCAGGGGAGGGAAGAGGGAAGAATGCAGGAGGAGGACTGAGGGAGAACAGAGAAGGGAAGGTAGAGGGAAGGAAGAGGAGGAAGGCCATGAAGAAGAGATAGGAGACAGAAAAAGAACAGTGTGTGAGATGAATTTGGGGAGCTAAATTCTGGATTAAATACAATTCAAGCCCCAGACACCAATACAAGTCTACTAAGTTGTTAACTGGTTTTACACAGCAAAATTATCCCCTTTTCAGTTGTCTTTGTACATTTGGCTCCAGGCTGGGCTGGGAAAGTCAGCTGTCAGGAGTTGACAGCAACTTTCTTCTTTCTAAAGTTAATTTCTTTCAGAATCTGGTGTCACTTCTCAAACATTTAGCTGGGTCACACAAATCCCCATACCTAGTCTCTACACTTAAATTTGCGTTCACTTTCCCTGCTGCTGTCTTCTCAAGTCAGTGTGATATTACCATGGTTCAAGATACTTTGCATGGTAAGTCTACATGAAAGGAGACCACATATTTTGATAAAGGTTATTGAGCATGTTCCTCAAATATTTTAGCATTGTTCCGCACTTTCACATCCTTCCTTACCTGAAGTTCTTAGCCCAAACTTCCATGAAACGCAGGTGGGTATCAGCAGCCTCTCAGGAATTGTATTTAAATTGACTTCATTTTATAAACTACATATAATTTCACATTTCTTTTGCTTCCTCCTGAAGATGTCTGATGATATTGACTGGTTACACAGCCGCAGGGGCGTGTGCAAGGTAGATCTTTACAGCCCAAAAGGACAACAAGATCAGGACCGAAAAGTGGTAAGATATTAACAAACTTCAAGGAGAAGAAAAATTTTACATACAGGTATAGATATACTGGAGCCCAAGATAAACTCAGGGAAGCTGATATATGGCTTCTTCAAGCATCCAAGTACAGTAAGGGCTTTCATACTGGGAATCACACAGGGCATCACACAGGGGTGAATCAGAGGAGAGGCAGAGTGAGTCCAACTGAAGAGGGGAGGGCAGAGCTTGCAGAGAGAAATGAATGACAAGAGGAGCCCTAAGAGGGAAGGAAGGGCTGAAGAGGGGTGGAGCCTGAGATGTGGGAGGGGCCAAACTAGGAGGGAGTAGTTTATGAAGGGAAGAACGTAGGGGAGGGAAGGGCTTAAGAGGAGGAACCTAAAGAGGGAGGGGGCTAAGAGAAAGGGAGGGCTGAAGAGGGGAGGAACCTGAGATGTGGGAGGGGCTGAACTAGGAAGGAGTAGCTTATAAAGGGAAGAATGTAGGGGAGGGAAGGGTTTAAGAGGAGGAACCTAAAGAGGGAGGAGCCTAAGAGGGAGGGGCTTAAGAGGGAGAAAGCTAAAGGGAGGGCTGAAGAGGGGAGGAGCCTGATATGTGGGAGGAGCCTAACTAGGAGGGAGTAGCTTATGAAGGGAAGAACGTAGGGGAGGGAAGGGATTAAGAGGAGGAACCTAAAGAGGGAGGGGGCTAAGAGAAAGGGAGGGCTGAAGAAGGGGAGGAGCCTGAGATTTGGGAGGGGCCTAACTAGGAGGGGCCTAAGAGGAGGGAGTAGCTTATGAAGGGAAGAACGTAGGGGAGGGAAGGGTTTAAGAGGAGGAACCTAAAGAGGGAGGGGGCTGAGAGGGAGGGAGGGCTGAAGAGGGGAGGAGCCTGATATGTGGGAGGGGTCTAACTAGGAGGGAGTAGCTTATGAAGGGAAGAACGTAGGGGAGGGAAGGGCTTAAGAGGAAGAACCTAAAGAGGGAGGAACCTAAGAGGGAGGAGCCTAAGAGGGAGGGAGGGCTGAAGAGGGGAAGAACCTGAGATGTGGGAGGGGCTGAACTAGGAGGGAGTAGCTTATGAAGGGAAGAATGTAGGGGAGGGAAGGGTTTAAGAGGAGGAACCTAAAGAGGGAGGGGACTGAGAGGGAGGGAAGGCTGAAGAGGGGAGGAGCCTGAGATGTGGGAGGGGCCTAACTAGGAGGGGGCCTAAGAGGCGGGAGTAGCTTATGAAGGGAAGAACATAGGGGAGGGAAGGGCTTAAGAGGAGGAACCTAAAGAGGGAGGGGGCTGAGAGAAAGGGAGGGCTGAAGAGGGGAGGAGCCTGAGATGTGGGAGGGGCCTAAGAGGAGGGAGTAGCTTATGAAGGGAAGAACGTAGGGGAGGGAAGGGCTTAAGAGGAAGAACATAAAGAGGGAGGAGCCTAAGAGGGAGGGGCCTAAGAGGGAGGGAGGGCTGAAGAGGGGAGGAGCCTGAGATTTGGGAGGGGCCTAACTAGGAGGGGCCTAAGAGGAGGGAGTAGCTTATGAAGGGAAGAACGTAGGGGAGGGAAGGGTTTAAGAGGAGGAACCTAAAGAGGGAGGGGGCTGAGAGGGAGGGAAGGCTGAAGAGGGAAGGAGCCTGATATGTGGGAGGGGTCTAACTAGGAGGGAGTAGTTTATGAAGGGAAGAACGTAGGGGAGGGAAGAGTTTAAGAGGAGGAACCTAAAGAGGGAGGAGCCTAAGAGCGAGGGGCCTAAGGGAGGGAGGGCTGAAGAGGGGAGGAGCCTAAGAGGGAATAGGCCCAAGAGAGAGGGGGGGACTAATACAGGAGGAGTTTAAGAAGGAGGGGCAAAAGAGGAAAAGAACCTAAAAGGGAGGGGGCCTAAAGTGGAGGGAGTGAATGAAGGAATATAGGGGAGGGAAGGGCTTAAGAGGAGGAACCTAAAGAGGGAGGAGCCTAAGAAGAGAAGGGCCTAAGAAGAGAAGGGCCTAAGAGGAGAAGAGCCTAAAAGAGGAAGATCCGAAGAGGAGGGAGGGTCCTAAGAGGAGAGGAGGAGCCTAAGAGGGGAGGGGCCTAATAGGTGGGAGGAGCCAAATGGGAGGGGCCTAAGAAGTGGGAGGAACTTGTGAAGGGAAGAGACTAAGAGGCAGTGAGCCTAAGGGGTTGGGCAGGGCCTAAGAGGGGAGGATCCTAAGAGGTGGGAGGGGCCTAAGAAGGAAGAAGACTAGGAGAAGATCCTAGGGGAGGGAGGGGCCTGGCAGGAGGGAGGGACCTAGAGAGGCCTAAGTGCAGAAGGACTCTGAGGAAGGGGCTTAAGAGGCGGGAGGGGCTTTTAGGAAAACAAGCCTAAAAGGAAGAGCCTAGGAAGGAAAGGGGCCTAAGAGAGTGTGCAGGGTGTAAGAGGGAAGGAGCCTAAGAAGGGAGAAGCATAAGGGAGTGGGCCTAAGGGAAGGATTCTTAGAGAAGGTAGGGGCCTAAAAGTGAAAGTCCTAAGAGGGAAGGGGCTGGAGGGAGGGCTTTGAGGGAGGAACCTAAGAGGGGAAGAGCCTATGAGAAAAGAGGCCTACAGGGTGGGAACTAAGAAGAGAGGAGCCTAAGAGGAGGGAGGGGCCTAAGAGGAGGATCCTAGGAAGAGGGTGGGCCTAATAGGGGAGGAGCTTAGAAGGGGAAGAGCCTAGGGGAGGGAGGGGCCTAAAAGGGAAGGAACCTAAGAGGAGGGAGGGACCTAAGAGGGGGGTCTTAAGGGAGGGGCCTAAGAGGGAGGGGCCTAAGAGGGAGGGGCCCTAGGGGCAATAGGACATAAGAAGGGAGGAGTCTAAAAGAGGGAGGGCCTAAGAGGGATGGGGCCTAAGGGCAGTGGGGCCTAAGAGGGGAGGAGCCTAAGATATGGGAGGAGCTTGGGGCAGTGTCCTAAGAAGAGGGAGGGGCCTAAGAGGGAGGGGCCCTAAGGGTGATGGGACATAAGAGAGGAAGAGCCTAAGAGAAGGAGGGGCCTAAGAGAGATGGGGCCTAAGGGCAGTGGAGCCTAAGAGGGGAGGAGCCTAAGATGTGGGTGGGGGCTTGAGGGGAGGGGCTCAAGAGAAGGGAGGGTCATAAGAAGGGGAGAGTTTAAGAGGCAGTGGACCTAAGGGGGAGTGCAGGGTCTAAGAGGGAGTGAACTGTAAGAGGAGTGAGGGGCGGGCCTAAGAGGGAAGGAGCCTAGGATGGGAAGAGCCTAGGGGAGGGATGGGCCTAAGAGGAGAGACTGGCCTAAGAGGAAAGAGTCTGAGGGGAGAAGCCTATGAGGGAAAAAGCCTAGGGGAAGGAGGAGCCTACAAAGGAGGGATCTAAGAGGGGCAAAGCCTAAGAGGAGGGAGGGGCTTATGAAGGGAAGCACCTAAGAGGCAATGGGTCTAAGGGGGAAGGCAGGGCTTAAGAGGGGAAGATCCTAAGAGGAGGGAGGGGCCTAAGAGAAAAGAAGCCTGGGGGGGAAGAACCTAGGCTTAGGCCTAGAGGAACCTAAGAGGAAAGTGGCTGAGGAGGGAGGAGTTTAAGAGGAGGGTGGGCCTAGAGAGAAAAGCCTAAGAAGAAGGGACCTAACAGCAGAGGAACCTAAGAAGGAGTGGACCTAAGAGGGAGGGTGGGACCTAAGAGGGGAGGATTCTAAGATGAGAGGAGGTGTGGTGGTTGCCTAGTAACCAGTGTTTATTACCTCATACTACTTTTAAGTCATAATGTTTAGCTACCAGTAAGTTGCAATGGGTCTACTCAAGAGGGCAAATTACTTCAACTATTTCATAGTGTTTCCAAAATTTTAAACTATTTGGATAGTACTTCATATTTCTATCTTGATCAAGTACCATTAAAAATGATTTATATTTAAACATGACTATCACCCTAAGAAATATTTTTAACACTGTGACAAGCTGCACATTCAACTACAGTGTACCTATTAAACACAGACATACTTAGCCATGTACTACTAAAACATTTGACATTATCACCAGTAAAATAGCACATTTCGAGAAAGACTGATATAATAGAAAACACCCTAAATTTGAAGCTTGGGGAATTCAAAATCTGGCACAAAATCTGTATTTTCCCTTGTGCCAGTTGGACCACGCTGTCTCAGGTTGTTTTTCAAATCCATATTTATGGATATTTTCTTTTGGATCACTCTATTTTCTTTGTGCCACATTCTACTTAGAAACTTACATACACTATCAGATGATTTTCACAAGAATTACAGGAGGTAAGTGCTATTATCATCTCCAAGGAAAAAAAAATTATGACCTTTCCTCTAGAGGTTATCTGAATGCATTCTAATTTTACGCAGATATGCTTTGTGGATGTGTCCACCCTGAATGTGGAAGATAAAGATTCCAAGGTGGGTATTTCCTGTTTAGAGCTGAAGAGAGTGAAAAGTGAGTAAGAAGGGCAAAATTGAGGCAGAAGGAGGACAGGAGGGAGGGGTTCCGATGGAAAGCCCAGGGTATCTAGTTCTGAATTTGTCATTCTTGATAACAAATTAAGTCATTTACATCAGTGGTTGGGCTAAATCAACACATGGATACACATAATCTGTCCACAACAGTGGTAAGTATCAAAATGGCTCTTGAGACCGATACTCTTTAGTATCATCAGAGAACAAATTAGCCATATGGGGAAATAATCATGTCTTATTCCTCAAAATTTGTGGCACTGAAACCTTACCTCTGCTGGAGAAACAAATGGATGAGGGAAGACATGACCTGTCTCTGTGAAGTTGTAGCCTAAGGGGTGGAACAGCTTGGAGAAATCTCAAAAATCAATTTTTCAATAAAAATCTCAACCTTTAATTCCACAGGGTGCTGCTGGTTCCAGGTCTGAAGGTGAATTAAATCTGGAGAATCTGGAAGAAAAAGAGATTATTGTGATCAAGGACACTGAAAAGCAAAACCATTCTTCTAAGGTGACTTAGCCTCTAAGGTTCTATTACTCCTAATTTCTAGAGTCCAATATTAGGTCTGAAGACTCTGGGACAGAGACGGTAAGGAAATGGTTGTCCAATAGGTACACCAACTTGGAACACATGACATTCTGGAAAACATGGACTAAGTTCAGGGTCACAGTAAGTTCCACATGCAGGTATTTTAAATGGTGATCATTAATCAAGGGTTCAGAATATCCCCATTGACTTGGAGGTATCTATTCCAAAAAGAACATTACTATCCTTGTTCTAAGACAGATGTATACTTAGTGTCAACCTTGCTGACTTATACTGTGCTCTCATGCCTCATATTGTCCACCATTCAGTAAGGATATGGAACATAGAAAACAAGTAACAACCAAGAATTTGAATGCCTAAGAGATTACACACCAAGTTCTTGAAAAGGTTAAAATAGAAGCAACGGAACTTGAATACTATGGTCACCCTCAATTGTGTGTATGTGTGTGTGTGTTTCAAATTACATCTGTTAGGCTCATGGTTCAGAGATAGGACCAAAACTCACCACATTCCTCCAAGTCTGGGGTGGCTGGTAATGGAAAGAATATTTGGCTTTAATGCAAAGAAGTCAAATGCTTTCTGTTCCCTGTCTCTAGGACTCCCATGTTCTAAGCAAAATATCATTGGTGATCTCAGACACATGTGAAACAGGGCCAGTGGTACCGAAAGAAGTCAAACAAGTTAGAGAGCACGCTGCAAAGCTTGGGGAGTTATTTGGGGGTGGCCAGTTCCATTGTACAGTTTGAATAGAAGCTATAACTAGGGGTTGGAGAGATGCCTTAGAGGCTAAGAGCACTGACAGCTCTTCTCGAGGACCGTGTTTGATTACCAGCACCCATGTGCTGCTGCAACTCCACTCCCAGGAACTGGCACACTTCCCTGGCTGCCACAGGCACTAACGGGGTAAGTAAGTGGCTCGAATGAATATGCAGGCAAAATACCCATACACATGAAACAAAATACAAAAATAATTTTAAAAAGAAAATAATAGTATGACTTATACCTGGTGCTTCCTTTTAAAAGAGCAGCCTAGGTTTCCTACATACAGTGCAGATCACCTTGATCATAACTTAAGCGTAATTTCAAAAAGTATAACCTCACGACATAGTCTTAATATCATGATGACATTATCAATAAGATGAGAGGAGGTAAAATAGACATAAATGTACATAATTACAAATGATCGATCTAAAAATATGAACATATGTACACCAAAACATTCTTCTCTATAGCTATATATGCATTTAAATTAATTTATATAAGCAAGCACACACATGACTAGCTACATGTCACATTTATAAATACGTACATATACACACTTAACATATACAGACATGCAGTCAGATGTACTGACATACCCACACTGGGAAACATAAATTTACATTAAGGTACACAATATATAAACACATACTAACATATTAACACATATAAACCATGATTAGAACTCAGTGACCCTAATAAATTCAAATATTGACATATTGACATTTATAAATGCCTATGGAAAGACCTATGTGACCTACACAGTCATGACTGATATGCATACAAACATGCATACAAATTCACATAAAGTAACATATATCACTAACACACTTGTTTGATACTTTGATATACACATTGACACAAATGCAATTATATACCTACTTATGTCATTCATAATACCTTCAAACACCCAGAGTATGTGCAACATTTATGTACACATTATCAAGTACTTACAGATAATATAAATGTATAATAAACTAATATAATGACATGTAATTTCTATTTTTAAACATACTGACATGTTAGTAGTTAAAATATGAATTTGATTCAACACATTTCTATCTACATAGTAGTAATGAGTATATTCTTAAAATTGAGAGTCACTTCTTTACATATACAGATATACTGACATATAAGTATATTTTTCATGGCTTGTACAGTAGACATGAACAATACATTCATACTCATATGAAACTGGCAAACACGTTGGCAACACTTGCAAATAGTAAAGTCTACAAGTACATATACTATACATACTCTGAGCTTTTGTTGCTGTGTGCTTGAATGTTCATTAGTGGCTACTATTAGGTGCTAATGAAGTCAAAGAGTTTAATCTCTGATATGTTACTTAGACACTATCTCTTCTAACAAGAAAATAAAATGTCAAAAGTAGCCTACCCAAACCCTTCAAATGCTCATGGAGAGGTGTTCTTCTTTTTCTAGACGGAGGGTTCTGTGTGCCTTTTCAAACAAGCTCCCTCCGATCCCATAAGCGTCCTCAACTGGCTCCTCAATGATCTCCAGAAGTATGCCTTGGGTTTCCAACATGCATTAAGCCCCTCAGCCTCTAGCTGTAAACATAAAATAGGAGACCTAGAGGATGAATACCACAAAATACACTCTGAGAACTGCTACAGTGTGTATGCTGATCAACTAAACATGGATTATTTGACCAAAGGACCGCAAAGCCTACGCCTAGAAATTACGGCATCCAAAAACACCAACAATAACCAAAGTCCCTCAAATCTTGCAGCCAAATCCCCTAGCAATCAGAGGTCAGTTGTTGCTCCTGATGGAGAATGCTCTATGGACGATCTTTCATTCTATGTCAACCGATTGTCTTCTCTGGTAATTCAAATGGCCAGAAAGGAAATCAAGGACAAATTGGAAGGTGGAAGCAAATGCCTCCATCATTCAATGTATACATCCTCAGGAGAAAAGGGGAAAACCAGCCCCCGAAGCGCTGTCAGCAAGATTGCTTCTGAGATGGCCCATGAAGCTGTAGAGCTGACCTCAGCAGAACTGCGTGGCAATGGGGAGGAATGCAGGGATGGCCGGAAATCCTTTCTGTATAGTGAATTATCTAACAAGAACAAGTGTGGAGAAAAGCAGATGTGCCCAAAAGATAGCAAAGAATTTGCAGATTCCATCAGCAAGGGGCTTATGGTTTATGCAAATCAGGTGGCATCTGACATGATGGTCTCTGTTATGAAAACTTTGAAAGTGCACAGCTGTGGGAAGCCAATTCCAGCTTGTGTGGTCCTGAAGAGGGTTCTATTAAAGCACACCAAGGAAATTGTGTCTGATCTGATTGATTCATGCATGAAGAACTTGCATAACATAACAGGAGTCCTGATGACAGATTCAGACTTTGTTTCTGCCGTCAAGAGGAATCTCTTCAATCATGGAAAACAAAATGCAGCGGACATCATGGAGGCCATGTTAAAGCGTCTGGTCAGCGCTCTTCTTGGTGAGAAGAAGGAGACTAAATCTCAGAGTCTGGCATATGCAACTTTGAAAGCTGGAACTCACGATCCGAAATGCAAGAATCAGAGCCTTGAGTTCTCAGCTATGAAAGCTGAGATGAAAGGAAAAGAGAAATGCAAGGTGAAAACAGATCCATGCTGCAAGTCGCTGACAAGTGCTGAGAAAGTCAGTGAACATATCCTCAAAGAGAGTCTTACCATGTGGAACCAGAAGCAAGGAAACCCAGCCAAGGTGCCTAACAAAGTATGTCCCAGTAAAGAGGAGAAGAGAGAAAAGATCAGTCCTTCCACAGATTCACTGGCCAAAGATCTGATTGTCTCTGCCCTTATGCTGATTCAATACCATCTGACCCAACAAGCAAAGGGCAAAGATATATGTGAAGAGGAGTGCCCTGGTTCCTCCATGGGATATATGTCCCAAAGCGCACAATATGAGAAGTGTGGAAGTGGCCAAAGTGCTAAGTCCCTCTCAATGAAGCATTTTGAAAGCCATGGAGCTCCTGGACCATCCACATGTCCAAAGGAAACTCATCTGGATTCCCAGAAGCTGGATATGTCAAACATGGTTCTTTCACTGATTCAGAAACTTCTTAGTGAGAGCCCTTTCAGCTGTGATGAGCCATCTGAAAGAACAAGCAAAGCAGCTGCCATGCCCAAGAGACTTGAAGATCAATGCCCAGAAAATCCAGAAATGGACTTCATCTGTGGAATGAAGCAAATGAACCGCCAGTTTATAGACCAACTGGTAGAATCTGTGATGAAACTCTGCTTGATCATGGCTAAGTACAGCAACAATGGAGCGGCCCTGGCCGAACTGGAAGAACAAGCAGCCTTAGCAGCTGGTGGCTCCAGATGTGGTCGTGAAGGTGCAATGTCACATTATCAAGATGCTCCTGGCCCTGAAGTTATTGTCAACAATCAGTGCTCTACAAGCAACTTGCAGAAGCAGCTGCAGGCTGTCCTGCAATGGATTGCAGCCTCTCAATTTAACGTACCCATGCTCTACTTCATGGGAGACGATGATGGACAACTAGAGAAGGTAAGAAATGCATTAAGGCCCAATAAATTAAAGGTTATGGGAGGATGTGAGCAGGATAGCACCTATAACCACATTCTCTATCTCTACACACACAAACACTTGCAGCTCCCACATTGGATAGATTCAAGAGAAATCACATAGTTAAATCATTTTCAGTATAGGAGCCAAAATGAAACCATGCAATTCCCCTTACACCTATGCCATAGCTTTTTGAAGGGATGGAGAGTAATGGCAATCCCAGACTTTGACTAGAAATCTGCACAGAGTAAAGGGTCTGTGACCTTATGAGAAGTACGTAATAAACACAACTTCTTTTCAGAAGGCTCAAGGAAAAAGGATAAGCTCTGTGACCTGACTCTAACCCAGTAGTAAAGTTCACTTTGCCCAGTGGGTCCTCTAACAAGTATCAGATAATTCAGTGTAATTCTGTTTTCTCCACAGCTCCCTGAAGTTTCAGCCAAGGCAGCAGAGAAAGGGTACAGCGTCGGAGATCTTCTTCAGGAGGTCATGAAGTTTGCCAAGGAACGACAACTGGATGAAGCTGTGGGCAACATGGCTAGAAAGCAACTGCTAGACTGGCTTCTTGCTAACCTGTAAGCTGAGAATTCCTTTGACTCCCCCTCCAACATCCTTCCTTCCCCCAGCAGCAATTCCACCCCAGCTGGAGCCGCCCTCACCATCAGGCTGGTAAACCTCACAACTGTGATCACATTTACCATTACATCTGAGCAGTTGCACTGTGAAAATACTGGGGTACCCTCCCTGGGCAACATGAATTAAAAAAAAATGAAAAAAAAAACCATGTCATTTTCTTGATCTGATATTTTGGAGGCAAGGTGGGGGAAATGAGTTCCTTTTCTATGGCTGATGATGGTGTTGGATTTGTGTACACATATCACTCTGAGCCATTTTCTGAGCACCCAAGACACAAGGTCCCTAACTGGTCTGTTTCACTAAAAATCTCCATATACAGTCAGTTTAGAATTCTGTCATCTATGACCTTGTTTCTGTTAGAACAGCAATTAGATAATCTCCTAATCCCAGGAAAAATATGTCTTTGGCAAGAGTATAAAGATACACTTGTTTAAAATAAATGCATATACATACACAGGCATACACAGAGACATGCACACGCGCATGCGCACACATGGAGGGAGAGGAGAGAAACAGAGTTCACTACACATGGCTAAATACTGAGGTCTGTTTCTGCACTCTGTTGATCAGGCTATCAACACTAATCCACTATCCAGGCTATCATCCACTAATCTGAAAGGAAAATATTCCAGAATAAGAAGTTAAAAGATGGTAAATTGCCCTTCTATTACAATATTACAGTGTTGCTAGGACCTAAGTCATCTTAGGGCCTAGGCACTAAGGTCCTACAAATTCTATACTTCCTAGGAATCAGTAAGATTATGGAATTTATCACAGACCAGATCAAAGCAGTGGTCCCAACTCTGGCCTCTGTCATACTCATGGTATGCTTTGTCACTCTAGAGATGCTATGTGTTGCAGAGAATGTGGTCTTGGAGCCTTCTTATGTAAAAGGTAGCTGAAAACCACACTCACACTCTTTAGAGGCTAATCTGGAGGAATGGATGTGATTGTGTCTTTCACCTGGTAGATTTTGTTACAACTATAAAGATGTGAAGAAATCCACACTTCTCAAAACCTGCCCTAACAAAATTGGGAATGTTCTCTTTCAGAACTGAGTGTAAGAACCTTCAGCGTAAGAGGCAGGTAAGAGGCAAGAAATATGGGCCAAGATTGATTTCCTCCACACTACCTCTTTAAATCTGGTTCCTTCAAACCCCAAGACCTGCCAGGATGAAACTGAACCAAACATTTTCCAGCCTTACCCAACCTGGTATAAAACTCTGGAGTTGAGTCAGCACAGATTTCTTTTTGTCCTTGAAGAAAATCCTTGATAAACAACTCCTGCGGCCAAGGCTGCATTTATAATGACTCACTCAGTCCTCGAAAACACAGCTGGGTCTCATGATACCTTGCTTTCCTGATTAACTTGGCTCTTGCCTTGCTCCTGATTTGTATTACAAGGCAATCTTGGGGATTCCTTGAAATATGCAAAGGAAGTTACATGTTCTGTTAAATGGGGTAGGTTAGGGCAAGATGCTCTCTAAGGGACCTTCAGTTATGACATTTGAGGATTATGAGGCCAAGTCTTCTCTCCAGACTTTCTCCAGGAACTGTATGTGGATAATAGGTAAATTTGGACTGAGGAAATTTGATCTTTTCCAGAATCAACTGACAGATCCCAGCAGAGAAAGGAATGCTTTGGGCTATGAGAGCCCTGACATGGGTCTGGAGGATCTCAAAAGTCCTCTGAGTGTATTCCTGGAGAGTGAGGCCCTGATCTTTGACCTCTGTAAATGAGAAGTGGTACTAGGCATCCCAATAGCAATGTAGCCATGCTTAATAGAAACAGCTGGAAAAGCTCAAAGCTTATACTGAACTGAGAGCCCTGCATTAGTGCGAAAGGAAGCAAGGCAGGGAAACATGATCCTCTCCTGGCAGGAAGTACAGTCTTTTTGATAGCCCCTAACGGTTTCAGCCTCTCTCAAATAAGGCCTCCATTTCAAAAGAAAGTCATAAGTGAAACTTGTTTAAGTGGTTATTACAAGACCATAGCTGCACTGTGCTGAGGCAAAAGAAGTGCTTGTCTCTCTCTCTCTATATATATATATATTATAAACCCTGATTTATCAAGATAAATTCCATACATGTATACAATATATCTCAGTCATATGCATCCCTATCCTTCCATCGACCACTCCCAGGCACCCTCTATAACACATCTCATTCCCAACTTAATGTCTATTTTTTATAACCCACTGTGTCTAATTTGTACTGACCATGTGAACATGTAGGGCCATCCACTGGGGCATGAACAACCTAAAAGTGATCATTCCCCCAAAGAAAAGTGACTCTTTCCTTCTTCAGCAGCTGTCAACTGCCAGTAGCTCCTCAGAAAGAAGGCCTTCAGGTCTTATGCAGGTAATCACAGCTGCTGCTCTGAGTTCATGTGTTCAATAGCCATATTACACCCTGAGAACAGTATCCCACACTGCTCCTCCACATCGTCCAGCTCTTTCCCTCTACTTCCTCTTCCAGTCTTCCATGCTACTCCCCGAGTCTTTGGTGGGGCAGTTAATATTGAGATTCCGCTTAGAACTGAGCACTCATAGTTGGGTATTCTTGACTGTTTGAACTGTTGAGTTTCTATATTAACCACTATCTAGTGCAATTAGTTTCTATGACCAGGGTTGACAGCAGCAAAAATTTACAAATATAAACATAAATATTTAGAAAGCAGTTTGACATGAGCATTTAGAAAAACAATGCCAATAGACTCTGTTCTAGGGTCTATGTGTTCCTCAGCCATGAGTTTTGACCGTGTTTACAGGAATAGGCCTCAAATCCAACCAGGATAGTGGCTAATATTCACATACTTGCCACTATTGCACCGGTGGACATATCTTAATTTGCAAGTCAGTACAGTAGTATGCAATATCCAGCATTCGGGAAGACCATTGAGGTCTTCCTGCCCCAGCGTATCTATATAGCAACTTCTAGCTTTAAGAAATCTAGACAGCAGAAAGAGATCTTCCTGGTCATTTCAAGATAATTATCTTCAGTTACAGGACAAAGATAAATTTAATGACATTTAAAATAATGCTGAAACCCCACACTGTGATCAAAATGCCCAAAAAGTTGTCATACAAAACATCAGCCATACTATAACAAAGAGGAAATACTGGTAAAAATTCATTTGTGAGAATAATACCTTATAGGATTGATTAAGACAATATTAGAAAGTGTGTTGTCCTAAAAGACTGTATCAGTACCAAAAATGACAATAAAGCACCTGCCTAAAGAACTTGGGAAGGAAACAAAACCCATATTAGACAAGTTTAGTAAAGGGAAATAAAATTTGAAGCCAGGAAGAAACCTTGTAAAACTTTAAAAAAAATAATAAAACTTATTTCACTTACACTGGAAAAAGCCAAGGAGATGGGTGAGGAAGCACTTTCTCTGTGGCTTGATAGGAGCACACCTTTCCTAACAAAATTTCTTAGATAATCTCAGGCTAAAAACTGGGCCAGTGAGATGAATATCCAGGTAGAATTATTTATTACCAGCCCCCAGAAACCACATGGTGGAAAGGGACAGTTGACCCCTATCAGTTGTCTACCTACAGCACACACACACACACACACACACACACACACACACACACACACACACACACACACCATAAAAAAGAAATCCATTGCTCTTCTTGTAATCCTCCTTTTACGTAGTTTCAGTAATGACAGAAAAAAAAATAAAAGTGCTCAGTTAAATGCTACTATTGCCAATGACAGTTTGGTATATCCATGAAAGCAAAACCCCAAAGGAGTTTGCAAGTGGACATACTAGAAGACATTGGCAAACTGCAAGAATTTACCAACAACTGGAACAATGCCATGTACTTTCCCCACAGCTACTAAAATATAAAAATGCACAGCAATTCTAGTGCAGTATGCAGAGATGTGAGAGCACCAGATAAATCTAGTCACCCACCTAGAGAAAAACTTGAAGGCATTTACAATAGTAAAAAAAATGGACTCTTGATTTTTAAAAGAGGTGCTCCATATACTGGGTGCTTAACCGTATTTTTATGGAAGAGGAATCATAGGTGTGGATTCAGTTGCCTTAAGTCTGCCAGTAAGTAGAAGTGAGTTGAGAAATCCAGATTTATTTCAGGCCAAATTCTATGTTTTTAAAATACTCTGACTTCCCATTAGTTTATGCTACAAAACCTAAAAAATAAAATAAGTCTATACTGATTAAAGAACAAAAAACCTGTAGAGCAGTGGGCCTCAACCTTCCCAATGCTGTGACCCTTTAGTACAGTTCTTCATGTTGTGGTGACCCCCAGCCATAAAACAATCTTGTTGCTACTTCATAACTGTAATTTTGCTGCTGATGTAAATCATAATGTAAATATTATTGAAGATAGAGGTCGGTCAAGGGGGTTGCAATTGACAGGTTGAGAAACAGTGCTATAAAGCATGGTTGAAAAAAATCAAAAGTAAACAAAAAATAATGAGTAAAAATAAACCATGCTCTTGGTTAGTTAAGAAGCATTTTCTAATACAATGTTGACCTTATATATTGTTGACAGACTCTAATTCAACACATAGACTTTATGTAAAGCAAAGTTAATACTCTATTTCAAACATAGATTTATGTGATATTGATTTAGATTTTGAAGGATAATCTTGTATATCTTAAGGTACTTATTAATGGTAAGTAACTTTACACTGGAGAAACTATTTAGTCCCTTGTTTGTTTGTTGAGACAGGATCTATATGTAGTCCATCCTGGTCTTGAAATTGCAACCTTCCTGGTTCCAGACTCTGAGTGATAGAATTAGAGGTAGGCAGTACCACACCAGGCTTTGGTGAAGATAAATTTCTATCACCTGTATGTCCTTCTGGCCTAAATACCAAAGCCTCAATCTAAGTATGAAATACCATCAGACAGACACAGATTGAGTCATATTTTGTACCACATTTGACCAGAACTAACTTCAAAAAAGCACAAGGGAACATTTTAAGATAATAGAAATATTCTAGTTACCTTTATAAAGGAAATATAGATAGATAGATAGATAGATAGATAGATACATACATACATACATACATACATACATACATACATATATATACATATATACACAGATGATAGATATATAGAATAGATAATAGCTATATGTGTCAGGACTCTGTTAACCTGTACCGTTAAATTTGCTGAATTTGGGGGGGAAATACTGAATTTTTTTCCAACAAAAAAGGTTGTTGGTTTAAAGTGTGTTTAGGGCTGGGAGCTTAGCTTGGTTGCAGAACATATGCTTAGGATGCACAAGGTTTAGGGTTCAGTCCATACACACACACACACACACACACACACACACGCACAGGCACACGTACACGCACACGCACACACACACACTTTATTTAAATTTAATAAACACTTATAGGGAAAACAATTGCCTTTCCTGTTCCCAGCCCTCTTTGTTCACCTGAAACATTTTCAGAAAGTCTTTACTTTGACATTTCTCTGATTAGACTCTGAGCCACCTTTAATGTGTACACTGACCTCTGTCTTTTTTTTGTTTTTTTTTTTCTTTTTGTCTGTGATGGACCAGAATAGTATCTTGAACCTAAGTGAGGAGGTCTGCAGATCAGCTCTTGTTGTGAAAGTTGTCACCTCTGGAAAGTCTTCCTTCACTACTACAGCACCCTGCATTTTTTTAATCACAGAAAATGATATTCTATTTACCATTATTTAGTTGCTTAGTGACTATCTCTTCACATGAATAAGCTGACTTTGGGAGCAAAAGAATCTCTATGTTTTTCTCACTACTTTACTCTGTACCTGGTACAGTACCTTATATATACTTACCATTCTATACATCTTTATTGAGTGGCAAATGATCCACCTATTTCAACATTCACTGGTGGGGAAAAACCGCACAGAGTTGTGAATCAGAAAAGTTGCCATTAACATTAGCTACTTCACTTATATAATTGGGTGTTTGCCTCTCTACTTCAAAAAGTGGGATGCTAACCAATATATTTCATATACACCTCTCTGGAAATGTTATAAAGATCAGCAGAGGCGATCATAATAAAAAAGTTTAAAAATACTGCCTAAAGGGCCCATTAAAACTTCAATTCAAAATGACAGCAATAATAATATTTTTAAATTTTACTATGGGCCAGACATCAAGTCCAGTATGATATCATTTAAGCTCTCCAGAAACCCTATGAAATAGGTTCTATCATTATCTCATCTTAGAGATGGAATAATTGAATTCCAGAGAGGCTGAGTAATTAATCTACAGAGTGGGACGAGTAGTTAGTTTGGCTGAAAGAACCCAGCCTAGTGAACAGGCAGGAAATTTTGAAAGGCCTTTACAGGCATATGATTTGGCTTAGAGGAAAGCTGAAAGATGCTACAAAGCTCTAGCTGGGACATGCTTCTAATGTTCACAGCATAGACGATATCTGCCCCCCCCTCCTCAAATACAAGTGGAGATTATGTTATAAACGCAGCACAGAAAAGATTTGCTCACAAGGTTCTTGACTGCTTATTGTGTGGAAAAGAGCAACCAGAACGAGGGTGACACAAACACACTGATGAGAAACAAGGACAGTATACTCAAGAGTCAGAATGTTGGACACAGGTACTTCAACATTTTAACAGCCAGTAGCATGGTATGTTTGCATAAAAACTGAGTGTTGGCCCTAGGTTGGAAATTCTTTACTACATCCTTTCTTCTTCAGGTTTTGGGAAACCAAGATTACACCTGAACTGAATCTAACTGAGGACCTGGTGGAAAGCAGAGAATTCCCAAGTTGCCTTCTGTCTTACTCAGCTCTATCCTTGGGTAGTTTTGCTCTTATTAAAGCCTTGGTTTTGTGTCTGCCTTCCCCGTAGACTATAAAAAAGGAAGGTAATAAATGGGCATAAATGGCCTTCCACTTACTGGGAAGCCAGATAATGAATATTTGCTGAGTCAAGCCTAACCTGTATGTTGATTTGGGGTATAATCCTGTGGTAGGCTCTTTTCACAAATTCTCTCATCATATCTTCACACTGGCATTGTTGGAGCCATGTTTTGTGACTGAAGAAAAGAGGGAAAAGAGGTTAGATGGTCTACTTTCATCTAGAATTAAGCTCAAGCAAAAATAATTCTGAAGTATGTACCTTTAATTCCCATGCTAGACTGGAGTAGTTGGTGGGGGACACATATGTGCAAAAAGTCAGAGGTGAATCAAGTATGGCTTGGTTATAGCCATATGTAGATGTAGGATTTCCTGGAACAGTAGTGAAAGAAAAGTTAGGGATGCCAAAGATAGGTCAGGTGGTAGCAGGTTGTATATAATGTTCAAAAATGGAGTTTTTCTCCTAAGATTTACAAGACTCTTAAAGGATTCGAACTCTGACATTTCAGATGAGGTTCGTATTGTGATAAGCTGTGGAAGAGATGCTTTCTTTCTTTCTTTCTTTCTTTCTTTCATTCATTTATTCATTTATTTACATTTATTTATTTATTTATTCATTTATTTATTTACATTTATTCATTTACATTTATTCATTCATTCATTCATTCATTCATTTATATTCCTTTTCCCTTAAAAAGGAGTACAGATGCCTGAAGAAGCCAGAGGCATCAGACCCACCGTGAGTTGCAGTTTCAGGTGGTTGGGAACCACCCAGCATGGGTACTGGGTATTGAACTCAGTACAAGAGTTACCCACACCCTTAACCACTGATCAGTCTCCCCTCCCCTTTATTTTTTCTTCTTTAAGAATCAATGCCAATCTTGACGAACTTTGCTGATAGTGTAAAGGGTTTCTCAAAACGTGGGATAATACTGCTTATGCAGAAGGTAAGGAAGGGAAAGGTAATATGCCCCTCACATCATCTGGAAAACTGTCAGATGGGAGAAACACATTGCTCAAGGGAATGTCAGGGTTTTCTTTTCCTTCCCCAATGCGACACTTTGCTTCCTAGACTCTATTTGGTATTCTCACTCCTACTAAGGGTTAGAAGCAGTAGTCTCCAGATCCCATACTCTCTCCAAGTTCACAGGACATGTGGATGTATTTTCTCTGATCCTAGGATCATTTCGCACAGCACTTCCTTGAAAATATGGATCCTGCCCATGATCTCAACAAGAATAAAACAAAAGCAAACACCTTGACTTTCGAGAGGTTTGATCGCACCTAGAGCTACTTGACTTTTAGAAAAAGAAACTTCTCTCCAGGATTTCAGGTTTCCTTGTCATGCAGTCCTGCGGCATAAACCACTTGGCAGATGAAAGGTGTCCAGAAAAAAAAAAAAAAAAAAAAAAAAGTAAGTCCAGAGCAGTGGTTCTCGACCTGTGGGTCACGACCCCCTGTGGGTTTAGCATGCCAGATATCTACATTACAATTCATAATCACAGCAAAAGTACAGTTACGAAGTAGCAATGAAAGTTTTATGGTTGGGTCACAGCATTAGGAAGAATGAGAACTGCTGCTCTAGAGATAAATGGTCCACCTCTGAACTAACAGAGCAACAAGGTTCTAGAGCATCCTCTAATCAGGCAGGAAAGAATTATTGTGTCTTCTCTCCATTCTCCTCTAAGTGTGCTCTTGAGGATTAATTCTTACTCCCCTGGCTTTTCATCCCCCTCCCCCCCCTTATACACTAACTTTCTCTGTCTGTTTGGACTACTCCATGGTCTGAGCTCACCAGTGCTCTTCTTGAGACTCCTACTCTGTAGCCCTAGCCGACTTCAACATTGCCAGAGAGAACCAGTGACAGAGTCTGGGTCCTAAAAGATAGCAAGAATTGGAGGAGACAGAGAGTATAAGACGCCGTTCTCCCAGCTGTGCTTCATCCTTCAATGCATCCTCTCAGCTGCCCTCACTCCAAGAAACCTCTCTATTCAGGCTGCAATATGGATGTGTGAATTGTGAAAACTCTTTTGCATGTAATAAATATATCATTACCCCTTTTTAGTTGGAAGAAATTAAATCCTACAGAAAGATTAAGATTAGTACAATGAGTACCCCCATACACTTCATCCACCTTCAACTGCTAATATTTTGCATCTTGCTTTATCTAACACAATTTTATTGATATAGAGTGTGTCAATAAAAATTATTACATAAACATTTACTTTGCTGAACTATTTTAAGATTTGAGTAGACATCATAATTACTAATATGATGTGTATTTTCTAGGAATAAGGACATAAAATTTATATGTAATCCTCTTAAATATCTCAATAATAGCTTTCATAGATGTTATTCTCTATGCCATCCCAACATCATATATTGCATGTACCATTCATGTCCTTTTAGTCTCCTTTAATCTAGAGTGTTTTCTCTTTTTATTCTAATGATACTTGCACTTTTTATTTATAATTTAATTTAATTCATGTATTTATTTTGGTTTTTCAAGATATTATTTCTCGGTGTAGCTCTGGTTGTCTTGGAACTCACTTTGTAGATCAAGCTGGACTCAAATTTATAGAGATCCTCCTGCCTTTGCCTCCCAATTGGTCAGCTTTAAGGTGTACACTGCCACTGCCCCTGCATGATACTGGTACATTTAAAACGTTTTGTAGATGAAGAGGTTATGAGATACAGCTAAGATTGAAAAAAATAAAACATAGTGGTTCAGAGAGGTTGTGAATATCCAGTGAATGAATGAGAAGTCAGAATGGAGACCTAGAAACTGTGAAGGTAAGGTGTGAAATGAAGAAGAATGGGTGACTTGATATATTGTATGTCTTGAACCTATAAGGTCAGCATATTCAAACCTCTTTCAATTTTCAGATAAACAGTTCATTGCTAACTCTGTGTACCCTACTGTCCTTTAGCTAGAAGCACATGGCTCTAAATCTTAAGTCTGTAGAAATGGGTTTAGCTAGGTTATCAATCTTGACTTCACTAGTATGCTTTAGCATGGCTAACAGTTTTTTTTATACCATTTGAAGCACTTCGCCTTCAGCTGGGAATGTGGCCTAAGGACACGATTCCTGGATTCCAAATAAATAGACCTTAGGTTCGATTCCCAGCCCACTAGTTTTTGAGCTTTTTTTTTTTTCTGTTGCCAGACCCAGTGAATCTGGCAGCTCACAACTGTCTGTAACTCCAGTTCCAAGCAATCTGACATCCTCACACAGACAGACAGGCATGCAGGAATAACATCATTGCACATAAAATACATTTTTTAAAAAGAAAAATTAGATATTGTTCCTATGGCTATAAATACCCAAATATCCAGTAGCAATTGACCAAGCGATTTGTTCAGTCTTCTCCCGCGTGTCCCACATAGGACCTTACAGAGAGCATCTAGAGGATATAGATATGTATTGAGGATGATGTGTCAGGGACTGGGTCTAAGCACATTCCATGGATGCGCAGAGATGATTGACTTTCCTCCCATGCTCAACAGAACCAACGGTCGGTTGGGTCACAAGGAGGATTACTTTTAGCAGAGTTCTCAAAATGTTGGACTGTTTGTTAAAAGGCAGTTTCATGTGGTTTTGAGAGCTGTGGGTTCACGCGAGGCAGGCGGTTTCAAACGGTTCTGAGACTTGGGTCTGTGGAAGTGGATGCAGCTAGGTTCTAAGTCCTGCCTTGAGAGCCCGTTAACCTGCATCAGAGTCTTCCTAAGGGCGTTTAGCGAGCCCTCTACTGTGACTGAGTGTGTGGGGTCGAGACAAAGACCTTGACTGCCATGCTGTAGGTCAAACGTTCAATCCCCCTTCCCCTTTCCCTTTTGCTCCCATCCTTTTAAGGCAGGGTACGTCAGAGTCTTCATAAGGACGTTTAGGGAAGGTTCTGTCGTGCCGTAGTGTGTGGGGTTGAGGCAGAGTACTCGACCCGCACGCTTGAGGTCATCGGTTCGACATCCACTTCCCCTTTCCCTTTTGCACGGCTCCCGCGTCCACTCTCTCTTAATCTTTTCTTTCCCCCTTACATTTCAATTCTGTGCGTGTCCATATTTATCACATGAGGTTCTTTACACAGTTTTTACCAAGCCTGAGTGTGGGGCACAAAGACAGCGTGTTTTGCCTTCTACTCCGAAGGCCCTTACTTGGACGTCCATTTCTCACTTCTTTTTACACAAGGTCATTTGAGTTGCTACAGCTTACCTGGCAATGGGGCCTAAGGACATAGTTTCCGGATCCCATATAGAAGACCTTACTTTCCATTCCCAGACCTGTTTCTTCACCAGCCCGCTTGTTTGTCGAGCTTTCCTGTTGCCAGTCCCAATGACTCTTATGTATCATTAGCCAATGCCAACACACCAAAATATGTTCCTCATTCCGTATATATTCAAATATGCAATCAAAAATAAAATTAATAGAGGATACATAAGATTACAACAACTACAGCCAGAGAAATGACTCAGAGGTTAAGAGCACTGATTGCACTTCTAGAGGACCCAGATTCACTCCCCAACACCTAGATGGCCGCTCACAACTGTCTGTAACTCCAGTTCCAAGCGATCTGACATCCTCACACAGACAGACAGACATGCAGAAAAAACAACACTGCGCATAAAATAAAATATTTTTTTAAGAAAAATTAAAGTAGCTATTGTTCCTTCCCATGGCTATAAATACCCAAATATCCAGTAGCAATTGACCAAGCGATTTGTTCAGTCTTCTCCCGCGTGTCCCACATAGGACCTTACAGAGAGCATCAAGAGGATATAGATATGTATTGAGGATGATGTGTCAGGGACTGGGTCTAAGCACATTCCATGGATGTGCCAAGATGATTGACTTTCCTCCCATGCTCAACAGAACCAACGGTCGGTTGGGTCACAAGGAGGATTACTTTTAGCAGAGTTCTCAAAATGTTGGACTGTTTGTTAAAAGACAGTTTCATGAGGCTTTGATAGCTGTGGGTTCACGCGAGGCAGGCGGTTTCAAACGGTTCTGAGACTTGGGTCTGTGGAAGTGGATGCAGCCAGCTAGGTTCTAAGTCCTGCCTTGAGAGCCCGTTAACCTGCATGAGAGTCTTCCTAAGGGCGTTTAGCGAGGCCTCTACTATGGCTGAGAGTGTGGCATCAAGACAAAGACCTTGACTGCCTTGCTGTAGGTCAAACGTTCAATCCCCCTTCCCCTTTCCCTTTTGCTCCCATCCTTTTAAGGCAGGGTACCTCGGAGTCTTCATAAGGACGTTTAGGGAAGGTTCTGACGTGCCGTGGGGTGTGGTGTTGAGGCAGAGTACTCGACCCGCACACCTGAGGTCACAAGTTCTCACCTCCCCTCTCCTTTTTGCACCGGTTGGTCCTGGCTCTCTTCTGATCTTTTGTTTCCCCCACTTACATTTCAATTCTGTGCGTGTCAGTATTTGTCACATAAGATTGTTTAGACAGTCTCAACTAAGGCTGGGTCACAAGGAGGATTACTTTTAGCAGAGTTCTCAAAATGTTGGACTGTTTGTTAAAAGACAGTTTCGTGTGGCTTTGAGAGCTGTGGGTTCACGGGAGATGGGCGGTTTCAAACGGTTCTGAGTCTTGGGTCTGTGGAAGTGGATCCAGCTAGGTTCTAAGTCCTGCCTTGAGAGCCCGTTAACCTCCGTCAGAGTCTTCCTAAGGGCGTTTAGCGAGGCTTCTAATGTGCCTGAGTGTGTGGGGTCAAGACAACGACCTTGACTGGCACGCTGTAGGTCAGACGTTCAATCCCCCTTTCCCTTTTGCTCCCATCCTTTTAAGGCAGGGTACTCGACTACCCTGCCGAAAGCCTTTAGGTGGACACCCCTTCCCTTTCCGTTACACAAGGTCCACTCCTTCAGTCTTTTGTTTCCTCATATATTTCACAAGTGTGGTCGCTCATGCTTGGTTTTCAGGTCTTCAGACATCTTCATCATGCAGCTTAGACCTCCCCTACTGTGGCTGCGTGTGGCGGCGTTAAGGCAGTTGACTCACTCGACTCCCCTGCCAAAGGCCTCCACTTCATAAGGGCTTTTAGGGAGGTCCGGTATAACTGATCATGGGGGGCTAAAACAAGGACTTTGACTGTTACCTTGAAGGTCAAGTGTTCTAATTCCCTTTTCCCCTTTCCCTTTTTCCCTTAGCTCTTTGGCCACCTAGATTTGGTTGTTATGGCTTCATAAGGCCGTTTAGAGGGGTCCCAGTACGTCTGCAGGTGTGGTGTGAAGGTTGGAACCTTGACTCCCGCTCTGTAGACTTTTAGTTCGATCCCAGCCTCCCCTTTTGTTTTGGGCGGGGGGGGGGGGGGACGATGAGTAGAAACTTTAGACCTTTTAAGCTTTTCTCATCTTCCTTCCTTCCTTCCTTCCTTCCTTCCTTCCTTTCTTTCTTTCTTTTTTTCCTTCCTTCCTTCCTCCCTCCCTTCCTCCCTTCCTTCCTTCCTTCCATCCTTCTCCTTCATTTTTATTTTTGTTTTGTTTTATTTTATTTTATTTTATTTTATTTTATTTTATTTTATTTTATTTTATTTTATTTTTTGAGACAGTGTTTTATATGTGACAGCTCTAGCTGTCCTGGAACACATTCCCACTCTGTAGGCCAGGTTGACCTCAAATTCACAGAGATCCACCTGCCTCTGCCTTCAGAGTGCTGGGATAAAAGGTATGTACCACCATCGCCTGGCTTCATGTTACTTTTATAAATACAATTTTATATTAGGGCTTTTCTAGTGATGTGTGTGTATGTGTGTGTATGTTGTGCATGTGGGTCCTGGTGGTAGTCTGAGGAGAGATTCAGATCCTTCCACTAGAGCTGGAAGCACACCAAAGAAGAATGTTGGGAACCAAACGCTGGTTCTCTACAAGAGCAGGAAACACTCTCAACCACTGAACCCCTCAGCACACTTTAAAAACCTATGTCTCATTGTGCCTTTAGACACTATGCATTCGTTAAGTGTTAGGAAAGTCAACATTCTCTAGGGAACCAAGCAGTTTACTGAATCATCTTACAAGACTGGATGCTGAGTAGTCCAACAATGGCTGGAGAGCTATCCAAACCATTAGTTGCTCAGTCCAAGAAACTGACAGCCTCAGAATGTGAGGGACCAATAATGCAGGCTGAGACTGATGAACTATTGCCTAGAGAACCAGCAGTGTGGGTTTCCGCTGAATGACCATAACAGTAGAAATAAGATGCACATTCAGGAGAATAGAGCTTGCATGAGTTGGCCAGCTTCTTTTTCCATTTTTCAGGCCCCCAAACCCCAAATGATGATATCTACATTCAAAGTGGTTCCTTCCCCCTCAGATCGTCTGACAGGTATCAGCCCTCCTCTGGAATCACCCGCACAGACACACTGGAGGTACAGTTTTGCTAAGGATCCCCCAGGTATATCTCAATCCATTCAAGTTGACAGTTGAGATTGTCTACCATGTGTGCCTATAGGATTCACCAGCTGTTCATCTAGTATTATCTCTTCCAATGTCCCACCTCTTATCAATCCTCATAATTTGGAATTTGGAAACATGGTATTAACTTACTCTTTCCGATATCTACACCTTAGTTAGTGAATCCTTGTCCTTCCTTCTACCAGATAAAAGTAGTCAGCCCCTTATTCTTTCTCACCTGTATTTATTGCTTTATTTTATTTTTGCTTGGTTTTGGGGCTGTTTTCAGAAATAAGCCAAGATACAGATTTTTCTTATCATAAACTGAACCCACCTGTCACCAAGAAACAGAACATTCCCAGTCTCCAAATATCCCTTTGTGCTTCCTCTCAAACACTCCCCCTTCTGTTCTCCTTACAGGTGATCACAGCACTGACCCTCAAAGTCACAGCTGCATTTTATTACATTTTCTCAACAACAGGGAAAGTCCAAGAGAGGCAGGTCCTAGCTATCCTGGTTCTAGCAAGTTTGCAGTCAGCAAAAACTCAGGATGCCGAGGGAGGGAACAAGGAAGTTGGAACGATGGGGGAAAGTTAAAAACAACAAACAAACAGACAAACAGAAACCACTGAGCCGCCAGCCCATACAGTCCTACTCAGGGTCCTCTGAAGAGCCTACAAGCAGTCAGCACGGACAGATGAGAAACCAAAACAAACACACAGGAAAAGCACATTGGAAGAATGTAAAACCAGAAGATGTGACATGAGATAAAGCGTGTAAGGATTGAAAGTATGGCTTTTTCTTCTCCGTTTCCTCCTGTCTCTTTCACGTGGCTCAGGAAAACAATTATGGGTATGGAAAAGAGTGAAATGTATGAAGGAAACAAGAGATCGAGGGGAAAGAGTGGGCCTCATGAAAAAAAAAAGGGAAGGAGAGGTGGGTATCTAACTGAGGCATGGTAGTCTAGTACTCTGCTTTGATGCCACACGCCCGGTGGCAGCCCAAGCTGTCTAAAGCTCCTATGAAGAAGCTGTTAACTAGTTCTCAGGAAGATAAAATTTAGAACCTAGTTAGACCTACTCCCACCAACCCAAGTCACAGGACTTCTGGTAGACTCATATGTCCTTCTGCCAAGACCCTTCTATCCCGTCAGTTCCCCTGTTGGGATGGAGGGAAGGGGGAGAGAGGAACAACTGGACCAGGAGGGAGGGAAGGAGGGACACGGACACACACACACACACACACACACACACACACACACACACACACACACACACACATACACGGGAGGGGGGGAAAGAGGGGGAGAGAGAAGGAGAGAGGGAGAGATCCGTAATCTCTTCTTAAAGGCCACAGAGGAACTCCACAAGCCTTCTGTTGACATCTCTGCCTCTGTCTCATTTGTCACCAACCCTGTGTATCATATAGAACAGGAGGACATTTACCTGCAGTTCAACCCTCACGATCTCTCCTCCCTCCTGCTTCCTCCCATCACTTGGAACCCTGTCTCCAGTTCCCACCACAAGTCCTTACACTTTTAACAACTCACTCTTTCTTTCCATATCGGCTTAAATGCCCCCATCTCAGAGAGGCCACAGTCAGGTACCAAGTCCATGTGCGAAGCAAAGCTGTAACCACTAAAATGCATTTTTCTTCCTAGCCGTTATCAAATCCAATTTATAGATTTAGTCGTATTCTCACTGGATAGCTGTCTTCTCCCTCCGTCCTCGGAGTGAAGGACTGAATCCAGGGCCTTGCACTTGCTGGCCAAGTGCTCTACCACTGAGCTAAATCCTCATCCCACTCAGGCTGTCTGTTTCATCTTCAGACTCAACTAGTTAGCGCTGTATATTGTGTTCCTTGTCTCACCAGTGACTAGCAACTCGCTCACCACTAGGTACCTTTATGTAGATGACAGTCCGTCATGTAAAGCTTTCCTGGAAAGACATCACGAGCACTAACACTTAATTTTTAGATTTCTTTCGCTCAGTTCCACAAATAATCCAATGACAATTCATCTTTGAATCACACACCACACACAGAATAATTGTAGGTACAGGGCTGAAGAAATGGCTCACAGGATAAAAGCGTTTCTCATGCAAGCAAGTCTGATGACCTGAACCTATATAAAGATGGAAGGAGAGAAAAAAGTCCACAACATCGTCCTCTGACACCTACACACTCCTTACTATTCTATATATTATCCCTCTCGTCACATACACCATGCGTGCTCACTTCAGGGACACATGACAACGGGAAATGGAGGTAGAGAGTGTAATCTACTGAATACAAACAGACATGAGAAAGGATAGATCCCTCCTCTTTGTTCCTTACTATTTCTCTGCCCAGGCCTGTATTCCAGCTTTCCCCCAACCCTCCTTCCTTCCCTCTCCCATCTCTCCTTCCTTTCTCTTCTCTCCGTCTTCCCTTTCCTTCCCACTTCCCATCTCCCTTCTTCCTGTCTCAACTGCCTTCCCTTCCTTCAGAATAACCTCACCTTGCCTCCACATTGTGTCTTCTGAGTTTTTCTTTTTATCCAGATAGTTAGATTGTCTATAAAAAGAGTCAAACAGAACATTATTTGGTCCATTCTCCTGTTTTATTTTTCTCTCTTCTCACCAACAACCACCAACAAATAGTTAAATTATGGCCCTTTGAATTCGTTGAGGTGAATACTCTTGAGAATATTCCTGTTTTGAATAAACTTATTTTGAAATAATTTTCTATTACTATAGAAGTTACAAAGATATTGCTCATGGTTCTCTTAGTTTTTCACCTTATGTTAACCTGCTCCATAGCCGTGACCTTTTGATCAAAACTACGGATTCCACACTGGGACATCACTATTGAACTGTAGACTGCTCCTACTTTGTCTGTGTTATCTCTCTGTTCCTAATGTTCTTTTCTGCTCTGGGACTCCTTTGAGGATGTTACACGACCATTAGTCACCATTCAACCTTAGTTTCCTCTACCCTGTCGCTCTCTCAGCTTCTCTTTAATTCTTAGGAGCTTCACAGTTTGAAAATACTGGTCAGTGACTTTTTAGAATCCATCTGTTTGCGGTTTTCTGACATTTTTCTTAATGGTATTGGTTTTGGAGAAGAATCCCACAGAGGTAAAATGCACATGTCATTGAATGAGTTCAAGGAACACATGCCGCACACATGACTAAAGACACTGGGTGATTTCATACTCCCATTATTTTTCTACATCCTCTTTAATTATAGCCATCCTACCATGTGTCATTAATAATATTAACATTCATCAACCAAGTAAAGTACTGTTTGTCTATCGTAAAATTATTGTTTTTACTTTCACACACCTTTTCATTCTATACATATATTGGTTTGAAGCAACCAAGCAGCAAGTGATGAAGCCCCCCTTCCTGTAGGAAGGGAAAAATGTTCACACATTTTCAATCACTTTGTAAGGAAGATTTGGAAATTCTCACTCATTTATTTGTTTATTCATGTATATAGAATGGACTGCCTAGGACTGTGTTGTTAATTCCCTCTTAAAATTCATAATCTTCCTGCACCTTTGAAGGGTTGTTGCCAAGAAATATATAATTCCTTATAATGAATTTGTTTAAAATATGACCTGCCCAGGCCAGGGAGATGGCTCAGCAGGTAAAATAACTTGCAACACAATCCTGATGACTTGAGTTTCAATTTTCAGAACCCATGTAAAAGCCAGACCTCTACCATATGCTTACCTTCACACCCAAAAAATATATACACGTGTACAAAAGTAAATACATTCATAAATATGTATCTTAAAATATAAGCTATCTGAATTAAGTTCTGAGCATCCAAAGAGTGACTGGCACCCCAGAGAATTAATCTTCTCATTCTTGGAGCTGGTTAACCTCAGTCACAATTCATTCCTTCTGTACTTCCCTCTGCATAGACCTTGGTTCCAGAATTCCTTCCTTGCGAGAGGTGATGGGATGGACCTCCAACTTCACTGCCTGGGAGATGGGCAGAAGAGGTGGAATTAATCTTATTTTGTGAGCTCAGAAAGAAATAATATAATGAGGCCTTCATGTAGTCTGTATATTCCCTCTCCTGAGGTAGACTATGACACAGTTAGTGGCTCCTAAGAATAACTCTGCACTGATAGTACACTGAGCTCAGAGAACAAAGTCTACACCGAGACTACTGGAGTTTGAGCAGCACTTCACTTCACAATTGTGTGGCCTCAGAAGGCCTACTTCTGTCTGCGTCTCGGGTTCCACATCAGAGGTCCCTTTACATGGGACTGTACTTAGTAACCCATAAAACTGTTGAGAGGACCAAAATCTGTCTATATGTGTGAAGAAGTGTTAATGCTTGTGCTTATGGGTACAAAAGAAAGACAAAGATTTTAGAGTTAGGAGAAGGCCTAGTAGCTGATGATTCCCATATAGTCAATAGCATTGGGCATGTGGGATAGTTGAACTATGTGAATGCTCGAAGCTAATGCCCTGGACAATCCAGTGGACACAACAAGGAAAAGGGGAGGCTGGGAAGGGAATGGGAAGTGAGAGAAAAGCTCAGGCTTCTGGCTTTCGTACTATCAGTGCCCTCTGTACTTCAGTTTGTCACAGGGAGCTGATCCTCAGGATGAGGTCAGCAAGAAAGGATCCCTTTCTAAGTAGCAGAAATGTGCAGCTTGGAGGTACTTGAAGATGCTGGCTGGTAAGAACTTGCTTGTTGGCCCCAAGGCCATTGCTGGCTCCTTGCTCTAATTAAAGCATTGTAGGTTTTCTCTGAAGTTGGAATGTACTTTTCCTCCTTTCTTCAGGACCCAGGAAGGTAAGTGATGTTCTCATTCCAGCCACCTGAGTTCACTTGGCAGGAAAGAACTAGATCTTCGTAAATGACTGACTTCAGGCGCCTTGTCCCGCCGACTCTTGCAAGCAACACTCTACAATCACAAACAATGAGAACTTTGATTTCTCAGGAGTGAAACTCTCTTATCTTGTGCCAGACTTGTCCAATCAAAAGTCTCTTTATCCCAAAGAAGAAGAAGAAGAAGTGTTACTTTACAAAAGGAGGAAGAGTAAGAGAAAACAGTCCCATTCCCATACTGCCTACAGTCCTGCATGCTTCTCTCAGTGGGATTTGCCTTTGAAATCTATAGAAATTCTTTCCAGAGAAGTTAAGAGATTTAGCTCAAATGGAAAGTAGATAAAGCTAAAGCTAAGTGTATCTCCAGCACCAGGATTTCCCCTCCTCACAATAGACAATAGTAATAGACTTGCTTCTTGAGATTATCAGATGAACAAAACTTAGTGTAGTCTTTACCATCTGCAATCATATCCTGATATGGAACCAAATCCATGTATTAAGGTTCGATTACAGGGGGGCTAGCTGGTGAGATGACACTGTGAATAAAGTCACTTGAAATGAAGACCTGACACCCCAAGTTCCAGGCACAGGATCCACAAGGTGGGAGAGAACTGACTCCCACGGGTTGTTCTCTGGCCTCCACACATGTGCTGTGTCACACATGCATTCACGAATCCACACAAGGAAATGATAAAAAGGACTATATTGCAAAGGTAGTGGAATACCTTGTTGTTTGGATGACCAATGCTTTACAGAGATAGGCTGACTCCTGGGGAGTCATACCAAATCCCCTCCCAAATTCATTATTATATAGCATGCAATAAATAACCATACACATGATATTTATTATCTTAACATGAAAGAGATATTTATTATTAGACTGAGCCAGTTTTGCTTAAGGTCTGGCCCTTGGTAGGTCAACCATACTCCAGTGGAAAGCCCCACATCTGGAAGAATATAGACAGCACAAATTGAACTTGATGAGTTATTTTAAAAAAAGAAAAAAAGAAGACATGAAAATTAGAAGATAGAGAGTTGGGTGGGTCTTAGAAAAATTAAGGGGAGGAGTATGAGGTAAATATGAACAAAACATATTGTATAAAATTCCCAAGAAATTAATCAAAATATTATAAAATAAAAATGTCATTTTTATTTTTCTATATAACATTATTTAAATGAAACCATAGTTTCCATTATTCTGGTCTTGGTTTTGTAGTCATTTGTGATGCTTTTGCCTCTTCCAATCTCTGCTTCCTTGATGTTCCCTAAGCCACAGATACAGGAGTTCTGAGGAAGGCGTATCTGCTGGGGCTGGGATCCTCAGGATCTGTTGATCTCTGCATTGTGTCCACTTGTGGTTTTGTGGAATGGTGTCCACATGCTGTAAGTCAGGCGTCTTTGATGAGGGGTGGTAGCTATGTTTATCTGTGGGTATATGAATAAGACTTAGAATGTAATAAGCATCTTTCTGTCCTTTTGATGAAGCTACCCATTTCGATAGTTTTACCCTCCTCGGTGTATATTTAGATTTTATAAACTATATTATTCTGTGATTTAGTTTTAATCCACTAATTTGGGTTTTTTATTTTTTAAATAAAATATTTGTTTATTCTTTAAGAATTTTATAGGATATATAATAAGTATATGGTATAGTTGGGCCATATCCGTCCCCTTCCCCCATATCCAAATCCTTCCAGATCTCCCCAATGGCCTCCTCCCATCTTCATGCCTCTTTAATTTATGGTGTACACATGGACATGGGTGTGGCTCATCCCACTAGGGCACCACCAAGGATCACAACCCTAAAGAAAAATAAGCCTTCCCTACTCTAGTAGTCATCAACTGTCAATAGCTCCTCAGCTAAGGGCCAGGGCTTGTATAATCCTTCTGGACCCACACTGGAATGCTGTCTGGCTTGATGTTGTGCAGACAACTACAGTTTCTATCAGTGCCAGTTCAGTTGTCCTGTCATGTTTTGCTCTAATCCTGCCCAACTTCTGACTGTTTACTGAGGTGGCCGAAATGCTTTCAATCAAGCCTATTACATCTCTAAATTTATCATGTACATTGGCAATATTTTTAGATGATTTTTATATGCTACAAAGGACATTGTAAATTACCACAAGTTAAATCTCTATTCTAAAAAAACAGAGATTTGAACATGTATATCAGACATCGGATTCCAAACACATCAGTCTCTTTGTGGAAATTTAGAAAGCTCTGTCTGCTGTTGCTGGATTTTACTGGTTGACATTTAGTTCTAAAGCAGTCTTATTTCCCAAATAGTGAGTCATGTTGTGCCAAATGATGTTTGTGTTGTGACTTACGTATAATGTGGAACAGTACAGAAATAGCCAGGCCCACTCTTTACAGCTGCACATAGCGTCTTTGAAGGTCTTCCATTTTAGGAAGAGCTGATAAATTTGTTTTCCTATAATCCTTTATACATTTTTATTCTCAATGTCTTTCTAAGTTGGAGAAACGGCATCCTTTTCTTTCAACACATTAAAATGATGCTTTGATGACTGGATAATTCACATTTTTCTTTTTTTGTTGTTTTTTTCCCCTCCAATGGTAATTCAATTCAGAGTTGCTCAGTTTCTATGAGTTTGTAGGCTTTCTGTAGTTTGCATTGTTGAACTGCAGCTTTAATTAATGTTGATCTGGTAAGGTACATGGAACTGCTCCAATTTTTGTATCTATTGAGATTTTCTTTGTGACTGGGTATGTGGTCAATTTTTTAAACTTTTTTATTTAAAAAAGTTTGTTATTCATGTTACATACCAACCACAGATACCCCCTCTCATCTCTCCCCACCCCCTCCCCCAGCCTTCCTTACCCATTCCCATCCTCTCCTCCAAAAGGGTAAGGCCTCCCATAGGGAATCATCAAAGCCTGGTACATTCAGCTGAGGCAGGACCAAGCCCCTCCCTCAAGCATCAAGGCTGAGCAAGGCATCCCACCATAGGAAAATGGGCTCAAAAATCCAGCTCATGTACCAGGGATAGATCCTGATCCCACTGCCTGGGGCCCCTCATACAGACCAAGCTATACAACTGTCTGTCTAAAGTTCATGAGTCCCCACTGCTTGGTTCAGTTGTCTCTGTAGATTACCCCACAATAATCTTGAACCCCCCCACCCCCCGCAATGCTTATATAATCCCTCTTTCTTCTCTTCGACTGGACTTCTGGAACTTGGCCTGGTGCTTGGCTGTGGATCTTTGCAACTGCTCCCAACAATTAACAATTACTGGACGAAGGCTCCATGATGACAGTTAGGGTAGTCACCAATCTGATTACTGGGGTAGGCCAGCTCAGATACCCTCTCCACTATTGCTAGTAGTCTAAGTTGGGATCGTTCTTGTGGATTCCTGGGATTTTCTTAGCACCAGATTTCTCCCTAAACCCATAATGTTTCCCTCTGTCAATACATCTCTTTCATTGCTCTCCCTCTCTGTCTATCCCCCAGCTCGACCTTCCCCTTCCTTCACGTTCTGATCCCCCATCCCTTTCCCTGTACTGTCCCTCCTCACCCCCAGTTTACTTCATAGGTCTCCTCTATTTCCCCTCCTCAGAAAGATCCATACATCCCTCTTAGGATCTTCCTTGTTACCCAACTTCTCTGGAGCTGTGGGTTGTAGCCTGGTTATCCTTTACTTTACACCCAGTATCTCTTTATGAATGAGTACACACCATGTTTGTCTTTCTGGGTCTGGGACATTGATAGATATTTTAAGATCTTATAAGATTCTACATCTTTTCAAAAGACAAAAAATACTTTCATTTTGATGGCTTTGGTTTTACAGGCAAAGCAAACACATTTGTTTTAACAGAGTTGTACACCAAGTGTATGTGGGTGTATGTGTGTGTGCACATGTGTGTGTGTGTTTGTGTGTGTGATGTGTGAATGCCTTTCTGTATGCTGTGAATCTCAATCTTTAAATAAAAGAGCTGTTTTGGGCCATGACAGGCACCATAGAAAAAGTAGGAGGAGAAATCAGAGCATAGGTAGGAGAAGGAGGGCAGAGTCAGGGAGATTGAGCAAGCTGCCCAAGGAGCAACACATAAGGAACACAGGTGAGCCATGGGCCAAATGGCAGACAAATTAACAGAAATGGGTTGATTTAAGATGTAAGAGCTAGCTAGCAATGTGCCTGAGCCATAGGCCAAACAGCATAAAGTTGATATAAGCATTTGAGTCATTTCTGGGGGCCTGAGCAGCAGCAACGGGTGGCTAATGGGTCTGGCATGGCATGTCTGTGGGTCTGGGCCTCTGGCCGCCCAGGACCAAGAAACCCCTATTGCAACATGTGTGTGTGAGAGCACAAACATATTTATGCATGCACATATAGCATTGAACAGATTTGATTTCATCTTCTCAAAATGAATAAATAGTGCAAATTCACAATAATGAAGAAGCTTATAGATTGAATAGAACCAACCAGAATTTATATTTGCACTGTCTGTTGAGTACACAGATAAGGAGAGTCTACTCTGTATATGTCATGTTTTCTGTGGTTTTACAGTGTTAGGGACCAACATAAATGTTGTCAAGATTTCCCCCTACAGGACATCTTAGTGATAGCTTCTAACTCCGGAAATCCAATTTTAGATTTGAATCCATTTCATAGAGCCATCAAGGGAATAACAGTGATGCTGGTTTGTGTAGTATGCTAAACGAATTCAGCAGGTACCCATTTCAGCTAAGCTTGTCAACTTGGGGAAGGGGAGCTTTAGGTTGATACTGAATGTCTGCAAATCTCACCCTGGACTTCTGAGGTTCAGGGTCCACAGATGCCTTCACATAGCCTTCTCTAACGTGCCATACCCAGTGTCTTTCCCCTATATTGAGTTATGTGTTATGTTTGGGTTATTTGTTTTTCTAATCCACTTGTAAATGTACTCTGTCACGATCGCACAATTGTTTATCTTTTTTTCAGTAATTTTTGATTAGGTTATAACTTTTCTTTTTATTGCCTGAATCTTTCCAGAGCATGGTGCTATTGTCTAAATTGTGTCCCTTCAATATTCATCAGTTGAAACTCTTAGTATTTCAGAATATGACTTATTGGAGTCATAAAGAAATATCCATAAAGAAATAATTAGGATAAAGTCATGCAGATGTTCCCTAAGTCAGTTGGCTCAGTTATTCTTATAAGAAAAAGAAATTCAGGCATGCAAAGGGGAGCCATGGGTACAGAATCACAAAGGGAAAATTATGTAAGGACATAGCAAGAAGGAAACTATCTACAAGGCAAGAAAAACGGGACTCAGGAGAAACCAAATCACAACAAATTCATATGTGTGGTGGTTTATAGGGGATTGTGTTGTTTCATTGTAAATAATTATCCCACCCACCAGTTTAATAAAAAGCACTGATTGGCCAAAGGCAGACAGGAAGTGTGGGTGGGGCTACCAGACTAGGAAGACTCTAGGAACAGGCAGAACAGAGCACAATGCCAGAGAGAAGCCAGAAGAAGCAGAGGACAACTATGCTGCTCTGAGAAAAGGTATCAAGCCGCATGGCTGGACAGGATAAGAGTCATGGGTTAGATTAAGGGTAAAGAGTTAGCGAGTTATATGCCTGGGCCTTAGGCTGATCAGCCTAAAACTATTGTAAGCATCTGTGTGTCTCTGAGGGTCTGCGGGCCTATACCTTGATACTAGGCTCGAAAGTCTGGGCCAGAAACCTCCTACTACAGTGGTTTGAATGGGTAATGCCCCACATAGCCCCAGCATTTGAACACTTGATCCTCAGGATACGGCGCTGTTTGAGATGATTTTTGTGGTGCAGGCTTTCTGGGGTAAGTACATCACTGGAGGTGGCCTTTGAAATTAAAAGCCTCAAGCCACCTCCAGTTTGTTCTCTCTACTCTATGTTCATAGTTGAAATGTGAGCTCTCAGTTTCCTGCTCCTCCTGCTTCCATTCCTGTCCCTTGCTCACATGCCTCCCTATGATGGTGGACTCTAATCTACAGGGACTGTAAGCCCAAATAAAATCCTCCTTCTATAAGTTGCCTCGGTCATGACATTTGAATACAGCGACAGGAATGTAAATAATATAATAGGCAAAGTCAAACCAGACTGTTAATGCTCACAGTTTGTAAGCTAGAAACCATGGTTGTCAACATCATCAGTCAGGAGGAAAAGAAGCAGTCAAAGAAATAAGGAAAGTATATAATTCACATCCTATCTGTTTCACACAAAGAGCTATGTGATTTTCAATCTCTAAGACTACCATGTGAGATTTGGTTTTCCTTTCCTAAATCTACTGTGACCATCACAGAAAACTAAGGCAGGTATCCTAAGACTTATGACCTTATATGTTTGTAACAGACCAAGGCAAACCAAGACATTTGGCCATCCAAAAAGTTATTCCTGGGATGCTGGACAAAAAGGGGTAGTTGCATGATGTTTACTTTATAACGTTTGTTAGTTGTTCATATGTCCTGTGTATTCTTATCTAAGTATGTACTCGTTTTCAGAATACATGTATTTTAGGAAAAAATTGTCTTCTAATTTATACCCTCTATGCAATTCAAGATAAAATGATTCTAAGCTACAAAATTGATGCTAAAAATCTAACCAATTGCCTATACAGTTGATTTCTCTTTAGGATAATGGGGAAGTTAGAGAAGGGAGTGGTGAGTGCTGGCTAACATTAAGGGTGTTTGGTAAAGCCATATGGAAACCTAATATTATTATAAGCTTCCAGCAGAGATGAGCATGGAACTCATGAGGCCTCACCTCTAGCTGAAGAGCTACTGGCAGTTGCCAGCTGCTAGGAGATGGAAAGTCACTTTTATTCAGGAGTCTAGCCCTTGTTAGGATGCCTGTGTTTCCGTGGATAACCCTACATCCATAAGCATATGAGCAGTATTAATTGGATTCAGTTGATTAAAAAAGAGGACATAAAGATGGGAGGGGGCATTTTAGGGAATGTCTAGGAAGAGTTCAAGGAGGAATGACAGTTTGATGTGATAAAATATGTTGTACATATTTATGAAATCCTCAAAGGATAAATGGATAATTTTAAATTATTTTGCTTTTCATGGTGTACCCATCTTTCTATGCATTAGGCATTTATGCAGGTAATCCAATATTGCCTAGGTGAATGGCATCCAATTACCAGACATTGCACTGAATTTTTAAACCTCAACTCCATATGTTCTATTGCTTTACATGGTTCTTGTAGGTACAATTATTAGTTTTGTTGAAGAACTTTTAATGTACTCATAAGGTAGACTTTATTCAGGACCCTATAGGCATAGGGACAACCAACTGAAATTTTGTACTGAGAGAACTTCAACTGTGTTCAATTGGGAATCAAGCACAAACAAACGGGACTATATTGCTCAGGAACAAAATAGGATCAGAGCACAGAAAAACTCCTAATACAGAGGATGGTGAGGTTGTTCAGAGGGTAAAAGAAGAGAACTGACTTCCACAAGTTGTCTTCTGGCCTCCATACAGGCAGGTGTGGACACACACACACAAATAAGTGAAAAAGATTACTAACAGACAAAGAGGAGATTCTGGATAAATGTTGGCAACAGGCCATCTAGTGATGGTGGAGAAAGACAAACCCAGTCAAATATTGAAGGGACTCACGTAGTGAGAATGGGGACTTCCTGACAAGTTGAGTTAGCAGGATAAACCGACTTCCATAAGGAAATAATATAAGTGGGCCTACCAGAAGAGTTGGGAGCTAAGCAAAGTTTGTAGTCAATTAACTATTCTGAGGGGTGGGGACAGTGGAGCAGCATCTCTCTTTGTGGCTCAAGGTAGCCTGGAACTCGCTCTGCAGTGCCAGCATCCTGAGTGCTAGGATTGCAGGCTTGAACCATTATGTCTGGCTTAAGCAACGAGTCTGTCATTTCCTTCCCACTGCACTTTGTGATTCCAATTGCTAATTACAATAAATTAGAATTCAATGTGTGCCACGTGTATGGCAACACTGAACTAAACTTGTAAGAGGAATTATGCCTTGTTCATTTCTGCACCTTCAACACTTTGTGACTGTCACTTGGTAGATGCTCACTAAATGAATAATGAGCTTTTATTGGGACATCTATCAAAATTCCTCATTTCTCATAGCCTCTTTCTTGCAACTGCATTTAAAGCCTGGATATGTTGTCTGGCTTGGCTCTGTCTAGCTCATACATTTGTTTTCTGAGCATACCCATCATCCTGCAATACATAGCTGTTATGAAATTCATTTCTTTAGGCTGTATTTATTGACTGTCCACTGCATGTCCTGACCTGTGCCTGGATTACCAAGAAGCAAAAGCTAAATTGAAAGTATAATCAAGTGCTGGATCTCTGGCAGGGAGAAATTGGTCTGTGTGACTCATTTACTGAGGTTTCTGCATTGATAGTTTCTGGAAATTACTGTTTGGTATCATCTTTCTAGTCAAACAGAGCTGAAATTTGTGATTCTGATCAATGCTTGGAAGTGTTCAAATTTCTGAGACATCCTACTGACTCCTCTGACCTCCGTAATTCTCTTTGCTGGTAACAATAATGGATGTGCCTCAATCAAGAAGCCTATTATTGGAGATGGAGTTGAAGGGAAATGTCTGCAAGAGAATAATAACATTAAACTTTACAAAAACTATTCATAGGCTACCAGACTAGATTAGGACTTGTCTAGACAGATCAAAAAAAAAAAAAGCAGTTTTAGTTTTGATGGTGACGGTAGAAATAAGTATGAACGCCTAGAAATAAACCCACTTTTAAGCTCCTGTTTTATTTCTGCCACATAATCTGACCCTTATGACCCTAAGCACAGTGTCAAAGGCTTGGAGATTCCCGTCTGATCAGAGTTCACTTCAAGAAAAGAATCATCTCTAGCTAATTTCAGAATATAAGTCATCAGTATGGATAAATAAAGGGGGCTCTAGATACTGCTTTTAGGAATACTCACAGATCCATACCATAGAATGAGGCTTCCAAATATCTGCTACTCATGGCAACCACTGCAGCTGCTACTCTCACAGCCTATTTATAGAGTGTACCATCCCCACTATGACCTGCATGACTGAATGGACTTAAGACCTGCTTCTAACCCAGTTACTTTACATCCAAAGTCAAGCCCCACACTAGTACTGGTTTCAGCTTCAGACACACTTAGAACTCAAGCTGCCAAAATGTTAAAAATACAGGCCTGAGCCCTTTCCCCTCTAAAATATAGGAAAATAAGCAATAGAGGCTAAATAATATTAAATGAGTCAATCCAGAAGATTGGTCACAGGTCCAGATGATTAATATTAGTAAAAAGTTGTTGTCAAGATGCTTACAATTAGCCAGATGTAATAAGTGGCAGATATCCACAATGTCGACACTAGGAAGCAGAGGCAAGAGGGTCACAAATCTGAGGACAGTGTGGGCTACATAAGGATCTGAGGAACAAAACCTGGTTCCAACTGGAAAGAACAGAAACCTCAAACTGATTTAAGCAAAATAGGAACGTTAATGGCTTGTGTAACTAACAAGAATAGAACCAAACTGCTTTGAGATAGGACATCAAATGTGGCTCCCTTGATAACAGTTTCATTCACAGGCAGGCTATCTCCTAGTGATTCTAAAATAGCAATCAACAGCCTCCACATATGTTCCCTTCCTCATGGGAAGAAAAGATAATTGTGTCCTGCTCGGAGTTCTTAGCAAATGTTTTGAGATCCCATCACTTACCCACAGTTTTGAATCAATCACTGTAGCCAAAGAACAGTTAGGTACTCATTAATTTAGGCCTGGGATAAGATAATGTTACTGAACCTATTGTGCTTAGAGGACATGGTTTGAAGGGAGAGTAGACTCTTTATTTTAAAATTTTTCCCATATGTGATATGTAACTCTATTCCCACAAATTATAATGCTTCCATTAAGTACTTCTGCTTTCAGAACCAGCAATGCCCAACAATATCTACTCCCTCCTACCCTTAGCAATCCTTTATATTAGCATAGTCATTGACATTTTAATGGGAAAATATTATTATTTTGTTTAGTTTTTGCTATAACTTTTGAGATTGACATTATTAATATTTTTTGATCATTTGTTATTTTCTGCTTGTTAAACTTTCTATTTTTTGCCAGCAACACTATCTGAATTTATTTTTATAGACTTCTTTTTTTCTTTTTTCTTCTTTATTTATTTAAAAAAGTCTTTTTTCCATGTATCCCCCTGCTTCCCCTCCCTTCCCTCCTCTCAATTCCTCCCAGTCAGCCTTCAGCCTTTATATCATTTGTACATTTTCCATTGGATTCTATAGATTTGTATGGGCTTTGGTTTTTGTTTCTGCAGCACCAGAGATCATGGCATCAAGCTACACAAGCATTATGCCACTGAACTATAGCACCAGCCCTCTTTCCACTGTTTTGTTTGCTTGCTTTTTAAAAAACAAAACAACACAAAACAAAAAGTCTCATATGTACTAGACTGGCCTCAAACCGGCTTTGGAGCCAGGAGTAAGCCCCTCAAGGCACTCCCCTCTCCTCCCTTGAAGACCCCCAACTGCTAGGTTCCACCCACAGGTTCCACTCTCCTGCCATAATGGCTGGACCCAGCCACTCCAGACACAGGCAACCAAACTCCAGACTTGAAAATACACCAGTCCTTGAATTTGAAATCCTACCAATCCCTGGCTTACTCAAAGCTCAGGACTTGAAATCCCACCATTCCCCACTCTGGAAAGCTCTGCCCCCTTACCAAGAAAAGTTAAATAAGTTCTATCTTCTGCCCATTCTCTGCTGTTTCTTGCCCAAACAGAGGCAGCCACCCTCCTATTTTTTTCACTCCCAATAAATCTATTGTGTGAGGTTTGTTGTGCAGTGTGACTTTGTGGTATTCCCTGGCTCCTGACTACTGGGATACCATTCTCTTCAGAGCTGTAACACTTATATTGGTTCAGATAGGGTCTACTGGTGCCTGTACTCCCCCTAGGGGTCGGTCTAAGCTACACTGAGACCATAATCTTCATCTCCAGTCTACCCACAACAGACTTCCAGCTCACTGATCCTTGATCCTCCTGCCTCCATCTCCTAAAGGCTGACACTGCAAAGGTGCACCACCACAGCTGGATCTCCTAAAGGCTGACACTGCAAAGGTGCACCACCACAGCTGGATCTCCTAAAGGCTGACACTGCAAAGGTGCACCACCACAGCTGGATCTCCTAAAGGCTGACACTGCAAAGGTGCACCACCACAGCTGGATCTCCTAAAGGCTGACACTGCAAAGGTGCACCACCACAGCTGGATCTCCTAAAGGCTGACACTGCAAAGGTGCACCACCACAGCTGGATCTCCTAAAGGCTGACACTGCAAAGGTGCACCACCACAGCTGGATCTCCTAAAGGCTGACACTGCAAAGGTGCACCACCACAGCTGGATCTCCTAAAGGCTGACACTGCAAAGGTGCACCACCACAGCTGGATCTCCTAAAGGCTGACACTGCAAAGGTGCACCACCACAGCTGGATCTCCTAAAGGCTGACACTGCAAAGGTGCACCACCACAGCTGGATCCCCTAAAGGCTGACACTGCAAAGGTGCACCACCACAGCTGGATCTCCTAAAGGCTGACACTGCAAAGGTGCACCACCACAGCTGGATCCCCTAAAGGCTGACACTGCAAAGGTGCACCACCACAGCTGGATCGCTATTTAATTTTGAGACATGGACTCACCAACTAATCCAGAATGGACTTGAGTTCACTCTGTAACCCAGGAAGGACCCTGATTTGGAAATCCTCCTCTCCTAGCCTCCAATGTTGTTAGGATTACAAGTCTACACTACCAGGCCATGCCCAGTTTGTAAGTGTTCTTCTTAGAATAGTAAGATATTTAACATGGATCATGAAGTATTTCAGAAAATTTGAAAACTCATAAGTTCTGAAACTAAATGCACGCTAGTTCCATTTGAATCCATATGTGCATGTATGCAGGCATTCAATACATGCACATGCTGGTTGTCTGAAAGACTTCCTTACAGCTACACTCCAACTTCATGTGCTAAGTTGGATTTATGGGAGTCATTTTAATTAAATTTGATCAGAAGTCTTTTTAAAGTACAAATAAAAGCATGGGTTGTCACAATTGGCACCGGGTATGCCTCTTTCCAAAAGGTGTGATCTAGTCATGTCAAATTCTACCAATTTCAAAAGTTTACTGACCGTTCATTGTTCGTGCTTCATGCTCTCAGCAGAGCCTTCCTTCCTGCTGACCCTGAGCTTGCTTTCCCTCATTTCTCACAGTCGAAAAGACCTGAAACATGCTTCTGCTTTTGCCTTGTATCCCTCAAAAGCCCAAATAATATCTTTACCAAGGCAAGCATTCACTAATAAGAAATTTAGTGAAATAATAATGAGTTTTTCAGTCTCCACGAAACTTATTCCATAACTTCCCTTATTGTTGTTTTTATTCTTTTATTGCCGTCATCATCCAAGTCCTTTCTCCTCTGAGGGAACTAGGGGGTTGACACACATTGCCTTCCTCTATCTTCGTTTCCAAACATCATTCACCACTAAAAAGCCCAGAAGAACTGCAATAGCAAAGGAAATCTCAGAAAAACTTTCCAAAGGATGTTTTACTTTTTAGTCCATTTGAAAGTTTTAACTCATTTTTCTCCTCTCATGGCCAAACAACTTCTGATCTTGGTAAGTATTTGCTCCCAAATTATTCAACATCCTCTCCTCTCCCCTTCTTTTCTCCTCCCCACCTCCGTGTGTGTGTGTGTGTGTGTGTGTGTGTGTGTGTGTGTGTGTGTCTGTGTCCGTGTGTGTACCATAGATCAACCCCCAGTGTCATTTCTCAGAAGCCGTTCACCTTAGTTTTATAGACAGGGTCTTTCATTGGCCTGGGCCCCACTAATTAGGTTAAGATGGGTATCCAGGGAGCCCTAGGGATAATTACATATGAATACAACTATACCCTGCTTCCTGGTCACTGGGGACCTGGCGCAGGTCCTCTTGTTGGCATCTCTCTATACCCCATAGTGGGATGTTGTGCCAAAAAGTTTAAAAATAATGAATTAACAAAATGAAAGCATCCTGAAGTTCTAGTACTAGCCAGAAAACTGACTCAGGTGGATGATGTTTTATTCAGATTGATCTGTGTGTATGCTCCAAGTTCTTTTACAACCTTCTCTATTGGAAAAAAAATTTTTTTTTACAAAAGTACTGTCCCATCCACTCCCACACTGGCTCAGATTTGGTCGTATGGTGAAATACACACTCTTCAAAGAGAATTTACCCAGACAGGGACAACACTAGAAACAAAATTGAGACAATCAGTGATAAACTTAGATGTTGCATGTACTTGAATGCTTCACTGCAGTCATATGGGGGGGGGACTTCTACTGAATAGAGCTGACGCAGGCCAAATTACTCTTTACCTACAGCCATCCAGAAGTCTCCTCTTCCAGTCAGTTCCCACAACATAACCAAGGTTGAATGCAAATTCTTGATTCTCTTGCTTTAGCCTTTTAGGAACTGGGGTTGATGGCATAAACCACAATGCTTATTTTCCAGACAGTTTTTATTGGGTGGAATACACACCAATGATGGATCTTCTCATTCTCCTTAAAGTCAAAAGAAGCCATTTTCTGAGATTATAAAAAATATATATTCTTTGATAATTTTATACATATATACGATGTATTCTTATCATATACAAACCCTATTATCCCCTAACTTCTTTGAAATCATCCTCATATCCTGCTCTCAGCTTCATATATTCATTTTCTTTTTTATAGCCCACTGAGTACAGTTAGTGTTACCTGTATGCCCATAGGGATAGGTGGGATCATCCACTGGAACGTAAGTACTTTAATAGGAGCCAATTCCCTAAAGAAAACAGACTTTCTTATGCTTAACAACCATCAACTGTCCATTAATTCTCAGGTAGGTATGGGACCTCATGAGCCCCTTCCTCATCCATATTGGAATATTAACTTCCTTGAATTTATACAGGATTTATTTAGACAGCCACAGCTGCGGTGAGCTCATGAGTTCAACAGCCATTGTGTCCAAAAGACAGCATTCCACAAGAATCCTCTCAGATCTCTGGCTCTAACAATGCTTCTGGCTTCTCTTCAACAATGTTCCCCAAGGCTTTAGCAGAAGAGGTTGGTGTAGATGTCCCATTTGGAGCTGAGCATAGTCAGTTATTTTCTGAATTATTTTTTAGTGATCTTTGTGTTAACCATCACCAGTCTGATGAGGGTGAGAGATATACCAGTCTATGAGTATAAAAACAAGTGTTTAGAAATCAGTTTGATGCTGTGTTCATTTAGCAAAAAATAAGAATAGTCTCCCCTGGACTACATGACATTCCCAGCCATGGCTTCTTGCTCAAGTTTTCAGTATGAATTCTTTCCTGAGGAGTGGGGCTTAAATCCAGTCATAAAACTATGTATCAGCTCTATAATATTTGCGTCACTATTGCAGTATTGGGCATATCTTGCCATGCTAATTGTTATTGTAGCTCATGGAGTTCACAGGTAAGATTGTTGATGATTTTTCTCCTCCAAAGCCTGCATAATATCTTCTGGCTGAATGAGAAGTTTGCTGATGGTTAAGTGTTAGCAGTTAATAAAATTGCCTTGGAATGCTTCCTGAGCTAAACAAAATTGGACCATAATTCTTTGTAGGACATAAGCAGTTTCTGAACTTTGTTGTTAAGTATAGTGAGAAGGATCTGAGAGTAGATGGAGATGGAGAAGCCACGATCAGAATACCCTGAATGCAAACAATAATTTTAAAATGGGGAAAAAAGAATTAAGGGTGGATATAAGAAAGGTCTGAGTTCTAGGCTGTATTGCTTTCTGTTACTGCATAACATATTACCACAAAGTTAGCAGGTTAAAAAAACTATTCACTTATGATTCCAATTTCTATAGTAAAAACTTAATACTTAATTGTGTATGTCATTTCATTCAGGCTTCTACAATGGATTATCACAGAGTGGAGGTAAGATAAACGGTAGAAAGATATTTCTCACAGTTCTGGAGACTGAAACTAGGCATATTCAGATACTGTTCAAGGACCTCTTCCATGGTGTTGATAAATTCTTATTATGTCTTCACATGGCAGAAAGAGGTTAAGAGAGTTCAGTCAGGTCCCTTTCATTCACTTGAACTTGGCCAAAAGGCCAAGAAGAGTGATAGGGTGATTATAGTTGATTTTTATTTTTACTCTTTTCTCTTTGGGGACTCGCCATCCAACTCCCAAATAAACACATGGAGACTTGTTCCTACTTATAAATGTCTGGCATTTGCTTAGCTTGTTTCTAGCCAGCTTTTCTTATTATCCCATCTACCTTTGGCCCCTGGGCTTGTACATTCTTCTATTTCTGCATATCCTTTCTCTCCTTCTTACTCCATGGCTGGCTCTGGGCTGGATGACTGGTCCCTAGTGTCCTCCTCTCCTTCTTCTTTTCTTACTCCTCCCTCCCTTCTCATTTTATTCTCTCTGTCTGGCAGCTCCTCCTATCCTTTCTCAGGACTTGCCATTGGTCATTCAGCTCTTTATTAGACCAATCAGGTGTGTTAGGCAGGCACATTAACAGAGCTTCACAGAGTTCAACAAATGCAACATAAAGAATGCAGCACATCTTTGCATCATTAAACACATATTCACACTATAAGTGAATATAACGCATTTGAAATGAATATTCTACAACAAGTGATCAGTCTTGTGGTCTAATTAAGCCCCTGATGTCATCACGTCAGGATTAAGATTTTAAACCCAAAAATCTGATGAAAGGTTACACCATCCAGGATATTGACCTGAGTCACTGCTCAGGGTCTTATTTGGCTGAAATCAAAGCATTTTCTAGGGCTATTGCCTCATCTGAGTCTCAAGGTTTATTTTCACTTCTCTGAACTTTTAATGACTGGTCAGGTTCATCAAGGGTAATCCCCCTTTAACTCAGTCATGTATGATTAGCAACTTTACAGTGACAGAATTCTTTCATTTTGCCACATAGAGTAACCTAATTATGACAGTGATAGCCCCTTGTGTTCATAGGTTCTTGTACATTGGTGAGGGATTTCAGATTTCTGGAGCACTACAGAGGCGTATCTGCCATTGATTTCAAATTCATGCAATTATTGAAGAAGTCTATACTCATATCCACCATGAGGCTGTTTAGTTTTAATATTTAGTATCTTTTAATTATTCTGCTCTCCCATTACTGTCTTCTTTCTTGTGAAACCTATATTTCATCATTTCCCATTTTGATATTTTAATGTGGTGAGGGGAATTGCAACCCATGGCTTCAAAAATCCCAAGCAAGTGCACTGTCACTGAGATATACTTCTAATCCTGTTGTTTGGGAAGGTTTTCTACTGGAGTTTTTGCTCAGTGTGAGGGTGGGTCAAATTAATACCAACTTGTTTCTAGTGCAGCACAGAGACTTTGCTTCCACGTTAGTACCATTGTCTCAGTATAGAGGATTTCAGTTACATGAGTGCATCACTGCAGTTTGGCTTGAAGGCATATCTAATGGAAACCAGTTTTGTTGTTGTTTTTCAATCTTTGTTTATCTGGTGATGCCTTTATTTACCCTTCATTTTTGAAGACCTTTTTTTTTTTCTGGATGTAGACTTGCAGATGGACAGGTTTATTTTTTCTTTTGATCTTTGAATATGTCCACTGTCATCCTTTTTGATTTCTGGTGTCTGTGAGTCATTTCCTACTTGCTACTTTCTAGGTTCACTCTGTGTCATTATCTTTTGACAATTTTATTGTGATGTGTTCAAATATAAATATGCTTCATGTTTATTTATAGTTCATTAAGTGTCTGAGATATATAGTGTTTTCTCATCAGTTTTGGAGCTTTTGAAATTTTTATGCTAGCACTACTTTCCTTATGAAACTCTCATCATGTATATATTATATTTAATGTTGTCCCTTGTTTTCCTGAGCCTTTAATCACGTTTCTTCAATTATTTTACTCTCCTCTTTTCAGATTACAAATTCTCCATGGATCTCTATTCAAGTTCATGGACTATTCCTTCTGCCAACTCATATCTACTGTTGAACCCCTTTAGTAAACTCATTTCAAGCATATTACTTCTCAGGTCCAACGGTTTCTTTTAAAAAATAGTTTATTTACTTGTGTATTCATTTTTATGAGACAGGGTCTCAATGTAGTCAAGGATGGCCTCTAGATCACTATATTACCAAAGTCCAATTCTCAGATAAGGAGGTCATAAACATGTGCTCCTATACCCAGCTTTGTTGATATTTTCTATTTGATGAGACATTCTTATCATACGTTCTGCTTATTCTCTTTTCACTTTCTTTTTTAATACTGAATTGTGATGGATAATCATGGCTGTAGACTTGACACACTTGGGAAATAGGCACTTCAACTAAAGAATTGCCTCACTGAAGTTGTCCTAGAAGCATGTCTTTGGAACAGTTTTTTGGTTGCAGATTGATGTAGAAGAACCAATTTCACTGAAAGTAGTGTCCACTCTGGGCAGGTAGTCCTTGCTTTCATAAGAAAGGTAGCTGTCCAGGAAAATGAAAGAGCTGTTAAGCTGCATCCCTCCATGGCCTCTGCCTCCATTGTCCTGCTTGTCCCTGTTCTCTTGGTCCTCCTATCAGCACTGGTTAGGCCTTTAATTTCCATTCTGATTAATGGTGGGTCCATGAATCTTAAACTATACGGCCAAACAGTATATGTTCGCTATTTGAGTCATTTACTAAGACCAGTGAATGTAACAGGCCCCCAGTCTTTAAATGGCCCCCAAACCTTAGTACAACTGACTCCATAATGAAAGTACCATTCAGGCCATGACACTCAGCATGTACACAGTATCACCTGCCAAAATTAAAGCAAAGATCAAAACCATCAAAGTCCATTCTGGGAAAGTCTCTGAATGTACTAACCTTGCTTTTTGGCTTCTGAGAGTTCTGCTTCCAGCTAACTGTTTTTGTTAACCCAGCATGTCAACCCAGAACATTGTTTTTGTTCAAAAGCTCACCTGAGAAAGGTTTGGGCTACACTGGGACCCCGAACACACAGTGTAGTTTCCGGCCAGCTAATAAAGACTTTCTGTTGGCTTAAACTCATGTCTGAGCAGTCTTCTCTGGTGGATACCCCACAACAATATGAGGTACAAAAGACCTATAGAAGCCAACCACATTTTTGAAGCGTTAGGGATTAAACTTCAGGGCTGTGTAAATACTGGGAAAAGTGCTCTATCACAGAGCCACAACCTCAGCCACTTTTTATATTTGTATTTGTTCTGAGAATTTTATATATGTATATAATGCATTTTGATCACATCTACTCCCCACTCTCCCCATCCAACTCCACAAGGACACTCCTCCAACATATCTTCCTTTCAATTTCACATCCTATTTTAAAAGCCATTGAATCTAATTAGTGCCACCCGTATGTTCACAAGCATGGTGCCATCCATTAGAGCAGAGGCAACCTACCAGTGGTCACACCCCCAAGTCAAAAATGACACTTCCACCCTCAGCAGCCAACAACTGCCAATGGCTTCTCACCTAAGAGTGTGGCCTAATGAACCCCTCCTCTTCCATGCTGAGACACTGACTGGCTTAATCTAAGGTCTTGTGTAAGCAACCACAGCTGCTATGAGTTCATTAAAGCTGCAGTCATGTCATGTTTAGAAGACAGCACTTCACAACCCTCTTCCCCACCTTTCAGCTCTTACATTCTTTCCCCCTACCCTCTTCATCAATATTCCCTAAGCCTTAGAAGTAAGGTTAATTGTGAGCTTAGCCTTTAATGGCTGAGCCATCTAACCACCTCAAGTGTCATCGCAGAACCTACATCCAACAATGAATAGAGGTAGAGGCAGATCCAAAGCTGAGCACTGAGCAGAGCTCCTGTTCCAGTGGAGAACAAGTGAAGAGAGTCTATATGAGCAAGGGGATAGATAGGATCATGAGGAAAACTCCCAAAGTGATGCCTATCCGGAGCTCTAGGGAGCTCACTGAATCAAGAATAGCCACTGGGGATCTATTAGGAAAAGGAGCTGGGCCCTCCAAGGGTAGGCAACTGTCGATTGGCATGGGCAGTATGTGGAGCCTCAAAGGGTGGGATTAGACTGTGTTCCTGTGCATGGGCTGGCACGCTGGAACCCATTCTCTGTAGAGGAACACCTAACCCAGTCTTGACTTTGGGATGAGGAAATGTGACTTGCCTGGAGTGGATGTGCTATGCTGAGCTGACCCACCTTGGGACTTCTTGCCCTTTTGGAGGAGGGGATGGATGGATGAGGAGGGGCAAGGCTGAAGGTGGTCTAGAAGGGATTAAGATGAGGGAAGAGATGGGGAGCAAGGGGATGCATAGATGAAAATGACATTTTTTATAAAAATAATAAAATAAATAAAAAGAAGTAGGTTTGATATAGATATCCCATTTATAGCTGAGCACTCAGTCACTTATTCTTAGCACTTCGATCAGTGATGAATCTGGGAATTAAAGAGTGCCCAAGGCAAAAAGAAGCTTCTCTGACCAAAGTTGAGAGCAGCATCAACTTATGGGTATTACCTAAATATGTAACAGTTTGACAACATGACCATTTAGCAAAACAATAATAATAAGCCCTCCCCCGGGGCATGTGACTTCCTCTGCACGGGATTCTGACCAAGTTTTCAATACCAGACATGAATTCACTCCTTTCCTTCAGGCCTCAAATCCAATCATGAACCAATTAGCTACTTAATAGCATTTGTGACACTATTGCACCAGTGGGCACATCTTGATTATCAGGCTGGTATTACACCATGCCCAGTCCAGTGCTGGTAAAACTATTTAATTCAGATAATTATGTCTTTACATTTTGTTGGGTTGGCCTATCAACACAGTGAGAATGGAGTGATGAAGTCTGCCACTACTATATGGCTTTATTTCAAGTGGTATTTGTTTCATGATGTTAGGTGCATGTGGATTCAGGCTTATGAGTTTGCAATTGTAATGTTCCCTGGATTGTTCCGTTAGTGGGTATGATGTGACCTTCTGTGTCTTTTCCTACTAGTTGTGGTTCGAAGTCTATTTTCTCAGATATTGGAATAACGATACTTGCTTGTTTTCTAAGTCCATTTTCTTGGAAATCATTCTCCATAATTTTAAACAATACAATATTTTATTAACTCCTTGAGAATTTCATACATGTCTACAGTGTATTTTGACCATATTCACCTCCGCTCCACCCTCTAACTTCTCTCAAATACACCCCAGATTCACCTCCTATCCCTCATCCTTTCTAACTTTATAACGTTTTGTTCTTCCTAGATACCACAGAGTCTAATTAGTTTTGCTCATACACTCAAGGGTGTGCAGCCACTGGAGCATGGTTGGCCTACAAGAAGCTACACTCTTAAAGAAAACTGATCCTTCCTCTCTGTACTGTGTTATGTAAAGGATAATCGTGATACAATTCAAAGTCCCAGAGAGGCTAGGTAATGATGTGGGAATGCCTTTCTGTATGCTGTGAATATCAATCTTTAAATAAAGGAGCTGTTTTGGGCCATGACAGGCATCATAGAAGAAGTAGGAGGAAAAATCAGAGCATAGGCAAGAGAAGTGGGGCTGAGTCAGGCAGATCGAGCAAGCCGCCCAAGAAGCAACATGTAAGGAACACAGGTGAGCCACGGGCCACGTGACAGACAGATTAATAGAAGTGGGTTGATTTAAGATGTAAGAGCTATCTAGCAATGTGCCTAAGCCATAGGCCAAACAGTATAAAGTTAATATAAGCGTCTGAGTCATTTCTGGGGGCCTGAGCAGCAGAGGCGGGTGGCTATGGGTCTGGCATGGCAGGTCTGTGGGTCTGGGCCTCTGGCCGCCCTGGACCAAGAACCACACTACAGCAAGGTAACAAGAAGGGCTCAGGGGGATGCATAGATGAGTGACAGAGATGGGAGCAGGAGGATTCAGGGATGGGATGGAGAGAGAGAATACTGGAAGAGATGGCTGACTGCAACCTCGTATAGTGGAAGCTTCCTGGAATGTATGAGAGTGATCCTAGAAAGGTCTCCTAGTAATGGGGGATAGAGTGCCTGAACCAGCCATCTTCAGTAATCAGTCAATGCTCCAAGCAGTGGGACTGAGACATCAACTCAACCACAAAACCTTCGACCTACAGTCTGTCCTGCCTGCAAGTTGTACTAGAGGAACTGTGGCACAGAACTTGTATGAGCGGCCAACCAACGACTGGTCCAACTTGAAGCCCACACCATGAGACCCAGTCCATGTCTGACATTGCCTTCATAATCAGAAAACTGAAGCTGGTCATCCCAGAGACACAAGATAGAACCAAATACAAGTAGCAAAAGCAGCCAGTGAAATAATTATTAATGATATTCTGCTATACTCATAGATCAGAGCCTAACACAATTGTCATTGGAAAGGCATGGTCTATTAACTGGTAGGAGCAGATGCATACACCAATAGCCAAATATTAAGCGAAGCCAGAGGAACCGCAAAGAAAAGGAGGAGGAAAGATTATAGAACCCAGAGGGGTCAAGGACATCTAGAGAACATGGCCCACAGAATTAACTAACCCTGGTTCATAGGGGTTCACTGAGACTAAGTAACAATCAAAGACTGTGAATCAGTCTGAACTAGAACTAGGTCCTCAGCTTATATGTTACAGTTGTGTCTAGCCTGGTATTCTTGTAGGACTCCTATCAGCAGGAGTGGAAAGTATCTCTTTTTTCCTCCTACTTGGTTGCCTCATTCAGCTTTTATATGAGGGTTTGTGCCTAGTCTTGTTGTAATTTGTTATGCTATGTTTGGTTGATAAACCTGGGAGGCCTTCTCTGTTGTTTTTGAAGGAAAGCAGAGGAGGAGTAGATCTAGGAGAGGGGAAGTGGTGTGGGGGATAGAGGGCTGGGAGGAGTGGAGGTATGGGAAACTGCTATAAGGATGTAATGTATGTAAAGAATAAAAATTAACATTTAAAAAAGCATGATATCATGTATGTGATCTCTCCCCTCTAGTTATTGGTCAAAGGTGTTTAAGAGACTCACAGAATAATACAGTTTACTACCATTGCTCTTAGCTACCCACCAGAAGTTCATGGTAAGATCTTATTGCTTAAGACACAAAATGCATTGGTCACAGGGTATGGAGAAATAAATTTGGTACTGAACAGGAAATTTCCACCTTGTTGTCTTCCTTACATGTACTAGAAGATTCTATATAGGCTGCTGGTAAAGAAAAAAGACCTTTTTCCATCATTTCACCTTAATATATTAGCTATCTTTTTTTAAGTTGCATTTCTCAGAAATAATAATGGTTCTTCCTTTTTAACCCAATATAATAATCTTTGTCTTCTGACTGGGGAATTAAGACCAAATCTACTCAATGTTTGGGTCTTCTTCATCCTTCTCCCTCTCCCTCTCTTCCTACTCCTCCTTCTCTTCTTCCTGCATTGCCTAATTACTGTGATTAATTCTTTTCTATGACTTCATAGGTGGATGTTTCTTTCAGTCTAAAAGATTCCTAATAGTATGTTTCATATAACTGGTTTAGTACTCGTATATTCCTTCAGTCTATTCTTATCATGGAAAGTTTTAAATTTCCTTTGGTTATGACAGATAGTTTTGCTGGGTATGGTAGTCTGGGTTGGTAGTTGTTATCTTTCAGAATGTTAAATTCACAATTGCAAGCATTTATGGCTTTTCATATTTCAGTTAAACTGTAACAGGTCCCCAGACCTTAGTAAACCCCTAGACCTTAGCACAAATGGACTCCGTGATGGAAATGCTACTCAGCATGTAGAATCACCCACCAAAAATAAAAACAATGACCTAATCCATCAAAGTCCATAGTTCTGGAGAACACTTAAATGTACTAACCTTGGTTTTTGGTTTCTGTAGTTCTGTTTCTGGCTAACTGTTCTTGTTAACTGAAATATGTCAGTCTAGGACATGGTTCTTGTACTTAAAAGCTCTCCCTAAGAAAGGGCTACAATGGGATCCCAAACACCCAGTGTAGTCACCAGCTGGTAAATGAAGACTTTCTATTGGCTTAAACCCATGTCGAAGCAGTCTTCTCTGGTGGATACCCAACAACAAAACGATCTGTTATTCTGGTGAGCCTGCCTTTATATGTGACTTGCTGTTTCTCTCTTACTGTCTTCAATATAGTTTCTTTGTTTTAATTGTAATATGATGGAAGGATGCTCTTTTCTGATACTTCTTCTATGCCTAGAACCTGTAGATTTCATCTTCTTAGACTGGTGTGTGTACCTTGGAATCCTTCGTCTTTGTTGCATCGTTTCAGTTCCTCTTCCTTATCTTCAAGCTCAGATATCCTGTTCTCTCCTTGGTGCAGTCGATTGCTAAAAATTTAGGCAGATTTTTTTTAAAACTTGGCTTAGTATGTTTCTTTTCCAGAATTTTAGATTGATATTTTTGTTCAGTAGTTCTAGCTCCTTGTTGAATTTCTCTTTCTTATCACCCACTGTCTTCCTTAGTTTGCTCAGTTATTTGTGTTTATGAACATGCTTCTTTTGAGTTCTCAGTCTGGGATTTCATATATCTCATTTCAACTAAATGTTGTTAGTGTAGGGTTAATAATTTTTGGATTAGCTTTCATATTTCTCAAGTTACTGCATTGGGATTTATTCATCTGTTTTTATTTTGTTGCTTGGTTTGTTGCTATCAGCTATATTCTTTCCACTGAAGCATTTGCAATGCTCAATTGGGACTTGGATTCAGTAGAATACAGGGTGTAGTTTGGAAAATATTCAGTCTACAATCTCAGTGTCCCTGGTGTCAGTTCTATATTATTCCATGAGTCAAATATTAACTGAGAGAGTAACTACATCTGTTCTGTATTATCACTATGCAATTGTCATATTAGTCAATTAATAACAATGACCTATTTAAAAGTAGAAGACCCGAGTTCAGTTCCAAGAACTTGTGGCTGGCAGCTAACATTTGACTGTAACTCCAGTTCCAGAGAATTCAATGCCTCTGGCCTCCGGGGACACCTGCACTCATGTGAACATACCCCCATACACATATAATTAATTCTAAACAAAATAAATATTTAAGAGAGATCAGGTATGGGAGCTTAGAAGCCTTGGTAAAGATAATAATTAAGTATTAGATGCACTTTCAAGAGAAAAAAATGAAAGTGTGTAAAATAGCTAGGAAAGGAAATCTCAAATACTCTTATAGTCTATAGGTTTTGAGACTGTTACATCTGTAGAGGATTATAATCAAGTAAGCCAAAAAGGGGATAAGAATAGATGAAAAAGAAAATATGTAGTAATAAGAGAGGTGTCCACTAATTAAAAGAATCACATTTTGACATCAATTAGCCTTGGGGTTGACTTTTAATTAAGGCACATTACTTGAATCATCATTAAAGCTTCCTGTGATCTTTCTATGTGTCTAACTCTTTTTCTGGCATTATTCAGACACTCAAATATTATACTATTCATGCTCATCTGGAAAAAAAGCCTCCATTCTGATTGGTCTGAAGTTTATGGCACTGTTGTTCAGAAAGGACACCAAGTACTGTCTCGGTGACTTTGTGGTCATCATGCTAGATGTGCTGAACCTGATGACATAACCCCCTACTGTAGTGGGATTATGTTGTTACATTGTAAATAATTGTCTTGCCTACTGGTTTAATAAAAATGCTGATTGGCTTAAGGCAGACAGGAAGCATGGGTGGAGCTACCAGACTAAGAAAACTCTGGGAATTGGAAGAACAGGGCAGAGATGCCAGAGAAGCTGGCAGATGCAGAGGAGAACTATGCTGCTCTGAGAAAAGGTACAGAGCCTTATGGCTGAACAGGATAAGAGTCATGGGTTAGTTTAAGGGTAAAGAGTTAGCAAGTTATATGCCTGGGCCTTAGGCCAAACAGCATAAAATTAATGTGAGTATCTGTGTGTCTCCGTGGGTCTGTGGGATTGTGGGACTGTGGGACTATAGGGCAATGAATCAGAACCTCGGGGCTAAGCCAGAAAGTCTTTATCAGAAACATAATACAACACTCTACTACATTTTTCTGGCTGTTGTTGGGAACCACCTAGTTGACCAGGCTTACATTCTAAACATCAACAGACCAGAGGACTGTTGGGATAAATTCACCTCCAACCACATAATTCATGGTTTTTAGGGATTGTCTTTGGGGTTTGGTAGAAAGGAAAAAAGATTAAATAAAGGAACAAACAAATCTTGCAGATGGTAGAGTAGAACATTAGCAGATAACTGAACTTAATATTGTACTCGGGAAGCAGAGGCAGGAAAATTGTGAGTGTCAGGCTAGACTTAATGACATAGTAGGACCCTGTCTCAAAAACGCAAATGGCTAGGATTGTAGTTCAGAAAGAGGGTGGATTCCAGCCACTTTGTGAGTTGTAGGCCAGCCTGGGATATATAGCAAGACTCTGTCTCAAAGTAGGGCTCGAGATAACTGTTGCACTTTTGATAAAGCCATGTAGCATTTAGAAACTACTTCATACTTTTATTTCTTTTTCTTCCATGGTCCTTAAACTATGAGTGCTTCTAATATGCTTCGTACTGCTGTAAAACATCTTTCCTTTGCATGTGAGGACAGCAGGTCACAAAGAGATGGAATTTCTTGAAGAAGGCCACCACAGCAAATTAATGGCTGAGCTGGGGCTAGAACAAAGACCTTTCCACTACAGCACTATTGTACCTATAAGCAAATAAGTCCTGGCTAGAACATACCACAGGTACATAGGCCTTTCCTTTCTCTTCAGGCTTACTTGGTGCAAGTCCAGAGACCAATAGCACTGTTTCAACCCAGGCTTGCTTTTCTACCACCTGGAAGGTTAGGTCACAATGCTTTGGACTTTTTATGTGTGGAAATACATAGCAATAGATATGGATATAGGTATAAAGATAGATAGTAGATGGATGGATGGATGGATGGATGGATGGATGGATGGATGGATGGATGGACGGACGAATGGATGGACGGACACATACATACATACATACATACATACATACATACATACATACATACATACATACATGATAGATTTGCTGTTGTTTTGCTTTATTTTAGCTAAAGAGCCAAGCACTTAAGAGTCCTGAAAAGTTTAAACATTAATAGCTACTCAAAACTCTGCCTGCAGAGTCCCACCGCCTGACCAGATGTTCCTCAAGATTTCTGGCAGTATTGAGGGCTATGTGTCTTCTGGGAGTGAGTGACCTGGGGATATTGGCAAGCTGTCTGGTAAAAACAGTCTCCTCTTTTTTCCATCCTGTGGCCTCTGACTTTGGTGGGGGTGGACACAGGAGTGTGCTAGATAGAAGAAAGTAATCTCCAAGCCATATTGCTTTTCTTAAAGGAACTGGTAAATTCTCCACTGGGGAATTCAGAAAGATGAGTTGCTTCCCCAGGCATCTGGGCTAGGGTTCTGAGAAAGATGGATTACTTCCTGAGTGCTCCAATTCCCTACACCTGTATTTTTTTTTTAAATCTATGTAGTTTAAATAGAATCTTGCCTCTCCTTTCAGGGAAGCATACTGACTATAGATCCTCACCTCTCTTCCAGATCCAATCCCCCAGCTCTGTAACAGAATACGTGCTGTGGACTCCATTTCCTCTCTGACCTCATCCATAAGGGATCACAAAGACCTTCTCCCCCAACTTTCCTTTCCCCAACTCATCCAGTATCCCAGCCTCCAAAACACCAGCAGGCATTCCCTGGGAGCACACCTGCTGATCAGGCCAAGAAAACAGCTAAGCTATGTGACGACCTTCCCCATTCACTCCTGTAGTCCAAATCCAATCCCCCAGTCACATTCCTAACTCTACAACAGAGCATCCTTCCCCCATCACAACTCCTGTGAATCCTATAGTCCTTCTGCTCCTAGCCTCTCTCTCCCAATCCAACAGGCACCCCTTGCTAATCCACAAGCCACTACTGCCCTGGAAACAGGTAAGCTAACCACTGATCTTCCCCTCTCCTTCTATTCCTCCAGATCCAATTCCCCAGTCTCATGTCCAGCACTATAGCAGACTCTCTGAGGTGACTTCTCTTACTGTCTACCTTCATTCAAATGAAACAAAATAAGCAGATTCCAGCTGAACACTTTGTTCTCTTCCCTCCTGTGAACCCCTTCAGATCCCTAATTTATCCTCATCTCTAGGTGTCAGCTACCACAATACTCAGAAACACATTTTCCCCGGAGCCCCAAGTGGCTACACCTATCAGGTTCACAGAAGATTTCCTAACAACAACACACAGCCATCACCAAGGGACTTACTTTGTGCCTAAGTATGTGATCAAATTTGCAGAAAGTTCCATGAAGTGCTGAAAGAAGAAGTCATATTTTGTGTTTGGGTGAAATGTTCTATAAATGTCTGTTAGGTGCATTTGATTTAACATGTCTATTCCAGAATTTCTCTGTTTGGTTTTTGTTTGGATGTTCTGTGTATTGGTGAGAGTGGAGTATTGAAGTCTCCTGCTCTCGATGTGTAAGGATTGACTGACATGTGTTAAGCTGTAGTAATGTTTCTTTTACAAGCTAGGGTGCCCTTGTGTTTGGGGCACAGATGATAAGAATTTCAATGTCCTCTTTTTATATGTTTCCTTTGATGAGCATGTAGTGTCCTTCTCTGTCTCCTCTGATTAGTTTTCCTTTGAAGTCTCGTTTGTTAGATATTAAAACGGCTCCACGAGCATGCGTTTATTCATTCAACATTTATTTATTAAATGTGGACTATGTACAAAACACTGTTGTAGTCATAGAACATGACACTGAGAGATAAAGTACTTGTGAAACTTGTGTCTTTAGGGAAGGAGTATAAACTAACAAGCGCAATAAACAAGGAAAGACATAGTTTACTTATCATTTACTTATTGCTATGGTAAACACAAATGTTAGTCTTGGAAGGAATGTTAGAGGGAAAATGAAGAGTTCAAGAACATCAAAAGTATGTAAGCTGGGTATTACATAGAGCAGGCAAGGAGGTAGGTATGAGAAAACGGCAAGAGTGCAGCTATATCTTGGTAGCTGTGTCTGAGGGTCAGAATGCCCAATTGTAGGTAAGTATCCTTGAAGCTGCAGTTAGATGGTTCTCAACATATCACCAGTGCATATTAAATAAAAAGGTCTGCAACCTCAAAATATCTGACATCATTGTAATATCCCTTGCATTATTGTTTTAAAGGCCTTCCTCATTTGTGAGGACCATGAGAAGATACATTATAAAAGTGAGATCTGATCCACTATGATTTAGAATAGAGAAAAGAGAGCACCTTGCCTTATGTATATGCCACCACCACATAAATATTCAAAGATTATTATTATTATGTTAATAAACAACTTGGAAACGTGTCGTTTAGAACCTATATTAGGCTGCTCCCTGCCTCGGGGAAGCCCACTCTAATCTCTCTTTGGAGTGTTTGTTTGCTAAATAAACTTCTGCTCAAACTATCTAGGTCTCTTGACTGAACTGGTTATTTTTCTTTTTTTGAGAAGACAAGAACTGAGAGGACTCTCTCTTGCAACGTTGCTAGATTATTTCAAGTTTTAGGAGTAAAATAAATAGGAGAGTGGCCAGAGGTGTTGGAATGGAGATGGAAAATATTAGATACTGTGGCTAAAGAAAGTTTCAGTGAGAAAATGAATTTTGGTTAGAGGTATGAGGAAATAAAAACAATAGCCATCATAATTATGTCTGAGGGTCATTTGTATATATTTATATAAAAAGCCATTTATGCACCATCTTCCAGAAAGAAGAAACAAAAAATGCTCAGATCTTTTTTAATGAGCAAAACAGGAAGCCATTGGAGGTTTTGGGTAGATAGTATATGATATATTTATTTATTGTGGTTGTAAGAACTGAACCCAGGGCCTACTGTATACTAGATAAGTGCTCTACTACTTAGCTACATCTCCATTTCTGTAATGTTTTATTTTTACTCTTCTAATTTTATATTTATCGGGTGGCACACCGTGCTATATATATGAAATCTGAAGACAACCTACAGGTGTCAAAACCCACACAACTTCGTGATTGATCTGACTCGGGTGACAGGAGGTAAATGACAGATATACATACAGACAAGATGGGATTGGGTGGGCCGTGCACTCTGATGGACACGAACCAGCAGCTCAGAAACTCAGTGAGTTTATTACACACAGCTGAACAAGAGGACAGACTAGCGAAGCTCTGTAGAGGGATTCTTGTAGAGAAGCAGTCTCATGCTGCAGTCTTCCTGGAGAAGGAAAGTGAGGTTGATTCTTTCTGCATCCACAGCAACATCTGTGCTCAGACCTAGGGAAGGCTTTGCCGTTACCTTGAACATGACTCAGGGAAGGCCTTGCCATTCCCATAGGTCTGAGTCAGTCATGTCCTTGATGTGGTCATGTTCATGTCGTGAATGATCATTCATACAGGGTTACGTTGTTGCCCACATAGAGGAGTCATTTCTTTCTTTGTACTATGTAGACGCTGGGGATGAAACTCAAACCATCAGGCTTAAAAAGGGCTTTTATCTGCTGATCCATCTTGATGGCTCTGTGATAGATATTTTTAAAAGAATGTTTTGTTTTGTTTTGTTTTGTTTTTTTCCTATGGAGAAAAAAAGACTAAAGAATACCAAGGACAGGAACTAGAGAGATGGATCAACAGTTAAGAGAATTTGATGCCCTTCTATAGGACCAGAGTTCAGTTCCCAGATGTTGGCTGGGTGACAGACTTTTCCTGAGGAGACATCACACACACACACACACACACACACTTCTCACTATAGAGAGATTCAGGGAAGGCTAAAATAATGATTGTAACAAACTCCAGTTTTGTGAGCTGGTGAGTTTTTATTGGGATTACTAACAGAAGTGTGGGTAAGTGGTTACTTGTAGGAGTGAAGATGACTCAGAAACAGCTGCATCACTGAAAAGCCAAAACACTGGCACTTACTCATAAAAGCTACCCTAGAGCTCTCTGTACAACTTACAGGCAGCTCTATAGGTCTGAAAATTCTCTCTTTTCCGCAGCTCAGCTGGTCAGTCTCCCCTCCCAGCAGCAGTTTACTCTTTTTTATATAGCTGGGAGGAACCAAGAACCTTGAAAGTTTCCATTTCCTGGCATATTTGATGTGTGGTTTATTTTAGGCATTTCATGAGCCCCTCGACTTCTTAGAGGAAAACTTAAAATTAGGAGGAAACTAATACTAATACTAGCCTTCAGAAAAATGGGCTGCAACTCCAGCTCTAGGGAATCCTATGCTCTCTTCTGGCCTTCTGGCCTCTATGGGTATATAGGAATGAACACACACACACACACACACACACACACACACACACACACACACACACACACACAAATAAAACTAAGAACTCAGTTGGCAGGTTCAAAGGTAATTTGTGGTGGCTTATAAGCAAAGTAATATCCATGGATTAGCATTGAGAAATTGGTTAAATTCTGGATAAATTCTTCAAAAACAAAGCTAACGGAGCTTGCCAACAAACCAGAGGTGCAGGCTCCGAATCGCCTAGGAGACAAGTCTCTGGCTGATGAGGGAAAAGCTAGATTGTGTTAGTCTGTGTGAACGTCGTACAGAATTGTCTAGATTAGGTTACTTGAAATGGAAAGACCTGAATGCGGGCAGCACCATTCTTTTGACTTAAGCTTGCAGACATCATAAAAAAGAGAAAGCTAGCTGAGCCTGAGCAGGAAGTATCACTCTCTGCTTCCTGGCTGTGAACACCACATGACCAGCTGCTCCTGTTCCTGCCACTATATTCCCCTGCCATGATAACTGTACCTCCTGGAACCGTAAGTCCAAAGAACCCGTTTCTTCTCTAAGTTACTTTGGTTAGAGTATTTTATCACAGCACAAGGAAAAGTAGCTAATACAGGTACCCTGACAGCATTTTTCATGTGACGTATTTTAGTGGAAGGATTGAAGCAAAAGTTCTGCAGAAAGCCTCTGAGTAGGCCTACAAGAAGCATCCTACATTAACTACTGGACTGACTAGATTCTTGTAGCCCAGGCCAACACTGAAATGTCTGTATAATACTTTTGTCCAATCAACAGGTTTTGAACATCATCATTTGAATATCGTTTCACAAAAAATAAAAAAAAGCACTTCTGAGTCTCATTATGCTATTTCATGATCTCTCTGGTACACACACACACACACACACACACACACACACACACACACACACACACACACACACACAATATGCAATATGTATACATATAACTTAAGTGAAGTATGAGATTCTTCAAATAACTTGCACACAGAATGTAAATTCCTAATTTAAACACCAGGTGTTAACCAACGTTCTTAGGATTTGGGATGTTAACACTAACCAGATACATTTATATGCTATATATATAAAACAGCCTCTATGTACAAGTTATTCTGCTGCGTTCTCTTTGCTAAAGTATTTAAATACAAAATTAACTTTGGCTGGTGTTCTAGTTTGCTTTCTGTTGCTATGTTAAACACCATAACAAAAAGCACCTTGGGGGAGGAAAGCTTTATTTGACTTATATATCCCGATGAGGGAAGTCAGGACAGAAACTTGATGCACTAACTGGAACTGAAGCCATGAAAGGACATTGCTCATTGGTTTGCTCTCACGGCTCACTCAGTTTGCTTTCTCATACAATACAGGACTGCCTGCCCAATGGGGTGACCTGTGGCCCCTCAATCATTAATCAAAAAAAATGACCCCAAAGACCTGCTCATAGAACAACATGCTAAAAGTGATAAAAGGCCTTTCTCAACTGAGATGCCCTCTTCCCAGATGACCCTGACCCTAGTTTGTATCAAATTGATTAAAAAAAAAAGTGAGCTTCAGCTCTGGAGACCATAAGCAATCAGTTTCTGTGAACTTTTAGAGATTTCCTAGGATTTGCACCTACGGGCTTAAATTCTTGTTGGAAGAACATGATCTCATTAGCTAGACAGGTCTAAATTCTCTTCTTTGTAAATCAATTTAAGGTTGCAGAGATAGGAGAGTAGATTTTCAAATTCACCTATTCTTTCTTCCCTGTTGTAGAGAGTTTGCGGGTCCGGGGCAGCCAGAGATCTGGGACCCACAGCTGCCGGGACTGCTTATCTGTCCGCCGCCCGGGTCCCCAGAAACAACTCAGACGCTTTATTTATTTTAGGCTGTTTGGCCTATGGCTCAGGCACATTGTTAGCTAGCTCTTATATCTTAAATCAACCCATTTCTATTAATCCGCGGGCCACGTGGCCCCGGCCCGTAGCTCACCTGTGTTCCTTACATGTTGCTCTTTCGGCGGCTTCCGCGCGGTCTGCCTCTCACTCTGCCCTGCTTCTCTTACCTGAACTGACTCTCCTCCCACCTTTTTTATGGTGCCTGCCATGACCCATCAAACAGCTCCTTTATTTAAAGATACAGCACACACAAATGCATTCCCACACTTCCCTTTTCCTTCCTTTCTTCCTTTCTTTCATTCTCTTATTGATCATTTTGAGATAGGATATCACTGTGTGCCATTGGCTGGTCTAGAACTTATAATCCTCCTGCCTCTGCCTCCTGAGTGCAATAGTGGAGGGGGTGCCTGAACTGGCCTTCCCCTGTAATCAAATGAATGACCACCCTAATTGTCATCGTAGAGCCTTCATCCCACAACTGTTGGAAGCAGATGCAGAGATCCATAGCTAAACACTGGGGCTAGCTCCCCGTCCAGCTAAAGAGATGGAGATTATATGAGCAAAGGGGTCAAGATCATGATGAGGAAACCCACAGAGACAGCTAAACAGAGCTATCGAGAGCTCACTGATTCTAAAATGACAGCTGGGGTATCTACACAGGGACTGAACTATCTGAATGTGGATGACTGTTGAATGGCATGGGCAGTTTGTGGGTCTTCTAGCAGTGGGACCAGAATTTATTCCTAATGCAATGATTGACTTCTTGGAGGCCATATCTTACAGAGGAACACCTTGCTTAGCTTTGATGCTGCGGGGAAGGGCTTGGTCTTACCTCAACTAGTTATGCCAGAGTGCATTGACTCACCCTGGGAGTCCTTACCCTCTCCGAGGAAAGGATCGGGGATGGGGGATGGGGAACTGGGAGATGACTGGGAAGAGGGAGGAAGAGGAACAGTTGTGGGTATGTTAAAAAAAAAAGCTTATAAAGAAACAAAAACAAAACAAAAAAGGGTGTGTGTGATAAAGATGTCCCATTTAGGGCTGATAATCCCACAATCTCTTCTCTATACCTTGACCTGTTACAGGTCTTTGTATTAATCTACTGCAGAAAGCAATTTTTTCAGATGAGTGTTGAGAGATATGTTAACCAATGCACATACCTATAAGCATTAGGAATCTGTTTAATACTACATCAGTTTAGCTGAGTAATAAGTATCACACTGAATATAGGATATTTGAAAAATATAGACTATCTCTTAGTGACAAGGAGGCCTCAAAGATGTACCTTGTCAAGGACAGTAGTGATGGCAGTAATTCTCTTAAAATACACCAATCCAAGATTAATATTTATTAAAATATAAGCCAACACTCACGATACAGGTAACAGCTTATATAGACGCCTGATAGACTGGATTATCCATGCAGTGGACGATGGATGCCGAACTAGTCTCTCCAGCAGTCTGGAATCAGGAAACAGGGCTTTCCAAGATCCCAGCAGCCCCTTATGAATAGGGCTGGCCACTCCACCTTCCAGAGCCCGGGGCCCTAAATAGGTGTCTTCGGACCTTATCAGCTGACACCTGAATCCCACCACACAGTAGACCACATTGATGTCTTCAGCCATTCCCCAAGCCTCTGAATAAACTGCTTTGACTCCAAACATAAGGAGAAAAAGAGAAAATATAGGGTAACACAAGAATGAACAAAATTTAATTCCCTGAAATCTACCATTTAGAGTAAGTATCATTTACTTCCAGACTTATCTAATAGCATACATAACAGCTACAGCAATAAATGGTAATATTTAATTATATTTATTGTGAATCACTGCACTGAGGAGTTAGTGTTTATTATCTAATTTCAGCATATGCAAAATTCCTATGTGGCACATAGCAGCATTATTCTCCTTATTAAAACTGATGAACTGAGGTATAGAGCATTGAAGTTGCTTAACAAAATTTACCACAGCTGACATTAGAATGTGACCACACCTATCTCTTGAGCCCTACTCTACCATGTGCTATGTGCCATATATGTTAAAAGTTTGTTACCCATTTCTCACTGTAGTAAGGTAAGCAGGTGATGTTAAAAGTTGTCTTAAAAATATTCACTTATCCTTCTTTGACACATACATTCCAGCTCAATATAGCTACAGAATATTAGACATGTTTTTCCTTTAAGGAGTGGAGTAGAATCTGCAAATCGGTCTCATATTATACAACAGGGGGATCAAGGAAGGAAATTAGGGGAGCAGATGAGTATGCAAGTTGGAGAAAGCCAGGAGAGTAAACCACAGGAGGGCTATATCTTCCTCAACCTTATAGTTTGCTGTTGACAGTTTGGACAGGGATTCTCCCAGCTCACACTACTACAACTCAAACCCTGAGCAAGTGACCAAAAGACTAGCACTAGAAGACTAACTATAATTAGCTTACAGCAAAGACAGCCGTGTTCTGCTCCTTCCCCAGAGACTAGCTGCAACTCTATCTAGAGAAGTACAAGTGAGATTCACCTAGATGACTTCCAGGAAAGGTTTACATCCCCACCTCGGGACCCAGGTGGCTCCCCAAACCTTTTTCTGTATGTTTCATTTGAGATTGGATATTCAACATCAACAGAGAATAGGAAACCCTTGGATGGTTGGGTGGGACAGGTTAAAATCACTACTAACACCATACTTAAGCCTAAAAATAAGGGAAGAGTTACATGGGCAAACTAAGGATGGAGAGGAGGATTTCACAAAGATGCAGAAGTAACTGAGCTTGGCTAGGATATGAAATACTGAGATCAATCTAACATAGGTCATGTGCTCACAAATAATATGTCTGCAATGGAATCTATTACTGTCAGAAAAAAAAGAGAAAGGGTAATAGGTGGGTAGAAAAAATAGGTATCTATTATTAGGATCATCCACTGTTCATAGTTGTCATTTCCTACCCATGCATTGTTTGTTCTGAGGGATGTATCAAACTCCCATACCCACTTCCTCCAAGAGCATCATCTCTTCTAGCTGTAGAGTCAGGATCCTGACAGCCTTGCTTTAACCTGACCTTGGGCCAAGCTGACTAAAACCCCATTAAATCCCTAGTCCAAGCCAGAAAAAGCAGATTCTATCCTGACGACCTGCAATCAGAAAATAGAAACCCAAACAAGTCTCGATTACTTTCAGAAATTGTAAATCTAATAGCAGTGAGAAAGCTATATTTCTTTCAAATGCATAAGAAAGAAAAGACATCAGGTCTGCTAAGAGACAATGAGAGGCTGAAGGGAAAGAAGAGACCATGTGGACCAAGGTGATTAAAAGCAACAGAGCTGCCTTAGTTCCTGATGACTTTCTAGTTTGGGCTTTAGTCCTTCCCAAAGCATGGATTTTTGTTTTGTTTTGTTTTTTAACTGACCTTGTTGTTCATGAAGCTCCCCACACTATACAACCTTTCAACTTTGTTAGTTCAAATAAGTCTCTGCTAATAATCACAAAAATCTCCAATATTCCATTGTTTAGTTATCAGAGCAAACGAAGTCATTACACTAGGTTTACAGGTGAGGCCTTGGGAGGGATGTTTTGGTCAAGTATGTCTAATGTGCTCTGCTGTCTTGGGAACTCACAGATCTTTACTGGACCTAAACTTAAAAAATATTTTGGTGTAATCTCTCCATTTCTTGGAATCGTTGAATTAAAAAAAAGCCTTTTAATACCCCAGGAATGGGCATTTTGTTTTTCTTCCTAATAGAAAACATTCCACTTGTAGGCTTAATAGAATCCTTCTTTTGTACTCCCACAGCCCACCTGGGACTGTCTCCTACAGCTCTTCGAACAGTACAGTATACTATTAGTTTGAAATCTTCATATGCTTTCACATGTTGTGGGAAGTGACATGCCCATATCAAATGCCCAATAAATACACACTGAAGGAAAGCAGGACTGGTGATGCATATTTGTGATCACAGGAGGATCACTACAAGTTCAAATCCACCCTTGATATATATCAAGATGGAAGAAAGGTAGAAAGGACGGAGGTGTGTGTGTGTGTGTGTGTGTGTGTGTGTGTGTGTGTGTGTGTACATATACCGAATGAATAGCATTATAAATAGGTAAAAACCTGTTACTCCTAAGGTCAGGAGGCTGAAGCAAAGAGGCTGGAAAAGTGAGGCTAGTAGGAGATGCACAGTGGATTTGAGGCCAAGTTGGACTACATGCTAAGACTTTGCTTCCCAGACAATTTTTTTTTAAAGTTTTGATTTCTTTTCTTGACTGAGTAAAAGTTCCCAATGGCACTGCTAGAGCCATGAAGAACAATGAATGCCCACCAATCCACAGTACTGAATTTACACATGGCCTCTGTCACAATGACATAACTGGGTAATATCAGGAAACTTATTCCCTATTGGAAAAAACTGCCAAGTTGGATTATCTTGCTTGTGTGGTGGAAATGTATCATTTAGGGCATCTTTGGGTTCTCTTCCTTTGACTGTATCTCAAAGCAGAAACCAGAAATCTGCATTGTCAGCTTTCTTTGTCACTAGAATTAAGGCTTAGCGTGGGCCAAACATATGAACTCAATTGAGACTTGGAAAACTATTCTCACCGTGGTCTCCCAAGTGTTTGCAAGGTTCATGTGTGAATGCAACAGCATTTAATATAAAGATCATGGGTATCTACAAATTGTTTTGTCTGTGGACTCCTATAACCACGTCCTGTGTACCAAGGGGGGAATACACTATGAAGCATACTTGAGGAATAAGTGGCATGGAGGAGGAGTGGAGAGGCACTATTTCACATATTCTATTTAGTATTATAATAAAAACTCAGAGCCAAATATTGGGGGGGAAGGGAAGCTGGAATATCAGAGAGACAGGGAACAAGCCATAGCTACTTCTCACCCGGCCTACTTCAAAGGCCAAACGAGGTAGACACAATCTTTAAGGGTCCTCAAGACTGACTGGTCACTCAGACAGAATGCTGAACTTCTGCCTTCTCTTGCCTTACATCTCTTTCTTCACCCAGGATTCTATTTCTTGGTTCAACTTTCCTAGTGCTACGATTAAAGGTGGATGTCACCACCACCTGGCTTTGTTTGGTTTTGAACCCACAAAGATTCAGAGATTCTCTGCCTCCCAAGTGATGGGATTAAAGGTGTAGGTCTCTGCTCTCTGACCTTCATGGCTTGGCTCTTGTTGGTGGCTCTGTCCTCTGATATTGCAGACTACTTTTATTAAATATACAATATATCACCAGAGAGGCACTTTGGCAAAACATGCCAACAATCAGCTCTGATGCCTGCTCTACCACAACTCTGAATTCAGCTCAAAGCACAACCTCACCAGACACTGTGAACTGGTATTTATACTTAATTCAACAGAAACTTATAATAAGGACTGTTGCTATAATCTTTTCAATGTACTTTCTTATGTTAGAGAGTCGAAAGCAATGAAAGCCAGTGTGGTTTCATCATAAAACACTGACTAGATCCTTGTAGTGTTTTTATTATTGCTCTAGGCACTTTCTTGTACATTATCTTTAATCACTTACCTTGACCTTTGTGCCATCTGCGCAGTAGGTGTTGGTAACACCCAGGGAGAACAGTATGTTCTCCTGAAAAGATGCAGGGAGGAGATGGATGCTCACTTAATATTTGTTGACCTTATCTTCCACTCAGACTTATTAAAGTTACCTTTCACAAACAAGATATATGATATCAGTAATCTGCCAAAACAGACCTTTTGTGTGTGGTGCTAGACAGGATATCATTACAGCGTCTATAATAAAAAGGAAAAAAGATATAAAATAATGGTGGCTCAAATGAGATGGGGGTTTATTTTTCTTATAAACAGTAATCTAAGCTGCAATGGTAGCTTGCCTCTTTGAGCTTGTCAGAGAGCCAGGTAGCTTCTGCCTTATTGTTCAGTGAGGCTTTAAAGTAGTCTTACCTTAGACTTTTTGTGGTAAATCGGCCCCTGCTTATCTTCACTTCAGTCAATTAGACAGATGAAAAGGGACCAAGTGGATTTGTTCCTCTTTTAAAAACACACCTTGTGGCCTTTTCAAACATCCTTAGTGCTATTTCCCTCCCCTTCTGTATTGACCTCTCTCTCTTTCCCCAGTACATGCCCCCTGACACACATGCATTTTCCTGTATCCACTTTTGTATCCTTTGTATCCTGCCAGTCTCCTCTCCAGAACTTCCCTGCTGTGGCCTCTCTTAGGAACCGGAATTCCTAAATGCATGCTAAATACGTATCCCTATATCCATGGATGAGTGTAGCTCACCAAAGAAACAGACAGAGACCATTAGTAAATTCACACGAAGTCACAATGCAGAGAACAAGTGATCACAGAGTGGCCAGCCCCAATGGCAACATCTCCAACACAACTCCTGCACCTTAGGTTCAGGAAACAGTCCAGGAAAGACAAAGATTCTAACGGCAAGAGGACCAGGAAATCTGCTGAGATTGTGTCTTCTAGAAATGCTAGGGAAAGTTCAACTATGATATCTCAACAATATCGCTACCTAAATAAGACCCAAAAGAGAACACCAATGGCATGCTCTTTATGTTTGCCACACCACCATGCCTAAATAAATATAAGGCATGATGAGAAATGTCTTTATTCTGTGCAGTCATGTGTCATCTAAGCTCTGTAGGCTATATTACTGTGCGGGAGAAAGAACAGATTTGCAATAACATTTAGCAGTTTCTGACACGGGTACCAGTGCAACAGTTTTTAAGTAGTGATGTTGCCAAAGATCTGGAGATGAGATGAATATATTCTGACTTTTGTAGATGATTCTATGGAAATCCCTAAAACATCAACCACATGATATCAATCTACAAAGTAATTAAATTTTGTCTACATTGATCATAAGGTTATTTTATAGTGACTAAAATAGAATCTGTTGAAAGAGCAGACATTTGCTAAGAATGGATTGGTACAAACAATGTAACACATTTTAATTCTGGGAAGAAACACTCTTACAATAGAGGTGGGTATGGTACATTAGGACAATAATAGGCGATGATGATTACAGATCCCATCATCCAACTTCCTTAGTTTATTACTATAGAATGGAAGTAGCATTTGAGATTTCCTAGGTACTCATTTTGAAGATAAAATGATCTTAACAATCAATCTATGGTTCTGTTTACACAATAATTATATATCCTTTGCTCTGTTATAGCAGTCTCTTGGGACTTTGGCCAGACTGTGAGATATGTCCCTATATTTCTTTACTCATCCTCTTATGGTCCAGGTGTTGTACTAATCATTGGTCCACTCTATAATAGAATAGATTAAAAATTTTAGCCTAGTTAAGTATGGTGGTATAGGCCTTTGATCCCAGCACTTGGGAGGCAGAGGCAGGCAGAGCTCTGTAAATTTGAGGCCAGTATGGGCTAAAAAGCTAGTTCCAGGACAGCCAGGGGCACACACAGAGAAACCCTGTCTTGTAAAAAAAAAAAAAAAAACCAGCAAAAATAGCCTGTTAGTGAAGGTGTATCTCAAAATGATCATTAGAAGCATAAACTATGTGGTTAGGGGTATGGCTCAGTGTTAGGGTATTTAATATGTATGAAGACCTGTGGGAATATATTTCAAATTTAATAAAAATCAATCTGAGATATTAGAGGAATCTACCCACAGTCAGTCTAGGAGGATCAGAGAGTGGTAATTTATACCTTTAATCTCAGCACATGGAATATCCTGGAATGGTGACCTAAGCCCTTAATCCCAGCAACTCTGAATTTGAGGCCACCTTATTTTACAGAGGGAGTTCCAGGCTCCCAGGCAGGCAGTGGTGGTGTCACGCCTTTAATCTTAACCTGGATGTGAAACAACTGGACGAAGAGGGTATTTAAGGCAGGCGTAGAAAGACAGAGCAGGCAGTAGAAGCCACGAGGAGCGAGGCTGAGGAAGATGGAAGACAGCTGGGTGAGATCTGACTGTGGGGTTTCCTCTCTCTAATATCTCAGCCTTTCCCTGAGATGTGGCTCTGAGTTTCCTTTATTCGTGCAACAGTGCAACAAAGACATGTGTTGCATTCCAGCACCAAACAACGGAAACTTTCTCTGTGATTTAGTCCAAAAAGAAAGCTCTGTAAGTGTGGTGGCATTGACCAATCATAGCCACAAAGCACATCACAACCCACAGTGATCAAGTGAAGGAAAGAGACCTACACCATCTTCTTTATACCCTCCAAATCTGAAAGCTATTCCAGACACGTTAGATGACACGTGAGATTAACCAATTACACTCAAGAAAGCCATTTAAAAAGTATGCACAGTAGCAGCGCAGAAAAGATAAAATGGCATTTTACAGCATCTGATTAAAAAGATTTATCTGATGAATTTAATATAGCTAGCAAATGGAATATATGCTTATTTTGTGTAAGTGAGAAAAATGTGGGCAATTATCTAGTCAGCTCTGAAACTGTATACATATTCAGTGTATACTCTACCTTTATTGTTTCTACATATCTGCTCTGCCTTAACACTCAACTGTACTCTCTCTTTTCTCTCTTGTTTGCTATGATATATTTCTGAGACTCCAGTGTGGTGGCTTGAATAGGAATGACCCCACAGGCTCATATATTTGAATGCTTAGTCATCAGAGAGCATCACTACTTGAGAAAGAATAGAATGCATGGCCTTGTTAGAGTAGAGGTGAGACCTTGGAGGAAATGTCACGGGGGTGAGCTTTGAGGTCTCAAAAGCCCAAGCCAGGAGTACTGGTGCCTCTCTTCTGCTGCTTGTAAATTGGGATGTAGACCTCTCAGCTCCTTCTCCAGCATCATGCCTGCCTGCAGGCTGTCATGCTCTTTTTCATGATGATAATGGACTAATCCTCTGAAACTGTAAGTAAGCCCCAATTAAGGGTTTTCCTTTATAAGAGTTTCTGTGGTCATGGTGTCTCTTCATAGCAGTAAAACATTGACTAAAACACCCAGTATTCTAATTTTAATAATGACAACAATGTGTAGGAAAACTGTCTTGGTAAATTGATAGCCAGATATTCATATCACTTATCCTCATCTCATCCTCATTTAGAAAAACTCAGGAAGATTTAAGTAATAAAATAAGTGATGGGTGAGGGATGACTTCATTGGTTCCAGATTTCATGCATATGAGTTATGCTAGCAATGAAGTAATTTAATGTATTTAAATGATAACTGCACAAACACAATACTATGCAGATCTATATAGTCACTAGGCATCAGTTCCTTTTACTAATTAATTTTATATCTTGGGATCAAATTTTTAACTTTGCCATTTATGTGAATAAAAATAAGGCCAGGTGTGGTGTCTCATGCCTGTAATGCCAACACTTAGCAAACAGGAGCAGAAGAATTACTGTGAATTCCCAGTCAGGTGAGGCTAATTAGCAAGACTCTTTTTCATAAAAAGCAAAAATAAACAAACAAGAAAAATATTGCTTACACACCTTAAGCAAACACTATTAACTTAAGCAAACCTATTAACTCTTTTATCTACAAAACAGGGATAACAATAGTGCTTTTTGTCAAAAAGTAAGTGAGATAATATATGTAAAGTGCTTTGCACAGAACATAGTAATATGTGCTTAAAAGATATTAGCTATTCTTAAATGGGGTTTGCTATCAATGGCAATCTATTCAACTACCCAGTTCATCGCAATATGGAAACTGTCATTCATATAGAATAGGAAGCAGAATGCCTCTGTGGGACACTGGGAACTAGTCTATAGTTTAGTGAAATGATTTCCACCTTTTATTTATCTTTTCCAACTATTCTATAGTTTCACCACAAACCAACGAGATAGGTACTGTTATCATCCTACTTAATAATCAGAAAAGTTGAGACATGGGGCATTGTATTGACATGGCTAGTGAATGTTGGAAGCATGTTTTCTGTTCAGAATGCTTGTGTTTGTTACTTTTCATCAACTTGACATAAATTAGAGTCCCCTCGAACAAGAAAACCATGACTGATGAATTACCCCCACCAGTCTGTGGGGAAATTTTGCTGATTTAATGGTTGATGTCAGGATCCAGCCCACTGTGGGTGGTGCCTGAGCTCTATAGGAAAGCTGGCTGAGGTAACCATGAGGAGCAAACCAGTAAGAAGTACCCCTCCCTGGTTCCTGTCTCTGCTCCTGCTTGAGTTACCTGCCCTGACTACACTCAATAATGGACTTTGATTGGTATTTATAAGCCAGATAAACACTTTACTCCTCAACTTGCTTTCAGCTATCGTGTCTCATCTCAGCAACAGAAAACAAACTAGAGCACAGCCTGGTGTCAAAGGCTAGGGCAACCATATCATATTGGCAGCTGGGATCTCCTTTGCCTGCGGAGCTCTCGGTATCAAGACCCCTCTGACCAAATACCATGCTTTTATGTCTCAGCAGTTTCTGCAGCTTCTCAGAGCTTCAGTTCTCACCATGTTTTCTACTGCTGGCTTTTCGGTCTCCTTCCTACCACCCCACCTCAGCCTACTGTTGCAGAATATTCCTTTACACTGTGTGAAGATGCGGCACTGTGATTGGTTTCATGAAGAGCTGAATGGTAAATAGCTAGGCAGGAAGAGGGTAGGTGAGACTTCTGAGGACAGAGAGGACTGGGGGAAGAAGAAAGGTAAAGTTCCCAGTCAGATGCAGAGGAAGCAGGACATGCAGGAGGAGAGGCGAAAGTCAAGAGTTATGTGGCAGCGTGTAGATTAATAGAAATGAATTAATTTACGTGATAAGGGCTAGTTAGAAACAAGCCTAAGCTAAAGCCCAGCTCTCATAAATAATAATAAGTCTGTGTGTCATTGCTTAGGAGCTGGCTAATGGGACAGAGAAAGACTCATTACAGGACCACAGTGTCCTCCTCCCCACCCCAGCCCAGAGTTTCCTCCTTTCCATTCCTCCCCTTTCAAATTCCCTCTTCTCCTTCTACCCTTCTTGGAAGTAAGACTCTGTATTTTGTTCCATGAACACAAATTTCACAAGGGGAAATGAGAAATGCACAGAAAGAGATGCCACTTTTATGTAGCCTTTATTTTGATAGGTTTTTCTTCTTTGACATTATTTTGTAATTACAAAAACATACATGCTTACTTAATTTTTTTCCCAAAATATGAAATTGTAAGTGAAAATATTCCTCTGATCATCTTCCTTAATCCCAATTTCCAGAGGTAAGTTCAAGTTCAATCAGTCATTGAGCATATGTCCTTCTGAATGTCAAGGGACAGATTTCCCTTGCTCCAGACCTAGGAAGCTTGGTGTCCTTCCCAAGGTGTCTAGAGTCTCAGGGTCACTTGTTCTTGACTTGAAGAATCCACTGTTCTGGTAAACAGTTCTATTTATTTCATACTTCCTAAGGAGGCGAATATCTTCTCCTTTCACAAAAATAACAATGTTTACTCAAATCATTCACAAAAGACAGTTCTGTGTTTGGCAGACATAACTGGAAGCATAGGAAAAGGAAGGGAGAGATACTATGGAGATACAAAAAGTATTTCCTTTCAGTATTTAATTCTCTTCTCCTTAAAAATACTTTATTACTTCCCTAATGGAAATTTCCCACTTTTTGCCACGATGCCCCCCCCCCCCAGCTTTGCAGGGCCTCAATTTCTATACCATAAGACTCAACAATATATTTTTCTTTAAAAACTGATTCTTCTACCTAATGATATGCCATTATTAAGTACCAACGTTCAATCTGCTGTGTACAGAGAGGCTCTCGCTTCATTTTCATTTTTAAAAATGGAATTATACTGCACTCAATCTTCTGTAGATCTCTTCTTTCATTAAGTCATAATTGTTGATTATCTATATCAGTTCACACCAGTGTCTTCTTTTAAAAGCATAGTTAAGCCATAATGCTCCAATATGACCTATGGTGATGGATATTTCAGCTATACCCAGTCTTCTACATTACAGACAATACCACAATGAATATATTTTCATATAAAATTTTACACAATTACTTGCTTATTTTTACAGAAATGTTTCCTAAATGGGGCACTGCTGTGACAAAGATGATGTGTAGATGACACCTTGTCTGACAGGTCCCCATCAATGTACATTTTAGTCTACACTATCTGGGAGGTGTCTCTTTTGCTGTGCTCTTTCCAACATTAAAAATATTTTCTAATAATGCTTTGCGTAGCTTTTAATGTTACTGGCCACTTGTATTAATTGTTTGTGGATTGTCTTTAATGTCTTTCCACTTTCTCCTTGCCATTCATGTTCCAAACATTCAGTTCTCTCTCCTGTAGCTCAAACTTCAAACCAGGCTCAAGACCCAACTCTACCACTTGAGGTTTCAATCTGCCTGAGATGTCCTATGTTACTGAATACATTTTCTAACATTTTTACCATGAAAGGTTAGCCTTGTAAAAATATTTAATAAAAAGGAAAACCCAAAGGAATGATAACATATCCATTTCTCAAGAATTTAGAAAATGTGAGCATCTGCTTAATGTGACTCATGCCTGTTTTGCTAAAGTTTAAATCACAGCAGTGTAGACAGGGAACTGATGGTACACTGTAGGGGTGAGGGACATGCCTGATGTGTGTGAGGTCCTCAATTCTAACACTTCCAGTACCAAAGAGGAGTCACACTTGGGGTGTGACATACCACTAAATTATAGTGTTATCATTTGATCTTTATTAACCTTGGGCATCTCACATCAGCCCAGGGACCATCTGCATTGCCTTACTCCCTGGACACAAATTCTAGCCTGTGGTTTGGGTTCCATTAGCATGCTTTAGTAAAGAAAGACTGGATTCTATGATTCAAGGGGGTCGCAGGTGCAGGTTTGCTCCTTAGACCTGTCCCAAGAGCCACCTTTTCCTTTCCCCTTCCCCAAGGAGGTTAGAGGTGACAACATAATTACCAAGAAAGCACATGGGCTGAGACAGGCCTGCAAAAGGAATGAACTTTTTAGCTCAGAGCCAGGGCCTCAAATAAGCTGGAGCTGGCCCAGAACCAGCTGGAGACCAGGAAGTTGAAAAACCCAGGAGAGAAATCAGTATGAAGGAAAAGACATCTGCAGAAAGGTCTCTGCTGCAATAAATGTTAAGCAAGAAAGGAGGAGAGAAGTGTTTAAGCTGCTATGGCTTGGCATCATTCCAGTTCTGTTTCTGCAAGTGATTTCAGATTTAAGCAATTGTAATTTTTTAATTTTGTACATTTTTTTTTACTGTGGTTTCTCAGTTTCTTAAAAATTCCTCCACATTTTCTAGTTCTTGAACAATAAATATATATTTACTTTGTAATCACAGAGAAATAAATCATGTTTTGAGACAGAGTTTTGGTATGTGGCCCGGGTTACTCTTGAACTCAGATCCTCCTGCCTTGGCCTTCTAAGTGCTGGGATTACCGAATGATGCCACAATGCCAAGTCAACACTATTGTTTTTAAGAAGCATATTTTTTTTCAGGCCAGCCAGGGGATACAGGGATACAGAGTAAATCTGTGTATCAAAAACCAAACAACAAAAACGTAGATCTTTGATCTCCATGGCACTGTTATCTCCTGCTATACAGTTTGGTGATCAGAGGAGAGGGATTTGATATTTTCATTTTAATAGCTTCAAACAAGAAAGGTATATTAGTCAAGTAAGGTCACCATAGCTAAATACTATAAATCAGGAGGAGTTAAGTAACAGAAATTATTTTTTCAAAGATCTAGAGATTATAAGTGTAAGGTCAAAGTCCCCATGACAAAGGGACTATCTTCCTGATTTGTGAACTGTCACATTCTCACTATAGCTTCACACAACAGACACAGAGCTGAGAGACTGGTTACATGGCAGGAGAAGGCCTAGTGAAATCGTTAACTTCAGTGATGTAGAAGAAAAATGTGTGATTTGATGAGCACGGTATTTCATTAAGATTTCTAAGCAAAGCGTGAAAGGTGTGGACTATTTTCTTTCCCTTAATGCTTATTATAAAACATAGAGTGAAACAAATTGAGAGAAAAACTGAAACCAGAAGCAGACCAGCCCTTCATAATTTGTTGCTTCTCCAGATGGCAAAGAGAGATAAAATTTAAGAAAAATGGTCTCCAAGCACTGTTAAGAGAGCACGTGGCATAGAGAGAAAAGATAAAAGTATGATTTTGTAGTGGTTAATGTTAAGTCCCAGCAGGAGAGAAGGACTTGAGTGGTAGTCAGTTATGGGATTCTTTCAAGAGTTTAGCCTTGAAGATGCTCCAGGAAGCAAAGACCTCTGTCCCTCATCCATTTCCAAGATCAAGATAAAAAAGGGATCATCTATAACAGATCTGGGGCCAAGAATTTTCTTTACAGGAGCGAACCCCAGGTAAATCTAACTGAAGACCCAAAAAGGTTTGGGAACAGTTATTTAAACAGAAACTCACCTTGGACTAAGGTAGTGAAAAATTACAGAAAGCCACTGGCCCACTGAACCTCCTAAGAAGCAGGTTAATGGAGTGATTCAGCTGCAAACACACACTTTCTTCTTGAAAAGGAAAGGTTAAGTCTGAAGGCAAAGGGCATAACCAAGAGACCTGAGAACCCTTCAAAACGAATGTAGAAGCCAGAAGTGGTGATGCTCACCGGTAATACCAGGACTCTGGAAAACTGAGAGTTTGGAGGCCAGAGTGGTCTACAATCGAAGTTCTATACTAGTGTGAGATACTTGTTTCAAGAAGGTGGAAAAGGAAACATATCTACCAACACTTGGCATTTACTCAGTTTGATTGCAAAATCATCATACTTTAATATTCCCCACGTTTGAAAAGAGATATCTGCTTCAATGATGTTAAGTTTGCTCACCAGGATGGTTATGTTTGAGCAGATCACTTGTGTTCTTTTTCCATTTTATTATAGTTATAAATGTGTATTTAGAATGAGCCAACTAGACTCGCTTTAGAGCGGTAGATCTCAACCTTTCCAATGCTATGGCCCTTTAATACCGTTCCTCATGTTGTGGTGACCCCCAACCGTAAAACTACTTCATGGCTACCTCATAAGTGCAATTTGCTGGTTTTATAAATTGTAATGTAAATATCTATGCTTTCTGACGGTCTTAGGTGACTCCTGTGAAAGGGTCATTTGACATCCAAAGGGTCAAGATCCACAGGTTGAGAAGCACCTGGCTTGGACTATCCGAATATGTTTGGCAACATCCAAAGCATCATAACCAGGAGCCAGCCAAACACATACCTTCTTCTTTCCATCAGGCCTGAGCAGAATGCTAACTTTGGCTCGTCACTGTCACCAAGTTTCTCCCCAGTCTGTTTGATCTGGTTCTTGGTGGTCCATCTTCTATCTTTTTCATGTCTGATTCAATGATCAGAAGGAATCTGAGGATGGCTTGACTTGTTTCTCCTGAGCACGCACCTTCCAGGATATTTGGTCTGCCTCTTAAGCCCAGGGATTGGGTCAATGGAAGATAGGTGGCATGCGGATGTATTCTTTTGTGGCTATGGATACCTTTCAGCATCTGCCTTCTTTGCTCTAAATGTCTTGGCTTTGGCTGTGATAGGAGCTTCCTTCATCACTTTAGGTGCTACCTCGGTGAAAAGCTACTCTAGTACATAACAGTGGCTTACCCGGAACTCTCTATAAAGACCTGCCAGGGTCCAAATTCACAGACTTGCCTGCTTCTGCTTCCTGGCAGATTTATAAATTGATCTTTGTATTATACTTCTTCTTCTTCTTCTTCTTCTTCTTCTTCTTCTTCTTCTTCTTCTTCTTCTTCTTCTTCTTCTTCTTATTATTATTATTATTATTATTATTATTATTATTATTGTGTTTGTATGTGTGATAACATGTGGGTGCCCATAGAATCTAGAATACAGTGTCAGACCCTGTGGAGCTGGAGTTATAGGCTGTTTAACATGGATACTGGAAATCAGACTCAGGGCCTCTGGAAGCACAGCACATGCTCTTAACCAACTGAGCATTTCTCCCATACACTTACATTGTTTGCTGCATCTAAACAATCAAAGAAGAATTTTACCTGAAGGACTGCAGCTACATCTGGATCTGATTTAGGGTGAGATTTGAGACTTTAAGTAGATTCTGTGATGGATGAGATTTTAGGATATGTAGGGAGGAAATTAATACATTTAGCATGTGTGAGGAACATGGAGTCAAGGGGTAGATGGTGGTGGAAAGGCTTACATGTCCCCCATGATTCCCACGCTCAGGAATTCATGCTCTAGGGTAATATGCCTCCTATTGAGTGTAGGTAGGGCCTGTGAATTCATTCTGATCCACAAAATACAGCAAGGTGACAGGATATTAGTTCTGTGATTGCGTTATTTAATCTTGTGAGGCATTTTAGTTAGGAGACTTCTTAGCAGGCCTTGATAAAGTGAGTGGTCATGTGACCTCATAACAATAAGTATGATAGTTCATTTTGTCAAGTTAACTGTTCTCTGTTGCCCAGATATTTGGTACAATATTACTCTGCATGTTTCGTGACAATGTTTTAAATGAAATTAACATTTGAATCTATACAATGTGAATCCATTGTATTAAGTTTCTGGCTCAGATTTTCTGGCCTAGCCTCAAGGTTCAGACCCACAGACCCGCAGAGACACACAGACACTTACATTAATTTTATGTTGATCAGCCTATGGCTCTGGCATATTTCTAGCTAGATCTTGCTCTTAAACTAACCCATGATTCCAATCCTGTTCAGCCATATGGCTCCATACTTTTCTCAGAGCAGCATACTTCTCTGCATCTGCTGGCTTCTCTGGCATTTCTGTGGCATCTCTGCTCTGTTCTTCCTGTTCCCAGAGTTTTCTCAGTCTGGTACTTCCTGTCTGCCTTCAGCCAATCAGCTTTTTTCTTAAACCAGTAGGTGGAACAATTATTTACAATGGAATAACATAATCCCACTACATGAGTCGGTGTGTTTTATTACATGGGTAGGTTGCATCTAGTTAATTGAAAGCCTGACTAGAACAAAAGATTGGCCTTCCCTGAGCAAGAATGAATTCTTTCAGAAGATGGCTTTGAACATGAACTGCAACATCAGCACCTGTCAGCCCACTCTGCAGATTTTGAACTTGCCAAGTTCACATTCACATGAACTAGTTTCTTAAAATTGAGCCCTCAGTTCACAGCTGTCTATGACAAACTATTGGCTAACTACTGGCTATATACCTCTGGAGAACAACACTACATAGCAAAGAACAGAAAGAGGCCACTGCTAAGTAGAAGTTGAGCCTTTTGGATGAGTAGCCCTCAAGAAATGTAATGCTATGGAGCAATCTTGGAAGTGTTTCCTTACCCACCTGAGCCTCAAATGAGTCTGGCCCTGGCCAACACCTTGATTTCAGCCCTATAGAGAACCCATCTAAGCCATTATGAAAGCATGTTGTTTTAAGCTTCTATGTTTGTGCAATATATTGAGGTGTTCTGGGAACTGAACCCAGGGCACTGACATACTAGGTAAATACTCTGACACTGAGCTATGTAAGCAGCCCTGTGACAGTAGTAATATACAGTAGGTAGCTAATACAAGAGGGTATTGGGGATTCTTGACCGTGTGCATGTGATTGATCCTCCTCCAAAGGTCTCTTCTAGCTTCTGGTAATTCAGCCCCATGTAATGCCTCCTTAGCAGAAATATGCTATGGAAACACGGGAGCATGGCACTATTATAGAAAGATGCTCATCAGGCCTGGTGGTGCAGGCATGGAATACTGGCTATTGGAGTGACTGAGACAAGAAGATGTCAGCTCCAAAGCCATCCCGGGCTACAGAGTGAGGTCAAAGACAGTTGTGGCAACTTTGTGAGATCCTGTCTCAAATAAATGAAAACAAACTGAATGACAAGGATCCAGCCATGTGAAGGGAAGTACATTTAAGAAACATGAAACAGTGTAAAGATTCAGTGGCAGTTGAATTGATGTGTGTGAGAAACTAGTCAAAAGAAAAGAGTGTGCTGTGAGCAACTGAGGGAAGGGGGTGAGTGGGAAGACAGGATATATTTATTTGTGAAAGCTACCCTAACCAAGTACCACAAAACAAACCATGGGCTTCCAAAACAGAAGTGTGTAGTCTTATAGTTCCAAACGCCCCAAGTCTGACCAAAAAGACAAAAGGGCTGGTTCCTTCTGAGGGATATGAGGAACCATCTTGTCACAAACCTTGACTCAAGTGTCTACTAGCCTGGAAACATGGATCTTTATTTTCATGTGTCTCTCTCTTTCTCTCACCTCTCTCCCTCCCTCCCCCTCCCTCCCTCTCTCCCTTCCCCTCTCTCTCTTTCTCTGTGTGTACTGTGCTCAGTTGTCTTACATTTGGAAGCCCACCTTCTGTAGTCTAACCCATCTAACTTAATTATATCTGTAACAATCAAATTTCCAAATGAGGTTGCTTTTTGAGGCATCAAAACTTGGAATCTCAGCATGAAGTTTTGGAGAACACAATTTAATGCCTAAAGCAAAGCTAATGTGCCATGTCTGATGAAGGTCAGAAAAGGCCTCTGAGACCAGGGTAAGGGGTTGGATGTTCTCTGAATATAATGAGAAATCATCAAAGGGCCTCAAATCAGACAAGGGACATGATCTGATTTGTTTTTAAAAGGGTCATGCTGGCTGCTGGGTTAGATTATGAGAGAAAACAGTGCCGTATGCCTCATGACTCATATAGCTGCCTTGCTAGAGATGGGAATTCTCGTCATAACAACCATTTACTGGACCTGAGGGCTCAGGTTTCGTTGTTTATCATTAGTTCACAGGAAAAACAAATTTAGCTGTCAAATGATAAGATGGAAACGTCCTCATGACTCAATATAAAATATTGTCCTTCTTGGATGCCTACTTTGAAAATATGAAAGTAATATAAGCTCCTGGTAAAGAACTTCAAAAGACACCAAGGGAATAAACATAAAACACTAGAATCTGTAATCCCAACTCTGCTCCATCTAACTGTTTTCAGTCATTGGAGATCCTCTATTCATCTTTATACATACTTATTAGATTAGTTCCTGTAGTAATATGCTAACACTGTGCTAACTGTCCAACTTCATCAAGACAAACTCTTGCTGCCTTCTTTCTAGGGTATGGAAACACCTAGGATGAAGAAGAGCACTGAACTGCAAGATTAGTACAAGAAATACCACTGAGGGCTGTCATGCAGTTCAGCAGTAGAGGCTTTTCCTAGTATATCCATCTCCCAGAAGCATTAAATAAAGATTGTTAGACTTGAGATGAAAAATACCATGTTCTGGACTGGGGAGATGGCTCAGTGGTTTAGAGCGCTGACTGCTCTTCCAGAGGACCTGGGTTCAGTTCCCAACACCTGTATGACAGCTCACAACTGTCTGTACCTCAAGTTCCAGTAAGCCTGACACCCATGGCAAAACACCAATGCACATAAAAAAAATGTTCAAATTTCTGTTATTTCCTACCTCTGAGATGTTGATAAAATCACAACCACGATAAACTCACACGTCATATTTCTCCTATTTCATAGGGCTGTAGTGTAATTCAAGACTGTGTGCAGTAAAGCATTAGTATATATATATATATATATATATATATATATATATATATATATGTGTGTGTGTGTGTGTGTGTGTGTGTGTGTGTGTGTGTGTGTGTGTGTGTGTGTGTATACTCTGCTTCAAACACACAAACAACCATATCCACTCATATACAGGGAATGTTTGTTTTGTGGTTAGAACTAGAGAGAGGAGTGTTGCTGAACGACAGGCAAAAGCTATAGTACAGCTGACTGACAGGCTAGGGATATCTGGGGTGACTCTGGAAGGGTTTGGCTGTGGTCTAGTGGGAGATGAAACAGGAGGAGATAACAACAGTGCATCTCTCTAAGTAGCCATATGAGACATACTGTTTTGGTGCCTCAGATACTCTAGTTTAGTGGCATATTCAGAGTCTCCAAAACAGAAATCATCAGGGAGCATGTTTATAGGAGAGGGAGGTCTAGCAAACAGCTAGCAAAAGCTTCCAAACCCACACAGTTTGGGGGAAGTGGATTTATAGTGATTTTTTCTTTATTATAAATAATTTACTGGTTTATGTCATTTGAAGTTGTCTGAGGTTTAAATTGTCACCAGAATATGGGTCTGATTTTTTTTCATTGCATTCTACAGTGCCTACTATAGTATATGGCTTTATGTAGGTCTTTAATAAATGTTAGTTGAGTGAACTATTTATTCCCCACACATTATCACTTTGGGGGTAGTATTTTTTGTGATCATTTTTATGATCTCTTGTTGTAGCTTGAATGAGAATGATCCCTATATTTCAGTATTGTGTCCCCAGGTTGGTGAAACTGGGAAGGATTAGGTGTATGTAGCCTTATTGGAGGAGGCATGCCACACTGGATGTGGCCTTTGAAGTTTCAAAAGTCCACACCATTCCCAATGGGCTGTCTCTGCTTGTGCTTGTGGAATCAAGATGTAAACTTTCTACAATTGTTTCAGTGACATGCTGGCATGCATGTTGCCTTGCATGCCTGCTGCCTTCTTCCCTGTCATAATGACTATGTAATCACCCTCAGAAATTAAAAGCCCTTAATGAACTCCATCATCATTCTGGTACATCATTATCATCCAGCACACCAAGCAAAGGCCCAAAGGTCTGACTGTGGACTGTAACCTCCAAAACTGTAGCCAATACAAACATTTTCTAAGTTGTTTCAGATTCTTTATTATGGTGATAGAATAATAAATGTACATGCCCCTACACTATCTTTCAGCTTTCACAGCCAATTAGTAATGGTGATGCTTATACAGGCAATTTTCAAGTCAAGTTTTCATATACAATTTGACTTATCATGTCAATGCCCCAATGAGGCAAGGCTTTCTTTTGGAAGATTTCAAAAGTGTGTGTGTGTGTGTGTGTGTGTGTGTGTGTGTGTGTGTGTGTGTGTGTGTGTGTACACGTGTGCATGCACACATGTAGCATGGGAGTGTAAGTGCCCTACTGACTCAAGGAGGAGTCAGGAGTCAGATATCCTGAAGCTGAAGTTAGAGGGGCTTGTGAGATTTCCATCCAGTATGGGTGCTGGGAAACAAACCAGGGTCCTCTGCAAGAGCATGCTGCTCCTAACTTCTGAACTATCTTTCCAGCCTCTCACCTACTTTATAGGTAATTAGTGGGGTCCAGAGAGTTCAAGGGTCACCCTTGGTGCTTCGTGCCTCATTCAGCCTCCCAAGTAACTGGAATTATAGGAATGCATCACCACATTCAGTGAGACTTTAATTTTTGACAATAAACTCAATGCTTCACTACTTTTATCTGACACGCAGTGACAGTTGGGGATGTTCAGTGTGAGGGAGGAGAGTCCAGGAGATCAAGGGAAGGGCAGAGTCTGAGAACCTAGGGAAGATGCTTGGGTAACCCAGAGCTAGAGTGGGAGAGTCAGGATCTAAAGAGACCTGGGGAATAATGAACATGCCTGTTTGCCTGGAATAATTTCAGTCTATACCTCTTGTCCATTGACAGTTATCAAGACTTTCCCATCACCAAAAGGGGCTGGAGAGATAGCTTAGTGGTGAAGCATATGTACAGCTCTTACAGAGGACTGGAGTTTGGTTCCCAGTAACCACGTCAAGCATCTCACAACTGCATATAACTCCCGTCTTGGGGGACACAGCAATTCTTCTAGCCTGTGCACACCTTAGCTCACACTTGCACACAATACATATGCACACACAAATGTATGTGCACACATGCACACAACACTTTAATACATTTTTAATTGTCTGTGCCATAAAAGAAGTGATATAGGAAACCCAATGAAACCGAATCTTGTTATATAGCTCAGGCTATGTTTAAACTCAAGATTCTCTGCTAGAATTAAAGCCATGCTTCACCACTCTTGACTCATCTTTTTATAAGAAAAACATATTTTATTATGTGCATTAAAATGTCTAATAAACCAAAAATTATGACTGGACTCAGTATTTCCATAACTCAGTGATCGTTATGAAGTGCTGCTTCTTGACCTACCTGCCTTCCAGTTACCTCTGGACAAACCAACCTTGGGCACATCAGTACTTTCATGATTGCACTGACATCTGGTGGCCATTCTCAGGTTTTTTCTCTGGGCACACCTGTATCAGACCATCTGTCAGTCTGTGCTTGATACGCCATCAGTTTTTATCTGAGTCCTACCGTAACAGCCCTACAGGTCCATCACTTTCTTTCCCTGAGAGGTAATCATATTAGAAGCAGGGATGGTGACTGTAGGAAAAGTGCAACTGCTAAGTTAATAACACCAGGAACTAAAGTACTGGTTGGGTGTGGTGGTGTACATCTGTAATTCCGACACTAAGGAGAGGAGCATCAGTTCAATGTCACACTTGCCTAAGTGGCAAGTTTGAAGGCAGCCTGGGCTACATGGAAGCTTGCTTCCTAAGACAAATAAAAATGGTGAGACTTCAAGTTCTTAAAAATAGTGTGTGTGTGTGTGTGTGTGTGTGTGTGTGTGTACACATACACTTACCAAAGCACCACATATGTAGGTCAGGACAAATTGTCAGAATCAGTCCTAAAGGACCCAACCTAGGTCCTTCTAGCTGACACATGTGGTGACAGACAGCTTTACTCACTGAGCCTTTGACCAGCCCATGATTTTTGGCTTATACGGCTTATTTTGATGCAGATTAGTCCTTTCCAAAATGACACCAAGTAAAGGCAGGGGTAACAGTGTTCTTGGAAACTGCAAGATGTCAACACCAGTTCATATATGTTCAAATAGAAACATAAACTTTTTGAAAAATATTTTACTTGGGAGTGGATGTGTTACATTAGTGCAGTGTGATGCTTTGAATAAGAATGGCCTTATAGGCTCCATATTTGAATACTTGGTCGCCAGGGATTAGCACTATTTGTTAGTAATCAGAGGTGTAGCCTTGTTGGACAAGTGTGTTACTGGGGGTGGGCTTTGAGGTCTTAGAAGCCTAAGCCAGGCCCAGTGACTCCCTCTTCTTCCTGCTGCCTGAGGATATGGATGTAGAACTCTCAGCTCCTTCTCCAGCACCATGTCACCTGTGTGCTGCCATACTCCCCACCGTGAAGATGATGGACTAGACCTCTGAAACTATAAGCCAACCCCAATGAATGCTTTCTTTTATAAAGGTTGCCTTGGCCATGGCACCTCTTTACAGCAACAGAACAGTGACTAAGACAGTATATGTACCTGCAGTGGCCAGAGAGCATGAGGATCCCCTGAAACTGGAGAGATAGGAGGTTGTGAGCCACCGACATTGGTGGTATGAATCAAATTGTGTCTTTTGCAAGAGCAATGAGTGTTCTTAACTACTGAGCCTTCTCTCCAGCCTCATCATAGAGAAACTAACTAGAATAAAACTAAGATCTATGTAAACTGCCTTACAGGCAGAGTCTGGCTGAAAGAGGGAAGGAGTAAGGAGGAGTCAGCTGAAGAAAAAAGGAGAAAAACCATACTTCAAATAGAGCCTTCCTTTCTTTTCAGGAAGGCGTGACAAATAACTATTGCATATCTAATAACTTTTGCAGGCCATATCCATCTTTAATTTACATGGCCACTCTGAAGGTTCCTCACTAAAGCTATTCTATGGTCAACGTACCATAAACGGGCTCCTGAGAAGGGTGGTATTCATGGGCGAACATTGATCAACATTATATTCATTTTTAAAGAGTGTGTGTGTGTGTGCACGTGCGCATGCGCGCACGCATGCATGCACATGCATGTTGGTGTTTATGCATATGAGTGCTGGTGCTCAGGGAGACCAGTGGCATTAGCTCTCCCTGGAGTTGGAGTATAGGTAGCTAGATGCTGCCTGACATATTAGGAACAGAATCAGAATCAAGTCCAGGGCCCTTTGCAAGAGCAGTACACGCTCTTAAATATGGAGCTATCTTTCCAAACTTGGAGGAATGTTTTGAACCCGCATCCTATTTCTCATCTGAAACAAGTGGAGGCAATAAGTCTGCCAAAGTTTACCATCTTACAGGATTAAGAACTCAGAAAATTGAAGGTCTAAACTCATTCTTATGTCATCAGGAAAGTATTACCAATACATAAGACAATAGTATGTAAGCAGTCAGAATAAATGGGGTACCCAGGTATCCGCAGTGCCTCAGAAACATCAGGTGCTCCTCATTTAAGAGTAGGTCTTAGCAAGGTCTTAGCTTCCATCTCCAGAACTGAGGGTGGGCATATCTTGGAATCTATAAGTGTAATAATTAGTATCTCACAAAAATTTTATAGACATGAAACCACTAATAGTAGTGGTTATCAGTTGCTTTTAAAAAAGTTTTAGATTTATTTTATGAATGTTTTGCCTGCATGTATGTATGTGCACTGTGTGTATACCTAGTATCTGTGGAAGGCAGAAGAGATCATCAGATACCCTAGAACAGATGGCTGTTATCTGCCATGTGGGGTGCTGGGAATCGAACCTGGGTCCGCTGCAAGAGTAACAAGTACTCTAAACCACTGAGCCATCTCTCCAGCCTCACAGTTGCTTTTTTAAAAATTCCACAAACCTCACACCCTGTGTTCATATTTTCTTTTATGATTAAAAAAAAAACAACACTCAAAAAGTTCAGGGTCTTCAAAAACATAGAATCGAGTTGAATAAGGCTGTGCTTTATTACATGCATAATTACAAATCTGTGCTAAGTGAAAATGTATAAAGCAATGGCAACCTAGGTTTAAGCCACACAGAGAAAGGGCTGGACAATCCCATTAACCTTTCTGCTAATGTCCATTCCATTGCCTTGAACATGATTGTTTCCATTTCTTACAATTTGCATAGCACTTACTCGTCAAAGTGCTTTCCATTCATTGTCTCAGTTTATCCTCACAACAACCCTGTGAGGTAGGTAGGGCAATTTACACTATCCCCATTTTGCAGATGGGAACACTGAGGCACAGAGCGGTTAAGATCTTGAGGCTAGTTAGTAGAAGCATAGGGAATACAAACCAGGTCACCTAACTCCCCAATCCATGTTTTTTTTTTTTTTTTTTTTTCCTTTTTACACTATGTCACTATATAAGACCAGGGAGCAGAACAAAGTGAGCAGTAAGCCACAGATTTGGATTGGGCTGTGTCTACAAGCAGGTGAGGATAAAGCTACGAAAGCATGGCTGAAGGGTTGGCAACACTCTGGTAAATGACTGATCTGAACAGCTCAACACCAAGTTTCCTGTGGAAACTTGGCCTTTATTAGCTTTGGTTGAAGCTCATTTCTGGATGCCAAGCTACTATATCTATGCATTAGCTTCAGCTGAACTTTGACCAACTCTTAGGAATTAAAATGTCCAGTCAGACAGATTTTCTTTGGCTATTGCGACCAAAGCCAGCCCTACAAATGAGCGTCCTACAGAAAAATTCCCATGGTTCCCATGGGATGTATCCTGGCCCTTCTGGTCCTCCTTGCTTCAATGGCTCACACAATAGCTGGTATATTTCCCATGGCCAGAAATGAATGGGCAGAGGTATAAACAGGAGGCTGGCCTTGGTCAAATAAAGAAGAGTCATCATCATGACATTATAGTCACCCATTGGTGACATGACCAAGATGCTGTCAGGCCCAATTCCTTTCTGGCTTGTACCTGGATAGCAGCATAGCTTCAAAAGACAATTTTAGAGAATAAAATATTAAACATATAATTTTATCTTGAATGGAATACAATTTAATCATCACACAGTCCCAAAGGACCAAATATATAGTAAAAAAAAAAAAGTAAATACTTATATAAAAAGCTGAGTACTAAAAATGCAGGATAATGGAGAAGAAAAAAGTGAAAGGTAGGAAAGTGAATGAAGGAAAAAGAATTATATATTCTGAGGTACCCTCTACTTGACAGCAAGGCTGAATAATCCATCTTGATTATTAAAAAAAACCCACAGATCCTGCCTTCTTCCCCATTTCACTAAATGACATTTTTCTCATTAAATCCTAAACTACTCCAAATTCTAGCACATTTGGACTAATATATAATACAGCTAAAGCCCTCGACACTCCCAGTACGTATTGCTGGCTTTGGCCCCTACTGTGGAGTGAGCAAACTGCCAATGGCCTCATCGACTGAGGAGTTTCCAATCTCTGTTCTCGGGGTCAACCTCTCCCTACCCACCAAAGTCCATATGCAAACAACATGCTCATAAAAATGGGGGGAGATTTGAATTTGGGATACCCACGGTAGGGGAGCAAAGAAACAAGGCAGAGACAGATTGTTTTGCCTCATTTGTGCATCACACCTTCTCCTCAAAAGGCCAAACTTTAGTCAGGGCATCATTTATTTGATGAATGTGCATACGCAGGCCAAAGACCCTTTGGTAGCAACTTAGAGGTAGGAATTTCTTACTGTAAGATTGAGCTGGGCAACCTGATAGGTCCCATTCAAAAGAAAATGGGAAAAAAGAAAAAAAGAAAGAAAGAAAGAAAAAAAAAAGGTCCACATCACATCCTTCTTGGACGATTTGGCAACATCATATTAACATCATGAGAAAGTCCTTTCATTCCTCATCTCATCAGAACTCTGTCCAGATGCAGATGCTTAGGGATGAGAATGTGGCCAGCATAGTATAAGGAGTAGCTTAAAGTTGCTAATACACATTTTCCCAAAAATCTCTCTCTTTGGAACAAATGACCAAAACTGAAGCAAAGCCTAGTAACTGCCCAGCTCTGCTATGTCCACTCATTTCCAAACAGACACAGCTTCTGAGCTGGGGGAAAAAACAGCTTATTTTCAATATAGAATAAGGACGTAGTAGGGAGGTTTAAAACAAAAATGTTAGAACGTTTATCATCTAGACCCTTAGACAGTGTGTTTCTCCTTAAGACAATGTCTTATGTTGACCTTTTCCACAAAACTAGACTGTCTTGAAGCCAAATGGTTTTTTGAGGTTCTAGTTTAAGAACCTTGGACTTGAGGATGAGTTGCCTTATTCTCCCTTTGAAGCATATAATTCAGCTTTTTCTGCCCACCTTATGCCAAGCTGCACAGACTGGGCCGTGGGTGGCTTTCTTCATCCCATCTGGCACCACACATTTTGTTAAGCGGGTCTGTCATCATTTTCATTGCTTCCCCCTCCCCTGAGAGGAACCTAGGAAATCCCAGAGGTGGCTTCAAAGATGAATATTTTAGGACAGTAAAGTCAAGTCCACACATTTAGAAACTGATCCTTTTAGAAAGGCCCCTGCTCTTCCTATAAAGTTCAGATTTAGACTTTAGGGCCAAAACAATTGGTCTGCTCTGCAGTTAAAGCAGCAAATTAATTGTTTGCTCTGCCACCTGGCCAATTCAAAGTATCATCAATTTCAACTAATCTACCCGAGGTGCTCTGTTCTGTGGACTACATCAGCTCTGTGCAGCTGGGCTGCACTAGGACACTGGGGCCAAAGAAAGGAGGGTGCTGCAATGTGGCTGTTTCTAACCAAATATAAGTAGAGATGATCTTTAACAGCTATTATTTTACATTGCCAGTCTCCTGTTTGTTATCTCTCATTGAGCTCACCGCACACTGTCTCTAAACTTCATTAAGTTCTTTCTATTGAAGGTGTGAAGATATAAGACTTACCAGTTAGACTTTTATAGATCCATGAGCTCCCTTCATGGCTCTATTTCCTCCAGGAATATTTCCTTGGAAAATTCACTCTTGAGGCATTTATTGGTGTTCTTCTGTAAATGTTTTCCTTATATCAGGCCATTTTCTTTTCCAGTGCCAAAATAAACTTGTCTCAATGTATTTTAAAATCTTAAATGATCCAGTATTTTACCATTGAGGTATGGAGTCATTTGAGGCTACTGACAGACTTCCCTATATTGGCTCCGATTGTTCTTTTTTGTTTTAGGATTATTCAAGTGATGAAATGGAATGGTAATGACAGGAAGAACTTCCCTTTACTGCAAGACAAGGACCACTGTGTGTTCCAGTGCTAGGCTAGCGATCTTTTAGAGTAATCCAGTAAGAAACAGCCAACCACTGAGCGAAACCCTAGGACTGGACACAATACCCTACAGCTATTTCTAGCATAAAAGCTACAAGGATTCCTGAGAAACTGAGGTTAATGAATGATATTTCTAAGGAGTGAGGTATCAAAGGGATATTGTCAATTGTCGGGATGGCCCATTGGTGCTTAGCATCTAGACAGTATCCATTTGCACAGTGTTATCTGATTTCTTAGATTGATTCTCTGAAGTAGCACCTTAACACTGGCTCGTCTGTGTACAATGAAGAAAAAACTAGAAGGCAAATGAGATACAACCCATGTCACTGCTGCTCTACAAGATGTGACCAAACCTTCTCTTGCTTTCAAATACAAAACACAGTAACATTTCTTGTTTTGCAAACTTTAGTGAAGAAGGATCATTAGTGAATGAAATAGGTACTAACAGAACCTGAAATATACAGACAAGAACTCTGATGTCTACATAATATACTAGGTGGTCAGACATAGTCTCATCTGATACAAAGAATGCAGTGGCATAGAAGGAACAAGACATAAAGTCACAGGGGCATGATTATGATACCATGTACCCTGAAGCATTCTTTTTCATTAAAATGCCACGGCAATATATTTAAAAGGAGAAGATCTGGTGGCTACCTTGATATAGGAAAGATGAAAATCTAAATACGCTTTGGCTACTCAGCCCTGGATAATAAAAGAGTTTCTTTATAATTTGATAAGAACTGGAGATTAAAAAAAAGTCCTTGACTCAGGGATCAATAACTTTTAAAATGAGGTACACTGAGTTGCTTGGGAGAAGTGGGTTACACGCAGGAATGTGCCAAGTGCCGCTGATTCTGAGCTAGAAGGACAGTAGGAACTATTAGGAGCAGACTGGTAAGGTGAACAAGGCTGAACTCTTCCCCAACAACGTGGCCTCACTGCCATGGGCAGCTGAGGCTGAAATGGAGGCATGGCAGCAGCGATGGAGCCACATGGCAAACAACAGAAAGTGTCACCTCTAGCCTAAGTGCTGTGAGACTGCTGAGCCTTGGCTTATAACTTAACCAGCCCTAGTGGGTAATTTTGCCATTATTAGGAATGATTAACTAGCATACTGCTGCATCCTAAAGAGGATTCAGAGCTGAGAAGAAAGGCAAACAGAATGGAGAGAGTAATTGCACATGGATGAAATTATGGAAAATGAAAGAGTGTTTGGAATGCTGGTGGTAGCTCTTGAATTCCACCAGGTGTTTCTATAATGTCATTTTTCTAAACTGCCACAGCTGTGGTAGGAAATTGAGACAGGCACCTTTTTAACCGGGTACAAGCACCTTAGCACCTTTGATGTCACCAGGCCTCATCCAGAACCTAGGTTTTAGGATGGCTCTGCATTTTAGTTCGATCTCTAAAGATGGTACCTCAAGGTAGCTGCACTTGCCTATCCTGTTCCAGTTCCTTCAATACGTGTTGAAGTTTCTCGAGCCTACTTCATGTGCACAGGAACAGTGGCCTGTTCTGCATACTCCACAATGAGAGGAGCACAGGGGTCCAGTTATTTTAGTACTGGTGGTCTTTTCAAAGGAGTGCATCAGAATGCTGACGCAGCTCTGTATCTTCCCTATGTTACCAGTATTCAGCCTAGATCAGTTCCATATACTGTTCTTACTTATTCCAGAAGCCTAAAGCACCATCATCCATGGAGGTGGCATCTGGGTAAGAGGTTAGAACTTCACAAAAATATGAAATTCCTAGTTACTGACTTTGCTCAGAACTTTATCTTCATTTCAAGAAAACTGGAAGAAATAATTCCTAGTACTAACAAATTCCTAACAAAATCCTTGTCTATTAGCTAGCATTGCCATTTGGAAAATTAGCCTTTCTGCAGCCAAGGAGAAAGCTCTGTAACTTAACTTTATATACTTCAAAAGACCAGGATGAGCATGCTCTAAAAGTCAACCCCTCTACTTCACTTGGAGGAGATTAACCAGAGCAGCACTGTCTTCTAATAAAAAGGTAAACGTAACAAAACTAATAACGCTAAATACTGTAACAGGAATAAGAATTTAACTGAATCTTCACAGTCTGAAATATGCCACTGCGATTTCCTTCTGGCTTTCCTTTCTGTAGCTTGAAAGGCAAAGCCCCTTAGTTCACATTTCAATCTCCACCAATGACAGAGTCGCCTGCCCCACATGACTATTTCATGTGTTTCCTGCAGGTTATATGTCAGAATCGTTGGAATTTTTCTTGCATAGTTTTCAGTGATTGCATATTGGCCAACAAGTACTTTTAAATTAAAAAAAAAGATATTTTAAAGAACAAACATAATTAAACCATAGCAATCTTGTTTACTCTCTCCTGAACCCTTCCTAATGCAGAATCACATAAGCCTAACTGTATTTCCTCCTAGAGAGATTAATTTCCAGAAATTATGTAGTGCAACTGGTTAACTTGTAGGAAACAGACAACACACTAATATGACTTCACCATCCAAATATGGGAAATGTGTTTTGGGTACCCAGTTAATAAAATATATCGATGGTCCGCAGTGTCCTTATTTTATATCCAAAACAACCCCATGATTCTAGTTGAAGAGAATGGAATCAGGATCTTGATTTGCCATCTGTGCTATATGCTTTAACACATCCTTTTTGGTAATGATTCCAAGTAAGCGCCTGAAATAAAAACACATAAAACAAAATCAAAATAAATGTACAGCGAAAATAGTGTTCTTAACTGAAAGTGATGCTTGGCCTCTCTAATCCTTCTCAACTTTGTCTTTCAATACTATCTATACTTTGGAGAATGATGAGATAGCAGTAAGATGTATATTATACTTGAGACAAATGGAGCAATGCATGCATCCCTAAATACACTGACACTTCTCTATCAAGGTCTCAGGCCCCACATTTTCCCCTGATTTATATATTATTCTCCAAACCTATGAATCTTAACTACTCACTGTAGCCTAGTTCAAATGTTCCCCCACTCCCAAGCATCCCTGGTCCTATGAATCAGCTGAGACTCTGATCTGCTCCCAACAATGACATGTTCTGTGCATGCTCTCCCTTATTTATTTTTTGCTTTTGCCTTATGATCACTTATGTGTTCCTGGCTTTCCTATAACCATACACACTTATCAAAGACAGAGAAAGCATTCTTCACTTTCATGTCTCTCCAGAATCTCAATGAAGTATTTTCTTACATGAGTTAATGTGGTGATATATATTCAATATAAAATATATCATCACAAGTTAGGGTTTCAGTAAACACTGAACATACACCTACCTATTAGAGAAAGCCTATTTACTGACTTAGCTCTTGTAAGTTACTTATTATGCCACTTCCAAATTTTAGAAGCAGGAGGAGTTCTTATAGAGTTGTCAGGTTAACATAAAGGTTTAAAAACAAGAAAACCCTCCAACCCTCTCCTTAGCCTGCACTCTTTCCCAATAACGACAGCAGGACTTCTTTATTGGACAGGAAAAAAAAGAGCCTTGGGCTTGGAAGTTCAAAGACTTGTGATTTATAACTTAGCAAACCGTCTATTTAACCAGGGGCCCTTGTGTAGATAGACCTTATGGAAACTTGGATTTTTCTTTGTTGTTGTTCTCAGATAATAACGAGGGATTGTAAATGTCAAGTACAATACTCTTCCTGTCTTTTGGAGATAGAGTCTCATGTAGACCAGCCTAAAGTCACTACATAACTGAGGCTGGCTTTGAACAAGTGATTCTCCTGATTCTACTACCCAAGTGCTGGGATTTCTGGTATGTGCCACTACCCTGACCAGCAGTCTCCTGTAAGCACGGCATTGGTTACTCAAGGGCAACCACCGTCTAAAACAATACAATAAGATATTTTAAAAGGAGGGGGAAATCTGCATTTAGAAAACCTTAGGAGGGGGAAATCTGCATTTAGAAAACCTTTATAACAGTATATTATTATAATTGTTCTACTTCATATTTATTACTTTTACTCTCTGACTGCATCTGACATAAATTAAACTTCCTCCTGAGTGTGTAAATATACAGTAACAAACACAGTATATATGAAAGTCAGTACTAGCCACAGTTTCTGGCTTCCAGTGGTGATCTTTGAAAGTATGTATGTCCCAGGGTCTGGAGGAACCACTATACATCTCTGACATGATTACAATTTCAGTAATATGTGCACAATACCACAGTTCCTTTCTCGGTAGAGGAGAAACTGAGTTACTCATAATGTGCAACTAACAGTCTGCATTTCTCACACAGGCCTTTTAATCACATCTACCTTCTTCTCAGAGCTTCTAAAAGGCTTATAGATGTTTATTTAAACTTGAGCTTTCCTTTTTATCCCTCTATTAAGTTTCTCCCATGATCCAAACTGCCTTTCTTCAAGGGGGCTCACCCATTGTGTGTAACCAGGCACTGACGCAGTCCCAGCTTGCGGAAGATATCCACTACGATCTCCATCGGCGTAAGATCTGTCACAGTGAAGGGGCTGAGATCCAGGATGTTCCGAAGCTTCAGGGTAGGTGGAGTGTATGGTGGCATTGGAGGTGAGTGCTCCGTGAAGTAAATAATGGAAGTGCTCACAACCCCATCCTGTTTCTTCCGAGCATTTTCTATGTGAAGAGAAGGAAATGACAAATTGAAAGCTGAAGAGCTAGGTCTACGTTCTGTCCCTTAAACTGACCTCTTTCACCTTTGTCTCCCCAATTTCATGCACACTTAGAAGGTTCCTTTATTCCTTTTCTGAAATCCTTACCAATTGAAATAATGAGATCTCTTCGAAGAACAAAGCCTACAAGCCTTTGTGACTCTCGGGAGACTACTACTGGAAAGCCACTGTAAGTGGTCTCGCTGATTATGGTCTCCACATCTTCCACAGTCATACTGTCCTGAGTAAGGACAGTCAACAAGGGGTCATTTCTCCGGGGCTTCATCACATCCATTGCCAGAGTCTTATGAGCAAATTCTTCTTTGGCTTCAAGGAAGGGGTATCCATTGAGACGGATGTGGGCATCATAAATGCCCTCTCGCCCAAGAGCATCAGCCACCCACTTGCTTGTCATGGCTGCAGCCATCAGAGGCACAATATATTCCAGGCCACCAGTCAACTCAAACATTATGACAACGAGAGACACAGTCATCCGAGTTACCCCACCTGTGAAGACAACAGACAAAAGAAACAAAGCACAGGAGCCATTACAATTCCACGCCTGCTATGGGTGTCCTGGAGAGAAACATTAGAAACAACGCGACAACAGGGTCTCACCAACAATTGTGTAGAATCCAAACTGCATTAATGCAAGGTCATATAGTAGACACGGCTTGGGTTTCCCAAACTCACAGTGTAGAAACAGCCTTCTAGTTTTTTTTTTTTTTTTTTTTTAAAAAAAAAAAAAACTCATTTTTCCTAATTGTAAATGCAATACATGATCATTGCAGAAAATTTAGCTGTCTATAAGCAGAATAAAGTTTTTGTTTTCTCCAATACAAAATTGTGTGTTTTTATATATAGGCAGAGTAAAATATGTAAGTTTTTCTGGTAAAAAAAAAAACATACATATTTTTACATATGTGAGCTCATATTATGTTTACTTCTTTATCATACTTTTATCCCATTATTTGCTTAGAATATTCAACATTATTACCAATTCAAAATTATATTAACAAAAAAAATTTAAAGGCTTGAGGCAGCAAGATGGCTTCTTGTTGCCAAGTCTGATGGACTAAGTTTGACTGTACAGAACCTAATTAGTGAAAGGAGAGGTATGAATCACATTGGAAGATGCTAAACATAACAGAGGCCTTGTGGTCCAGGCCTGTGATTCTATTTACTCAAGTGGTGGAGGCAAGAGGATCACAAGTATGGGAAAGAACTTAGTGTAAAATAAAAAGTGAAAAGAAGGCTAGAAATATATCTCAATGGTGCTTATATACCACAGCACTAGAATACAGCTCAGAGCTTGCCTACTAAGTAGCATACCTTGGGTTTGATCCTTAGCATCACACACTTGCACATACACACAAATATGTTAAGCATAATAGCATCATGTTTAAGGGTTGTATAATGTAATATATGGATGGAGCACAATTGATTTCACAAGTTCCTTAATGTTTAAATTTAGGTTGCTTTTCATTGGCAGGGGCAGAGGTTGAGCTGGTTTTCAGACAAGGTCTTACCATGAGGGTTATGCAGGTCCAGATCCGCCCCCCTGCTTAGCATTCCAAGGGCTGATTACAAGCATGTGCCACCACACGTGCTTAATTTTTGTTCTTATAAATAATACTGATACATATTCTTATTCAGCTAGCTATGTCCAGATTTCCGATGACTTCCTTCATCTGAGAGATTAGAATTATCGTTCTTAAAACGTTTGAGAAATTAATAAACTCAACAAGAAATGGATAATCATGAAAATAAAACACTGTGAAGTCCATTACAAGCACTGTAACTCACCTAAACAGGCTGCAGCTCCAACCATCGCATAAAGGCCAGGTGTAATGCAATCAGCTCCCTGACTACACCAGCTATTGAAGATGCCCCAGTCATGGTGGTAATAAGCCAGTTGCTCCATTCCTACTCCTAAAAGACGGCCTGCTATAGCACCAACAGCCATGCTGGGGATAAAAAGACCAGAAGGAATCTGTAAAGAGAAAGCAAAAGATATTTAGTGAGAAATGATGTGGCTCTTGGCATATAGTAAGGCTAGAGGACTGACCCTCTGCGAAGCAAACAGGCCAACAACAATTTAACTATGCACTATGCTACCAAGTGGCTGCAAAGATTTGTGTAACACTACAGGGACTAGAGGTTCTCTGGGACGTGCAGGCAAGGATGACTTTGAAGAAGCTTACCCTGATTCCGGGTCCATCAGGCAAGAGCCTGAACTCTCCAAACCAACACAAAACTGGAGGCAGAAATTAGGCCTTTCCCAAAGAAAAAGGAAAATAGATGGAATTTCTTATATATGCAGACATTTCCCCCAATACTGAATTTTTATCAGTAACAGTCTACCCTTCATTGACTACTGTGTTTTATGCTGGATGGTCTACATGTGAGATTTATAGATGCTTAATAATGACCCCAGGAATTAGACATTATTATTCCCAAGTGATAGACCCCAAGGATCAGAGAGGTTAAGTCATTAACCCAAGGTCAAGTGTTAGTGAATATTAGTGCCAGGATTTAAATAAAATGCTCATAGTGACACTTAGACATTGTGTCCTAACCTATCACTCAAATCAAAGATGGCACAGGAAGTTTCCATCTTCCTTATAACAACACAAAAAATGATTAAACAAATATTTTAAGTGAGATAGTGGCTATAGCTGTATGATTAACAACAAAAAAATGGAAGAGTCATCTACCTTCCTGTTTTGTTTCTTGACTTCTATGAACTATTGATATTAAAGAAGGAAATGATAATAAGCATAATAAGAACAGCTTATAGTTCTTCAACAGTATTTGACAATGGAATACAACTGAAGTTTGTGGTGTCCTGTAGATTGACAGATTCCCTTGAAATAAAACAACAATGTTGAAATTAATCCAAGAAGCACCCAGAAACTTTTTAGGGTCTCCATCCTATCCCTGGTTCAAATGCCTTTCCATGGAGAAGAGAGGGAACCCTTTGTTAGTAGAGCTGCTGAAGAGAAAAAACAAAAGAGAAAAAAAAATCCCAGGATGGAAGAAAGAAACACTTTAACCGACTTTCTGTTTTAGTTTCTCCTAAAACTTGGAGATTGTAACAGGTATTAAAGTTAAAGAATGATACCATAAGATCTGCTTTTAAGTAAGACACAATGATTGTACATATTTACTGAGTACAGTGTGATATTTGAATATATGTATACAACATGTAATGATCAAATCAGGATAATTACCATATCTATCATTTAAACATTTATTATATCTTTGTTTTAGGAACATTCAAAATCCTCTTTTGAAATATACAATAAAGTAATGGCATTGTCACTTTATGTTGTTATAGAGCACTACACTTTCTCCTTGGATAATTCTACTCTCTGAGTATATGTGATCAACTTCTGTAGCTTCTTTATGTAAGAGTGCTTGGATTATTATTTTTTTTTTACATTTATTGTGTGTGTGTGTGTGTGTGTGTGTGTGTATGTGTGTGTGTGATGTTTGTGTGGAGGCCACAAAATAACTTTCAGGAGTTGGTTCTTGCCTTTTACCATGTAGGTCCTAGGAAATGAACTCAAATCTACAGGCTTGGTGGCAAGCACTGCTATCAACGAAGCCATTTCACTGGTCTGTGTCATTTGTTTTTTAATAGTTGAAATATTTTAATCTTAACCTGTGAAGTGGATTCTACTTGTTACCAAGTGAGCAGGGATATTACCTGTCAAAATGCCATTTAGCTATGTGTTGGGTTGAACTCCAGAAGTTGCTAAACACTAAAATGTGTTTAAGATGGTAGAACATTGATAACCTCATGGAGTTCAGGCTAAAATCATGCTCCTTTAATTAACTCTAACATGTAACCTATAAAGCAGTGGTTCTCAGCCATTCTGATGTTGTGACCCTTTAATACAGTTCCTCATGTTGTGGTGACCCCAGCCATAAAATTACTTTTGTTGCTATTTCCTAACTGTAATTTTGCTATGGTTGTGAATTGTATCAGATATGAAACCACCAAGGGGTCACAAATCACAGGTTGAAGACCACTGCTATAAAGAGTAACACTGTATTACTCAGATATTATACTTCAATAGAATGCTCTAGCATAAATATCTCACGATCCTTTTTATGGGGAAAATGTTTTTACATAGAAAAAGAGAAAATGTTTCTTTTAAAAAACTCATTAGTGGGGTAAAAATTTGAGTTACTATGAGTATCAACAATCTGAGACAGAGTTATAATTGTCCAGAAAATCATGAAAACACTAGCGGGGGGGGGGGGTGGACAGAGAGGCTTCTGGGGAAAGTGGATACCACATGAACTACCAAGATTGTAGGGTAAGTTGGCTCTGCCCACATCCACACAGATCATTCATACAGAATTCACCAAAAGAATTCCTCACCTTCATGCCAAAGGTGAATATAGTAATGACTATTTTCAGTATGAGTGTCAAAGCCAGCTGCCACATGGCACTGTAGACTCCCTTGCCGGCTGGTCTGTCAGGCAGCTCACCAGCTTTGCTTGTGTTGAAATGGTTCTCATAATCACAGAGCTTGGAGGAGTCCAGAAGGCCACAGTCATTGAACAGCTCAGAAATGAGCTCACTTGTGCTCATCCGGGTGTATTCATTGGGGAAAGCCAAGATGGCAGTGATGGCTGTCACAATGAGTACCTCGACGACAGGATACTTGCCCAATTGTGTGGTTTTACGCTTCCGGCACCACGCAATGTTTGTGCGGATAAATAGAGCTCCCCAAAGGCCACCGAATATGCCTAGCACAATGAATGGCACGAGCTCAAAAAGATGCCAGGGGGTGTGAAACTCCACATAAAATAGAACTAAGCGGCTGTTTCCAAATGGATTGATGGACCGGAGTGTAAAGGCTGCCACTAAGGCAGCAAAGAATGAACGCCATAGTGTTTTGAGAGGAAAATAGTAGCTGACCTACAAGACAGAAGGAGAGAAAGCAGACTTAGTCAGGATGCAAAAGCTGTTTCAAATGAAATACTGGAGCTACTGACATTATAGTCAAGGATGCGAACTTTCCACAAATTTCTGACTACATGCTGAAGAACCAACTTGAGCAGAACGCTCAGGGACTACAACATACATAGATACTGGCCAATTTCTAATAGAAAGGCATACACGTACTTTACAGACAGAAGGCATTACCTCTTCCAAGCTGAATAATACTCCACCGATAGGTGCCCCAAAGGCTACAGATACACCAGCAGCTGCTGCAGCTGATAAGACCTAGAGTTAAGAATGCAAGATTAGCAATAAAAAAATATGGTTTTCTTGCATTAAATCACATTTTTAAAGGGATATTCATAGCCACCGAGAATTTAAAAATAATAACACATTTACACAGCTGACCATTTTCATACACAAGCAACACTAATTAGACACTGTGGGTTATATTTAAATATTTGTGTGTGTTTATAACAACAATAATCAAAGAAAAAGATACCATCCATTTGTGATGGAGTGAGCAGGACATATGGGAGTAGTTGGAGGGAGGAAGGGGAAGGGAGGAAAGTGGTGTAATTATATTTTAATTAAAAAACTTGAAAACAGGGAAAAACAAATTTTATATTTTCTACATCATAAAAAGGGAGGCTCAATTTCTGTTTATTTGGAGAGCAAATACTTAATGCTAGATGCTGACTACATACATGGTTCATATGCTTGAATAAAAAAAAAGAGCCTTTACTTTGTGATTGAGGAACGTGCTTAACTCTAAATTGGGCCCCCGATTGGCAGCTTTCCTGGTCCAGCAACTGGACTGAAACTTGGAAATCTGGATAAAGTACTTTGCAGGTGGTGTTTCATCTGAATACTTTTGTTTCTTATAATTTTTGAAATCAGAATTATATCATTTCCTCCTTCCTTTCTCCAAACCCTTCCATATACTCTTCTTTTCTCTCCTTCAAAATTATGGCCTTTTTTTTCACTAATTCTTTGTGTGTGTGTGTGTGTGTGTGTGTGTGTGTGTGTGTGTGTGTGTGTGTCTTCCTAAGTATAACCTGCTCAGTCTGTATAATTTCACTTGTATGTATGTTCTCAGTGATGCCTATTTGGTATTGAATAACCAATTGGTGTACTCTGCTTTGGGGGAGACTATTTTTCCTACTCTCAGTATTCCTGATTTGCATGTTGTTGTTTGTGTAGGGTTGAGGCCTGTGGGCTTTCCCCCAACACAGACTAGGAAACACTTTAATGAGATACTATAGAAGGCCCTAATGATATAAAAATGACGTTACAGTTTAGAACTGCCTATACCTTATAGCCTATTCTAGTCTCATGGCCTAAATATAAATAGAAAGACAACTAGATTTTAAAGGCCCGGGAAGACAGATGGCAAGGAAAGGGAAGAGAATAACATATCACCCCAAAAGAGGGGGAAGCAAATAAGCAGTATTTCGAGAGGATTGCCTTGTGTGGGAAAGCATAGACATATAAAATGTAAAGAACACACACTAATGGCAAACAGACTAGCATTCATAGGAACATGCCATTTCCCCGAATTACTAGTAGCTGAGGAGAGAGATGATTTAGAGGCGGATAGTAAAGGACCAAAAGAATGTTTGAAGAATGAAGTATTTCTTGGAAAATAAGCAGACAGGTTTTTTCAGGACTGGCAGATCGTCCAGGGAAATTAAGGAGGGGAAGGAGAGAAATTTCTGGTGCTAACCGTGAGAACTTGGAAAAGTCAGAGCTCAGACGGCTGCCATTTGAGAAGGAATGGGAAGCCAAAACCTCCCCCTTCCCCGTAAAAAGGATTTCACTAGGCATGTTTAGGATGAAATTGGAGGGAAAAACCTGAGTCTTATATTTGAGACTGGAATCCGCACCCCACTCCCCACTCAGATCTCCTTTACTTCCAGCCATCTGCTCACTGATAAGGCCACTACTCACAAACCCTGATGAGCTGCTATTGAGAACTTCAAAACAAGATAACTTTCACAGGACCCTGGGGCTAAACCCTAGGACACAGAAGAAACACAAGGACATCTAAGTTACAGAAAACAGACTGACAGTCCAGATGTTTAAAAGACTCCACTCAGATAAATGTCAGGCAAGTTCAGACAAATATTTCAACTTCTAGAAGGCATCCAGTTTCAAACGCAACTCCATCCATATAAAGGTAGCAACAACCAACACTTATTCTTGCCCTTTACAAGGGTTTTCTTGCCAACTAGTTCACTGGCTACATCATTTCTGGTAAATAATTTCGCTAATTTAGCACAGCTTCTGTGTCCTTCTACTATATGACAATCTACTCAAATGCCTCTCTGTCACCCTGCTGGCTTTCTGATTGCTCCAGAACCTGACCCCGTTTAATGATCATTCATTTCCCCATTTAATGGAAACGTTATTCCACACTTAAAACCTCAGCATTTTCGGTTTCCAGGGCCTCTGTTCAATCTTTTTGCTGTTATTTGCAGATGAAACCACTCAGTTCCAGTTTTATAAGAGATACTTTTTAATGAAATGATCTGAGTTGTGACCTATTCCTTCCATGACTTCTTGGCCATTCAACGAAAATAAAATAAGAACCACTCAGCAGGACCTTAGGTCCTTAAATGTAGCAAGATAAAGTAACCAATGAGTTGGCATAATTGTTTAAAACTATTCTTTCTTCCTCAGTAGTTGGGGGTGGAGGGTAAAAGAGAGGTAGGGGAGAGAACGGGAGAAGAGGAGGGAGGGAAAATTGTGGTTGGTGTATTAAAATAAATAAATAAATTATTAGAATTTTTTTTGAAATTTTAAATAAAAAAGATTTTAAAAAAATTCTCCCTTGAAATAGTATATATTAACAACTGGATTAATTTGAACACAAGCACAACATGGTAGTTTGAAAAAAATGCACCCCAAAGGGAGTGGCACTATGAGGAGGCAGGGCCTTGTTGGAGGAAGTGTGCCATCATGGGGGTGGGGTTTGAGATCTTCTGTGCTCAAGCTTCACAGAGAGGTACAGTTTAATTCCTGTTGTCTACGAGATGTACAACTCTAAGCTACCTCTTTAGTACCATGTCTGCCTGCGCATGCTGCCATTTCCCACCATGATAATGGACAGAACCTCTGAAACTATAAGCTGCCCCCACAATGAAATGTTTTCCTTTAGAAGAGTTTCAGTGATCATGGTGTCTCTTTGCAGCAATAGAAACCCTAACTAAGACATACAGTGATGCTCCAGTGAAAATAATTTAGATAGGTTGAAGCAAGAGGTCTAACACAGGGAAGACCTAATTCAAGTTCGGCATTTAACAGCAATAAAAGAGAAAGTATCTGCCATTTGAGATACACCATTTATATTTACCCTTCTAAACAAGTCCCTCAATTATTCTCTGTGACTTCTTAAGAAGTAACACATAAAAATATAATAAAAATTCAGGTCCTCACGTCCTTTCCTACTGTCTTATTCTCCCAGCCAATATAAGTGCATGCTTTTTATAGTTCAGAATAAAATCATTTTTATATATTTTGGAGTTTTGTGTGTTCATCTTCATGCATGTCAGTATGTGCAGCAATGAGGTTTCTTGGCCCCAGGCGGCCAGAGGTCCAGACCCACAGACCTGCCGCCCCAGACTGCTTAGCCACCTGCAGCTGATCAGGCTCCCAGAAATGATTCAGATGCTTACATTAACTTTATGCTGTTTGGCCTATGGCGCAGGCACATTGCTAACTTGCTCTTACATCTTAACTCAACCCATTTCTATTAATCTGTCTGCCACGTGGCCCGTGGCTCACCTGTGTTCCTTACATGCTTCTTCTTGGGAGGCTGGCTCTGTCTGACTCTGATTCTGCCCTTCTCCTACCTATGTTGTGATTTCTCCTCCTACTTTTTCTGTGGTGCCTGTCATGGGCCAAAACAGCTCTTTTATTTAAAGATTGATATTCACAGCACACAGAAAGACATTCCCACATCAAGTATGCAAGTGTGAATACAGATGCATGTATGTGCAAGAGAGGCCAGAGGTCAACCTCAAGTTCCTCCAGCACTGTTCACTTCGGGTTTTGAGACAGGGTCTCTCATTAGCCTGGTACCATCCGAGCACACAAGGCTGGCTACCAATGAGACCTAAAGATCTTCCTGTCCTTCCTCAGCACTGGTACTATAAGTATGAACTACTTTCTTTTAAAATGTGTTCTCAGGGATCAAACGTTTGCAAGATAAGTACTTTACTAACTGAGCCACCATACCAACCCTAGATATTTTCTTTTGAAGTGCACAGACTCACATTTTTAATTACTCGGGTTATCCCATAAAAAGTAGTCACAAACTAGCTGTAGTATTCTGTTGTCAGCAGTCTATGTCAACATATTTAGGGGCACCACATTCTTTAAAATGGTTGCACAGCTTTCTATGATATGACCAGGACACTTTTTTTTTTTAACGAAAAATCAAGCCCCTATGGACATTTTTCTAACTTCAGAGTTTTACCATGTTAATACATTTGTGTTGATTATCCCTGGATATCTGTCCATATACATATGCTAGGATGGCTATGAACTGAACTTGCTGAACCAAAAGCTATTTGAATTTACAAAAGTGAAATCCCCAAATTCTCACCACTAACATTATAGTATTTCTGCTCATGAATAAAAATAAACCATTAAGGTCATATGACATTACCTCTCTGCGCTTGGCTTCATTCTTCCTGTATTTGTTGAAGCAGTGACACAGGATGTTCCCACAGCAGCAAGCCACGTGCACTAGAGGGCCCTCTTTGCCCAGGCTCAAGCCAGATGATACTGCCAGCACCAAAGTGATGGTTTTGATGACAAGGGTCCACTTCCCCAAATAGCCCCTAATAATGAAACCACTCAGGATAGTTTTTATCTGCAGGCCAAAGACAGAGAGATTGAATACAGATTAAGTAAATAAAACCAAACAAGTAAAATCTACAAGACATACCAAGACACACACCACACACACACACACACACACACACACACACACACACACACACACACACACACACCTTGTCCTAGGAGGGATCTCAGTATAGGATAGACATAGGAAAGCCAGAAATATTCTGCAAACTTCCATGTACTTTGGGGTAATAAAGGGCCATGTGGCAGCTGAAAAGCATCTATTGTAAGGATGAGAGTATGTGGATGGAGAAACAGAAGCAGCTGAGGGACATGTATTTCCTCTGCTTATAAAATGTTCCGAGAATAAGGTCAATGTTCAAGAAACAGCCTGAAAGAGTCAGTATAGCCTGGAGTATTTGCCAAAGAACATTATGACTATTATTCAGGACCAAGGCCATCCTGATAACCTAAAATTGTAGTTGCTTGAGTAAAACAAGCTAAGCCCCAAATAGGTATAAAAGGGGTTTGGGCCTCCATCTCCCCCCTTATAGCCCAAATCCTGAGACCTAGGCTTAAAGGAAAATGTAGATGGAGCTTAGATGCCCTCTGACTCCGACTGATAGTGACCAAGATGTAGTAGTTGCAGGAATATGCAGAAAATTTTGGCCAAAAACTGGTTTATATTGTACTTACCTCAGGGATTCCAGAGCCACAAGCATAAGGCGCAAATGCTTTGACAAGAGATACAGCAAGGAAAGCAAACAGGAGAGCCCAGAGGACATACATGAAATAATTGACTATGTAGGCAAAGGCTCCCTGGAACAGAACAAAAAGACACACACTGTTTTAGTGTAGATAGCTGGCTGGCAATGTAGTTCTTCTCAGTAACATTTTGCCAGGAGAGGAGGTTGGGAAGAAAAAGAACAACAGGAAATTTCTTAAATATCTCTCTGTAGGCCATTCATGAGAGAAACTACTGAAACACCATTAGACATCCTTGGTACTAAAAAATCCCATGCCTTGCTGCAACCAGAGGAAATTCTCAAAGGACTCTAAGAGTCAACAGGCTGGAAAGAAAACCTGAAAACCTTCACAATTCACTTTGGTCTTTGAAAAAATGTTTCCCTATGTAGTTACGGTCGGCTTAGAACTTCCTATGTAAACCAGACTGACCTCAAGCTCGCAGAGATCCAGCTGTCTCTCTAGCTGGTGGCAAAGACCAGGAGGCCCAGTATTGGCAAGAGAAGGCTCATTTAGCTTTTGATTCTTGATATACAACCCTGCCTGGCCTCTAACTTGCAGGAATCCTCCTTCCTCTGCCTCCCCCATACTGGGGTTGCAGATAGAAACCACACCTGGTTATAATTTACCTTTTGCATTTTGGTCAGTTTTGCAGTCAAATATGTATGATTCTGTGTCAAGATTATAACAAGAGTTTATCATATAGTCCTCCCAGTTTCTGGGCTGGGTGAACCTTGACTACATATCTGAACTGATGACAAGCTTCAACATTCCAATATCATTACCTACCTTGGCAGTAAATTGTCCCAGATTCTAGTAACTAAATTCCTAAGCATCGTTTCATTTCTTTATAATTGGTTACTGTATTGGTTTAGGGCAAGTAGCATGATATTGGAGGGGTGTTTCATTTTGTTTCAGTTTTTAATTCTGGAGCTTTAACCCTGGGTCTCATGCATGCTAAAACACATGCTCTACCACCGTGCTCTATTCCCAGCCTTGATGTTTGTTGATTTGACTTGTTATTGTGGCTTGGAGACATGTTATATAGCCTATATTAGTCTTGAACTCATTGAGTAGTGGAGAGCACCCAATGAACTGTTAGTTTTCCAGTCTCAACTTCCCAAGTGCTAGAATTCTAGGTATGAGTTACTATGTTCAGCTCTAGTCTTCACATTTTATTTTTAAATATGTGTGTGTGTGTGTGTGTGTGTGTGTGTGTGTGTGTGTGTGTGTGTGTGCATACATATATACCATGTAAGTGCAAAAGTCAGTGATTCCAGAAGGTGGCATTGGATTTCCTGGTACTAGAGTTACAGACAGTTGTGAGCTTCCGGATATAGGTAGTGAGAATCAAACTTTGGTCCTCTAAAAGAGCAACAAGTACTCTTAACAGCTGAACCATCTCTTGAGCCCAAGCCTTGATGTTTTAATACATACATACATACATACATACATACATACATACATACATACATATATACAAAATGTCATAGAGATTTATGCCACCCTCCATAATTATGATTTTTTTCTGAATAGTAAATTCTCAGCATTCAGTATTCTTAACTTAAATTTATTCATCCCACCTAATTGCCAATCTGTTTTTTTAGTTGCCTTCTCATCATTTCCTACTCCTCCTTCCCTGCTCTAATAACCACCATTATAGACTGTTAAGCCTTTAACAAATATTCTACATATAATGATTACATCTCATAGAGAATTGATACCATAGACAGAAAAAAGTATACAAACAGGAGCTATCTGACCCTGATAATTCCAGATTCTCAAAAAATAAAAGGAAAGAATTATTTTCATACAGACAGACTATACTTTTGATATGTATGTATGATGTGTATGTATGGTAATGAAATGTGACACCTAGAAAATCTAGTTCTGACAACTAAAAATGATTCATTAACTGCTGTAGAATATTAGTTAATGTTATTAATTTACGCTATGGAACGTTTGTTTAATGATGCAAAGATGTGCTGCATTCTCTTTTATGTTGTATTTGTCTAACTTTTATGAAGTTGTTACTTTGCTGTCTATAACACCTGATGGTCTGTCTAATAAGAGCTGAACGGCCAATAACTGGGCAGGAGAGAGAAATGGGTGGGGCTGCCAGGCAGAGAGAATAAATGGAAGGAGAAATCTAGGCAAGAGAGAAGAACAAGGGGAAAAGGAGAAACAGAGCACCCCGGGGGCCAGCCACCCAGGCAGCCACAGAATAAGAAGGGAAGAAACACATATAGAATAAAGAAAGGTAAAAATTCCAGAGGCCAAACATAGTTAAAGAGAAATGGAATGATTTACGTTAAACAAGCCAAGCTTAGGCTGGGCATTCGTAAGTAAAAATAAGTCTCCATGAATTTATTTGGGAGCTGGATGGCAGGCCCTCAAAAGAGTTACAACAAGACAAAACAAAAAAGCCCCCACCAAAACCTACATACATTTTGGTACACAACATGGGGCTTGAACCCACCACTCTGAGATTAAGAGTCCCATGCTCTATGGACTGAGCTAGTTGGGTCTGGATTACTCCCATTTATTCTCTCTGTTTGGCAGCCCTATCTATTCCTTTCTCCTGCTTTGCTATTGGCAGTTCAGCTCTTTATTAGACCATCAGGTGTTTTAGACAGCAAAGTAACAACTTCACAAAAGTTAAAAAAATACAACATAAAAGAGAATGCAACACATGTTTGCATGGTTAAAACAAATGTTTCACAGCATAAATGAGTGTAATGCATCTTAAACTAATATTTCACAACAATTAACATTGAAGGGCTGAAAAACAGTGGTGCCTTACCATAAAGGAATACTGAGCACTAGGGCTTCTACTTCAGATGACACAGATAAAAAAACTCAGTGACTTTTCTGACTTTTGCAAAACATAAAACACTGTGAGAATGTGAAGGCCTGAACAAGGAGAATCAGGACTCTACAGTTTTTTGGGGTGTGAATTTGAAAGAATGTTTCCATGATCTTAGGTCCTTAGAGAACAATTATTTCTTTGTCCTTTAAGAGTAGTTTGTGGGCAAGTGGACTCCAGAGGTAGGAAACAATGTGGGAATGACAGTAAAAGGGAGAGCAACAGCTGGCCAGAGGCGGAGACCAGGAGGCCAAGCTGTTGGCAAGAGAAGGCTTCTGAAAGCTTCCCACACTGTTTCCCCCAGGCAATGATTTCATTCATAAAAAGAGCCAGAGAAATCTGTTGTGTGAGCAAATCTCAAGCTCTGCTGTACAAGGAACTGCTGGAACAGACCAATAATAAAGGGGTTGTTATACAAGAGCAGCACGTGAACGCTATCTTACATCATCATAAAACCACAGATCTCTCTCCCTCCTTTCTCCCTCCTGCTTTTGGTTATCATTTTGCATACAGCTAGAGAAATAAAATGAGTTGGTGATGTTGGTCATGGGTAGAGAGTTCACCTAGCATATTCAAGGCCCTAAGGCTCATCACTCAGTACCACACAAGCAAAACACACCAACCAAAACAGGAAATAAGTTCTATTGATTTTAGATATATCACTTTCCCACACTATTGTCATGCAAAGTGTTAACCACAGGGGGAGGTGGGATGAAGAATATAACATTTTGATTATGTAACTGCCTTAAAAAAAAAATAAGTGGCCAGTAGGATTGCTCAGTGGTTAAAGGTGCCTACGGTCAAGACTGAAGATTGGAGTTCAAATTCCAGAACACATGATAAAAGAACCATCCTCCTGCAAATTCTCCTCTGACCTCCACACAAGTGCCATGGCACATACATTCCCACATACGTACACAGTTAAGTAAGTATATACATTTATTAAGTGCTTAGAACTGGCGAGATGGTTCAGTGGTTAGTACTTGATACTCATGCAGAGTGCCTGGGTTCAACTCCCACTCCTTTCAATCATAACTCCAAGTTCAGGGGATCCAATGCCTTCTTCCAACCTCTGTGGCCACCAGGCATGTACCACCTGCACATGCACACATGTAGACAAAACACTCATACACAAATATAAAAAGAATTTTAAAAAATCTTTAAAAAAATAATGAGTGCTTCTTCCAAAGCAAGGAAAACATACACATTCATAATCTCTCCCTCTCTTCCTCCCTCTCTTCCCCCCCCCCCCGTGTATGTGTGTGTGTGTGTGTGTGTGTGTGTGTGTGTGTATCTTCCCCTTTCTATTTCCCTAAGTTGTAAGCTTAAACTTGTACTCAAGTCTTTCTAATATATATCACAGTGGAAGGTGGACACACTTAGGAATAGAGGTAAAACAGAAATATTTCTTTCTTAAAATGAAACAAAATATAGAGAAGGGTATGGCAGCTCAAACCTCTAAGGCCAGGATTTGGGAGGCTAAGAAGATAAGATTTCTGAGAGTTCTAGAGTAGACTAGGCAAAAGAGTGGGAGCGTGTCTCAGGCAAAAAAAAATCCACAGAGCTCCCCAGGAAACTAAGAAGGGAAAAATCACAAAATTTAAGATCAACAAGATAACTTATAAAAATTCTATCTCAAAATTATTTTAATTTAATTATTTGTTTATATATTTATTGTTTCTTGAGACCCAGTCTTACTATGTACTCCTAACTGGCCTGGAACTCAATACATAAGACTAAGTTGGCCTTGGATTTGCGGTGACCTTCCAGCTACTAATTTCCAAAGACTAGGATTATAGGCATGTGCCACCATACCAACCTCAAAAAAAAAAAAAAAAAATGTAATGGTGGTTTCCGGGTCAGCAAATGGCTCAGTCAGTAAAGACACATACTAATAAGACTGAGAACATAGGTTCAATCCTTGGGATCTATACAGTAAAAGGAAAGAATTGACTCTCAAAAGTTGTCCTCTGACCTCCACACATGTGCTAGGGCTTGCACACACGCATGCATGTACACACACACACACACACAGGCTCAAGCATGCATGCACACAGACAGACACAGACACACACACACTAAATAAATGCAATCTTACATTTTTTCATTTTTTGAGGCAAGATATCATATAGCCCAGGATGCTCACAAATGTAGCCAAGAATGAATCTGAACTCCTGATCCCCCTGCCTGGACTTTGCAGGTACTGGAGTTACAAGTGTGTGCCACCAAGCCTGTCTTTTACAATAAAAATAATTAAAATACAGATGGTGTAATTCAGTTGTAGAGTACTTGTGTAGCATATTCAAGGCCCAGAGTTTAATATTAAGTTTCATAAGGAAAAGAAGAAAAATTTACACTCCATTTAAAAATCATTGTTTGTGGAGGTCGAAAGATATCTCAGTGGTTACAAGCACTTGTTGCTCTTGCAGAGGACCAAGGTTCGATTCCCAGGACCTCCAGTTCCAAGAATCCAAAGCACTGTTCTGACCTCTGTGAGTAAGTGACATAAATGTGGTGCACATGCAGGCTAAACACTCATATGCCTAAAATAAAGAAATCTAAAAAATTAAAAATCACCGTTTATACTTAAAAAATATCCCAAATATTCAAGGGGGGGAAAGCAGTATTCTAGGAAAGTATAACATTCATCCTATAATTTATCTACACTGCACTTTGAGAAACAAACATGTGTTAAATAGGGTTACTACTGTGGTAATGAAACATTATGATCAAAAGCAAATTCAGGAGGAAAAGGTTTATTTGGCTTTTACTTTCACAACATTGTTCATCACTGAAGGAAGTCAGGACAGCAACTGAAGCAGGGCAGGAGCCTCGAGGCAAGAGCTGATGCAGAGGCCATGGAGGGTGCTGCTTACTGGCTTGCTTCCCATGGCTTTCCCAGACTGTTTTCTCAAAGAACCCAGGACCACCAGTCCATGGGTGCCACCACCTACAGTGGGTTGGGCCCTCCTTCTCAATCACTAAAATGCCCCATGGCTGGATCTTATGGAGGAATTTTCTCAGTTGAAGCTCCTTCCTTTCTAAGGACTCTAGCTTGTGTCAACTAGTCACGAAACTAGCCCAGGACAATACACATACAAACCTGCTCCCCAATCCAATGCATACAGTCATAGAATTTGTTATTTCTGACTTCGTTAGGTTCCTATCCTTTTTCAATCGACTTCTAGGTGTCCGTGAGCATGTGCATGCCACCTCAAATTTTTGTGAACAAAGTAGATAATAAAATTTAAATATTTTCTAATTGACTTGTCATGATAATAAGTAACATATTCTGATGGGGGACACATAGGTAAAAATGACATTTTTTAATAAAAATAATAAAATAAAATAAAAGTTTTACTTACTCAAATATTTCATAAATCCTTATGTTTGAACCCTTTGAATTCCCTCTACTGCTTTATAAAATACGTGAGAAGGGACGTAGTTCACTTACCTAGCACATACAAGGCCTTGGGCCCAATACTCAGCACCCCCAATTAATCATTAGTGTTGTAAAGTACATTTACAGTAAGGTTGCTGTTTGAACTGTAGAATTTTTTCCTCCCCTCTATTTGCTGTTTATTACACAACTTCTTTCCGCTTCCTTCCCTTATTAGCTTCTACCGACCTTTACTCTTTACCTCTATGCAATCAGACAAAAGATAAATTTTAAGCATACAAGCAGGTACTCTGGTCTTTCTCTACTTCACCAACAGAATGGACAAACAGAGGAGTTCAAGGGGTACTCATTTCTACTGGTGAGCCTAGTAGCTAAAACACTTCTGCTTTGTGTGTTTTTTCACTAGGAGAGGTCTAATATATAACTAAGTACTGAAAGATAGGAAAAGAGTTGAAGCACAAAACTGTTATGTGTGGAAAATTCTTGCTTAGACAACAATGAAAATACTGATATAACCCACAAGAGAGACTGGGCAATTACAGTCCTACATATCTGTTATTTTGGCATGAAACTCATCATGCCTTTGATTGCGAATTCAGTGCTCAGGGACAAACTGCTTTGTAAATCTTTTGTTAGAAATTACATCTGACCTGTTGTCTGCCTCTGGCATTTCTATTGAAATCATTAGAGAAAGGTAATTTCAGCTATATTAACTATATGTAACTAACAGCTAAGAAGCAGAAAAAATATGACTTCTTTAAAACAAAACGAACTTTTAAATATAAGCAGAAAATGCTTCCAACATGGCACTAAGAGACAGAAATAGGACTATACTTAAACCACAAAAGAAGCTTGTTTTACTTTTCCAGGAAAGAAAATGGGGGAAGATTTCATAATTTCCAGGACTACAGTACAAAAAAACTAAATAAATAAAGGATGAAATTCAATGGTACAGAAAGTAGTACTACACATTACCTGATCCGTACTGATGATAAGCTGGGACCAGCTATTCCACTCTGGACACTTGTCTCTGTCTTCAAAGGTGACATGGTCAGAATTCCAGCAACAGTGCTCATGGTTAAACCAGAATCCCCCTGTGCATATCCCTTCTTTTAAGTCTGTCATCCAGTGAGCAGAGATGTCTATCAGGCCTGCTAAGGAACCTGATTTAGTGGGGAACAAAGGGAGAGACAACCTTAATATGCCACCTTAGAAATTCTGTCTTTGGTAATTAGAACAAGATTTATCAACCAAAGTGAGAGGTAAGGAATTGAAATGGCAGGTAAATATACACATTCCTATTCCTAGTCTATATTTCTCATCCCTATTCTATCTGGAACTTCTTTCTGATTGTTGACTTACTTGATATTTCATTTACTATGTGTACATTAACACCAATGTCGGGCTGAAGAGACGCCTACGAACACACTTGAAGGGGATCTCAGTTCATTTCCCAGCACCCACACTGGGTAGCTCACACCTGCTTATAACTCAAGTTCTAGAAATGCTTCTGGCCTCCAAGGGCACCTGCAGACTCACACACAGACACATACACAGGATTACCAAAAAAATAGCCTCTGTGAAATATATATATTGGGAAGAAGCATGGAGAAAGCAAAATATTTGATGGAAGAGTTTGGTTTTGAAAGGCACTTGACATAATGAAGGGACTGGTACAGGAATGACTCTATAAATGAAGCAATTTGTTTAAGATCACGTGACTTGCTAGGCATGGAACCACACGCCTTTAATCCCAGTATTCTTATAGTTGAAGGCCAGCTTCCAGCTAGGAATAACTAATGAGACTCATCTCAAACCCAAAACAATAGTTAAAACAAAAAGATTATGTGACTCTCCCTATATACATCAGGTTTAGTGAATACAAATTGCACACACTGAAGAATTTTCCATGGCATTTCTTTACAAAGGCTCTGCAGAAAAGCTAATATTAATTATGGGTGATGGGCTAATCCTGAACAGTAGGGTTTTGGACCATGGAGAGGAAAAACTTGCACAGTGGCAGGAAGATATTGTTGGCTAAGGACATTAAATTTATAGCAGCATAGAGTGTTGTGTGCAAAGAGGGTTGGATGGAACTAGAGAAATTTTAGATGCCTACTGAACCTAGAGTATGAACACATTACAATGGTTATAGTAAAAAATAGTAACCATATATAGAACATCCATCCAAAAAATGAAAAAAAAATAAAATTAAAATTGTGACCTAAGTACTATGACTGGTAAACCGTTAAGGGATAACACAGTTAAAGTACTTTACTTCTGGTTGTCATGTGTCAGTTAAATGAAGAAACTCTGGACAATAGAAAATAAATGGCCAAGAATTATGCCTTAGAAAAATGGAAAGGTACTATAAAACAGCCCTGAATCCCCAGACTGTTCCATTCAGACACACTGTTTCTGTTATGGGTCTCCAATGTTTAAAAACAAAATACCTCCTGTGTATGACAGAAAAAACAGCCACTGACCACCTAAAGACAAGAAACACATTAAAGAGTTGAGGATATTGTACCTACATTCAGTCGGGTGAGAAGGACCATGTTTTGTGTATGTTTTGGTAAGTGTGAAAAGTGTTAGCAGCTACTTGAATGCCCTAGTCAAATCCAGCATTTTCTGACAGCTATTTTTAGCTACTCTCACCCCTAGATTTCTGTTCCAACTTTTATTGCATTTACTGCCTGGGTTCACAAAATTAACAAGGCCTTATAGTTACATACACACTTTGCTTTCCGCTCTGGTACATACTGTATTTTGTATTTTACACAGCTATCATCAATCTTGTCTTCGATTCTACTTCTACATCTCCTCCTCACAAATGTCACTTTCTTCTCTGGCTACAAGTTGTATTAAGCTTCCCTAACCCAAAGAATAGAGTGTTGTCTCTTATCCTTACCATTTCAAGGACTTGTTCTTCTTTTCTTTCCAATGACTATTAAAACTTCTAATCTAGTTCCCAAGATACATCTAGAGTTTCTTTGAGAACACGAAGATGTTCCTAATCACCAGATTTATGACCTTTCCTCCTCTATATTCCTTCCTTTGTTTTTGCTACAATATTTGGCATTATAGGATACCCAATTTTGTTATTAACCAGCTCCAAACTGTGTTCTCACTCCTGGAAGAGCCAGAAGGAACAGTTGAATACCCTCAACCAAGGGCCGGAAAACTACAACATGAGGGTCATCTTGCTCACCTGTTATGTCTGTCAGTAAAGACATCCATGAGGCACCCAGAATCATTTCTTTACCTGTGGTACACAGCTGCCTTTGTTCCGCAGCAGCAGAGTGGAGTGGGTACTACAGAGATCATTTAACTCACGACTCCTAAAATATTTAGGATTATCTGACCACTTTAATGAAAACTAAAAAACTATTTTTGCATGTGTGTGCACATGTGGATGCATGCAGACTCACATATGGAGGTCAAAGAGTAACTTTTTGGAAGTTGGCTCTCTCCTTTTCCATCATGGGTTGCAGGGATCAAACTAAGGTTGTCAGGCTTGTAGAGCAAGTACCCCCCCCCCCCCATTAAACCATCTTGCCAGCCAAGATCCCAGGCCATTGTTAGGAACTCAGGATGGATGAACCACTTCATACTTGGGATAGTTATTTTCTACTCTGTGGCTCAGGAAAAGAGCAGCAACAGCTAGGCACCATGCCAAGTGCTTTATCTCATAAAATCCTCAAGGAAAGTATTAATATAGATACCTGTTCTATCTCCATTTTACAGATCAATATATCAAAGTCTCCAGGAGTTAAGAAACTTGCCCACAGCCAGAAAACTACCAGCAGTGGAGCAGGGATTTAAATCTTGACTCCCTGAAACTAGAGTCTGTGCTAGAAGTGAAAGCTTACACCATCTCCTTCAGCTTTCCCACTTAACTTGTAGCTCAAGATTCAAGATCTTCCTAGGCACTGTCTTTAATACTATAAGGGCACATTTCTTGGCTTTCTGATTTCCACATAGGAGGGGGATGTTTGCATTGGAACTTGCTGTAAGTTGTATTTGCAAAGCGAGTATATATTCATATACTGTGTATAAGTTGAGCATCCCTAACCGGAAATGTTCTATGGTCCTTAACTTCTTAAGCATTGACATAAAACTTCATGTAGAAAACTCTACATCTGACCTCATGTGATAGGACTTTAGTGAAACTACACATGGAAAAAGTGTGCATTGACTAAAGCCTCCCTGGGACCTAGGAGGCTGAGACAGGAGTGAGTGTGAGGCCAGTCTGGGTCTCATTAAGTCAAATACGACATTCTTTCAAAATAACAAAAATCCAAGTCAATTTAACATATATAAAACTACTTTCAAGTATGTATGTGTATATATATATCTACATATGCTTATATATTTTTATATTTAATATATGTATTATATAAAACAAGCAAATTTTGTGTTTAGATTTGGGCCTTTTCCCTCAAATATTTCACTGTGTAATATGCTAACATTTCAACTATTTCTGACTTCTATCATTTTTTACAATTCTTCAATAATTATTTATTCACTGTAAGTGTACATGTGCCCTACCCTGCCCCCCCCCCCCCGGTGTGTGTGTGTCTGTGTGTGTGTCCCTGGTGTACATATGGGATCAGAAGACTATTTGTAAGAATTGGTTTTGTCCTTCCCTCTACCATGTGGTCCTGGGAATCAAACTGAGGCTGTCAAGCTTGGTGGCAAGAACATTTACCCATTTCACCAGCACTTCAGATAAGGGATCCACAACCTATAGTGTTTGAAGTGGCTGGATAAGGTTTGGTGGCACTTATAAGAAAATACGCTACCATAATACTCCTCAGAACCCAGCAGAGAATGTAATACTTCCTGAGAGTTCCCAAGAGTAGGAGCTCCATCTTATACTTTCCTTTGCCACCACCAGAGAGGAGATAAAAGTTTAAGAGACAGTTAACACCTCTGAGGAGAGTGAGATAACAGATCACAGTTCCTTCCAGCCTGGGTGATATACTGAATTCAAGTCTAGCCTGGGCTACACAATGAGACCTTATGTTGAGAAGAACAAGGGCTGGGGAGGATCCAGTGCTTGAAAGCTTGACTAGCATATGTACATTAGTCTTGGGTCTTATTCGCAGAGCTGCAAAAAGGAACACAAAATGCTACAACATGTCTCAGGAAGTTATTACTGCATCTTCTAAACCCCAGGCAAAATGGGCCAAGAACCTGTGCCTCCAACAGAAGTGCTTTTCCAGTAGAGCAGGGAGACACTGTGCTGCCTTCCACCTTAAAATTGTCATGCAATCTTACAGTACACCAACTGGGTTAAGATGTCTTTCTTCTTATTTAAGAAAGGTGTTGCAGGTATTAGTTAGAACTTAATTTCAGATGGGGCACTGCACTTCCAAAAGATTCTCCAGAAATTTATTGCAGATGGGAGAATATAGCACTTGATTCAATTCAAAAGCAGTACATTACAGTTCAGTTCAGGGAAATTAATTTTGAAAACTACTGTAGTTTATCATACCTGAGAAAAGTCCAATAAGAAGCATCAACAACCAGCCAGAAAATGCATCACTCACGCTGTGAATTAAGGCCCATGTTGACTCTTTGCTTTTATTGGTAATCTAGGAAAAAAAAATAAGATAATATTGGTATACTCTAAACATATTTTCCCTTCATCTAAAAATTGTTCAGCAGAAAAATACAAATTATCTGTTGAATCAATTTAACAATAATGTGGCGATTTATTAAACTCTACCAATGTATTGTAATATCCAATATACAACCCCTCTTAGCCACTAATTTCTAATTACAAGCAACCTGTTTTGCTTTTGCAGGGGTCTTCTAACTTGTTGTTCTAACTTGCTGAAATCTGTTCTCTTGTTCTACCATGTGAGTTAGAGAGATCAGACCCAAACCATCAGACTTGGTAACAAGTACTTTTGTCCCATGTTCACATTTCTGAAACCATCATTCTGCCGGTGTTGGTATTGGCACCTTCCCTTCTTTGTACTACTATTATGCTCAAAATTGATATATTCTGCCTTCACCTACAGAAACTTTACAAATAAAATTTCAAAACGAACTTTAAAATGGATTTTGAGAGCCAACGACGAGAGAGAGACACAGACAGACAGAGAGAAGGGGACAGAGACAGAGACTAATTACAAGATTTGAAAAACAAAGAAAGAAAATATGTATGGTGGTGCACACCTTCAATCTCAGCACTCAGGTGGAGGTAAACTGATTTCTGAGTTCAAGGCCAGCCTGGTCTACAAAGTGAGTTCCAGGATACCCAGGGCTATGGAGAAACCCTCTCTTGAAATGTCCTCACAAAAGAAAACAAGAAAAGAAAAGGAAGGAAGAAAACGGGATGAAATAAGTTGGGAGGCTTAGGCTAAACCATGCACAAGGTAACTTCAAGGCCAACTTGGGTAACAGTGAAACTCTGTTTCCAAATAAAAAGTGAAGAGGGCTTCAGTCATATCTTTCTGACAGAATACTGCCTGATAGAATTTGCAATCACACTTATTGCCTCCCCCCAAACATGGAATTTTTCAAAACCTGTACCTAGTACAACCTGACTCTCGGGTTCCTGTGGTTGTAAGAATACTTGGCAGAATGGGAAAGGCTTAAAAATTAAACACAAATAGGGCTTGGGTGTAGTTTAGTGGTAGAATCCTACCACATGTTTAACCCTGAGTTTGATCATGATCATCATACACACACACACACACACACACACACACACACACACACACACACACACACACAAACACACACACAAAAAAACCCTGCAGATAATCTCTGCCTAACTCTTACAATATTTTTACTGTTGGTGAGTTAAGTTTTCCACTGCTGTTCCCACAGAAACTAAAAACAGTTTATTGCCAAAATCTGAATGATACAGGACAAGTTCCAAGCAAAGGTTCACCTGGAAGGAAACACCTGTAATTTCAGCACTTGGAATTATGGGAAGAAGAGCTCTGTAAGCTGCGACTACCCAGAGGTGTACAAAGAGACTTTTGTCTCATTTACAAAAAAAAGAAAAGATAACTAAGGCCTTTTGGTATTCCTGGAGGTATTATAATCTCAGCACTCAAGAGGCTGAGGCAGGAGGATTAAGAGTTCTAGACAGTTTAGATTATCTACCTAATGAGTTTCAGGCTAGTCTGAATAAGGTCTCAAAAATAACAAATAATAAGAACAATAAAAGAATCAAAGGATCTTGGCAGTCAGCTCTGAGAAAATTTCTCAGTACCTTGAAAAGAAGGTGAAGAAATTCATTTGTCAAGCTCATACAACCTACACCATAGCCCTAAATATCTATCACAATAAATTTATGTCTTTGATATGAATTTGATCAGTCTTGTGGTTTTATTGGTGCTGAATGCTTAAATTTACTTTGGTTTTATGGTTTTACAAGGACTATAATCTTACAGAGCTGAACCCATATTCAGTGCACTCTAAGGTAAGGGTAATTTTGGTTTTTATTCCTTTAAAAAAAAAAGCCCACTTACTTTTCCTGCTTTTAGAGACCCTGCTTTATGAAAGAGGAAATAAGAGAAGAAAACCTTGTACATTTATTTTCACCTATGTAGAGGCACGTGTACCCATTTCAGAGCTGTGAAGGTTTCTTTTAACAGCATTCTACAGAAAAATAAATCACTGGACACAAGTTTTAAAACCAAGGATAAAAGTATATACAAAATGTCTTTAAAAATAGAAATATTTTACAGAAGGAAGCCAGATATGGTGGCTCTCAACTGTTAATCCAGAACTGGGAAAGCAAAAGGGTATGAAGTACTACATAAATGAGTTCCAGGGCAGCCTAGGCTACGGACTAAGGCTTATCAAAAATAAAGAAAGAAAGAAAGAAAGAAAGAAAGAAAGAAAGAAAGAGAGAGAGAGAGAGAGAGAGAGAGAAAGAAAGAAAGAAAGAAAGAAAGAAAGAAAGAAAGAAAGAAAGAAAGAAAGAAAGAGAGAGAAAGAGAGAAAGAAAGAGAGAGAAAGAGAGAAAGAAAGAAAGAGAGAGAAAGAGAAAAAGAAAGAGAGAAAGAAAGAGAGAAAGAAAGAGAGAAAGAAAGAATAAAAAGAAAGAAATCCTATGCTGCCAAAAGAAGCCAGATTCTCAGCCAGTTCTGCAGCTGACAAAAGGAAAGCGAACAAATTTAGCTCTTTACCTTTCCTCCCCCATGTTTCCTAACAGGTATTCATTGCTGGTATTGCCTTACCTCTCGGTGCCTATCTCGGTCTCGAGACTTCTCTCTCACCCAATCAATTGTGTTGAAATCATCATAGGTCCCTACACCGGGGATTGGCTCCTCCAGGAAGTCCATGATCCTATTTGAAGAGCCTATTCCACCACCATTGTATGACTTGTTCCCTGTATTAAAGAGCAAACAGACGTTAGCACATCAGACAGTCAAAAGTTGACTACATTTTAGGTGTGGTGATGAAACAACACAATCACCTACTGGGATTATCCATCACATTCACGTTTCTGTTCTCTAGGCTCAAATGAGAAGTAGCTAAAGGTTCTGTGAGTGGACAGGGACCCAGGACAGTAACAGTATAAAGAGAGGAATGACAGAAGCTGGTGTGTAATGGAAAAAGTATCTACAGAACAAAGGACAGGAAGGAGCCTGGAGCAGTTTGGGTATTTCAGTTCTTGGAAGGCAGATGAAAGGCTCCAAGATCTTTGCAAATATATCCCATCAATTGCCATCTTGTACTTTGTAAGGCAGTAATTCAATCCTGTGGGGTAGCTTTTGCCTGGTTGAAGACTTGAAGGAAAGAATGCTGGCCTCTTCAAGAGTTAAGCTGGTTGGAATGTACAAGTTTTCCTTCAATAGATAGAATGCTTTGATCTCCAATATAATGGGCTGGTAGAAACTTTTTCACAGTAGGTCGGAAAGTCAAATATTTACAAGTAGAGATTTGGGCAACAATGCTTGGCTTAGCAATGAACTGTCCTTCCGTAATCCTCCAACTAAACAACATTTGAGTGCACTCATTAATCATGGCTCTCAGTGTGCTTGGCTTTTAGTTTTTCCACTGCAGTTACTTATGTACACATATGTTTTATCTTCCTTTTCTGGACTAGCTGATCTTCAATAGTTACTCTACATTGAATTCATCGTAGCCTCCTCCACCATGTCTTTTTCCCCCCTAACAGTCAAGTCTTACTACTTTACCAGGGCAGGTTTTGAACTTGTGATCATCCTATCTAAGCCTCCTGAGGAACTGGTATTACACCATTTCTTGCTCTCCCGCATTGCCTTAGCACATATGTGATAGTTAGTAAACATCAGATGAACCAAAATGCATTCAACAAATGGCAAGGATGAAGGAATATTTAAACTCAGCAGTTGTACTGACACATGGTTAAGTATTGCTTCTAAACTTGTTCAAAATATTTTGGCAACATCATCTGATGGAACAATATTTTGCTAGTAAACTAAAAATGTAAAAACAGCATTGAGAAATCTATATAAACGCAGACAGGGAGAATGCAGAGGAATTCCATCATTGAACTCACACAGCCAAATCTCACATTTGCAGCACCGATCTTGGCAGGAACAAGGCTTCATCCAGACTACTTGGTAATGAACCTCTCTTCAGTAAATGCCCAACTTGGCCTCAGCTGACTCTTTCTCCATCACCCCATTGCCCAACTCAGATAGACAACTTTACCATTCTCATGGCACAAGTCTGAATGGCCAGGACAAATTGAACCTTGTTTATCAACTGTCCAAGTCCGTTGACTGTCTAATTCAGCACACTTTTTTTACAAGCAATTCACAGATTTGAAAGGAAAAGCTCAGCAAGAGTCCTAATCATCTGCGGGTGGGTGAGTCACTGAAGTGGCGTGGAGGAGGTGAGCAAGTTAATCTTAAAACCTTAAACCAAAGTCCTTTTCCTATCTTAGCTTGTACCTGGCTATAAAATGGATGTCTGCTGAATCACCACCCCAGCATTGCCTATCAAGTCAGATGAAAGCTGCTATACTCCAGAGCTTGGCAGGGGAGAGAGCCAGCTAGGAAACATGGGCAGAAAGGAAAGAAAGTATGTGGGAAGGAGGGAGTTGAATCAAGCTGTTCCCATTCTCAAGTTAAATGCTGATATGAACGCACACACGACAGCAAACAACCAGAAATTGGCTCCTCAAAGCAGGTTAATGCTTCCATTGAATTTGCTCTAGTTTCAGAGTTCTCCTTTCAGGAAGGGGGTGGGGGCAGGATTTTGTGAAGGATTCCGAGAAGCATCAGATAGCTGTCTAATGTTACATTGTATATCAAATGAGCTCCTCCACCGCCCCCAGCTTTAAAGCAAAATGAGGATCTGCAACAGCGTCCTGGCAGGAAAAAGAGAATCCTATTACATCACTAAGTAACATGAGCACCACCGCATCCTTCTTTGTAGTCTTGCTCCTGCTAGAGACGCAATTATCTGGCCCCCAGCACAGGGTAGGCAGTGATTTAGAATCCTACTACAGACTGCTTGCAATTCTCCAGATCCCCTGCTCCCGGAGCATGCTTCAGTCCTGGGATGGGCTCAGTCTACTTACCTTGAATCACAATTTTCTCTTTTTCTGTCTCAAGGAAGAAATAACCTTAGCAGCCCGCATTTGCTCATTTAGGTTGAGGCACTCTTACAGAAGGAGGCCTTCTCTGGGGTGCTTTACAAGGGCACTTGCTGCTTTCTCTGCTTTTCACAGCAACAAACGCCACCTAAAGAGCCACCAGTGCTACCGGTTGGTCAGAGTGTGATGTCACCGCTGAGATCACATGACCAGACCCTTGGACCGGCCTTGGAGAAAGGAAGATTTTCTTACCTAGCACAGAAGCCTTAAAGATGTAGCCTCATCTAAATAAATGCTATCAAACTATTAAATGGTGGCTCAGAAAATTAGAGTGCAGACAAGTTTTACACTTCATATGCCATTTAGCATAAAGAACCAGGCATCAAAGTAGACATGTCCAAAAACTTTAGAATTACTAGGATCCTATTTTAAAAGGGGACAAAAGCAATACAATACAAAAGTCTTTTTTAATGGGCCACTAACTTGGGCTTGGTGGCATATGCTTGTAATTCTAGCACTGAGGAAGCTAGCAACTTGGAAATCAACCTGAGTAACATAGCAATACCCTGTCTCAAAAATCAAAATAAATAAAATAAAAATGAATTAAAACTCACAGTGATAACATGTAAAAACTTCACAAACACCATTTTGAAAGATTCCACACATAAAAGAGCTCCTAACATCACGATCTATTCCTGAACCCAGTCACAGGCAAGGCTAAACTTTAAACTACAAATGATTACATTACAAGCAGAAGGAAGAAAATAAACCAAAACACAGAATCCTCTAGAGAAAGCTGCAGTCTATGAAGAACATGTGGCAAAAGTAGGAAGTGCTGGCCCTTTTTCCTGATCTGGTGACAAGTGATCACCTTTCAATCATTCTTTAAAGCAGACACGTATGCACTGTGTGTTATATTTATGTGAATATTACAATTAAAGAAAAACGCGAAGACAAGTACCCTGGCACACACAGGAAGTCCCAATGATATTGTGAAGCTAATGTAGAATGATCACTTGAGCCTAGGATTCTGGGTAGGCTAGGACAACAAAAGTAGCATTGTTTTGGAGTATAGGGAGATAACACAGTGGATAAGAGTGTATAGTTCACAAGCATGAGGACCTAATTTTAAATCCCCAGCATTTGTGCAAAAAGCGGTGGGGGGGGGGGGGCAAGACAAGTGGATCTCAGAAGGTACTATCTAGCCAGCCTACCGGAAACAAACTTCACATTAAGTAAAATCTAGTCTCAGCAGGAACAAAGCAAAGAACAGAGAAGGGTACTTGATAGCCTACTCCTGACTTTCGTGTGCATTGGTGTGAGTGTGTGTGTGTGTGTGTGTGTGTGTGTGTGTGTGTGTGTGTGTGTGTGTGTGTGTGAATTGTTTGTGAGCTAGAAGTATAGTTCTGAAGTAGAACATGTTTGGCACTCTCAAGGCCCTGGGTTAAATCCTCAGCAGCACACTTTAAAAAAAAAATGCAATAAAAACGAAATTCAATATCAAATTACAACGAAAGACATTTTTAAAATATAGGCTTTCATGTTGCCCAGGCTAGACTTTAAACTTCTTACGTAGCTAAGAATGATCTTGAATTTCTAATCTTCCTGCTTGTAATTCCTGAGTACTGGAATTACAGCATGCTCAGATTACAGACAGATGCAGACACCCAATTTTATGTTGCACTTGGGATTAAACTCAGGGCTTCACGCATGCTAGGTAAGAACTCTACTGACTGTATGACACCCCAGCCCTAAAGTCAGTTCTTTAATAGCACCTAAACACTTCGAAAGCCTAGAGTACAACCAAGAAGCTATAGAGGGATATAGCTATATATTAGCTGGTAGAGCACTTACCTTGGATTCAGTCCTGAGTACTGAAAAAAAAAATATACAAAGATAGCAACACATAATGGAAATTCTGATCCTCAGAAAGCTGAGGCAGAAGGATGGCTGCAAATCTGAGGACAGCCAGAGAAACATGAGGTCTTGTCTCAAGAAAAAGAAAAGGGGGGGGGAGGAGGGAGGAAGGAAGGAAAGGCAAACAGACAAGGAAGAAGGGAGGGAGGGAAAAGGAGGAGGAAGGCCAGGTAGGTAGAGAAGGAGGGGTGACGGTCTCTTAGTAGTGTTCTTCTCAGAAAAAGCAACCTGGTTGGGTGGCTACTGCAGACCTGATAATAAATTCACTATTACAGTTCCACTATTTTAAAGGCTTTCCCTTCTCTGGCCCTATTCTGAAGGCTATTTTTAAGCAGGTCTTAATTAATTGTGCAGCAAGGCCAGCCCAGTAAAGAAGAATAAAACTGTCATCTCCCAACTCCCTAAGTGAATCAGCAGGACAGCCACCATTTAACAGTAACCCAGTTACAGTGTGCTCCAATAATCAGATGCTACATGGAAGGCTTGGAAATGTCATTAATCTCATCAGTTCCTTAGGCCCAAGACATCCTGAAATGCTAATTCAACAAAACTTTATGATGTGTAAGGCACCGAATGAGGTTTATACTCTTTTAGGTCATCATAATTATATCTTGATGAACTAATGTAGCATTAATGAACAGAATTCAAATGGAGTGGAAATTACTACTAAGTGGCAGTGAGTTAAAACACTGCAAAAAGCAATCCTTTGTAAGCCTGATGTGATCCTCTTTATACAACTAAATGTTTAGTTTATCAGATTAAAAGAAAACGGCATGCCCAGCCTCAAAGGCCTCCTGCGAGTTAATATTTATTCATCATAATTTCATCTAAAGTATCTGAAGACCAGCAACAATCACCTGCATTATAAAACAGGAGTTACATCTTTATAGAATTTTACAGACAGCATATTCTGGGCACTTAAGCAGTTTATATTTTTATTTGGTGTTCATAGTTGGACCCATGCTAACAACTTCTAATTAAAATTTTTTCATAAAGCTCCCAGGTTTTACAAAGGCATAACCAGCACTTCTGCAGTAGGAACTATTTTTATTCCAAGTAAAGCTTTCTTTTGAATACTAAAGGGTTAGTAAGCACAGTATAGTTTTCATGCTAAAATGAGGTTTAATCACAATTTAGATTGAGAAATGAGTCGCCAGGTTCAGCTTGACATACTGAGTGTTTAAAAATCCTTTTCTTGTCTCTACTCGCTTCTCTGCCAGATCTGTAATCTCTAACATGTGTTCATTATAGGACTGCTTAGTGTAGATCAATTGAAAGTATGGTAATAACACAAAATGCTTACCAATTCTGATCTATCATATGATAAAAACCCAAGAAAGTAAATATTTACAACATAGCAGAGTTAGCTTTCTGGAACACAGATCTAGCCAGATCATTTGGTAGCTTCAAAGTTGTGACTCCTACTGTGATGTTTTGAAAACTTTCAGCAGTGATGACCTTTCAAGGAGCATTTAGGACAAATGTAGACAAAATGATTCAAAAAATAGTCACCATACGTTTTAGAACAGGAAATATAACATATTTAAGATGTGGTAGTGATGAGGACAATGATGCTGTTACTGTGAGGCTTCCTCAAGGAGCTTAAGTAGCCTGCACTCCTAACCAAGTGTCTGGAGCTGACAATTAACTGAAGCTGTTGCTCATACCATGCTGCTGGCTGACTTCCCTACCTAGTGCTTTTAATCAATGACACAGAGTAAACTCATAAAACTTGGTGCTTAAAAAGGGCCACAGGGGCAACTATCAAGATAATTAAAACAACAGACTGTAACGCCTTTTTAAGAAGTGTGTTATGAGTTAATTTAGTGTATATATAAAATGACAAGAAAGCAAAGTAAAATTAAACAGAGTATACAGTTAGGTGCGCCTAGATTTTTGCCTCAAATAAGTGAAAGGCAGTAAAATTTACCTCAAGCTTTGATGGCATGGTGAATGTCACATACAAAAAATAATTTGATGTTCTAACAGGAAAATGATTTCAGTTAAATATCCAGTTAAATGATTTTTTTTTAATTCCCTCAAAGACTGATTTACATTGCCTGAGTCTGGAGAAAACATACAATAAAATACTCAGAAAAAAAGGGGGTCAAGTTTGAAACAGCCTTCTCTGCAAGTTATATTTAGGACTGAAGACTTGGCAATGGGTCTTTAGAAAAACACTGCCTGAATAAAGAGGCATACAAATGAAATCATGAACTCTTTTTTTGCTATAGAAGGCATTTCCTAGCCCCTCCCCCCCAAATCACCTTATGTTTAAAGCTAGAAAACCCCTTAAATGCAAGAATACAAATTCTAATTTGGGAATGATGTTTATTCCAACCCCAAACAAACAAGCCATTAGAAATGTAGCTAGGGGGCTGAATAGTAACTGATTAAGTGGACTAGTTAATCACTAACAAAAACACAAGAAGAAAAAGGAGAGAGAAAAAACCTCATGTGTAGACCTTTGAGGATTATTTTTAGAAACATCACAAGTTGTGGAAGGGTCACTTGTTCCAATACCAAACACTCAAAGAAAGGGACTAGGTGATTGGTATGCATCAAAAAACTTGGAAATGGTCCTTTCGAAAAGGATTTTGGAGGGGGGGGGGCTTACTGGGATATGTTATATTTTTACAAATACATCTACAAATACAAAGTCAGCATGATGGCCAGCACAAGATACTCATCTGTGGTTGTTTAAAGGACTTCCATTCAACAGTAAAAGTAAAACTTTCATTTCTCTCTTCCATACTGCTTTCCCTTTTCCATTCTTCCACTGGCTTTTCCATGCAAGATTCTCAAAAACATAGACTCTATCACACTCCACTTCAGCTGCATGCTTAAGAACACATTACGCGTAAAGTCCTAATAATTAGTCAACATTTATAGTACCTTGTAGTGGATTTATGATGTTACATTGTAAATAATTGTCCCGCCTATGAGTTTAATGAAAAGTGTTGATTGGCCAAAGGCAGACAGGAAGTGTGGATGGAGCTAACCGACTAAGAAAACTTGGGGAACAAGAACAGAGCAGAAAAGCCAGAGAGAAGCCACAAGAAGCAGAGGACAACTATGCTGCTCTGAGAAAAGTTATCTAGCTCCATGACTGAACATGAAAAGAGTCATTGGTTAGATTAAGGGTAAAGAGTTAACAAGTTATATGCCTGGGCCTTAGGCCAATCAGCCTAAAACTATTGAAAGCATCTGTGTGTCTCTGCGGGTCTGTGGGTCTATAGTCCAAACCTTGAGGCTAGGCCCGAAAGTCTGGAACAGAAACCTCCTACTACAGTACCTTTTCATCTACAATGTGTTTTGCTTTTCCACTTACACAAATGCAGTGTCCAAAAAGCATATGTCAGCCCATTGGGACTCACAGCTAAATCCTGAAGAGGATACATTATATTCTAACCACAAAATACTCTGAAATACTTAGATGGATCCTGAAGTATTTATTCATGGTAATTATTTTGTAGCTATGCATCTATATACTATCCCAGTTGTTAAGTACTAAATACCATCACACCTCTAAATTACCTCTTTTCCAAAGAGTGCCTTCACCATCCATCCCTTGGAAACTCCTGAGCTTCCCCACAGCCCAGCAGCTTCCATCTCTAGACAGCACACCAATGCAATAATAGCTGGCAAGCAATGTGACTGATTTTGATTTGACTTCACCCCTGACTCACTTCACTTAGGAAATCTAAGCTTTGGTTTAGTCATAGCACAGTTTACAACGGACAAGTATTTAAGACGCAGGAAAGACAAGGAAGACGAAACTCTTTACCCTAACTCTGAAGAAAAGCAGGCAATAAAAGAGTGATGGGAAACTAGATAATGCAACTGCAACACAGCTCATGTGTATACTCTTAAAAGGATCTTTGAGAATTATGAGAAGAAAATGAGAATGTAAAGCATAAGAGAAAGGTACAGGGGAAGCCTGCATACTATCAGTTCTGGTACTATGCTCATTCTTTGTTTCCACTAGATACATCCCTATTCTCCAAAGCCAGAGACATTTGTTAGGAGTCCCATCCTCTGTATTTCCTGATCCTAACATCTGCTCCAATCTGCAAGTTCCTGACTCAACATGGTCTCACTAATGGTAGAGCCAGGGGCAATTGCCAAAGTCAGAACAAACAACAGGAGGATTGCTATTTTCATGTTTCTGTTAATTGGGATGCCATACAAACTAATGCAGAACTAGAAAGATAGGCACTTGGCTACACGTGAAGCTGCTTTTTACTTATCTTGAGGCCATATCTCATGAGCTATCTAGGGTGACTCTGGACTCCTTTTGTTAGCACCAGCAGTTCTTAAACTTGTAATAGTTGTGCCTTGGCTTCCTTGGTTGTTTGATAAACTTGTAATAGTTGTGCCTCGGCTTCCTCGGTCGTTTGATATAATAGGCCTGCTTCACTAGGCCTATTACAGTACCCTGTTCCGCCACCTTTTCTTTACTCCTTCATTCCCAAAGTCACACATTTATGAGGCTGATGTAAGGGGGAGGGCAATCGAATGGATAGGGAAAAATTACCTGCCTAGTAACCTTTAACCAGTCTATATTTGGGTTTTCCCTATCAAGATTCGAGAAGTTAAAAGAGGTAGGGCTAAGAGATTGCCAATGAAATGTTTGATGGAGAGAAAAACCCTCAAGAGAGAGAGAATACCAGTGAGGAGGGAGACCCTTCCTAGGTCCACAAGAATATGATATGGCATAGAAAAATGAGTATTAAATACTAGCTGGAGATATTGGTCAGTATTAGAGCACTTAAGCTAACATACACAAGGCCCTAGATCCAATCCAAGTACCACAAAAACAAAAATGGCTGGTCATCGTAACATTCTCTTGTCACCCTACCATTTAGGAGAAAATAGCAGAAGGATCAGGAGTTCAAGGCCAGACTTACTACATAGCAACTTTCATACCAGTCTGGGCTACAAGAAGCCCCATCTAAAACAAACAAACAAAAAAACAAAATGGAGACAAAAAGTCACATATAATATAACTCATCTGAAAACTGTAAAGCCAGCAGTACTTGTGAATAGTAGTATCTGTGTTACCTGCAGTGCTGTGTACATTAATGTAAACCTGGGAACAGCGCAGTCCTATAGGGCTGATGAGCATGCTTTGAGACACAAAAGTTCCACAGATATATTATGTGAATAAAACTCATCTGAAAAGTCTAAGTAGGTTTCCATGTGATACCTCTGGCCCTCAGTCCTAAGAAAGACTCATGCAGAAGGATTACCATGACTTTAAGGCTAGCCTATGCTTGCCTCAAAAAGAAATCACAGAACATGTTTCTTTGTAAAATATATGATTGGCCTAGGGATGTAAATGAATGCCTGGTGTGCTCAAGGCTCAGTATTTGGTCCCTATTATCAAAAAAAAAGAAAAAGAAAAAAAAAAAAGAAATAGTAGCCAGGGGGTGGTGGCACACACCTTATTTCCCAGCAACCAGGAGACAAGAGGAAGACAGATCTCTGTGTTCAAGGCCAACCTGGCTTACAGATCAAATTCCTGTCTCAAGAAAAAAATCAAAATAAACTAGTAACACAGAGGGTTTCCTCTGTGTAGTCTAGGCTGTCCTGAAACTAGCTCTGTAGACCAGGCTGACCTCACTCACAAATATCACCTGCCTCTGCCTCCCAGGTGCTGGAATTAAAGGCGTGCACCACATGCACCACCACCAGTGGCAGCCACCGCCCAGCCAGAGAGGACCTTATCTTTGAGGAATTCAAAACAGTATTTTGATTAAATAGTTATCTATAGGTACTCTTCTGGCAAATTCATAAATTGACACTATCAATTCTTGGAAAATAAAAGCTCACTGATGAAGGTAGAACAACCTAGTCCTTTACTGGGAACCAGAATTTCTAACATACGGTTTAACTAGTGCTACAGCAACATGGCTACACAGTAACATGGCTACAGCATACACTTTGAGGGCCTACTGACCAGCAATGATCTCTGCCTCCCAGAAATATACAGTCCATGGCCCTGAAGCATCACAATACCCCTTTCCTTTGCCATTTAACATAAATTGAACAAGGTAAGGAAGAAAATAATCTTCTGGCAAACTTCAGTATTATCAACAGATTGCTTCAGTAGACACACTTTATATGGGAGGTTGGGAGTTAATACAGAAGGGGTAGAGTCTGCCTAGTATAAGAAAGATCTCAGATTCAATCCCTTGAACTGAAAAAAAATCAGCTGAGAATAATGTCTTGTGTCTATATTTCAAGTATTTCAGACAGTAAAGCATGAGGTCTGCCATGAGTTCAAAGGCAGCCTGAAGAATACATAGTGAATTTGTGGCCGACCTTAACTATGAAGTGAGACCTGGTCTCAAAAAAGCCCTAGATTTCATAAGGCAATAATAAATATGGAACTTTCAAATTGAGTTTTTTCCATTGTAAACAGTTTAGAAATTCTCATTCTTACCCCCAGAATAAGAAAAAATTAAACAACACACACAAAAAAATTGATTACTTTTTCTTTCCTGGAGCCATCAGAGATCCAAGGCTACAGAAAAAACTGCTACCCCCAAGTCCAAAGGGTCCCATCTGAGATCTGCTTACCTGGAATTAATCGGGTTAGAGCCATAGGAACAACAGCAACGGAGGCAGGTAGGAAGGCTCAGATGGCGGTGTGAAGGGACTGCTGGAGCTGTGGGCACTAGCATAGATTTCCGAGGGCTCCAAAGTCCCACACCCAAGCTCTGCTTCCGCAAACCTCACCAGGTTCTCAACTGAAGATCCTAGAAAAACCTCCTGACCTTAACTAGGGGAAAGGATGACTAATCTTTGAGAAGTATACGCAGAGATTTCTTCACAACGAACAGATTTGTGCTCTGAGGGAAAATACTTTGCTAGAGCCTTATTCCCGGTTGGGAGAAAAGCATTCCTTCCATTCCAATTCCCATCCCACTTTCCAATTTCACCTGAGGGGTAACACATAATCAGCAGGGCCAGGCTTCAAGGAAGTAGATTGTGAGTGTTAAAGGGCATAGAGAAAGCAAGGAGCAGACCTTGTGAAGGTCACAGCACAAAGCAGTCCCAGTACCTCAGGGTAAAAAAAGAAAAAAGAAGACATTCCTAGCAAAAACAGCTTAAGAACCTGCAGTAGCCATTTTAATATATGACTAAAGAGACTTCGAATCAAAACTAATTAAAAGACATAGCTAAGGACACTATACACTTATCAAAGAAAAAATACAAGGGGACATTGCAATTCTTGATATCTATACCACCAACACAAGATTACCCAAATTTGTAAAAGAAACATTCCTACAGCTTAAATTGCCCCTCATACACTGATAGTGGGAGACTTCAGTACCCACTGTCATCATACAGGTCATTTGGACAAAAAACAGAGAAATCCAGAGCTAACTGACTTTATAAACCAAATAAACCAAGCCCAAACACAAAAGAATATATCTTCTTCCTGCATCATAAAACTTTCTCCCAAACTGACCACATATTCAGACACAAAGCAAGTCCCAATAGATACAAAAAATTAAAACACCCACATTGCATAGGATTATCTGACCACCCTGAAATAAAGCTGGATATCAGCAACAAAGGAAGCTTACAAACTCCTGAGAACTGAACAACTCTCTCTCTACTGAATGAAAAAAAAAACCGTAAAGACATAAATTTAATTTTAAGAAAAATAAAAGACTTTCTAGAATTGACTGAAAATGAATTCACAGCACACCCAAACTTATGGGACACGATAAATGTGGTTTTAAGAGGCAAGTTCAGTGGTGACCCATGCCTCTAATCCTGGCACTTAGGAGGCCAGGGCAGGAGGATTTCAGTGAATTCAAGGGCAGCCTGGTCTACAGAGTTAGTTACAGGACAGCCAGGAGTGTTACACAGAGAAACCCTGTCTCCAAAAACCAAACAAAAAACGCAAGTTCATAGCACTGACTATAAAACAAAACAAAACAAACACCAGAACAGAGCTCATACTCGCAACCTAACTGCACACCTAAAAATTTAGAAAGAAATTGACGTCGGAATGCGTTTATGTATGCTGTGAATCTCAATCTTTAAATAAAGGAGCTGTTTTGGGCCATGACAGGCACCATAGAAGAAGTAGAAGGATAAATCAGAGCATAGGTAGGAGAAGCAGGGCGGAGTCAGGGAGATCTAGCAAGCCGCCCAAGGAGCAACATGTAAGGAGCACAGGTGAGCCACAGCCACGGGCCACGTGGCAAACAGATTAATAGAAATGGGTTGATTTAAGATGTAAGAGCTATCTTAGCAATGTGCTGGAGCCATAGGCCAAACAGCATAAAGTTAATGTAAGCATCTGAGTCATTTCTAGGGGCCTGAGCAGTGGCGGCGGGCTGCTAAGGGGTTTCAGGCGGCAGGTCTGCTGGGCCTCTGGCCGCCCGGGACCAAAGAAACCTCAATGCAACAAGAAATCATACCCAAAATGAGTAAAAGCAAGAAATAATCAAAGTTAGAGTTTAAATCAATAAAATAAACACAAGCAATAAATGAACTAAATACAAATAATCAATGAAACAAAGTTGGTTCTTTGAGAAAAATCTTTGACAAGCCCTTATCCAAATGAAGTAAAAGGAAGAGAGAAGATCCAGATGAACAAAATTAGACTATCATACTAAAAGCAACCAGCAGAGTCAATGCAGTCCCCATCAAAATTTCAACACAATTTTTCAAAAATCTTAAAGGTATAATTCTCAACTTCACCAACCAAGCCAGAGTAGCTAGGTGTCACTATCCAGCTTTCAAGTTGCACTACAAAATTATATTAATACAAACAGCATGGAATTGGTACAAAAACAGACATGTTTATCACTAGAATCAAATTAAAGACCCAGACATGTCCTTATACTTATGGACACCTGATTTTTAATAATGAAGTCCGAAATACAGACTGGAAAAAAAGACAGCGTCTTCAACAAATGATACTTATCAAACTAGATATCAGCATGTAGACAAATCCAAATAAATCCATACTTATCACTTTGCACAAAACTCAAGGCCAAGGGGATCAAAGACCTCAACATAACTGAACCTGGTAGAAGAGAAAGTGGGGAATAGCCTTGAACACATTGACATAGGAGATAACTTCCTGAACAGAACACCATAGCACATCTGCTAAGATCAACAATCAGTAAGTGGACCTCATGAAACTGAAAAGCTTATGTAAGGCAAAGTACACTGCCAACAGGACAAAACCATAGCCTAGAGAAAGCTAAAAACATTTTTACTAATTTCACATCTAATACAGAACTAATATCCAAATGTATAAAGAATTCAAGAAACTAGATATGAAAAAGAAACATAATGCAATGTTAAAATGAGGTAAAGATCTAAGCAATTTATAGCAGAAGAATCTCAAATGGCTGAGAAATAATGACAAAGAAACAAACAAAAAATGTTCAGTATCCTTAGCCTTCAGGGAAATGAAAATCACAAGTACTTTGAGATTCTGTCTTACACCTGTCAGAACAGCTAAGATCAATAATAACACAAGTGGCAGGTCATGCTGGCAAGAATGTGCAGTAAGAACACATATACATTGATGATGAAAGTAAAAACTCCCACAGCCACCGTGGAAATCTGTGGTGGTTTTTAGGGAAAATGGTAATCCATCTATCTCCAAATCCAGCTATACCACTCTTGATCCAAAGAATGCTTCATCCCACCTCAGGGACACTTGACTTATGTTCATTGCTTCTCTATTTAAAATATCCAGAAATTAAAACAACCTAGATGGTCCTCAGCAGTAGAATGACTAAAGAAAATGTGGTACCTTTACACAATGGAGTATTACTCAGCCATTTAAAAAATGATATGAAATTTGCAGGCAAATGGGCGGAAGTAGAAAAAAATCATCCTGGCTGAGACAAATATGGTATGTATTCACTTATTATTATCCACTAATACAGAGATATTAGCTGTTAATGATATCTAACCTACAACCCATAAAACTACATAGACCAGGTATAAGGTATGAGACTAAAGGGGATGGATAGATATCATTAGGTAAGGGAAGTAGAATAAATAATCAAGAATTGATGGGAGGGCTGTAATGGGGGAATCAAGCGGGGAGGAGGGTCAAGGAAGCTAGAGAAGGAATATGTGGGGAAATAGCTCAAATTTAAGGTGTGATGATATATTGTATATTTAATAAAAATAGTCTGGAATATGAGAGGACAGAATAAGTCTCAGAGCCAAGCCATGAAGGTCAGGGACTGGTGACCCATGCACCAGAGATCATCTGGACCTCTGTGAGTTCAAGGCCTAACATCCAGGCACTGGTGGCTCACACTTTTAATCTTAGCTCTAGGAGAGTTGAACTAGGAAGATAGCTGGGTGGAGACAGAGGAAGGAAGAGTCAGCTTCCCCCGCCACTTTCCTGTCAGGCTGAGGCGAGAGAAGCTTGGAGTTGAAGGATTCGAGGACACAGGCCTGAGGAGTTGGCTGGGTGAAAAGTGGCTGTGGTTTGTTTCTCTGTCTCTCTGATATTCCAGCTTTTCCCCAATATCTGACTCCAGGTTTTATTATAATACTAAATAGAATTTGTGCAATATCAACAGGCATTTGATGGGTAGTTCTGGAATCTAATTCAGTAGAAGTTTCATCCATATATATATATGAAGGTAATCAAAATGAAATTGTCAAATAACTGGGAAGACTGAGTCCCAACTGGCCATCTATTCTTACCAAATGAAGCTTCTAGTCCTGGGATTGGGTTACATCTAATTGAATTGTTGACCAAAGGGGGCCCATGGGAATCTTCAAACAACTCAGACTGTTGCCAAGACAATAGGTTGCTCTCCAGAAAATAACAGCAAGACCCCATTGATGAAGACACTACCTACACAACATGAAGAAGTCGTGCTGATACCTACATCCAGCCTTCACCCCAATGTTCCAGTGACGAGTACTGGAATGACCAAAAGACAAACAAACGCCAAACCGGCCACAAAACCTTTGATCTACAATGGGGTCCTGTTTGCAAGTTATGCTTGGGCAGTGGTAGTACAAAGCTGTGGGAGTAACCAACCAAAATCTGATTTGGCTTAAGGCCCACTACACAAAATGCAAGTCAGACTGGCACTGATTAGGTGACCAACAACCTAAGACTAGACAGGGACCCAGGGTAAAGCCAAATACTACTCATCAAATAGTTAAATGAGTGAATGAATGAGTAGATAAATAATGCAGTGATAAAATGACTCCTAATGATATTCTGCAATACTTATAGATCACTGCCTCGCTCAGCCATCATTAGAGAAGCTTCCTCCTGTAGCAGACGGGAACAAATACAGAGACCCACAGCCACACATTATGCAGAGAGTGGGAGACCTTGGAGCACTCAGTCCTAACCAGGATATCTTCATAAACTACCTCCCCTTGGGACCCAGAGACCACTGTGGAAGAGGGGGCAAAAATAGTGCAGACCCAGAGGGGATGGAGGACACCAAGAAAACAAGGTCCTCTAAATCAATAGGACCAAAGATCATATGAACTCACAGAGTCTGAATTAGCAAGCACAGGGCCTGCACTGGTCTGCACTAGGTTCTATGTGTATGTATTATGGCCTCCAGTTTAGTGTTTCTATGGGACTCCTATAGTGCCTTTTCTTGGCTCTTTCCCCAGTCTGTTTGTTTTGTCCAATTTTAATATGTCAGCTTTTACTTTATCTTATTAAGTTTTAGAGTATTAGTAAAAATAATACAGTTGTAAGCAGCCCTGTAGGGCATTTTCTTAATTAGTGATTAATGGGGAGGATTCAGCCTATTGCGGGTGGTGTCATCCTTGGGATGTTGGCCCTAGGTTCTGTAAGAATGTGGGCTCAGTAAGCTATAAGAGGCAAGTGAGTACTCATTCGTGGACTCTACATCAACGCCTTCCCCCAAGTTCCTTCCCTATTTAAGTTCCTACTCTAGCTGTTTTTGATGAACTGTTATATACAAGTGTGACTGAAATAAACCCCACCCTCCATCCCCAACACAAGAAAATGTCTACACAGAGATATTTACAGCACCATTTTCAAGATGTCCATCAGTAGGCTAATGGATTTTTTTTAAGTGAAATATCTAGGGAATAGATTATTATTCATTAAAGGAAAGAAATGAGCTATTCACATAAAGATGTTGAAGAAACATTTTTTAAACATTCTTTACTGTGTGTGTATGTGCATTTGTGTACATGTAGATGACAGAGGAAAACCAGTTCTCTCCCTCTACCACATGTGACCTGGAGATGGAATTCAAGTATTCAAGCTTGTGGAACAAGCACCCTTATCCATTGTGATATCTCACCAGCTCTAGAAAATCTTAAAAAAAAAAATACTGGGTCTTATTATATAGCCCTGGCTGGCCTTGAGTCTCATGACTTAGCCCTCTTGAATACTGGGATATCAATCATGCACCAGTACACCCAGAGACAAAGGTGAATGTTAAATGCATATTGATAAGTCAAAGAAGACAGTCAAGAAAAGTTGTATGGTATATATAATTCCAATTACATGGCATTTTAAAAAATTGTGGAACCAATAGAAACAGATGAGTAGTTTCTAGAAGCTTGGAGTATAAGAGGCAGAATAGGCAAAGCACAAGAACTTTTTAGGGTAGTGAAACTATTCTTCATGGTAGCATAATAGTGAATAAATACCAATGTGCATTTTCTAGCTCAAAAAATTATGTGTGCAATGTAATATGTACAAAGTTTAAGAATCATTAAAATGTTTGAGGACCCTAGGAAGGAATGAATTAAGTAATAAGAAAATGTATCTGTATAACAAGTTTATGAAATAGTATCACTGAGGGGTATCAGGGAGGAAGATTCTTTCCTAAGTAATTGTAGAAATAAACAGAACCTCTAAGAGCAAAGACAAAAGGACTGGAACAGAAATCCTGCTAGGAGTTAAAGTTGCCTCTCATTATGGATCTTTGTTAACAAGTCTGAAAACCACTATACATGTATACTGGGAAAGAAGAGTTAAGTAGTAGATGACAGATAATGCAGGGTAGGTTTCTCACTGTCAGAGAAGTTAACAGGCAATTCAAAGAGGAAAGCTAAAATGGTTCAGGTGGTGATGGATTTTAAAAAAAAAAAAAAGCAGAGGCATCAAAAGTAGGATCTCATGTTCAGCTTAATATACATAAAGGTGGCTACACACACACACACACACACACACACACACACACACACACACACACACACACACACACACATTTTATGCCAGCAGACACATTATCTATTTAGCTGACCTTGGCAGAATGCTAGGTACAGTGTTATATGACTACAATTTCAGTTTTTAGAAGGAGGATCAGTAATTCAAGGCCATCTACAGTACATAGTGAGTATGAGGCCAGCATACATAAAATCCTGTCTCAAAAAATAGCATTGTCTTTGTAGAAATGAGCATAGCTAGTGCCTTATCTTAATTTCTAAGTCAGTTCAAGAATGAAAGGAAGGCAGGATTCCTTGAGAGATGACTAACATACATTTCCTGTCTTGATATTAGAACAGCAAAGTAATAACAGAACATATTAGTGTAAAAAAGTAAGGGGTTACTGAAAACAAACCCACAATGGCAGGGGAAACACTGTCAACTCAATGATAAAATTGGGACAGTTTAAGCAAAAAAAAAAAAAAATAAAGAATAGATTGGAACCCAAAGTATAAAAGAATGCAAATGATAGACTAAATAAATGAATGGGAGACAGTAGACAAAACTCCTACGCCCAGCAGTCTCAAGGAGGTGGGACATAATTCCTTTGCCCTTGAGTAAGAGCCTCTCACTCCTTTCTGAAGGACACAGTGTAGAAAGGAAGGAAAAACACTAAATATGTAAGTGGAGAAACCCGAGGGGAAAATAAATCAGGTGATCAAAGTTATCATTAACAATATGTCATATTGATGGGTCACTTGATCTCACTGGTCTTCATTTTCTAATGCTCAAAATGCAGCATAATCATGAGAAAACATCAGACTTGGGGGCACTGTATAAAATACCTGACTACTGCTCAAAACTGCTAAGGTCATTGGAAACATCAGAAACCCAAACATGGTACAGCTAAGAGAAGCCTAAGGAGACATGATGCATCTGTGTAATGTGATAAACTGGGTGAGTTTACACTAAGTAAATCTGAATTAAATATAAGCTTTAATAAAGTTTATATGAGTGGAACATTAACAGATATGAATCCTGGAATTTGCCCATTTTTCTTATGAAGAAAAGGAAGTTTGTAAACCTTGAGATATCATCATATGCATCATGAAGCCTAGCCTGGTAGCTTATTTGTATAATCCAGCACTTGGGGAGTTAAGGTTAGAGAGCTACCCTGAGTTTGAGGACAGCCTACACCACATAGTAAGTACTGGGTCAGCCTAGAGTTCAAAGTGAGACCCTGTATCCAAACTACCAAACCAAAAAACAACAACAAAGCAAAAACTATTTTTATTTTTATTTAAAGCTGTTATGTTTTGTGGCCCAATATTACCCATGTCTCCCCAAACACGCAAGTTCACAGAAGCAGCAGAAACCACCCATTTTCTCAGAACAAGTAAGTGTTTAGGATAGTCCCACACGTTTGCTCATGTCAGACCACTTGGAAGGAAGCCTAACTGAGGGCTGCTTTATCAGACAGTCTTCCCATGAAGCATAGACTAGCCTAGAATTCCCAATTCTCCTGGATGCCTCGAGTGCGAGGACCAGGATTCTGAGATTTCATAGACAGCTAGGTCCAAGGTTTGTTCCATTTCTCTTTGAAGGGCAACCACGAGTTCTTTACAGTTTGGCAGAACAAGCAGACTGCTTTATACTCTATTTGGTAGTTCCAAGTGTTGTTATACTTTTCATTCTATCACATTTGAGTATTATGATTATTGTCTGCTCTGACGCACTAGGAAGTTACGAGACTCAGTAGGTGGCATGGGAGAACGCAGTCTACTCTATAACCAATCTAGGCTTTGAAGTTACCCTGGGTTGTTTCTATTATTCTTAGTACCTCATTGTTCCTTTTAATTTCCCTCCTGCAATTTCTCCGGAACCCACTATCCCTTTCTCTTGGTTCCTGTTGTCTTTATTTAAGCTGTCTGATCTTTTGCCTAGAAGTTTAAAGCAGTAAAAATCTCAACATCCCTGTACTTGCCCTCAACTTGCCCTCTGCACGGTCAATTTTCTAAACCTCAAACCTGATCATATCATTCCTCTGCTTTTAAATCATTTGTTGGTGCTTTGGATACAAGATAAGATCATAAAGTGTACACAATGTTATGCCATCTAGACTTCTAGTTAGATATCCTGCCTTGTACCTGCTGTGCCCCCTACTGCCTTAACTGCCAACATCTACCCACATACCTCATCCTGGGAGGCTTAGACCTCCAAAAGGCAGGCTCTGTTCTGTAATTCAGTAGCATTATTAGACAACGAGTGCTAAGCTCCTACATGGATGAGCACTCCATAAATACTGGAGTGGATGAGTGGATGAATCAAAGAATAGATGAACGCAGCGCTGGCCTTGCCCAGGCAAGTGAGAACAGATGGATGACAAGAACAGCTCTGAATGTTTGCCTATAATTGAAATTCATTTTTTACTTCCCACCCCTTGTGGGTTTATGTTTTTTTCTAACGTACAGACTATTTCAGATACATCTAGCTTTACCACGTGTAACTGATTTATTCATTCTTCACAACTCAATTCTTATATAGCTATCTAGAAAACAAGAACCATATTTACTAACTTTTAGTTCTATATAACTTATCTTTTTTAGTAGATCTTATCACGTCCAATACAAAATACATTATTTTATGCAGTTTCGCCATCACATTTTAATAACTTTCTGACCTTTTCTTCTTTTAATGGTTTCTTCACTAGGAAATCCTATGTGAAGACATTAAATAAAGAAAGAAAACTTTGAAAGCAAAGCAAGAAAAATGCATCATTACAGACTATATATGGCAAGTGAAGTAATTTTTGTATGAGGCTCATAAAAAGAAGCCTCTTCATCTTATGGACAGATCACAATAAACCACAAGAAGTTACACTTCAAAGGATCTACTGAAAACTAGTGGAGGGCTATTTCCTTAAAAACACATTCTACAATCACAGGTAATGTCAAAGATCTTAGTTGGCTTCAGTTTTCTCTTCCATGAAATGGAAATAATGAACCACTACTTACCCCGGTTATTTATTGCCAGCAAAACAAACACATAAAAGGACCTGGTAAGAATGCCATATGTGACCTCTTTAAAAAAAAAAAAAAACTATAAGCAGTAATGATTTTGGTTTGACCAGAAGGCATATGTGAAGGTGTCATTTAGTTTATTATAGCCTAGCGTGCTAATTACTAAAGCCAGTTACTGCTACACTATGCTTGTAGATGCATGCACATGTAAGTGACATACTTGCCTTTTTAGAGGTGTACTAATAAGAACCACAAAATAAAAAAGCACACATATTTTATTTTATGAACTTTAAATTCATAGGCTATCTCGAGGTACCTTTCCTACTCACATTTCTTGCCATCCTTGCTTTTGACTTCATTTGAGTTTCGAGAAAAGGTCTTCCTATATAGCTTTAACTAATTCTGCAGTCTGTTGGTCTCAAATGCCCCATCTTCCTACCTCCACCTCTCAAGTGTTAGGACGATCAGTGTGTGGCAGCACATCCCACCTCTTGTCCTTCTGAATGTGCGGTTTTATTCTTTTTCTTCTTACTTTTCTTTCCTTTTGGGGGAGGGCATTAGGTATTTTAGACAGTATCTCATTTGTGGGTCTTAGTGGGCCTAGAATTCACTATGTAGACAAGACTAGGCTTAAATTTGTGGTGGTCCTCCTGTTTCTGCCCTTAGAGTGCTGGAATTATAGATTTGTATCACCATGCCTGAAAACCTTTTTCATATTGATATATTCATTCCAAATCTGTCATGTCCTCAAGGTCCTTCCCTGTCATTCCTTTAAAAGGGTGTTATTTTTATGTATGGGTCTTTGATGCATGTATGTCTGGTGCCAACAGAGGCCATAAGAGGACATCGGAATCCCTGGAACTGCAGCTACAAGTGATTGTGAGCCTATAATGTTGGTGCTGAGAACTGAATCCAGATCCTCCCCAACAGCAGCAAGTGGTTGTAATCAGTATGCCATTCCTCTATTCCTTGATGTGTTTTGTGTTTATTTTGCTGTTATTGGTATTCTGAAACATGGTCTTCCTGGGCAGCTCATTGGGACACTGAATTTGTGATCCTCCTGGCTCAATTTTCTGAGTGCTGGGACTACAGTTATATGCACCTCTATGACCATTATGACTACTGAAGTGTAATTCCAAGGCTGACCTTGAACTCTTGAGCTTCCTGTCTTATAGCCTCCAGTGGTAGGACCACAGGTATGTATAACTATGTCAAGATAAAAAATAAAAGATGTCAAAGATGGGCTTGGCATATATTGTGAAGGTAGTGTGTTTGTTCAGCATGTGGGAGGTCCTCAGTACTACAAATAGACAGTGTCTCACTCTCTTGTTATCATCTATTATTTGGCTTATTTCCATCCATCCCAGTACCTATCATAATGAGTATTTAACTGTGTGATAGGCGTTCTATGGGATTTCTACATCCACACATTCTATAGCTGTGGATTCTATTGGTGAAATGAGGATTGAAATACCTTTAAAATATCAGGCATCTTGGCATATGCCTCAGCTACATGGTGTGCTCAAGACCAGTCTTGACTATATGAGACTCTCTACCAAAATAAAACAAAATATATTTTTAAAAATTCTACCTATGACTGAGGAGGTGGCTCCGTGGTTAAGAACACTTGTTCTTGAAGAAGACCCAGGTTTGATACCTTGCATCCACATGGTGGCTCATACTATACATAACTCAAGTTCCAGGGGATTCAAAGCCCTATTCTGACCTCCTCCTTCTCCTTCTCCCCTTCCCCCTCTCTAACCCTCTCCCTCAGCTAGCTTTCTTACGTAGGAATAGTGCCACTCACAGTGGGCTAGGTTCTTTTTCATCAATAATTGATTAAGAGAATTCTTCACAGTCATGGTCACAGGCCATCTGACCAGGGAATTCTTCAACTGAGGTTTTTCTGTCACAAATGGCTCTAGATTATGTCATGTTGGCAATAAAAATTAACTAGCATAACACCCAAGGATGTGACCTTCCTATTCTGGCTAATATCTGTCTTTTCATCCTTCTAGACAGTATGCCTGTTGACAACTTCTACAAAAAGTATTTTCTGTTTGTAATTTTTTTCCTCCTATCAAATAATTAATTACTCAAGGCCCACTGTTGTGTAGCAGTTTTTCCTCTAAGATTAAAACCTTCCACTTTGGAGGGAAGCTTGTTGAGACACAGGGGACTCATGAGGTGAAACAATAGGATGTTTTAAGGCATAAGCTCTCACCCTTCCTAATGCTATGACCAGTTAGTACATCAGTTCCTCAGGCTGTGATGACCCCCAACCATAAATATGTTTTCATTGCTACTTCATAACTGTAAGTTTGCTACTGTTATGAATCATAAGGTAAACATCTGATATGTAGAAATGATCTGAGACTCCTATGAAAGGGCCGTTCAACCCCCAAAGGGTTTGACCCACGGATTGAAGACCGATGTTCTAAGTGGTCGAGAAACAGTCTGTCCTACAGCCAAGATCCTTAAGCTCAGGAAGTAAACAACTCAAGAGCTTCAAGAATTCCCCCCAAATACACTAGAACTCTCCCTCTCCAAAGACAGAGAAGGACTCCTGAGAGATATTCTCAGACAAGTTGATCTACCTAGAAAAGGATCAGACCAGCTAAGATGCCTGAGTGGAGAAGGACACTTGCTGCTAAGCCTGACAACATAAGTTCTATCCACAGAACCTACATGACATAAGAACTGATTTCTTAAGTTATCCTCTGTCTTCTATATGTACACCATACCCCCCCACACACACACAACGTAATAAATTCCATTAATGTGCTATCCTCAAAGGAAAACCAAAACCTACTGGGATAGAGAAAAGAACAGTGACGTCAAGGGCTAGGGGGGAGAATGGTCTAAAAGCAAAGGAATAGAAAGAAGGAAATTATTTCTGGGTCAAGACAATTCAGTATCCTGTCAGTGGTGTTGGTAACAAGAATATAGTAAGTTGCAAGACTGTGTGCTTACTGTATACAATTACAAATATTTTAAAAACCAACAATAATGATACCTTCTATTTCTCGATCTAAAGGAGGCACATCATCTCTCATGGAAAAATCCATAGCAGTCCCTGGGATGTCCATCAAGTCTTCATCACTAGAGCTGCTCTGGAAGCTGCTAAAACTCCCCTGCTGGAAGCCTCTGTTATCCATGGCTCCTGTGTAGAAAGACAAACATTGGCTTCATCACAATGAACAATTAGCCTCTGACAGGGTTTTCTTTTTCATTGTAGTAAGTACACATAATTGCATTGGTAAAAACTGCCAACTTCCAGGCTTATTTCATTTTCAAAGCTTATTATTTCTCAAAGCACTGACATTATGGGTTCTAAATTTTCTGCTATTTAATTAGCAGCAGACAGGCTAATTGGTATGGATGTACAATATACAACAGTTGGCGCTGGGCAGATGGCTAAGAAACTTGTGCTTGCTGAGGACCTCAGTTAGGTTTCCAGCACCCAGATTATTCACAGCTATCTATTACTCTAATTTCAGGGGTTCCAATGCCTTCTTCTCACTTGTGTGTTATATGCACATACATGCAAACAAAGAACTCATACAGATAAAATGAGATGTAAAATTCTTAAAAGAAATTTAAAAAACAAAAATTTATACCACAGCTATCAGCAAGGGTGATGGCTTAAACCTTGACATTTCCTCTTATAAACCAAATTCCTAGTCATATATCTTTAACCACTGTTAATCTTGGTTGTCAAATTGATCTGGAATCAACTAAAAGGCCAGCTTCTGGTCATTTCTGTGAGGATTTTTTTTGATAGGATTATTTGAAGTGGAAAGATGCACCTTAAGTGCAGGGGGTACCCTCTAGTAGTAGCCCACATAAGGACATGGAAAAAGGAAACTTGTCTGTTTGCCTTCACTGTGTCTGGCAAGTTCATCTATTCTGATACTGCAACTGGTACATTCCTTCATTGGTATTGGACCCAGACTTCTCAGATACCCAACATAGACTGAAGATCAGTAGCTCTGCAGGAATCCTCAAGCTCTTCAATGCCAGATTGGAACTGCTGAAATATCCAGCTCAGCTTCCGGGACTGAGCAAATACTACATTCTCAGCCTGTCAGATGTGAAACAGCCATTGTTGGACCCTCCAGACTTTAACCTGTAAGCCAATCTAATAAATCCTCTTTAAATACATATCATTCATTCTAATGGTTCTGCTCCTCTAGAACACACCCCTTTCTGGAAATGTGGTATTGACTCTTTGACTCCATCAGTATTTGGGGGAGGGGATAATGCCAAGGGTGGAATACAGGACCTCACACATGCAATGACTGAGCTACAACACCTAGCTATGGGTTTCCTCTGGTAGCTGTGTTTTTCTATATTTGCTCAGAATTCAACTTCAGTAGATTTATTCAAACAAACATCTCTTTATTAATTGCCAAATCTCCCCCATTTTGTAATTTTTCAACTAATCTCGAGAGGGTTTCAAAATTAGTAAAACTAATTCAAATGAAGTAGTTCATGCAAGCAATCTCAACATTTGAGAGTGTGGAGCAGGAGAATTGCCATGATTTCTAGGCAAGCCTTGTCTAAAGACTGTCTCCAAAAGGTTTGAAAAACTATAATCTTACCAAAAAGTGACAGAAGGATACCCATGTGTGGTGGTTTCTTGGTCCCTTTCTTAAGGTTCATGATCTTAACAATTTTGAAGATTATAGGCCACAATTGTTTTGTAAGCAGTCTCCCACTTTTTATGATATAAGGTTCAGGCTAGTCTCAAAAATGTAGCTGAAGATAACCTCGAACTCCTGATCTTCCTGCCTCTACTTTGAAAGTACTAGGATTAGGCCTCTACTTAGGTACAATAGAGCATCTGCTTGTATCAGTGATTATTTTCTGATGTGCTATTTTGGTACTAATGAACTCTTTCTTGTTTGATATTTAATTTAATCATGTATTTGCATGTCAGTAGAAAACTTGTTTGATCAATGTATTGTAATCTGTTGTTGTCCTTTTCATGTTCAAGTCTCCAAAAGCTTGTTCAGTAGGAACGTCTTCATGCTGGCTCCACCTTGCTCTCCCTCAATTTCATGGCCTCTTTACTCATCAATTGTTGTTACATGCATTGTGTACAGACTCCAACTCTCCAAGTCACATGTCTTCCCACATCACTTGGGCTTGACTCCCTAACCTAGGTCAGTCACATGCACAAGTTTCTACAGAAACAACAAACTTTCAAAACAGAAGAGAAACGACTCCTCTACTTTAAAGTAGATTTCAGCTCCCATCTGTCTGAGATAAGAGTTGCTTCTTGGACTGAATTTCACTTACCTTAGTTAACCCTTTAAGAAAAAAACTACTGTACATTGATTATTATAGATCCAAATTTTTACAGGTAAAAATGCTTCAAAATATAAAACATTTTGAGTTCCAACAAGATTCCAGAAATGGAAATCCCATATCAGGTCTCTTCTGATAGGTTACAGTCAAACTGAGGTGTACTAAAATATTGTATAAAATAGCCTCTGAAGTATGTAAAATCTACATATAACACAAGTTAGTATCATATTTAGACTTGAGCCTTACCTCAAAGACATCTGAAACTTCTTGTTCTAAGCATTTCTGATCTTGGGTTGGTTTTGAGATACAGTTCCCACTAAGTAGCCCAGGCTGGTTTTAAACCTGTAATTATCCTTCCTCAGTCCCATAACTTGTGAGAATATAGGCATGGACCACCAGGCTCTATTACTCTCAAGCATTTTTGACCGAGAATATGAAACCTGTATGTGCAGACCCTATCTACCTCTTCCTCAAGCCCCATTCCTAACTTCCTAAGAATGCCACATAACCCTTTTGTTGCTGCCACTTCAAACCCCACAAACATGGGGGGAAAGATATTAATCTACACACAAATCATAAAACCCCGAAAAGGCATGGTCCCTGAACTTATCCCACTCCCAACACCAATGTTCCTTTTAAACGCAAGTGTCATGAGTATTTATAGTTAATGGCTGTTTGATTGTAGGATTTGATACTTTCAATGAGCCTAAAAACACCCTCAATCTTAATTAGTAGCATTTTCTAGATTTCTGAAACTCTCAACTGGTGATGAGAAACTCTCAAGCTGATGAGAAAAAAAAACAAAACAGGCTAACAAAGTAACTCAATTTCTCTCTCCATTTAAATTTATTAAGTGAAGCCAGGCATGGTAGCACAGGTCATTAATTTCAGCCTTAGGAATACAAGGCAGGAGGATCCAGAGATCAAGAGATGCAGGAGACTTAGCCTCAAAAAAAAAGAAAGAAAAGAAAAGAAAAAGGAGGGGAAGGAAGAGGAGGGTGAGAAAGAAGGAGGAGGAGGAGAAGGAGAAGACAGGAAAGACTAAATATCTGGGGGCCTCATATAGTGGATACCTCTGAAAGAAATCCAAAAGTTACCTGTCTTGGTGGCACACTCCTTTAATCCCAGCACTCAGGAGGCAGAGGCAGGCAGATCTCCATGAGTTTAAGACCAATCTGGTCTATAAAGTGAGTTTCAGGACAGCCACAGCGTTTACACTGAGAAACCCTGTCTTGAGAAGCAAAACACAGAAACAAACAAACAAACAATAGGCCAAAGAATTTGTAGGGTGACAGAATCCTTTCCTTCTCTCTTTCCCTGTAGTTGTATACTTATTTTTTTCAATAACTTAATGGTTTAATATGGTTAGGGTAAGAGCAGGGGTTGTTTCCACTATGTCCCTGGGGTTTCCATAGCAAAGAACCACAAGCTAGGCAGCTCAGAAATCTGGAAATTAATTCTGTGTTCTGGAGGATAGAAATCTGAAGCCAGAATGCAAGTAGGACCTTGTTCCCTCTTTTTCAAAAATCTATTTAATTTTTCTTTTTATTAATTTTATTTAAATTTTTTCCCATATCCACTACTGCTCCATCTCCTGCCCCTTCTCCCAGTTCCTCCTTCAGCCTCTCCCCTCCTCCTGACCTGTTCACTCCCCAGAGAAGGCAAGAAATCCCAAGGTGAGTCAATTCAGTCTAGCATATCCAGTTGAGGTAGGACCACATCCCTATTCCAAGTATTGAAAAAGGTGTTTTCCCACCAGGCATGGGCTTAGAGGAGCTAGTTCATGGACCTGGGATAGACTCTGATCCCATTGCAAGAGGCTCCAGAAACTGCCCATGCCTTTCAACTGTCATCTACATTCAGAGGGTCCAGAAACAGCCAAGATGCCCCTCAACTAAAGAATGGATTAAAAATAATGTGGTACATTTAGATAATGGAGTACTACTCAGCAGAAAAAAATTGACATCCTGAAGTTTGCAGGCAAATAGATGGATTTGGAGTGTACCATCCTGGTGAGGTAACCCAGACCCAGAAAGACAGACACGAACCTCATCCAGCAGCTGATGGAGGCAAAAGTAGGGATCCATAACTAACACCGGGTTAAGCTACTGGTCCAGCTGAAGAGAGGGAGGAGAGACTGCATGAGTGAAGGGACCTGGATCATGATGGGGAGAGCCATAGAGTAGGCTGCCTCGTGCTGCTGGGAGCTTGCAGTTGTATGTTTCATTCCAAACATGATTTAAAATATCCAGTTCCAGTAACTCTATTAACTAGACAAATCATGGAAAGAAAGTATAGAAGTCCAAAAATAACTTATGTTTGGCTTTGGAACACAACCTGTATTCATAGTTTTAGATGTGTATACTTATTGTGCTGAGAATTCATTAGAACAAAATAATAACACAGAAGACCCAACAAAAGGGTAGCTGGAAAACTCAGCTCCAACACAGGGACCTTTTAAACTCTTTCCTGTAACTCACTGACATGGAACAGCCCAGCTAAACTCAGCCACCTAAGATTAAATAGCTCCTAAATCAGTCATTTGGTTCAATGTTTGAATTATAAAATGTTTCCTTAATAAATGCACAGAAAGACAGAGCCAAGGAAAGATGCAGCCAGTAAACCAAGCAAAACAGATGCATGAGTAGGAGTTTAGCAAAGGAAATAAGTACCATCCACAAAGGTGAATGGGGTATTGGTCTGTGGATAATTCACTTTGATACAATGCTTACAGTTATTTTGCAGATATAAAGATGTTCAAAAGAAAAACAAATAAAACATTAGAATGAATAAACCAAATCCTTTAACATTGATACTTGACTTGAGCCAGAGGGTTGAAGCCTGTAATCCTAGCTACCCCAGACCGCAGGAGGATTGCAAATTCAAAGCCTGTATAAACTGTAAGTGAATTCAAGGCCATACTGGAAAATTTCAAGAGATGTGTCATAAAAGAAAAAGTATTAAAGGGGGTGAAAATACATCTCAGTGGTACAACATTGGCATGGTATGAGTGAAGTTATAGGTTCAAGCCCTAGTATCACAAAACTAATCAGTCAATTAATTTTCATTTGTCTTTTAACATATTTTAATTAAAATACAATAACATCACCTTCCCTTTCTCTTTTCTCCTTGCAACCCCTCTCATGCCCCCTTCACTCTCTCTCAAACTGGTTTCTTTTTCTTTGATTATTATTGTCATATATATATGCACAATTATATAAATACAACATGCTGAGTCTGTTGGTTATCTAATACAAACTGGCCAGCCCTAATCATATACACACAAACAATAAATAAACTCATGGGTAGTAGAAGTACAAGCCCAAGGATCTTTCCATAATTCTTTGTGACTTCACTATGATGGTTTCAGTGCAAAGAATGGTACATCTGAAATAAATCAGACCTGTAGATGGCTACAAGTGGGAAGTCAGCCAGAATTTATGGCATGCCAGGACTAACCTAGTGGGGATTGATTTGTTTATTTTACCATCTAGTTTTGGTGTTGCAGGGTGGAACTTGTCAGACAATAGAAGGCTAAGTAAAGGGTTGAGAATGTTATATGGTTGGTATTTTTGTAGCAGTACTGACATATGCTCACTGTTACTCCCCCAAATTTATGATACCTCAAAGATGCCATAGCAAGTTGGCTTTCTGTATCTAAGAGTGTTGTATCTGCCACTTGAACCAACTACAAATCAAAAATGTTTTTAAGATATCAATCCTATGGTGATGAAATGGTAGAATTTTACTTTTGCTATTACCACCTAAATAATATAGTGTAACAAACAATTTCATAGCATTTACATTGTATTAAATATCACAAATAATCTAGAGAAGATTGAAAGTGAATTAAGAAAGATGCATATAGGTTATATGCAAGTACTGTATGTCATTTTCTATAAAGCACTTGATATCTTAGGGCGGAGTTCTGAGACCAATTTTCCATAGATATGGAGGAATCTATACTTCAATACCTCTGCTAACTTACAAAAGCCAGCTGCTCTATGTGGGATCCTGCCTATCCCCATCTCCATTCCTTTTCAGTCTGGTGAAATGATATTGAATCTGTCTAAGACCAGCTCAAACAGGCTTTTCCTTCAATACTCCTTTTGTTCAAACTCCCATGTTGACTGCATAATTTCTCACTTCGGTCTTGTGATTACACCGTGTCCCCTTTTACATTGCTTTGGCAATTTCATGTTGTCTCCATATAGGTGTTCAATAAATGTTTACTGCAGGGTATTCCAATCGAGGGGGGAGGGTTAGCAGCTTAAACACACATGTATATCGCTAACACTTAACAAATCTTTACCTTGCACTAACAGGGAAGGGAACCTGGGATGCAAAAGGAGTTTATGACTCTGTCACTAACTCTCAAAGAATTTATGATCTAGGTGGAGGGGGCTTAAATGACAGCACAGCTGTGCTGGACTGTTAGAATAAGAATACAGTTGACATCTGAAGAATGGAGGGAAGGTTAGGAGTTAAAGGAGGCCTCATGGAGGAGAGAGGTTATTTCAGAACCAGGAAATGAAGGGACCCAAGTCTTGGAGACACATGCCTGTCTGGCATTTACTCTGAACTAGAATACAAATATGGTGTCTGTGAGAAACTGGAGGACTTGAGAGACCAAATGAAGTTATTGTAGTTTCCAAAGAGCAAAATGATAAAGACATCATTTTAGGAAGCAAGTGTGGCATCTGTTTGATAGAAAAGAGAGAGGTGGAACCAGATGAGAAATCACTTTACTACTTCTAGTTTCAATGTAGGCGATTTCGTTAAAAAAAGAGGAAGGTGGCTTTTGTTTCTTGATTCATTCGGGCTTTCTTTTGATTGAAGAATTGAAGCCCCTGATATTAAAACTTACTATCGATCTTATGTATTGGGGAGTATGGATGTATATGCATATGTGTATGTAACAACAGCTAGTGAAGAAACAGAACCTATGTTTGAAAGGAGAGCAGAGAGATATATGGGAGGATGTAAAGAGAGGAGAAGAAAGGGGGATGTGATATAATTACATTAGACAAATGACAGCAATTTTTTTAAAAGAGGAAGAGGGAAAAAAGAAGGAGTGTACCTTCCCAGAATATATACTGAGACCAAGACAAGAGCCAGCTGGTAGGTGTGGACAGGGTGGTGCTCTTTGGGGTATAGCTTGCTGTCATTTGGTTTTCCTATCAGTACTTATACATGTTGGTCCAGCTGAGTTAGTATTTCCATATCAACTAACTTATTGTTTTAGTGAGGGGTTCAACTGCTGTGATGAAACACTATGAACAAAAACAAATTGTGGGGGGATCACATCAACAGCACTGTTTATCACTGAAGGAAGTCAGGGAGGAGGTTTCAAGGTTATGTGAAAGTAACCAATGACACAGGAAAAAGAAACAGCCAGAAACTCCTCAACATCAAGTCCAACTTGTAACAGAACACACGTAGGAAAGTCTCAGGTTCAAGGGTTAGAAACCTTAATCCTTTGCACAACATTCACCATTAGACTCTCTTCAGCTCTGACTTACTTATACTCTGAGGGGCCTTTTTCAGTCAATAAACTGTCTTCTTCTGTTATCATCCGGGTGTTTCTGTCTAAATCTTTGTTCAAGAAAAGAACCTAAAAACCAAGCAAGTGCCTTCTAGGCTCCATATCTTTCTATTAGAGGGTAACATAAAACCTGTTTTCTCCAGTGCCTGCCATAAACAGAGGGCTCAAAAACACTCTAGTTTACGCTTCAATTTGTTTTAATTATCTTATTTTGAGAAGCAGAAATGAACTGTGGACATCTGATTTTGATCTCTGACATGACAAAAAAAGATGTTTATTTCAGAGGTCTGGAATAATGTTTAATCCAAAGGACTGCCTTAACCTATCAGAACTGAAAGTATACATCCCCAGGAGAAAAATTATTATGCTGTCTTCATTGGGAAAAAATCACAGTGCTGTCTTGATTGGAAGGTCAGCCCCAGACATGAGCAGGGCCTTGAGAAATGATGGGAAGTCTAAACCAGAGAAGTAGTTCTCAAATGTTTTGATCTCACAATCCTTTTCGTGTGCAAAATCATTGAGGACTCTAACAAGCTTTCATTTATGTGAATTATATCTATAAATAATTATTGTATTTAAAGTGAGAACTGAGAAGTGCTTAAAATATATGTTTATTCACTTATTTTAAAATGTAATAAGCTAAGTATAATAGTTCAAATCTTTTATTCCAGCAGTCAGGAAAATAAAGTGGGAGAATTGCTATGATTCTGAAGCCATCCTGGGCTACATGGAGGACTTTGAGATCCTGTCTAAATAAACAAACTAATAAATAAGCAAATAAAATACACTAATACTCTACCCAGATAACTGCATTTTCTCAAACATAAACCAGATTCTAAAATATTCCAATGTATGCTTGAGTTGAAATACTTTTAGCCTCCACCCAACGGTCTCAGGAGCTCACACAGCACTCTGTAAAAACTGCTGATATAGAGAAAGAGCTAAGCTGTACTTGCACAACAACTGATAAGAAGGAGGAAGAAGTCACATTGGCCAGAGATAGTTGTGAAATGTAGTAAATGACAAGCTAATCTTTTCTGTGACTACTTTGGAAAGAATTGACATCCTAGATCTATAGCATTTGGGTAGTTCAAAACAGATGAATAAGCAGGATATACTCTAGATAATTTATTTAAAATGGCTTTAAAACTTCTGATAAATCAAAACAATATGCTATCTTCTCTCAAAGACTAGCTTTTTCCTTACTCTTGTCTCAAAGTTCTTTGAATATAATAACAAATGTTTTGTTACACAGACTTTCACAAGTGTGATGAATGAGCTGAGTATAGTCTCATGTGGCTGTAAAACCAAAGCTAAGGCAGAGATACTGAGTTGGAGGCAGGCGTGGAGAGATCCATAGTAAGAACCAATCTCAGAAAGCAAAAATAAAGTAAGTGTGATAATGTGTTAAAAAAAAAATCACCCCAGGTCAAAAATAAGGGAATGTCAGGGCTTCAAAGACAACACTACATTTATGAATCCCTTTCACTTGAAAAACTACGTATAAAATTCATAAATAAACTTTAAGAAACTGTATATCAAATCTCACAGAAAGACATTCCTCCTCTATCTAAGAGGGTATTAGTTAGGAATGCCAGCCTGGAATCACAAGAAAGAATGTCATCATCATTTATCTGGCAGATCCAGTGTGAGCAGCTGGTGGCTTACTCAGCTGCCATGCCTTCCTGACCAAGACGAAATGATCTCTTCCTTTTAAACCAGAATAATCCCTTCCGCCCTCATAAAGAAAAATGCCAACATGACCAACCAAAGTTCTTAAAACAGAAAAACGGTCAAATTCTTCCGAGTGTAGGTAGCCTATGCCTTTAATCTCAGTACTTGAGAGACTGGGGCAAAAGGAATCCTCCAAATTTGGGACATATTTGGGTTATACAGAAAAACCCAGTTTCAAAAAGGGAAAATGAAAAAAAAAACCCAAAAAACCAGAAAAACTTAAATTCATAATGTCAAGAACAGATTTTTAATTTACTTTCATCCTGGATTAAAACACTGAAAATAGTCCATTTAGAGAATTTCTTTTTAGACGTAATGTAGAATATTGGAATTTAATCCAGCAATCAAAATATCATTCCTCTTCAAACAAAAAGGCAAGCCTGTAATTCTATGTCTGTTATCCCAGCACTTTAGGAGAGTAAGGTAAAAGTGTCAAGAGAGTTTATCCCTAGCTTCAGGAACTTCTACCTTTGTTGGTTGTACATCCAACAGAGGATTACTATCTAGAATATACAAAGAATTCAAAAACAAACAACCCAATAAAAAATGGGCCAGATAATTCTTAAAAGAAGAAATACACATTACTAATAAATTTATTAAATATTCAACTTCATTAGCAATAATGAACATTAAAATTTCTTTGAGATCACATCTCATAACCAGTCAGAATGGCTAACATAAAGAAATTAAATAAGAACAAATGCTGGAGAAAACGTGAGAAAATAAGAAGCCTTAATCACTGCTAAGTGTGCCAACTATTGGAGCCAGTAGAGAAATCAGTATGGAGATTTCTCAAAAAGCTAAAAATAAATCTATCAAATGAGCCAGCTGTCTCGGCTCTCTCCCTCCCTCCCTTCCTCCCTATTAGAGGGGCAACAGAGCACTCTCTGCTTAGTTCTGAGGCCTGCTTCCGCAAAGGGAATCCATTCCTGGTTAAATAATACAGTTAATAGCTGTGTTTCTTTTATATACATCCATAGCTGAGGAGGTCTTATTCCCTATGGAGGAGTTTATAACCACTGTTTAGCTAAGTTAACAAATCATCGGGGATCTTCCAAATACATATCTCTATATCCACAAATACTACTCTCAGCCTCAATGAGCGAAACTGTCTCTTAACAACAAATGGCAATGAATGCAGAGATACTGGGTCACAAAGCAAATATCAATAGATAACAAAAAATTAGAATAACTCCCTGTATTGTATTGGATCACCATGGCATAAAGTTAGAGTTCAACAACAACACAAATTACAGAAATCCTACAAACTCATGGAAACCAAATAATGATCAACTGAATCACTACTTAGTCAAAGAAAAAGTAAAGAAAGAAATTAAAGACGTCCTAGAATGTAATGAAAATGAATCCACAACATATCCAAACTTATGGAACACTATGAAAGCAGTGCTAAGTGGAAGTTTCATAGCACTAAGTGCCTACATAAAGAAGTTTGAGAAATCTCATACTATCGACTTAACAGCACAGCTGAAAGCTCTAGAATAAAAAGAAGCAAGCTCACCCAGGAGGACTAGATGCCAGGATTACATTGCGAGCTGAAAATAGAAACAAAGAGAACAATACAAAGAATCAATGAAATAAAGAGTTGCTTTATGAAGAAAATTAACAAGATAGACAAACTCTTATCCAAACTAACCAAAAGGCAGAGAGAGAACATACAAATTAATAAAATCAGAAACAAAGAGGGAGGCATAACAACAGACACTGAGGAAATCTACAGAATCATTAGGGCATACTTCAAAAATCTGTACTCCACTAATTGGAAAATCTAGAAGAAATGGGCTTTTTTTTTTCTGGATAGGTACCACATACAAAAATTAGATCAAGACCACATAAACCATTTAAATAGACCTATAACCCCTAAGGAAATAGAAGCAGTCATTAAAAGTCTCACAACCAAAAACAAAACAAAACAAAACAAAACAACAAAAAAAAACCTGGACTGGGCTAGATGGTTACAGCACAGAATTCTACAAGAATTTCAAAAAAAAGAACTAATACCAAGACTCCTCAAGTTGTTCCACACAATAAAAACAGAAGAAACTTTGCCAAACTCTTTTTATAAGGCTATAGTTACTTTGATACCTAAACCATACAAAGAAGCAACAAAGAAAGTGAATTACAGACCATAACACTGATGCAAAAATACTCAATAAAATACTGACAAACTGAATCCAAGAACATATCAAAAATTATCCATCATGATCAAGTAGGCTTCATCTCAGAGATGCAGGAATGATTCAACATAGAAAAATCTGTCAGTCATCCACCATATAAACAAACTAAAAGAAAAAAAAAATCTCATGATCTTCTCATTAGATGCTGAAAAAGCCTTTAACAAAATCCAACACCCCTTCCTGATAAAGATCTTGGAGAGATCAGGGATACAAAGAACACACCTAAACATAATAAAGACAATTTACAGCAAGACAACAGCCAACATCTAATTAAATGGAGAGAAACTCAAAGTGATTCCACTAAAATCAGGAACAAGACAAGGCTGTCCACTCTCCCCTTATCTATTTAGCTAGAGCAATAAGATAACAAAATGAGATCAAGGGGATACAAATTGGAAATGAAGAAGTCAAACTTTCACTATTTGTAGATGATATGATAGTGTAATAAGTGATCCCCAAAATTCTACCAGCGAACTCCTACAGTTGGTAAACAATTTCAGTAATGTAGCAGAGTACAAGATTAAATCAAAAAATCAGTAGCCCTCCTGTATACAAATGATAAATGTGCCAAAAAAGAAATCAAATAAACAAGACCCTTTACAATAATCACGAATAATAAAGAATACCTTGGGGTAACTGTAACCAAACAAGTGAAAGACCTGTATGACAAGAACTTTATGTCTAGAAAAAAATTAAAGAAGATATCAAAAACGGAAAGATCTCCCATGCTCTTGAGTAGGTAAAACTGAAATAATAAAAATGACAATCTACCAAAAGCAATCTACAGATCCCATTCAATCCCCATCAAAATCCCAACACAATTCTTCACAGATCTCAAAAGAACAATACTCAACTTCATATGGATAAACAAAAAACCCAGGATAGCTAAAACAATTCTGTACAATAAAGCAACTTCTGGAAAGCATCACCACCCCTGACTTCAAGCTCTACTATAGAGCTCCAGTAGTAAAAATAGCTTGATATTAGCATAAAAACGGACATGTGGATCAATAGAATAAAATTGAATGCCCTAACATTAATCTACACCCCTATGAACACCTGATTTTTGACAAAGAAGTCAAAACTGTATAATGGAAAAAGATAGCATCTTTAACAAATGGTGCTGGTATGACTGTATGGTAGCATGTAGAAGAATGCAAACAGATCTAAATCTATCCACCTACACAAAACTCAAGTCCAAGTGGATCAAAGACTATAAATTTAGTTACACTGAACCTCATAGAAGAGAAAGTAGAAAGTAGCCTTGAACACATTGGCACAGGATACGACTTCTTAAATATAACTCCAGTAGCACAGACACTGAGATGAACAATTAATAAATGGGACCTCCTGAAACTGTGAAGCTTCTGTAAGGCAAATAACACAGTAAATAAGACAAAATGACAGCCTACAGAATGGGAAACGTTCTTCACCAACCCCACATCTGATAGAGAGCTGATCTGCAAAATATATAGAGAACTCAAGAAACCAGACATCAAAATACCCAAAAAAATCCAATTTAAAAATTGGGCTACAGCTATAAACAGAGAATTCTCAAAAGAAGAATTTCCAAGGACACTTAAAGAATTGCTCAACATCTATAGCCATCAGAGAAATGCAAATCAAAACAACTCTGAGATACTATCTTACACCTGTCAGAATGGTTAAGATCAAAAGCACAGATGACAGCCTATGCTGGAGGGGATGTGGAGCAAGGGGGAACACTCCTCCATTGTTGGTAGAAAGGCAAACTTGTACAGCCATGCTGGAAATCAGTATGATGACTTCTCAGAAAACTGGGAATCAATCTATCTCAAGACCTAATGATACCTTTGGGCATATACCCCAGGAATGTTCAATCATACCACAAGAATACATGCTCAACTATGTTCACAGCTGCATTATTTGTAATAGTAAGAAATTGAAAACAACCTAGATATCCCTCAACCAAAGAATTGATAAAGAAATATACAATAGAGTATTACTCAGTAGTAAAAAATATTAACATCATGCAATTTACAGGCAATGGACGAAACTAGAAAATATCCTGAGTGAGATAACCCAGACTCAGAATGACAAGCATGGTATGTATTCACTCATAAGTGGATACTAGATGTAAAGCAAAGAATAATCAGACTACAACCCACAGCTTCAGAGAGGCTGACTAACAAGGAAGACCCTAAGAAGAACGCACAGGTTGCCCTAGGAACAGAAAATATATGAGATATGAGTAAAGTTGGGGTGAAGGGGAACAACAGAAGAGAGGATATGGGGAATGAGAACATGAGGAAATGGGAAGGTCGAACTGGGGAAGAGACAAAGTGGGAGAGCAGGGAAAGAGATATCTTGATAGAGAGAGACACAGGGCTAGGAAGAAACCTGGTGCTAGGGAAGTTTTCAGGAATCTACAAGGATGACCCCAGCTTAGACTACTAGCAATAGTGGAGAGGGGGCCTGAACTGGCCTAGCCTGGTAGCAAGATTGGTGAATACCCTAACTGTCATCATGAAGCTTTCATCCAGTAACTGATGGAAGGGGATGCAGAGATCCACAGCCAAGCACTGGACCAAGCTCCCAGAATCCAACTGAAGAGGGAGGAGGGACTGTATGAGTGGGGAAGGGGGAGTCAAGATCATGAAGAGGAAATCTATCTACAGAGACAGCTGACCCAAGCTAGTAGGAACTCATGAACATTAGACCAATAGCTGTAGAGTCTGCATGGGACTCGGATAGGTAGGTCCTCTGCATATGGAAGACAGTTATATAGCTTGGTCTGTTGGAGGGGCCCCTGGAAGTGAGATCAGGATCTATCCCTGGTGCATCTTCTGGCTTTCTGGAGCCCATTTCCTATGGTGGGACACCTTCCTCAGCCTTGATGAAGGGGGAAGGGCTTGGTCCTGCCTCAAATGAATGTACCAGGCTTTGCTGACTCCCCATGGGAAGCCTACCCTTTTGGGAGAAAGGGTGGGGGAGGCTGGAGAGAAGAAGGAGAGATGAAAGGGGGGGCCTATAGTTAGTATAAAAAATTAATATTAAAAATTCTTTAGAAAAAAGTATAACTCGTAGAAAGGCATCCCATGCCTTTTAGTACAACTTTCACTTACTAACAATATACTCTGCTGAATAATTCGAATGCTGAAATGAGCTCAGTGGGCTTCCTTCCACAAGGCTTTTCAATATATCCTTAGTTTTAGTTAACCTACTTTCATCTCCTTCACCTTCCCCATCCATGTTTAATCTTTTTACTCTCAGGATGCTCCCATTTTCTTTCACTTCACATGTATTCTATAATCTTTGAAGTATTTTTTTTTAATTGGGCTGTGTGATAGTAGGCTTCCATACAGCGCTCTTTACACCCTTCCTTTGGGTGTTAGTTCTCCACTCACCCCCTATTGTCCCCATATTCCTTTACCTCTCCATGTTTAAGCCTTTACATCCTGAGTATTCCACCTCCTAGTTTTCATGTTGCCTATAATGTGCTATCCTCCTCCCCTTAACATGCCCCAACCTCTAAAATGCTCCTTTAGTTTCCAGGCTTCTACTTGTTTTCAAAGTTAAAAGATACAAAAGATTCGAAGCTAGATTGGTATATGAGAGTGAACGTACAATATCTGTCTTCCTGGACCAGTTACCTCACTTAGAATAATCTTTCCCAGTTCCGTTCATTTACCTTCAAATCTCACGATCTCCTTTTTTCACATCAGATTAATATTCCATTGTGTATATGTACTACACTTTTCTTATGCATTCATCGGTTGATGCACATCTGGCTTGGTTCCATTCCCTGACTATTGTGAATAGAGAGAGCTGTACTGAACATACTAAATAGTGAAGCAGGTTTCCACAGGAGGGAAGAACCCAAAAGTTCTAAACAGCTATGTGATCTAGGAACCACAACAATGAGCAGAATGGTCCAATAACCTTAAGAATGTAGCAGTAGCTTACATATCTTGGTGTGACCAATAGCTCTCTACTTAAGACCCTCTCCACAAGAGGAAAGCCCTATCTATTACTGGAAACTTAGCCAATTGCTCAGGGCTAGTAAAGTCATGGATGCTGGAGGAGAAGCTAGTACCACCACTTTACCAAACTAGCACAATCTCTAACTATACCCCCAAATTTGTTCTTATACACACAGATGGAGGATTTGGAGGAAGAAAAAGTAAGAAAAATGATGTAATTCTATTATAATCTCAAAAAATAAAAGAGCCCATCTTTACTTCGTGGAGAGATGAAAGAACAGAGGGCTGAGAGCACAACTGGGTTAGGCATCAGCTCCTTGAACGGAGGCTGTCTTGGGAAATCTTGAACTTCAGTGACCTTAATGGAAGAAACGGAAATGCTAGCCATCAAAACCACTGTAACAGAAATGGAAAACTCCTTTAATGGGTTCATGAATAGACTGGACTCAGCAAAGGGAAGAATGGTGAGCTTTACAAAATTCCTACAGAAAGTTCCCAAACTGAAACACAAAGAGAAAAAACATTTTAAAAATCAGACTGTCCAAGTAATGTGGTAGAAATGAGTAGAGATAGGGTAGAAATCGGCAGAAATAGATGCAACATGTGCATAGTAGGACTACTTGAAAAGAAATAAAAGAACAAAAGAAACGTGTGATACAATAATGACTTGAACTGGGGAGACGGCTGAGGAGGTGACAGTGCTTGCAGCAAGCATAAAGACCTGAATTCAAATCTCCAGTATCTATGTGAAAAAGTTGGGTATGGCTATGAGTGTCTACAGCCCCAGCACTGGGAGCAGGCTGGTCAGCCTCCCTAGCTAAAACAACAAGCTTCAAGTCTATCTGAAAGGAGTAAGTTGCAGAGTGAAAGAATATGGCTCTATGTCCTCCTTTGGCCTCTACATGTGCGCACACACACACACACACACACACACACACACACACACACACACACGGGGGGGGGGGGAGATAACAATAATGACCAATAATTTCCTAGAATTCGTGATCAATACCAAACCTAAGTCCAGAAAATTCAAAATACAACAAAGAGGATAAAGCCATAGAAAAAGCCTGTATTTAGATATATATTCCAAACTACAGAAAATCAAACTGAAAGGAGAGAAAGAAGATTTTTAAAAAAAAATGTGGGAGGCAGTAAAACTGATTTTTTTTCACACTGGATAGATAAACTAAAGCAGAAATATGTAAAAATCAATCACATTTCTACTTTAGGAAGCCAGAACAAACTGACTGTATAAGTAGAATAAAATTAGAGAAGTGTTTGCATCTGAACTGCTCCCCCAGGCTTATTGTTGAAAGCCTACTCCCAAAGCAAGAGTATTCAGAGGTGGAGCTTTTGCAAGGTGGTTGGATTGGGGAGACTCAGACCTAACAAACACATTAATCCATCAATGAGTTCACACCCTGCTGACATTGCTAAGAGATAACAGAAACCATAGAAGGTAGGCCTACTTCACTATGTGTCCTGGAAGAATGCATCATTTCTTTTCAGTTCTGGGACTGAACCCAGGCCATCATGTATGTGAGGCAAGCACTCTACCAACTGAGCCTATCCCTTGGAAGATCCTGGCCCTTTCCTCATTTTCTGTTTCCCAGTCATCATGGGAGGAACAATTCTGTCTATCATGTTACATGCCATGCTTTACTTTGAGCCTTACTTTGGGCTCAGAATAATGGAGCTATCCAACTATGAACTGAAATCTTTGAAATACAAACCAGACAAAATACTTCTCCCTTCCAGTTGATTCCTTGCTAACATATTCTCACAGTGATAGAAAGCTGACTAAAACATCAAAAGAAATAGTCAACAAAATAAAATCCTTGTTCCTTGAAAAGATTATAAACTCGTTGTCAGATCAAACAAGAAAAAAGATACAAATCACTAATATCATAGGCAAACTAAAAGCTTGGTATGGTGGGACATGCCTGAAATCCCACAACTTGGAAGACCGAAACAAGAGGGTCATTGAGATAAAGGCCAACCTGGATTATATAGTAAGTTCAAGAGCAGCCTAAACTATATAGCAAGACTACATCTCAAAAATAAATTAAAAAGAAGACCATAACCATTGGTTACATGAACATTTAAAACATAACAAAAACATTTTGTCAGTTCTGTGTCTGTACACTTTATTATAGCCTTGATGAAAAAAAAAAAACCTAATAATCCTTCAAAAGAACAATCCACTGAAATTCACAAAAGAAAAACTAGGTTATGAAACAGGCCTACATTTATTTAAAGAAACTAGATCAGTAATAAAATTCCAAATCAAAAAAGACAAATGAGTTCACCGGGATATTCTACTCTCCTACATATTTAAGAGAAATGCTAGTTCTCTACAACTGCCCTCATTCTATGAAGCTAGCATTAGCCTAAAATTAACATCAAAATTACAGAAAAAGCAATTCTAAGAAAATCACAGGCCAGTGTCTCTTATTTAACATGGATATGAAAATATTGGATAAATCATTGGCAAATCAAATAAAATTCATAAAAAGGAGCTATATACCGTGAAAAGGCCCAAGCCTTAAATGCATATAAATAAGTAAAAAGGAAAGGTGACACTGTGATGCCAATGACCTATGTTCTAGAAAAGGCAAAACTGTGGAGACAATAAAATGAGCAGTGGCTTAGGGTAGGAAAGGAGAATAGAGTGGAGAGGCAGGGCACAGAGGATACTATAATGGTAGATGATGGATATATATATGGATATATATATATATGGAATATATATATATGGAAACCCTGACAAGCACATTTGTACCTGTCTGTGTGTTCTAATACTTTAAGAGGCTAGCCCAAGCCCAAAAGCTTCAGTCTACACTAGAAAACATAGTGAGAACCTGTCTTTAAAAAATAAATATGTATTATCATGCAGGCCTCTAAATGCAGGAAGCTGAGACAGGATGATCTGGATGTCCAAGCCAGGCCAGGCTGTAAAGCAAAGCAATGACTCGAACAAATAAGCAAAACGAACTCTAATATAAACTATTGACTTTTTGAAAAAATGTATTCCAGTGTATTAACATTGGTCCATTGTCAGTACTAAGTGTGAAACAGTAACAGGAGATATCAAAAACCGAGAATGCTGGTGTGGGAAGCATATGGGAACTTTGGTTTCCCCTCAGCTGTTCTGAGGGGGAAATTAAAACTAAACTAAAAACTAAAAGCACTCCCCCAAAAGAATTCTGTTTAAAAAAAAAAAACCCAACAACTTAAGTAGACCAAGAGCCGTTTACTCATAAGGAAAAGCTGATTTTAAAAAGTACCCTGTAAGGGGGCTGGAGAGATGGCCTGACATTAAAAGAACTTGCTCTTCTTCCAGACAGCCTATGTTCGGTTCCTAGAATCCACATAGTGGTGCCAACCATTTGTAACTGCAGTTACAACAATCTCTTCTAGCCTCTGCAGGCACCAGCTGTATATATGGTACACATACATAATCATACGATAAATAAATCTAATTTTTAAAGTACCCTGTGAGAGTAGCGCTAGGGGTAAGGGCCAGGAAAACTGAGAGATCCTTGGCTACACAGGGGCCTTGAAGATGCCCTAGGCTACATGAGACTCAATCTAAAAATTGACATCCTGTGAAATGATGATCCATGCCGACATTTTTCTAATCATTGAAAAGTAGAAGCCCTGAGATGCCCATTGTGCTTACAGCCCTGAACTCTTAACCTTAAATAACATGGAAAGAATGACAAGATCTTACAGAAGTAATGAAGAGATAAAACAGTCATTCAAGCTTGTTATTCCAGAAATTTAAAAAAAAAATGGATGGGTCAAATGGAAGTGGTAATTATCCCTCTAATCCCAGTACTCAGGAGGAGTGTGCTGTGAATTCAGTACCAGCCTAAGCTACATAGAGAGCCTTTGTTTCCAAAATTCCAATAAGTAAATGAATTAAGGGGTGAATAAAATAATGAGTGGATAGCCCAAGGATACTATGTTAAGACAAGGATCTTGCTCTTAACATGTGGATGGTAAAGAAGAAAACAATAAAATCTTAGAATCCATGTACAACCCTAGATAAGAGTAGACAGAGACAAAGTCAGGCACCTTGATAGAATGAACTCCTAAATGAATATAACACACAAAGAAAACGATAGACAAAGAGGCGAAGACACAATACACTGCTATATGACTGCAGCAAAGTCATATAAAGATCTAGGATGTTTTCATTTCCATGTTATATGCTTTGCATATGAGATTGATGACAAAAGAGGGCCCCATCCCTTACTCTAGAACAAATGGTGGTGAACATCTCAAAGCAGCTCATGGTCTTGAATAATTAGAAGTACTTTACAAGCTGAAACCTCCTAGAAATACGGAGATTCTGGAAGAATGAGTATATTTCTCTTCCTCCAAGGGGACGGATGGTGAGGAAAAAAAAATTGTCGTAGGAAGAAAACTCTGTACATTTGTGGATACTTTGCATGTTTGTAGTATGTATAGGCATTTGAGTCTATGTTCTATCACTCACCATTTGATGTCTCCATCACTATGTCCACTTACACTGTTGATCCAGATGGAGTTCATTCCCTAAATGTGCCCACCAGAGACAACATGCAGTAATTTGGCCCTTGTTATCCATCAATTACTGCATCCCCAACATTAAACTGAGTACCCAATACACAGTATAAATTAGACATTGGGAAGGGAAGAAGGCAGATCTAATAGTTCTCCATCTTTCTAGTGAATTCTTAGCTGGATAACTTATGTGAGATAATACTCTAGGCTCACAGGAAGTAGGGAAACAGATCCAAAGGTTTTAAATATTTAGTCTATGAAGAAGATCATTTGAGTGGCTGGAATTTCTTAAATACTCTGTTATGGGCTTCTGTTATATACGTGAGTCATGCAAACAACTATTTTCAGAAGGAAGAAGGGAGAAGGGAAGGGGAGAGAAGGAGGGACAGACACAGAGAGGGGGGGATGGAGGGAGGGAGGGACCCAAGGACAGAGGGGCTGAAGGAGGGAGAGAAAGGGAGGGGGAAGGAGGGAAAGGGAAAGAGGGAAGGAGGGACAGAGGGAGGGAGGGAGGGACGAGGGCAAGAAGAGGGAGGGAAAATCTGACACACAGGATCTCTGTCCTTCTTGGTGCAGATGAACTCACCTTCTCTGAACCCTTGCCCAGGTGCATTGCATTGACATAGCACTAGCACCCAGATAGCAAGGATTAGAGAGGGCGAGCACGGCAGAAGGATGCAGACCTTGAGTGCTCACTGTAGAAAAGATTTGGTGCACTATAAACCTATAGACCAAGAATGAGAAGTCTTACACTTTGTGTGTTTCAGCAGATAAAAGTCATATCTTAGGGCCCCACCACCAACTTAAAACAAGGAAATTCCCTTCCCCGGACACATCTCTTTTGAGGGTAAAAGAAAGTCTGTCTTGGGGACCGCTACCTCCTGAGTACAGGGTCAGCAGATCCTGAGTGCTCAACTGTACCTGTGGAAGGAGAAAGGAGGAAACATTGATTCACAGATAATTGCTTTTTTATTAGAAGTAAAATGCCCCTTCCTCTTACTGTCCTAGAGTAAGTGTTTCACCAAAACAAGGCTTATATCTAGATGACAAGGACAACAGATAGAGGAGAGGGAGGGAGGGAGGGAGGGAGGGAGGGAGGGAGGGAGGGAGGGAGGGAGGGAGGGAGGGAGGGAGGTAGAAGGCTCTGTTGGAATGTAAATATCACATGTGTATGTACAGGTACACATACAATGTGTGAGCAAAAGAAAAACAGCCTACATCTTCATACCCTGTACTCATTTACCCAAAGGAATCTGGTGTCTTGAGGAAGTGTAAGCTCCATAGGCCCAATACACAGTAAAGATGATATCTTAAGCAGCTTAGCTCACTGTAGCACTAAAAACAGCAGGAACTCAATAAATCTGTCAAAGGGATGGATGTCCAGAATAAAATACAAATACAAGTGACCCATTTAAGGAACAAGAAGAATAAAAAGAAGGGGTGCATGGGCTTTTCCTATACATAGGTAAGGCTCAGGGTTTGTATCTTTGCATAAGTACAATGCACTGATAAGACAATTCATGCACAGCAAAATAGTACAGGCCTCTAACACCAGCACTCAGAAGACCAAAGCAGAAAATGTATGAAATTTTAGCCAGCCAGACTATATTGCTAGATTTTTGTCTCAAAAGACGAACTTGACAACATTCATTCCAGGGCTTTATGAACAGGCAAAGGTGAATTAAACCTGGGGTTTAGACACCTATATAACAGATGTGAATTTTATTGTTTAGGAAGAAAGTTCATACTCTTGTAGATAAGCATAGATAGTAATATGTCTCCTCTCTGGCCTTTTAAGTTTTCAAAGAAAGACATCTACACTTCTATACGCTACACATGTGTATGTACAAGGGACATATATATGTATGAGAGAATAGGATGGCTTAGTTCCTAGCTCCCTGAAAGACGATCCTCTCAGTAGGAAAGCTCTGTTCACCACACATCTCTCCTTGGGAGAGAAGTCCTGGAGAAAGCTATTTTCCTCAGCAGAATACCTGCAGCACAATGCATGGCACAGTGAGAGTGAGCAATAGACATGTGCTAACTGAATTATTCGCTAGCAGATTCATGATAACAAGGCTCACTCTCCTGAAATCCATGCACATAGAAGGTGTTTGCAGACTTCAACTCCAATACGTAAAGGGTAGGGGAGAAGGAGTTTGTATGCCAAGTATGTGCATGTTTACAGTATTAGGCACATGCCTACAGAAACTGTGCTAGGGCTCTTCTCTTCATTATATACTCATTTACCTCCACGTCTTCACCAAGTGTGGGGATGAAAAGGTGCTGGGGTGGGGGGTGGGGGATGAGGTTCTCTTTCACAGTCTACAAGAACATATAGGAGAGGAAAGTGAGGAGTTCTTTCCTTTCCATCCCTCACCTGACCTGATTCAGGGATTCTAAAACTTGATCATCAGAATCAACTGGAAGCCTTAAAAAGAATATAAATGCTATGTTTTATGACATGATAGGTCAGGAGTGGAATTCCCTATTTTGAACAATTTCTCATTTGATTCTGATACTGGTTGGTTCAGGGACCACACTTTCAGAATCACCACTGTAAATGGCCATTTAAAACATGAAGCATCTGAACACAGTGGCACACATCTGTTCTTCCAGTACCCGGAGTTTGAGGCAAGTGGGTCAATTAGGAGATCAAAGCCAGTCTGGAATATACAAGTCCCAAGCCTTAGCAATACCTCATCTGAATAAAACCTGTGATATAAAACTACTCTTTTTTAACATGGATGAGTGAATGAGATTCACTTTTCTTTTGGGGTCTAATGTTGCCCAGGCCAGCCTGCAAGTCTATGTAGCCAAGGATGACCTAGGGAAGAGGATATGGAAGAATTTGTTGGAGAGACAGAGCTACACAGTAAGATCTTGTCTCTAAATAGAAGTGGTGGTATTGGATGGTGATGGTGTATGGTGGTGGTGGATAGTGGTGGTGGTGGGGGTAAATGGTAGTGGTGGTAGGTGGGGGTAGTAGATGGTGGATGGTGGTGGTGAATGGTGGTGGATGGTGGTGGTAGGTGGTGGTAGATGGTGATGGTGTTAGATGGTGGTGGATGGTGGTGGTGGTAGATGGTGGATAGTGGTAGATGGTTGTGGTGGATTGTGGTAGATGGTGGATAGTGATGGTGGATAATGGTAGATGGTGGTAGATGGTTGTGGTGGATGGTGGTGGTGGTAGATGGTGGTGGTAGATGGTGGTGGATAGTGGTAGTGGTAGATGGTGGTGGATGGTGGTGGATGGTGGTGGTGGATGGTGGTGGTAGATGGTGGTAGATAGTTGTGGTAGATGGTGGTGGATGGTGGTGGTGGTAGATGGTGGATAGTGGTAGATGGTTGTGGTGGATTGTGGTAGATGGTGGATAGTGATGGTGGATAATGGTAGATGGTGGTAGATGGTTGTGGTGGATGGTGGTGGTGGTAGATGGTGGTGGTAGATGGTGGTGGATAGTGGTAGTGGTAGATGGTGGTGGATGGTGGTGGATGGTGGTGGTGGATGGTGGTGGTAGATGGTGGTAGATAGTTGTGGTAGATGGTGGTGGATGGTGGTGGTGGTAGATTGTGGTGGATGGTGGTGGATGGTGGTGGTGGTAGATGGTGGTAGATTGTGGTGGATGGTGGTGGATGGTGGTGGATGGTGGTGGTGGTAGATGGTGGTAGATTGTGGTGGATGGTGGTGGATGGTGGTGGATGGTGGTGGTGGTAGATGGTGGTGGTAAGTAGACAAAAGTCCCTCAGTCTACTGGTCTACATGCTGAGAGTAGAAGGAGAGCAAAATAGGTCCATATCATCCCTTCCTGTGAGTAAATGAGTCCTCTTCACACAAGCCCATGTGTTTAAATCTGGGAGCATTGGAGAGAGAGGTCTCATCTATCAGATCTTGCACAAAGTCATTTATACAGAAATGGGAAACATGGAATATGTAGATCTAAGTCAATCTTTTAGACAGTAGCCTCCGACTCCACAACATTCAAGGATCTTAGTATGGTTATTAGTCTCCTAGAGGAAAATAGAGTAGCACCTCTGTTCATTTTGATTCTTGCTACCTTCCCTGCGACTAATAAAGCTCCTGTCATCTAGTAGATTCCTGAAAAAAAAAGGCAAAGCAACAGGAGTGTGGGATATAGAGCCCTGTCCTTCGCAGTGCAGGTAAGGTACCATTCCTTTGGAGTCCTTGGACAGGACTTACTATTTAAGACAGCAGTTGTGCTGAGGATTAATGTAGCTGATGAAACAGATCAGACAATCCACACTGTGGGCCCAAATTTGTGAATCATTTCCTCTGCCTCTCGTGCACTTATATGGGATGGCACTAAAATATGGAAGAATCCATGTCGAAAATGTGCCTGAAGTCCCAGGCTGTGGCCTAGCCATGCAAGCATGATAAATGTAAAGCAGCTCACTCTTCCTAAACCATTTGCTCCCTGAAGGAAGGAACCACATGTGGTTCATTCACCTGTGGAGCACTACTCAGCAGAGTGCCTGCCAAACCCAACAAATACACAAAGAAATGGTGGAAGGAAGCTTTAGGTGTGTTATGGCCTATGTGAAGGTGACTCTCACTGGCTTGATCCTTGCCAAGGTGCACTGCATTCACAAAGCATACTCACTCAAGGAGCAAGTACTAGAAAGATTTAGAACCTAAAATGATTCCTCCATTTTTGCTCCTGGCATGTGAATTCAACAAAATGGCTTACTGTTCTTATCCAGAACATCTTCCCAGAGTTGAACTAAAGAGTTTACCTCACAGGTGTCAATGTAAGTGCTAGAATGAAAAAAGCCTTGCACTTGTGTGCAAGGTACAGGAGTGTCAGTACAGTGTTTACTGTGTGTCCCACTTGTCCTCAATGCTTGATGAGGTCATAGGTAGTAACAAAATTCTACCTGTAAAATTCAGGTAGGGAGACACCAAATTCCTTCCATGCACCATGCCCATTGTATTTGTAGAAGAAAAGAAGATAGGATGAAGAAATATTAAAAAAAAAAAAAAGCAGGCAAGCAGCATGCAGTCAAGGAGGCATGACGTGCAGATATCTTGTCCTTCTCTCTGAAGATCAGGCTCACCTTCTCCAAATCCTTGCCCGGGTGCATTGCATACAAATAGCATTTTCACCCAGGGACAAAGGATTAGAGAGGATGAGCAGAGCAGAAGACCCAGTTTGTGTGGTTCTGTATATAATATTTTATCTTCCTTGTTCTTGTCCCCAGCAAAGCATCACCACTTACACCCAAAACTGACACCCACCTGTCTGAGATCTGCCCCCATGAAAAATTTGCACGGACATATTCTCTCAGACAAAACTTCTAACTGTGTATGCAAAATAGTATTTTCCTAAATCATACTTGAGAGTCTGTATGGGTCTGATGCATGTTTGGAAGGTAGCAAGAAGGCTGGGATCTGATGTATGCACACAGACATTGAAAGAGGAGGGTACAGTAGATGAGAACACTTCATTCCTTTCCAGTGCCTTTGTTCAGTTCAAACCTTGTGGAACAGGAATTATCACCAAAGGTAACAAATGGGTTGCCTGAGTAGCAGCACCTACTGTGTGCTCCTCATTACATGATCTGACACATAGCAAGCTGGGAATTGAGAAAGCTCATGCTCAGACAGAAGTAGAAGCATGCCTACAGCATAAAATAACACTCATTCTCCCATAAGAGAAAGTGTAAAAGGTCTGGTACCTAAAAACAAAATCCAGTGTTGGAAAGGAAAAGGAAAGGAGGCAGATGTGATGGACAGGTATGGGCCTTTCTACACGCAGACAAGGCTCCACCTCTTTGAATCCTTGAACAGGTGTGTTGCACTGAAGCAGCACTCACACCTAGGTTCCAAGGATTCGAGAGGGGGAGCAAGCAAGAAGGCTCAGCTACCTGCCCTCCCTGTGTGTATGGGTGCATACACATGCATGTGTGCAGGCAAAATGAGAGTCTTGCTTTGTGCAGTGTCGTTTAGGACTATCCAGACAGAGAATGCTCTCTCTCCTTCATAATTCCATGGGTGACTGCAAATTAGCAGCGGGACTAAGAAGTCTGTGCTGTGACCCACACATCCTTAAAGCATGTAGATACAAGAGATGATAAAGAATTCCATTCTTCTATCTCAACTGTAAGCTCCAGGCAAGCAAAGCCAGACTATGTCCTTTTTTTTTTTTTACAACTCTACACTTGTTGCCAAGCTTAGAAGTCCCAGATAGAAGTGGTGGCCAATATGCTTTTGTAGAACACAAAAAAGGAGAACAGAAGTGTTCTGCATGACACAAAGCTTGGCTCTCAGAATCCTTGCCAGGTTCAGATAGTGTTCTCACCCAGGTAGCAAGGATCAGAGAACTGAAGCAGGGCAGAAAGCTCAAAGCAAATGAATGCATGGTACTCATGTATGATGAGAAACAAGACAAAGTTCTTGAGCATCACATTAAAGATGTCTGGGGGAGGAAGGGCTGGGGAGATGGCTTAGGTTACTATTTGAGAATGCTTAGTACACAGGCATGAGGACCTGAGTTCAATTCTCAGGCATGAAAGTGTACTTGGAATCACAGTACTGGGGAAGCAGAGAAAGATGGATCCCCTGCACTAACTGCTGAGCTCCAGGTCTCAATGAGGGACTGTTTCAAAAAACAGGATAGCTGTCTCCTAAAAGCAAACAGAAGACGTTGACTCCCCCCCCTCCCCGCTATCTTCCTTCTTCATCCCCCACTCTCTCATACACACATACACACACACATATACACACATACACACACATATGAAGGGGAGAGGCAGAGACTAAGAATCAAGAAGTCTCAATAAACACACATTTTGTTCTGAAATAACAACAAAAATTAAGCCAGATACAAAATACTTTTTTTAAAAGTGCAAGAGGAGGCAAGGCAGAAGACATTAGCTCACAAGGAGGTGGCAGTATGTACAGATTTGTTTTAGCACAGAGAATCCTGTTAAAGTCACTTCAGTTACCTGGAAGACTTGGTAATAAACACCTTACAGAGGTTTCTAGTTTCTCTTACAAAGGGTTGGGGCAACACTGGTGCTTAAACTCTGGGGACCTCACCAGTATCATGGATAGGATGGAAGAATAATGGACTTTGGTATCTACAAACCCTGCTACTACAAACTCTATATGTCACCATATATCGGAATAAGGAGTGGATTTGCTTTTCCCAAAGTCATGGACTACTACTGAAAAATGTGAATAGCAAATGCTGTATCTTCAAACAGTACCAAACAATGAAATAAAATGCAAACCTAGACTAGAGCACGGTATCTGGCATGTGGCTATTATTATTTTTCCTTCTTATGCGCCCATTTTCATGTATCTATATCCAAATGAATATGCTTTTTAAGATAGTATTGTCATACCTGTAGGCGGAGTTTACCCACAAGGACACCAATACCAGATAGATATTTATTAAAATATAAACCAACACTCACGGTACAGGCAACAGATTACAGTAGCACCTGAACAGGAACCAGAGTCTGCAGACGGACGGACGATGGGATCCTCCCTCCAGCAGCCAGGAACCAGGAAGAGAGCCTCCCAGCGTCCCAGCAGCCCCTTATCAATGGGGTTGGCCACACCCCCTCCAGGAGCCCGGGACCCTGGATAAGCTTCTTTGGACCTTATCAGCTGACACCTGAATCCCACAACACATACCCATACATGCAAAAGCCATGTAAAAGAGGTGTAACTCTCTGTGACTGGGAGAAGCTGTAGACAGGGGACAGTGTAATGACTGACTCTCTAGCTATTCTCTTTCAATCTTCCTAAATCAATGAAGTTCACATCCCTTCACATGGGAAATGGAAGACAACATCAGAAGTTTCATTCTCCGACTGTGTATCTCAGTGAGGGAGGGAGGGAGGGAGGGAGGGAGGGAGGGAGGGAGGGAGGGAGGGAGGGAGGGAGGGAGGGGAGACAGAAAAGGAGAGAAGATAGGGAGGGAGGGGAGGGAGAATATAAATTACTGATAAAGAATAAGATTTTTGCTCTGTGAGTATCAACAAAGAACAAAAGAAGCCTTGCATGCTCACAAGCCTGTACAAGCTGTACACCTAGCTATATGTGGACCTCTTTCATACTTATTCTCTTTTCTATCCAGCCTATGAATATGTATGTCTATGTATGTACAAAAGTATCAGACAGTATTAGCAAACAAGTATACCTTCCTCCAACAGCTACATCAGAGATTAAAACAAAGATAGCCCACTTCCCTTCCTGGGAGATGAGAAACAACAAAGTTTGGATAGCATGACTTTGTTGCTGCTTAACTGTCAGTGGGACTTCGTGTTGAGGGTTTGATGCTTAGGGGTGGTGGAGGCTAGAGTAAGTAGATTCATTCTGCAACATCCTAAGCATGCATGTGAACCTACACAGTGAGAATGATTTTCATTCTTTTGTATGTACCTGCTAGTTCTTATGCTAAAGGGATTGGGCTGCCCAACTAGCCACTGGCTCCATGCATCAGCAAACTGGCATACAATAGGAACTATAGTCATAGATGCTTTGGTAAACCACAGGCTACACATAGAATGGTGGTTTCATAAGATTACAGCACCTAGTGATGCCATATCCCTATAAGTTTAAATATACACTCCTGTGGTAGTTTGAATGAAATTAACCCTCACAGGATCAAAATTTGTGTGCTTAGTCCCTTATAGGTAGAACTGTTTCAGGAAGCATTAGGAGGTGTAGCATTGTTGGAGGAATTGTGTCATTGGGGATGGACTTTAAACTTTAAAAAAATCTCACTCCAAGCCCAGGCGCGCGCTCTCTCTCTCTCTCTCTCTCTCTCTCTCTCTCTCTCTCTCTCTCTCTCTCTCTCTCTCTCTCTCTCTCTCTCTCTGTCTATATATATGCCTGCAATTTGGAGATCAGATATAAGCTTTCTGCTCCTACCCTCTTACCATGTCTGCCTGCCTCCCTCCTGCCATGTTCCCTGCCATGATAGTCATGAACTCGCCTCTGAAATTTTAATAAGCCCCCAATTAAATGATTTTCTTTATAAGTTGCCTTGGTTATGGTGTCTCTTCACAGAAATAGAAGAGTAACTAAGACAACTCCATAACATTCACACAACAACAAAATCACCTAACAACCATATTTCTTAGAAATTGCCGTTGTTAAGCAATGCATGACTAAATACACACAGACAGCTATCTTTAATTAAGGCCCATCTTTTTGAATCCCATGTGCTTCATGTAGAAAGCACTAGCAGCAGGTGTCATAGGGAAGGCACAAACAAAAAGGCTGGACCCCCAGGGCTTCATGGAGAAATGAAGAGAAAACTCACTTTTTATATCCCTGAACACATGAAAGGGGACTTTATGACAATAAAGGATTTTATTCTTAGATACAAGCTTACCACACAGAGAACATTCATAATCCTTCATGCTTTGCCTACTTGTGGATATGTAAATCCAAGAAATGCTCAAAAACCTCTTGTGGAAGTAACTTGGTGAGGTGATAAACACATGCTTTCTTCTCTGTGCAGAAGATGCTTGCTCTTTGTGAGTCCCTGCACAGATACTGTGCATTGGGAAAGCTCCTCTATCAAGATGCTTAAGGTTAAAGAGATAGTATCCAGATATGCGTACAATTCATTCATGAGAAAGAGAAAGAAGTCTATCTTTGACTCCTTTTCATACTTTACATCCAATATAAGAAAATCCAAATGAGTCTATTGTGGGGATATGTTTCAAATGTAATAAAAACCAGTCTGAGATATCAGAGAATCAAAGAGTGATAACTCACACCTTTAATCCCAGCACAGGGAATATGCTGGAGTGGTGACTTGCGCCCTTAATCCCAGCAAATCTGAGTTTGAGGTCATTTTAGTTTACAGGAGTTCCAGGCTCCCAGGCAGAGGTAGTGGTGGTATCACACCTTTAGTCTTAACCTGAATGTGAAACAACTGAGTGAAGAGAGTATTTAAGGCAGGCACAGAAAGAGAGAGCAGGCAGAAGAAGCCAGGAGGAGCGAGGCTGAGGAAGCTAGAAGATAGCTGGGTGAGATCTGACTGTGGTGTTTTGTAGTATGAGGTTTTCAGCCCAGACTTTTGGGCCTAGCCTCAAGGTTTGGATCTGCAGACCCACAGACCTGCAGACCCCCAGTCCCACAGAGACACACAGATGCTTACAATAGTTTTAGGCTGATCAGCCTAAGGCCCAGACATATAACTTGCTAACTTTTTACCCTTAATCTAACCCATGTCTCTTATCCTGTTCAGCCATGCAGCTCAGTACCTTTTCTCAGAGCAGCATAGTTGTCCTCTGCTTCTTCTGGCTTGTCTGGCAACGCTAGAGTCTCTGTGGCATTTCTGCTTTGTTCTTCCTGCTCCCAGAGTTTTCTTAGTCTGTTAGCCCTACCCACACTTCCTGTCTACCTTTGGCCAATCAGTGCTTCTTATTAAACTGGTAGGTGGGACAATTATTTACAATGGAACATCATAAATCCACTACACTCTATTCTTAAAGTACAATTGCATTCAACAACTTTTCACAACCTTCACCATTACTACCTTGTCCCAAGCCTCCATCAAACCTCACACCTATATATTTCAGTGACTTCCTAGTCAGTCTCTGAATTTTTGCCCTTACTCTCCTTATTTGCCACAAAACAGTCAGAATGAGGGTTGTGAAACAAACACATATATACAACCCCCCCCAATAACTCTAACTTTCAATTGTAAAGAAGAACTTGAGCCAAATAGGTTTTTTTTTGGTTTTTTGTTTTTAGCTATTATTAGCAGTATCAAGACAAAGCAACTGCTTTAGGGTTCTATTGCTCTGAAGACATGGCACTAGAGAAGGAGCTGAGAGTCCTAAATCTTGACCCACAGGTAACAAGAAGTGGTCTGAGACACTGAGCATATATGATACTTCAAAGCCTACCCCTGTAGTGACCCTGTTCCTCCACAAGGTCATACCTACTCTAACAAAGACACACCTCCAACAGTGCCACTCCCTGTGAGTTTATGGGGACCAATTACATTCACACTACCACAGCAACTATAAAATATTTTGTTGCTGCTGTTGCTCTGATCATGAAAAAGACTAAGAACAACAACTATCAATCCAGATTCAATGAGCACCCTGATGCCCATATAATATAGAGACTCTAAATCTGTTGTCCAACTTTAAAAAAAAAAAATGCTTCCTGAAGACATGTTGAATGTCCGGTGTGGAGGAAGAGATGAGGAGGAGGAGAGAGGATTTTTGCATCCCTGAAGGCAGAGAAGTTATCCAAGAACTAGTAGGGCCAAAGAGAATGAAGACCAATTATGTTTGTCTTTCTGAGATCGGGTCTCATGGAGCCCATTGGCTTGCTACTCACTATGTAGCCCACGGTGGCTTCAAACTTGCAATGATACTCCTGCCTCCATACCCTAATGTATAGGATTCTAGATGTATAAGAGCACATTTGAAGGAGCTCACACTGGCAGAAGATGGAACATTTGGGCTTCACTGGGGAGAAGTGAAAATGAGTGAAAAACAAAATAGATTTAAATCCATATATTTATCAAAATAGCTTTGAAAATTTTGTCTGTGCTATATGCTAGTGAACAAACTCATTAGCAATAGTTCTGATAAGAGAAGCAAACATTTAGCTTGTCTTTCTTATGAAAATTGTACGAGTAGGAAATCAAATAGTAAATGAGGGAAAATTTTATTTTAGAGATGTAACCCAGCTATTAAAGAGTGAATAATAGAAGTAGAATGCCATCATATTACAACTGCTAATGAAATAATGGCTCTGGGATTTAAACATCAATGGCAAACTAACACACAAAGAGACCCAGTGGCTCTTAATGGAGGCAATTCTTCCCTTTCCCCAAATTAAGCCCAAATCCAATCAGGCTTTTAGATACAACTCTCAATTAATAGGAAATACAAAGAAAAGACTCCTGGAAACCACATCAGAAGAATGTGCTCAGAAAAATCCCATATTGAAGAAAACCATGAAGATATGTGACCTACTTTCTTCCAACAAATAATTGTAAGAAAAGAAAAATATGGAGGGGGGGGACCTTATAACTCAAAAGTACTTAAAATATCTGTCAATCAAATCAATGCAAAGGCTTTATTTAGATCCTACTTTATGGTATCTTTGAAATAAATAGAAATGTGAATAATGGATATGTGATGTCAAAGAATAGTTGGTAATTATTTTTAAACATAATAATGACACAATGTTTTTTTTTTGTTTTTTTTTTAATAAGAACCCTTACTCTGTACAGATTCACACTAATCATCAGTTCTTTTTCATTTGTATGTGACTGGACCTCCAACACACTTCTGCTGCTCCTCCAAAGGCTTTGTTGTTTCCAGAAGAACACAGTGGACCCTATTTGAAACTGGAACTCCATCACTTTCCCTACAAATATTGCTCTACTCATTCTAGGCCCCTTTTCTAGGCTTTTCAGTCTCTAAGGCACTTATCACCAAACAACACACGTTGTGGTTTACTCATTTTGTTCACTGTCTTCCTCTCCATACTAGGGCAGACATTGTCTTAGTAGTGTGTGCTCAGTGTGTAGGGAAGTGCCCAAAATAAAGTAGATAGCTCAGCAAGAATTTGCTGAATAGCCCACCACACAAATCAGATGTGAAGCCTAGGTCCAGAACAAAACGAGAAAATGCTCAAACTTTTGAGAGAAAAGGTTTCAGTGTTAAACAACAACCAAAAAAAAGAAACCCAAATGAATGTCTAAAAGCCATCATACACACCCCTGTGCAAGTAAGTGTACATATGGAATGGCATAGTGAGGAGACTACACTCGCTGAGACCCAATATATATGTGAATGAATGTATCCAAAAAGGCAGGCACAAATTCTCTCAGAGCTGAGGTTTGAGTGTACTTAACTACCCTCAAACTCTTTCCATCATACCCTGTGTATGAAGAGTCCTGAGAAGGCTTTCTCTACTCCCCTAGATACAAGAAAGGAAAGACAGGGTTAGAAGACTTCCATTCTTTCTAGGCTATGACTCTCACTGAGGGTGAAAGTCTACACTTTGTACAAAATTAAATCAAATTAAAAAAGGGCAAAAGGGCTGGAAAAGTAACTCAGTTGATAAGAGTATTTGCCTCGAAAGCACTAAGCCTTGGGGGGCTCAATGCCCAGCAACACAGAAACCAAGTGTGACCATGCATATGCTCAATCCTAGCAATTAGGAGGTGGAAGCATGATGACCAGAAGTGTAAGATCAAACTCGACATAGTCATTCAAGTCTTCAACGCAAGCACTCGGGAGGCAGAGGTCGATGGATCTCTGTGAGTTTGAGACCAGCCTCGTCTACATAGTGAGTTTCAAAGACAGCCAGGGCTACAGAGAGAGCTCTTATCTCAAAACAAAAAAATAAACTAAAAATAAACCAAAACAAGAAAAAAAGTGAGAGTAGTCTTCCTCTCTGGTAAGATATGTGTACGCCTGAGGTGGGAGGAAGGACAGAGGGTTGTTTCCTTGGGTGTGTGTTTTACTTTTGTAAAGTTGTGTGTATGCATATGTGCACCATGCACAAGAGAGCAAGGAAAGCTGAAGCTCACCATCCTGCAAACCCTGCACGTGGGAGGGGTTTTCAGAGCGCTCACCCTCCACCATGCAAGGGATGTGAGAGAGGGAGCAGGGAAAGGCTCACTCTCTTGGCATAACATGCGGGGACTTTCTATGGAACAAGCAATTGATAGAAGCCCAGGGATTGCACACCAGCTGTATGAAAACTGATGGTGGGTAAGGCATGAGGAACATACACATGCTGACCAAGAGGGGCACACACAGAGGCAGGAAAGTCATCTGGAAGAGATGGCAAGTGGCAATGGTGTGTGTGTGTGTGTGTGTGTGTGTGTGTGTGTGTGTGTGTGTGTGTGTGTGTGTATCCCCCACACAGAGCATATGAGAGGGGAGCTACATGTCTTTGGTGCAGATGTGTATCACTCATGCCTGTGCACAGGAGAGAGAAGAGGGGCTTGCTCTCCTGCAAGCCTTGGGTGTGGGAGGGTAATTAAGATGTTAACGGTCCTACACTCAAGGCATGAAAGAGAAAAAGCAAATCTGTAGATTTGCTCTCCTGTGTACACATTAGCATGCATGTAGCTGTGTGTCTGTGTGTATAGTATGTGTGTGTGTTCTGAAAGGTGTGATGACTGCCTTAGACACAGTGCAATGCGAAGATGCATTTGTGTACCTTCACATACATACCTTTAGTAATGTTTACTTTTTCTATGGACTATTTGATTCTATATTTTTGTTACTTTTCCTTTTTATTCCTAATGCCAGTCAAGTATTCACTCTTGGTAGAATATTGAGCACTTTTTTACAGAATTAATTTGTTCTCACAAATATCTATGTCCCCTGTTCTACAGATGAAACAATACCAGGCTATACATAAAGGACGAATAGCAAGACGAGGTGGGATCTGTTCTAGATGTAGTAGTACACCCCCGTTACCTCAGCACTAGGAGACTGAGGAGCTGTATGGCAAGTTGGAGGCCAGTCTGCTTTATATTGTGTGACCCTGACTCCAAACAAAATAAAAATCAACAAACAAAAAAGAAATCTGAGACTCTGTGAGTCATTAGGAAGAGAAACTGAAAAGTAGGCTACATCTCCTGAGCCTATTTATGTGTTTACCAAGAGTTAGAGCATAAGGTCTTATATTTTTGGACCCAGGGAAGGGGTAGTGAAGGTAGAAATAATGAAGGCAGCGAGAAGTGGCTGTGTGAGACACAATCACCTTGGATATACATTTCAAAAGAAAAGCCAACTGTGTTGTATGCCTTGGCTTTGAAGAGTGAAACAATAAATAAATGTCAAAGATAAATCCAGAAATTTTAGCTTATGCAAATCTTCTGCAGCCTTGCCATGAGCATTAATTTTTTACATGCTTACTAGATACCTGGGGCAGATGTCCAGTATACAAAAGCATACAGAATTCAGCAACATAAATGTGAAAGACATTTATGCAGGATGTTCTTCTATCTGCAAGGCCAGAATAGCTTAAGTTTGATGAAACTGGCTAGAACTCAAAGCTCTGGTAGTTAATCTTCATTATCTTATCAACCTGATTAGATTCAGAATCACCTAGGAGACTTACCTCTAGGCATATGTCTGAGGGTGTTTCTAGAGGTTTAAAATGTGATCAGCTACCTGATGCCCTTGCCACCAAGTCTTCCCTACCATGATTGACTGTATCCCCTTGAGCCATGAAGCAAAGTAAACCCTTTCTTTTTTCAGTTGCTTATGTCACATACTCTGTCGCAACAATAAGAAAAATAACTAATATACTCCTATCTCACTAATGTTTAGGACTGAAAATAAAAGAGAGGAGCTACTAACACAGACTGGAAAGTTCGGGAAATAATAGGATAATCAAGAAGGTAGAGTATTGCAAGGCATGTATGGCCATTGGGAGAGCTGTCAGTTACAAGGGGCACCCTTGATAGAGGAAGTATATCATGAGGGGGGACTTTGAAGTCTCAAGGAATCATGTCATTCCTGGCTAGCTCTCTAAGTTTGTACTTGATATTCAAGATCTAAGTTCTCAGCTTGCTGTTCAGTTGCCACATCTGCTCCCTTTACTCTTCACAGGCTCCAGAAACGTTAAGCCCAAATAAACTCTTCTATAAGTTGCCTTAGTTATGGTGTCCTTTAACAGCAATAGAAAAGTAACACACTGCAGATAAAAAATTTCAAAGCAGAGGGAATGATCAGTTATCTGATGATCTATCAACTAAGATGTTAAAACGTTCTGATGAACTGAGAGATATGAAAGGCACTGGACCTCGATATGGATATGGGTAATTTTAGTAATATCTGAAGGTTAAGCTTTTCTCGGGTGTTTAATAAAGAGTGGGAAGGGCTAGGGATCTTGAAGAAAATGCATGAGATTACCTAGCATGCATGAAGCCCTAGGCGAAATGCAGGGAAATGAAGCTGAAGGAAAGGCAGATGAAAAAGGAGAGGGGAAGAAAATAAAGAGGGAAGGATAAAGAAAGAGAGAAAGGGGAGGTATAAAAAGTAGAAATAGATGCCAGGCCTGGTGGTGGACACCTTTAATCCCAGTACTCAGTAGGCAGATGCAAGTATATCTCTATGAGAGTGAGGTCAGCCCAGTCTACCTAGAGAGTTCAAGGACAACCTGAGGTATACAGTAAGTCCCAAATCAAAAACAAAGAAAGAAAAGTAGAAATGGAGGCAGTAAAGGATTTCTCTAAGGATGCTAATGGAATATGTAGAAACTAAAATGTTTGGGGTTTCCCATAAAGAAGGAAGGACTTTTTAACTTTCATTTTTTATAAGTATCAGTGATCCCCCTATACACACACACACACACACACACACACACACACACACACACACACACACACACAAACCAAGTGTCTTTTCAAGTGAAAAGCTAAGATCCAATTCTATTTGAGGACTTTCTAATACAAGAACAGAATTATCCCAGATAAAAGAATATGCTAAACTCTAACTACTTGTACAAAACAGGAGGGAAAAACGCACATGAATTTAGAATTGCCTACTATAAACCAAATGGGCTGGAGTAAAGAACAACCAAGAGCTTGGGTAAGACCATATGTTACAATGAGGTTTCTTGGTCCTGGGCAGCCAGAGGGCCAGATCCACAGACCTTCCCTGCCAGGCCCCTTAGCCACCCACTGTTGCTCGGGCCCCCAGAAATGACTCAGATGCTTATATTAACTTTATGCTGTTTGGCCTATGGCTCAGGCACATTGCTAGCTAGCTCTTACATCTTAACTCAACTCATTTCCATTAATCTGTCTGCCACGGGGGCCGTGACTCACCTGTGTTCCTACATGTTGCTCCTTTGGGCTGCAGGCTCGGTTTGTTTGACTCCGCCCTTCCTATTCTGATTTCTCCTCCTACTTTTCCTATGGTGCCTGTCATGGGCCAAAACAGCTCCTTTATTTAAAGATTGAGATTCACAGCACACAGAAAGACATTCCCACATCAACCATATTTCAAGGAGGATAGAATGCTAGAGGATAAGGCAAGGCATAGGGCAAATGCAAAGGCACCAAATAGACTAGTTTGGCAACAGCAGAATCTTCTTCCAGTGAGGAGGTGAATAAGGTCAAGGCCATGTTGCAGTTCTTAGAGTCTATGATAGGGATAAGGGTCTGGTCTACCCCTATGATGAACAACCACTTAAGAGAATGCATTTTAAGTAGTTATTTCTCTTAATGGGGAAGTCCATTTAAATGTGAAAAGAAATACAATAAAACTGATCTCCATTCACAGATCTATGGAGTTCATTGCTTGTATAAAACTAAAATCAATAGTATCATTTTTAAATGACTGACTTAAAGTCAGTTATTCAAGCAAGGCACCTGGTCCAGATGGGCAAGAGGATTCTGATGACAGTATGCAAATGACTAGGCTGGGTGTGAGAGAGAGCTACAGGCAATGGGAGGTGCCAAAGTTTCTTAAGTTGGAGGATAAATTGCTCTTGCAGGAAGTCTAACCTAGCAGCCAGTGGAAATACAAACAGTCCTCATAGTCTACTCATATGAGAGCTCAAGAATGATTCCAGAGATTTCAGAAACTCTTTCCTGAACTGGTAACTCTTTCTGCCCAGTTTTATGACGATGAATTTTGCTATGGTCTTTGGAATAAAGCCTGAATAAAAATGATAGTCAAACCAATGATAACTGAGATGAGCACGGGGTATACTTCCAATGATCTACAGACCTTGAATGGTCAAGCTTGATCAAGATTAAAGAAGAAAATGCCAATGATGGGGTGAAGAGATGGCCCAGCAGTTAATAGTACTAACTGCACAAACATGAAGGCCAAAGTCTAGGCACCAAACCCATATAAATGGATGCTCCCACATAGGCCTGTAACCCAAGCCCTGAATGGAACAGAAACAAAATGAATCCTGGGGCTCACTGGCTGCCAGAATAGGTGCATTATGTAAGACTCATGTCTCATGTTCAGTGAGAGATCCTGCTGATCTCCTCAAATCTTCCCATGTGTATAGGTGCATGCATCTACACACACACACACACACACACACACACACACACACACACACACACACACACAAACACACACACACACACACACACACACACACACACACACACACACAAGAAAATGAAAAGAAAAATAAATGCCATGGACTCCAGCACTAAGAGAAAATGAGTCAAGGCAAGAATTAGATTATCAGCAGGGGTCGGTTGGGGTAGTCTTAGCACCCTTCACTAAACTCATTAGAATACTGTATGCCGCACATACACCAATGTATTTTTGCTGCCCTTGGTCCTGGGCAGACTACCTCTGTGCTGGGGATCCCCCCCAAAAGTATATGAAACACTAATATTTCCCTCATTTCCTAATCCCAGGAATACTAAAGTCAAGATATAACACATGATAAAATGGCAGCTAAATGAATTTATTTTTATTGCTCAAGGGAAATTTAAACAAAAAATCTCGACAACTTGGAAAGAGCTTACTCATGAGCTCAAGTCTCCTCTAAAAATAGAGATAGTTACCCTATTCATTTGGTACATGAGTTTATTACATCTTGCCACTTGGCCGAGGGGCAGAATGAGCAGATTTGTTCTCTCTTTGCTTAGGCTTTTCTTGGGAGGTATGAGCCCTCTGCACTCTCCATTCCCTCCAAAATCCTGATCTGATTATGCCTCGGTTATCAAGCTGTCATATAGCTTTTACACGCATCCTTCTTTGCATCCAAGTTATTTGCATTGTGCCTTAACTGTCTCCAAGAGGAAGAGACTGAGAACCATTGTTTCAGGCCTCAGATACAGGTAGGGCCTCACTAACTAACTAGTTATGAAATAAATCTGTTCAATTCCCATTTTGTTCTAAGTATTGCCATTTGAAGGGCCCCAAAATGCCTTATCAATAGCTATTCAAATCACTTCTCCTTCTTCATATTGCACAATATGGATAAAGTGGTTTACTAATTCAGGAGGGTTTCAGGGTGCGTCATGATGAATGGCACAAACCCTATCCTTGAGTCTCAGTTCTAACCACCCACCCAAGGTGTGGTGGCTACCGCATGACAAATGCCGCCCACATCTTACTCTGTAATGTTCAGAGTGTATGAATAAGTCTTGATCTGAGATCAGGTCCAACAGATAAAATATGCTGAGTTAAAGTTTGGTCTTTGTACTTTCAATTACCTAGAGAAGAGAAAAAAACATATTAACTAATTTGAAGGACTAGATTCTCCTTCTAACCCTGTCTGGCTGAGCTGGCCCTTAAGAGCAAGTGGCTAACACTTCTACATCTCAATTCTTTCATACCACAGTTGACATTAAGGATTGGGGGTATGGCTCAGTGCCCATAAAGCACTTACCTTAGATGTATAAGGTTCTAGGTTCCATGCTCAGAACTCTAGTAAAAGGTTGAAATAAATATGTTCAGTAGGGGGAGGAAACCTGATGAAATTGTTTTGCTTAACTTTTGTAACTTACTGTTACTAATTCTGAGAGAACATGTACAGGCTTCCGGCATTTACTATTTGACTCCCAGCAGACACAAGATACCACCTTCTATAAATGACAGGGAAACTACACTCAGGAAATCTCAAAAATATGGTTCCCTAAACAAGACCTTAAAAAGATCTAAACATGAACAGTGCTATCAATTGCTATGCCAGTGTGGATGGGGGAATTCTCACAAGGGTTCATGCCTACACGAACAGCTACAAGTAATTAATGTTTGTTCACAAGAGAATGAGTCTTCTCCAGGGATGAGCCCAATAAGTTAGCCAATCCCAGGAGGTCAGCCCTAAACACAGCAGAAAATGATCTCAGCAGCTTTATTTATAAATGTATACACACACACACACATATGCATATATATATATATATATATATATATATATATATATATAATTACAACTAAAGTACAAGAGGCAGTGAATTTGAAAAGGAGAGAACAGGAGAGGAATATAAATACAGTACTCATAAGATAAAATCTGAAGCAACAAAAACATTCAAGGGGAAATATGTTGTTTTCAGAGATTCTACAGCAGAAATAATCATTGATATTTCTAGAAATATCTACCCTCTCAGAATGAAATATGAGACGGAATAGTGCCGTATCAAATGCTACACTATTATTAGGTGTGTTATAATAAGATTAGAATTTTACAAAGAGAGCTTAATAAAGCACTAAAATTAATAAGCTACACGTTTTTAAAAGCTGCGGTTCTCCTTCATTTCTTCTCTTGACTCTGACATAAGGCAGCTCTGAAGTTCTTGAAATGCCCTCATCCTCATCTATATAGTGCTATGAGGATTTCTGGGTTTCCTCTCTGTGCACCTCTCTGACCGCCTTTCCGTCATCTCTGCTGCCACCTCGCTCTCAACATTGTTAATATGCCCAGTCTGTGCTAAGAAAACATCTTTCTAATCAACTCCAAATTCTGCTATGAGTTTCAGACATCATTATTCTCTAGTGAATTCCAAATTCTAAATATCTAATTCTTGCTCTCTCATTCATGCCATGGCATATTTCAAACCATTCATCACCAAATGACAAGTTTGAGAGCTGAGGCACATATCCAGAAATCATTACACTTCCTTTTCTCTTCAAGTTCCCTGCAATCACATTTTGTTTTATTACTTAGAAGGTCAGTTTTTCCTTGCTCCCTTCTCTTTCAGCCCCATAAACTTCATTTGTCACTAAGTTTAGACTATTCTGTGTCCTGTATTTTCTACATATCCCTTTCATTTCTTTTTAAAAAAATACATTTACTTTATTTCTGTTAGTAGTTAGCCTGTAGTACATCTATGCACCAAATGCATGTCTGGTACCTGCAGAGGTCAGAAGAGGGTGTGGGAATCCCATGAGACTGGAGTTATATATGACTGTGGGTGCTAGAAATTGAAGCCAGGTCCTCTTAACCACTGAGCCATCTCACCAGCCCCTAGCTCTTTACCTTCCATTCCCATTCTCTCCCCAGATGCATAGGACCTGATTGTTTTACACCCGTTTCTGAATTATTCCTCCACAAGGTCATTACTTGTTGTTAACTGAATTCTTTCTCTGCCTGATAGCTCTCCACAGTAGTTTTTCTCTGCCAAGTCTACTTCCTTGGTCACCTTCACCATCACTCTCCAACCACACTTGTATTTCTCAGCTACGGTGGATTCTTACCCACTGCTTCCATGTGTCTAAATATTAAGTGTTCATTAGCAATCAGCCCAAGACTCATTTATCCCCTGATATTCTTCTGTTCCTTTCCTAACCTCACTTTGATTATATCACTCACTACATTATATTTCCATCAGCTTCCCTCTGCTACTTCAGTTCAAAAGTAGAATTCAAGGCAAAATGTTCTGATGTCCTCCACAGTGCTAGACACAGTGGGCACTCAGAAAAATCTTATGGATCATATGATAATGATTGTTCAAACTATATTAATCTTTTAGACAAAGTCTTGCTATAATACATACCTTGGGCAGGCCTGGAACTCTCAATCCTGCCTGGAAAGTGCTAGAATTACATGATAAGTCACTACACCCATATATGCTACTTAATTACACACACACACACACACACACACACACACACACACACACTTCTGCTCTTATTTCTCTCCTCAATGATCATATACTGAACCCCATGAGAGTTATTCCACTAAATCTTTCTCCCATTTTTCTTTAACCATGGAATTTAACACAAGAAAAATACATGCCACATAATGTGAAACACGTACAATGGTACAACTTCTGTAACAAAAGGTCACAAAAACCAACTAGATACTCCCTTTACATAAGGAAAGACTGCCCCCTCATCCTGGTTTAAAAAAAGCCCTTAAATTAAAAATCAAGAAAAAAAAAAAACAGAAACTCTTCCTTCTGGAGATCTCTGGAGAACACTGTTCTAAAACTGACCCTTAAAATTCTAGAGTTCAAATCAAGGAAGGAAGAGACTCAAATGTACTGGAGCCCAGCACATCTCTCTCAAAGGCCAGAAGTTCACAGCAGTCTCATTTTCTAACTTGTCGTGCTGGATTCTTGAGTCTGTTTAAACTATCCTATTGCTTAATATCATATCACTCAGCCACCAAATAACAAGTCTTCCATAGCTAGCTCAAGGAAAAACAGCATAGCAGCCACACACCCTAATTGGAGTCTATTTCATGGAACTTCATGAGCTGGCCTTTTCACGGGCCAACAGAACTTCATATGAGAACAAAGGAAAGTTATAGCCTCACATATGCAAACCTTTGCAATTAGAATATATTCCTTAATAAAATATATGACAGCCAACTTCGGAAGTACTAGTATTTATCTCAAGGTTAATGCAACATTTACTTAAGAAATTATTTCTGCTGGGTGGTGAAGGAAACAATAGGCAAACACTCAGCAAACAGGCCTAGCAAAGTGTTCAAACTATATCAGGCTATCAGTGTCAGGTTATCTATGTCAGCCTATCAGGAAAAACATGTTTCCCTTTGAGTCAAATACTAAGAATATTTAGGTACATCTCCTTTATTTCTTAACAAATATCTTTGTTTTCTACCAATGATGTGCTCACATCATCACCAGAGTTTTTTTTCTTTTTAAGATTTAATGTAATCTAAATACTTATCTCAGTAAGCTTTTAAATGTTGTTTTGGTTTGCTTTGTTCTAAGACAGAGTCTCAAGTAGCTCACGGTAGCCAAGGATGGTACTCAACTCCTGATCGCGTACTATTTCCCAAGTGCTGGGGTTATGGGAATGTGCAGCGAGATGATCATCAGGAATTTTACTGTATGCTGATTAAAATGACAACCCTATCAGTCATGTAAGGTTTTTCAAAAACAAAACAAAACAAAACAAAACAAAACAAAAAACATAAAAACAGGCAAGGTTTCTAGCCACAGGTGCCTTATCAGGGTTGTTTCTAATTCTAAGATAGGACATGAATAACATGTGACATTTGAAGACAGCAGTAATAGTTGGAAGATGGGAACAATCCTGTTTTTTTTATACTGAAATTCAAGAGGTAAGAATATTGTACATATTTTAAAATATTTTATATTATTTATTATTAAGTGTAAATAGTTAATCCAAGTGCAGAGGTTCCATCTATCTGAATATTAAACGTGTATGTAGATATGAAAGAAAAGAAGAGACACATTGAGACCCTTTTGTAGATTCTACGGCACAAGTCAAAATGGAGCCAGCCAGCTCATAAATTTGCTGCTAACCACAACTAAATATAATTCAAAACACCTGGAAGGCTTTAAAAAAATAAATGAACTGAAAAGACTCTACAGATCTGGGCAGTTGTCAGAATTCACGCTGCCAGACAGATGCCATCAATGCTCTTAGGACAAAGAAACAAGTCAAAGGCGTAATTCTTTCAACTAACCAGCACCTCTACACATGATTATTTACAGTTCTAATATATACCCTCCTTAATGCCATGTGTTTAAGAAACCTTCACTGGAGCCATGGGATAAAGTAAACAAAGTTCCTAAGCAAAGTCTCACCTCTTGTGGTTACACACCTGTGTTCACTTTGTGGCAAATCACTGAGATGTAACTTCAGATTTCTGTACTACTCTGTATGTGTGTTATACTTTAAGAAATTTCTCAATATTCTTTGTCAAAAGTGGCAGCATCATGAAATGCCTTGATACACAAATGTTTAAACATCATAGTAGAATTCACTGGTTGAGATGGACCAATGGGATACCAACAATAAATCCTGACATTACAACTAATACATAAAGAAGAAATAACTGGCCAATCACCAGGTGTAGCGACTGGATGATCTAACCCAAAACAGGCTAATTCAAGACTCTCTTGGTTTACTGTTTTCTCTAGCCTTTAAAAAAATTGTGTGTTCACATACACAAGTAGAATTTAGACAAATAAAAAAATATTTGAAGTTTCACAACATTCCTTACACATGACATTTCATAAAATTGGGGCAAAGAATAACTGCTGTGAATCAGGATAAAATATCTAAGAAAGGTACCACACCCTAACGAAACCTTGCACCATCATGAATTCTACAGTGACCAAAAATGTCCCATAAGAGGTAATGTTGCAAAGTGCTTTATACATGCCTAGACTGTAACCTATCACTTTGAAATACTTCAAACATAACATGTTTTAACTAAGTACCTACTTATATATTATGGAAGACACATTTTAGAAAAATAAGATATTTTCCATTTGCAAAAAAAGACTGATTCATATGTATTGAAAGACTTATATGGCTTGCTGCTAGGATACAGTACGTAGCTTTCTGGAAGGAACATGTGTTGCATAATCTGTAGAAGCTCAGACTCCTTGTAAATTCACTAGGGAGGGGAGTCTAACAGAAAAAGAATTGTTGTAGAACAATAAAATGTATGTGACAGTGCTGAGCACTATAGTATTAAAAGATTTGAGTGCAGTAAGAGTTTTTTAAAAAAAAAAAGATCCATTCAATAGCATCATGGAGTTGCAAGGTGAATCCAGCCTTGACATGTAGCCTATTCAGATAAGGCAGCTGACAATGAGACAGCATCATGGAGCAGACCAGATCAGAGAAGGAGACTCAGTAGGAGCAAGGTGACATGAGAAGGCAGAAGGCAGAGCAATGCTATTGACACCATGGCTCGAGGCTGGTACCCATCCCAAATTCCTTATTATCAGGTTTATAGAGACAATTACAATCATCAACAACCACTTAGCAAGTTCTACAGCAATTTCATAGGGCGAGTTTATGTCTTATAAATCTAATATTAATGAAGCTTATCATGTATATGACTTTCTAAGTTTATTTTTACAGTGATTTATTGTGTTTTGCCAAAGTGTCAATCTGTAATGGTTTAAAGAAGGTAACATTTTAATTAAAAAACAACAGGTCCTTTAGCAGAGCTATTTCAAAAAGGATTGGTGTTAGACTGTGATATCACCTACAACAGGAAGGACAAAGGTATTGTGGAGTGCTGTGTTAAGGACAGATCAATTAGGTGAGAAGAAATAACAAAAGCCTAGAAGGAAATTACAATAATTTCTAGTTCAAACAATAAATCCTCATGAATAAGGGAGTGACAGGACAAAAACAGTTACTTTGTAGGACAGGTTTGTTAGGCTTACTTGAAAGATGGGGGGGGGGGAAGCTAGGTGGTGTGACGTACAACTTTGATCCCAGCACTTGGAACACAGAGGCAGGCAGATCTCTGTGAGTCCAAGGCCAGCCTGGTCTACAGAGTGAGTTCTAGGACAGCTAGGCTTGTTACACAGAGAAACTCTGTCTCAAAAAAAGGAGGAAGAGGAAGAGGAGGAAGAAGAAAGAGAAAAATCTCAAAGGCTGTAATTGGATTGAAGTAATTTGAAAATGTGAGAAGCCTTAGCTATAGGGAGATAAAAAAGCATAACAGGAACTCAAGATTTCTTGCTGAACCAAAAAGAACCCTGTTTCTCTAAAGGCAAATGCTAAGTCCTAATAAAGAATAACAGGTAGAAACAGGCTAGCTAGTAAGAAATGTAGGAGAGGAAAAGGGCTGGCTTGCAGGATGAAAGTAATTTTCTGCAAGGCGAAGTGGATTGGGATTGTAAACACAGAAAGCAAAACGGTTAGGAAAGCAACACTTTCAAAATGAAACCTAAGTAATCTGCAAGCTAGTCTGCATAACTCCTTTCCTTAAATGCTTTCACACTTGAGTGAGTGCATGTTAAAATAGTCATGTCCCCTACTTCTCTAGTCCCATTCTCAGAAACAGGAAACAGAATGGAATCTTAAATTTTTAACAAAGCAAAATTAAGATTGGTCCTTTGCATGAGAACTTCCAGGAAGAGTATTTAAAGATTCCTTGGAAATACTGTCACATAAAGTAACAGGAGTGCTCTGGAAGCATTCAATCTGTGCTATGTTGACCTTGCCAAAGGTATCATACATGAAGCCTGTGATTTTTCCCATGTGGCGGGGCTAAATTTAATAAGCAGCACTTAATAAATTGCTTTTTAAACTTTTAGTGAGTTTGTTCTCTAAAAATTTTATGCATGTGTATTTTAATTATCATAAATTGCTTTTGAGAGTGCTTTGCTGTGAGTAACTCACAGCTAAACTCCTTGAATCTAGTTAAGAGATGGTTTTACCAGATGAGATACTATCTGTCTTATATAATTACTGTACTGTCTAGTTCACAAAAGCTATAAATGGCTGCAGAAAACGAGACAGGGCCTACAGAGAAGGAGACTCAGAGCAACTGTTGACAAAGTTACCAAGTACAATGATGTGGCATCAGTATCAAATAGGGTGCCTTCTTGAAATTTCAATAAGCAGATGATAGCAATGGATGTTGGCCAATGAAATATTTTAGGTACATAGGGCAGGGACATATGACAGTATATCATTTCCAATTGTGTTGGCAATATTAGCTGCTTCCCTCATCAGTATTCATGCTTCAACTCCTTCCGTGTCTGTGTTAACTTTTTGGGATCTTGCCTCCAGCTTTTCCTTATTGTGCAATCATTTGGTTTGGGGAGATTGCCAAGTCCATCAATCTTCCTGATAAGTTTAAGCATATATTCTTTAGGCCAGCTTTTTAAAAGTAAATTATGGAACACTTAGTTCTGAGACATATTTCTACATATTTTCACCTTTAATAACGTGACTGTTCCATAGTTAAAATGGGGGGGGCATACCATAATGATTAATCCTCATGGTCAACTTGACTCGCCCTGAGATCACTAGGAGTATTTCCAGAGAGGTGTAAACGAGGAGAAGAGGGTGCATCTGAAATAGGACCAATATCATCCCTTGGACCGGGTTTACAAACTGAAGAGTAAAAGAGGAACATAAGGAAGAAGACGGAGTGCCAGCATCCATCTGTCTCTGCTTCTTGACTTCAGATGCTTCCTCCACCATGCTTTACCAATCATGATGAGCTGTGGTCCCTTAAATCATAAGTCAAAAAACACTGTTTCTTAAGTTTCTTCTGTCAGAGGAAAGAGAAAACTAGCTGACATGCATAGTAATAGATTAAAAACTCAGAGAAATTTACAGTAAAGCATATTTAGACAGAACTGGTAGCATACATTTTAAATCTCAGCACTCTGTGGTGATATATTATGTATCTAATAAAGATTGCCTGAAGGTAAGAGGATAGAGTTAGCCATAGAGGTCAGGCAGTGATGGCACATGCCTTCAGTCTTAGCAGTTAGGGAGGCAGCTGCAGAGATCCATTTGGATCTCTGTGAGTTCAAGGCCACACTGGGACACTTGAGATTAATCCAGTCTGGAGGAGAAACAGAGCAAGGCAGTAGGGGCACACACCTTTAACCCCAGTACTCAGAAGGTTGAGACAGGAAGTGATATGACTGGGCAAAGAAAGGCGTATAAGGTGGGAGGATCAGTCTGAGGATCTGTGGAGACAGGATCTACAGTCTAAGTACTCAGTAGTGGTGAAAAGTGGCTATGGCTCATTCCTATATCTACCCCAATATCTGGCTCTGGGTTTTTATTATAAGACCAATTAGGATCCATGAAACAGTACTCCGAATGTAGAGGAAGGTGGATCTCTGTGAGTTCAAGGCCAACTTTGTCTATATAGCAAGTTTCAGGAAAGTAGGATTAAGAGATGGGACATTGGAAGAGATAATACTAGATGAACAGCTGGTGAATCCTATAGGCACACATGGTAGACAATCTCAACTGTCAACTTGAATGGATTGAGATATACCTGGGGGATCCTTAGCAAAACTGTACCTCCAGTGTGTCTGTGCGGGTGATTCCAGAGGAGGGCTGATACCTGTCAGACGATCTGAGGGGGAAGGAACCACTTTGAATGTAGATATCATCATTTGGGGTTTGGGGGCCTGAAAAATGGAAAAAGAAGCTGGCCAACTCATGCAAGCTCTATTCTCCTGAATGTGCATCTTATTTCTACTGTTATGGTCATTCAGCGGAAACCCACACTGCTGGTTCTCTAGGCAATAGTTCATCAGTCTCAGCCTGCATTATTGGTCCCTCACATTCTGAGGCTGTCAGTTTCTTGGACTGAGCAACTAATGGTTTGGATAGCTCTCCAGCCATTGTTGGACTACTCAGCATCCAGTCTTGTAAGATGATTCAGTAAACTGCTTGGTTCCCTAGAGAATGTTGACTTTCCTAACACTTAACGAATGCATAGTGTCTAAAGGCACAATGAGACATAGGTTTTTAAAGTGTGCTGAGGGGTTCAGTGGTTGAGAGTGTTTGCTGCTCTTGTAGAGAACCAGAGTTTGGTTGCCAACACCCTTCTTTGGTGGCTCACAACCACCAGTGCTTCCAGCTCTAGAGGAAGGATCTGAATCTCTCCTCAGACTACCACCAGGACCCACATGCACAACATACACACACATACACACACATCACTAGAAAAGCCCTAATATAAAATTGTATTTATAAAAGTAACATGAAGCCAGGCGATGGTGGTACATACCTTTTATCCCAGCACTCTGAAGGCAGAGGCAGGTGGATCTCTGTGAATTTGAGGTCAACCTGGCCTACAGAGTGGGAATGTGTTCCAGGACAGCTAGAGCTGTCACATATAAAACGCTGTCTCAAAAAATAAAATAAAATAAAATAAAATAAAATAAAATAAAATAAAATAAAATAAAATAAAATAAAATAAAATAAAATAAAATAAAAACAAAAATAAAAATGAAGGAGAAGGATGGAAGGAAGGAAGGAAGGGAGGAAGGGAGGGAGGAAGGAAGGAAGGAAAAAAAGAAAGAAAGGAAGGAAGGAAGGAAGGAAGGAAGGAAGGAAGGAAGATGAGAAAAGCTTAAAAGGTCTAAAGTTTCTACTCACCGCCCCCCCCCCCCCCCCCGCCCAAAACAAAAGGGGAAGCTGGGATCGAACTAAAAGTCTACAGAGCGGGAGTCAAGGTTCCAACCTTCACACCACACCTGCAGACGTACTGGGACCCCTCTAAACGGCCTTATGAAGCCATAACAACCAAATCTAGGTGGCCAAAGAGCTAAGGGAAAAAGGGAAAGGGGAAAAGGGAATTAGAACACTTGACCTTCAAGGTAACAGTCAAAGTCCTTGTTTTAGCCCCCCATGATCAGTTATACCGGACCTCCCTAAAAGCCCTTATGAAGTGGAGGCCTTTGGCAGGGGAGTCGAGTGAGTCAACTGCCTTAACGCCGCCACACGCAGCCACAGTAGGGGAGGTCTAAGCTGCATGATGAAGATGTCTGAAGACCTGAAAACCAAGCATGAGCGACCACACTTGTGAAATATATGAGGAAACAAAAGACTGAAGGAGTGGACCTTGTGTAACGGAAAGGGAAGGGGTGTCCACCTAAAGGCTTTCGGCAGGGTAGTCGAGTACCCTGCCTTAAAAGGATGGGAGCAAAAGGGAAAGGGGAAGGGGGATTGAACGTCTGACCTACAGCGTGCCAGTCAAGGTCGTTGTCTTGACCCCACACACTCAGGCACATTAGAAGCCTCGCTAAACGCCCTTAGGAAGACTCTGATGGAGGTTAACGGGCTCTCAAAGCAGGACTTAGAACCTAGCTGCATCCACTTCCACAGACCCAAGTCTCAGAACCGTTTGAAACCGCCCATCTCCCGTGAACCCACAGCTCTCAAAGCCACACGAAACTGTCTTTTAACAGGCCCAACATTTTGAGAACTCTGCTAAAAAAAAAAAAAATCCTCCTTGTGACCCAGCCTTAGTTGAGACTGTCTAAACAATCTTATGTGACAAATAGGGACACGCACAGAATTGAAATGTAAGCGGGGGAAACAAAAGATCAGAAGACCAACCGGTGCAAAAGGGAGAGGGGAGGTGAGAACTTGTGACCTCAGGTGTGCAGGTCGAGTACTCTGCCTCAACACCACACCCTACGGCACGACAGAACCTTCCCTAAACGTCCTTATGAAGACTCCGAGGTACCCTGCCTTAAAAGGATGGGAGCAAAAGGGAAAGGGGAGGGGGATTGAACGCCTGACCTACAGTGTGCCAGTCAAGGTCGTTGTCTTGACCCCACACACTCAGGCACAGTAGAAGCCTCGCTAAACGCCCTTAGGAAGACTCTGACGCAGGTTAACGGGCTCTCAAGGCAGGACTTAGAACCTAGCTGGATCCACTTCCACAGACCCAAGTCTCAGAACTGTTTGAAACCGCCTGCCTCCCGTGAACCCACAGCTCTCAAAGCCTCATGAAACTGCCTTTTAACAAACAGTCCAACATTTTGAGAACTCTGCTAAAAGTAATCCTCCTTGTGACCCAACCGACCGTTGGTTCTGTTGAGCATGGGAGGAAAGTCAATCATCTCTGCGCATCCATGGAATGTGCTTAGACCCAGTCCCTGACACATCATCCTTAATACATATCTATATCCTCTAGATGCTCTCTGTAAGGTCCTATGTGGGACACGCGGGAGAAGACTGAACAAATCGCTTGGTCAATTGCTACTGGATATTTGGGTATTTATAACCATGGGAACAATAGCTACTTTAATTTTTCTTAAAAAATATTTTATTTTATGCGCAGTGTTGTTTTTTCTGCATGTCTGTCTGTCTGTGTGAGGATGTCAGATCGCTTGGAACTGGAGTTACAGACAGTTGTGAGTGGCCATCTAGGTGTTGGGGAGTGAATCTGGGTCCTCTAGAAGTGCAATCAGTGCTCTTAACCTCTGAGTCATTTCTCTGGCTGTAGTTGTTGTAATCTTATGTATCCTCTATTAATTTTATTTTTGATTGCATATTTGAATATATACGGAATGAGGAACATATTTTGGTGTGTTGGCATTGGCTAATGATACATAAGAGTCATTGGGACTGGCAACAGGAAAGCTCGACAAACATGCGGGCTGGTGAAGAAACAGGTCTGGGAATGGAAAGTAAGGTCTTCTATATGGGATCCGGAAACTATGTCCTTAGGCCCCATTGCTAGGTAAGCTGTAGCAACTCAAATGAGCTTGTGTAAAAAGAAGTGAGAAATGGACGTCCAAGTAAGGGCCTTCGGAGTAGAAGGCAAAGCACGCTGTCTTTGTGCCCCACACTCAGGCTTGATAAAAACTGTGTAAAGAACCTCATGTGACAAATATGGACACGCACAGAATTGAAATGTAAGGGGGAAAGAAAAGATTAAGAGAGAGTGGACGCAGGAGCCGTGCAAAAGGGAAAGGGGAAGTGGATGTCGAACCGATGACCTCAAGTGTGCGGGTCGAGTACTCTGCCTCAACCCCACACACTACGGCACGACAGAACCTTCCCTAAACGTCCTTATGAAGACTCTGACGTACCCTGCTTTAAAAGGATGGGAGCAAAAGGGAAAGGGGAAGGGGGATTGAACGTCTGACCTACAGCGTGCCAGTCAAGGTCTTTGTCTTGATGCCACACTCTCAGTCATAGTAGAGGCCTCGCTAAACGCCCTTAGGAAGACTCTGACGGAGGTTAACGGGCTCTCAAGGCAGGACTTAGAACCTAGCTGGCTGCATCCACTTCCACAGACCCAAGTCTCAGAACCGTTTGAAACCGCCCATCTCCCGTGAACCCACAGCTCTCAAAGCCACACGAAACTGTCTTTTAACAGGCCCAACATTTTGAGAACTCTGCTAAAAAAAAAAAAAAAATCCTCCTTGTGACCCAGCCTTAGTTGAGACTGTCTAAACAATCTTATGTGACAAATAGGGACACGCACAGAATTGAAATGTAAGCGGGGGAAACAAAAGATCAGAAGACCAACCGGTGCAAAAGGGAGAGGGGAGGTGAGAACTTGTGACCTCAGGTGTGCAGGTCGAGTACTCTGCCTCAACACCACACCCTACGGCACGACAGAACCTTCCCTAAACGTCCTTATGAAGACTCCGAGGTACCCTGCCTTAAAAGGATGGGAGCAAAAGGGAAAGGGGAGGGGGATTGAACGCCTGACCTACAGTGTGCCAGTCAAGGTCGTTGTCTTGACCCCACACACTCAGGCACAGTAGAAGCCTCGCTAAACGCCCTTAGGAAGACTCTGACGCAGGTTAACGGGCTCTCAAGGCAGGACTTAGAACCTAGCTGGATCCACTTCCACAGACCCAAGACTCAGAACCGTTTGAAACCGCCTGCCTCCCGTGAACCCACAGCTCTCAAAGCCTCATGAAACTGTCTTTTAACAAACAGTCCAACATTTTGAGAACTCTGCTAAAAGTAATCCTCCTTGTGACCCAACCGACCGTTGGTTCTGTTGAGCATAGGAGGAAAGTCAATCATCTCTGCGCATCCATGGAATGTGCTTAGACCCAGTCCCTGACACATCATCCTTAATACATATCTATATCCTCTAGATGCTCTCTGTAAGGTCCTATGTGGGACACGCGGGAGAAGACTGAACAAATCGCTTGGTCAATTGCTACTGGATATTTGGGTATTTATAACCATGGGAACAATAGCTACTTTAATTTTTCTTAAAAAATATTTTATTTTATGTGCAATGATGTTTTTCCTAACTTTAGATTCAGTGGCAAAAGGTTTCTAAAAGAAATAGAGAGTGATAAAGTAGGGTATCTAACATCATCCTCTAATGTCTGCATGGAGGGGTATCTCATGTACATATACATGCATTCACATACACCAAACACACAAACACCACATACACAACATACTATGAAAGAACACAAGAAAACCAAATAGATTAAGATGAAGAACCTAACAACTATGTGAGACTACAGTTCTATAGCACATAACTTTTAGATTACAGCCTGAGCATCTACCTTTAACCTCCAAATATAAAATCAGAAATGCTTCAAAATGTAAAGCTTTTTTAAAAAAATTCTATACTATGAAGCCTTGTGACATGCAAAATTTATTAAAAACTTTGTATGGCATTTTCTTCAGACTGTGTCTAAGGTTATTTATACAGAGAATAAATAAATTTTATTTTACTGTTTAATCTCATTCTTAATGTACCTTTAGCATATATATTCAACTACCCTCAAATTTTAAATCCCAAACAAACATTTCTGAGCCCAGGCATATTCAGCCTATATTATAAATAAATAAATCGCTATAAACAATAGTAAAGTGATATAACAATAAATCAGAAAATTGAAAGTATCTTTTCACACCCCTAAAATCAACTAAAACAATACCTTTAAGATAAAGTTCATTTCCAAGTGAAAAAAATTAAAAATGTAGTGCTAACTTTCAAATAGTAATCATTATAAAACAATTACAAATAAGTTTTTAAATCAGAGAATAGGAACACTTTAAAATGATAGAGTAGAAAATGATTTTTAAATATCCAGTAAATAATAAAACTTAACTATTTAACAAAATGATAAAGTGGTTAATTCATTACAACAAAAATAAATATAAGCATATATAGAGAATTATTCCATTATCAGAAGATCTAAAATCATATTAGCAGCAAAAGTGATTACAGAATTAATATACTTAAATAATCCAATCAAAACAATATAATCAGGTTTAACATAAGATTCAAGTGAAAAACATTGGGAAATGGGTTTTTAAAGAATTAAATTACTTAGATTGAAGATAGAAAGGTATTCATATTAAGTATGAAATGGTCAGGTTTTTACAGACAAAGAAACTATGTTATGAGAAAAAAGAATACAATTAAGGCTCATAGAAGTCATAAAAGTGTATTATTTCTTAAATTATAACTGTATGAAGAAAGTAAAGACTCTTTAAAATATAGTTAATCAACATATCCTATAAACCTATCTTATAAAAGCAGCATTTTGAAAATTTAACAAAATTTTTAAAGTGCTGGTTCAATTAAAGGAAAAAAGCAAACAAATAATTGACTTAAAGACTTATTTTAATCAATGGGTTTTATGTTACAGTTAGGTAGAAGCAAGAAGCTGTGGTGTGCTATTTCCCAGCAGGTAACTTTGGATGTACCATTTCTGAAAACCAAATGAAACTATTTTTAAGTTTTTTGTCATAAAGAAATGATAGGAAAAAAAAAAAACTTTGCCTTAGTTTCTTTTCTATTGGTGTGATAAAATATGCAACAAAAGTAACTCAGGGAAAGGTCTAGAGAGCTGGCTTACAGGTTAAGAACAGATACCGCTCTTGCCAAGGTCCCAGATTCAGCACTTAGTACCACATTCAGCTGTTCACAACAACCATCTATAACTCTAAGTCCAGAGAATCTGACACCTTCTTCTGGATTCCACAGGCACTTGCACTCATATGCACATTCCCATACATAGATGCACACAGAAACACAATTTTAAAATAAAATAAGCATATTTTAAGATTTATATTAAGTATATGTCTGTGTCTGTGTATGTTATGGGTACCCACATATGAAGCCAGAGGTGTCAGAAGCTGGAGTTAGGGTTACACACCATCATGAGTTGCCTGATATGGATAAACATGAAATAAATATGGGTCCTCTTACAAGGGCAGTATGTGCTCTTTACAGCTCAAGCATTTCTCCAAGCCCTAAATAAGTATTCTTAAAAAATAATCAGCTTCAGGGAGAAAAGGTTCCTTTTAGCTCACAGTTCTGAGTAGCAGTCTATCATGATAGCGAACCTGAAGCAAGTGGTCATATGATGTCTACAGTCAGAAGACAAGGTCAGCAAATGAATGTGTGTTGGTGCCCAACTAGCTTATTCCACTAATAACAGTCTAGGATCTTCTGCCTAGGGAATGATGCCGCACACAGTGAATAGATCTTCTAACCACAATGAATTCCCCGACATGCTCAGATCCTTCTCCTCAGTGATTCCAGATTATATCAAGTTGGCAGGTAAAGCTGAACATCACAGTGTTTAGGAAACAAATTGGTTTAACCTGCTTTCAAGTTCATAGAATGTATACATGTACAGAACAGTACTTGGTACCCTATTAATATATACACTTCTATGTTTTTATTCATATGTTATGTTAAGACAAAATTGATAAAAATATATTTAGTGAAAAAAGACATGTTCTTTAAAAAATTGAATAAAAGGTACTTAAATTAGAGTATCCTATTTGCAAATATGCTAAAATCATGAAAATAACTTTCTCAAAAGAAAAACAGATACATGGAGGAAAAAAATCTAACAGAACAAGAAATAAGCATTACCAACAAATTTCGAAAGAAAATAAAAGCTACTTAAATATTTCAAAACCCAAAGTGTGGCAAAAAACCTCAAAAGGAAAACTACACATTTGTTTTCTTTGTGGATATAGGTGTGAAATTCTAACCAAAATCTTAGCAAATTATATACTAATTTTAAAGAGGTTGTTCATTCATTTTGTCTAGTTAGATTTTAACCAGGAGTTGAAAAGTTGATTTAAAATAAACACAAGTTGTCAAAAATAATACCTGAATAAACACAATTTTTAAAACCTGAAAGTTCAGCACTCAGTTCTGATTTTTTGCTTAATAGGAGCTCTTTTCAGCTGGTCCTCATGGAATAGGCCTGTAATGGCAGTATTTAGGAGACCGAGGCAGGTCATCATCAGCTACATAGTTAATATAAAACCCACTTGGGTTACATGAGCTCTTTCCTCAGAAAGAACAAAACTGTAGAAACATTTTCTCTTACTATTATATAGTAAGACAGAACTAAAGGACGCCAACATTCTTTTGAAGACAGACATTAAAAGTATTCATCTAAAACCAAAGGGAAAAATATCTAGTCACAATTCCTAACCATGATAGAAAATTTGATCACTATAGTCACATTTAAAAAGTAATGAGAAGCATAAAAAGCTGTAAAGAGCATTATTCTCACACTATAGAATTATATAACAAAAGGTTGAAATAGTTAAGAATCAAAATGAAAAATATTTTAAAATAAACTATATTTCTGTTCCTATAATAAACATCTGCCAAAGACAGGAAAGGGGGCAGAAATTCCATTTACTTCATCAACACACACAATGACAATTATTCTAGAAGAACATATATACAAATTACTAAGTTATATATATATATATATATATATATATTGAAAACTAAATATAGTGAGGATGACAAATTTAGTCCCTAAGTTTTACCTTGATAGCCTTTAAATCCTGATACTTTCCCATGACAATATAACCCAAAAGCTTTACTTCTAAATATAAAGTTAACACCACCTCAAAACAAAAAGTTACAGACCGATATCTTTTAATGAAGAACAAGCAAAACAAGGCACAAGTAAGTGATTATGAAATATCACTGACACCTACAGTTTTAGGTAGAAAAAAATGGCAAAATCAAGTAAACATGACATATGCTAACTGTTTTGATGCAGCATTCCCAATTCAGAGAATATGCTGGCCTAAAGGTAGACCTTTTTCTTTAATAAATAAATGTACTTTGTGCCAAACACATTTCTCATGACTCTATTCACATTTTTTATCCCCCAAATGTGATAAATCATTTTTTTCCTTTATTTTACTCATCAATGCCTCGATTTTAGGTATCTGCACATGAACCAAACAAACAAATCTATATTTCAAATTATCTACATTAGTTATAGACTTTTCTGCTCCAATTATACTTCAATAAAGCTAGGGGAATGTGAAGACTCTTACGGAACTTACACAATCATTTAATTCAGCCATCAAAATACATATTTGTGTCCTACTGATGCATTAAAATTAATAAATAAAATGTTAGCTGAAAAAGTCTTCCCACAATGGTGATTCTCACCTAAAAATCACAGCACTCTGGAGGATGAGGCAAAGGATCACTTGGAGTTCAAGGCCAGCCTAGGATACATAGTGAATTCCAGGTCAGTGTAGTAAGGCCCTCAAAACAAACACCAACAAAGAAAGAAAGAGAAGGTCTAGGCCCAGAATGGTAGCATATACCCGTAATTCCAGCATTTGGAAAATAGGGGCATGAGAATCAGAAGTTCGAACTCATCCTTAGCTACATAGCAAGTTCAATGTCAACCTAGGTTATGAGATCCTGTTTCAAAAAAAACATGGGAAAGAGTGCTAATAATAAAAGAAAAAAAAACTCACATAGCAAGTGATAAAAAAGCAACAAGACTTCCTCACTTGGCGTACATATATGTGAAAACAAAGGACGTAACAATATAATTGTTGGGATTTCAAAAATTAGTCAAATAGTCTTCTATATGTGCACACAGGCTTGCCTTAAGATTTTGAGAATGCTTTGGTGAGCAAGCTTTGGTATTACTAGGCTGCATGCATTCTAAATCTGTACTTCTTCAAAGAGAGCAGCCTTTATGTAAGTCATAAATATGTCGCTGTTTTCCTCTCCTCTATAATCGCCAGTAGCATAAGAATGAAGTACTTCTTGCAAATTACTTGCTGTACTTATTGAAAAGGGGGCTTTATGTTCTCTTTTCCTAAGTTAAGAAACAGATGAATGAGACACGTTCTATGCCTTTACTTTCCCTTCCGCTCCTCCCCATGAATCCTCATTGAATTCTTTCAATGGTCAACAGCCTTGGATAGAAAAAAAAAATACTCCCACCCTTTTTCATATGATTATATTTGTTAGAATTTAAAAAGAAATCCTGAAAGCAGATACCCAAAGCCTCCCATTAGAAGCAAGGGGCTCCGCCACATCTATACTCCTGTGGCCCTTTAAGACAAAGGGATTTCTAAATGTTTATTCTGAAAACTTCCATTATTTCACTAAAGACCATCTGTACTAAAGTCAGTTTTTCATCTTATTACTCTGAATAAAAACAAAAACAAAAAACAGCTCAAACTTAGAAGAACAAAACAGAAAGCAATAAGCATGGGTAATTATGGCAGAAAAGAGTAATTGTCAATAAAGCCAAAGGATCATCCCAATCATCCCCATTCCCAAAGAGTACAGAGTCTGCTGGCTCCAAGCATCACAAAGCTAGAAGATTGGAAGTCAAAGTATATTTGGGCCCAAGGACTTAGACTAATTTCCTTAATGATGCCACCAAGAACCTGGTGACTTGGAAATTGAAAACATGCATGCTCCGTGTTTAGCTTTAATTCAACTATAGCACAAAGTATTCCTCTCAGCACCCTTTTGTGTTGTAGTGGGGTTTCTTGGTCCTGGGCAGCCAGAGGTCAGGACTCTGAGACCTGCAGCCCCAGACCCCTTAGCCGCCTGCAGCTGATCAGGCCCCAGAAATGACTCAAACACTAATATTAACTTCATGCTGTTTGGCCTATGGCTCAGGCACATTGCTAGCTAGCTCTTACATCTTAACTCAACCCACTTCTATTAATCTGTCTGCCACATGGCCCGTGGCTCACCTGTGTTCCTTACATGTTGCTCCTTTGGGCTTCTGGCTCCTTCTCTCTCTGACTCCACCCTGCTTCTCCTACCTACGTTGTGATTTCCCTCCTACTTTTTCTATGGTGCCTGTCATGGCCCAAAACAGCTCCTTTATTTAAAGATTGATATTCACAGCACACAGAAAGACATTCCCACATCACTTTTGTTATTCTGTTCAAATGTCAACTGCTACTATTTTCAGGTTGCTAGTAAGAGACAGGAACAAATCTGAATATTTGGATTTCAATCATGATTCTTTATATTTTTATATGTATTCTTGCACTGGAGTCTGCCCATTGCTTCCTCCGTTCACTCTTTGTCTGCTCTTAATCAGTTGTGAGCCTAGGGGCTCTTAGTTAGCTCTTTGGTAGCTGTGGATCAGGATAGGGCTTGTTTATCCTGTTGTGGGTGGGTAATGATGTAGGTTGCGGTTTGGGCATGGCTTGGCCCTTGGGATGTCCCTAGAGAGGTGATTTCCTGGGGACTGGGCTGGGGGGGGCACTTTCCCAGGTTTCCTTGGTTTAGGGCGGGGTTGGGTGTGGATGGGGTGCCTGGGGCAGTGTTCTCAGGCTGGGGTTCAGAGACCATGGTCTCTGCTTGGCCTGAGAGTCCAGGTGCCACTCACCTCTTAGTTAGCTGTGGACCAGGAGGGGGCTTCTGGTTCTCAACTGTGATTTTTAAAAGATACAACTTTCACATAAAATCTCATTTAACAAATAAGTAAATAGAATGAAGACTTGCTAAGACTAAAGCATTAACACTGAGTATGGAAAAATTGAATATAATGGTAACTTTTGATGCAATTTCAACACCAGTTTGAGATTTGTTTATTGGATAATTTGAGGGAGGAGGATATAGTATAAGGATTCAGCTTCCAGAATTAAAAAATGGAGCAAGATGTGGATAAGGCCCAGAGATAGAGCAATGCATTAACCACGAAGGTAGAAATTAGAATGGGATTCAAGTAAATTCAACTATATAGGATATTGGATAGTGAACACCAAGTTCGTACCATGTCTTTGAATCACACTTTGAGAAATAATGGTTCATCGGGGAAAGGAATTTTTAATAACTGCTACTGGAAATGATTAAAATTCATTGATTTAAATGGGGGAATGACTCAAATTTATAATTATGAAAACCTATCAAAATAGAATAAGGAACTAGAAAAGTAAGCCTAGTGGTTAAGAGAACTTGCTCTTCTTGCAGAGATCCCAGGTTCACTTTCCAGCACCCACATCATAGGTCACAACCTTCCGTAACTTCAGTCTCAGGAGGTCCAACACTATGTTTTGGTCTCTGAGGGCATCAGGCACATTTGGTACACAGACATACATGCAAAGCAAAGCCTCATACATGTAAAATAAAAATAAATAGTTTTTTTCTTAAATAGAATGATACATTTATATTCAATGTGTGAAATAATATTGTCAGGTCCAAGGCAAAATAATAAATGATCACCCATACATGATCAATATAACCAAATAAAATCAAAATACATTAGTCAGGAATAAAGTGATAACATGCCTGCAACCTGACGACTCAGAACCTGGGGCAGAAGGATTGTTCTTTCAAGGCCAGTTTTATTATATTATGTGACCTTATCCTGAAATTTGAAATTAAAAAATAAAAGGTGTATCTTAATTTTTTAAATGCAATTTAAAATAAAGGACAATAAAATTAAAATGTTTCAACAAAATAATATACATAAAAGTGGCCCTGACTATGATAAAATTAACTATGATACAGAAGATAAAAATGTTCTGATATAGTCTCATAGTTGATAAGCTGATAATCTTCTCTAGAACAGTTTCTTAAATGATTTATTTATTTTGTGTGAATGTTTATGTGTCAGTCAGAGGACAACTTGCAGGGCTTGGCTTTCTCCCACCATGTTGGTTCTCTAGATCCAACTCAGGCTGTTAGGTTTAATAAACAAATGTCTTTACTCACTAAGCCATCTCATTTATGTCTAAATCATATTTTTTAAAAGTCTTTTAGACTTTGAAAATTGTTTTGTTTCATGGCTGGGAATGTAGCTCTGTTTGTAGACTAAATGCTTAGCATTCAAATCCCAGCACTGTATAAATTGAATGTGGCACATGCCTATAATCCTAGCATTTGCAAGGTGGGACATAAAGATCAGAAACTACATAATAAACTCAGATAGATAATGAGTTCAAGACCAGCTTGAGATACATGGAACCCTGTCTGGGTAAAATGTGAATGTTTGTGGTTGGGAGCTGTAAGAAATGGGTTGTGGAAAGCCTTTAAGATATACTTCTTTTTATGTTTTGCTATCTTCTTCCTCTTGTTCAAGAAGTTTAGTCACTGTTCTATTACTGTAAAGAGGTGCCATGACCAATGCAACTCTTATAAAAGAAAGCATTCATTGGGGTTGGCTTATAGTTTCAGAGGTCTAGTCCATCATCTTCATGGTGGGGAGTATGGCAGCACAGAGGCGACATGGTGCTGGAGAAGGAGCTGAGAGTTCTACATCCATATATATCCTCAGGCAGCAGGAAGAAGAGGGAGTCACTGGGCCTGGCTTGGGCTTCTAAGACCTCAAAGCCCACCCTCCGTCACATATGTCCTAACAAGGCCATACCTACCCAATAAGGCCACACTTCCTCCTAGTCCTTCTAAACAAGTGTCATTCCCTGATGACTAAGCATTCAAATATGAGTCTGGGGGGTATTCTTATTAAAAACACCACAGAAGCTTATGCTTCAATTATTCCCATTAGACTCCTGTGACTCTAGCAATACTCTAATCATGCTATCTCCAGAAATCCAATATCTTTTCACATACATTTTGCTCTTGACTTGACTATCCATACTGGTTTTAAAAAATGTCTAGTCTTAGAAGTTGGAGAGATGCCGTACGAGTATATACTGATCTTTCAAAGACTCTCACGTTTGATTTCTAGAACTCACACTGGGCATCTCAGAGCTGCCTATAAGTCCAGCTCTGGAGGATCCAACATTTTCAGCCCTCATGGACACCTGTGTGTGTGTGTGTGTGTGTGTGTGTGTGTGTGTGTGTGTGTGTGTGTGTGTGTGTGTGTGTGTGTGTGTGTGTTAAAAATAAAGATTTAGGAAAAACATGTAGGCCTGGTGTGGCAGGACACAACTATGATCTCAGCATTCAGTTCAGGAAGGTGAAGTAAGAAGAACTCAAGTTCAAATTAGCTGGACCACATAAAAAGATGCTCTCTCCCGAGGGAGACAGGGAAAGGTCTGCCATTTGGAAGGAGTCAATAGGCCAAATATCTCCTTTCAACATATGATAGTAACTTAAACAAACAGTAACTTAGATTAGATTGGAGTTAAAATTTTTATGTAAGAATTTTTAAAGGAGATTTCAAGACAGGCAGGTAAGAGGCTACAAGCAGAAGCAATTAATGTGAACTTTTTTTTTAAGTCAAGACTGGCCCCCAGTTTGATACCCAACACCAAAATTAATTAACACTGTAAAGAAAAGAAATGAGTACTTATATTTAAAGAGCGGGTCTATAGTGTAGTTCATCAGTAGAGAATTTATGTTGAATTATAAGTCCTGGGTTCCACCCCAGTACCACAAAAACAGAAGGCAAGGAACAGCAATTTTGCCTTGCAAAATGTTTCCTATTGGTTACATTAAAGAAAAAGTGTAAGTAGATTATATCTGTAACAAAAGTCTTAGACACAAGCTAATCTAGCACTCACTTTGCAAACACAGGCATTGAAGGCCAAGACCTTCCATTAGCAATAGCTAATAGCCACTCCTTATACCAAATAAAAACTTTACATGTCTCCTCTTATCAAAGGTATGGAGGGGGAGGGGATGGGGACAGAAAAGCTGAATCTGGTGACATAGTCCTGTAATCCCAGGAACTCAAAACTATGGCAAGAAGATTGCTCAACACCTACCTAGTCCAAGTTCAAGGCCAGCCAGGCAACTTAGTGAGACCCTGTCTCAAATGTTTTTAAAGGCAAACAAAATTATGATGTAGTTCACTGAGAGAGTACATGCATAGCATGTACTCAACTCAAAGTTAATTTCCAAGTAGAAAAAAAAATTTAAGCAAGTGTCCTATTGATAGCCAGCAGGAACAACATACCTGAAAACACTCAGGTTAATAATATGAGCTCAGGAAAGGCATGGCTCTCCATCTGTAAAGGAATTGCACAGATCTTTTACAATCCCTAGAAGAAAGCAGGTAATCGAGTAGGCCACCTCTAAAAAATGTGAGGAAGGTCACTGATGGAGGTCAAAAGGAAAGCACTTGTGCAGCATGCACAAAGCCCTGAGTTTGGTTCCCAACATGGGAGGGAGGGAGTCAGGGAGAGAGGGAAACCTTTTCACAAGATTCAAAGCCTTCCCAGCCTCATAATTCCATAAAAATGCTTAACTACATGTAGGAACGGATGATAACTGGCTATCAAAGGGACCTAACTGATCCTAGCAACTTAATTTACAACACTTCACCTCTCTACAAGGTAACAGGGCTTTAATTAATGAAATTTAAACTGTCTAAAAGCTAAAAATGTAGCCCATTTGAATGAACTTCAGTTTACATTCTCATATATGCTTCAACACAATCCTCACTTAATAGTTGGAATACTCAGGATAGTTGAGCACTTTTCCAAAATTTTGCACATGGCATGCTACATCATTTGAGGAACCCAATGTAAAATGAATCTATAAGATCCCTTGTTTCAAAATTATTAAGAATTTTGAACTAAGAACAGCAGAGCTTCAAACCATACAAGGTCTTCCTGAGTGACAGGCCTCTGGTGACAGCACAGGTCAAATGCCTGAAAAGTGATGAACACTGGGTATACAATTGCTACAAACTGTGTGGCTGCAAATTAACCCACTTCCCTCTGATCACAAAGACCTTATGCGTGTACCCACGACATATTCTATCTCATTGGAGAACTTAAGGGACCAACTTACCGAAGGTCACACTATTTTTTTGTAGCAGAGATAAAAATCTGAAAATAAGAAGCTTGATTCCAGTTACCAGTGAGCACAAAAGATTTTTTTTTTTTTGCATTCTGTCCTTCCTCCAAGTGACTAAGATCAGTTGGTTGTGGGCAATTGGAGAGGAACAGCTGCCACCATCACAGCTGAATTGGCTCACTTCTGCTGGCCCAACCCTGCTCCACCTGCTCTACAACTTCAGAATTAGCTTTCTAGCATTCCAGACAGAAGGGAAAGAGAAGAGGCATGGGAGGTGTGTCCTTCTTCTCCTCCTCCCTCTCCATCCATCCATCAATCCACCCATCTACCTATCATCCATTCCTGGATCCCCCCCCCCCCCCCCCGTAGATGCAGTGAATCAGAGAAGACAAAGGATAACTTGAAAAGGTTCTCTTGTTGTCCTGGTATAGTCTTATATAAGACTGATTTAGTCTAATAAGTGAAGAACAGTAGAGTCTCATATATTCTAGGAATGTTTCCCCACAGCAACTGCATAACTGTGGAAATTACACTGTGCTTGGGAAGAAACACACGACAGTTTAACATTCTAGCATTGACAAGTACTTGATGTCAGATTCTGGCTGCACCATTTCACTTCGATGAACATCAATTTCCCACATATCTAAACTGGCTAGGCATTGTCAGTTTCCCTGAGATATGAAAAGCACTTATATTCACTGCACTAGTGCCAGATTCAGAGCTTTAAAGGAGAGAAAAGATCCTCTGAGCACAGCTAGTACTTTGATTCAAGTATGTACTCAATATTGGAACTCAAAGTTCTTTACTTCTGGGCCTCCCCCACAAAAAAAAAAAAAACACATTCTTAAATCCTTCCCTGTGCCTCTGCTTTACCCTCTCTACAAACAGACATGCTCTAAACTCCTTCCCTACTCCCTAACCCCTACTCAATGGAAAACTTTAGAAAATCATCCAAATGAAGTATAGGTGTGTAGTTCCTATTTCTCTTATGTGAGCTTCCCTCTCCTAAAGGAGACCTATTTATTCACAATCTTACCTATCCTCTCAGCTTCTTTAATAAGAAGACTTAGGGAAAAATTATTTTTTAAAGAGTTTTTCCTACTTTTCTCTCAGATGACAGATTTAGCCAAAGTATATTTGCCTTGCTTTACTCTAGTGCATTAAATTAAAAAAAAAAAAATATTACCCTGCAGAACAATCTAAGAATGAAGTAAAGTATACCCTTACTGCTACAGTAAAATACTGCCCATTGTTCTGTCCTAACCTTTGAGAATACCTTAGTGTGTATCGTTTAGAAATACTTATGCACAGAGACAAAGCCTGGAAGAAAACACAAAAATATTAATACCAGCTGTGTTGGAGGGATAATCATACTGGCAAGTTACTCCCACATGACTAATATGAAATATAAATTTTCAAGTAAATTTTCTGGCATATATGACTGCAAACTAAAAGCTTTTCAGGGCCCCTCCCTGCTCAAACCCATTGCTTCATAATGACATCATCCCTGTCTCCCTCCAGTTCAGCAGTCTCAACTAGAACCATCTCCCCCTCCTTTGCCCTTTCCAAGTTTAGCAAATTTCCAGGAACACTTATTAACAGTGACCACTTCAACCTGCAAACCATTGTTTCCTGTGGATTTTCCTAATAGACCACCTTCAACTTTCTGACGCTGGCTAGCTTTCCTGGGGTTCTGTTACCAAGGAGATTATTTCACACTTTCTGCACCATTCCCACACTTCTACAGGCATCCTAACCCTCTAGAGAGCTTGTCAAAACAGCCCTGAGCCCCACTCCGACCTTCTCCCTTACTGGTTCCAGGGGTTTTTTCTTTTGAATACTTCCTAGGTGATGCTTCCACTGCTGAGGGCCACACTTTAAGAAGCACTGCATTAAGGAAGAGAGAAAAAATTGGATTCTAAGGCAGATTTTACAGCCTCTGCTGAATAATGTTTGATTTTGAAGGCTATCTTAAACAAGATGCCATTATATTTCCCTAACTATCTGACCACCAGACACTGTCAAAAAGGTCCCTGGACATTCCTGAGTGTGCAAATGAATGGCTCTCTGTTTCTTGTGGCGTCTCTTGGGCTCTCTTACTTCTGTTGGTTTGTTTTGATGTGTTAGTTTTTGTTTTATTTTATTTTATTATTGAACAAAAGTCAGTTTGCTTTCTAAGGAGAGACAGATCCAGCTGGAAGGTGAGGTGAGGAGGAGCTGGGAGGAGTAGAGGGAGGGAAAAGCATCAGCAGGATATATTATATGAGGGGAAGATCTAGTTTTAATAAAAGATTTTTAAAAGTTCCTTACAAAATCATCCTTATTTAAGAAAAAACAATAGTTATATTAGCAACCTAGCTTCCTTTCGATGATGCAATAATGGCTCCTCCTCTTGTACAAAGGACTGAAATCTTTCTCCCAATCTGCTCCTTTTTAATGTGTCTATGCATCCGCATCACTATGTGTCAGGCACTATGAAGATACTTCGCTTGATGAACACATCTCTTTCCTTAGCATAGTCATAATTAATTGAAGACATGCTGTGATCAACAAGTCCACTAGACTGTAGGGACACAGAGCTAGGATTCATGATATTCTTTCTGAAAGATGATAATAGAGATAGACAATCTCTATGATGACAATTACGGTAGTCATTAATATGACTACAGGGGAAGGCGAGTTTAGGCACCTTCTCTACCATTGCTAGGAGACTTAGCTGGGATCATCCTTGTGGGTTCCTAGGAATTTCCCTAGCACCAGGTTTCTCATCATAGAGCCTACATCCAATGACTGATGGAAACAGATGCAGACACCCTAAGCCAAGCCCTTGTTCAAGCTCCTGGAGTTCAGTTGAAGAGAGGGAGGAGCGAGGGAAGGTCAAGAGCATGATGAAAAACCACAAGGGTAGCTGGCCCATGCTAGTAGGAACTCACGACTCCTGATTGACAGCTGGAGAGCATGTATGGGACAGAACTAGGCCCTCTGAATGTGGATGACAGTTACATAGATCGATCTGTTTTGGGTCCCCTGGCAATAGGACCAAGACTTACCCCAGTTACATGAAATGGCTTTTTAGAGCTCCTTTCCTATGGTGGGATGCCTTACTCAACCTTGATACAGGGAGGAGGGTCTTGGTCATGTCCCAACTTGGTATGGCAGCCTGTGTTGACTACTCAAGGGAGACCTTACCCCCTACAAGGAGGATCAGGAGGAGGTGGGGAAGGAGGGGCAGAAGGGCAGGGAGGGGTAACAGTGATTGGTATGTAAAAGGAAAAAAATCTTAAATTAAAAAAGGAGGGGAAAAAAGATAGAAGTTCACATACAAGAGTGATGTGATATGAGATCTCCAGGCAGCAGGTGAGACATATTTAAAAGCAGGGCAAACAAAACGAGACTCAAGAACTATCACTTCTTCCTTGTGGCTGAAGGCAATTTCTATCTCTTCCCTTGTAGGAAAAGAAAGTGGCATTGGCAACTATGCCTTCTTATGAGTGATTCCTAAATCCTTTTATCTCCAGTTATTGCAGCTTTAATAATCTGAGGCCTCCACTTGTACCTTACTTAAGTTTCTGCCACTGAATTTCTCTATCAACCTCAGAACCTCAAGGAATCACTGTCTACAGAAGCCTAACTTAAACCTCCACCTTCTCTTTTCCTGGCATAGAACTCATTACCCTTGATTATAATTGTGTTTAATCTGTCTGCCTTAATAAAGCCACATGTTCCACTATGGCAAGAACCATGACTATTGTGTCCTTGAATATATTGCCAGCATTCTGGACTGGCCCTGTCACAAAGAAATGCCTTGAATATCAATTAGATATAGAACACTCTCATGTTCCATATGTATCAAACTGAACACTCATCAGATCATTCCTTCTCTCAATTAAATTCTGTGTTCAGCACCACAAATCTGCTTCCTACCACCCCTTACACCTCCTGCATACTCCATTCCCATGTGCTCTTAAGAGTCTTGGCGTCCAGTGGCAGTTCATTTTTCTTCCTTCACACACACATTTTTGTTGTCTCAAGTAAGATTCATCTTTTGAGCACTTCATAAATATCTCATTTGGGACACAGTCTACATAACGTTAGCTATGGAATCAGGCAAGTGTCATCTCACATCTGCCTTTTAATTTATGAGTGACTTAGAACAAGTTACTTATTCTCTGAGAGCCTTCATTTCTCCATCCTTAAATGTATTTAATAAGAGCAAGTGTGTTAGATTGTTACATGTAGCACTGAGCACTTCATATCCACAAAAATGTTTCTTTTCCTCAAAGCATCTCTCACAAGGGTAATAAGTGAACAGGAAAACAGAAAGACTAAGTCAAAGATGATCAATAAAATGGGGAAGATTGATAAAAATATTGAAAAACAAAGAATTTAAAATGTTCACACCATCCCAGAGTAATACTTATGTCTCCATTGCTATTTCTCTTGAAATGTAACATGGTACTTAATCAATCAAGGGACAAAGTGCTACACAAGAGAAATAAAAACATTTGTCCACCAAAAAACTTTCATACAAATATTCATAAAAATAATTGTTTTTAAATGCAAGAAAACACATATGAACAAAATATGACCTAGCCATAAAATGGAATAGTAAGCAATAAAATAAAATGAAGCACACGATACGTATTATAGCACAGATGCACCTTGGAGACATTATGTTAAGTGAAAAAGCCAGACACAAAAGGCCACATATTGCATTACTCACTTATGTGAACCATCAGCTTAGGTAAATTTATAGAAATTGAAAGGGGATGGCCATGGCTAGGAACTGACTGCTAGAAGATAGGGAATCAGGTTTTTTCCCCCTTTGCTTTTCTGTTTTGTTTTGCCTTAAAACTCAACAAAATTAAAAAAAAAAAAAAAGTCACATGCAGACAGCTGAGAGCTTATTCAGCAAGAACTGTGACCAGAAAGGTTTAGACTTGGGGATTAGAAATCCTTGGGTTGAGGCCCAGATGTATTTCCTAAGCTTTTTATCTTTAATAAATTCCTCAGTGTTTCTTCATATTGAACAAGAGTGGGGGAAATGTATTTCGCCTTTGTCACAAGATGATGTTGCCAGAATCTGCTGAGCTGATATGGTGACAGCATTTTTTGTCAACCTTTGGGTTGGTTGACTCACTACATTTTTACCGCACATGTCTAGCAATAGAAAAACATCTGCATATGTACACCATGTGTGTATTATTACACTTAAAGTATGGGCAAAATAAACATAAAAACAAAGGAGCAAACAGCATGAATGCATGAAATTCTCAATAAAAATTGTTAGTTAAATCTTTGTGGTAAATGAAATGACTCAGTGCTGATTTATTGAAAACCATAAATTTACTATGGTTGTGTAAGAAAAGAGCTTCTTTTCCTAAGAAATACACAGTTATGCAACTATTTGAAGGACAATTAACCATGAACTCTGCACCTTTATCTTTAGTGGCTCAAGAATTATGTATATAAAAGAAAACCATGTAGAACAAGTCAGAGAGACCACAAAGCAAGTGGAAAAAATAAAATAGATGAACCTTAGGCCAGATTTTTAAGTAATTTCCATTCTGAGCTCAACATCTTGCCTGGACCTTCTATCGATTTTATTCCAGACTAATTTTATTAAATATACAATATATCACCACCACATTCGACAATGGCAGTAAAGAGCTTGGCAGACTGTCTTTCTGGAAGAGCAACAATTTAACTGGTTTTAAAAAGGTCATTTAAAGGCAATCACTAGTTTTTGGAGATTTTCCTAACTGTATTCAGGCAATAGAGAAGGACACATTCCAGGAAATCTACTAAATCTCAACATGAAAACATGGCTAGAAGCTGATCTTAACCTACTTTTAACCCTCATTTCTGGGTTACAAAGATGCTAACCTGAGAAGCCAAGAAGGTCGGGATGTTTCTTTCTCAAAGCTCTCAATCAGTAGCCATTGCCAAATCCCAAGAGGAATGGGTTACTACTGATTCTGGTCTTTCCCCACGCTCAAAAGCAACAGAGCTGTACATCGAGGGCAGGGAGCAAAAAAGACCAGATCTCCCTTCAGCCTTCCAACTTCCACCTGTATTATAGAAGCTCTACCCAAGTGCACAGGCTATGAACACTGAGCCCTGATCACACTCAGCTCCCTCTTAAAACAGAGGTTGCAACACCCTTTCACATCATAAACCCAGTCAATTGAAAATCATCTCTGAAAAACCTAATCAATGGTAATCGTACTGAACCAGGCATGATCTTAATATATAGAAATATTCAGAAATTCACTTTTAAAAAATAAAACCTATTTGAACTGGTAAATGAATGCATTAAGACTGCAAGCTATTAGCTCAATAGGCCAGGGGGGGAAATCCATGTAATTTTATACATGAGCAATGGATAATCTGAAATGATATTAAGAAAACAACTATATTTAAGAATTTCATGAAAATAAATAAGTAGTAGTAATAATGTAATAGAAAAGTAGTACTTTTCTAGTAGTACTTTTCTATTTCTATCACTAAGTAGTAATAAATGTAATAGAAAAAGTAGAAAGTTCATACTGAGAAAACTCAAAATTATTCTTAAAACAAATTAAAGAATGGAATAACAGCATGATAGACAGTAACAAGTGTAAGCAAGGAGGAGAAACCGGAGCCCTTATCCAAGGCTGCTGGAGATGCAAAGTGTGCAGCTGCTCCTGCAGTTTGCAATTCCTCAGAAATACTAAACATAGTTACCACATGACCTAGAAATTCCTCTCCTAGATGTACAGCCAAGAAAATGAAAGCCTATGTCCACCCAAAACTTTATAGGGGAATGTTCATAGTAGCATCATTCATAATAGTCAAAAAACGAAGGAAATCAAACATCCATCAAGTGGTGAATGGATAGCCAAAGTGTGGTGCTGCTGCTCAATGGGATGTTATTCAGCCATAAAATGAAGTACTTTGCCTGCTGCAGCATGGATAAACCTTGAAAAATAAATGTGCTCAGTAAAAGAAGCTAGTCACAAAAGACCACATACTATATGGTTCCATTTATAGAAAAGTTCTAGAATAGATGGGTCTTTAGACAAGAAGTAAATTAGTAGTTGCCTACCAATGGGGTTGAAGAAGTAGAAATTCACTGCTAATCAGTACAAATTTATTTCAAAATAAAGAAAACATTCTTAAGTTATATTTTTATGGTGGTTTTTCAACTATAAATGTATTTTAACTATTAAATTGTACATGGTGGCATATACCTATAATCTTAGGACTTACAAAGAGAGGCAAGAAAATTGCTTTGTTTGATCCCAACCTGGTCTACATTTTTTGACCACATAAAAAGGTCTTGTCTCCCATCAATCAATTGTACACCTTAAATGGGTAAATTTTATAATATGTAAATTACATCTAAATAAGGCTATTTCAAAATGCAAATGTTCCAAACAAAGAAATGAAAGTTAGAAATCTGAAGATCGGAGTTAAGAAGCAGGAATCTGCCGGCTATATAACGTCTCCTCAAAGGTATTTTAAATTTAATGACACAGAGAGTGGGAATTCCGAGGCTGAGAAAGGATACAGCAGAGGAACACTAACCGAAGAGCGCTGAAAAGCAGATTTTGGAGCAAACACTCCCAGTAGGCATAGACACGACAACTTCAGTCAATCTGTAGGTATGTGACAGCCGAGCTTCAGATAGTTGAAACTAAAGCCACGAACATAGGTGAAGAATTTCACAACATAATTACAGTCAGAGATTTTAACCCCAGTTTTTCAGAAACTGATAGAACAAATGGAAAAGATGCGAAAACTTGAAAATTTCCAGCAAACAATGGGATCCTACTGACACTGACAGAACAGTCTACCCAATAATAGGATAATATATATTCTCTTCAAATGTACATGGAAAACTTACAAAAGCAAGTACAGATTAGCTTATTTTTATCTGAATGGGTCTTAAAGAATCCAAGGTATATTCTCAACCCAAGATAATATTAAATATGAAATCAAAACATAAAAGACAAGTGCTAAAACTCCAACCATTTAGAGACCATTAACAGGCTACTATCATAAGCTTGTTAATGTTGTTAATCCTAGCATTTGAGAAGGCTAGTATGAGACACAGCTCTCAAAAAAAAAATGAACACTGGGAAACCTAAAAGTAGGGGATGTAACTTAAATAGTGTAAGAAGGAACATTTCTACCAGTAAACTTGGGCTTCGGTGTCTGTAATCAAGGCCTACAGAAACTAAGAGGACAGCACAACGATGCATACCTGTCATCAACCAACACGGGGAGACGAGGCTTGAGGATGATGAACAGCCACATATGGGGTTGGAGGCCAGCCTGGGAGGGGAGGGGGAGGGGAGGGGAGGGGAGGGGAGGGGAGGGGAGGGGAGGGGAGGGGAGGGTGAGGAAGAAAAGAGGAAAATTAAACAAACAGAGAACGTTAAATCCAAGTTGAACAGTAAGCAAAACCTGAGATCAAATGAAAAGCTAAAGTATTAGAACAGCATAGTGGAAATCAAAGAGAAGAAAAGCATAAAAACCAAGAGAATAAAGGAAATAATAAGGTGGTTTTCTGACAATGTCAACTACATCTATCATCTTCTAACCTTAGGCAGGACAAAAAAAATTATGAGAGGACAAGATGCCACTTCTAGGAATGAGAAAGGAAAATCATTACAGACTCCACCAAATTTTTAAATGTAGGAAAACATTAAGAATTTCATTACAATAGATCTGAAAACATGAATGAAATATTTCCACTAATGACACAAATTACAAGATTAGGATAACTAATAGATAATATGTATACAATAAGCTTATTAAAGAATTTGGGTCTGTAGTTAAACATACACCCTTTCCATCATCACACTTGAAATCCAGCTGGCCTCGCTAGGGAATTCTCCTCAATAATTACAAGAAAACACCAACTAAAGTAACTTTCATAAAATTGGAAACGACAGTTTTTTCCTACCCACTCCATGAGACCAGTATTAATCTGATACCAATACCTCGGTATTTTTCATAAACGTACATGTGAAAATTCCTAATAGGATCCTTTTAAATAGTTTTAGTTTAAATATGTAAAACTGATGATCAATACCCAGTAGGGTTCACCTCAGGAATGTAACATTGGTAACACTGAAAAAAAATCAATTTAATTCAGCAGATTAAAAGATTTTTAATGAAGTGTACCATGATAGGAACAGATACAGAAAATTCACTTGAAAATCTAACATGTGTTTCCCATACTTAAAGGAAAACCCTCAACAAACTCGGAACAGATGAAAACCTTTACCTGACAGATGGAACTTCTCCAACCTGAGAAAGAACAAAGGACAAAAGAAATCTCCTTTCTAGGGATCAGAAACAAAGCCAGGCTGAATAACCCAGTTTCACCGCTTCTCAACATGGTAATGGCAGGGCAATAAGGTAAGACAAAGAAATGAAAGCATGCAGACAAGAAAGAAAGATGAACAATTCTATGAAGAATCTAAAAGTAGCTACTAAAACACCCAAGTTCAGCAATGTTGCAGGATACAAAGTTAACAACTGTCTTAATTACAGTCTATTGCGGAGAAAAAATATCCTAAACAAAAGCAAATTAGGGAGGGAGGAAGTTTCAACTTACAGCCCTTGGCTCATTCTCCATTTGCTGAGGGAAGGGGAAAAAACTGGAGGCTGGAGCTGATGCAGAGGCCATGGAGAACACTGCTTATGGTTTGCTCAGCCTGTTTCCTTATCACATCATCCAGGACCACTCACTCAGGAGTGGCACAGCCCACAGAGGAATAGTCCCACCCACCTCCATCACTAATGAAGAAAATGGCCCACAGGCTTGTCTACAACTCAATCTGCTGGGGAGCATTTTGCAAAGGAGGTCCCCTCATTCCAAATGACTCTAGCCAGTAATCAAGCTGACATAAAAGCTAGCTAGCATATTGTCTACAAATCAATTCTGTTTTAACATACTACAAATAAACCATGAAATCTGAAAAGAAAACTATTTGAAATAGCACCAAAACTATAAAATACTGTATAGTAATAAACCTGAAAAGAGATATTTAACACTGAAAACTACAAAATACTACTGGAAAATGAAGTGAAACCTACATGGAGATAGATACCTAGCTTTAATGTACCAGTAAAGTTGAGAAGAGTTGATAAAACTCATATATTGTCAAGACCAAACTCTCAGAAATTCACAAACCAACACTGGACAGACCATCTAGTTACTGTTCTTGAATGGGATGAGTATGACATGTCATGTTTGTCTTCCAAGTGAAACAACACAAGATGATTGACTGGCCTAGTTCACTCTTGCTGAACACCTTAGCAGCACTGACCCTTGTAGGTGACATACTATTCAGTCACTGGACATACCTGATAAAGGAAGTCTAACACCTGAACATTAGAAATTCAGTCACTATAAGACTCAGGTGGGATAAGGCAAGATCTGTGAGAGTCTGCTCTTGCAAGAGCCATGGAAAAGACAGGGCTTGGGCAAGTGCTGGTCTTGAAAGAAACAGCCTTGGAGATATGCACCTGGTACATAGTAAGTGCACCCCCTCCTCAAAAAAAAAAACTAGCTTAAATAATGTAATAAAATAATCTAATTTAAACATACCATTAAAAAAAAAGAATTTGTCATAACCTAAATTAGAGTTGAATGAAAAATAATCTTTATATGAAGATAAAGGAGTTTGATAAAGTCATCAATAATAGTAGGGGCAAGATTTCAAGGGAATAAATAAATCTATCTAAGCAAATTAACCTTACAGGCCCCTCATGAAAGAATTTATTTCAGTTTACCCCAGGCATCAGAGAGTATGAAAATAGACAGACTGAACTCAAATCTCAGCATCCAAACTTAATAGCCATATAAACCTCAGCAAGATAGTGAGTATGTGATTCAGTTAATTCACCTATACAAATGGAGAGCAGGAATGGCCTAGCATGGTGGTACATGACTGTAATCCCAGAAATTCAGGACACTTGTAGGCAGCAGGATCATAAATTCAAGACCACCTGGAAAATACAAATCAGAGCTTGTCTCCAAATAAGTAAACATAAAAAAAGCTCTGGAGATATAATACATCAGTAGAACACTTGCCTAACTACATGACCCTGGATTCAATCCCTAGTATCATGGAAAAATAGGAGTAAGGGCAAAACATCACATTTCATAAAGTTATCAAGGAGATTAATGACCTAATATTTGTATGGTGCTTAGAAGCCTAGAACATAGTTCATCATATTTGAGCAAAATGAGAATAAGCATATTGCTACTTGTTCATTAAAGCATCAACGGCCAAACATTTATCCAAGCTGTGCTTTTCACTAAAATACATTCTGTTTACTTAAACCAGATTGGATTAACAAGGCTTCCAGTAAAAACCTAACCTCTTACCTACTTCTCATATGGTGATTCTTCCTAAAGAACATTATCCAGGAAGTAGTTTGCTGCTCTGTTTGGAACTGATAACAATTCACTCTCCATCCCCGCCCACAACAAACTAAGACCAAGCTTACAGCCTGGTGCTTAGAATGCAATTCATTTTTAAGAAACAATTGGTTGACATTTTCTGACACATACTTGGAGCTCAATAAATGGATGTTCATCAACGTTTTCCCAAGCCAAAGTAAAATTTAACATCCTTATTGTTATACAGTCAGGGAATAAAAGTTCCATATGAAGTAGTTGCCACCTAACCAGTTAACCAACTTGAATAAATTTGTGCAAGTTAATATTAGTGCTTAACTGCAGACTTGGAGCTTTAATTTCTGTCAACACAGTAATGAATGCAGACATTCCTTAGCAGATAAAGAGAAACATAAAGAAGGTGCCTCGTTAGAAAGTGGAACAGGGCTTTAGGATAATTCTAACATTAATTCATCAGTCAGTCCTCTTGTAGGGGGTGAATATACTAAGATCACTGTGTTAAGATAAACAAGCAAGATTGAGAGTGGCAAATGCCCCACTTCCTGCTGAGACAGGAAGATTGCTATGAGTTTGTGACTAGCCTAAGCTACTAATGAGTTTGAAGCCAGCCTGATCTAGAGAGCCAGCTAAACAGTTAATAAAAAAAAAAAAAAGCTGACTCATCCATCCAAAGATCAGCAAGGACAGACCTGCAGTCTGACAGTCAGATTTGTTTGCTCTTCATAAAGGACCATGCCCAAGGAGTGCCATTTAACCAGAGAGTAGGGCACTTCTGTGATTTCCTGTTGAAGGATTAGATGGAGGGCCTAAGGAAAGTGAACTCCATTCTGGATTGGTCACTGGATGAAGGTCAGAAAAAGCTTCCATACACTGGAGATTGGGTCCACTATGAGCCAAGAGCAACCCAGGAATTGGGAATTCCCACAGACATATAGAAAAGCAAGTCAAATCTGGAGACATCATAAAGAAAGAAAGGAATAGTCCCTGGAAGAGAGGGATAATTTTGGCATCCTATAAGTGCTGTATGCCTCAGAGAGATGTGACATCTTGGTTAACTGTTCTGTGTCAGCTCAAGCAACAGAAGAACTGCCTTGTCCTTTCTTGGTCTCAGCTGATTTTCATTATTATTATTTTTTTTTTTTTTGCAATCTTTCAGTGACATAGGCATGGAGGCTGAGAATCTTCTACTTTCTCTTGGTCATGTGGATGTTAAGATCTGAGAGAAAGTTACATAAATACATATTTTAACTCATTTATACTGACTTGGAAATTTTAGGTAGGAGACTGAATACTTCAGGAACATGTGGAAGATTTTCACTTCTTTATTTATTTAGTTGTTTTTACGAGAATGTCATATAATATATTTGGTCATATTCTTTCCCTTCTCCCAAGTCTTTCCAGATCCTCCCCTAATTCCCTACCCACCCAACTCCTTGTTCTGTCCATCTTAAACAAAGAACATGGAATCGGAATCCACCTTGTGCTGATAACTATTACTATTCCTAAAGACAAGGCTTGTCCTGGAATGTGGTTAATAAACTAGAGTGTCACTTCACTGAAGAAAACCGATTTTCCCCAAGATTTTATCTTTTTAATGCTGAAAGCTGAAACTTGTGACCAGAAGAGAGGGTAGGAGAAATGAACATCTTGCTTTTGATGATGTTGAAGAACAGGATGTGATTTTCTGGATGATGACTAAGTTCTTAGAATTAGGAATTTCTGGTAAGGGGTAGAGGAAATTTCACAAATACCAGGAAGAAATCATTATGCTATAGATTTGCATTTTAATGGTGAAAATTTGGGCTTAAATAAAAATGTATAGGGGGAAAAAACACCAAATGTGAGTAGAAAGAAAACTCATAGTAGAAGACTATCTAAGGTTTCTCAAGGGCAAACAAGCCCAAAGATCTAAAAAGCAAACTTGAACTGTCGAAGTCTACGTATTGGTTTCAGTGTACTGGTAACAAGGTCACCAGAATGCCTGCCTGGATTACAAGAAGGTAAAAGTGAGATGGAGAGATGATGGTTCCTCAGAAAAAACTGCATATGACTCTTGCAGAAAATCTGAGTTCAGTTTCCCAACACCCAGAAACAGTGGCTCACAATGGCCTGTAACTCCAGCACCAGGGGTATATGTGGTGATATGATATATTGTGTTTCTAATAAAGATTGCCTGAAGATCAAAAGATGGAGCCAGCCACAGGGTTAGCCATAGACGCCAGGCAGTGGTGGCACACACATTTAATCCCAGCACTAGGAAGTTTGAAGCAAAAAGTGTTATAGTGTTATGGCTGGGCAGAGAAAAGTATAAAGTGGGAGAATTCTATCTATCTCTATCTATCTATCTCCTATCTATCTATCACCTATTTATCTATCATCTATCTATCTACCTATCATCTATCTATCTATCTATCTATCTATTCTCTCTCTCTCTCTCTCTCTCTCTGTCTCTCTCTCTCTCCCTCCCTCCCTCCCTCTCTCTTTCTGTTCATAACAATAAAGTATTTCCATGTAGAAAAAAAGTAGGAGTAAACAGAGTTTGCCCCTTCTCTTTTGGCTGAGGACTCAGAGGCATTCAATCTGAGGAGTCCTGAAGACAGGATCTTCCCTTTTCTGCCCTAGTAGCTAACTAGGTGAGAAATGGCTGTAGCTTGTTCCTTTGTCTCTCTGATCGCTCAGCTTTCCCCCAATATCTGGCTCTGAGTTTTTATTAAAAGACAAATTAGGATTTATACAACAGGTAGATAATGCCTTTGGCCTCCACAAGCACATGTACTCATATGTACATACCTGTACACAGATATATAGATATAAACATAATTAAAAATTAATCTTTTATCAAAAGAAAGCAAAGGTGACCTCACAGTTATCAAGAATTGTTGAGATGAAATCTAGCACTTGGTCATAGAAGGAAGTAGTATATCGTTTAAGAATGGTACTTTGGAGAGACACTGACCAGGATTCAACTCCCATGTGCCTTCATAAGTGTTATGTAATCTTAGTAGAGACATCTGCCTTCTCTGGACCTTAATTGACACATCTATAATTTGTGTATTAGAGTACTTGCTTTACGAAAATGTTCATGTAAAGTAAAGGTCATATAATGCATTCAAACATACACCACAGCAGGCATTCAAAACAGGACTTATGAAAGCGCACGCCAGACAAATTCCCAGCGTGGAGTGAGAAGGTAGGCACAAAGTCCCACCCCTAATTAAAGAGCTATTAGTAATCTAGAAATCTTGGGATAGGGACTGTGAGTTTTCTTTGAAGGCGTGCCCCCCCCCAGTAGGTTGACCATACTCCAGTAGAAGACAGTACATCCAAGAGCACTTGAATAGCACAAATTAGACTTGATGGGTGGGTAAGGAAGGGTGAGTGAGCCTGGGAGGAGTGGGAGGGGATGAATATAATCAATATACACTGTACAAAATCCTCATAGATCCAATAAAAACATAGACATCATCATTATCAATATCAATCGCAGCATCATCTGTTGCAAAAAAGAGTAATTTTTATAGGATGGAAAATAAAACAAAGGGTGGAACCATTAAAAGCAAAGAAAAAGAAGTACGGTTATTGAGCATCCTTGAAACAGAAGAAAAGTATAGTATTGAATTCCATCCCTCCCCTACTTCTCTTCCTCCCTAAACAGGGACAAGCAACACACACACACACACACACATACATACACAAATCTTCCTATCTGTGCTCTCTGTATTCTGTGACACCTTTCTAAATTTGTGAGTCACAATAACCTATGAAGGATTAACTCTTAGTAGAGACTAGTTAAGAATTATACTGCATGATGGAATGAAGACTGTAAGGTGGGGAAATACAGATGGTTCTCTCAACATATTTCAAGATAAAGCAAAAGAAACAAATATCCCATTTGTCTCTGACACTGGAAAAGCCAAAAAGATTTGGGAGGAGTACAAGAGAGAGGCGTTGATGTTTGCAATCAGAAGAAAGTGAGTCATTTAAAAATATATATATAGCAGATAGAAGAAAGAAGGGAAATTATCAGTGGAACAGAATATCTTAAAGGTGTCATCAGAGGATAGGTCAAATGAAAGTTAGTCTTGGGGAAGATAACACCAATAAAAGCAGCCATAGTTCTATATGTTTGAAAGAAAAGGGCATCTGTGACCAATAAGCTCTCTCTTCGAAAGCAGGTACATAACTAGATTATGTGCTGATTGGAGTTGGGGGAAGAGAGGGCTAAATTAAAGGGTGGGAAGGGATGATAAGAAAATGAACCAGCTGCTGTGGGAAGTTGAAAGAGAAACCAACTAGGAATGTGTAAAAGGATTAGGAAGCGGCTGTTCAGGATCCAGCTGTGGTTAGAAATCATAGTTGGGTTGTGGATATAATGAGCATGGTGAGGCAATTTTCCCTAGCATTTACTCAGAAGCCTGGGAACTGGACAGAAGAAAACAGATGCCAAAATCCATTTAGGTTTGGGGATTGGCAGGACAGGTGCAGTGGAACAAAAGGCACATGAGGGAGCTAAGGATACTGTGGGAATTAACATCAAATGGCCAAGAGAAAGTGGGAATGCTGGGTGGGTGGGAAATGGCATGGGATTGAGAGGCTGGAAGTCAAGGAGAACGGAAATGGTCTACAAGGATTTAAGTGCTCAAAGAAATTCTGGGAAAGGGAACAGCAGATGGTGAAGAGTTCCACATACTGACATGATTAATCAGTGTGTCCAGAAGAAGAAGAGTTATGTGGGGCACCTGGAAACTCATCAGTGTACTGATGAGGTCTAAAAACGATGCTAGGGGTCAGGAGTTAGTGCAGCATAGAAAACTAATTTAAGGCCCAAGGGCCTCCAAGAGAAAAGGCAAGCAAGTAACCCAAAATTTGTTCGGTGCCTGCACAATACCTGGTAACACGCACGTGAAAGAAGAAAGGGGAAAGAAACAACCCTGGCTCCGGAAGCTTGAGAATGAGGAATTAGCAGAGGCGAAGCAGCCTCCATCCAAAAGGGTTGTGAGGTGGGGTGGGGAACAGTGTCAGCAAGGGAAAGAGTTTCAGAGAAGTGGTTGTGAACATGTGGACTCTCAGTTTTTAACCACAGACTTGGGGAGGCACAAAAGATCAGAGGGGGGAAAAGAATGCCATCCAGAAAACACTATGGTTTGAAATGGCGAGGGTGATGTTGAATTTCTGCATTTCTTCCTTTAGACTGCTGAGGAAGCAATAGAGGAACTAGAAACTGCAAGTTTGACCAAGAAAGAAGAAGTGATTAGTTCAAAGTAGAAGTGAAATAAACTTTCGGAAATGTAACCAGATTATCTCAAACACATCTCAGTAACAACTATACATATAACCACAAAAATATAGGTATAAACATACCCCTTGCATATTGGGAATAAGGACTTCTAGAAATGATGGCAGTAACCCTTTTAAATTGATTGATATTTAAGAGGAATAAAAATCAGAGGAATAATTTCACAGTGTTAATATCTCCCCCCCCCCGAAATTGTAAAGAAATGAAAAAGCAGATACCACTAAAGAATACAATGTGACCAAACACAAAAAAATAGTAGCATGCAACAGGAACTCATAGAGCTATAACAGCTGCACATTTTTCAGTGTAAGATAATCCACCAAAATATACGTGAACAGGTGATGGAGAGACAGCACAAATGCAAGAAGGATGCCAGTGCAGTGATTCACTTCCTATTTCTATTCCATCTCAAATGGTAGACTAATTTTTCACAGTAAGAGCAGGACAAAGATGAAAAAACATACAAAGATATGAGAAATAATGGGCAGTTTTAAAGGAATGTGGCTCCGTGGGCCCAAATGAAGAGTAGGCTATGGTTTTAAGGTAACCTGCCCTCCTGATTAAAACTTCCTGCTGTGCTGGAGAGGTGACACAGAGGTTAAGAGCACCCGACTGCTCTTCCAGAAGACCCAGATTCAATTCCTAGCACCCACATGGCAATTCATAAATGTCTGTAACTCCAGTTCCAGGGGATCTGACATCCTCACACAGACATACATACAGGCAAAACACCAATTAAATAAATAAATAAATCTTAAATTAGTTAATTAAAAAATCTCTGGTAATCTCTACAAAAAAGCATGGTGGGCTGAAGACAGAACATTTGTCTAGCACATGTGAGGCTCTGAATTTTGAAGCCAAGTATCACAAAAAATATACATCATGGCAGACTAGAAAGATGATGTAAGGCTATAGTTTGCCAACTAACAGCCAAGTTTTCCAAAACTATTACATTTCCAAAACACCTCAAAAACAAAAAGTGGCCACTTGTGGTATTATACACCTTTAATCCCAGCACTCTGGAGCCAGACATAGGCGGATCTCTGTAAGGTAGAGGTCCGTCTGGTCTACATAGTGAGGTTCAAGCAAGCCATGTCAACATTGAGGGATACTGTCCCAAAACGCAAAACTAAACAAAACATACAAGTGATTATTATAATGCATGCAAATCATTCACGATAGACTATTAAACAGATTATTATGAGCAATGTTCATGAGAATTGGAGACTGTGGTAATGTCATTGGCTCAGTGTTTTGACTTTCAGTATGTCCTTTGAGAACAAATTCACAACAGACAGCAAAGTGTATCCTAAAATATTAAACAAGTAGATTGATTCATGGTAGAGTGAATAATCTTACTTAAAGAGAATATGAATAGAACACACTATCACTAAATTCAAGAACTTGGGTAAAACTTACAGGAAACTATGCTAAGTGGGGGGAAAAAGCCAGCTTAAAAAGGATATACTGTGAATAGTTCTGTTTATGTGGCATTCATAAAAATAATGTAATTTTAGAGATGAAAACCAGAGTAGTGGTTACCAGGATTGGTTATGGGGAACATGAAGGGATGTGGCTATAAAAGGATGACACAAGGCAGTCCTATATTGGTGGTAGTGCAGCATCTTGACTGTGGTGGTGATTATGCAGACAGCAAATACAAATACTACAGTGTGCTTTTGCTTGTGCCTCATTCCCTATAACCTTGATAGACTGTACTAGAGTCATATATGACGTTGTTACTATTGAAGGAATCTAGAGGAAGAAGTAGAAGAACATGAGACTCTCCTGTATACTTCTTTTCAGTAACCATAATTATCTCAATGTACAATTATTTTAAAATAAAAAGGTGGTGTTTTGGGGTTTTTTTTTGGGGGGGGTAGATCATTTGTTTGCCATATAGCCCCGGCTATCCTGGAACTCAGTATGTAGACCAAGCTGGCCTCAAACTCACAGAGATCTGCCTGCCTCTGCCTCTTGAGTATTAGGATTAAAGGCACAATCACCATATCAACTTAAAAAGAGTTTTTAATACTAACTAACCAAATCAATGTTTACTTCATAGGAATTCTGCTTGCAAGCCTCAGGTACTAAGTACTTTAATAGTACTTAGTATTATTAAAATAGCATTTTCAACCAAGTTAGGAGAAAAAAAATTACAAAGCATACATAAAAGAGGGAGACATCGTTAATCTGCTTTCAAATACAACTAGAATCCAAAAACTTTAACAGGTTATATTAAGTGCTGCAAAGTAAAGGAGAGAAAAGTCAAAGCCACTTTACATCCCCTACCTATGGCAGTGTCTGACACAAGCAAGCAGGCAAAAAATATAAAACATAAATACATGTAGATATTTGTCTCAAGCATAAAAGTGTGAATGTGGGTGCATATATAGCTTAGTTGATAGAGTGCTTGCATGCAATACACAAAGTTCTAGGTTCAATCCCTAGCATTACAGAAACCAGGTGTGGAGGTACCAACCTCTAATACAAATTCTTGGGAAGTATACTCATCTTGGGATTCAGGCGACCTTGTCTTAAAAAAAAAAAAAAAAAAAAAAAAAAAAAAAGTTAAGTGAGCCAGGCAGTGGTGGCACATGCCTTTAATCCCAGCATTTGGGAGGCAGAGGCAGGCAGATCTCTGAGTTAGAGGCCAGCCTGGTCTACACAGCTAGTGCCAAGATAGCCAGGGCTGTACAGAGAAACTCTATCTCAAAAAAAAAAAAAGTACATGAGTGAAACTTTTTTAACTATTTGAAGGTTCTAGGTGTGACCGCACTCACCTTTAATCCTAGTACTCAACAGACAGAGGTAGATGAATTTCTGTGAGGCCAAAGCTAGCCTAGTCCACACATGAGACAGTGTCCAAAATAATTTAAGGAGATTGGTGGAAGTGCATTTTAAAATTTTTTGTGCTCAATAGAATGATAATAGTCCTCAAATTACTGGAACACTCATTTCGGTGTTAATGAAATTAAACTAAGTATTGTTTTTCTAGAAGGGGCTTGCTTAATTGTCCAGGTTGGCTCCAAACTTAAAATCCACTTTGCCTCAGCTTTTCAAGTAGCTATGATTTATAATCATGAGCCACCATGCCCAGCAATAAAAAATGTGTTTTTTAAGAAAGTGGAGTCAAGTTAAATATTACAACATCACTATGTTCTGCATATATACAATAATAAATTAGAACTTGTAGAAAAGCATCACAAATAGATATTTAAAGATCCTGTTATATTAAGTCATTTGAAAAAAGAAATTGAAGAAGATATCAGAAAGTGGATAAAAGATCTCCCATCCTCCTGGATAGGTAGGATCAACATAAGAAAAATGGGGATCTTACCAAAAGCAATCTACAGATTAAATGCAATCCCCATCAAAATCCCAACACAATACTTCACAGACTTTGAAAAAAAAATACTCAACTTCATATGGAATAACAGGAAACCCAGGATTGCCAAAACAATCCTGCTCAATAAAAGAACTTCAGGAGGAATTATTATCCCTGACTTCAAGCTATATTATAGAGCTACAGTAATGATAATAATAATAATAATAATAATAATAATAATAATAATAATAATAAAACAGCCTGGTACTAGCATAAAAACAGACTTGTGGATCAATGGAATTGAATCAAAAACCCCAACGTTAATTCACATACCTATGAACACCTGATTTTTGATGAAGAGGCCAAAAATATGCAATGCAAAAAAGATAGTATCCTCAACAAATGGTGTTGGCATAACTAGATGGTAGTATGTAGAAGAATGTAAATAAATCCAAACCTATCACTCTGCTCAAAACTCAAATACAAGTGGATCAAAGACTTCAGCATAAACCCAGCTACACTGAACTTGATAGAAAACAGAGTGGGAAATACCCTCCAATGCATTGGCACAGGTGACCATAACACCAGTAGCACAGACACTAAGAACAACAATCAATAAGTGGAACCTCCTGAAACTGAGAGCTTCTGTAAGGCAAAGGACACAGTCAATAAGACAAAACGACAGCCTAGGAAAAGATCTTCATCAATCCTACGTCTGACAGAGGATTGACTTCTAAAATATATAGAGAACTCAAGAAACTAGAGGCCAAAAACCCAAGTAATCCAATTAAAAAATGGGGTTCAGAGCTAAAAGGGGAATTATCAACAGAAGAATTTCAAATGGCTGAAAGGCACTTAAAAAAAACTGCTCAACATCCTTAGCCATCAGAGAAATGCAAATCAAAACAACTTTGATATACCATCTTACACCTGTCAGAATGGCTAAGATCAAAAGCACAGATGACAGCCTATGCTGGAGAGGATGTGGAGCAAGGGGAACATTTCTCCATTGCTGGTGGGAGTGTAAACTTTACAGCCACTTTGGAAAGCAGTATGGCTTCCTGCTTTTCCTGGTTTCCTGATTCTTAGAAAACTGCGAATCAATCTCCCAATGATTTAGCAATACTACTATTGGGCATCTATCCAAAGGATGCACATTCTTACCCCAAGGGCATTACCTCAACTATGCTGATAACAGCATTATTCATAGTAGCAAGAACATGGAAACAACCTAGATGGCCCTCAACTGAAGAATGGATTAAGAAACTGTGATACATCTACACAATGGAGTACTACTCAGCAGTAAAAAAAAAAAAAATGACATCCTAAAATTTTGAGAGTATCATTCTGAGTGAAGTAACACAGGTCCAGAAAAATAGATTATGGTATGTACTCGCTCATAAGTAGATTTTAGACGTAAAGCAAAAAACATCCAGGCTGCAAACCACAACCCCTGAACAGCTAGATAAAAGAAGGATCTTACAAGACATCCAAGGATCTTATTGGGAAGGGGAAATAGAGAACATCTCCTGAGTAAATTGGGATCATAACAGGGATTGAGCAAGGGGAGGTGGGAACAAATCATGAGAGAAGGGGATGATTGAGTGAGAGGAGCAACAGAGAGAGAGAACAAAGAAATGGATATCTTGATAGAGGGAGCCACTGTGGGGTTAGAAAAAATCCTGGTGCTAAGGAAACCTCCAAGAACCCCCAAGGTGACCCTGGCTAGGACTTCAAGCAATAGTGGAGGGGGTGCCTAAACAGGACTTCCCCTATAACCAAATGAATGCCTACACTAATTGTCATTATAGAGCCTTCATCCCGCTATGAATATAGGCAGAAGCAGAGATCCATAAATAAGCACCAGGTCGAGTGCCTGGTCCAGCTGAAGAGAGAGAGAGGAGAGTATATGAACAAAGGGATCAGGATCATGAGGAGACCCACAGAGACAGCTGACCTGAGCTTTTGGAAGCTCACTGACTCTGAAGTAACTGCTGAGGAACCTTCATGGAAAGGAACTACACCTTTTAAAGGTAGACTGACAATTGGCATGAACAGTTTGTGGAGCCTCTTTCAGACTCTGTTCTTGGTACATGAACTGACATCTCAGAGCACATTCCCTACAGAAAGGAACACCTAACCCAGCCTTAATACTGGGATGAGGGAATCGGACCTACCTCAACTGGATCTGCCAGACTGAACTGACCCACCTTGGGACTCCTTGCCCTCCTTGGGGAATGGATGAGGGGATATAGTGGGGAGAGGCTTGGGAAGGGAGAGAGAGCACATGTATATATGGGGAAAAAACTTTTTAAAGAAAAAAAAATGATAGCCAAGCGTTGTGACACATATCTACAATCTTAGCACATGAGAGGTACAGTCAGGAAGATCAGGAGTTTTGCCACCCTCAGCTACACACCAAGTTTGAAGTCAGAGTGGTCTACAAAATACCTTGTCTCAAACAACAAAAAAAAATGAGGGAAAATGAACACTATACATAATGCAAAATATTTAGCCAGGGAAAGAGTAAATGCAACAAGTGGAGAAGAAAAGTTAGTAGTTATTATGTGTGCCATAAGATCTTGGTAGTAATATTATGCCTCATTGCAGATAACATAATCTTTTACCATTTACAACATACTTTTTTTCCCTTTTTCTTTTGTAAAGGGGTAAGTTTGAAGCATGGTTTCAAACTATACCTTAGGTTGGCCTAGAACTCGTTATATAAGCAGGCTGACGTCCATCTCAGTCTCCGAGTGATGAGATTATGGGAGAGCCATTATACCCAGCTCCAACAAGCTTTCATACACGCCTCCTTATCTGTACAATGTTGGACAGGAAGCAAGAGGGGAAGTTTTCTTCTGCTCAGCAGTAGAGGCTAGAGGTCAGAAACAGACTCGAGCTATCTGACATAAAGGACTTTCAAACATTTCAATCTTCATGAGACTGAAATAACCATTATAAAAGCACCCGGGACATGATAGTACATAGCTTGAGTACTGTCCATTTCATTATCTGATGGAACTATTAGTAAAATCCCGTAAAGTGGACACTATTATCCTGTCACAGATGAGAGAACTTAATTAAAACAATGAAGATTTAACTGATCTGCCCAAGGCTATAACCACTGCAGCCAAGTGTCAAGAGCTAGCACTGAAAATTCAGGCAGCCACTGCCTCTGAGTAGATAGAAGAACCACTGGCTAAGGCCACTGCAGGCTGAGTGGTCCACTTGTCTTAACCAAGGGCTGCACTGCACCAAGATAGTCATAGGTATTAGAGTTGTAGGAATCTTGGTAGGGCAGTTTAGAATCAAAATCTACCATGGTTCCTGTCTAGGGCTAATATATGCTCTAAAGCTCCAAATCATATTGTTTGAAAGTATACACAAGCACATAAAGCATGTTAATACAGACCTTTGGAATAATGATAGGTAAGTAGGTGGGTGGATGGATGGATGATAGATAGATAGATAGATAAATAGATAGATAGATAGATAGATAGAGGTAGGTACTTACATACATACATACATACATACATACATAGGCAAGCGGGTGCTTAGTTTTGTCAAATTGACACAATCTAGAATCACTTAGGCATCTCAGTGAGGGATCATCTATAGTAAATCAGCCTGTGGACATGTCTGTTGGGAATTTTATGGATTAGTGACTAGATCTGCCCACTTTGGGTGACAGCATTCCCTGGGCAGGAGATCCTAAATCCTAGATTGTACTTAGAGTGAATGCCAGATGAAACAGACTCACTTTAGGATTCTTTGCCCTGCCTGGAGAATGGATGGGGGTAGGGTGGGGGGAGGTTGAGGTAGGACTGGGAGGAGGGAAAGGAGCAGGGGAAGTGGTGGGTATGGGAAAAACCTTTAAAAAATAAAGATAAATAAATAAAATAAAAAGTGAGGAACTAGCACACAAGCATTAATTCATTATTCTCTGCTCTTGACTGTAGCTGTAGCTGTTTCAAATTCCTGTTGCCTTGACTTCCCTGTAATAATTGACTATAGCCTGGGAATTGGGAGCCAAATAAACTGTCTTCTAAAATGCTTTTGTCAAGGTATTTTATCTCAGCAACAGGAAATGAAACTAAGACAGAGATTTTTAAAAAGAAAAAGACTGACTTTGGCCATGCCACAATTTGCAGCTTGGTAGTTGATTAGTTGAAAATTACAGCAGAAAAATTATCTATGTGCTACTTCCTATTCTAATCCTTAGTCCTTCCAACTGATGCAACATGTATTGAAAATCACAAAATACTATAAGCTATAAACAAAGGCAAAGGCTAATGCACTTGACAACGTAAAATGAAAAACTTGTTGGGTATAGTGGTGCACTGTTGTATTCCCAGCACTTGGTGCACGCTGTGGGGGAGGGGGCAGCTTCAGGTGTTCATGTTTATCCTCAACCTCAACTATATAGCAAGTTAAAGGCTAGCCTGGGCTATATGAGACTCTGTCTAAAAACCTGATTTTTAACAAGAATAGATTGCAAAAATTTCTAACTTTTTAAAGAAAAGAAATACACTATCATTTCTCACTAAGACAGCTACTGTAATGTCTCACAAGAGGACTTCTTTGTAGCTTTCACACTTTAGGATTCTAGAAAAAAAAATCAAGTGACTACTAGCCTCTGAGGAACAAGAAGGAATAAATGTAACACATTCTATATTAATAAGGCAAAACTCCGTTAAACATAAAACCAAGCTAAAAATTAATAAAAACACACCTACAAAACAATGGCAATCCGCCTGTGGTTACAGACTGAAGAACCCTTACTATTTAATATAGTTTTTTTTTCTTTACAAATTTTATCTTGAAAACAATATTCTTTTATTTTTGAAGTTTTAAAACTTTATTTCTTTTAAGTGTATGTGTATATGTGACTGAATGTATAAGTACATCATATGCATGCATGAGCAGGAGAACATCAAAGATCCTGTGAAACCGGAGATACAGGCAACTGTGAGCCACCATGAGAGTGCGGGGAACTGAATCCAGATGTGTTCCTGGGTCTTCTGCAAGAGTAGTCAGTGCTCTTAACCACTAAGACATTTCCCCAGGCCCTCAAAGCTAGTTTTTAAATGCTAAATATTTTCCACACAAAACCAAAGCAATCAGTCAGACATGCCTGTAATACAAGTACTTAAGAATGGAGAAAGAGCAGAAGTTCAAAGTCATCCTCAGCACCATGGTGAATGCTAGGCCAGCCTAGCCACATGAAACAACATTTAAAAAAAAAAAAAAAACAAAACCAGGAACAACAAAGCACCCAATTTGTTATATACCTTGTGGCTGGCAAGAATTGAACAAAGTAATATTAGTGTGGTAAGAGTAATATTTCTTTTCATCCTTCCCACTTCAAAGTAAAGAAAATTCTGTCAGAGTGACACCCCTGGTCTCTTTCTACCTTATGACCTACTCCTCCCCATGGAGGGAGCTGCAATTATTTGCCTGAAATACTAGACTAGAAAAAATAAGTTAAAATCTAATTTCAATATAGAGCCATTTTAACTAGTTTCAAAACAAACAATACATCTGCCAGGTGTGATAGTGAATAACTTTAATCCCAATATTCAGGAGGCAGAGGTAGGCCAACCTCCATGTGTTCTAGGACACATTGATCTACATGGAGAGCTCCAGGCCAGTCAGGGTTATACAGTGCGACTCTATCTCAAAAACTGCAACCAGAAATTATCTGATCATCTGCTCACCTCTATTACCCCCAAACATAGTAAGGTCATGAGCTATGTGTCTAATCAACTTTTGCGACTTGGCTGATCCAGGAGTTCAGAAATTGAAAGACTTCAGATATGTCCTCTATTCTATGATATGAAAATGAAGCTCCTGCATGTGTACAAGAAAGCAGTGAGATGAAGAAGGTATAGCAATACAAACAGATTACCCTGAATCCATATTTCAAGCTGTCTGTCTTCTCTCCAACTTGAGCTAAACCAAACCGCCATTTGGTGAGCAGACAACCGTCTGAACTCAGGGACATGTCCCCAATATCTGCATTTCCCTTTGAGTATGAAGGATATTTCTATTTATTTTTCTTCAACCAGCTCAAAAGTCACCTCTTTCTTAACCTTCCCTCCTTAACCTAGCTGCAAATTACTACTGTTCACTTAGGATTCTGAGGTCCTTGTTTCTACTATTCATTATATATGTGTAATCCTCTTACTAGATTATAAACTCTTAATGGAAAGATTCAAGTCAATAATTTTATATGAGCCACAGTATCAACACAACACTTGAAATGATTGTTCAAGAGTTAGGAGTAAAATATGTTCCCAAGTTGAAACGCTCTCTTAACTCCTTAATAACAAAGTCATTACAGAGTAGGTGTAATATCCTCCTGCAGCAACTACTTTCAGTCCAGTGGATTCAACCTTTTTTGTTTCTCTTGTTTTTAGTCTCCTGTATGTGACAGAAGGGTGAGACAGTCCACCTGTCTAAGGGTTGGCTTCCTAAAACCCTCTATGGCAATGCTCCGTAACAGAAACAAAAGCCACACAAACAATTCAAATGCTTGAATTAAGAAAAATAAAAAAGTCAAGTGAAATGAGATATAATACTGTATTTTACTGATTTAAATACATACAAAATGGTATCATTTCTATAGCTAACCAAAGAAAACATTATTACGGTATTTTAGATTCTTCTGTATATAGAGCCTTGGAAATCCACTTTATATTTTATACTTAGAGCATGTGTACATTCATATCAAAAATTACTTATTAGCTATGGAAGTTATTACTTAAATTCTCTTTGCCCCACCTTCTTCAGTTTAAAAAGAGGAATATTACTACTAACCTTATACAGCCGGATTGCAGTGGCAAATGTGTGTCAAAAGTTTAAAACAGTATCTGGGAGCTGGCAAAATGAGTCAGTGGTAAAGGCACTTGCTGCCAAGCCTGGCCATCTGATTTTGTTCCTGGACCCAAAATGGTGTAAGGAGAAAACCCAAGTGCTGCAAGCTGTGCACGCACACACACACTTAATTTTTAATCAATTAATCGTAATTTAAAAATTAAAACAGTACCTAGAAAACTATAAGAGCTCATTAACTATTAACTACCATGATAATTGTGCATTTTTTTTTAAAAAAAAGGAGTTAAAAAGCTAAAAAACTAATTATGTCTTCAAAGTTCATAAAGTAAATCAATGTCAGTTTTGCTTTTCTGTAGTCATTTTTTAAGTAGTCATAAGCTAAGCAGGAAGCAATGAAAAAATCTAAGTTTTATACATTTAAAAATCTAAACTACTGGACTCAGGAGTCAGTTCAATAGACATTCTTCAATATGGTAACTTAGAGCAATGCCATCCAGCTGTGTTGTACTAACTGTTCCTTTTACCTTCCAACTTCCTTTAAAGTCCATCTATCCCTATTTGCTATAAATTTATTCTTTAAAGACTTGTTTATAATTTATGCATTTTCTGTAAATGAGTGCTCTGTCTTCATGCAGGCCAGAAGAGGGCCCAGATCTCAATACAGAGGGTTGTGAGCCACCATGTGGTTGCTGGGAATTGAACTCAGGACCTCTGCAAGAGCAGTCATGTTCTTAACCTCTGAGTTATCTCTCCAGCCCCTGTTGTAATATATCATCTGTGCCAATATGTGAATAATGTAACTTATGCCCACTATGAAATACTTTAGAATGTTTCCCTGCTTTCTAAAACACAACAGGTTGAATATTCTTATCTATATTTACACAAAGCCCAAACCCAAGAAGAATACCCAGTCTTTGGTCAAACATTTGATTGTACTCTTCAGGAGACAGAAAGCAAAGATGAAATACAGAAGCCAAGGCCAAACTGAAAGAACAATGACTTTGGCATCAAAGAGTTTTATTTCTGCTTTCAAACTTGACTAAGTCACAATATGCCCCAGAGCACTCCAGAGCTGCTGCACCTCACTTTTAAGATAAGGTCTATGAAAATACAAAGCCACACAAGATAACATTTCATCAAGTCTTAGCTCCCTTGTTTAGCTCTCTTTAAGTGTTCTGAAAGTAAGTTTCTCTGGAGGGAAAGTGAATATTTATAAAGCTTAGGGACAACTAATGGTAAATAATCAAATACTTAGAAAAGTAAATAAATAGTTCATCTGTCTGACATTAATACTGCTATCACTGAAGTCTAAACAGCCATCATATCATAGCCCCCAGCTTTCAACCAGTAGCCAAGTTTAGAATTACAGTACATTGACAAAAACGCTAAGGACATCAAGGATCCCATCCAAGATCTCTTGACCTGCTCCAAATTCCCTGGATCTGGATTCCTCAGCTCTAGCCAATACGGACACTGCTATCTACAAAGAATTCTTTGTTGCAGAGGGCTGGCTGGTATAGTATAAAATATTTAAGTAGCTTCCTAGTCTTCTACCTTCTAGTAACACTTCTCCACTATAATGCAAGAAGCAAAATGCCTCCAGATGTTGCCAAATGTCCCTGAATAACCAAACCATCTTTGGTTGAATAGCATTACAATGGATAGTCTATTATACCTATCCTCAATTCCTTTGGAATTAAGTTTCAATGTGTGCCTAGTTATGACACAGACTCATTAACATAAATCTGCAACTTTCACAGGCAATCTGGGTTGTCAAGGGGTACAGGTAATAAAAAGTTAATAAAAAATTAACTTTTTTAGTTAATTTACAATCACACACATACCCATGTATACATTTCAGACAAAAAAATTAACATTTTCACACTAATGGTGACTTTTGTAGCTAATATTTGAGAGTAAGATATTTAACTTTTAAAACTCATGATGCACTTTTTTAATATGAGTACACTGGCTTTAATTTACCTAACAAGTTTCTAATATACACTACCCATATCCCACACCATTCTCCTCATGCTTCCTGTTTTCCATTAAATTATTCATATGTTCTGGCTCCCAATGGCGAGGTCCTATACTCAGTCACTACTTAATCATTGCAAGTTTTAAAAGAAAGCTTACAGAGTGGGCTTCAAGTGCCACCTATATGCAACTGACAAACTCCTATGGCATTTGTGTTAGTTACCTATCCATTACCAGAACAAACACCCGAGAAGAACTAACTTACATTGTATTCTGGTTCATACTTACTGGAAGTTTCAGCGAATGTATGGCTGACCCATTGTGTTTAGTCCTGTAGTAGCACAGTATATACATGGCAGGAACATGTGACAGAGGAAGCTGCTCACTTCATGACAGCAAGAAGGTGCAAAAGGGAGAAAAGAGAGGCAAAGTTCCCAAGATTCCTGTTGTTGTTTGTTTTTGCTTTTTTGAGGGGGGAGGTACCACCTAGCTCCCAAATAAAGCACACATGGAGACTTATTCTTACTTATAAATGCCTGGCCTTAGCTTGGCTTGTTTCTAACCAGCTTTTCTTCAATTATCACTGTCTATCTTTTGCCTCTGGGATTTTGCCTTTCTCTAATTTTGTGTGCCTTTCCTTTGTTTCCTTCTTACTCTGTGTCTGGCTGTATAGTTGTGTGGCTGTGTAGTTGTACGGCTGGCCCCTGAAGTCCTCCTCTCCTTGTTCTTTTGGTCTTTCTTCTTTTGCTCCCAGATTTCTCCTATTTGTTCTCTCTGCCTGCCAGCCCTGCCTATCCTTTCTCCTGCCTCACTATTGGACATTCAGCTCTTTATTAGACCAATCAGGTATTGTAGGCAGTCAAAGAAACACAGCCTCACAGAGTTAAACAAATGCAACAAAAGAATGCAACATATATTTGCATCACTAAACAAATGTTCCACAGCATAAAAAAAATGTAACACACAGTTAAAATAATATTCCACAACAAATTCCCTTCAAGGCCATGCCTTCAAATTATCTAACTTTCATTCTGACTACCTCAGGGGCTTTACTACCTCCCTAAATCACTGAAGCCTGAGAACTGAGCCTCAACACTTAGGCCTTAGGTGGGCATTCCAAATCCCAAAACAGCAGTGTTCCAAATGGTCCTGAGTTTATCTCTAACATTATTTTTGTTACAGCTATTTGGGCAGGCATTTTAAGTTCCTTAGATTGTCCCATGTACGCCATAGATTTATGTCTTTAAAATTCAAGATAGTCACATAATTACTTAAATTTAGAAAGAATAAAGAATTTTGTCACAGAAGTACAGTCCACTTATTCACAAACTATTTATTCAAGATCTCTAACCTTTTTTACATCCTTTAACTGATTTCATTTGCTATTAAGATCACAACATGGGAGCTATAGAGATGGCTCAGCTGTTAAAGGTGATCTTCTGTTTGTGCTCACATTCAGAAATAAAAGAACACAAAAGGATTTGAATAGGAAGTTACTTCTATCATAACTAGCCATCACAGTATTTGTGAGCAGTATTGGCATTGTATTTTTAGAGCATAGGCTCTACAATGAGGGTACTATACACCCAGGCTCCTTCAGTTCTGATTTCAAAATGAAAGTCAACCACTCTATGCCCTACTTCCTGACCCTTAAATAGTTATTGTGAAAATTAAACGTACTCCACATGAGGTACTTTAAGTTAGACATGGTAAGTAATCAATAAATGATCATTTATTATTATTATTATTACTCTTCTTTCTTGACTCCCATATGATGGTAATGATGATGATATGATGAAGATGATGACTACTTTTTCTTGACTCCCACCAAACCAAAATATTTTACTGTGGAGTGAGAAATCTAAGTAACATTCATTACTCATGGCAGCTTTTTAGCCCACACAAAGGCTAGCCTACTTGCAGCTCAGATTTTCCCGTTATCCTTCTCAGATGTCTGTTTTCTCCTCCCAATTCCTCCCTCCTTTGCACCTGGTCTAAGCCAGGGACAAAAGCTTCTATAATCACTTGGAAAGGTGAGAATCTCCCTATCCTTGTTCACTATGCATAACCTCTGGGTGCAGTTTCAAGTTCAAACTCCAAACCACTTCTAGAAAGCTCTTCATGTTCTCTTATTCCTCTAGAAAAAGCTTTCAAAAGTTACACACTTATTTTATGGAGATTTTGAGGCAGGCTCTCATGAAACTCGGGCTGCCTTAAATTTGCTGTATAACTAAGAATGACCTTGAACTCCTGATCCTCTTACCTGCTAGAATTACAAACTGTAGTGACACACCTAGCAAATGTTGCACTCTGTTTCTGGGCTTTTTATTCCCACCTACAGCCTCAAGTGACTTCATTATCTTTTTCAACAAGTACTAAAATCATCACTGGAGTATCTAATATCTCTTGGTTAATATTACAGGTAGAGAATTAGGAGTAGTTAGCACAGAGTAATCATTCCTGTCTCTGACTGCCCATAACTCAGCAAAGGATCAGTCACATCAGGGACATTCAGATAGACATCTCTCCAACTTCTTGTATCACAGGCCAAAGTCCTCCTTTTGAGGTACATAGGTCAAAAGCCCTGAAATATTTGAAGATTGAATCAAAATCTTACAAGGTAAACATTAAGCTACTTTCACATTCTCTACCTCAAACACAAATTTATACTTAGATTTCATCTCATGTCCCTATGCAAAAGGTTCAAGAAATTTTAACTTAAAGTTCCTGAAAAATATTCAATTTGAACAAGAACAACAGCTACTATTCCAGACACTGGCACATTCAGCTTTTCACTTTAATCTGGAATACATTTACTATGCTACGTAGGTATTAAAACACCCAGATGTCAAACTAATGTTATAGCTACAATTATCTCTTTCTCTTTTGCCCTTTCCCTTTTTTCAGATAGGGTTTCTCTGTGTAATAGCTCTGGCTGTCCTTGAATCATCTGGAGACCAGGGTGGCTTTGAACTCACCTGACGCTATCACCCAAATGCTGGGATTAAAGGCATGTGCCACCACACCTGGCAATTATTTAATTTTTAAAAGCCAATTAAAAAACAACTTTAACTTAATTTATTCTTACTTTTTAAAAAAGCATTAATAGTTAACAACTTCCCTAATCAATCCAAGTACAATGAGTCATTGTGGCTTTTCTAGAGGCCATTAGTTTTTGGATTTAGTCTCCTCTACCTCAACTGACCTCCCACCTCAACCATCACACCACATTTCTTTTCTTAGCATAAATTAATAAAATTAAAGAAAGAATCTAGTAAGGTATGACTTTCATGCAAACTTTGTTATTTGGAGATATTCTAGATAGACCAGACTATTGTTAAGCGGTAAATAGATGTCAAGTGAAAATTGAAAACCCCTAACCCTGTAACCTCTAATCCCCAAAGTACCTTAGAGCTGTTTATCCTGCAACATTAGACACATTTTCTAAGCATCTGTGTTTTTGCACCTATGTACAAACTAGAAGGATTGGAGGTGTGCATAGCTTGGTAGTGGAGTGGTTATCTAGCACGTGCAAGGCCCTGGGTTCCATTCCCAAGCACAACTGATGGAAATGGAAGTGAAAGAAATGGAAGGGTATATGTACAAATTAATGTCTAAGTATCTCATAATATCCCCTTTTAGTTTTACAAATGGGATCCTATAATTTACAGTATCTGCATCTTTTTCCCCACTTAAAATGTACCATAAGCCAGGCATGGTATTCCACACTTGAAGACCCAGCACTTGAGAGGTTGTAGTAGAAAGATTAGGAGTTCTAGGCCAGCCTTGGCTACAAAGTGAATTCAAAGTCAGCCTAGACTACATGAAGTCCTCTCTCAAAATAAAAATGTATCATGGGTATCATTCCCTATTTATATATACTTCCCTCCTTTTAATTACATGAACAGCTTCCCATAGTGTATATGATGCTATAATTAATATTCCTAGCCTCTAGTAATGAAGATTGGTGTTAGTGAGCTGGGCATGGTGCTCAGGTCTGTAATCCCAATTCTGGGGACACTAAGGCAGGAGGATTCTGAGCTCAAGAAGTCATAGGTAGCCCACAAGTCGGACAAAAGAGAGGGTAGTGGAAGGGCTAAAAGGTTTAGCATAGACTGCACCAAAAGACGACAAAGAGGCAACCAGCATCCTTGTAGTAAGTGATACTCATGCAGTTCCCTTTTAAAACAGATTCACTGAGCCAAAAGGTTTTACATTTTACATTTTCAGAATGACTTCCAAGCCAACGGAGTCTAACAGTTTATATTGCCCCCAACTGCGCACAGAGATGGGCTTTTAAGTCAACCAACAGGTCTGAATTTCATGAAGTACCCTTTAAATTTGCATTTGGATGGGGCGGAGGGCTGGGAGAAAGCAAGGCAAATCACAGCAGGATGCCCCTGCCACAACTAGGACACTTGGTTACTTGGTTTGTAAACTGTTAAAAGAACTATTAAGTGACATAACCAAATGGCCTGTACTTTCCTATTATTGTGTTAAATATCTAGTTCCCTATTTCTGCTTCAGGAAGTAATAGCTGCTTGGCCTTTCTACCAGAGTGCTATCGTAATTAAATGAGATGAAGTATTCTTTTTAAAACATGAACTAGCAAAACAAGGTTATTCCCTCATGTAATTCATTATATTCTATACAGTGATGCCTATAGACATTTACCATCATTAGGAAATCTTATTCCCTAATAACACTAGCATAACCTGTCAGTTAGGTCATCTCATCCCATAAGTACACTGGTGTGTTAAGTTCTTACATATTCAAAATGTCTATGGGTGAGTCGAAAATACACTGTCTCACACCATTATGGAGCATTCCTGGTGTCAGCAATAATTATGGATAGTATTGCCCGGGGTCTTCTGAGCTTTTCATCTTGTCTGAATCCACTGTCTAAATCTTAGGATCTAAAACAAAACTCCATCACTTAAGAGTGGATTCGTTCAGCTATTACTCGTTAAAGGAAAATTCAGTAAGCACTACCTTCAGTGGATAGTATCTGTCCTAAATGCTCTTTGTCTTAGTAACAGAAGTACTAAATAAATACAACTGGTGCCCTTTAGGGCTGCACACTAGAGTACGGAACACACCCAGTGAATCAAAAGGCTGCTCAGTTTCCAAAGTATCTCACATACCTGCAGTAACTATTTCACTTCTACCAGATGGTCCCTACCTTGGTTTACTTTCTGATTACACTGTGATTTCTGTGTTGCTCTATTTCTCATGGTAGTAGCCAAGACAGAAATCTTAAATACAGTAAAATTCCACTTAATGTCAGACAGTTTTGAGTTGAAAAAGCATCAATATACAATATGACAGATAATTACCTCACACTATTAACTACTCAAATTCTTTAATCTTGCCACGGGTTTATAAATATCTGGAGTAGTAACAGAAGGTAGGAAGAAGAACGTGACATTTGCTGCTATCAATAGTGAAACTCTCATGACTTGCCTCCCCTTACCCATGACGTAGAGAAAGGCACTACATGAAACAGGAAGTTCTGAATCATAATTCTGGTTAAAACCTAAGAACCTCAACTTATCTAAAATATGTGACAAATAGTGTCAAAAATATTCCCAGAAACCTCAGTAAAAAGGATTTTTTTCAGAACTAAAGGGGCACTCTTCACAGTAAGAATATGGCACCATAAGGAAAGATAAACACTGAGCAGTGACCCCAGCTTGGTGGTGGGTGCAGGCCAGCAATTCCAACTACTCAGGAAGCCAAGAAAGGAAAAACAAAAGTTTCAGGCCTCAACTTAATGAGATTTTGCCTCAAAATTAAATAAAAAGGAAAGGAAAGTCTAGATGTCAGTAACAGAATGCTAGAGTGCTTGCATGCTTGTGTAGCATATCTAAGGGCCAAGACTCAATCCCCAGCAGCCCCCCATACACACACAAAATTAGCAGAGCTCAGCTCCAAAGGCAGTCAACACAATACAATAGGGAAAAGTACACAAGTAGACCAAAGGGGGGGGCAATATCAGGAGCCCTGGGATCTGGTTCTGGCTCTAGGAACCATGTAACAGCTGTGTGGCCTTGGCTGTCTCACTATGTCTAAACTTCTTCCTTTGCAAGATTAAACATTTGAAACGAATCGCACACATGATCAGTTTTCAGATGAAGAATGTCCCCTCAATAACTTACTTTATTTTTTATGGTACAGCTACCAATGATTCCATGGTTAACTCAATCACATCTATGAAATAAGCATTATCGTGTGTGTGTGTGTGTGTGTGTGTGTGTGTGTGTGTGTGTGTGTGTCTTGCATATTATAATAGTAAAGTAAAACACAAAATTTAGTTGTTATTAAATGAAAACTCAGAGACAGATACTGGGGAAAAGCTAGCATATCAGAGAGAGGAAACAGATCACAGGCAATTCTCACCCAGCCAACTTCTCTGGGTAAAAGTTCTCTTCAAGGGTCCTCAGCTACCTTCTACAGAATCTTACAAGGTCTGCCCATGCCTGTTTTAAATATCTTTTTTACCCAGTTGTTTCACTTCAGGGCTCAACTCTGCTTCATAATCTTAGAGTTAGGATCAAAGGTGTGAACTACAACCCTTTGGTAGTTACACGCCTTGAACTCACAGAAACACAGAAAGATCTCTTTCTCCTGAGTTATGAGATTAAAGGTGTAAGTCATCACTCTCTGACCCTCATGGCTTGACTGGGGTGATTCTGCTTTTTGATATTCCAGCTGATTTCATTAAATATAAAAATATATCACCACAGTAAGGGCTATCATTTGTGAATCCTGATCAATTTTCAGACAGTGGTGAGAGAGCTATAAATGTAAATTAACTCTTTCAATACTTCAGTGATCTTCTAATGATTGCTATTCCAATACACTAATCAGTGGCTATTTTACTGAGCCCATTTTACAGGAGAAGGGGAGGCAAGTGAGATTAAATAACTTGCCTAAAGCCAACAGCTGACAGTCACAGAGGCAGGATATAAACCCTGAAACCGTCTCCCACGACTATATTTGACCCACAAAGAGACAATTCAGTCTTTTAGAGTTGAGGTAATTTTAGTTACCAAATAACAAAACTGGGTTCAAATCCGAACCGGGCCCTGGGTTTCCTTCATAGCTTCATGCTTGGGAAAGAACAGCTCTAGTAACAAAATTTTCTTGACCTCAAAACTAGCCATCAAAATTCATTCCCCATTTATTTCAAACCTTCTGGGGAGTTGCAGAAAAGTGATATAAAGAGACACAAAATTTCTTTATCCATTTTTATCACATTTATACCTTATTCGTATTTTTTAATTGATAATTCAATTCTTGAGCACCTGTCACAGGGAGGCACTGTGCCAGACGGAGAAGGAAATGGGGTAGATTCTGCTTCCTGGCTACGACCATAAAAACCTGGAGAGTCAAAGGATGCAAACATTTTGGTCAAGAGTCAGGAGCAGATGGATTTTTTTTCAAGGTAAATAATGGTCCAATTAGCAAGCCAGACTACCCAGACTTCACACCAAACCTCTGTAATGAACTCATCAACTGCTTTGTAACACTCCATCTTGACCTACCATGTGTTAGTCAAATCACTGGAGACTTGAGTGTTTACAAATACACTGTGATGGAAAAGAAAGGCAAGAGCTTTGAGGCCTAAAGTTTTCGTTTCTTTGTACTGAAAGCCAACAAACTCGTTTATCAATGCAATCATGCATTTTACTACAATTGTCCTCTGCTTTCTTTTCATATATACAGTGGCATATTGTGCTACTTTTCATCAGATGCAATGTAATTTCTCATTTTGTTTATTAGCATAATCGTTTTGTCTCCACTTTCCCAAAGCGGTTTGCTTGTTTGTTTGCTTTAGAATTAAGTGTAGAGACAGCCAAAAATTAAGAGTATTTATGGAAGTCTTAATAGCAAACCACCTGCTCTAACCAAACTCTTGGATACCTGATTTCCTATCTCTTCTTATTCAAAGGTATGAGGGGATGTAGCAAATGAAGCACTGTCCAGACACCCAAATTCTCTACTACTTGTTAGAGGCATTCTTTTAAGGCCACAGACCTTTTTCTCTATCATTTCCAAGCTAGTTCTTTGCTGCTTTTCAAAGGAATACACACTGGTTGTATAAAATTTGAAAAACAAACTAATGTATAAAAAAGAAGAAAAATGTAAGCATATCCTACCACTTGGAGAGAGCTACTTTAAATACTTTGGAGCATTTCTTACCATGTGAATTCTCTTAAAAATGTTAACCAGAGCATTAGTCTTGATTTTTGTTCTTTTAAAGAAAAGTCTTACTTTGTGGCCTAGCATAGCAACAACTCTTATTCCTCCTGCTATCATTTATTTTCATTCCCCCAGTGTTGAGATGATATCTAGTTTTTGTACTATATGTTAAGGTAAAAGGTGCATATGAGTACATATAATTCTTCAGAAAGTAAGTTTTTAATTAGCAAATAACCATAAAATAAAGTAAATTTATCATTTGTTTTGTTTTGTATTTTGTGGTTTGGGGCAAGGTTTCTCACTGTAGCTCAGGCTACCCCAAGACTCAACGATCCTCTAGCCTCAGCCTCCTGAGTGCTGGGACTACACGCATGTTCATCTCAGTACCTTTTATTTAATATTCTGTTGCAGTGCTAGGGATAGAACCTAGGATCTTGAATATGCTAAACTATATAATATATTCTACTAATGAACTTGCCACATTAAATAATTTTATATGTATTATTTCAGACAATTCTTGTTTGATTTTGTTATTTTGAAATAGTGTCTCACATCATAGCCCAAGCTGGTTGGAACTATGTAACTCAGGCTGTCTTTGAAATCATGACAATACTCCTGCCTCAACCTCCCAAGTGCTGAAATTATAGAAGTGTATCACCATGCCTGGCTTTCCTTTCAGATTTGTATTGGCATTATGCATACATGGACACCAACACATATATTAAAATGGTATCATGCTATTAATAATTCCAAATCACAACAATAACAGTTATTATGCACTGAATCCACATATTAAACAGCTATTTTCCTATTTAATCCTTTCAAACACTACTTAGTGGTTCCCAAATTTGGCTGCACATTAAAATCACAGGGGACCTTTAAAAATAGGAATCAATCCACCTATTCCCAGAGAATCAGACTGATTATTTTTCTGAGACACCATCTCACTATGTGACCTTGGCTCTCCTGGAAAGCACTTTGGTAGACTAGGATGCCCTTGAATGCATAGAGATCTGCCTGTCTCTGCCTCTCAAACCCTGCAATTAAAGGTGTGGACTACCACACCTGGAAAGAATCAGATTTATTTGGCCTGAAACAGGCTTTGAGAAATTTTTTTCATATTTTATTTTATGTGTCTGGGTATTTTGCCTGCGTGTATGTGCACCACATTCAGACAGTGCCCTCAGAAACCACAAGAAGGCATCAGATCCCCTGAGGCTGGAGTTAGTGAACTGCCATGTGGGTACTGGGAATCAAATGCAGAGCCTTAGAAAGAGCAGCCAGGACACTTACTTAATTGTTGTGACATCTCTCCAGCTGAAAAAGTTTTTCAAGAAATCCAAGGTGATCCTAATGAGCTCAGGAGTTGGGAACTATTGAGTCAATACTATCTTATCAATAATTTTCTTATGGCGAAGTTGAAAAATACCAAGAAAAACAAGAGTTTTATAGACTATTAATAATTTGAAATCTGATTTTCTCCTCCATGTAAGATTATATCAGAAATCTGTTTCTAAGTTAATAAGTAAGACACATTATCCCTTTTAGGACCTAAAAGTATGTAGGTCTACTGTAGGACTGTAATAGAATGCAAATGTCACTAATTTTTCCAACACAGAAAATGCTACAGTTAGTATCTTTATTCCTATATCCTTGGAGCATCATTTAATTCTTTCCTTAGAGTGAAATCAAAGAAAATTAACTACTGGCTGGGCCTTGGTGGCACAGTCCAACAGTGGTGGCACACACCTTTAACCCCAGCACTCAGGATGGAGAGGCAGGCAGATCTCTTGAGTTTGGAGCTACTGTGCTCTACAGAGGTAGTTCCAGGGCAGCCAGGGTTACACCAAAAAAAGAAAGAAAATTAGCCATTCTTAAATATTCTTAAAGTATTTCTACATTGATAGTCTCACTAAACAATGTGCGATAATAGCTATTTCTTCGTGCTCTTACCAACTGCCATTCCTTTTTAATCTTTGCAAAATTATACTGGAGAAAATTGCCATTCTAATTCCCCTTTCTTTCCCAACTACTAAGATAGTACATTTTTTCGTGCTTATTGGCCATTTGAAATATTCCTTTTGTGTATTTTTGTTTGTGTATTTCCCCTATCCATTGCATGGTTTTCTGGGAAAATCTTCCCATTTCTCTTCTTTCTGTGTTAAGCACAATGAACCTTACTGCAAATTTTCCTAGTTTTCTCATTAAATGCATTTATGGTTTGTATAAAAGTTTTAAATTGTTACACAATTAATGTTATTAATCTTTTTCTTTATTAAATCTACCTTTGCCATTATGAATATAAATATCTATCTCGAGTTTATGTCATTCTCTATTTCTTATCTTTTATCATTTCACTCTCTTTAACTTAATTCTTTAGTACAGCAGTTCCCAAACAAGATTAGACACCAGATTTGCTCACAAGGCTCCTTTAAATGCTGGGTCTTAGGACTGAATTCCAATGCTGGGAGGGGGTGAGACCTAAGCAGAAATATGTTTGAAAGCACAGAAAATTTTGATAGCCTCTCTCCTTTAGTATGAAAAACTATTTTAATCCTCCTAAATGTATGTATATAAAATTCTTTCTCAAATTACTTTTAGCACATTAGTTAGATAAACGATTTTAAATTCCAGCAGGCCAAGGTCTATAGCTGTTTTTCTAGACCCAGACCATGTAGAGCTGTTTTCCTACGTCACTGCATCTGTAGGGCCCAGGATACAACTTGAGTTCCATGAACACTAATTATAAATAACTAACACAAGCCTCATTATTAACTTTAAACCAGCTAGTCGCCTCTTGGGTGGTTTTGCAACCATTAGACCAAAGCCCCCTGATATTTTTAATTCTGACCTTCAGTTATCAGAAATATGAACATACACTCTGCACACTCTGTTTAAGATAACTAGACTACATGCTAGAGGCCTCCGTTAGGTCAAAACAATAATTAGGCCATGTTGAAGAGGTATAGAAATTCTGATCAGATGTTCCATGAAGAACTAGACCACAACGGCCCAAGAAACCAAAAAGATCTGCTATGTTTAGCTCTTAAAATTTCCCAGCCAATTGCCTCCAGAAACTAATGTGAGAGCTTCTCTGAGCTTCGAACAGACTCACGGATTCATTTTCCCTTCCATGAACCCATGAAAAGAACAACAGGCTAGAGAATTGAAAGACTAGGTTTGGGGCCTGTCACTAGGATCTCTCACTACGTGATCTTGGGCACCCTGGACTTGGGAACTTTAGGACGGAGTTACATGCTTCCTAAGAATCTCTTCAGATCAAAACCTCTACTTGAAGAGCCAAACAGACTATTACACGACAGGGCTTTTAATTCTTTAGTACAGGGTTCCCAAACCAGATTAGACACCAGAATTGCTCTCAAGGCCGAGCAGAAAGGGGATCCAGTCCCATCCTAACCTAAAGTAAAACATTGGTGACAGGGATGCAGTAGTAGTAGTAATTACTAAATTATGAATACTTTTACACACTAAATGGTATTCTAAGTGTCTCGCGTTATAACATAAGCACACATTTCTACACTACTAGGTTTAGGTGTGTTGCATAGAACTTAAAACATCTTCACTACCTTATACAGTAAGCTCTATTTTTATTTTATGAAGGAGGACACTGAGTCACAGAGGGTTTAAATAACTTGCCCAAAGCCTCACAGCTATCAAGTGAAAAAGCCAAGAGTTCAATCCATACACACTTAGTTCACCCATTACTATCATTTTTCCTTGAAAAGTTGCCAAAGCAGGCAATATACTGTGCTAATCCTGAATGCTGAATTCTGTAGATCCCCTTCCCTCTGAACAAAGTGAGTTTTCAGTCAATGTAAAGTTAAACAGATCACATGTCAGAGACTAAGCTCATAAGTTATGGCACTAAGAAAACATGGCATCTGATTTATTTATTAATAATTGGTAATAATTAAACCTCACAACATTTTACTGCCAAATGATACATCATTAACAACTGAAGCCATCTGCACAAATGTAGAGGAAAGCTACATACTTTATAGGCACCACCAGGAACAAAAGTAGATCCCCTCCTGCACACTTCAGGCTCTAGACTTTTTCCAAAATGCCTTTGAAACATCAACCTGACAGCCCAAAGAAATCAAAAGGAACCAAGCAGGTCAAAAGTTTAGTACACTAGCTTCCATCATCCCCTGCAGTTACCTCTCATGTTTCTCCTCTCAGAGATCGGCACTACTGATTCTCATGTCCAAGCTGGCTGTTAGTCTAGGGTCACTTCTTAAGTCCAGTCACAATTCCAACCCCGTTGCTTCTCTTCTCAGACCCTCACTATCTTTCCCCTAAACCACTCTTTCAGAAAACTCAGTGAGGCCAGGCTTTTTCCTGTCTCCAGCAACACCTCATCTCAACACTGCTGCCAAAGAAATCTTTCTGAAACAAAATCTGCTTGTGTTACGTCCCTGTTTAGAATCTTTGTCTCCAGGATAAAGTGTAAAAGCCTTCCTAGAACATATAAGGTTCTTTATTTTCCAGCCTCCAACTACCTTCCTTGCTTCATCTAACACCAGGCAAACAAAGCAAGCTGGAAGTTCCTGAACAGTGCCGCTCTGTCTGGCTGGATCACAGTTCTCTCATGAATCCATATGGCCAACTCCTACTCATTTTTAGAGCAGCTCAAACCTCAAAGTTCACCATGCTTTTTCTCTAGGCTTGCATCTCATTTTACACCTCTCCCTATGGTAATACTTACTTAATGCAAAACAGTTTATTCATAAGTCTGTCTTTCCCAGATCGTGAGGAACGCTCTAAGCTTCTGTGTGTTACTCCTGTCTCTATTCTGCTTGTTGAATGAAAAGAATTTCTCAGGATTTAACTGCGTACACACACACACACACACACACACACACACACACACACACACACACACACACACACACACACAACACATGACATACATGTGGAGGTCAGAGGATAATTTATGGGAATCTCTTTTCTCCTTCCACCATGTGGATCTCAGAGATAGAACTCAAATTGTGTGGCTCAGGGGGCAATCACCTTTACTCACTGAGCCATCTCATTGGCCCTAAATTATTTGTGATAAATAACCATCAAAGTCAGCATGCAAGCCAAATCCCACTTCAAAAAAAAATCTTTAAGTTGACAATCTGTGTATATTGAAATTGTTTGTTATATTCATGTATGTACATATTTTTAATCAAACACAACAGAACATTTTTTTAAAAAAATTCATTAAACCACAAACAAATCTAGCTTTTGAATATTCATAGATTTTGAAGCTCTTTTACTCTATTCTACATTAAGTGGTCCTGAACCTTTTGTGGGTCACAGACACAGTTCAGTAGTTCTTGTCAATCATTTCTTTAGCTCGAATTTATTCTGTGGTGATCATAAGATTCCGAAGAAAATTCCATACCATCCTGAAGAGTGAGTGCCCAACCTCACTAAAAATAACAACTTTGCATGTGATCAAAACTCACAAGAGATGTAATTTACCAGCCAAAACAGTGTTGAGTTTGGCTCTCAGCTTTATAATATTAAAATGAGCATTTTCTTTCTAGCACCAAAATATAAATATAACATTCAATGAGTCTTTTCAACTGCCAAAACCTGAAGAAAGTCTTCACTGAGAACAGGAAGCTTGAGAGGCAGCAAAGTGTGTCTCCCCTCCTTTTGAGAATCTTACAACACAAATTTGTTTGAAACAAATGAAAACCATAAATAGGAAAAAAATCATCTCCTCACATATAATCCTCAGGAATACATGTTTAAGTGAAGGAAGGTCTTTTCAATGCTTCTGGCTTAACATTGGTCTAATTCCCCACTCACATCCACTTGAAAAATCATTTGAACTTCTAGCTGACAACAGTGTCTCTTAAATGAATATGCATTGTCCTTGCAAAGAAAGGGTTAAATTAAAGAACCAGCTGGCTGACAGCCACTGGCTCTGGGGCTTGGGTGGGGGTGGAGGACAGCAAGAGGAAAAACCACTTAGAGGAATAGGTGCTAATGTCTTACCCTGCCACATGGCCATCCTGCACCTATCTTCTCCACGCTGGGGTCACAGACTCAGAGCTTCCCAGAGGCCCCCAGTTTCGAAGGGGGATGTAGATGGAAATCCAACTGTGTGGCTCTTCTTTCTGCAAGATTCAAAGGCCCCAAACCTGAAAAACAGAAACAGAAAAATGAAAATCTGAAAAGAAAACAAAGAATTTCAAACTCTTGAAGATGACCTCCTGCAGCTCTCTGTACTTCTCTTTCAAAGATAGCACGCACAGCAATATTAAGGTTCCCCTCCGAAATGGAGGGTACTGCTGGTAAAAGGACAGCTATATCATCAGATTCTGGATGAATCACTGAGCCTTCAGTAACTGGGGTTGGACACTCATGAAGGGATGAGTAGTGGTTGGTCGAGATAGCCATTGTGTGTTTCCTATCTTAAAGTTCCACACTCTGGGGGATGAATTCTTCTTCTGCCCAAGGTATTCAGTGTTACATGAAAAAAAATCAACAGAACGGAGAGCAGATTCTGTGAATAAAGTTTTAAAAGTAGAACTGGCATAGGAAAACAAAAAAGGGGTGGGGCATAACAAAAAGTAAGAAATGACGATATCCTTGGGACACAGGTCTTCCTCTCCACTTTAAGTTGTACTTTGCTCACTTTGCAAATTTCCTATGGCCAACACATTATGTTGTCAGTATGAGGAAATGAATCAAGGACAAAGAAAAATGTAAAGCTAGAACATGAAGTATAATCAATTTAATTTTGCTACCTCTCGGTGTTAAGTTCTCAAATTCAGGGCTGATGAAAAGGCTCATCAATTTTTTTTTGTGGTCTTTTTTGTTTGTTTGTTTGTTTGTTTGTTTTTAAGAGCTTGCTGCCCAAGCCCGAGTTCTATCCCTAGAACCCAAGTAAACATGGAAAGAACCAACCAACTTCACCCCCCACCCCACCCCCAATACTAAACTGTAACTACTAACATTTTAATCTTCACATTCAATCTTAAGACAATATGGCTTCCAAGTATATGAAAGGAGCTAGGAATGAAAAGGAAAACTGGAGGCTGTGATCCCCTGGTCTTAGTTTGGTTTGGAAGTTTAATACATTAAACTTTGTCCATTTAAACAAATTTTGAATAATGTATTTTTCTTATTGAGCATAAAAGCTAATGTGCATTTTAAAAAAAACTCACTTTTTTGGCCTGGTAAACATGAAGGTGAATTTCTATTTCCATCGCTTTTGCATAACCAACATATGCAACTCTGAAGTGGAAAGGCTGCAGCCCAAACACTAAAGGCTAATGCTAGTTTGAGAATCATGTTGGCCCTCTTTAATGACCTCTTTTTCTGTAAAGAACAAAAAGGTTCATGTGTGCGCCAGTCCTCAAAACGCCAACAAAGACCGAGCTTTGGATGAGGAAAGGCTCTTGAAGTCCAAGAAAAAGAGAGCTTAAGAAACTTAAACTCCAAGGATGGATTCACCAGGGGGAAAAAAGTGCTCCAATGACTTATCCGGAACATGGCAGAGTTTAAATTTGTCTTTTCTCCCCTTTTCCTATTTTTGGTTACAGTTAAGAAGTAGTGATCAGCGCGTTATGGGACAAGGGGACATTGAAAAACACTGAAATTCAACCCGAGAAATTTCTAATACATTTATGAAGTATGTGTAAAGCGGAGTCTCACTGGCTTTTAGTGCTCCAACTTCTGGATTTCGCTCATTTAGTCTGTACAGCTTCCACTGACATTATCACACGGACTCACGTCCAACTCCAGGCAACAGATTTGTTCTGAAACGTTTATAAAGGTAAAAAAGTGCGTCAAAGTTAAATTAAACTAAAGCTTTCTTTCCATTCCTGGTAAAGGCTGTGGAGCGCAGGGCTCCAACGCCTGAGAAGCAGCAGCTAAGCGCATTGGGCGGCAAAGGGGAAAAGGCACACCAAATTCTTTGCCTAAACCGTCTGGACTGGACTGGACTGGACTTCACTAAGACCCACGCGAAACCCGTGGCAGATCCCAAGCAGGATCCAGCAGAACCCGGCCTCGGCTGCATGCTTTCCCAATGAAAGCCGCCCAGCCCTGTCGTCTGGAGAAGCGACGCAGACAACCGAGCTCCCCGATTTCAAAGCGGGGCGGGCTTGGCGCTCTTTGGCAAGGAAACTTCGGGCAGCCTGGAGACCCTGCTCAGAGAACAGGGCTGGGCTCCCGGGGAGATGCCGCCCCACACTGGCTGGAACCAGCCTGTCCACCTCCTTCAGTGGCGGCCAGGCAGGGGACGCCAGCTCCAGAGACCTTGGTGGCAGGCAAGCGCTCTCCCTGGCTCGCTGTACCAGGGGACTCCTTGGGTGGGCGGGCGGCCGGCGGCCGGGAAAGGACCTGTTGGGAAAAGGAAGCCCATTTGACTTTACCTGTCACCGAGGTCCGGCGCGGTGGAGCCCGTGTCCACCGGCGGTGGGCAGCGCGCTCAATTGGCTCTGGCGTTGCACACAGCGAGTAGAGCTAGCGCCCCACGTAGCCTGCAGAGCTTCATTCACACAGCCCAGCCGGGAGGAGGGGGAGCGGAGCGGGAGCACGGCTCATGTGACAGGCGCCTCCGAGTATCAGCTCTGCCCAGACAGCGTCTACGCATGCGCGCCACGAAGGACCTTCTCCTGGCACCTCGGCCCAGACGGGGAAAACCGCCGCCAAGAAGCAGCTGCTGGGAGGAGTTTCAATATGCGCAACCGCAATAGGGTAGTGGGGCTTGCAGCCATATTTAATGAGGACTGGGCGGATCCAACCCAAGTGCTGGGCGTGTCAGTTGCCTTCTGAAAAAGCACTGCTCCATTCGGTTTCATTGTTTGCAGATTGCCTACCTTGGTTTTGCTTTTGTCTTTAGAACAAACTGTTTATCCTGAATGTCTTGCCCATGGTGTAATAGTAGAACTATAACACTAATAACATCAGACCCCATATTTAAGCCTCCTATAGGCCAGGCATTGTTCTAACTCCCGTACTTCATTCATTGCATGTAAAGCTCACAAGAACCCATGAGGCAGGTATCATTATCTATTTTCACTCGTAAAAATACAGAGGCACAGAAAGTTTACATAGTGTTTCCAATCTTACACTGTAGTAGCAATAGGAATAGCAATCAAATATAGGTAGGTGATGCTCGCTGCAGCCAATTTAATCCAATACAGGAAACTCCATATTGCAGTTAGTTATCGGTGTTATCTCCTATTTAATCATTACGAAGCCAAAGCTCAAGGTGACACATACTTGCAATTTCAGCACCCAGGGATTTGAAGGCAGGAGAATCGGAAGTTAAAAGTCATCCTAGGCTACATAGTAACTTTGAAGGCAGCCTGTACTACAGGACACTGTCTGAAAAACAAGCAAGACACAAAATCAAGGCTCAGATTCCAAATAAGATCCCCCTGCCTTCAAAGTCATCCCAAACAATTAGAAAAAATAGCCTATTCTCTCTCTCTTTTTTAAAGAATGAAGAGGCCAGACAAATAAAGTACAGCTAATTAATTTATTGGAAGAACTAAGACTGTAATCCATATCATCAACACAAGCAATCTCTGTGATACGCAAGTACGCAAATTCAGAATCCAATACAGTAAGAAATATTTTTTCCCAATTTTCTTGCAATACACTCCCACTCCTTAGCCCTGGCTAGTCTGAAACTCTCTGTGTAGATTAGACTGGCCTTGAGATCACAAAAGCACCTACTTCTGCTTCCCAAGTGCTGGAATTGTAGACCTGTACCACCTAACCAGGCTTTTTTTTTTCTTTGAGACATTCATACAAGTATACAATAAACTATAATCCTATACACTTCCATTTGCCCCCTCCAACTCTTCCCATATTTCCCTCAACACCTCCCCTCATGATTTTAAATTTTCTTTTTTATTAATCCAATACATCTAATTAGTGCTGGCCATATGTGCATGAGTATGAAGCCATCTACCAGACCAGGAGAAATCTACCAGAGGCCACACCCTCAAAGAAGAGTGATTCTTTCTCCATGGAAGCTATCAACTACCAAGAGCATCCACAGCATCTCAGTAAGGAGTAGAGCCTGGCGAACATCTCTCCCATCCACATGGGAATTTTGGTGGCTTGATCGTGTTCCTGAGTACAACTGCCTTGTGCAGAAGGCAGCATTTCACAGTACTCCTCTCCATCCTCTAGTTACTACATTTTTTTTCAATCTCTTCTTCTAAGACAGTCCTTGGGCCTAATTGAGGTGAGAATTATGCCATTTAGAGTTAAGGCTGAGCACTTAGTCTTTCCTAGAACTTTGACCAGTTATGAGTCTCTATATTGACTACTACTCACTGCAAAAAAAAAGAATTTCTTCTGACCAAGGCTGAGAGCAGCCCAGAAATATAACTATATACACTAATATTTAGAAGACAATCATTTAGCCAAATAATAGCAAGTTCTATCCAAGGACCTATGGCCTCCCCAGATATTACTTTACCAACAGGGTTACACTATCAGGCATAAAATCCCCTCCTGTGGTGCAGGCTTAAAATTCAATCAGAAAGTGGTCAGATAGCCTATAACATGAATGACATTATTGCACCAGTAGGCACAAAGTGCTGGGTAAGATGGTTCATGTATAGTGAATTTTGAATGCCTACTGTGGACAAGTGAAGGACTTGGAAATAGAAACCCTGTATCTGAGCCATATAAAGCCTCCATAGATGAATCCATACTCTAACACAGTAAAGCTTTTGACTAATTTTAAAATAAGAACACCACAGAGCAGGAAAACCATGGCATGGTCGTCTCACCAATAAAAAAGATGAGGTCATGATAGAAGTAAACTTTTGGGGAATTTCAAAATAAATCATGTTTTGATAAGCTCAAAACAAGGGGGGATTATCACAGGTTCATCACTGGGTGTGAATCTGGACTAAGAAATAAACCTTTGGAACTAAAAAGCATCCTTTGGAACCACGGAGAAAACATGAAATGTTTTATCCAAATAGGCTTTCTCTAAAGCTTATATCTGAGCCCAAATCAAAGCTACTCTGTGTGCCAGCTCCATGTATCCCCTACACAAAAATGAGATGATTTATTGATAGCAATAATTATGGATCATTGTAAGTGGCAAGCAGCAAAGTTTCTACTAGCCCTTGAGTGTGGAGAAGAAAGTGAATCTTTAAGACCCCATAGTCACGATACAGCATATCAAAGTGTAGGAGTTGTGAATAGTATGAACAGAAAGTGAACCGAGGCCTAAATTTGAAGAATGGCGAACACTGGACTGACATTTGTACTTAATTCAGAAACAAATAGAGTAAGAATTGAGGAGTTTTAGGTTGGGTTGGGTGTGTGTGTTCGTGCACACGTGCACGCTTGAAGTAGTCTATGTTTTTGAACAAGCAATCCTTTTGTTAGTACTCTTCCTTAAGAACACGAAATCAGGAGTGATTGTTTGAGAAGCATCTTTCTCTTCTCTATCTTCTCTTTTCTCCCTCAACACTGCAGAATGAGAGAACAGGAGCTCACGTGTGCATTGATCAGGAAGCGGCTCCCTCTGAGAACTATAAGTTGAGGCAGTCAAAAACAAAAGCAGTCGTAACTAAGGGAATTATTCCGGGAGAGGTAGGAGACCCAAAATACAGACGACTTCTTCAAAAACGTTTCCTCTAATTAAAGGGTATGAAAAGGACAAGCTGGAAGAAAATTGGGAGAAAATTTATTTCTCTTATTTTCTAAAGACAAAAACTTAAATCTACCTCTGCAGAATGAGTGTATTGGCTTTGCTTGAAATGTGGGATTACTTGAGAAGCCTGGGATCTATAAAAATTATGAAAGGGGTGTAATACATGAAGATCGCCACTTGGTGTCACCAGTGACCGCCAACAGCTTGGAGGGCTCCAACTGGGGACCATATTTAAACACCACACCACACTTCAGCGTACGCCCACACACACACATACACCACGCACACGCGCACACTTCATCTTTTCTAAATTGAAAAATGAAAAACAACCATGACGGTGGCCTCTTAAGTCAGACTACATGGGCTCAAAACTAACCCATCCTTAGACAGCTATTATCTGTTGTCCCTGTTTTTGAGTTACGAGGTTTCACTCCTCAGGTTTCTTAATGGTTAAATCGTATGTTATGTTCGATTTTATTACTAACGTGGAACGTTTATAATAAATTAAGCACTCAATAAATGTTACCTAGTACTAGTGATGAAAATTATGATGCTGATAGTGGTGGCGGTGATGATTAAAATTCCTTGATTAAGGTCTCCAGATGTAAGAGGAACTATTTGTGGGGGAATATAAATGTCTATCTTTCCAAGCAAAGAAATTAAAATGTGATATTAATAAAGCAGAGGTAATAGTTTCCTCAAAAGATAAAGATTCTGGGTAGGATGTGGAGACTCGTTCCTGTAAACCCGTTTCTTCGCAGACTAGGTCAGGAAGATCATGAGTTCCAGACCAGCATGGGGTATATAGTATCTAACTGCCTTCAAAAGTATCTCTCTACCCATAGATTAATGTAACCCTCACGTTCATCGGAGAATTTAGTTGTGCAGTGCTCAGTGTTTACTGCAGAAACTCAAAACTAGTCAAAATGCAGAAAATAAATGTCAGGGAATGGAAGGCTACTGACACAAAGGAGATATCTATCATGCACGCGTGTACACAAACAAACACACACACATACACACACCAAGGTTCAGGGATCATGTAAAAAACGGGGGGGGGGGGAGGAAAGATTATAAGAACCAGAAAGAGGCTGGAGAAGGTAAATCAGTGTCTCTGGACATGGCAGGATCACTGCACTCAAGAACCCACAGCAGCTGTGGTTGCCCATGTAAGTAAAACCTCCACAATATCAAGTTGTTCACCATTCCGGCATGGAGTAGGAAGGGGTTCCTAAGGCCCCACCCTTTACTGAGATGCTATGACCAATTGATGGTTTCTGAAGAAGGGACACTCAACTTTTTTAAGGGTGTAGCTCCTGGTAAGTCAACCACACTGCACTGGATCACCCCACTCCTATGAGTATATGGGCAGCACGCATGGGACTCAATGGGTTATTACTTTAAAAAAAAAAAAAGGCACCATGTTGGGGAGGTAAGAAGGTAGAGTGGATCAGAAAGAAGTTAGGGGAGGAATAGTAGAGGTAAATATGATCAAAATGCATTGAATGTCATTCTGGAAGAATTAAAAATGTTTTTAAAAGTTAATTATAAAGAAATAATACAATGAAATTGTCTATATAATGAAAATGTAGCAGTAGAGTGTTCATGTTACCAAAGAATGCATTACTGTGTCTTCTGACCCTACATGGACCGTCTTTCACCTTCAAATTAGCACCTGAGTAAAGGCTGAAGTAGCTAGATGACTAGGTGGCCATGTAAAGCATAGCCTGAATGTTTCTGGTACTGTTGTTATTTGTCATATGTTTTCCTATTGTTCACCTATTGTGTTACCCCCCAATGACACTTTTATCTCTATTTTGTGGGGTTTGGGAGTTAAACCCAGAGCTTTGCATATGCTAATTATGCACTGTAGCAGCTGGAATATTAATTTTAAAGCAAAATATCTAGAATGCTTAAGAGATGGGAAGGTAAGTTTTAGAAAAATGGGACTGAATAAAATACGAGCAAATTTCTCTAGCCTCCAGCTTCTTAAACAGTTACAACTTTATATGGCATCACATAACTGAATGTGAGGATCCAAACAAGAGAGAAAGAAAGACACTGGCAATAGTGGGTTGCTGAATGTGGAGCAAACATAGATTAATTCAAATCAAACAAATAATGGGTGAGGGGTTTTTCTAGCAATACTGAATTGTGTTGCAGTGCATGCATGCTTCACTGCCGCCTCGGTTCTGAGTGCACAGCTGTTCACTTTGCACTGCACATGCATCATGCTATGCAGTGCCAACCCTGGGCTCAGATTTGAGAGTATTTTATGCTGTGGATTCCAGTGTTTCTTTTTCTTTCTTTTTTTTTTCTTTTAGTGTATGAGCAAATTTCTTGGCTTTTTTAAAAAAAATATTTGTTTATTATGATTACAGTTTTTTGCCTGCGGGACAGGTGACAGCACAACCATTATAGATAGTTGTGAGCCATTATGTGGTGGCTGGGAATTGAACTCAGGACCTCTGGAAGAACAGTCAGTGATCTTAACCTCTGAGCCATCTCTCTAGCCCAGCTCTCTGCTCTTACACACCAAAAAATAACTTGATTACAGAAAAAGACTTTTAGGATGTAGCTATGAATGTAGCTCAGTTGGTAGAGAGCTTGCCTAGTACACACAAAGACCTACCTGGGTTTGATCCCCAGCACCACATAAATTGGGTATGATGAATCATGCCTGTAATCCCTACATTCTAAAGATGGAGGCAGGGCAGTAAGAATCAAGGTCAGCCAGGCAGTGGTGGCCCATGCCTTTAATCCCAGCACTTGAAAGAGAGAGGCAATGGATTTCAGTGAGTTTAAGGCCAACCTGGTCTACAAATCAGAACAGGCTTCAAGAACACACAGAAAAACCTTGTCTCAAAAACCTAAAAAAAAAAAAAGATCATCCTTGATTGAATACACAGAAACTTCAAGATGATCCTGGGCTACAAGATACTCTATCTCACGAAACATAGACTTTAAATACTCTTCTACAACCATTTCTCAGCATGTAAGTATCAAACTAGACTGTTGAGATTGTATTGTGTTGTAATCCTTAATCTTAAAAGTGGCTGTTGGAATTGCTGACTTGAGTTACATAAAAATTGTTAAATACATATTGGCTTCTGATTAAGACAAAATTTCCGATAAGTTCTGAAATGACCCTAAACATTCTTCTGCCATTTTATACTACAAACTTATAAGCAGGCATTTGATTTATTTAAATCAAAATGTCTGTGACCCTTGAAAATGTTGAAGATGCACTATATCTTGCAGTGTCAAATATTCACTTAGTGACATGGCTCAACAGGTAAAGTTTCAAAGCTGACAGTCTGAACTCCATCCCCAGACTCACATTGTGGAATGAAAGAACCAACTCCAGCAATTTGTTCGATGACCTCCTCACTCCCACTGTGGCACGTGAATGCCACACGTACACACATAAAAATAAACAAATGAATAAAATGCGATTTTTCGTTTATAAAATTCATTACCATGGTGGCCAGATCACCACGTAAGTCCCTACTCCAAACAAGGGGTTTAACATTATACTCGTGGTGTCTTCACATCCCCCATCCTTCCTCACCCCACGTTCAGAGTTAAGAAAAGCCATTTTTATCATTTCGATTTGGCAGAAGAAGAAGTCAGAGGACACAAGCCACTTATTTCCCTGGTTACAAATCCCTGCTGAGTGTCAGAATGTAGTTCTCAGCTACTGCTCTGGCCTGTGTGCTGCCATGCTCCCCACCATGCTGATAATGGACTAAGGCTCTGAAGCTAGAAGCCAGCCCCAATGAAATACTCCCTCTCTGCCCTGGTCACAGTGTCTCTTCACAGCAACAGAACACTGACTGAGACACCTCTCTTCTGGTTTCATTTAATTTTGTATCTGTATTTCCTTGTCCTGATTATCTCACTTTAACATATTTTTGCAGTAATTTGAAGTAGCTTTAGTGTCTCAGTAAATCATCATCTTATCAAGTTTATCTAGACTTAATAATAACCTAAGAATGTGTTCTAATTTTTGTTATTGTTAATCCGTTACTGCTAACCTCCAAAATCAGACTATATAGGAATAGACAGATTCACTTTAAAATAGAATGAAGGTAGAAAGAATGAAAATTTAAAGTGAAACTTTAAGGCCAAAAGTCTACAGAGGTTAAAATAACTACTACCCAAAAGGACTAACATCCCTCTTAAGGTGGTCTAGTCAGTTATTTACAAACTGAGTACACTGTGTACTTATTCTACACTATGCTATACATCAGAAGTCTGTGCCTCCCTGATACTCTGCTTTTGAAGGACGGAAGTGAAGACAAATGATGAGTAGACAAATAAGACCTGTATGTGCTATACAGGGAAGGTAAGTGCTGTGGGAGAAACAGCTCTCAAGGGGTATAAGGAGGAACCAGAAAGTTGCAACTTAAAATAGAGTAACAAAATCAGATCGTGAAAGAAAGAGACACTTTTAGAGAAGGCCATGGCAATGCCTGGAGGAAGGGTGCTAATAGCTCAAATAACAGGAAAGCAACTGGGAAGGTGGTCAGGCGGCCACTTACTGGGCTGGAATGAGAACGAATGATGTGGTGGAAATGGTGAGCAAGTGAGACAGAAGTCGGTACTGAGGCCCAGACCCTGGGCTGCCATCTTAAGATTTTGACTACTGTTCCTGTTTCATCCATGGCTTGGGAGGCATGGGGGAGGCAGAGTAGGAAAAGCAACACCAGGATTTGCTCTGGCTACTAAGTTACATTCCAGGGCAAAGGTGGAAGAAGGGACAATCATCCGGATGTGATTTGAGCAACCTGGGTGAGAGATAGTGGAAGCCTAGATAAAGGCCATTGCAACGAGGTGATAAGAGCTGGTCAGAGTGTGCATTTTTGTTCAAGGTTGCCCTATCAGAATTTGCTGATGGATTGGATGTGTGGCCTTAGACAAGAAAACAAGAATGTCCAAAGTCTGTGGCCCAAGAAACTGGGAATTGCGAAAGAAGTGGATTTAGGAAGAGAAGAGGTTAGAATGTCGTTTTCTTTAACCATTTGTTTGTCATTAGATGACATTTAAACCCACAAGACAAGATAAAATGGGCAAAGGAACAAGGACAGGAAGGAAATAGCTGAGCCCTAAAACATTCCAGGAGAATCTTAAATTTAAAAACAACTCACCAAACACCAACATCCATGTGGCCCAGATGTTGAAACAACATTTAAGAGGATTTTGAAGTGCTCAATAAAAGAATGCTTCCAACTGTAATCATGAGCAGGCTCAGAATGAATAAAAGGTAGAAATTTTTAGAAAAGGAATAAATTCTATAAAGGAGAAGAACAAGATGGAAATTTTAGAAACAAAATATACAATACTGCAAAGTTTAAAATGCCAATGAATTAGCTCAGGAACACAATGGAAGCTATGGAGAAAACGCGGTGAATTAGAAGGCAGAACAGGAGAAGCTAGGCAGCTGAACTGATACAACCACTAAATAGACTTGAAAAGCCGGAACAGAGACTCTGGAACCTGTGAAATGGTATCAAAAGATCTAGTATTCCTATGCTAGACCTACAGGGAGAGGAGGAAAAAATATGTGGGGTTGGAAATTTATTTGATCAACAATATCATAGACACTTCTTGCCAAAGATGGCGATTAACAAAGAGATCCACAAACGGATCAATGTGCAGAAAACAGACTTGAGAATGCTCAGCCTCTCTCTCCTTTCAAGGTTCAGGAATATATGCAGAAAGACAATACGATGCAGAGGTGGCAAGCAACCTCAAGAAAATAGGGATTTCCAAGATCTGCATCATCTCTATTGAGTCAAAACCCTGCATGAGAGAAGGGAGGTAGACATGAAACCCTCTCCTAGTTGAGGAGCTATTGACATTTTACCTCTACTGGGAGACGAACAGTTTTCTCTAGGGGGACCTGGGTAGATAGACCACAGTCCAGAGCAGGCCTCACACCCAAGACTAATCAGTCAAGACAAACTAAATTTTATGAGTTTAACAGTGAGGGTGAGAGAGAAAGACTGAGCAGGTGAGACAGACAAACAGACAGACAGACAGACAGATAGACAGACAGAGACAGACAGAATATACGTGGAAGATAGGAAGGTGGAGGAGGTGGAGGAGGATCTGGGAGCATCTGGGAGGAGTTAGAATAGAGGAGATGAATATAATCAAAATATATCGCACGAAATTTTAAGAGCAGTGTGTACTCATTCACGGGACTGATTACCAGCCCCAGCATCTACATGGCAGCTAGCAACCTTCAGTAACCCCAGTTCAGGGGATGTGCTGCCCTCTGTGGCCTCCATGGGCACTGTACACATGTGGCACACAGACATATGCAGCAAAACATTCAAATTCCTAAAATACCTTTTTTCTTTTTTTTTAAGTTTCTTTTTCTTGTTTTGGCAGGTTAACATGGTTATATAATGATTTTTATTCATCTATTTATTTTACATCCTGGCCACAGCCTCCCCCTACCGTCTCCTCCTGGTCCCTTTGCCCCATTCCCCTCCCTCTTTCGCGCCAATCCTCTATTCTGCCATCTCCATTCACGAAAGGAGGGGTTTCTCATGAGTATCAATAAAACATGCCATATCAAGTTTGCAGTAAAACTAAGCATCTCCCAGTGTGTTAAGGCTGTGCAAGTCGACTGAGTACGAGGCGTAGGTTCCCTACAGCCAGTAAAAGAGTGGGGAGACAGCCCCTGTTCCCACTGTTAGCAGTCCCACAAGAGGACCAAGCTACACAACTGTAATGTATATGCTGAGTGTGTAGGTCAGTCCCATGCAGGCTCCCTGATGGTTAGTTCAGTCTCTGTGAGCCGCTATGAGCCCGAGTCAGTTGATTGTGAGAGACCTCCCATGGTGTCCTTAATCCCTCTGGCTCCTACATTCTTTTCTCTTCCACAACCACAAGATTCTCAAACTCAGCCTAATGTTTGGCTGTGGGTCTCTGCAACTGCCTCCATCCGTTGCTGAATGAAGCTCTCTGATGACAATTGGGCCAGACATCAATCTGGTCATAGGAGATGGCCAGTTCAGGATATTTATATGCTGTTGTTAGGAGTCAAAGCTATGATCCTCCCTATAGACTTCTGGAAATTTTCCCTGTTCGAGGCTTGTACCAGACCATGAAATGCGCAGCCCCCCAGCAGTGCCCCTCAGCAGTCTCTTCCTCCCCCTCCAGCCTAAGCACTTGTGTTCCCATCCCAAACCACTCTCAATTCACTCTCTTCTATTTCTCCTTCCCAGGGAGATCTGGGTTTGTCCCCCATGAACTCTCCTTGTTACCTAGTTTCTCTGGGTCTGTGGATTCTATACATTTTATTTTATTAACTTTTTATGTACATTGGCATTTTACCTGCATATATAGCAATGATTCAACTGGATTTAGAAAATTGTGACTTATCACCATGTAGGTGCTGGGAATTGAACCCTACTCAACTGGGCTCCTTAGGAAGAACTTCTGGTCCTCTTAACCACGAGCCTTCTCTCCAGCCCAATCACAAAATAAAATTTAAAAATTGAAGTTAACTAGGTTACTTCCTTCTAGAATTTCATTTGTAAAGTATTTTTGAATGTATGGTTTTCTTTTTATTTATTTTTAGCATATAGGAGCAGGAGAGTACACTATGTATGAACACATACCATAGCAAGAATGTGACGTCAGAGGAGTAGGTTACTTACTTCTACTTGTTTGTTTGTTTGTTTGAGACAGGGTTTCTCTGTGTAGTCCTGGCTGTCCTGGAACTCACTCTGTAGACCAGGCTGGCCTCGAACTCCCAGAGATCCACCTGCCTCTGTCTCCCTAGTGCTGGGATTAAAGGTGTGTGCCACCACCAACACCTGCTGTCCTTCTACCCTCTTACCTGGATGCCAGGGAATAAACTCAGGAGGTCAGGCTTTCTCAGTAACCAGTTTAACCATGTCACTGGCCCTAAATCTCACTGATTTCTAAATCAGAAAATTACAGAAGTGGAAAATAGTTGTTTCCAGGGGTTACGAGTGAACAATGAGAGAGAAAGAATGTGGCTGTAAATTGGTAGAGAAGGATGGTGTTTTTGGCACAGAAACAGTTGTGACTTTAGTTGTCACCAGCTTACACACACCTCCATATGTGTGATACAATGACACAGAACTATGAATATGAATATGAATTATTATCAATGTTGATTTCTCAGATTGACATCACAGTAATTGTGATAAGACAGCTAGTAATGTGTAACTGATGGCAGGGCCTGAGTGAATTTTATAAAGGGAATCTCTGTATTATTTCTGAAACTTTCTGGGGATTTATAATAATTCAGAATAAATAGGTAAGAAAAATAATGGGAAGATGGGAGTCATGGATATTGAATATAGGTAATTATAACAAGTAATCTTGCTGTAATGGGGGGGCGGGTAAAAATGTGGGGCAAGTGGGAAGTAAGGCGAAATGACTCAAAAGATAGAAAAAATGTTTTTAATGGAAGAGACAATAACATAATTGAAGCTAATGGAGAAGAACCTGAAGAGAGACAGATTATCTAGTAAGAAAGCAAGAGAGGAGAAAATTGCCAGAACGAAATGTCATGAAGAGTGGAGGGGTGGGCTCACTCAAGGTAGCCCTGGGAGAAAGGGGGGGAGGGTATATGCACAGATTTAGGTGTGTGAGTAGATGCAGTGACCCAAATTTGTGGCCTTTGTTTTCTGATTGCCTCTATTTTCTCTCTGAAACTGGAAGCCAGGTCATGGGCTGAAAATGAGGATGTATGCGGAGGTGTTAGAGGTTTGAGGGGAGAGGAGAAGGTATGAAATAGTTGTCTAGGAAACCAGCAGCACAAATGGACTAGGATAATACTATGTGATTTCCTGGCAACATTAAGTGCCCACTTGAGGTTTATGGTCTTGAATTTAAAGTGAGAGTACACTTTTTCTTTTTGTTTCTTTCTCCAGCAACATTCAATTCCAAGGATATAAGAAAGGGGCAAGAGCCCCGGGCGATGAAAAGATGGATGCAAACAAGGAGATGCAAATATGTTGAGAGATGCCTTGAAGGGAGATATCAAGAAACTGAGAGAGTGGTGTGGAAGGATCAGAGAATGCTATACTGAAATCACAACAGGGGAAGAAGACACAGAATTAATTGGAGACAGAAGCTAAAATCGTTTTTGTTTGCTTAGTGAGTTGCTGTTTTTTTTGGGTTTTTTTTTTTTTTTTTTTTGTCTGTTTGGAGACGGGATTTCATAGTCTAGCTCAGCTAGCTGACCTCAAATTCAGAATGCTCCTGCCTCAGTCTCTCCGGAGTCACAATGACAAGTGTGCACTAAAATCTTTGAGACACAAGGAGGGTACCTGAGGGTCAATTGATAACAACAGGAATGCAAAAGAATCCATGATATATTCTCTGTCAAAGAAGAGGTAGAGGGTCTGAGGGATGGCAAATGGAGGAAGAAGTGTCTGCAAGCAGAGGTGAAGGACTCTGGCTTCACAGCTCTTGATAAATCCTGATTTGAATAGGATCAAGAAGATAAGCAGACAAGGAAAGGGTTTGAGTAGATTATATTGATGTCTTTGAGCTCTCCTGCAGTCAGAGATGCCTTTGACAGCTATGACTGTAGAGAGTCTAGTGTTGGTAACAACCAGTTGCAAATTCACAGCGGCTAGAAGGGGGATTTCTGAATGTTTTCAACATAAAGAAATCAGTGTGTGCCATTAAAGCACACCGATTACTGTGACGTGATCATTATATATTACACACATGTTTAAAAACCACACCATACCGCATAAACATGCACAATTACATGTCAACTTTAGGTTAAAAAAATAAGTAGGAAATAACTACCCGAACAAGACAAAGTATAGAGCTGATCTTTTGAACGTAAAAACTGAACTCCACAAAAATTACAGTGGTTAAAGGTAGGCATAGGTACTCAAGTGCTCAGTCTACAGTCCTTTTAATTTCTCTTTTAAAAACCTATTCATTATTATTGTCTGTGTCTGTGATATATATGTGTGTATGTGTGTGCGTGTGTGTATGTATGCGTGTGTGCATGTGTGTGAGTGTGAGTGTATGTACGTGGGTGTGTCTGTGTGTGTATGTGTGTGAGTGTGAGTGTATGTATGTGTCTCTGTGTGTGTGTCTGTGTGTGTGTGTCTGTGTGTGTGTCTCTGTGTGAGTATGAGTGTATGTATGTGTGTGTCTGTGTGTGTGTCTGTGTGTGAGTGTGAGTGTATTATGTGGGTGTGTCTGTGTGTGTCTGTGTGTGAGTGTGTGTGTCTGTGTGTGAGTGTGTGTGTCTGTGTGGGGGGGTGTCTGTGTGTCTGTGTGTGTCTCTATGTGTGTGTGTCTGTGTGTCTGTGTGTGTCTCTGTGTGTGTGTGTCTCTGTGTGTGGGTCTGTGTCTGTGTGTGTGTGTGTGTGTGTGTGTGTGTGTGTGTACAGGCATGTTATAGTACATGTGTGAAGAACAGCAAACAACTTGTGAAGTCGGGGTCCCTTCACCTGCTGAACCAACTCTCTCAAACCCCTTTGCTTTTCTACGCACATTCTTCAGTTGAATTCATTGAGTCTCATAGATTGATTTGCTATCAATAAGCAAGTTACAACACAGGTACCTGGCAACCGGGGATGCAGGTAGGTTGACTACAGATCCTCAACCCTCCTTCTGCTCCTCCACATCAAATCCTCCCGTCACATCCCCTGCTCTGCAGCAGAGAACTTCTGCAGCCTCTCTTTCCCCCATGTTCTACAGTAGGTCACACAGATCTTACCCACTAACCTCACTCCTGCCATTTATTGCTTTATCCCAACCCTCAGCTACAGCAGGCACTCCCGAGGACCCCATGGGTCGGTCACTCGTGCCAGGAAAACATAAAGACTAATTGGAGATTTTCACCTCCCCCTCTGCTCCTCCAAGTCCAACCCCCTAGTCTCACCCAGATCTGCAGCAGACCACTTAGTGCAGCTTCTCTTCTCCCCCTGTACCCATCTCCAAGGGATCACACATATATCCTCCTCCTAACTCCTTCCCCCCATTGCTTTGCCCTAGGCCTCAAATCCAGCAAATACTTCCAGAGAACCCACAGGTCACTCTGACCAGGAAGCAAGAAGGTTAGCGCCCCCCCCCCTCCATTCCTCCAAGTCCAGTCATCCAGTCTCAACCCCATCCCCAGCTCTCTAGCAGCCCTTCTGCTGTGACCTCTTCTCATTCGCTGTCTCTATTCCCAGGAGACTAGCTTAGCAGATCCTAGTGGAACACCCGGCTTTCCTCCTTCCTGTGAAACCCCTCGATATCCTGAGCCTCGGTGTCCACTCCCAATACACAGAAACACATTCCACCTGGGACCCCCAGTGGCCACACCTATCAAAACCAGGCACACAGTCACCTCATTCTCCTAAGAATCAGAGAGGGCAACAGAAATCAAAGAACCCATCCAATGAAGACAAGATCAGATATGAACAACTAGAATTATAATCTTCCTATCCCAGATGCCAGTATAAAAACACAATAAATAATAAGTAAGGTAAAATGTTCACTCACCTAGGGCTGCAACAGCACTCAGCGATCCTGGATGTTATAACATAGCAGAAGCACAAAAAGACCTTAAAACAGCCTTTATAAATATGATAGAAGTCCTTAAAAAGAAATGAATAAATTCTTTAAAGAAATCTATGAAAACTCAAAGAAATGTTGGAAGTAAAGTAATAAAACTATTCAAGACCTGAAAGTGGAGATAGAGTCAATGAAGAAATACCAAATTGAGGGAAATCTAGAAATGAAAAATTGAGAAACTTGAATCTCTGAGGCAAGGTTCACCATTGGAATAAAACAGATGGAAGAGAGAATCTCAACATTGAAGACACAATAGAAGAAATGGATACTTTAGTCAAAGAAAACGTCAAATCTAAATTCCCCTGGCACAAAACATCCCAGGACACTATGAAAAAGTCAAATCTAAGAATAATAGGAATAGACGAAGGAGAAGAAACAAAAGTCAAAAGCACAAAAAATACTTCAAACAAAATCATAGAGGAAAATTTTCCTAACCTAAAGAATATGTCTTTCAAAGGGGGGGAAAGCATACAGAGTTGAGCAGTGTTTGTGAATACCTTTAATCCCACCACATGGGAGGCAGAGACAAGCAGATCTCTGTGAGCTCAAAGGCAGGCTCATCTATAGAGTAAATTCCAGAAGAGCCGGGGCTACTCAGGAAAACCTGGTCTCAAAAAAAAAAAAAAAAATAGGAGGAGAAGAAGAAAAATACAGAGAAACAAATAGGCTGTACCAGAAAAAAAAGTCCTCTCAATATATGATGATAAAACAATAAAGGTACAGAACAAAGAAAGAATATTAAAAGTTGCAAAAGCAAAAGACATAGTGACATATAAAAGCAGATGTATTAAAATTATACCCAATTTATCAATGGAGACTCTTAAAACCTGGAAGGGCTTGGACAGATGTACTGCAGATGCTAAGATATCACAGATGTCAGCCCAGACTACTACACACAGCAAAATTTTAATTGCTATAGATGGAGAAAATAAGATATTCCATGATAAAACCAAACTTAAGCAATATCTACAAATCCAGCCCTACAAATGGTGCTAGGAGGTAAGTAAATATCAACCTAAAAAGGTTAGCTACATCCAAGAAAACACAGAGAATAACTAATCCCAGACTAGCAGAGGGGAAAGCACACACACAGGCATAAAGGCTCGCTCTCTCTCTCTCTCTCTCTCTCTCTCTCTCTCTCTCTCTCTCTCCCATTTGTCTCTCTCTCTGTCTCTGTCTCTCTTTCTCTATCTTTGTGTATGTGTCTCTCTCTACCATCACCACCATCAAAAACAAAACAGGAATTAACAATCATAACCATTTTTATCTCTCAGCATCAATGGTCACAATTCCACAATAAAAAAAAATCACAGATTAACAGACTGGATATGAAAATAGGATCCATCCTCCTGCTACATCCAAGAAACATACCTTAACCTCAAGGTTAGACATCACCTCAGTATAAATGGTTGGGAAAAGATATTCCAAGTAAATGGATCTAAGAGCAAGCTGGTGTAGCCATTTTAATATCTGACAAAATAGACTTCAAACAAAAACTAATCAGAAGAGCTAGGGAAGGACACTCCATACACATCAAAGGAAACGTCTACCAAAAGGACATTGCAATTGTTAACACCTATGCCCCAAACACAGGGAACCCAAGTTCATAACAGATCCAAACACTACAGCTGAAGTCACACACTGACCCTCCCACACTGATAGTGGGATAACTCGTACCCTACTCTTGTCAATAGACAGGTCATCCAGACGAAAACTAAACAGAAACGCTGGAGCTAACTGAAGTTATACCAAATGAACCGAAGAGGCAGCTGCAGAACGTTTCACACAAACACAGAAGCATATACCTTCTTCTCTGCACCTCGTGGAACTTTCTCCAAAAGTGAACACATACCTGGAAACAAAGCAAATTTTCAACAGAGAGAAGAAAATTGAATTTTGAGATTTGAATTATGAAATTTAAATTATGAATTTTGAATTATGAATTATAAATTTTGAAAACTGAATTATTTCAATAATGCCCTGCAGCCTATCAGAGCACCATGGAATAAAGCTGGATATCAGCAAAAACAGCAGAAACAACAGGAAGCTTACAAACTCATGGAAACTGAACAACTCTTTACTAGTGAAAAAATGGGTCAGGACAGGAATTAAGAAAGAAATTAAAGACTTTCTAGGGTTGAGAGAAAATGAATAGACACCATATGCAAATTTATGTGGCACAATGAAGGCAGCTCTAAGAGTCAAGGAACATCAAGTGCCTGCATAAAAACTGGAGAGATCTCACACTAGCAATGGAAAGCTCTAGAACAAAATGAAGTAAGCATACCCAAAAGGAGCAGATGGCAAGAAATAATTAAACTCGGGGCTGAAATCAATAAGGCAAAAACAAACAAAAAACAGAAATCAATATGAAGAATCAAAGAAACAAAGAGTTTCTTGTTGATTTTCCTTGAGAAAAATCAATAAGATTGACAAACCCTTATCTAACTTGACTAAGAGGCGGAGGGAGAATATCCAAATTAACAAAATTAGAAATGAAAATGGGGACATAACAACAGACCTCTATGAAATCCAGAGAATCATAAAATCATATACTTTAAAAACCATTACACCACCAAATTGTATTATCTAAAGAAATAGACAATTTTCTTAATGCAAAATACTTACCAAAGTTAAATCAAGATCAGAATAACAATTTAAAAATACCTATGACCCCTAGAAGAATAGAAGCAGTCACTAAAGTCTTCCAAACAAAAAAATACCCCAGGGTCAGGTGATTTTTGAACAGAATTCTATAAAACTTTCAAAGAAGAGTTAATGCAGATACTCAAATTATTTCACAAAATAGTAACAAAAGGAATGTTGCCTAATTCATTTTACTAAGCCACAGTGACCCAAACCACATAAATATTCAACAATAAAAAAGAATTACAGAGCAATTACCCTTATAAACATAGATGCAAAAATTCTCAATAAAATACTCGCAGGTTGAATTTTAAAAAACACACAAAAAAGATCATCTCCCATCATCAAGTAGTTTTCACCCAGAGATGCAAGGATGAGTCAACATACAAAAAACTGCCAGTGTCATCCATCATATAAACAACCTGAAAGGGGAAAAAACCCCACATGATCATATCATTAGATGTCAAAAAGCCTTTGACAAACTCCAACACTCCTTCATGATAAAAGTCCTGGAGAGATTAGAGAAGCAAGGAACATACGTCAATATAATAAAGACAGTCTACAGCAAAGCCAATAGCCAGCATCAACTTAAAGGGAGAGAACTCTAAGAAATTCCCCTAAAATCGGAAGCAAGACAAAGCTGCCAACTCTCTCCAGATCTATTCAATATAGTACTTGAAGTCTTAGCTAGAGAAATAAGGCAAGTGAAGGAGGTCAAGGGGTTATCAATTGAAAAGGAATAATTTAAAAGTATGGTTATTTGTAGATGATACAATAGTATACATAAGTGACCCTAAAAATTCTACCAGGAAACTCCTTCAGCTTATAGAATCTTTCAGCAAGGTTTCTATATACAAAATAAATTCACAAAAATATCCTCCTATGTACAAATGACAAATCGTCTGAGAAATAAATAAGGAAAACAACACTTTTTAAATAATAGTCTCACATGATATAAAAATATCTTGGAGTAACTATAATCAAGCAAATGAAAGACCTATATGATTTAAAAACCTCAAGTCATTGAAAAAAGAAATAGAAGAAGATACCAAAAGATGGAAAGATCTCCCACCGCTCTTAGATCAGTAGGATTACCATAGTAAAAATGGCCATTTACAGATTCAATGCAGTCTCTATCAAAATCCCAACACAATTCTTTACAGACCTTGAAATGGTAATTTTTGCCTCCATGTAAACACACACACAAACAGGATAACTTAATCCTCAATGAATAAAAACCTTTTTGAGGTTTTCCATCCCCAATTTCAAGGTGTATTAAAAAGCAATGTATTGCCACAAAAACAGACATGTTCATCAATGGAATTACCTTGAAGATCCAGACATAAATTCACATATCTATGTACACCCGATGTTTTATAAAGAGGCCAGAAATCCACACAGAAGAAAAGATAGTATCTTTAACAAATGGTGCTGATCAAACTAGATGGCTGTGTATAGAAGAGTACAAATAGATCCTTGTGTATCACTCTACACAAAACTCAAGTTCAAATGGATCAAGTACATCAACATAAAACCAGGTACACTGAACCTGATAGTAGAAAAGTAGGTAATAGCCTTGCACACATTGGCACAGTAGAAGACATTCTGAAGAGAACACCTTTACATAAAGATCAAAAATTAATAGATAAGACTCATTAAACTGAGAAAGCCTCTGCATGGCAAAGGGCACTACCATTCAGACAAAGCAGAAGCCTACAGAATAGGAAAGGATTTTTGCCAACTACATTTCCAATAGAGATATAATATCCCAAAAACATGAAGAACTCAAGAAACTAGATATAAACAAACCAAATAATCCAATTTAAATGGGTTGCAAATCTACACAGAGAATTCTCAACAGAGAAATCTCAAGTGGCTGAGAATCACTTAAAGAAATGTTCAGCATCCTTAGCAATCAAGGAAATACAAATCAAAACTTCTTAGAGATTCTATCTTCAACTGTTGGAGTGGCTAAGATTAATAACACAAGTGACTACTTGTGCTGGACAGACTGTGAAATAAGGGAAACACTTCTCCATTGAGGACAGAAAAGGTGAGAACAGATCTTGAGTGATGTGCCTCAGATCCAGAAAGACAAATATGGCATATATTCCCTTATATGTGGACATTAGCTTTTAAGTCAATGATAACTAAGCTACAATCCATAGAACTATAGAGGATAGATATAGAGGAAGGGTCTAGAAGATACATAAATCTCGTGAGGAAAGGAAATAGAACTGATATTTATGGATAGATAGTAGGAATGGAACAGGAGGATCAAGAAGGGAGAGAAGAGGTGGTGGGAGGGAACACAGGGAGAGACAGGTGAAATTAAGGGTCATTGGAGGGGTAGTATTGAAACCTAATACAGTAGAAAATGTCTAAAATGCATACATATATAAAGGAAATCACCAAATAATGGGAGACAGAGTCCCAACTGGGAATTCCTTGTCACCAAAATGAAGCTTCCAGTACCAGGATTATGATACATCTAATTGACTTATTGGCCAAAGGGGTCCCATGAGAATTCTTGAAGAATCCAGGCTATTGCCAAGACTATAAGGCTGCCCTCCACAAATTGACAAGGTGGCATTATTGAAGACAACATCTACACAATGAATTGAACATGTAGGAATTAAGCTGCTGCCTACATAGAGCCTTCACCCCCGTGTTCTACCATCTTTTGTACAGGAAGATGTTCTGCACGTGTCCAAAAAAAGAAGTGTAAACATCCAGCCAGTCACAAATTCTTTGATATACAATGGTGTCCTGTCTGCAAGATAAGTTAAGACAATGTTGGCACAATGCTTGTGGGAATAACCAACCAATATTTGATTTGACTAAATGCCCACTCCATGAGATAGAACCCACACACTATACTGCTTGGGTACCAAGAACTAGGGACTAGATAGCCCAGGAACCTGTGGCACAACCAAATAATACTGGTCTAAGAAGAGAAAAAACAAAGAAAAACAAAAATGTAGTGATGATGTGACTCCTAATGCCATTCTGCTATACCCATAGATCAATGCCTTGCTCAGCCATCATCACATCATCAAAGAAACTTCCTTCTGCTGAAGATGGAAACAAATACACAGACCCACAGCCAGACATTATGTAGAGAGTAAGTGAGACCTAAATGGGATGTCTCCATCAAACCCCTTCCTTCAGAGTTCAGGGAACTCTATGGAAGAGGAAGCACAGAGTGGAAAAGCCAGAGGGGAAGGAGGACACCAGGAGAACAAGGCCCTCTAAATCAACTGAGCAAAGATCATGTGAATTCACGGAGGCTGAAGCAGCAAGCACAGGGCCTGCACCAGTCTGCACAAGGTCCTCTTTGTATGTATTATGGTTTCCAGTTTAGTGTTTTAAGGGACTGCTAAGTATGCAAATAAATTGGTCTCTGATCCTTGTACCTTTTTGTAGGATAATGCTCTTGTACATTGTAAAGATTTGTTACTGGTATTGGTTTAACAAAATGCTGATTGGTTAGTAGCCAGACAGGAAGTATAGGTGGGATGACCAGACTAAGAGAATTCTGGGAAGAGGAAAGGCAGAGCAGCAGTCACTAGACAGATGCAAAGGAAGCAAGATGAGAATACCAGCAAGATGAGAAAGCCATGTCAAACTATAGATAAGAATTATTAATTCAAGTGTAAGAGCTAGATAGTGATATGCTTGAGCTACTAGCCCAGCAGTTACTATAATATTAAGCCCCTGAGTCAATTATTTCATAAGCAGCAGTGGAACCAGCCTGGTGCAACAGACAGAGAAACTTCTGACTACACCTTCTCTTGGCTTCTTTTCCTTTTATTGGCCTGTCTTGTCCAAATTCAGTGTCAAGGTTTTTTTTTTGCTATGTTTTTTATGTGAATGCATGCATGAATGAATGAAAACCTAGAACTAGGATAATGGCTAACAATGAAGCTGTCATTTCAATATGCTGGAGGAAGGAAACCCAGTTTTCTCCAATGAAATAACACTGGATATCAGGCACTTCAGCACAGGCTTCATGTTCATGAGTAATGGATCAACGAACAATGGATTTCAGAGTTTGTGTGTGTGGGTGTTTGTGTGTGTGTGTGTGTGTGTGTGTGTGTGTGTGTGTGTGTATTTGGATAGAGTTTGAGTATGTGTGTGTATGTGTGTATTTTGTGATGTCTATCCATTGTTGTCAACTTTATTACATCTGGAATTAACTACAACCCCAAAATGGAGGGGCACACATGTGAGAGATATTTGCTTAATTTGAAGTTAGAAAATCTACTTTTTAAATTGAAAATAGATTCTTCTCTCATGAAATACATCACAATCACATTTTTCCCTCCTACCACACCTCCTACCTCACTCAGGCCCCTTCTCCCATAGATCTACTCCCTCTGTTTCCCCTTCAGAAAAGAGCAGGCCCCCCAAAGGATGACAGTCAAATAGGGCAACCCAATAAGAGGAAAAGAGTCCCAAGAGCCAGCAAAACAGTCAGAAACACACTGGCATCCACTCTTAGGAGTTCCACAAAACACCAGTCTAACAGCCATACACAGAGGACTTGGTACAGACCCACGAAGGCTCTGTGCTTGCCGTTTCAGACTGTGAGCCCATGTGAGCCCTGCTTAATTAATTCAGTGAGCCATGCCCTCCTGGCATCCTCCATCCCCTCCTACAATTTTTTCTCCCCTTTCCACAGGTTCCCCATCTCTGAAAGAAGGGTCCTGGTGGAGACCTCTAATTTAAACTTTCCACATAATGTCTGGTTGTGGAAGATCTACTTCCAAGCTAAATCTTTGAAGTAGAAAGACACACCTTTAATCCATATATCTTTCCTTTTTATGTAAGAATTTTTTTATTCATTTGCCCCCCCATCCTTCCTCTTGCTCCCCTCCAGCCTTGCCCTCTGACCCATCCCCCATCCTTTCCTCCAGAAAGGTAAGGCCCCCATGGGGAGTCAGAAAAGCCTGGTACATTCAGTTGAGGCAGGTCGAAGCCCCTCTGCCCTGCATCAAGGCTGAGCAAGGTGTCCCACCGTAAGTAATGGGCTCCAAAAAGCCAGCTTATGCACCAGGAATAGAAACCGATCCCACTGCTAGAGACCCCTTAAACAGACCAAGCTATACAACTGTTTCACTTATGCAGAGGACCTAATTGAGTCCCACGCAGGATTCACAGATATCAGTCTAAAGTTCATGAGTTCCTACTAGCTTGATTCAGTTGTTTCTGTAAATTACACCATCGTGATCTTGACCCCCATTTCTCATATAATCCCTCTTCCCTCTCTTTGACTAGACTCCCAGAGCTTGGGCCAGGTGCTTGGCTGTGCATCTCTGCATCTGCTTCCATCAGTTACTGGATGAAGGCTCTATGATGACAGGGTAGTCACCAATTTAAGTGAATACTAGGTGTAAAGCAAAGGATAACCAGGCTACAACCCACAGCTCCAGAGAAGCTAGCTAACAAGGAGGAGTCTAAGAACACCACATGATTGCCTTGGGAAGGGGAAAGAGATGACATCTTCTGAGTAAACTGGGGGTGAGGGGGGCAACAGGGAGTATGGAATGGGGAATGAGAACATGAGGGAACTGGATGGTCCAGCTAGAACAGTGATGGAGAGGGAGAGCTGTGGGGATGTGTTTCAAAGAGGAAGACATCATGGGGTTAGTGAGAAGCCTGGTGCTAGGGAAGTTCCCAGAAACCCACAAAGATGACACCAGCTTAGACTACTAGCAATAATCTAAATCTTTTGAATTAGGAAACTCCACCTCTGATCTGGACCATGCCTCTGCTGGAAGCCTATATAAGGACATGGAAGAATGACACCTGCTCTGTTTGCCTGCTTGTTTTCACCTCCCTTGATAGTCCATTTCTTCACTGCATTAGAGCCTACTTATTAGGGATTCCAGCATATACTGAAGACCAGCTTAGACATCCAGCCTTGTAGACTGAGCAAATACTATATTTTAGGACTTTCTGATCATAAGCCATTGCTGCAGTAGTTAGACCACAGCCTGTAAGTCATTCTAATAAGTTCCCCTTTTATATAGATTCATTTTATAAGTTCTTTTCCTCTAAAGCAGTGGTTCTCAATTTATGCATCATGACCCTTTGGTCACAATGGCCATCGAAAGACACAGATACCAAAGGCCATGCTACTGCTGGGGCCACACTGATCTGAGTGCCCTGCATTGTCACCTGGGGCCATGGTGTTGTCTGGGCTAGGGCTGCTGCTGAGGACCACGTTGAGGGGGCCCTACAACATCCAGGATCTGTGTTGATATCCGTGGCTCCTGATACTATTGATGGCCATGCCCATGCTGATGCCAGAGGTCTGGACCACTACCTTGGGCCATGTTGGTGTCTGAGGACAATGCTGCTGACAGAGTCATGCCAATATGAGTGACCTGAGACCATGGTGACATCTGAGCCCAGGCTGCTACCGAGGACCATGTCTGGGTCTATGGCCCTACTATAGCCAGATTCTGTGTTGATGTCCATGGCCCATGGTACCACCAAGGCCAACTGGATGCCTAGAGTCTGGACCACAATCTGTGGCCATGTTGTTGTTTGAGGGTGGTGCAACCACTGGGCCATGCTGACCAGTGTGTTCTGCTGTGCCACACAGGTCCATGTTGTCATCAGGTCCAGGTTGCTGCCATGTGCTTTGTCTGGCTCTGTGACCTGGCAGCAGCCTGGATCTGAGTTGATATCTGTAACTTCTGTTTCTACCAACAGCTGTGCAGATTTCTGGGGTCTGGACACCCATCTGAGACCATGTTGGTGCCCAAGGCTACCACCAAGGCCATACTGATCTGGGTGACCTGTGCTGCCACTGGGGCTATGGTGACATCCAGTCCTGAGCTGCTGCCAAGGTTCATGCCTGAGTCCTTGTTCCTGCTGCATCTGAGGTCTGTGATGATGTCCATTGTCTGTGTTATTCCAGGTCATGGGAACCAGACATGTTGAAATCCTAGGGCCATACTGAGCCAGCCTTCCCCTCACTGGCTCTGGGATAGATGGCCCTGCCCCTCACTGGACACTGCAGCAGGAGAACTTCTCCTTCCCCCCAAACAAATCCACTAAAGAGAGATGGTCCCATGTCTCACCTACCAGCCTAGAAGAGCTGGCTCTGCTGCTTGCTTTATGGGGGTGGTCTCAGTGGCCTGGAACTACCAGTCAGCTACCATCCAGACCCACATCCTGGACCTTGGGTTGGCCCACCCTAACATCTATCCCATATATGACTTGCTGGAGTGCTTGAAGAGAGTGGCCCTATGAAACAATAACCACAGGACCCCATGACTTGGGGAAACAGAGGAACTTGATTGGAGTCCAGTGATGATGGTGTGCCAGAGGCCTTCCTTTTAAATTAGTTTGGGAGGTCCTTTGGGAAGGCATGCTGCAAAAGTGAGGAGTGAGTATAGAAGGGCTAGGAGGTGAATGGGATTGAGGTACATGATGTGAAATTCCCAAAAAATCAGTAAAGAGCTATGTTTTTTTTTTTAAAAAAATACAAATATTTACATTAAAAGCCATTAACAGTAGCAAAATTACAGTTATTAAGTAGCAATAAAAATAATTTTATGGCTAGGTTCTCCACAACGTGAGGAACTGTGTTAGAGGATTGTGGCATTGAGAAGGATGAGAACCACTGCCCTAGAGAACAATCACTAACACAGATTTGATTCTAGAGCAACAAATACAAGGATGAATCTTTGGCATGTCTGAAATGGGTCTTCCAGTTTGCCAACACATGCAGCTACCAAAGCCTTTCCAGTCACTCCCTATCTTCCTTGGGAGATCAGAGAATGCTGAAAGCCTTTGGTATGAACTATTTTACAAACTGAAGGATACAAATGTATCCAGTTATTCAGATTCACCCAATTGTGACATGAAACAGATTTGGTGCCTCTGTATATAAAATTTTTGACTGTGGAAAAAAGAGGAAAATGATGATGCTGGGCAGTTGCTCTCAGCATCTCTGGATAAATTGACAAAGGAAAGGAATGAGCTCCATGATGAAAATTAACCAGCTTCTAGCATTTCCAAAGACAACGAAGGACAACAATGAACTTAGTGATAAAGTCAGCCAGATCCAGATGTGCATAAACAGTCTAAAGGTTTCTAAATGTGCCTGGAAGAGAATCTTCTCTCCAGCCGCCACAGGGCTCAAGTTGCAGAATATCAAACAGAAGCCCTCTAAGACTGACTGAATTACAGCAAAAATTCTAGACCCAGCCTCAGGAGGTATAATCAGTTAAAGTAGGGGCATTAATTGATTTAAAAAATGGGATTGTACATTGGGATGGAGATGTGTGATAGTACTCTATTGAAGCTGAGAACTTTGAACCCTTAGATTCTCAAGGGTTTATCTCACCTGAGGAAGTAGTCTCTCTAAACTCAGGAAAAGATGTACCCTCATCATATCCCCTGAAATGTTGTCTTTTTATCTTTTGACTGAGAAAATTAACCCTCCATTGTCTGCTAAACCAATAATGACTGTCTGAAGGAAATGCCAGGCAAGACAATACTGATGTTCCTCAGGATCCACCAACAGTTGCCTCTAGACCTATAACCAGAGTCAAGACAATGCAGGCTCCTAGAATGGAGGTAGAAAGTGTAGTCCATGATAAGGTTGTAGCTTGAATTCTAATTGGTTTTATTAATAAAAACCTTGAGCCAAATATCATGGTAAATGCTGAAAGGTCAGAGAGACAAAGAAGCCAACCAGTAGAAAGACTTCTTACCTCTACTGAATTCTCAAGCCAAAAGGGAAATTTTGTCTCTATGAATCTTCAGACTGAATGGGCCTCAAGATCCTGTCTCCACCCACCTTATATTCTTGTCTCCACCTCCCTAGTGCCAGGATTAAAGGTGTGAGCCACCACCACCTGGATCTGTTTTTCTTTTATACTGATTCAACCTTGTGTAGCCTAGGGTGACCCCCGAACTCCTGATCTTCCTGCTTCCTCCTCCCAAGTGCTGATCTTCAGGCAAGCTTTATTTGCACTACACTACTACAGGGCTTAATTTATTCAAGCAGAAGTCTGAGGAATATTGTGGGAATGGATTTTAAGGTTTTGGGATAATGGTGAAAGGAACATAAAACTGTACCAGGCTGAGTCTACTGAGTCTATTGATATGGGCTCTCTGAATGGAGAGTCTAGGTCTAATCAAAGGGCAGAGTGTCAAAAGTTTATTTGAATGGTTAGTTGAGAAGCATTTGTCATAAGATGGCCTAGTGAAAAGGAGTTGAGGATGCCTGATATTCATTGGTTTAGTGTTGATGAAGGGATTTTAAGACTCAGGAAAATTTCAGTGCTAGAGTGGATACAATTTATCAAATCCAATATTCTTCAATAGGAATGCTCAGAAGGCATGCCCTTCACTGATCCTGTAAGACAAAATGGCAGAGGCACTAGCACATCTGATGAGCTTCATCGTTACCCTTTTCCTTGTGCCGGACCTTAGGGCTGGAGCCATTGCTGCTCAGTTGACTGAATCAAATGCAATGGGCTTAGTTGGGCCCTGAGGTAGCAGGAGCCAGGTGGCAGCACTGAATCACCAAAGGCAAAGTGGTTTTAGTTATTGTAACAGGCAGCATGGACAAGGCAATGTCCATAATGGTTTAATCCATAATAGAGCAGGCAAAGTGGCTTTTTATGATGGCATGACCTGTATGGACTTTTGTTTGGTACTGGCTAATCAATCATGGTGTTTCCAGGCATGAAATAGATTTTTTTAAAAAGCCTACTGCATTTTTGTTTGTTCTGTATAAGTTTAAATTTTCTCAAAGAAATTGGATCGTGGCAAAAGGCAATCTCAGCCAATGAATCAATTTCCAGACATGAGTCAGTTTGCAAACACAGAACCCCCTGAATGAAAGCATGGCCAGGTTCCCCTGAGGAAGGGCCTTGATAAGACACCTAAGAGGTTTACTGTTAGCCTTTCTCCAGGTCTTCCCCAGAGGGACTTATGTCTTTTACAAGGGTAGCTGTACACTGAGGAAAAGGAAATGGCTAGGCTTTCCAGGCTCTATTGGATACTGGTTCTGAACTGACACTGATTCCAGGAGACCCCAAGAAGCATTGTGGCATTGCAGTTAAGAGTAGGGGATTTATGGCTGTATGGTGATTAATAAAATTTTGTCTGAAGTCTAATGCACAGTAGTTCCAGTGGGTCCCCTAACTTATCCCATGTTTATTTCCCCAGTCCCAGAATGTGTAATTGAGATAGATATACTTGGGAGTTGGCAGAATTCTCACATTGGTTCCCTGGCCTGTGGAGTGAAGGTTGGAAACTCTAAATGGAAGTCTTCATAGTTGCCTCTGCCATGGAAAACAGTGAACCTAAAACAGCATTGAATTCCTAAAAGAACTGCAGGAATTGTACGCCACCATCGAGGACTTGAAAGATGCTGGGATGGTGGTTACCACCACATCTCCCTTAACTCTCCTATCTGTCCAGTGCAGAAGATAGATGAATCATGGAGAATGACAGTTGACTATCAAAAACTCAGTCAAATAGTAACTCCAATTGCAGCTTCTGTACCAGATGTGATGTCCTTACTTGAGCATATTAACACATCTCCTGGTACATGGTATGTAGCTAGTGAGTGATCTAACAAATGTTTTTTTCTCAGTACCTATCCATAAAGACCAACAGTAGAAATTTGCTTTCAGCTGGCAAGGCTAGCAGCAGTATACCTTCCCAGTTTTACCTCAAGGATAGTTTAACTATCCAGCCTTGTGTCACAACTTAGGTAGAAGGGATCTTGATCCTCTGTCTCTTCCATAAAATATCACAGTGTTGCACCATATTGACGACATTATGATGATTGGATTGAGTGAGAAGGAGGTAGCAACTGCTTTGGACTTGTTGCTAACACATATTCCCATCTGAAGATGGGAAATAAATCCAACCAAAATTCAAGGACGTTCTATCTTGGAGAACTTCTAAGGAGTCCAGTGGTATGAGGCACGGGAAAATTCCTTCTAAAGTGAGGGATAAGTTATCGCACCTGGCCCCTCCCACCATTAAGAAAGCACAGTCTTTAGTTGGGTCTTTTGGATTCTGGAGACAGTGCATTCCTCATTTGGATGTGTTACTCCAGCCCATAGACCAAGTGACTTGGAAAGCTGCTAACTTTGTGTAGGGCCTAGGATAGGAGAAGGCTCTTCAACAGGTCCAGGCTGCTGTGTAGGATGCTCTGCCATTTGGACCATATGATCTAGGAAAACCAATGGTACTTGAGGTATCAGTGGCAGATAGGAAGGCTGTCTGGGGCCCTTAGCAGGTCCCACAGTTGAATCACAGAAGAGACCTTTGAGATTTTGGAGCAAGGCTCTACAGTCATCTGCAGACAACTATTCTTCTTTTGCGAGACAGCTCTTGGCCTGATATTGGGCCTTAGTGGAAACTGAGCATTTGACAAAGGCCACTAACCTGAGCTTCCCATGACATGCTGAGTGTTATGACCCACCAACTCATAAAGTAAGACATTCACAGCAGCAGCCAAGTAGTATATATGTGATTGGGCCCAAGCAAATCCTGAAAGCATAAACAAGTTACATGAAAATGTTGCCTAAAAGTCTATGTGTTATACTTCTATTACAATGCCATCTGCTGCCAAGCATGCAACCTTATAGCCTCTTGAAGTCCAACCTATGACCCGTTGACCAAGGAAGAAATGACAAGGGCCTAGTTTACTGATGATTATACATGTTATACAGGCACTACCTAGAAGTGTACAGATGCAGCATTACAAGCCCTTTCTGGAACAATCCTGAAAGATACTGGTTAAGGGAAATCTTCAGAGTTGAAAGAAGTTCAAGCTGTACACATAGGCATACATTTTGTTTGGAAACAGAAATGTACAAATGTACAATTGTTCACTGCTTCATAGGCTGTAGCCAATAGATTGGCTAGATGGTAAGGATCTTGAAAAGAGCATGATTGGAAAATTGATGAGAAAGACATCTGGAGAATGTGTGGATAGATTCTCCATATGAGCAAAGGATGTGAAGATACTTATGTAACCATGTAAATGCTCATCAAAAGGTAACTTCAGCAGAGTAGAAATTCAACAATCAAGTAGATAGGATGACCCATTCTGTGAATAGTCAGCTTATTTCTTCAGCCATTCTTGTCATTGCCCAATGGCCCATGAACAAAGTGGCCATGGTGGTAGAGAAGAGGTTTATTAATGGGCTCAACAACATGGACTTCCACTCACCAAGGTTGACTTGGCTACAGCTGCTGCTGCATTCTGGATTTGCCAAGAACAGAGACCAACACTGAGCCCCAGATATGTGTAGCTATCAGGTGAAACAATTACCTAATATTTTTTCTAGTATAATAAAAACTAGGGAGTCAGCTATTGGAATAAAGAGCAGAAATAAAATCCAAGGAAAGTAGAGCAATTGGCTGACCCTCTCTCCACGATTTTTTTTTTTTGAAATTCCAGCACTGGAAATTCTTCCCCCTCCAAACTTCTCTCAAGTCTCTTCTTCTTCTTTCTAGGCACCTGTAAATTCCTACAAGCAATTTATGGCTACTTTCAGTCAGCCAGCCACTGAATCCATCCTAAATACAAGATTGCTTTATTGGCACTGGGGAAACATTTCTCCCTTTTTTGTCTAAATAAAAAGGAAAAGTTTTTAACTCTAACAATGCAAACTATACAATAATAATAATTAACAAGTAAGAAATGCATTTACAATGTCCGGTCCATTAGTATTTGGCAAATTTAGAGAAAATATTCCATTATCTAATCTTTCTTGATGAGTCCAAAGTTTTGTACCTAATTTACTTTCTGCCATGACTAAGGGAAACTGTAACTATAACTATCTAGTTTTAAGTTCCACAAGAGATCTGAGAAGCATATAATAACATGAGCAAATTGGAAATGCATAGCAAGCAACTTATAAAACTATAAAATGACAGAAATATCTGGCTGCCTGGATAGTCACATCATGGGTCCTCTGTAATGTTGTAGTACCCATCTTTGGACTACAGGCCTAGAATATCTGACAGACTTTTCTGTGAAGCAGGAATTTTTGAAAAACTGTCCTACCCTGTCTTGGCAAAGTTTGGCAGTCATTTTCATTGCTGTCCTGCTTGTCCAGTCTGGACAACATATTGTCAGCAGTCAAGGCAAGGGAATTTTCTTGCCCAAATGGCTGGCTTTTGCCACAAAGAAAGCAAACTCTATATAGGTGTTCTTCAATTCCCATTATCTTTTATGAAATAGATTTGTACTGCCAAGCTCAGACTTGTCTCACTGTCACAAAAAGTTCTATGTTATTAAAACCTTAAAATATAATATTTTAGGTCTCTGAAGTATTTGAAAACCATCTAGTTAAAATATGTTTCTGATTGGTCTTACAAATATACCCAACATGACTCTAAGTTTCATTGTTATTGACGATTAACTACTACTCTGTATTTCTTTATTATCTTAAATAGTTTTCAAGAACTAGAACTTCACATTATATTTTAAATGAGCTGCATAAGTACAATACCTTAAACAAGAAATAGAAACATAATACAGTAAAACAAAAATAACATTAAATTTGTATTAATATATAAAAATTCATAACAATGTAAAATATTTGAGACTAGTAGTTATGTTTTTTTCTTGTTTGAAAGTAGATATAATAAGCTACCCTTTTCTTCTATCATTTCTAGATATGGTACCATTCCCCAAAACTACCAGCCAATTAGCTGGTGGCAGGTTGATTACACTGAATCACTTCCTTTGTGGAAAGGACAATGCTTTGTCCTTATTGGAGGAGATACTTATTCTGGTCATGGCTTTCCCTTTCCTTCACATAATACTTCTTGCAAAACCACCATATGTGGACTTATAGAATGCCTTATCCATGGTCATGGTATTCCACAAAGTATTGCTTCTGACAAGGGTCTTGCTTCACAGCCAGAAAAGTGGCACAGGCCTGTCAGGTATGAAGGTATAGGTCTCTCTTCCAGGAAAAGAGCTAAGACCTGCTGAGGTTGTTGCTGAGAGTGAAGGAAATATAGAATGGGTAGTAGAGAAAAGTAGTTGTAAATGCCAGCTAGGACCACATGTCCAGTCACAGAAATGAGGATTATAGTTGACCTGAGTGTTTCTGTCATATTTTGTCAAGATGAATTTGTACAAACATTTGTATTTTCTTTCTTCAATTTTCTGTATCATGTGATGTAATATCAATTAAGGGAATGTTAGGACTTATAATATTTAAAAGTTGGAGCTACTAAAAGAATGTACCTAAAGGGACATTGCCATTTATTCTAAATTTATAATGCATTTGTGATGGTATGAGATATTTATATCATGTTTAGGTATTATTATGACATGGTTAAGTTTACATTCTATAATTAATCATGACATAAGGAAATGTGGTTGTGTGTTAAGCTGCCAAGAGGTGGACTTGTGATGGCTGTTCTTAGTTATCAACTTTATTACATGTGGAATTAAATAAAGCCAGAAAATGGAGGGGCATTGCCTTAGGAGGATAGAGAGGTCATCAGATACTCTGGATCTGGAGTTATAAGTTATATGTCACCCTATATATGTATTGGAAACTCTGGTCCTCTGTGAGAATACTATGTACTCTCTCTCTTCTCCACTAAGTCATCTCTCTAATCCTCTGTCTTTGTTTAAAAAATAAATAATTCTGTGATAATTTATTATAAGAAACTGTTGCTAAAATACTTCATATTAATATAACTGGAGAAAAATCATGTTATTATACTCTCAAATTATATAACCTTAATGTTATTGGGCCTGTTTTTAGATATTTCATTTTTATTTTATGTTTAGCCTGAGATTATTTTATTAGTGTATATTAACTATACAAAATAATAGGATTTATTTATTTATTGTAGCATTTACATACATGAATATTGTTTTAATGTTTTATTACTGTGAGTAGCCTTCATGACCATGGCAAATCTTATAAAGAAAAAGATTCAATTGTCATAGCAGGAAGTATGGCAGCATGCATGTAGACATGCTGAGAGTTCTACATCTGGATCTGCAGGTAGCAGAAAGACAGAGGAACACTGGTCCTGGCTTGTGCATCTGAGACCTCAAAACCCACCCTAAGTGACATCCCTTCTTCCAACAATGCCACAGCTCCTAGTTCAATAAGGTCACTCCTCCAATAATGCCACTCCCTATGAGTCTATGGGGACCATTTCTTTCAAATCACCACAAGTAAAGTGTTCTCTGGTCATTTTACCTCTTCTATTGTTCTTTCTTGATCCTCTTTCCCTTTCACATCTGTAGATTACCCCTTTTGATTTTGCACCCTCTCCCCTAAGTTCTACATGATATTTGTCTGAGTCTGGCTTTTTTTTCTTAACATGTTGACATTCAGTCCCATTTATTGACATATAAACATAGTTTTATTCTTCTTCATGATTGAATAAAATTCTATAGTAAGTATACATGTGCATGCATGTGTATGCGTGTAGTTATATGTATATGAATATGCATGTTGTCTTAGTCACCATTCTATTACTGAGATCTTTTTTAATCATTTTGTCTTTTCTATTGCTCTTTCTTGTCCCTCTTTCTCCTTTGCCCTTCCGCATCCCTAATATTCCAATTTTTTGCATTGTGTCATCCCCACTAAATCCCACATGGAAGAGAAGACACCATGACTACAACAACTTTATAAAAAAAAGTATTTCGTTAGGACTTGCTTGAAGTTTCAGAGGCTTAGTCTATTATCATCTTGACAGGGAGCATGGACACATACATGGCATTGGAATGGGAGATAAGAGCTGCATCCTGATCTACAGCAAGAGAGAGAATTGGGCCTAGCATGGACCTTTAAAATTTCAATGTCCACTCCCATGACACACTTCCTCCAACAAGGCCACACTTTCTAATTCTTCTCAAATAGTGCCACTCCCTAGTGACTAAGCATACAAATATATGAGCCTATGAGGGCCATTCTTATTCAAACCACCACACAGATACATGTGTATACAAAGTATACATACATGTGTATCTATGTTTGTATACATATGTATATATATGTATATATGTATATCACCTTTTGGTACACAGAACTGGGTTTCATTCAGACAATTTCAAACAAGTATATGATTAGTATTTTGATCATATGTAATTGTCTTCTTGACATCTCAATTTGAATATCTAATAAATATCTCAAATTTAATATGTTCCATAAAATCTTATCTAGCCTTACCCAGTATGTCCCACACCTGTTTCTAGAAAAATATCTCTTCAGTCATTCAAGTGAAAATGTGTTCACCATAGCTTTAACCCTGATTCCATCCCAAATTCTCTTCAGTTTGACACTTTTTCTTGTACTCTGAATTTAAACTCCATATTACCAAAATATTCTGAATTCACTTCAAAATATATTCATAATTATATTGCTTTCACCTTCTCCATCAAGCACGCTGTTCCTAGACAACATCACCTCTGACCTGAGTGAATACAATGCTCTGTATTCTGCCTTGCTGCCCTATATTCTCTTCACAGTGAATACGTTATAAGTGGTCTTTTATGACACAAATTGAATTATGTCATTCCTGTTCAAAGCCCTTCAATAGCTCCCACATCTTTCTCAAATGTAGTAAGTTCAGGGTCTGAGGATATAAATGAAAGAATATTTGCTGACATGTATGACACTCTAGGATAAAATTTCATCGTTGCCAAAAGAAAAGGAAAGGAAAAAAGATAAAGAAAAAGGATGCCTTGTAATGGCCTACAAAGGAAATACTGTATGATTCATTGCATATACACCTCTATAATTTCATCTCAACTGTTCTCCATCTCATCCACTCTTTTAGACATAGTGATTTTGTGACTTTTAGACTTGCCATGCTCTTCTCACCTCAGGGAACTTGCGCTTGCTACTCTTTGTCCCTGGAAATCTTTCGTCCCTTTCTCCTAGATAACCTGTTGTCAAACTTTCCCCCTCCTGGGTCTCTAATATATGTCTTTACCTTTCTTTTACAACCACTAATTCTTTTAAAATACGTTCCCCTTCATTATCAATTTCCTTAACCTGGTTCCTTTGTCTACAAGTACTTTCCACAATGCTATATGTTTTATGTATTTTATTTATTATTACATTCTCCTGCTAGAATGTACATTTCATCATGGATAGAGTTTTGTTTCATTATTACATCTCTTGGAGCCAGAACAGTACCCATACTATACTAAATATTTAAAATTTTATTGAATGAAAATAAAAGTATAAATAATTAAATAGATCAATCAAAATAAATTTTAGGTAGGCTCATTCATATATACAGATTGATACACAGATAGATGATAGATATAGTTATACTTCAGTTTTATAACTAATTCTAGATACAGTTTCTAGTCAACTGAAAATTAGATCCTTCTTTTTGATTTATTCATCTTATGTGTATGTGTTTTGCCTGCATACATGTATATGCATCATATTATGCACAGTCCCTGGAACTGGTGTTATAAATGGTTGTGTCTACCATGTAGGTGCTAGGCACAGAACCCAGGACCTCTATAAGAACAACAGCAAGTGCCCTTAGCCACTCATCCATCCCTCCAGCCCATATACCCTTCATTTAAGTTATATTTAAGTAATTGCTACTATGTAAGAATCCCATGTAAATACATACAGTCTCTTATGCTAAATAAATTTTATTTTAAACTTCTTGTTAAATACTTGTTCCTGTCTTTTCTCTTTTATCTCTTCGTACATGTTTTGCTCGTTTCCTTTTCTATTGCTTATGACCAAAAACAATCTAAAGAGGAAGTAAGAGTTTATTTCATCTTACACGTTACAGTCTATTGTTGAGGGAAATCAAGGCAAGAGCTCTAAGCAGGAATTGACACAGAGACCATGGAAGAACACTGCTTATTGGTTTTCTCTCTCTGGCTTGTTGAGCATCTTTATATATAACCAAGAGCCGTCTTCCCAGTGGTGGCACCACTCATAGTGAACTGGGCCCTCTCATATCAATCATTAATCAAGTAAATGACCCAGAGTTACCTACAGCAGACAGAGGAGTTTTCTCAGTCAATGCCCCTCTCCTGGGACCACTCTAGCTGTGCCAAGTTGTAAAAGGGCAGCACGGCACATTTACTAGGACTTCCAATATCAGGTTTGGTAGTAATGATACTAAGCCAATCATGCAGAACATGTCTATAATCCCAGGACTTGGGAGTCTGGGGCCGGAGGACTGTGATTTGGAGGTGACATGGTGACACTGTGTGAAAATAAAAAGAGCAGCAGCAACAATAGTTAATAACAGAAAGTTCCTTTCAGTGCCTTTTCCATTTAGTTGTTTTGAGATTATGAATGGGGGGGTTGAATTTTAGCTTCTTCCCTAAAACTAAAACGATCCTATGTTTTTCCTTTTTTATTAGCAATTACATTAAGATCCTGTAATGAAGACACATTTGAAATAATGGCTTAATCTATATTTTTTTGTATTTTCTAATGTTAGCATTCACGAGGGAATAAATTTGGATGTATTTTAGCTAGAATTTTCATTTATTATTGCACTCAAAATAGACCTCTAAATTGTTATTTTCCTAGGTCAGATTTGCGCATTGGTTTTATTTTATTCTCAAAACTACATTTTTTCCTATTTCGCATGGAAGTTGGAGTTATGTTGTTGGAAAGCTAGGGGATTTTTCTTACAGTTGTAGAGATTGAACTTGGGGCTTCACACATGCCAGGCAAGGACTACCACTACATCCTGGTACTTTCAGGACAAGATGATGATGATGATATCTTTATTTTTTGAGATTATAACAAAATAATATCATTTCTCCCTTCTTTCCTCTTTTTGCCCTCCATATAGACCTTGTAGCTTTTTTCAAATTCATTGCCTCTGTTTTCAGTAATTGCTGTTGCATATATGCACGTGTAGATGTATAAACTCAGCAACATATCTATAGCTAGTGAAGTCATGTATCTTGGAGGAGAACCTACTGATGTGGGAATGCCTTTCTGCATGCTGTGAATAGCAATCTTTAAATAAAGGAGCTGTTTTGGCCCATGACAGGCACCATATTAAAAGTAGGCAGGAAAATCAGAATAGGTAGGAGGAGCAGGGTGGAGCCAGAAGCCCAAAGGAGCAACACGTAAGGAACACAGGTGAGCCACGGGCCACGTGGCAGGAAAGATTAATGAGAATGGGTTGATTTAAGATGTAAGAGCTAGCTAGAAATGTGCCTGAGCCATAGGCCAAACAGCATGAAGTTAATATAAGCGTCTGAGTCATTCATTTCTGGGGCCTGAGCAACAGCGGGCAGCTAAGGGGTCTGGGGCTGCAGGTCTGTGACTCCGGACCTCTGGCCGCCTGGGACCGAGAAAGCACATTGTAACAACCTACAACTGCCATTTCACTAACATAGCATAATATTGTTCCTCTATATAATCTGCTTGGTCTATATAATGCTATTTGTGTGTGTGTTCTTGGGGATATTTTGGTATTAAATAACCAGCTAGTGTGCTTTACCCTCAAGAAGACTACTTCTCTCACTCTCAGAATTCCTGAATTACCTGTAGTTTTTCATATAGGGTTGAGGTCTCTGAGGTTCTTCTCTATCCTTTTTGGCACATTTATGGTATCCATGCTCAGCTCATGTCTGAACAGTTATGTTGGAGAAACTTTATGGGTATAGCTCCTGACATTCCTTGGATACACAATCTCACAGCAAACTTGTGCCTCTTGTGATCTGTTCAACCCTTCTTTCACAACGATCCCTGAGCCTTGGTGTAGGAGTTGTGTTATAAATGTATCACTTGGGATGGAGCTCCTCAAGCCTGCACTTAAATTGGCTGTGGTTTTCTGTAGTGATCTCTGTCTGATGCAAAGAGAAGTTTCCTTGATGAGCATTGAGGACCAAAGTCATTTGTGAGCAACTATTTAGACTGTAGTTAGGGATGATGTGGGGATTCAATAAAAGCTTCAGAAGTTTTGGAGATATCAGAAAGAATCTACCCACAGTCTATGTGGAGAGTTAATAGAAGCTCCAGAAGTTCCAGAACTCTAACCACAGTCAGTCTAGGAGAATCAGAGAGTGAAGATTCTAACCTTTAATCCCAGCACAGGGAGTATCCTGGGAGTGGAGACCTACGCCCTTAATCCCAACTGAGTCAAGGTCACTTTAGATTATAGAAGGAATTCCAGGCTCCCAAGCAGGCAGTGGTGGGGCCATGGCCTTAATATATGAAAGGGTACTTAAGACAGGATAAAAACACAGAGGGAAGCCATTCCAAAGGAAGCGAGGCTGAGGAATCTGGAAGACAGCTGGGTAAGATCTGACTGTGATGTTTATTCCCTCTAGTATCTCCAACTTCTTCAGAGATCTATCGCTAAGTCTCATTCATTCCTGTGACAGGATGATGCTCATTTACCAAAGTGGTAGTTCTTTTCCAAGATCCATGACTTCACTAGTCCTGGCTATGGTGCTGAGTTTCCAGAACCAGACATGGTATCCCTTTTGTTATGCAGGTGTTAATTTCACCTAGAAAGATTCTGGTAGCCACCAAGTTATTCATGCTACTACAGCAACCTTGGGGTTATCATGCCCCAAGGTTGGTCATGGTTATGGTATGTAACATCTTGGTAGGACTGTTGCTTGATTCCCTCTTTTGTTAGCTTGCATGGTGCTTCTGGTACCATCAAAGCTAGTTCTTAAGGAGGAGGATTTTAGGTCAGTTCCATTTCCGGAGCCTCTGGGCCCTGCATCTGTAGTACATGGTGTCTTTGGCAATAGGGGCTTACCTTTCACCCCTGGGGGACAACCAAAAGCAGTAACATTATTCAATATTTTATTGAAGGTCTCTTGAATAACCCTGACTCAAAAAAAAGGCTTCTCACATCTGTTGTTAGTGTTTTTCTTAGTCTTTGGCTATTAGAGGAACCGTGTGTGAAGCCCAAATGGAAATTTTTAATTAAAAAATACAGAGATAGGGAGGGAGGAAAAGGGAAAACACAAAGAGAGAGACTTATGTGTTTTATAGGTTTTCCCCATAAATAGGTAATGTTACTTGTGGTGATATATTGTTTGTAATCTAATAAATATTGCCTTGTAATCTAATAAAGATTGTCTGAAGATAAAGGACACAACTGGCTACAGAGTATAGCCATAGAGGCCAGGCAGTGGTGGCCCATACCTTTAATCCCAGCACTTGGTGTAAGGATTCCTGGCACATAGTCCCCATGTGGTAAACCTAACCTGGCGCCTGCAGAACACTGCCTCATAGGGAGGGCACACCCCTAGGTGTAACTCTGCGACCATATGCTCTCTTAAAAGGAACCACCACATGAAAGTCTGTCTCTCTTTCTTTTCTGCTTCTCTCCCTCATACCCTCTCGGCAACTCCCCTAAATAAACTCTAGTGTGGCATCTGGTAGTGTGTGTCTGATCTCACATGTGAAACCAGTACTTGGGATCCCATGCCTCTGCTCCCAGTACATGGGAAGCTTATAGGCCTTTAATCCTAGCACTAGGAAGGTTGACACAGGAACTAATATGGCTGGGCAGGGAGAGGAACAGAAGGTGGGAGGAGACAGGAGTTCATTCCTGTTCCCTTCCCTTGCCTTTTGGCTGAAAGCTCAGAGGCCTAAGGACAGTTGGGGACAGGATCTATCTCTTTCAGCCTGAGGATTTAGTAGTGGTGAGAAGTTTCTCTAGTGGCTTGTTGCTTTGTCTCTCTGATCTTTCAGCTTTATCCCAATATCTGGCTCTGAGTTTTAATTATAAGATGAATTAGGATTCATGCAACAATCATGATACCTTATCATCTTTTCAAACATCCTTACTGCTATTTTATACTCCTTACTCCATCTATATTAATCTCCCCCCTCTCCCTAACTAGAGCCCCCCCATTCCCTATCATGTCCATTGTTTGCTATACCCCTCTCTCTACTGTTCCCCCAGCCTCCTGCTCCAACAGTGGTTCCCTTTTTACTTTCCTGGTTTCTGCAATCACTCCAGGATATATATATATATATATATATATATATATATATATATATATATATATATATATATGTATGTATGTATATATCTGTGTGTGTATATATATGTATATATACATATATATATATACATATGTGTGTGTATATACACTCACATCTGATGATATAGAATAGTAGCCTCAGATGAGGAAAAACATGTAATGTTTTCTTTCAGGGTCTGGGTTACCTCACTTAATATATTTTCTAATTTGATCCATTTCCCTGCAGAGTTCATGATTTCATTTTTTCTCTATAGCTGAATAGTATTCCATAGCATATATCTACCACATTCTCATTATCCATTCATTAGCTGAAGGATATTTAAGTTGTTAGCAGTTTTTATTTATTGTAAATAGAATAACAATGAACATGCCTGAGCAAGTATCTGTGGAATAAGATGTCAAGTCTTTGGGGAACAAACCAGGAAGTCATGTAGCTGAGTCATAATATACAACTTTTTGAGACTGTTCCACACTCATTTCCAGAGTGGCCAGACCACTTTGCAATCTCACTAACAGTAGATAAGGGTTCACTTTTCCCTACAACCCTGCCAGCATTTTTTTCTGGTTGTTCTGTTGACTTTGACTTCTGACCAGAGTAAGATGAAATCTCACAGCTGTTTTGCATTTCCATTTCCTTATTAGCTAGGGACAATGAACATTTTTTGAGATACCTCTTAGTTATTTATTTTTCTTCTTTTGAGAACTCTCTTGTTCCACTCTGAGGCTCATTTTCTGAATGGGTCAGGTTGCTTTTGTTGGTGGTGTCTATTTAAGTTCTTTGTGCATTCTAGATCTAAATCCTCTGCCAGATGTATAGCTGGCAAAGAAAGTTAGGTCATTGTGGACTGCTTGAAGGAAATACAGAAATTCATTCCCTCTCTCCCACTCCATCACTCCCTTTCCCCCATCCCCTTGTGCTGGCTAGTTTTATGTCAACTTGACATAGCTAAAGTCATCTGAGAGGAGGGAGTCTCACTTGAGAAAATGCCTCTGTAAGATCCAGCTGTAGACAAGCCTGCAAAGAATTTTTTAAAATTAGTGATTGGTGAGGAGGACCCAGCTCATGGTGGGTTGTGCCATCGCTGGGCTGGTGGTTCTGGGTTCAATAAGAAAGCAGATGGAGCAATGGAAGCAATTCAGTAAGCAGCACCCTCCATGGCCTCTGCATCAGCTCCGGCCTCCAGGTTCCTGCCCTGTTTGAGTTCCTGTCCTGACTTCCTTCAGTGATGAGCTGTAAAATGGAAATGTAATGCAACAATAGAAACCCTAACTAAAACACCCCCCTCTCTCTCCTCACTCATCTCCTCTCTCCCTTCCCTCTTTCCCACATCTCTTCATCAGCCATATTGTACAGTTATAATGTACAATTATAATGACTTTATTTCACTCCTTAACTGAGCTTTTAGTTTTTCTCCCCACCCCTGCTTTATTTGAATGCTGATATCATAGAGATATATATGTCACCTCACAAAGCTTCTTTCTCTTTATCTACTTTATCTCCTCTATCCACTGTGGGGTGTGTGTGTGTGTGTGTGTGTGTGTGTGTGTGTGTGTGTGTGTCAAAGCATGTGTTTGGAACACTTGAGATATCTCCTCATGAATTTCAAGTATACAGTACACATTGTTAGCTAGTCATTATGCTACACATTAGATCTCCAGTACTTACTTGTTTGTGTTTCCATGTTGCTGTGAGATGGCTAGACTCTGGTTAGTTCCCCTGCCTGTATTGTGACCTGAACATCTTCTCTAGGCAGTGAATTGAAGTAGTCATAGGCTTATTTTGTTTCCATTTTTTTTCAAGTATCAGTATGCTTTGCTGCCTGATACCTAATGTCTTTACTATAATTCTTCCATTCTTTTTAATTACTTATGGCAAAAAGATAAACCCTGGTCAATAGAAGAGGTAAAAACCCTTTGTGTCTTCTTGTAACCATGTTTTTATCTTCCTCCCTTCCTTTTTAAAAACCCTATGAATAATTATGATTTTTTTCTATTTCTTCATAAGCAAAGAATAACCAGGCTGCAAACCACAACCCCCAAACAGCTAGGTAACAGAAGAAACTTAAGAGAGACATCCAGGGATCCCCCTGGGAAGGGGAAATAGAGAAGATCTCCTCAGTAAATTGGGACCATAATGGGGAGAAAACAAGTGGAGGTGGGAACAAATCATGAGAGAAGGAGGTGATTGAGAGAGAGGAACAACAGAGAGTGAGAACAAAGAAATGGACATCTTGATAGAGGGAGCCACTGTGGGGTTAGAGAGAAACCTGGTGCTGGGAAAGCATCCAAGAACCTACAAGATGTCCCCGGCTAGGACTCCAAGCAATAGTGAAGACAGTGCCTAAACAGGACTTCCCCTATGGTCAAATGAATAACCACCATAAGTGTCATTATAGAACCTTCATCCAGCAATGAATAGAGGTCCATATCTAAGCACCATGTTGAGCTCCTGTCCAGCTGGAGAGAGAGAGAGAGAGAGAGAGAGAGAGAGAGAGAGAGAGAGAGAGAGAGAGAGAGAGAGAGAGGAGAGTATATATGAGCAAATGGATTGGGATCCTGAAGAGGAGACCCAGAGAGACAGCTGACCTGAGCTATTGGGAGCTCACTGAATCAGATTCAACTGCTGAGGAACCTTCAGGGAAAGAATCTAAACCCTCCAAAGGTAGACAACTGTCAATTGGTGTGGGCAGTTGTGAAGCCTCTTGCAATAGGATCAGAGTATATTCCTGGTGAATGAACTGGCCTCTTGGAGCCCATTCCCTACAGAGGAACTCCTAATTCAGCCTTGATACTGGGATGAGGGACTCAGACCTACCCCAACTGGATATGCCAATCTGAACTGACCCACCTTGGGATTCCTTGTCCATTTTGGGGAACGGATGGGGGATGGGGTGGGGGAAGGGTGGGGGAAGGCTGGGGGAGGACTGGGAGGGACTGGGACGAGAGAAGAGAGAGGGAGAAAAGGTCGATATGGGGAAAAAAACTTTTAAAATAAAGAAAAATGTGTCTATTAATTTATTTTGACATTGTTTGATTGTACTTTGTATTTCCCCCACTCATTGCCCTAAACAACTGGCAAACTTCCTTGCCACTTTTTAGCACTGTGGTTAAGATTTTGCCAGTGTCCTTTGTAAGAAAGGCTACTTCATTGATCAACAGATGGAAATCAATTTTTGTTTCATAGACTCATCCTCTACCTCTTAAAACATGTTAAAATTCTAATCCCAGTAGCTGAAAATGTAGCTCAATTGGTAGAATGTTTATCTAACTTAGCACTGCATAAGCTGGGAATGATGGTACATGTTAGGAATCACAGCACTTGGATGGTAAATGCAGGAAAATTAGTAATTCAAGATCATTCTCTGATGCATAGCAAGTTTGAGGCTGGCCAGGGATATCTGAGACCCTGTTTCAAAAAAAGCAAACAAAATTGAGTAAAATTGTAGCCCCTAAATATACTATTTCTCAAGCCTTTTCATCTTATGCCCCATAGCCACTTAGAAATTATTCAATTTTGTTCATGGTAAGCAAATTTTGTTCTGTCTCTCACACTTAATCCTGTAAAACCTAGACAGAGTGCATGGAGAAGCTATAGGGATAGCCTGGAAGCAGAGAATGGATTGAGGAATAAGACGGATATCATAGCATAAAGGAATTATCAGGATGTTCAATACTTGAAAATTCTTGGCAATCTATAATCTGAAAGTATATGATAAAAATTTTAAAGTGCTAATGAAAAAATCAGCAAAGATCAAAATAAATATAAGCATATGTTAGTTTCATTTATTAGAAGACTCAACATAATAAAGACATCAATGCTTTCCAATTGATCTATATTTAACACAACTTGAATAAAAATCCAAAAAATGTTTCTGTCATCATTAAAAAATTGTTACCAAGACTTATATGGGAAGACAAGAGGGGGGGGGAGAAGGAAGGAAGGAAAGAAGGAAAGAAGGAAAGAAGAAAGGAAGGAAGACTGGTTAGACAATTTCAAAGAAAACAAAGTCAAAATAAACATACCACCTGAATTTAAGACTTAATTTGGATGTGAAATTTCCCCAATAGGATCATGTGTTTAAACCCTTGGACTAGCTGGTGATGTTGTTTTAAGAGGCTTTTAATTCTTTAAGATATGGGTTTAGCTGGAGAAGAGGAGTTGTTGGTGGAGACAAGGGATACTCTTCAGGAGTTAAAGCCTTGCTCTACTTTCTCTTTTTCTCTTCCTGATCAGTCAAGATGTGAGGCAGCCGCCACATGCTCCCATTATCACACCTTCCCTGTCATTCTGTACCATTTCTGTTCCAGCTCTGAGCCACCCTCTGTAAGTTGCTTTTTGTGAGGCTTTTAGTTACAGCAACAAAAAACAAGAATGGATGCACTATAAAGTTAAACAAACAAAGGCAGTGCTGTGCTGACAAAAGAACACACATAAAGATCAATGCAGAATGCATTGTTCAGAAAGACCCACACCAATGGTAGTTGTATCTTTGATGGCTATACAGTTGTGATTTAGTGGAGAAAATAGTCTTTTCAACACGTAAACAAATGATTTTTGTACAGCTAGATTTTTTTCTGGCAAAATAAGAAAAAATTAATTTTCTGGTTCTTATACTTTTTCCACCTTCTCTACCAAGGGGTTCTCTAAGCTCTGAGAGGAGGGATTTGATCGAGATATCCTATTTGGAGCTGACTGCATAATGTCTGCCTGTGGGTCGCTGTATTTGTTTCCATCTGCTGTAGGAGGAAGCTTCTCTGATGATGGCTGAACAGGACATTGATCTATGAGTGTAACAGAATGGCATCAGGAGTTATTACATTGCTAAGAGAATTTTTGTTTTTGTTTTAGACAAGCATTATTTGACAACCGAAAAACAAGTTCCTCTAGACATGAACAAAGCTCATTTGAACTCACAGAGACTGAGGTCTCCATGAAGTCCTATGCTATATGTTTATGGCTTCCAGTTTAGTATTTTTGTAGGAGTCTTGAGTGTACAAATGAATGGGTCTCTGATTCTTGTGCCTCCTCTTGGCCTCTTTTTAATCTGTTTATTTGTCCAACTTCTTGTTTTATCTTCTTACACCTTATTTTGTTATATATTTTATTTTTTATTTAAAAGATATTTTTACATGCCAACCACTGTTCTCCCTCACTCCCCTCTTCCCCATCACCTCCCAGGTTCCCCCACCCCACTTTCTCATCCACTCCTTAGAGAGGGCAGGGATTCCAAGGGGAATTAATACAGTCTGGCCTATCAATTTGAGGCAAGATCCGAGCCCCTTCCCCCAGTATCAAGGCTGAGCAAGATGTTCCTCTATAGGGAATGGGCTCCAAAAGCCAGTTCATGCACTAGAGATAAGTTCCAGTCCCACTGCCAGAGACCCCACAAACTGCCCAAGCCTCCCACTGTCATCCACATCCGAGTCCCATGCAGGTTCCCCAGCTGTCAGTCCAAAGACAGTGAGCTCTCAACAGATCAGATCAACTATCTCTGTGGATTTTTTTCATCATGACCTTGGCCCCTTTGCTCATATAATCCCACCCCCCTCTCTTTGGATGGACTGGCAGCTTGACCCAGCGCTTAGTTGTGGATCTCTGCATCTGCTTCCATCAGTAACTGGATAAGGTTCTATGATGACAATTAGGGTGGTCATCAATTTGATTACAGGGAAGGCCAGTTCAGGCCCCCTCCCCACTATTGCTTTGGGGTCTTAGCTGGAGTCACGTTTGTGGATTCTTGGGTATTTCCCTAGTACCAGGTTTCTCTCTAACCCAAAATGTCTCCCCTTGTCAAGATATCTATTTTGTTGTTCTCTCTCTCTGTCAATCTCCCGAAGTCAACCATCACATTCTCTCATGTTCTCTTCCACTTCCCCTTGCCCCCTTCACTCCTTATAGTTCCAATTTACTCAGGAGATCTTATTTATTTCCCCTTCAAGGGGAATCCATGAATGTCTCTCTTAGGTTCCTCCCTGTTATGTAGCTGCTCAGGGGTTGTGGATTGTAGCCTGGTTATCTTTTGCTTTTGTTATATATTTTAAAATTAACTCCCACCTTCACCCTTAGCTCTATATCTACACAAAATTAACTCAAAATAAATTAAATATCTAAATATAAAACAAAATTATGAATCTTTCCACAGGAAACAAAAGAGAAAGACTCCAGCAGCCCAATGTTAGATGAAAAGCTTTTGCATTGATACCAAAAATGTGATCATAAAAGAATGTTGAGATTGACTCCATCAAAACCTATGATTCTGCAAAAGGCATTGTTTTAGAGACTAGAGAAGCTGCATACAGAAGAAAAGTCTTCAAATAGTACACCTGACAGAAAGTTTATTTCCAATGTATAGCAAAAAAAACCCACTTACAGCATAATAGTAAGACAACTAAAATTTCATTTAAGTATGGCCAAAGGACTTGAAAAACCTCATGAACAAAGGGGGCATGTGGATGAAGATAAATTCATAAAAAGAATATATATTTAAAGTATCTTGAGATCCCACTGCACACTGATTAAGACAATGAAAATTAAAAATACAGACAAAATCAACTGTTAGCAATATTACAAGCCACTAGAATGCTGACATACTTTTCGGTGCATAAGATGATGGAGCTGCTTTCAATGACAATTTCAAATTGCACCTAAAGTTAAACATATGCTTACCATATGATGAGGTAATCCCTCCTGGGCATTTACCTTGGAGATATAGTTACACAAGACAAAAATGTTCATCATAGTTTTGTTTATAATAGCACCAAAGCAGAAACAATCTAAATGTTCTTCGGTGGTTCAATGGATAAGAAAACTGGTCTTACTCCACCACTAAAATAGGCATACACAAGAAATTGAATTTTAAAGATGCTGGATGAAAGAAGTAACTCTTAGAGAGTTCTGGATTCCACAGTTCCATTTGTATGGCATGCTCCGAAACAGAACAATAATGATGGAAAGAAATCAGTATCCAGTGATTATGGCAAAGTTAGAACAAAAATACAGCAAAATGGAGGATGGATAATAAAAAAAATTGTAAGCATATTGGCGCGTACCTGTAACCTCAGATTTCGGAAGTCTGAAGCTCAGTTTGAGGATTTGAGGACAGCCTGGAATACATAATGAGATACTGTATTAGAAAAGGAAAGGGCATAAGGGAGGGGAAAGATGAAGTGAAAGGAGAGGAGGGGAGCGGTACACATAGGGTAGGGAAGAAAGAAAGCACAAAAAGAAAAAAGCTTATTTACTTCCTTTTTATTGGTCTGTTGGAAATTTCACAACATGTACCTTAATCCCACTCATCTCCCAGTCTCTCAAGCATCTTCTCCTTACCCTTGTACTGCCCCCTCAAGGAAAACTACCAAGAAATAATGACAATAAGATAAAGATAACAAAAAGAAGAAAAGCAATAAAATAAATAAATAAAAATATAAATAAGAATATCAATTTCAGTTTAAAAAAAAGAGAAAAAAATAAAAACAGCACATTGCTCCTCCTTCTTTGCCTCTTAGTTTCATGTATCATACAGTAGACCCTTTTGTCCACACAGCTTTATTTGCAAATGTTCATTGTGTAATGTGTAGTTGGTCAGGTTCAAGGCCTCTGGCTTCTGGCACACCATCAACCCTGGACCCTCACCTGAATTCCTCGGACGTCCTGCTATTTCCCTGAGTCATGTAGACCATGTGGTCATGGCTCTGCAGGACCAATCCCTTCACACACTCAGCAGATTATAGATGGGTTAGATGTTGGGATGGGATGCATCAGCTCAAAGCCCTGGATGTGTACCTGGACGGCTGCTGAGTTGGTCCATCCAACCACTGGGACAATTCCCCTCAGGTGAATGGGGCAGGAGCAGATTTCACAGGTATGAGGGACCAACTCCCATATTAGGGACAGGGCCAGCTTTCCCTTGCCAGGGTCATCAGGGTCATCAGGGTCATCCCAGGCCTGAGGAGGGACTGGGACTGATCTCTGATGAGGCGGGGTAGCTTTCCCCAGGCCAGTAAGGGGTGGGGACAACTCAACAAGTTCCTTATACTCCAATGTATGGTTTAAGACATAGTTCTCATGGGCCCTTGTGATAACACAGATGACAGATATTAACATAGATCCCAGCTGCAATAGGACCGTGGACCCAGACATGGTCAGCAGCAACAGTATCTTGGGCCCGGATGTCACTATGGTTCCTCAGGTGGCAGCACAAGCTTCTCAGATCAGCATGAGCCCAGCAGTAGCATGGTCTCACACTCTGACTCCAGTAGCAGCAGAAACCCCAAGCAGTTGAATGGCCATGATGACAACCTCAACATAGACTCTGTGTAGGGCCACAGACAGAGTCACAACTTGGCACTGAATGTGGATGTTAACATGGCCCTAGGTAGCAGTGTAGGCTACCCTGATCTTCATGGCTCCAACAGTAGCATGATCCTCAGGTACCAACATGGTCTCAGATGTAGGCTCTGACCTCAGGCATCTGTACTTCCTTTGGTGGTACCATGAACCATGGACATCGAAGCGATTGCTGGCTGTGGTGGGGCCACAGACCCAATCATAGCAGCAGGCCATGGGGTGGCAGCGCAGGTCACTCAGGTCGGCATAGCCCCTGCAGCTGTGCATCCCTTGGGCACAAACATGATTACAAATGATGAACAAGAAGCCAGGCATCATTGTGGCATTTTTTGAGAACATAGGCCATTGGCCTTAACATAGTTCCTGGCTGTGTTAGGACTATGGACCCAGACATGATCCTTAGCAGCTTCTTGGAACTCACTGTCACCATGGGCCCAGGTGACTGCACAGGCCTCTCAGATCTGCCTCTCTATGGCTGAAAGGTGGTCCTTGACAACAACATGGTCCCAGGTGGCAGATAAGACTTTGTGCATCTCCACAGCCTTCAAAGATACCAGGATCCACAGATAACAGCACAGACCTTGACTGCAGTAGGACCACAGACCCAGACATGGCTCCAGCAATAGTTCAGGCCAGGTTGGCCACAAGTGCCAGTGCAGTCTACTCAGATGGGCATGGTCCAGGCCAAGGCACATCTCCCAGTCACCAACATGGCCAAAGGTGGTAACCCAGAGCTCAGCCATCTGTGTGGCCTTTGGAAGTATCATGGGCCACGTGAACAGAAACCCCAGCTCACTAGGACCACATGGTTCTCAGCAGCAGCCTGGTTCAGATGCCACCATAGTCCTAGAGGCACGGGCTACTCAGATTGGTATCACCCACATTTCAGGGTGGCATTTAGATACGAACATAGCCCCAGGTGGGGACACCACCAGATCCTCAATGGTAACAGGCACCTTGAATATCAACACAGACCCTGGCTGCAGTAGGACCATGAATCCAGACATGGCCCTTGGCTGCAGCTCAAGCCCAAATGTTTCCATGGCCCTGGGTGGAAGCCCAGACCACTCAGATCAGGATGCTTCCACAGTGGCATGGCCTTCAGGCACTAATGAGGCTACATGTGTTGGCCCAAACCTTGGGCATCCTCATGGCCTTTGTTGCTAACAGGAACCATTGACACCAACACAGACTACAGCTGCAGCAAGGCCATGGACCAAGACATAGCCCCTGGCAGCAGCTCAGAACCCAACATCATCATGCCCCTAGTTAGCAAGCAGACATCCCACATCAGCCCATTTCTCACCACCTTTGTCTCTACAGATTTGCCTTCTCTCCACAAGACACAAATCCCTCTGCCTTTCTTTCTCTTTTTTCCCATACCCATCCATAGATTTGCTCAAGGTACCAGGCTGGCTTTTAACTTCTTCCCACTTGTGCAGGGTAGACTACTTGGGCATCATGTCTACTGCTTGGTCCTAGAGATGTTTTTTTGTTTGTTTGTTTTTATTGTGGTTGTTACATGAGCCTATACAAGGATTAATTCATCAAACTGTTTGCCAACAATTTCAGAATTCAATTTACCAAGTTAATTTAAAAACAAAAAAATAAAGGTTACTGAACACTTTAAGGAACTTTTCTGTGGATAACACTTATCAATATTTGCCATAATGGAAGCTGAAAGTAATAACAATTTTGTATTTTATTTTACTAACTCATTTTAAAATAATCATTCCAAAAAGACATCACACTATATAAGTGTTTTTAAGGGGGGAAAAGCCTATGGCTCAGAACCAAACAAAAACTTTAATTCCATTGTTTTACAAAGCTCTTTATTGTTTGGCTCAATTGAAGACAGCTGGAGCCTCAAATCTGCTTCTATATACAATTTGTTATAATATTATAGATCAGTTAGCCTCATAAAAATTCCTCTGAGCTTTTGACAGAAATAATGATTAAGCAAAATAAGCCCCAGCATTATTGTAACAATAGTTTTGACTTTGTGTGTTTCCAGGAGGATCTTCTGGTCTTCAAGATGTCCCAAAACTGTTCTTTCACGATAGTTTCAAATTTATTCTAAATCTGATGGCCTTTTGAGACAGTTCTGCTTCATTTTAGACTTTGTGATGCAGCTTTACCTTCTTTCTTTGTCCCTGGAATATGGAGGGTCACCTTTCCTTGATTTTGAAGGTGGCTGTATCTATTATCTCAAACCTGTGTCTGAAGTGAGTTGTGGGATTTCTTGCAGCAGCCTCATCTATCTACCTTATCTCTTGTAGTTGGTCTGTTATCTTGGTGATACTGATATTTTCCAATTGGTTGTGTTGTTTTACTTTTTCCTTGGACTTTCCATCTTTGATTGTGCTTCTGCTATGGCTTCACAACTTATTTTTCATCTCCAGTTTGTGCTGGGATTTATAAATTTGATTTCTAAATATGTCAGTGTCTTATCTTGAACCCTTATAATTGTGTATTTTAACCCTTGTAAAGAGCCATCACATATCTATCTTTCATCATGATGTCTACAATACTTCTAGCATTTCCTGGGGAAGATCCTTTCCTCATCTATGCTGCCCACTTGTCTTTGCTGGAGTTGCTCTCTCTTTTTCTTCATTGTCAACAGGCTCTGTGTATGTTCCTTTTGGATTGTTATTCATATTTTTGATGTGCTGGGTATATGTTTAAAATATTGTAAAATAGGAGCTGGAAAGTTGCTCAGCCATTAAAGGCTGGACTCACAACCAAAAATAAAATATTGTACAATAGTTCACATTCTTGACATGGGTTTACTAAAACAAATATCTGATGTGGGAATGCCTTCCTGTATGCTGTGCGTATCGATCTTTAAATAAAGGACTGTTTCAGCCATGGCAGGCACCGTAGAAGTAGGCGGGGAATCAGAATAGTTAGAAGAAGGAGGGCAGAGTCAGAGACAGTTTGAGCCAGCTGCCCAAAGAAGAAACATGTAAGGAACACAGGTGAGCCACGGGCCACATGGCAGACAGATTAATGGAAATGGGCTGAGTTAAGATGAAACAGCTAGCTAGCAATGTGCCTGAGCCATAGGCCAAACAGCATGAAGTTAATATAAGTGTCTGAATCATTTTGGGGGACTTAAGCAGTGGCAGGTGGCTAAGCGGTCTGGGGCAGCAGGTCTGTGGGTCTGGACCTCTACTAGATTGGGCCAGGAAACCATACTGTAACAAATATCCTCTTCAAATTGTATTTTTTTTTTTTGTTCTAAAAGAACAGCTCTCCTTTATATTTGTTATGCCCCTTACTGTTTATGGTTTGAATGAGAAATGTCCCCTATAGGCTTGAGTATTTGAACACTGGGTCCCCAGTTGGTGGTGTTATTTTGGGAGGTTGAAGAGGCCTGGCCTCTAGAGGTATGCCATTAGAAGCAAGCTTTAAGAATTTATTTTTAAAATATGTGTTCCATTTTGTGTGTGTGTATGTGTCTGTGCTCAAGTACAACTTGTGCATCAAGAAGATGCCTATATAGGACAGAAGAAGGTTTTAGCTTCCTTGGAATTCAAGTTACAGATTGTTGTAAACTGCCATGTGGGAAGTAGAAACTGATTCCAGGTCTTTTGCAAAATCAATAGGTGCTGTTGGTCACTGAACCATCTCTCCAGCTGGGGCTTTGGGAGTTTCAAGTGTACCCTTCACAGTTCACGTTCTGCTTCCTGTTTCTTTGAAGTTGGGAGCTCTTCCCTTTCCTGCTATAGAAGGCATGTGTGCTGTTTGCTGTCCTGATTCCCCACCATGATGGATTCCTAACCCTCTGGAACAAATGAACTCTTTGGTTCATAAGTTTCCATTGTCATGTTTTATCAAAGCAAAAGAAAATCAACTAATCAGGCAGCAACCTTCTGTAAGTGGTGGCAATACAATGAAGACGTGTACTGCCTTCACCTTAAATACAATTTAAAATAATAATGAAAACTATTAAAAGTTTGCCTGGTTTTTATTATCACCATGCATCAGCAATCCTAAATAATATCTGTCAAAACTATTGCTCTCTCAAAGGAAATTCTCTATTGCCTCCATCTACATGCTGCCCAGGCAACTAATTAAATCAGTTCTATGTGATTCAAGCCCTTGATGCTTCAAGAGGAGTCACATAGTCAGAAGTTTCTGGCCTGTCCAGCTGAGGTCCAGACTTGCAGTCCTGCAGATGCTTAGTCCCAAATAATCACACAGAGGTTTATATTAATTACAAACTGTTTTGGCTTATGGCGTAGTCTCATTGCTAGCTAGCTCTTACAACTTAACCCATTCCTATTAATCTATGTCTTGCCACATGGCTAGCGGTTTTACCTGTGTTTCATTATATCTTACTCTCTTGGGTAAGTGTCTCACAGTGTCTCTCTTGACTTTGCCCTCCTTTCTCCCTTATTTATGCTTGGATTTTCTGACTGCCTATAAGCTGCTGTGCCATAGGCTAAAACAATTCCTTTATTATTCAGTGGTAATTCACAGCATACAGAAAGACATCCCACATCAGAGTCATCCAGTTTTTGCTGCTATTTTTGTGTGCATTTGAGGTATAGGGATGGACAACAGTCTCAACTACTATTCCATAGACAGAAATTGAATTCATTTCTCTGTTTCAGACCCACGTTATTTTTATCAACTGCCAAATCCTATGTATGTCTACACTTGTAAGATGGCTCCAACCTCCTTGTACAAGTTTTCTTCTAATCTTGGGCTTCTTTTGTTTCTCATAATAGGCTTCCTGAAGGCAATGGTTTTTATCTGTGTTGTTTACTACTCGGTCCCTAGAGTCAAGTATAATGTCTGACATATAATGAGTTTATCTACCTACCTATCAAGTGATTGATCATACTTTTATCTTATTCAATAGTGCTTATCAACAGATAGTAGCATATGAAGTATTATAAATGAGTTTGCATCTCAAATATGGCATAAAATCACTAGAGATATGCAAAGGTTATTTGTACTGTAGGAACCAAGATCAGGTCAGTGGTATGCTTTATGGGCAGATGATTGAGAGATAGCTTTCAATCCTTGATGGCCTTACACTCTAATAATTGCCATAGTAAATTGGTACAGATCTGAAAAGTATTACTGATGAGAGAGAGACTCAGGTACACAAATTAAGTTGGCTTATTAAAAATAAAACTTTATGCATCATTTCTTTGAAGTTTCATAATTCTTGGAGAAAAATTCTATTAGTATAGTCTGCATTTTAAAATTGAAATATAATTTACATACTATAAAACTTACACTTTTTTAATTTGTCCTCAAAATTGTAAATAAATCAATAGTAATTCCAAAATATTGTCATTACTCCCAAAAGAGGTTCTGTGTTTATTGCCAGTCACTCTTAATTTTTTTATTGTTTTGACATCTATGGATATTTTGCCTGTTTGTATAGCAAAGTCAAAAGAGACACCATCCAGGAACCCAAAAATCAACATATAAAAATAACACAAATAAGTCACAGGCCTTATAACAAAACAAACTAATAAAATAAATTAAAATTTAAAAACTAACAATATGCCTAAACCATAGGCCAATCAATATAAAATTAATATAAATGTCTAATTCATTTTAAATGCCTAAACAGCAGCAGGCAAGTTCAGACCTTGGGACTAAGTTGGACCAAAAACTTCATATCACAAATGGCACCCCATGATAGTGCCAGATATTGTATAACTATTTATTCAAAATATATTGCATAAAGGATTAATAATTATTGAAGGGTATATAAATATTTATGCTATAAATTGAACTTTAAGACAATTTTTGGAGAGTGAAAATGTCTTATGATGCATGGTTCGATCTGCTCCCCAAGAATACCAGAACAAACAGGAAGGGAGGTTAGTGTTCCTGGGTCTCAATCAATTCTGGCCACACCCCATAGGTGTCCTGATTCTCAGGAGCTACCAAAGCTTCTCTAATAAAACTTGAATCTCACTACAGGTGTGCCTGTTACCCAAGAGGCTAGAAGAGGGTGTGGGATCTCCTGGAACTGGAGTTAGCATGCAGTTGTAAGCCAACAAGAGGGTACTGGGATGACACCCTGGCCCTCTGGAAGAGAAGCCAGTGATTGCTCTTAATCACTGAGCCATCTCACAAGCCCTATTGCTATTCATATTTCCTCTCCCTCAATGCTCAGCAACTACTAGTGTGTAATTTGAAGCCCTTTGTATTTAGCTTCTTTCACTTAACATGAAGTTCTTAAGATTTACTCCTGTATCAACACATAATCCTTGATATACCTATTATTCTGTTACAAAGGTATGCCACATTTTGTTTTACTACTCATCAACTGATAGGCATTTGAATTTTTCCCACATGTTGGCCATTATAAATAATGCTGATATAAACCTTCACATATAAATTTTGTGCGAATATATGTTTTCATTTCTCATGAGAATATACCTAGAAGTTGACTTGCTAGACCATATGGTAACTCTGTATTTAACACACTGAGGAATTGACAAGCTGTTTACTAAACAATGCTCTATTTTTATTCCCACTGGCAGTATATGAGGGTTCTAATTTCCCCTTATTTTTCCATCTTTTATTCATCACTGTTTTGTGTTGAATATGTTTCTGCATTTATTGTTTCTATTCATTATATTGTGTATTATATTGTCTTATTTCCATATCTTTTTTTTTTTGTAATGCCAATGTTTGAGGCCAGGGTCTTGTGCACGCTAGTAAATCAGTCTCTCTGATATTCAGAACTTGAATCAACCTTACATCAAAGAATAAATGCCATTTTGCTGTAGCACACAATCCTTTTAATAAATCGCTGCACTTAGTTTTAATACTTTTTTAAGATTCTTACATTTTTTAAAGGATATTGACCTATTTTTTATTTTTTTTGTGTGTGTAATGTTTTTGTCTGTTATTGTCAATGTAGAATTCTTAGAATGAACTGGAAAGTGTTCCCTCTCTTTTTAATTTTGAGTTTGTAGAGGATTTTTAATTCCTTAATATCTGATAAAAATTTACCAAGGAAACCATTTAGTCTTGGAATTTCATTTGTGTGCCTGCTGGTATGTGTGTCCCCGTCTGTTTGTCTTTTTGTTCAAGTGCATACATCCATGCAGGTGCATGTGGATAGAAGAGGTTGTTGACTATTCTCCTCAGTAATTCTCTACTTTTTGAGACCAGATCTGTTACTAAATCCAGAGTAGATCACCAACAAGTTTGAGGAATCCTCTGTCAGACTCCCCAGCACTAGAATTAAACATGTGCTACTTTGTTTGGCTTCATATGTGAATGCTGGGGATTGAACTCAGATCCTCATGCTTGTCATGCTTGTGGTGACTCATGTAATAACTGAGCCACCTTCCAAGCATCAGTGTGCTATTGATTAAATTTTCAACAGGAATTTTAAGTGTGCGCCTTAATACTTTCCTTATTGCAGCATTTTGATTTTATTTCCAATAACCCTTCTATTCCCTGATAGCTATGGGATTATTCAAGAAGTCTGGAGTAGGGTAGAGATAATCTAAGATACTTCAAGTCAGAATGCAGTAGTTGAAACTAGGCCATAACTTACAAGGATACATATAGACACTTATAAAACAGTTATTGCAAGAATGAAAAGAATGACTTTTCTCTATGGATTATCTTTTTATGATGTTATTTTTCTAGTAGTCAAATTTTCTACATTGTCTTTCCTGTTTTTAAGCTACCAACAGGTATTACAATAAGAAATATATGTTTAAATAAATTGCATGATAAAACTGAAATAAAATTATCTAAGAAAGTTTCTGTACTACCATAACCCAAGGGTAGACTTCTGTTGGAGAGAAATACATTGTGTTACACTGAATATCTGCTAGAGCCGTGTTGGGTTTCATTTGTTTTGGTTTTGCTTGTTTTTCCCTCAAATCCTCACAGTGCTGGCTACTTTTATGCCAACTTGACACAAGCTATTGTTATTTTTTGGAAAAGGGAACATCAACTGGGAAAATGTTCCCACAAGATTGGCCTATGGGCTGACATGCATTTTCTTGATGGTTGAGGTTGGAGGACCCAGCCCATTATTGGGCCATGCTTCCCTTGGACTGGTGGTCCTGGGTAATATAAGAAAGCAAGATATGCAAGCCATGAGGGGCAAGCCAGCAAGCAACTGCCTTCCATGACCTCTGCATCAGCTCCTGCCTCCAGGTTCCTGCCCCAAGATTCCTGGTAAGATGAAATAAACCCTCCTCTCCCCTCATTGATTTGGTCATGGTGTTCTGTCACAGCAATAGAAGCTCTCACTCACCATGAGAACTCAGTGAGGTTATTTTAGGAAAAGTCTTCAAAAGTATGGAGCTTCTGGAGTTGTGCCCTTTGTCAGGTGTTCTCAGTTTTATGTAACTCCACATTTACTTTCCAGTTATTTGCCAAATTACTAGCCAAGTATATGGTCTTACTGTTCCTTCGGGGGCTCTACACGTCTGTTGCAGTTAAGCACATCTTAGGCACTGAGTTTCTTTGATCTGCCTTCTCCAAAGTGGCATTTTGCTGTGATTTCAATTCCCTACTGGGTTCCAAAACAATCATCTTGTTTTAGTTGCGTTGTGCCCCCCCACCCCCCCCACCCCCGCTCTCATGTTGTAAGGAACCAAGTGATGGCAACATCTAAGGCTCTGACCTGTCAGAACTAAAACCAGGGCTATTCCATAGGTTCTTATCATTTTCTCATCACATTCCTCTTGGCTGTGTGTTCCCCTTGGGAATCCTCATATCACCCTATCAGTGAGGTCTAGAGGTGGAGGAAAAGCTTACCAAAAACCTATATAGTTTTGCTAGTATTAAGCCATCCTGGAATTTTTGAAATAAATAAATTTCAGTATAATATAGCATTTTCATATATACCACTAAGTCACTTTGCTAGTATGTTTCACATTTTATTTTTAGAAGTGAAATTAGTCTTAAATTTCTTACCCAGTTTGAAAAGATAATATGCTAGTTGCATCGAGTGAGATGCAATGGTTTCCTTCATTTCCTGAAATCACTTTTATCGGAAAGGTCTGGCAGATATCAAGTTGGAAAAGTCGCTCTTACAGTTTTAAGGAAGAGTGCATTTACAGTACCGAGTTGATGTCTTAAGTCGTTTAGCCTTTAGACTTTGTATTTCTCAAGTTTTATAGTTTTATCCTTCTATGAAATTGTTCATATTACCAGCTATTTTATATTTATTGGTAAAAATTGACTGTGGGTTTTTTTAAAGTATTTTCACACTTTCTGTTGTGCCTAAGGTCTTGCCCTTCCATTCATCCCTTGTACTTTTCCCATGTATCTTCTCTTTTGTTTTCTAGTGTAATCTAGACCTGTGCCCACTTGTCTTGGAAGAAATTTGTCTTCTTTATGCGGTTACCTTCTCTACTGCATTCCTGTTTCTGTTCCTTTAATGTGTGATCTCATATAGATTAGGCTTTGCTTCAGCCTTCATGAGGCTTCACTTTTACAATGATTTCCTAACTTCAAAAAACAGATTATTAATTAACTGTCTTTTAAACTACTTTACAAGTTTTGACACCTGCGTTATCTCTGACCTGCTTCTGTTTACATTATGATTATTCCTTTTGCCCAGGAGTTGTGTTTCTAAATATTAAAATTTTTAGGGATTTTATTATTGGTTTTTATTTCTAACTAAATCACAATATTGATTGGGAACTATTCGGAATGAAACCAGTTCTGTGGTATTTGCTGAGGTTTGCTTCATAGCAAAGAAGATGATCAATAACACAACTGTGCTTGAAAAAATGTACATATTAACTCTTAGATGCACAGAAGAGAGGGTGTGGGTCCCCATTAGATTACACTTGATAACTGTGCAACTCAGATCTATGTTTCCATTGCATTTTTGTCTGATTTATCAGTCTATGGAGTATATCAAAATCTTCCATTGTGGCCATAGATGTGTTAGCTTTTTCTCCTTGTAATTCTGCCAATTTTGATATCTAACTTGAAACTATATTACTCAAAATTATAGTTATATACATCTTCCTGCTGAGTTGATTCTCTTAACTTTCTGGTCTTATATAATCTATTTTGTATTGTTTAAAGCAGTCTTATACACGCTTTCTTTCAGTTGAGACTTTCATACCTTTTTTTCATTCCTCAACACTTCAAATCTTAGGGGCTGGAGAGAAGACTCAGTGGTTAAGAGCACTGACTGCTCTTCCAGAGGAACCAGATTCAATTCCCTGAACCCACATGGCAGCTCACAACTGTGTGAAACTCCAGTTCCAGGAGATTCGACACTCTTTCACAGACACACAGGAGGCAAAACACCAATTTTTTATTTTAAAAATAGAAAATTATAAGAAATAATTCAAATCTTATAATTTGATAGGTCTTTCTTTGATTGTATTTATTATTGTTATTATTAGTGTGTGTGTGTGTGTGTGTGTGTGTGTACATGCACATACATGTCACATATATGTGGAGGTTAGAGAACAACTCTGCAAAATTGGTGGTTTTCTCTGTCCATCATCTTTACTTGCTGAATGATCTTACTAGCCTTTTGCATGTCTCTCATAAAGGTCACATAGCTGGTTTCTCCATAAGCTACTGTGACACTCTATTAGCGAATGTGTATTTCTTGTTACCATTTCACTGTTTGGATTTGGATTCAAACAGATGGTTTGAAAGTGGGTGCTCATCTCATCTTTGTTTTCAATGTTTGAGTTTTCTTCTTTCGCACCTTCAGTTTGGTTGATGTGGTCCCCCTCCCCCCATTTCTCCCTTAAGTAGCTTAGAGATGATACATTCTTTCAGTTTCTCCATTTTCCCTGTATTCTAGTATGTATGCTAAAAAGTCATAAACTATTTTCATTTTTCAAATTGCTGCACCAGAAATCGCAATGTGTGCACTTCTTATTCACTAATGTCCACAACTCTTCTTTATTATTTTTTTTAATAAAAAAGTCATTTTTATCTTTGTATCCTCCCAACCCCTCCCCAAAAAGGGCAAGAAGTCCCAAGGTGGGTCAGCTCAGCGTGGTACATCCACTCCAGGCAAATCTGATGTCCTCATCCCAAAGGTAGGCTTCTCTTCCTTGTAGGTATTTTTAAATTAATGCCCTGCCTCTTTGAGCACAACTAACACAGTTCTTCCAAAGTGCATGTACAGTAACCATGATCTGAGTCTGTATGGGTTTGCTTTCCTTGCTTCCTTACCAACTATGGCTCCTGTCATTCTCCATGAATATCTATTGCGGGAGGTTCACTGGGACCTTTAGAAGCTTTGTATTTGTTTTTACTGAGCACCTTGGAGTATCACCTGTCTGGAAACCACTAAACTGAAGTTCTTGGCTTGAAGTTCGTTGGTTGACCCAGGCCATTTAGGAGTGTTACATAATTCTATGTAAAAGCTGGAGTGTCAGTGAAGGATGTTTTTTGAATTTCATAATGAAATATACATTAATAATTAAGCATATTTTAATTTATTTTTTCTTCATGTTATTATTTTTTTATAGAAATATGTCTTTTAATCCTGTATCCTCCTGCTCACCCTCCCTCCCATTCTCCCAGTCATACTTCAGCCTCCCCATCCCCATCCCCATCCCCCCATACCCTCTCCCAAAAGGGAGAGAAGTCCCAAGGTAGGCCAGCCCAGCACTGGCACATCCACTCCATGCAAGTCCGACTTACTCATCCCAAAGTCAAGGCTGGATTAGGTGTTCTTCTACAGGGAATGGGTTCCAAGGTGCCAGCCCATGCACAGGAACACAGTCTGATCCCACCCCTCGAGGCTCCATACACTGTCCATGCCAATTGACAGTTGCCTACCCTTGGAGGGCCTAGTTCCTTTTCCCAATAGTCCCCAGTGCCTGTTCTTGATTCAGTGAGCTCCCCAGAGCTCCAGTTAGCCAGAACTGTGGGAATTTTCCTCATAATCTCTATCCCCTTGCTCATACAGACTCTCCTCCCCTGCTCTCAGCTGGACCAGGAGCTCAGCCCAGTGCTCAGCTGTGGATCTCTGCCTCCATCTCTGTTCTTTGTTGGACTGTAGCTCTCAGGGATGGTGATTCCTGCTGAAGTTCTTTCATTGAGCAGGATTATTTTGGAAATCCTGGGTTTCCTGTTATTCCATATGAAGTTGAGTATTGTTCTTTCAAGGTGTATAAAAGATTGCTTTGGGATTCTGATGGGGATTGCATTGAATCTGTGGATTGCTTTTGGTAAAATTGCCATTTTTACTATGTTGATCCTACCAATACAGGAGCATAGGAGATCTTTCCATATTCTAATATCCTCTTCAATTTCTTTCTTCTGTGACTTAAAGTTTTGTCAAACAGGTCTGCTACTACTTTGGTTAGAGTTGTGCCAAGATATTTAATCCTATTTGCAGCTACTATAAAAGGTAATATTTCCCTATTTTTTTCAGCCCTTTTATGCTTAGTGTATAGGAGGGCTGTTTTTTATTATTATTATTATTAATCTTGTACCCTGCTACCTTGCTGAATGTGTTTATCAACTGTAGGAGTTCCCTGGGGATGACTTATTTATCCAATCATTTGAAAATAGAGATAGTTTGACTTCTTCCTTTCCAATTTGCATCCCCTCAATCTCCTTTTGTTCTCTTATTGCTTTAGCTAAAACTTCTAGAATTATATTGAATAGATAAGGAGAGAGGGAAAGCCTTGTCTTGTTCCTGATTTTAGTAGGATTACTTTGAGTGTTTCTCTGTGGGGATTTAATAAGAGGTCATCTTAGTTTACAGAAGGAGTTCCAGGCTCCCAGGAAGGCAGTGGTGGGGCCACGCCTTAATTTACCAAGAGAGTATTTAAGGTGAGCATAGGAAGACAGAAGTTAGAGGAAGCCAAGGGAAGCCAGGCTGAGGAAGCTGGAAGGCAGCTGGGTAAGATCTGACTGTGGTGTTTATTCTCTCTAATATCTCCGACTTTCTCAGAGATCTGTCCCTGAGTCTTATTTATTTGTGCAACAATTGGTGTCCAACTTTGGGACACAAATTCCTCCCCTCTATACCCAAAAATCCACACTTGCCAGCCAGAATAACACATGGCCGGAGGAGTAATTACTGGCGGGTTAGGCTTTCTGTTCCAGGTTAGCCTCCAGCTTTAGGCAGACCTGCCATACGTGTTTCCATTTCACTCTCATCTGGGTAAGTCTTTCAGACAGTGGCCTCTTTCTCCTGGTGGGTTGTTTCTTTTTCCTTTTTGAACCCCTCCTTGGGTTGCTATCACACTAGGTAGCTGCCCCACTTCACAATCAATTGAACCATCAACAGACAACAATCAGTAAGTAAATCGAGTTTTTAAAAAAGAGGGAATTTTTTAAAGCAATGGAGGGTGCTTGGTCATTCTGTAACCTTTCACTAGATTATTTGGTATTAAATCCAATGAAGGAAAACATAAATAAGGTAGATGGACATATAATAATGTTTTTCATACTATTTGCTATGAATATTTATTGTTTGCTATCACAGAAAAAGTTGACTAATGTAAATCCAAAGAAAAGGGTCTTTAAAAAGCCTGTTGAGAGAGAACACAAAGATGCTCAAATTCAGAGGAATATGAAGAACCAATTTCAGCAAGGTCATCTAAAATTAGACAAAAATAGGCAACATTAATAAACCCAGTAATCTTTAAAAAAAAAAAACAAACAAACAAAAAAAAAAAGAAGGATGATAGAGATAAAAGAAAAGCTAGCTGGGCTCCAGTGCAAATGTTAGAATTATGTAGAGTAAAGGAAGCAATTGTATCATATGGGATGCATTCACCATTTGTTAAACAAATTCTGAACTCCTGGTCATGCTGTAACTGGGTCAGTCCTAAAGATTGGTTAGATATGGTTACAGCTGTGCTTGAGGCAGGACCGCTTATGCGATGGAAATAATGGTGGAGGGAGGAGGCTAAAACAATGAAACAAAGAAGCAGGGCCAGAGGCATAGAAGTCTCCCAAGACCAACTTCTTGGAGAGAGAGATTATGCTGATACTGAAAGGCAGTCGTTATACAATGAACATACTCTGGATTTATGTCTCATGGCAGCTTTAAATGCTTGGGACCAGATTGAAGAAATAGGAAACAAAAATGAATCATTCACTAAAGTAATTCAAACTCCCAAAGAAACCTTTTCAGACTTTTTGCACAGATTAGCTGTAGCAGTAAACAGAATGGTACCGGACTCAGAAGCCAGAAGAATAATAGTTGAATCACTGGCTTTTGAAAATGCCAATGCAAAATGTAGAAAAAAACTTAGACCTTTAAAAGCAAGGTCAGAAGCTTTGGAGGATTAGATTCATGAGACAATTAATCTAGAGTCTTATGACAGTGATGATAACTGGGTAGGAGAGCTTATTTCAAGAGGTATAAGAAAACATCAAAATGTTAAATGTTACAATTGTGGAAGGCAAGGTCACATAAAAAGAGATTGTAAACAAGACGTTCCCAGAAACAATGCTTTTGGTAGGAATAATCCCAAGAGAACACCCCTCCTTTCTGGAATATGCAGAAGGTGTGGAAAAGGAAGACATTGGATGAATGAATCCAGATCAACAAGGGACAGACAAGGTAACTTTCTGCCCTCGGAAAACGGCCCAAGAGGGCTTTCAAAAGCCCCCATATCAAATCCAATCCAGTCTTACCCTGCTATTGTGGAGGAAACACCTTCCCAGAACAATTAAAATGATTAAAACCTATTTTAAAAAGACATGCTAAACGGAATGATAGAAAATCTACAGAAAAAGAAAAAAAATCAGGAAAAATTATAAAGCGAATATTTTGCCAAGTTTCTATCAATGAGCAAAGGCCAAAATTAAAAGTACAAATAAATGATGTTTTATTGAAGGCTTATTGGACACAGGCGTGGATGTATCCATAATTTCACCAGAGTCATGGCATCCAAGTTGGCCCCTTCAGGAGGTAAATGTTCAGTTTTTTTGGGTATTGGGTCAATATCCCAGGTAAAACAGAGTGCAAGAAGGCTTGAGTGTATAGGACTAGAAGGACAGAGAGGAATATTAAAGCCATATGTGGCTGATATTGCTATAAATTTATGGGGACGAGATTTACCACAACAGTGGAACACACAGATTAATATTCCTCCAAATACAGAAATAAGCCATGAACTAGCACATGGTTCCAGGAAAATCTCATTAGAAGGTATTATGAAAAACAGTCACAGGCCATTCAGGTTATAGAGAAACAAGGCAAAACAGCTGCTGATCTTTCAAAAACACCCATAGCACTACCTCTAAAATGGCTAACAGAGAAGCCTATATGGATTCATCAATGGCCTCTAACAAAAGAGAAATTGCAGGCCTTAGAGCAGCTGGTACAGGAGCAGTTAAATGCTCAGCATATAGAAGAATCAACCAGCCCTTGGAATTCTTCTTTATTTGTCATTAAAAAGAAATCTGGAAAGGAGAATGGTAACAGACCTAAGGGCAATAAACAAGGTGATCCAGCCAATGGGCTCTCTGCAATCTGGGATTCCTTTGCCTTCCCTGTTACCTAAAGAATGGCCTATTATAGTTATTGATTTAAAAGACTGTTTTTTTAACAATACCTTTACAAGAACAAGACAAAAATTCACATTTACAGTGCCCACTTATAATAATTCTCAGCCTGTAAAGAGATTCCAGTGGAGGGTTCTCCCTCAAGAAATGCTGAATAGCCCTACTCTGTGCCAGTATTTTCTACAAAAGCCAATAGAACAAATATGTAACAAATTCCCACAATCTATAATTTATCATTACATGGATGACATCTTGTTGGCCAATTCAAATATCAATACCTTAGAAAAAGAATTTGAAGAAGTGAAAAGAATTTTGCCTACTTGGGGATTACAGATTTTCCAAGAAAAAATACAAAGAGGGGATTCCATTAATTATTTAGGCTATAAAATAGACCAACAGAAAATTAGACCCCAAAAGGTACAGATCAGGAGAGATAGATTGAAGACACTTAATGATTTTCAAAGACTACTAGGAGACATTGCCAACTTATGACCCACTATTGAATTAAAAATGATGAACTAGATAATTTGTTCAAAACCTTAAATGGTGACAAGGAGTTAAATAGTCCAAGAGAATTGTCACCTGAAGCTGAGAAAGAATTGGCTTTGGTGGAAAAGAAATTACAGGAGGCACATGTGGATCGTGTGGATCCAGACCTTAATTGCATTCTAGTTATCTTGCCCTCTAAGCATTCTCCTACAGGAATTTTAATGCAAAGGGAAAATGTTATATTGGAATGGATATTTCTTCTACATAAACTGAGTAAGAAGTTAAAGACATATGTGGAAAAGATTTCTGAACTTATTTTTAAAGGAAAATTAAGACTTTGTTGTAGTATGAGGTTTCTGGCCCAGACTTTCAGGCCTAACCTCAAGGTCTAGGCCCACAGACCCGCAGACCCACAGACCTGCAGTCTCACAGTCCCAGAGACACACAGACGCTTACTATAATTTTAGGCTGATCAGCCTAAGGCCCAGGCATATCACTTGCTAGCTCTCTACCCTTCATCTAACCCATGTCTCTTGTTCAGCCATGCGGCTGGGTACCTTTTCTTAGAGCAGCATAGTTGTCCTCTGCTTCTTCCAGCTTCTCTCTGGCATTCTGCTCTGTGCTTCCTGTTCTCAGAATTTTTCTTAGTCTGGTAGCCCCGCCCACACTTCCTGCCTGCCTTTGGCCAATCAGCGCTTTTTTTTTATTAAACCAGTTGGTGGGACAATTATTTATTATAAAACAACACAATCTCCAACACTTTGTCAATTGACAGGAATGGACCCAGCAGAAATTGTTGTACCTTTAACTAATGAAGAAATTGACCAATTATGGGTAGAAAGTAAACCTTGGCAAAGAGCCTGCAGTAATTTTTTGGGAGATATTAACAACAAATATCCTCAAAGCAAAAGAATGGAATTTCTAAAGAAAACTAATTGGATTTTCCCTCAACTTATACAAGATAAGCCAATTTCCAGAGCCCCTACATTTTATACTGATGCAAACAAATCAGGAAAAGGCAAGTTGCAAATCAGAACATATAAGTAAAGTGGCTCAAAGCCCTTATAATTCTGTTCAAAAGTCAGAATTATATGCTATCATGATGGTATTAATGGACTTTACTGAAACTCTTAACATAGTCACTGACTCTCAGTATGCAGAAAGAGTTGTTCTACACATTGAAACAGCTGATTTTATTAATGATGAATCAGAATTAACTTCATTATTTATTTAGTTACAAGAAATAATCAGGACTAGAAATCATCCCTTCTATATAACACACATTCGATCCCATATGGGTCTGCCAGGTCCTTTAGCACAAGGTAATGATGAAATTGATAAATTATTAATAGGAAACATACTAGAGGCTTTAGAATTTCATAAAAAATCACCATAATAATAGCAAAGGGTTAAAAAAAAGATTTCTCTATCACTTGGCAACAAGCCAAAGAAATTGTAAAAAGGTGTCCACCTGTTCTTTCTATAACCAAACTCCATTGTCAGCAGGAAGTAATCCTAAAGGTATACATAGAAATGAAATCTGGTAGATGGATGTATTTCATTTTACAGAATTTGCAAAATTAAGGTATGTTCATCACACAATAGATAACGTTTTCAGGATTTCAATGGGCAACTGCTTTGAATTCAGAAAAGGCTGATTCTGTAATCACACATTTGCTAGAAGTTATGGCAATCTTGGGAATACCTACACAAATAAAGACTGACAATGCTCCAGCATATGTCTCTAGAAAAATGAAACAATTCTTTGCTTATTATACTATAAAGCATATTACAGGAACACCACACAATCCTACAGGGCAAGCAGTCATATAGAGATCAAATTGAACTCTAAAGGATATGCTAAATAAACAGAAAGGAATAACAAAGACCCCCAGAGATAGAGTACATAATGCTTTATTAACTTTGAATTTTCTCAATGCTAATGACCAAGGAACAACAGCTGCTGAAAGGCACTGGACCATAGAAAAAACAGCTGAACTAAATCACCCTGTTTACTTCAAAGATGTACTAACCTCTGAATGGAAGCCAGGGTATGTGCTCCGTTGGGGAGGGGTTTTGCTTTTATTTCCACAGGTGAAGAAAAGTTATGGATACCATCAAAATTAATAAAGACTCGATTTGAATCAGAGAAACTTCATGAAACTAAAAATTAATAGCTTATCCACCCATATTACAATTCTTTCAGTTGTAAGGAAAAACAAAGGGTTTAGGCAGGTTTCTGTTTTTGTCTTCACAGAAAACTGGGAATTCCCATCTTCAAGAAGTGAAAAACCTTGAACATCTAGATGTCTAAAGCAAAAGGGAGGCTGTCCAGGAAAATTTGCAAACTAAAGAATATTGTAACTATGGGTACCAGTATGCTTCATAGGGTAAAATCTCATTGCTTAACCTCTACAAATTATTTTTGTTAGCTGAAGTCCCAGTTTAATTGTAATTTAAAGCTGGCTTTAGAGTTGGAGTGTGGCTCTCTCCTTCTCTAAACTCAAGCATACTTGTTAAAGGAAAATACAAAATCTCTGTCTTATATCATAAGAGCCACCTGATATGGGACAGAAGAATAACAAAAAATAAGGGACTGTTCTATTGTTACTAATCCTATGCTGAATAAATCGTTATATGTTTAGTTGCCTGTACATTGTGTTGGGTTTTAGTCTCTTATCAGTTTTCTGCAGTGATCCAGGACAAGGCCTAATTGTGAACTTGAAGTATCCAAAAGGAAGATGGGTCCCTGTAGACAGAGTTTTACTTTCAAGGCGCCAGTCCAAAATTAATATTTATTAGAATATAAATTAACACTCATGATATTAGTAACAGCTTATGGTGGCACCTGAACAAGGACTGGCGTATCCAAGCGATGGACGAGCAATGGACACGTGATGGAAGAACGATGGATTACAATTCTGTCTGTCCAGCAGCCAGCAGCCAGGAACCAGGAAGAGAGCGTCCACATGTCCAAGCAGCCACTTATCAATGGTGTTGGTCACGCCCCCTCCAGGGTCCCGGAAGTGTCTTCTGACCTTATCAGCTGACACCTTAATCCCGCCACAGGGCCCCACAATGATGGTTTCACATGAACTCTGACAAAGCCACTAGGCTAACAAACACCAATCAAAGATCAAATTTGGACTACAAATGGTTCAGGACAATTTTGTGGCAGCTCGCTGAGATGAATCAGCTTCACAGACTACTATAGCCAGGATTTGAGACAAGCTGTGCACTTTCCTGTTATGCAGAGACTGGACAACAAATGACACAGCTACTTATTTCAGGACTTGACATTTAACAAAACTTTTCTTTTCAGGATCCCCAAAAGATGCCATCGCCCCCAGTCAGCAGAAAGTAAATTTAAGAACACAGCACCCACATTCCCAACTGGTGGGGTGGGTTGTTTTTGGTTGTTCAATGGGTTATGGATGATTGTCATTGTTTAGGTTAATTGGTTAAAAATTGTTAATAGTTATGGTTAGAAAAAAGTTAAACAAAAATGATTACATTCAAGATTTGTGTTTAAAAAAATAGAAATAAAAAGGGGATACAGATATATAGGATATAAGGATAGATTATTGAATCTTCTTTTAAAAGGGTTTACTAGCTTTAAATATTTATATTGCATTGGATTTTTGTATATTGTATATAAATTGTGTATATTGAGATTAATTGTGTTACTGTATGAATATCTCTATGCTTGTTCAAGGTACTATACTTATTCAGTTCATCTAACAATGTAATACAAGTTGCTAGTCCATGAAAGTTTTTATTACCAATTAATTAGAATATAAAGCAATGCAAGTTAGTAGTTAGACGCTACATTCAGACATAGTCATTTTAGATATGTTTTCAAGATCAAGCAAATATATTTTAGATGAACAGGTCTTCTTCAAACACTTCAGAGATCCATAGAATATAGCATTTCAAATATTTCTAGAACTTAGACTTTTCTGGACAGTGAGACACGTCTGCTCTTGGCAGCCACAATCTACTTCAAGGGGAAAATGGGCATTGAAGAAATTCCATATGGAGTTTACTTTCATTGTGGCAACGGTTAGCCATTGGACAAGAAAATGTTCTTATATTGACTGCTTGACAGTATGCTGTTTAAACTGGACATGCAGGTTCCCTCGGGAAGTGACCTTTGAACTTTGACAGAACAAACTGAGATGGTCCTTCAGGTTCCCACTTTTCAGAGAAAACTATCAGGTATGGCCCATGGACAGTGTGAGGCCGGTAGCAGCTCCTGGCGCACTGGGCCCAGGTCTTCCCAGAGTCCGGTTGTTTGAGAATGCAGCCCAAAGTGAGTGGTAAACTCCATCTACGGCTAAATACCAGCATGAGACTGATAGCCAACAAGTTGAAAAGAACTTTAAAGAGAGAGTTCAATCTTCAGGACACAAGGAGAAGTGACTGAACTATATCAAGTTCAGTTCCAACTTTATAAAGGAACTTTGGGTGACTGTCCAGGCAGATAGGTGTCATCTCTGTCCTTTCTAGATTTTGGAAGTTGCTTGTACTTCCTGGTATTTGGGTAAATATTATTACCTTCTTGGGTCTCTGAAGTAGTTGAAGATGAGATAGTTATAGTTTTCTAGTGACAGTTTTAGAAAAGAAACTTTGAAGTTAAAGTGTATAAGTTTAAGAGACATCAAAATAATAGCTTTAGTAAGTAATACAAGTTACAAAGAAAGTGAATTAGGTATAATTCTTTGGACTCTTTAAAATAGGATAATTAATGTAATATTTTATTTTAATTATCAATTGTTAATGGACTGAACATTATTCATTTATTGTTTGTATATATTGTATATAATTATTGTACCTATGGTATATGGTTTTTCTTATGTTAGCTATCACCTTCTTTTTTTAAATTTGACACAAAAGGGGATATGTGGGGATTCAATAAAAGCTCCAGAAGTTTCAGAGATATAAGAGGGATCTAACCACAGTCAGTCTAGGGGGATCAGGGAGTGGTGATTCACACCTTTAATCCTAGCACAGGGAATATCCCAGGAGTGTGACCTATGCCCTTAATCCAAACTGAGAGGTCATCTTAGTTTACAGAAGGAGTTCCAGGCTCCCAGGCAGGCAGTGGTGGGGCCACGCCTTAACTTACAAAGAGAGTATTTAAGGTGGGCATAGAAAGACAGAAGTTAGAGGAAGCCAAGAGAAGCCAGGCTGAGGAAGCTGGAAGACAGCTGGGTAAGATCTGACTGTGGTGTTTACTCTCTCTAATAACTCTGACTTTCTCAGAAATCTATCCCTGAGTTTCATTTATTCATGCAATATTTCTCCATTTAGTTTGGTGGTGGCTGTTGGCTTGCTGTATATTACTTTTTATTATAGATATTTTCCGTGTATTCCTGAACTTACCAGGACTTTTATCATGAAGGAGTGTTGGATTTTGTCAAAGACTTTTTCAGCCTCTAAGGAGATGATCATGTGGGTTTTTTTCTTTTAGTTTGTTTATATGATGGATGACATTCACAGTTTTTCATATGTTGACCCATCCCTGCATTTCTGGGATGAAGCCTATTTGATTGTGGTAGATGATTTTTTTCTATTACGTTGTTGGATTTGTTTTGCCAAATTTTATTGAGTATTTTTGCGTCAATGTTTATGAGGGAGATTGGTCTGTAATTCTCTTTTTTGTTGCATCTTTGAGTGGCTTAGGAATCAGGGTGATTGTGACCTCATAAAAAGAGTTCGTCAATGTTCCTTCAGTTTCTACTTTATGGAACAGTTTGAGGAGTATTGGTATTAGTTCTTCTTTGAATGTCTGGTAGAATCCTGCACTGAAACTGTCTGGTCCTAAACTTTTTTTTTACTTGGGAGGCTTTTAATAACAGCTTCAATTTCCTTTGGGGTTATAGGTCTGTTTAGGTCTTTACTCTGATCTTGATTTAATTTTGGTGAGTGATACCTGTCCAAAAAGCATTTCTTTTAGGTTTTCCATTTTAGTGGAGTATAGATTTTCAAAGTACGGCCTGATAATTTTCTAGGTTTCCTGGATGTCTGTTATTAAGTCCCCCTTTTCATTTCTGATTCTGTTAATTTAGATTCTCTCTCTCTCTCTCTCTCTCTCTCTCTCTCTCTCTCTCTCTCTCTCTCTCTCTCTCTCTCTCTCTCTCTCTCTCTCTCTCTCTCTCTCTCTCTCTTCTTTGGATAAGGGTTTATCTATCTTGTTGACTTTCTCAAAGAACCAGCTCTTTGATTCATTGATTCTTTGTATTGTTCTCTTTGTTTCTGTTTTATTGATTTCAGCTCTCAGTTTGATTATTTCCTGCCATCTACTCCTTCTAGATGAGTTTGCTTCTATTTGTTCTAAAGCCTTCAGCTGTGCTGTTAGGTCTCTTGTGTGAGATTTCTCTAGGTTTTTCACATAGGCATCTAGTGCTATGAGTTCTCCTCTTAATACTGCTTTTATTGTGTCCCGTAAATTTGAGTATGTTGTGGATACATTTTCAATAAATTCTAGGGAGCCTTTGATTTCTTTCTTAAGTTCTTCCTTGACCCAGAGGTTAAATTGAGAGATAATTAGTTTCCATGAGTTTGCAGGATTTCTTTGATTTTTGTTGTTGTTGAACTCTAACTTTAGACCACGGTGGTCTGATATAGTACATGGAGTTATTCTCATTTTATTGTCTGTATTGATATTTGTTTTATGATCGAGTATGTGGTCAATTTTGAGGAAGTTCCATGGGGTGCTGAGAAATATCTATATTCCTTTGTGTTTGGGTGGAAGGTTCTGTATATATTAAATACATTTGGGTCATAACATCTGTTAGATCCCTTATTTCTCTGTTGTGTTTCTGTCTGGTTGACCTATCCAAGGGTGAAAGTGGGGTACTGAAGTCTCCCACTATTAGTGTGTGGGGTTTGATTGAGGTTTAATCTTTAGTAGTATTTCTTTCATATATGCAGGTGCCCTTATGTTAGGGGCATAAATATTCAGGATTGAGACTTCATCTTGGTGGATTTTCCCTAAAATGACTATGTAATGTCTGTCCTGGTCTCTTTTGATTGATTTTAGTTTAAAGTCTATTTTGTTAGATATTAGGATGGCTGCACCAGCTTGTTTCTTAGGACCGTTTGATTGGAAAGTCTTTTCCCAACCCTTTACTCTGAGCCTGTGTCTGTCTTCGAAGTTGAGGTGTGTTTCTTGTATGCATCAGAAGGATGCTTTCTGTTTTTGTATCCATCGTGCTAGGGTGTGTCTTTTTTATAGGTGAATTGAGTCCATTGATATTAACAGATATTAATGACCAGTGATTGTTATTTCCTGTTATTTTGGCTGGTAACTTGTGTATATTTCCCTTCTTTTGGTTTTTCCTCTGTGGGATTATTGATTGCGGTTTCATGGATTTATTTGTTTTCCTTAGGATGGAGTTTTCCCTCTAGTGCTTTCTGTAGGGCCAGGTTTGTTTAAATTGTTTAAATCTGCTTTTGTTGTGAAATATCTTGTTTACTCCATCTATGGTAATTGATAGTCTGCTGGGTATAGCAGCCATGTTCTTTTAGTGTCTGTATAACATCTGACCAGGACCTTCTTTCTTTCATTGTTTCCAATGAATAGAATAGTCAAGTGTTGTAGTAAAAGGTTTCTGGCCAGGACTTTCCGGCCTTTATAGGTAATTTGGCCTTTTTCTGCAGCTCTTAGTACTTTTTCTTTGTTCTGTATGTTTAGTGGCTTAATTATTATGTGGTAAGCAGATTTTTGGGGGGTGGTCTAGTCTCTTTGGTGTTCTGTAAGCTTCTTGTATCATTACAGGCATTTCCTTCTTTAGATTGGAAAAGTTTTCTTCCTTGATTTTGTTGAATATATTGTCTGTGCCTTTGAGCTGGTGTTCTTCTCCTTCTTCAATTCCAACTATTCTCAGGTTTGATGTTTTCAAGGTATCCCAGATTTCCTGGACATTTTGTGTTATGTCTTTTTTTTGTTTTTGTTTTGGAGTTTTCTTTAACTAAGGTATCTATTTCCACTATTGAATCTTCCACTCCAGTGATTCTCTCTTATTCTGCTGGTTATGCTGCATCTGTAGTTACAGTTTGTTTCTTCAGGTTTCCTATTTCCAGTGTTGCCTCGGTTTGTGTCTTCTTTGTTGCTTCTATTTCAATTTTTAATTCCTGGAATGTTTCTTTCACCTGTTTGTTTTCTTTTTCTTGGTTTCCTTTATTTTCTTTCAGGAATTTGTCTCTTCCAATTTTTTGTTTGTATTTTATTCTATTTCTTTAAGGGAGTTTTTTATATCCTCTTTTAATGCTTCTAGTATCTTCATGAAGTTTTTTTTAAGGTCATTTCCTTCTGTTTTCTCCTCATTGTTATACTCAGATCTTGATGTTGTAGAAGCACCAGCTTCTTCTGGGGTGTCTTGTTGTTCTTTATATTGTTATATGGATTCTTGCACCAGTGTCTGCCCATTGCTTCCTAGGTTCACTCTTAGTCAGCTCTTTGTTGGCTCTTAGTTGTGAACCTGGGGACTGAGTGTCTCCGGGAATTGTGGGGGCTGCTCTTATTCGGCTCTTAGTTGACTACAGGCCAAGGAGCTGTGTGTCTCCAGTTGTCACAGGGGTCGTTCTTGGTAGAGTCTTAGTTGGCTCTTAGTCAGCTGTGGACCAGGAGGGTCTCCAGTTGTCAGTGTTTGATGAAGCAGATTGTGGTTTGGGTGGGGTTTGGCCCGTGTGATGTCCCACCAGCTGTGTTTTGCTAGGGATTGGGCTTGGGGTAGGGGAAGCTCTCCCAGCTTTCTTTGGTTTAGAGCAAAGCTCAGTGTGGTTTGTGCTGGGGACAACGTCCCTGGGTGGGGTTCGGAGACCAGTCTCCACTTGCCCTGAGGGTGAGGGTGCCACTCAACTCTTAGTCAGCTGTGAACCAGGGGGGAGGCTTCTGGATCTCCAGTTGTTGGTGTGTGCTCTTTTTTTATTTATAAAACAAGTCTTTTTTTAAAAAAATCCATGTATCTTTCTGCTCCCAGTGACACAATTGGTTAGTGCACAGTACTTATGCAGGGAAGGATTTTTAACACAGGGTCCTATTTCATTCTTTCTTTTTATCAAATAAGTTCCACAAAATACCAAGGCAGCCTTCTGGGCAGTTTTCTAAAATTCTTGGGTATGAGGACGGGCTTAGTTTCCTCTGTCACACCGAATGACAGCTCAGGCAGGCAATATAGGTAAATGCCCTCATAACAAATTAGCTTGAGTACTCCAATGGCCATCTTACCTGCCTAGTTACAAGCTTTCATCTAATAATTAGTCTGGCAATTTCTGTCTTCTTAATGTCGCATTCTTTTAAAAATGGTTTTGAGAGATTTTATCCAGCAATTTTCATTACTTGAGTAGAAAGGTTGAATCAAATTACCAACTATGCTTTTACGAGCCACAAAAGCCCCTGCTTTTAAATGCTTAAACATCCTTGACAACACAGTGCAACCTCAGGCAATTTTCCTACTGTCTTTTCAAACAATACAAGTAATTTAAAATTCTTCAAATATTAGCAGTGCCCTACAGTCTGGCATGATTTTGCACTCCGGTGTTTTTAGTAGCAGCTTGTTTTTACACTATTTCTCAGCATTGTTACTGTTATCATTGTCTCTTGGTCTTTTCTTTCTTTTTTTCAAGATCTCTCTCTGGCTAGGCTGGCCTGGGATTCACTATATAACTGAGGCTAACCTTGCAATCCTGAGCCACCTGCCTCAGCCTCCCAGGTGCTAAATGAGCCCCCCACCACAACAGGATTTTCTAATTTAAAGATGGATTCTTTCAATGCTATCCAGGTTGGCCTTTAACCCCTGAGCTCCAGAAATCCTTCTGCTTTAGCTTCCCAAGTTGATGGACTTTGGTGCATAGCATCATAGCGCTGTTGTTTTATATGCTTGCTTATTTTGATTTCCTCCTATTTGCAATTTTGTAATTGTAAATTACAATTTACAATTGTCCCCTATCTCCTGTTCACTCCTCTCAACTTTCCATTTCTCTCTACCTGAAGTATATCTCTCTGTATTTTAGTGCAGGTGTATTATTGCTAAACTTCCATAGTTCTGTTTCTCTGAAAATGTCCTTATTTCACTCATCATTAGTTCTTATTCTGGTGCCAACTGATGACTGGCATCCAGTGCACACCATTTCTTTGCTAGGCAGTTTTGGTTAGGTTTTCCTTTTTAGCAGTAGGGCTCTTTTTATTTATTTCAAATAGGTTAGGAATTTCATACATGAGCACGGCATCTACACCACTCCTACCACTCTCTCCCTCTCCAAATCTCCCCTCCCAAGGGAATTTTTAAAACAATTATTGTTATATGTATATATGCACACATGTATACATAACCCATAATTTAGCTCTGGCCATATGTACATGTGCTCAGAGCTGGCCACTTGGAATTGAACAAAGCATGTAGGAATTTTTTCTGGAAGGCAACTGATTCTCTTACTATAACCATTACATATGTTAAGTGTATTAATTAATGGGGTTCAGTGCAGCATTTGCATGCATGGATACATCATGCAGGGACTATATGTTTACCATTGCTTTTTTTCTAAGTACCTCTTCTGCAGATATGTATTTTTCTGTGAAGGCTCCACATGACCTGCTTGTCAAAATGTGTTATACATACTGTTTACTTTTGTTTATGTTATGGATATTTTAATAATTTTTATTTTAATGTTTCAACATGTGGATGCCATAAGACACAGTAGGGTAAATTTAGCCATGCACGTTCACACATGACAGACCCAGGGATTTTTCTTTTTCCTGCTTGCTCCAGACAGAACACAAGACCCATCATTATTTACTTTCTAATCGCCTTTTAATGGATGAGGCAATCTATCAAAGGCTTCACTCTAAGATGTCATCAATTGTAACTTTTCTTCCTGTGGTGGCCTTGAGTCTGTGTTGCTGGTACCTGTATGACTATTCTGCTCACAGCTCTAAGCTCCTGCCCCCTAGGGTTTGATACCAGGAACTAAAAACATACTGAATAGTTGCAGTGTTGCAGGCTTCTTTCTGTTTCTCTAGACATTTTACATAAATTTAAATTTTCGTTATAGTTCATCTCATGTTAATATGTGTTTGTACTGGGGGAGGTGCTATTCATACCATCTTGATGTTGCCAGAAGCCTTATTTTACACACACGATTTTGCACCTTTATAATTACACTGTTTTCCTTATCAATTTCATCCACATAAAGACCTACTTCTTTAAGAGACAAAGAAGCTCTCCCTCAGAAGCATCTAGATGGCAGAAGTATATGAGGTCTCTGTCAGATGTTGGATTATGTTCCAGAAAGATTATCCATGTATTTCAAGTACGTCACTGTGCTGGGGTCTAAAATTTCTTAGCACAGTGATTTTCAACTTTTAAATATTTTAATAGCAGAGCCCTTTCTTCAAATATTCTTAGGAGCCCCTGAAATATAAAACAAAAGTAGCTGCTGTGGTTGAAATGGTGTTGAGATGTCTGGTTCTCACCAACTAAATCCCCTCCTCCAAACCCTTGCTTCCTAAGGTACTCCCCAAAGCATCTCTGTAGAATTCTTAGGTTCTGAGTACCACTGAATAAAAAACAAATATGCATGATCAATGGCTCCCAAAATGCGGTCCCAGAGTCGACATAGGTATCCTCTGGGAATATGACAGAAATGCATATTCTCAAGACCCCATCCTCCATTTGCTGGATCTCAAACTCTGTGTGAGCCAGCACTCAGTTTGTTAACACATCTTTTTCCTGACTCTGACACTTGTTAGTTGGGGGAACTTAACAGAGTATCCTATTCAATTATCAGGGGAAACTCTGTAATGATGCCCAAAATTAGAATTTCTGAGTATTTTACCCCAGCTTCTGCTGAAAGCTTTTTTTTTTCTATCCACTAATTTGTTTTGTACCTGAGACTATAGATACCCCTGAGGTCCAATTTCACAATGGCCTGGGTTCCTTGGAATGGCTAAAATTATGTCAGAAATCACTGGAAATAATTTGGATTTCTATATTCAGTCCAGCGAATAAAAATGAACTTCCCAGGATTTTTTTTTCTTGAATAACCTGAAATCCTAAACTCTCAAAATTATACTAAACAAAAGAAGCCCTGCATAAAAGAGCGCATGCTGACCAATTGCCTCCATAGGAAGTACTTCCACTACTGTGCTCAACATGGGAACATTGGTGAATATGCCTGAGTGTTACTTCCTGAACCCCTTAGCATCCCCAGTTTTGAAGATGCCTCACCACGAGCCACACATGCTCATGCCCAAATTTCAGTTTGAACTCCAGGTTAATACTGCTGATTAGATGATGTTCTGGGTCTCATGGTGGCATGATTTAAAAGCATGCTCTGCTATCATCACATTTCATGATTCAGTTTGGGGCTGGTAATGAGCAGGGGCATAGGATGAGGTTTTGCACTGCGACAACTGCCCTGTTCCTGAAGGATGTTTTGTTTTGTTTTGAGATACAAAAGTGAGGTCCAGCCAGAAGTACCAGCCATAGATGCCTTGGTGGTCTGTGCCTTCCACCAACAAAAACAAGGAGGTGAGCTTCACTGGTCATCCATCAATGAGTTCCTCTTACAACTATTCCTGGGTGTAGGACATTTAGGTGATAGCTTTTATATCAAAAAAAAAAAAAAAAAAAACTCAAAATGAGAAATGTTCTGTTAAAGAATGTGAATGCCATAAGACAAAGCAGGGTTGTAGAAATGTTCCTAATTGGAGACTACAGACACTTGACAAACATAACACTTTATCCTAGACTAGATCCTATAATCGAAGAAATGCTATAAAAGGGCATTTGCTGCTTGAGGGAGAGATTTGGCTTTAAAATGATAGATTAAACATTATAATAATGTTCATTTTTTTTCTCAAACTACTCTGTGGTGGTGTTTGGAGTATGTCTATTCTTAAAAATGCCCTCTGAAGTGTATCAGCACAAAGGGCCCTGCTGTATATATTTTATTCATATTGAGTTCATGTACACATATATATACACACATAAACACAGGTGTGCACATATGGGATGATAAAGTAAATATGGGTAGAGGATAAAAGAATGTTATTTTTATACCTTTTCTGTGAGTTTGTTTCCAAATTCAAATGTTAAAGGGCAATTTCTGTGCATTCAGTCAAAATTTGTTAGCATATGTCTGAATTTTCCCATTGCAGACACAAGGAATGGGGACATAGCTATGTCTTCCTAAATAGGGTTACCAATTTCATGCCCAAGAGTAGCCAAATACGAAGTGATCCCCCAAAGCAGCCCATTTATTTATCTCCCCCATCCTTCAAACACCCAAAGTAACAGCAAAACATTTTCTTCTGAGGACTGTGGTGTTGAAGACATTTGGGTAATGAAAGGAAAACATATTTATTCCATCCATCCATCCATGCGTCTGTCCATCCATTCATTCAGTATAGGTTTTAAGTACCTGCTTATTATGTGCCAGGAACTATGCCAAGGGCTAAAGATGCTACCCAGGATCCAAAAGAAAATATAGCTCCTGTCTTTAAAAGCTCTCACAGAGAACTAGGGGATATAGCTCAGTGGCAGAGTGCTTGCCTAGCATATACAAGGCCCTGGGTTCAATCCCTAGCGTCAAAATAAACAAAAATTCTGAGCTCAGTGGAGTCCACCCACAACCACAAAAGTCTCTATTTCCAAATGTTGGCCACTAAGTAGAACTGGGAAGCCATTGGGAACCCTGCCTTTTATTAGAGACACTGGATCCAATGGCTATGTACCTTATCCACACTGAGCTGCCTCCAAGGATTTTCCAGTTCTTGTAACCAGTGCTCAGTAAAGGAGAGACAGTGCTTTCCCCATTCTGAGGTCTTCCCATCTGTTTCAGCTTAACACTCTTGGAGGCTGTTCTGTCCAGTGTAGCAAGTCACTATACCAACATCTCTAAACTGATGGACCACTGAGTTTTGGAAGTCTTTCTTCCATTCTCTGTTGGTAAATATGGAAGCTATACTCACCTTTCTGAAGGAAAAGAAAACTCATCAAACACCACTGTATAGATGCCTGATAGCATAGTGTCCCCAGAATCCCACCACTGCATTGCTGAGTCACTAAAACGAAGTCATTGTCTTTCAAATGGACATAATGTGATAGTTGTGTTTTCCCACCACCACCAATTTGAGATGTGACACTAAATATGATGTCCTATATACAACAATGGAGTCCACTGCCTTGAGGAGGGAGTTCTTAAGATGGTTTATGTGTATGACTGCATGTGACATAGTATTTCATTTCTGTTTGTAGGTCTTAGGTGAACTTGACATTCGGATGCCTCTGATGCGTTCTGGCCCAGTCCAAATAAGTTTCAGATTCAGATCCAACAAATGTTTACTGAGTCCCTACAAAGTTCCAAGCGTTTTACTTTGACTTTGACACATTTATATCATTTAATCTTTAACAATAACCCTTTAAGGCAGGAATTACCTGCATGGTTACAGATGAGAAAACAATCGCAAAAACGTTCACCGATTTGCTCAAGTATATCATACATCTTTTTTTAAAATACACACACACACACACACAGAGAGACTACACTGTCAGCTGAGGCCTGTCCTTGTTAACTGCTTATCTTACAGCATTTCTAGCCTTCTTTCACTAGGCCCATGTGGGCTTTTTTAATACTGGATTTAATAGCACAAAAATCACGAATACAAAGAAACTGGCAAAGGTGTTTGTCAATGAGATATCCCTGCCTCCTCCACTGTACTGCTTTCATTCCCATGTACATAATGGGCTACATTTTAATAAACTTCGTTTCTTCACACAAACGTGTAACTGTTATATGATTGGTCAGTTGAAGCTGAAACACCCATGGAGAAAGATGTTTTACGGTTACAAAGGCACACCCCCCCCAACACCACCCCCCTCCCCTACACCTTCCCACACAATCTTTTGGAGGAATATAGGATATTAACCAGTGTCACAATTTCCCTGCTTTGGCTTCTCCACTCAGAACATTCCTATCATCTCATCTGTTTCACATCACTGCTTAGACTAGAGCCTCTGCCCCTCCCTTCTCATTCCTCTTCCAATCAGGACCTTTTGGACACTGGGTACTATGAAATCCTTACTCTGTCAGGCCCACTGGCCTCAGTCAAGTAGATCAATTAAATCTTGATGCCTGTTGTGTATAGTACGAGTGTCGTCTTCTACCATTCCAGGTAGAACTGCATGTTGCTTCAGTAGGCTTGTGTATTCATGTCTTTCACCTTTTCTGACTCATGTTCCAGGACCTGTTTGTGATAGAAGAGTAAATACCCTTCACTGTCCAGGACATCTTTAATGCTGGCCTTGGTGATGACGGCATCATCACACTTGAACCACTGGTCCCTGTGGTGCCGAATGAAGCTGGTGTAGTGGCCACTCTCCAAGGTCCCTTGGTGATTAACCACAGCAAATAAGGAATACTTATTCTCGTTGTTCCCACTGCTGGTTGGAAGCTGCAACTGTCCATTCATTCGGGTCTCTTTACTTGACGCCATAAATGGTGTCATATCCAGCTCCAGAGGGAAGGAGATGTATGTAGTGATTTTGCGCCTCTGTTTCGCTGAGTGTTCGAACCGTTTGAAATGAAAGCAGGCCACAACCGGTAACTTCTTCATAGTGAGCTGTTTGGTAGATTCTTGGTAGCTTTGGCAACTACCACATTTGATTTTGGCACTGCTTCCTAGGTGCTCTGGCCTTGTAAACCTCCGCAAGCAGTCCGTGAGGGTAGTAATGCCTGGTATGTGGCCTTCCCCATTCACGCTGCTCTCCCTTCCTGGACTCATAGGCCAGAAGGATGTACAAGAGCCAGGCAAGTCCAGACTGATGTCCCAGCATGGGTCTATAGTGGTGGAGACACCATGGCAGGCTTGGCAGGTGACATCTGACTGCAGGCCACCTGTGAAGATTTGGTCTATGATGCAGTTACAGTGGTTGGGATTGCTGGCCACCTTGCCAACATCATCACCTTTGCAGTGCCTGTGCAGGACATCTAGGGCAGCAATGAGGAACTCGTGGGCATCTTGCTGTCGGTACCCTGCTAAATGACGAGCATGGATCCACACCAGGTGCAGTAGCTTATAGGGAACATGAGGAGATGGGTTTCCAGAATACAGCTCCCGAAAGAGCGAAGACATCTCACAGACCAGACATAACTCAGGGCTTGGCATTTCACACCGGTGCCTGTCAGAGAGAAAGAAATCTCTCAGTATTGGAGTGTGGGTCAGGGCCTGGACAATGCAGTTCATAAAACACGTGTTGCCAAGATTAATTAGTCCTCGTAAGCCGATGGTAAAGCTGGAGGCGATTCTTCTTCTCCGTGGGTTGTGCCCCAGCAATTCTAACTCAGGTTTGGTCGTTTCCCAGGTGGGATATTTCTCACCAAGGCCAGACACCGAACACTGCTGCTGAGAAACCTCCATCGAGGTGGAGGCTTGTAATTTCAAGGCTTCACCTTGCTCTTCTTTGGCAATTTGCTCAATGTCTTTGTCATAGACATAGTCTTTACACATGAAGCAGTATATACCTCCATAATAAAGATCTACCGCTAAGTTGTGCTGTTTAGTCTCAGCGTGCTCATGGATGTGTTTCTCTGTGAAGCAGCCAAAGAAGATGCAGGAAAGGCAAGAGTGGAGTCTGTTTAAATGGGTGCCACACACATGGCAGATGCACGACTTTGCCTTGCTTTTCCTGGTCTCTGGGGTTCCACACCACACGAAGCACTGGTAGATAACCCGCAATTCCTGCCTCCAGTTCTCTCCCACCTTAAAGCTGTTCACGTGGGAACAACCTGGTGGCCCCAGAGTAAAATCCACATCCAGGCACCCACCCCCGGGACCGCGCCGGGGCCGGGGCCGGGGCGGGGGCCGTGGCCTAGGCTGTGGAGGGGTACGAAGCCTAGTCTGGGGCCGGGGCCGGGGTCGGCGGCGCGGGGCACGACTGCGTCGCTGAGAGGGATCAGGGGCCCGCGGTGGGTCGGAGGGAAGGGAGGGGGGAGGAACCTCGTCGCTGCTGCCGCCACCGCCGCTCCGCGCTGGGTTCTCATCCTTCAGCTCCTGCTCCGGCTCCCCCTTAGGCTCCTGCTCTGCTTCCCGTAAGGGCTCGGGCTCAGGCTCGGGCACGGGCTTCGTCTTCAGCTCCGGCTCCGGTTCAGGCTCGGGTTCCGGCTCTGGCTCTGGCTGGGGCTCCGGCTCCTGCTCGGGCTTCTGCTCGGGCTCCGGCTCCGGCTCGGGCTCGGGCTCGGGCTCCGGCTCGGGCGCCGGCTCGGGCACCGGCTCGGGCTCTGGCTTGTGCTCCGGCTCGGGCTCCGGATCGGGCTCTGGATCGGGATCGGGCTCCGGATCGGGCACCGGATCGGGCTCCGGATCGGGCACCGGCTCGGGCTCGCGCTCCGGCTTGGGCTCTGGCTCGGGCTCCAGCTTGAGCTCAGCCCCGCGGCCCGGATCCTCCGCGGTCTCCACTTTCCTGGTGGCGTCCACCTTCCCTGCCGTGTCCACCTTCTCGGTGGCGTCCACCTTCCCAGCCGTCTCCACCTTCCCCTCCACCTTCTCCGCCGACTCTGCCGACTCTGCCGACTCCACCGTCTCCGCCTCCTCCACGCTCCTCCGCCTCCACTGGCTGCGGCTCCTCCCCCTGCTCGCGGGGCTCGGGCGGCCACTGGGCGTGGTGGCACGGGGGCCACGCAGACCTGGGGTGTCCCCCGTCCGGCCTGAGGGTGCGCGGTGGCTCTGGCAGCTGGACCCAAAAGGGACTTGCACTGAAGGAGGCGGCAGCGGAAGCAGGCGACGCCCCCGGGAATGCTCCAGCCGAAGCCCCCTAGCGGAGGCCGCTTCTGCAGCCAGGCCCCGTTTCCTTTAATTCAATATTTCCCAAACTTGCTTGTTCACGACAATCACGTGGGGAGCGTGTTAAAATTACAGATTCCTCAGCTCCACCCGCAGGCCTACTGAATCAGAGTCTGGAAGCGAGGTACTCCGGAACCTCGATCTCTAACTAAAGCCGGAGAGGCTGTGAGTGATCAGGCAAGTTTGGGAAACACAGCTCTAATTCATTGAGGCTGGCGGGAAGTGGGGCGGGGACCGCGCAGTCTCTTTAAGGAGCTTCCAGCTCTCAGCTCCAATCGCTGCTCTGACCCCTTGGCCGTCTCCTCCCCTTTCGTACTGCCCTCAAGGGTGCTGGCTTCCCCTAGCGTGTGGTGCTCGGGGCTATATCGTTGTCTGGTCGAGAAATGTTTAGGAGGCCGTGAAATAGCCCTTCACAGGGTGGTCGTGGAGAATAAAGGCAGAACCTCCGACATCCATCATTCCAGCAGCTTAACCTGCCCGAAGAATATCCCAGTCTCCCCTCGGGGTCCAGCTCCCATCTCCCCAGAAAGGATAAAGATCCAAGTCCATTGGGGGGCAGGCGTGGGCCCCAGGTCTAGAGAGATCAGGTCTAGAGGGACAGTGCCCCCAGGGCCGCTCCACCTGAAGCAGTATGTCTCCTTGACCAACATATCAGTGTTCTAAACTTCCTGGGCTGGCTCTTCACCCTGTCCTCTGGTTCCCAAGGCCCCAGGTGGGATGACTGACAGATGACCTCCAGATACAGCCTTTGTTGAGCAGCTTGTGGGCAGAAACCATTACTCCAAGGCCAGCAGGGGAAACCAGACACTACAAGGCCATCCCTACAGGTGGCACCTCCCCTAGGCTGAAAGGAAGATAAACTACAAAGTCTGGAACCCTTAAGGTTTAGCAGAGTCTGGGGTGAGCAGCAAGAAGAAATAGAAGGGCTATCTTTGGAGCTGCCAGTGAAGAGATTGGACACCAGTCTTGGGTGGTGGTGGGGGGAGGTAACTGCATGGAGCTCAGCATCATGGGGCTCATGAAGAATGAGTCCAGAACAAGCCCCCCAGGTCTTAGGCAGAGCTCTCTCTCTCTCTCTCTCTCTCTCTCTCTCTCTCTCTCTCTCTCTCTCTCTCTCTCTCTCTCTCTCTCTCTCTGTGTGTGTGTGTGTGTGTGTGTGTGTGTGTGTACCAACTGCAACTGCTACTTTCAGAGTGTGAGGTGTCAGCATGTGGGGTCAAAGGCAGCAAGTGATCTAAGAAGATCGAGATGCCTCAATGTGGCAGCTGGCTGTTCCTGGTACCCATTGTCCTACTTTAGGGCCTGTGCTGTCTGCAGATCCCACAAAGGGTTGCTGATCTCTCATGGAAATCAACCTCTACCTCATAGAGGCAGCACAGACAGACTCACTGGGGATTGATCAGGAATCTGGAGCCCTTAGGGAGGCTGTCTGGTTCCTATCTAGCCTAAGGCCACCTTAGTGCCAGCCTTTCCTAGGTCAGCTGTGTTTTCGGTTCCTTAAATCATTCTTTCAACAAATGCTCGCCCTTTGTTTCCTGCAACTAGAGGAAATGCAACCGGTATGGCTACTAAAGGAATGTTGTTGCTGCTGCTGCTGCTGCTGCTAAGTGACTGAGCTCATGGAGCACCAGAGCAGAGAGCAAGAAGGACCTTCATCCTGTTTTCACCAGCTAACAACCAACAAAGAAACCTGAACATCTCCATATTTAGGAGTGTTGCAGCTGAATAATAGCTATGGAACCTGATTGCCTAACTAATCAACTTCCTGTGAAGCACACAGAGGCACCTGGACACCACTCAGGCCAGCAAGTCCTGAAAGTGGATGGCTCTGCCACCATTCACCCCACAGGAGTTTACTCAATACCCATTCACAGCCAGGCATTGTACTGAGAGCTGAAGACCCAACACTGAGCCAAAGACACCCCAGGATTGGAATTAGATTTGGCTTCCCTAAAAGGAAGATGCAGCACTAAGAAGTGTCTTTAGGACAACTAGCAGGAAAGAAGTACCAAATATGAATGAACGAATTAATTAATTGGGTGGATAGATAAATACAAACAAATAAATCAAAACTAGCTGAGTACTTTTTATTTCCCCTATTGGAAAATGTACAATTTAGTTGTTACTTTTGTACATTCATTTCCTCATTGGTGTCGGGAGCCACCAAAATATTTGTGTCATCTGGAGTGAGACATGGGCAGATGTCACCATCTGTGCCTCACAGAAACCTGGGAAACACTGACAAAAGACCTCAAGAAAGACAGCTCTTCCTCACAGCTCACGTGCCTAGGAGTTAAATACTGTTCTGACCACCAGGTGGCAAAGGAATAAATGACAGTCCCAGTAATTTTTCTGTGTTTATATAAAACTTGGTTTATATCAAAATGCTCTCTAAAAATATTTTGGAAAATGTGGTCCCTTTCACACAGTTCTTGGTTGACATCTAAAATTTTGTATTGTAAATGTCACTCGGCTGAAAAAAAACGTAACTTTTGACAAGTGTTAACCTTCAGAAATAAAACTGTTACGTCAGTACATTACACAAATCTGGTGAAACCTAAATACATTATTGAGCTGAGAGCCACCATCATATGCTTAAAAAAACTCACAATAGAGCTCTCCAGTTGTATCTTCTCCCAGAGTTCTTAATTCTACTGTATTCTTCCAACACATTTTGACCCACTAACATATATTTTTACACTTAGAGCAACTTGCTATGGATTGTTTCTATAGACTAATATTGCTTACTGTTCACATGAGACAGGATTAAGCATCGTGCCCTTCCTAATCTGTGTTTGGCTAAATGATAACATAGAGAAACCTCTCATATACTAAATGGGAAGAGGCATTTTTTTCTTTTAGAAACATCATTCAAGCCTTTGCATCCTTTTGGAAATATTACACAATGGGTTAGCTTCAAAACTCTTTCTTGTGATTTATCAGCTGAGGACTCCACTGGGATTTTCTTCAATTTTATTGGAAGCAAACAATTAGGAACCATCTGAGGTTCGAAAAGATTCGATTCCCATGCACTGTTAGAACAATTTGTTTGTTCACTGTAGATGTGATGTTCGGAATTGTCTCTCTGGCACCCTGAGGATTTTACACTGCAGGGTAGTGCATGTGGGTGAGACTCAGGATGGTAAAAGATGATTTTCTTTTGTAAGGGCAAAAAGAAATGAGTGAAACTGGAGATGGAAAAAAGAGAGCCAGCTTGATTCCTTTATCACAACTATGTTCTCTGACAAATCAATCTTAAAACACTATATATGAAATTGGAGGATGTAAAAATTGATTCCTTTTAGTTTCCCATACTCCTGGGCAAGGCACACTCCATTTTGAAAGCTACTGCTTTATATTTCTTATAATAAAAGTTACATATATATGTATATATATATGGGAGTTTTGAAAAAAATGTATAGACATGGAAATGGTGTTAAAAGTGAAAGTCTCTCCCTCATCAATCATACTCAATTTCATTTCCCTGAAATTTGTAAGAAAGTTTATATGCAAATAGAAGGATACATATATTTTTATAAAATGTAAATAAGACTATACTTATGCAAGTGTTTTCTCTAAATTTGCTCTTCACATTCAATGAAATCTCAATAAAATTGCAAGGAGTTTTTTTTTTCAAATGAGAGACTTTACAAGACAATCTTTAAATTAATGTGAAAGACTAAAATACATTTGCCCCGTCTCCTTTCTACCTCCTGGAAAGTAGGACTTAGTGACTATCATAGAAACCATCTTGTAACTAATTCCAGTGGAAAGACCAAAAATATGACCACTTCTGAATGTATTCTTTCATGAAAAATAATATCATAATTTATCAACCCTAAGAAGCACCTAGCTCTTCTTGTTAAAATATTGCTGGAATCTTTGAATGATACTTATTTGTTCAGTAGCATTTTGGTTTCTTGGTTGTGGGTATATAAAATACTGGTATCTCAAGTCAATAATATCCTAGATTCAGAGGCTGTAGAGAAGATGGTTCAGCCATGAAAACACTGGACTCTCTTCTAAAGGATCTGGGTTCGATTTCCAGCACCCACGTGGTATCTCACAACCATTTATATGTAACTCCAGTTTCATAGGGATCTGATGCCTTCTCTGGCCTCTTCAGGCAGCAGCAACACACATGGTGCCAGATATACACGCAAGCAAAACATAAAATAAACATAAACATACATAAAATAAATTTTAAAATAATACCTAGAATTGACATCATCCTTTGAAGTAAATGTTATTTGGGTCCAAATTATGTGTTAAGTGACCATAGGTATTCTATATCACTCCTAGTCTAACTCAGGTCCTTATCCTTGCCTTTCATGCCCTACCAAATCTCTCATTGATTTCTTAGACATCCTACCTACCAGTTTGGCTTTTCATCAAACAGATGATACATACTACTGTTCCCAGGCCCAAGCCTTTTTTTCTTCTGCTTAGAAATCTCTTCCCTTAGAAATTCTCATGGCTTGAGCCAGCACAATGGCTCCCTGAGTAAAAGTGCTTGCCACCAAACCTCACAGCCTGAGTTTAATTCCCAGGACCCACATGATGGAAGGAGAGAATCATTCCCACCAGCTGTCCTGTGGCTTCCACATACAAGCCATGCACATGTCCATATGCACATATAGGTAAATAAATATATGTAACTACTTTTAATATAAAGAGACTTATACCAGGAAAGAGAAAAGTGGTCTAAAACAAGGATGAGAGGAAAAGCAGGGCCTTGGTTATCTGGAGCCTTGTAGAACATCATGTTACACTTGACTTTTGTTGCAATTGAATTAAGAATTATATGTGGGTTTTAAAGCAATGACATGGTATGATTTACGGTTTTCATACAATAATTACAATATAGTAATAATAGTAACAAACATAGCTAATGGTATGCCAAGTACTGTTTTATAAGTAATTTGCTATGTTGTTTAACATTATAATACACTGATAATTTAAGAACTAATATTATTGTTTTTTTTATTCTCACTATTCATGGGAGGACTAAAGCACAAAAATATTTAAAGGTCTGGTGATGTGGCTCAGTGGTATTTAACATCCATGCAGTGGGCTAGATTTAGTTCCCCACCACGTAAACATTCTTCTTAATTAAATACCTTGAATTTGCTTATGATTATTCTCTATATTCGATGCTTCTTCCCATTCAGAATACATCTAATTTCAATAATGACATGTTTTATTACTACTTTTTTTCATGCCCTTGATTTCTCACCAATGGCTGGAAAATCTTCTATAAGCTAGTGAAGAGGAAAATAGCAAATCCCCCCCACCTGTAATTCTGGGATATGAGCTCTGCCCGACCCATTTTGGACCATATCAAATTTCTCTAAGCTCGGAGATAGCCAATCTGTAGACTCATTTATGATGACTAAGAGTCAACTGAGAAGCTCCTGCTTCCCTTCCCCTCCCCCACAGCCTTGCTAGTAACCAGGGAACCAGAAATTGGGGTTATCTGGCTCCATCACAGGTCTGCAGAAAAAGCAGTGAGCCTGAAGTTACGGGAAAAATAGAAAATGGAGGGACTGAAGGCTTCCTTTTAGCACACATCTATCTGCCTCCAGATAGTTCGCATGCATTCTTTTCTAATAGCCTACTCCTTTCTCTGGATGAAAAGGAAGACTCAAAAGAGCAAACAAATGCACGGCTATGTGAGCTGCCACAGAGATGAAAATTACACAGCATTGAGTCCCGAGCGGCCATTTCCTCAGTTTTGCCACATACTGTCACCAGATAGTCTGTGTCTAGTTTCCACCCCTCATCAAGAGCTCTGACTTTTAGTTCTACAAGCTTATTCAGCTTACATTTTGAATCTCTGCCTACCTGAAAAGCATATTCTCTAGTAATCCTTCAATATGCAAGTACGTATCTTAACTTTACACCTTAAGAAGATACTGGGGAAGGGGAGTGATAGCTCAGTTGGTATGGTGTTTGCCTAGCTTGCAAGGAGTCCTGAGTGTGATCCCCAACATTGTATAAAATAGGCACACAGAAGTTCAGGGTTATTCATGGAGAGTTTGAGACAATCTGGACTACATAAGATCTTGTCTCAAAAAAAGCAAACACTAAAATCCCCAAGTCTCTGTCTACTGCTGGAGGCTGCCCCTGTGAAATCTAGATTTACCTTGGGCCCAAGCTTTAAAACACACACACACACACACACACACACACACACACACACACACACACACACACACAGTGAAATGGATTCTGCAATTTTACTTACGAAACTGTGGAATCTGGCTTTTGTGCTTGTCCTCAACACTTCTTCAAGATTTGAAAGCTTGAGTTGGCTAGTAGAGGTTTTTAGATTGCACCCAAAATGGCAGACAAAATCTTAGTCATCATTTTATCTGTTTATCCCCCCAAAGAGCAAGACAAATAAAATTATATAACCTCAACAGAGAAAAATTGAGTGTGTGTACAAAAATTTATGTTTTCATCATTCAATTCAACAATCCTGCTTTTAAGACTCAAACCCAAAGATTCATTAGGTAAACTACAAAGTGAAAAATGAACAAAGGCATTCATTGCAAGACCAGGCTGCTGGAGAAAATCTCATTAAGAAGGAGCTGCTTTAATAAATTACGATGGAAACATGAATACATGTAAAATGGAGAACAAACAGATTTTTAGAACTTTTTTACATTTAAAAATGGTCTATTCCATGTGATGGAAGCATGTGCCATGGAAATTGCATGGAGGTCAAAGAATAATCTACAGGAGTCTATCCTTTCCCCCCACCAGGTGGATTCCAAGGATTAAACTCAGGTTTCTGGGACTGGCAGTAAATGCTCTACCCACTGAGCAGCAGTCTTGCTGGCCCAGAAAGAAATCTTTATATGGGGTTAGGAGTAAAATGTCTCTGGATGTTGTTAAATGTCCCTTGGGGGATGGACTCCCCAGTTGAGAACCATCTAGGACAATTCTCATAAATGATTTTTTAAAAATAAGTAAAACGATATGGGAAACCTTCCAACTTGAAACATTGCTCAAGTTTTAATTACCACAGTGCATGAGGCAAATGTGTGTTATGGACCTCCTGGCACAATACAGTCGGGAGCATACAGCACCTCCTACTAGATATCAATGCCAAAAGTAAAAAGAAAATGGAAACTAAATTCAATCAATTGCCCAGCACCAATAACACATGCTTTGTTGTGGACATAGAAAATAGGACCAGTTCACTAAAATCCAAAAATCCAAAATACAGAATGTTTACAATATATTTATCTGATTTAGTCAATTATAAATTATAATAGAAAGGAATGACATAAATAATAGTAAAGTTACAGAATTTTAAAGAAATTAAAGATTTTAAAGAAACTTACAACCAAATATAATATTCTGCTTGGATAATATTTTGAGAAAAGTCAACTTTTAAATGACTTACTAAGCTGATGTGCTGACTGATACCTATAATTCTAGCATTCAATAGACTGAGACAGGAGAATTATGAGGTTGTGTCCAATTTGGGTTACATGAGTTTAGGATCAGCTTATCTCAAAAACCAAAACAACAAAAACCCACTTTGTGAGACAATCATGACACTTTCAGTATAAATTGCTACTTCATTGCACTAAAGCGTTACTGTTAGTAAACTATGAGATTGGTAAATGATTGTGCAAAAAATATTTTCTTCTTAGAGATGCATACTCACACTGAGTAAAATAATATATCTTAGATTTGAATTTTAACTACAATAAAAATTAGTATGTGAGGAGGGGCTTGGTCCTACCTCAGTTGGATATGGCAGACTGTATTGACTCACCCTGGGGGTCTTTGCCTTCTCTGAGGAGTGGATGGGGAGATGGGGTGGATGAAGCTGGGGAAGGACTTGGAAGAGGGTAGGAGTGGGAGCAGTAGATATGCTTAAAATTTTTTAAATAAAAAAAAATAACTCAAAAATGTCAGTTTGAGTAAAGATTAAAGTATTGCTTTACCATTATTTCTTTTTAGTAGATTAAACAGTATATGACTTTAATTTAGTAGAGGTAGAAACTATAGAAATAAAATAATGGAATATTTAAAAAAAACAAACAAAAATAGGATGTGAGAGATGCATGAAGCAGGAGTAGCAAAATTTGAAAAGCTGTTGTAACTGACTAATGCAGGTTTATTCTATTAGTTTCTCTATTTTATATATTAAATTTTCCATTACAAATATTTTTTAAAGACAAAACAAGGGAAACTTCTGTTCCCAAGAAGTGCATTGCCTGTACTTTTAAGCCTTCTTCCTCCAAGTAGAAGTGTAAACACTGAACATTGTATATAACAAAAACATAAGGAAACTTTGAAAGGTAAACAAAGTAAGACAAGCTGGTTAGAGACCACAGAAACCCCAAGGGAAACATCAACAAGTTCCCTCACAGCTTTCTCCCTTCTCATGTATCCTAGGCTGCGTTGTGGAGAAGCTGGAAGACTGGAAACATCAGTGAGCATAAATCAAAGCAAAGCTTGCACTCTCTAGGCGAAAAAAAACCAAGGAAATGGAGCAACTTTTCATGACATTCATTTTAGACAAGCTGTCTTTCCTACTCCATGAAACAGTACAGGAAAAAAATGTCCCACCATCTGAGCCAACAAAAGCCAAGTGGCAATGAAAAAAGAGACCACGAATTTAAAGGATATTGGGGAGGAGTATGTAGGAGGATTTGAAGGGAGGAAAGGTAAAGAAGAGATGTAAATATAATCTCAATTTAAAAAATATAGAAGTGGAAAATATAGACTCTCACTTATGCCTGGTTATAACAAAGAGCCCAAACCCTCTATCACAGTGGGTATCAGGGAAGGCAAGTTGTGAGTGATGGTCGAAATTTCCCTTTGATAGGATGCCAGTGAAGACTATACGGGTACATGGAGATGAGAAGATCCCTCCTCTTCTTGCCACTGTTAGAAGCACACTCCACACCATTATTAATTACCGTGGTGTTGATGGAGATCATGAAGGGCCTAGGAAGGGACTTCTGCCTCTCTTACCTAGGATTGTATTGTCAAAAATACAGGGAAAAACTTAAATTCTCACTTGCCAAGTACTAAAGATGAGACTCTTCCCCCAGGTGTCAATGGAAGCTGAAAGGGGAACTCTGCTGGGTAGGTTTTGTTAACTTGACACAAACTTAAGCATACCTAAGAAAAGAGTCTCAACTGAGGAATTGCCTTCATCAGATTAACTGTGGGAAGTTTGTCTGGATTGCTAGTTGATTTGGGAGACCCCACCTAACTCTGCTGTCCCTGGCATTCCTGGCAGGGGGCCTGGGATGTGTAAGAAAGCTGAATAAGTCATGGGGAGCAAGCCAGTAAACTACATTTCTCCGTGATCTCTGTTTCAGCTTTTGCCTCTGCTTAGGTCCTGTATCCAAGTTCCTTCCTTGACTTCCTTAGATGATGAACTCTATCGAACCTGTAAACCAACTAAATCTTTTCATCCCTAAATCGCTTTTAGTTGGTTCTATCACAGCAACCAAGCAGTAACTAATACAAAAACCACTAGATACTCTGCTCTACAGCTAGCAGGAGCAAAATGATGTCCCTTTCTGCTGCAAGAACAATAAAAAGATTAAAAGAAATACATTTCAAAAACACAATGACTAAATAAAGTTCAGTTGTTAAAAATGGTCAAGTAACTCACAGAAAAGCAGGGGGAAAATACAGAGAAACAAAATACATAGCCAACAAGAATGATTAAATACAATTTGTGAGATTTAAGCCTTGATATGCCAAATGGAAAGAGCCAAAATGTCCTTTAGTAGGGGAATGATTAAACCAATAGTGGTTCATTTATGCCATAGAGTACTATTTACCAATAAAACCACAAACTATATTGAAAATAATTTGGACAGACCCCAAGGGCATCTTAGAAAAGGAATTTAAAAAGTCAATAATTTTAGCAGGGTTTTCAAAGTCTCCAGTTTCTTTGAAGCTTTATTTTTATTGCTATATATTAATTTTACATGCAAATGAAGAGCTATGTAATATTTTATCAGACATATACAATATGCACTGAGCTAATACAGATCCCTAATATAGCCCAAATGTAGAGGACTTGCTCAGCATTTGAAAGGTCCTGGACTCAACACCCAGCACTGCAAAAGAAGAAACTCATTATCCCTTTATCTGTCAATCCCAAACTCTGGTAATCACTGTTTTTCATTCATGTCAACATGTTTTAGTTCCAGCATATAAGGGCATGCAGTACATGCTTTTCTGGTCCACTTACTATAATGATGGCCAATTCCATTCAATTTGCTACAAATAATTCCTTTCCATCTGCAGGTAAATTTATCTCTGTTTTCTCTCAGCCTCTAGACTGGGCATGTATTCTGAACTTAATATAACTTCAAATGGAGAAAAGACCACCATTCTGGAGGTGTCATCTGCACACAGAAAAAATAAATCTTGGGTAGTCAAGACTTAATTTTCCTAGAATGTGGTGAAGATTTAAGTCCTTTTTGTCTTTTACTAATTACATACAATGAAAGTGCACACTTTTATCTGTTTTTCTTTTTAAATTACATCCATTTATGTATTTGTCTGTTTGTTTTTGCTGTGGATGTGTACGCATACCATGGTGCACAAATATGTGGAGTTCAGAGCACAATTTTTTCAAATCTATTCTCTCATTTCATGTGAGTCTGAGAGATCAATCAGGTCACCAGATTTTTCAGAAGGTGGCTATACCTGGTAAGCCATCTGGCTGCCCCTACACCTTTATATTTAAAGGCAATGTACTCATAGGCATTTCATCTTGTTATTCACAGCATGTTCAAATATTTATTTGAGACACATATAAACTATGTATCAAACCCAATATTAAAGAATTATACAAGTTATTTCACTGAAAGTGATTAATGCCACCTGATACCTTGTAAAAGTGCATCATTGACTAACATTGGGACCACTTAAATTAAACAGTAGTTAACTTAATTAAAATTCAGCAACATTGACAGAGTTCCTTAATACCACAAACCCAGTATTAATAGAACTCATTAGTACTAATCTTACTTTTACTAGTACAGATGGCCCTTGATTTATAATAGTTTGACTTTCTGATGGTGCAAAAGCAATATTTAGTCAATAGTAGCAGTTCATATTTGACTTTCGATATTTTTCAGGTTAGCTATATATAGTGACAAGACTCAATAAGTTATGGTGTCACTAATCTGTGGTGTGTAGCAGTTATTTGGATTTAAGTATTTTTGTTGTTTTGTTTTATTTGGAGATGAGGCAGGGTTTTTTCTTGTACCTTAGGCTAGTCTGAAACTTGGTATGTAGCCTAGGCTGGTCTTAAACTCGTGATGTTCCTGCTTTGATCTCCTGTGGCTTAACCACTGTTCCATTACTGTTCCATCTTGCTCTCTGGGTGGCCGCCTATAGTGACTCCTTGAATACACTCTTTTCCATCTTTATCTATCCTTGGATTTCCCACCTGCCTCTATGCTGCCTTGCCATAGGCCAAAACACTATCTTTGTTAACAAATGTTAGCAAAGTATATTCACAGCATACAAAAAGACATCCCACATCACTTCCCCTTTTCTGTCTAATTAAAATGGAAGGTTTCAAATTCAACATAGTAAAATGATATATAGCAAAACAGTTATCAAGCAATAATTACAGTTATAATATCTACTCTATTTGTATTTAGCAAAATTATAGAAAACATTCTATCATCTATCTTATTTTTGTGAGCCTAAAGTTTTATAACTAATTTACCTTTTATCATAACTAAGGAAAATTATAACTATTTAGCCTTCAACTCCATCAAAGACCACAGAAGGATATAATATTGCCTAAGTAAACAGTAAGTGCCTTGCAAGCAACTTCCAAATTCTAGAAGTGAAAGAGACATCTAGCTACTTAGACAGTTACCCTAAGTTTCTTTGTAACTTTGGGGCACTCATTTTCAGCCTGCAGGCCTAGAGTCTGTGGCAGACTTATTAGTGAAGCATGGATTTTGAAGGACTGTTCCATCCATTTTGACAAGGTTTGTCAGTCACTTCTTTATGTCCTGTAGAATATATGGCAGTTTTCTCTGCAAAACAGGAACCTAAAGGACCACCTCAGCTTATTCTAACAAAGTCCCAAGAGGTCGCTTTCCTATGGGTCCTGCATGTCCAGTTTATACTGCATAATGTTGAGGCAAGAACAATTTCTTGTACTAACTTTTGCCAAAAAGAAAGTAAAGTTAACATGGAGTTTCTTCGATGCCCATCATCCTCTTGAAGTAGATTGGTACCGCCAAGAGCAGGCATGTCTCACCATATATAAAAGTCTAAGTTGTTAAGACATTTTAAATACTATATTCTGTAGGTCTTTGAAGTATTTGAAGATTACCTATCTAATTGAAATATATATCGTTGTATATCTAAAACTAACATGACTATAAATTTGATTATTATAGACGAGTATTAATCTGTATTTTTAATAATACATTACAGTTTTAAATGAATTGCATAAACACAATATCTTAAACAAAAGTTTAAATGTACGTATAGTGTAACAAAATTAACATTAAATTTGTATCACTAAACTAAAATCCATATCAATGTAAAATATTTTTTAAAAGTAGTAGCTTTTTAAAAGTAGATTCAATAATCTTTTATCTTATTATATCTATATCACCTTTTCTTTTTTAGAAAGAGATTGACTATGACCAAAAACCAACCTCTCCAAACAAAAATAAACATCTATAATCTATTTGGGGGGTAAATGTAGGTGTAGTATTCTAGGCTACTTCCTGCTTACTGGGGGTGTTGATAATTTTTGAGGTATCTTGAGTCTGGATCACCTTAGTCAGTAGCCTTGCAGCTGATACAGATGTTGGATCATCTGGGCCATCTCTTCCCATCAGAGAGTTTTCAGGGGGTCTTCCTTGATCAAATCATATTAGCCTGGAAACAATCCACGGGTTCTTGTCTTCTGTAGAAACAAAAGCAGAACCCCTTTTCCAAAGCAACATATCCTTAGACCCAAATTTCAAAGTCAAGATACCTTTCAAATGTATATGCTGGTTTAACTTAGCAGCCTTTACAATCAAATATCTTTCTACAGTTAGCTCATTAACAGTTAAAAATTAAAATAAAATACAATATATACACAATCCAGACTCTTTGTGTATTTTCCATCTTTATGTGGCTTATTGTATTTTTATTTCTCTATTTCTCTTTTTAAAGGACTTTCTCTACCCTGTTTCTTTTCTCTCCCAAGCCTACATACATATTACATGCATTGTAACCCATTTAGAGGTTTTCTCCCCTGAATCTATTTTATTGTTTATTTTTAATCATTTTCTAACCAGGAGAGTTTTTAAATTGCTAAACTGTAAAGCACAGTTTTGGTTGCTGGCTCTACCCAAGTCAGCTTTTCAACATGTTTCTTGGCCATTTGAGTTTCCACTATTGAGAATTCTCATTTTAGATCTTACCCATTTTTAAATTGGGATAATTGTTTTCTTGATATCTAGTGTTTTTAGTTCTTTATATACTTTGAATATTCGCCCTCTAGCCAATGTAGAACTGATTGAAAAAAACCTTTATCCATTCTGCAGGTTGCAACTTGTCCAAATGACCATGTCCTTTGCCATACAGAAGCTTCTTAGTTTCATGAGGTCCCATTTATTAATGGTTGATGTTAGTACCTGTGCTAACAATGATCTGTTCAGAAAGTTCTTTCCTGTGCAAATAAAGTCAATGCTATTCCCTATTTTCTCTTCTATCAAGTTCAGTGTATCTGGTTTTATGTTGAGATCTTCCATCCATTTGGACTTGAGTTTTATGCAGGGTGATAAGTGTGGATCTATTTGGATTCATGTACGTGCAACCATCCGGTGTAACCAGCACAATTTTTTGAAGAAGTAATCTTATTTTCAGTTTGGATTTCTGTCTTCTTTATCAAAAATTGGATGTCCATAGATGTATGGATTTATGTCTTGGTCTTTAATTTGATTCCATTGATCAATATGTCTGCTTTTATGCCAATACCATGTAGTTTTTATTACTACAGTTTTGTAGTACAACATGAGATCACAGATGGTGAGACTTGCAGCAATTCTTTTATCACTCAGGATTGTATTAGCTGTCCTGAATTTTTTTTGTGCTTCCATATGGAACTGAAAATTGTCATTTCAAGACCTGTGAAGAATTGTGTTGGAATTTTGACAGAGATTGTATTGAATCTGTTGATTGCTTTTGTTATAATGATAACCATTTTTATGTTAATCTTACAGATCCATAGCAAGGAATATATTTCCATATTCTGATATTTTCTTCAATTTATTCAAGGATTTAAAGTTTTTAGCATACAAGTCTTTCCCTTGTTTGATTGGTGTCTTAGGGTTTTATGGCTATGAACAAAAAGCAAGTTGTAGAGGAAAGGGTTTATTTGGCTTACACTTCAGCACTGCTGTTCATCACTGAAGGAAGTCAGGACTAGAACTCAAACAAGGCAGGATCCTGGAAGCAGGAGATGATGCAGAAGTCATGGAGGGGAATTACTTAGTGGTTTGCTTTTCATGGCTTAGTCAGCCATCTTCTTATAGAACTCAGGACCAACAGTCCAAGGATAGCACCAACCACCATGGTTTGGCTCCTCCCCCATTGATTACTAAATGCCAAATGCCATACAGCTAGATCTCATTGAGGAATTTCCTCAACTGAGGCACCTTTCTCTAATAACTCTATCTTGTATCAAGCTGACACACAAAACCAGGCTGTACATTTAGTGATAGCCCAGAATATTTATAACAGTTGAGGCTGTTGTGAAAAGTGTTGTTTCCATGATTTCTTTCACAGACCATTTGTCATTTGTATGTAGGAAGGCTACTGTTTTATATTCAGCTCCTTTGCTGAAAGTAATAATCATCTGTAGGAGTTTCCTGGTGTATTTGTCTGGGTCATTTATTTATGTTATCATGTCATCTACAAATAAAGGTACTTTCACTTTTAGCTTTCCAATTTCTATCTGCTTGATCTCCCTAACTTGTATTATTGCTTTAGCTAATATTTCAAGTACTGTATAGAATAGGTATGGAGAGTGGACAACCTTGTCTTGTTCCTGATTTTAATGGAATTGCTTTGAGTTTCTCTTCATTTTAGATGATGTTGGTTATGCTGTATATTGTCATTATTATAGTGAGGTATGTTTCTTGTATCCCTAACCTCTCTAGGACTATTATCATTAAGGGGTGTTATATTTTGTCAAGGGCCTTTTCTGTATCTAATTAAATGATCAAGTGGTTTTTGTCTTTCAATCTGTTTATATGGTAGAATATATTTATCTCATCCCTATATCTCCAGGATGAAATCTATTTGATGATGGTGGATCTTTTTGATGTGTACTTGGTTTCAATTTGCAAGAATTTTATTGAGAATTTTTGCATTTATGTTCATAAAGGAAATTGGTCAGTAATTATCTTTTTTTTTTGCTGGGTCTTTATATGGTTTGGCTATGGGGGAGATTATTGCCTCATAAATAAACTGGGAAATGTTACTTCTGTTTCTATTTCATGGAAAATTTTGAGGAGAATTGGCATTAACACTTTGAAAGTCTGATAGAATTTTATGATAAACCATCTGACCTTGTGCTCTTTTTGATTGGGAGACTTTTAATAACTGCTTCTATTCCACTATATTATATAGGTGTGTTTAAATTTCTTATCTGATCTTGATTTAACTTTGTTAAGTGTTATATATCAAGAAAATTGTTCATTGCTTTTAGATACAAATTTAGGGAAGCACAGGTTTTTAAAATGTATCTTTATGATTCTCTGGATTTCATAGAGGTCTGTTGTTATGTCCCTATTTTCATTTCTAATTTTGTGATTTTGGATATTCTCCCTCCACCTTTTAATTAAGCTGGATAAGGGTTTGTCAATCTTATTGATTTTTCTCAAGGAAAATCAACAAGAAACTCTTTGTTTCTTTGATTCTTCATATTGATTTTTGTTTTTTGTTTGTTTTTGCCTTATTGATTTCAGCCCCGAGTTTAATTATTTCTTGCCATCTGCTCCTTTTGGGTATGCTTACTTCATTTTGTTCTAGAGCTTTCCATTGCTAGTGTGAGATCTCTCCAGTTTTTATGCAGGCACTTGATGTTCCTTGACTCTTAGAGCTGCCTTCATTGTGCCACATAAATTTGCATATGGTGTCTATTCATTTTCTCTCAACCCTAGAAAGTCTTTAATTTCTTTCTTAATTCCTGTCCTGACCCATTTTTTCACTAGTAAAGAGTTGTTCAGTTTCCATGAGTTTGTAAGCTTCCTGTTGTTTCTGCTGTCTTTGCTGATATCCAGCTTTATTCCATGGTGCTCTGATAGGCTGCAGGGCATTATTGAAATAATTCAGTTTTCAAAAATTATAATTCATAATTCAAAATTCATAATTTAAATTTCATAATTCAAATCTCAAAATTCAATTTTCTTCTCTCTGTTGAAAATTTGCTTTGTTTCCAGGTATGTGTTCACTTTTGGAGAAAGTTCCACGAGGTGCAGAGAAGAAGGTATATGCTTCTGTGTTTGTGTGAAACGTTCTGCAGCTGCCTCTTCGGTTCATTTGGTATAACTTCAGTTAGCTCCAGCGTTTCTGTTTAGTTTTCGTCTGGATGACCTGTCTATTGACAAGAGTAGGGTACGAGTTATCCCACTATCAGTGTGGGAGGGTCAGTGTGTGACTTCAGCTGTAGTGTTTGGATCTGTTATGAACTTGGGTTCCCTGTGTTTGGGGCATAGGTGTTAACAATTGCAATGTCCTTTTGGTAGACGTTTCCTTTGATGTGTATGGAGTGTCCTTCCCTAGCTCTTCTGATTAGTTTTTGTTTGAAGTCTATTTTGTCAGATATTAAAATGGCTACACCAGCTTGCTCTTAGATCCATTTACTTGGAATATCTTTTCCCAACCATTTATACTGAGGTGATGTCTAACCTTAATGTTCAGGAATGTTGGAATATTCAGAGCCAGCTATAGTAGGGTTGCTGGGCTGTAGTGGAGACATATTGTCCTGGCTGTTATTGTGTTTTTATGCTGGAATCTAGACATCTGGGATTGGTATGATTGTTGGATGGATGTTTTTCATCTTTGGTTTTTGTAGCTCTTTCTGATGCTTAAGGAAAGTGTCATGGCTGCATGTTGTCTAGTAGAAAATTCTTCTAGGTTCCTGATAGGTGTGGCCACTTGTGGTTCTGGGTAAAATGTGTCTCTGGGTATTTGGACCTGAAACTTTAGAATGGGGGTTGGCTTAGGGTATTGAGGAGAGTCGTATGAAGGAGGAAAACAGGGATTTGCTTAGTTAGACTCCTAAGGATAAGGGTAGAGAAAGGAGGGAGGCTACAGCAGAAGGTCTGCTACAGAGCTGGGGATGAGACTGGGGACTGGACTTTGAGGAGTGGAGGGAGAGATGAACATCTGCAATTAGCCTACTAGCCTCCTTAGTCAGAGTGGCCTGTGGGTTCCCAGGGGTGCTTGTAGTTGGGAGATTGGACATAGCAATGGGTAGGGGGACGAAAGTTTGGAAGGGAGGTCCATGTGATTCACTGGAGGTCAGAGCAGTATGGGATAGAAGGCTGCAGCAGGTGCTGTACTACAGAGCTAAGGATGAGGCTGGGGGGATTGGACCAGATGGAGGAGAGGAAAAGGTGAAGATCACGTCTCCTGGTCCTCCCTATTATTTAAGATTTTGGCTTCTATTCATTACTGAAGTGAATAATAAAAATAGAGGAAGACTTTTATACCAGTGGCTGGGAGTAAGGTAAATGTTACTGAAGTATTTCTACCTGTCATCTGTCCATGCACATGGCATATGGGTTTCCTTCATGTTTCAAGACTTCAATTTACACTGTTCAAGTCACTGTTATGACTACCAAGGGGAATGTAAATTGGTAGATAACTAATGACTCCAATTGTTCTACAAGACCTTGAACATACAGCATAGGGCTTAAGAGGGGAAGAAGGAAGGAAGGGGTGAGGCTGGGCTATGAAGAAGGGCCCTTGGTTAACTAGTATTTAACATATGACCACAAAAATAGTTTGTGAAGCAGACCAAGCGGAAATAATAGTAGCAGAGAGAGTTAAACAAACTCTGAGTTGACACATGTGCCAAGCAGAACCCTCATAGAGTTGGAAAGACATGTTCCTGATTCAGTACAAATCTGTGGAGCTCTAAACATACCAGAAAAATTTACTGCCAAGATATGAGGCATGGGAGTAAATCTACACTATACTAGAGGAATTTGAGGCAGAAGATTCTGGGACTATATTCCATTGGATAAAGATGTTGTTATTTCTAGTGGAGAATTAACAGCAGAAGGAAATCATATTATTTGCATCTGTGACAGCATGTTCCCTTTCATCAGGGAGAGAAGATGTGAATGTATTGATAAAAGTGGGGGACATGTTTTTGTACACTGATAGAAGTGCCCAGCCAATCAATTTTCCTTTCAAAGGTCAAAAGGTAGTAGTGTTAACAAATGGAGGGGAAGTTGTGGGCAGAGAGTCACAGTGACTCACCAGTGGCTCCATTCTAAGAAATCAATGACAGAAATCTATCTGAAGTGATGAGGTATTCAGAGAGTGTGAAGACAAGAGACAAACTCTGTCTTTATGGTTTGACTATCCCCATACAAATTCCACTAAAAGGGCATATTGACCAATGGCACCTTCAAAACAAACCAAGCAAGAGAGATAACTAGCAGAAGTTGGGCAGGAAGCTTGAGGAACCCACAGAAACTTAGTCTTTCTCAGCTATGCACCTACCCTGAAGGAAGATGAACATTCATCATTGAGAACCTTAAAATGTAATTGATCCCAGGGAAGTTTCCCAAGTCAGGGATTTTGTCCTGAGAACAGAAAAGGTTTTCAAATGGCTAACAGAGGTGAGGTAAGGGCTGGAGTAAAATTACAGTGGTGGCAAAAGGAAAATTGTTGGGCCTTTTTGACTCAGGCAATTGATAAAGGGATGTGTAGAAGGAGGTCAGAGAACACAGGTAATATTTGGGGATAGATCAGTCAGAAGAGATGAAAGAGGTCTCAAGACAATCACTTGGAGAACATTTTACTAGTCATCACAAAAAGTGCTCCCCTCAACTAGGATGGAACCAGGAATGACAATAACCTCTCCAAATGCATACTTAAAAACTATCTCACTAAGTGAAATATAGACAGTATGGCTCTTTAATTATTACAGCGAATATATTTAAATGGCAAACAAAATGCCTACTATTGCAGGTAGTGGTGGCACATGCCTTTAAGGCAGAGGCAAGCAGATCTCTGTGAGTTCAAGGCCAGCCAGGGCTACATAATAAAGCTTTGTCTCAAAACAAACAAAGAAACAACAGCAAAAAAACAAACCACAAGAAAATGTTTTAATTGTTTTCTAGAAGTCATCTATAAAGCAAAAATTTCAATAGCTGTGATAGTTATTTTGAAGTGTTGGATTGACTAGATTATGCATTACCTAGAAATACAGATGCTTTAATTTTTGATTGGACTATGAGGACAATCAAGTGTCAATGTGAGTAAGCATTATCCATGCTTATGGTTACACTATTCACAACTGATAGAAATGGAACCAGTCTAGAATTCTATCAACAGATGAATGGGTAAAGAATATATGATTCATGCACACGGTGGGATTTTATTAAATCACAGGGAAAAATGAAATAATTACAGGAAAGGGAGTGGCACTAGAAATTATTACATTAAGGAAAGTGACAGACTCAGAAAAACAGATACCACATATTTTTTTTTCTCATATGCAGACCTAGGTTTTTAAATACATTAATAAGTGGTAGGAATGGATATATGCCATAAAAGTAGAAAGAGGACCATGAAATCAGAAGAAAAAGACTCAAGGGGAAGGGAAGACTAACATAATGCATGTGACCAAAGCAGAAGGGAGGCTATTGTGGGGTGGAGGGTCCCACAGGACCATAGCAGAGCTTTGGTGGGAGCACGGGACCATAGCAGAGCTTTGGTGGGAGCATGGGAAGAGCAATGAATACAAAGTGCATATAAAAATAATAACATCATGAGACTCACTACTTGGCATTCTAAGTTTTGGAAATGAGCTAATAATTTTAACTGTTTGCCTAAGGAGGAATTCATTAGTGAGGAAAAGACCAATTTGGCTGATTCGCATTTGGACCCAGTTTCAGTTCAATGACACAGTTCTCTCTCTCTCTCTCTCTCTCTCTCTCTCTCTCTCTCTCTCTCTCTCTCTCTCTCTCTCTCTCTCCTCTCTCTCTCTCTCTCTCTGTCTCTCTCTCTCTCTCTCTCTCCCTCTCTCTCTCTCTCTGTCTTTCTCTCTCTCTCTCCCCCACCCCTCTCTCTCTCTCTCTCACACACACACACACACACACACATCTCATGACCAGCTTTTCTTGGTGGTTATTTCAATGGTTAAGTTGAGGCTACCCTAAATTTGAGTGGAAATACTCAAGATATTCGAACTTAAAGGCAAGAGTGGTACTTGAAACTCAAAAATGGCTTAATAAATTACAAAGCTCACAGATCCCCTACCTAACATCTCCCGTCCTGTAGACACTGTCAAAGAGCAGATCTGAAGGATGAAGTGTCCAAGGTGTACTGTATTAATGCTAAAAGTGGGTCAAAAGTTTTTTTTAGGTTTATGAGACTAGAAATATAAGAAACATACATATTGAGACCAGAGTGACAGTTTGCAGAGGCTCTAATACGTGGGTGAGACAAAGAATGAACAGCACAGTTTGACAGCTACCACTGTTTTTTAAAATGTGCTAGTAGCCTGATAGAAGAGTAAGTGGGAAATGTCTTTGAACGTACTAGCACAGGAAACAGCTTCCTGACTAGAACACCAGTAGGATTGACACTGCGGTCAACAATTAATAAATGGGGCTTCATAAAATTGAAAAGCTTCTATAAGACAAAAGACATCATCAAAAAGACAAAACAGAATGGGAAAAGATCTTCACCAACCTCACATCTGACAGAGGACTGAGCTCCAAAATATATAGAGAACTCAAGAAACTAGGCTTCAAAAAAATAATCTAATTGAAAAATAAGGTATATATTTAAACAGAGAGCTCTCAACAGAAGAATCTCACATGCTTGAGACAACTTAAATGCTCAACATCTTTAGCCATCAGGAAAATGCAAATCGAATTGACTCTGAGATTCCATTTTATACCAGTCAGAAAGGCTAAGGTCAAAAAACACATATTACAGTTTATCCTGGAGGAAATGTGGAGCAAGGGGTACATTCCTCCATTGCTGGTGGGAGTGTAAACTTGTACAACCACTTTGGAAATCAATATGATGATTTCTCCCAAAAAATGGGAATTGATCTACCTCAAGATCCAGCTATACCACTTTGGGACATAGACCCAAAGGATGCTATATCATCATACCATAAAAACATTTGCTCAACTATGTACAAAGTAGCTTTATTTGTAATAGCCAGAACCTGGAAACAACCTAGATGCCCCTTAACTGAACGATGAATAAAGAAAATGTGTTACATCTACACAATGGAGTACTACTCAGCTGGAAAAAAGGAAAATGAATGGTAACCCAGACCCCAAAGACAACTTGGAATATATTCATTTATAAGTGGATATTGGCTGTAAAGTAAAGAATAACCATGCTACAATTCACAGACCCAGAGAGGCTAGATAACAAGGAGGGTTTAAGGAGAGCATGCATAAATCTCCCAGGAATGGAAAATAATAGAAGAGATCTCATAGATGAACTGGGGGCAGGTGGAGGTGAGAACATGAGGGACTGAGTTGAGGTATGGATGAATGGGGAGAGTCCTTAAAGAGATGATTATAAAGGGGGATTTGGGAGTCAAGTAGAAACCTGGCACAAGGGAAGATCCCAGGAATCTATAATAATGACCACAGTAAGACTCTTAGCAATGGTGGATGCACAACCTGAACTGGCCATCTCCTGTAATGAGGCAGGATTTCAAGTGGAAGGAATGAGCTGTTGGTCCAGCCACATGACCTTTGACCTACAATCTGTACTTTTATGGGAATTGAGTAAGGATGGCACAGAGTCTGTAGGAGTGGCCAACCAATGACTGTCTACCCTGAGACCCATCCCACAAGAGTGAATCCACTTCTGACACTGCCTGGAGGGCCAGGACTCAGAGGCTGGATAGCCCAGAGACCTAGGATAGAACCAAACACAATTGGGGAAAAATGTCAACGTACTGATGCATAATGATATTCTGGGGTACTCATAGATTGTTGCTTAGCCCAATTGTCATCAGACAAGTTTCATCTATGAACTGATATAACAGATGCAGAGACCCTTGGCCAAGCAACATGCTGAGCTCAGGAAATCCTGCTGAAGAGAGGGAGGAAAGATAATATGAGCCAGAAGGGTCAAGGATATCACAAGAAAACCCACAGAATGAACTAACCTGGGCTCATAGGAGCTCGCAGAATCTGAACCAACAACCAGGGAGCCTGCATGGGACTGACCTAGGCCCTCTCATATATGTGATAGTTGTGTAGCTTGATCTACTTGTGGGACTCCTAACAGTGGGAGCAGGGGCTGTCTCCCTAATTCTTTTGCTGGCTTTTGGAAACCTACTCCTCATCATGGGTCACCTTGTCCAGTTTCAATACAAAGGAAGGAGCTTAGTCTTACTGCAACTAGATATGCCATGCTTTGTTTGATATCCATGGGAGGCCTGCCTCTTTCTGAACAGAAACAGAGGAGTAGTGGATTGGGAGGGTGGGGGAGGTAGGAGAGACAATGAAAGGAGAGGAGGGAGAGGAAACTGCCATTGGTATGTAAAATAAATAAATTTGATAATAATAATAAAATGTGTTATTAGAATAAAGTCATTAAATATGCTCATGAGTTTTTTAATAAAAATTTCATACTTGTACATAATACATATTTATCATTTTCCAAGCATACATATATTATCCACTTTTGTCCCCCATTCTACTCTTCATGTTTTTTTTTATGTGTGTATGAGTTTCATTAAAGCTGTTCACAGGAGCATGGGTAAGAGTTCGTTTACAGGCACACAAACACCTTACCAGTGGCTACACCACTGAAGAAAATGTCTTTTCACTTCAGCAATCAACTGTTAACTGCCCGAAAATCATCATAGAGGAATCTCTCCCTTCTGTGGCAGGGGTGGGTGGTGAGAGGATATGCCCTGTCTTATGTAGATCTTTTGCAAGCAATTACAGATGTTATGAACTCAAGAATAGAGTGCAAAGCCATGGCATGCCTGAAAATCACTATTTCATACCTCTTCCTCTCACAATCTTTCCATCCTTTCTTCTGCTATGTTCTCTGAGCCTTAAAGGGGATTATATAAATGCCCTATTTATTGTTAAGCATCCAACTGTCCCTTGTTCTCAGTATCTTGAGCAGTATAGTATTAAGTCTCTGCATTTACCACTGACCACTGCGAAGAGAAGTATCTTCAAAGATAATAGCAGCACTACTCTATGGATATAAAGAACACTATTTAGAAGACAATTTGAGAGATGTACCATGTTCATTTAGTAAAGCAAGAACAGTAGCTTCCTATTCAGTGCTTAAGATCTCCCCAGCCATGGGCCTTTGACTGGATTTATGATACCGAATGTGAATTCCCTTCTATGTAGGAGGCCTCAAATACGATTAGAAAGTGTTTGATTCCCCCCCCCCCCCATAACAGACTTCCCACTATTATACCACTGCAGTCATCATGCCTTTATTGTAGAGTATTATTGTTGCACACAGGGTCCACAGCTGAGTAAAATCATCACTGAAAATTTGCTTTCAGCAATCAAGGCAGCATCTGTTGGCATGATAAGGGCTGGCCAGCAGAAAGGACGACTAGCCTGGTTCTAGCTTGAATTCTCTACATTCTGTAACTAACATGTAGCATCTTCAACAACAGGATCTTATCATATAACTCTAGGTGGGTGAGCTACAGAAGTAACAATTACAATTGTCTATTACCTTTGTTTGACCGTTTCCCCACCCTCTTCTCTCCTCTATCTCCTTGACTCCACTTAAATCTTCCTCCCCCCAATTTTCTCCCTTCCACTTCTGTATGATGCGCATTTTTCTCATCTTGTGAGCCCTGTTCTACTTTCCTGAGTTCTATACACACCCACTTCCACATAAATGCACATATTCAAAAGTTAGAAGCTAGGATCCATATATGAAAAAAGCAGTATTTGTATTTTTGTCCTGAATTATCTTAATACAATATTTTCCACTTATGCCCATTTTTATGATTTTATTTTTCTTTGTGTACCAATTAAATTCTATTTTGTATATTGCCACATTTTTTATCTTTTTAATATAAAAGGTTTTTTAACATGCCAACCCTGTCGCCGCTCCCTTTCTTCCTCCCATTCATCCCCCAGCTTCCCCCCACCCCACTTCTCCATACACTCCTCAGAGCGGGCAAGGATTCCCAGGGGGAGTCAATATAGTCTGGCATATCAAGTTAAGGCAGAACCAGGTCCCTCCCCCATTATCAAGACTGAGCAAGGTATTCCTCTACAGGGAATGGGCTCCAAAAAGCCAGTTCATTCACTAGGGATAAATTCCAGTCCCACTGCCAAAGGCTCCACAAACTTCCCAAGCTACACAACTGTCATCCACATCCAGAGGCATTAGTTCAGTCCCATGCAGGTCCTCAGCTGTCAGTCCAGAATCAGTGAGCTCCCGATAGCTTGGGTCAGCCGTCTCTGTGGGTCTCTCCATCATGATCTTGACCCCCTTGTTTATATAATCCCTCCTTGCTCTCTTTGACTGTCCTGAGAGCTCAGCCCAGTGCTTAACTATGGATCTCTGCATCTGCTACCATCAGTTGCTGGATGAAGGTTCCATGATGACAATGAGGGTGGTCATCGGCTTGATTACAGGAGAAGACCAGCTCAAGCAGCCTCTCCACTATAGCTTGGAGTCTTAGCTGGGGTCAGCTTTGTAGCTTCTTGGGTATTTCCCTAGCACCAGGTTTCTTCCTAACCCCAAAATTTCTCCCTCTGTCTAGATATCTATTTTGTTGTTCTCTCTCTCCCCGTGTTCCTCCCCAACTCACTACCTCACTCTTTCATGTTCTCTTCTCATCTCCTCTTACCCCCTCGCTGCTACAGTCCCAATTTACTCAGGAGGCCTCTATTTCCCCTTCCAGGTGGATCTATAGATGCCCCTCTTACACAGTCCTTCTTGTTATCCAGCTGCTTAGGGGTTGTGGATTGGAGCCTGGTCACTCCTTGCCTTAGGTCTAAAATCCCACATGCCACATTTTGATTATCCATTCATCAGTTGATGAACAACTAAACTTATTCCATGTTTCTGCTGTTGTGGGACATTAGTTTTCTGGCTCAAATTTTCTTTGACCTGTGTTAAAAACCAGACACTTCTAGGCCAGTCCTACTTCCTGTGTCCTTGCTGCTCACGGGTATGAAAATTGTAGTGCAAAGGTTGCCTCTGCTTACTTCTTCTTTGTCACCTACAGCTTTTGCCCCAAACAATTTTATACATGTCAGATATTGTCTTGTCTGCTGCTTATTGAAAGTTCTATGCACACAGAAATTTTACTATTAGAGGAGTCTAAGAAAGCAAATAGTCTGATGGCATATAACGACTATGTCACCCAACAGTTTATGAGTAGAAGGGAGGAGGTCCTCACTTGTGGATGAAAGCAGATGGTCTTTTTATGGAGGGGAATAACCCAAGTGCTGATGAGTTCAGCAGTGGTCCATGACCAAAAGTAGGACAATATACACAAATTTTCTGCTCTCTGCTAGACAAGAAACCAAATAGCCAGAAAAATAAGAGCAAGATGTCGTAAAGACTCTCCACCCCTCTCCACGCCCTATCACAAGTGCCTTCTCTCTTTTTATTTTTAATTAAAAGTTGAATTTGGGGTGTAGGGGTTGAGATAAGGTCTCTATATATAACCCTTACTACCCCGGAGCTAACTTTTTAGACTGGACTGGACTCAAACTCGCAGAAATCTACCTGATTCTGTCTCCAAAGTGCTGGGATTAAAGGTTTGTGCCAACATACCTACCTACTGTGAATGAAGTTTTCTATGTGTACCTTCTTTGACTATAGGGCCTTCATAGAGGCCATTTAGTTCCAACAGTGTAAACCAGACAAAGCAGTTGAAATATACGTATTTTAATTCACTTTCTGGTTTCACTTGGCTTCTGAGATGAAGCTCAGAACGGCTTCAGGCTTCATGTGTATCCAAGGATGACCATGAGTTTCTGATCCTTTGCCCCCACTTCTCCAAATACTAGAATTATAGGCATATGTCACTTCACTCCGTTCTGCTTCTTCTCTCCTCCTTTCCGCTTTCTTTACTTCCCTTATGTTATCAGATATTAAATTTGAGAATCAAAGTTTTCTTGTCTGCACCTTTGCCATCCCCAACAGGTTCTCAATATGGGGCATAGGTTGGCCTGGGACTATAATCTTTTCAGTCTCAGCTTCTTCTTGGTGCCGAGTTTGTTTCATTTTCTCGATTATCCTTAGCTTGAGCTACTTATCTCCTTCCTTCTTCTCAACCGTTCCTTCTTCTGTTTATCTACCTATTTCTGCTCTCTTGTTCTAGTACTGATAACTGGTCTTGCTCAGCTTACTTTCTTTCCATAGCTGCTGTTAGTAACTAATATTCGAGTACACAAACACAATCCTCACTCTTTCATTTCTCAAAAGACATTAGAGTAGGGAGGGTATTATTTTTGACTGGTTATTCCTGCAGTTTCAATTGCTTAGTAGCATCAATCCCGTGAGGTTGTCTTTGTCATGGCATGCTTTTATTTTCTGAATGATTACAAATAGCTTTGATGAACTTAGTAATCTGCTAGAAGTTATCTTTCAGGGACTGAAATATGTTATTCTATGTCCTCTTAGGTTTTAGAGTGTCTGCTGAGAAATATGCTGCTATCCTGACGGAGATTTCCCTTTACACATGACTTGATGTTTTCTCTCAGGCTACTTTCAACAGCAGTCTTTCCTGGTTCTGCACACTTTGTTTTTTAATTATAATATTACGTAGGGAGGTCACTGGAAGTAAAGAATGGCCTTAATATAATAATGGCGGGTACTTCAAACCAAGAGGTAAGTAATTAAAAAAAAAAATCAGCAATGCCTTCATGGAGGTTTCTGGGATAAAACATCATGGCCAAAAGCAACCTGGGGGACGACAGGGTTTATTTCATCTTACAGCTCTCAGATCACAGTCTGTTGCTGAGTAAAGTTGAAGCAGGAAGCAAGGCAGAAACCTGGAGGCAGGAACTGAAGTAGAGGTCAGGAAGGGATGCTGTTCACTACCTTGCTCAATTTCCTTTCTTATATACCCCAATATCACCAACCACAGTGAGCTGGACCATACTATATCAATCAGTAATGATGAAAACATCCCACAGACTTGCCTACATAAGCAGTTTCTGAATTGAGGTTTTCCTTCCCAGATAACTAGCTTTCTAAATTGGGGGAAAAAAAAACAGAACAGAAACCTACTACTTTGCTAGTCAATTAGGAAATAAAACTTTTAAAAGGTGTTATAAGGGGAAATGTCTTATGTGACCGAATATTGATGCTCCTATAAGCAACTATATATTAAACAAAAATCCCTCTACCAACCTAAGATACTTCCTTATGAGTTCTTGGTCAGGGAAACCCCAGAACCCGCCTATAGAAAAGCAGTACAGATTCTTGCCTATACTCTTTGTTACCAATCAGACTCGGATGCTAAGACTTTGTTGCTGAAGATACCATACATCTTGATTGCACAGTATAGAGAAATCACCTGAAACTAACTTGAAATCTTAATCCCTGCTGGATAGTTTTCATACTGCTAGAAGGAACTATGCAAGATTCTGGGAGAAAAAAAGCCACCAACAGTTTTAATCACCTGTGAACTACAATGCTGCATTAGGGTTTTTTTTATTTTCTGCTGTCATAAAGTACGGCTAGGGCAACCTATAAGTAAAAGGAGTTTATTTGGGTTTACAGTCTCAGAAGGAAAGTCCATATGCTGAGAGACATATGGCAGTAGATGGGTGATGTATACAGCTGAGAGTACATATTCAACCACAAAGAACATGCAGAGAGAGCAAGCAAAAGTAGGCTATGAAATCTTAAAACTGTTTCCCTAGTGACATACCTTCTCCAGCAAAACTCTACCTCCTAAAGGTTCCATAACCTCCCCCACCAGTATCACCAAGTGTTCAAATACCCGAGCCTATGAAAAACAATTTTCATTCAAGCCATCACAAATGCCAACCTGTTTGACAAGATGTGTCAGTGGTACAATAGTGGCATGACTGTTATGAAGGTAACAAACCACTCTTGGATTGGATTTGAAGCCCACTTGACAGGATGAAATACAAGCCTGGTACTGAACTAGTTCACAATCATGACTGAATCATAGGTCCTGATCATAGGTGAGGAGCACTTACTACTGTTGTTTAGCTGAATTGACATGGAACCAAACTACCTTCTACATAGTTATGTTTTTAACCCATAGACAAATGCTACTCTCAGCCTTAATTATAAAAAGCTTATCTTTTTGGAGAACTGTCAATAAATACAGACGTATAGCCCATGGTAGTTTGAGCATAATTGGCCCCCATAAGTTCATTTGGAGTGGCATTATTAGGAGATGTGGCTTTGTTGGAGTGGGTGTAACCTTGTTGGAGGAAGTGTGTCACTGTGGGGACTAGATTTGAATTTTCCTATGCTAAGGATACCACCCAACGTCTTAGTCGACTCCTTGTTGCCTACAAGATGCAGCACTCTTAGCTACTTCTCCAGCACCACATGTGCCAACACACTGCCATGATCTTTGTCATAATGATAATGGACTGAACCTCTGAAACTGTGAGCAAACCACTTTAGTTAAATGCTTTCTTTATCAGAGGCGCCATGGTCATGGTGTCTCTTCCCAGCAATAGAAACCCTAAGACAGAGCCTCTTAAGATACTAATAATAAGTGACAGTTGAGTGTTTATCCCTAAATAAGACATTTAACCCCCCTCAAAGATTCAGAGAACATTGCAAAAAAGGGGGAGTGGAAAGAATGTGAGAGCCAGAAGACAAGAAAGAGGGCTGTGAAGTGCCATTTTCTGTGTATGACACAGCCATTGCAATCACTAATTCACAGTAGCTGGAGTTAGCACACTGAACTTTCACAAGACTGAGCCTGTCAACTCTGTGTCGGGGAGAGGATTCTGGAGTCCCATGGGGAGCAGTGAAACTGTTAAATCCTGAATGAATGGGAGTTGTTGATATGAGCCAATCGTGACAAGGACCAGATCCTCAGACTCCTTGGAAAATGACAACACCCTCCCTCTGGGGTAAAGTCCAGAGGAATGACAATATCCATATAAGGATAGTCTGCAGACAATGTCCATCACAGCTCTCTCTCCCACTTATTTATGGCCTGAAGACTTCTCCCTTACAGAGAGCTCCTACTGAGATTAGTTAAATCTGTAAAGGAGAGGGCCTTGTAGGGAGAAGAGGGGCTAGGGGCTGACAGGAACAGGAAGAGGCTGAGAAAGGCTGAAGGCAGGAACAGTCAGAATGTATTATATACAGGCAGCAGAGATGGCTCAGCTCTTAAGACTGCTTTCTGCTCTTCTGGTCTTCCAGAGGAACCAAGTCTAGTTCCCAGAACCCATATCAGGCAATTCACAACCGTCAATGACTCTAGCTCCAGGTGACCCTATGACCTCTTCTATCCTCCACGGACATGTACACTGTACACGTCTCTCTCTCTCTCTCTCTCTCTCTCTCTCTCTCTCTCTCTCTCTCTCTCTCTCTCTCTCAATAAATAATTGACGTCAAAATAATTTTTAAAGTCCCAAAAGAAGTCGGAAGTGGTGGCACACATCTTTAATTTTAGCACTTGGGAGGCAGAAGCAAGAATACCTCTGTGAGTTCAAGGCCAGCCTAGTCTACAGAGGTAGTTCCAGGACAGGCAGGGCTGTTACGCAAAAAAGACTCCAAAAAAAAGATAAGTAAGGAAAACTCCTGGTAGATTTAAGACATGGTTTTGCCACATCTGGGCTTTTTACAGAACATAATTTCAAAATCACCCCTACAAAAACTTGTTATATAATGCAAAACTTCAAACATTGTTAGATACATGTTACTATTTTAGGAGTATAATAATATATAAATATAATAATGTGATGACTTCATTTTAAAAGAATCTCTCTATTTTCAAGACAAGTGTTAAGTAGTATGTATGATGTCTATCATTTGACTAAAAACAATGTGTAGTAGTTAGAGAAATTTATCAAATAAAGTAAGCCATGCCTTGTTAACAGTGAATCTGCGTTATTGGTACACAGTAGTTTGCTATGATGGTCTCTACAATCACTTTTTCATAATGAAATATGAAGGCAAGATTTGCAAAAATATCTCAAGTCATATTATTGTAAAGAATAATGGCAGCCTTCGGGTTATAAACAATGATCTGCGTGATTCTTTGTTGCTATGAAGCCATAGTTACCGAAAACACAGATGAGTTATTGAAATTCCACATTTCGGGCCCAGCAACAACCACATGCATTTTGAATCCAAAACAAGGAATATATAGTTATGTTTTGTTGTTGCTATATCTTCCACAAGATTGCTTTCCACAGACCAAGCAAGAAAATTCCATGACAAAACTTGCAAGTTAAAAACCCCACTTAAAATAGTCTGTCGCTCTTTTTACCCATTTTAGTCTCACTTCATTTTTTCTACCTGTCCAGCTTTTTATTATGTTTTTTTTATTTTTATACAATATATTTGATCCTATTCCTTCTCTTCCCCCAACTCTTCCCAGATCCTCCCTGCCTCCCTCCTCACACACCGCCATGTTCCTTCTCTCTCAAAAAAGAACAAAACACAGCCCAACAAACTGTACCATCACAACAAAAAGCACACAAAAAATATGGAGTCCATTTTGTGTTTGTCAGTTACCACTGAACATGAATACAAGGGAAGCCTGGAGTGCAGTTGATATACCCAGTATCACTCCACTGGAAGCATCTGAATTTTCCTCTACCAGCAGGTAGTAATTGCAAATAGTTTCTTGATTATGGGTGGGACTTTGCGTCCACTTCCCTCCTCTCTGATAGGGATTTTTTTCTGGCTTGAATTTGAACAGGTCTTTTGCGTGCTCTCACAGTCTTTGTGAGTATGTAGCATCATCTGTGTTCTGTAAGACACTGCTAGAAAGTCTACTGGGCCCTGGTGTGGCCAAAAAGCTATTTAATGATGGGAAGGGAAGATATGAGAACTTTGATCATAGCAAAACCATAGCATTTCATGAAAAACCCAGGGTCAGCCATCCTGCTTAGCAACTGCTTCACTGTGAGAGTCTCAGATTGAAGGGGATGCAGAGGAATTGCAAAAGAAGACATTTTAGCTGTAGCCACTGGGAAATGTATGCAAATGTATGAAAATTTTAAAGTATATAAAATTAAATGTTTCTGATCAATAAACACTCTTTCAGTAAATTTGAATAACTTTGAAGCCAGTTTGCAATGATTTTTATTAGTCAAATAGATTTTGAGAAAAATATTTCCTTGTAATGCTTCAAACCCTGAAACTAAATCTTCTTGTAGTTTTTAAAAGATTTTTAGTTCAATTTCATTTGAAAGTACTCCCTACTGTGAATTAAAAAGGAACACCTAACCCAGTCTTGATTCAGGGATAAGAACATTAGACTTGCCTGGAGTGGATGTGCCACGCTGAGCTGACCCACCTTGGGACTTCTGGCTCTTTTCGGGGAGGGGATGGAGGAAGGCTGAAGGCTGACAGGGAGGAGGTAAGGGATGGGGATCAGGAGAATATATGGATAAAAAAGACATTTTTATAAAAAAAAATAAAATGAAAAAAATGAAAGTCGGGAGTATTATTTTGTCTCTTTTCTTTTTACACTTTCATCAACCTTTCTGAGTTTGTATGTGGGCTGAAAATAAATGCCTACAGCAACAGTTTCTGCTTCTGAGGAACAATTTTGCTACTGTTCTGCTTTTCCTACATGGGAAATTTTTAAAATCTTTCAATGCTTTTGCATTATATATTTCTGTACTATACTTGATCAATTTTTCATTTGCACACGTCTTATCACTGTCTGATATTATTTTGATACCATATGACCTGTATCAAAATTGGAGGAATAAGCCAGGCAGAGGTGGCACGCACACACCTTTGATCCCAGCACTCAGAAAGTAGAGGCAGATGAATCTCTGTGAGTCTGAGGCCAGCCTGGTCCACAGAGTTCCATGACAGCCAGGGTTGTTACACAAAGACACTTTGTCTTGAAAAAAAATGAGGAAATGAATATTAACTAGAGTTTCCATTTGGAGATACTTGATCAATTTTTTTTTTTACCTTTTGTGGCATTTTTAAGCTTTGTAAGGCATTTATATTTATATATGCTAATTATATGTATTTTAAAATTTAGAGAGTGATTTATTGCTCTTTTAGATTGTAAATCTAATTTACATAATAAATGTATTATTCCTTCTCTGTGTCTTCTATCAGCACTTTTCTTTTGTGGTAAGAACATATCATCTGAGATCTACTCTCATAACTGTCTTTAAATGTACAGTATAATATTGGAAAATAAAGGCACAAAGCTACACAGTGGATCTTTAAAATCTCTTCTTGTTTCCCTATTATACTGTGCCCAGCCTAAATAGCAACTTTACATTTCTGCCTCCATCCTAGCTCTTGCCAACTACCACTTACTCTCTACTTCTATTTGATTATTTTAAAATCCACATATAAGTGGAATCATATTGTATCTGTCTTGTAATCAGCTTGACATCCTTAGCATAATTTCCTCAAGTTTCATCCATGGCATCACACTCCACAATATTTTTCTACTTGAGACATGCAATTGCCAATTTATGATCTTCCTGCCCAGCCTACACAATGCTAGGATTATAGTTGCCACTATGTGGGGTGTGTGTGTGTGTGTGTGTGTGTGTGTGTGTGTGTGTGTGTCCACCCATCTTTGCCCGCGTCCATATCTGTTTGTCTGTCTGCCCACCCAACCAGCCTCCCAGCCAACTGTCTATCCTTCTGATCATCTGTCAGTCTGTCCGCCAACTGTCTATCCTTCTGATCATCTGTCAGTCTGTTCATCTGTCTGCCTGCCTGTCTGTCCCTCTGATCATCTGTCCATCTGCCTGCCTGTCTGTCTGACCACCCATCTGTCTGTCCCTCTGGTTGTCTGTCCATCTGTTCATCTGCCTGTCCATCTATCTGTCTGCCTGTCTGACCACCCATCTGTCTGTCTCTCTGGTTATCTGTCTGACCATCCATCCTTCTGTCCCTCTGGTCATCTGTCTGTCTGTCTGACCATCCATCCATATGTCCCTTTGGTTGTCTTTCGTCTGTTTGTCCGTCCATCTGTCTGTCTGTCTGACCATCAATCCATCTATCTCTCTGGTCATCTGGCCATCATCTATTCATCTGTCTGTCTGACCACCCTCCAGCTAGCTGTTTCTCCATTGACTATCTATCCATCTCTTTGTCCCTCTGACTGGCTGGCTGGCTGGCTGTCTATCTGCCTGTCTGTCTGTCTCTGATGCTTAGGATTAAACCCAAGATCTCAAGCATACTAAACATGTACTTTATCACTGCATGTTACCAGGTCTTCAATATTTTTAAAAGGTATTGAGATGCATGAAGTTACTTTGAAACATGGCTTATGATGATTCATAACATTTACAGGGTCAGAGGGTATAGCTCTTTCTTTAAGTATTTTTGAACTACCATAAAAAATATTAAATCAAAACTTATTCTTTTGATTCTCCACCTTCCCTTCTGATCCCCCCTTGTCCTCTTTGGTACTCTTCTGCTATCTCAACTACGAGGAAAAATGAAGTTTGTAGGAAAATGGATCTGAAAGTATAATATTAATCCACTGACCCAGACACAAACAAATCCTAGCTTTTAATGTTCATGTGTATGTTGTGGGGGTGAGAGTGAATATAGGCTATGAAACTAGATAGGGGACTGAGTGTGAAAGTGGGGGGGGGGCAGAGAGAGAGAGAGAGAGAGATCCCACTACATAACCCAGACTTATTTGCTCCAAACCACAATTCTCCTGCCTCCATTTGTAAAGTACTGAGACTCCAGATGTGTACCACCACATTCAGCTGTTTTGTTTTCTTTGTTATCTTTCATCTGCTCATTCCCGTCTCCACCACAGACAAACATGGCATATGCAATATGGTGTGCATATTTTTCTGCCTTAAAAAAACACATCCATCCAGTGGGTTTCACATCTTGTTATTGTACTTTTTCTCAGAATTTGTATTTACCATTTTAGATTCTTTCTCAGAAATATTCCCTCACTCTATATATCTAGGCTTGTTATGTTTGTGATTGCCTTTATCAATCAGTTCCATCCACGCAGGTTTTATTAAGCATAATGTCTCTCAGGCCAGCGATATTATGTTGCTACTATTTGCTTTGCTTCAAAATTGAAGCTTTTATCTAATTGGACCTGTTTCACATCATGAAAGACTGTTCTCAGTGTGTCAGGGTCAAGGATGCTAGCTACTTTCTGGACAGGGCATAATGATTGGTTGCAAACTGTAATTGCTTTGATAAACATCTCTTCTAATCATTTACAGTGTGCCTTCCTTTATGATAATGGCTAGAAAGCCAAAGGCGCTATTATTTCTCTGAAACATGAGAGTGTATGTAATTTGGGTTCTACTAATCAGGTATACTCATGCAAAAATTATCTTTCAAAATGCAGTCAAGTGGGGAGAAAGGAAGCAATGGAAGAGCCTTCCATCTTGCTGCTGTGGTTCGGAAACAACAGACATGATGGCAGTTCCTGCTTCTCCACATCACAGCTGAGGTAGTGCTCCTCACACCGAAAGCTGTTGCAGAGGATTCCTAATCTCCAAGTTTAGGCTTAGATTATTTGATCCGCCACAGCTGTCAGGAGAGCAACATTTTGATGATGATGGAGATGGCAGCCGTCCTGCTGTGAAAGTTCTTTTAGCTATCGTCCTAGTAATCATTCACATGCTTAATACCTGCTCTTTTAGCCTCCCAATTACTTTGGAAGTACCAGATTATTTGTGTTAAATGTATATGATGTTATAATAGCTACAGTGATTTGTTCTGCACAACTGAAATTTGATATATGTGCTAATCAAAATAAAGTCCATATAGACACCAACACTATCCTTTCCAACAACTTGCTTTTATTTTGAAGAACCTCTTTAATGCCTACCAGGTGCATATCTTTTTTTACATGACTCACAAACCACAGTGAAAGGAAAGAAGTCTATGCTATGCTAATAGAGAAACTCCTTTCTCTGGGCAATTTGAATCCCTTGCCCTCAATAATGCTTTTAATTACACATAGTATCTTTCCTATCAGAATAAATTGATATGGTAGAGACATATCACTGTTCTTTGCTTAACCCCTGAGTATTGGGTCTAAAAGAAGAAAAATGGCTAAGCCAAACCAAAAACTTCTGGCTACACTTCCCTATACTGGTTAAGATAATAGATGCACTATTATAGCATATAAAACATGATACAACTTTTAAAAAAGCAAAAGCTGGGTGGTGGCACACATCTTTAAACATCTTTAATTAAACATAGAAAGGGCAAGAACAGTAAGTATCAAAGACATTAGGCCTAGAGGCTGATTAAAAAGATCCTCCCAGCTCATTGGGCTGTCTGAAACTGCACCATGCTACAGAAGACTCGGTCTATAAGTCCTCTTCAGAGTAGACAGTTTCCAGCCTGTACTTCTGGTTTACTTCATTCTCACCCCACCCATCCTCATCATTCAGAGAATGTGAAATGCACACTCCTGGAGAAAAATACTTGTTATCTGCAACACTTCCAGGTGTTAGCTATACACCCACTAAAGTATGAGGAGCCCAAAGGGAAGTATGCAGAGGATGACAGACCGTTCACAGGAGGCACAAGTACAGAAGCAGGAACTCCCTGAATGTGCTCCTATTAAGCCCTTCACCATCTCGGCATTCAAATCATCCCAACTGCTTTCAATGTATCTTTCTTCTATTTTATAAGCTTTATTGATTCAGACTGGTATTCCTGTTTCACGTATGCTTTGAGTTTTCTACCTTTGGATGTACTTTTAATCTCCTATCAACATGTGTTCATATCAAATATTTTTGACCAAAAGTTCCTAAACAGCCCCCTACTGGGATCTAGTATTGAATCACCTATGACCTTTCCCAGAAGGCAACCTTAATGGAACTTGGCCTGAGGACTTAGTACAGTCCTTTACCATGTACCCAGGAACTGTCTCTACATAGTTTCAATTTTATTACTAGGTTTTTAAAATTAGCCTACAAAGTAGTAGATTTAGTTACATTATTTTCACATATACATCACTTTATCAATCCTCCTCTTCCATTTTCCTCCCATTTGCCTGCCCCCCTCCTGTTGGAGCTCTTCTGTATACTTTTCTCAAATGTGTTTCGAAGTAGAATTTGGAGAAGCAAAATCTAAGATCATGAATTAAGTATGAAATTAATGATTGGTTAAAACGATTTCTGACACTTCCCTGATGTGGAATGTTTTTCTCTATACTGTGAATATGCTTTATTGCCAATTGGTCAGTAAAGAAACTGCTTTAGCCTATATTCTAGTGAGCCATCTTAGAGGCAGGCAGGAAATCCAAGCTGAGATGAAAGGAAGGAGTTGGGGGGCTCTTCAGGCTGCTGCCCAGAAAGCAAGGTATAATGTAACACAGATAAAGCCACGATGCCACATGGCAATACATAGGTTAATAGAAATGGGTTAAGTTATAAGAGCTAGTTGATAATGAGACTGAGCCATGGGCCAGCTTACAATTAATAAGCCTTCATGTGATTATTTGGGACTAAGAGGCTTCGGGTCCAGACCTCAGGGCTAAGCCGAGCCAGAAACCTCTGGCTACACATCCCTATGCTGGTTAAGATAACAGATACACTATCTATTATATGAACTAAAACATGATACATTAAAAAAAAAAAAAAAAGCTGAATGGTGGTGCCTGCCTTTAATCCCAGAACTCAGGAGGCAGTGGCAGACAGATCTCTGTGTTCTAAGCCAGCCTGGTGTACAGAGCTGGTTCAAGGACAGCCAGTGCAACACCTTTCCCTCTCTCTCTCAAAAAAGCAACAAACAGCAAACAAAATGTGACACAACTTCACTGGGGTAACACGATTGAAAAAGTTTAATTCTTGTTCATAAAACCGGAATATTCTTGCCTGCCAGTGAATGCCTCAGTCTCTCTAGACCACCCCAGTATTTTCATTTATTTAGGAGACAAAGAGAGAAATAGACCATTAAGATGGCACGACCATTTTTTTTTGTCATGCAGTAATTCTGGAGATCCACTAGTCATCTTAATGGAAGAGGTGGGATGAGCACTGGCAACCATAATCTGTTGCTAGGCAACAACTGCTTCTCGCAAACAACCCATGCCATAGAAATGGCATGTGGATCTTAGGTAGAGACTGAGCCATTTCAGATATTCTACCTTTCTCTTTCAAATAAACATTTCCCAAATAAATCATAGCTAGGAATAAAATTCCAGAATTTATCAAGAGGCAGTGAGTTAATATTTCTTCAATATAAATTAGATATATTCTTTTAGTGTCTGCATATTGGCCCCAAATGTAAACCAGTCTTCAAACGTTTTAAAATGTTATGTGTGAAAAATAGGCCTTCCCCCTTTTCACCAACACTGAAATAAGCACAAATGCTTCACGGGTTAAAAACAAAAGAAATTAAAAGTTTATGCATTGCTCTTGATTTTCAAAATGTTCAAATATTTGGAAGACATTAGTCTTTGTGCCCTGCCATTTATATGTGGAAATATGTGGAAATCATTACTTGTAATGTGATGGTATTAGAAGGTAGAACCTTTGGGAAGTAATTCATTAGACCAGGACAGCTTCCTGGCTGGAATTGGTGACTATTTGTCAGGGTTCTCAAGAGGAACAAAGTACTAGAATGAATATGTATTAAAAGGGAGTTATTAGACTGGCTTATGCCATGTGGTCAGAGTCTGGCCATGGTAGTCCTCACACTGCAGGTGACAAGGGTTAGCTGCTCCATCCATGAGGCTGGATGTCCCCAAAGTCCAAATCTGGTGCTGAAGACTTTGAATGTTCGTAGCGTAGCATAGCGAGACACTGGTTTTCAGACTATGTTGGATAGCCACAGATGTTGGATTCTGATTTCGGTGAAGGAGAGCACCTTCAGGAACACCAGCAGAGGTAGCCACCGGGTAGCCAAACTCCCAAGGTTTGTCTAGGGTAGCTGAATTTGCCAGTAAGCAAAGGAAAGCAAGCAAAACAAAGAAAAAGAAGAAAGAAGCAAAAGCTTTCCCTTCAACCTCTTCCTATGCCACTCGCACTTAAAGGCTGTTTTTCTACTTCCATTAACCTAATTAAGGAAATCACTTACAAGCATACCCAGAGATTTGCCTCTTAGTTGATTCCAAATCCAGTTAAAGGGATCTCTCTATCATCTGCCTTAGGAGAATAAGAATACATATTTGTTATTTGTTCTTTATGCCATCTATAAACTAGAAGGTGAGCAAGTGACTAAAGTCAAAATTTGCTGGACCCTTGATCTGAAACTGACTAGCTTCTGAGTTTATGATAGGTAGATGTGTGTTGCCAGACTGTGACAGTTTGTTAAAGCAGAGCAATGGTAGCTCTGTTCTGTTTTGTTGAGATGAAATTTATATTTAGTCTTGCTCTTAAGCTGCTTTTCTGGAGCTGGCAAGACTACCCCCAGCAGAGGTCTGCCTCCTCTGAACATCATCACTAGGAAGCATGAAGTCTAGTTGTATTTCTCAGTGGTCACTATAGAGGTGCATACTAGGATACTTGTGGCTTTTATCATAGAAATTTCCATTTGGGTCTCCCCATGCCTCTCTAGCCTATATCCCTCCAGCCAGGCACAGTAGATATGCTCCACTCTCACTGAGCAGGTGATGATGAATGCTAGATATTTTCATGTAACAACACTCATTTACACAAGGGTGCCTGTTCTTCTGACCTGCATTCTCCATTTTTCTTCAAGTCTAAATTTTGATCTTGTTCGAAGTTGCTCAATCATAGGCAATCCATTCCGACCAGACAGATAGATGGGCATTACAGGCTTGCATGAGGGAAAGATGTGTTAAGGGAAATGCACCAGCAGAATTTATCTAAAAAGTCCTCATAAACGTTATTTATTTTCCCAAGTGTTCCTTTTCCATCTCTGCAGATCAGGTCACCCTCTTCTTCACTAGCCACACCATCTCCGAAACAGCCTCTATCTGCCCTACATCAGATAGCTTATCTAATTCCTCAAAAATCCCTCTACTTGCCCTTGCTGGGACATTTTGATCTCTTTTCTATCTACCTCTCTACTTGTATGCTCTACCCACTACTGGATACTCTCTTCAGAATTGGGATTGTTCATTTTTACTGAGGTTGATAATTTTGCACTAAGGTTCCCATAAACAAAACAAAGAAGAAAAATGAAAAGCTCTGTTAACTGGGCTTAGTCCTCTCACAAAGCTATGTTGTGTTAGATCTGACTTCTCAAGTGTTACTTGTACAACATGAGCCTCATAGAATTTTTTCAACTCATTTGGAGGGGAGTCACTGTGTTTAGGGGAATCCATCTGTAGAAGTCATTAAACTAGACATTGTCAGAAAGTAGGGAGGCAACACACATTATGAGTCAAGTGAAACACATTGAACATGTTTTTGCCGAAAGGTGGTCAGGGTCGGGGTGCCTCTCCTCCCAAAGCCACATTCATGCCTGACACTCGAAATTGATCAGCCCACGAATGAGAATTTACATGTGCTTGTTTGGTTTCCTTCAGCCTTCAGAATTAGACAACTTCACTAAAGTTATGGTAGTTAAAACAACTTTGAGGGTAGGAGCACACTGAATTTCTTACTTACTTAACTTAATTAATTAATGCAGTGCTGGGGGTCAAACTCAGCCCTTGTGTGTGCTAGGCAAAGTGTATACTAAGAGTGATCTATCACTGAAGTACCCCTGAAGCCCTAATTTTTTAAGTGGTCCATTTTAAAACTGGTTTCTCTCTAATAAAGGTATTAATATTGTTTAAAACGAGTTAGCCCTGGGGGCTGGAGTGGTGACTCAGCTGTTAAAAACATGTACTGCTCTTGCAGACAACCCACATTATCTTCCCAGTACCCATGTTGTGCAGCTCACAATCCCCTATAGCACGGGTTCAAGACCTCTTTGGCAAACCTCTGTCTCCAAAAATATTTACATTGCAATTCACAGCAGTATCAAAATTACAGTTATGAAGTAGCAACAAAATGATTTTGTTGTTGAGGGTTCCCACAACATGAGGAACTGTATTAAACAGATTTCAGCATTAGGGAGGGTGAGGACCACTGTTCTAGAGCTTCTAGTTCCAGGGGATCTGATACTCTCTTCTGCCCCCCCCCCCCCGGACACCCACAGTCATGGAGACTTACTGCCACATGGACACACTTAATTAAAACAAATAAAGAAGATGGCTTTGGAAAAAGACACTGTCTTGGGCTTCTTCCCCAAAGTAACCTCTTAAACGATGAATCTTCTCTGGAGCTTGCAAAGGTCATGGAGTTCCAATCCCTGAACAGAAGAGCACAGGAGCCAACATGTAGGGAAACACTCTGGGTTTGCACAGCATAGATTTCCTTGGCCACATTCTTTCCAGCTGACAACCAAAAGATCACCCCTAAAATCCTGCTCTCCTCAAATTGCCATTAAAAAAAAAAACTCTCTGGAAATATCCATAAATAAGGGGGGGGGGGGACCCAGTAAAGCTGCCTCTAGGAAAGGGGTTAGTTCTGTGCTGAAGTGGGTTCCAAAGGGCTGTTAAGTAAGAGGCCAGCATAAGCAACTCTTTCCAACTCCCATTCAGGCATATCACTGGTAGCTTGGCCTGTGCCTTCATAGAAACATTTACACCATGAAAATGGGCAACTGATACAAATCATGATTTTCTTCCTAAAAGTGAACACCTACTGGGAAAAAATAAAGAGCCTGGAATAGTGGTGCCACAAGCCTTTAATCCCGACAGAGGTAGGCTCTGTGAGTTTGAGAGTTTGTTGAACATGGTCAACAAAGCGAGAACTCCATGGCAGCCAGAGAAACCCTGTCGTGAAAAACAAAGCAAAAAAGTGGACACAATGTATCTGTTGACATTTCCAATTTGCGTCATCCATAGTTACCTCCTAATCACAATAACCCCACTCTCCTCCTTGGCTCTCATAGTTTATTTATAAATTTATATTTTGCTCCACAGACTTACCGTGGGCCCACTCCTACTATGTAAAGTGGAAAGTGGGTTACAACTATACAAATGAAATCCAAACTACATCAGCTGATTTTACTATAGAAAACGGGACGTCCTCGCTACCCAATCTTCCTTTATCCTTTTCGGTGCAGGTAGAGCTACTGAAAACCTACTGTGCACCGGTGCTTAAAATAGATTTTCTCTTTGATATTTTATGGCCACCGTAGGTTTGATGACTCAAGGTTCTAAGTGAAAGACCAAAGGAAACATTAGAGCAGAACAGAATGTGAACCCTAAGTCCCACGTTCGTAATCACTTCGGTGCTCTGCTATCAATTTATCAGCCATCACAGTAATAAACAGGGCTGTGTGGGAAGATAGAAAGTGCTTGGGGACGGCTGTCCTGCCTTGCCTAGCCTCAGCCTCATTATACTTCAGACAGCGTGTGTCGAGAGCGCTGAAGGAAAAAAGCCAGCTGACGCGTGGGATTGCCAAGCAACAGCTTATGAAACGAATTCAAACCATGGCAACCAAACACGGCAGACCCAGCAATAGCTTCATTTCATTTACAAGAGTAAGAGGAGGGCTTTGTCAACAACAGATGAGATAAATGAAGAGACCACTGGCCCAGAGAGTACACGAGATTGTCATCAGCCTCATATGCACCATTATTATCCAGCACACAATACCAAATTATCTATGGAAATTATTCCTTAACACAAATACAGAATTAGCCACCACACTGTTATAGCAATTGTAACGTACACACATTCTTGGGGGAAAAATACGTACCCATCACCCTAAATTTCACTAATTGCTTATTATTTAATAGAGCTATTCATTTGCAGGAGGAAGAGGAATAACACGTGAGTGTGTCTCATTTAAAAATCAATTTCTGTAGAATGCACTTTCTAATTCATTCTTGATAATAATGCTGTTCTCTGGGTATTTTTTTTCCACTCCACAGGCAAGAAAAGTATGGTGCAGTGATTGCAAGCGTGTTTTTGTAAGGCATGCGGCTAATAAAACACAAGCCAGAATTCCTTCCTGCTAAAATGACTTTACGTGTCCGAACTGTCTAATAATCATATCATACTCCATCTCCTCTCCCTTAAAAATTGTACCCACAAAACACTAGTCAGTACATTGCTGTTCGCTTGTTGTTTGGAGGGGCTCATTTTGCATCCATGCAGCCCAGGTGGGCTTTTAACCATGCTAGACAACGCTCCTAGAGCATTTTTTATTTTCTTCTTCTTCCCCAGTGGTCATGGGAAACTTGCCTCAAGTTTAGACTGTTTTAAAGTTAGGAGTCACAAGGTGCTAGAGTGATAACAAGAGAGCTCACACCTCCTTGAGTCAGTCATTTGAGTTTGTCCTGGTTTTGAGCCCTTAAAACTCAATCTTGACATGTTTCTTTGATCAGGCTTTCTTCCACCGAAATGAAAAGACCTCTCTCAGAGGACAGCTGACCCTAGAACAAATGGTCTGACCCTAGGTATGTTGAGGCACTCCGCTAATTAGTGATCTACACATTATTGCATTTTTCTTTCAGGGGAACTCATGGCTATTCTGGCAAGGGATAAGTAGGGTCTTCATTTGAAAGTCACTGTCAGAGCAGTGCACCCTTTTTCTCAGGGGCCCTAAGTCACTTGGCTGAGGACTCTAGAGAAGCTCTCTCTTTTGAAGAATGCAGCACATGTCTCTGGCTGCCAATGGCTTCCACACTATTACTGATGTTGGCCATTCATGACCACCACAGATTACCTTTATTCTCTCAATCCCACGGCCCAGACTAAAAGATAACTGAGTGGAAAATGTGGACCCTCAGGACACACTATAGTGATATTTGGAGATGAAAAGAACAGAACCAAGATCCAATTATGGAGAAAGAAAAGAAGAAGAGCAAGACAGACAGATAGACAGTCAGTATTCTGTCTCCCTATAAACGGTCTTTTGTATGGGATCTTCGCCTTGTCTGGGATGGCTATAAATCCCATCTGCAGGCCACATATACTTCTATGCCTCTGCATAGGTTCTTATTTCTTTGAATTCAAAATACTTAAGATCCTATAATTTTTAAAACAAAAAAACCTTTCAGTTCTATTCCAAAATTTCTTTTGTAACTCAAAACTTGGGGTCTTTAATTCTATTTGAGTTTCTGCTGAAAATTCTCTACCATAGGTCAGGAGCCTTGGACCTATTGTGACTGCAGCAGGGGCATTGGTGTACAAGAACAAGCTGGAGGTGGCGGCAATAAACAAAGTTAATAATTTCCAACACCACACTTTCATGACAAAGAAGTAAGTGGCCCATAAAAATACACATGCTGAAAACACACCAAAGTAGCCAGTGGTGGTAGCAGCACAACCAATAATCTGATTACCTGAGAGGTTGAAGCGGAAGATTAGCCTGGAATACTTAGCAAGACCCTGTCTCAAAGGGAAGAAAGGGGACAAGGAATGTGGAGGGTTAAGAGTGCATTTCTGATCCTCCCCTGAAAGGTATCTCTATGGAGACATAGAACAGTCTAGTCTCGGCTTTACAGATGCTGCATCTCCTAGCACACTAGGCACATGGATCCATCTTGCACTTGCCTTATATACATTCTCTCATTTAAATCCATAAAACAGGAACATGATACTTGGAAATATTAGATAAATAAGGACTACAAAAATAATTTGCTCATGGTACATAGCTGAGAGTTTTCAGTAGACTATATTCCTACCAACCACTGTACTCGTAACCATGATGTAACATTTCCTTAACCTTAGCTCCTAACTGGACTTTGAAGGAAGAATAGATAGTCCTGCCCAGTCCCAAAGTTAGACTGCGTATGTCTTATAGGAATCTGACACATAGCCATCTTTGTGGGCTGAGCCCCAGATTCAAATATCTATTAAGTCAACACATAACAAGCCAAAGAGGGGCTACGTGCTATTGAGATGGAGTATCACTTATCATTCGTGAAGCCATCTTTCATTCCATAGACAGAACAGTTATCACAACACCTTAAGACAGCTACCTTTTGAAATGCGTGCTTTCTGGGTGGCAATATGGAAAGCACTTGGCCTTGGCTACTCAAAGCTGTTTGTATCTCAATCCCCAGAACCTGTTACTTCCCTTGACAGAAAAGATTTTGAAGATGTAACTAAGGTTATAGGATCTGAGGTGGAAAAATTACCCTGGATCACTTGGCCCAATCTAATCACATAAATTCATAAAGGTGGGAAAACTTTTCCCAGACAAGGCTAGAGAGATGTGATCTGAGAAGGACTCAATTCATTGTTCTGTTTTTGAATTTGGAGGAGCCACAAATTAAGGAATGTGGTGGCCTCTGGAAGCTAGGAATGGCACTCAGTTTATTGACATCAAGGAAACAGACTTCTGACCTATAATCCCCCCAAAAATCTGAATTCTGACAAACAACTTGAGCAAGCAGGAACTTGATTCCTATCACCTCAGAAAGGACTATGGCCCTGTCAACAGTTGCATTTTAACCCACAGTTGCCTTTCTGACCTACTGAACTCTAAGATGATAAACCTGCAGAGTTTAAGCCTCCGGGGTGATTGAGAAGGGTTTGTTTGGTTAAGATAGATTCTATTTGGCTTGTGGTTTTTAAAGACAGGGTACCCTAGTTCAGGCTGACCTTGGATCCATAGTCCTCCTGACTCAGCTGCCCAGATTCTGGGGTTAGAAGCACATACTTGGGATAGTTTGGAAAGCAGAAATACAAAAGTAACAGAGCGCTTGACATATTCTCTAAATATAAGGGTGGTTCAATGTGCCTAACCAAGTTGTACAAACCATGAGGCCTAGGCAGCTTGCTTTCTCCTTAGAGCCTGAAATTTGATACATGTTAAGCAGTGAGTGTTTAGGAACCAGTCCTCAAAAAGAACCTTGGGCTCTAAGAAAGCTTTCTTGGAGAAAAAAAAATTATTGTCTACATAGTGTACACTTCATTCCTGAGAAGGAGGATGTTTGTATGTCCCCTTACAGATGCAGGAGTGCATAAGGAAGTCTGTGCATAGATTTCTCCAAATCCTAAATATTTTTCTTCATTGGTCTTATTTGGCATCCTTTTGCTATAGTAAACTTTAGTCTTGAGTGCAATGATACACTAAGTCCCATGAGTCCTAGCAAATGCACTGAATATGTAGGTTGCCTTGTGTCCCCTAAAATAATAGATCACAGGCTACATTTCAAGTAACTAGTAACTTTCAAACTGTTACAGTAGATAGTGTATAAAATACTTTATGTTCCATGTCTCGCTTGAGTTAGTGACAGAGACATGATTGGCTTCCTTGTTGCTAAGCAACAGTGACTTTTTTTTTTTCTCCTCCAGAACAGGAACAGGGTGCAAACAGGAAGTGTCTTTTTCCACCAAAGCAGAAGCACACTGGCCCCCTCTAGTGGTCTATCATCAGTCACAGGCACAGGCAGAGCTAGAGATCTGCACTTGTTCAAATGTCAAGGCTGCAGGCTCAGGCATCCCCCGGATATAAAGTTCAATGCTACAGGATTTCAGATGCAGCAGTGCCAAAGCTGGAATGTTTCATCTCTTCCTCCTATAAATATGCCAGGAACGCAGAATTGGCCCTAGAAAACATCTGGCTACACAGAAAAATCAGAGCAGACACTCAATGTGGAGGAGAATCCTCTTCTGAAGAGGAGAGAGTGGGCACCCTGGGGAAAACTGTAGATTTTAAGAGTGGAGTTGCCTCTGACTTCTCTTATTTAATAGGACACCACAAAACAACACCCCTTAGGCTTCTCCTGAGATTAGGACTCTGAAGTGGAAAGATTTTACAAGTCCAATGCAAGTGGCTAGCTTAGTTTGCTCATGAGGCCCTTAGCTAGTTGCTGCACAATACAATGGCAAACGAGGTAACATGACCAATGCATAAGTGGAGACTCCAGCTCCCCCTGTAAACACTCTCACAGTTGTGAACATCTTGCCCACCCAGCAAATAACTGAAAATTAGGCAAATCTAGATTCTCAGGTGTGCCTGGGCCATATCTAAAAGCCACCTTTGGAAGAGCATGACCTGGAGAAGAAAGACAGGATTCTAAAGTGTTCGTGCTCCCATGAAGAGAGACAGAACATTGTCATGCCCTGCCCTACCCCTTCTTTTCAGAACAGTCTTAGTGAATTTTCAGAAACCCTTGCACTGAAAGTTCTGTCTCCAGGCTCAAGAGAGAGCCCAGTGGTTAAGAGCACTGACTGTTCTTCCAGAGGACCCATATGGCAACTCACAAAGAACTTTCTGTACGGTTCCAAGGGACCCGACACCCTCACACAGGTAAAACAGTAATGCACAATAAGTAAATTAATTTTTTTAAAGAGACTCCTTCCTCCTAGGGGAAAGGTTTAGCCCTAGGTTCTACTAATCAGATGCTCTCCCCTGAAACTGGATAAAGCAAGTAAGAACAACTGCCTAGTGGAAGCCATGTCTCATGTATGTGGTAGATCATGGCCAAGAGACAGTAAGGATTAAAAATTAAAAAGATTTGTTTGGTTTTTTTATGTGTTCTAGTGTCTTGTTCACATGTATTTCTGTGTATGCACATACCACTTTAAGCTTCCTTGAGTTGCAAGCAAGACAGATGGATGGACAGGCAGGCAGACAGACAGATAGAGATGATAGGGGTGTGTGTGTGTGTGTGTGTGTGTGTGTGTGTGTGTGTGTGTGTGTGTGTGTGTGTAAAATTAAGGCATCTAGCCAATAAAGAAGGATCTAAGCCAGGTGGTGGTCCAACCTTAATCCCAGCAGTCCAGAGTCTGATCTTTGTGAGTTCCAGGCCAGTCTGTTCTCCAGAATGTGTTCTAGAACACCAGGGCAATAGAAAGAAACCATGTGTCACACAACAAAACCAAAAAGGAAGTACCTAAAATGAAACAGCTGTGAGTTACTGGTTTTTTGTTTGTTTTTCTGGCACAGTCATGGCCAGGGATAGGAACATCTAGGATTAAAGACGATCATGAGAAAAAGACTCTGACCCTCATCCAGATACGAAGTCCCAACCCATCCATCCATCCAAGATCTAAACTGTTGGAAGCTTCAGTCTCTGTGTATTAGCACATGTTGCTTCATGACTTGTGCTCAGTAACCACAAGGTGGCAAAAGAGATTATCAAACCAGTTTGCCTTCTGCCTAGTCCGTGCCTCCATTTTTCTAAATGGAACATTGAGTGAGCACGCCATGTGTGCCAGGCACTGCTCTGAAGACTTGAACGCATGAGTCATTCAGCATCACAGTGATCCTGTGGCTTAGCTATTATTTCACATATGAGCAAACAAAAATACAGAAATAGCTGTGTCGTTTAGTTGTTACCTGTGTTTAACATTGCACACATCTTAGCACTGCCTACCAGACACATGTGAGTACTGTACTGTGTTACTACTTTACAACTGCCCTGTCATCATTTGGCCATAACAATTTTTTCAACCTCATCACAGTCTTATAGGACCACCATATATGGCCTATTGATCAAAATATCATTATATGGCCCATGATGACATATGTCTCATCTACATTTTTGCTTGAAGGTTTTCTTATTATAAAAGAAACATATATTCATGGTAAATTTTTTAAATAATAATGATTTGTAAAAAGTCCCTTCTCTTTCCTGTTTGCCATCCCACCAGATCTAATGAAATCACTTAATTCTTGTCGAGGTCTTTCATAAATTTTTTACGAATATGTAAACATATTCTATACATTTGTCTTACACACATAGACAAATATATTCTACACACTGTTCTATAGTATTTTTTTTTCCAATTAGGATAGTATCCTGATGTCAGATGTGAGCTGAGGCCCCACTGGCCTTTGGGCTTCATTTACAGTTCTGGAATATGACCTGGCTATACTCACCTGTGTGCAGCAAGCTCTGTCATCTGGTGTACTTCAGCCTGAGGTGACAATGGAATGTGGGAGGAGAAGAGAAAAAACGATCTGCCAGGGCAGGAAAGTGTGATAAAAGGCAAATCTGTTGATGGGCCTTGGGTGGGGCAGGTCTTCTCTTCCGGAGTATTCAGGCCCCTCAGTTCTCTCTTTAAGAAAGTTCAGATTTGTATAGACCTAGCATTTCCGGTACCTTCAAGCTCTTTCTACTGTAGAAAACCTTTGCAATGGAAATTCTGTGGGGTAGTAATAACTAGCATTTTAAAGGTGCCAGTGTTGGCACTCAAAGAGGACAAGGCTCCCAAGGCCACCCCCTTGCCCACCCTGTCAGCACCCATAGGACCTAACCTCCCTGGACAACTTTTAGCTGCCAGGAGATTCTGGGAGATGAGTCATTATCTTCAGGTGTGTACCCTGTCCGTACCCATGGACACACAAACAAGCCTTTTTAAACTCAGTAGATCACAAAATGAGAAGACATGGATATGGAAAAGGGAGGGCAGGGGTGAGAGACAGATGAGAAAGTGGGAGTTACAGTAATTAGACTGCATTATAAACATATATGAAATCATCAATGGATAATTAATTTAAAAAGAAATTTGATGCACAAAATTAACCTAAGAAAACAAACTACTCAGAAATGTTAAATAATTCATGTACTTTAAAAATGAAATTTACAGGAAAATGGATGCATCTGTATTTTAAATGAAGTGACTCAGACTCAGAAATACAAATACTGGATGTTCTCTCTTATATGCAGAGCTGTGAGTGAGAGTGAGCATGTGTGTGTGTGTGTGTGTGTGTGTGTGTGTGTGTGTGTGTGTGTGTGTCTGTGTGTGTGTTTGTGCATGTGTGTATGTGGTATGTGTGTCTGTGTGTATGCGTGTGTGTGTACATGTGTGTCTGTGTGTGTATGTGTGCATGTGTGTGTATGCATGTGTGTGCATGTGTGTGTGTCTGTGTGTATGCATGTGTGTATGTGTGTGTGTCTGTGTGTGTGTTTGTGCATGTGTGTATGTGGTATGTGTGTCTGTGTGTATGCATGTGTGTGCATGTGTGTGTGTCTGTGTGTATGCATGTGTGTATGTGTGTGTGTCTGTGTGTGTGTTTGTGCATGTGTGTATGTGGTATGTGTGTCTGTGTGTATGCGTGTGTGTGTACATGTGTGTCTGTGTGTGTATGTGTGCATGTGTGTGTGCATGCATGTGTGTGCATGTGTGTGTGTCTGTGTGTATGCATGTGTGTATGTGTGTGTGTCTGTGTGTGTGTTTGTGCATGTGTGTATGTGGTATGTGTGTCTGTGTGTATGCGTGTGTATGTGTGCATGTGTGTGTGCATGTGTGTGCATGTATGTGTGTGCATGTATGTGTGTGCATGTGTGCATGTGTGTGTGTCTGTGTATGCATGTGTGTATGTGTGTGTGTGTCTGTGTGTATGCATGTGTGTATGTGTGTGTGTGTGTGTGTGTGTGTGTACACAAGGAACAAAGAGGAGGAAAGAAGGTGTTGATGAGGACAGAGAACAAAATTAGAACACACGCTATGGAAGCAAGAAGGAGGCTGTTGAGGGAGGTGGACACATGGAGGAAAAGTAGGAAGGAAAAACAACAAAAACAAATTATGCTTTAAAAAACATAACAAAACCAAATACTCAGTATGATAATTAAAAATAAGAGCTAGAAAAGAAATATTTCCCAAACGATGATTTTTGGCTGCTATTCTTCAAGGTCAAGATACCTTTTTTGTGCCATGAAAAATTGTTTTTACTAAGAATGCTTATTTTAACTTAAGTTCATCTCTACTAATTTATGTGCTTTAAAGGTGTGTTATTATTTATCTTTATAATTGTAGGCTTTCTATTACTACACGGCAATTACAAGGCTTCTAAAACATAAGATAGCACTGCTTTAGAGAATACATAGTAAATTGCTGAGGAAGTAAAGGGCCGATTCTTGTTGACATTGGTCATCAGTGTGTGTCTGGGTCTTGGGAGAAGGTAGATGCAAACAAGGAGTGTTTTATTAATGCTATGGCACAAAGGCACACAAATACATATGGTGCGGAATAAATGATCACAAATAAATCTGAACAGGTTTTCTTCTCGTCTACGGTTGTACTCTTAAAGAACTTATTCTGGAGATGTGGAAATAGAACATACTTTGCTTGCCTAGTATGGAGAGTCTGAGTTCAATCCCCAGCGACACCAAAGAAACATAGTTATTTAAATTGCTCTTCCACTGTCCTCGCTATGCGTCTGTCATGAGGCAGTGTAAGGGAGAGACGTCTCCCTTATCCCTTTCCTTTTACTGCCTGCAACAGACAAGAGAGCTGACCCTCCCTCCCCCTTATCAACTGCAGCACTCAGAAAATCGCACCCTGCTCCTCACTGAGTAAACTCAGTAGAGCTGGCCAGGTGGGCAGAGGTGATGGTGACAGAGCCCTGATATTGTGAGCAAGGGAAAGCTGTCCCCACTACTCATCTGACTTGGAGTGACATGGGCGGAGGAGAAATACCCGCAAACACGCACCCCACCCTGTATCCACACACCCCTGCCCTTCAATGCCCGAGACAGGTGGAGGACCGGCCCTGGGATCATAAGAGGTTGTCCCTGGCCCCCACCCGGTGCAACACACTAGAGCTGTCCGTGATGATGTAGATATGGGAGAGTGGACGCTGAGGGCTTGAAAACAGGAGAATTGGCCCTCCCCTTCACTCGCTGCTAGAGGGGGTGAGTTAGCCTGAGCAGGGCTGGAGAGCTCACTGGGGTGGTGAAAACAAGGAGAACTGGCCAGCAGACCAACCCTGCAGCTGCCCAGTCTCAGCGGTCCTGTAGATCCAAAGCTACAGGGAGCTGACTCACAGTCCCAAAGCTGTAGGGTCTCCACAACATAGGGCAACAATAGGGTATCCGAGAGGATTCCTAGTGAGGTCCCAGCCTCGATAGGGTACCAGAAGCCAGAAGCCTTGAACCAGACTAATGACTCTGTAATGAACATTTGCAAGTAAAAATATATGGATAAAAGTCTTTACTGAGTAACTCACACGGCAGTTTCCATAATGAAATTTTTAATTTGTCCCTTAATTTTTTCTCTTTTTTTCCTTTTTCCTCTGGAAATTTTTTATGGGAGGGGGTGCAGGGTCAAAATGCAAGGGGATGGAAAATGAACGAGACCGAGATGCACGATGTAAAAGACAAATAAAATAAATAAAAAGAAAGTCAAAAATAAATTGTTCTTCCTACGTAGAAAATAATCTAAGAAAGAAGTTAATTGCAAAGACCAATAACTTGAAAACCATTTGAACACTCTGGGAAATTCCTTAGTAGTCATGACGGGAAAGACATGGGCACCTTTTCTAGCATCAAAGCATTCATGTCCAGATACTTATTGGAATGGACACCTCCTTGCTCACAGTCTTCTTCGTGGAATTCAGTCTTTGAGCATATCAACAAGGAAGCCTTGTATACAGCACATGCCCCTGATTCAGTTCTAGATCCGTTTTTCAATTTTTTTTTCAGAGAAAACAAGCATCTGTCAAAGGAAATCTAATATTGGGAGGAGATGAGAAGGGGAAGAAGAGGCCTTCAGGAAGAGTGCTGGAGAACGCACCAGACACATGTAATTTGAAAGTGCAGGGAAAATAGTGGAGGGTCAGTGTTTAAGTGGAGAGGAGGAACTGGGAGGTGAGGTGAGGAGAGGAGGCGGTGAGAAACCCGCTAAGTAACCATGGAAATGTCATAAGGAAACTTGCCACTTTGAAAGCTAAATTTTTTTTAATGTAAAGAAAAAAAAAATACAATACAGCTTGAATGCAAATCTTGCCCAGCCTTCTTTCCTTTAGACCCCACAGATTCACACTTTGCACTGAAACTAGGCCGTCATGAACTGAAAACTACAGCAAAAAATTATTATGCTGGAATGTTTCCACAGTCAACTTCTGATAATACATTTTTCCTTTCATATTTCCAAAATAACTTGAGCTGGAGATGTAAAGAAACTGCTTTCCAGTCACATCAGATAAAGCTACTTGTAAACAGTTCTATTTCCCTTAAAGCCAGTTTGGGAACCTGACTCTTGTTAGCCATTTTATAGCAACTCTCAAGAATGAGCTTTCTAGAAAGAGACTCTATGAACAAGAACAAATTCATAGCTGGATTCTTCTTTTATTGATTTTGATCCCAACCCCTTCTCCATTTTTTCTTTCTTTTTTTTGGGGGGGGGGGTTGTTGTTGTTTGGAGTTTTTTCAATACAGGGTTTCTCTTTATAACAACCCTGGCTGTCCTGGAACTTGCGGTGTAGACCTAATCTCTGCCTCTCAAAAGCTGGAACTAAAGGTATACATCCCCACCATCCAGATCATTTTTTCTTTCAACAGAGAACCTACATGTAGTTCGGACAAGCCTTGAACTTGCTATGGTAGGCCAGCTCAAACTGACTTTGAACTCACAATGCTAAGTGGTAGGATTACAGAGCCACCCAACCCAGCACAACTGGATTCAATTATAAAGAGAGTTTATCATATACGATCAGGCCTTTCACATTCTTACCCCTGCTCACCCCTAGGTCTCCACTGAAGACTCTAACATCTATCCTATTAACTGTCCAAGACTGCCTTACAGCTATTGCTCCAGCATTACACATGCCTGCTGAAGCCATACTTCCCGCCATGATGGTCATTGACCCATGCTCTAAAATTGTAAGCCCCCAATAATCTCTTCCTTTCAAATTGCCTTGGTCATGGTGTTTTCACAACAATAGAAATGAACTAAGACAGAATTCTTCCACTGAGATACATCTTCAGCCACACTGCTTAGAACATTTCAAAAACACTCTGAGGAAACTTCACTCCTGCTGCAAAGAACATTGTAACCATGTTGAAACCTCCACTGACTGCTCTTCCTAAGGACCTGGGTTCAATTCCCATGTGCACAACTGTCGGTAACTCCGAGATCTGACACCCTCACACAGACATACATGCAGGCTAGACACCAATGCACACAAATTAATTAACTAATTATTTTAAAAGAAGTCACAGTAGCAGTAACAAGCCTCAGTGAACTCTAAACAATTTCACCTACAGTCACTGTGAAGCCTCATCCGTCTTGTAGCTATGGGGTGGAGAAAGGTACCTTACCCATAGAAAACACTTCTGATTGACAGAAAGGAGTTTGTACACATTTGGTTACTTGAGGTTTATGACTGATGATTTCATGAGGCTTGTGATTGAATGATTGGTTGATTGACTGATTGAACTAAAAGCTATACACAATCCTATTATGCACCTCTTCCGGCTACATAATGCAGGCAATTTCTTACTCTTCTTGAGTCAGTCCAGGAAATTTCTCTCCTATGTGCTGCAACTTCAAACTCCAAGAAAAATGTCTTTCCAATGTCCTGTTGTGATTGACTTGTGCTCTGTATCATGATTAATGTGGAATGCACTCATAATACTAAGAGCACTTCAATCTGTGGGCTTCTAGCTCAAGACATCAGGCACCTAGAAAGTGACTGGAGAGTTTCTCCTGAGGTTTCAATCCCCCTTTGCTCATTCAGCTGTGAGGAGACAAGTCCTAGAGAGTAGCTGAATACAGAGAAAGATGAGACTATAAGGAACTATACCACAGTTTTCCTGAGGGATCATTCATGATCTTCTGAGTGGCAATGATGGCAGGGATTGTGACTACAAGTCCTTTCCTGACACCATGGCCTAAGCTTGGAAGGCTGCCTAACGATTTGTGGTACAGGAGGCACTGATGACATTCTTGTGTGCTTCTAATGGTTCCTGTCCATCATAAATACAGGGACATCAGAAGGGGCAGAGATAATTGGTCTTTAGACTCCATCCTTCAAATGAACCCTCATTTACCCAACTTTCTTGCAGAAACCCATTGTCATCACCCATTTGATACTGGCTCCATTAACAGCAAGCTTCCCATCTTCTCAGCCCTGACTGTGCCTTATAACTTGCCAATGGGAAGAATCATACTAGAACATGCAGACTGTGTTGTTAAGGTCAATGAAGGGACCACTGGTGGCACAAATAGCCAATTTGTCAGAGCTAAATGCAGCCTTGGGGCCCAGATGCTCAATACATCTAAATCCATTTACTTAGACCTTGACATCATGTCTCAGGAATGTGGCTGGCACTGCATGAAAAGATGTGGCTGTCTGTCAAATAGGAAGAGGCAAAGAGCCAGCAAGCGTGCTCTGTTCTGCAGCCAATGTGTTTCTTGGTTCTACAGCCATTTGGTTCTCCAAGGATGCTCCAGTGGATGAAAGGCAACCTTGGGGTTTTTGGTGTCACTCCATCTGGTGCCTTGCAAAGAGCTCCACAGGCAGTCCAGTCCTGCATTTTCGAAAAGGAGAAGTGTTAAGGGAGGTGGGGGTGGAGGACAAGAGCCCACTTTTCAGTCTTTTGGCAAACAAAGGAAGCTGCGTGTTTGCTCTGTATGTTCTTCCCTCCACTTAACCTCCCAAGGAAAACATTTCTGTCTCTGCTGCCCTGATCTCTGTAGGTTACCCTTAGAGAAGTCCACATTCTTTGAGAGTAAGACTGGATTCCCTACAGCAGAAGTAAATTTGTCAGACAAATTTTCCTTTCTTCCTGTCTTCTGTGGAGAAGACGCAGAGCCAAAACAGAGATAAGCGCAATCAGCTCACCTAGATTTCACCCACCAGGGATAATCACTTTTAATATCCAGGCAGGTAATCTCAGCCTTGTGTGTCTCCTTGCGTCAAAGTGCTTTCATGGGTCCTTACTCATTTCCTGTTGTCCCCCCTATCTTTCTGACAGTGCCTGTGTTTTGACAGCAGCTGCAATTTCCATGTAAGGTCACATTTCTCCAGGATACTGTTCAGGACGTAGAGGGGGAAATGAGATCCTTTCTGTAGGAGACCTTGATGAACTCCAAAAGAAAAGCCCGTTTTCCTAAATATACAAGCCCTCCTGGGTAACTTCACTGATGCTCAGGAACATTAGCCCAAAGCAAGGCTGAGGGCTTCCAAGCCTTGTTTATATCATTGTGATGATGATTGAACCACTTATATCATGCAATATCTGTTTCTTACAAGTAATTTAATCCCTAAAATTCTCCTGTGGGGCCCAGAGCAGTTTGACCACTCTACTGCCATGACAGGCTTAATGAAAGCCAGACAGAAAGCAGGTTCTTGCCGGCACCTGGTGGTTCCAGGAAGGGCCCAGGAGCAGACACTGTCCAGGGAGGAGCCAGCACCTAAGGGGAAATACCTAACATTCCTGAGAAAGGGACAGATAGTCTCCAGGTTTACCTGCTGAGTTGCTGATACAGGGAAACTGACCTATTAATGTTAAATGTTGAAACATCCTAGAATTCAAAGCAGCCAATGAATTCTTAACAGGTACCCTAGCCCAAGTTTGGACCAATCCCAGGACTGTAACCCTGAAGCACTGAAACCCCACCCTTGCCTCATGCTGCTCAGGGTCGCTCCAACTCCACCACTATGGCAGATGGACAAAGTGACCCAAGCTAGTTTGTCAATAAACAGTCTCTTTGCTGTTGCATCGGACCGGTCTCTTGGTGGTCTTTTTGGGGGTCTGACACTAGGCACAGCAGTTCAGTCTCACTGGTTTGTGGTCATCATCATCATCGTCATCATCATCATCATCATCATCATCATCATCATCATCATCATCATCATTATTATTATTATTATTATTATTATTATTATTATTATTATTATTATTATTATATTGGTTTTTCAAGACAGTTTCTTTGTATAACAGCCATGGCTGTCCTCAAACTCACTGAGATCAGAGTGCCTCTGCCTCCTGAGTTCTGGGATTAAAGGTGTGCTCTACCACCAGCTTGCCGTTGTTAATTAAAGTCCAGCACAAAGTATCACAAGATAGTCCTTCCACACACCCTTCTCCTATTTTTATTATACCAAACACTTTGCTTCTCCATTTACTAGGGTCAGAAGTCATATTGAGAAGGAGGTCTGCCAGGTGTGGGAGCACACATGTGTAATCCTAGCACTTAAAAGCTTAAGACAGGTGGATCTCTTAATTAAGCACCAGGCTAGTCTGAGATACATATAAAGATCCTTAAAAAAATAAGAACAGGAAATTGTACCCAATCTGAAGTAGAACAGTGCCAAAGTTGGAAGTAGACTCTGAAGACTCTCTAGAGTTCCCAGGGGGCAAATGTGGGAACCGAACCGCTGCCAGAACTGCACAGACGTGACTACAGGATGTGACACTGTCCCCAGAGAGTGACATTATGATCCTATCATGTTGATATGCCATAATTTGTTCAACCACCCATCTTCTGGTGGACATTTGGTTGTTTCTGATTATTCCAGGTGTCTTTCTTATTTTGATTTTAAAATACATTTTCTATTTACTTTGGAGAATCTTATACATGTATACAATGTATTTTAATCATATGCACCCCTGTTTTCATTTTAATATGTGTGCAATATATATATGGGTGTATACATTTGTGCATGTACACGGGAATGCTTTGGTGGGTACATGTAGAATTCAAAGGCTAATTTTTAATGCATGTTAGATGATCTTATGCTATGTTAGATGATCTGAGGGACCTTCTCAAGTAGTTGGGAGACAAAACTCTCACATAGAGGTTCCCATGGATGGAAACATAGAGAGATATGGAACATGGATATACAGAGATTATTGGAAGAGTTATTCATGCCATGGATAAACAGATAGTCAACAGCATGGAGGGGGTCTGAGGAGAGTCCAGGCCCCAGCATCAGAGATAGACAGCATGTTTGGTGCTCTAAAGAAAGGAAATCAGGGCCCACATTAAGTGGAAGTATTTCTTACATCTTTCTGAGGCCTGGGGTGGTTTCACAGCACAAACAGGTAGCCAGACTTTGATTCCCCAGCAGGGAGCAGAGAAGGGGATTGGGAAGCCGGAAGGGTGGTCACCAGTACCCAGTTGATGTATGCTCACTGGCCCAGGTGAGAACCCTTCCCCCATTTGAAAGTCTGTTAGCTAGAGATTCACAGGTAAGGTGCCTGTCAAGTATCTGTGAGAGGGAAAGTGCAGTTGGACTATATTATATATTGTGGCCTGAGTGACAGCAGCTTGTACCATTACATGTTTATGAGGAGAAAGTGAAAGACAAATTAGACATACTCCTCGGTAGGCAGACAGATAGGGAAAGGGGCCATGGCTGCGGAATAATGGAGGTGAATTTCCAAGATGGCCAGCTCCTTCCTCACCGTCCTGACCTGAGACAAAAGCCAGGCTGCTTACAACAAAGGCCTTGTAGGCTTCTGTTTCCCACCAGCAGGTCTGGTGGAGATGAACTGGCTCAACAAGTTCAAGGCCTGCTCAGGGCATGTCACAGAATAATTCTGGGCCATCCTAGCTTTCTTCAAACTGACCATCTCTACATTAGGGGAGGAAGACTCTTGAGAGGTTTTAAACCCCCAGTCCTAAAGAAAAGATTTCTAGCCATTACCTCCATGGATCTGTGGATATGTTAGACTGAAGGAAGTTAGTGTACTGCCTCCACCACCAACTACATTTGAGGGAGCCTTGGAGAGAGGTATAACTGGAGTGTATAAGAGAAGTAGGAGGAAGTTTAAGAGTTTAGAAGGGGCTGGAGAGATGGCTCAGTGGTTAAGAGCACTGGCTATTCTTCTAAAAGGTCCTAAGTTCAGTTCCCCCAGCAACCATGTGACTTCCAAGTATCTGTAATGAGAATATGATGCCTTCTTCTGGTATGCAGGCAGAACACTGTATACTAAATAAATAAATATTTTTTAAAAAAACTTTAGAAGGCCAGAGGTATAAAGTGAAATTGACTATTGTCAAAACTGCCTGCCTCCCGCAATGTGCAGACAGTATTAGCTCTTGCTGGTACTAGAGCTGATTACTTTTTTCCATAGGCACCTAGATTGGTTTCCTGGACTGGCCACATACATAGATAGACATGGCTACCATGTATTTAAGATTAAGCCAATGTCTATGACTTTGGGTATCAGCTGTTTGAACCCCTGGTAATAGTAATGTATGCTTCTCTAGTAGCTAAATGCATCCTGGGGTAAGCATCTTTTAAGGGCTGATAACTCCCCAAGCCACCAAAACTGTAAGGACAATTTAGCCAGTGGTGCAAGACCCACAAGTGCTACTATCCCCCAGAAGGGTAGTCTGGGTCCAGAAATATTGGCTACCTGGGGGCATAACGAGATTATTCAGACTGGTTTGTAATCAGAAGTGGCAGATAAAATTCCTTGATGTGGTCAGCGTGAATGGATTGTGGGAAACGATTGTGAACTACAAGGAACTGAATGAGGTGACTCTATCCAAGCATGCTGTGGTGCCATCCATCATGAACCTCATGGAGCAATTAACTTTGATTTGAGGTCAATACCAGTATGTGGAGGATCTGGCCAATGCCTTCTCTGCTGCCATTGCCTGGGAGAGTCAAGAACAATCTGATTTCACCTGAGAAAGAAAGACCAAGGGTTAGACAGACTCCCTGAGAGGCAGACAGAGGGGAGAGGGACAATGGCAAGGGAAGGCCAGTGGCTGGCTTCTTCCTCCTGATTTGAAACAAAAGGCCTTAAAACAAAAGCCTCGTGGGATTTTTCTCCTGCTGATAGGCTTCCTGCTGATAGGCTCCCTGCTGATGAACCTAGCTCAACAAGTTTGTGGCCAGATCAGCACAGGGTTGCCCAAGGGCTGTGGGCCAATCAGTCATCTTGTCTTTCTTCAAATTGACCAACCTCCTAAAGGAAGATTAGTAAAACTCTTCAGAGGCTTAAAAAACCTCAGCCCTTGAAGAGGGAGTGGATTTTCAGCTTCCTGTGTTCCCCTCCGCCTTGTAGAGAATCTCTCTCTCTCTCTCTCTCTCTCTCTCTCTCTCTCTCTCTCTCTCTCTCTCTCAGCCTTAATAAAAGCCTTTCTTCGCTGCTTCTGTTTCCTGTTTGCTGTGTTTGAGATTTCACTACTGCCACCTGCCAAGTTCAAGATTTGTCTTGCCTTTAAATTCAGAACCTGCAGAGAAAACAAACCAGTCCAGACTCCTGGATGGTAACAAGAAGGTTAATAATGGACATCTGTTGTTTTGCTCCTGTGATATCTACATAGCCCCACCATTTGTCATACTTTGGTGACTCCGAATTTGAATTCTTGGGAGTCACCTAAGGTTTATCTTTATATTGATATCATATTGGTCTCTGATTCTCTTGCAGGGTTGGTGACTGCAAGTCTGAGAGCTGCTCTGGAATCATGGGAATGGGCAGTGAGCAGCTACAAAGTATAGGAGCCTGGATTGTCTGTCAAATTTTTGTGAAATTACCTGGTTTGGTAAGACAAAACTATACCAGAGGCTGTTTGGCAAAATTAAGTTGTACCCTCCCACCTATGACAGTCAAGCAATTATAAGCTTTTGTGAGAGTGTTGGGTTATTGGACTGTTGTTTATCCTTCACCGGGTCCAGTTACTGAACAAAAGAAGAGGGCAATGGGATTGAACTGAGGCAGCTAAATGGGCCATTGACCAAGATTTTATTGAGCCATACAGCTTCAGCTAGGGGCATGTACTCTCATGACACTTCAGGCAGCCCCAACTCCATAAAGCAGGGGGTCTGTAAAGGTAAAAACCACAAACTGGACATTTCTGTTGTCGCAAGTGTGGTGGCTGTTGACACGCACAACAGGATATAAACTTTAAAAAAAAAAAAAAAAACAAAACCAGAGCATAGCTGAGTCACAGTGCTATCACAGATCAGGAAGAAGAGCAGACAGCCTTGCAGTCACAGAAGCAGAACAATGGCAGGTGAACAATTCCCTTAAGTGCTGTGCACACCCGAGGGACAGGATGACATCAATTTTAGCCTAAGGTCAGGTAAGGAATTAGCAGACTTGTTTTTCTCACTGTGTCATCAACCATATTCAACCATTTTAAATGGATATGACCACTGACATAACAAGGTTTGGTTGGGGTTTATGGCAATTATGGGGAAGAGGTACCCATGAGGCTTGTGCAACAAGTATGGAAGGGGCTAAGACCTGCCTCACCTTTATTGGGAAGCAGTTAACAGTGGTATATGTAGTCTTGTGGGCTGGAGAGTCTATCACCAGATGAGGTAAAACTGTACTGTGTACTGCATCCTACTGTTGGATAGGGTAAGGTCTTGATTAGCTACTCCTTGGATGGTTTAAAATCCTACCTTAACTACATGAGGGGCCTACCTAAACCAGAGAATGCACTGAGTAGTAGTCCCCTAACAGCTGAATTGCAGGACATCCTGGGATCATTAGAATAAGTGACAATGTCAGACATGTCAGGATATGGAGCCCATGGAAGCAAGTACTTACCAAGAAGGGACTAGTCTGGCCCCTGATGCCTAATACACTGATAGTTCTAGCAAGGAGCCACAAACCACATGGAAAACAGTGGTAGTCCAGCTGTCCACTGTCCTCTGGATAGAGAAGAGACAGGAATCAGCCAAAGCAGTCAGTAGGCTCAATTAAGGGATGTGCTGTTAGTGATTACAAATGGGCCCTCCTTGCTTCCTGTGTGTATAGAGTATAAGGGGATTCTCTGTAGATCCCCACATGGTACCTGCAGGATTTGGAATTGGGCCATCAGCCCCTGTGGGGTCACTGCCTATGAAAGGATCTTCGGTGTTTAGGAAAACAGAAGTTGATGACCATCTATCAAGCAGCAGGCCACAAACCCTTACTCACCCCAGGGAATAATGAAATTGATACAAAAGCTAGTAGTGGAGGATACTGTTGTGATACTTGGGCATTGCAGAAAGCAAGGTAAAAGCCCAAAAGAGACTGGGTCTCTTTCAAGAAGAGATAGGAAATGCCCACAAACAATGCCCAGTGTCTGTCCAGGCATTCCTCAAGTAGGAGTGACTAGGCATGATGCTTGGTCAGATTAGGGGGGTAGATGCACCCTTTGGCATGAGAAGTTGAATATATCAGATACTTTCTTGTGTCTGGGAATTGTGTTTATGCCCTTATGTGGGCATCACATGAGGTCTGCTTACTTACCCCATTGTCCAGACTAACCACACAGGTTATGACACACCTTTGTGCAGTATATGGCAGGCCCTGCACCATGGGAAGGGAATAGGGATTCTCTACATACTCCTCCAGCCACCTCATTTGGATGCTGTTTGTGCCTGACTACACCAACAAAACTTCACTCTGGGGTGCTTTTTATTCCCTAACAGTGTTTCTGTCCAGGCAAGGGGTGTAAATGTGGAAAGAAAGGTAAAATAGAGTGTACCAGGACACTGAACCAGCTCCAGCTATTTTTATAGATGAGATCACGCAGATGAAAGAGATGGAATCATAGGACAGAATTTGCCTAGATTTGCTGACAGCTGCCCAGGAAGGAATTTGTACTATATTGCACAGTAAGTATTATGCATACGCCCTCAGATAACCAAAAGCATGCAATGGCCGCCTTTTGTAAAATAAATAAATACAGTATTCTGCCTACATGCTTACTGGTTGTGCTAACAGGACAATGAGGGTGCCAGATCTTACTACAGATGGTTGTGAGCTACCATGTGGGTCCTGGGAATTGAACTCAGGACCTCTGGGACAGCATCCAGTGTTCTTAACCTCTGAGTCATCTCTTCAGTCCTGCAATGGGTACTTTACAAGAAGTAGACACTGAGGTACAGACAATCCAGCAGTGAGTTGAGGACTCCCTAGAACAATGATAGGGTAGCATCTTCACTAGCTTAAAGTGAACCATCCTATATGTTATTGTTATATATTGTATAGATTGTTATATATTGTTCCCTATATTGTTGCTCTGGACTATGAGTCCAAGAAGTTTCTCCATGCCCATTTGAATAAAGCACCTCCTGTCTAAAAATAGTACAAAGAAGAGAACAAAGACCCAAGGGCCCAATAAAGGTTTAGACAGCATCATGCCAGTGTGGATATCAGGAATGACTTAGTTAAGATGGCCTGTACCAGATATCCAGGGACCCATGAGAAAGCAATACATGTAACTGTTAAGTAATTCATTATGTAAATAGTTCTGGCAAGAAGCCACTTTTGTGTGATTTTGTATGGGCACATGCTCTTGCCTGGCATGAATAAAGTATATTGCTTCTGTCAGTGGTTCTGCACATCTTTAATTTCCCAACTCGCTCACAACCCTGTGTCCTTGTCCCCCATCTCAGCCCCATCATCTCTCCACACACAAATAAATAAGCAAATGTAAGAAAATGTTTTAAAGAGACTAAACAAGAAATGTTGTATTAGTTTCTGCACACCAAGTACGTTGGATAATTTTATGTCAACCTGACACAGGCTAAAGTCATCTGACATGAGGGAACCTCAGTTGAGAAAATGCCTCCATGAGATCTCGCTGTAGGCAAGCCTGTAAGGCATTTTCTAATTAATGAGTGATGTGGGAGTGCCCAACTCTTTAGGGGTGATGCTAGCCCTGGGCTGGTGGTCCTTAGTTCTATAAGAAAGCAGGCTGAGCAAACAACGGGGAGCAAGCCAGTAAGCAGCACCCCTCCATGACATCTATATCAGCTCTGCCCCCCAAGTTCCGGCCTCGTTTGAGTTTCTGTCCTGACTTCCTTTAATGATGAATAGTGATATATGAAAGTGTAATTCAAATAAATTCTTTCCTTCCCAACTTGCTTTTAGTTATGATGCTTCATTACAACAACAAAAATCCCAAGTAAGACACCGACTTTGGGACAGCATGAGATTGTAAAATTCTTAGATGACTCAGTCATAGAAGGTCCTTACTTACCTAGTGATTCTTCATCTGGATACCACTAGGCTCACACAGAAGATACAGGAAAGTTCCTACAAGGAACTGGCAAGAAAGAACAACAGGTTTTATTGCCAAACTCCCTTGAACCTACATGCCCTGCGATGGCGCATCTTGGTTATCATTTTGACATAACCTGGGAAGAGGAAACCTCAACCAAGAAATTGCCTCCATCAGATTGTCCTATGGATGCATCTGTAGAGCAGTTTCTTGATTGATGTAGGAGGACCCAGTCCATTGCAGGTGGTACCATTCTTAGGCATGTGAGCCTGGGATATAATAAGAAAGCTGGATGAAACCATGAGCTGGAGAGCAAGCCAGTAAACAACACTCCCCTGTGAATTGCTTCTGCCTTGGCTTCCCTCGACGATGAACCATAACATGTAATATGAAATAACCCTTTCCTCCCTAAGTTGCTTTAGGCCAGTATTCTATCTCAGCAAACAGAAAACAAACCAGGCCATTCTCTACCTCTTTTAAAGGGAGGACCAGCAAAAGAGCTGAAGAATTTTCTTGCAGGGGAAGGTGAGCCTCCATCTTTTCTCCCAGCTACAGTAGGTTACTACCAATGACCTCAACCAACACATCTTGATGAATTTTCCACCCCAGAGTTAATATTTTCACTTTGTTTGGGAGACTGAGATGATTGGTCTCAGTAGAATTTCAACAGTGGCAGTTTGTTCCCCTTCTGTTTTCCCAGGATTCTTCCTAGCAGAGCCTGGAGGCCTTTCTAGAGGTTAAACCTATAATCAGCAGGTAACTGCAATGTCTATGGATCCCAAGACTTCACACTCACGCTAGACTAAACTCAGCTCTTGGGCTACTTATGAAAAATTCCAACCTTAGTGTTTTTACTTACTGGCTCATAGGGCATTGAAAGATATCTGTCCAAAACAATCAAATATTCAGGTGCTGTGTCTCCCTCTAGCTGCCTATCTCTTTAGATTTCAGATGTTTTTCCCAGAAAATTTATTTCTTTGATGAGTTTCCAAAAGTATTTAATTTGCATTTTGTCATGCCAGGCGCATAGTTCAGTGGTGGAGTGAACACAAGCAAGCACAGAACACTGGGTTCTTTCCCACGTATGGCCAAAGTCAAACAAACACTTCCCCAGCCATGCACAGAAAAGTATGGAATTTGTTTGTAGCTTGCCTAGCGTTTTTCTTGTGAAGATGTAAATGTGGCTTTCTTCAGAACTCTATAACTCACCCTGAACTTTCTATTTTTTGTTTCTTATAGAAGCTTTTCACTTTATTCTACCTACGTCATCATACAGTTGTCTTTGGATATCCAGAAGGGATATCCTAGCAGACCTGAGTCCCTTACATGAAGCAGTACAGTATCTGCACATAACCTACACATGTCCTCCGTAGGGTTGAACTCATCTCTAGATAACTCGTGGTGTGTAATGCATTGTAAGCACTACTGTGGGGATATGTTTCAAATATAGTATAAACAGTCTGAGATATCAGAGGACAGATCCACCTCCTTCAGTCTTTATTTTTTTATTATATTTAAAACATATCCCCACACACTATACAATTAGCTATTCCGGAATTGTTTGCAGAATGGTGATAAGAAACGTTGTTATAGTACATGCTCAAGATAGACACAGTGCTTCCCCCCCAAAAAAAAATATTTTTCACTTCTGGGTGGTAGAATCAGAAAATATGGAACCCACAGATAAGATGGACCTACTCTACAACGAGATAGCATATAATTAATGGTATGAAATTGGTTCTGATAAGCTGTTTTAATTGGAGCAATTTGGACAATTTAAATTTATCATTGGCATATTTGGTTTTAGAATACCATTTTAACATTTGTTTTCTGTTGGTTTATTCCGTTTTTCATTTTTTTTCTGCTTTGTTGGGATATTTAAAGCATAGCCGTCACAGTTTGGGCCACATCTTTTGCTGCTGCCACTGCTGTTGAAAGACCCCATTATCCTCACTTGCTCTCTTCCCCCTCCTCCTGTAAACTCCCTCTGCTTTTCAGTCTCTCCTGCTTTGATTCTGAGTACATCTTTCTGAATCATTTCAGTGATTGAGCTAGAAATGATAGGTAACTAAATGATATGGAACCAAATTTTTTTTCCAAATTATACTTTTAATCAAAATTTTATCACAATTCAAAAATGTAAAAACTTTACACTCTGCAGAGTGTAAATGTGGGTACAGCCTAAACCACTAGAAGGAAAAGCAATAGAAGGAAAAAAAGAAATGATAAGGAAACCTCTGTTTGCCAGGTCTTAAATGTGAGGTATTTAGGGGATCTGTTTTCAAGGTCTATGAAACTTTAGGCAATTTGCGTCCCAAAGATCTCATTGGATGAAGTCACTTGGGGTCCCATAATCTTTGATCATTTGTAAAGTCTTTGATCATTAGAGAGTCTCTGTTCTGAAGTTTGATCCTTGAGGAGTTGGAGTTCTGACTTCAGGCTACAAGGTCTTTGGTCTCTCTATGGTCTGTGATCCAAGGGTTTAAAATTAATTCTGATGCAGTTGGTGATCTGTGTGCACAGGACAGGGTCTCTCTGAAGTGTTCACATTTCGCACAGTAAGGTTTGAAATTAAAGTCTGTGAGTTTGCATTCCGAATATTTGAGTTTCAGTATCTGAGTCCCCTGAGGCATTAAGGGGTCTTTGCTCATGGTGAAAGATTTCTGAAATTTGTGGAGATTTATTTCCAAATGTTGAAGTTTCAAATGTCTGGGGGGTCTACATTCACTATGTGAGCTCTCTGTACTTTTTATAGGAGCTATGTTCCAAGGATTCCCACTGAGTTATTTGGGGGCCTTTATTCTGGAATAATACTGAGAAAGTTTCTGTTCCAACGTTTTAATCCTAAGGATTAGGTGTCCTGAATTCAGAGTGTGTGTGTGGTCTTTGAATTTTTAGAGGATCTAAATCCCATATTTCTTCCTAGGTCTTTGTTAAGTAAATGATTCTTTGGGGCCTTTGTTACATGTCTTTTGCCTGAGGTGTTTCAAAGTTCACATTCAGAATGCCTGTTCTCTGGCCTTTCAAAGGCACAATATGAGTCTGAGATATGCAGGGTTGTGGCCTCTGCCTCCTAAATCTTTCAAGGTCAGTCCAGAGGTCCGAGTGTTCAGGGCATGAAATCTGAAATTTTCTGAATCTATATTCTAGTATTTGAATCTGAGCTAATTGAAAGTCTGAGCTGAGTATGTAGATTCTGAAATTGTAAACTGTATTGTAAATTCTAACGATATCAGATATTTTCATTGTGCATTCATTCAGAAGGAAACTTTGGGATTTCAAGTTTTTTGTGTGAGTTTTGCCTCTCTGCTGAAACTGCTGATTTCTGAAATTTTGTTCGAAAGATATTTGAGAATGTTTTCCAAATATAAACCTCTGAAGGCCTGAGTGGCTATACTGTAAGGTTAAATATGAGCTACTTGTATATCTCTGTCACTTTATACTTTGGGGTCCATGTCTGGAGAAGGGGTTCTCTACATTTCTGAGAGTTGAAAAGGTTTGAGCAGGGGGAATTTGAAAGATTGCATTATGTGTTCACACTGTGTGAATCTCTGAGGTCTTTTCAGATCAGTAAACAGGCCATGAGAGTCTAGATTCCAGATTTTCAGTCTAACCAAACTAATATCCAGTGATGCTGCTTGCTATCCCACATGGATCCCTAGTTGGTCAGATTAGAAATAATGGCAGAGACTGAAGCAAAGACAGAATAAAGGAGATAGCAGAAAGAACTCCCCACTTCAGCGGGCTGACTACGAAGTCCACTTTTGAGATAAGCTCTGCCTGTTCAAATTTGTTCTCACAGCATTCCTTCCTTTCAGCTTTAGTCAACAATTAAATTAAAAATACAGCAGTAGTTGGGCAGTGGTAGTGCACATCTTTAATCCCAGCGGTAATGAGGCAGAGGCAGGCAGATCTTTATGAGTTCAAAGGCAATCTTATTCTACAGAGTAAGTTCCAGTGCAGCCAGGGCTGTCACCAGAGAAACTCTGTCTCAAAAAACCAAAATAACATTAACAATAAGAATAATAAACCCCCCAGCAGAAATAGACCCTCCCATGGCTGCTTGCACCCACAGAAACCACATTCTAACCAGGAATACCTACCCCAGGCTTGAGTTTAAACCTTGGCTCTTTACAGTGATTTGGAGGTAGAAACATTGGCATGCCTCGGAAGCTCAGAAGGTATCTAGAGTCTCAGGCTCCAGTAGACCAGGCCAGTTCAATCAGAATTTGTATCTGTGTGTGTGTGTGTGTGTGTGTTGTGTTGTGTTGTGTTGTGTTGTGTTGTGTTGTGTTTTGAGACAAAGTTTCTCTGTGTATTGAGACAGAGTTTCTCTGTGTAACAGCTCTGACTGTCCTGGAATTCACTCTGTAGACCAGACTGGCCTCGAACTCACAGCGTTCTGCCTGCCTCTGCCTCAGAATGCTGGGATTAAAAGTGTGCGCCACCACTGCCCGGCTCACAATGTGTATTTTAACCTGATCCCAGGTGACAAATATGCTTAAATGTAAGAAAGCCTTTGGTTTTTTAAAAATGTTTTTCTCTAAATGATAAATGTTGTTTTGAGAAGTAACACAAGTTCCACCTCTCTCTCCTTCTTCTTCTCCCCTTCTAACTCCTTCTATGTTACCCTGCCATTTCCTCCTCTAAATTCTATGTTCTCTTCTATAGTTGTTACATATATGCATATAAATGTATATGCACACACAACTTATCATCTCCAATCAGTGTCGTCTATATGTGCACAGGTTTAGGACTGACCACTTAGACCTGAGTGACATATTGGGGGCTTGTCAAGGAAGCACCTTGACTGAATGAACTACCTAAGACCCAGGTACTGATTCTAGGCCCACAAAAGCTACCATTAGCCTCTGAGAGAAAGGTGAGAGCCTCCCTGTCCATACTCACTTATAGCCAATATCAGCTCTCGTCTTTGGGCAAAGCCAATGAGGCGCTCCGAGTCTCTGGAGACCACCACAGGAAAGCCATTGTAGTCTGTCTCTTTGATGAGTGTCTCCACGTCCTCCACTGTCATGCTGTCCTGAGTGAGTACTGACAATGGTGGTTCTCCTCTCCGGGGCCGCATCACATCAGTGGCCAGAGTACGATGGGTGAATTCATCCTTTACATCGAGAAATGGGTACCCATCCAGATGGATGTGGGCTTCATAAATCCCTTCTTTCCCAAAGGCATCAGCTACCCATTTGCTGGCGACAGCAGCTGCCATCAGGGGCACAATATACTCTAGACCTCCAGTCAGTTCAAACGTGATGACCACCAGGGACACGGTCATCCTAGTCACCTATAACAGAAAAGGACAGATTAAAAGCTCAGCCACTGGCCCTATGAGTATGTGATCTGTGCAAACGGACAAGCTTACAAACCCGAAATTCAGCCCAAGCAAGCTCTCTAATGAGACCTTTCTGTCCTTCTCAGACTCGTTCTATGGAGTCAGTCTCACATGATGCCTAGGCTCGGGCTCTGTTAAACCCAATTTTCCATCAGCGATCTATGTTGCCTGACAGGGAGCTCCACTACAATGAGGAACATGGGTATCTCTTCTGCCAGATCTGTACCTGGCCCTCTGATGAGTAGATCCTACCAGACTATCCAGGATCCTGTCAGCGCAAGCAACTAAGGCCAAAATCTTGGGGAAATTATTAAAAATATTAGGTTGGACAGGGATCCGGCATTGAATTCCTAGGTATTCAAAGCCAATTCCAACAAAATGCTACTCCAATAAACTTAAAGCAGGAACTTTTAACCTCAGTACATGAGTTATTTGGAACTGGTCTAGTCTGTCATCAAGAAGGTGCTGTGCTTGAAAGCTAAGTAGCCTCTGTGCCCTCTACCCACTACACACAAGTGCCACTTATAGTTATGATTAGGAAAAGTATCTCCCAAATATCACCGGAAGCAGAATCACAATTTGTTGAAAAGATGTATTCTGAATCAGTGTTTCTCAAACTGCCTAATGCCATGACCCTTTAAAATAGCTTATCATGCAGTAGTGATTCCAGTCATAAAATCATTTTCATTGCTAGTTCGTAACTGCAACTTTTGCTACTGTTACAAATCACAATGCAAATATCTGTGTTTTCTGATGGTTTTAGGTGATCATTGTGAAAGGGTCATTGGACCTCAAAGGGATTTCAGACTCACAGATTGAAAACCACCGGTCTACATCCTAACATTGTAACTAATATATTAAGGTTGTCGGGTCTCTAAAATCAGGGAAGGTCTTCAGTATACATTTTAAATCTGAGATTCTGGGGGTATTTATTCATGATGTGAGGCTTCTGAAATCTTTGACATTCTCAAACCAAAGTTGTGGGAGACTAGAATATGCCACCCCAAAATAAGAATCATTGATCTAAAGACCAAATGCAGCTCTCTACTCTCCTGTTTACCTAAAAGCAGGGCATTATTTTATACAAACGAGAGGCCTCTTTCTCTCATGGTCCCACTAGGAAGAACAAAGGTTAATCACTGAAAGCTCTCATGTACCTGGAGATGATTTATGTTCCCAGAGGAATTCATGCTAGTAGCCTCTGCTAATTGGCATTTCTTTGCCTTTCCCAAGCTTCCTGATAGTAGACGCTTAAGGAGTCCTTTCATTATTTGTCTCTTTTGCTCCCTTAAAACTTGTATTGCTTTTGTTGAAAATGTGGAGTAAGTTGCAAGTAAAAATCTGACTCCAAATACCTCAGCTTTAACCTTGACCAAAGACTTTTAATGAATTCACAGAACTCACTCTTTACAAATTAAGTCAGGCATACTAGATCAGCCTTGTACTCCCAGCTTCCGGGGAAGCTGAGGCAGAAGAATCCAAAATTCAAGACCTATCTGGGTTAAAATGAGTTCAAGACTCCATCTATGCGATAAAAATATTAAAAGCACAGTTAATGTTAACAAATTCCAGGTTCTTATTCTCTTGTTATTTTGGATTTTGTAACCTAAGACTCTATGGTGGAAGTTCTCAACCTGTGGGTCACAAATCCTTTGGGAGCCACATATCAGATATCCTGCATATCAGATATTTACATTATGATTTATAACTGTAGCAAAATTACAGTTATGAAGTAGCGACAAAGTGATTGTATGGCTAGAGGGTCACTATAGCACAGGACAGCGCATTAAATAGTCTCAGTATTAGTGAGGTTGAGAATCACTGTCTATGGGGAGAATTTTTGCATTGCTACAGGTAAATTAAGAATTTAGTAGTGTGTGGTCAGGATACAAAGCTCTTGACTCTTGGAAGGTCATTTTTACAATATAGGTTTGTGTATTGTGTATCTGAACACCTACATTGGTAGTGTGAAGTAAGTGTGCTGCAAAAATGACTTTTGTGTATTGTCACATTTGTGTTTAGAATCTCAGGTCTGGGGTTGGAGTGATGGCTCAGTGGTTAAAAGCACTTTCCATGTTAAGCACCCATATGTCAGCTGAAAACCAACTGACAGTCAGTTTCACGGGATCTCATGTCCTCTCCTGATGTCCACGGGCACAAAAGATGCATTTGGTACCAGACACACATACATATGAGCAAAACACTCACTTTAAAAAAAAATCAATTCTTTTACATCTTTGACAGTGTATGATCCAGTTGTGACATAAAGGAGTTTCATGTGTGTGTCCTGGGTGTAAGACTTGCCAATCTTAGGATCTGTTTGAATGTCTGTATGACATGGGCTATTTTTATTTACATTAGTGTTTTGCCTACATGTGTGTCTTTGTACCATGTGCATTCCTGCTGCCTGCAGAGGTCAGAAGAAGGTGTCCGATGGCCTGGAACTGGACTATAGATGCTGGAAATCAAACCCTGGCCCTTTGGAAGAGCACCTATCTTGCTTAACCACTGAGCTGTTTTCCTGGTCCATATAGGTCAATTTAAAAAAAGAGTAAATTTTCTGAACTCACATAAGGTCTATGGTCCAAGGTGATAGCAGAAACATTTTTGGGTCTGTGTTCAGAATGTGTAGTCTCTGAAATCTTTCTGGTTTTGCATCACAAGATTGCCATGCACTGGGTGTGAATTTTATAAGCTTGTTGATGAATCCATTTAACAAATCACAATATTCACAGGTATATGTTCAGGTCATGACTCTTTTTAAGTACTTTATTTTTATTCTTTTAGAACTTCATACATGCACGTAATATATTTTGATTATATCTACCCTACTTCCCTCCAACTCTTCCTTGATCACAATCATTATTTCCCTCTTTAACATTATGGGGTTTTTAAAATAATACACTGAGTCCAATTAGTGCTGCATAAGCCAACCATTCTCTGGAGCATGGGAAACCTACCAGGGTACACACCCATGGTGAGAACTGACTCTCCCTTCCCCAGCAGCCATCAACTGCCAGTAAGTAGCTCCTTGGTAAGGAGAGAGCCTCATGATCCCCTCTGCCATTCATTCTGGAATGTTGACTGGCTTGAATTCACTGTACAGTTCTTGTGCAGTCAGAGCTGAGCTGAGTCCATAAGGTCAAGAGCTCTGTAATATGCAGAAGACCCTGTTCTGCAGAAGGCTTCCAAAACCTCTGAATTCTGCCTCCTGTTCTGCAAAGTTACCTGAGCCATGGGGGAAAGGGCTGTGAAATAGATTTTGCATGTATAGCAGAGCACTCCACTGGCACGTATGCGATGAACCTTATCAGTTGTGAGTTTCTGTGTTAACTATTGTCTGCTGCACTGAGAAACATCTTTCCTGAGGCCTAAGAACCTGAAGCGAAGCACACTCTTGTGATACATGTCCCAAGGCTGGAATCTAACATGTTTGGGGTCTCTTTTAAAGCTTCTAAGTGGTTTGACTTTTTCGAGGATTTGTTTCCTAAGTATGCTTCTTAATTTATTTTTATTATCATATATTAATTGTACATATCAATAGAGTTAAGTGTAGTATTTCCATACATTCATGTATCAGTCACTGAAAATATCCAACCATTCTTTTGCTATATCACCTTATCTTTCCCAATTTCTAGTAATAACTTTTTATTAAGTAAAAATTTTTTATTTTTCACATGAGAGAAAATATGATACTCACCTTTTTGTGTCTGGCTTACTTCACATGACATGATGCCCCCCAGTTCCATCAGTTTTGCTGCAAATAACAGCTAAATGCTAGTGATCAAACTCAGGGCCTTGCACGTACTAGGCCAACACTCTGTCACTGAGCTAAATATCACAATTTCATTTTCTCTATAACTTAATAACATTCCATTATATATTTCTGCCACATTTTAATTATTTATCTGTTGATGGGTATGAAGGCTGATTCTATATCTCAGATATTATGAATAGTGTCACAGTAAACAGCAATGCTGCTCTCTCTTTGGTATGCTTATTTCATTTCCTTTTAATATACGCTCAGAAATGGGGTTGCTGAATCCCATGGTAATTCTATTTTTTACCATGTGAGGAGCCTCTCTACTGTTTGTCATAATGGCTGTCATAATTCACATTTACACCCATGGTTTAGGAGAGGTCCCTTTCCCCCCATATCCTCATCATTGCTCTTAAAAAAAATAGCCATTCTGAAATGGAATTTCACTGTAACTTTTGCCTTCTCTTGATTATCTGTTGATACTGAGCAATTACCATGCCTTCTTTGCCAAGTTGGTTTGTTTTTTTTTTTTTTTTTCTTGTCTATTCAGATCATTTACCTATGTAATTGGATACTTAGGGCTTTGTCGTTAATTTTTAGTTCTTTGTATTTTCTGGGTATTAACACCCCTATCAGATGCATAGTGGGCAAATACATTGTCTTATTCTGTAGGTCATTTCTTCACTGTTTACTTCCTTGGTTAGGCAGAAGCTTTGTAGTTTGGGTAATCCTATTTGGCGGTTTTTATCTTTAAACATCATAGCGTGTCTTGGAGTGTTTCTGTTATATTTTCTTCTGTTTCACAGCCTCCATTTAAGTATTTTTAAAATTATTTATTTATTTAATGTGCACATGTGTGAGGATGTCCTATCCCCTGGAATTTGAGTTACAGACAGTTGTGAGCTGATAAGTGAGTGCTGGAAATTGAACCTGGGTCCTCTGGAAGAGCAGCCTTAACTGTTCACCTATCTCTCCCGCCCCTTAAGTTTTTGATCCATTTTGAATTTGTTTGGAGGCAAGATGAGATGGGGCCAAGGTTTATTCTTCTATTCCATTTTCACAGCATCTTTTGTTGAAGACTCTGGTTTTTTCTTCAATGTATAGATTTTGATATTTTTATTTTTATTCATTTGGGGTTTGCTTATGCTTTGTGGTACTATGGGTGGAAGACAGGCCTTGTGCATATTATGCAATTGTTCTAGAGTTTTATTTCTGGTTTTCTTTTGTTGGTCTTGGAACAAGATTCCGTGTAGCTCAGGCTAGCCTCAGTCTTGCTATGTAGTCAAGGATGACCTTGAATTCCTCATCCTCTTGCTTCTATCTCCTAAGTGTTGGCATCACAGGCATGCACCACCACACACAGCTTGTTTTTCTTTAGTTATTTTTACTATTAGCATATATTTATTGTACATAATACTGAGTTTCATAAAAACAATTTCATATAAGTGAAACATAGAACTTTCAACATATTCTTTCCCATAGACCCTATCTTCCTCTCAATCTTCTGTTATCTCCTTTGTTCCCAAGAAAGTTTCAATTCTACGTCCATGTTTTGATGTCTGTTTTGAAACTCAATCAGCTGTCGTCATATGAGTCCATTTCAGGGATCTGCATCCTTGATTAAGTTTATGCCTATTTTTTTCAACTATTGTGAATGAATTGCTCACATAATTTACTTCCCAGACAATTTGTTACTGGCAATATAGAAAGGCTACTTATTTTTGTATGCTGCTACTTAAGTGGGTTTGCTTACCAGCTCTAATAGCGTTTTGATTGAATATTTAGAATTTTCTATGTGCAGAATCACCCATCTGCAAGCAAGAATCATTTTATTTCCTCCCATCTTGTTTGTATGCCTTCTGTTTCTTTCACTTGCTTAATTGATCTTGTTAAAACTTGCTGAATGAAGGTAATGACATCAGACACATTTATTTTGTTCCTGATCTTAAAAAAATACTTTGCATTTTCCCTATTTAATATAAAGTTGACTATAAGTTCCTTGTATCTCTCTTTTATTATGTTTATGTTCTATTTCTCTGCACCTAATTTTTTTCAGGGCTATTATGCAGGATGCCAAATTTTACTGAATGCTTTTTCTGAATCTATTGAGACGATTGTATAATTCTAATCCCGCATTCTGTTGACTTGATCTGTTAGGTTTGTTGATTTGAATATGTCAACGTTTCATCACAGAAACGAAGCCAACTTGATCATAGAGTATGATCTTTCTTGATATCCTAATTAAATTTGATTTACTAGTAGTTTGGTGGAGAATTTTCTGTCTATGTACCTTTCTTTTTGTTGTATCCTTACCTGGTTTTGAAAACAGGTTATGATCTCAGAACAACTTTGGAAAGGCTCCTTTCCTCTCAGTTTTATGGAATACATGAAGAAAAAGCAATGTTCTTTAAAAGTTTGCTAACCTGCAGTGAAACTATCATCTACACTTTGCTTTGCTGGGAAACTTCTAATTTTGGATTCAACTTCAAGTATATGGTTTGTTCATGTTTTTATGATTTGAAGGTTAATTTTGGTGAGTCATATGTGTCTAGACATTTCTCCATTTCTTCCAGGTAAGCCAGCTTGTTAGTCTATAGTTTGTCAGTATAATCCCTTGACTTTCTGTGCTGTCAGTTGTTGTATCTCCCTTTCTTCATCTAAAATTTTGTTCATTTGGATTTTATTCTCTGTTCGTCTGGCTAAAAGCCCATCTCAAAAATAAATAAATAAAACAGTAAATGTGCAGCCGTGTGTGCCTGAGTTCTGTTAGCCTCTCTCCTGCTGTAAAGGCAAATACACAGGTTTAAAAAAAAAAATCTGTGTTAGGACTGACAAAGCAAGGTTGGCTACATTAGGGATGAGAACTAGAAACAAAGGAGCTTGCAGCTGGGTATGAGGTAGCCAGACGCTCAGGGAAAACAACAAAGCTTATTTTGACAGTCTCCAGCTGCCTGAAACAGAAACTGTTGACCTTTCACGTATTCTTTCATCTAATTGCAACAGATTGAATTGGAAGAAGAGCTTCTAAGAAAGCATCCACTCATTACATTCTTGCTCTTAAAGGTCTCTAAAGGTGAGGGGCCTCTAAGTTAATATATGACCTGCAGATGTGCTTATGACTTGGTCTACGTGCTAAGAGTCACCAGAACACTAGATAGGAGAGCTGGGCTGATTAATGAGTGACTGCATTTCAGGTTGCCTGAGCCTAGCTTCTTTTTCTACCATGCTCCTGCTGGCAGCAGAACTGGGCACAGGCTTGCCTACAGAGTTCTCTGCTTAGGCTCCGAAGGACCCTGATGCTCTAGCACGCACTTCATAAATATTCATATGAACTTCATTAAAATCTATAATACAAAACCCACTATGCCAATCCTGCCCACTCCACTCTCCCTTCAGAATGTCTGCTTTGCTTAGCATTGTTTCTATTGCTTTGCTAAATAATCATCTGCTCCAACCTTCCATGGCTCCTGGAGTGAATTCATTTCTCAAAAACTTGAGAACCGAGAGGCCTCTGCAACAGTTCTAGCAAATGATTGAACCCAAGAAAGGGGTCACACGAGAACTCCCAATTGATGGTGGACTAGTCAGAAGTACCAGAGGCCTGGATGTGCAATTGCATCTGAACTTAAGGGCAGTTATGCGAGTGGAACCCTTAACTGGTGAAATCCTCCAGCTACACAGCATCATCTGACAGAAGGTTGACGCAGGAACAAAATCCCCACATCGGGGAAATTGAGCTAATAAAAATAAAGCAGTAATGAAAATGTCAAAATGCAGCCGGTTGTTTTATATGCAAACACAAAAGACGAATTAAAAGATACCTACACATCTGGTATCAGAAATTAACTATTGAGTATAAGGAGAGTCTAATTGAAGAAAAAGTTGTATTTTTCTTAAGACTTATTTTCCTAATTCACTGATATTTGGGAGTTTATAAACAGAATTCAAAATCTTTAATCTTTTTAGGGCTACTGTTACAACTTTACAATCAAATATGTCTGCTGGTCTCTGGAAAGGGAGACAGAGGTCTCTGAGTGTGTGTTCTGGGGTTTAAATGTGAATAATTTGGGGATCTGTGGTCAAAATTTGCTATCTTCAATTTTTTGGCAGTTTTTGTAGGCTTGAGTCCAAAGTGTCTGTTGCTCTGTGTTTAGAGTGTAAAGTCTTAGAATTCTGAGTCTATGACGTTGCATGCTGGGATTGGTGGGGTTTGGGGTTTTTTTTTTTTTTTTGGTCTAAAATTCTGTTCTTTAAAACTCTTTCACACCTTTAATCAAAGCCCTTGGGAAGCAGAAGCAGGTGGATCTCTGTGAGTTCAAGGCCAGTCTAGTCTACAGATCAAGTTCCAGGACAGGTTCCAAAGCTACACAGAAAAACCTTGTCTTAAAAAATTAGACCCCATTGTGGGGGGTCTAATTTCTTCGGTTAATTCTTTCTGGAAATTCCCTCACAGATACACAAAGAGGTGTGTTTTCCTGGGGATTCTAAATGCAGTCAGCTTGACCATATTAACTACCATACAAAGCTTTTGCATCCTCATTTTAAAAATTGAGTATGATACATATAAATTCAGGATTCTATGAGGATTTGTTGTAAAGTCTGAGTTTGGGGTATTTGGAATTTTTTTTTTTACTGGCTTTGAGAGCCACCAGATAAAAGGTATATATAAAATACATATATATATATGGTCCTGGTTCCAGAATCTGCACGTACTCTGTTGGGAGGTATATGCTCCATTTGTGAGCAACAGAACTCTTTCAGGGTCTCTGTTCCCTGGTAAGAGTCTGAGGTGTCCAGGTCCATGCCTCAAATCTGAACTCTTCTTGGGTTTTCTTCTCAGTTTCCTGTGTTTCTCTCTTCAGGGTATGCATATGTATTCACAGGATTTGGGGTTTTATATGTAAGGTATGAAACTTCTGCCCTCTTTCAGAACCTGTATTCTATAGCTTCAATCTCTGTGTTCAGAGAGTGAGGACTATGTGAACTTAATTAAGCATTGACATACATTGGAGGCTGTGTTTAGGGCATCAGATCTCTGATGTAGTTCAAATTATTTTATAAAAATGAATCTGAGTGGCTGGAGGGATGGGTCAGTAGGTTAAGAGTACCCACTGCTCTTCGAAAGGACCCAGATTTGATTCTCAGAATCCTCATGGCAACTCATAACGGTCTATAACTCCAGTTTCAGAGGATCTGATACCTTCTTCTGGCCTCCACAGATACCACCCACGAACACAGTACACAGCTACACATGCAGGCAAAAGACTCATACACATAAAAAAAATAATTTTTTAAAAGAATGAGTCTGAGGTATTTGCAATATGTGTTTGTAGTGTGAAATTTTTGAGAATCCCCCTTCCTAAGTGAGTTTTAGGAATCTTGATCAGTCTCCAAAATATAATATTCACAGATCTTTCAGGTATGTGTTTTAAATATATGCCATATGAATCTGTGAGCAAAGTTGAAGTCACTTAAGTTGTTAAAAGACTGTGATCATACTTTCTGAATTTCTTATGAGCTATGCACAATTAGGAGTCTTCTGTGCCTTGTGTCACAGTGTCTGAATCTAGGGCATTTTCAAGTCCATTATGTGGGAGTAAAGCCACATTAACATGTAGGGACTGAGCCCTAAACTTTGAATGAAGTATTTGGACATATGCGTACATGGTGAGTGATCAGAAAACTCTCTTTCCAAGTTAGAGTCTGGTAGTGTTGAACCAATAATCAAAACTTGATTATTGAGGTCCTGAGGCTGTGTGCCTAGAGTTTTCTTTGGGCATTTTTGATATCTGTATTCAGAATGTGATGTCACTAAAATCCTGGGATGTTCATGCTCTAAGAGTTGAACTTGTCACATTTGAGAATTTATTTCAAGTGTGAAGTCTCTGAATTCTTTGCACAGTTGTGCTCCAGCATTGTAGGAGCGAGAGAAGTGTGTTTACTTAAGTTTGCTCTCTGAGTTTGGAAACTGAAGGGGTTTGTGGTCAGAATGAGAGATCGCTAAGAATTTTTAGCATGTTTGCGGGGCCTGTGTTCAAGATGAGATGCTTGTCCTAAGCTTGGATTCTGATATGTGTGTGGGGGGATTCAAAGTTTGAGATCACAAAATATATTGGTGATTCACTATATTATTCACAATAGCCAACATATAGAATCTGCCAACAAATGAATATATAAAGAAAATATGTTTTGTCCATCCATACAGAATGAAATTATGACATTTGCAGAGAAATGGGTAGAATTGGAGACTGCCAGTTAAGCAAAATGAGTTAGATTCAGAAACATAAATATTGGACATTTTCTTTAATATGTGGAGTCTAGGTTTTAAGATATATATATATGACATGAAGCTAGAAAACTACTATATCAGGAATGAATGTATTCTAAAAGATTAGGGAAAGTGAAACAAGACATGGTAATGGGGGCAAAGATAAAGGTCTGGAGAGAGAGAGAGAGAGAGAGAGAGAGAGAGAGAGAGAGAGACAGAGACAGAGACAGAGACAGAGAGACAGAGAGACAGAGAGAGACAGAGAGAACAACATGAAAGCAGAAGCAGGACTATGAGGGGGAAGAAAGGAACAGTGGGGGATGAAAATGAACAAGCAATAATGGTACACATATGTGTTATGTAATAAAACTCATTTTGTGTGCTAACTGAAGAAAATCTTTTAAAAGAAATGCATCAATGACCTGTGTCACAAGGCATGACTCGGAGGTAGTTGGAGGCCAATATTCGGTGGGACAGAACTCAGCAACCATCTTTATTTCAACACTTTAACAGGTTTCAGGTACACCGTTCAAAGCATCAGGCATATAAAAAATTCGAAGTGTCAGGTAGTGGGGGGATATGTGTTCTGGTTGGGGTTCTAGTTGGTGTGACTTCTCTGAGTTTTTAAACTGTTTGTGTTCTGAGTGTGAATTTTCAGAGGCAGGGGTATACCGCAGTGTGTGATCTCTGAGATCTTTGATAGGTCTCTGCTCCAAGAGTTGAGTAATTTCAGATTTATGTTTAGGATTTGAAACCTCTAAAATCTCATAGAGTCTGTGCTCTGAAAATTGATATTGATAAGTTTCCATTGTATATGTTGTAATGTACATGTATTTACATATTGTCTACTACCTAAGGGATAGGACTGAGTTTGTGTGGTTTCTGGGTTCTACAGATTAGTTCTCAGGCGTTTAGGCAATCTGTGCCCCATGCTAGAGTGTGAAATATTCAAGTCTTATATATTTAGGATCCTGAATTCACAATATAAAATCCTTTGATTAATTAACAAGCTTCTACCAATGTGTGAATCAGGGGTGTTTAAAGGCCTGTGTTCATAGCATATGCTCTAGAAACGCATTATGGGATACTTAAAAGGCTTTAGTCAGAGGTATTTGAGGTCAGTATTGAAGACAGAAAAGCTTTGAACCCTGTGAAGAGTTTTGTTCAGAGTTTGCTCATGAGTCATTTGGTCATCAGTCTAGAGTCTGGAGTCCTTGATTGTCTTCCTTGTCTGAATATTTAAGCATAAGGTTTTGGTATTTTTTTTTCACAATGACATCTGAATTCCTTGAGGTTCTGTACCCTGAGATTTAGGATTCTAGAATTAGGAATTCAGGGGGGTTCTGAAATCACTGAGTATATGTTTTATGCATTTCATTCTGAGCTATCTGGGGGCCTATATTTAGGGTGTGAAAGCTCTGAACTTATTTGTAAGCACATTTATTGCCAAATCAGTTCTATATGCTAGAACAAAAGTGTCAAGGCGTTATGAAGCCCCCTTTTCACAGTAAGGAGTCTAAAGTATGTGGGGGTCCTTTTTTAGAGTGTGAGATCATTCATCTCTTTAAGATCTGTGTCTTAAGTATGATGTATTTGTAGTTCTACATAAGGGGGCAAAGTCTTGTGCATTTGTGGATCTGTGTTACAATGCAAACTTTAGGAAGCCTTGGAATTCTTGGAAGGTCTGTGTTCCAAAGTTTTAGTTGGAGGTATTATGCATCACAACATTCTGGACCCCTTTATGAACTATATTTTAAATGAGATATTTAGGAATCTCCATTTAGGTTGTGAGGTACCTGAAATCATTAAGGTTCTGGGTTGTACAGTAAGAGCCTGAGATCTTTAAAAGTGTATGCATATGGTGTGGGGTCACTCACTCCTGTGAGTGTTCCCTAGTATTGCCTCTAAGGTATTTGGGGATCATTTTTAAAGTAAAAAGTGTTTGAATATTTTTAGGTCTGTGTCCTAAGATTTCAATTTGATCTATTTTCTAGTCTGTGTTTAAAAGCTGAATTCCCTGAAGCCTTTGAATAGTTGTGTTCCTGCTTTTGAATCTCTGGTATCACAGTGTACTCAAGAGATAAGAGCTCCCAGATCTTTTGGGATCTGTGCTTTCAATGCTAAATGTGAGATACTGAAATTCTGTGCTGGATGTAAGATGTCTCTGAACTCTTTTGTGACCACTAGTCCACATACGTATATCAGGTATTTGAGAGGTCCTGTCTTCTATTTACAGCTTCAGATCACTGAGAATTATTGTCATAAAGTTTTAAGGCTGAGGTATCTTTAGAGAGGAATTCACAATATAGCCCAAAGTGGCCTAGAATTCTAAATCCTCTGGCTTTGAACTCCTGAGTGCTAGGATTCTAGGCATGCACAGTCACACCTGTCAATCAGAGGTACTTGAAAATTCATGTTCCGAGCATGAGGTCTGTGAAATCTCTAAAGGTTTGTATTCCAAAGATATTTTGGAGGCTATTTGGATATATTTCTTTAGATTTCAAGGCCACAAAATTCTGTGATATTTGTGATCTAAGACTAGGCTTTGAGATGGTCAATTCTATGGGCCAGATCTTGGTCTGTGACATCTCTGAACACTTTTGAATGTCATATTTGAGTATTTGTATAGACAGCATGGATTCTTCAAATTCTTGCTTAGTATTTGTCCCAAATTTGTTCAGAGGTTTTGGAGGTTCTGTGTCGTGAGAATAAAAGGTGTTTTAATTTGTTGTATGTGTTCAAATGACTGAATATAAAATATCTGGGCATTTACATTCATATGAGAAACCTCTGAACTTTTTAAGTAAATTTTCCCAAGATTTGATTCCAATACATTGATTTGTGAGCTCAGTATTATAATTTCTAAATAATATAGTGACCTTTGGCCAGGGTTTAAGCCTAACATAGCTGAGAATTTATGCTCATTATTAATGGCCTAAGAACTCACTAATGATCTGTTTTTCAAGAATTTTTCCTTTGGTATTTGGAGGTCATTGGTCAGTGTGTAATGCTTTGAAGTCTTTGACCTGCTGTGTTCCAAAGTTAGAGTTTGAAGCATATGTTTGACTCAGTTAAGGATATACTGTCTTTGGACACTTGGAGGGTCTGTGTTCTGTGATTTTAATGTGTGGTAAATGGGACTTTGTATCCAGGGTATGGATTCTCTTAACTATTTCAGGTTCTATTTTGAATTGTTCACAGTATAGGGTAGTCACCTTCTAGTCTGCATTCCAAAGTGTTAAATTTGGATATAGTATTCATGCAGCAAGGTATCCAAAACATAAGAACTATGGATCATACTCAAGACCTCATATAAATATCTACTCAGGCCACAAAACCAGCTCGTGACTATTCAAGAATCACCTGTAGCATTTCCACCTCACCTTGAGTGGACCACAAACTGTAAGGGTCAAAAGAGGACACAAGCCACCCCATTAGTGATGGTGGCTGGTTAAGGGGGGAAGACATCTGCTGAACCATTTGAAAAGGTCAAGAAGAGAGTCAGCTCACACTACTGAAATCTTGTGCCATAGGTCTGTGATTAGATCTCTCCAAGTGAGACATGGGAATAAGGGATACACAATTAAGGGATTCTGTTTGTGAAGACCAGAGAAGTCCCATGTTCTTATCCAGGGGCTTCATGTACAGTCACACTGAATCCTCAGAGCAGTTGCTGCAATGGGAAATACGGATTCTCCTGTGTGAAAATGAGGATAGTTATATCTATCCTAAGAGCAGTGAAGTGGTGGTGATTATAAAGATATTGTCCACCAGAAGGGAAGACAAAGAAATCCATGCCCCAGATTCAGACTCTAAATAGTTCACAGACTTCATACTGAGGGATAAAGATCCTGAAGTTGTTTAAAGTCTTCCATCACATCCTAGAAAAAGACCTCTAGGACTTTATACTACCCCATACTATTATTGAAGATCCACATATCCTGGATTGATACAGACCCATAAGCATCTCAGAGACTTCACTCACAGAAAAGTCTTCACACTCTGATGCAGACCAAATCCTTGAATAGGTTAATAACATTACAACCTAAGTTACTAATATAGCTATGGTTATACACGTACCTGCCCAAGGGATCCCACATTAGGGAAAATACCTCCTTAAAGTTAGGTCATTTTACACAGAAGATTTAGGTTCCTAAACATCCACAAACTTCACAATCTGGGGAATGGATGGTCCAAAATACTATGTAAGCTCCAAGCCTAGATAAGATATCTTAACTTTATATAAGAGAGTTAAAACCCTTAACACAAAGTCACAAGGATATTAGAGAGTTCATACTCTGGACCACTCATTTCAATTAACTCAACAACACACATTCTAGACATATATGTGAATAGCTCAAAGGGCTCATTGCCTAGACACAGACACTAAAAACCTTAAGGACTTCAAGCCCTTGAAACAGACCTCTTAAAGGCTTACAGGCCTCTCAGACTAAACACACAGATATGGGAAATACACAAAATCTACATTCAGTATGGTATTTTGTTGTTTTTAATTTTTTAAACCTCAAGGACTTCAAGCCCTTGGAACAGACCTCTAAAAGGCTTTCAGGCTGCTCAGACTAAACACATAGATATGGGAAATACACAGAATCTGCATTCTTTATGGTATTTTATTGTTTTTAATTTTTTCATTTTAATATTTTTTATAAAAATGCCATTTTTATCTATGTATCCCCCTGCTCCCCCTTCCTTCCCTCCTCCCAGCCCCTCCAAGTCAGCCTTCAGGCTCCCTCTCCCCATCCTCCCATACCCTCCCCAAAAAGGGCAATAAGTCCCAAGGTGGGCCAGCTCAGCACGGCACATCCACTCCAGGCAAGTCCAGTTTACTCGTCCCAAAGTCAAGACTGTGTTAGGTATTCTCTGCAGGGAATGGGCTCCAAGGTGCCAGCCTATGCACAGGAACACAGTCTGATCCCACCCCTCGAGGCTAAACATACTGCCAACAGTTGCCTACCCTGGGAGGGCCTAGCTCCTTTTCCTGATGGATCTCCAGTGGCTATTCTTGATTCATTGAGCTTCCTAGAGCTCCAGCCAACCATCACTGTTGGAATTTTCCTCATAATTCCTATCCCCTTGCTCATAAAAACTCTCCTTCCCTACTCTCAGCTGGACCAGGAGCTCAACCCAGTGCTCAGCCATGGATGTCTACCTCCACCTCTATTCTTCGTTGGATGTAGTAGGTTCTGTGATGATGCTTAGGGTAGTTACTCATTTGATTATAGGGGAAGTCCTGTTCAGAGGCCCCTCCACAATTGTTTGGAGACTTGGCCAGGGACATCCTGTGAGTTCTTGGAGATTTCCCTAGCACTCAGTCTCTTTCCAACCCCACACTGGCTTCCTCTATCGTGATATCCATCTCTTTCTATCTCCCTCTTTGCTCCTCTCACTCAGCCATCTCCTTCTTTCAAGATTTGTTCCCAACTCTTCTTGGTTGCAGCCCATTATGACCCCAATTTGCTAAGGAGATCTCTATTTTCTCTTCTTAGGGGAATCTCTGGATGTCTCTCTTAAGTTCCTTCTAATCCCAAGCTGTTCAGGGGTTGTGGTTTGCAACATAGATAATCTTTGCTTTTTGTCTAAAATCCACTTATGAGTGAGTACATCCCATGCCTATCTTTCTAGGTTTGTGATACCTCACTCAGGAGGATATTCTCTAAATCCATTCCATTTGCCTGATAATTTTAGGACATCAATTTTTTTTTTTTTTGCTGCAGAATAATACTCCATTGTGTAGATGTACAATTTGCTAAACCATTCTTCAGTTGAGGGGCATCTAGGTTGTTTCCAGGTTCTTGCTATTATGAATAATGCTGCTATGAACATAGTTGAAATAATGCTTTGGGGGTAAAAATGTGCGCCCTTTGGGTATATGCCCAATAGTGGTATTGCTGGATCCTTGAGGAGATTGATTCTCAGTTTTCTGAGGAACCGCCACACTGCATTCCAGAGTGGCTGCACAAGTTTACACTCCCACCAGCAATGGAGAAATGTTCCCCTTGCTCAACATCCTCTCCAGCATAGGCTGTCATCTGTGCTTTTGATCTTAGCCATTCTGACAGGTGTAAGGTGGTATCTCAAAGTTGTTTTAATTTGCATTTCACTGATAGCTAAAAATGTTTAGCAATTCTTTAAGTGCCTTTCAGCCATTTGTAATTCTTCTGTTGAGAATTCCCTTTCTAGCGCTGAACCCCATTTTTTATTGTTATTTAGGTTTTGACTCTAGTTTCTTGAGTTCGCTGTATATTTTAGAGATCAGTCCTTTGTCCGATGTAGGATTGGTGAAGATCTTTTCCCATTCTGTAGGCTGTCATTTTGTTTTATTGACTGTGTCCTTTGCCTTACAGAAGCTCCTTAGTTTCAGGAGGTCCCATTTATTGACTGTTGTTCTTAGTGTCTATGTTACTGGTGTTATATTTAGGAAATTGTCACCTGTGCCAAGGTGTTGGAGAGTATTTCCTACTTTCTGTTCTATCAAATTCAGTGTAGCTGGGTTTATGTTGAGTCTTTGATCCACTTGGATTTGAGTTTTGTGCAGGGTCATAGGTTTGGATCTATTTGCATTCTTCTACATACTACCATCCAGTTATGCCAACACCATTTGTTAAAGACACTGTCTTTTTCCATTGTGTATTTTTAGCTTCTTTTTCAAGACTCAGGTGTTCATAGGTATGTGGGTTAATGTTGGGGTCTTCAATTTGAGTTCATTGACCCACAAGTCTGTTTTTATGCCAGTACCAGGCTGTTTTTATTACTGTAGCTCTATAGTATAGCCTGGAGTCAGAGATGGTGATTCTTCCTGAGGTTCTTTTATTGAGCAGGATTGTTCTGGCAATCCTGGGTTTCCTGTTATTCCATATGAAGTTGAGTATTATTTCAAAGTCTGTAAAAAAAAACTATGTTGGGATTTTGATGGGGATTGCATTGAATCTGTAGATTGCTTTTGGTAAAATTGCCATTTTTACTCTATTGATCCTACCTATATAGGACAATGGAAAATCTTTCCATTTTCTGATACCCTCTTCAATTTCTTTCTTCAATGATTGAAAGTTTTTGTCAAACAGGTCTACTACTTCTTTGGTTAGAGTTACATGAAGATATTTAATGCTACTGGCAGCTATTATGAAGGGAGATGTTTCTCTAATTTCTTTTTCAGCCATTTTATCCTTAGTGGATGGGAGAGATATTGATTTTTTAATTAATCTTGTATCCTACTACATTACTAAAGGTGTTTATTAACCGTAACAATTCCCTGGTAGAATTTGGGGGGCCACTTATGTATACGATGATATTGTCTGCAAATGAGATAGTTTGACTTCTTCCTTTCCAACTTGTATTCTCTTTAATTTCCTTTTGTTCTCTTATTGCTTTAGCTAAGACTATATTGAACAGATAAGGAGAGAGAGAGGACAGCCTTGACTTCTGCCTGATTTTGGTGGGATTGCTTTGAGTGTTTCTCCATTTAGTTTGATGGTAGCTGTTGGCTTGATGTATATTGCCTTTATTATATTTAGGTATTTACCCTATATTCCTGATCTCTCCGGTACTTTTTATCATGAAGGAGTGTTAGATTTTTGTCAAAGGCTTTTTCAGCATCTAATGAGATGATCACGTGGTTTTTTTCTTTCAGTTTGTTTATATGATGGATGACATTCACAGTTTTATGTGTGTTGACCCATCCCTGCATCTCCGGGATGAAGCCTACTTGATTGTGGTGGATGATTTCTTTGATATGTTGTTGGATTCAGTTTGCCAGAATTTTGAGCATTTTTGCATCAATGTCCATGAGGGAGATTAGTCTTAATTCTCTTTCCTCTTTGTATCTTTGAATGGCTTGGGCATCCGGGTGATTATGGACTCATAAAAGAGTTTGTCAATGTTCCTTCAGTTTCTACTGTATGGAACAGTTTGAGGAGTATTGGTATTAGTTCTTCTTTGAATGTCTGGTAGAATTCTGCACTGAATCCATCTGGTTTGGGTTTTTTTTTAACTTGGGAGACTTTTAATAACAGCTTCAATTTCAATTTCTATCTTGGTGAGTCCAAAGCTATATACCTAATTTACCTTCTATCATAACTAAGAAAAACTACAACTATAACTATCTTGTCTTCAATTCTATCTTCTTGAGTAAACAAGAAGTGCAGAGCAAGCAACTTCCAAAATTATAAGAAATGACAGAAACAGCTGGATGCCTGGAGAGTCAACCCAGATTCCTCTCTGATAATGGGGTATCCAACTTCGGCCTACAGGCCTAGACTATCTGACAGACTTTTCTGAGAAACAGAAATTTTGAAGGACTTCCCTACCTTATCTTGGCAAAGCAGTCACTTTTCTTTGTGTCCTGCTCATTCAGTTTGTATAGCATAATGTCAGCAGTTGAGGCAAGGGCAGTTTCTTGCACAAATGGCTATCTTTTGCTACAAAGAATTAAACTCCATATGGAGGTTCTTTGATGTTCACCATCCTTTTTGAAGTAGAATGGTGCATCCAGGAGCAGACAACTCTCACTCTCATGAAAGCCTTATGTTATTAAAACATTTAAAATGCAATATTCTGTAGATATCTAATGTTTGAAAAACACCTATCTAAAATATGTCTCTGTTTGACCTTGAAAACATACCTAACATGACTACAAGTTTGACTGTTATAGGTAACTAACTACTAACCTATATTTCTTTATTATCCTTAATAGTTTGTAATAATAACTTTCAAGAACTAGAAATTAACATTACAGCCCAGAAGCTTCACACAAAACATTAGAATCCCTCCAAGGTGAGCATTTCAATGAGAATCGGACGTAAAGGCATGCAGATTGCTCAAAGTTATAAACCAGAATTTGAATGCCCAGGCTTTTGAAAGTTGGTGTGGCTCCAAACCTACATATTTTGGTTTACCTGATGTATCAGTAAAGCTTAGGGGGAAAATGGACCCAAACACCTGTAGATAAGATTGACAAGTTATTTTCATCCTTTGAAAAAGAGGCACCTGTTCTGTGGGTGTGATCAAGAAATTCCTTGCAATAAGGCTTCCACAAAGAACTACTGGACCATGGAGTAACCCTCACCCTCAGAGAAGGTTCCAAAGGAAGTAGTCACCTCAAGTCTATAGTTAAAACAAGATTTGGATGAGTTCACAAAAACTCATAAGGCATCTTATAGTCTTTTAGACAGTCACTATATCATGAGAGAGAGTTCATATCTGAAAGCTGATTTTTATGAAGTCCCCCAGAATGACCACATGGATATAAAAGGTGACATTAATGGGTTTGTATTTACTTTATGGCTTTAAAGGTGCTCATCATAAGTGCTATAAAGTGTTACAAATACGTGCATATACACATAAATCCATAAAGTAGTGGTAATAATAGTAATTGCAGAAGGAAAGATGTGTTATAATAGCTTAAGTAGTAGAAGTCTGTGAAAATACTGAATACTTCCTCTACAACAGCTTCTACTTGGAAGCTTTATACTTTACAGATAGTAACTCATTAAATGCTTTCTGTCTGGGACTCTTGCATCTTCTGATGTGTGTGATGCCAGAGAATCAACCCAGGCTTCAGGCACGCAAGGAGAACACTCTATAGCTGAACCACATCAGTCCTCTTCTCTTTCAACTTTATGTCTACAAAACGCTTTCTGCATGAAAGAGGTTCTGATCATAGAACTTGAAAGTAACTTCTTTCTGTGACACTTCATGACATCCCACATATATATTCTTGGAAATTCTAGACACTTCATCTTAGGTGTTTATGTACATGAGCTTACTTGCCTCCGAAATTAAAACAAATTTTTTTTCTCAAGACCCTATGTATTATACATCATGCTAATCTTCACCAATGTGGAATGTTTAACAGAGTCTAGGGTTGGTGGTCTTTAGAGCATTTGCTACTCTCTCCACGTCTCCATTTCATTTTTCTGACCAAGGAAGGGAATACATAATCTCACCCTCATGTTTTTTTTGTGAAAAGTACATAAGTTAATAACACTAATGTTTTGTGCAGTGCCTGATACATAATTAAAACTGAATTCATAGTAATTTTTTATTTTTGTTATTGACCATATATTCAGAATGCTGAACAAATTAAAATAGTGCATATTAATAGACAACAAAGCTCTAGCATCTACTACACACTAGAAGTTGTCATTAATACAGGACTTACCAGAACCCTCTCTGTAATAAGTCAGGTATAGTTAGCATAAAATTATTGTTACAGCTTAGCAACATATTTCTCTAATGTCATATAAATCCACAGCTTATGTTGTCATATTCATACATTGGATCAATTATGCCTTAGTTTGTTCTCAGAAAAGCTAAAAGCTTTTAAAAAAATAAACATTTAGGAATTTCTCAGGATGTGCTGTATTACCTAAGTTCAGCCTCTCCCACGGGCATCAATTTCACATTTAAAAATCCTTTGAGACACAAAGGGTAGGCATAGTGGTGCATGCCTCTGATCCCAGAACCAGGATGTAGAAGCAGGCAGATCTATGAGTTCAAGGCCAACCTGGTCTACATAGTAAGTTCCAGGACACCCAGATATACAGTGAGACCCTGGAGAGGGAGGGGAGGAAACTGCCTATTCTGCATCCCTCCCGAAATCCACTGTTTTACCCAAGACAAATGCTCTACTTCATTATAATGCAGAACACCTAAGTGGGAAATGGTGTGACTATATTACCTCAAAAATCAAAGAAACAATTTCTTAAGATGAAATGTCTTTCCCTTTTCAATACAAATTATGTTCTAAGAGAGTGTCTGGTAGAAGTGCATCTATTTCTTTTAGCCAATGGCTGTGAGTAGTGGAAGCAGTTGATGAACTCAGAAGTACCACAACAGCAGAGAGATGATGAATTGGCTTGGGTCATGAGCCAGGTGTGGCAAAGAGTGAGGGCAAATTCCTAGAAGCCATTTGGGGAATTAGGCTGCACATAAGGAAGGGAAGTACAGAAAACGGAACAGTTCGCAAAAGGAAGTAAGGCCTCCTTATTTTTCACTTCTTTGTACAGGACTACTTTTCTTTTTTTTCAAGGGCTATTATACAAGGGATACACATTTATTATAGGAGGAAAAGAAGGGAGAGGAGATGGTAAGGAGAAAGAGCAATTAAAAACGAAAGTACAGGTCCATCATGTAATGTTGTTAATACTTTAGAATGAGATACTTTTGAGTGCCTTTTTTGTAAACATGTACTTTCTCAGAAGTGAAACTTCTGCATTCAAAGGCCATAGATCGGGTTATTGGCCTGGGTGTCTCCCCATTTTCTTCTTTATTAGTAGAGCTGTTCTTGATTTTAAGTGTCTTAAAATATGCACATATTTAATTTATCTTCGATTAATTTTGCTATTCACTATCAAACATAACCCTAAAATTCTGCACATGGCTTTGTTTTCTTTCCCCCATTTCTCCAGCAGTGTTTGGGGGGGGTGGTTGAGTAGTACTGATCCATGGACCCAGGGCCTCAGACATCCTAGCTGCGCTACCTTCCCTGCCATCAAAGTCTAATCTAAAATCAGCTTTCTCTTCCCTAAGTTGCTTGTGCCAGAGCAATACGAAAAAATAGTTAATTTACCAAGCAAGCACTGTGACACTGAGCTATATCCCAACCCTTTATTTCTTTAAAAAGAAATATTCCATCTTGAGATGGGGTTCCTAGCAAGTTGTCCAGGCTTGTCTTAAACTTTGTAGCCTATACAGGCCTTGGATTTGTGATCTTTCTGACTTGGCTTTCCCACTAACAGAGATTACAGGCACTCACTACCAGGCCTGGCTCTATACTTTCCAAACATTACATTCTAATACTCATGAGTGGGCGAAACTCTAACAGGTGAGAAAGGGCAGGCATAAGGAGGGTGAAACACTTGGTATGGAATGGAGCCTTAGTCCTACTAAGTGAATACCTGGCTCCAAGTCTACTCTGCCATATAATAAGAAATGCAACTATGAGTAACCCTATCTACCATATAATAGGGACCCAATAGCTGAGCAAGAAGGATGGTGTCACCTCCTACAGCAACTCATATCTAGAAGACATGCAGGGACTGTAAACCACTAGCCAAATTAAGGGGAGGAATACAAAGGTTGGATAATTTCTATTCCCACCAGCCCCACCACTGGTTACCTGGCTCCAGGTACATGGAGTATGCAGTCCTGGGTTCCCTTTAAGCCTTATATAGAATTAGATCCCCAGGCATTCCAGGTGGGAAACATGAAGACCTCAATTTTAATCAGCAAGAACTAAAAGCTTCTTCTGAAAGAGTTTGTTCCCCCCCAAGGTACTTCATGCCCGTAATTCTAGCATTTGGAAGGCAGTGGCAGGGAAATTGCAAGTTTTAGGCCAACCTGGGCTAAATAAAGAGAGCCTGTCAGAAAGATGGAGTGAGAAGGGAAAAGAAAAGATAGAGGGAGAGGGGTAGGAAGGGGGAGGGAGAGCTCATCCTTAGAACCTGGATATTTGGTGTCACAGACAACATTCTGAAGAGCAAAATGATGGGTTAGATGCACCTCTCTGCCTTTCAGAATTTCAACCTGCTCTTCCTTAAAACCAGATGTTATCATACCTTTACCATAGAAGAAATAATACAGCCCTGTTTGGAGTGTTGGGAGATAGGACCCAGAAATCAGACCCATCTACTAACTGGAAGATTTTACAAGGATATTTGCAGGTTCTTATGATGTGAAGGGAATTCTTTTCCAAGCCTAGCAAACAATAAGTACTATAAAGATGTTAACTGTGGGGATATGTTTCACATTTAATAAAAACCAGTCTGAAATATCAGAGGGATCTACCCACAGTCAATCCAGGAGGGTCAGAGAGTGGTGATTTACACCTTTAATCCTAGCACAGGGAATATCCAGGAGTGGTGACCTATGCCCTTAATCCCAGCAAATCTGAGTTTAAGGTCATCTTAGTTTACACAGGGAGTTCTAGGCTCCCAGGCAGGCAGTGGTGGTACCTTTAATCTTAACCTGGATGTGAAACAACTGGACAAAGAAAGTATTTAAGGCAGGCATAGAAAGACAGAGCAGGCAGAAGAAACCAGGAGGAGCAAAGCTGGAAGCTGGAAGACAGCTGTGTGAGATTTGACTGTGATGTTTCCTCTCTTTGATATTTCAGCCTTTCACTGATTAGCTGGCTCCGAGTTTCCTTTATTCGTGCAACAGTTAATCAATGTGCTTTTTCAATTAAAATGTAAGGAATACTCAAGGGTGCTTTACTCCAAAGTCTGCCTTGCTGGCTCATATAGCACAACTTTCTTTTCCTATCTAATCACTTGGCTCTCTAAGAGGACACAGTACTTTGGTGTTAGCTCTGGGGTGTAAATGGAATAAATATAACTCTTGCCTAGCAATGACTCTCCGGGATGCCATCAGTCCCACTTCAAACCTCGGTCATACTAAGCTTCTGTAAATACTGTTCAACCCATGATTTTTGGGACCTTCTATAATGTGGCATGTGTGTAGTGTATGTGTGGAGGCCAGTGGAGGACATCAGGTGTCCTACCCTAATGCTCTGCCTTGAGATAGGTTCCCTCACTGAATCTCAAGCTAGGCTGACATCCAGCAAGTGATTCTCCTGTTTCTGTCCACAGCAGTTCTAGGGTGGCAGGCACCTACCAAACTAACTTTTGGCAGAGGTTCTGAGAATTGGAACTTAGATCCAGAATTTTCACAGAAATTAAATACATAATCTTAAATTTTATATGGGAACACAACCCCAAATCAATCCTGAATTTAAAAAATTAAAAATTGCTGCTGGTATCACCAGGATGGGCATTTTCACAATATCAATCCTATCAACCCAGAAGCATGGGAGGTCTTTCCCTTCTTAGGTCATATTTATTCCAAGATATTTTTGATGGTATTATAATTGATACTGTTTCATTAATTTATTTTTCATTGTATTTGTCATTTGAATATAAGGTTACTAATTTTATGTGAATTTTGTATGCTGTTACTTTGTGTGTGTGTGTGTGTGTGTGTGTGTGTGTGTGTGTGTGTGAGAGAGAGAGAGAGAGAGAGAGAGAGAGAGAGAGAGAGAGAGAGAGAGAGCATCCTTTCCACTCTCAGATAAAGCCCACTGGGTCATGGTGGATGAACTTTTTTATGTGTTCTTAAATTTGTCTTGCAACCATTTTATCAAGAAATTTTGCATCTATGTTCATCATGGAGAATATATAGAGGCCATATAATTCTTTTTCATGTGGTGGTCTGAGTAAGAATGGCCTCCATAATCTCACATATTTAAATGTGTAGTCATGGGAATAGCCCTATTTGACAAGGACTGGGAGGTATGGCCATGCTGGAGTAGGTATGGCCTTTGTTGATGTAGGTATAGCCTTGTTGTAGAAAGCATGTCACTTTGAGTAGGTGTAGCCTGATGTTTTCTGACCCAGTCTGGCCTGAGGTCTGGTCCAGCGGCCACTTATAAAATAATTTTTCACACATTGTAACCCATTTAGAGGTTTCCTCCAATCTAAATCTGTTTTTATTGCATATCTTTATAATCATTTTTTTTTGACCAGGAGACCTTATTCAATTGCTAAACTGTGTGGTGAGGACCCTTGGCTGATGGTTTCGCCCTGCTCAGCTTTTCAATATAGCTCCAGGTACCAATGAGTCACGCTTATCTTCCCTATTCTGGAAAGCAGTACTAAGTAGCATGGAGCTTTGTTTTTAATCCAAGAGCTGTGCTCCCAAATCGGAAAGCAGTGGCTGGGAGAAGTCTCTTTGTACCAACACCCATGACAGAGAAAGCAGAAATTGCCCATGTAGCTTAGCTCATGGTGATTGGTGACCAGCTACATCTCCCAGGCAGCTGCTGGGAGACAAATCTCTGTGCCCTGCCTTCACTGATGCTGCTGCTGCTGCTGATGCTGGCGTAAGATTGTGAGACTAGGAAGCACAACGTGGGTCCATTTCTGTGCATTCAGAATCTTTTAAAATCTTTTTCATTACCCGACAGTGGGCACCATTTGTAGTTGGAAGTTTTCTGACCCATTTGGGCCTTCGGTCTGGATGAATCTTTCCCACCAGTATGCTTTGGGCTTTCAAAAGCCCAAGCTAGGCCAAATGTCTCTCTATGTTCCTGCGGCCCACTGATTCAGATGTAGAACTCTTGGTTCCTTTTCCAGCACCATGTCTGCCTGTGTGATACTACGCTTTTGCCATGACAATAATGGACTAAACCTCTGAACCTGTAAGCAAGTTCCAATTAAATGTTTTCTTTTATAGGAATTGTCGTGGTTATGGTGTCTCTTCAAAGCAATAGAACATTGACCAAGACAGGGGGGCTGTCTTTATCTTGTTTTGATATTGGAGTAACACTGGCTTTGTTAAAAAAAAAAAAAAAAAAAAAAGGCACACAGGGGAGGGGGGAGGGAGCTAGAGGGATGGCTCAGAGACTAAGAGCACTGGCTGCTCTTGCAGAGGACCCAGGTTCCATTTCCAGCTCCCCCATGGCAGCTCACAACTGTCTGTAATTCTGGTTCCAGAAGACCCCAAACCCATGTCAAAAAACCAATGCATTTATTTTATATTATTATTTATTTTATAAAATAAAAATAATTGTAATTGTAAGCCAGCAAGAGAAGAAAGAGGAGGCCAGAGGAAAACTATTTCTTCCTTCCTTAAATTTAGCCTTCAGTTTCAATCTAATCATGGGAAATGTCTGTTCTATTATAATCCTCACAAACCATCACACAAACCCAAATTGAGAGGCAGTCTACAGAATGCCTAAGTACTTCTCCTTAAAAATATCAAGTTCACAAAAGACAAGGAAATGCCACATACAGGGAAAAAGTCAGAAAATGCAATACAAGTGATGTAGGCCTGTACTCCATTCCTGAAGGGATGGAGAAGGGATGCAAGTGGAAAATGACTAAAATCTAAATAACATCTGTAATTTAATAGTACTATATCAAGACCAATGCCTGACATTTAGTAAATATCCTATAGCTGCCACAGCTACCCAGGAAAGGGGAAGCCAAGTGAAAAGCACACAGGAATTCTTTATACCATTTTCACAATCATTTGTACATCTCAGATTACATCAAAATAAAAAGTTGAGAGAAACAGATGAAGAGAGGCTGAGCCATACTATTCTTAATTTCAAAGAGATGATTTTTTTCCTCTTCGAGAACCTGTATTTTCTGCCAACATCCGAAGCCCTCTGAGAACTCCACAGTGACTCTTAGAGGTCGCTAGCTATAGTAACAGCAAATCAGCTCAGGGATATGGAGAAATGAGCTCTTTGGACCTACATTTTCTGAATCATTGAAAAAATGTTTTGGGGAGGCATTACCTCTACAAAACAAGTATCTACTTCTCTGCCATAATACACAAAGCATAGGAAACTCTACTTAATTATCTATAGCTCCTAAGACTTGGCTTGAACAAGTACATCCTTGCATCTGATGAAAGAGTTCTTGGGCTGGTTCAGGGGCAAAGCAATTAACATTACGTAAGATTTTTTTTTTTTTGGTCCTGTTTCCTCTGCCTATTACACTGCTCTGGTGTTCCTTAATGTGAAGAGGGGATAAATTAAGTGAATGGCTTTCAAGAGTGATGGCAACCAGGAAAGAATGGAGGGCTAATATCCCAAGGCAACCTTGAAAATCACTAAGCAGAAGTTGACATTAGCATTCTTGTTACAGACTGATTTTTATTGAATATGAAATATATCACCACAGTTCAGTGTTCTTGGGCCACCCTGTGGAAACCACATCATCACCCAAGAAAGTCACTGGCTGGCATACCAGCACCAAGAGCCAAGAGAGTCTATGATGCAATGAGCATTATCACTGAAACATCCTGACATGAATGTCACCGATGTTGAGGAATCACTGGAACCACAGAATGCTTCCATCTGTGAAGAGGCCAAAGAATGATAATCCCTGTGGCTGTCTCCTTGACACCTGTGGATACTCTGTGAACCCCTTTCCTGCCACAATCTCTTCTCACTGTTGATAAATTTATCTGTCTCTAAAAAGCAAAATTGAAACTGCTTTGAAGGTCACCTCTAGCTCTAACAGTCTAAGAGGCTGCCGTTTTCGCTCTCACATGAAATCCGCCATTGCTATTTAAGGAATAATTATCGCCGCCATATGGTGAAGAGCTCAGCTCTATCAGTTTGGGTATAATCCTTTCTTCTTGAAGTACATTCCCCTACATTTCACAGGCCACACAGTCAAGAGCTTTATGTTCAGAGAAAGTGCCAATGTCAGTTAATGGCACAAAAGGCTCTCTGTGCACCAAATCACTGGGAGACTCTGATACCTCCTCCTGTAGAAGCAAACATGAGCTGTCAGCCTTGGGAGACCATCCACAGAAAGCAAACTGGTGCTGTTTAATGAAGCCCAGAGGGAAATTTTCGGTAACTGCAGGGGGTTTTGTGTGTGTGTGTGTGTGTGTGTGTGTGTGTGTGTGTGTGTGTGTGTGTGTGTGTGTGTGTGTGTGTGTGTGTAGAAATGTCTGAAGAAATTTCATTGATTTCCCCCCCCTTCGTTATGTAGAGATCTTAGCTTGCTTTGATGTGATTTCTTGTGTGTCCCAACGTTGGATGAAGAAGTACAGACATTCCGCCATACAAACCCTTCAAACAAAACATCTAAGTTGAAAAAAAACTAACGAATGCACTAGAATCCTCCAAGGAGCTCCAGATACTATAAGGCAAGCAGGACCTCGGTAGAGAGATCTGTGGAGGCAAGGCTTGAAAGAGGGTATCCTTGACCCTCCTCATATTCAAGGCACAAGTCCAAGGGCTTAAACTGCACTTCCCACCACAGCTCTGCTTGAGTAACACCACATTACTAGCCCACACTCATGTGATCTTAAGATGGAGTGCCAAAGGTGTAAAATCTAGATACAGGTACATCGACTGACCTGGCTTTGCATTTTAACTATGGCATTTATGAGGAATAATGCATTATGGAACTGACTAAATAGCTCTATGCATGTGTCTCCTCATTAAAATGAAGATCATACTTCTATTCTGCCACAGGGTTATTGGAAGATTAAAGATAATGCACACAAAGCTCCCAATAATGGTGCTTGCGCCACGGTAGTCATAGCAACCATTAAAAGGTAGCTGTTTTTCTCTGTTCCGTGTGAAAGAAGCCAGACATAGTCTATGATTCCATTTATATGAAATATCCAGAATAGGTAAATCCATGGAGACAGAAAGTAGATTAGTGGTTGCTAGGGCCTAGAGAGAAGGAGGAATGGATGGAGAGTGTCTGCTAATGGGCAGTTTCTTTGGGGATGTTCTAAAATTAGAGGATTGATAATGGTCGTGTAGGAGACATACTAAAAAAAAAAAACATTGTATTAGACTAAGAAAGGATAATTTTTGTATTATGTGAATTATATCTTATTTTCTTGTTAAAAACTAAATGACCTGTCCTTTAGTTTGTGGGTCTAAACAGACATGAGAGTTTCTAAGATGTGAACAACAATAGTAACTTCACAGTTTTTATTTTGGTTAATGGGGTCTTTTTAAATTTAGACTAATGCTACTACATTAAAAGTTTAAAGTGTCTGCTACACAAATATTGCTGTTATTGTCATTATCTTTTTCATCATTTTATTATAGAGAACATGGTTTAATAATCAAGCCAGCATATGTTCTAATGATTAATGGTGCCATCACTGGATGAAGACTGTCTTGATAAAAATCCACACTCCATCATTTAGGTAACATTAGGCAAGCTTTCAGGTCCTCTTTCCTTCCATTCTCCATCATCCCAATGAGCGTAATAATAGTACAGACCTAATGAACTGTCAGAGGATTAAATAGCATATCCCCTAGAGTGCTATTTGGCTTCAGGTTTCAGAAACTTGGCTTAATTTGCCTTAAACCAGATAGATATAAAAAGAAAAGAAAGAAATAGAAAACGGAAAATAATTTACAGAAATCAAGACGGGCAGGAGTGGGAATAAGAAAGAAAAGTGACAGAAAGATACATATTTATATTTTTCATCTAAACCTCTTCAGAATCTTTGGTAATGGGCAGGCAGAAAGCAAAACAACAATGCATTGCCTTCTCTGCATGCTTTTATCTCTGTTTCCCAGAGGTATACATTTCATAAAGAAACTGCCTAAAATAGTTTAATAACATCACGTTTCTGCCAAATGAAATCATTTGCGCTAATTTTGTGAATGAGCCAACGTAACATGTAGCCTAAAGGGCTAAGGTTTAATAAACAAATGTGACAAGACCAAGAACAAAGGGTGAGGATTGAACATGTGTATATTTGGATCCTAGAACAAACTCCCATGAATATCAAGTGGAGTGTGTGTGTGTGTGTATGTATACATGTACAAATACATGCATGAGCTGAGCACACTCCTGAGCATATACATCAGCTAGCATCTAATTTTACAAATACTTTTATAGAGTTTATGTAGATATTCACTTAGCTATTTTTGGTTTTAAAATTTGTATTAACTTTAGTTTATGTGTATGAGTGTTTTGCCTCCTTATGTAAGTTCATCACATGTATGTGGCAGCTGCTGTGTAGGTACTGGGAGTCGAACCCTGGTCCTCTGGAAGCACAGGTACACACTCTTAACCTTTGAGCCCATCTCTTCAGCCTGTCACTTACCTAAAATGGGGAAAAGATTGGAATCTTGCTTTCCTTTTGGCTTAATTTGCCAAGGGCCAAGCTGACGAACTGACAGTAAAAGTGTGTGTGATAAGGATGTGAGTGTTCACTAGCCTCTGACTTCACCCACATTTCTGTATGTAAGTCAAAAAGCCAAAGGTTTCTACCACACTTGGAGTTTGTTTCCCTTACGATGACAGAAAGACATGTTATTCCAGGCTCTCAGAAACCCCATGTGACATTTTGACAAGCCCATCACATCTACACAATCATAGAAAGAACTGGACATTTTAACAATTCTCTTTTACCATTTTCTGACTTCCATTGAGCTACCAAGGAGATCCAAACTGCTCGCTGGGAGCTCACAGTACTGAGCGAGGTGGCTTCCCTAGCGGTCTGTGCTTCTATAATTTTTGTGCTTCTTATTTTACTTCATATTAGGATGGATCCAAGTGCCCTTTATGGAAGACCTGACATTTTCAAACTGATAGGTGAAAAACCTAGATAAGACATTTCCAAATATTGGCAAGGCAGGGACTTTCTGAGTAGAATTTCAGTAGCATGGCCAAGAATTGATAAATGGTATTCCATGAAATTAGGAAGTGTCAGTCTAGCAAAGGAAACAGCCACCAAAGTGAAGGGGAAGCCCACATACAGAATGGGACATTGGACAAGGGATTAATATCCAAGACATATAAAGAACTATAAAATGCAAATGGCCAACAAATGTCAGGAAAAAAAGATGTTCAACTGCCTTAGCCATCAGGGAAATGCAAACTAACGCTACTTTAAAATTTTACCTCACCCCAGTCTGAATGACTGTCTTCATGAAAACAAATGCTGGTGAGGATGTGGGAAAAGAGAACCACTATCCATTGCCTGTGGGCATGCAAACTTGTACAGTCACTATGGAAATCAGTATGGAGGCTCCTCAGAAACTGGAAATAAAACGACCATTTGACCCAGCTCTATCACTCTTGGGTATATACCCAAGGACTCGATAAGAATATACCACAGAGACACTTGTTTCTAGTCATACTATTCACAATAGCCAGGAAATTGAACCAACCTTGTAGCCATTAACAAGGTAAGGGACAAAGAAAATGTGATATATATGCACAATGGAATTTTTATTTTATTTTTAAAATTAAAATATAATTTCATCATTTCCCCCTCCCTTTCCTCTCTCCAACCTTTCCCATAGCCTCCATTTCCTCTCAAATTCATGGTCTTTTTTCATATATATGTGAAATATATATGTACATGTATATATAAATAACATATAATTGAATATATATATATATGAGCACATAAATAGTTAAATATAACCTGCTGAGTAAGTTTAGTGTTGCTTGTATGTATAGCATTCCAGGCTTGATTACTCAGTATTAGAGAATCAAGTATGGGGTGGGGAAAATGAATTCTGTGGCTTTCTTTAGCTGCCCATAGTTCCGTTTTTAGGGGTGGAAGCCCTTGAACCTTCCCCTTCCACATTAGCATGTCTATTGGTGTTGCCCTTATGTGGGTCTTGTTTAAGTAGCCATGTTGTTGAGGTATCATGGGCATAACTTCTCTGATGTTTCTAGGAGACACAATTTCACAGCAGATTCTTGTTCCTCAAATTCTTACAATCCATCCCCCTTCCCCACCTCTATGTTCCCCAAACCTTAGGTGTGGGAATTTTGTTGTAGATGTTTCCATGTGGGGCTGTGTACCCTATTATCAGTTGTTCCGTGCATTTTAAACATTTGTAGATTGCTGTAATGTTCTCTGACTATATTGCTTATGTAGATCGCAAGATGAATTCTGTAAATCATTTCGCATCAATAAATAGAAGGTATAAATAATCTAACATTCTTGAATCCTCCAGTCTGAACATACATGGGCATACGTGCAATTGCATTTATGTATGCACACTTTACATTGCTATATATATTTCATGGGTAGAAAAATTCTAAACACTTATAGATACCCTTGATTCTACACAAATAAAAATTGAAGGATATTTTGTTGTAATGGCACACGCCTGTAACCCCAGCAGTTGAGAGGCAGGGCAGGAGAATCATGAGTTTCAGGACTGCATAGCAAATTTGAGGCTAGCCTGGTCTATATAGTTTTAGGACAGCCTGAGCTATATAGTGATACTTTTATCTAAAAAAGAAAAAAGAAAAGGAAGGAAGGAAGGAAGGAAGGAAGGAAGGAAGGAAGGAAGGAAGGAAGGAAGGAAGGAAGGAAGGAAGAATTTGAAAGAGAGCAGAAAGGGATATGTGTGCAGGAGGAAACGGAAGGAGAAATAATATAATTATAATCTCAAAAAATGTTTTAAAAAGTGAAAAAAAGATAAGCCTGAGTTCTCCTTCCCCACATCCATACAAACATTTCGGCTTAGTGAGACTTTAGGAATGGGACAACAAAACGTGTGACGGATTTGCATCCCTCTTCTTCCCAATTGTGAGTGTGCTTCATTACAAGGCATTAAGGGAGAAGGTGACAAGAGCGAGTACTACCCAGACTCCTGTGCTGGCGATTTTGCTCCTGTTCCTTGTACCTGGACAGTAGCCCTGCTGCTTAGCTCCCCGGACAGTGTTCATCGTGATTTAAGTGTCAGTCGGCTCATTCTGGAAAGTCAATCCTTCCAGTTCTCTGGTGAGAGAAGGTTGAGTCCACTGTCAAAACTCCCCAAATTGCTCTCCCTCTTCCTCAAAGTGTACCTCAATGCTAAGATACCAAAGTGGCTTCCAGCAAATGAGAGACCAAATATTTCCTTTCCGTGCATCCCCTTTGGGGAGTAGCTACGATTTTTGCAGTATTGAGAACCCTGCTGTCTCCTGGCTGATTTCAGCTTCAGGGCCTTACAGCCTAGCACAGCTACCTTAGGCCTGCTAAACATTTTTAGCACTTTCAGAGGCTAGATTTTTCCAATAATTTTATCCCAGTGACAAGGAGTGACACAGGCAGCTATTTGCTAGGGCAGAGATTGGATTCTCCCTGACATACACACCGGATACCTGCAGGTGGAGACACAGCGCTGTTCATGTGAGCCAGCATGCTTTGGGCTTATTCGTCTTCCCTTCAGAACATACATATTTAGCATAATAATTTCTGCTTTCCACTTGCTCCTGTGAATTCTGGGAGGTGGGAGAACATAAATACACACGCACACACACACAGAGACAGACAGAGACATACACACAATGACAGACACACACATACATACACACAGAGTGGGGGAAGCAATATTTTCTTCTTTCCATTAATTGGCAGCATTGACTCTATTTCATCCAAAGCCATTTTAAGAAATATTTGAAAGAAAAGGGGGTTTGAATTATTGGTTAGTGCTGTCATAGGTAATCGTCATTCATATTGCTAGAAAAACTTAGTCACTACACCTGCATCATGCTTAAAGCCAAACCTTTCTGGGCAAGCATTGCAAGGCCGTGTGTCTGTTCTACCTACATGTGAGGAGATGTACAGATATCCCCTATGTAAAGTGTCATGGTCAGAAACTGTATCATTTACAACCTGAGCAAAGTGTGGGACCATCTATGTGTAGATGCCAACTCTGCCTGGAGCCAGGGAGAGAGACCAGATGGTTGCGGGAGTTCCTGCCTCTCAGCATACCAGATGGAAATGTACTAGCAAACATGCATGCTGGTTTCTCTGGACATGTCAGTACATGAATAATCATCCTTCCTCCAGGCCATGTATTAGTTTCCTGTGGCTACCCTAACAATTTGCCACAATCATGGTAATTTAAAACAATGGATATTTCCTCTTCCGTAGAACTACAAAATAAAGCTGTTGCCAGACCCACACTCCCCCTTAAAGTCGAGGACTATAATAATAAGTCCTATCCCTCACCCAGATTCTTGGGGCTCCAGATGTTCCTGGGCTTGAGGCTATACAGTCCTACCCTCCATTTCTGCTTCCAATGGTGTTCTCTTTTGTCTCAAACATCCCTCTCCTTTCTCCAATCAGAGCATCCCTCATTAGATTTCAGGTCCACCATAAATCTAGGATAATCTCAACTTAATTACCTCTGCATCCACATAACATCACATTCATAGCCCGGGAGACATCTTTGGAGAAGACTCCTGCCCCAGATCACTTTCTTTTTCTTTCTTCGTGCCCCACAGATGCTAAAGATGGAAACCTAAATGAAGGGGTTGTGAGTGTAGCTCATTTGATACAGTGCTTGCTCAGCATGCAGGAATCTCTGGTTTGGATTCCCAGCACTGTATAAAACCAAGAATGGTGGCCCATGTCTATAATCCCAGCACTTGGAAGGTGGAGGTAGGAGGATCATAATCCTTAGCAATATAGAGAATTTGAAGTTACATGAGACCCTGGACTACATGAGATTCTGTCTCAAAAAACTAAAACCTTAATAAAGACATTGCCATATCTGTGGGGTTTGGTTTGGAAGCAGGAAAGAATATGAATAGTCTATGCAATCTGAGCATTCTGTTTGTCTGGGAAGTCCACACTTGCTGTCACCAGACTAGGCCTTACCTGGGTGTTAGATTTAGTTAACGCGACTTGGGTATGTGCCTTATAGTACTACTTAGGAGTGCATGTCCAGGAATTAATTTCAGCCCAGGCAACGCAGCAAGCCCTGCATTTGGATAAAAACAATTGTAACGGGAAAAAAAAGAAATTTTGTTCCTCTATAGGCAGAAGAATGATTCATGGCCAAAGCTGCTTTCCATGAGCAACTCAGGCTTTTGATTAGTCACTGTTAATAAATGTGCTCACTCTGAGAAGAGATGCCTGCTGGTTTCAGATTATAAGGACAAATCGGGGGTACCAGCTCCTAATGTGCTTTAAATGATGTCAAAGCACAAGGATGAAGAGGAAGGATGATTCCGTATTCATTCTCTGTTAGGGCAGTTCTTGGGAGCAAACAACTTGACTTCAGAACACTAATGTCTTTCTTGGTGTTCTCCTTCGGTTGGACTTCTCTGGTCCCTCCTGTTTGCGGAGTGAGGAAGGAGGTGATCATTCATACTTTAAAGACTAGGGTAGTATAGAAAAAGTTGGAGGAGAAAAGAAAAACAGCGCTTTTAACAACAGCAACAAAAAAATGTATGTGTTCCACCGTGGTTTCATAAATGTCTCGGAATGTATGTTTAACAAGAGAAAAGAAGGCTGGAGAGATGGCTCAGAAGTTAGAAATATGTCTTCCAGAGGACCCAAGTTCAATTACTAGCACCTGTATGAAACAGTACACACCTCCATGTAACTACAACTCCGGGATCTAAATCCTCTGGCCTCCTTGGGCACATGCACTCACATATGCACAAATGTACACACACATACATATATATATACACCACACAATTTAAAATAGTAAAGCTAAATCTTAGAAAAGAAAAGAACTGGATATTTACTCTGTTATTTGTGTTCTGTAATTGCTCACATTGACAGGTGGAAAGAGGTCTGCTGACTCAGAAAATGACTGGGAGGATGTTACTTATTAATCCAGATATCCGGAGAATATCACCGGAATGGCCACTAGTCTAGTTTTAAGAGTATTTGTTTCCCTCCAAAACCTCACAAGCGGGCTCTGTGCAGTTCACATTTTTTTTCCTCTTCCATCTCATCTTCTAAATTCCCTACAGAATGTTTCATCAACCTCTGCTTACAAAAGTCAAGGACTTTTCAAACCCAAATGCATCCATGGTCCACCCCTTCCCTTGGAATCTGTGACTAGCACAAACCATGGTACATCCTGATCTGTTCCTTTACCATACCTCAGTAATAATTAACAATAAATAAATAAATATGTACTAAAAGAGAGTTCACCCGCAGCACCTAACGGTGACTTCTTAATGTGATCAGATTTCACTTCAACAACCCCTCTACCACTGAGATATAATCCTTAGCCTCTGGCTCATGTCTTAAAACAAAAACTCCAAATATTTGAACATAAACCTCTCATATCTGTGGCTCAAATTTGGAGTACCAACTCTCAAGGAGATCAAGAACATTGTACTTTAACTAATCAGATGACAAATACCTCAGAACCAAACTTGGACACTGTGGGCACATATTTCAAATTTAATAAAAACCAGTCTGGAATATCAGAGGACAGAGCCACCTCTTCTAGTCTTTCTTTGTTTGTTTTTTGAGACTGAGTTTTCTGTGTAATAGTCCTGGCTATTCTGGAACTTGCTTTGAAGACCAGGCTGGCTTTGAAGTCACAGAGATTCTCTTGCCTCTGCTTCCCAAGTGCTGGGACTAACAGTGTGTGTTACAACTGCCTGCCTGGGAGCCTGGAACCCCTCTGTAAACTAAACTGGCCTCAAACTCAGATCTGCTGGGATTAAGGGCGTAGATCACCACTCCCAGTCAGGCATAGGTCACTTCTCCCGAATATTCCCTGTGCTGAGATTAAAGATGTGAGTTACCACTGTCTGATCCTCCTAGACTGACCCTGGGTAGATCCCTCTGATATCTCAGACTAGTTTTTATTAAATTTGAAGCATATCCCCACAGGACACAGGTTCTATAAAATAACTCTCCACGCCTTTAACACAGATTCACAAATAATTTATTCATAACCATGGAACAGATTTCCATGTCCACATACATCAACCACAGATGTATCTCAAACTCAAATCTTAGAACGCAGTCAAAGCATTTTAAAACTATGCCTTTCAAAAGACTCAAAATACCCATACATTTTACTTTGGGATACAGAATTTAGAACATCCACACCTGAATACAACAAAAATATATTTCATAAAACCATGAAACAGAAACCCTATAAGAAGAGTGCTGAGACAAACATTATTTCTAATAGCCAAAAGCTGAGTGTAACCACAGCTTCTATCAGTTGATAAACAAAATGTGTGTGTGTGTGTGAATGTGTGTGTGATATAGTATTGCTGCATAGTTTTCTGTCAACTTGACACACAAACTAGAGTTTTCTTAAAGGAAGGAACATCAGTTGAGGAAATGCCTGCCTAAGATCCAGCTGGAAGTCATTTTCTTAATTAGTGATTGATGGGAGAGGGCCTAGCTCATTAAGGGTGATACCAGCCCTGGGCTAGCAGTCCTGAGTTCTATAAGAAACAGTTGAGCAAGCCATGGGGAACAAACCAGTAAGCAACACCCCTCCATGGTCTCTGCATCAGCTCCTGTATCCAGGTTCCTTCCCTGCATGATTTCCTGTCCTGAACTCCTTCAATTATGAACAGTGATATGGAAGTGTAAGACAAACTCCCCCCCCCCCAACCATTTGCTTTTTGTGCAGGGTGTTTCATTACAGCCATAGAAACTCTAACTAAGAGAAAATATTTTTTCAAGGAAGGTAACTCTGCACTTGCTAAAGTATAAGTGCATTATGGCCAGTCACAAAAGGATAAACACTGAATGATTCTCCTTTTCTGAGGTACCTGAAGTAGTCAGATTCAAAGAGACAAGACAGTAGGAAGCAATTGGTCAGGGACCAGAGCAGGGTGAGGAGGACACAGGCGACTATTGTCTAATGGCTTATAGAGTTTTACTTTTTCAAGATAAAAATGTTATTAAAGCAATATGAAAATATCTAAAATTACTGGAGTATGTCCTTAAAATAAATGAGATGTTGGATTCTGGAATACGCATTTTACCACAACTGAAATACATTGTGTGTGTATGTGTGTGTGTGTGTGTGTGTGTGTGTGTGTGTGTGTGTGTGTGTGTTATGCCAGGAAGTGGTAGCACACACCTTTAATCCCAGCACTCAGGAGGCAGAGGCAAGCAGATCTCTGTGAGTTTGAGGCTGGCCTGGTCTATAGAAGTTCCAGGACAGCCAGGGCTACATAGAGAAACCCTGTCTTAAAAAAAAATATGAAGTATATATGTTTATTATATGCTAATGTGAAAATGTCTTTCTGTATGCTGTGAATATCAATCTTCAAATAAAGGAGATGTTTTGGCCCATGACAAGCACCATAGAAACAGTAGGAGGAGAAATTAGAGCATAGGTAGGAGAAGCAGAGCGGAGTCAGACAGACTGAGCCAGATGCCCAAAGAAGAAACATGTGAGGAACACAGGTGAGCCACGGGCCACGTGGCAGACAGATTAATGAGAATGGGTTGAGTTAAGATGAAAGAGCTAGCTAGCAATGTGCCTGAGCCATAGGCCAAACAGCATGAAGTAAATATAAGTGTCTGAGTCATTTCTGGGGGCCTGAGCAGCTGCGGGCAGCTAAGGGGTCTGGCGCAGCAGGTCTGTGGGTCTGGACCTCTGGCCGCCTGGGGCCAAGAAACCTCATGGCAACAATATGCATATAAAATACATGAGCATGCTAACTAGATCATCTATCTTCTTGTTCCATTTATCCTCTGGGTTCTTCACCTAGGACCAATCTACAGCTCCTCCTAAGTACAACAATGATCTGCTCTGACAAAACTACTAAGGCCGCCCTGAGCAGTTTTTTTTTTTCAACTAAGTCTTGCCCTTTGACCCTTCACATTTGTCTCTGCATCCTGCAGCTTTCAGCAAGAATCTTCCCTCCTCCATATCTGCTCATTTCTGATTTCTAACCCAATCCCCTATTCATTATCATCCTTTAGTTACTGTCTGGTCACAGTGGCTTACCTTAAACAAGAACCCTGTCACGTCAGTTTAGCCACATGTCTCCTCTGTAATTTTCCATATGCTGACTCCCATGCTGTTCCATGACTATAAATTTCCACTTGCAAATTTTATTTTCAGAACTGAACCTAGTTCTATTCAAAGGCTCCTTTTTTCCCCCTGTTGCAATGTTCTGGATGAAATTTGTTTTGTTCTTCTACTTTGTCAAAGTGCTTAGTCACCATAGCTTGTAGGCATCATCCACTCCATAGAGCCATATTTGGAAATCACAAGAACACTACTCTGTCAGAGGTCACCTATGTTATCATCCTCTTTCTTAAAGACAATGAACAACAGTGTGACAGTGAGTAAACAGACCCAATAGTGGGCATTTATGTGAAAGAAGGAGCAATTAAAGAATTTCTACAGCTTAACCAAAAAGAGCTGTCCCTATTATCTCTTCCATTAGGCTCAGATTCCTTTCTATGTGTGATCAAAATTTATTAGTGTAAAACCCACATCCACCCACTAGAGACTCAACCTCTTGGTGAGAGCCTGGGGTTCCTCTGGTTCTTCCTGGCAGCCCTTTGAAGCCTTGCTTTCGAGCTCATCTCCACTGCTTTGTGACTGCAGCCCACAGTACTTCCATCTAGCAGGAAACCTTAACTAGCCCGCTAGGCTGGAACTCAGGTAGGATGCTTTATCCTCTTTCCTGTTCTCAGCTTCAGCCTCTTCCTCTTAGACCTGCTGCAGCCTGCCTGCCTGAGCTGCTCCTGCCATCCCTATAGGACTTGACCTCTTGATGCAGACACAGGGTCCCCCCCAGTTCTTCCCCACTTCACCCTCAGCCTTTCTTCTTTGACCATCTCTATTCCTTTGTAACTCCCCTCCAGCCAGTACCCTTGGCTAGGACCCGGAGTAAATGAAAGCAATGAAAGGATGGGAGCAAATAGTCACCTGACAAAGGAATGACCAGCTATCTACACCAACAAACACTTCAAATACCGTAACTCCAGATGCCTCGATCCCAAAGCAAAACACAAACATCAACAACCAAGACAGTATGCCTCCTCCAGAAGCCAGCAACCTGTTGTATTAGGCATTAGAAACACAATTTACCTGAAACACAAGACAAGCAGTTCAAAATCTCCCAGTTATCAATATTCCAAAACCTTAAAGGGATATGAATGAACGTCTTTATAAAAACTGTGAAAAATACAAACAGTTGAGTGAAATAATGAAAACAATTCAAGTAGAACCTAGTGACGAAACAAAATCATTAAGGGAAGGAACCCAAACCTAAAATAAGACTGGAGATGAAAAATTTAGCACCTCAAGCAAAAACTTCGTAAGTAAAGTCTCACCAACAGATCACAAGACATGGAAGAGGAAATTTCAGTTCCAGAAGACAAAGTAAAAGAAACGGATAGTGCAGTCAAAAAAAAAAAAAATGCTAAATCTCAAAAAAAAAAAAAAAACTCCAGGCAAAAAACATCCACTAAATTCGAGACACTATGGAAAAGACTAAATAAATGTACAAATAATAACTGCTGAGACAGGAGAAGAAATTCAGGTTAAAGGTATAGAACATACTTTTAACAAAATCATAGACAAAAATTTTCTCTGTAGACCAGCTGGCCTCAGAGATTCATCTGCTTCCCAAGTGTGCCAACACATCTGGCCATAAAAAAATTTCCTCAATATGAAAAAGAGATGCCTATCAAAGCAAGGGGAATGGAAGACACCAAGTTGATAGGACCGGGGTAAAAGTATACAAAAGATATCCTAAGTAACTGGAACCAAGAAACAAATAGGCATAGATAGTTTAATATCTGGCAGAATAAACTTCAAACACAAATTAATCAATAGAAATAGAAAATGACACTATACATTCATCAAAGGAAAAATCTACCAGGAGGACATTGCAATTCTAAAAATCTATGCAGCAAACCCAAGGATACCCAAGTTCATAAACTACAACTAAAATAATACACAGTAATAGTGGGCACCTTCAATACTCAGCTCTTACTGATAGAAATTCTAGACAATAACTACACAGAGAAATGGTGGGGCTAACTGATGCCATAAACTAAACAGACCTGACAGATATCTACAGAACATTCTACCCAAACAATAACGAATATACTTTCTTCTCAGAAGCTCATGGAACTTTCTCCATAATTGACCACATATTTGGATACAAAGCAAATCTCCGGAGATACAAGAAAATTGAAATAACACCCTGCATTCTATCTGACTACCATGGATTAAAGCTGAATATCAGTAACAATACAAAGCTTACAAACCCATGGAACCTGAATGAATCTCTACTGGATAAAAATGGCCAAGACAGAAATCAAAAAAAAAATAAATCTTTTCAGAATTAAATGAAAATCCAATAAACCCAAACCTATGTGTCACAATGAAAGTTTTATGAGGCAAGTTCATGATACCAAGTGCCTACACACACACACACACACACACACACACACACACACACACACACACACACACACACACACACACACTAACCTGGAGAAATTCCCTATCAATAACCTAACAATACAGCATGAAGTTCTCAAAACAATAAGAAATGATATTCAAAAAGGGTACACAGGAAAAAATATTCAAACTCAGGGCTGAAAAATCAATTAAACAGAAATGAAACAAATACCAAGAAACAATAAAATGAAGAATTGGTTCTTTCATTAATTCAACAAAATTGACGAACATTTAGTCAAATTAACCAAAAGACAGAGAAAAAAATTGATTCAAATTAATAAAATTGGAAACAAAGGGGACATATCACAAGAGACACCAAGAAAATTCAGCGAATCACAACATACTTTTTGTTTTGTTTTGTTTTCTCCATATAGAGTTTCTCCGTGTAGCCCTGGCTGCTCTAGAACCAGCTCTGTGTACACCAGGCTGGCCTCAAACTCATAGAGATCGGCCTGCCTCTGCCTCCTGAGTGCTGGGATTAAAGGCATGTGCCACCACCACCTGGTAAGGATATACAAAGTCTGTATTCTACCAAACTGAAAAACATAAAAGAGAGTGATAAATTTCTTGATATATATGATTGGCCATAAAGCTTTATGATTTTTACATTAATAATCCATCTAGAATGCATATTCCACTCTTGGGCCCTTATTATCCTAAATATACTGTTGTAATATCCTCCAAACTCCTCTCCTTGAGTCTACTCTGATGCCTAGATTTAAGCAGTTTTGTTGCAATAAAAAAGATGGGTCATCCAAAGTATTCCCATTTTAAAAGTTGAACTAATGGACCACTGTCTTGGTTTCTCCTCTGTTGCTATGATAAAATACAGTGACCAGAAACAACATATAGAAGGAAGGGTTTATTCGCATTACAGACCAATAGTTCACAACAGTGAGAAAGGCAGCCAGAGGAAAAAGCTGAGAGATCACATCTTTAACTTCAACATGGAGTAGAGAGAGAGACCGGAAAGAGAGACCAGGGCTCATTCATTCTCAAAGCCCACCCACAGTGATGTACTTTCTCCATCAAGGCTCCCAAAGTCTCTACAACCTCCTCCAAACAAGTGCCACCCACTGGAGACCAAGTGTTCAAATACCTGAACCTTGAAGAGACACTTCTCATTCAGACTACAATAGTTGTGCATGAAGGTTTGGCCTAAGTTAAAAGAACCAACAAAGGATGATGAGACACCGGGCAATAGCAACATTAGGAATGAGTTACCATTCCCTAAATGTGAAGAAGTAGGGGGAGAAAGTGCTGCCATTGCAGTGGCCATGACTAAAGGAGTGGCAAATGGGTCATCAGATGGAAACTCTGGCTACAGTGAGACCCCCGGGCAGGAAGTGGGGGGCACATGAACAGATCAATATGTCCACAAACTCCATTTATACAGACGCTGATCGTCTTCTCAGCTTTCCCCTCCCACACAGACACCTTGTTCTACTTCAGTCACAAGTTAGAAAACGTAGTCGTTTTTAGCATGGCTCCAAATTCTTCTGCAGTCTTTTCAGGAAGAAGTTGGTGTCTAAACTAAACCGAGCTCGGGGAAACTCACAAATTTTAGACCACCAGCTGCGGAGCCTGCATGAAACCAGACTAAGCCCTCTGCATAAGGGAAACAGTTGTGTGGCTTGGTCTGTTTAAGGGGCCCCTGGCAGTGGGATCAGAATGTATGCCTGGTGCAGGAGCTGGCTTTTTGGAATCCATTACCTCCACTGAGATGCCTTGCTCAGCCTTGCTGCAGGGGAGGGGGCTTGGACCTGCCTCTACTGAGTGTACCAGGCTTTGCTGATTCCCCATGGGAGGCTTTCCCCTTTGGAAGAGGGGGCTGGGGGGCAGGAAGAAGCTGGAGGACAGATGGGAGGGAGATCTGTGGCTCATATGTTAAAAATGAATAAACGTTTTTCTTAAATAAACAAAAAATGCTATCTAATTCTTCACCACTTAAATATGGGTCAGACTTAATGACTTATCACAACAGATAATACTTCTGCTACAAGGAAGCCCAAGGGAGAAGTGTGTAGGTAAATATTCTAGCCAGAAGCCTGTAGAGATCTGTAAAGAAGCAAAAGAAAATTTCCACTGTCCATCTCAGGTTCTCTAGACAGGGCCTTGTAAGTTAAACTGGCCAAAGATGAATTTATTACTTTTACTTTTACGGATATTAATCCTACATGTCTATGCACTGTGTACATTCTGTCCTGGCAGAGGACAGATGAGGGCATTGGATATTATAGAACCGGAATTACGGAATTACAGATGGCTGTAATCTGCTATGCATGTGCAGGAACTCAAAGCCAAGTCCTCTGAAAGAGTAGGCAGTGCTTCTAACCCTCTGAAGCATCTCCCAATTCCCACCAAAGACAGATTTGTAGGATAAAATAACTGATGATTATTAATGTACTTATTCCATATGTGTACAGAGGCATAATCAGGACTGGTTACCAGAGGACTGGTTAGACACTGGGTTTTATATAACTTGGGCTAAAACAGAAAGAAGGAGGAGCAGGAACTCAGTCCAAAACATTGTTCTCTCACAATTTTGTTCAACAAATCTTAGTCTGGGATCATCTATGGTGAAGGGAAAAATATTTTTTCTGTTGCTCTCTTTGACCTTCTCAGATCTACATAACAACAGATTCTTAAGGATTCGTTTTATATTGTGTAGGGGTGTGTGTGTGTGTGTGTGTGTGTGTGTGTGTGTGTGTGTGTGTGTGTGTGTGTGTGTGTGTGCGCGCACACACACACAGAGGCCAAAAGAGAGCAGCAGATCCCTTGGAGCTGGTGTTATATATAGATGGTTGTGAGGTGACTGACATGGTTGCTAGGAATGAAACTTGGGTCTTCTGCAAGAGACACACACACTTTTAAGCCACTATCCCATCTTCCCTGCCCCTCCAATTGACAAATTAAAAAAAATAGAAGTGTAAAATGTATTTTATTTATTTACTTACTTATTTATTTAATAATAAGTTTCATGTGGCACAGAAGCCTTAAGTTTTAATGTTTTAATGTTAGGTTTGATGAAATATGGAAATATTGGATAATAATGTTGGTAGGATAATACAGGCTATGAGAAAAGAAAAAATCCATTTATTGTTTTTCAAATCCCTCCATCTTGAGAAATAAAGACACCCCTATCTTATAGGCACAGAGAGTAGCTCTCAATGAAGCCTATATGATCATATACAGGGGGAAGTCAGAGTATCTTTCCTGCATTTTCCATTTCTAAAATGATTTCAGTCAAAATCTTTAATGCACCAAGATGACATCTCCTAAGGATTGCTTTTCCTTCATATCATTAATGGAATCTTTTTAAAGACTTTTAAAAATCAAAACCAAGCATGGTATCACACACCTGTAATCCCAGCACTCAAGCAAAAGGCTCTCAATTCAAAGTCAGCCCACAAACAAAGCTAAACCCTTAGCTTTTACCCTAAAAATGTTGAAATAAAGCAAAGAGAAGAATAGGCATAACAACAAGAAAGGGAGATGCCAAGTTATCATATTAGTAGATGTTATGATCCTATCCTTTAAAAATCCTCAAGAACCCACCAGAAAATTGTTGGTCAGGATAAACACTTTTCACAAACTAGTATGATACAAAAGCAACATACAAAATCTATAGCTTTCCTATATACCAATAATGAGCATCCTGATTTTTTTTTAATTAAGGAAAAAACATCCCATTTACAATAGGTTAAAAATACCTGAGGGAAAAAAACCCTAACCAAGGAAGTAAAAGCCTGTAATGATAAAAACTATGAGGCACTGGGGAAAAATGGAAAAAATTCTAGGACATACAAAAACTGTCCAAGGACTGGCAGAATAAGTACTGTGAAAATGGATATACTACCAAAAAGCCATCCACAAAGTTACTGTGATCCTTAAATTCCAATGATATCTGTAGTGTGCATTTAACAGACCTTTGCACACTAGCCTGCTGTGAACTCTGTTCCTATAGTTCTCTGTTTGCTACCCTAGGAGGAATGTGTCTGCCAGCCCAAGGAATGTTTCAGGTAAGATGTTTCCTCTCCCCTCCTTAAAGATGCAGCTTACCACATGCTAGGAGGTTATGCAAACAGTCCCCATTGGGCCATGAGACTTTCTGTCTCCTGAGCACATCTGGTGATAGTGATAAGAAATACTCAGTGTTTCTCTGTCCCTGCTTTGAACTCTGTACTCTGAGCTATCCAAATAGACGCTCCAAAGAATGACGGTGAAGGCACTCTGGTGCGGCATACATATCCTTGAGTCCTGTGGCTCTGTTCGATCTCAAATTCCCCTTCAGTTCTTCCACACAGGTCACTGGTGGTTTTTAATAGCACATTCATATAAATGTGTGAGGGGATCTTAATTCATATGGAAGTACAAAACACTCTGAATAGCCAAAAGAAATTCTAATCAGGAAGAGAAATGGTAGAGTTATCACAATAATGTCCTCAGGTTGTACTCCAGAACCATAGTGGCAAAGACAGCATGGTACTGCCACAGAAACAGACATGTAGACCAATGGAATTATAACAGAAGATGCAGGAGATAAACTCACGGAGATATATCTAGTCACCTAATTGTCAACAAGGGCACCCAAAGCATACATTGTAGAAAAGATAACGTTTTCAATAATGGTGTTGAGAAAACTGAATATCCACATATATAAGAATGAAACTAAATACTTATCTCTCTCACTCTGAAGCTAATTTGGGAAGCTGGAGAGATAGCTCAGCTGGTAAACAGCTTGCTTCTAGGAATGAGGACCTGAGTTTGATGCTGGACATGCATGTAAAAAGCCTGGCATGGTGGCGTGCATGAGTAATCTCAGTCAGGAGAGAGCAGAGGCAGGCAAATCCTCAGGGCTCACCTGTACACATTAAATAATTCAACAAAAACTGTCAGATCTCAACTATAATACGCATAGAAAATGAATAGACAATAAAGAATTTTTATTCCTGTTTAAGAGAAGCAGAGCTTCTCAGCAATGTGGCAGAAGCAAATTTTACTTAGAAACTATGAAAATGGAGAAAAAGAAAACGTAGGCTAGAACTAGACTCAATCCAAATACACGATGAGCAAGTGGGAATTTATACTTAAGAATGGAATGAACAGTGTTATTGATTAAAAGATACTAGGAGATGTTGAGGTGGGGGTTTGTTAGTGACTTAACACATTTTTTCTTATTATTGGATATATGGAGGCCTATCAAGAAGATGGAGTGTCGGGGAGAGAGTTAGGATATGTAAAGTTTCAGGAGAGATTTCAGGAAACTGACTACTGCTCCATTATGTGAGAGTCATTCCTATGACATGAAAGAGACAGGTAGATGTTATGCCCGTTTTAGTGGGAAAGTCAAACCAGTACAGATTTATGAGAATAAAGGGATGCTTTGGATTTTTTGGGTTGGTTTTTTGTTTGTTTGTTTGCTTGCTTGTTTGTTTGTTTGTTTGAGTCGGGCTTTCTCATTATAGCTCTGGCTGTCCTGGAGACCAGGCTGGCCTCAAACTCACAGAGATCCATCTTCCTCTCCTGAATGTTGGGATTAAAGACATGTGCCACCAGCACTCAGCCTGAATGAAGGAATGTTGAAGTGAATGCCTACAAATCTGTTTCCACAAGTGTAGGTAGGAAGTTAATTTAAGTCCCCACCAGGACATACTTTATACCACAACCATCACTTACATAGAGCTTGCAAAGAGTTGCAAAATAGCTCAAAGATGGTGTCATAGTTAGCTTCAGCTGTTGACTTGACACTGACACGCAGTCATCAGGGAAGAGGGAACCACAGCAGAAGAATCTCCCAGATCAGATTGGCCTTTTGACATGTCTGTAAGGCATGAATGTCAGAAGACAACTTGCATGACATCAGCTCTCTCCTGTCACGAAGTGTCTCAGAGGAAGAATTCAGATCACCAGACTAGGGGCACGTACAATTACCCATTGAGCTCTAGTGGTGACCTGAAACTTTTTTTTCTATATTTTGTAAAAAAAAAAACAAAACAAAACAAAACAAAACAAACAAACAAACAAAAAACTATTAAGGGCATGGGAGAGCTGGCTTACTGGTTAAGAGCATGTATTTGCTATTTCTCTATTGTTGTGAAGAGAAAAACAACTTATGGCCAAGGAAATTCATAGAAGAAAGAGTTTATTGGGGGATCACAGTTCCAGATGGTTGGAGACAGTGGGGAACATGGCAGCAGGCAGGTGCTGGAGCAGCAGCTGAAAGCTCACATCTTTATCCAAAAGCAGGAGGCAGACAGAGAGTTAACTGGGAATGGTGTGAACTTTTGAAACCTCAAACCCCACACCTCTTCCAACAAAGTCACACCTCCTAATCCTTCCCAAACAGTTCCAATAACGGGGGGGGGGGGGGGGAGGCAAATATTCAAATATATGAGCCCATGAGAGCCATTCTCACTGAAACTCCCACAGAGTACAGAGTACAGGTAACTAGAGTTTGGATCTTAGCACTTACAAGCAATTCACAACTGTCTGTAACTCCAGTTCCAGGGAATCCTCTGCTGACCTCCATGAACACATGTGTGCACATGCACACACACACACACATACACACACACACACACACACACAACAAATAATCTACTATTCTACCAAAAGTTTTAAATTAATTTAAAAAATTAAGTGTTAAAGTCCAAATGTTGCTCATAATGTAAATCCAGCCTAATGGCTTTATTTTTTCTTATTTCCCAGGTTAACTGTAGCCATCTCTTTGTGGGTTGTTTTTGGTAATTACTTTGCCCAACATTCTAAATTTTGAAGAAAATTTACACCTAAGTGATTAAGATGTTAACCTCCAAGTAACATTTCTTTGGACTTACAGAACCCCAGAATAGCAGACAGACTTCAGATAATGCCCTTCCATATTTTTTAATCACATGCATCAACAACTCAAAGCTGGGAAATTCATATGAGATTTAACTTGCAGAAAAGTAATGCTTGTCAAGGCCAGCCCTTGATGAAACTTCTTTCTTTTTTAAATTTAGCATAATTCTTTATTGATTCTTTGGGGATCTCACATCGTGCACCCTAATTCCACTCATTTCCCAGTCCTCCCCTATCTCCCCTCACCTCTGTAGCATCCCCCCCAAAAAAGATTAAAATCAGGCCAAACCAAAACAAGCAAAGAAACAAACAAAAAGCCCTATTTACTCCTCCATTTTTTCCACCTCTCCATTTATCCTGGTGACATTGGGAGCCACAGTGGGTCACACAGTATACTCTTTCGTCCAATCAGCTTTACTAGCAAATGTTCATTGTAATGAGTCACTGGTCTGGTGCAAAACCCGTGGTTTCTGGTACATCACTGGATCTTCACCCAAACTCCTCTGGGGTATTCCTGGGATCTCATGGAGATCCTGTTGGTATTGTTCAACAGGGCCACTCCCTTCACATGGTTCAGCATGTCCTAGATGGGATAGATGTTAAAGTGTGCTAACCCCAGGCCTGGGTCAGTTCAGGCCATTAGTGCCATCTGCCTTCAGTGAGGGGGCAGAGCTAGCTCCCCTATGCCCATTCCATCAGGGTCAGTTTTCCCCAATCCCTGGTGAGGGGTGGGGCCATCTCTCCTATGAGGGTTGGAGCCAGCTCTTGCAGCAGTATCCAGTGAAGGGTGGGGCCAGCTCAGCATGGCCCTCTAATTTCATCACACTTAGTTTCTATAGCCCCCTGAGTTGACAGAAGCCACAGACATCAACACAGACCCCAGCTTCAGCTGGACCACAGACCCAGATATGGCCCTTAGCAGGAACTCTGGCCCAGATGACATCCTGGTTCAGGGTAGAAGCACAGATCACTCAGATTAGGATAGCTCTGGTAATGGCATGAGTCCCAGACACCATCAAGACCACAGGTTTCAGCTTCAACCCTAGGCTTCCATGTGACCTTTGGTGGCAACGTGGCCTCTGACTCCGACACAGACCCCAGCTGCAGTAGGACAATGGACCCAGACCTAGTCCTCAGCAGTAATGGGGTTTGGATGTTACCATTGCCCCAGGTGGTGCCCCAGATCAGCATGGCCTCAGTAGCAGCATAGCTCTCAGACACTAGCGTAGCCCAACCTCGGGCATCTGCATGGCCTTCGATGTTAAGAGGAGCCTTGGACATCAACATTGACCCTGTCTACAGTAGGGCCACAGACCTAGACATGGCCCTCAGCTGCACCTTTGGCCAGGACATCATCATGGCATCGAGTAGCAGTGTAGGCCACTCTGGTCCTGACTAGAACATGGCCTTCAGACACCAACACGGACTCAGAATAGGGCCTGGATGGCAGCATAGGCCAGCCAGATCTTTATGGCTCCAGCTACAGCATGTTCTCCAAGACCCTGGGCCTCCAAGTAGGGCCCTGGTGGTAACATTGGCTGTGGACTTCAACACAGGCCCCAGCTGCAGGAAGACCATGGACCTGGACATAATTTTTGGCAGCAGCTGGGTCTGGATGTCACCATGGCCCCAGGTGGCAGTGTAGGCCTTCCAAATTAGCATGGCTTCAGCGACAGCTCAGCCCTTAGACACCAATAAGGCCCCAGGCAGCAGCCCAGATCCCAGCAATCAGCATGGCCCTCAATGTCAATAGGAGCCATGGACATCAACATAGTCCCTGGTAGCAGTAGGGCCATAGGCTCAGACATGACCCCCAGATGCAGACCTGGCTGGGATATCACTATGACAATAAGTAGTAATATATGCCACTCAGATCTGTATGGCCCAGGTTCAGTATGGCCCTTGGCCACCAACATGCTCCCAGGTGGCTGACCTGACTCTGGGCAACCACATGGCCTTAGGTTGCAACAGGAATCACAGCTGTCAACTCAGACACTGGCTGCTGTAGAGCCATGGACCCAGACATGGCAATCAGCAGCAGCTTGGACCTAGATGACACCATGGCCCCAGGTGGCAGCACTGGCCACCCAGATCAGCATAGCTTCAGTGGATACATGGTCTTTGGATACTGACACGGCCACAGGTAGCAGCCCAGGCACCGAGAATCTTTGTGGCCTTTAGGGACAACATGGGCTATGGACCATGGCTATTGTAAGCAGCACAGTCCAGAAATTCACCTGGGCTTGTATGTCACCATGGTCCTACATGGCAAGCAGGCCTCCCACATCAGCCTACACCTCACCAACTTCATTTCTTCCTTTCTGCCTCTTTCCACAGCACATGGACCATTCTGCTCTTCTTTCTCCCCATTTCTCCACCACATATTTGCTCACTATAATAGGACCCACCTGCCTAGCATCACAAAGGGCCTTGAGGGCCCAGGCAGGCCTGTGGGTAGCTAGCACCCACCTGAATGGAATCAAAACATTTCTTTCTACCATCTCTCTTCTGAAACAGTCACTTTTAAAACCTTTTTATTACAAGGCTGGAGATAAGACTCAGTTGTTAAGAACACTGGCTGCTCTTCCACAGAATCTGGGTTTGATTCACAGCACCCACATGGCAGCTCACAACCATTTCTAACTCCAGTTCTGGGAACTCTGCTGCCCTCTTTTGGCCACCTCAGGCACTACATACATGCAGTGCACAGACATTCATGCAGGCAAAACACCCATACATATAAAAACAAATGAATTTGAATAAACAACTTTATTACACTTACCTATTTACTTATTGATTCATGTGTTTGAGGCACATCCTATGGGACATGTGTGGAGGTCAGAGGATGACTTTGGGGCATCCCTTCTCTCCTTCCATTGTAGGGGTCCCAGAGATTGAACGCAAACAAGTGCCTTTACCTTTTATGTTATTTACAAGCCCAAATTAAAAAATAATTATTTGTTATTATTGTGGTGGTGGTGTGTGTGTGTGTCTATGTGTGTGTGTGTGTAAGCAGAATAGGATACAAATAATCTGATGGGAGAAAGGGAAAAGGAGGTCTCTTTAGGAAGAGAGATAAATACAGAAAGAGAGAGGTATATAAAATATCAAGAAAGACATCAGAAAAATCCACAAGGATATTATTAGTATTTACCTCAAAATAATACACATAAATCTGTATGTGAATATACATTTATAGTTTTAATGAACTTTTCTCATCTGTGATGTCAATGCTTCCTCCAAGGAGCCAAAGATCACCTAACAAAGGCCCCAATACCAAACATGAGAAACCCTCTTTTAAAGTATTGACCAGGGCTTTCCAAGGACTCCCAAAGCATACAGCCTATTGATGTCACCCTTGGCTACCCGCAGAGGTAGAAGGTAAGTCCGCGTTGCTGAAGGGATGCAAGACACCTCAGAGTTAAAACTGCTCTGAATACTCCATCCTTGAGGACTAGCTTTTATGGTACCAAAAAGCACTATGCAGGCTTCCAAGGGAAGGAGGCACCAACAGTTCTACCCAGATATAATGCCTATGAACCACAACAATGACCAGAGTAGTTGATAACCCTGAGGCTGCTGTAGTGACATGTGTACCATGAGGTAACAGCAGCTCTCTAATTCGACTAAAGACCCTCTCAACAAAAAAGAAACCATGGCTGGTACTGGAAACCTAACTAACTCCTCTGCTACTCAAGTCATGGTTATTAGAGGAGAACCTAGAATCCCCACTTTACTAAAACCGGCACAATCCCTGACAAAACTCTTTTATCAACATCTGTCCTTATGACAACAGATAGTGTAGTCTTCACCCTTCGTCAAGGAAACCTCTCTTTGCAACAGATGGATTCCACTTCATAAAGCTACAACCAATCAAGATGCAAAGTGCCTAGATCCAGCGGATACATCTACAAAACACTTCTTCACCTAAGGCTCTGGGAACCTTGCAGAAGGGTGTAGAAGGTCTTAAGTGACAAATGATCTGTGAGACTGTGTGTCCTAGTAATATCAGAAGCTAAACCCATGAAGTCTCACCAACATGACTGCCCAAGCGTGAGCTGAATATGAACAGCACCAATGAACATGCCAAAATGGATTGGGAGAAGCCTACGAGAGACTTCAACCCTACATGAACAAAGGCACTTGAGGAAAGCTGAGAGTGGGAGAGGTGCCCTTCCCTAGGGAAGCATGTAATAACAATTAGTGAAAAAAGAAATCATGCTTTTGAAGGAGAGTGGGAGGGTTATAGGAGGGGGTTAGAGAGATGAAAAGCAAGGGAGAAATGCAATTAGACTATAATCTCAAATATAAAATGAAAAATAAATTGAGAAATAAAGTTTTAAAATATCAAGAAAACTGTCAATGTATTTCTGTATTGTGTGTGTGAGAGAGAGAGTGAGTGAGTGCATACCTGTAAACATGCATGCAGAAAAAACAGAAATACATTCCACCATGACCCACCTTACTGGAGAGTAGGGAAGGAAAAGCAAAATCTATACATTAAAATATTTTTATTTATTATTTGAGTATTTCATATATACCAGTAATAGAAAATATCATGTTACAGGTAAAAAACCTAAGAAACTGTGTAAAGTACTTTCATTAAAACCGAAAGTTTCTTACCCAGAGTGACTATGTTTTGGCAAAATAGAATGGGCTAGTGGGAGTGCAGCTTCCCATGTCTCTGATCTACTGAGACATGAGCACACAGCCTCACTTTCTCACTGCCACAGAGCCATCTGTTGCCATACCTTCCCCACCATACATGCTGTGTTCCCCTAAACTGTGAGCTAAAATAAATAGTTGCTTTTGTCAAGTCACAGAAATAAAAACAGTAGCAAAGACAAAAAAACCCCTGATATTTAGAAGTAGAGTCATGGCTGATCACAGGCCTTTGGAACTGGTTTCCAAGAGGAATGTGAGCTTGGAGCTATGGGATTAACCCTGAGGCTAAGTGGAGCAGCTACTGATCCATTCTGATAGGAGCTCAGAAGATCAGGATGCTTAAAAAAAGTCAGAGAGTAAAGAACGGGTTTATGCAGTTTCAGAAGAAAACAAGAACTCTACTAGGAATTGGACTAGAGGCCGTGCATGAGTGTTACATTCTGGCAAAGAACTGGCTATGGTTTTGTGTCCTGAAAATTTGAGAGAGATTAAATTGGAAAGCATTTGGCAAAGTTGCTTGCCAAAGAAAATGTCAAGACAGCATGGTATTCAGGCTGTGTCACTGTTACCTCTTATAGCTCTTGGTCAGATTAAATAGAGAATATTAACAAGTGAAGCAGGAGATGAAAAATGAAAGAAGTGAGCACGAGCGAATTAACAGTTATGGACAAAGTGGGTATGAAGCAAACATCTATAACTGCTAAGAAATGAGTGTAACTAAAGATAAAACAAGGGCTTTGAACGGGAACAAGGAGAACGGAACCCCAAGGACAAGACCCTGCCTGGCATCAGCCCAGGGATGAGATATCAAGTTTATTGAAAAGGAGGCTGCCTTTATGGAAAATGGTCACCCATACTTTCCCAGGTTCAGTCATGAAAATATACAGAGGCTTCTATGTCCATGGTCCTGTACAGTCAGGCTCAAGCTGGTAAGAGATCTTAGCATCATCAGAATGGATGATGCCTTTTGTGCTTTACCAAGCAGATAAAATGTAAGCACTGTGGGATCATGGAAATTTGCAACAAGAAAGTTGCTGAGAGCTTTATCTGTAAAACCCAGAAGCTGAAAACACCTTAGATGCCCCTCAACTAAAGAATGTTTTCAAAAATGTAGTACATTTACACAATGGAATACTATTCAGCTGCTAAAAAATAGCATCATGGAATTTGCGTAAAAGACAAACATGGCATGTACTCGCTTATAAGTAGATATTAGTTGCAAAGTAAAGGATAACCATGCTACAATGCATACACCCAGAGAGTCTAGGTAACAAGGAGGACCCAAAAGTACACATGGATTTCTCTGGAAAGGAGAAATTTTGTAGATGGACTACAGACAGGTAAGCATGGGGACAGGAGAGATTAGGTGGGTGGGGTGGCTTGGAGGGAGAGAGTACTAGGAGAGATGACTAGAATTATGGGGGGGTGCATTTCAGAGGCAAGGTAGAAACCTAATACAATGGAAATAACTAGGATTCTTTAAGTGTGACCTCCTAGTAATGGGGCTGAGGGTGGATGGAATACGGAACTTAAATCGGACATCTTATGTAACCAGACTGGCATCTAGTATAATTGTTATCAGAAAGGCTTTATCCAGAAACTAATGGTAGCAGGTGCACAGATCCACAGCCAAACATTAGGCCAAGCTCGGAGAATCCTGCTAAAGACGGGAGAAAGACCTGTAGGAGGCAGAGGGGTCAAGGACCAGAATCAACTAACCTGGCCCACAGGAAGTCACAGAAACTGTAAAATCAGGGAGCCTGCATAGGACTAACCTATGTCCTCTGCACATGTTATCACTTTGTGACTTTGGATTCCTGTTGTACTATCAATGGTGGGAGCAGGTACTATCTCTGACTCTTTTGTTGGTTTTGAGACCCTTTTCCTCCTACTAGGTTGCCTTGTCTAGCCTTGATATGAAGGGGTGTGGGGTGTGCCAATTTTATTATAATTTGATAGGCCATGCTTGGTTGATATCCTGGGAGTCCTGCCCTTTTCTGAAGAGAAAGGAGGAGGAATGGATCTTGGAAGAGAGAGATATGGGGTGGGGGGTTGGGAGGAAAGAAGAGAGGGGGAAACTGGGGTCAAGGTGTAATATATATGAGATAAAAATATTTTTTTTTTTAAAAAAAAAGAAAGCTGCTGAGGCCAAGCAATGTGCATTAACATTGGATTCCCTGAGTGAAGTTTCTGGGTAGGCTGTAACACTACGAAGGTGAAACCTCAGTTGCTATAGAGACCCCAGAGATGCCAGAAATGCGGAACATCTGCTAAAGAAAAGCTACAAGCACCAAGTGGAGTGAGCCAAGAGACTGACCATGTATGTTGCAGGCCACAGAGCCTAGACAGAGCCAGAGTTGCCGAAGCTCAATGGAGCTTTTATGATGCCACCATGAGCTCCAAATGCTAGATGTGGAGCTTCAGAGTTTGATGGCTGCCCTTCTGTGTTTCAGCATTGCTTTGCTCCATTCTTTCCTTGCTATCTTCCTCTTTCTCTCCTTTGTAATGAAAATGTTTACTGCATGCCACTGTTTTAAGTATGTAACTTTTTCAAATGTCACATTGATTCGCAATTAAGAAGCTGACTTGAGGGGGTCAGAAATATGGCTCAGCAGTCAGAGTGCTTATGGCTTTTGCAAAGGATCTGGATTTAGTTTTCAGCATCCATGTGGCAGCATATAAACACCTCTAACTACAGGTCCAGGGGATCCAATGCTGTCTTCTGACATCCAGGGTCCCTGCACACAGTAGTACACTTACAGACACTCAGGCATAAACACATATACACTAAAATTACCTTTTTTTAATTTTTAGAATTTTCAGTGGTTTTTTTCCCCCTTTTTATTGGAAACAGATTTTTTTCCTCACATACTATATCCTGAGTACTGTTTCTCCACCCTCTACTACTCCTGGTTCCTTCCCCAGCTTCCTCCTATCTGGATGCACTCCCTTTCTGTCTCTCATTAGAAGACGAAAAGGCTTCTGGGGAATAGTAATAAAAATAAGATAAAAGAAAAACTAACACATCAGAGTTTGACAGGAAAAACCAAAAGTGAAGAGCCCAAGAGAAGGCACAAGCATCAGACACACTTGTTAGCCCAGTCAGGAATTCCATAAAAATGCTAAACTAGAAACCACAATGTATATACACAGAGGACCTGGTGCAGACCCAAGCAGATACTTACTGTGCATGCTGCCTCAGCTCCTGTGAGTTTATTTGAACTTTGCTCTGGTTGATTCAAAGGGCACTGTTTTCTTGGTATCCTCCATTTCCTCCGACTCTTACAGTCTTCCTGTCTTCCCTTCTGCAAGGTTCCCTGGGCTTTGAGGGAGGGATTTGATGGACACATCCCATTTAGGGCTGTGCTTTTCAAAGTCTGTCACTCTCTGCATAATGTCTGCCTTAGGGTCATTATGGTCATTATTTTGGTCCCACCTGCTACTGGAGACACTGGTTGGTAACTCCCACAAGTTTATGCCACCATTGTCCTAGTATATACTGCACACCGAGCACAATTGTAGATAAAGGGTTTGTGGCTGGCTTGATATTTATGTCTCTCTTTTAGTAGCCTACAAAGTACCTTCCTGAAACAAAGATGCTAGAACATAGGGGTGAAGGCTCTATGTAGGCACCAGTTCCCCTTATTCATGTTCAATGAGTTGTATAGGTGCTTTCTTTAGCAGTGGGACCTTGCTCAGGTTGTGGAGAGCAACCTATAGTCTGAGCCTGGGTTGTCTGGAGATTCCCATGGGACCCCTTTGACCAACAACTCAATTAGATGTAACCCAATCCCTCGACTGGAAGCTTCACTTGGTGACAAGAAATAGTTAGGACTCTGTTTCCCCCCATTATTTGGTAATTTCCTTTAGGTCACTTTCATGTATGTATGTATGTATGTATGTATGTATGTATGTATGTATGTATGTATGTATGTATGTGTGTATGTATTAGATGTCCATACTACCTCTCACATGGCCATTACTTTTAGCTGTCTCTTCCCACATTCCCTTCTTCAGCTCCTTCTTCTCTGTCCCTCCCACTTGGTCCTCCTGCTCCTGCACACATACCCCATCCATCAATAATTACCCATTTTGCTTCCTGGTCCTAAAGAGATCTGTCTATATACCCTAGTCCCTTACTCTAAACCTAACCTCTGCGGGACTACTGATTATAGTTTGGTTATCAATTACTTAACAGCTAATATTCACATATAAATTAGGGCATACTATACTTGTCATTCTGGGCCAGGGATCCCTCCATCAGGATGATTGTTTTCTATTTCTGTCCTTTTACCTGTCAATTTCATCATTTTGTTTTATGAACAGCTGGGTAATACTCCATTGTGTAAATGTACCGCAATTTTTATCTGTTCTTCTGTTGAGGAACATCTAGGTTGTTTCCAATTTCTGGATATAAGGAATAATATCAACAATAAACACAGTTGATCAAGTGTCCTTATGATAGGATGAAGTGTCTTTGGCTATATGCCCAAGAATGGTATAGCTGGATATTGGGGTAGATAGATTCCCAGCTTCCTGAAGAACTGCCACACTAATTTCCACAGTGGCTGTACAAGTTTGCATTCCCACCAGCGATGGATGAGTGTTCTCCTGAACCCACGTCCTCCTCAGCATGAACTGTCACTTATTTTGTTGATCTTAGCCATTGTGACTGGTGTAAGGTGGATCTCAAAACAGTTTAGATTTACGTTTTCCTGATGACAGGGACGTTGGACAGTTCTTTAAGTGTTTCTCGGTCATTTGAGTTGCCTTTATTGAGAATTCTCTATTTAGATCTGCACCCCATTTTTAATTGGGTATTTGTTTTCTCCATATGTAGTTTTTTTTTTAGTTTTTTTAATATTATCTTGAATATTAGCCCTCCATCGGCTGTATAGTTGGTGAAAAATCTTTTCCCATTTTGTAGGCTGCCTCTGTGTCCAAATGAAAGTCTCCTTTGCCGTGCAGAAGCTTCAGTTTTGTAAGGTCACATTTATTAAGTGTTGATGTTAGTACCTGTGCTATCCGTGTTCTGTTCAGAAAGTTGTCTCCTGCCTGTGCCAATGAGTTCAAGGCTGTTCCCCACTTCCTCCTCTGTCAGCTTCAGTTTATCTGGTTTTATGTTGAGATCTTTGATCTATTTGGACTTGTGTTTCTACAGAGGGATAAGTATTGATCTATTTGCTTTCTTCCGCATCCCAACATCCACTTTGACCAGCACCATTTGTTGAAATGCTGTCCTTTTTCCAGTGTGTATTTCTGACTTCTTTATCAAAATTCAATTGTCCATAGATGCGTGGATTTATATATGGGTCTTAAACTAAATTCCAGTGACCAACTTGTCTGTTTTTATGCCAGTACCATGCTGTTTTTATTACTAGAGCTCTGTAGTACAACTTCAAATTGGGGAAGGTGATACCTCCAGCAGTTCTTTTATTATTTAGGATTGTAACTATCTTGGAGTTGTTTTGTTTTTCCTTTTATGTATGTGTGTTTCCATACGAAGCTGCAAATAGTCCTTTAAAATCTGTGAAGAACTGTGTTGGGATTCTGATGGGGATTGCATTGACTCTGTAGATTGCTTTTGGTAAGATTGCCATTTTGACTATATTACTCCTACCAATATATGAGCCTTGAAGATCTTAATTTTCTGTTATCTTCTGCAATTTCTTTCTTCAAAGTCTTGAGGGTTTTGTCATACAAGTCTTTCACTTGCTTGGTTTGAGTTGCCCCAAGATGTTTTATATTATTTGATATTTGAAAGGTGCTGTTTCCCTGACTTCTTCTCAGATCATTCATCATTTGTATATAGGAGGGCTACTGATTTTTGTCAGTTAATTTTGTATCCAGCCCTGAAAGTGCTGCAAGTGTTTATTGGCTCTAGGAATTCATTGGTGGAAATGTTAGGGTCATTTGTGTATGTTATCAAATCATCCGCAAATAACCATACTCTGAATTCTTCCTTTCCATTTGTACCCCCTTGGTCTCTGTCAGTTATCTTACTGCTCTAGCTAAGACTTCAAGTACGATATTGAATAGGTATGGAGAGAATGGACAACCTTACCTCATTCCTGGTTTTAGTGGAATTCTTTTGAATTTCTCTCCATTTATGTTAATGTTGGCTGTAGGCTTGCTGTAAATTACCTTTATTATGTTAATTAATGTATGTCCCATGTATCCGCCCCCCCATCTCTTTGGAACTTTTATTATGAAGGGGTGCTGTATTTTGCCAAAGGCCTTTTCTGAAACTAATGAGATTATCATATGCTTTTTGTTTTTCAGTTTGTTTATATGGTAGATTGTACTTATGAATTTTTGTATGTCGAAACATCCCTCTGGGATGAAGCCTGTCTGATCATGGTGGACAATCATTTTGATGTGTTCTTGGATTCAATTTGGAGGATTTATTGAGAATTTCTGAGTACATGTTCATAAGGGAATTGGTGTAATTCTCTTTCTTTGTTGGGTCTTCATATGATTTGGAAATAAGGGTAACTGGCCTCATTAAATGAATTGGATGGTGTTTCTTCTGTTTCTTCTGGAATAATTTAAGGAGTAATGGTACTAAATTTCTTTGAAAGTCCGGTAGTGTATGACAAGAACTTTAAGTCACTGAAGAAATAAATGGAAGAAGATATCAGAAAATGGAAAGATCTCGCATGCTCCTGGATAGGAATGATCAACATAGTAAAAATAGCAATCTTACCAAAAGCAATCTACAGATCCCATGCAATCCCCATCAGAATCCCAACACAATTCTTCACAGACCTTGAAAGAGCAATACTCAGCATCATATGGAATAACAAGAAAACCAGGATAACTAAAACAGTTAGGTTCAATGAGAGAACTTCGGAAGGCATCACCATCCCTGGCTTCAGGCTCGACTATAGAGCTACAGTAATAAAAATAGCTTGGTACTGGCATAAAAACAGACTTGTGGATCAATGGAATTGAATCAAAAACCATGACATTAATAATAAAAAAGTCTGGTAGAATTCTGTACAAAACCATCTGGTCCTGGGCTTTTGGTGTGCGTGTCTGTGTGTGTGTGTGTGTGTGTGTGTGTGTGTGTGTGTGTGTGTGTGTGTGTGTGTGTGTGTGTGAGTGTGTGTAGTCTTTTAATGACTGTTTCCATTTCACTGGGGGTTATATATGTCTCAATTGTCTGATCTTGTTTTCACTTTGGAGAGTGATATTGAGAAAATTATTCATTTTTAGATTTGCCAATTTGGTAGAGTACAGGTTTTTAAAGTATGGCTCTTATGGATTTCCTCAGTGTCTGGAGTTATGTCCACCTTTCTGTTTCCAATTTTGTTAATTTGGATGTTCTCTCTTTGCCTTTTAATTTGGATAAGGGTTGGTCAATCTTATTGATTTTCTCAAAGAACCAACTCTTTGTTTCATCGATTCTTTATATTTTTTTTGTTTGTTTGTATTTTATTGATTCCTTGAGTTAGATCGTTTTTTTCTCCTGTACTCCTTTTGGGTATGATCTCTACTTTTTGTTCTAGAGCTTTCCAGCATGTTGTTAGGTTGCTAGTATGACATTTCTCCCATTTTTTAACGTCAGCACTTAGTGCTATGGACTGGCCTTTTAAAATGCCCTCATTGTGTTCCAAATGTCTTAGTAGGATGTGTATTTATTCTCATCCAATTGTCTAAGGTCTTTAGTTTCTTTTTTCTGTCTTAGCCCATTTTCATGACTTTGTAAGCTTTTCATTGTTTCTGTTGTTGACCATATTCAGTTTTAATTGTGGTCATCAGACAGGAGTCAGGATGCTATTCTCATTTCTTGTATCTGTTGAAAATTGTTTTGTCACTCTTGGAGAAAGTCTCACGGGGTACTGAGAAGAAGGTATATTATTTTGTGTTGGGGTAAAATGTTCTGTAAGGACATGTTAGGTCCATTTGGTTTATAAATTCATTTAGCTCCTACATTTTCTTTTACTTTTTTTCTGGAGGACCTTTCCATTTGTGAGAGTGGGGGATTTAAGTCTCCCACTATCATTGTGCAATGATCAATATGTGATGTAAGCCATAGTAGTGTTTCTTTTACGAACTTGAGTGCCCTCGTGTTTGGGACAATGGATATTAAGAATTGCAATGTCCTCGTAATAGATTTTTTTCTTTGATGAATGTGTAGTGTTCTTCGATATGTCTTGTGATTTGTTTTGGTTTGAGGTCTATTTTGTCAGATAGTAAAGTGGCTACAGGAGCTTACTTCTTAGGTCTGTTTTCTAGGAGCATCTTTCTCTCTCCTTTTACCCTAAGATATTGTCTAACCCCTTTTGGTAAGGTATGCTTCTTGGGTTTAGAGAAAGTATGGATGCTGTTTTTGCATCCATACTGTAAGTCATTGTCTTTTCATGGGGGAATTGAGACCACTGATGATGAGCAATATCAATGACCTGTGGCTGTCAGTTCCCATTATTTTGTTATTGTCATAGTGTCTGTGTGTGTGTGTGTGTGTGTGTGTGTGTGTGTGTGTGTGTGTGTGTGTGTGTGCTAGTCTGGGGTTATTTATTCTCTGTTATATTGATGCAGCTCGCCTCTTGAGGTTAGAGTTTTCCTTCTGGTTCATTTTGTAGAGCTGGATTTGTAGATAAATATTTCTTAAATTTGGTTTTATCATAGAATGTCCTATTTTCTCCATATATTGTTATTGAAGGCTTTTCTAGGTTTATTATTATGGGATTGCATTTGTGGCCTCTTAGGGTCTGCAACACATCTGTTAGAGCCCTTCTGGCTTTTAAAGTCTGTTGAGAAATCGTGTTATTCTAATGAGTCTGCCTTTACTTGGTCTTTTTCCCTTGCAGCTTTCAATATTCTTTCTTTGTTCTGTAGGTTTAGTGTTTTGATTATTATGTGGCCAGGGGACTTTTTTTTCTGGTTCCACCTATTTGGTTTTTTGTATGCTTATTGTACCTAAATAGGCATCTTCTTCTTTTTAGGTTAGGGAAAATTTCTCCTGTGGTTTTGTTGAAAACATTTACTGCGCCTTTTACTTGGGTTTCTTCTCCTTCTCCTATCCCTATTATTCTTGGGTTTGGTCTTTTCATGGTGTCCCAGATTTCCTGGATGCTTTGTGTCAGAGGTTTCTTAGATTTTTTTTTTTTACTTTAGCTGAGGTACCCATTTATTCTATCCTGTCTTCAATGCCTGGGATTTCCTCTTCCATCTCCTGTATGCTGTTAGTGAGGCTTGCCTCCATGGTTCCAGTTTGAGTTCCTAAGTTTTTCGTTTCTAGAGTTCCTTCAATTTGAGTTTTCTTTATTAATTCTATTTAAACTTTCAGGTCTTGAATGGTTTTCTTCATTTACTTCCACTGTTTATGCTTTCATAGGTTTTGTTAAGGGATGCATGAATTCTCTCAACAAGGACCTTTACCATATTTATAGAGTCTGTTTTAAGTTCTTTTTCTTGTTCTTAAGCTATGTTAGAATACTCAGGGCCTGATGTGGTAGGGTTGCTGGACTATAGTGGAGACATATTGTCCTGTCTGTTACTGATTGTATTTTTATGGTAGCATGCTTAGGAAGACTTTAATTCTAGGTGCTAATATATGCTCTTGTTTTTGTTAGGTGAATGTTTTGTTTCTTGTTTTTTGTTTCTTCTCTAGTTCTTAAGAGAGTGCGATGGCTGTGTGTTGCCTGGTAGGACATTCTTCTGGGATTCTGATATGTGTAGCCACTGCTTTTGTGGCTTGAGTGACCTGAAGGTTCCCAGGGATTTTCTGGAGGAGTCAGGAGCTGTTTTCCTGGTCAGAGTGGCCAGTGGGTTCCCAGGAAGTGCCTGCTGCAGTTGAGACCTGCTTCTCTGGATGAATTTCAGAACAGACTTACAAATTTTGAACAGTATTGGAATTACTAAAGCTTTTGAAAATACTTAGAGATGAGTGAGTGCCTATAGAATCCAGAAAGCAATAAAGGATCCATGGCAGGATACACTAATTGGGGGATAAATATTAAAACACTAGGAATATGAAAGTAGATGGAGGTCAAACAAACTCAGGATATATTTGAAACCCATACAGAAATCTACCACTTTATAAATTGAAAAATATAACTAAAACAATTTTTTTAATTTTTAAAAGAGCTTTGAATGGAATTACCTCCTCATGGATAGAGAATGCTATTCCCAGGAGTCATGGGCTTTTAAAAAAGAACCTCAGTACAAAATATAGGATTTGTTTTGGGGTACAGGGCTCAGATGCCCTCCCAAAGGATACAGACTATTGCCATTGCCCATCAGAACTAAATAGTAAGGTCCGGTTGCTGAAAACACCACACATTTTGGTCACAGAACACACAAAACAGAGAAGGTACTGAGCTAGAAACTTTCTCCCTGTTGGCTAGCATTCATAGTGCCTCAAGGTGTTAGTTATGTAGACTATTGGGAGAGAAAAATCATCAATGATCCCATCCAGCTATGAGCTGTGTGTTGCTACCATACTGACCAAGCAGGTGAGATATGCCCATTGGCACAACAGAGGCAGAACAATTTTAGAGATAGCCAACTACTTTATGATTGAATTTTATGTCTACTTTGTGGAAGGGGTTATATACCTGATACAATGAAACTGGTTAAAGCCTATGCCTTGGGAGAACATGGGTCCAAGGGAGGGACACACTACCATTTTTTCCCTAAATGGCATACTATTAAACTTTATGCCCATAGACTACTGTAGTTTTCAACCTGGGCCAGAAAGCCTTCTTTTTCAAAATAAAACAGTTAAAAAAGAGACTCACATATGGTCAAGGTGCTGAGGATAAGTGACTAGCAAGCATTAGATCTTAAATAGGACAGCTATACTTCTATATCATACCACCCTCACCATCAACCATGGAACATCACTGAAGGGAAGGCAGAAAGAATCTACAAGTCAGAGGATGAGAAAGAATAGAATGAAACTATGCCATCCAGACATGGCATTACTGTCTCAACCATGAGTGCAAAGTGGTTATGAATACCTTGATAAGATTGGGCCTTCCAATTGTCCAACATAGATAAAAGTGCTGTCCACAATACCCCATCCCTTTCTTAGGCACTAATGACTGTTAGTGGCTCGTGGAGGAAATGATATCATTTTCTCTAATAGTGTAGACACTGGGGAATAAGATGTGAAAAAGAAATAGCTCAGAGGGAAAAGAAAGTGACTACTGTAGGGTAATAGGCATAACTATAACCATAATGCATTACAATATGTGCATGTTTGTAGTGAGGTTTCTGGCCCAGACTTTTGGGCCTAGCCTCAAGGTTTGGACCCACAGACCCACAGAGACACACAGATGCTTACAATAGTTTTAGGCTGACTGGCCTAAAGCCCAGGCGTATGTATAACTTGCTAACTCTTTACCCTTAAACTAACCCATGATTCTTCCCGTTCAGCCATGGGGCTCGGTACCTTTTCTCAGAACAGCATAGTTGTCCTCTGCTTCTTCTGGCTTCTCTCTGGCATCTGCTCTGTTGGCCTGTTCCTAGAGTCTTCTTAGTCTGGTAGCCCCTCCCACACTTCCTGTCTGCCTTTGGCCAATCGCGCTTCTTATTAAACCAGTATGTGGGACAATTATTTACAATGGAACAATATAATCCCCCTACACATGTATGTATATATATATGTATGTATGTATGTATGTATGTATGTATGTATGTGTGTATATGTATATGTGTATATATGTGTGTGTGTGTATGAAGCTGTCAAAAATTTTAAAAGAAAATAAATAAGTTACCATCTAACCCCCAAAATATTATAATTAATTCTCACTTTAAACTATTGTTTTCAAATTCTTCAAATAGCTTGATTTCCAGATACTCTGAATTTATTATTCTCAAACAACAATAATAATAGCAATCTTTCCAACTGTTATATTTCTTATCCAGCTCCAGATGTTCTGATAAGAATTTTAGAGCTACGTCTTTGAAACTAAATGGCACTAGATTTCATTGGCTTCTAAAATTTATTATTTCATTCCCTTATAGATCTTCTGATACAAAAATGTTAAATTTTGCATGTCCATATGCCATGACTCAATAGCAGACCGTAAAGAACTAGCTACTGTTTCTGATATTTTGGAAAACCTTAAAATAAACTAGGGAAATTTCATGAATAGGACAGGTCATAGGGCTAATAATGAAAATTATGCTCTATTATTTCTCACAAAGTTGCACAAAAGCCATCAGCCCATCACAAAATGCAAAAGTTCTAAGTCAACCAAGCATGATGCTACCTACTTGCAATCCCATCATCCAGGAGGCTGAGGCAGGAGGATTACAAGATCAAGGCCAGCCCAAGCTACATGGTTTCAGGGAGGATAAAGAGATCTTACATATAAAAATTTAACAATGAGCATCATATCTCAGCCTAGCCTAGCATCCACATTCTCAAAACACATTTGTTCACAGTTTGGAAAATCAACTAACTTAAACCCTGTTTTATAGTAAACTATTGGTTGTAGTATGAAGTTTCTCTGTCCCACCCAGCCAGTTCTGCAGCCATTTAATCCCAAATAATCACAGAAAGGCTTATATTAACTACAAGCTTATGTCTCAGGCTTATCTTAAACTAACCCATGATTTTTATCCATGGTTAGCCATATGGCTTGGTACCTTTTTCTCGGGTGCAGCATTCTCATCTTATTTCCTCTGAGTCTAGCTGGTGTCTCCTCTGTTCTTCCTCTTCCCAGAATTCTCCTTGTCTGGTCACCCTACCTCTACTTCCTGTCTGCCTAGCTTCTAGCCAATGAGCATTTTATTAAACCAATATTTACAGTGACAAATATTTCCAGTGTATAATAGCGTAGCCTCACAGCAGTTGATGATGTTATATGCACACAGAGCTAAGCATTTTTGTAGCAATCATAGAATATAAAAACACTAAATACAAACATTCAAAGCATTTGCAATACTATGTTTTAAACTGTAGCAACTGTTCCCCTCTTTATTCTGGTGGCTGATGAGTTGTGACTCTCTGCCCCTATCCAGTACCACAAAATTTTACGTATTATTAGCCCAGGGAATAGATCAAAATTTGAAATACAGCTTCTACTAAATGGACATTACTTGCCCATCTTCATAAATTGGAGACCATCTGAGTATTATTGTTTAACTGTTTCCAACATATTTTCATTCACAAACAGACAAATTAAACTCGGACATTAAGTGCTAACTATCATAACACATTTGTGCTCTTCTCAGTGGACACTCCTGGGATTTTCTTTCAATATAACCAAATGTATTTTCTGTTAAACTGTAGTATACAGTGTATAACCATTTAGTCTTTCAAAATATTCAAAGCAAACTTTCCACTGCTTTCATTCACAATTTGTTATTTTATTGGGTAGTATCCAAGACACTGTATTTTCTGATTTGTGCAAGGAGTTATACTCTGGCTAGGATTTCCTCAACAATTATGTTATCCATAATTTATATCATACTTTAGCCCAAATAGTAAATGAAATAGCTTGAGCATTAGATGCATAACAAACAAGCACTAGACAATCAGATACAATATTTATTTGTTCACCAACCAAAATGACATCTGGGTAATATCCCTGAATAAATACTTCAGTAGAAGTGGGACAATCAATCAATCAAGCAATGAATCAGTTTTAAAGACACCTAACTATTTAATATTGACCAAACTAAATCAGTGACTTATTTTTCTCATTGGACTCAAAAAAACTAAAAAATTGAATGTGAAGTGGGTTCCACTATTTCTCGTTATTATTATTTTCATTGACTTTTTATCCTCTCCCACCACCTAACATCCAGGTGATGCTGTGCTGCACAGCACAATCCCATGACAGGTAAAGTCATGATCAGAATCTGAAGGAAAGTAAAGCCACCATAGGCAGAATTGCTCACTCAGTGGCTGAGAGGCAGTGATTGAAGTTTTCCGGGGAGATAGGTGATGCTAATCTAGCATAGGTAGTAACCAAAGGCAGGGACAGAGCACACAGACTGCCTGACATGCACTGCTCAGAGTTAAACTGCAAAGGTTTTTCTGAACAACACACACACATACACACACACTTGCTCACACACGCATGCACACTCACATACACACACATGTGCTCACACATATACACATGTGCACACACATACATGCACACATATATACACACATACACACATGCTCACACACATGCACATACATACACATGTATGTACACACACATGTGCACACGCACGCGCACACACACACACACACACATTTTCTTTGGTTAAGTGATGTCCAAGTAAGACAGTGTACTTTTCCCTTTGCCAATCACTAGTTGACCAAGCAAAGGAAAGCAAAATTTACTGTTTACAAATATGGTTATATGTCACTCCATTACTTCTCTAATTTTTAATAAACAAAGTCAGGATCTGGAATGATTGCTCAGCAGTTAAGACTACTGGATACTCTTCCAGGGGAGCCAGGCTTGATTCTCAGCACTCATATGGTTCATAAGTGTCTGTAACTCCAGTTCATGGGATCTAATGCCCTCTTTTAGTCTCCACAGAAACCAGCCAAGAATGTGATGCACAGACATACTTGGAGACAAAATATATATATATACACACACATAAAATTACTTTTGGTTGTGAGCCTAGCCTTTAACGGTTGAGCCATCTCTCCAGCCCTACATAAAATTACTTTTTAAAGGTGAGAGCTAGATGTCTCAGCAGCTAAGCAGCTAAGAGCACTTATTGCTCTTTCAGAGGTCTCCAAGTTTAATTTTCCAGTCCTTACATGCTGGCTCACAACCATCCATAACTCTAGTTCCAAGGGCTGTGAAGCCCCCTTGTAACCTGCTCAGATAACAGGCATGCACATGGTGTCCATACATACATGCAGGAAAGACATCCATACACATACAATGGATTTTTTGAAATCCGTTGACCTAGTCTGGCTTTGTATAAAATCATCAAAAATATAAAACAGAGAAAAGCCTGGTAAAGTCCCTTACCTTAAGGAAATAGTTGTCAGGTTGAATATAGCAATGCAATGCATAAAGGAATGCTTCTTGAATGCTGCTATGGTGGGACTTCATCATTTGTACACACCATGGAAGGGCAAAAGAGGGTGAAGATGTTAAATGGGAGATACATGTTAGATGTGAGGAACAGAGTCAACCCATCACAAATTTTATACTCTTTGGCTACCTTCTGCTGCCCCAATAGAGTTCCTCAGGGTCTATGTCAGGGAAATTACCCACCCCGAACATCCTTCACATGTTTACTAAATTAAGTAATGTTCGTCTGTTTATAGTTTTCAAGGCCACAACCTTTCAGAAGTAAAGAGGAACTCTTCAGCACTCCTGAAGAGACCCTCCCCTCTAAGTTCAGTCCTTCTGCCTTTCCATTGGCCACAAAAATTCTCTGTACCTCAGTTTCCTTATCTGAAAAACAGAAATGGTACAAACCTCAAAAACATAGGTGTTTTAAAGGTGACAATATGGAAAAAACACTTAGCATGGTGCCAATATAAGGCAGCCCCAGGGCTGGAGAGATGGCTCAGCGGTTAAGAGCACTGGCTACTCTTCCAAAGGACCCAGGTTCAATTCCCAGCACCCACATGGCAGCTCACAACTTTATGCAACTCTGGTTCAGGGGGATCTAAAACCACAAATGCACATACGGCAGATCGTATATAGTACAGTGGTTACTATTATTTAAGTGATCTGTCTTGCAACTGTGTGTCAAAACGCTGCTTATCTCCCACTGCCATAAACATTCCTTGCTCCTTCTGCTCTCTATTTTTGTATCTTCACTTGGATTCCTAGATCAGTTCCTCTCCTGACCTATTCATGCAGTGCAGAATCCCAGCGGGCTCCAACAGCACTGACTGCCCTTCATCTTGGAGAATTCCAATCAAGAATTTATGGGGCTAGGGTTGGAGCTGAGTTATGTTCCATGGGCAAGGGCCTCAGTTCCATCTTTGCTTAAGTGTGACTTCAATCTTTTTTCGGTCCTCTAATTACACCTTCACCGCAGCCAAAAATACACAAAGTATGCTGATCTGCTGTAGCAGTTCTCAATTCTCAAGGTCCAGATCAAGCCAGCAACAGATGCTGCCCAGGTTCATTTGCGCACCACTATTGTACATGGATAGTTCAGGACTACATTCCTTTTGTAGGCAAAACCTTAGAACTGGCCAGCAAGACAAGGATGCCATCCCACTTTTCATACCCTGGGGCCAACCAAAAGAAGGCACACAATATAGGCTAATTAGATCCCGGAAGTTAGCCCCCCCCCCCCCCGTTTTTTCCTTTGGCACTGAGGATGGAACTGAGGCAGCACGTGGAACATGGAACATATCACAGCTACAACGCTAGCTTCATAGATTCTTGATTGGAGTTCTCCAAGATGAAGAGCTACCAGTGCTCCCTGCTATCTGAGTCCCCTGGGATTCTGTGTTGCATAGGCAGCTCAGGAAAAGAGCTGATCTAAGAACCAAAACCAGCATTCTGAGTGCCTGTGTTTACCGCGCATCTTTACAGTTTGGTGGGTGTTGTTTGTTGGGGGGGGGGGGGTTGGGTAACTGAAATCCCCCCAAAATAATAATTTTCATTTCTGGATTATATGTGTATTGACATGTGTATGGATACACACGTGGGAAGAAATCGAGGACATACCTTCTCAAAACATACCAAATTTACATGCCAGTACAGTGATTATTTTAAGCCCAAATCACTTAATTTCGCTATCAAAAAACCCTTTGGCTTTGTCTTTGCTGCATACAGGAAATCATAAAGATTAATTCCAAAAGAGTGCCCTCCCCTATTAGGGTGAGAAAATAGCTTTAGGCCCCAACGCGTGTGCTTTGGGCCATAATGAACCTCCATAAGTCATCTTATTGGTCTTTACCTTAGTTTTTACTAGCTCTCTCTCACTTTTCCATCATCCTCTAGTCACTAGTGACAGCCCTAAAATGTCCTGCCCCAGTCTGGAGATCCACTCATACTCTCATTTCTTCACAACTTGCTCTTTCTCTAAAAAGAAACGCATTTGACTTTGCTCACTTCTTTGACTAGAGATCACATGTACATGTGCAGCTTTCCTCTTACTGATTGTGCTTGGAGCAATTTGCTCTCTAGATCCAGCCTAACGAGCACATGTGAGGATGAAGGGGCTTAAGGGGACCTCTCTCTCCCTCTCTATGCCCAGGTCCAAATATCTGGGGCCTCTGTAGAGTGTGACTTCCAGCACACTTTTCAAGGCTTCAAAACCAACAACCCAGAGTTTATTATTACACTTTAGCCTTGATGGATGTGAAAGTATTCACTGTGTCAGAACAGCAGGTGCTGTCTTAACATAAACATGACCCTCTGTGCTAATCTAACTCCAAAATCTCACAGTGAAATGCCGCTTTTGTCAGTTTTAATGTCTCTTTCCTTCAAACATCATATGTTCCTTGGCATGTTTATTACCTTTATTGAAGATACTCTGTTTATATTTGTCATGACCATTCCCTTAAAAAGGAGAAATGAGCCCAGTGAGGCTTATCAGTGCTCCTGGAGAGAGCTCCTGCCTCTCTGTTCAGTCCTGCTAACTACTAGCCTATCCAATGACTACAGCTTCTGAAAGGTGGAAAAACAAACCAACCATCTACCAGTTTCTGTCACAGAGTTTAGAAAAACATATATCACGTCTAATAGCTTAGGTTATGATGTCCAAGCCACAGTGGAGGTAAATGGCTTATGTTGATGACAAATGTGTCTCATAAGAATCAACCCTAACCTTAGGCACTGGGGAAGATAAACAGGATAATCCAAAAGGCATTGGTGCAATCACAGGAACCTGGAGCCATCTGGTCAAGACAAAAATAAATCAGAATTGAAGCCTGCATGAATCTCCAGAGGCCCTGGGGACTAAATTAACATTACTCAAATGAAGATCAGAGGAAACTGGCAGCAGAGACCATTGAAGTGCCTTTAATTAACTTGCAAGGAGCAAAGGGCATTTAGAATGAAATGCCTTGTATTGTCTGCAGCTAAAATCCAAACAATAATTTGAAAGTCCCACAACTTAATAAAGATAAATGAAAGCACGTATTGATCAGAGGATAATCTCTAGCCTGAAACAAGAATACAATACAACAAAACAGCAATGTAGTTTCATTGGTACTCTGCAAGCCAGAGGGCTCAGTTGAGCCAAATTATCCAGCTGTCTGGTGTTAGAAAAGCTACTACACCTCTGTCTGCAAATTCGGTGTTGGCCTAAAGCTTTCCGAGTGCACGGGGCTCCAGATAAGCAAATATTAATTATGTAATAGTTGGAATACATCCCTGATAACAAATTACTTATTGTTTCTCTGAAATTTAAATTTAAATGAGCAATATGCCTAAATGAGAAGGTATGTATTTTATCTGGCGATCCACTGCAAAAATGAACAAAACCCACCCAAATGAAAGCAAATAGGCTCTTTGTTCAGTATTTGCTATACATTGCAAGGAAGACAGATAGCATCACTTTCATTTAGCAGATAATGCCAGGCAGCGGGGTGAGAGAGCTTTATCATGGGTGAGGATGGGGGATGATTTCAAGTGTGTCCTGATTAGGCTATTGGCTTACAGAAATTGAAGGCAGCTACCCAAAACCAGGCATCCTCTGTGATTGGCTGGGTCAACAGATTTGTTCTTTCCTAATCACTCCTGAGTTTAAAAGTGGGACAAGAAATAGAGAGATTGTCAATCACGGATACAAAGCCCTAGTAATTCTGAGCCAGCTGTGGATTCCTAAACCACGCAGCATGGGTGGTGGTATAGCTACCAGACAGGTTGTGCAGAGGTGACAAGAGCCAAGGACATGAATAAATATTTCTCAAGATATACAACAAACACATCAAAAAGTATTTTTGCAGTATAGTGATTGGAGAAAACCCAAATGAGCTGAGCAAACTCAGTAGTAGATGGCTTGACAAATATGCTCAAGGTCCTGCACTTTATCTTTAGCAAACACACATACACACATGCACACACAAGTACATATGCTCACATGCACACAAACCCATACACACACATGCACATAAATATGCACACAGATGCACATATACACACATACATGCACATATACACACATACATGCACACACATGTGCACACATTTACCCATGCATACACACAACCACACAGACAACCATTCAGGTACATATACATACGAGCACACACACATACACACATGCAACCATACATATGCACATACACACATACATGTACAAATACACCCACAACCACATGCATGCACGTCTATGTATACATACACAACAATACATATGCATACAAACACGTGTATGCACATGCATACACAGGCTTGAACACACACAACCACAAATGAGATACTGCTTAATACCCATTATGATAGCCATAATTTAAAAAGAAGAGGGCATGGGAAGTCATTGACCAAGTGTTGTTAAGTTTGTTTTTTACTCTTTTGGGAGGCCCATCACCCAGCTCTCAAATAAACACAGAGTCTCATATTAATTATAAATGCCCAGCCTTAGCTTGGCTTGTTTCTTGCCAGCCTTTCTTAAATTATTCCTTCTACCTTTTGCCTCTGGCTTTTTCCTTTTCTTACTTTGTAATCTTACTTTCACTCTAACTCTAAGGCTGGCTGTGTAGTTGGGTGGCTGGTCCCGAGCATCCCCCTTCTTCTCTGGTTATTTATTTCTCCTCCCAAATTTCTCCTTCTATATATTCCCTCTGCCTATCAGCCTTTCCTATCCTTTCTCCTGTCTCACTATTGGCCATTCAGATCTTTATTAGACCATCAATGTAACACAGCTTCACAGAGTCAGACAAATGCAACACGAAAGAATGCAGCACACCTTAAAATAATATTCTGCAACAGCCAAGGGTACAAAGTTCTAGAAAAAGAGAAATAAATTACTAACTACAGTAAGTATAATGTCTCATATGTAAATTTCAAACATCTTATCATAAAAGAGATAGGTAAGTAAATGCTAAATCATTGGCAATTATGAGTTAGCCACAAATTAATGAAAATGTTAGATTGATTTAACAATTTTACTTTGTATGCACAGACTAAAACATCACATGGTACCCCTTAAATATGTACAATTATGATTGACCAAATGAAAGATAATATTAATAAGAAAACTTTGGCATAAAATTGCAATGTAATGGAATATTTCAATTTTAATAAAGAATGGAGTACTAATATATAATACAACATGGCTAAAACTTGAAAGCATTATACAAAGATGGCCACAATGGTGAGAGAATGGCAATTTCAAATGCAAACTCACCTAACAGTGAATTCAATATCAGTCTTGACACATTTCATGACCCTGATTGACAAAAACAAAACATAGAAGTTAGAAAGGAAGAAAGGGAGGGAAGGAGGGAGGGAGGGAAGAGAGGAGGGAAGGAAGGAAGGAAGGAAGGAAGAAAGAAAGAAAGAAAGAAAGAAAGAAAGAAAGAAAGAAAGAAAGAAAGAAAGAAAGAAAGAAAGAAAGAAAGAAAAAGGAAGGAAGGAAGGAAGGAAGAAAGAAAGAAAGAAAGAAAGAAAGAAAGAAAGAAAGAAAGAAAGAAAGAAAGAAAGAAAGAAAGGAAGGAAGGAAGGAAGGAAGGAAGGAAGGAAGGAAGGAAAGAAAGAAAGAAAGAAAGAAAGAAAGAGAGAAAGAAAGATGCCAGATATAAAAGCCATAAAATCTTTTGTTCTGTTTATTTGAAACACTCAAAATAAATTAAACACATAAAGACAGAAAATAGTTTTTCTATAGTCAAGAACTTGTTTGAGGAAGGGTAATAGGTCGTAACTGATAATGAATATAGGGTTTCTATTGCAAGTGATAAAAACTTCCAAGAGTTAGATAGTAGCAATGATTACACAAATTCCTAAATTTTCTTTTCAAACATGCTGAAATTTACATGTAAAACTACAATGATTTAATTTAGATGCATATGGTCAAAACACAATCCAAGAATGGAGTCATGTGAGAACTCTGAGTGCTTATGAGAAAACTCCAAGTAAAAAGGCAAGAATCTTGTGACCTGTTTCTTCAAAAACATGAACTGCTCTTGGACTGTGCTTTTGTGGTCCTCCCAGGTATAACATACAGAAGTGAGTTTATTTCAGCTGTTGTTACTCATAGGCCTCTAAGTAGAAACATGTTTTTTGCCACATGCTGCCTGTCCTTGTGGTTGTACACTTTACTCGGGCGACTCTTTAACTCTCAGAGTATAAATTGTCTGATGCTCTGAATAAAGTTGGCCATTGCATGAGACTTTAGTCTGCCTCATGCATCAACTCCATTCCCCCAAGTCCCACCAACAACCACTGCAGCAGCAGCATGCTTTCTAACCACCTCTTGTAATTAAGATATCTTTTAACTTTTGCAACCTTGATACATGTATACTTCTTGGCAGCTAGTCAAACTCACCTTTTTATATCTTTTCATTCTATTATTCCATGCTCTTTTGCAGACAGATTCAGTGGCTTCTATTTTGGCTCATTAGTCATGATGGCGGAATGCTGATGGAGGACCAAATAGAAGAAAGAAAGTTTCATGTGTCTAATAAATTATTTCAAGGAATATTTTAAGGACTTCACAACACACTAAATTTAGGGCCTATATTTTCTTCTACACTTCTGCTCTACCTTAATTTCTCTTGCCGTGATAAAGCAACTTGTCAAGAAAAAAGTTTCTTTCACCTTGCAGTTTGTAGTCCAGTATGACAGGAAATCAGGGAAGAAATTCAAGGCATGAACCTGGAGACAGGAGCCATGGTTTTTAGCTTAACTTTTATAAACAACTCAGGACTACCTCCCCAGGGTTGGCACTACCCATCATAGACTGGACTCCTGCATCAATTATCAATCAAGAAAATATCCCAGAGTTCAATCGAATTAAGGCAACTCTTCTATTTAGATTCCCTCTCTTCAGATGTATCAAGTCAACAACAAAATTAACCTGAACACTTCACTCCCTGACAACTTGACACACAAATATGACTATTAAGCCATGGCCTTTCCTTTTTATCACGATCTCATGTTAAAACAAAATGCAGTTCAACTTTATTTTTTTAATTTATATTTTCTGTATACAGGTGCTCTGTCTGCATGTATGCCTACAGACCAGAAAAAGGCATCAGGTTGTGAGCTCCCATGTGGTTGCTGGGAACTGAACATGGGCTTCTAGAAGAGCAACCAGTGTTCTTAACCACTGAGCCATCTCTCCAGCCTTACAGTTCAACTTTAAAAGTCCAACAGTCTTTAAAATTTCCAATAATGGTCAGGTGATAGTGGTATATACTTTTGAACCCAACAGAGGCAGGCAGATCTCTATGAGTCTAAGGCCAGCCTTGTCTACAGAGTGAGTTACATGATAGCCAGGGCAACACAGAGAAACCCTGTCTCCAAAAACCAAATAATAATAATAATAATAAATCAGTACTGTAAACGTATGATATCTCCATAAAAGTCCAAATATTCTTAACTGGGGGCTCCTATGGACTTAACTGTGGGCTGTAAATTTAAAAGCAAGTTATATGACTTCTTATTCCAAGAGGAAAGAAACAGAACACAGTTATAAATTAAAGTAAAGCCAGAATTCAACAGTATCAGTGTCCAGTGTCTGAGACTCATTCATGATCTTCGGGGATCTAAAAAGTTTGGGTAGTTCTACCTCTCCAGCTCTTCCATCCACAGCGCATATGGCTTGTCTAGTAGGCTCAAGTCAGCTCCACTCCACACTTGTCACTATCTTTGGAGGTTATCTCATAGCTATGGCATCTCCAATAGGCTCCTGTATGTGTAGCAAATGAGGAATCACCTTCACCAGTGGCCTCCTGGCCTCTCTACAGGCCAGTCCTATTACATGGTGCCAAGCTTCAGATTATCTCCATAACAGCTTCAATCCTGGGGTTTCTAAAACAGCTAAAGTTGCACCTTCATCCATGTTTCTTCTGGCCACTCTGAACCTGCCACACAGTGCCAAGCCCCAGTTTCTCTCCATGACCTCTTCATGCCTTCAAAGCCAGGACCATGTGGGAGACTCACACACTGTTTGCCAAGTTCTCCTGTCAGCTTGAGATACAGCCTTCCGGCCCCAACCCAACATCACAGCTTGTGATGCTGACCCCAGGAAATAGTTCCCAAAAGATCTTACCTCGGTGATGCTGGTCCTTATTATTCAAAGTTGACTTTTTTTAGCACCACTTATCCAGCTTTCCTTGTCCTAGTAAAGCAAAGATTTCATTTCCACAGATGCTTAATTCAAATATATCACACACATGCTCCCAATGGTGTCTTTTTTTTCCCTTTGAAACTTCACAATGCAGGCCTCTGTAGCCTGTATTTCTCTCACTTTTACCTTCCAAGCTTCCACAGAACAGCTCATTAAGCTTTGAGCCTGTAAGCACGTGTCCAACCCAAGTTCTTCCTTCCATAAAACAGTCCAGGGCATAAAAGTCATATGGTCAGGTGCACCACATCAACCCTTGGTACATCTGGCATATTCCTTAGAATAAAAATTCCTTTTAGAAAGCTAAGGAGACACCTCAGTCCATAATGTGCTGGCCACACAAACATGAACACCTGGGCAACTACATAAATGGCTTGGGCATGCTGCTACAACACTGGAAGGGCAGAGACAGGAAGATCCCTGGGGCTTCTTGCCCGGTCAGCCTAGTTTGAGTGGTGATCTCCACATCTCCACATGTAGCTGTACATATACGCATGTTCTCTCTCTCTCTCTCTCTCTCTCTCTCTCTCTCTCTCTCTCTCTCTCTCTCTCTCTCCTTCCTTCCTCTCTCCCTCCCTCCTTCCCTCTCTCCCTCTCTCTCTTTTAATTTAAATTCTTTCTGAGGGCAAGTTTTGATCAAAGTTGGGGGTAATTATTTACTTACTAAAGTCTTGCTGAGAGCCCAAGCTTCAGGCATGGCTCTATGATCTAAGGACTCAGAGATGAAAAAGGTGCATTTGCTTGATATCCAATGAGTTTCAGAACTTTCAGATTAAAGGTTAGAAGGAAGCAATAAAAAAAAAGAGAGTAGAGGCATTTGCCACCAAGGCTGGTCCTCCAAGATCATTTTTTAAGTATATTTTTTTAAAATTGTAAATGGTTGTAACAAAAAGCACACATATGTTCCAGGAAGCCTAGGTTTAAAGTTGGCCATCTCAGGTACTACTGATTTCAACTTGAATAAAGCCCTTGTCTCACCTCCAGAATGGGAATAATAGAATAGGAAAACTTATACTGGTCAGTGAGAAGTAAAGCATTAATCTATCTAGTCTAATCAATAAAATCAGGAGTCAGATATCAGGGTGAAAGCTGGAAGATCAGTGAAGCAGAGCAGCTGCTACTAGAGACTTCTTATCTTATCCAAAAAAAAAAGGGGGCTGAGTCTTGTCTCTACCTGTCTTATATTCCTATTTCCACCTCCCAACTGTGCTGGGATTAAAGGCTTGTGCCACCCCTCCTGGCCTCTATGGTTAACTAGTGGCTACCTCGACTCTCTGATCTTCAGGCAAGCTTTATTGTCAGAACATAAAACATCATACAAAAAAGAGGTTATTGAACACAGACACAATATCCTCGGAGTGAAGCAGTGCTTCTGGTGGCCCTTCTGGAATGGTACCAAGAAAAAAAAAAGCATTTGCTGGATCAATAACTGCATGCCATGTGTTAATCTGCTCAAGTAAGGACACCACATCTGGTACAGAAGCTGCAATTGGAGTCTCTACCTGATTGAGTTTTCAATAGATCAGGCAAGGCAGACAAATTCATAAGCAAGGATAATTGGAGTGGGTTGGAGTGGGAAAAGAGAGCACACATACACATGCAGAGAGAGAAAGAGAGAGAGGCAGAGCGGAACAGATGCATACAAAGAGACAGAGACACAGAGCTGGAGGCAGAGCTAGAGACATTGGCAGTGAATGAAGGAGCCAAGAAGCCGGAAAAATATGAAAAGAAGAAGCCTGGTGAGGACTCATATACTGTAGAGCTCCTATCTGCTGCCCACTGGGTTCACATACCGGGTCTTGTTGTTATAAGGATGAGTAACACCTACGAATCATACCTAAGAACTAAAATCACCAGGTTGGCAGTACTGTGCTTTATTCAAAAGGCTTCACGGAAGGTCTACTTTCTTCATCAGCCTGTCTGTAGAAAAGGAGATTCCAATGATGGAGAAAGTAAAGCTGTTGGGACCTGATCTTTAAAAGTCCAAAATTAACCATAAAATAAGGAAATTTTGGTGTCATGTTGAATGCCTGGAATTATATCAATGAAGCAAGAGGATTCTGAATTGAAGGCCAAACTATGTAGTTCAAAGCCAAAACAGGCTACAAAGTCTTAATTCTCACAAAGTACTGGATGATTCCAGATAAAGCATAAAGAGAGTAAAGGGCTCAGTATACAACCCTGAGATTTGCTGCTCCTTATTTAGAACACACAGAAGGTGATATACTGGTGGTTTTATTTATTAGAGTCAAAAGAACTAAGTTAGAATCAGCAAAGTGAAAGGAAACATGGGATGAAGTTCCAGAAATGTCAGATACATGCTTGTAGATTTCTCTTTTCTAGTGGGGCTATGCAGCCACACACACACACACACACACACACACACACACACACACACACACAGGCACGCATGCATGCACTTCCAGCAGTGGTGTGTAACAAACAAGGGAAGCTCACCTAAGCCTTACTGTCTGGGCTTTTTACCAGACATGTGCCACATAGGCATAGAAAGTTCACATGACTAACCTCAGCTGCTCAGATGCCAACCCCTCAGAAAAAAAGTATCACAAGTCACACTGTTAGGAGAAATTCGTCTGACTCCACTAATGTGGCTATAGTATAACTCTTGCAAGCATAACAAACACTTTCATTAATAAAATACACAAAGAACTCAGAGGTTACCTCCTTGTGATGACTAGTTTTGGCTGTCAACTTGACTATATCTGGATCTGAAAACCAAAACTGGAGGGCACATCTGTGAAAAAAAATTGCTTAATTTGAAGTAGGAAGACCCACTTCTAATTCAGACCTTTGAGGTAGAAAGACACACCTTTAATCCAGATCATTTGAGGTGGAAGAGCCATGCCTTCTGCCGGGAGTCTACATAAGGATAGAAGGATGAAATCTTTGCTCTTTGCCTGCTTGATGTTGTTCTTGCTGGCAAGTCCATTCCTCCACTTCTTTGGGATGCTAGCATATGCTCACTACCAGCTCAGACTTCCAGCCTAGTGAACTGAGCAAATACTGTACTATTGGACTTTCCCCTTAGCTGGACCACATCATGTAAGTTATTCTAACAAATCCCCAACATATCTCTCTCTCCCTCCCTCCCTCCCTCCCTCCCTCCCTCTGTGTGTGTATGTGAGTGTGTATGTGTGTGTCTGTGTGTTCATGTGTGTGCATGTGTGTGTTCATGTGTGTGTTCATGTGTGTGTGTGTGTGTGTGTGTGTGTGTGTGTGTGTGTCTGCCCCACTGGAATGTGACATCCCCCACTGTTTGCATTGATTTCTTACTCCTCACAGTGATAATTTAATGTCAGCACTTTAATGTTTACCTTAGAAATGGAGAAACTGATCCAGTGAGGTCTCCTTCCCACCACCACAGGGTCAGTACTTAGCAGAATAAGATGGAAAACCATGGCTACTTCATGCCATAACCTGACAGAGACAGTGATGGTGGGACCAGTGCTGAGTGTGCTTCAAGTCCAGAGGGTTCTTTTCACTTTTTCGTATAAGCTCTAGCCCTTTCCCCAGTTTTACAAACTAGGAACCACTCATGCTCTTCAGGTAAGCTTAGATAATCTGCATTTGGTCTTCATTTGAACTACAAATTTTCAGTCCTTTTTGAGAAAGGATGATGCTTGGGGGAGGGGTTGTTTGTTTGTCTTGAGATTAGGGTATCAATTTATCACCCAAGCTAGTCTTAAGCTCATAGACTCAAATGATCCTCTTACCCCAGGTTCCCTAGTGCTGGGATTCCACACATGCACAGCCATACCCAAATAGGACCAGGACACATTTACAACCTCTGTGAGAAGGATAAACCATTGCTCCTTCTTATTTCCTACCATTTCTTAAGCAGGATAGATTCTTAGTAAGATTTCTTTTACTGTGGGACTATTTTGAGGTGGTATAAAATCCAAATGGGGGCTCAGAGATGTAATCTGATGACACTGTGTGTAGAAATGGGAGTGGAAGACAAGAAATCGGGTAGCAGGAAAGGTTCTAAGTGAGATGTGAATGTCATAGCAAAAGAAGATTTGTAGAAGAAAGAAAAAAAAGTTGTAAATTTGTTGCCTCTTAACATAAATAGTTTGGAAGGACAATGGTGGAGGGGAGATATCATAGCATTTTTACATATGGTTCTATGACTCAGCTGCTTAACTGACTCCCCATAAATTACTCCAAACAGCTTAAGTATTTTGGTCATAGATTTCGCAGCACAGGAAGTAAGCATGCTATTGTGGCAAGTATGTAAAATTTCTGTATCAATGACTTCAATCTGTTCTGTCAATCCAAGCCCACAGCTGAGGGCCCCCAATAGCAATAAGCAGGGTTATCCCCATGAGATAGTACCATTTGCAGGTGAGACCAGTTGGGACTCCAAAGAAAGCAACATTAGACACCGTCTGGTCAGTCTTAAGCATTTATTGAGGAATTTGGAGTAGGTTGCAGGGTCCTAATGGTGATGAGAGAAATAAATGCTCTATCCCATCCAGTGTGTCTGCAGTAAGAGTGTCTAAGTATGGAGTTTACGTGTACTATTAAGGTATTTGGGTTGGGGCCAGTTTCTTGTGTCTTGGGAGACAACTTTAATAATTTTATCAGTGCCTGGGAATGTCAAAGACCTCATTTTGAACTCAAACTTGAAGGGAAAACCCTGAAGGTGCTTGGGACACAGGGCAATCAAGACACTTTGTATGTCTCAGGACAAGATAGAAAGCATGGGGGAGCAGCTAACTCTCTGAACAGCACGTGAGGTGCCACACAGATTGCCATGTTTATAGAGAACAAAGCCATTTAAGTCAAGCAGGATTAGAGAGAGACTATTTCTAATTTTTATAAAAATATCAGATTACAAATAAAGTCATAGTATCTGTACACCATCATTTCTGCACCCTACTTTCAGAGGAGTTAATTTAAAAAAAAGAACAAGAATATTGAATTCAAATATGCTACTTACTGATGCCAGACATTGTGAATTTTGTGGAAACTCTGAGTCGCCTTCTTTATATTTTATTTATCTTTTTTTTTTTTGGTATTTAGAAACAGGGTTTCACTGTGTAACAGCCCTGGCTGTCTTGGAACTCACTTTGTAGACCAGACTGGCCTTGAACTCACAGAGATCTCCCTGCCTCTGCCTCCCAAGTGCAGAGACTAAAGGCATGTGCCATGTGACAGCTGGCTCATCTTCTTTACAAGGATTAAATGAGGGTGTATACACATGGAATCTGGCACAGAGAGATGGTTAACAAGCAACAATCCCCAATAAATGTGGATTTATGTTATTAAAGAACTGAAGAAATGGGGCTATTGTCACAAATGCCATAGAGCCAGCTAACCCTATTCACAGACATGCAGCTGACATATATATTATACACATATGTATATAGAATATATACAGACATATATAGAGAGAGGCTGGAGAGATGACTCAGAAGTTAAGAGCACTAGCTGCTCTTCCATAGGACCCAGATTCAATTCCCAGCATAGTGGTTCAAAACCATCTATAATGAGATCTGATGCCCTCTTCTGGTGTGCTTGAAGACAGGGCACTCATATACATAAAATAATTTAATAAAATAAGTGAATTTTTAAAAAGCAATATATAAAGAGAAAAACATGAGTGTAACTTTCAACTTTCTCTATACAGAAGCACATTATCAGCATAGAAACAGAAACAGCTGGTTTTCCTAGAGTCAGCATCATTATAGTTTTCAAGGGTATAAGCCTGGAGTACCCTTTATGCTAAGTAGTACCTGAAGTACCTTTCAGTTAAGTGGGGTTCAATCCTAAAAGAGAAAAGCAATCCAGAAAAGTTCTCCCTACACAAGCCAATCCTTACATTATCTATCCACAGGTATGCAAAAAGCTCAATTCCAAAAACAGAAAGAGGTTTTACATCCCAACTTATTTATGAAACTACTATATATAACCTTGAACTCAGACCTAACAGCAATACATTTAACAGAAGTGCAGACTAATGCAACTCATAAAAATCCTTGAAAAAAATTATCACCAGAGATTACCCATGATGAAATTATATCACCACAAGAATGCATTGATTGTGAAAATTTATATATGAAATTCAAAATAACTGATTAGTGGCTATGTCTGTCTCAATAATGCAATGTTGGATAAAATTCAACATATATTCAAGCTGAATACACTCAGAAAATGAAATTACTGTGTAAAACCTTATCACATATCTACAAAGAGGCGCAATAAACACCACAGTTAAATGCTGAAGGGTTTTTTTTTTTTTTCTGATGATAAGTAAGACAAGACTGCTGTAGTCAAAAGTTTCTTGGTCCCAACTAGCCCCACAGTCTGGCTGAATCTCTTCCACCCTCAGTCTCACAGCTACTTATAAAATAATTACTCAGAGGCTTAATATTATAGTAACTGTTCAGCTGATTACTCTCTAGCTCTTAGACTTAAATTAACCCATTATCCTTATCCATGTGGGTTGGTACCTTTGCTCAGTGCAGCATTCTCATCTTGCTTCCTCTGCATCTGCCTGGTGTCTGATGCTCTCCTTTCTCTTCCCAGCATTCTCCTAGTCTGATTGCCCTACCTCTACTTCCTACCTAGATTCTTGCCAATCAGAATTTTAGCAGACCAATATGACTAGTAAATCTTTACAGTGTACAAAAGCATTATCCCACAGATTGCCCACTATCTATCACCAGAAAGATTCACCAATGTACTGAGTGGGTCTATCCAATGACATACATTGAGAGAAGAAAATAATGGTATAATATTTAAAATGAAACAGACAAAATTTCTCTTAGATATTATTTGTGTTAAGAAGGATCTAGAAATAAACTTTTAGACTAATTATATTTAACAACCTTTCTAGAAAGAAAATCAATATGCAGAAATTATGTGTCTTTATGCTACCTCAAATTACAAATTTGTAAAATTAAAAAAAAAAAAAAAGCCCAGCATAGTGGTGCACACCTCTAATGACAGAGCTTAGCAAGCAGAGGTAGGTGGAACTCTGTGAGTTCCAGGCCATCCTGGTCTACACAATGACTTTTAAATCTGTGTTCTGCATATGAGAGAAAACATGTAATATTTGTTTTGCTGAGACTAGCTTATTTCATTTAACATAATCATTTTAGTGGCAGAAAATTCCATTGTTATATGTACACATTGCTTTATCCTTTCACCTATTAATTGACAACTAGGTTGGGTCCATTTCTTTCCTATTGTGAATACCAAATATGTAAACGTAGATGTACATGTGTGTGGGGATATTTTCAAATATAATAAAAACATTCAGAGATATCAGAGGGATCTACCCTCAGTCAGTCTAGGAGGATCAGAGAGTGTTGATTCACACCTTTAATCCCAGCACAGGGAATACAGGGAGTGGTGACCAACGCCCTTAATCCAAACTGAGTTGAGGTCATCTTAGTTTACAAAAGAAGTTCCAGGTTCCCAGGCAGGCAGTGGTGGGGCCACGCCTTAACTGGGTGAAGAGAGTATTTAAGGCAGGCATAGAAAGACAGAAGGGCGGAAGAAGCCAGGAGGAGCCAGGCTGAGGAAGCTGGAAGACAGCTGGGTGGTGTTTACTCTCTCTAATATCCCCAACTTTCCCCAGATATCTATCCCTGAGTTTCCTTTATTTGTGCAACACACATATTTCTTGGGTATGTTATAAGTTCTTCCAGCTATATATCCCATGGTATAACTGAGTCATAAAATAGGTCTATTTTCAGTAGGGTTTTTTATTTTTATTGTTATTGCTATAGTGGCTGCACAAGTTCACATGCCTACCATAAGTGATTAAAGGTTTCTCTTCCCTTACAGCCTAACCACCATTATTTGTTACCTGTTTTGCTAATGACTGCCATTCTGACTGGGTAACATAGAATCTCAAAGCAGTTTTAATTTGCATTTTCTTCATGGCTAAGGATGTAAACAGATTTTCAAATATTTATTGGCCATTCATATTCCTTCTTTGGAGGATTGTCTACTCAGTTCATTGGCTTGTTTGTTGTTTGGATGATTTGGTATTTTTTGAAAGTTTTACAATTCTTTATGTCCTAGATCTGAATCTGTGTAGCATACAGTTAGCAAAGACTTTTTTCTATTTTATAGGCCATCTCTTCATGCTGATGGTGATTTCCTGTGCTGTGTATGTAATCCTATTCACTGTTGGATTTCTGTTCAGAAAATACCTGCCTATGCCAATATCTTGAAATGTTTTCCTCTAGAGCAGTACTTCTCAACCTATAGGTTGTTACTCCTTTGGGGGTTACATATCAGATACTTACATTATGATTCATAACAGTAATGCTCTATATGTTTGCCTCCATACCAGTATTGTGCTAATTTTGTTACTGTGATTCTGTCATATGATTTGAGATCAGATCTTATGATAGCTCCAACATTGCTTTGCTTTGACCATCAAGGATTATATTAGTTATTTGGGGTCTTTCGTGCTTCTATTAAAACTTCAAAATTGTTTTTTCTAGCTCTGTGGGAAATTTCACTGGGGTTCTGACAGGGATCTCATTGGTTATATATATTATTTTGGATAACGTAGCCATTTTCAGCCATGCAGTGGTGGTACACACTTTTAGTCCCAGCACTTTGGAAAGCAGAGGCAGGTGAATCTCTGTGAGTTTAAGGCCAGCCTTGAAAAACCATATATATATTTACACAATATTAATTCTATCTATGAACATGGAAGATCTTTCCATCTCTGGTGTTCTCTTCAATTTCTTTCTTTGGTATATTAAAGTGTTTATTGTAGAGGTCTTTTGTTGCTGAATCCTAACAGTTCCCTCAAGGAAGGGGGTGAGAAGATGCAGAGCCAATGACACAGACCCCAGGAGTCAGGTGAAAAGCAAATGACTAACTCCTTTACTCAGCAATGGGGAGAGCCTTATATACCCTCCTTCCAGCACCCAAGCTGTGTCACTATCTGATGATGCTGCAATCTCCCTTCACTGGCTGAGAACGATCAGGACCTCTGACAGCAGCTGTTGCTAGGCTGTCAGACAAACTTCAGGTTGGCTTATAATGAAGTACATTATGTGCATGCCTTAGCAACATGTTTAAACCAATTTCTTCAATCCTATGGGCCTATCCTAACACAGTATTTCACCAACTTAGGCTTGTTTTATTTTGTCTTGAAGCTAATGTGACCAGGACTTTTCCTCTTCTTTCTTTCCTAGTGTGTTCATTGTCAATGCATAGAAAAACTACTGTTTTTTGTATTCCGCCACTTTGTTGAAGGTGTTTATGGGATTCTAGAGAATCCTAGAATCCTTATTTAAGTAAGGCTGAATGGTTTGCTGAGTACAAGTACCTGCCACAAAACCCTGGCAACTTGAGTTCCATGCCTAGAACTCATTACAAAAAAACTTGGATGCAAGAGTGGAATTTAAGGCTATCAGTAACCTAACTTGACATTGTGTCAAACTTCCTTCTAAATACATACATATGTTTATACATTGAGACAAACACTTCTCTCAGCCTTAATCAGAGAAGCCTGCAGTAAATAGTGGTTAATGCAGAGACCTAGGACTATCCAGATTGCTGACAATAAGTGATAGTTGCAAGCTTAACTCTAAACATGACATTTATACCAGCCACTCTAAGCCTCAGGAAAAACAATTGAAAGGTTGGAAAGAATATAAGAACCAGGAAATAGGAAGAATAGCTATGAGAAGCCATCTTCAGCACATGACACAATCATTGTCATAATGAATTCTTCAGCTGGGATAACCTGTACTAAACTTATACAAAACTGTCCTTGTCAACAGTCAGCCCTCCTGCTGAGATTTTAGGATTCTGGGAGAAGCTGAGTCATATTGTCTTTGGTTGTATACTCAATAGTGAGCCCACCCGGCTCTAATAGAGTGTTCCAAACCCATGGCCACACAGATGGTCCTTATTAAATTCGGTCAATAACATGACAAGAAGACATGAATGTAGGAAAGGGATCAATGGAAAAGGAATTGACAAGGATGGAAGGGATATGATAGAGGGTGGGAGAAAGTAATCAGAGTCCATGATATGCATGTATGAAGTTGTCAAGGAACATATTTAATTTTTTAATACCCAGATGCAGAGACACACATCTGTAGTCCCAACACTCCTATGGAGGAGATTAACAGAAGAGAGGGAAGGCAGAACAGATGAAACCTAGGCCAGCTATGGCAGAAACAACTGGAAACCCTGCCTCAACAAGGCAAAAGAGATAATAAACTCCCCAAATTTGTCTTCTGACCCCCTGTATCAGTGCTTCTCAACCTTCTTCATGCTGCAACACTTTAGTACAATTCATCATGGGGTGGTGATGACCCCCAACCACAAAATTATTTCATTTCTACTTCATACCTGTAATTTTGCTACTGCTATGTATCTTATTGCAAATATCTGATATTTGATCTTAAGGGGATAGTGACTAACAGGTTGAGAATCACTGCCTTGTATGCACACCATGAGTCACGTATACATGTAGTCATATGCATACATACAATTTTTTAAAGGTAAGACCAGGGCTGTCATTCTTCCTTAGGCAGTCACCATGATAATACAAGGATATACAGTGTACTGGGAGATTCACCAGGACTGGGAAAGCCAGAAGTTTGTTGACCTCATTGTTAGAAGCACCCAAAACCATGTGACTTTCTCAACTAATCCAAAGAAAAAGATGAGACACACAAAAGATAGAAATGTGCTGTGCTGCTGGGAACTGGCCATACAGAACACAGGCCACACAGAAAAAGCATAGCAGCCTTCTTCTACTACTTCTCTAGTTAAAGAACAACAGAATGTTTTCTCTGTTTTTCCTTCAAGAGTGGCCTTTAAACTCTGCTGTGTTGGTCTGAGATAAGATGTGGCATGGGGTACATTGCTTACTGGCCTGTTTTCCAAGGCTTGAAGCTTGCTTTTTATGCAACCCAGGACCACCTATGGTTGGTCCTCCCACTGTGGACAGTGTCAAGAAAATGTCCCACAGACATGCTGGCCAACCAGTCTAACAGAAGCAATTCCTTAATTAATGATCCATCTTCCCAGGTGACTAGTTTGTGACAAGTTAACAACCACCCCTCTCTCTCATGCATGCACACACATACATGCATACACACACGAGCACACACACATATACACACAAAGATTACGGCATCTGAAGCAACAATGTATTTCTAAATAGACCTTTTACAAAGCTGAAAATCATTTCGTTAATCTTCCTGGGAAAGGAATCACTAATTTCACTAATAAGAAACTGAAGGGGGTTAATAAAATCCCACAGTTGCTGCTGTTTCCATAACTAGAGCATCTGGGCAAGCTGAGCAAAGCCCAAATAAACTAACTAAAGTAACCTGCCTCCTGAAGTTCATTGTCCCTTTTCAAATCCTCATTACAGAAGCAGGAGGGAGAGGCATGGAGGATGAAGAGATGGATAGCTCAATCTCCTGATGCCTCAAACCCATAGGAATGACAAAGCCATCCCTGGGTGAGCCTGTCCTGGAATTCACTCTGTAAACCAGGCTGGCCTCAAACTCACAGAGATCTGCCCACCTCTGCCTGCCAAGTGCTGGGATTAAAGGTGTGTGCTACCACTGCCCAGCTCCAGAACAGAAATTATAAATGGTGAAAATACTTCCATTTTAAACCAAGAACTAGGAGGACTGTGGGAACAGGAAAGGCATATGACTTTGGTGGGCAGATATGTGACAAAACAGATAAAGCTAAAGTTGCTGGTGTACTGCAGTGATGTTGAGACACTTCATCTGCTAAAGGGCATTCAGGTATGGAGAATGTCCCTTGATTACAGGATTTCCAAAATTAGGTCTCTTCTGACAACTGTGCACTCTGAAATAAATCAAAACCCTTTTTGTATTTTTATTAAGCTACATAATAATACTTCTGATTTAAAAAAAATAATGATTTATTCACATTGAAGGGGAAAAAAAATATCCAGAAAGAGCTGCTTCTGCCTCCGTGATGTGACAGTGTGCTGGGAGCTGCTTGGTCACCTTTGCTGTTCTTGACATTTGTGGAGTTATTTGGTGACATGCTTTAAGCACTACTTCAGCTTTTCTTTTATTTTTTCAAGCTGGATGTGAGAGTCATCGCTGAAACATAATTTGGTGAAGCATAGGAGAACACAGTGGAAGTCTGCAGAACTGTAATACCCACCACTTGTCCGGGGTATCATGATTAGGGACATAGTTGACCGCATATGGCCATCAAGAATGAACTCATTCTCAGCTACTATGTCTTCAAGTTCATCTGCATTAAACTGGGTGAAGCTCTACTTCTTTGAGGTAGGGACTGTCTAGTGGCCAGAGAACTTGAACAAAGCTCTACAAAGGGCTCAATCACATATTTCTTATTCTGCAGCTTGGTGTAGATAGAAATTATGACCTAGCCAGTGTGAACCCTGGACTGTATACCCTGGGGCATACCTATCTAGAGCCTAGACTGGGGTTAGCACTGGTATTAAAGACAGACATGCTGTAACTGCCCGGAAATTGTCTCTAAGGTCCATCCCTTAGGGCAATCCATTTAGGCAACAGGCTACATAAACTGCCAAGGAAGCTGCTCTTTGTAACCATTGCACTCCTGGCCCCCATGAGGTTGTTTTTCTTTTAAGATAGTCTCCCTCTGTACCCCACATTGGCCTTCAACTCCTTACATCAACTTACTGAATGTTGTGACCCAAAAGTATGCACCACCATATACAACAAGAACAAGTAGATATTAATGATGTCCTCCACAAGAATGTAATTCTTACCCCATAGAAAAACATAAGTCAAAATTTATTGTTAGGAATAATAAAAATTAATCATCACTAATTTTTAGAGGCAGTTTTATACTTTCAAAAATACTTAGGCCAAGTGTAGTGACACATGCCCTTAACCCCGACACTCAGGAGGCAGAAGCAGGTAGATTTCTGTAAATTGCAAGCCAGTCAGGGCTATGTGACCTCTGAAACTGTCTTAAAAAATAAATTAAAGTGACAAAAAATACCTGCTGGGTGTAATGGCACAGGCCTATAACCCCAGCATTAAGAGATGAAACTGGAATATCAGAAGTCCAAGGCCAGCCTGGGCCATATAGAAGGACTGGATCTCAAAAATAAAGCCACTTAATTGTGTTCAGCTAGCTTCCTGTCATGAAAAGACACTCAAAACATGAAACACTGTAGCAAGCAATCATCACTAAGCCCCAGTAAAATACTGTGTATGTAAAATGTCTTCTCTATTAGCAATCTATTGTTTCATGATCAATTTAAAAAAAAAAAAAAAAAGACCAGCTCAGCATGGTGATACACACCATTTTCCCAAGATAGGGTTTCCCTGAGTAGTTCTGACTGTCCTGGAGCTTGCTTTGTAGACCAGGCTGATCTCTGACTCCCAGAGATCCATCGGCCTCTGCCTCCCAAGTGCTGGAATTAAAGGCATGTGCCGCCACGACCCAACTAGTAACACGTACCATGAGTTCCAAGACAGCCAAGCTACATAGTGAGACACTCTTAACAAATTGAAACCAACCATGCTTTGTGTTGTTGAGTATTTGCCAAAGAAGATAGCTCAGAAAATGGGTTTAAACCAACAAAGTCTTTCTTAGCCAACCAGCGAGTATACCGGGTGTCCAGGATCCCAGTGTAGCCTTGAGCCTTTCTCAGGGTGAGTTTTAAGCACAAAAACCATGTCTTGGATTGACATACTTCAGTTAGCAAGAACAATTAGCCAGAGGAGAATTATGGAAGCAGAAAAGCCAGGTTAGTACATTTAGATACTTTCCCAGCACTATTGACTTTGATGGATTAGGTTTTTGTTTTAAGTTTGGCAGGCGGTGCTGTCTATATGCACTGAGTTTTACAACCTGACTGATACTTCATGGAGTCAGTTGGTCTGGGGGCCTACTAAGTGTGGGTCCTACTAAGTATTTGAGCATGATAAAATCATAACATTAAACTAGGAGCTTTCTGAGTGTGGTAGTGGGCATTTATCACTTCAAACATTTAGCACACTAAAGCATGAAGATCACTTGATCCCATTAAGTTGGAAGCCAGCCTGGGCATAAAAGTAAAATGCTGTCTTAAAAAATAACTGGGAGAGGTTGAACACTGTTGTTGAAACATATTCCACAGTATTTTTTTTTCAACTTGAAACAAGATTTTGTTCTGAGGGCAGTGTTTTGTTGACAGAACTGACATGATGTATGTGTAGGTTATCTCTGCAAACTAGAAAGGAATGAATATGTCTTTAACTGAACATGTCTATAGAATTGGAAAATTTGTATTCACTTGTGTTATATACAGATTTCTATGGAGGTAATTTTTCTTGAGGGAGGTCATCTTAGCCAAGGTGACCTCAAAATATCAATGTATCCCAGACTAGTCTTCTGCCCATGGTTTCCCTGCCTCAGCCTCCCAAACAACACTATATCCTGATTTTAATACTTTTCATTTCTGCATTATTTAGATTCCCTTTATTTCAATAAGTTTAGTAAATATTTTAAAGTAGAGAGTTGGGAGACAGCTCAGTTGATGTGGGATGTCTTTCTGTATGCTGTGAATGTGCTTTATTGTCATTTGTTAATATAAAGGCTGTTTTTGCCAATGGAAAGGAAGCTTGGAGGCAGGTGGGAAATCCAGAGATAAAGGAGAAGGGTAGAGTCAAACAGGAGCTGCAGGCAGCAGCCCAGAGAACAAGATACAATAAAACACAAGTAAAATCACAGAGCCACATAGCAATACAATAGATTAATAAAAATAGGTTAAGTTATAAGAGCTAGTTAGTAATAAGCCTGAGCCATAGGCCAAAAAGTTTGTAATTAATATAAGCCTTTGTGTGATTATTTGAGACTAAGCAGCTTCAGGATTCAAGTCCAGACCTTGGGGCTATGCTGGGCCAAATTCCTGGCTACATTCAGTTGGTAAACATTTTGCCATATGAGCCTGAAGTTGAGAATGAGCCCAGCATAAAAAAAAAAACCTACACATGTTGGCATCTTATAATCTCACTGCTAAGGAGGTGCAAACAAGAGGATTCCTGGGGCTCACTAGTCAACCAGCATAGTCTAATTGCTGACCCTCAGGTGTCAGTGATTATTGCATGACTTCTAATTGGTATTATAAAAACCCAGAGCCAGATATTAGGGCAATTGCTAAAAGATCAGGAAGAGAGAGGAACACGCAAAGCCACTTCTCACCTGTCTCCACAAATCCTCAGACTGAAGAGGGGAAGTGAAGGAAAGCACAGGCTGAAATGGGAGAGGGCTAAACACTATCTTCTCCCAACTTAAATTCCTTTCTCTGTCCAGCCATATCAAATCATATTTCAGCCTTCCTTAGTGCTGGGATTAAAGGCATGTGTACTTTCCAAGTAATGGGAGCAGAGACATGGGATCCCAAGTGCTGAGATTAAAAGTGTGTGCCACAAGCACCTGGCTTTGTTTCTCCTTTGAACTGAATTAATCTGCTGTAGCACAGTGTGGCTTTGAATACACAGAAATCCAGATGGATCTTTGCCTCTACCTCCCAGTGCTAGGATTAAAGGTGTTTGACAATACTCCCTGACCTCTATGGCTAACTTTGTGACTGGCTCTGTCCTCTTATCTTCGGGCAATTTTTGATACACAATATGACCACTCACCACATTTCCCCTTTTTTGTCAAGTTTTTTAGAAAAGTTAACTAATATAAGAAAAATTATGTACAATAAGTATAATAACTACATACAATATATGCAGGTAATAATTATAACAGTAATGTTCAGTCTATTAACATTTGACAAATTCAGAGAAAATACTCCATTATTTATCCTGTTTTGATGAGTCCAAAGTGTTTTAACTAATTCACTTTCTATCTTAATGTATTACCAACCAAAAATTATCTTTTGATGTCTCTCAAATTTATACACTTTACACCTATTTAGTGAGGTTCTTTATTGAACATGTAAATAAGAAAACTATAACTATGTAGTCTTCAACTGCATCAGAGACCAGAGAAAGGAATAATATTAACTGAGTAAACAGGAAATGCAAGCAAGCAACTTTCAAAAAATATGAGAAATGACAGAAACAGTCACCCAAGTTTCTTCTGCAACATTGGGTCATCTATCTTGAGCCTATAGGCCTAGCATATCTGACAGACTTATCTGTGAGGCAGTAGTTTCTGAAGAGCTGTCATATATCATACAAAGCTTACCAATCCATTACTTTGTGTCCTGCTTGTCCATTTTGGAAAGAATAATGTCAGAAGTTGAGGCAAGAGCACTTCTTGCACAGTGACTAACTTGCTACAAAGAAAGTAAACCCCATGTGGAGTTTCTTCAATGCCTACCATCTTCTCTGGAGTAAATTGGTGCTGCCAGGAACAGACATGTCTCACTGTCATAAAAAAAAAAAATATGTTATTAAACTATTCTAAATGTCATGTTCTGTAGATCTCTGAAGTATTTGAAGATGACCTGTCTATCTAAAATATATCTCTGTTTGACCTTGAAAACATATCTAATATGATTATAACTTGATTGTAATGACTAACTACTAACTTGTATTTCTTTATATCCTAATTAGTTGGTAATAATAATTTCAAGGACTAGCCATTTGCATTACATTGTTAAATTAGCTGTATAGGTACAATACCTTGCATAAGAGTAGAAATATATGTACAGTATGTCCTAACAAAATTAAACTCAAATTTGTATCAATATACACAATTTCTATATAATATACAAAGATCCAAGGCAATGTAAAATATTTAAAACTGGACATTGTTTTTTAAAAATAGATTCAATAATCTACCCTTTTATCCTAGCATATCCATATTTCCCTCTTTCCTTTTCAGAGTAGATTCAATAATCTACCCTTTTGTCCTATCGTATCTTCATCTTTTTTTTTTTTCAAAAAGGCTTCTGGCTGAGATGATTCATTCTCACAGACTATTCCGGTCAGGACTTGACCATAATCCTAAATTTTCTTTTGGTTCCCATAAGATTACTATCATCCCTTATCAGAAGGAAGTAGTCTAGAAAACTATGCCCACATTACCAAGAATTGGATTATGGATGTCTGTTTAGAGTGTCTGTTACAAATTGTTATGAATAATGGTCAGGAAAAAACTAAATGAAGGAAATTAGATTCAGGGTTCTTGTTTTAAAAAAGGAAAAAGGGAAGTGCTGGGGTATTATGTTCTTGTACACTGTAAAAATTTGTCACTCCTGTTGATTTAATAAAAGGCTGATTTGCCAGTAGCTAGGCAAGAAGTATAGGTGAGGCAAGCAGACTAGGAGAATTCTGGGAAGAGGAAAGGCAGAGAAGCAGTCACCAGACAGACACAGAGGAGGCAAGATGAGAATGCTGCACTGAGAAAAGGTACCAAGCCACATGGCTAAACATAGATAGGAATTACGGGTTAATTTAAGTGTAGAGGTAGTTAGTAATATGTTTGAGCTACTGAACTAGCATTTACTATTAATATTAAGCCACTGAGTCAATTACTTAGGAAGCAGCTGCTTGATATTTGGGAGTTTGGGGTGGGATAAAAACTTCCAACTACAAGTAATGGAGATCCTTTCTTAAAAAACAAGGTATTCAGCTGCTGAGGTAAAATATTTAAGGTTGACCTTTGACCTCTACACACGTGCACACCTGTATTCCCCACCAAAAAAAAAAGAGTATGGGGCTTGGGAGGTGTCTCCATGGGTAAGAACACTTGCTCTAAAAGCATTAAGACCTGAGTTCAAATCCCCAGAACCTATGTGAAAGGCCAGACATTGCTGCCTGAGTCTGTAAATCCAGGATTGGGGAGAATAGTAACAGGTCCCAGAAGATCACTGGTCAGCCAGCCCAGTCAGGCTAGCTTATGATTTACTAATAAATCCTTTCTTAAAACATAAAGTCGAAAGCTATGAAGAAAATACCCCATGTATACCGCTAGCCTAAAACTCTTGCATGTGTACACACATGCATATACATACACTAGCTGTAGGCAAAACTTTCAAGAGTTTAGGGGACATTTAAAATTCAAACTATGGGCTAGAGAGATAGATTAATAGTTAAGAACAATTACTGCTCTTGCAAAGGACCCGAGTTTGGGTCCCAGCACCTATATCAGATGGCTAACAAACATCTGTAACTATACTTCTAAGAGATCCAGCACCTTCATTTGACCTCCTAGGACATCTGCCTATAGTTAGGATTCATTCACACAGATACACACACACACACACACACACACACACACACACACACACACACACACACACACACAAATAAATAGATTTTTAAAGAATAGTTTTAAAATCCAAATCATAGCACACAGTAAACAAGAAAAAATGTGGTGTTAACACAGAGATAGATATACTCCTGGGAGAAATCATTTGAGTGCATTTCTGTGGCAATTGGGTAGAAAAAGGAAAGTGTTGTGGAACAATCGTTTTGTACACTGTGAAGATGTGTTGCTCTCATTGGTTTGATAGAGAACTAAATGGCCAATAGCTAGGCAGGATATTTGGGACATGGAGTCAAACAAATCTACCTGGGGATCTCTTGGATTGGCTCAAAGTGGCAAACAGATTGATGGGTCTTTTAAGAGGCCCTGCTACCAAGCACTTAAATGGGGTTTATGAGCAGTGGGTAGCATGCTACTCAGTGGCATGAAACTAGGTGAAGCAGCTTGGACCCAGAAGCTTCTCAGAGCTGGGATAATAAATGTGACTCCCACTGGTACTTCTACCATGAAGCTAGGCTCTCAGGGAACCGAGTGTGGTGGAGCCAGCTGCCAGTGTCATGCACTAAACTGAGGCATCCGGCTGGCTGACATAGCATATTAAAATTTGTCTCTTGTGATAAGAGAACACTGCAGATGCTCAGTTAAAGCAGATCCAGACAAAAGAAACCTCTAAACAGGTTGTAATGTGTTTAAAAATGTACATAGTCTTGAGAAGGAAAGTAAAAAAGTAGAGACAGTAATAGAAAAAAGAATAGTCTTAAAATAATAAAATATTTAAAGAAAAAAGTAAGATAAAAAAGAGAAAATCACATAAAAATGGAAAATACACAGAAAGTCTGAGTCCTATATTGTGTTATATTGACTTTAAATTTTTTGATTGCTGATGAGTGGGGGACAGCTGCTGAGAGACATTGGATTATGGAGGCTGCTGAATCAAACCAACCTATATATTTAAAAAGTATCTTGACATGAAAATAGAAGTCAAAAGGTATGTTATTTTGGGGAAAATGTTATGCTTTTGCTCCTACAGAAAACAAAAGGCTGTGGATTCATTCAGGGTTAAAAAGATCAGGTTTGATCAGGGGAGACCCCCTGAAAATGTTAGCTACAGACCTAAGGAAATAAACCTGAAAAAAAAAATGGGAGGACAGGTCACACTGCTCAAACAGAAAATGAAAAATCATCTTTGGCTGACTTGTGTACAACACACACTCTATACTTGTAGTAATGTAGATATGTATGCTACCTTCGAATGTTTATGTATTTTCAGACACCAATGAAAACAAATGATCCAGGTGATTCAATATCTCAGAACACCTCTGTTGCAGTTTCCTCAGAATTATGCATCCAGAACAGCTTCAAGGTTACAGGCTAAGATGGTTCAGCCTCACAGAATACTCCATCCAGAACTTGATGATTATCCAGATTTTCTCAGGGACCACCTAAGATACCAGCACCCCCAGACAATAGGAATCAGTCTAGAGAATAATACCCACATTCCTAAAAAGTAGAATATGAGTGGATTTTGGTTATTTTGTGGGTTATGAATGTTTGTCATCATTTATAGATGATTGGTTACAAGTTGTTATTGGTAATGGTCAGGGAAAAAAGCTAAACAAAGGCTAAGATTCAGGGATCTCATTCTGAAAGAAAAAAGAGGGATATAGTATAGATATGACAGGATAAAGGGGTACATTGTTATGTCTACTTTTTGAACAATCACTAGTCTCAAATCTTTTACATTGAAATGGATTTTTGTATATTGATAAAAATTTAAGGTTATTTTTGTTAGAACATACTCTATATATGTTTCTATTCTTAATTAAGGTATTGTATCTATGCAGCTCATATTAAAATGTGATGTAAAGTTTTAGTCTTTAAAACCTATTTAGGATATTAATAAATTGGTCACATTAGGTATCTTTTCAAGATCATATAGAGATATATTTTAGCTGGATAGATGGTCCTCAAATACTTCAAAGATCTACAGAATATGGTATTTAAAATGTTTTAATAGCATAGGCTTTTCATGAAAGTGGCACATGTCTACTTCTGACAGCACCAATCTACTTCAGAGAAGAGGATGGGCACCAAAGAACTTCCATATGGAGTTTACTTTCCTTATAGCAAAAGCTAGGCATTTGGATGAAAGACTTGCCCTTGCCTCAATTGCTGACAATATACGTCCAAATTTGACAAACAGAATACAAAAGAAAGTGACTGCCAAACTTTGACAAAACAAGGTAGGACAATTCTTCAAAATTCTCTGATTCTCAGAAATGTCTGTTAGATACTCTAGGCCTATAAACTGAATGTCCCAATGGTTGCAGATAAACCTTAGTCACTGTCTAGGCAATCAGATGTTTTCATCATTAGGTAAAATTATATTCTTCTGAGGTCTTTGATGGAATTGAAGACTGAAATAATTTACCTAATAGTTTTCCTTAGTTATGATAAAAAGTAAATTAAGTATAAAACTTTTGACTCACAAAGATAAGATAAATAATAGAATATTTTCTCCAAATTTGCAAAATACAAATAGACTGGATATTGTAACTGTAACACTGACTTGATAACTGTGTTGTATGTAGTTATGCTATGTTAAAGTTAAAGCTTTCCTTTTTAATTAGAAAAAGAGAGAAATGTTGTGAAACAATCATTTTTTACACTATGAAGATGTTTTAATAAAGAGCTGAATGGCCAATAATAGTTAGATAGGAGGAAGTATAGGTAGGAGAGCCAGACAAGAGAACTCTGGGAAGAAGGATGGAGTCATCATGGGATGTAGAGAGAAGCAAAATAAACATACCATGTGCAAAAAGGTACTGCCACATGGTAGAGTATAGATAAAAAATATGGGTTAACCTAACTTATAAGAGCTAAATAGTAACAAGCCTAAGCTATGAGCCAAGCATTTATAATTAATAAGTTGTCTCTCTGTGGTTATTTATGAGTTGGCTGGCAGGACAGAAGATTCTGCTTACAGGAAAGTATTTACAAGTAGCATCAGCACAACTGAACATCTAGAGTATTTCTGCTAGAGAAATGAAAACTTATGTTCATCCAAACCTCGTGCACAAATGCTTATGGCAGCTCTATAGTAATAACTACTTTAAGCTGGAAACAATCTAAATGTTCTTCAGTGGGTAACTGAATAAACAAACTGTTCTACAGGCATGTAGTATAATACAAAGAATGAAATATTGATTACGCTTGACAACTTGGATGAAACTCAATAGAAAAAGAAACCCAGTGAAATTGTGCCAAGAGAAAGTCTCAAAAGGTAAGAAACTATTATTATTTCATTTGTATGCCTTCCTTGACAAGACAGAAGCAGAGTGGTGATGGGCTGCAGAGGCTTTGGACCAAGAAGAAAGTGTGGTGACAAAGAGGACACACAATGAAGATTTTAGGCTGAGGGATCATTTCTGAATCATTGTACTGACAATTAGATGAATTCATGCATATATTAAACTTCATAAAAATCAAAGTGAATTCAATAGGATTTTAATACATTTGTTCACTCACTTTCTCCTTTTGTTAAAAAAAACTTGTTTATTCTTCAATAATTTCATACAGGTAAAGAATGTATCTTGATAATATCCATTCCAAGTTCATGCTGTTTGGCCTATGGCTCAGGCACATTGCTAGCTTGCTCTTACATCTTAACTTAACCCATTTCCACTAAACAGTCTGCCATGAGGCCCGTGGCTCACCTGTGTTCCTTACATGTTGCTCCTTTGGGCTTCGGGCTTGGTCTGGCTGACTCCGCCCTGCTTCTCCTTCCTATGCTGTGATTTCCCCTCCTACTTTTTCTGTGGTGCCTGTCATGGCCCAAAACAGCTCCTTTATTTAAAGATTGATATTCACAGCATACAGAAAGGCATTCCCACATCACAGGCATCCTTCAAATCAGGTGAAGATTTGTTGTTTTTATTCTTGGAAGTGGGAGGGTTTAAGTGGGGTCTCATTCCCTAGGCTAAGCTGGCCCTGAGCTTCTGGCAGTTCTTCCTCAGCCTCCAGGGTGCTGAGATTACAGGCATGTGCCATCATACCCAGATCATGCAGAGATCTTTTGATGCCTCCACTTCTGAAGAGCCCTCCTGGCCTGCATGTCCATACAACACCAGGCTGGGGCTCAAGATGATGGCCTTTCTATTAATATCAGGCTTTGCTGCTACTCAGTACATTCCGGATCCAAGTTTACACTCTCTGGACTGCTCTCAGAACGAATATGGAAAAGAACATGTATTTCTCTTCTACCCTCTTTTTGGGATGAGAGATAAAACTGAATCTCATGTAGTCCAGGCTTGCCTCCAATTTGCAATGAAGCTGTGGGTGACCTTAATTCCTGATCCCTCTCTTTCCACCTTCTAAGTCATGGGTGAAATTGCAGGTATGGGCACACTTGGATCAAAAAGTCAATAATAGTAATAACAATAATAAGTTTTAAATGAAAAAGACTCAAAATATGAACTCTCCCTTTAGTAATAGAAATGAGCTCCTAGTAGGAAGAAGAAGAAAAGGATGAAGAGGAAGGCATATGCAGAACACACAGACACACACACCAGTACCAACTGTAACCTGATTCCCTCAGGAACAAGTGGAGCCAGGCCAAGGCTGCCCACACCTATCCACATGTAGCAGGCTCCAAGAAACATTTTGGCCTCTGCTCAAGAACCCAGAGGTTTGCAACCCTAATGACAGTGTGTGTTTAAAACTGAGACTGACCTTGGCCTCCCCAACTCCAAGGAGCAGCTGGGCTTGGAATATAGAGTGGCAAACACACACACACACACACACACACACACACACACACACACACACACCATTTAAGTACAAATTGTGTGGTAGAAATCCCCAGGCAAATAAAAGACAAACTGTCCTAACCTTGACTGAGGAGTCAATGAGTTTTGCCCACCTAACTCACTGCTCTGGGGAGGTTAGGGCTGTGGGTAGGGTTACCATGGCAGGAGCAGCCCAGAAGGATGTGAGATCCAAGGGAATCAAAGACGGGCTGTAGAGCAATCATAGCTTCCATAAGTGATTCTGCTGTCTTGGAGCACCATCCATGCCCATCCCAGAAAAAAATACTACCCCACACCTATCCCTCCCACAGCCAGTGGCCAAAGGGCTCCTCGTTTCCCTATCTAACTGCCTCCAAAGGCATGGGGCTACTCGCTCTCTCTTCCCCTTCTGGCCTCTGCTTCTCGTGGAGCAAGACTAACCAAGTGGTTACTGGTAGGCCAGAGGAGTGCAACAGAAGTTCTAGATACCCTAGGCCTGAGCTAAAGTTCTCTGAGAACCCAGAACAAGTTCCCTGTACCTGAGTAAGGGTCTGGGTACCATCTATTGATTGTTTTTGAGACAGTTTCAAGTATCCCAGGTTGGCCTTGAATTCAGTAAGTAACAAAAGATGGCCTTGAACTTCTGATCCTTCTGACCCCACTTCTACTGCTGTTGTAGTCATATGCCACCATGTCACATTTTGAAACTTCCTAAATGTTTTATGAACATATATTAATTATCTGTGATAATGGATTTTATTATTGAATTTGCATACATGTATATGATAATGTATCTCATCAAATGCACACATGTATGGATAGATAGATAGATAGATAGATAGATAGATAGATAGATAGATAGATAGATAGATAGATAGATAGATATCGTGTATATATAACATCCCCCTTGCCCTTTCATGTCCCATACCCACTGGTCTCCTTCATCATCCTAACTTAGTCCCCTCTTCTAATCTCATAACTTGCTTTTGTGATCCACTGAATCTAACTGGGGCTGCTCACAGAAGCATGGGCGAGGGTTTGTTTACAGGAGCATGGGATACACCACAAAAGAAAATGTCTCACCCTTCCCATCAACCGTGAGCTGCATATCCATCCTCATGGAGGAGGAGGGCTCCATGAGCCCCTCCCCCTCATCACAAGATGTTGCCAAGTTCTTAGACTATGTACCACCATGCAATCTATTTTTAAACTTTACTCCTCAAATAGTATATATGGATAAGATTATCAAAGCTCTGCTAAGGCAGATCTGCTAAGACACTCATGACCTTTCTGCTATGCCTGAACTGATGCAGAGGTCAAGGGGCTGGGAGGGTGGCCATTGCCTAGGCCACTGTAGACTTCAGATCTTAAGCTCACACACAGTACCTTCAAATCTCTCTGCCAGCACCAGGGTCTTTCTCCAGTTGGCCATCTAACCCTATGCTTTTGTAGTATAACTAGCTTTTCAGCAATGTTCATTTTTAAATTAATTAAAATTTTAATTTGAGTTAATTTAATTACTCTCATCCTGCTGCTACCTCTGCCTTCACCCAATTCTTGTTTGGAAATGAGTTTGGCAATCTGGATTGGATACATCTTTTGAAACAGAGGGCTGTTTGTGCATTATAAAATATTTGATAGCATCCCTGACCCATCCTAGTTCTGAGACCCAAAAGTGTCTCCAGGGATTGCCACATCTCTTGTAGGGACAAAATTGCCCATAGTTGAGAATCACAGTTCTAGTGTCCAAATGTGTTTGTCTTAATGAAATTTCATACATCCACTCTAATCTGTTTATTCCTTTTAAGCTTGAGCCATGATTGAACTAGGAACCTCTTACTTGTTGAGAAGGTTCAATAGAGCTGTATGTAATCATTATTCACATGAGTGGTTTGCACTTACAAGGATTCAAGTCTCTGTGATGGGCATGTACAATGGTTCTTCATTCTTGAGTTGTAGAAGGGGGGAGGGGTTCTTGCAGTGTAGAGACAAGAACAAGATATGCTGGGATCTGAGAAACAGGGGACAAAGGCAGCAAAGACACCTAACTACGCTGCCTACATTCTCAACTCCCTCTCTGCTGCTGGTCCTTGAGCCAAGCATATAAGTTCAGGAGTTATGTTGGAAGCTAGACCCTTCTCCATTTGGCTGCTTTATGTGAGAAAGCAACACAGGAGCAGAGCTTTTAGGCCCCTGAGTTTCAAAGATTTTTTTTTTTTCCGGAGCCTTCTCTTGCAAGGTAATTAGAAAGGCCAAAGAAGACAGGTGAGCTCTGACCTTTTTCTAGACAAGCGTCTGGGAGTGCTCATTAACTCTGTTAGAGGAAGCCAGTTTTATGGTAATGGGGCCATTCTTACAGATTCCATCATCCATCTAGTTTTCCCTCACTTATTAAACTGAGGTTTTTAATCTTTTCAAATGTCAGTTATGTCCTGTAGATTTTCAGGGTCTAAACTCAACCAAGGAGCTCCATTACCAATTTATTTTTGGTTCCAGTTGAGCTACTTGCTCAGAAAGTAGCCTGCTTTGTTGCCCAAGCCCGAAGTTAGACTGGCATTCTAACCGGCTAATAGGACAGGGCAGCAAGAAGGGTAACTCCCAGTTCCTAGTCTGTCTGTTTCTTTCTACAGTCTCCTCTCTAATGTTCTCTTGCTTTGCGCTTTCTCTCTTGTGTATGCTACCCCCACTTAAACAAGTGATTAGCATAAATTTGAGAGTCATGATTTACATTCTAAAATATTGTGACAGGATCTGGAGATGTATCTCAGCGTTTAAAAGCACTTGTTGCTCTTACAGAGGCCCTGGGTTCCATTCTTAGCACTCAGATGGTGACTCACAACCATCTATGGCTCCAGTTCCAAGAGATCCTATGGTTTCTTCTGATCTCTGCAGGCATATTCTGACCAAACATACATGTGGTACACAAACATTCATAACACAAAATAAATACATTTTTTTTAATTCAATTGTTGGGGTCTGAAGAGATGGTTCTGTGGTTAAGAGCACTTTCTATGCAACCATGAGGCCTGACTTAGGATGCCAGCATCCATATATGGTCTGATCTTGTGTGTACCCAGCATTGAGGAGAGTTAAGACAGGAGAATCACAGGGGCTTTCTGGCTGTCAGCAAAGCCTGAAAATGTAGCTTGAGGTCATGGAGAAAGCATGCCTCAGAAGAATAAGGTGGAGAGCAATAGACAACAGCCAGCACTGTCCCATGACCTCCATAAATTCATGAACAGGTATGTACATCTGCATACATAATGTACACATACACACACATATTAAAAAAATAAATTGTTCTACTTTAAAACAATTTTTCACTCTGTGAATATGACATCAGCCTGGTCTATAGAGCAAATTCCAGGACAAGTCAGACTGTTCCACAGGGAAACCCTATCTCAAAAAACAAAACAAAAAAATTTAAATAAAAAAGTCTAAAGAAAGACTTACCCTCTTCTGTACCCTCTAAAGTCTTCCCTGTTTGGGAGATAAGTTTCACCCTTCTAGCAAAAGTGGGCATCACTATAACGTGAGCTGTTTGGGGCTAAACCACATCCAATGGCACTACAACCCCAGCATGGGACCACAACCACCCTGGGACCACAAGCTTCGCTGTGAAAAAGAAAGGAAAGCTCACTTTCACTTATTGGGAAGATCAGAAGTGGAAATGGCCTCACTATGGATCATAGCCTCCCGGGAAACAGGAGCTGTAGGGTGGAGGCAGATGTCAACTGGGCTGAAAAATTGAACACAGAGAGAACAGGGACCATTATGAGCTGCTGATGCTAGCAAGGGATGAGACGCGGAAGGGAAGGGATGACCAGGAAAGCCCACTGTGAACGGTGCTCGGGGCTGATGAGAACATGGCATCCCAGGTCTTTGGTTTTTTCATCTATTCCCTAGCGATCAAAGTAGACTCTATACTCCTGTGCTTGGTATAAGGGAAACATGGCTCATGACAAGCACTCAGCTGCACCTGGGGCAGAGGAAGGGCGGAAGAAACGCTCAGTCTTATTACCACTGCAGTCACTCTCGGTCAATTGGCTGTGCCATGCTGCCCATCACAGATTCTGCTCTCTGCTTGACTCGCCATGACTGGCTCACAATACTGAGGACAAAAACATGAGCCAAAAATAATGAAATGAATCTACAACTTGGGAAGGGAAGATGTATGCCCCCCCCCAAGTGATGGTTCTCAACCTAATGCTGTGACCCTTTAATACAGTTCCTGGTGTTGTGGAGACCACACACACACCATACAATTATTTTCTTTGCTACTTCATAACCGTCACTTTGCTACTCTTATGAACTGTCATGTAAATATCTGATTGGCAACCGTTCAGGGGTCACGACCCACAGGTTGAGAATGCCTGCCCTAGATCCTCCTGGGGAGCCAACCTACAAACCTGTAAGACCTCTGACTGTTAGAGAAAGCCTTGACCAAACTCTGCCAGACCCTAAGTTGAAACTCCAGACACTCTCCCTCACTGCTATTGTCCCTCAGTCACCCACTGTCACCTACATCCTGGTAGCCAAGGCACCATTAAATGAATTTAGTATGTGCTTCTTTTATACACCATGGAATTACTTTTGGGAAAGTGGCATTATTTGTTCCTTGGGTTTTAAAATAGCAAAGCCATCTGGGCTCAGAGTTTCGGTGTAGGAAAAGTCTGTTTTTTTAATAGTTATAAAACTACTTAAAAATTTCTGCTCCTTTTTGGGACACATTTCATAAGTTATACATTAATAGTAATTTTTTCAAAATCACATCAATAAAAATCCATAGATATCTGGACTGTGCCAGCTGGTCTTCTGCCAGCTTGACATACAAAGTAGAGTTGTCTGAAAGGAGGTAACATTAATTGAGAAAAATTCCTCGAGAAGAGCCAGATGTAAGGCATTTTCTTAATTAAGGATTGATGGGGGGAGAACCCAGCTCATTGTGGGTGGTGCCAGCCCTGGGCTTGGTGATCCTTGGGTTCTGTAAGAAAGCAGGCTGAGCAAGCCAGGAGGAACAATCCCGTAAGCAGCTCCCCTTCAGGGCCTCTGCATCAGCCTCTGCCTCCAGGTCCCTGCCCTGTTTGAGCTCCTGTCCTGACTTCCTTCATCGATGAACAGTGATCTGGAAGTGTAAGCCTAATAAACCCTTTCCTCCCCAACTTGCTTCACAGAAGCAACAGAAGCCCTAACAAAGACATGGACATTGATATTTGAGATGTCAAAATACCTTCTTGAGGCCAGACATGGTAATGAGCTTAATGCTGTAAGCTCAACACCTGGGAGGCTGAAGCAGGAGGGTCATCATTCAAGACCAAGTTGGGCTACAGGGAAGCTGTATAAAGAATAATAATGCTTGGAAAGCAGGTGTGTTGAATTTCTCACTGGCTGTTTTCTCCACGGCACAGTGCTACCTTCTAACTGGTCATCTCCTCCCTGTCATTGCCTGCTGGACACTTCCTTACTTTGGGGAACTCAAGCCAGGTAATCAGATCCTCCAAGATTTCCAGAGTTCCTGACTAGGCTGAGCACCTAACCTGGGCTTTCCCATCCCATAACCACTGTCCATGCGCTGAGCATACTGCACAGAGACTTCTTCTCTGTAGCTCTCACCACCCGCCCCCAGGACTGTGAGATCCTCACTTGGTGTCCACAGAGCAAAGGTGCTCTGTCAGTCAACACTTGTGAAACTAAGTTGAGATTGTTGTCACAGTTCTCTGTGTGTATATGTGTGTGTGTGTGTGTGTGTGTACATGTATATATATATATATATATGTCTGCTTCTTTATGTTTTATTCAATGGTCATTTACTGGGAAAAACTACTTGAGTACTGTTCTAGAATAGCCAGTGAGAAGTGAGGAAAACCAGGAGAATGTGGCATCCTGGAAAACCAGTGAAGAAAAAGCTGGTCATAGAGATGCTCAACTGTCAAATGCTGCCAGAAGGCCATGCAAGATGCGATCTGAGGCTTAACTGTCGCTGTAACAGCAGCAGCAATTTTAAAGCTGCTGGGGAAAAATACAGATTGGGGCTATTTCAGAAAGGCACAGGGGTTTGGGCAGAATAGAAAGGAGTCGAGAAAGATCTGGGGCATAACTGTTGCTATAACAGCAGCAAATTTTTTTAAATTGCTTGGGGAAAATACAGATTAGGGCTATTTCAGAAAGGCATGGGGGTATTGACAAAATAGAAAGCAATGGAGAAAGCTGCTACAATGATTCTTTTAAGAAATGTACCACATATATGCTGACACACACCTAGAATCCCTACTCAAGTAGGCTGCATGAGCAGGACAGCGAGATCCCAGCCAGTCTGAGACCCTGCTAAGTAAATAAATAAATCACCAAAACAATTACCATTTTTAAAGCTTTTGCTGTAAAGGGAAGTAAATAAATATATTGTGTTTTATTTTGCTATGCCAAGAGTTTTTATTTGCATGCAATAAATGTATCTAACCTTTCTTTTAAAGCTTCTGGGTTTCCTGTTTGGAGTAGAAATGCAGTGTCTGTGAACAACAAATCTGATACAAATTTTTCACAGTACATTAATTCCTTTCTGGGGCCTTCCCCATTTGGGGGCTTGAGGGGGGGTCTCCCTGCTGGTGTCGAAAGCTGGTTTTTTTCAGTAGCCTCAAAATCTTGTGGCTAATCCATGTCTTCATATTGACAGCTGACCACAGCCACCAATGCAGCCAGGTGACTAACACTAAAACTTCATGTGGCCAATACTCTCCCTCTTGGCTCCCACCACAACCACCCATATACCACAGACACAGGCTCCCACAGACAGAATATGCACAACCAAAGGACCACATATATTAGGACCACAAGGCAAAGAGATACAGATCCTCGAGAACACATTGAAGAGGCAGCAGTAGGCATGGCATGGCCATCTCCACTCCCACCATGGACCATGGTCATTCCCCAGAATGTGACCACCCTACACACTCAGGCCCAAACAGGAGACCGGCACAGCAAGACACATCATTTCTCATAGAGCTCTATTGTGGCATATAATAATAGGTACTCTATATAAATTAAATTAAAAATAAAGCTCCAGCAGGTTGCACAGATTGGCTGTTAATAAATATATCTCTGGGTAATTGTGCCCCAAGACCAGCTCATGACCACTCTCCCTCATCCAGAGAATTATACAAAAATAAATACAGGCTTGGGGGTAGGTAGGGGGGGGCATGCCTGATTCCATTCTACAATTTCTTACAGCATCCACCATTCTTTTCCACTCCACAAGTACTACTGAGGGAAACCTGGTGCTAACTAGAGAGCTCAGAGATGGGAAGGCCTCTCTCCAGTCAAGCACTCTCAAAATTAAAGGACCAAGGTCCCTCACTACACCGGTCACAGATCTCAGCTTAACTCTTTGGGGTGACAGAGGGGCTGCAAATCTCTAGGCCCCAAAAAGGAGGAAATCTGCTGTCTCTGATCCTACAGGCAGTCCCTACGAGAACCAGGCCAGAGAGAGGCACAGCACAAGCACCAGAAGGGACATACCACTGTTCAAAGCCACAGGGACCACAATTAGCCCAGCCAGGACACCCAGAGTTTGGGTCAAGGGGCCCCGAAGCTGAGGAGCCAATCCACACGCACATTCTGCAGGGGCTGCTGGCATGGGAGACCTCTCTGGGGACTCAAGATTTAGGCTTCCACCCTCTTCATCCTGGGTGATCACGTGAGGGTTGGCTACACTAGAAACTTCAGTCCCCGGAGGACTAGAGAGAGCAGGAGTCTGCTCTGGCAGAGCTGGTGCGGCCGGCTCTTTATCAGAAATAGGTATCAAGCTGCCTGCCCACTCAGTAGGAACCTCCATCCGGGCTTCTGTCCCAGCCACCACTGGGGACCTGGTCACCCCAACTATGGGCCTATTTATGTGCAAAGAGTTGATGTCCTTGCCCATCCCTTTCTCTGGATTCTCAGGAAACTGTCCCTGTGTTGCCAGAACCACAGGGGTGTCACATCCAGAGCCTTCAGCCCATGGGAGCCACACATCTCCCATAGCTGCCACAGAGCGTGCCCCAGAGAGGATTTCTGGAGGCGACTCCTTGGGGCTGTCTCCTTCAGGGCTAGAAGGAGTGATGGAGAGCTCCTCTTCGCCCTCCCCTTCGTCATCAGGGTCCTCATTGTCCTTGATAAGCTCCACTCCACACCCCAGACGCGCATAGTGCAGTGTGATCTCCTCGGCCAGGGCACTGTTCAGGGCCCTCTCAGGGCCAGGCCACTTCAAGATCAGGTCACGGTCCGTGAGTGTGCCCAGGGGATGGCTGGGGGATGTCCCCCCATCGGTAGAGCCCTCCCCACCACCCCCTGCTGCCACGGCTGCCCGCAAGCGGCTCAGGTGAGACAGGTAGAGCTGCTCCAACTCCTGGTCAATGGTGTCTTCACCAAGCAACTCCTCTAACCCACTCACAATCTCCAGACCCCGAACAGGCTCATCTGTCAGAGCCCCTGCCATGGGGACCTTTCGACCCCCTCCACTTTCCCAGGTGGCCTCCACCTGTTGCTGACTGGGTTCCAGGAAGGGCCCAGTGGCTCTATCACTTGCATCCGGCCCTGAGGCCTGGTCCCTGGGGGGGCCACCCAGGCCGCGGGTAGATGGAGGAATCCTGATGGCTGGTGTCTGGAGGACCTCTGTAAAAGCCACAGGTGGATTGCTTCTGGGGATGTCACCTTCTTGAGGGTTGTTGGTCACTTCAGAAACCTGTTTTCATCATGTGCATGGGACAGAAAGGGGAAGGAATAAAGTGGAAGAGAAGAGGGAACAAGAAGAGACTGTAAGAACTGGTAATAATCAACACCCAGTCCCTAGAGTTTTCCAGGCAAAAATATGTTAAAAAATTCCCTGTAATTCTCTGTCAAAGACTTTTTTATGTATATGCATAGAGCAAAGTTCAGCCAAGTACAAAGAGACCTCATTTTGTAGGTGACAATGCTAAGACACTAGGCATCCATACTCAGTGGACGACTGTCAATAACAAATGAATTCATAATGAGCTTTCTCTTTAAAAATATGTATTTGTGGCCTGGTAGGATGGCTCAGAGGCTAACAGTGATTGCTGCCAAACATGATGATCTGAGTTCGAATCCCAGGACCCATGGGTTGAAAAGGAAAGAGCCAACTCCTACAAGTTGTATTCTCTCTCTCTCTCTCTCTCTCTCTCTCTCTCTCTCTCTCTCTCTCTCTCTCTCACACACACACACACACACACACACACACAAATAAATTTAATAAAAAGTTAATATTTATTTCACAACTGTCTTTGAAAACAATGTTCAGTCTAGTAGCAACAGTCCTACTGAGCCCCTATCTGAGTCTCTAGACATGATTCGTCATTGAAAGGAACCAAGGCTTAATGAGACCACTTTATCCAGGTTTGGAGTGGGCAAAGTAAAAGACCAAGATGTGAAAAGAGGTTCACAGAATAATGGAGCATGCTAATATGTAAAAAGAAGAAAAAAGCTATTCCTGGCCAAAGATACTTCAATGTAAGCATCAAAATAAACAAATGTAATGGATTCAGAGCCAACAAATGGGTTTTGAATCCATGAATGAATGAATGTATAATAATTTTCTTTAGAGAAAAGGCCCAGTCAATAAAAGAAGTAGAATGATAGAATTTAATAGAGCTTAATGAAATGAGTTCTGTTTAAGTCAATTTCATAATGCTAGACAGCATTTAACAAATATATTTAGCAGAATTAATGGTTTAGTAAATGTAACTTAATAAAACACTGAAGTAAATGAGATTAATGAATTAATAAAAAATAGAGTAAGAAGGTCACGGTCAGTAAGCCAACTCAGTAGTTAAGGGCACATGCTGCCAAGTCTAACAGCCTGAGTCTGATCCTCAGGACCTATACTACAGATGGCAAGAACTAACCTCTACAAGCTGTCCTTTGACCTCAACACACACACACACAGAGATGCACACATCTGTGCACTTACACACAGATACACACATAGACACAATAAATGAATAAATGTAATTTAAATTTTTAAAAATAGAATAAGAAATGTATTTCCACCTGAATGTAATCAGCTAAACACAGACTGTGTAGAACTCTACATGACACACAGGGTTTAGTAAATAAACTGCAATTAAGAAACTTTGGGATATTAAAAAGTGAAGAGATCTATCAAGATGGAGTACAATGCATCAGCTGGGCAGTTTAATCCTCCCAGTCAGGAGGCAGAGGGAGGTGGATCTCAGAGTTCAAAGCCAACCTGGTCTATTGCGTGAGTTCCAGGACAGCCAGGGCTACACAGAGAAACTTTGTCTCAAAAAGCCAAAAAAGGGGGGAGGGGAGGAAAGAAGGGAAGGAAAGGGAGGGGGAGGGTGGCAGAGGAGGGAAAAGAAAAGAAAAAATAGCTTGTTTGGGTCCTGAGAATACATATAAGGAAACTGGAACACTAACCCAATCATTAACATGAAGGAATACTGTTACTTTTCAGAGATGTGATCACGGCACAATATTGGGGTTTTTGTTTTGTTTAATTTTGTAGCTATTTTTTTTCTGAGAAACAAATTACAGCATTCACAAATTGAGTGGTATCTGAATTTTTTCCAAAAGCATTCCATAGGAAATGGGAAGGGTACGAGCTGTGCTATGAAGTAGGAATGGACACATGGCACTAAGTGTTGAATCTGGGTGATGTGGGCTCAGTATACTAGTCTCTTTACTTTTATACATACTTTTACTTTTAAAATTTTATAAACAAAAGTTAAAACACACACATTTCAAATGTCTCTTCCTCCCTTGCCAACAGCATCACGGTTCACCAGCTTCCTGGCTTCTCACCCTCCTCCTGCTGTGTCCCACAGCGGGTCACATTCATTACTCTCCCTAATTGTGCCCTCCTCCCTAAGAGTAAAAATACCTAAATCCTCACCGTGGTTTCCATGGCCCCACCCAGTCTGTTCCATCACTCACTTCCCTGACTTCACTCCTCACCTCTCCACTTTGCCCCTCACTTCACTCTGCTCCCACCATAACAATCTTCTTTCTTTCTTCTTTCTTGTTTTTGGGGGGGGTGGTTTTTCAAGACAGGATTTCTCTGTGTAATCCTGGCTATCCTAGAAATCGCTCTGTAGACCAGGCTGGCCTTGAACACTGATTCACCTTCCTCTGCCTCTCAAGTGCTGGAAGCAACAGCACTGCCTGGCTCAATCTTATTTCTACACACAGTAGTTGAAGCCCACCTTAGGAACTCTGCACTTGTCTGGAATGCTCTTTTCCAAGTTTGTCACGAGGCCCATTCTCTCTCTTACCTTCAAATTTCTCTCAAGCCTCATTTCCCAGACCCCTCCCTCCACTCCTTTCTCTCACACTCCTGAAACACAAATTCTAGTTGGTATTTAATGAAAAACTCCGAGCCAGATATTGGGGAAAACCTGGACTATCAAAGAGAAGAAACAGACCACAGTCAAATCTCACCCAGACAACTTCTCAGGGTAAAAGCTATCTCCAAGAGTCCTCAGCCTGGCTGGTCGCTTCTACAGACTCTTACAAGGTCTGCCTGCGCCTCCTTAAATATCTTCTTCACCCAGCTGTTTCACTTCTGGGTTCTACTCTGCATCATAATCCTAGAGTTAGGATTAAAGGTGTGAACTACAACTGTTTGGTACTTAGGCCTTGAACTCACAGAAACACAGAGAGATCTGTCTCTGGAGTTATGGGATTAAAGGCATAAATCACCACTAGATCAATAGATGTCTGGTCTGTCCATCCGTTTCCCCCCCACCCCATCCCGTCCTGTCGCCCCCCCCATTTCTCCCCATCCCCCCTTCCCACCCTCCCAAGTTATGGGATTAAAGGTATGAGTTACCCACTATCATCCCTAGGCTAGGATTAAAGGCATACCAGTCTCTGACCTTCACAGCTTGACTGTGATTCGGTCCTCTGATATTCCAGGCTGATTTTATTAAATATACAATATATCACCATACCCTCCTTCCATTTTCCCTAAGCACACATCTTCATTTAAAATACCATATATTTAATCTATTATTTCATTATGTCTCGGCCCAAACATGTATTCCCCATACAGATGTCATTTGTGTTAGGTTTCTAGTGTCTGTAACAGGGAACAAGTATTCCCTAAATGTTTGCTAATTATCAGTTCCCTCTCCCACCTCTACCCTCACTTCTAGGATAAACAAAAGCTTGTCAGCTCTACCACTAAGTCCAGCTGTGGTCTCACTGGGGACTTCCTATCAGGCTATGCACACCAAGGTTACAAAGATCTGCTTACCTGAAGTGTCATCTGGGGCCACGGACGAAGAGGGGTGGGGGCAACCAGGGGACCCAGTGTCTCTTGAACATCAGGATGTTCTGTCAGAAAGAAGCGAAGGGCAATGTTGAAGCAAGACAGATACACAAGCAGCCTACTTCTGCTCATCTGTGAAACTAATTGGAAGTTTCCATTGGAAGCTTTTTGTGGCAATCAAAGGAAAGTGACCTTTTTTATAGAAAGAAACATGGAAGAAAGAAATGGTAAAAGGCCACTAGAAAGGTTAGGTGACATAGCTCAGTAGCAGAGCATTTATTTGCCTAGCACACGCACAAGGGCCATCCCTAGAACTATGAAAACGAATTAAGGTATTAAAAGCCTACCAGATGCTTACCCACAAGGGTATTATCATCCATGCTCTTCATCCTCAGTTCTTCTTCAAGAGGCCTGTGGGGCAGACGAGATAGCATATAAATCTGATATCCTGAGAGGATAGTTCCAACACTCATGGGCACTTTCCGTGCCTCTGTGGTGAGCTATCTTCACCTAACAGCTGCGGTTTTCTCTCCTGCTGCTTTTTAAACCCTTGATCATAAAGGTCCTATACATCCAGTGACTTTTACAAAACACAGGAAAGCATAAAGGTGCAGCAAACAAAACAGTCATAGATGAGCCAGAGGCAACCACTGTTACTATGTGGAAATTTTCATTCCAGACATTCCCTGAAACCATTTAGATTCTGCAGACGTGCTTCCACAGCTGTCTTTGTCCAGTAAACAATAAGAAACACCATGACAGACTTTAGCAAACACTGAAAAACCAGCAGCTTCATGTTCCTATCAAATGGCCTTGACATTATCTATGTAGTTATTCCCTTCCTACAGAGTAGCTAGCTTGTGTCCTTTATTTGATCGTTACAAACCAAATATCAATGGACAGTTTGGTATCGTTTATTTAGGGTTTGTTCCTGACTATCACAGAAGCCACTTTTAAGGGAAGGGCAGATAGAAAAGATGGGGGACACAATGCAGCAGAGAGGCAAAGGAAGGCAAATGGAGAATGAATGGGAAGGGAGTCGGAAAGGCCTGTCCTCTACTCCACCTCTCCTTGGTCCCCATCCCACCTGCCAGGATCCATCGCCTCCTTGTATGCAACATATGGAGCATAGCAAAGTCAAAAGTAAGGATTGAAAGTCAGGTATCTGGCCTGGCACAGAGCAATAGCTAAATCAGTGGGAGAAATCTATTGGCCTAACTGTTCCTCTGTCAGCCAAGTTAGATCCCTGAGTGACATAGGCCAAGTATTTCAGCCAGATCCTACCAGGAGTGGGAATTAATCATACAGCAATCACTGTTCTTATTCTTACATGTGAGTATCAAATAAGACAAATGGAGGAAGCAATGACTCCAAGAGCAATGGTGACAGGATTCGGAGACCTGAGGGGAACTGAAATAATCACAACTTTTTCTTCCGACGAGGTGACAGGGAACTTTGACACTTACGAAAGAGTTGCAACTGAGAAAATACCTAATCAAATGTATTACTTTCACAGAAACAGAATGCCCCTAGGCCTATGCACCATATTCTGGTGTTAGCCAATGGTCTACATGTGTCACATGTACCGATTTAATGCTCATGGTGACTGCGAGGGAGGTGTAAATCCTTTGAAATGGAGCAGTTCTGCTATCCCCATCTGTGAATGATGAAGCAGGGGCTAAGGAGATGACTCAAGGTTGCACAGGCAGGATCAAAACCCAGATTTTTAACCAACAATATGCTGTTTGGATAAGAGACTCTGTAATCACACCTAACCCAATCTCCAGCCCTATCTAGAAATAGAGGAAAGAGCCAATAGCAGACACATGTAGATTACCCCTCCCTTTCAGGAAGGCTGTTTCTCACCTGCCCATCACCCACATGTTCACTATTTCTCCAGTTTCATGACATATATGGCTAGACTATTACCAAAGGGCAGCTTCAGGAACTTTTCATCAACAATTTAGAGGAAGGAGCTTTAACTAATCTTTGGAAGGAGTCTAGGGAACTCATGCATCCCACCCAAGGTGCTTCAACCTGGACATGAGAGTCTGGGGCAGGTGGTTCTGGGAGCCCAGTCAGAAGCACACACACAATACGGATGAGAAGATTCAGGGAAAACCACTTTAGTCCTGAGCCAGTCACTACAGTAAGTCTAAAGTTCAGGCTTTTGGATCCACAGCGCCATGTGACTTCTACCTAACAGAGATATCTTCCTTTGTGGTTTTTCTTAAATCATCTTATTGGGATCTTCTAAAGTAAAACCCTTCACGAACACTCCCAACTGGAGAGTCAGCCCTTCCTCCCAGGGACAGGCCCTACACAAGCATTCCCTGTAATCTGGCTCAATCCTGACACACATGACGACCAAGCTTCTGTTAAATCATAGATGTGAGGGGAAAAGAGAACTCAAGCAGCAGCCACTAGCAGAAAAGAGACGTCTAGGCAGACGAAGGAAGAAAAATAAATTCAAAAAGTAAAAAGGTCTTCGGCCACCACACCTCTTCACTGATGAAGCCATTCAAATATCACCCCAAACAAAGATCTGTTACCTCAGCAGAAGCAAGCAAATTGTTTTCCCAACCTCAAAAAGCTGAGAAGAGCAGGAGGCAGGGTGTGGGCTTTTTTGTTCCTACATCAAGGTCATTTGAAAATCTTACATGTATCCTTCAAAACCGCAACTTATCCTTCTTCCAAATGAATTGTGTCTACAACTAACTACACTCTATATTGATAACATCCCCCAAACAGCCCCACTTTAAAGACACTGTCTCAAAACAGTGGGAGTGTGTGTGTGTGTGTGTGTGTGTGTGTGTGTGTGTGTGTGTGTGTGTGTGTGTAAAACTTAACTGTTTTTCATGGTTAAAAAAAAAAAAAACACTTGGGAGGCCGTTGTGAGTGCAATCATAACGAGGAAAGTAAGAGAGTAACAGTTCTTAGAAAACCGGGCAGGGAGATTAAGAACAAAACTGTACCTGCAGTGTGCCTGTTAATTTTCAAGAATAAAACCTGCTCTTTTGGCATCGGTCCCACAAATGCCATGTGGCCTCTTCTCGAGGGCAGTGGGCCATGGTACACACTGCTGGGGGCGTCCTGTCATGCCTTATTTGAGTGTCTGTGAATGAGTCCTGTCCACCTTACCAAGAATGGACTACTCTGAGTGTGAAAACTCTTCCTGCCATTAAGTCAATGGCTGCTTGACTTCAGACAGTACCTGGAGACCAGGGGACAAGACTTCAGAAAGTGGTGGCAATGGCCCCAGGCCAGGCCAACCAAGACAGAACGGAAAGAATAGTTGCCAGGAGAAAGAGTAAATGAGAAAGTGAGGGCTACCAAGCCCCAAAGAGAAATGCAAAGTAGACAGATCAATGCCACCACCATCTGGGTCCTAGGTGAGCACTCCAAGTTTCAAAGAATTGTACTCGTTCAAAGTGGGTCATGTGCTGAGCCCCAAAGGGAAACAGAACAGAGCCCAGCTCTCAGGGAGACAACCTGATGATGCTGTCTGGGGAGTAGGTGGCTTCAGAAAGTTGCTCCGAGATACTTGGAATTCTAGTTACCCTAAGCCATGTGCTTTGGAGTTGGGGGAGGGGCATGGGGGGGGGCTATGAAAGCCACCAAGTTATGTAGGACACTGTCTTACCTTCTCTGATGAGTGTCAGCCTCAACTCTAGGACTTGTGTACAGTGGAGCAACTTATCATGCCTCAGGCTTCTTTTATCTCACTGACACTTCTATGGGCACAGGCCAGGGTGAGAAAACCAATTTACCTCCTAACTCAGCACATCCACCCAAGTAAAAACAGACACAGGCACACTGAATACTGAAACAGTTGCTCTTCAAAATAATACTTACCTCTGCCACGTGCCATAAAGTATTTCCTACACCATTTTTCATTGTTTGTTGGAAGCTAGCAAACTTTTGCATCTCAATAAATGGCCAGAAAATTCAAGGTTGAATAATCCCAGCTCTACTACAGTATCAATCAACTGTGTGACCTGGAACAAATTACCTAACCTCTTATGCCTCGGTCTTCTCGTCTATAAAGAAGAGATGGTAGGAATGCTTCAGTGAGTTGTTGAATACAATGGAGAAACATGAAAAAGCACCAATAAAGTGCTTATAATTAATTCCTTCTGGAGTCCCACTGAAAGAAACTGAGGCTCTGATAAGGAAAGCCACCTGTCCAGCCATGCCCAGCTGGTAGGGCCCATCAGCTAGTCTAGTACTGCAGTTCCAAACTTCAGCAGGACTACACGGCTCAGTTCCCTGCTCTACCACTGAGGTGTGCAGCCTTCAGCCCACAGCTTTAACCATGATATCCTACCTGTTTTCTGTAGAACAAAGGGACATCACTGAAATCCTCTCTCTAGACAACTCATATAATCCCTAACCCACCCTTTTTCTATTCTAACTGTTCTCATTTCCCTCAGGCTGCCAGCTCAGCTATGCATTCAGTTACAGGTATACTTTAAAAAAAATAAAAAACCCAAGGCTTTGCTGTGCATCAGGGATGACAGGAGACACACTGGTGAGCAAACCCAACTATGAAATTTAGAATTTGATGTGGAGACATTTGAAAAAATACTCAAACTCATTATTTCAACAAATATTTATTGAGCACCTACTAAGTGCCATGCACCATGGCACACCTGTGAGAATACAGTGGTCACCAATGCAGAGCACGTCCCTACCCCTCACGGAGCTTACAGTCTAGCAGTGCAGTCACCCAAATAATCCCTTACTAAAGGTCTCACTACAGACTCAAGTCAGAGCCTTCAGAAAAGGAAGGAGGATGCTAGAACACTAGGCCCTGGCCCAGACTAGAATCAGCAAGGGTTTAAGGATGCTTAGGGAACAAGTGAGGGGTATGTGTGGTCAGGAACTAAGAGGTGGTTTGGAAGCACTGTGTGGGGACAGTTAAGCCTGAGAAACCTAAAGATTCAGTCAAGTGAAGACAGTTTGGTAACTGGGGCTTAAAGAACGAGGAGAGAAAGAAGGGCCAGAGATTTTAAGACAAACTAGCAGAGTTTGGACCCAAGGCCAGGGACAGAGGTGACCTAGTCAGCGATGTGATGTCAGCAAGTAGGAGCAAGCAAGAGCTTGTGACTGTTCAGGTGAAGGGACAAGGGTGATTAGCTGGTACTGACCAGGAGAGGATGAGTAGTTCAGTAAACAAGACAGAGGCTCTGGCCTGAGGATAGGTCAACAGACAGGATCAGGTGAGACAGACAGGAAAGAAGCCTGACAAGGGAGAAATGAGGCTTACGAGCTCAGATTCTGGAGCAAATGGCAAAAACTGAAGCTCTGGAGCGAACAGGGACCGGCCTAAAATGGGCACAATGTGAGGAGTGTCAGTGTTCAGAGTTGGGGGCTCTAAGTGACAGGGAGTTCCATTCTGATGATTTCTATTATGTTTGAGGAAGCAAAAGGCAAAGTCCATAAGAGGGGAGCCAAGGGTGGATCAAAGAAAGCACAGCATTACCAGGCAGGGTGGAAGAGGATCCCCAACTTGGGGTAAGACTCACAGGCCAGGCTCTGAGGTATTCTCTAACTTGACCTGCCCACGCTGATCACTGCTATGAATAAAGCTAGGGATTTCAAGAAGCCAGGGTGAACAAACTTCCCTGAGGAATCCCTCTTAGAACTGAAGGACCTACATGAGGAGAATTTGAGGGGTACAGGACACACATTCCTGGTGAGGCAAACAGTACGAGCAAAGATCCAGAGCAAGAGGAGTAAGAGAAGGGATGTGGTGACAGTGCAGGAACAGAAGGCAGTATAAAGCAGGACTAGATGACAGCAGAAGCCAAGTCAAAGGACAGTGACGGTGTTTAAGGGCCGGTCAGGTTGCTGTTGATCTTTATTTTGAAGAGGACCAGGACACCTCCTCAAAGCGTAAAGCCAAGATGGACAGAAGGGCTTCATCCCTTATCAGTCCTAGCATAGAGGACTCAAATACGCACTCAGGCAGGAATGAGGGATTAAAAGCAGTCTCGCTCACAGAAACCAGGGAAGGATAAATGAGGGGAAAAAATGCTCAGCAAAGTGCCCAGCAAAGAAACGGGGCTCAGCCATGTGTCACTTGGTAAGGCTTTACATACGCCTTGCCACCTTTAGCACAAGCCCTTGGAGATCTTAAAACCAGTCTGCGTCTTCTTTGCTTCTTCCTAGCCCTGTGCTCAGCACATAACAAGCCCTACCAAAAAAAAAAAAAAAGCTTGTTGATGGATTATCTCTAAACCTAATGGGTACTGAAAACCGGGTCCTGCAACCCAGAAAAAGCAAGCTTGATCCTCTGGACTATATCCTCATGGCTGTCAAACATCTCCCTTGACACCACTTGTCAAGGCCCAGCTGCACAGTGGGCCTGTTGCCAACATTTCTGAAGCCCTCTACAGAAGGCCTCCCACAGATAAGAAAAGGGTATCCCCTGAGGTCCACCACCATTTCCCCAGAGGGCTAGATCACAGGGGGTAGCTGTTCTTCAACAGCACTCCAAAGCAGCAGCAGCAGCACACAGGCCTTACAACAACAAGCTGAAATGTACTTGCCAAGGAAGCCACCGACCTACAAAGAAAACCTTATCGCTGATCTTGCAGTGCGCACCAGCCTCCCCTTTGCAAGAGCTGAGATCAAAAGATAAAGAAGCTATCAAAAAGCCATCTGCCCACTTAAAATAATATCTCAAGTCACATTGGGAACCACAGACATGGGGCCAGCTACCAAAACAATTGTCTAAATGAACTACTTCAATTTCTCCTTAAAACCACCCATGTATTTTAAAAGAAAAACACCCTCTCCACTCACCTTGGCCTGGCAAGGTTTTGATTTATCTGTTCCCTTCCCTTCACACTCTTGAAAAATGACCAAACTTCAGTACCCAAACTGTCATATCTTACAGACAGGGCTCCCACAACTGCCAACTGGAATGAGAAGTGATTGAAATGAAGGCGATTCAGGGAGCACTGGACCTGCTTAGCCTCTTAGTCTGGGTGGTGGTTATAGAAGTGCAAACATACGTGTAAATCTTCTGAGCCATGCACTCGAGATCAGTATACTCCATGTTGGTATACCTCAATAAAACATCAAGCACACATAACAGGTACAAGGGAAAGGATGAAGAGCTAAGAACACCAATAGTGAAATCCAGAATTTGTTTTTAAATTAACATCCCTAACATTTCCTCCCTACTCTCATCTTTCACTAGCTGAGTGTGACTTTAAGCAAGCTGGATCATCTCTCTGAGCTTCCCATTTCCCTGGTAACTAGGAATCGATATAGCATCTACAACAAAGAGCACATTCAGCTGGCCTTGAGAGAACAATGAACCTACCACTCTTAGCAGAGACCAGTAAATGCGGGCCACCATACCATTCACAGCTACAATCATGCCTCAGTTACCTTGCCCACAGTTGCTGGCTCCCATTCAACCAATCAATGTTAATGGCATCCCTCTCTGACAAATGAGAAAACTGACACATACAACAAAGCTAAGCTCAGGAAGGGAATACATAGATTACATGTAAGTATCTAAATATTAATGCTAATTAACACTATGATGGCCCTTTGAAGTAAGCTAAGTCCTGAGTGCTTTTACTCATCCTGTGCAGTTATGTGCCATAATTGCCTATTTTACAGATGAGGGTATATTTAGTTACCCATGGCACAATGCAGTTAAGAACTGGCTAAGGTCACAACACTAGGAAGTGGCAGGCCTAGGATTTAAACCCAGGTAGTCTGATGGCAGAATCCAAGTTCTTAACACTTCAAGGTTCATGAGCTAAGAGCTAAAACTTTCAGAACTATTCACAGCCTAAGCAGCTGATCCCACAACACCCTGCTCCATCATGCAGCTTCCAATGGCCCAAAGGGCAACTTCCCATTCCCGTTTCTGTTTTCAGCCCTCATAGGAGAGAAAATGTATGCATTTCATAGAAAATCTAACTGACCCAGGTGTCACTTCATCTAGATGACCACAAAAATAATCAGGCCTAGCTGTTGTCCTTGAAAAACTTATAGCCCTGGTAAAGAAGACCCAGAAAAGCATTATATCAGTCTCCTGAGCTATAAATGGTTCTTTCTCCCAGCCCCTTAAGTTTACGGGAGGTGTGTTAAAAAAAAAAAAAAAGAAAGAAAGAAAGAAAGAAAAAGAGAAAAAGAAACATGAGCTTCAAGTCCACTTCTCATCTGCCTCTGCCTCTGCCAAAGCTAATGCTTCCATGTGAAAACATGGCCTCAGCCCCTCGCCTCTACAGGAGGCCTCAGACTATGAGGAACAGAGAGAGAGAAACCACTTGCATAGATCAAGGCCAGAAATGGTTGAAACTAAAAAGCCAAGTACCACCACTTCCTCAACCAGTTTCTCCACCTCTGTAACTGACTTCCTGCTATGTCAGATAGGAATCAGATTCCAGAGCCCACACTGGGAGACCCCTAGTCCACACCACCACACCACACGCTCTCTCCACTCCAGCACACCAGCTGTCATTCACACCAAACTCATAACCACCTCAGAACTTTTGAACTTGCTGTGCCCACTACCTACATCTTCAGGACTCCATGCCACCGCAAAGTCCTACCTGTTCCACTTCCTATCAGCTCTCTCTTCCATAACTCTTCTTTATCACCGTCTGGGACTCCGCACAAGAGCTCAACCTCAACACCACTACAGCAGCCACTCCCTCTCCAGAGCCTTAACTGTATCTTTTTTTCCCTCTCAGCACTAACCTTAGCCCTATTTATCTTATCTGCTTGTTTGCTTTTTCATACTGTTTCCCACAGGAGCCTTGCATGATGGTTGAGGGCAGGGAAGGTGTCTGTCTTGTTCAGGGCTTTACAGTGGAACTCAATAATGGATGATACCCCAGTATTTAAAACAGTGCCTGGCACATGTTTGGCCTCCACTACTCTTTGACCAAATGCACCCTCCTCCCTGTCCTGAAGAGCAGGCCTGGGAGGCTCCTGGAATGGGATGCTTGTCCTCCATTCTACATCCAGCCCTGTGTTGGTGGAGGTGGCGCTGGCAGACATTACCTGCGCCTCACTGGCTTCATGCAGCTCTTCAGCTGCCTGGCCTCAGCCTCCACAGGACCCTGGCACTCAGGCTGTGGCTCCAGCTGCTGCAGCTGCTGCTGCTGGGGCAGCCCTTCGGCATCAGTGGGTGTGGGAGCGGGTGCGATCCGGAGCAGGACAGTGTAGTTGCGGCCATGGTTGTTGGCCCAGAAAGTGCCCTCGGGGGTCTCATAGCGCACCACGAAGTCGAGGCGCGCCCCATCACCCGCGCCCTCAGCAAAGGGCAGCTGGAAGGCAAAGCGGTCAGTGCGGCCACCGTCGTCGGGCGAGGAGGCAGACATCTGGCCAGGACCCAGGCCTAGACCCGGATCCAGGAGGGGATCTCCTGCTCCTGTTCCTCCCACTCCTGCCCCAGGCGGGCTGCGTGGGACATAGCGCGCTGGGTGGTCGCAGAAGGAAGCCCAGCCGTCGTGTGAGGCCCGCACGTGCACTGCCTTCTCGAAGGAGCGGTTCAGCACGCGCACCAACCCACGCACCACCGGCGGGCGCCCCCCAGGCACCCACACCCCGGAAACCCCGGGAACCGCTCCAGGAGGCGGCAGCAGCGCCTCCAACTCCACCATCACACGCCCCAACCGCTCCAGACGGCCCAACGCGGGCGGCAACGAAAATGTGGGCACCAGGTAAAACCCCCCGCCAGCGGGAACGGGGCACAGCGGCGAGGGATCGGGGCAAGCCTCCTCTTCCTCCTCCCCTTCATCCCCATCCTCGCCATCATCGTCCTCATCAGCCCCGCCGCTGCGGCCATCTTGCCCGGTAGCCGCCGCCATCTTGCCCGCCCCGGGCCCGCCCCATGGCCGGTAGCGGCGTAGCTGCGCCAGAGGCAGCCCCAAGGCCTCGTCAGCGAACAGCACCCTCCGCGGGGCCGCCGCCGCCTCAACCGAGGCGCGGGGCTCTCCCGCAGCCGGCGACGGGGGCGCGGGATGCCGCAACGGTGGCTCCACAGGGGCCGTGCGCGCCATATCGGCGGCGGCGGCGGCGGCACCGACGGCACCGGCGGTGGGACCGGCGGGGGCAGGGCCTGAAAAGGCGGGCAGCCAATGAGAAGGCCAGAGCGGGGGGGTGGGGCTCCGATGGAGCGTAGGCGGTGAGATGAAGACAGGTACAGTAAACAGCCAATGGTCAGCCACGCGGGGGTGACGTAGGCAGTAACTGACGAGCAGAAGAAGACAGCGGCCAATGAGGACGCCCGAGCGTGGGCGGTGTGGGAGGCGGGATGATCACCGAATCAATGGAAAGGCCGGAGTAGGGTTAATGCCGGACCGAAGATGTTGGTAGCAGAAGTATGGCAGTTAATGGGGAAGTCTAAGCGTGAACCGCATGGTGGGCAGCGGGAAGATGGAATGGCTACAGGCGATGGGGGCGGCGGGGAGCGAACTCAGAGGTCCAAAAAGTGGGAGATCCGCAGGTTGCGTAGGCGGTGAGACGTAAGAAAGATAAAAAGAACAGCCAATGGAGAACTGCACGGGAATGATGTAGAGGCAGGATGACGATAATGATTGCAATGAGCCAATAGGGTGTCTTGTGAGAGTGCACTATGGCTTCAAGGGGCGGTAACAGGAGGATCTAACCAATACAGAGACTAAAAGAAGGCTGGAAGATATTGTGTGAGCATACAAGGAGGAGGGACTGTAAGGGGAAGAGCCCTTGAACATGTGAGGAGTGAAGGTGGGCGCGAGAAAGAGATGGGGATCCTGGGTGAATGCTGTCAGATCTCAAAGGGCAGTGCCAGATAGGATTAACCAATGCCTAAACTGGAGAATGTAGCCAGACGGAAACTCCAGAGGCAAAATGGGAGAGCAGACCGAGAAGGGTAGTGTATGTGATGTTAAGGAAAGCATAAGGAGCCAATAAGTAGGTTAGAGTGGAAGAAGGTGCATAGGCTGAGCCTGAGCTTTTGAGTGGTTGAGCAAAGAATCAGAATTCAGGCAGCCAATAAAAAGAATAGGCCTCTGGGGAATGGATTTACCTTCTTGCTAACCTTCCATGCTCCTATGACCCCACAAATTTTCAGAGCCCCTGAAAGCCTAAACTGTACCGTAGTGTGAGACCAAAGCAAAACAACTCTGCCATCAGTTACTAGGTGTGTCCTTCACCCCTCCACACACACACCTCCCAGCCTTTTCTTGAACGGTGCAACTAGCTAAAAACATTCTTAATTGCTCCTTAAATTTTCCAATTGAGCATTGTTCTTTGGGATTTGGCACCATGGGGGGAAAAATCAATCACAAAATAGGAAATAGAACTTTTTGAAGGATTAGCTTTTTCTAACTTTCACTCAGCACACATTAACCCTGGTAGTATGCAACCAGTTGATTGCGCGTGTTAATAGACTCTGGCTGGCTAATCCTACCCTTCTTGCTCATTTTGACACTTTGCACCCACAGTGGCTTCCTCTTCCCACTTTATTTCCCCATCTCTGTTGAGACCATCTCCCCTGCCCACAGAGCTATTCCCATTTCTTTCTTTGATCTAGCGAATTCCTTCATTCTCCCTTTGAACTTCACCTCCTATAAGAATGGAATAGATTCTGCCAGCATGTTCATTCACCTATTACCCTTTCCATCTTTCTAACTTACTTATTAGGACTTACTGCCTGCCATATACCAGATTCACAGCATGTTTTTTTATCTAGCCCTCACAATATCCCTAACAAGTTCTTCCCTTGGCCCCTATGGTCTCTTGCTTCTCCAGTCTGTGTCCAAGGTCATAAAAGGAATATGTTCATCTACAGTAGCAGAAGAATAATGAAATGAAGGTTTAAACAAGGTATAACTTTTCTTTTTTCTCATCTAAAAGCTCAAAGTAGCAAGTAACCTCAGGACCCCACCCTATCTGCCCATTTTAGATATCAACTATGCCCTGATCTTAGCAAATCCTGTAGGTTATGTATCAAAAGAATTTCCCAAGCAGGATATGGTGATGCACACCTGTAAACCCAGCACTCAGGAGGCTGAGGCAGGAAGATCACTGAATTCAAGACCAACATAGGCTACAAGTGTGACCTTGTCTTTAAAAGAATGGTTAGATGCAGCTCAAGGGCAAATCACTTCCTAGCAAGTGCACGGGCCCCATCTCTGGTACTATTTTCTTAAAATTCCAAATCCATCTTTTCACCTACCACTCTGCCAATAGGACCAGCACCTGTGCCTGGGCTACTGCAGTAATCTCCTCCTGCTTGATCTGTGCCCCATGTTCCTACACCCTATTCCACACTCCACAATCTAAGGCCTTCTCGGCTCCCAACACTCCCGTGGCTTCCTCCCCCACTTAGAGGTAAAGCCAAACCTTCACCATGTTGTAAAAGGCATAATCTAACTGATCTTCTTTGATCCTACATCCTGTTTCCTCTTGTTTTTGTTCACTTCACTCTAGCCACACCAGACTTCTTGGTGATGCTGTCCAAACCCAGTACACCGACCTTGGGTCATTTACATTGGCCCTTCCCTCCAGCTCTACAGAAGTCTTCCTCACCTATACCAGGTCTCTGCCAAAGATCCCTTTCCCTGCAGACTTTCCTTGACCTGTTAAATTCTACCCATTCATCTTCAACCTCCAGCCCTGCAGATCCTCTTCCCCAGAATCCTACATGAGTAGATATAGTTAAGGTGGAGGAGAGACACTGCCCTATGACAACTTGACTCCCAGCCCCAGCCCTTATTCTGCTTCAGTAACCTCAACCTTCCCACACCCAAGGCCCCACTCAAGTAGCCTCCTGGGCATCTTTGTGTCACTAACCCTCATTCACTTTTTCTGCTACCTCTGGCTAGGCCTTTTTAGAGAATGACAGTAACGGGGAGATGGTCACAGGGATATAAAGGAGGATGCAGACCATACCATGGACCCTGAGAAAGTCACTCCCTATTCCAGAAAGAGACAGGTGCTAGGGCAGGGAACTAGAACTGTCTCTGTCACAGAGAAGATACGGGGACTATTCAGACCCAAGTATACAGGGAGCAGGGATCTTTAACTTTGGGGCATACCTACAGTCAGCTGGCCAGGACTCTGTTAGGTATGTCTTTACCCCTCCCCTATCCCCTCCCACACACAACCACATCTGTTAAGCTCCTAGAATCCCTGCAGACCTCCAAAGTAAGAAAGAAGACCTCAGCCTGCCTATGTACCTCCCTCAGCTTCCAGCCACCACACGGGCCATGTTTGGTCTTAGATATGTCCCACCAATTTAGAAGCCCCAACCAGCAAAAGTTTTGCTTTGAACTAATGGTAGGAAGGGTTGAGGTTTTTTTTTTTTTAATTTGTTGTTGGCTGATGTTTTTAAGGTTTGTTTTTTTTTTTCTATTCGTTTTTTCTCCTCTTGTCTTTACAAAGCCAGGCCATCAGTTCCACTCTTTTCTAGAAAGGTGAGTTAAGGTGAGAAAAGTCACTCTCTTTTGGGGGGGCTTAGAAAATAGGGAAGAAGGAACAGGGGGCAAATGAGAGAACAGTAAAGGGTGGGTATTTGCCACTAGATTAGTCTCGTGTGAATAAAAACGTATTTCTATTTTCTCTTCATTAGGCCTGAAGCCAGTCTTGCAAAGAGGCTGCAGTGAGCATGCACTTGGATACCTGGAACTCTAAGCTCTGCGGGGTGCCAGAGCACCAAAAGCTGGAAGCCTTGTACATGCCTTGTCAGGAGAAATGCATAGAGGCTGCACTATGTTAAGCAGTGGTTGGAGGGAGCAGGTCTGTGCCACATCAAGGAAATGCAGCTGACAAATCTTGTATAAAAACCTTAAAAGCTCACAAGCATCAAGCTCCAGAAGAGTCTCCAAATCCCAGAACTTCCCAGTCATCGAATCCTAGAAATTAAAACCCGACACTGTTGGCCTCAGGAAAACTGGGCACTTCAGAACCCAGGGCTAAGGACCTCTATTTTCCATCTTTATGATCTTGGGCAACATCTCCATTTTCCCCATCGTATCATAGCACTACAATAATGATGAGATGGACCTCAAAGGGTGAGGATTGAACACAATTGTTTGTCAGAAATCTTCAGCCCTGTGGCTGGAATTTGGAAAATTCTAGATAAATGTTGGATACCAAAATTAATGGTGGTTTACTTAGAATCCTAAACCTTTGCAAACTAGCTTTTCTCTCTATTAGGTTTTTGAGCCAGAATGTGGCTATAAAGCCCCAAACAGCCTTAAATTCTTGATCCGTCTGCCTCAGCCTCCAGGTTGCTGGAATTTACTGGTGTGTGTTACAATGCTGGGTGAAACTGGGCTCTTCAAAGTTTGGGGGGCGGGTTCAGAATCATCAGGCTATGGTCATTTTGTTCCTGAAAGGGCCAGACCCCTGGGCTGCCTTGTGTATGACTCTTCTTTTCTTAATCGTTTGTGTGTGTGTGTGTGTGTGTGTGTGTGTGTGTGTGTGTGGTGCTGAGGATAGAGTTGGGATGTTAAGCAAGCCCTCAGTATGGAGCCGGTAGGGCTGTTCGAAGGTTAGTGGCTGTTGGGTCAGAGCGCTCAAGCATAAACATTCGGAGATCCTTTCCTCTTCACAGGAGACTCTCAGCAGATTCTAGGAGCCTGTGATTCTGAGGACTCGTTGATTCTGTGAATTTGTGGTACAAGTACACCCCACTTTCGTTCTCCATGAACTGTATTACATGTCTTTTGCCTTCTATGGGAAGTAAGGCTGCAGAGGTTTTCCAAATCTCCCAAACCTTGGCAACATGAATGGTGGGGATCATATTCATTCTACCTAAGGAAAACCCAAGGCTTGAAACAGAACGAACCAAGCCTATAGAAACCAAGCACTATTCCATCTCCCTTTGGTGTTTCCCATCCAAATGTTGAACTTCAAATCCCTTCTTCTGTTCAACCCAGTGATCCTCAAACATCCTCCCATACACAGAACAGTGTCTCTGCCTACCTTGGGATGCCTTTGTGATTTATGTTCCCTTATTTTTTTTTCTGACTCTACACACTTGTGTTTAAGAAATTGTGGTTTCTCATAAGCCCTGTTATCTCATTGATACCTTTAGCTCTGTGGTGAGGGGAAGAAATCATATTTTCAGATGACTTGTAAAGGGCAAAGAAAAAACCCAAAATTTCAAAATTTCCGTTTAAGTCTCATAAGAATAAACAAAGCGAGAGAGAGAAAGAAAAAAAATGAGAACCCCCCCACCCTGTGATTATCAGCACACATACTCATCAAAAAAATTGGATTATTAGAAGAGAGAGGTCTGTGGCTTCCACATCGTGGTTTTTCTTCTCGGTATAAAAGCAAAGTTGTTTTTGATAATGTGGCAGTTTCCCACAAGCCAGGCTGATCCTTCTCTGTCGGTCAACTTCACCAAGGTGAGTGTCCCTGCTCTCCCACCAGACACAGCTCTGCTGGAGAAAGTGGCAGGTAGATAGTAGCGGGGGGTCAGGAGCCCTCCAGTCCAGCTGGAAATGCCCAGACACTGTGAACTCCAGGTAAGGACTTTTGAAACTAACACCATTTATCCTGAGTGCCAGATAGGTGGAGCAGTCAGTCCTTAGATGGGGGCAAAAAAATTGATTGTTTGATACACAGATGGACAGGATTTTTAAAATATGTCCATCAACTGCTGGTCTCTATGAATGCCAGAGCTTGGGGCAACTCAAATTGTTGGCCAGCTGGAACTGCATCTTGTTTTCCTCTTGATGTAGCCAGCTTCATTTCCTGTGGTACTCTTTCTTTGTCTGTCCTTTTCCCTTGAATGCCCACTCTTTGTCCGTGTTTATCCAAGGCTCTGACTATATGCCTGTCTTGTTCATCCTGAGCATCTGGGTTCCATTTCTTTCCTCCACCTTTCTTTCTTGGCTCACCTTCTTTAACCTGCTTTTCCATTCATATCCAGCACAGAGATTTGTTCACCACTAGCACTTACTAATAATGGCTCAAGAGCTCCGTTTTCTTAAAAAAAAAAAAAAAAAAAAAATGAGTATCAGTTCTATCTGTCTTAGGAGGAAGACAATTGCAAACAGGCAGGTCACTCTTAGCATTTAATTGAACTTCTTGTGTCCCATAAGAAGACACCCTTGTGAAAGGCACCTCACAGCATGGTCAACCCAAGTTTTAGCAAAGGACTGTGACTGACTAGAATCCATGTCCATGGAGAGCAGGCAGTTCAGGAGTACAGTGAGCTAGTCTCTTCAGGCCTGGTCCTGTGGCGCTGTGCCTGGCATATGATAAGTTCTCACTGTCTGCTGTTAGTATTTTTAAACAAATTAGAATTGTGCTGTATTTTAGCTCTGTTCCTGCTTTATTCAATCAATACCATTTTTGTAGCATACTAAAAAAATGAACACATGATCTTTTATGTCTGCCATGACTGTCCTCACATCACACTGAATTGCCTGAATTAAGCGCTGATGGTTGGATATTCGGGTTTCTTCTAATTATGAAAGTCCATTGACTCCTTGGATCCTGAAAATGGGAGTGGTTGTGGGTGAAGGGTTGTGCATTTTAAAGGTTTTATTTGTTGTTCTCTGTGCAAATTGCTTTTCAAAATGTTGTCTTCAAAATGTTGATGCTATTCAAGCTAATCTTAGATAGGTATTACCACTTTTACTGACTATTGGCCATTTGTACAGTGAAGCACAAATAACCATGTTCTCACTCCGAATAGAGTTCTCAAGATCTTCTTCTATAGATCTTAATTCAGAAAGGATAACTTTCTATTAGCTATATGGATTTAGCAAACGTTTGCCCCAAATTCATCATTTATGAATGTGTATATTTTAAATGTTATTTATTTACTTATTTTGGAGCCTGCCTGTGCACCATATGCATGCCTGGTGCCCACAGAGGCCAGAAGAGGGTGTGGAATCCCATGGGACTGGAGTTACAGATGGTTGTGAGTTGTCATGTGCGTGCTGGGAATTGAAGCTACCTTCTCTGGAAGAGCAGCCAGTGCTCTTAACCACTGAACCATCTCTCCAACTCCGTTTGTGTGCGGTTTTTGGTTGTTTTTCTTTTGTGACAGGGTCGCACCGTATAGTCCTGGCTGACCTAGATCTCACTGTGTAGACCAGGCTGACCTCACATTCACAGAGATCCATCCATCTGCCTCTGCCTCGTGAATGCTGGGATTAAAAGCACACATCACCATACCTAACTATCATTTGCTTTTTTTCTGTTTATTGTGCTTTGTAATGCACGTGTTTTATGTAATCGAATTTCTCTTTTCTCATGTGGCTTCTGTCTATGGTTTTGTCCTTTAAAAGTATTTTGTCACTTGAAAATGAGATGACTATTCACCCCATATTGGCTTCCAGTCTCCTTTATGGCTTCATTTTTTCCATTTACTATAGAGGTCAAAAGTGTGGGTACTGGAGCCAGACTGTCTGGAACAACCTAGCCTCACTTCAAGTCATCTGTGTGAATTTTAACCAGCACTTAACCTCTCTGTTCCTCCATTTCCTCATATGTACTGTGATGGTTATAAGAGTACCTGCCTCAAAGGATCTTTCTGATGATTGTTATCTATTAATCATGGTGGGTGCTTAGCACAAGGCTGAACACACAATGATAGACATTAAAATGTATGTCTTCAGTGGATCTGGAAATTATTCTAGAGCATACAATGATGGTGACATTTCAAGTGGGCAGAGAGGAACTGGTGGGAAACTGGACTAATTCTAGCCAGTCACTTGATTTTCTTCTAATTGTCTCAGAAGCATTTGTTAATCTAGCCTGTACTATTCCTCATGTTGAAATGTTGCATTCATCACAAATACCATTCTCTCTATGTATAAGTCAATCTGCTCTGTTCTGATCCTTAGTATCTGTTCTTGTACAAGGCCAATAGTATTTTTCCGATGTTGTTTTGCAAAACAACTCAATAGCCATGGATATCTCTGGTACCTTCGCAGCATTAATCCTCCAGCCAGAGGGCAGTGATTTTTTGGGTCAATCACCTCTCTATCTCTGTCTCTAGGTCTCTCGCTCTTTTTCTCATTATTTCTCTGTCACTGTTTCTCTAAATAGCTCCCATCGTCTCGCTCTGTGATCTATTTCTGTCCCTACCTCATGTCCCTCACTCTCTATCTCTATGTCTCTCCACCTGTATCTCTTCTTCCATGTCTGTTTCCCTATGTCTTTATACATACATGTGGACACATGCACACACATGATGCATGTATGTATGTATTTATGATTTACCCCAGACACAGGATAGAAAGACCCTACCTTTATAGGATTTCCCCAGACACAGGACAGAAAGACCCTGGCCTTTCTCCACCCCATACTTTTCCCAGGCCTCACAGAGAGGCTGTGTTCATTAAATTCAAGATTAGATCTCAGAATTCTAAGTAGGACCTTGACTCTGACCATCTCCCATTATGACCTCAGTTTATCCCTCAGCACCCAGACCTGGTTGGTGTTGGTCCCTCCTATACCTTCGCACAAGAACCATATTTCAGCATGATGGTCCATATTCCTGGGATGGGGCCAAGCCTCACAAACTCTGGCCTGTGTGAGGCCCTGAGCCTCATGAGTCAGAATCCCTAGCTGACCAGAGAATAGTAATGATGGAGGAATATCAGTAAGAATATGTCCTCAGAATTGGTGCTGAATTCCTGGGGACCACTATTCTGAGGTCTTTCCAAAGACCTTGGTAGTGTACTCCTTTCATAGGTCCCAGGCTTCCTTTTGTCCCCATCTCTGGCAGAATGTTATGATATGGGGAATGTCCCAGGATAAAGGGGCTGGAGCCATATGTAAATGTTCACTTATCAGACATTTTGCTCAGCATATTATATGTAAAAAAAACTTTAGGAGATGGTTCCTGTTACTGTCCCAAATTAGAAAGGAGGGCCAAGTCTGGCTTGCAGATCAGGGCAGGAGAGGGTCCTTCCAATCCTGTGCCTTTATAGAGCTCAGGGAGGAAGCTGAGGAGAACTTGCCGATATTCCATGCCCAGCAGGAGGCCTTATAGAGTTTGGGGCTTCCTGACCTTTAAGTGGTTCCCATTTCTTTGGACTCTGGGATGGTGATCCACGTAATGAAAAGGTAAATTCATACGCCCTACAAAGTCTTTGTTCCTGAAGTTCTGGAATCCACCACCAGCTCTAAGAAATGAGATCCTATGGTTCTGAATTTTGGTTTCTACACCATTTGAAGACCTAACGGGTCCCAATATACATGAGGCCTGCCTAACACTCACCAAGCATCCAACCTTTGGCCCCTCTGACATCCAAGAAAGACAGGATCTACAGAGCTTGGGGTTTACAAGGTGGCCAGATGGACGTCACCTACCACATCCGCTAGCACCCACATCACCCTACCTGGGCCTATCCCGCTACAGCCAGTAGTTCTCGGAACGAAACCTGTGGGGTGGGTTGTCTGCCCCCTTCTCTTCCTCTTTGTTGCCGATGAAGCCCAGTGCATCCGGCCGCCATGACGTCAATGGCAGAAAAATCTGGCCAAGTTGAGGTTGTGACAACAGGGCCCAGATGTAGACCCCGATAGGAAAACATATTCTATGTTCCAGAAACAACCTCCATGCAGCTTCTGAGAAATAGTCAAAAAGAGACACCCCAACAGACAGTGCAGGAAGCTGGCTGGCCAGCCCAGCCCTCCAGGTCCCTACTACCACTAGACAGACCATATTCAATTTAGGTCCCCTTTCTGAGAATGTACTGATGCTTCCCAGAGTCATACCAGTTCCAGGCGTATTTAGGGAGAAGATTTCTTATAAGTTCTGTCCAAATAACCAGACTGCTTCAAAAGTGACCATGACCCATGAGGGCTAAGCCACTATGGTGGAAAATTCTACTCACCAAACTTGATACACATTTGCTCGGACGGCTGTAATGAAGTATCACCAACTGGGTGACTTATACAGCATAACTTATCATGTCAATTCTAGAGGCTAGAAGATCAAGATGTCAGCAGGGTTGGCTCCTTCTGTAATCTATTCCTGGCCTTCTCCTAGTTTGATTGTTTTCTTTGCTGTACTTTGCCTTGGAAAAGCATCACCTCATAGCTGCCTTCAACCAATCTTTCGCCTCCTTGCCTCATTCATCACTGTTCTATGAAGCCCATGTTCTCAACCTCCACAGACCCAGACTCCTGGTTCTCATGCTAATGTTCTAACCCATGGGACACTACAGTCTTAATAACTAAGCATTAAACTCATACCAGTCTTATGAGCACAGTTCTGACAATCCCCATGACATGACAGGAAAGAAACAATTGCCTTCCAGAACACTTCTGAGCTTCCCTGGCTGTTTTCAGAAACCCAACCCATGTAGTATAGCACAATAAAAAATTACATATGCGTGTGTACACATATACAGAGCAGGGAGTTGGTGAACTGTAGACATGGATACACACTTCCTAGGAAAAGATGTGGAGATATCAGCCTGGCATGGTAGCTTGTAATCTCAGCACTCAGAAATCAGAAGTAAACAGTTCAAGGTCAACGAAGCTATATAATGTGTTCTAAGCTAGCCAGGCTACATGAGACCCTGTCTAAAAAGAAAAGGAGGTCCCAAGCTATGGAAACACTAAAGAATTATGAACCTGGGAATCCCTTTGGCTAGAACTATATGATTCTGAAAAACAAAAGCCATGCCTCCTCAGGGGCTGTAAGATACTGAGGCTCAGCAGAGGGGCCTGGGTCACCATGCAGAGCTTTGAGGAGGAACACAGAAGACTGAAGTAAGGCTAGGGGAAGAAGAGATGGTGTAGGAATTCCAAGCTTAAAGAGCGGAGATTGGAACAAGTAGGGATGAGGCTAATTTGGGGGGTTCCCAAGGAACCCTACCCCTCCTTTTTTCTGGCAGCTGCCATGCTAAACTGATGCAGGACAAAAGCCCAAAGATTAACCACGCTGTGACCCTGCACTCGGCAGTCTTGAATTTAGTTACCTGTCTGTATGTCTATCCACGCTCTAACGTGGACCTTTGCATCTAGCCACACCGGACTATCATCACTGCAAACTGCGCTCCTCCATCCTCCATCTCTATTAATGGCCACTTTGTCATAGCTGCTTATGCCAAACCCCAGAAGTCATCTTGACCCTTTCTCTCATCACCTACAGCCAAGCTTCCGGCAACTTTTCCTGACTCTGTCTTCAAAAGAGACTTAGTATTCAACCATTTCTTACCAGCTCCTCTGCCATTATCCAGGTTGGTAGCAGCATCGCTTGCCTAAACTATTGCGGTAGATTTCTCCTGACTACTACTAGTTCCCTAGAACCTCCTTTTTTGAACTGATGCCTAGATCGATGGAATAAAAACTGTGAAGAGAGTCTTAAATGAGCCCCAGTAGATTCAGTAAAGACTGTGGCCTATACAGAATGCAGAGGGTTCCAGAAGGCTGAGGCCCCTCAAACCAACTCCCCTTTGCCCTATATTCTTAACAGGGCTGTGTGGTATAAGCAGGCAAGCTAGATGCTGGACATGTACATGTAGAGGATATATATATATTATGTTAATGTATTATTAATATAATCATATATATTGATATAATTTATGTGTGCATATATCAGGGTAGGTTGTATGTATGTAATACAGACAAGAGCTGGAGTATAGTTAATGGGGACCTTCGGGACATGCTCTGGCTAACAATTGCTCTGACCAGAAGCTCGCTGTATGGTTCAAGTGGATGAATATCTTATACTACCCCAGGAATACATGTGACTCCATTCCACTGTTGTTCCTGCAGCCTGCCTCTGACAAGAACTCAATGCCCAACCCCAGGCCAGCCAAGCCCGTGGCCCCTTCCTTGGCCCTTGGTCCATCCCCAGGAGTCTTGCCAAGCTGGAAGACTGCACCTAAGGCCTCAGAACTCCTAGGGACCAGGAGTCCTGGGGGACCCTTCCAAAGCCGGGACCTACGAGGTGGGGCCCACTCTTCTTCCCTGAACCCCCTGCCACCATCACAGCTGCAGGTGAGGCCCGGGGCCCAGAATGGGGCAAGCAGGGTGGGGTACCTGGGCCTATAGATGCCGACCTTTACTGTGGCATGTGACAGGAGGGGGGCTGGCTGGGGCACAGGAAGTGGTTTATGGGTCCCAGGCAAGTCTATGACTTATGCAGATGTTTCAGAGCCAAGAAAATCCCCACTCTCCAGGCCTCACAGATTCGAGGCTCCCCCCACCCTCCCAATCCTTGTCCCAAAGGAGACCTTATTATGATTTCATGGGCACAGCCATGTGTCTTCATCTCACTGTGACAAGAGGAGATGGCTGGAGCCAGAAAGGTAAGGTGACAGTGTTGGGGCCAACTCTACCACTTTTAACTGTTTGATATTGGTGAATTCTATCTCCATGAGCTTCAGATTCCACATGTGTGAACTGGATATGTTAGTAGTGCCTACCATGTAGAACTTTAGTGAAAAGCTGAAGAATGAATCACAGAACTGTGAAGATGAGACTAGCATCTCATGGCATCTACCTTCTACTTCCAGCTGCCTACAGTACCTCTGGTTATGGTAGCACCCTCTGGGGCCCGACTAGGCCCCTCGCCCCATTTGCAGGCACTGCTCCAGGACAGACCACACTTCATGCATCAGGTATGGAATCTGAGCAGGCTGGGAAGAAGAAACCAACAAGACAAATGTGAGGCACAACCCTAGCCAGGCTGAGCCATGGTCCATACATGTTCCTCAGCTCTCCACTGTGGATGCCCATGCCCAGACCCCTGTGCTACAAGTGCGCCCACTGGACAACCCAGCAATGATCAGCCTCCCACCACCTTCTGCTGCCACTGGAGTCTTCTCCCTCAAGGCCCGGCCTGGCCTGCCACCTGGTAAACACCTCAGCTTTCTCTCCCCATGGCTTCACAGAATCTCCAAGCCCTCACATCTTTGAACATACACAATATAAACTTCTCTGAATTATAGCCCTATGGAGATCTAGAAGGGTCTTAAGAGTCATTAAAACTCCAACCTCTAAAACTGTCAGGCTTAGAACCTTGGAGACATAGAATGTCAAAAACCATTAATCACTGCTGTTAGTCAAAATGTCATTACTTACAGTTGGCCATCTTTAGGCTTCTCTGTCAGAAGCTCCTGCTCTGTGGGAAGAGCAGAATCCTATGAGTCAGTCTTCAAGATTCTGGGAGGGCAGAAGCTTTCTAGGACAAGCTGCAGTGCCTAGCCTGCAGCTCCAGAAGTACCCTGTCTCTACCCACAGGGATCAATGTAGCCAGTTTGGAATGGGTGTCCAGAGAACCAGCTCTACTCTGCACCTTCCCACGCTTGGGTACACCCAGGAAAGATAAGTAAGTTGCCAGTGTTGGGAAGAACCCCTTCTCTCTGCCCACCCTTCTACTGATATCCTGGATTCTCCTCCCTCCCCCCAGCAACCTTTTGGCTGCACCGCAAGGATCCTACCCACTGCTGGCAAATGGAGTCTGCAAGTGGCCTGGATGTGAGAAGGTCTTTGAGGAGCCAGAAGAGTTTCTCAAGTGAGTAGCCTGACTCAGTATTACCCATTGGGGTTCTGGTGTCTGAGCAATGGTCTGAACTGTATATCTCAACTCAGAATCCTCTTGATGGATGATAGGAAAGTGGTAAAGGTTGAGACTTCATCCCTCCCTGGTTCTAGGATCTTGGGCAAGTTCCTGGGCTTCTCGAGATCCAGGCTGCCTCACTTGGATGATGAGACATAATAAGAAAAGTATATGCTGATAGTTATCTCCATTTTATACACAAAGGAACTAAGGCCAAACAAAATTAAGTGTCAATCAAGCTCACACAGGTCCTGTGTGATGAATGTTAGCTATGAACTGAGGCAACCAGGCTCCAGAACCCACACTCATAACTGCTTTGTCCTGCTTCCTCTCGTGCAGCACACATTAGGGAGCCTCAAATTTCTGCTCCTATAGATGACTATAGCTGTTTCCCCTCGGCTTTTTAATCTGTCCCCCTTCCCCTTCTTTATTTCACCAATTTCACACCTGATTCTTGACAATGATGCATGTCATGCATGGCCAGACCAGACTGTGCCCACCACCTGAAATGACATTCTCCTTCTCTCCACCTTTCTAATAGCTCAGGCCTGGAAGCCAGCGTTGCTGAAGAGTATGTGTTTAAAGCAGTCCAGGTCAGAGAGAGACAGGGGTGTTGTTGAGTGTAGGGAAAACCTCCCGAGGGAGATTAGCTGTCCTTAATTAATGCACCAAGCCAGGAGGCCTGACCCACCATGGTCAGCTACATGGAATCTTGTCTTTGCTCAGGCACTGCCAAGCAGATCACCTCCTGGATGAGAAGGGAAAGGCGCAGTGCCTCCTCCAAAGAGAAGTGGTACAGTCTCTGGAGCAGCAGGTAATGGCTGCAGGATGTGGCTGAGGGGAGAACCTCCAAGGGAGGACCTTAGCACAGTCAAAGGTGTAGCTAAGAAAGACCAGGTGGAGGCCTCACTTTGGTGTCCATCCCTACAGCTGGAGCTGGAAAAGGAGAAGCTGGGTGCTATGCAGGCCCACCTGGCCGGGAAGATGGCACTGTCAAAGACTCCAGCTATGGTGAGTACCCCAAGTCCAAAGGCGGAAGACTTCAGATACTGGGGGCAAGAGAGGAACCCTTAAGGACCAAGTGACCTTTTCTCACATACAAGCCCTGGCCTTTACAGGCCATTCCTACCTCCTTATTATGCTTACTAAACCACTTGACCTTGTGACCCCAAAATGTCAACTATTACTGCTTCTTAAAAGGAATAGTAAATTGCCACACACAGACAGTAACCCCAATACACTAGTGGCAGAACTTAAGAGGGTGCACTACCAAAAGAAAATGGAGGGCCCTGTATTTCAAGATAATAACCTCAGAACATTGAATAGTATAGGGTCCTGAGTGACCATACATTTCACACTCCAGTCACAGGCACTTCGCTCATGTGAACTTACTCAAGTCTCACACTACCACTGTCTTCCTAAAGAACAGCTGAGGTTGGGAAGACTTAGTTGATTCTCTCAAATTCACAGCTGGATGCTAGGGGATCCCAATCCGGCCCCTGCTTACCCCCAGCCCCAGCATCTATGGCTTCATACCATGCTCACTCCTGTACTCTAATCAAGACACTTCACTGCTGTTCTATGGAGTTCCACTAAAGCCTGCAGTTAACAAGAGGGTGGTACCCTTCTCAAAAGCACTGACCTCACTAGACACACGGTATGCACCTGAAGTTCTAGCTTATTAAAAGAGGATTGCTTGAATCCTTGAGTTCAAAACCAGCCTAACAGACACAGAGACCTTGTCTCTCTAAAAAAAAAAATACTGGGTTGCCATATCCAGCCATATGAGGGTTTTTGCCCAGTCTTATTGTATCAGAAACAGAAGAGGAGTTGGTCTGGGGTAGAGGGGATGTGGAGGGGAGGACTGGGAGGAGTGGAGGGAAAGGAAACTGTGGGTGGGATGTAATGCATGAGAGAAGAGTGAAAGTTTAAAAAAAATACAAATAGCCAGATGGTGGTGGTGGCACACACCTTTAATCCCCGCACTCAGGAGGCAGAGCCAGGTGGATCTCTGTGAGTTCAAGGTCAGCCTGGTCTACAGTGAGTTCCAGGACAGCCAGGGCTACACAGAGAAACCCTGCCTTGAAAAACAGAAAGCAACAACAAAATCTCAAAAAGGGTTGGGAAGAACATTCAATGGGAAAGGTGCTGGCCATGCAACTGAAAGGATCTGAGTTTGGATCCCAGCACCCACGCCAAATGGAGAGTAGCATAAGTCTGTAATCCCAGCAGTTAGGCGGAGACTTACCCAAAATGCTGTGCCTAGTAGCACAGGCCTTTAATGCTAGTACCCAGCACCCAAGAAACTGAGACAGTCAGATCTCTATAAATTCAGGCCAGATAGGTCTACATAGTAAAACCCTATCTAAAAAAACATAAACATAAGCAGAGGCATACAAGAGATCTTATCTCAAGGTGAAGTGTTAGGACTAACACCCAAGATTGCCGTCTGATCTCTACACATGTACCAGCACTTACACATGTTTGTATGTGTATACACATCATATGTATATGCAAGTGAGATATAAATATAACCAAATAAGTAAATGCAAATTTTAAAATAAAGTGGGGTTGGGGGACTAGAGAGATGGATCAGGGATTAAGAGAACTTGCTGCTTCTCCAGGGGACCACAGTTTAATTCTCAGCACCTACATGACACCTCACAACTGTCTTATCTCTAACTCCAATCCCAATGGATCCAGTGCACTTTTCTGGCCTCCACAGGCACCAGGCACACATGTGGTGCACAGACATGCAGCAAAATGCCCATATGCATAAAATATTTTTCATTTAAAATAAAAATAGAATGGAAGTTGGGTATGACTCATACCTAGAATCCCAGCCCTCCAGAGGTAGAGGCAAGAGGATCAGGAGCTCAAGGTCATCCTAGGATACAAAATAAGCTAGAGGCCAGTATGAGCTACATGAAACACTACCTCCAAAAACAAAGTCAAAATTAAATGGAAACCGAGTGGTGGCTTAGGCAGTAATCTCAGCATGTGGGGGGTTGATACAGTAAGCATGCCCCAAGTTTGAGGCCATCCTGTGCTGCATAGTAAAGTGTAGACTAGCTTATACTACAAAGTGAGATTCTGCATAAATAAATAAATAATTTTAAAGTAAAATGGAAAGCCAGTGTGGTGGCACATGACTTTAATCCCAGAGCTTGGGACACAGAAGCAAGTGGATCTCTGTGAGTCTGAGGCCAGCCTGGTCTACAGAGTGAACTCCAGGTCAGGTAGGACTATACAGAGAGACCCTGTCTCAACATATATCTATATATATAGAGAGAGAGAAGTCACATGCGATGACACACACTTATAATCCCAGAACTCCAGAGGTAGAGCTTGAAGGATGAAAGGTACAGGCCAGACAGAAAAATAATTAAGTAAAACACAAATAAAATGAATAGACAAGCATGGTGGTATACTCAGGAGGCAGACGCGGGTAAGTTTCTGTAAGTTCCAGGCTAGGTCTACATAGTAAGACCGCCATCTCTAATAATAACAATTAAATACAGTAACAATAATTTTAAAACAAGATAGTAGACATGAATATGAGAGTGATTTGTGCAGAGGAAGAGGGAAGCAGTGGGGGAGGAAGCAGGCTGAAAGTGGTCTGCATATATTACATACATGTGCAAAACTGTTCAAAAACTAATTCAATTAATAATGAAAATACTAAGTGATTTTGGAAAGGATAACATGAAATAAAATGCTTCAGCCTCTCAATCGTCACTCTCTCCCAAATCTGTCCAGGCCTCAATGGACAAAAGCTCTTGCTGCATTGTAGCCACCAGCACGCAGGGCAGCGTTCTCCCAGCCTGGTCCGGTCCCAGGGAGGCTTCAGACAGCCTGTTTTCAGTGCGGGGGCACCTCTGGGGAAGCCATGGAAACAGCACCTTTCCAGGTCAGTGCAGTCTGTGTGCCCCATCTGGTGATCCCAAGCTCCTAATGCCAATTGGTGCCAGGGGGTAAAAAGGAGCTCCCTATCCCCCACATCCCCACCAGTAGCCGGGAGAAAGATGTAGCTGAGTTTATTAGGCCTAGAAGCTTCCAATGGTTACAAGTGCATAGCTCCAGCCCTGTGTCTTTTGGGACTGGAACCATGCCTCACCCAGTTGGCATCTGCCATTTCATTTAGTCCTCAGGAGGGAGAAACCTAACTAAGTGATTCCAAAGAACCCTTCCTTCTTCCCCACCTCAAGGAGAATCAGGTGGAGGCAGCCAAGTTCACAAATCCACTCCCACCTGCCAGGCCGAGGTTGTGGGTTTAACAGGTATCTTTAGTATCACACTGGCTGTGCCACTTTGGACTGCTTACCTGCCTTTGGTGTGCAAGTTACTTGACTTCTTTTTAATTTGGGGATAGCTCTTTTGCCAAGAGTGGCGCAAAGAAGAGTCACTTATGGCAGGTACTTGGTTAGCAGTACCTGTGTGTGATCATAGACACCCCCACTTTCCACCCTTGATGTTAATGGTGGGATTTCAGGCCTTGAACTCACAGTGGGAACAGGTGAGGAAGGGTGTGAGGAGGTCATGGGGCCTGATCTATCCCAACCTTCTGCAGAGTTCTTCCACAATATGGACTATTTCAAGTTCCATAACATGAGGCCCCCTTTCACCTATGCCACCCTCATCCGATGGGTAAGCAGGGAAGCCTAGGCCTGACAGCCGGGGGTGGGGGATGCTTGCTTCCTACACTACTCCATCCCCCTGCACCAAGAGTGGAGTCCTGCATTAACAAACCTCAGTTGGGTGGAGCCCAAGGATATGAGCCTTCCTGATAGCTTCACCCCAGATCTTCCCCTGAACCTAAAACAACTACAAACCAGGCCAGTGCAAGCCAAATTGTGACACAAAGGACTACCCTCTCCACTGTCTACCCCACTACTAACTTATCTCTCCTTCCCTTCCCTTGACCCACAACTACACACCTCTCACAGGCAGAGAGCCTAGAGTATGCTCCCCCCTCAGGCACAGTTCTGGGGAAACATGTTCATACCACCTGACTCCAACTTCCAGGCCATCCTAGAAGCTCCAGAGAAGCAGAGGACACTCAATGAAATCTACCATTGGTTCACACGCATGTTCGCCTACTTCAGAAACCACCCGGCCACCTGGAAGGTGAGCACATTAGTACACAGTGGTGCCTGGGATGGCTCCAAGGGTGGTTAACCTTAGGCTAGACATGTGGAAAAGGGGCAAGTCAGTGCTGAGCTCTGTTGAACCCATTGGATGACTGTCCACCCGATCCCTGCCTGGGGTCTTGGTCCTCCTTCCACAGAATGCCATTCGCCACAACCTGAGCTTGCACAAGTGCTTTGTACGAGTGGAGAGTGAGAAGGGAGCAGTGTGGACCGTCGATGAATTTGAGTTTCGCAAGAAGAGGAGCCAGCGACCCAGCAAGTGCTCCAACCCTTGTCCTTGAGCTCAAAACCAAGAAAGATGGACAGGGGCTAAAACATGAAACTGAAGCTGTGGAGGCACATCCTGGACATACAGAGACCAGGCAATGATGTTTCCACCGTCTTGCCTGTCAGGGCCTCTGCTCCCCATCTAGCTGCCATCCTGGATCGTATTTTCTGCCTGAAGGCTAAGGGATACCAATCTCATCCCAGCCCCTATCCCTAACGTATCCCCAAGATGGGCTTTCCAGCCAAAAAGCCCTCACACCCAGCTATACATACAGCCTGCCCTGGCCACTCCCAAGCAGGAAAATGACACAGACAAGCAGTCATAATCCTGTAACCTGGACTCAGCCCAAACCCTAAAACACAAAGAGCCTGCCTTGGTATATTCATCTGCCCTCAAAGTTGCATAGTCCTGCAGTCTCACATGACTGTAATCCTACTGACTCATACATACCCCAAAGCACTCACCCACAACATCTGGAACCGTAGGCACCAGCACACATAAGTGTTCATGCAAACCATTGCATAACAGCATCACTAGAACCTTCTGGATTACATCCCAGAAAACCACACAGGCATAACAAGTCATACACGGCCTAATGCAATGCCCCAAAATATCAACAGTCAGACACATCTTGTCCGAACTCACACATGTAAACACATGCAGCCAGCCCCCTCCACTGTATCTTTTGAGTTCCATGAATACATACTGACTCACCAAAATGTACCCCATGTCTTACTTGCCACAGACCCCAGTCCCCTACCCCAAGCCCCAATCCATGCCTCAGCGTGGACCATAGAAGAACTTCTCTTTTATTTGGGATCCAAGGGCCCTAGCTCCCAGTGCCCATCCAATAAACTAATCCAAGCTAGACAATCACCCTGATAAAAAAAATGGGACCAGATACGCAGGCATCTGGGTCTAAGAGCCCAGCAGGAAAAAGCAGATGCCAAACAAAAGTGAATGCTAAAACAAGTGCCTGGGCACTGTCTCCAGCACCCCCAATTTCCTGCCTGTAGCAAGGAGACCTCCATCAGGGCTCTAGGCCTCCCGGACCCGGACCAAGAGGCCAGCATTCTCCTGGCGAAGGGCTCGGTAGTCCTCACAAATCTTCTCCAGGTTGCTCAGGGTCTTCTTGCCCATCTCTGTTTCAATCTAAGACAACATGATATACACATCTTCAGCATGCAGGGCCCATTTTCCAGCCCCTGCTGGCTGCCCCTCTACTGTGTTACTCTCTACTCTTCCCATCCCTGTAACAGTAGCCTGTCCCTTCCCATCAGCAGGCCACTGTGTATGTCCTTCCCTCCACCTAAAGCCACAGCTTCTGCCATGGGTTATGGGAGGTGGGGATGAAGAGCCAGGCCTCAAGCTAGAAGCGAGGGCTCAGAGTACACAACTGGCTAGCTCCACATCCCAGACACAGCAGGCACTAAGGCTGAGCCTCTAGCTATAAGTTGTATGGTTTCAGACTCTCAATGTAAAACAAGGAGTTATCCCCCAACCTGCCTCCATTCCCTTTCCCATTCCCAAATCTCACCTGTTCCTCAAGGTCTCGAACTTCCCTCATGATAGTGCCTGTGTCCTCAATGGTCTGGATGAGCTGGCTGCAATTCTGGAGACAAGAATACAAGGTTTGCACCCGTGCTAGCACCCTATAGCCAGCCCACCAGGCACATGGCTCCCCTCACCTCATGCAGGGCAGCTAGATATTTGTAAGCTTTCCGAACAGCATCATCCTTCTTAGCATCCTGAAAAGATAGGAGGAACCACAGACATATCAGCAATCCATTCCCGCTTTTTCCACTGCTCCATTCCCCTATAGAGCCATACTACCATTTTGCCTTCACCCTCCACAGAGCAAAGCTAGGCCCAAGCAATAGGCAACAGCCCAGGCCCACCCCTTACCCCATCCCCCAGCTAGCCTGCTCCATACCTTGAACACGAGCTCATCAGTCACTGCAAAAGTCCGGTCCAGCTTCCCAGTGAGAGAGTTGATTTCCTTCTGAAGTTCCTTTGTATCTGACAAGATCTGGCAGAAACCAGGGTAGCCAACAGTCCATGTCTAGAGCATGGTGGCTGGCCAGAGATGCTATTCATGTGCCTGCACTTATATATAGTCAGGGCCCCGTGTCATTGTCTTGGGGTGGCTGGGATAGATTGTATATGACTATTTATTATATGTTGGAGTGTGCCTGAGCAGCTCTACCTATCAGAGACCTTAAAGTCCCTGTGTAACTACCCTATGCCTATCTGCCCACATGATCCATCCATCAGAGCTACAGTGGCACACCTTAGTGATTTCTTCTTTCTGCTTCCGGATATTGCCCACAATCTCCAGGATGCGCTGGGTATAGGCTAGCCGGGACACATCTTTTGGCAGAGTCTGTAGTTCTGACACCTAGACAGGAACATGGCAAGCATGAGCCCAAGCTCCATACCCCACCCACTGTGAAAACCCTGGACCCTAAAATTGGCCATACCAGCTGCTTATAGACCTCCTCCTTCCTGCGAGCCTCTTCCGCAGCTGCTCGAACACTCTGGTGTAGCTCCTGGATTTCTGCCAGCCGTCGAGACGATTCCAGCTGTCAGGAACCCATAGACAGAAGGCAGTGAGCAGAGCTCAGAAACAGTCTCCAATGGAGGCAGTACATTTACACCCCCTAGCACAAGATTCTGCCACCTACCTCCCTACAATCCTGGAGTTTTCGCAGGTGACGGTACTCAGCAAGAAGTGGGACCCGATGTTTCTCCCACTGACTTGCTAGATGAATAACCCGCTGGGCACTACTCTCTACCACGAGCTGGCAGGTATCAGGAGAATATGTCAAAATATGTTTGACCCATCCACCCACCCCTCTCAGCCCAACCCCAATCCCAGCCTACCTGCAGCTTGGCGAGGTTGGCAGCCCCATCGGGCAGCAATTCCACTGCCCTGCTCTTCAAACGTAGGGCCTGCTCCTGCTCAGCCACACTGAGTTCACTTTGTCGACACTCGGTTTCCACCTGGTACACTCACATCCAAAGCTCCCAGTCAAATACACAGCTCATAATTCTAATGAGTCCATTATGGCTCTGGCCCAGCTCAAGGCCTCACAGATCACTCCATGGCCTCTACCTACTACAGGCCTCTGGATCTTCAGCTTCACACTGACAGCCAGAAGCCCTGAGAATCCCTGCAAGCCCCTGCCCATACAGATCCATCTTGCTCCCCTGATGCCCATAGCTGCTATGTCCCCCTGCAAAACATGATTGATGCTCAAATGTGCTAACCCCTATAGGTCCACCAAGCCATCAACCCAACATCTTTCTTTGCCTCATAGGTTCTCCTGAACCTTTAAGAATATCAGAGGACCCTAATATCCTCCATCAACAAGCCCGGCATCTATAAACCTCTAAAGATCATCTCTCAAGACCCTAGCTATGAGCTGATTCAGCCCAAGTCCCTCTTCCATCCCCTCACCTGCATAAGGTTGATTCCCAGGGTCTTCATGTCAGCTTCAACCTCTTCAATGTTGTGGTTCACACTTGCCAGCTGCTCCCGAAGGGTCTCTAACTCCTGTTCTTGAGCTGCCCGTGTGTCCTAGGAAGCACAGGTCAGTCTAGGTGGAGCCACCAAGTCCAGAAGATAGGTAACATCCCTGTTGACCTGACTGACACTCTCTCATTGACACTGACTCTGTCTGTCTGTCTGTCTGTCTGTCTGTCTGTCTGTCTATCTCTAGCTGTATCTCTATCTCCTTACCTGTTCAGGCCTCTGGGAGGTAGCTGGTATATCTGGTACCTGGGTGGCCTGGGCCTGGGGCTCCTAAAGGTAGAAGCAGAAACCTGACTGTCAGTCCCACAAGGTCCTATCCTTCACACCCTAGCCTCGAACCCCAAAGCACTCCCAAGCACTGTACCCATGTCTACTCAACCATGACAGTTTTCAGAGTGTGACTACAGGAGAATAAAGCACCATCCATAGCTGCAAATTAGAGTTGCTGATCACAAGGAAACCTCCCTGAGGCTAACCCTGACCACCCCAGCCCTATAACCACTGGCCCTATAACTACCTGGGCCCTATAACAACCCTAACCCTATAACCACCCTGAACCTCTATCCAAAAGGCCCTATAACCACCCCAGCCCTATAAGCACCCCGACCCTATAACTACCCTAATTCTACACTCTGACCCTATAACTACCAACCCTATAACTACCCTGAACGTATAACCACCAGGCCCTATAACCATCCCGACCCTATAACCACCCTGGCCAAAATGGCCATGAGAAAGGCAGGAATTCCTCTGGGTAGGTGTCCACAAAGAAAAGATGGTCCCAAAGGAAACATGTTTAGCAAAGGAAAGTCCAAGAGAAGATGAGATTTGTTCTGGGAGAACTGCACACCCTGTTATACAAGTCCCACCTATCTGCCCTTTCTCCACTCAAGTCCCAAGAAGCTAGGGGAGCCCTCTGGGCACTCTCTCCCAGTTGGAGAGGGTCTATTCGGTAGGCATGGAGACCTTGTATGGAATACAGTAGTGTTAATACATAAAGCAACCCTCAAGTCAGCCATAACACTCCCTGTCCACTCTGGCCTACGCACCACATGGAAGGTAAACTTCTCTGAATGGGTGAAGCGGGAGCCTTTGGGGGTACTAGTCCTAGCCCTAGCACCCCAGGCCTGTAGCATCTCTCCTAGGTCTCGGACTTGTGTTGAGGCTCCAAGTGGGCCCCAGCTTTGACGCAGATGTTCAGCCAGCTGTTTGTGCAGTCGCTGTTGTGGACCCCGGGAATCCTCCTGGAAAGAACAGACAGGAGGGAAAAAGGGTATAAGGGCCTGCTGGTCCCTAGGACCCTGCTTTCCCACCAAGGCAAGTCCATGCCCTATAGGCCTAGGAACTCCCCGGAGACAGAGAGATCTTTCTCCACAGTTGCATTTCTCTACCTACTCACTTTTCACCATGCCGAAGAATATAAGGAGAAAACTAAGCCTGGAGCTTTCAGATCAGAAGGAGACAGAAAGGATGGTGGGCAGCAAGGAAACAGAATGAAAAGTGCCAGGCAAAAAAGGTTCAGGATTCAGGAGAGAGGAAGATGAGTAAAGAGAACAGAGACCATTTCAGTGTTGAAAGGGTACTAAGAAATCATTTGTTTCATTCAGTATGAAAATGGCATAGTGGTTACATAAAACAAAAATGTTCTTGTGAGTAATGACATGTCATCTTGGCTACTTAAGAGTTGAAATAATGTGACAGTTTAGGTTGGCTAGGATTTGATACTGAGCATAGAACCCAGGACCTTGTGCTAGGTAAGTGTTCTACCATGGAGCTACATCCCAAGCAGTGAGATGCACTAAAATACAGAGGGAAAGTTAAAAGAGAATAGAAGGAAGACTAGAAGACAGGAATCATTATAAGAATCTCTTTATAGTCACACTGAAGAAAGGACATTATCTGGGGGTGGTGGCACATGCTTGTAGTCCCAGCACCCAGGAGGCAGAAGAAAGGGGATTGTAAATTGTGATGCCAGCTTGGACCACATAGTGAGAGTCTGTCTCAAATCTCTCCTAAAAAAAAAAAAAAAAAAAAAAAAAAAAAAAAAAAAAAAAAAAAAAAAACGAGAAGGGGCAGGTAGAAAGAACAAGCAAATGGCAACCAGCATAGCAGGGGTAGATAGAAAGAGACAAAACCAGAAATGGATAGGAGGAAGATAGGAAGAGGAGACAGATGGAGAAGCAGATATGGGGGAAGAAGAGATGGATAAAGAAGTGGGCAGGGGTGGAGGAAGAAGATGAGGAGGTCAGAGAGGGCAAGAAGGCACAGGCAAAAGCGAGCAGAAAGATGCAGTATTCAAATCCTGAGAACGAGGGTCAGGAAAACTACACACAGAACATGAAAGATAGTAACAGGATAGGGTTCAGGCGCCTAGAGCCAGAAACCATGGGGATAAACGACAAATGTAGAGACAGAGACAGAGCTCGGGACATGACCCGGTCCCCACAGGGAACACTCCTAACAGTCCCAGGTAAGAGTCAGGCAAAATCACTACCCCACTATCCCATTTTTGGAGACCAGGTAAGCAGGCAGAGGGGAAGGACTGGCTGCAGGTTTCTGTCTGTCCTTCCTTCAGGCAGGGAGCCAGGCAGAAGCACACAGAGGAGAAGCAAAGGAGACAGAGTAGAAAATGAGGCGCTGGGAACTAACAGGAGCCACCAGAAGCAGAAGCCTTGGAGAAGAGCTGAGCACTGGTGGTACCTGGGATTGGAGGCGGTGTGCCCGGCACACTCGGTCTTCATCTCCTGGGCAATCCCTGTTCACATGCTGGCAGAGCTGGATAGCATGATGTTCGAGGAGTGAGGCTGCCCTCTGAACAAGCTGGGGCACCTGTGTGGGAACTGGTAGCAGCAGGGGACTTGCCTGGAACTCCCGTGGCTCTGAAGGCAGAAACAGTGTTAGCCAGCTGCACCCCCACACACCAATGCACACACACACACACACACACACACACACACACACACACACAGTCTCCTCTCCTCATTTAGATGTGCACAGCCGCAGCCTCACCTCCTCTGGAACTCAGTTCGGGCAGAACCAACCTGCTGAAGTGGAATGGCTTCTGGGGGATTGAACCCTGTGGGGAGAGCAGAGTCAGCCTCCAGAATGAGGTACCAGTCGAAGGAGGCCAACAATTTGAGCAAATGGATGAGAACGAAGAAGGCAAGGAGGGGACAAGTCCAGATGGATGGGAGGTAGGAATCCCACCTGGAGGCGCTGAAGCTTGGGGGTTCGAAGGAGAGGTGGGACCCAGGGCACGGCCAGCTGGTCTCGGATTTGGCTCCCAATGGCCCGAAGGAAAATAGCTGAGTCACCTATGGGGTGAAGGGTGGGGAGTACGGAAAGAGAAACATGCCACAAATCTCAAAGTACTGGGAAGCCGGCCATAGCACCTGATCCCTCACCTCCAGATGCAGATGGATTCAACTAGCATAACCAGTCATTCAACAGTTCCTGAGCTTAAACTAGGTAGGTATCAGTTGGGGGGGGGAGTGATAAGGTCCCTATGTTCATGGAGTCAGCAAGGTAACAGAAAAGAAACTTCATGAATAGGACCATGAATTCTAAGCAGGAGAAAGGAGGATTGGTAAGAGTGGCTGGAATGTTCTAAAGAGCTGCCAGAAAAGGGCCTTGCTGAGCTAACAGAGCAGAACCCACAGAGATTGAAGACGAATTTAACTTTTTGAATTCTGATATGATGTTATCATCTACAAAGTTCATACGCAAGAACAGTGCAGTTGAGTCGCACCAAAAAAATCTAACATCCGAAGCAGGTGTACAGTTTAGTGTTGGTGTTCACAGCTCTCTTCAGTAGCATGTACCCCATGGGTTGGACTCACCCATAGAGAGTTGACTATAAAGAGACGTGAGAGAAGAAGAATCCTGGGACCCAAACTCTCTGAGGCTAGACTGTGCCTGGCACATTTGGAGAACACGAAGAACACCCATATGATAAGAGTGCCATGGGTGAGGATCAGAAGTACAGGAGATAAGTTGGGAAACCCATTTCCTAGCCTCACGCTACTTGCCTTGTATCCATCTGCTCTCTGACCTCAGATCCACCCAGTTCTCCTGAAGATACATCCTGCCCCCTACCCATCCTGACACCTCTCTCAGCCCCGATCACCCTGGGAATACAGTCCACTTCCCCAGTCCTGCAGGACCCCATACCTGCAGGCTGGTCTGCATCCTCAGAGGCATCGGTGGGTAGCCGCTCGGCCAAGAAGAGAAGCAGGTCTCGGAGGTCAGGCTCACTGGGATAGAGGAAGTTCTGATAGCCAAGCTCCAAGGGATAGCCCAGGTCCTGGGGGTGAGCAAGTATAACCAGATGACAATACTGAGGATAAGAAGAGAGGAGCCTTCTGCTCTGGGGGCCCTGGGACTACCACACCTCTCTCACCTGCCATCACCCTCTCCTTTCCTCCTGCATCATCAAGACATCCAGGCCCCAGTGACAGCCACAAAAGCATCATAGTATTACAAGGTCAACACAAGAGATTAAAGCTCAGCAGGCTTGCTGCCAGTGGTGGCGCATGCACTCAAGGCAGAAGTAAGCAGATCTGTGAGTTCAAGACCAGCCTGGTGTATAGAGCAAGTTCCAGGATAGCCAGGACTACACAGAGAAACCCTTTCTCTAAACACAAAAACAAAGCTCAGGTTTGCTAACTATGACTCAAAATCCAAAGGCCATAAAAGAACACAGGATTTCTGCCCATATGAACAGAAAGGAACAACTTTAAGAAAAATATAATTAACAAAATCAAAAGAGCAATGATAGCTTAGGAAAGCAATACCCAGAGTCTTTGAGAAGAAAATCATGAACTTATCTATTATATAATTGGTGCCTAAAAATAGACAGAACTGGGGATGTGACTCAGAGTGCTTGCTTATATGAGCAAAACCCTGGGTTTCATCCCTAGCACCAACAAAATAATTATCACCATTATCATCATCATCATCATCATCATCAACAACAGGCAGAAAGATAAGCATGAAGAAAGGACTCTCAAGAGTCCCAGATAGGCTCAAAGACATACAGACCCTGACAGCCAACTTCCTGGACTCAAATCCGAGCTCTGCCTCTTACTATGTGACCTCAGGCCAATACATCTCTGGACTTCACTTTTGTTACATAAGAAAAAAGTTATGCCAAGGGCTAGAGAGATGGCTCAGTGGTTAGGAGCACTAGCTGCTCTTCCAAAAAAACCTGGGCTCTATTCCCAGCATCCACATAGTGGCTCATGGCCATCTGTAACTTCAGTTGGTGGGGAGGGCATGATGTCTTCTTCTGACATCCACCAGTACCAGGCACACAAATGGTGCATATACATACTTGCAGATAAAAACACTCATATGCACAGAATAAATAAATAAATAAATTGAAATAAATAAAAATTTTAAGTATTTTTAAAGATACTAAAAGTACTCATCTGAAACAGTTGTCACAAAGCCAAAATGAGTTGTTAGCATGTTATCACAGTGCCTGGCACAGAATATTGATCCAAAAATCATCATTATGATATGCATCCATGTAATCTGTCACAATAGAAACTGCATTAGAGAATCATGGCCACACACATATAAAAACAACTGGCTTCTAAGGATCTGACATCTATGTTGTAAGAGAACTGTGACTGATAGGGAAACTCATTCCAGGAGTGGCTATGGTGGCGGTTTGAAAGAGAATACCTGTAGTAGGACGTTTCTGGCCCTGACTTTCGGGCCTAGCCTCAATGTTTAGGCCCAAAGACCCACAGACCCACAGTCCCACAGAGACTGAGACACACAGGTGCATAAGATAGTTTTAGGGTGATCAGCCTTAGGCCCAGGCATATAGCTTGCTATCTCTCTACCCTTAAGCTATCCCATGTCTCTTGTTCAGCCATGCGGCTCGGTACCTTTCTTTAGAGCTGCATGGTTGTCCTCTGCATCCTGCAGCTTCTCTCTGGTCGTCTCTCTGGTGCTCTGCTCTCAGAGATTTTCTTAGTCTGGTAGCCCCGCCTACACTTCCTGCCTGCCTTTGGCCAATCAGCTCTTTTTATTAAACCAGTGGGTGGGACAATTATTTACCATGAGACAACACAATACCCCTACAAATACCCATGGGTTCATAGACTTGAATGCTTGGTTACCTGGGAGCAGCACTATTTGAAAGGATTAGGAGGTGTGGCCTTGTTAGAAGAAATGTGTCACTGGGGGGTGGGCTCTGAGGTTCCAGAAGCCCATGTCAACCAAGCCCGGAGCTCTTCCTGCTGCCTTGGGATCCAGATGTAGAACTCTGAGCTACCACATCTGCCTGTGTGACACCATGCTCTCCACCATGAGGATAATGGACTGAACCTCTAAAACTGTAAGCCGGCCCCAACTAAATGCTTTCTTTTATAAGAGTTGCCATGTTTGTGGTGTCTCTTCACAGCAATAGAACAATGACTAAGCAGCCCAGTGACAGATGGCCAAAACACAGAGGTGGTTTAAGTACAGAAATAGATACCAGAAGCAAGGTGCATAGAGAAGACACCAGGCTAGGGAAATACCCAAAAAGCTACAAAGATGATCCCAGCTAAGATTCCAAGCTATAGTGGAGAGGGCCCCTGAACTGGCCTTCTCCTGTAAGTCAAATTGATGACCACACTCATTGTCATCATAGAACCTTCATCCAACTACTGATGGAAGCAGATGCAGAGATCCACAGCTGGGCACTGGGCCGAGCTCCCACTCAAACCAAAGAGAGGGAGGAGGGGTTATACAAGCAAAGGGGTCAAGATGAGGAAACTCACAGAGACAGCTCACCTGAGCTATTGGGAGCTCACTGATTCTGGATTGACAGCTGGGGAACCTCCATGGGAACTAGGTCTCTGGATGTGAAGACAGCTGAATGGCTGTTTATGGGGCCTCTGGCAGTGGGACCAGAGTTTATTCCTGATACATGAACTGGCTTTTTGGAGCCCATTCCCTACAAAGGAACACTTTGCTCAGCCTTGACACTGGGAGGAAGAGCTTAGTCCTACCTCAACTGCCATACTTCATTGACTCACCGTGGGAGTCCTTATCCTCTCTGAGAAATGGATAGGGGGATGGGGTGGGGGAAGCTGAGGGATGACTGGGAAGAGGGGATAGAGGGGTAACAGTGGTGGCTATGCTAAAACTTATATATATATATATATATATATATATATATATATACAGCACTAAGAAAGGAACCTTAGTGTTTCCCACTGAGCATACTCCATGCTCAACAGAAGACATAGCTTCTCTCTTAAAAGGCCACCTTCCAGAACGTGGCCCCAAACAGAGGCAGACTGATCACTTCATGAGGACACCAAGAGCCCTAAACAGAAGAATGTGAGAACTCTTAGCAGCCAGGTGAACCTGAGAGTAATAAGCTAGCTAGGCAGAGCCAACAGAAGTACCGCTCAGACCAAAACTGCAGAAACATTGGTCCAAAGCAAGCAGCTATGATGACCCTGTCCCCACTGGTCTAGAAGGAAGTTTTCACTGGATACTCTATGGCCTGCCACCATAGACTTAGAAACTTACTGAGTATGCTGGAGGTATCTCCATTCACTCCACCTCAGGCTGAGATTATGCTACCAACTGTTCCTATACAAACTTAGTTTTTGCATTTTGAGTGCTGAAGACTGAATCCAGGACCTCATACATATGAGGTACACACTCTGAAACTGAACTATATAGCCTGACTCAGTTTAGCTTTCATACCCATTATACAGAAACAGACACTGAGGACCAAAAAGGTTAACAGGCAGGCCCAAAGTTCAAAGACAGTGAGCTACAAGAAAAGACAAAACTCTCAGATCTTGATCACAATAACTGAATACAGCTCTGAAATGGAGGGGTGGATGCTTCATTGAAAAACCACTGTATTCACTCTAAGAAAGCAGCATTTTTGAAGCTATGAGAGGCATAAATACAATGTAACAACGTTTTCCTTAAACAGAACATTTTCTTCTGGGTAACCATCCCTTCCCCAGTTCCATGGGATGAAATAGCATCCCTAAAAAGTAAGTAAATGGCTACTATATAGCAGTGGGATGAAATCTTGATACAAAGCTTAAAAGGTGGGTGCTAAAGGAAGTCCGAGTGTAAAGTGAATCAGCTCATTTACTCCACACAGCTTTTGTTACTTTTATTATCTCTATTTCACAGATAAGGAAACAGGCACAGAGGGGTTAGGGTCACACAGCAAGTATGAGTGGAGCTAGGTAGAGTCAGAACAACTCACACAGTTTGGCTACAGAGGCCACAGCTTTAGCTATGAATGGAATGCGAAGCCCTGAAGAGGGCCAGAGAGGAAGGCAAGAGTGTCAAAGAACTTGGTGACTCTGTGAAAAGGGAAGGAAGCCAGGGTGCATCTTGGGAGGAGGGCACTTACCATGCAGGCCTGAGCCAGGCTCATGGCCAGGCGGAACCGGGCAGACATGGCTGGTGGCAGCAAGTGACTGAGGCCAGAGCCCACATCAGGATTGATCACTCGAAGACATCGGACCACAGCCTCCACGACCAGCTCAGTAGTAAAAGCTCGAAGAGTCTGTACTTCTGGAGGGATTGCCCTAAAGACAAAAGCAGCAGGCTTGAGGAGTAGTTAGGAAAACAAAAACAGCCTTCTGCAAAAGGAAGCTCTAGAACCAGAGTGGGGGCAGGGAAGAATCTAGGGTTCAACAGACCCTGGGGGTTAGTCGCTGTGACATCTACTTGGTCCTAAGAACTCAGTGAATACAAGTGACCTGAGTTCACTTGTGTCTCAAACTCCTCTGCACTCCAAAGTTTTAAATCTTTAGGATCTGCAAAGGTAAAAATGCTCCAAGTGGCATGGTCTCCAGATTTGTAGGTTCCAAGACATAGAGTTCTTTGCATGGCAAGGCCTCCTAGATCTACTAGGGTTTGAAGAGCCTACACAGTAAAAGGCTGGGTTTTCAGAAGTCTCAAATGCCAGGATCCCTGAATAGAAACAAAAATCAGTCACTCTACCTTTTGGCACCCAGTCCCTCAAATGGAGGGTTCCTTGTGTGTCAATGGTTTTGTTATTGATGATGTTTTGACTTTTCCAGACAAGTTTTCTCTGTGCAACAGCCCTACTTGTCCTGGAACTCTCTCTGTAGACCAGGCTGGCCTAGAACTCACAGAGATCAACCTGTCTCTCTCAAGTGTTGGGATTAAAGGCTAGTGCCACCACTGCCCAGTGTGTGTGCCATTGTTACCAACTGCTGCTACTGCCAGAATTTAGGGCCCTGGTGTTTTGAAAAGCCCCGAGTGTTTCAAGAGCTAAAGTCTAAAGATCCTCAAATACACAGTCTCAGGGATTCTGGAGACTCTGAGTGCCAGTCCTGTCTTGTAAGTTTCCTGAATCTCAGAGTGCAGGTGTCTTACAACCTCTATATATCAGGGTCCCAGCGTATTAGTGGCCAGACCACACATTTCAGGTCTCAGTTCCTAAGGTTCCAGACTTGTTAGGTGGCTGAATCCTGTGTGGGCTTATCAAATGTCAAAGGATTTTGGAGACCCGTGATGGTAAGATGTAGGGAAGAGCTTAGGATCCTGTAAGTTGGGGGCCCTTGGGTGCCAAGATCTCGATTTTAAGGTTCCCGGGTAATGGGGGGGTCCTAGGTTTTGGAGTCCCGGATGTGAGCAATCGGAGTCGAGTGGGGACTTCGTACTTACGTGCCCGCCTGGCGCAAGGAATGGATAAGGATTCGGTCGGCTTCTTCCATGGTGGGGTCAGTTCTAACTCTGGGGCTGGGTCCAGGACTGGATCAGAGAAAGTGGAGCAAAACGCTGTAGCAATTGCTCACCCTGCCACCGGAGGACGGAGCATCACGTGCCGCGCAAAGGACATTGGGAAGTGTAGTTCTGAGAATGAGAGCTGCGCAGGCGGGATGCCTGGAGGCGTGGTATATTGTATTAACTCAGAGGTGAGCACGCAATGGCTACTGGAAGCTGTAGTTCTTGCACCTGATGTCTTGTAAACTCGTCCAAAGGAAAAAGGAATTGTGCTAGCAGCTGAGGGACAGGACAGAGAAAAATTTCATTTTAGGACGCGTTCATCTTTCAAGTTATAAAAGCCTACAAGTGTACAAAATGACTGTTCCCTTGTGTCTGGCTTTCCTTAAATGGAAAATGAGAATTTTGATAATACTTATGTCCTATGGTTAAGATATAATTACTACTACTGGAGAGACGGCTCAGGATAACGGCTCCTGCTACCAAACCTCACAACCTGAGCTCTGTCCTCGAGATCCTCATGGTAGAAGGTGAGAAATGACTCAATAGAGTCTGAACTCCACATATGCACTGTGTGACACACGTATGCCTGCACGCACACGCAAACAAATAAATAATAAATACATCTTAAGTAAACAAACAAACATAATTACTGGGCCATTAAGATGGTTCATCACGTAAAGCCTCTTGCCACCAATTCTGAAAAACTGAGTTAGATCCCTAGGACCCACAAGGCATATAAAGAGAATGGAAGCCTCCAAAGTGTCCTCTGACATCCACACATGTGCAGCGGTACCACTGGCACCCACACACAATAGATGAAAAAGAAACAGAATTACTAAGCCAGGTGCAGTGGAAAACACCTGTAATCTCAGCACCTAGTTGGAGTGTAGGTTAGGCTACACAGGGAGACTACCTCAAAAAAAGGAAGAAGACAGTAGGGGAGGAGAGAAAGAGCTGTCGGTTATACTTGTATTCATACAATCAATAAATGGACCATTTTAATATGCTATACATAAATGTACATTCCAAAGAATATTGACACAGCAAATATCTCTGTAACCATTAGTTATTGAACAGCCCATTTTGTCTCCACTGCCCAGTAGTCCTATTCTAACATTTGTCATACATCACACACGTACACACACATCACGTACATGGCCCAGTTTCTGAACTATAATTTGTTTTTTACTGTGTTTATCTTGGTTTGGTTTGGTTTTGAGACAACAAAGTCTTGCAATGTAGCCCAGGCTGGCATCAAAATTGTAATGATAATACTTCTCTTTCTCCCAAGTTCTGGAATTCAAAGCTTGTATCACATTCTATTTTTAATTAATGTAGATTTATAATGAGCCTTGATATTAAATATGGCAAGTCTTCCCATCTTGTTTTTTTTCCCCCAAAAAAGCTTTTGGTTTTTCTTTTTGTATCTCAAAGATGCCAATTCCAAAGAAAAAATATGCTGAGATTATGTTTGGTACAGTTAATGCAAAATGCCAAACAGATCAGTCTGAGAAAAATTTACATCGTCACTAAACGCTATATATTTCTTCATTTACATCCCTTTGATATGTACTACTTGACTCTTCTTTCACAGATATAATGCACATGTTAGTTTTGTCCTGTGTACTTAAATTTTCATTATTGAAAAATGACACCATTTTTTTCTTATTCTAGCTTGTACCTGCTTAATGCAGGTATCTATTTGGTAAACATTTAAGCACTGCCTTTTCACTTGCCAATCTCTGGCTTACGAATATCCCATTTGCTCCTCTGTTCACCCTCCCAACTGACATTATTATTCCCCGCCCCATGACCTTAATCTCTCTAAGGCTGGAGGAGGAGAGGGGGAACCGTGTGCAGATGGTCCTTACATCTCCAGAGGAGGATGTCGGAATCTGAAGACAGGAAAGGTGAGAGCAGCCATTTACCCCCAAAGACTCTTAGAGTCACCCTGGGCTCTGGTCCAACTTCACCCTCTCACCTACCCGCTACCCACCTGGGTCCTATTCCTGAAGAGTCTCTGGGGAACTAGAGTATCATCACCCTCTTCCTGTCCTAGTCACTCCTTAATAGAGTTTCTTTGCCACCTGACCTTAGATGCACCACAACCCAGCCACATGCCATCCCCAATAGCCCTTCAACCTTATTCATAGCCCTAGTTTTCAAATGAAACCCTGACTCAATCCTGACCCTAGTACTTTGTCCACCTCTAACTCCAAATACAGACTCACTCTAAACCTTAATCTAAACCCTCCTGACCAGAAGACAGTCCCCTATCTCCATCACATGAAACATTAGAATCCAAACTTCACAATGGCTGCAGACTTTATCATAAAATTGAAAGCCATCTAGCCTCTAGACACCAATACTGCTACTGAATGATTTTCCATGGCTGTCCAGAAACAGAACAGACCCCTTTTCAAATTGATATTAATTTATTTTTATAAGTATACCTGTGGCTGAGTTTATGTTTTTCAGTGCCAGCAAAGGTGAGGAAAGGGTATCAGATCCCCTGGAATTGGAGTTACAGGAGACTATGAACTGCCGTGTGGGTGCTGGGAACCAAACCCCCATCCTCTGGAAGAGCAGTCTGTGCTCTTAACCACAGAGCCACCTCTCCAGGTTGAACAGACCCTTTTCCAAATACAAAATGGATGCAGAGAAAGAGCCTAGAGCCGATTTTGTTGTAAGCTAGGAAGGGTCAATAATAAGAATACCTGATTTGGCCACTTCAGCAAATTACTCTTTCATTTCAATTTTCTCATTTCCACAATAGTAATAACACTAGATACTACACATTCTTATGCATAGTGAGCTCAATTTACTCCTCATAATGCCCTTATAATGCAGGCAGCCATTATTGTCTTCCCCATTATACAGATAAGAAAATTGAGGCTCAGGGATAATCCCATAATTTACTCAAGGCAATACGCAACTTCCAACTAGCAGTCAGGATTTGAAATCAGACAGCTTATTTCCTTCAAATCTGGGATCTTAACCAGGCCAACCTACTACCTTCTCAGACGCCGAAATAAAGCCACAGAATTTTGAAACTGAGGGATGAAACCCCAATGAAAAATGCAAATTCTCTTCAAAATGTATCCCTCCCTTTGATCCTAATTCCAAGTCCAGCTCATTCAAATACCCAGCTTCAACCTAAATAAAATCCCAACCAAACTCCATCCTTGCCTGTGTCTATCAAGGTTAAGCCCACTCTCACCCCAAATCTACCACTTAAATTTGACCTTAAGTTGACCTGCATAGCATGGAGATCATCCAGTCAAGCCCTACCTTGCTTGAAAATACTCTTACCTTTGCAGCAATATATTGTATATTTAAGAAACTCAGTCTGCAGCAGTGGTGCACGCCATTGGTTCCAGCACTTGAGAGGCAGGGAAAGGAGTTCAAGGCCAGCCTGGTCTACAAAGCAAGTTCCAGACAGCCAAGACTGTTAGACAGAAAACCCTGTCTCAAAGGGAGGGGGCTCTAGAGATGGTTCTGTCCTCTGATACTACTTCAGACTGATTTTATTAAATATACAATATATTACCACATACTTTTATTCCTCAACCAAAGTCACTCCTCCGTAAACTTAATTTCAACATTGATTCTTAACCCTTAACCCATAACCCAAGCATCCTCCACTTCTCCATCATTTTGCATGTCCTTCTTCCTTCAGACAGAGGGGTGGGACTGGGCAAGTTGCTATGACTGTCCTGTGCCATCTCTTTCCTGACTGATTCTCCACACAGACACTACTTCAGAGCCCAGTCCAGCCAATGGGACAGGCCCTGGTCCTGAATGGGGGCTCTGTCCTGGACCTCCAGCTGTGGGAGCTGATACCAGTGGAGCATCAGGTCTGGGGACCCCAAGACGAAGGACCCAGCACAATAAACACAAGACTGTGGCCGTGGCCAGTGCCCAGCGATCACCTAGAGCACTCTTCTGTCTCACCTTGTCCAATCCCCTTCGTCGGTCCTGCATCAGCATTGTGGAGTGGAAGTATCCTAGGAGACTCAGGGGTAAGGATCACCAGGGTATAAAGAGTCGAGGATTAGGCCAGGCCTGGGATGGAGAAGGGCTGAGATTACTGGGAACCAAGGATCAAATATCAGGGGGAAAGAATTCCTGGGGCAGGACTATAGCTTGATGGTAGAGCATGCCCTGAGTTCAATCCAAAGCTTTGCAAATTGAATGGGGGGTCAAGAATAGAAAGGAATCCAGAGAGATGACAGTCATCAGAATCAAGAATCAAGGGTCAAGCGCTAAGCTGGCCATACTTGCATATGCCTATAACCCTACATATAACTCAGGAAGCTGAGGCAAGAGAGCTAAAAATTCAAAGACAGCCTGGGCTACATAGCATGTTCCGATCCAAAGTCAGCACTGGGTAGAGAAGGTACTAAGGGAATGGGGGGGTGGGGGTGTCAACGTCACTCTTCCTGGGTCCTTGACTGTGTTCACCTTGAGACCTTTTGATATTCTCATCCTCCTGACCATCTTTGCCAACTGCGTGGCCCTGGGGGTATACATCCCCTTCCCTGAAGATGACTCCAACACTGCTAACCACAACTTGGTGAGGCCGACCCCAACCCCAACCAGACCGCAGTTTCCCTTAGAGTCACAGTTTAAGCTACCCAGCTATGCCCTCCCACCCCTCCTGTACCCACCTTACTCTACTCTTGGTTCTGGCAAAAGCAAACTTAACCACTGCCCACACCCACCGGCTCTGACCATGCCCCCAAATAAGTCCTGGCTTTCACACTTCGCAACCGGCTCCGCCCTCAGGAACAGGTAGAATACGTGTTTCTGGTGATTTTCACCGTGGAGACAGTGCTCAAGATCGTGGCCTATGGGCTAGTACTCCATCCCAGCGCCTATATTCGCAATGGTTGGAACCTACTCGACTTCATTATCGTCGTGGTCGGGTGCGCATCAGCAGGGGGGAGGGGCATCCCACCCTAGTTCGCAACCCACTGAGTTCTGAGGCTCATGGAAGCGACTGCTTTTTTCTGCAGCTAAATTCAGGAATATTAACATATGTAAACCATATGTAAATATTGCGTTTCCAGTTTCAGGGACTTTGTTTTTCTGAACAGAAAGGAGCGAAGGGGTGGGAGCCAAAGACCTGACTCTCCCCTCCCCTCCCTGTCCCATATGCCCCCCCCCCCGCCCCATCAGGCTGTTCAGCGTGCTGCTGGAGCAAGGACCCGGGAGGCCAGGCGATGCCCCGCATACTGGAGGAAAACCGGGAGGTTTCGATGTGAAGGCATTGCGGGCATTTAGGGTGCTACGACCATTGAGGCTGGTGTCTGGGGTCCCAAGTAAGTGCATAAACGCCCCTCCCTGAGATGGAGGTGGAGCTCCAGGCTGAGGGCGAATGCGCTGAGGCTGCCCATCCCCGCCACAGGCCTGCACATAGTGCTCAATTCCATCATGAAGGCGCTTGTGCCGCTGCTTCATATTGCTCTGCTGGTGCTCTTCGTCATTATCATTTACGCTATCATCGGACTCGAGCTGTTCCTCGGACGCATGCACAAGACGTGCTACTTCCTGGGATCTGGTCAGCAGCCACCCCTCTTTCAACAGGACAGGACACGCCCTCTGACCTTACTTTCTGGGCCCCCTCTTGCTTCTAGAAAACCCACTCAGTTTCGAAAGACTCGGTCTACCGGCTCAGGTTCTACCTCTTTATAGCCAATCCCCACCCCTATATTCAAGACTACACCTTAAATCCCAGAATACCCCTCCCTCAATAATGACTGTTCACAAAACTCCACCCACTGGACCAGTCTGCCTACCGGCATTTAAGACTTCAAACTCCAAGACTCGCCTTTTTAGGCGCTTATGGAGACCCCTGACCAAGCCTTAAAGCCTTTCCTCTGCCCTCTTTTCTAGACTCCTACTCACAAGACTCTGCCCCAGATTCACGTCTCATTGTTTTTTAAGATTCTATATAGAACTTACACTTCACAATTCCCAGATCCATATTGGAAAGATTCCGCTTCCCAGTGGTTCAAATCGATACCTCCAGGGATTTGACCCTAGCAGAAGAGACGAGAATCCCTACTACTGCCTTAAAAATACCTAGATCACTAAAACAGATTTCCTATGAGGATGAGACTGCAGAATGCCAGGAACTAGTGTGTGACTTTGCTTCATAGGCCTGGGCTTCCGTTTTTCTGCAGATATGGAGGCAGAGGAGGACCCATCGCCTTGTGCATCTTCTGGCTCTGGGCGTTCATGCACGTTGAACCAGACTGAGTGCCGAGGGCGCTGGCCAGGGCCCAACGGTGGCATCACAAACTTTGACAATTTTTTCTTTGCCATGCTAACTGTGTTTCAGTGTATTACCATGGAAGGTTGGACAGATGTCCTCTACTGGGTGAGTTGAGCAAGCCCTCACACAGCTTGGAAGCTGTACTTGCCCGTTTCTTAGCTCAGGTTGTCATGTCTGCATGCTCTGAAGGAAATACACACTCTCTCTCTCTCTCTCTCTCTCTCTCTCTCTCTCTCTCTCTCTCTCTCTCTCTCTCTCTCTCTCTCTCTCTCTCTCTCCAGATGCAGGATGCCATGGGGTATGAGCTACCCTGGGTGTACTTTGTGAGCCTCGTCATCTTTGGGTCCTTCTTTGTCCTCAACCTTGTGCTTGGCGTCCTAAGTGGGTGAGAAGCCTGGATATTCTCCCCTACAATCCCTCCCCAACCCTTTTGTGCTGTTACATTCCTAGGCATCTTTCAAAAGCCCACATCTGAGCTGGGCTTGGTAGTACAAGCCTGTAATTGCTGCTACTTGGAAGGCTAAACCAGAAGAATCTCAAATTTCAGGCCAGCCTGGACAACTTAGTGAGACTCTGCTCCAAAAATTTTAAAGTTAAAAAAATAAAGTCTGAGTATGTCTAGCATGTTCATGGCACAGTGCTCAGTCCCTAGCACTATCAAAGAAAATTGGATGTGTTCCTTCAGTCATTCAGTCTTAAACATCTACTGTGTGGCAAGTAGTGTAAGAGAAATGGATCAAGAAACATGGAAGCCCCTGGTTTCTTGGACATTGTATTTTCATAGAAAGATACAAATAATAGAAATGCATGATCAGTAAATGTCTATGTTGCACACACACAATTGTAGAAAGAAACAAAAAAATAAAAAGTAACAGTTAGAAATACTAACGTCTGGGGCTGGAAAGATGGCTCAGTAAGGAACGCTTGCAGAAGCTGGCTGTGGTGGTGCATGACTTTAATCCCAGCACTTGGGAGACAGAGGCAAGAGGATCTCTGTGAGTTTGAAACCAACCTGGTCTACATAGTGAGCTCCATGACAGCCAGGGCTACATACACAGTGAGACCTTGTCTCAAAAAGTGGAGTTCTTGGAGAAGGTCTAAGTTCACTTCCCTGCATCCACATGACAGGTCACAAACCCCTGTAACTTCTAATGCTGGGGAAGCTGGTTTCCAAGGGCTCCTAAATGCAAATGGTGTACATATACTCAGGCAGGCTCTCTCTCTCTCTCTCTCTCTCTCTCTCTCTCTCTCTCTCTCTCTCTCTCTCTCTCTCTCTCACACACACACACACACACACATAAATAATAAATACTTTTTTAAAAAGGAAATAAATGGGGGCATCAGAACTAAGTGTATCAATGCACATCTGTACCCAACACCTAGAGGCAGGAAAGATTTCAAATTTGGGGAGGCCTTGAACTAGTCATGAGACACTATCTCAAAAACAAAAAATCAAGCCAGGAATGCAATGTACATCTATCATTCCAGATAAGAGGCGGAAGTAAGAGAATCACTTTAACTACATAGCAAGTTCAAGCTCAGCTTGGGCTGCATGGCAAGTTCAAGCTCAGCCTAGACTACTTGAGATCTTGCCATATATATGAATAATCAGAGTCCAGCCACACAGCTCTGTGGGTAAAGATGCTTGTTGCTAAGTCTGATGACCTAAGTTCGAGATCCCACATGGTAGAAAGAGAGAACAGTCTCTCTTGGATTGTCCTCTGGTCCATAGATCATGACACCCGATTGCCACACACACACACACACACACACACACACACACACACACACACACACACACACTCACACAAACAAACAAACAAACAAACAAACAAATAAATAAATAAATAAGTGTAATTCTTTTTAAAATCGGGAAAGATCTCTTCAGAAGGTGTTGACAGTATTCTAAGCCATAGGAACAGCCAATGCAAATGCTTGGAGGCTAGAATGTTCTTAGCATATCCAAAGAACAATTAGAAAGCTACTGTGGCTGGAGTGGTAAAGGCAAGGTTACTGGGGTGACTTGCCTCATGAAATCTTCTCCCCTATGAAATCTTCTCCCCTATGAAGTCTTCTCCCCTCCTCCTCCAGGGAATTCTCCAAGGAAAGAGAAAAGGCAAAAGCACGAGGTGATTTTCAGAAGCTTCGGGAGAAGCAGCAGATGGAAGAGGACCTTCGGGGCTACCTGGACTGGATCACACAGGCTGAGGAGTTAGATCTTCATGACCCTTCAATAGATGGCAACTTGGCTTCTCTTGCTGAAGAGGGACGAGCCGGCCACCGTAGGCAATTCATCCCTGACCCATCTTCATTCCTATCCCAGATGCGATTTGCCCTCCTGAGACCCAGATCGAGCGTGGAACCACCCTAGACTTTGCCCCAGATCTGGCTCAGGACACAGACTCAAACTAACCCCTTGTCCCCTAGATTTGATCCTAATTGTGCCTCCAGGCCACCCTTCCCAGTCGGGTCTATCCTCACAGGGCCACAGCTGTCAGAGCTGACCAATAGGAGGCGTGCAAGACTCCAATGGTTCAGTCACTCTACTCGTTCCACACACTCCACCAGCAGCCATGGTGAGAACCAATCCAGCAAGGGGCAGGTAGAGCTGCGACTAGTAGACAGAGGGGGAAAACTCAACATGGGATCTTGGGTCTTTGGGTCCTGATCTCTATCCTCATTTTGTCCACAGCCAGCCTCCCAGCCAGTGACACTGGCTCCATGGCAGACACCCCAGGAGATGAGGATGAAGAAGAGGGATCTCTGGCCAGCTGTACAAGCTGCCTGTAAGGGATCCCAGCCCTTGAACCCTAAGTAGCCCAGACCCCCATCCTTACTTTGGATTCAACTCTTCACCTCAACCCTGACCTCTAGTCACAGATGCTGATTTCTTCTCAGCTCCTTATGACACCCCATCCCTTTCCAATCATTTCTAGAAACAAAATCATGAAAACCAAGGTCTGGTAAGTTGAGAAAATTGTGCAACCTCTTGACCCCATGACTTTGAAACCAGTCCACTCCAAGGACCATGTGACTTCTGGGCTCCCCCCAACCTGAAGCCCTAGGCTGATCTAGGCCATCTCAGTGATGTAATGGACTCTCCTCTGCCCAGCCACCACTTCCGCCGAGCCAACCGGGGTCTCCGTGCACGCTGCCGCCGGGCTGTCAAGTCCAACGCCTGCTACTGGGCTGTACTCCTCCTCGTCTTCCTCAACACACTGACCATCGCTTCAGAACATCATGGGCAGCCTGTGTGGCTCACCCAGACCCAGGGTGTGCCTCAGCCTGCCAGCTCTCTGCTTCACCCCTGGCCCCCCTGCACCCCGGAAGTTCAAATGCAGACTCTCTAGGAAGTCTTAGACCCCAGACACTATCTTCCAATCCGGATGAGTTCAGAAACCTTAACCTGTCCTATCCCACCCTGCAAACCACACTTATGTGGTACTTGGGGGGGGGTGAAAATCAAGCTCTAGTCTCAGTATTTCACAAATCCAAACTCAAACTGTATTGTGCTAGAACCTTAGTACCTAAATACTAAGGCTCACCAAGAGTCCTGATCACCATGGCATTGATGTTAAGCAACAAACTCTAACACTCAGCTCTGAGAGGGGCAGAGCAGGAATTCTAATTTGGGCTCTTAATACCATGCTATCTGGACAAGTTAACTCATCTGTGCCTCAGTTTCCCCCATGCACAAAATGGAGATAATGTTTAACTATCCATGGCCTGGAGTGATTGGGAAGATTTAATGAGCTCAGCTTACAATATTGTTTGGCCCAGATCTTGTCAACTGTTATTATTATTTCTTACAATAACAACCCCAGTTTTACCACTGATCCTGCTCTTAACCCCACCCAAACCACTTCAGTCTTAAAGACATCCTAGGCTTGGATCTGGGGGTGTAGCTCAGTGACAGAGTACCTGTGTGAACCCCTGTGTTCCATCCCCAGAACTAAAATCATAAGACATAAATATGAAAAATAATTCAAAAGTAATATATCCTGGATGCTAACTGTACCATTAAATTTGGAGTTATCTTGGACTCACAAAGGCTGAGTCTGGTCCCTATCTCAACTCTACCCTCTACCCCAGCTCCAAGCCTCACTTGTTCTGACCTACAAATTCTTCTCAGACCCTAACCCCAACTAAAGCCTAGCCCACACCTGGCCGACTCCCTGCTACCCCAAGATCACGCCAAAGCTCCTGGCTTCCTGCATATTACCATGGCCATCTCAGTCACCTTTCCTGATTTCCTTACAGAGTACGCCAACAAAGTGCTGCTCTGTCTCTTCACGGTGGAGATGCTTCTCAAACTGTATGGTCTGGGCCCCTCTGTCTATGTAGCCTCCTTTTTCAATCGCTTTGACTGCTTCGTGGTCTGTGGGGGCATCCTAGAAACCACTTTGGTGGAGGTAGGGGCCATGCAGCCCCTTGGGATCTCAGTGCTCCGATGTGTGCGCCTCCTCAGGATCTTCAAGGTCACCAGGTATGTATGCACGGGGCCCAAAACACAGACCCAATTCTACATCCCAACTCTGAACATAATTTCATCAGCCTCATCACTCATTTAGCAAACATCCAGTGCTATATGCTTCTCGGCCCCAGGAAACAGCAGAAAGGAAATCACAAGTTTCTATCCTCATGGAGACGAGAGTCACCTAGGAATAATGCCTCCTCCATTTTCATCCCATTTTCCAACATGACTTTACCCCCAAACCCATCCCCATGCTCATCTCCAGCCCCAACCATACTACCTGCTGTAAGCCTAACCCCAACTACATGTCATCCACAGGTCCACTCACCTCAGCCCTAACTCCCAGCCCTAGCCCCAACACTGAGCACCAACCACAATGTCAGTCTCAATTCTCTGATGCAGCCATACTCCTGGCCAGCAACCTTTCTCCAATTGCAACCCATTTTTTGCTCTCCCTAGCCTCAAGCTCCCTATCTCACCTATACCAACCTTCAACCACAACCTTAGCCCGACTCCTCCAGCCCCAAAGGGCCATAGCTCCATGCCTAATTCATCTCAGCCCGACATGAAACCCAGGTCTATCTATATCTCCTCCGTAGTTCACCTCTCACTACATTCTGAATGCCAACTATAACTCCAAGCTTAGAGGTTCCCTCCTTTCTTACTCTTCCCACACTTTGATTTCAAAAATCACCTCTAACCTCGGTACCACAACCTATTTTAACCCCATGTGTCTCAAGTTGGAGGCCTGCTTGACTTCAGACCCTACAGGGTACAAGACATACACCCTGCCCTTTCTATCTCTGCTACAGGCACTGGGCATCTCTGAGCAATCTGGTCGCATCCCTGCTCAATTCCATGAAGTCCATTGCATCCTTGCTCCTTCTTCTCTTTCTCTTTATCATCATCTTCTCCCTGCTTGGCATGCAGTTGTTTGGAGGCAAGTTCAACTTCGACCAAACCCACACCAAGAGAAGCACCTTTGACACCTTCCCCCAAGCCCTCCTCACTGTCTTTCAGGTATGGCCTGGAGACCCTGAGATATGTGTGTATGTGTGTTGATAGGGCCTGGAGTTATAGGGGGCGCCAAGAATTTTTGATGACTTCCTATCCCCAGATCCTGACAGGTGAGGACTGGAACGTGGTTATGTATGACGGTATCATGGCCTATGGCGGCCCCTTCTTCCCAGGGATGCTGGTGTGTGTTTACTTCATCATCCTCTTCATCTGTGGCAACTGTATCCTCAGAGCTTTGGGAGACAGGATAGAGTAGGGTGAAGGGTGGAGGCGGGTGCTGGACAGCCCACAGGCAGGCTGCTTCTCCATCTTTGCAGCCTGAACTCACTCCAGACATCCTGTTGAATGTATTTCTTGCCATTGCTGTGGATAACCTAGCCAGCGGGGATGCAGGAGCTGCCAAAGACAAGGGCAGGTGAGCTCTGGCTCCATCCCCAAGACATCCTTGCCCTAAGATCTATGACTTGGATCTCTCTCTCTCTCTCTCTCTCTCTCTCTCTCTCTCTCTCTCTCTCTCTCACACACACACACACACACACACACACACACACACACACACACACACCCTATAGGACTTCATTTGTGCTGGCAATCCCCCGCTCCAGCTCCAGGTCTTGTTCATTCATTCCTTCAACATGAATTTATTGAGCACACACTCAATAATTTTGTGCCAGGCCCTGCTGCAGATGCTGGGGAAAGAGCATGGATTGAGGTAGACAGAGTCCTTGCTGTTTGTAGTTGAGGAAGGCAAACCAATAACAAGAAAATAAATATAAAATTTTAAGAATATTTTGAGCCAGGTGCTGTAGCACACACCTTTAATTCCAGCTGTAATTCAGGAGGCAGAGGCAGGATTAGCTCTTTGAGTTCGAGACCCTCCTGGTCTACATAGTGAATTTCAGTCCAGTTATGAATTGTCTCAGAAAAAGAAAGTTACTAATAAGTAGTGTTGGAACAGAAAACAGAACAAAACCATTGTGAAAACGTAAACCAAGACTAGACATCCATACCCATTTCCCCTGCACTTGGAGGGCTGAGGCAGAAGGATAAGGAGTTCAAAGTCAACCTGGGCCACGGAGACTGTATAAGAGATAAGGCTCAATAAGATTTCTCCATTGAAGCTGTGATGTTGTTAGCACTTTGACAACAGAAAATGTACCTGTTTGAAGTTCTGGTTTCCAAGTTAGTACTGTAAGCAAGCAAACAAAACTCACCAGTGAGGAAGCAGTAAGGAGACGGGTAAGAGAATGCAGTTGGATATTGGAAGGAGTTAATGGACCAATCTGGGGATATTTTGGGTCAAGATGAGATCTGGGCTTTTACTCTTGGTAGAGATAGGCATGGAAGTGTTAGGATTTCACAGGTTCCTTCTGCATGCTACGGGGACAGACAATAGGCATTGGGAACAGAAACAGGAAGTCCCAAAAAGGTCTGTCCTGACAGCAGTGTCCACTTCAGCCTTATCCATCTGCTTGCTACCCACTCCAGCCATCACCCCTTATTTCCTTGAATAGAGAGAAGAGCAATGAAGGAAACCCCCAACAGGAGAACAGAGTGTCGGTGAGTCAGAAACCTGGGTGTGGTGATGCATGCCTCTGATCCCAACACTTGGGAAACAGAAGCAGGGGAGTTGCTAAAAGTTTTAGGTTCACCTGGTATACATAGTGAGTTCCAGGCATCCAAGGCTACAGAGTGAGACCATGTCTTTTTAAACGGAGGTAGGGAACTGGTGAGGTGGCTCCACAGTTAGGAGTACTTGCTGCTCTTCTAAAGGACCTGAGTTTGGTTCCAAGACCCATGTCAAGCAGATCACAACTACCTGTAATCCAAGGTCCAGGAGTTCCAAGGCCTCTGGTCCCCATGGTCACCTGCATTCACATGCACATACCTACACAGAGGTACACATAATTTAAAATAATAATAAAAAATCTTAAATCTGGGTGGTGGTGGTGCACACCTTTGATTCCAGCGTTCAGGAGGCAAAGGCAGATGGATCTCTGTGAGTTCAAGACCAGCCTGATCAACAAAGTGAGTTCCAGGATAGCCAGGGGTGTTACACAGAGAAGCCTTGTCTTGAAAAAAAAGTCAAAATAAATTTTAAAATGAATAGATAAATAGTAAAGTAATATACCTCCCCCTACCACCCGTACCGATGATGTGTACATGGCTGTTAATCCATTCCCACACTCTCCTATTTCTTCCGTGTCTCCTTTGTGTCCATTTCCTGGCATATCTTTCATAATTGATAACTCCAATCTCCGTATCTCCAGGTGCCTGGTGGAGAGAATGAGGAAGCAGAGGATGCAAAGAATGAAGGAGCAGGCAAGTAGGGCAGGTCAGATGGGAGATGCACGTAGTCTTGGGGAAAGAACCCAGGCAAAGAAGTACTGACCCCTGACAGGATCCCCTCTGGCCAGCAGAATCTTCCAAGGTCATCTTGAAGGCAATAGGCTTAGTGACACGTCTGTAGTTCTAAAACTTGGGAAAGGTGGAAAATTCAAGGATACCTTGCTAAATGGTGAGTTTCAGGTCAGCCTGGACTATATTACACTAGGCACTATCTCAAAAATAAGTAAATAAATACACATATAAGGCATGGGGATATACCTCAGTATTGCAGAGCATGTGCCTGGCCCTAAGTACAATCTTGAGGACAACAAAAATAAATTATTCTGAGACAAATAAATAGGCTTGGTCCCTAGTCAGAAACATTTAGGACACTGAGATCAGACAAGAGAAATGGACATTTTATTTTACTGTGGACCTTCTCAGAGCCTTTGTTATCAAATTGTGTGTGTGTATAACAGTCACTAAATACGCTCAACAAGCTCTCACTGTGTCCCCCAAGAACTGTTCTAAAAGCTAGGCATATATGAGACAAAACAAAAACGCTTAAGATCCCTTTCCTGAGGAGCTGAGAATCTGGGCCGGAAGCGAGAAGAAGTCGTCCTGTGTCAAGTACAGTTCCGGGAGCTTTCCACTGATTTACTAAGCCAATTTCACTTTTTGTTCTTTTTCTAGCACCAGGCATAGAGGAAGAAGAGGAAGAGGAGGATGAGGAGGAAGAAGAGGAGGGGGGTGCAGGACATGTGGAACTCTTGCAGGAAGTTGTACCCAAGGAGAAGGTGGTACCCATTCCTGAAGGCAGTGCCTTCTTCTGCCTCAGCCAAACCAATCCGTGAGTGCTAGAAGGGACAGTAGGGCAGGGTAACAGGCTAGCCAGGTGGAGATCCCTGGAACTACCCAGGAGGCAATGGGGCACGGATACATGGCTTGGGGTCTCCCAGTAAACACTGATCCTGGTTTCTAATCACTGCCTTTTTCCCACTCCCAAGACTTCGGAAGGCCTGCCACACCCTCATACATCATCATGTCTTCACCAGTCTCATCCTGGTGTTCATCATCCTCAGCAGTGTGTCCCTGGCCGCTGAGGACCCCATCCGAGCTCACTCCTTCCGCAACCATGTGAGCCCATGGCTGAGGGCTAGGAGGAACTCACAGGGGCATTCTCCTGGGCACAAGTTTGAGTCAGAGTAAAGACTCGTAGACGACTCCTCATTGGGCTGGGGAAGAGGACCAGTAATGGTGGAGACTACAGCGACAGCAGCCATTTTCATATTCCAAGTGTGGGCAGAGGATCAGGGTTTGAATGGGGATGGAGGGAAACCTGTGCTCACAGAGGTTAAACAGGCCAACGGCACTCATGGTTAGAGACAAGGGAGTCTAAATCTGAGCCCCCATCCTAGATGGCCAAACCTTTGGCATGTATAAAATGTCTCTCCTGATGCTGAGAGGAAAGGAGGAGGAAGAGCAAGGTTTACACTGAATGGTGCACACATAAGCTATCATGTGCTACCTACCTGAATTTCTAGCACTTAGGATACTGAAGCAGGAGAATTAATGAAACTTAGAGAGCAGTCTGGACTGCCGAGTGAGGCTTTGTCTTGGATAGATAGATGGATGGATGGATGGGTGGATGGATGGATGGATGGATGGACGGATGGAGATAGATGGAGATGTATGATAGATGGATGGATGGAGATAGATGGAGATGGATGATAGGTGGATGGATGGAGATAGATGGAGATGGATGATAGAGATGGATGGATGGAGATAGATGGAGATGGATGATGGATGGATGGATGGATGGATGGAGATGGATGATGGATGGATGGATGGAGATATATGGAGATGGATGATAGAGATGGATGGATGGAGATAGATGGAGATGGATGATGGATGGATGGATGGGTGCATACATACATACAAAAGAAAAAGATAGGTATGTGTGATAGGCACACACATACCTATCAATCTCCTGTAGTAATGGCAGTGTTCCTCATCTTTCTCATTTCCTCAGATTCTAGGCTACTTCGATTATGCATTCACCTCTATTTTCACTGTGGAGATTCTACTAAAGGTGATTACTGAACCCTCAACCATACCCTCAGTTTCCCCAATACATTATCTGCCACCCCTACCATCTATGTCTCTGGTCTCTCTCCCATCCTACCCACCAGCTATTCTCGTGCCTGAGGTCTAATCCAACGGCATCTTATCCCCAGATGACAGTGTTTGGAGCCTTCCTGCACCGTGGCTCTTTCTGCCGTAGCTGGTTCAATATGTTGGATCTGCTTGTGGTCAGTGTGTCCCTCATCTCCTTCGGCATCCAGTGAGTAACCACCTTTCCCTGCCCATTCCACTCCTCTCAGAACCAGGATCAAGCCCTAGTTAGGGCCTGAAAATTTCCTGCCTCCCAGCTCCAGTGCCATCTCAGTTGTGAAGATTCTCCGAGTTCTCCGAGTCCTGCGGCCCCTCAGAGCCATCAACAGGGCCAAGGGACTCAAGGTAAGCCCAGCTCACCCAAGCCCACAGGACCCAGGCCCTGGGTCAAGATCATAGATCCAACTGACCATTTGCACAAAGACATGACTGCGAAGCTTGAATCTAACACATGATCATGGATTCTTGACTACTGGTTATGTGGTCAGACCCACTTGTTCCTTACAAGTGACTATACCAGTGGTCACATGTTTCTGACTCATGTCCTTGCCATGTGACTACACATCCTTATCTAGAAACACTTATTGTTTGTTAATACCCACACATGGTAGCCCACAGTACTGCCTTTTGACCGTGTGTTCTTGACTTGCAACCCCATACCCCTGGCCCAAGTCCATAAGCTGTATTCATCACCCAAGTCCCCACTACATGCTATGGCCTGTGATGCCCATTAGGCATGTGTGTGGGTATCTGCAGCATGTGGTGCAATGTGTGTTCGTGGCCATCCGGACCATTGGAAACATCATGATCGTCACAACCCTCCTGCAGTTCATGTTCGCCTGCATTGGTGTGCAGCTCTTCAAGGTGAGGGAGATCCAGAGAGAGGCCCATGTCAAGGTGGGGATGAAAGGTGAACCTGTTTGACCGATGTCTTCCATACAGGGAAAATTCTACAGTTGCACTGATGAGGCCAAACACACCCTGAAAGAATGCAAGTGAGTGTTTGAGGCCCCACCTTCTGTGGAATCCAGAACCCCTTACAAATCACATAGAGAAATACAGGCCTCTCTCTCTCTCTCTAAGATCACTGAAGCTACTTACAGCCTCTTACCAAGGACTCTAGACATGTCTGGTTTCCTAACAATCCCTAAGACCTTCAAAATTCCCTAAAGGCCCAAGATATACCCCCAGAACTCTTCCAATAATTGTAGAGGCCTTTCATAGCTCAGCAAGCACTCAAAGTACCCCCATAACCTTTCCCACATTCTTCAGCATTACCTGCATTCCACCCCGGAAACCTAGGAAGTCCTTCTCTGAATCCCAGCTTCCCTCTAGAGATGTCTGTAGAGAGAGATGATTTCAAGGAAAAAAATCATGAAGCCAGGAATCCCTGGCTCAAACCCAGTTCAGGAGGCTTGGAGGCATTTATTCTATTCACTTTGCTGAGTCCCAGTTAGGTCAACTGAAAAATGGGGATAAAAAGAGTTGCCTGCTTCACAGGGCTTGTGAGAGATAGTCAGAGCATGGATTATGTATACACAGCAAAGTACCTACATGACTGGCCAGCACAGTACCCGGTAGAGTCAGTACCAAATACCTTTGGCCAGTTGGAGAACTACTTTCCCCTAGATGGCAAAAATGTTATCAACGGTGATGATGATATACCAACTGTGTTCCAAAAATTAATCTTTTTTGTTTGTTTTTCAAGACAATTTCTCTGTATAACAGCCCTACTGTCCTGAAACTCACTCTGTAGACCAGGCTATCCTGGAACTCCCAGAGATCAACTGCCTCTGCCTCCTGAGTGCTGGGACTAAAGGCGTGCGCCACCATCGAGCGATTTATTGTTGTTTTGTGTTTTTTACATTCTTGAATGTATTCATATGGGGAGTATGCCTGCCACGGCAGGTGTGGAGATCAGAGACCAACTTGAGAGATTTGGCTCTTTTTTTCCACCATGTAGACTCTGAGGACCATTTGCTGGCAGCAAATACTACTCACTGGGCCTATTTTGCTAGCCCTTGTTTCTTTTTTTGTTGTTTTGAGGGGTTGGGGTTTTTTGGTTTGTTTATTTGTTTTGAGCCTTGGTTTCAATGTGTCTCAAGCCAACCTTAAGCTCTCAAGCCATCCCTAAACTCACAAGTCTCCTGTCTTCTGTCATCTGAGTCACTGGGATTATAAACATGTCCCACTATACCTGGCTTTGTTTATTTATTATGAGACATGGTCTCAGGATGTAGTCCTGGCAAACCTGGAACTAATGTAGACCAGGATGGCCTCAAACTCGCTAAAAATCTTTCTGTCTCTGCCTTACAAGCAATGGGATTATAAGTGTGCCCCACCATAATAAACTGCAGTTTATTGACTTACTTAATCCTGGTGAGAAATGGGAAATGGATTCTGTTAGCATCTTCATCTTTTGGGGTAGATGGTGAAAGCAGAAAGTGCATAGACAGAGACTGAACATTTACAATAAGCCAGTCAGGAAATCAAAGGGCAGGATGTGAACCCAAGCTGTCTAGGTACACCACTGTGCCCTGCTACATCCATAAAAAAGACCCTAGACCCTTTGCTACAGCTCCTCACTCCTTCTCCCTCACCTAGCCTGTCTACAACATTCACAGGGGCTCCTTCCTCATCTACCCTGATGGAGATGTGTCACGGCCCTTGGTCCGAGAGCGGCTCTGGGTCAACAGTGATTTCAACTTTGACAACGTCCTTTCAGCCATGATGGCCCTGTTCACTGTCTCTACCTTCGAAGGCTGGCCTGCGTGAGGGGCAGGGCCTGGGGGATCATGGGAGACTGGGCAGATAATTGTAGATAATTGCCTGGGGTCAACTGGGAATGGATGGGAGTGTATCTTAAAGATGTACAGAAAGGCTCTTAAGCCTGAATAGGGTTTTCTTTTCTTTTTTTCCCCTTTTCCTCTTTTCAATGCTTGAGAATAGAGCCCAGGTTGTGTATATGCTAGGCAAATGGTATAACATTAAGGTACATCCCTACCTCCTATTTTCTTGAGTTAGAGTCGTACCACGTAGCCCACTTTGACTTCAAACTGATGATCCTCCTTCCTCATCCTCTTGAGCACTGGGATTCAGGTTTGTGCCACCACATTTAGGTGGGTGTAGCTTTCTAGAGACTGGTGAGTGTGTTGGAAGACTGGCTGGGGATTTCCCTGAACCTCACTGGAGATTTATAGGGATTGGAGAAAGGTCTCTAGAAATTGGAAAAAGGTTTCTGGGGGGAATGTGTGAGTTTAGAAAAGACTGCGTGAGTATTACAAGGGGATAAGTAGAAGGTGGAGCGAATCAAAAGGGGTCCGCTGAAGAAATAGGATTCAGACGTGCACTGAAAGGTACAAGTTTCTGGTGGGGGGATTGAACAGAGCACTCAAGCCTGTGGGACAGGGTTCCAAGAAGCTCGTTGGGGAGTTCTGGAAGACAACATGGGGGAGGTGTTCCAGGAACCATTATGAGGGATTAGAGGTCGGCAGAAACACGGAGGACTTTGAAAGGTCATTGAAGGTCTGGATAGGATTCTTTTGAGGTTTGCATAGGAGTCTCTGAAACTTTGAGGTGTTTGGGACAAAAGATTTGAGATCCCAGCCTATATAGTCCAGTTCCAGGACAGATAGGTACATAGTAAGAGCCTGTCTGAAAAAAAGAAAATGGAAAACAAAAAACAAAGATTTGGGACCCTTTAAAGGCCTTCTGGGGGGTTTCTCTGTGGATGAATAGAAGTCCCAAGTGATTAGGTTGTAAATTTGGGGCAGGGGGGCTGGTATTCCAGGAGATAAGTAGCCTAAGAAGAAGTCTGAAGGGGCTGGAGTGACCAGCACATGCCCTCATCTCTACTTCCCACTGTCTCCCACAGGCTGCTGTACAAAGCCATAGATGCACATGCAGAAGATGAGGGCCCTATCTACAATTACCATGTGGAGATCTCCATATTCTTCATTGTCTACATCATCATCATTGCCTTCTTCATGATGAATATCTTTGTGGGCTTTGTTATCATCACATTTCGTGCCCAGGGAGAACAGGAATACCAAAACTGTGAGCTGGACAAGAACCAGGTGACCTCTCACTCCTAGCTATTGGTGTTTCCTTGCCTTGTGAACTTCCTCTACTTACCCACGCCCTATACCATTATGCAGCGCCAGTGTGTGGAATATGCCCTCAAAGCCCAGCCACTTCGCCGATACATCCCCAAGAATCCACATCAGTACCGCGTGTGGGCCACTGTGAATTCTGCTGCCTTTGAGTATCTCATGTTTCTGCTCATACTGCTCAACACAGTTGCCCTAGCCATGCAGGTCTGTCTGAGCCCTTTCCCCAACTTGATCATTGCCAAACATTTGTTCCTTTCACACAATCCCTTGAGAATGAGTAGGAATACATTAGGGCCACAAGTAACGACCCCAGCCCCACCCCTACTGCTGGCCTAACTGACAGAACCTTAACTTATCATGACATTTGTAACCTTTCTTCAAATCCAAGACCCAAAACCAAATTCTGCTTTTAGAGATGCAGGAATGTGAAAACAGTGAGTGGTCCATGGCTGTTGCAAACTGTCACAGATTATAAAATGCATTCCATACTCAGATTCTAAGATGAAACGGTTGAGCACCCTAGAATCAGTGTAGTGCACTTATTTGCCTCAGATGTTGAGGAACACTGAGGTAGGTTGACGTCTCCTTGTTGATCATTGGCCCAGGCTCTGTTCCTCTTCCTGCTGGCTGATACTCCATGGTCACAAAACAACTATTCCAGATATCGGTTCCACATTCAAGGCAGGAAAAAAAGAAAGTTAAGCTACACAGTGATTCTTGCACATTTTAATAAAATAAATTTTTTTTCACAGAAGCTGTCAACCATAACACTTCGGGAGTCAAGAATCAGGCTTTGCAGTGTCCATAGTGAGAGACAAAGAATGCAAACAGTTTTGTTAGATATAGTGTTTCCATATCCCCAGACTCCTCAGCTCAGGCCAGGGACTATGTGTCTGTATGTAGAATATCTCTGCCTTAGACTCTGTCCCCATCTTTTTCCTATAGCACTATGAGCAGACTGCTCCCTTTAACTATGCTATGGACATCCTCAACATGGTCTTCACTGGCCTTTTTACCATTGAGATGGTGCTAAAAATCATCGCCTTCAAACCCAAGGTATACTCCAGGCCCACTCCCTATGAATAAACTCCTTGGGGAGGAAGCACAGTTCACAACCCTGGGAAGGGAGTTAGCAATCAGGTAGTCATAAGACTAAGGAATGGGAGGGACCCAGGTACAGACCATTTGTGGTCCAAGCCAGGCCCTGCCTTCTCAATACCACCTATCCTCTACTGGTCTCCTACCCTGGTCTTCTGGCTAAGATAACACAGTAAACGGCTTTCCTTCTGTCTACAGCATTATTTTGCCGATGCCTGGAATACGTTCGATGCTCTTATTGTAGTGGGCAGCGTAGTGGACATTGCGGTCACAGAAGTCAATGTGAGAAGTGGGCTCTGTGCTAATCCTTCTACCCCTTCCCCTAGAGCCTTCCCTCTCTTGGGTAGGCATCTCCCACTCACATCCTCCCCAATTCCAGAGACTGAGCACTCCTCATTCTAGATCTACCTTTTTTGAGTCCTTGCTGGGCTCTCACGATGTCCTCCTCCCTCTAACCAGCCCCTTATTCAATTTTTGAACTTACCCAGTCGCTTTGCTGCCTCCTAAAACGCCTCCCTTATTATTTCTGTTATCTCTTTCATTGTCTCTACCTCACTCCAATGGCTCCATCATCTCCATTGATTCCTGCTTTGTCTCCATCATGTCTCCGACTACTTCATTGGCTCCATTTTCTCCACCAACTCCAACATCTCCTGTACTGGCTCTTTCCTGGCTCTGTTACAACTGATTGCATCGTTGGCTCCAACATTTCATCCAATGGGTACTACATGATAATAACTTTGACTGACAACGATGCTGATTGCATTTCTGCATCACTGGCTTCTCCAATGATCATCCATCCATTGGTTCTCATTTCCATGAAACTATGGCTCCATTGTTTCTTTCAATGTATTTACTCCACCATCTCCTTTACCTGATTCCTTTACTTCCACCCCATTAAAACTATGTCTACAACCATCTTGACCTGCCACCATACAACCTTCCTCAACATTCCCTGAATATGCACCATCATCTCCACTTATTTGTGTGGATATCATCTACTTTACCACCTCTGTTTTGGCCACATGTCCCACCAGAATGGAGGTCATCTTGGCGAGGTAGCTTCTCATCCCTAACAGGAATAATTTTTCCAACCATCCTTCCCAGCCCAAGAGTCCTTAGACATGCTCCTTGATAGTCAGGCAGTGGTGGTGAACACCTTTAACCCCTCACTTTGGAAGGCAGAGGCAGGCAGATCTCTGAGTTTAAGGCCAGCCTGGTCCAGGGCAGGGCTACACAGAGAAACTCAGTCTCAACAAGTAAACAATATTCCATGACCACTCATGAGCCTGGGTTCTAAGAGATCTGGGAACTTGGAGGGTTGGAGTATGAGGAAAAGAAGTTTCTAGACCTGATGCGAACTGAGCATCCCCACTGCATCCCTAACTCCAGAGTTCAGAAGACAGTTCCCGAATATCTATCACATTCTTTCGCCTCTTCCGAGTCATGAGGCTGGTCAAGCTTCTCAGCAAGGGTGAGGGGATCCGCACACTGCTCTGGACCTTCATCAAGTCCTTCCAGGTGATTCCCCATCAGAACTACAGTTTCCAATCAGCCATACTATTTCCAACTTTCTCTCTTTCTCTGGGCTCTCAAATCCTTAACATACCTCTAGTTCACTGACTCTGCCCTATCCTATTTAATTTTGTGTCTACATTTGGGAAGCACATGTAATCCATGAACCTTCAAAAATGGAGTACATCCCCAACAGGCCCAATCTGAGGGAGAGGGGTGCATTCTGAGGTTTATAGTTCTCTGGCTGCACCTGAAATTTCTGTCCCCTTCCCATTCTCCCAGGCCTTGCCCTATGTGGCTCTTCTCATAGCAATGATATTCTTCATCTATGCAGTCATTGGTATGCAGGTAAGTGGAGAGCCTAGAGAATACCCCTCTGGAATGATTCTGTCAGAGAGAATAGCTCAAGTGTGTGGATGGAGGAGCAGAAAGATAGAAAATCTAAATGATATTGCATAAGTTTGCATGTCTGAAACAAGCTCATTAATAATGGCTTTCAAGACTGTAAAGATTCCCTAGATATTAGGAAATGTGAGATGCATGGGAACACGTGGGAGCATGGGTTCACTCCTGATACACAACCTTTATATGTCTATAGATGTTTGGCAAGGTGGCTCTTCAGGATGGTACACAGATAAATCGAAACAACAATTTCCAGACCTTTCCGCAGGCTGTGCTACTTCTGTTCAGGTGATGTACTCCCATTTCCCTGATTCCTTGCTCCCCAAATTACCTAAGGTACCCACACACCCTCTCTGGGCCCCAAGATGCCTAAACTATGGAAATCTCAGGACAGCCTGAGTTCTACATAATCTGAGGCCATTTTTGACTGAGGAGTCTTTCTAAATATTCCAGTCTCAGCCATTCTTTTTCTGGCTGTAACATGAGCTCCCTTTTAGTCCACAGTACCCTCATCTGTAGGAGATATTCTATAATTGCCATTATAATGATTGTGCTAGCTGTTAAAGCTGAAATGAAAGCTGGATTCAGCAAGTAAAGGCACTTGAGACCTGAGTTCAATTCCCAGAATCAACATGATGAAAAACTAAGGCTCCCACAGGTTGTACACACACACACACACACACACACACACACACACACACACACACACACACACACAATGCTTGAGCACACTCACAACACTAAATAAATATAAAGTGAGAAGTAGATCATCCCTTCACTCCCCTAGACCCCCACAAGTGTACCTGATATGACTTTAGAGCCTCTCCAGAATGCCACCCCTATGTGACCCTCCACAGGTGTGCCACTGGTGAGGCATGGCAAGAGATAATGCTTGCCAGCCTTCCTGGAAATCGATGCGATCCTGAGTCTGACTTTGGCCCAGGCGAGGAATTTACCTGTGGTAGTAATTTTGCCATTGCCTATTTTATCAGCTTCTTCATGCTCTGTGCCTTCCTGGTAAGGAAACATTTCTCCACTACCACTATCATTGCCATGGGGAGTGGCCCTAAGTGGTTCATAGAAGTCCAAATGAATTGGGCAACACAGATCAACCAAGAAACTTGTGACCCATTGGCCATAAAAGAACATCCCAGATCCTACCCACCCACCCCCAGCCCCAGCTCTGTTCTTTTACCTAATTCTTCTCACTCATTGGCCCACAGATTATAAATCTCTTTGTGGCTGTGATCATGGATAACTTTGATTATCTAACCAGAGATTGGTCTATCCTGGGCCCACATCACCTTGATGAATTCAAGAGGATATGGTCTGAATATGATCCTGGAGCCAAGTAAACCCTCTAACTTTTTATCTAGAATCCTAGGGATAATGTTCTGCCCTCCATTGTCCCCTAGTTCTAGAACTTCAGACCCACATATTCCATTACCCTGCAATAGGAGTTTTCTCCTGCCCCACCTTTTGTCCTCTCCATCTGAACTCTTTCCTGGAAAGTCTTGAGGTGTTGGTTTGGGAGATATTGATTTGTGTGGGGCATGACTTAAGAAAAACCTAAAGGAATACTGTTGACCCAGTGGTACCTCCCCAACTGTCCCAGGGGACGCATCAAGCACCTGGACGTTGTTGCCCTGCTGAGACGCATCCAGCCCCCACTGGGATTTGGAAAGTTGTGCCCACACCGAGTGGCCTGCAAGGTCTGTGCACCTATCTGCCCACTTACCTGCTGACCTCCAAGAAGGCTCTATACTTTATAGAAAGGGACTTGTCTTTGGTAGGGATGGGTATATGGCTCCATCCACAAAGGTTTCTAATCTGGGCATTTAGAGTATACCTAGCATTTTCCCAGAGTGGGTTCTATATCTCTGGTGTTTACAGAGACTTGTGGCAATGAATGTGCCCCTCAACTCAGATGGAACAGTGACATTCAATGCTACACTCTTTGCCCTCGTTCGGACATCCCTGAAGATCAAGACAGAAGGTATGGGGGAGAGGAGAGCAGGGGAGAAAGGGTTCCTGGGGAGGGTTCAGGGATCAAATGCAAATAACAGATATGCATCTCCTAACTCTGAACCTCAAAAAGGGTGATTTTGGCATCTCCAGGCTGCTTCCACCACCTAGCTGATAGCATTGATGTGAAGCTTTAAAGCAAAGCTCCCCCCACCAGTAATGAGGAGCAACTTCAGCACTTCTATTTCCCCTAAACACACTCTCCTCTGTTGCAGGGAACCTGGATCAAGCCAACCAGGAACTTCGGATGGTCATCAAAAAGATCTGGAAGCGGATAAAGCAGAAATTGTTGGATGAGGTCATCCCCCCTCCAGACGGTGAGCTGCCCACCCCCAATTGTCTGCCCAGATTATTGCGGGTGGGTAGGAACTGGGGAGGCAGTAGCAGTATAGAGGACACCTGTGTGACTGTACCCTCTTTCCTCGTCTCTTGTCTCAGAGGAGGAAGTCACCGTGGGCAAATTCTATGCCACATTTCTGATCCAAGATTATTTCCGAAAATTCCGGAGAAGGAAAGAAAAGGGACTACTAGGAACAGAGGCCCCAACAAGCACATCCTCTGTCCTTCAGGTCTTAAGGACAGGGCCTGGTGTGGCTCCTCTTGATCTCAGGAAACCCATGTCACAGAGGAAGAAACTGAGAGAGAACTAGGCCTCATGGGGTGAAACAAGCCTTGGAGCCCTGGCCCACACACAGTTCTGCATGGGAAGCAAGCTCACAGAGGGGCACTTCGGATTATGAGCTACCAATTTCCTTATGTTTTCCATCCATTCCCACAGGTTGGTCTAAGAAGCCTGCAGGACTTGGGTCCTGAGATCCGACAGGCCCTCACCTATGACACTGAAGAAGAGGAGGAAGAGGCAGTAGGTCAGAGGCCTGAGGAGGAGGAAATTGAGAACAACCCGGACACATACAAAGTGAGAACAAGTTTCTATTCCCCTCAGAACTCTTGGCTGTAAAATGCTTCCTCAGACCCCTAAGTGAATTCCATACTGTCTCTGGGGAGACACCTCCTCTACAGTGGAAAACTATTCAATACCTAGCACTGCTTGTTGGAAAACAAGACCCGGACTCACCCCCTAGGGAAGGATGGTCCCCATGGACGAGTGAAGAAAACACTGACCAAGTAACTTAGCCGTTGCATTGATAAAACACTCAGCCTAGTGACTTCTCCTCAGGACTCCACAGATTCCCAGCCCCAGTCTCAGTGGAACGCCAGGATTTCAGTGTCTCTACCTGTTAGGGAGAAACTTGCAGATTCTCTCTCACCTGGGCCTAGTGATGATGATGGGGCAGCTCCCAACTCCAAGCAGTCCAGTGTGCTCCAGGCTGGATCCCAAACCCACAGGTATAGTCAAGCATCTGCTGTGTATTGGATGAGATAGGAGAAGAGCTAGAGGCCTTCAAGAAGGAATCTGGGAAGGGCAGATGTGTTTCAAGGGCTTAAGTGAAAGTTAGGTGTGTAATGTCAGCACCTGGGAGCTTTAGAAAGGGGGGATCCAGAGTTCAATGTCAACCTTGACTATATAGTGTGTTAGAGACCCAGTGTTTTGTTTTTGTTTTTAAGACAGAGATAAAAATCAAGGGCTCAAATGGGAATAGAATATAACAAGAGAAATACAGGGAAAGAATAACAAGAAAATGTGAGAAATACAGTGCAAAAGATTAATACAAATCAAATGTGGTGGCACATGCTTTTAATCCCAGTACTCGGTAGGCAGAAGGAAACAGCTCTCTATGAGTTCAAGGCCAGCCTGGCTGACATAGTGAGTTCCAGGTCAGCCAGGATTACATAGTAAGACTCTGTCTAAAAGTAGTTTGTAAATTCTAGTGTTTGTATAGAGAATGGGATATGCATGAGGTGAGAGGAAAAGGGAGCCTTGGATCACATTTTGGGAGTTTGAGACCTGGTCTAATATGCATCACTTCCTCAGGAGAAGCTCTGGAGCTTTCATGTTCACTATCCCAGAAGAAGGAAGTACTCAGCTCAAGGGAATTCAAGAGCAAGATAATCAGAATGAGGAACAGGATGTCCCTGACTGGTACACTGCCTACACCACATGGATGGACCATGGAAGGGAGCAGGAGTGTTGAACCCCAACTCTGAATCTCAGATCTGAGTTCATTGCTAGCTCTGCCTTCTCCACAGGACCCCCCACCTGGATGAGCAGACAGGGACTCCCTCGAACCCAGTCCTTTTGCCACCACACTGGCCTCAGAGACATGTAAATGGACACCATGGACCACGCCGACGCTTGCTGCCCCCAACACCTGCAGGTAAGCAGATGAAGGGACCCTATGGAACCCAAAGGGCTAGCAGAATTAAAACAAGAGGAATCACCATTGTCTTTTGCCCACCAGGTAGGAAGCCCTCCTTCACCATCCAATGTCTGCAACGCCAGGGTAGCTGTGAAGATTTACCCATCCCAGGCACCTACCATCGTGGACGGACCTCAGGACCAGGCAGGGCTCAGGTGAGGAAAAGGGACACTGTGGCCTTCAGAGATACTGCATTTTAGGCTGAACTTTACAAACATACTACATTTCAGGGCCTTCCGAAGAATGGGGCACTTAATCCCCACTGTACTTACGAAATGAGTTTACAGTCCCCAGTTTACAGGTGAGGAAACTGAGGCTTAGATTTTATGATCATCCTGTGATCACATAGCCAGAAAATAGCATGACTGACATTTTAAAAATATACTATTTATTTATGAATTTATTAACTTTTGTGTTATATACGTCTTTTTTGTGTCGATGAGCATGTGTGAGTGTATGGAAACATTCACCCATGGTGTGTGCAGAGCCCAGAAGAGGGGCCAGTGTCCTCCTCTATAGTGCCTGCCTATTACTTTGAAGTAGGCTCTTTCCCTGAACCTAGGACTCACATCTTCTTGGCTAGCCAGCAATCTCCAATAATCTTCCAAGGGAAGTGGAGACACACACACACCAGACATTTAAATCCAGGGTTTTGGATGAGATATAATGACACATATTTGTAATACTTGAGAGGTAGGCACAGGAGGATCAGGTAGGTATTCAAAGTTATTCTCAGCTACATATATAGTTTGAGGCTAGCCTGGTCCACATAAGAGTCTGTTTCAAAAGAACCAAAACAGCTAGATGGGGTGGTTAATGCCATAATCCCAGCTCTCGTGAGGCTTGTACAGGAGGATGACTGTAAATTTGAGGCCAACCTGGGCTACATAGTAAGTTACAGGCCTGGATAATACAGTAAGGCTGTGTCTCAAATTAATTAATTAATCACACATAATGGTCACTAACAAGACTTTCTATGCTCTGACATAAACTCAAGCCCGGAGCCGGGAGTGTCGGTCAGTGCTAGAGCACTTGTCTAGCATGTTTATGACTCTGGGGTTGATCCCCACAAATAAAGTCTTTTATTACTCTTCTGATTTACATCCACTTGGGGCAGACAAGAGTGATTCACAGGTCCTCATACTCACTAATCCTTGCCCTCTCTGGTGTTTATTCTGACCCAGGGTTCCTGGGCAGCCCCTCCTCAGAAGGGTCGACTGCTGTATGCCCCTCTGTTGCTGGTGGATGAAGCCACAGTGGGGGAAGGGTACCTCAACAAACTCAGTGGGCCACTGCGCACCTTCACCTGTCTGCAAGTGCCTGGAGGTCCCTCGGATCCCAGCCACCGCAAGAGAGGCAGCGCTGACAGTTTGGTGGAAGCTGTGAGTCCAGATGAGGGTGGGAAAGAGGCTGGAGTAGAGGGGGCAGAGGTGGGAATGAGGAAAAAGCAACAAGGAATGGGTAGACTCTAGGCTGAACATGTAGAAATCCCTCTTCTCAGTACACTGTACTTGACCACGTCCCCCTGAATGCTGCCATTAACACACCATTTATTCACAGTGACCACTCTGAACATTGTGCCTTTGGTCCCTCCTCCCACGCCCAGGTGCTCATCTCTGAAGGCTTGGGTCTCTTTGCCCAAGACCCACGATTTGTGGCCCTGGCCAAGCAGGAAATTGCAGACGCATGTCACCTGACACTGGATGAGATGGACAGTGCTGCCAGCGACCTGCTGGCACAGAGAACCACCTCCCTTTATAGTGATGAGGAGTCTATTCTCTCCCGCTTTGATGAAGAGGACCTGGGGGATGAGATGGCCTGCGTCCATGCCCTTTAATTTCTTACCCCTCATCCACTGCTCAATAAACCCCCTGCCCTTCCTTCGCCCAGAAGGAGGCGAGCATTGACCACACGCTGCTGGGTTTTATTGTCTTTGCATTGGCAGTCTGGGGCAGCCCAGCAGTTTCCATCCATCCGTTATTGCATCCCTGAGCCACTGCCCACACATGAGTATTTCCAGAAACCAGGACAGCTAGGCCTGATTATTCAGCGTTAGGGAAGGAGGGTGGAGGAGGGAAAAAGAGACAGCAGCCAAAAAAAGCTGGAGACGGAGTGGAGGTGGGGGAGGAGGAGGCCATTGGGCAGATAAGGGGAAAGGGAACAGAGGAGATGTCAGTAGCAGGAAAAGGCAAAGACGTCACAAGGGTCAGTCAGGTCAGCCTGAAGAAGGGTAGACTGTAGTAGAGTTGACAGAGCAAAGGCCTAGAGGTTAGAGTTGACCTGAGTTAAGCAAAAAATAGCTTCTCATGGCATCAAAAATTCAGGGGATATTAAATTGGTATCATAAATGTCTCCCATTTTCCATCTTCTGCCTATGGAGGTGAAGAAAAGTCTTAAATCCATTGGTAGAAATTTTTGGTGACAGCAAACAGTGCCGCTTCTAGGGAACCCATTCCGAGCCCCCTTGGAAAAAACGTGAGAATGATTCTCTTCCCACACAGATGCCTGCACTCCTTTTTCTGCTTCTTGATCTGCCTTTGGGGTCTCATTCATTCACGGAAAAGCTTATCTAACATGCGTTGTGTGCCAGGTACCTTGCTGGTTTCCCTTGGGGCAAACTAAAGTGGCTTAGACATATGACAAGGTTTATGGAAAGTGGGATTCAGCTCCTCTCCAAAGGGATTGAAGTGACTGGTGTCAAACAAGACCACCATGAAGTAGATGCCTCCTCACTCTGGAAGTGGGGGGGGGTCCTTTTTTGTATTTTTTTTGTGTGTGTGTGCTAACCAAGCCAGGAAATCCAGGGTGAACCACAATTGAAAACCGGAACTGTAAACACAAATTACACTAGGCTTTGAAACAAAGACTGGTCGTTGGGCTGGTGTATGATGAAAAAGGAAGTTACGGGGAAAGCAGAATGAAGACAGACTACTGAGAACAAAGGTTGGAGGCCAGATCATGCAGTGTTGAATGCCAGACTCCAAGATGGCTGGGGTTTTTTTTTGTTTTTTTTATAAATAACAGTATGGGAAACCATAGGAAAGGATTGGTAAGGTAGTGACATAGTTAACCACGCATTTTAAAGAGATGCTCTGCAAACAAATTGGGAGAAAAAAGAATTGAAATGATGGTTCCCTTAGCCAGGGAAGGTAACAAAGATGGTGAGAAGAAGTCCATGAACTCCAGGCTGGTAAAGAAAGTAAAGTGAACCATGCCATATCCCTATACTAAGAGCATTATAGTTTATTATCTTTTGAATCACTATGAGAACCCCACATATATTTTAAGACATTTTACATGTCAAAGGTCAAACAGTAGTAAATATTGAAAATAAGATTCAAGCAACTGAAAGCCAAAACTCAAACAATTGCAAAGTATCTATTACATACTTTTTAAAAAATAAATATAGGGGTCAGGCATGGTGGTGCATGCCTTTAATCCCAGCACTCCAGAGGCAGAGGCAAGCAGATTTCTGTAAATTCAAGGCTGGCCTGGTCTACACAACGAATTCCAAGACAGCCAGGGATGTACAGAGAGCCCCTGTCTCAAAAAAGTAAAATAAAATAAATATGGGGACTAGGGAGATAGTTCAGCAGCTAAAACTGATTGCCACGAAACCCAAAGGCCTGAGTTAGATCCCCAGGAAGAACTGACTCCCACAAGCTGTCTTCTGACCTTCCCTTGTGCCTCCACACATACACACAGTAAATAATTAAATGTAAAAAATAGGTATAAATGCCAGAGCTAGCCTTTAATCTCATCACTTTTGAGGCACGAGCAGGAGGATCTCTGAGTCCAAGGCCAGCCTGGTCTACAGATCAACAGCCAGTAATGTTACACAGAAAAACCTTGTCTGGAAAAAAACAAAAAACACAACATACAAAAAAGCCAGAGCTAGCATGGTGATACATGCCTATAATTCCAGCATATGGGAAGTTGAGCAGAGAGAGTAATGAATTTAAGGTCATCCTCAGCTGCACATGAAATTCAAGGCCAACCTGGGCTATATGAAATCCTATCTCAAAAATAAAAAATAAACAAATAGATGGCATCCATTCAAATGTAACAGAATTCAAGCATACATAGGGACAGAAAATGAGGTTCTTTTCTGCTGCTGACAGTATTATCCATTATCTTTTATTACCTATGTAAGATGATATACTCATGGTTTAGCACTTAGTAACTTAGTGCTTTTCATATGCATTTCTTAATGTGGGGGTGGCCATCTCAACCTCCAACAACATTTTATCCCTTGGATTTTATAACATGGCAATCATCACTGACCTTGATGGGCCTAGTTTTAGTATCTTGAAAGAGGGTAGTCCATTAAGAGATAGAGGATCCACACACTAAAAAGAGAGAACCTACTCTGGCAAGCTGTCCTTGCCTTTTCACACCTGTACCCCATACCACTCCCTCCATCCTTCTCTCCATACTAAATCAATGCAGTTTTAAAAGAAAGGGGGCTAACATGCAACAAATAGATGTATTAAAAGAGAGGGCCAAGGGATAAACAGAGAGTGGAGTCCAGAGTTAAGAGTAGGCAATACTTTGACCAAGAAGAAGAGAAAAAAAAATGTGGTGGTTAGAGTTTGGGGACGTTCTTTAAAATGCAGATTTTCGAAAAAGGAATCCTCTAGAACTTGAACTGTCTTTTAAACTGTGGAGACGTTTAAACCGCAGAGATAGCGAGCACTGCTGATTACTAGCTGTGTGACCTTGTGCAAGTCACTTAATCTCTCTGGAGACTCATTTTCCTCATCTGTAAAAATAGGACTAATCGTCACTGCTACATAGGGATTAAATGAGTGAACACACGTAAAAAACACAACACTCGGCTTGACAAAATCTCGTAGAGCTGAGCTGTCCTCCTATCCCCAGACCACTACCTGTGTTTTCTGAAAGGACCCTACACTGTCAGACCTACAGCCTACAGCCTCCAGGATGGAATGGCTGCAGGCGAACTGGGGGGGGGGGGGGATGCCTTTGGTGCGCAGGCGCTCGCACGAAAGAGAGACAGGGTGCGAGAGGCGGGGCTGCCGCCGACTGGGCTGTTCCGACGATTGCGCGCCGCCCCCACCGCGCCCCGCGCCCGCCCTTGCTAGCAGGCACCTTCCGCCCCCTGCATTGCTGATGCTGCTGCTGGCAGACATGGACGTGGTGAATCAGGTACGCGCTCCAGCACCGTGGACAGAGCCCGGCGCTTGCGGGAATCCGGATAGCTTCGGCCCTCCAACCCTGAGAGGTGGTGGCCAGGGTAGCCGAGATATGGTCATTGGAGCTGGGGCTGGGGCTGGGGCCTGGGGGGTCTGCAGCAGGGTAGGGGAAGGAGGGAGGTGGAGAAAAGTAGTGCGCTCTTTGCCGCATAGAGGACTGTCCTCACTGCCGCAGAGCCCCATAAGAACTGTAGGGGGAGGAAAAGGGGACCTTGGGTCAAGGGAAAGGGCAAAAGGGTAGGGGAAGGGAGAACGACAAGAAGATTGGGGGGGGGGCTGCAGATGAGCTAGGAAATAGAGCGACAGAAGGTGTGGGGGCAGGGTGGGGGAGGGTTGGCACCCGCCCCTCCCAGAGATTTCACCCCGGTAGATGACCACCCTTCCCCCCCAGCAGATCTAGGGGGCGATCTGATTTGCTTCTCCAAAGCCCCCAGCCTCCTCACTCCCAGCGCATATCCAGTGAATCCATGCCCCAGCTCTCTCCCACCTTAATCATTTCAGACCATCTCCGCCATCTCCCTCTTCTTCCTCACCTCAGAATAGGCTTCCTCCATAACCAGTAACGACCCCTCCCCACCCACAACTCCTCAGACACAACCACCATCATTTGGCTCACCTTTACCGCTGCAGACCTCTCCCCTATGCTGCTGTGACTCACCTTCATCACTCAGTGACCCCCTCCCCCCACTCCGATGAACCCATCTTCTTCCACTCAGCCTTTTTCCCAATTTGAGTCACCTTTAAAGCAGTTGAGACCTTCCTTCCCTAACTAGTCTAGACCCCATCTATTTTCTGCACCCACCCTCCTCTGCCATGTGACTCATCACCTCACACTTCCCCAGTCTGAACCCAGGGGCTTTTCTCTCAGACCCTGGTGTTTACTCCTTCCCTAAAGTATCATTTTTGTCCTCTCACTTCCTCTCCCTTGATCGCCCATTCCCAGGGGTCACATGCCCTATCCCCAGAGATCACTGCCTGACAGCATGGCCCCTCACCTCTATCTCTATTCCCCACAACCCTTCCCCCCACCACTGTTTTTCTCCTCAGCTGGTGGCTGGGGGTCAGTTCCGGGTGGTCAAGGAGCCCCTTGGTTTCGTGAAGGTGCTGCAGTGGGTGAGTGTGGTCTGGGTTGTGGGGTGGGGTAAGTGCAAGGAGAGAGGGTGGTAGTGGGGTCCAGAAGATCAGAGGTATAGGAGGGTCAGGGAGCCAGAAAAGAGCTGGAATGGAAGGAGATGAGGGGATTGGACTCCGGAGTAAGATCCCAGGGGTTTAAGGACAGGGACTGAGAAGGCTATGACGTCACATAAGGCTGAGGGTACCCCTGTTGTGGAGTGACAGATTGTGATGTCCTACCTCCTCTCCTGAACTAAAGGGGGGAGGGATGGGAGGTGGAGCCTGAAGCCAACTGCTGAGAGACAGAGAGAGAGAGAGAGAGAGAGAGAGAGAGAGAGAGAGATGCAAAACCAGAAAAACCCAGAGACAGTGAAGGAGACAGAGAATGAGAGGCAGGGGATGGTAGAGACAGTGATGGAAATGCTGAGGAAAGAGATGAGAACCAGAGAACTGGGCGTGAAGCAAGAAAACGTGGTACAGAGATGGGGGGGGTTGAAGAGAAGAGAAAACAGAAAGCAACACGCAGAAATAGGCACAAGGGAGACAGAGAACCATAGAGACCTCGTGAGAGGCTGAACAGAAGAGACGAGCAGACCAAGAAACAAGTGTGCAGAGACATACACTCACACAGAAAGTAAAACAGAGTTGGTGGGGGGTGATGGGGGGGAACATGCATAGAAACAGCAAGCTAGAGAGAGAGAGATGTAAAAGACAGATACAGTGAGTGACAGAAGAGAAAGAAAAAGAAGGGGAAAGGAAGGGAGAGGAAGGGAGGAGAAGCCAGAGCATCTAGAGGTAAAAACAGAGACACAGGGAGAAACAGCCACACCCCTGTAATCAGCTTGTGCTAGGAGCCGGTGAGCCCCGATTAAGGGGGGGGAGGTGGGGACCTCTCCATCTGCTGCTGTCTCTGCTGCCCCCTCAATCTGTCCAGAGGAGGGCACTCCGTCTTACATGCATACAGGCTCACTGCAGACATCCACCTCCCTGCTACCCAAGGTCTTTGCCATCTTCGCCTTCGCCACATGTGGCAGCTATGAAGGGGAGCTTCGCCTGAGCGTGGAGTGTGCCAACAAGACAGAGAGTGCCCTCAACATCGAAGTCGACTTTGAGTACCCCTTCAGGTGGGCCCCTGCCCTGCCATCCTGAGACCTGGGAGGGACGGGGGGGGGGGGGGGTGTCTGAGCACTCCTTCCCAGCGACCTTTGCATAGCTCACACCTTCAAGGCCACAGACACTGGGATCACTGCCTGTGCACGGAACACCTGTCCCTATGACAATGTGGTGTGCAAGACAGACACAAGGTGTCACCCTCTATAGCTATATTCTGGCAAACGGAAGGCATAAAAGACAGGAAATAGATAAGATGCATAAGCAAATGACAGAGCTGGGGCTAGAGTGCAGTAGTAGAGAGCTTGGCCCTGGGTTACAGAGAGAGCGTTACATGTGTGTACACACATATGTATACTTTAATGCAGTAAGTGCTCCATTAATATTAATTTCTCCGTATGGTGGAAAATGCTTATAATCTTAGCACTTGGGAGGCTATGCCAGAAAGACTGTGGTGAGTTCCAGGCCACCCTCATATGCAAAGTAAGATCTTGCCTCAAAATAAGGGGAGCGCAGTGGTTCAGCACATAAAGGCACTTGCCACTAAGCCTGTCAACTTGAGTTTGATCCCTAAGTCACACATGGTAGAGAGAACAGACTCCCTGAAGATTGTTCTCTGACCTCCACACATGAACTGTGACACACATAGGCCTGCATACACACAGGCATGCAGATACTAAATACAATTTTTAAAAGACACATTTTAAAATAATGGTAGTTAACATTACTTACTTCTCAAAGTGCTGGGGGTTAACATTGACTAAAGCACACCAACTTCCCAGTCCTCCTGGCTCTCTATATTAGAACAAACAAAAGGGGATAACTGTAGATGCAGATACGTACAAGAAGCACATCCTCGTTCAGGGATTTTGCTAGAAAAGAATGGAGATGCTGTATAGCTGTGGGTCATAGAACCAAATTACAAGTTCCTGGTATTTACTGAGTCCCGAATGTGTAGCAGGCACTGTACGAGGTGCTAGGTGTACATGAGTAAGGACCAGCTGGAAGAATTGATACATCTAAAGGATGAGGAGATGGACCCACAGCTTTACTTGACTTTCTTTGACTACTGAGCTCAATCATAGAGCAGTTTGGGTCTCAACTTCCTCATTTGTAAACAGAGATAATATTGATGCTCCACGAGGTGGTGAGGCATCTTGTTAAGCCTCAACCATACAGCCATACTTGTTAAGCACTCAACGCAGTGTCTGGGCTATGAAGTTCTCTGCATATGCTTGTAAAGTGTAAGAAGTCCGATTTAGGAACTTGGAGAAGAGTTGGAAACTGGGAGTTGAGGTACACTAAGGGTAAACGGAGGCCCAAGAGATCACACAGTTGGGGGAGAGAAGACGGCACAGGTCCTGAGCAATGACAGAAGCAGGAAGTGATAGGGAGCATGGCCCAAGAGAGAGCAGCCAGGGGTATCCAGGTTCACATAAGCCAAAGAGAAAAGAGTTTGGAGGCTGAGGGTGTAGCTCAATGGCAAAGCACTTGTCTAGCATGCCCTGGGTTCCATCCCCAGTACCTCGGAGTAGGAGGATACACACTCACAGAGTCACACACATGGTGTGTGAAGGGTAGTTGGCAGCATAAGAGCCAGCCTTTTGAGAATTTCCTAAAGGTCACAGAAGCCATCCGTAAACCCCACACCCTCCACACCTAGCATCTTACAGGCTTAGGACCTTTGGTTTCCAAGGATACCGGTTCTATTTGTTCAGTTTCAGGATCTGACCTCCAACCTGAGGCCAGAGCTGTGTGGCCCCAGTCCAGTTCTATTCTGCCCACATACAGCGCTCTCCCCCATCACAGCAGGGGAAAGGCCTTTGTCTCAGAGCACCGTCCCAGACTGCCCTTCACACATCCTGTTCCAAGATCCCTTGTACCTTTCTATCTTTTCCTAATCCATAGCTGTTTGGCTTCTCTGCCACACATACTTTTTTTTTTTTTTTACCTCAGGGACCTGAAACAAGTCTCTGAAACGAGAAAAGAGTCAACATAATTTAGGAGGATACAGGATTCATACAGGAGCTCTGCCCATGCTCTGTATGACCTTATACAAGCAAACTCACTTATCTAATCCTGTTCCCATCTCTGTGTCTTACCCTAAAAGGACTACTTTAGAATCCAATAGGCACCAGCACTGTTCCAGACCCTGAGGATCTGCCAGTAAATAAAAGAGAGGAATAAGCCCTTCTGTCTCATATTTACAGAGAAAAAAATAACAAAACCTAGGGCTAGGGAGATGGCTCCATCAGTAAAGTGTCTTACAAGCTTGAGAACTTGAACTTGACCCACAGAATCCACATTAGACAAAGCCCAGTATGGTGGTTCATGATGGAATCCCTGGCAATCCATGGCCAGCCAGCTTGGGGTAACTGGCAAGTTCCAAGATAGAGAGAGACCCTGTTTCAAAAAGAGGGGGTGTTGCACATTGAGGAACAACACATGAGAAAACAATTTGGCTATCAGTCTGTGCAACTGTATGCACACCAACAAATTTGCATCTGCATACACATGCACATTCACACACACACACACACACACACACACACACAAACTCACACATGCATAAGGTCTTATGTTCAATTATCACCACCAAAGAAAGGTATTTTTAAAGTGATGCAGGAAGTCTTTAATGAGAAGGTTATCCTTAAGCAAAGTTTTAAGGAGCTGGAAGACATGAAGCTATCATAAGGAAGAGTATTCCTATGCTTGATCGTAGCCAAAAGGCTGAGAAACAATAAGGGGGAAAGAATAGCCAGTGTAAAGACCCTAGGGTAGAAAGATATAATGCCTGGCACCTTCTAGGACAAACTCAGAAGCAAAAGTACCTGGGTTGCAGTGAAGGAGGGATACCACATATCTTACCAAGATACTTTCAGTAACCAATGATACATTGCAAGTGCTCAGTGCACGGTCGTTTCCTCCTCTCCCTGGAACAACCAAAACCCTGAGACATCTGGGAGCCCCGTGGATGGGAAGGTGGAAAGGGATTCTTAAAAAGTCTGGGGCACACCTACATACCTCTCTCTGCAGGCTGCACCAAGTGTACTTTGATGCACCCACCTGCCAAGGGGGGACCGTCAAAGTCTTCCTTGTCGGGGACTACTCTTCATCAGCTGAATTCTTCGTCACTGTGGCTGTGTTCGCCTTCCTGTACTCCATGGGGGCCCTGGCCACCTACATTTTCCTGCAGAATAAGTACCGTGAGAACAACAAAGGCCCCATGATGGTAAGTCCCCATAGTTGACTGCATGCATTGACCAGGGACACAGCTTATTCGGCTCACACGCCAAACTAACTCCAAGACAGGCCCGTACCCAAGCAGCCCAATGCTACTGCTGCTGCTTCTGTTGCTGTCTCCATGACTATGCTGGGCACCTGGCTTATGAAGTCATAGTCATGGGGACATCCTCACAGACCACACAGAATGTTAGACGGGCCACAACCTAACCCTACTATCTCTCACACAACCGCATAAACTAGATCAAAGGAAGGAGTAGTGAGGTTCACTGTGACAGGCATGCATGTCACCCTGCCACACACAGACACTGATTCCCACACAGAGATATTCTCACACCCTCATTCCAGACAGAAAATGACACAAATTCCCACATGCAAATAAAAGTGGTAAAGACACACTTCTCAGAGATTCAGAAACATCCCACATAGTTCCCCCCTCAACACCCACACCCACACTTCACTAGCACACTCCCACATCTTCTGTATCATCTACACTCACGAGAGCTCAAGCTCAGAGGGCTACCTCCAGGTGAGTATACTGTAAGCTTCTGAGTTGCAAAGGCAGAAGAGGGGCAGGCCCCTTCTAGAGGACCCTTCCCACCAAAAGCTTATGATCTGAAAGGGGCTGGGGGCTCCACATGAAACAGACCATTCATAGTGACATCTTCCTCACCCCCGCCTAGGACTTTCTGGCCACGGCAGTGTTCGCCTTCATGTGGCTAGTTAGCTCATCTGCTTGGGCCAAAGGCCTATCCGATGTGAAGATGGCCACGGACCCAGAGAACATTATCAAGATAATAACTGCGTGCCACGAGAAAGGGAACACATGCAAGAAACTGAGGGACCCTGTGACTTCAGGACTCAACACCTCAGTGGTAAGCTCTGGGAAGCTGGCTGGGCTAGGAAAGAAATGCTCAGAGACATAGTCTGGCATGAGAAGCGGTAGAAACAGAATGAGACGAGAGTAAGGAGATCCATGGGGGCAGGTTCGACAAAAGAAGATTGACCAATTATAACCATTAGGATGCCACTCACTGTCTGTCCCCAATAGGAGGGAACATGAGGCCTTTCAGATTACGTCGGGACACCTGGAGCCAACCCGGTATGGTCAAATCTCCTGAAACTCAGTATCAGCCTAGGACTTGTTTAAGTGCAGGAGAAAAGACTATCTTGAAATGTTTTCCTACTTGGCTGCCCCCTACTGGCTGAAATCAGTCTGAGCATAGATTCTGTCACTTGCAAACTCTGTGACCTTCAGCTCCAGGGGCAAGCCTCTCAGGGATCATTCTGAGCATTTAGCTAAAGGCTAATGTTAGGTCCTGCTCCAAAGTTGAGCACTCAGTGAATTCACAACACACAACGGGGTTAGGAAAGAATCTGATACATGATTACATCCTACATAACTGTTGCAGATGCTAAGATCTGAACCCCTTTCCTGCCGCTTGTTGACTGTGTTATCTTGGGTAATTTAGCCTCTTTGGATTTGATTTTAAAATGGACATATCAGGGCTGGAGAGAGATGGCTCAGTGGTTAAGAACACTTGATGCTCAGCTGGGTAGTGATGGCTCCCAGCACTCAGAAGCAGAGGCAAGCAGATCTCTGTGAGTTCAAGGCCAGCCTGGACTACAAAGTGAGTTCTAGGACAGCCAGGGATATACAGAGAAACTTTAATCTCAGAGGAGGGCGCAAAAATAGACAGCACTTGCTGCTCTTGCAAAAAACCCACGTTCAGTTCCTAGCACTCATTGGTTCCAATTCTAGTTTCAAGGAACCTGTCCCCTCTTCTGATCTTCTTGAGGACCAGGCATGCAAATAGTACACATACACATGTGTGGGGAAAACACGTATAGACCTAAATGAAATTTTAAAACCTTTTTTAAAAAACTAAAAATGGAGATATCAGCCCAAGTGTGGTGGCACATGCCTGGAATTCTAGCACTTGGGAGCTGGGGCAGATGACACAGTGAATTTCAGGACAGCCTATGCTACAGATTGAAAGCCTGTCTCAAAAAAAGAAAAATAAACTAAAAATACAAAAATAAATAAAATGGGTGTCAACTAAGTATAGTGGCACATGTCTCTATTCTCAGCTACTAGGCAAGTATGAGCCCAGGAGTTCTGGGCCAGCCTGGGCAACATTTCAAGACTGTCTCAAAAGAAGAATAACAAACATGGAACTTTAAGTGAACTAATAACATATCAGGTGCTCAGCAAAGGGTATGACAATAATAAATGGCATATAGCATGTTGCTTTTTAAAATATTTTATATGTTTGGTGCATTTTTAATTTTAAATTTTTTTTTTCTTTAAGAGCATATGCTTAGCTAGGCATGGTAGCTTACACCTTTAATCCTAGCATTTGGTAGCAGAGGCAGGTGGATCACTGTGAGTTCCAGGCCAGGTTGGTCTACAAAGTGAGTTCCATGTCAGCTAGGGCGACACAGAAAACCCTGTCTCAAAAAACCCACTTACTAAAATACTAATTTTTTTTAAAAGATTTATTTTTTATTTTATTTGTGTGAGTGTTTTGCTTACATATATGTATATGCACCACTTAAATTCTTGGTGCCTGTGGAGGTTAAGAAGAGGGTATCAGGAGCCAGACTTAATGGTATACACCTTTAATCCCGGCACTCAGGAGGAAGAGGGAAGGTGGATCTCTGTGAGTTCAAGGCCAGCCTGGTCTACAGATCGAGTTCCAGGACAACCAGGGCTACATAGTGAGAGCCTGTCTCAAAAAAGCTTTAAAAAAAGAATAAGAATTGGGTGCTGGATAGCCTGAAACTAGAGATACAGGCATTTGTGAGCCACTATGTGGGTGCTGGAAATCAAACTGAGCCTAGATCATCTTGACCCTGAGCCACTACTCCATCCTCAGGGCTAATTTAAAGCCAGACATGCCTACATAGTGAATACCAAGTCATCCTGGGATAAATGTCAAGATCCTGTCTCAAAAACAAAAATCAAGCTCCCTCCATAGGCACACCATGTTTCTTGCACTCTCAAGCATGTACACACACACACAATAAATGAATTTAATAAAAAAAAATAAAGCCAAGAATATTTGTTTTTTAAAAAAAGGTAAAAGAAAACAGGAGGCTGGAGACATAGCCTCATGGTTAAGAGAACTTACTGATTTTCCTAAGAACTCTAATCTTATCACCTAGAAGGTAGAGGCCAGCCTGGCCTACATAGTGAGTTCTAGGGCTTCCAGACTACACCGTAAAACCCTGTCTCAACAACCACAAGAAGCACTTGGGAGGCAGAGAGGCAGAGGCAGGTAGATCTCTGAGTTTGAGGCCAGCCTGATCTACACAACAAGTTCCAGGACAGCCAGGACTACACAGAGACACCCTGTCTCAAAATAACAAAACAAACAAATAAAAATATATATTATACATGTACATTTGCTAATTTGTGTTTACATGTGTATAGATACATCAGTGGTGTCCATTTCTTATACTTATATATTTTATTAATTTAAATTTATTATACTTTGTACATGTATAAACATGTATACTTAATAAGTGTGTAGTTAAGTACAATTTATAATTACTTTTTTTTTCTTTTGAGACAGGGTCTGTCTATATGGCACTGGTTGTCCTAGGAACTCACTCTGTAGACCAGATTGGCCTCATACTCACAGCCTCTGCCTCTGCTCCTGAGTTTTGGAATTAAAAGTGTTGTACCACCATCCCCTTCCCTAAAAGTTAGTTGAGGCTGACTTTCATGTAGCCCAGGATAGCCACAAACTATGGAGCTAAAGCTATCTTTGAATTGATCATCCTGCCTACAGCTCTGTAGGATTACAGGTGTGGGTCAAAAGGCTCAATAAATATTTGCACATCTAACAAAAGCACCAGCTTTCATTACATTGAGAGTCACAGAGACCTACAAATGTATGCCCTAAAAAGGCCCGTTCCTGTTCGTTCAGCCTCAAAGTCCCCGGGGTTTCCAAGGTAATGGGTAAGAAACAACAGTTTGTTCGTGTCTCCCTGCAGGTGTTTGGCTTCCTGAATCTGGTGCTTTGGGTTGGCAACCTATGGTTCGTGTTCAAAGAGACAGGCTGGGCCGCCCCATTCATGCGCGCACCTCCAGGCGCCCCGGAAAAGCAACCAGCACCTGGAGATGCCTATGGCGATGCGGGCTACGGGCAGGGCCCCGGTGGATATGGGCCCCAGGACTCCTACGGGCCTCAGGGTGGCTACCAACCCGACTACGGGCAGCCAGCTGGTGGCGGTGGCGGTGGCTATGGGCCACAGGGCGACTACGGGCAACAAGGCTATGGCCCGCAGGGAGCGCCCACCTCCTTTTCCAATCAGATGTAATCTGGTGAGTGATGGGCGGGAGGGTGCAGCAGGGAGGTACAAGAAGGGAGTTTGAAGGAACCAATAGGCAGGCAGAACTACAAAAAAAAAAAAAATGAACGCGGAAAAACTAGCCAATGAATGGCAAACAGGAGACGGAAGAAGAAGGATCTGTGCTCATAGTAACCAATGAGAATGGAGTGTAGAAGCACTTGCGCAGTGGAGAATCACCGAAGTAGTGTAGTTTCCAGGTAGGGAAAGGGGGCTGGGTCTTCGAAATGATTAATAAACCAATAGGGGATAAAGCCAATAGATGGGGGAAGGTAAGCCCGGTAGGTTATTAGGGTCACCGTCGGAGGAGCAGGATGTAGGTCAGTTGCTACTCCTTAAATTTTGTAATGAACGAGATGATGTGGAATTCCAATGAGGAAAGGGGGAGGGCAGGGGCCGTGGGAAGATGAAAGAAATGAATGATACTAGTGGCAGCTGCACGCGCCTTTAATCTCAGCAAACTGAGGCACTGTTGGATCTCTGAGTTCGAGGCCAGCCTGGTTTATAGAGTGAGTTCCAAGACAACCAGAGCTACACAGAGAAACCCTGTTGGGGGGGGGGGGGTTAAAAAAAAACCTAAACATCAGTGAGGAAGGAAAGGAAAGATAGTCAAAACCCAGCAGTGGTGCATGTCTTTAATCCTAGCACTCAGGAGACAGAGACAAGCAGATGTCCATGAGTTCTAGACCAGGCTGGTCTACAAAGTTCCAGGACAGGGCTACACAGGAAAACCCTGTCTTGGGAAGAAACAAGAAGAAAAGAAAGAAATGAATGCCTGGCACGATGGAGCACAAGGCTCACATATACAGACTAACCTTCTCTTCCCCCAAAACACTTAAGCTGACTTGCTGGCACTGATCACCTTGCTATTTCAGTCAAACTGGCCCGTGACAGGTCCAATTCTACTTCAGGACTCTTTAACTTGCTTTTCCATTAGCATTTTAATCATATACATCTCTACCTCGATGTTGCTTTGGTCACTCAATGAGGCCTTTGTTTTTGTTGTTTATTAGTTTGCTGGGGGAGTTGTTTTGTTTTGCAAGTACTGAGAACTGAGGTCAGGTCTCCTGCATGCTAAGCAAGTGCTCTACCACGGAACTCTATAACTAGCCTCTTTTTACTTTTTATTTTGAGGCAGAGTTTTACTAAGTTGCCCGGGTTTATTTGCAACTCAGTCTGTAGCCCAGCCTGTCTTTGAATTTGCAGTGATCTCATCTCCACCTCCCCTCTTGCTGGGATCATAGGCCAATACCACCACAGCTGGTGTTCTTGGTGGTGGTGTTATTTTTGAGACAAGGTTTCCTATAGCCAACACTGCCCTGGAGCTCATTGTGTTAGCTAAGGATGACCTTGAATTCCTAATTTTACCTCCACCCCCTTATTTTGCTTTTTGTTTGAGCTAGGGTCCCACTAATGTAGCCCAGGTTGGTCTCAAACTTCTAGAGTCACAGGCATATACCACCAACTCCATGTCAATGATTATTTGTCCAAAACAAATTCCCCTTGTTATCTCTCTTGTCACACCCTATGTTTTCCCTTATCACAACTTTTTAATTACTACCTTAGGGTTTGTGACTGTATTCCACTAAATTGGAGGTATAAACAAGACTTGTTCATGCTATACACATACCACTTAGAGCACTTTTTAAAAGAGATTTTCTTTAATTATGCATGTGTGTGTGAGTATGAATGTATGAGTTCAAGTGCCCATGGAGACCAGGAGAAAGGTCAGATTCCCTGGAGTTGAATTTACAGATGGTTCGGATCCACCCAACGTGGGTGCTAGGAGTCAAATATGGGTCCTCTGAAAGAACAGCAAGCACTCTTAACTACTAATCCATCTCTACAGCCTCACTTAGAGGATTTTTTAGTTTTCAGTGACAGGCTCTCTCTACAGAGTATTGGCTGTCCTGGGACTCACTCTGTAGACCAGGCTAGCCTTGAACTCATAGAGATCCACCTACCTTGGCCTCCTGAGTGCTGAGATTAAAGTGTGTGCCAGCATGCCTGGCCCATTATCATCTTATATTAGATAATTCACTAATGTATTATGTTCATCCTGTGAAGCCTGTCTCCCTTGATAATAATGTAAGCATCACAAAGATAGGGCTACTTGTTTTGATTTTCAACAGTGACTTAGAACAGTACTAGCTAAGGGGCTTTTTTTGATTAGGAGAGGGGACCTTAATTGTTCCTCTGGTACCCCGTTTAAGCATGGTTGTTAATATCTTCCTAGAGAGAGTAGCTAGGAAGAGGCTGACTCCTGAGCTGTTAGAGAAGAAAGTGTGCCAGGCAGAAGAAAAAGTGTGGTGGCCCAATCCTTCCCTGGAGACATCACCTTCATCTATGAGGGCACCACCCTTATCTGGACCCCTTCTCCTTTTTGTGTCTTTTGTCTCTACAGGTCACTGAAGCCCACGAAGACCCCATGGGTGGGCAAGAGCTCAAGAGAAGGCCTGTCCCCCTTCCCATCCCCATATCCTAGGTCTCCATCCCTCAACCCTGGAGACCCTAACTGTCTTTGCTGTTTATATATATATATATTATATTATATATAAATATCTATTTATCTGTCTGAGCCCTATCCTCACCCACTTCTCCATGCACTAGGGGCCCAGTCCTGAATGGGCTCCTCCCTTAACCCCGACTTTGCATTCCTCAGCCCCTATCTCTTCCCTATCCCTGTCCCTTGAGGTAAGGGGGTTCTAGAAAGGGGACAGGAAGGGAAGCAGACCTTGGCTGCATGGAGAGGGTCAATGTGACTTTTCCCTTCATCCTATCCCTATGCACCTCCTAACTCTGGTTTGGTTCCTCCAGCATCACCCGAACAGAAACTCAAACTCCAAGAGTAGAAGGACAGCAACTTGGGTGGAGATGTGAAATAGGTGGAGTGGGAAGGACCTCTGAATAGAGAAGACTAGTCAGCAGTGTTGAGTTTCAGACATACTGGATGAGGAACCTAAAAGGGAAGTGGTGTCCTACAGCATTCTGGGATGGGGCTGGAAGGGACTGGGGGCAGTGGCTCCAGGAGGGTGTGGCTTTAACACAGTGGGCTCCAGAGTGGGATAGCTTGGGTTGGAAGCAACATCTCCAGAACGGGTGTGTCTTGAAACAGGCAGGAGTCTGTGTTTGATTCCAAAGAGCTTGAGCAAGGATAGAAATGGGGTTCGGGAATAATGTAAGCTTGAGATGAGGTCCTGGTCAGGATTCTAGAGAAGCATATGAAGACTAAGAGAGTGTGTGATGGTTTCAGAAGAGGAAGGCCTCCCTTCCTGTAATGGGGCAGGGAAGAAAATATGTTTTCAAATGAATAGGGTTTGAGCAGTGGATGTGGGAGGTCATAGTTTGTGGGAGCTGTGAGATGAGAAAGACCACTCCTGCCCCCCTGGGAATTGAGATAACCTGGGAAGAGCTAAATATTGTGGTTTGGAGGGTGAGGGATGGGATCCAGAGAGAAATGTCCCTTGCTTACCCCCTCAAGAGACAGCTAGATAATCAGAGGACAGTCTACAGGTCTGTGGGGCTGACCCACCCTATTCCCCCTTTCTCTACCCTCACCCTCCACACTCCCATCCTTCCCGGAATACTTGGAGGCTGGGTCTGGAGCCCCCATCCTGTACCCTCTGCCGTGTCTGTGACGTTGGTAGTGCCTGTGATCGTGTGTTGCCATTTTGTCTGACTGTGGCCCCTCCCTCCAGACTCCCTACTTTCCTGTGCCCTTCGGTATTGTTTGAAGACTCCCTCCCTGAGGAAGAGAAAATATGAGAATTCCCTTCTCCCAAATAAACTCAACCACCTAGTCCACCCGGCTCTGATTTCTCAGTGTGTCTTTTCTCTTGGGTGCAGATGAAAGGAGAAGAAACCAGAGGAAGCTTAGGCCCCAGTAGCATCCTGCTGAAGCCTCACCTACAGAGTATACCTCTGAGTTAACACTGAACACTGTTTACTATCCCATTGCTGACTATTGAGTCTTTCTAGGGTGTGGTCTTCATGTTCATCCCTTAGCCCACCCTTCACAGTCTCAAAGGAGTCTTCTCAAATTCTCAAGGCCTCCCTAAGTAGGGAGACTCCACAAGACCTCGTTCTACCAAGTCCTTGTTTCTGAACCCTTTAGGTCCTGTGGTAACTATCTCCTCTTGCCTCAGCATAAGCAGAACCAGAGACCTACCAGGTGGGGAGGTTAATTAACTGATGAATATCTTCCTCCCTGACCCCAGTTTCTCCCTAGACAAGGGAAGTGACAGCTTTGTGTGTAATGGGGTTGGGGTGGGGGGGTTCCTGAGCATCCAAGATGAAAGGCCTGTCTGACCGTTGCTGCCTCATGCCTAATTAAAGACTCCACTCCGGCGCCTGAGTTCTGAGTTGTGGTTACCAGTACTTGACCCTTTCCTAGCCCTGAGGCCCAGAGATGCCAAGAGCAGAAAAGAGAGACCCAATTCTAGAAGTGAGCTCAGGAAAGGCGAGATCTACCTGGCTACAAAGGGGGGGGGAGGGGGCTGGATCAGGAAAGAAGGTTCTAAAACCTACATCTTTGGGCTGGGATCAGAGGACACAATAGCCAGATGTTGTGAATTCCTTGGAAAGATGTGCAACAGGCCTCAGAACCTGGCCAGTGACTTCAGGCTCTTCCACATAAATCTCATGTCTGGCTCTGAAAATGGAATAGAAAATGGAATGAATATCTTGTAACATTCATCCTGAAAAAAGACTCTGGGAAGAGACCAAGAGGTAGCTTTGACCCCTGCCTGCCCCCAAGCTTTCAAGATAAATCGATGTTATTCGTCCTAGCAAGCACTCTAGTGTACCATTCTAATCATGCCTCCACGGCCAATCTCCCCCACTTCCAGCTTTCAGTCTCTAAAGATCGTGTGGCACCGAGGAACACCGGAGGCTCAGCCTCCTGATACCCTGCTCTGGCTCTAGCCCTAGGATGAACTCCCAACTGCAGGCTTTCCAGCAAGGCACTCACTCACCTTTCCATTGGGGACAGCCGGGAGACTTAGACTCTACGGGCCGGGGGGGCGGGCCCTACGAGGCGTGCTCCTCCCACCCTGGAGTCAACTTTACGGAACAGAGCAGCCAGGCCGGACGCGCCGTGGCCTGGCGGCCTGGAGGACTCCATTCGCCTGACCCAGCTGGGCTTGACTGTCTAGGCGCACCATGTTCGCGCGTGGGTCCCGGAGGCGTCGCTCCGGGCGTGCGGTGAGCAGGGCTCAAGGGCAATGGTGGAGGTCAGGGGTAAACTGAGGCCCGGGCAAGGGGACAAGGCACTCGGACAGAGGGGAGGCGCTCCAAGGAGGGCCTAGAAATTCCCTTCCCCAGCTTTTCTAGACTTGGGCGCTGGGACTGAAGCACACTCGTGGATGCAGAAACCTGTAGATAGGGTGGCTCTATTCCCTAACACATCTAACACTTTCATTCCTGCTGCAATCTGGAGACACTCCCTTTCCTGTGAATTAATCCTAAAGGTGAAAAGAAAAGGGTTTTGGGATTTGAGATTGAGCAGGGACGTCCTCAGTTTGTGAGTAAAGGACCTTGGGGGACTGTGAAATGAAAGTGGGGGTCCTACACTCTTGAATACCAAGAGTCAATGAACTAAGATTTATAATAATAAGATTTCCAGGCTTTCGTTGGCGTCTGGAAGCCTTTGACTTCCTAGATAGGAGGATTTCCTCTCTTTCTTTGAAAGATCTCTAACCAAGAAAGGTGAAATCTGGACCAAAGAAGAGACTAGTCCTAAAATATGAAGGGTAAAAGCAAAGATTTCTTGGGCTGGGGCTTTCTGAATGCATCAGGGACGTCCTGTGGTCCTAAAGACTCCTCAGTTCCTCAGGAAGGAGACATAGAGCCAGGGTTTGGGGGAGGAACATCAGAACTTCTTAGGGAGTTCATGAGAGATGGGAGATCTCAGGGAAGAATGGGTTTGTGGACGCCTACCTTGTGGAACTGGATGTTGAAAGGGTCCGAATGAAACCTGAGAGGGAAATGCCCAGATTAGGGACCCTTCTCTGTTAGGGGGAGGACTCTCTCTGACAGACCTGTCCTGAGAACTAGAGAGGGACAGACCAGCCCAGACTGGAGAATTCCCTGAAAAAGGAACATACAGGAAAGTGGTCTCAGCTGCCCTGCCTCTGGTTTGGTTTTTTCCTCCTCCCCCGCGCTCCAGGCGCGGTCTCAGCCTGCCCAGCGCTGCCCCCAGTGAGACAGGCCCCAGCCTGCGGTTGAGAGCCTGAGAGAGAAGGAACAGGCATTGACTTCTCCCTCCCTACTCCCGTACCTTATTTTGTCTTGCATCTCCCCCACCCACTACAGCCTCCCGAGGCAGAGGACCCTGCTCATGGCCAACCCTGCAATTCTTGCAGGGAACAGTGTCCAGGCTTCCTGCTGCACGGCTGGAGGTAAGCGACCCTAGCCTTTGTCAGAGCCCCGCCCCCAAGGCTTGAGCTCCACCCACCGAGCAGAGTTGGGAAAGAAGCCTCAAAGTCCATTCCAGAGCCCCACCCCCTGACTCATTCCCAAAAGACCTGTTCTCTGGAGAGTTCTGTAGCCCTGACCCTCAAAAGAGTCTTCTCCCCAAGTCTGAATCCCATCTCTAGAGAGATCTTCCACATACTCCCTCAGCCTCCTTCTTAGGCGCAGAACTTTTCTCCCAGACCCAGTGTCCTCTCCTACTGGAGCCTTGCACCCAGGGTCTAAGAGCTAGTCCCACAGACTCACAATCATGTCCCCAACTCCCCCTATACACAAGTTCAGGACCTCAACACAAGACCTGAGGTAATTACCCCACAGAGTACAGAATCTTTGGCCTGAGGAAATTCCTTGATTTGTGACACCAGTCTCAGCGCCAAAGTCCCACCCCTGTTGTCCAGAGAATCTGACCCACGTAGCAGAGCTGCAACAGCAGAGGTGTGATGTCCTTGACACCCTGAAGCCCCACCCCTTAATATCCTGTACCCAGGATCGCAGTCCAACCCTCAGCCCTCTAGGCCCCTCTGTTCCAGACCTGTCATCATCCAGAAGCTGAGCCTGGCACAGCCAGTGTCCCATGGCCTGATCACAAGCAAAGTCAGTCCTGGCCGCAGACACAGAGCTCTGTCCCAGCTCTGAGCCCTTTGGTGTTAATCTACCTACATGTCCTTCCCTTCTGCTGGACCTGGGCTGCCTAGGGATCTGGATTGGCAACTCCTTAGTAACTGACTCCTATCCTGGCTCTCACAGAAAGATCTGCCAACATTGCAAATGCCCGCGGGAGGAGCATGCAGTGCACACTGTACCTGTGGACCTAGAACGAATCATGTGCCGGCTCATCTCAGACTTCCAGCGCCACTCCATTTCTGATGACGACTCAGGCTGTGCCTCAGAGGAGTACGCCTGGGTACCCCCTGGCCTTAAGCCGGAGCAGGTGACCAAAGGCTGGCCACCCACTCTCATTCTCCAGTGGGTGCACACATACGCAGGCACATATGCATTTGAGTGCAAACCTATTTCTGGAGTAATGGAGTGTGGTCCAACTATCAGTGTATCTCTGTTCTGAGTGATCACTGGGCCAGTTCCTCTGGGTCTTGTTCACTTTTCCTCCCATTCCTTTTATTTAAGAGTGTGTGTGTGTGTGTGTGTGTGTGTGTGTGTGTGCCTGAAGAGGACAGAAGAGGGTATCAGATCCCTTGGAAGTGGGGTTATAGGGGGTTGTCAGCTGTCATCTGTGTTCTGGGATCTGAATTTCAGTTCTCTGGATGAGCAAGAGAGCACTTTGAACCGCTAACGGTCTCTTCAGCCCCGTTTCTACTCCATCCTTCTTTTTACTCAGACTCTCAGCACTTCATCCATCACATCGCCATACAGTTGTTACTGAGCAGCTGTTGTATGTCAGACATGTCTGGGCACTGAGGACAGTAAAGAATCCATAAAACAAAGCCAGGGGTATGGTTCAGGGATAGAACATTTGTCCTAGCATGCATATGGCCCTGGGTTTCAACCACAACACTAAAACACACACAGATGTACATGAACGCACACACTTACTTTCCTACATAGGAACAGCAAAATCCACAGGTCCTTGTCTCCTACATAAAATTGCGTAGTGATGTATATAACCCATGCCTTATCTAAAACTGCATACTATTTGACCTACAAACATCCTCCCATACACTTTAACTCTTCTCTAGATTATAATACTTGACACGCTATAAATTCTATAAGTAGTTGTATTGTTTTGGGGCTGGGGTTGTAGCTCTGTTGTGAAGAACATGCCTAGCATATGCAAGGCCTTGGACTCAAACCCAGAACTAGAAAAAGGTAGTGTTCAGGGGAAAAAAAATAGCTAGGTGTGATGATATGTGCCTGTAATGCCAGTACTGGGGAGGCTGAAGCAGAAGGATTACCACAAATTCAAGGCTGTATAAAATACCAGACCAACCAGGGCTAATAAGAAGACCCTATCTTTTTAAATATATATAAATATTATATATATTTATATACTGATATATATCAGTAACAGTAAGAAAAAAATCCATGTATAGGTGTTCAGTTCACGTGGAACTCCTAAAATAGCCTTGGTTAATTAAACCCTCAAATAGGGAAGTCTCGGATAGAGAGGAATGAGTGTGCATCAGGTGGTAGACAGGCTTTGGGATATAAAAAGAAAGTTGAAGGGAAGGGAGGAAGGGCAGCCAGGATTATAAATAGAATGTCCAGGCAAGCCCTGTGTGAGCTACCCTGAAGAAGGTGAAGACGTGAGCTTTGCAGAAATCTGAGGCTGGCACAGTCCAGGCAAAGTGAGTAATAAGCATAGAGACGGGATGTGCTTGACACATCTGGCAGAGGAAGTGTAAGGAAACCAGTGCAGTGGGAGTGGAGTGAGCGAAGTGAGGGTGGTTTCAGGAAAGGTCTGAGGAACTGGGGGGGGGGGGGTCATGGGGAGACCTTTGTTCCTAACTAGGCGAAAGGCTGAAGTGCGAAGAGGGACATGGTTTGTCTTATTACGTAACAGTGTGTGTGGCTGGTAAACAGCCTGTAGTGGTGGAAACAGGACTGATGAGGAGGAAGCTGTGTCAACGGTCTGGGTGACTGCTGAGTGAGGCTTGCTTTTGGAAATAAATATAGTGCTAGGAAGAGCATGCTGGGCCTTGGCACATGCTAGGCAGCTGCATTACCACTGAGTGCGATACCTCCGAGCCTCGGTTCTGGACACATTATCTTTTGACGTTTGGGGAGGATTTTCTGAGACAGGGCTTTGTGCCCCTTGTTTGGTGTGAAACTCACCATGTGACCCAGTTCAGGCTACTCAAGTTAACAAGTCCCCAGTCTTTACGAAAAGAAACTGAGCGAGCCAGAGGCAGGCAATTCTTTGAGTTCATGGCCAGCCTGGTCTACAGAGCAAGTTCCAGGACAGCCAGGGCTACGCAGAGAAACATGGTCTATGGAAAAAGAAAGAAAAAAGAAAAGAAATTGAAAGCCAGGCAGTTTCCTAGGCCTTCAGTCCCAACATTCAGGATGCTGAGACAGGTAGATCTCTGTGAGTTCAAGGCCAACCTGGTCTACATATCAAGTTCCAGGCCAGGAAGTGGGGCCATGTCTCAATATTTACCTATTTACATGTGTATATGTATACATATATGTGTGTGTATATTCAGTCATGATTAGAGAGATGTGAAGAATGAATACAACCTTAAATATGAATGGATGGATTAAGTAGTATGAAAAACGCCAAGGCAAACCAGGCATGGCAGTACAGGCCTGTATTCTCAGCACTCAGGAAGCTAAGGCCAGCCTGATCTAAATAGCAAGGTCCAAACCAGCAAGAACTACATATTGAGACATGCTGCCCCCCTCAATCTCAAAGAAGAATGGAAGAGAAGAGAGAGAAGATGGGAGAAAAGAATGACAATCAGGAGCACGTTTGAGTAACATTTGGTGGTGCTAGTTAGATATTATCTAGGACATGGGGAGAGGTCACGGGACCGCATTTGTGACACCTTAACCAGCAAATGAGTCACAGCCATGCGAGTACATGCGTTTTCTAAGATTGTGCATCTACACATAGGCAAGAGGTCCAGGGACTAAGCCCCATAACCGTCCCATATTGGGGGTCCACTAGCTGAGGAGCTATTTAAAGGGCGAGAAGAATCTGCCAGTGAGGAAGGAAGGAAACCAGGGCTATGCAGGATTCTGGAGGCCAAAGGAAGAAACTGTTTTCAGGATGAGAGAACAGTCAGCCAGGGCCTAACCGATGACGATTAAGACCTAAACAATGAATTTTTTTTTAATAATGCAGACATCCCCAGTGACCTTAACAGCTTTTTAGGTGGGCAAAAATAGAAAGAAGCCTGATGGAGTGGGCTCAAGATACAATGGGAGCAGTGGAATGCCGGGAAATGCTCACAACCCTTTTGAGATGTTTGGCTTTAAAGAGAAGGAAGGAAATGGGGCCTGTGGGTTTGCTCTGTGGGTCACTTCAATCATTCATGGGCTTTGGGAAAGAGGATGGCATGCCCTTCAGGTATGTTAATTTTCCCACAGAACCAGAGGCTCACAACCACACCGTATCCTAACCATCATTGTTTGCTTCTGTCACCCTTCCGTGCCTTCCCAGGTTTACCAATTTTTCAGCTGCCTCCCAGAGGACAAGGTCCCCTATGTCAACAGTCCTGGGGAGAAATACAGGATAAAGCAGTTGCTGCATCAGCTGCCCCCACATGACAGTGAGGTGAGGAGCGGAGAAGAAAGAATGGACAGATCAGGAAGTGGGGTATGGCCTGGACAAATTCGGGGCGACTGGGAAGAAACGGGCAGAGCCAACTAAGAAAAGGTGAACTGACCTTAAAAGTGAAGGGTCTGAGGAACTGGGAGCCAGAAAGAGACATTCCTTGAGCAAACATAGAGAAGAGGTGAGCAATGGGTATCTCCAACTTGAAGTCTGCAAGACTCTTCCTTTCCTCAGGCACAGTACTGCACTGCCCTGGAGGAGGATGAGAAGAAAGAGTTACGAGCCTTCAGCCAGCAGCGGAAGCGGGAGAATCTGGGACGGGGCACTGTTCGAATCTTCCCAGTGACCATTACTGGAGCTATCTGTGAGGAGGTGAGCTATAGAGGGCCTTAGCAAGTGAAAGCCCTAAGGCCTTAACACCCAATAGAGGGGTCTCTAGAGCCTCTGATGAATAGACCCAGTCCCTTAGACACCAGTGTAGGGGCAAGTTCTAAGAAGGCCTTGGTATATATTTCTGTGGTGTCCTCTCCTCCATGCAGAGGGCATGGAGCAGTGACTGTTTCTTCGGTCTTCTTATGATCAGGACTTGCTATTAAGATACGACCCATATAGCTGGGCATGGGAGCTCACACCTGTAATCTCAACATTTGGGAGGCTGTGTCGAAAGAAGGATTATTGAAAGTTCAAGAGCAGCCCAGACTACATGGTACAACCTATCTCAAAACATCTCCATGCAAATTAATAACAACAAATAATAATAAACCAATGGATAGTAGTAAAGTCTGATTCCTGCAATGGAGCCTACCACAGTTGGTGGAATTTGCCTCCAAGGCTGTCCCTGGTGGGTGGGAACCTGTTTTTAAAACTACCTGGTGAGGTCCATTGGCTGAGATCTCTGGGTGGAGACTATCTCTTTAATATCTCCTCTGGACCCAGTTTAAATTTTCCTCCAGCTGCCAGGTGGTAGTGATACACACCTTTAATCCCAGTACTCAGGAGGCAGAGACCAGTGAATCTCTGTGAATTCAGGGCCAGCCTGGTCTACAGAGCAAGTTCCAGGACAGCCAGGACTGTTACACAGAGAAACCCTGCCACCTAGAAGAAGAAAAAAATTTCCCTCTGCCACCTAGAGGAAGGCTTGCCTGTAAGGTCACCCATGATAATTAAGGCCTGTCTTCGTGGTTTCTCTATGGGCAGAGTCAATCTCTTATGTGTCTCCTTCCTTGTGAGTGATGGTCTCAAATCTATTCCATAGGTAGTGCTAGTTACTGGAGAATCAGGAGTTCAAAGTCAGCCACAGCTGTGTAGTAAATTCAGAGGCAGCCTGGGATGCATGAGGCCTGTCATCAGAAATATGCAAGGCTCACGATGGGAGAGGTTCAAGTTGTCACATGCTTGGCTGACCCCATCCATCGGACTATCTTGGTGACTGATGATGTCTGTCATTTGGCAGTGCGGAAAGCAGATCGGAGGTGGGGACATTGCTGTATTTGCCAGTCGAGCAGGCCTTGGTGCCTGTTGGCACCCTCAGTGCTTTGTGTGTACCACATGCCAGGAGCTGCTGGTTGATCTCATCTACTTCTATCATGCTGGCAAGGTCTACTGTGGGCGCCACCATGCTGAATGCTTGCGCCCTCGCTGCCAAGCATGTGATGAGGTTTGTGCCTCCCCGGCCAGAGGGAATGGAGGGTGGTCAGAGGCAGAAGCAAGCTCTTCTGACAGCCCCAGGTGATCTATGCCCTACAGATTATCTTCTCTCCCGAATGTACGGAGGCCGAGGGCCGACACTGGCACATGGGTCACTTCTGCTGTTTCGAATGTGAAGCGTCATTAGGAGGGCAACACTATGTCATGCGTCAGAGCCGCCCCCACTGCTGCGCCTGCTATGAGGCCCGCCATGCAGAGTACTGTGATGGCTGTGGAGAACACATTGGTGGGTGAACATAATGGGATGGGACAGATGGGTGAATGATCAGCTAGGCCATGACCCCACTCACCTCCCTCTTCTTCCTTCTCCTTTTTCCTACACTCCCTCCCCTCCTTTGGTGCTGGAGATGGGACTCGGGGAGCCAGTCAGAGCCTCCAACATGCTCAACAGATTTTTTTTTTGCCACTAAGCTACACTCCCCAGCCCATATGCCATGCTTTCTAAATTCTGCCTGCACACCAGCCCCCTCAGACTATTCACCTATATACACCTGCAGAGTACTCTCTGATTTCAGCACTCTAAAGTGGAACCTTCACTGCCCAGCTATGCTTTATTCTTTTCCATTCCCTGGCCTCATCCTACCTTAGGTCCTACAGTGTAGGACAGCCTACCTTCTAAAACTGGCTCATTTCCCACCAAATCCGTGTCCTGCTCTCACTATGCAATGCCTCTTTTCAGGCTCAGCCTTCTATTTGCCTTCAACCTGAACCTGACTGGAACCCCTAATGCCCGCATATTAGAACTCAATACCTACCTGTGCTCTTTAAACGAGCACTCTAGGAAACAAAGAAGAGAGAGCATCATTGCCAGCCCCTCTCCAAGAGATAAGAAAGATGAGGGTCAAATCTCTCCTGTTATCTGCTTTCACCAGAGAAAGGGCCCCTTCTGGGAGTAGGGAGGAAAATCAGGGTACACTACCTCAAATACCCCACCTCTTCCTAAGAGCCCACCATAGAGGGATAGCCTATGGGTGCTGCCTCAGTTTTCCGCTTCGTGTTGGTCCCCACAGGCCTGGACCAGGGCCAGATGGCTTATGAGGGCCAACACTGGCATGCTTCAGATCGCTGTTTCTGCTGTAGCGGTTGTGGTCGAGCCCTGCTGGGCCGCCCTTTTCTGCCCCGCCGTGGCCTAATCTTCTGTTCACGAGCCTGCAGCCTGGGGGCCGAGACCAGCACCTCAGGGCCCGGCCGCCGCAGCTGGAGCGCAAGCACAGTCACAGCACCACTCACAGCTTCCATGGCTTCTTTCCCGGCTGCGGAGGGGACGTCTGAGACAGCCAGCAAAGGCACCAGTACCAAGGCAGAGCCTGGTGAGCCCCACCTCCGCCCTGCCTTTCTTTCCTGGGCTGCCTAGCCTGGCCCTGAAGCATTCTGACTTCCAAATACCTGGGCCATCCTCCTTATCTCTGCCATTTCAGGCCTAGGCACTAGCCCTGACTCCACCTGTCTGCTGAATCCTGGATCTATCCCTGCACCTGCCCCTAGACACCTCAACTGGTCCCTTCTTGAACCCAAGTATTTCCCTTACTTTCTCACCCACTGCACCCAGACTTTCCCTCCATTCTATCTCAATTCAAATCTACTCCAGCCTTTGATATGCCTCCTTCTTTTTGCCAAGCCCATTCCCAGATCACAACCCATACACCAAACATTCCCTATTTATGCTAATTTACTTCCTTCCCTTCTCTCCACCTAAAGCCTGCAACCAGCATTCAAACTCATCTCTGACCCCTGCTCCACTTCCGGCCCCAGTAGAGGGAAGAAGGCATTCCCAAGTCTTCCCTCAGGTAAGGTTCAAATACTGAAGTCTTCCATCTTTCTTTTTATAGCAGCAGGCTCCGACGAGCCTTCCCGCTTTCTGAGAGGGGCCCCTCATCGCCACTCTATGCCTGAGCTGGGGCTCCGCAGTGCTCCTGAGCCACCCACAGAAACCTCTGGACACCCTGCCCTGCACCCAGATGATAATGCCTTTGGTCGCCAGAGTACCCCGCGAGTCAGCTTTCGAGACCCTTTGGTATCTGAGGGAGGTCCACGACGGACCCTGAGTGCACCTCCAGCCCAGCGCCGTAGGCCACGAAGTCCCCCACCCAGGGACCCCAGCTGCCACCACCACCGACGCAAACACCGAAGACGACGTGGGAGCCACCATCACTACCACCATCCTGGCAGGCATGGCCACCATCGATGTAACGTGGGATCGGGTTCGGATTCAGGATCTTGTTCCAGCTCACCTTCTAGCCCCAGTTCAGAATCCTCTGAGGATGATGGCTTCTTCCTAGGGGAACGTATCCCACTGCCCCCTCACCTGTGCAGGTCCAGGACCACTCAGGATACTGCAAGTGAAACCTTTAACTCCCCAGCCCTGCCACAAGTCCAGGTGCCTCGCCAGACCCGAGACAAGAACTGCATCGTGGCTTGAAGGCAGGCAGCTTTAGAAAGGACTCTACTATCCAGTCAGTGTAAAGGATGATTCCCGTAAACTAAGTCTCGACCTCCTTTCTACCCTGTTTGTATTAGTGAAACAATGCAATAGTTGTTTAAAAAAAAAAAAAAACAGGATTGGCTTCTTTGCTCCAATGGCTTTACCTCAGTTTCCCTCCTCCTGATGCTAACATACATTTGATCAAAAAATTAACTTATTCATTATAGATTTTAACAATCTGTTTATTATTTATTTAGCCCTTCACAGCTCACCCCACACAGAGAAAAGGTTATTTGTAGTGGGTCACTCATTTTGTAATTTATGTGGGGGAATAGTTAGCAGAACTTATGTCAGCTGCTGGTACTGCAGAACAAAAGGGGACCTAGGCCCACCAATAAAGGTGACCACACCCAGGAGGGGTATTGGTAGACTGGAAGATAAAATTCTCCCAACAAAGGCACTTTTACAGGGGACATAGCTCAGTGGAGAGTGCTTGCCTAGGATGCAGATGGCTCTAGGCTCAATCTCCTGTACCATAAGCACTTTCAATGGGTCAGAGAATTGACTGGGAGTGTTGTGGAAACAGGAGGAGGTATTTTTTTTTTTTTTGAAACAAGGTCTCACTGTGTAGCTCTGGCTGGCCTCGAACTCACAGAGATCCATGTGTCTCTGTGTCCTGAATGCTTGGGTTAAATGAACCACCACACCCGGCAAGAAGAAGTTTTTGATGGAGGAGCTATTTGCAGGTAGCAGAGACAGATGAATGAGGATCACGGGCCATCTGTGGGGTCTGCAAGAGGAAGAAAGCATGGATAGATCCAATTTTACCATCAGGAATGCTGACACATATTTACTGGCACAAAGAGCATAAGTATCACTACAGGGCAGATTTAGCAGTCATACCCTTTCCTCTTGTGTTTTTTTAATGTTTGTTATGTATAAATGTTCTGTCTGCATGTATGCCTGTGGGCCAGAAGGGGGCTCCAGATCTCATTACAGATGGTTGTGAGTCACCATGTGGTGGCTGGGAATTGAACTCAGGACCTTTGCAAGAATAGCCTGTGCTCTTAACCGCTGAGCCATCTCTCCAGCCCCCTCTTCTAAGTTTCTTGAGACAGGGTCTCACTCATGTAGTTCTGCCTGTCCTGCAACTCACTATGTAAATCATGCTGGCTTCAAATTCACAAAAACTCACCCGCTCTGCCTCCTGAGTGCAGGGATTAGACATTTGCCACCATGCCTGCCTTTTTCTGCTCTCCGCATGCATGCACACATTTGCACTCACACACAAGCACAATCTCTCTATCTCTCTCTCTTACCAGTAGGGGCTGCTGTATGTCTTTGCTGCTTTAGAGGGAAGGTGAAGTAGGCATCACAGCCAAAAAGCAATGTAGCAAATATGCCCAGTACCTGAGAAGACAGAAGTGAGGGGATTGGATTAGAGGATATACCTACTCAGATCTTGTATCCACCTCCAGGGACTGGCCCGTGTAGAACAGTGACTCCAACCCTATGCTAGGAAACCAGGGGAACCTCAGGGAAAGGCCAGGACTCTGAATACTTACTAGCCCCCACCAACCCCGCAGTTCCCTCTCAGTACAGGTCAGGCACCCCCATTGCCTCATAGGGAGAGGACATGTTTCACACTACATTTGAGGCAAAGTTGGTAGCCTAACAAGTTCACAAAGGGACTGCCTTTTTGTGCTTCTCACAAAGGTCTCTGTGACAGACAAGGGAAAGTGTAGATAAAATCATTGCTGGGGCCAGACTCCTGGCAAGTTCCGAGTGCAACTTTAGCCTGGTGTTGCTCATACACTCCTGCAGAAGCCCCTAGATCTTCAAACCGTTCCTCCTGTCTTTGGATCTGCTTCCTGGACCCTTACCCCAGCTGCAATTTTGGAACCACCTTTTCCTTCTACAAGGACAACAATGGAGGTGATCAGGTAGAGGATGGCTGCTATGAGGGCTCTGAAGAAGTCCTGTGAAGCAGATGTAGAAAAAAGATAATTTTAGCACTCGGGAGTCCTCCAGACCATTCCAACCTGTCAGCCCCCCCCCCCCCCCTGCACTGCTAGCCCCTTTCTCACAGTCCACGGCCAGTTGATGAATGATATCTTGGAGTGCAGGTCACACATGTAGAACACAAATAAGACAGCAGCAAAGATCATCTCAATCACCGACAGGGAGGAGTATGCCGATGTCGAAGCACTGAAGCAAATTAAAATCACCAGGCACAGTACCTGAGAGGGTGACAGAGGACCTAAATCAGCAGTGGGTTCGGAGCAATAGTTTAAATTAGAAAAGAGAGATCTCAAATCCAAAGGTCCATCAGAAAAATAAATGAAATCCACTTTCCGGGACTGGCGATGTAGCTCTGTGGCCTGGTATTTGCCTATGGCCTGGTATTTGCCTAACACGTGCAAGGCCCCAGGTTCTGCTTACTCAGCAGAGAGAGCTGGGGGTGGAGAGGAAAGAAAAAGATTCCTTTTCTCAAAGAACTACGAGGCGAAAATGACAGAGAATAATGGCTAAACACCTCTCCCGCGCTCACTGTTCTCAAGCATTGTCTGAGAATTTTACATCTTATTTCACTTAATCATCACAACAACCTAATGGGCTAGGTTCTTTTCTATTTTACAAATGAGAAATTTGAGTCATAGAGAAGTTAAGTGGCTGGCCCAGGGTCACACAGTAAAAAAGAAAAAAAAAAAGAATTATGTGCTTCAGTTCCCCTTTCCCTGAGGGGAGTGGCTCTGCCAGGTGTTTTGTGAGGCTGGTGGCGCCAGCGTCCATGCCTTTAGGGGAGGGACGTGCGGTTCCCCAGGCAACCCCTTTGGGAAGGGGTGAGACTGACACTAGAAGGGCAGGGCTCCGTTAAAGGCGCCGCACCTCTTTTATAAGTGACCTAAAGGCAGTGTCCATTTTGAGGGGGATGGAAAAACCAAAGTTCCCTGTAACGATCCAGAGAGCTAAGGACCTCCCATTCAGTCTCAAACTGGCATGGGAGGGAGAACTGGCAAAGGGTGGAGCGCCCTACCCTAGGGGACTAGCTCTACCCCACCCCAACAGGCTCCGCCTTCGGGCGCATTGCCAGCCCGCCAGCCAGTGCCCAGACCGGCCACGCCCTGCCACGAGAGTCTCCCACTCCCCAGGACCCCTTCTCGGCTTCCACTATGAGTCTACGCCCCTCACACCGAACCCGCAGCGTTAAGTTATAGGCTCTTCGCCTCACCCCTGCACCACCAGCTCTCCACTACTTCTTCGCCCACGCCCCACCGAACCCCCTGCACTTTGGCTACGATCCTCCTACACGAACTCACCCACCTGCACCCCACTGCCAACCAGACTGGCCACGTGCCTGCCTCAACCCGAGCAGTCCAGTACCAAGAGGTCCAGCGTGCACACCGGGCCTCTGTCCACCCTCCTGCCCGGGAACACTCACAATCTCAGCAAACAGGAAAAGTCCCTTTTTGGTGCGAGAGAAGCTGGTGCAAGCTAACCAGCAGCCAGGGGCTGAGAGGCGCTCAGAGTCCGCCATGGTGTGTGCTGGAGTCGCTGGGACGCAGTAGTTCTGTTTTCTCGCTCACGAGTTCGAGGTCGCTGCACAACCAGCCGTTGGTCCCGACGTCTGGCCGAGAAGGGGGCCTCCGGGCAAAGGAGGGAATGAATCACCGCGCCTAGCTGAAGCGGGCGGGGCCGGAGGGGGCCGGGCCAGGTGGCTGCCGCCCCGGAAGCCCCCTTTACCCTCCGGCCAAAGACAGTACAGGTCCTGCACATACCCGCATCTTCAAGGCATCTGGCAGCTCCAGGTAATTGGTGCAAGAGTATAATGACCCTTAACTTTCCAAAATATGCAAACCGAGCCGAGCGAATCTGACTTCCTACATTTGATCTTAGCCAAAAAATCAAGAAGCAATAGAGTGACTCAGTTTCCTTAGCTGAAAAAAAAATGACCAAAGCCATTTTAAACCCGAAATCCTCGAGGACAGGTATGTTTCCTGAATTCGGGGTGCTTTGAATCTTAGAAAGTTTTTCCTTTGCTTATATAAGCAGTAGTTTTCAGCCTTTGAGTAGCAACCCCTTGGGTCTAACGACCCTTTCACAGGGACCACCTAAAACCAGGTAACAAATATTTACATTACGATTTATAACAGTAGTGAAATTACAGTTAGGAAGTAGCAGCAAAAATAATTTTATGGTTGGGGGTCAGCACATTAAAGAGTCACAGCATTAGGAACATTGAGAACCACTGAGAGTATATTACCTAACACTCTCGGCAGGATCTGGGGTACTAAAACTTAAGAAGTGGTATAAATGTTCACAATAAGTGAGATGAAGAAAGGTTGAAAAGTGTTCCTGATGGGGTCAGGTCACGTTTGTAGTCAAATGTTGCTAAACTGGGGTGGGGAGGGTGCAGTCAGTTTCCAGAGTTTGGGAGGTTTGGGTTATAAAGTGTACAGTGTGAAATGGTGGATCACCTGGTAGAGAGGAGTGAATATCAATAATCTGCTTAGAGCCTAGGGAGCTACTCTGTGCTGCACAATTGCAGGGAAGTCTTCAGCCTATGTGCAGGACCTCAGCTTTCTGGTTCTGAGAAGAGATGCCAAGTTTTCATGTGAAGAATGGGGCAAGAACACACTTTTGCTGAGAGCTGGGCAAGATAAAGGGATGGTTCTTGAAGTACAATTTTGGGTAAGAAAGTTGACATTTTGCACTGTGTTCTGAGCTCTTGGCCATCTTGGTGTTGGTGAACTCTGACACGTGCTTGGTTACCAGAAATCAGGACACCCGCCACACACACACACACACACACACACACACACACACACACACACAGTGTGCTCTGCACGGTAGTTTTATACTCATCTCAAGTGTAAAAGAAATCACTGGAAGGCCAAAATTCAACCTAAGGTCATGCCTGCCCCCACCCCAAACATAGATCCCTTCTAAATTAAGGCGCTTCCTTCTACAATTGCCATTGTTGAAGGAGTGGCTGAGTAATGGAAAGATTGAAACATCTTTCTCAGTGTGGAGTGCATGCATTCGTGCGGTGATAAATACCTGAACTTGTAGAACATGACAAACCTAGCTGCCTCTGGCTTGCCATTCCCATTACTATAGATGTCCTTCCCCGCAGCTTCTCATTCAATTGGCTTCTGGTTTTTCAGGTTCCACTTCAAACGTTATGAGGCCAGGCCAGCCCACCACCATCTCCTTCAATGTAACCTCTCCTTTTCTTTGTCTTTCATTTTGTTGTTGGAAACAGTCTCACTGTGTAGCCCAAGACGGCTTAGAGCCTGTGATCTTCTTAGCTCACTCAGCTCCCCATATGGAAGAATTACAGGTGGATACAATCTCCAGCCATAACCCCCTTCTTATTTGTAGGACTGTCCCGTCTCTTAGAAGTTATCTTTATGCATTTTTGTCATTCTGGTCTGACATCTACTTTCACTAGCCAGAACGACAGAGCTTTGTCTTGCTCCCTGGCATCACTGTAGAACTCTCTAGAACAGGTATACAGTTGAGGTTCAACTGGTATTTGTTAAATATGGATGAGAAGGTCTGAATAGCTTCAAACCCAAGCTCTGACTAATCTTGCTTTGAGCTCTCCCCCTCTGATCTATTTGCACTCTCTCCCTTTCTGAAACGATCTAAGAGAGTTGTTGAGTAGGTGTGTAACTAGATGAAAATAAATGCCCCCATTAAAGCTCGTAGCAGGGATGAAACTCAACTAAGGAAATGGTGGCTGGGGTTGCTATATTAGTCCCTTGGGTGTGACTGTTTAGGAATTTTATACTAGAACCCTTTTCTAGCTTCTGGGGAGCCATATTCCCACTATACTCTGAGTCATGAGGAGCTGAAAGTCACCCCCACACACTCCCACAATGTTCACAGCACTAACACTTCAAGTGTTCACTTCTTTAGACACCAGTTACCAGCTGTCCCTGTTTGATTTTGCAGTCTGCCCCACCCACAGTGCCACCTGAGACTCTGGACTTGTCATTTCTCTCTCCTTCCGGCATCCTCCCTTATAACAAGGAGCGAAAGTTGCCTGTTTGGACCACAACTTCCCTCTTTGGGGGATGGGACTGAGTGTTCAGGATGTGGTTAACAACAAAGGTGACTGGACATTTGTAGCATTGGCTAGAGCTTGCTTTGTGGCTACCCGGGTTATCCATATAAGCCTTTTGACAGTGGGACTCAACTCCCAGGGTGGAGGAAATTCTTCTAGTCTCTTCCTCAGACCAGGGCCTGCCTAGAGTAGTTTACTACCATCTAAGGAAAGGGGGAGGCGTGGACCAAAGACTTCCAATGCCCTTTTTAGCGTGGCCCATCCCGGGCGCTGACTCACACCTTCCCCACTCTGTCCCTAAGTGGGGTCCTGCACCCCAGCCCGCGCCCCTAGGGTAGCAGTCTACGCTCCACTAAAAGCTAGTTTTTTCAAGCCGGAAGTAGGAGACCTCAGACTCTGGGTGGAGGAAGGCGCCAGGTTTCTAGATTTGCTATCTTGATATCGGCTGAGGGTTAGAAGGATTCCATGCGGGAACCCTGAGCCTACTGGGGCACGCCCACTCTGCATTCCCCACACCACATGCAATAATGTGCGTATTGCAAAGGTGAAATGAACGAAAAGGAAGAAGTGCTGGGGTTAGCAAAGCAAAGCAAACAGGGAGGCAAGTAGAAATAAGGATCCATTTAGAGGCACGAAGGAAGCAGCATGCTGCTTTCGGGTGGTTTCAAAGGACCTTCATCGAAACCAAATCAACCCATCCCTTTCCAGGGTGGACTGGGAAGCCTCACCCGGCCGCCTAAAGCATCTGACAAGTCAGGACTGGATCCAGCTATTTTATTACCTCCAGACTGGGAAGGAACTAGGAGAATCTGAGGCGTGCGGGGGAGGTGGAGCGGGAGTGCTCTGGGCTCCCGGAGGAACATACCACTGGCATCCTGAAGGGGTGGACCAATCCACTGAGCAGTTCACAATGGGAAGGTTCTAGACCAGGTTAAAGGTCTAAGGGAAAAGCTAGTGTCTGGCTGTCAGGCATGCTAAAAACCAGGTGGGACTTCACCAAGTGAGCACAGAGCTTTCTGTTGGTGCTCAGTGCCTCCGCCTTCCGGTTGCCATCTCCTGAGCGAGCTTAGCGCCCCCGCCCCGAACTCCTAGAGCCTGTGAGAGCCGATCCTCGCTTGGCACCAGCCAGGGCCCAGGGGTACCAGGGATGCGGTCATACAAATCATCTGTAGGGTGCTCCATTGAGGGAACCACGTGAGCAACAGCCACTGCCTCTGAACTAGTTTCTAGACTGGTCCAAGTCTTGGGCGAGTGATGAACTGGGGAAATGTTGCGACGAGGCTTTGTCGTCCTGCTTCTCCTAGGATCTGGGCTGCAATCTGGAGAAAGCAATACTGGGGGTTAGAGTGGGTGGTGGAGTGGGTAATGGATATCGGGGCCTCTTCTAAGAATGGCCGGAAAAGCCTTAGAAAAAGTTCGCTTCAAGGCCTAGAGGTGCCACTCCCTCACAAACCCAAACATTACCTCCCCGCACCATAAACTACTTCAATCCAGGGTATTTCCCACAGAAATCATTGCCCAGTGAAAGTCAAACCTTTGGACCATGATGCTTTCCTATGTGAGACTTCTGCATGTTCTCTCTCTCATCCTTTCTCCCTTGGTTCCCTGCCCTTTCATTTACTGATCAGTGCTTAAGCATTTTGGGGGAGAAGGGAGGTCACGTATGGAGGTCAGAGGACAACTTGAGTGGATCAGGTCTCTCCTCCCATTCTGTGGGTCCCAGGGATCGAACTCATGTCGTCAGGCTTGGTGGCAGGCACTTAACTGCTGAGCTGTCTTGCCAGCCCAGTTTATTTGACTCACAATTAAACTCCTTAGTCTCCAAAAGGGAGATGGGATCCACACGGCTTCTCAGATGGCTAGGCATGCACTACACCACTGAGGTGCATCTCAGACATCAGAGCATTCAGTGCTATATCCTTATCCCATTTTCTTAAGACTTCTCTTAAAAGATAGCTCCACTCCTAAGACTTCAAAAGCATTCCCCCTGGGATGGGCCCCCCTCTCTATCTCAGGTTTTATGAATTCTATGATCCAACCCCTGCACTGGACCTCTACAGTCCCCAGAGAGACCACCAAACCCTTTCTACACAGGTTCCAACCTTTGGTCTCTCTGAGTTTCTTTGATCCCTGCCTCCCTTCCCTGGGAAACTCAGCACCCCACCTCTCTTCTGATGGCCTCCAACCTTCTCAGCTCTACTGTCATCCATCTCTTGAGGCCGGCAGAGTACCAGGCAAAGTCGGGGGCCTCCAGTGCGTATCCGCTCCACCACCTGAGCATGAGTGAGGCCCTGTGTTGACTCTCCATTGATACGGAGCACAAGGTCACCAGCCTGCAAGAACACAGTGGTATATGAAAGGCAGAGGAAGGTCACTTGACAAGGACGGGGACCATATCTGTGAATGAACTGCTGCTTAGAGCTAACCTGCAAATGACCGCATCGCTGTGCTGGCCCATCCTTCAGCAGTCCATGAACAGCCAGTGGAGCATCCCCAGATACACCTCGCCCTCCTTTTAAAGTGAAACCAAAGCCTGCAGGACCTCGGACCAGCTCCACAGAAAATCGATCAGTGGCTTGAGGTATTTTCAAAGCATAGCTAGCCTTATTCTGAGTTACTGGAGGTGGCTCCATACGCGTCCCCAGAGTCTTAGACCTTCCATGCTGGAATAAGGGCAAGAGTATACATAAATTAGCTGGGTGAATGTCTTAGGATTATTATTGCTGCGATGAAACACCATGACCAAACAAGTTGAGGAAGAAAGTGTTCATTAGGCTTGCACATTCACAATCACTGTTCATCATCAAAAGAAGTCAGGACAGGAACTCAAGCAGGGCAGGAACCTGGAGGCAGGATGCTGATGCAGAGGCCATGGAGGGTGCTGCTTACTTAAGCTTACTTCCCCTGCTTTCTTATAGAACCCAGGACCACCAGCCCAGGGAAGGCACCACTTACCATGGGCTGGGCCCTCCCTCGTCAATCACTAATTAAGAAAATGCCTTATAGACAGATCTTATGGAGGCTTTTTTTCCTCAATTGAAGTTCCCTTCTTTCAGATAACTCTACCTTATGTCAGGTAGATATAAGACAGCCAGCACAACCTTTGTCATCTTGAGACACAAACATATCACTATTAAGCCTTCCTTATTCATCCCCAAGACCTCACATTAAAAACAGATAACTGGAAAAAAAATGAATAACTTTTAAAGTGTCACAGTCTTTACATATTCAAATACATCGAAATTTCAGTCCTCTTGAAAATATCAAGACTCCTTAAAAATTTCAAATCTCTTTCAAAAGCCTGCATATGCAGGCTGATCTTATGGAGGCATTTTCTCAACTGAGGTTCCTTCCTTTAAAAGAATTCTCTCGTGTCAAGCTGATGAAAGACTAGAGAGCACAGTATAGGAAGTGAATGCCTGTAATCCTAGCACTGGAGAGTCAGAAGCAGAGGGGTCTCCATAAATCTGAGGATAGCCTAGTCTACCTATCAAGTTCCAGGCTGACCTGGGCTGCAGAGAATGCAACCACAGAACATAGCATTGAGTAGCAGTACCTGGGATTGATGTTCCACAAGAGTGGTATGAGGCAAACGACTGTCTGTGACTTCTATATCCGCAGAATCCAGAATGTTAACAGCTAAGATACGAGAGAGACAAAGAGGATCTCAAACGTTGTTGGCATGGAAGCAACCTAGAACCCATTTGTTAACTTTTTAAAAATTATTTTTTGCTGGAGGCTGGAAAGATGGGTCAGTGGTTATGAGCACTGGCTGTTCTTTCAGAGGACCCAGACTCAATTCCCCAAACCTACATGATGGCTCACAACCACCTGTAACTCCAGTTCAAGAGAGTCTAATGCCTTCTTCTGGCCTCTGTAGGCATCAGTCATGCGTGCAGTACACAGACATACTTCAGGCAAAATATTCACACATAAAATTAAAAATTAAAACATTTAAAAATTGTTTTTACCTTATTTTAGGTGTATGGATGCTTTGCTTGCATGTATGTCTGTACACCACATGTATACCTGGTATCAGATCCTCTGGAACTAGAATTACATCAGAGTCACTATGTGGGGGGGGGGTTTTCTGGGAATTGAACCTGGTTCTTCTGTAAGAGCAACCAGTGCTTGCTTCCTTCCTTCCTTCCTTTCTTCGTCCCTTTCTCTTTTATTCTCTCTCTCTCTCTCTCTCTCTCTCTCTCTCTCTCTCTCTCTCTCTCTCTCTCTCTCTCTCTCTCTGAGGCAGAGGTTTCTCTGTGTAACAGCCCTGTCTGTCCCGGAACTTGCTTTGTAGACCAGGCTGGCTTTGAACTCACAGAAATCTGCTTCTGCCTCTGCCTCCTGAGTGCTGGCATTAAAGGTGTGTGCCATCTCCTCCTGGCTTCAGTTCCTTAAAAAGTAATTCTGTGCCATCTGCTTGAATACTTCGTACCTTCCTCCCAGATTTTAATAACACATAGGCTACATGCATTAAGTAACACCCCAAAGTATCTATAGTTTAGTGGTAACTATTTCCTAGCATGTGCCACATCCTGAGTTTGAACCCATCATCTATAGAGTTAAATAAATATAATATTTTTAAAAAACAACCACAACCTGCCTAAGGCCTTCAGAAATGCTGCCATCCCAAGATTAGGTTCCTGAAAATCTATACTACATCCTCTAATTAACCTATAAAATATATTTCATTTCTCGTATTTCAAGATCCACCCACAGCAAAAGACTATAATCCCAGCATTGGCTCAAATTTGAGGCCAATGTGGCTTCCAGGATGAGACTTTGTCTCAGGAAACCAAACAAGGGGCTAGAGAGATGGTTCAGCAATTAAGAGTTCCCACTACTCTTTCAGAAGACCTGAGTTCAATTCCCAGCATGCATATGGCAGCTCATACCTGCCTGTACCTGCTACTCTGGGTAAATGTGATACAGTCCTATATATTACCTATCTCTACACACACACACATTAAAAATAAATAAGGCATGGTGGTACACGCCTTTAATCCCAGCCCCAGCACTCAGGAGGCAGAGGCAGGCAGATCTCTGAGCTCTAGGCCAGCCTGCTTTACTAGTAGGTTCTGAGACATCCAGAGCTATCTATGAAATAAAATGATATAAAAATTAAATCATTAAACACACACACAAGAAACCAAGCGAACAAACATCTCTTTCTAATGTGCCCAGAGCTTCCACAGGATGACTGGCATTTCAGGTTCACGCCTTTGTAGTGAACTCATCATCTCTCCCTAAGTGCTGCCCCCTTGGAAATGACATTTTGGACAATTTCATACATGTATGAAATGTATTGAAATCATCCTTACTTTCATTATGCACTCTTAACCCTCTCCTACTCATGCTAACTCCCTTCTTCCCAACTGCCCCCTCATATACTCAGGTTTGTGTATGTGTGAATGTCCAAGATTGTGAATGCCAAATTGGAGCTTACTTTAATAACCACCCAGTCCAACACTTTCCACAAATGTCCTAAAACTCGACTATCGTAATAACCCTGTAGGAAAACACTCTAGTTCCTGAGGTCTCATTGCCTCCAACCCCTCCCTGCCGAATCACACTCCCTAACAGTCTTGGGCCTTTTGGCAGAAATCTCTGCCCCGCCCTACCGAGTCTTTGCACCTACCCTCCTTCTGGCGCAGGCGCAATGTGGCACCCGCCTTTCGTACTAGCGCTGACAAGTCCGCTGCGGCTCTGGCCGCCAGGGGGCGCGCGTCCAGCCGCTCCAGGAGCTGGCGAGCGCGGGGACTCCCGGACCCAAGCTGGCCACCTCCTGCCCAGGAAAAGACAAGTCATGAACCCAGATCTGTGGATCTCCGATCTGAGTGATTCCTAAGTTCAAAGACCTAGAAATGTCCCTCCAGATATACGGAGACTCCGGGCCACTCCTATAGTATAGAGATCGCCCACAGTCCTCTCCTCTCCAGGGACCCCCCAGCTGCTGCAGCTGTTTGCTGCCAGTTGTTTTGCCTCATAAAGTCCCTGGAGGTAGCCATTTGACAGCAGTATGCCTGGACACTTCTGAGCACCCAACAAATTTCTTTGGAGCTCGCCACACTCTTTCCTAGTAACACTAGATGCCGAACTTCCTTCGCAGTCCCTGGGGACCCTGCTTCTCCCACATAAACCCCTCTCCCACAAACCACCCTGAAGCCCCCAATTTCCAGTATACTAGGCAATACCTCCTACTCTCAAGAGTTCCTTAAAGGCCCAGTGTCCCCTCAGGGTGCAAGCATTTTCAAATACCCCTCTACATGTCCTCAGCCCACCTTAATTCCCTGCAGGCTCAAAAGGGCCTCCAGGTTCTTCTTCCCAGACTCATGAGCTAGGTCTCTAGAGCCCCTCCAACACACACACACACACACACACACACACACACACAGGCTCAAGGAGGGCCTCCAGGTTCTTCCCAGACTCATGAGCTAGGTCTCTAGAGCCCCTCCAACACACACACACACACACACACACACACACACACACACACACACACACACACACACACACACACACACACACACACACACGTAAGAGTACATCGCTGGGCCCCTGGTTGCTGCCAGGACAACCTGGGCACCAAGGCTGATGTTTACCACTTGTGGGGTGAAATTGTTAAGAGCCCACAGGCAAGACAGGGTGGCCTGGGACATCACCTTCCCATTCTCTCTTCTCCACCCACGCCAGTACCTCCTCTGCTCCCTCTAGGGTCTGCGGTGTTCCCAGCGCGAGAATCCATGGCCCGTGCTGTGCCTGGTGGACTCAGGGCAGCCAGGTGATTAGTTTTTAGCACAGGGGCACGCTCAGCTGGCTCCTAGCCCAGACCTGGACGCTGCTGTTGTCTGGCCAGTCCCATGCCTGGCTTCCTGACCACGAGGTGACCTACCTGGCTGCAGGCAAGGAGACCTGGTTGTGGGAGCCTGTAAAGTCAGAGTTTAGCCTTGCTTTGCCCCAGGCGCTTCTGTTTTTCTTAACTGGGAACTGGTTAAAACTGAAAAGCCGGAGTATACCAATTGTTAAACGAGGTATGCAGGAAATGGAACTTGGACCGTGGAAGTGCAAAAAGGTACACCAACTTTAAAAGACAACTTGTGGAATACTTTAAAAATTAAAATAAACAATCAGAAAGAAAACTAAGTAAAGATACACATATGATCCACTTCTTCCACTCCTGAGTACTTACCTAAAAGGATGCACACTTTCCATAAAGACTTGAGTATGAGTGTTTATGAAGCTTTTTTTTCTTATCAGCCATAACAAAATATTATAGGGTGGGTGGCTGAAACAGTACAAATGTATTTCCTCTTGTTCTGGAAACTGGAAAATGAAATATCAAGGAGATGGCCAATTTAGTCCTAGGTTTTGTTTTGTTTTTTAACTTGGTTTGAAGGTAACCACTTGCTGGGCAGTGATAGCACACACCTTTAATCACAGCACTCATAAAACAGAGGCTGGTGGATCTCTGTGAGTTCAAGGGTAGCCTGGTCTGCAAAGCAAGTTCCAGGACAGCCAGGGCTATACAAAGAAACCCTGTCTTGAAAAAAAAATGTTAATGTTTTCTGGCGTAATGGAACATGCCCTTATTCCCAGCACTGGGGGGCAGAGGCAGGCAGATCTCTGTGAGTTCAAGACCAGGCTCTTCTACATAGCCAGCCCAAAGTACACCATAAGACCCTGTCTCAAACAACAACAAAAATTTAAATGTTGGGTGGGGTGGCACAGTCCTGCATGCCAGGTATTTAGGAAACTCTAACAGAAGCATCAGGAGTCCAAGGTTATTTGGCTACACAGCTTCTTGGAAGAGAGCCAAAGATATAAGAGACTTTACCAAAAGATGTGGCTGTGGTTAGGGAGTGTAGGAGAGAGCAGAGTGCTTGTCTAGCATAGATAATACACTGAATACTACCATATCCAGTTCTCTCTCTCTCTCTCTCTCTCTCTCTCTCTCTCTCTCTCTCTCTCTCTCTCTCACACACACACACACACACACACACACACACACACACACACACAAATAAATAAATAAAAACACAGTGGAATGCAACTCAACTCAGTGACATTAAAACTCTCAGAGCCTCCAGATTACCTCCATTACTTTATTCTTCAAAGGACCCGCCCTACTTGCTTTTTAAATACTTCAGCCTCATAATGTTCAGGACCCCATAATGTGACCTCCAAAACTCCAAAAGTACACCCCACCCTAACCCTATCATATCATTCCAATTCCTGAGTAGAGACCATGTTAAGCAAACATTTACTGAGTGTCTACTATATACATAGAGCGGATGGAATGTTGCAGAGTGTCCTGATAAAACTTGGCCTCCAATTTCGAATGCCATTTTTTGTTGTCAAAGCTCAGAAAGAGCTCTAAGTTCTCTGCATCTCACTTTCTGCTTCCTGTGCCTGGAATAACAGCATCTCAAGAGGCATCTGATCCAGACTCCACCATTAATGGGGGTAGCACCTGAAGGCAAATGTGTCCTGGTGTTCCTACCGGCTCCTATACAGGTCTCCTTGCTGGCAGCCAGGTAGAGCATGGATTCCAACCCCAGCATGGGACAGGCCAGCCTCAGTGTCTATACCTGAGCAGGCCACCAGATGACTACATCGAAAGGCTTAGATCCACTGGGGGAGACTATTAGGCATGTAATCTCTATGGGAGATGCCAGTACCTATGATGAGCAGAGGAGGCAACTGTGTGGACCAGAGAAAGAGAGCATCTGTCCCCTACCAGCATTGCATTGACCTTATCGGCTATCATCTTTTCTGTCCTGTGGGTGATAATAGAATTCTGTTGGCCAACCAGCAAAGGCAATGGCTAGTGTCTAGCACCAATTGTTGGGCTCTAGGCCTCTTAACCATACCAGAACCCAAGCAAAAGGATGCTGCATAAGACAAAACAAGAGAGAGCAGAGAAGATCTAGGGAATCCCCTGGGGAATAGATGTTCAGGGAGGGGCCTGGCCCAGGTCACTCTGGATATTATGGCATGCAGGGTCTGTAGTGGAATGGTAGAAGAATTGAGGGTTGCTGGACCCCTGTAGAGGAGAAATCTGCAAGTACTTGGACTTTGCAAGGGGGGGGGGGATGAGGCCTGTAGGGAACTTCGGGGGTAAGCAGGGATTATTAAGAATATCTGAAGGAGCCAGGTGAGGTTGGTGATACACTCCTTCGATCTCAGGAGAGAGAGGCAGGCAGATCTCTAAGTTCAGGGCCAGCCTGGTCTGTAGAGCTGCAAGATGGCTTAACTGGTAAAGGCACTTGCCACCAAACTTGACAATCTGAATTTGAGACCTGGGACCCATGTGGTAGAGGAAGAAAAATATACATATGTGGCATAGATACACCCAGACACACATGTGGTATATAAATGAATGAATGAATAAGTAAATAAATAAGTAAATAAATAAATAAATAAATAAATAATTGAAATGCAAAAACAAAAACAGGGTGAGGTGCTTCCGATGTCATTTCTGAGAGGCAGAACCTTGAAAGTGGGTAGCTTTGACTGCAATGTGAGCAGAGCTTGAAACGTGGGAAATGGACACTTAGAGCTAGAGGGCCGGCCTGGATATTCAGGAGCAGAATTCTGGAAGAACAGCCTCCAGAGCTGTTCTTAGAGAGGGGTCTGGGCATTACTAGGAGCAGGTAATGAAGTCCCCAGGATTCATCAAATAGCTGACCAGGATTATTTGCTGTGAAAACAGAGCAGCCAGAAACTGTGGCCCATTCCTGTAACCCTAGCCCTTGGGAGGCTCAGGCAGGAAGATCAGGGCAATTTCCATGCCAATCTAGGTTACATAATGATTCCCAGGTGAGACTATCTCCAAAAAAAAAAAAAAGTGGGAGAAAACCAAGAGCAAACAAAGCAAAAGAAGAAAAAGAAGAGACGGGGAAGCTTTGAGGATTATCTAGCCTCGGTTCTGAAAGAGTGAACTCGTGTAGGAGACCACTATGTCAGCAAACAAACACAGAAGATGGACAAGGAGGAGGATGGAAGACGGAAGAAAGCTGAGAGCAGAAAGTTAATTTGATGATGGAACCTCCTAAGGGCTTCCTTGGTCTCCTTAGAGACCAATGTAGACATTATCATGCTGGAGTCTGAAGGACATTGATGTCATGGATAATTATCCCGAGACCCTTCTGCTTGTCAGGCAGAGGTTCTGGGATGATAAATGCTAATACCCCTAAGGCATAAAAACTTCGATTTTATTTGGGGGCTCTTCTGTAACAGTTCTCGGTACTAGAGGAGGGTGGGAGAAGAGGATGGGAGCGGACCTGGTCAGGCTGGAAATCCAGCACAAGCCCTGAGTTCACAACAAGAATCAGATAGCTAGGTATGGTGATGCAAGCCTGTAACTCTAGCGCTCAGAAGCTGAGCCAAAAGAATTAAAGTTGAAGGCCAGCCTTGACTACAAAGGGAATCTATGTTAGCAAACAAAGAGCAAAACATAAGGAAAAAGGAACTTTTTCTCAATATTAACAGCTATGTAAGTTATTGACTGATTCAGAGCCCTTAGGTTCTTTCTATCTTTTAAATTTTTACTTATTTTGTGTGTGTGAGTGTGTTGCCTGCATATATGTATGTGTACCATGTGAGTATCTAGTGTCCTTGTAGTTCAGAAGAATACATTGGATCCCCTAGAACTAGAAAATGTTGTGTGGATGCTGAGAACAGAAATTAGGTCCCCTAGAAAAGCAACAAATGCTCTTTAACTGAGATATCTCCCGAGCCCCATCTCTATTATTTTTTAATTAGTTAATTAATTAATTTTTCCATGTGCTTTTATGGATGTGTTCATGTTATAGGTTATCCATGGAGCTCAGAGACAACTTTCAGGAGACAAGTCTTTCCCTGCACCATGTCGGTTCCAGGGATCAAACTTACTTGGTCAGGCTTGGTAACTGAACCCACTGACCCATCTTCCTAAACCTGTCACTAATATTTTTTAAAAATATTTATTAATGTATTATGTATACGGTGTTCTGCCTGCATGCCAGAAGAGGGCACCAGATCTCATTATAAATCTGGTTGTTGGGAATATGAACTCAGGACCTTTGGAAGAGTAATCGGGGCCCTTAAACCCTGAGCCAGCCCCCACTAGTACTTTTTAAGAACGGAAACAAGTCAGATGTGGTGGCACACACCTTTAATCCCAGCACTCAGGAAGCAGAAGCAGGCAGACCTCTTGAGTTCCAGGCCAGCCTGGTCTACAGAGCAAGTTCCAGAACAGTCAGAGCTACACAGAGAAACCCTGTCTTGAAAAACAATTATGTGAATGACTATTTTGCTCCACATATGTCTGTACACTACATGTATGCCTGATGTCTAGGAGGGTGGCCAGCGAGGAGCGTCTGGTTTTCTTTCCCTTCCTTCTTTCTTTCCCTCTTTCTCTCTTTTTTATTTATTTTGAATTTATTTTGCTTTTTTTCAGATGGGGTGTTTCAAAACCCCACACAAAAAGCCAAATGTATTAGTTCATTCCCATAAATGCACAAAGTCATAAAAAGAGAATTTTTTTAAAGAGGAAAAAAAAAGTTTGAAACCAGGCATAATGGCTCATACCTTTAATTCCAGCACAAGTGGGATTAATTAATTAATTCCAGAGACAGATGGATCTCTGTGAGTTTGAGGCCAGTCTGGTCTACAGAGTACATTCAGGACAGCCAGAGCTTCATAGTGAGATCCTGTCTCAAACAAACAAACAAACAAACCAAAAAACCAGACAATCAGAAAAAGAGTTTGAAGAGATTTAATAGATAATTTTGTTCCCACAGTCCATAAGTTATTAAACAAAAATCCCACTGCAAACAAGTGTTCCTGAGGACAGGGAACATAGGTCCTGAGGGACAGAGGAACAACCATTGATATTTTTACAAAATGGACACGTTGTCAAACTTCTTACTAAAAATCTATGTTTGCTTTTTTTATTATTTTTGACACAGGGTTTCTCTATGCAATCCTGACTGTCCTGAAACTCTCTATGTAGACTAGGCTAGTCTTGAACTCTCACTTGCCTCTGCCTCCCAAGTACTGGGATTAAAGGCATGTACCACTTTGCCCTGCTTTAAATATATATGTTTAAACTCACAGATTTATTCTAACCCAGCAGGGAGAAGTTTCTTTTTACAGTGGTCAGTGGTGAAGGCAGAAACTCAAACAGGCCAAGGCCAAAGTGACAATATTAATGATTTAATGATTGCCGAATGTTCAGTCTTAAATGGGATCCTTTCTCTCTCTCTCTCTCTCTCTCCTCTCTCTCTCTCTCTCTCTCTCTCTCTCTCACACACACACACACACACACACACACACACACACACACACACACACACAGAGACACACACAGAGAGAGAACAAACATCATGGAAGAATGTAAGGGCTTGAAGAATGGGAAGGAGTGTAGTGACACACTGTCTTTCAGACATGACATCGCTGTTATATTCATGAACTCACATGTGCAAGACCGAACCTGTTAACAACCCCTCATCCCTCATGGATGTGCAGAGAGCCTAATAGTCCCCATTCTCCCTTGGGAACTATAGGCAGTTAATAGTTTGTAGAAAAATGGCTGTTATACTCCTCAGTGATGTACCTACCTTAAACTGCCCTTGCTCAAGTAAACAGCTCCGCTCCATGAGAGCAACCCCAAAACGCATTCTGGCAATGAAACCAAGTAAAGACTTGAGTCATATTGGGAATTTGTGGTCCGAAAAATCCTTCTGCCTGTAACCTTATGGATACTTTTCAATTTTATTCTCTTTGTTTCTCACTTTTTATATAATTAGATAAAACTTATTTTTCCAATTTTATTTTATTCATTTGTTTTGTGCTTGCATGTATGTGGGTTGAGTGTGTACATCCATCTCATGGCACTTGTATATCAGAAGAAAACTTGTGACAGTCAGGTTTATCTTTTCCTTTTGTTTTTTAATTTTTAAAGATGTACTTATGTTTATGTATATGGTACTCCATCTGCATATACACCTACATGACAGAAGAGGGCATCAGATCCCATATGCTTGCTCGAATTGAACTCAGGACCTCTGGAAGAACTGCTATAGCACAAACTCTACTTGGTCTTACAATAAAAACCTGAAGCCATATATTGGGCAAAGCTGAAAGGTCAGAGGGACAGAGAAACAAGCCACAGCCACTTCTCACCTAGGCGCTCTCACAAGTCTATTGCATGAATTCTATTTAGTATATAATAAAACCCGCAGCCAGACAGATATTGGGGGAAAGCTGAAGTATCAGAGAGACAGGAAACAAATCACAGCCAATTCTCACCCAGGCAACTCTTTAGGCCAAACAGAGTAGCTCCATGAGTAGTCCTCAAACTGACAGGGCACACAGGCAAAGAAAGGGAAGAACTCCCTCTGTCTTCTCCTCACCCACCTCCCTCGCCCCTCACCCAGCTATTCCAATTTCTGGTGTGCCAACATTGCCTGGCCATGTTTGGCCTTGAAATCACAGAGATCCAGAGGATCTCTACCCCTTGAGTACTGGGACTAAAGGTGTGGGTCACCACTCCCTGACCGTCTTGGATAAATCTGTGGGTGGCTTTACCCTGTGATATTTCAGGCTATTTTTTTAAATTAAATATACAATATATCACCATATATTCCCTTTTGGGTAAAAAATTAAAAGGTTATAACTAATATAAGAAAAACTATATGAAATACGTAAAATAATTATACATAATATATAGGCAATAATTACATCAATAATGGCCAGTTCATTAACAACTGAAAAATTCAGAGAAAATACTTCATTATTTATTCTGTTTTGGTAAATCCAAAGGATTGTACCTAATTCACTTTCTAACTAACTTGTATTACCAACCAAAAACTCTCTTTTGATGTTTCTCAAACTTATACACTTTATATCTCCTAGTGAGCATCTTTTCTGAATGTATAACTAGGAAAATTATAACTATGTAGTCTTCAACTCCCTCCGAGACCAGAGAAGGAAATAATATTAACTGAGTAAGGCAACTTCCAAAAACTGTTTTAAAAAAATGACAGAAACAGCTGGATGCCTGGGACAGGAGTTCTTCACTTTGCCTGCCCCAGAGGTGGATCTGGGGGGGGGGGGGAGAACATACACAGAAAACTCTGCCTGAAAAAAAAAGACAGGAATAGGCAGAACAATCCATGGCTCACACTGTTAGTCCCAGCACTTGGGAAGTAAGTTCCAGGACTGTTACACAGAAAATTCTCTCTTGATAAAACAAAGCAAACAAAGCCAGGAAGAGGTGGCTCTGTCCTCTGATATCTCCAACTGTTTTTAATATGTTTGAAAATATCCCCACACCCTCCTTTTTGGCTGGGCGAGAACTCACAGTGATCCAGACAGATCTCTGCCTCTGAGTGCTTGGATTAAAGACATGGGTCACCACTCCCTGACATTCATGGCTAAATGTGGTTTGGCTCTGTCATATTATTTCCAGGAAAATTTTATTAAATACACAATAAATCATGACAAGCTGCCAATGTTTTTAACTGCTGAGCCATCAATCCAGCCCTATGTTTTCAAGGTTTTTCAGATTGAAATCAAGTCTCCAGGCTTGGTGGCAGACACTTTTACCCACTAAGCTAGCTAGTCCCAAATTAAGTTTTTCAAATGCCAATAACTTATGCACCAAAAATAAGTCTTAAAATTTTCATTATTCACAGTAGGTATGTACCTGGGCTAAAAGAATCTTCATTTTAATCTGACACAATCTTTTAGATGAGATTATTTTAATTTCTTTACATTATTTTCTCTGTCTGACCACAGTGAGGTTTTGATATGTTTCTTTTGCATTCCTGAAAACATATGTTAATATTACTGAATGTCTTGGTCAGTGTTATATGGTTATGAAGAGACAACATGACCATGGCAACTTCTAATAAAGGAAAGCATTTAATTAGGGCTGGCTTACAGTTTAAGAGGTTTATCCCACGGTCATCATGGCAGGACTTATGACAGCATGCAGACAGACATGGTGCTGTAAAAATAGGTGAGAGTACTGCATTCAGATAGGAAGGCAGTAGGAAGAGAGAGCCATTGCCTAACATAAGCATTTTAAACCCCAAATCCCACCCCCAGTGACACACTTCCTCCTCCAAGGCCACACCTATTCCAACAAAGCCACACCTCCTCCTAATCCTTCTCAAGTAGTGCCACTCCCTGATGACTAAACAATCAAATATATGAGCCTATAGGGGGACATTCTTATTCAAACCAGCACCCTAAGTGAATAACTTAAATAAAAATATTGACATTTTCCTGTTTATTAAAAAAGTGATTATGAGTCAGGCATCAGTTTATGAGTCTGAGGTCAGCCTGGTCTACATAGTGAGTTCCAGAGCAGTCCTGCTACATAAAATGATCTTGTCTAAAAAAAATGATTATTTTTAGGACTAAGATCAAAGCAAGACCTTTTCAGTAAGGTTGATTTATTAAATTTTGGTTTTAGTTATTACATAATTGTACATACTTAAAGAATGTGATGTTCGTGTATGTTTGCAATCTTGAGCAAATAAATAAAGCTAATTAGCAATCAAAAAAAGTTCAGAATTTGCCCTGACCCACGGGACTCGTAATTTTGTGGGTCTCGAGGGGGTTCCACCTGAAATATCAATGGGGGGGTGAGAGAGAGACGAAGACCAAGCAAAGAATGACAGAGTCAGTCTGGATTTTGTCAAGGTCTCCGTTTATTGAGCTGCAAGCTGTAACATATATACTCTTCAGGGAAGGGGAGTGAGGAGCGGGATAGTGGATGGCAAATAGCAGCTGTGGGGGAAGGGTAAATGGCATGTCCGTGGGCTCAGCACCGTCCCACCCACTCTGGAAAGGCGGGAAAGCAGACAAAGGAATATTCTGTGGTTTTACTAAGGGCTATTCTGGCAATCAGTTACTAAGAGCTATTCTAGCAATCAGTTACTAAGAGCTATTCTAGCAATCAGAGAAAACACCTTATCATCAGGAAACTTATGGTCTTGGGTTTCACAAGGCTTATGAAAAGGACCAAGTCCTCAGTCTCCAACAAGAATTCAGGCCTGGTGATGAATGCCTATTCTCTCAGTATTTGAGAGGCAGAGGCTGGAGAATTGAGAGTTCAAGGAAAGCCTCAGATATATGATTAGTTCAAATTCAGCCTTGGCTAAATGAGACCCTATCACCAAAAAAAAATTTTTAATCCAGAAAAAAGTAATAAGACATATCAACATCATCATAACTATGATTCATGATCAGAAGGGCATAGCATCTCTGAAATTCTTTTTAAATTAAATTTAATATATATGAATTGTATTCTTGCACGCTGTGCCTCTGGTGCCTGTGGAGGTCAGAAGAGGACAATGAATTTTCTAGAACTCATGTTAGCATGATTGTGAGCTACTATGGGGGTGCTGGGAATTGAACCCAGGTCCTCTGCAATAGAAATAAGTGCTCTTAACTGCTGAGCCACCTCTCTAGCCCCATCTCTGAAATTCTTGTCCCAAACTCATACCCACATTCTAATTATGAAAACTCATCATACCAACCCAGATTGACATTATGTCTTTCAAAATAACTGAGCTGTACTTTTCAAAAATCAGATTGCAGAAGACAAAGGACACATATAATTATATTGCAGTGTACGAGATACTAAAGTGAATCCAGGAAGGGAAAAGGAATAGTTTCATTAACAGAATTGTACCCATACATGGCTAGAGGTGTGGCTCAGTGATTAAAAAAAAATAGCATTACACAAAAGTTAATCTCAGGTTTTTGATAATTTATAATTCTGTTATGGAAAATATTTAAGGTTATTTAGGTCAAAAATATTTGTGGCCTGGATTTGGTGGCGCGTTCTTTTAATCCATGCACTTGGGAGACAGAAGTACATAAATGCCTGGGAGTTCTAGGCCACGCAGAGTTTATAATGAGACCCTGTCTAATAGAGAAGGCAGGAATTTCAAAAAATAGATATTCTGAAACACACACACACACACCCACGCACGTGCCTGCTTTCAAGGCTGAACTTGCAACAACAGTACTGCTCATGGAGGGAAAGAGAGAGAGAAAGAGAGAGAGAGTCGGTCTGAGTCAGAGTCAGAGTCAGAAAACTATAGTATGTGCTCCAGGGCTGGTGCCGTTGGTTACGTGGGTTAAGAGCCCTGGCTTCTCCTCCAGAGGACCTAGGTTCAGTTTCCAGCATCCACATGGCAGCTTACATAGAGTTTACATTAGACCTGCGACAATTCCTCTTCCTTTGTAACTCCAGTTTCAAGAAATCCAACACGTTCACACAAACATACATATAGCCGAATGAAAAATAAGCAGGGCGTGGTGGCGCATGCTTTTAATCCCAGCACTCGAGAGGCAGAGGCAGGTGAATCTCCATATGTTTTTGGATGCCCATTATGTACTTGTCAAATTCAAGATTGGTATAATTTGTATATAAGAATTTTGCCTGCATTTGTGTATGCACGTCACGTGAGTGTATGATGCCTGCGGAGTTGGGAAAACCACCTAGAACTGCGTTACAAATGGTTGAAAACCTAAGAAGGACCAAATCAATCGTCACCAGTTATATCACAAGAACTACATTTCCCAGAATGTTTGGTGCGGCGAGTTCCTATGACGTTTAAGCATGTCTCTTTTTCCCACGGCTTTAAGACCCGTCCTTGAGGCATTGCTTTGTGGGATAGGTTGTTCCTTTGCTCCTCCGCCGGCCCGTAGCGAATTGAGTTTAAACTAAACTTCCCAGCAAGCATTGCGCTAGTCTGGGAATCGGGACAAGATGGCGGACCCAGAAAGTGTACCACCGGCAGCCTCTTCACCGGCTCCGATTTCTTTTGGTTTCACTCGAACGTCTGCCCGGAGGCGACTGGCGGACCACGGAGACGGCGACGGAAGGGCGCCAGAGGAGAAAGATTTCTTGACGATCGTGGAAGGGAGAGAGCTGCAGAGGTGAAACGCCGGGTGTTGTTTAGGAACTTAGAGCGGTAGGCGCAAGCAACGGGGGGGGGGGGGGGGGCAGAATACGAACTGTTTGTCTTGGTGACAGTGGCTTGGAAAGCATCAAACATAGCCTCAACAAATTTATGGAGGCATCCAGGAGTGGTGGCAAACGCCTATACTGTCAACACCTAGGAGGCTGGCTGGGAAGATCAGTTGAACGTTAGCCTGAGCTATATGGGAGCCTATATTAAAAAAAAAAAAAAAACTAAACAGAAATAAAAAAAAATAACAAATTAAAATTAAATTTAATTATTACTAACTTTAATAATTCAAAGGCAAGAAGGAGGAGGTTTGTTAGAGAGGTGGGTTAAATGGGGCCTGAGCAGAACTATATATTCCTCAGAGAAAAAGTCGTTGGGACTTGAGGACATGTGCGTTTTGGGAAAGAGAAATGAGGGGGAATTCCAGGACTCTTCGTGTCTCAACCGAAATATCGGAAGCTTCTCCGATTTGGAGAACGAGGCAAATTCAGGTTTGCAAGAAGCCATCATCAGCATAATTAAGAAACTAATTTGAAAGGCCTAAGGGGGTGACTTCTGGAAGACACCTGTCCAGAAAGCATTTTAGCCAGCCTGGGACTGGGGAGAATCTAGACCAAAGATGGTGATTTGTAGGTCGTTGTGGTTGAGCTTAGGAATGATTCCTACAAGACACATTTAAAGCCGGGGGACATGAGAAATGGTGAATGCTTATAATTCCAGAACTAGGATGTTACACTGTTAGGACTGAGTTTATAAGACTAGCCTGGGCTACATAGTGAGATACTGTTTCAAAAAAATGGGGGGAACCTGTGAAAAATAATCTGTGGGACATAGTCCATAGGACTGGATGTTGACATTTCTACTTTCTAATACTTTGCTTTCCTAACCTTTTCTTTTTGTACCCACATCAGTGTGAACCCTCCAGAAGCCCCCAAGGAACTAGTCATCCCATTGATCCAGAATGGCTCTCGAAGGCAACCACTGTCCAAAAGCCCTAAGCCATCCTCAGAAACTAGCACTGTGTTGATGTCAGATGGTGTGCTGTCCCTGGCTGTGAAGGAGCTCATTGAGGGTAAGTGAAGCCTCTCACCTTGCTCTGCCCCAGTGCAAGTAGAAGGGGAGGAAGTTGGAAGGAGAGAGTATGGCCTCATTGATCCCTCCCATTCTTCCTTAGAATCCAAGAAGTCTCTGGAGGAGAGGGAGAATGCAGGTGTTGACCCCACGCTCACTATCCCCATGATCCAGAAAGGATGCAATCCCAGTGGGGAAGAAACAGACAGCGAACCTCAGGCCAACACAGTGAGCTGCCCCTGTACCTCCCTCTGTCATTCCCTCTACCCTGTCTGCCTAGCCTCCTAGCACATAGCAGGGAAAGTATGTATGTCTGAAAGCCTTGCCAATTAGCCTTTCTTCCTTCCATCCTTATTAGAAGCTTTAACAAATAGATAGCAGGGTGTAAAATTAAAAAGTACTTGAATTCTGGAATTACCCGAATGAGGTGGGCAGCAAAGTGGATGGGAAATATGGATGCCAGAAAGGTAGACACTCTTTGGAACCACATTTGTTCGCTTCTCTTTCCTTCTTTCTTTGCTCATTTTTAACCTGTAGTGCTTAAAGAACACCAAGGAAACCAGTGTGACTGGATTGTGATGAATGAGGGATCAGGCAGTAGATGAAGGCAGAGGGGGCCAGATCAAAAAGGGCCTTCTGAACCACGGAGGGGGGGATTTTTATCTTCTCCTGTGAGTTAATCCAGAGCTATGGGAAAATCCTGAGCAGACAAGGGTTGTAACTGGATCCCCTCTGGCTGGCATGACCAAATAAGACTAATAGTGACGGAAAGGAAGAAAGCTAGTCCAGGATAGAGGTGGTAAGGACACTCTGAAGTGGCAGGAGTGAAGTCTGGAAGGTTAGGGTCTGGTGAGTGATTAAATGTCAGCAGCAGCCTAAGAAACAGCACACTTGTGGGAAATCAGTGTGTCAATCGGAGGCAACTTGCAGTGGACAGAGTAGTTGTGAAGGGAGAGAGAGGTGACAGCAGAGGAGATGGAAGGTATGCTTGTGGAAGTAATGACGTTCTCAGCTTTTTTGCTTTAATTCCATTTGTTTTATTATACCTTTGTTAATATAGCCTTTCTTTGAGCTGATGTACTCATCCGCCTTCGGATCTGCTTTGGGTTTCTTCTTTTTGAGACAGTTTTATGTAGTTCAAGCTGACCTTGAATTCATTCTGTTGCCAAGAATGACCTGGAACTTCTGATCTTCCTGCCTCCACCTCTATGAGGCTTTGTGTTCTCACCCCCTGCCCCCTTTTATTATGTCACTCTGTATCCGTGGTAACTATGAGCTACCATATGGGTGCTGGGAACTGAACCTGGACCTTTGAAAAAGCAGCCAGTTTTCTTAACCTCTGAGCCAGCTCTCCTGTTTGTTTTTTTTTTTAAAGGGTGACACTATAGAGCTCTGGCTGACCTTGAGCTCACAGAGATATGCTGCTCCCACATCCCTGTGGCATGTGCCCAGAGGTCTTTATTTTTATAGCTGAGTCTGTTCAGAGCACACCTCTAACATCCTGATACCTTCTTCTATCTTTTATCTCTGATGCAATGACACATCAGTATCACTCCTCTCCCTTTGCCTCTCCTTAGCCAATTTTTTGCTTTTCTTTTTGAGATGGGATCTCACCATGCTGCCCAGGCTCGTTTCTTGGCTTTAAGTCACACTCCTTTCTCATACAGAGCTGGGATATTGGACAGTGCCAGTGTGCACAGTACTGTTTTATTTTCTTTATAAAATGTATCAGCACCTATTTCCACAGAATATGTCCTTTAAAAAAATTTAAGACATATATATTTTTAGTTCATTTCTATGACCTTTTCCTACACGTATGTATGTGCGCCATGGCTCTTAACCACTGAGCTCTCTCTCCAGCCTCTATAGTAGGTTCTTTGTAAATATTTGTTGAGCTGTGTGTGGTAGTACATATCTTTAACTCCAGCACTTAGGAAGCAGAGGCATGCTGATCTCTGTGAGTTAGAGGCCAGCCTGGTCTGGTCAACATAGAGAGTTCCAGGACAGCCAGAGCTACATAGTGAGATCCTATCTCAAACAAACAAACAAAATTGGGGATAAGGGTAGTAGAGTATTGGCTCAGAAGTTAAGAGCACTTGTTGCTCTGGTAGAGACCCTGGGTTGAAGTTCCAGTACCTACATGGCACACATCTGTCCATACCTCCAGTTCCAGGGCATCCAGTGCTCTCTCTGACCTCTACTGAAACCAGGCACACAGATAGTGTTCAAGGGTCAGGGGTGTAGGAAGTCACCTCATGAGTGGTAGCAAATACACTGCAAACAGGGCTTGTCACAAGCCAAGCTTGACTCCCTTCTCCTGCCCTGACCAATAGGTGCCGGAGGAAGCTGACTATGAGGCAGTACCTGTGGAGGCCTATGGGCTGGCCATGTTGCGGGGCATGGGATGGAAACCTGGCAAGGGCATCGGCAATACTTTCAGTCAGTGAGTTCGGTGGGGAAATGAGGGTGGACAATGGGTATAAACAAGATCCCTGTGGTTAGATTTAATCTAGAGCCATCCAGGTGGTAAGGGAGGACATTAGCATCCTTACCAGTTTAGAAGTTACCCACTACTGCTTCAAACTCTGGTTTCCACAGAGCCTAGGTTCAAGCCTGTTATTGCAAAAGAATAAACCAAAAAGCAAACAACCTCAGATTTGTCTTCAAAACAGTAAGAGGATCCCACTTATATAAAGTTTCCTCTTTGTAGATCAGTTTGTTCATCTAAAAAGTGCAGGTAGTAGTGCTAACTTCACAGGCTTGTTGCAAGAGTTAAATGAAATTCTACTCAGAAAGCACACATGGTAGGGTTTAGTCCCTAGTAAGCAGAAATGAAGTATGTTTACTCTTACTGTATAGATTTAGAATCCTTTTTGTTGGACTGGTGTGTAGCCCAGTGATAAGAGGCTTGCGTAGCATGTAACTCGGAAGGCTGAGTTCCATCCCTAGGACTGAAAAACAAAATCGTTTTGCAGTTGTAAATCCTAAAGAATTTCTAAGTCATTTGGTAGCCAAATATGGCTATAATTGATAATTGAGCACTCTAAACTATTCCTCTTGCTCGGTATATATATAATGAGCTTTCTTCTGTAAAGATATTGCTATATTTGTCTGTATGAACACAACTTGGCACCTGTAGATAGGATGTAATAGATAGTATATACAAGTTAATTCACTTGAACCAAATCAAATTGCTATTTTGGAGGGGCTAAAAGTGTAGCTCAGCAGTAGAGTGTGCTTATCATGCATTGAGGCCTTGGATTTGACTGCTAACATCAGGGGGAAAAAGTTGGCATTTTTATAGCTCAGAAAGTTCTAATGTGATATTAGAAAGGATAATCTACATATAGATGTGGGACTGGTGAGATACTGGGAAGGTAAAGGCCCTTGCCTGTAAACATGACACCCTCAGAACTCACATGGTGGAAAGAGAATAGACGCCCACAAGTTGTCCTCTGTTTTTCATGTGTGTGCCATGGTGTACAAGCATACACAAATAAATAAATGTAAAACTCAGTATTTCTGAGGTGTGTTTGGATGTTGGCAAGGAAGTGTTGAAGCCTTGTACTCCCACAAGCCTTTGTTTTCCATGCAGAGTAGTGAAACCCCGAGTCAATTCTCTGAGGCCCAAAGGCTTAGGGCTCGGTGCCAACCTGATGGAGACCCAGACTTTGGCCTCTCCTGGCTCTCACCACCTGCCAAGACCAGTTGGAGATCAAGAGAAAGATAAGGAAGGCCAGCCTCAAGGGTTGATGCCTGGAGGAGCTGTGGTGGTCCTTTCCGGTCCTTACCGGGGACACTATGGAAAGGTAAGAAACCAACATATCCCAAAGTCATGACAGGTAGCAGGGAAGATTAATTTGAGGGCCAGAGTGAGGAAGAATTGTGGATAGACAGGCTTCCAGTTAAGCTAGGTGTTATAGTGCATGCCTGTAATCCTAAGACTCCAGAAACTGAGGCAGGGAGATCACAAATTCAAGACCTGCCTGGGTTACATAAGTCCAAGAGCAGCCTAGTCATTTTCTAAAGTAAAATAAACATTTTAATGGGATAGAGAACTGGCTTAGTAGTAAGAGTCACCTAACAGAAAAAAAATAAAACCATGAGAAAGAAGCAGACCATAGTGGAACATACCTATAATAATACTAGCACTTAAGAGACTGAGGCAGAAAATTTTTCAGAAGTTCAACAATAGCCTAGGATACATAACAAGACCCTTTTCCAAGAAATAAAATAAACCACAACCAATCAATGCAGAGTTGTGGAGCCCAGGCCCAGTAGATATATCTACAGAACATTCCTGAACCTAAACCTCTGGGGACATTGCAGAAAAGGAGGCAGAACGATTGTAAGAGCAAAAGATGAGGAAAGAGTTTGCTGTGAGATTGTTGTCTCCTAGCAATATCAGAAGCTACACGCATAGTCTCACCAACATGACAGCCATTAACAAGGATGACACCAGTGAACATGCTGGACAGAGGAAAAAACCCATGAGGCCTCAACCCCACACAACGAACTACAGACAACCGAGGACAGCTGGGACTGGGAGAGGTGGCCTTCCCCAGGGAAGAGCAGCACACCAACTGCTTGTTCAGTGCCAAATAGTCAGCCCTGAAAACATATACAGGTAACATTAGATGGACAGAACAGGTTACATTTAGGAATATATCTGTATATACAAATACATATGTGTATGAAATAACAATTGGTTTTTTTTAAAAAAGGCCATTAATTTGAAAGAGTCGGTAGGGATATGTGGGAGGGTTTAGAGGGAGGAAAGGGAAGGGGAAAATGTAATTAAAATACAGTCTCAGAAATTAAAAAAAATAAATAAAGGGGGAAAAGACAAGGGATGGGACATACTCAGGAGACTGAGGCAGGAGGATTACTGAAAATTCAGGGCTATTCTGAGCTATGTAGTGAATTTAAAGCCAGCCTTAGGTATGTAGCAAAACCCTGTGTCAAAAAACAAGGAAAGGGGCTGGGGAGTTGGCTCATTGGACCAAGGGCTTACTACACAAGCTTGAAGAGTTGAGTTCAGACCTCTGGAACACACGGAAAAGCCAGGGGAGTGGCAGCTGCAGGTAATTCTAGCAGTCAGGAGGAAGTGAGAGAGAGAATCCCAGAAAGCAACCTGTCTTTCTACAGTAGCCTGAACTGGCTAGCTCCAGATTCAGCAAGAGACCCTGCCTTGGTAAAGTGCAGAGCAATTGAGGAAGATCCCTGATGGCAATTTTGGGTCTCCACACACGTGTGCCACATAAATATAGCAAAAAGGGTTTTGTTTTTTTAATGAGCTCTGATAGGTGTATTTAAAAAGAGCTTTTCTGGTTTACTTTTCACCAATCTCTTCTGGCATGCTTCTAATAATATCAGAATCAGCCAGCAAGCCAGTGCCCATACTCTGTAATACTGTCCACTTAACTGTACCCAATTCAATATTATTGCCACTGGCACTATGTACACCAGTTTTGGCCAACGTGGCATAGTAGTCTGTTTTGGATTGCCGCAAAGCTGGCGGTTGTTGGTGAGGACAACCAATGTTGCTTTGCCCTGTCTGGTCATCTTTAGAGTCTGCTTGTATCCTAGCATGCACTTTCCATTTTTCATAATGAACTTGAGCCTAGAGTTGATCACCTCCAGAGACCTTTCTTTGTGGCCACCCTCTTCCTATCTTATGTTTAGGAGAGACCCCAACCAAGAGTAGCCACCAAAATGACCAGGGAGTGAGAAAGGAAGGAACTCCCATAATATAAAGTTCTTCATGGTACTATTTCTTAAATTATGTGTATGTCTAGCCAGGCATGGTAGTGTACGCCTTTAATTCCAACACTCAGGAGGCAGAAGCTAGCAGATCTCTATGAATTTGAGGCCAGCCTGCCTACATGGTGAGTACATAGTGACAGCTTGTCTCAAGGCAAAGAGTGTATGGGTAGGTATGTATAGATGAGTACAGGTGATGAACACCGAGTTTACCCTAGAGCTGAGTTAATTAACAAGTGGTTTTAAGCCACCCAGCATGGATGCTGGGAACTGAGCTCAGCTCAGGTCCTCTGCAAGAGTAATGCTTATCTTATCTTACTGCTGAGCTGTCTCGTCAGCCCTATAAGCCCTAGTCTTGCAGGCCTACCTGGCCCACTGCTTCAGTAGGTACTCCAGAACAATTTGCTGGGCTTTTGGACCTCAGTTCTCAACGAGAGGGGAAAAAAATAGCATATCCCACAATGTCCATAAAACTTAAGTGTTTAAAGAATGTCTCATGGTGACTTACTCAGGCAAACTCAGTACCTCGGAAGTTGAAACAGGATAATTGCTGCAAGTTTGAGGCCAGCCTGGGCTATATGACAAGTACTAGTCTAGCCTGGAATTTATCTTGAAAAAACTGAAAGGTGGGGCAATGTCTCTAGGTGTAAAGTGACTGACTAGCACACAAGCATGAGAACATGAATTTGGATCCCTGGCACCCACATAAAAGCTAGGCACACATGCATCTATAAGCCAAAGCTGGGGAATAGAAACTCTAAGTGGATCTCTGGAGGTCACTGGCCGGCCAGCCTAGCTGAATCAATGAGCTCCAGGTTCACTATCTCAAAAAAGGTTGTGAAGCAGGAGAAGTAGTTGTGAAGCCATTAGGAGTAGTTGCTGTGCTTCAGAGGACCTGTGTTTGGTTTCCAGCACCCACATTGCAGCTCACAACTATAAATCCAGTCCCAGGAGATCCAACACCCTCTTCTGGGCCCAGAAGAAACCAGGCACACACATGACATGGTGTACAGACACATATACACAGGCAAAATATGCACACATAAAAACTAAAAATTTCAAAGAAGTAAGGTGATTTACACTTTTAATCTCAGCACTTAAAAGGTAAACGGAAGCAGATCTCTGTAATTTTGAAGCCAGCCTGGAAATACAGTAAGTTACAGACCAGCCACAGCTATCTATATTCTCAAGAAAAGGAAGAAGCATAAAGTGATGACCATTCAAGCACCTGATATGGACGTCCGCCCTCCACACACATGTGCACACACCACACAAACAGTAGGTAAGTGTACATACACCACATATGCACACAAGTCTTCATTTTACATTTTGCTAAGGAAAACATGGGAGCATATGCCTGGTTCCATGTCTTAGGAGTCACAGTTTGGTAGAAGAGATAAAGGGAACCATGGCTGGTCTTAGCCATCAAAGGTCACAGCATACAATTGGGTATAGTAATGTACATCCTTAAGGCCAGCACTCAGAGACTGGTGGATTTGAGTTATAGGCCAGCTGGCGTCAAATAGTCAGAACTTCTTTCCAAAAACAAAACGATCACAATGAGGTCAGAGACACAGAGAGCTCAAACCTGTTGGAGGCAAGGGCTAGACATTTTAGACCTAGCAGTTGGAGTCCATTCACCCCCTGCCTTATCCCTACCCCTACCTTAGGTAGAAGGCCTTGATCCTGACAATGTACGGGCCATGGTTCGGCTGGCAGTAGGCAACCGCATTGTGACTGTTAGTGAGTACTGCCTACGGCCTGTTCCCCAGAAGGAGTTTGATAGCCACACTTCACAGCCAGGTGAGATTCTTATAGCTGGAAACTTGGGGAAACATGAGGACAGGCAGACTCTTTCCAGATCTAGAGGGAAGAAGAGCAGTATGTGGTTTCCAGTCAGAGGTCAGGCATGAAGATGGACAAGAATAATTTTTGTTTGTTTGTTTGGTGGTGCTGGGAATAGAACCCAGAGCCTAGACAGTGCTAAGTGGGCTCTGCCATGGAGCCATATCCCCAGCCTAGTTTGTTCAGTTTGGCTGAGAAGGGGCTGATCTAATACTCTGTATCTTTATCCACTATAAGCAGGGAGAAATGGCTATGGAAACCAATTCCTACCCCCAGGAGGCCTTTGTGTAGGGGAATGATGGTCCTCTCTTTTGCTAAACATGAGTAGGGTCAGGGTGTGTGCAAAGGAGAGGTAAACAGAAGAGTAATGGCGGGGGTGGGGGAGCTTACAGGTCCCTGCAGTTTTCCACTATTAAGAATATTAGGCAGTTGACTCTGGTGTGTCTTTGCTGTGGGCTGAGCATTGGAGAAGAGCTTCCTGAAGGAGGTGGGTAGGGAATGGGACCCTTGGCAGGAGGACAATGGCCAATGAGAGGAAATGCCAGTGAAACTTTCTCCTTGATGTCCCTACACCTTCTTGAACAGGCCATGTGAGCAAAACTTCTGCAGAGCAGCAGAACAGAACAACGGGAACAGCCTTGTATCGGGAAGACTCAAAGAGGAAGCAGAAGGATTCAGAGAGGAAGCGGAAACACCCTCCAGACCACCGGTAGGAGCCTGGGCAGGAGCCCAGGCCTCTGGGCTTGCTGAAGAAGGCAAGGTATGGGGTGGCTCAAGCAGTCAGGGAAAACTTCCAAGACAAGGCAGGGCATGAAAGGAACTGGGAACAGTAGAAGGGGTGGGTTTACAGCATGTCCTTTAAAGATAGGTTGGCCTTCACATGTTTGTGACAAAAGCCTAAGCCAGCCGCTGGCTTTCTCCACAGACAGGACGGACCTGTGGCCAAGAGTGAGAAAGCAATTACTAAGAACAAGCACTGGTTGCACAGGGACTTACGTGTGCGCTTCATTGACAAACTGCACAAGGGCGGCCGCTATTACAACACCAAGGTATGAACCCCACAACCTGAGCCCCTTTCCTCACCAAGGGACTGGGCCCTTTAACTTTCTAACATCTTAACTTCCTCCTCATTCGTCTCTGTAGATGACAATTGAAGATGTCCTGAGCCCAGATACTTGTGTGTGTCGGACAGATGAAGGCCGAGTTCTAGAAGGTAAGTCTGAGCCACTTTACCTGGGATGTTCCCATCCTAGAAAGTGATAAGGAAAGGGTCTATTCTAGGGGCTGTAGAGGTGGCTCAGTGGTTAAGAGCACTGACCTCTCTTTCAGAGGACCCGGGTTCAATTCCAAGTACCTACATGGCAGCTCACAACTGTCTGTAACTCCAGTTTCAGAGGATCTGATGTTCTTTTCTGGCATCAGTGAGCAATATATGCACATGGTGCCACAGACATAGCTGCAAGCAAACACTCATGCACATAAAATAAATACATCTAAAAAAATTAAGGATTCATTCCAGTACTTAGGAAGACTGAGGCAAGATTCCTACAAGTCCAAGATCAGCCTGGACTATAGTGAGTTCTAGGCCAGCCTGGGCTGCAGTGTAAGATCCTGTTTTAAAAAGAAAAGGAGGGCCATGCAGTGGCAGTGCATGTCTTTAACTCTAGCACTTGGGGAGGCAGAGGCAGTTAGATCTCTGGGAGTTCCAGAGCCAGTGTGGTCTACAGAGCTAGTTCTAGGACAGCCAAGGTTACACAATGAAACCCTGTCTTAAAATAACCAAAAAAAAAAAGGAGGAGGAAGAGGAGAAGGAAGAAGAAAGAGAAAGAACAAGAAAAGAAAAGAAAAAATATTGGTACCTAAGGCCAAGAGCTGGGAAATTGGGCAGAGCTCAGGTTCTTTGCAAGGCCCAGCATCCTCTTCCAGAGCAGATACTTCCTTGAGAGGAGTTACCTAAACCCTGTGTGTTTTCCATGTCAGATTAGTATTAAAATGACTATTTGTCCCTGTCAAAACTATTGCATTTACAGTAAGAAGTATACTTTATACTGCAGGGCAGACTGAGAACATGCCCAGTAAATAGTTTCTTTAGGAAAATGCTCCTGAGTGGTGGTTATTTCTGTGAACTCCTTGATTTCATCACCTGTGAAGTAGGTAGAGTGGGACTCCATTTATCAACAGTGTATAAATGGTGGTAGTTCAAGCCTTTAATCCCAGCCCCTGGGAGGCAGAGACAGTTGGATCTCTGTGAGTTTGGAGGCCAGCCTGGTTCCCAAACAGCCAGGACTACACAATGAAACCCTGTCTGGGAGGGATAGCTCTAATAGATATTAGCACAGGCCCTCCTGGTAGAATCTGGCCATAATGGCCCTGGCTGTGGACCTCATTCTCCTCTTGTTTATTTGCAGGCGTGAGAGAAGACATGCTGGAAACCTTGATTCCCAAGGAAGAGGGCCACCGTGTGATGGTGGTGCTGGGATCACATGCTGGAAAGGTGGGTCCCCACACCTGGAAATGAGTCTGGAGATCATTGACAATCTGCACTGACCTTGCTGACTCTACCCTATCTCTCCTAGGTGGGACTTCTTCTGAGTCGGGACAGTGTGAGGAGTCAGGCTTTGGTCCAACTTGGGAGAGAGAATCAGGTGGTGGAGCTCCACTATGACGCCATCTGCCAGTATATGGGCCCCAGTGACTCAGATGAAGACTGACATATGGACCAGTGCCATCACCCAGGTTGTCACCAGTTGTGTAGCAATCTACAACAGATACCATGGCGAAGATGGGAGATAATTGTTCTCTCCTCCTTTGAGGTCCAAGGACAGGGACGGGACTAGATAGCCCAGATTGTTTACCAAAGTTTAGATATAATAAAAACCGTTTTAAAAAGTGGGAAGAGAAAACCAAAAGCAGTATGTGAGCTGTGAATTGAGGTGGGAACTGCGATGACTGAGGTGAATCTGCTTCTGTTCTTAGCTTCGTGCCCTGCTCAGACTGCAGGACATGTTAGGTTACCCATCCAGTACAGAGCTCACTCTTAGAACAGAGAGACTATGAAATCTGTCCCCAAACAAACACCATAGAATCTCCAGTGCTACATCTCAGAATAACTTCCCGAGTTTGGATCTTGAATGGCTTTCAGAGGCCCGTATCTTCCTTTTTTAAAGACCAATGGATTTTTAGTTATATATGTGTGTGTGTGCCAATGTGAGAGTATGTGATTATGAGTACAAAGCTTTCAGAGACCATGAGTGTTGAGTTTCCCTGGAGCTGAAGTTAAAGGCAACTGCAAACTGCCAGACATGGGTGCTAGGAACCAAACTTGGGTTCTTTGAAAAAGCAGCAAGCACTCTTAACCACTGAGCCATCTCTCCAGGCAGATCTCCATATCTTAAAGGATTCTCGCCCGGGATGATTCTAGTAGCACTTATTTTTGAACTTTGAAAGATAAAAGCCTGATAGAGATTACTGAGGTCATGATTTAGAACTTCCAAGACTGGAAACCAAAATAGCTCTTTCCACTTTCCAGTTTAGTTATCTCTGGTAGTCTGTCAGAGTAAAGTCAAACTGACTGCTGCTCCCACTGAAAAGCCTAGTAGGACATCTCTTGTTATCCTTGATCCAGAGCAGACCTCCAGGGATGTCCTTGACCTGATAATGCACGGAAAAGAAATGGAGACTTATGCCCACAGGCGGAGTGGATTACTTCTAATTCCCAAAGGAGCCAGTCACTTTTAGTCCCCAAACATTAGCTTGGAGGTTAAAAGGGGTTTCTGACTAATGTTGGTTCTCTGCTTGCCTTAGCTGACTATATTCTAAACAAGATTATTTTCGAGAATCTTGAACCTTTTTCTCACTTAATGGCCCAAAATAAAAAATGAGAAGTCAGAGCCTTAGATACAATTGCTTCTAAATCATCCTTGAAGCTTAAGTCATTCATGCAATAAATGGTAAAAAGAAATGCCTAACTTGTCAGCCTATAGTACAGAATACCCCAGAATAGGATGATAAAGGTGATTGGGACTAGGAGTGTGGCACAGTCTTGGGTGTATGTGCCTAACATATTTAAAGCAGTACCACCAGGAAAAAGGGAAATTGCTGTCTCTATTGCAAACTGAACTCTCTAGCCAATATGAACAGACATTAAAAGATATGAGTCACCAAGTGTGGTAGATACTTGTAATCTATCACTTGAGAGGGTGAGACGGGAAGATTTCCATGAGATTTAGGATAGTCCGAGCTTCATCAAAAGACCCTTTCTTCAAAAACTAAAATATGCTAGTGTAGCACACACCTTTGATCCCAGCACTCAGTAGGCCTTGGCAGGCAGATCTCCATGAGTGTGAGGCCACCCTGGCCTACATAGCAAGTTCCAGGTCAGTCAGGGCTACATATTGAGACACTGTCTCAAACATGAAATAAGGAGACTAGCTGTTTCCCTTTCTTATCCCTTTCTGTCTCTTGTCTAATTGCTATAGCTAAGACTTTGACACTGTATTAAGTAAGATGGGGGAGAGAGTGGGCATCTTTCCTTATCTCATTCCTGACTTTAGAGAAAATGCTGAATATGTCTCCATTTAATATGTTGGTTTATTGTATATAGTCTATTATTGTGAGATGTTGTCCATATATTCCTACAGTCTCCAGAGCTTTTATCATAAAACTTGTTGACCTTGGTCTATTGTGTTTTCAGCATCAATTGAAATAATTGTCCTTGAGTTTGTTTATATAATGCATTCCATTTACTGATTTATGTATGTTGAGACAACTTTACCATTTAGGAATGAAGCCCACTTGGTCATAATGTGTAATCTTCTCAATGTATTCCTGAATTCAGTTTGTAAACATTTTGTTAAGAAGTTTTACATCTATGTTCATCAAAAAAATGGTCTGTAGTTTTCTGTTATTTCCTCCTCTTCCTCTTCCTCCTTTACCTGATTTTAGTATCAAGATGATTGTGACTTCTTTACAAGATTCTTTACCTAAACTACCTTTATTAAGCCTACTAGAAAACTCCAAAGTAAGTTATAGGATACAAAATCGTATTTAAAAACAGCCTTTCAGCTGCTCAAGAGTCACAGGCAGACAGGTCTCTGAGTTCAAGGCCAGCCTGGTCTACATTGAGAATTCCAGGGTAGTCAGAGCTGCATAGTAAGACCCTGTCTCAAAAAATGTAGCCTTTATTTATTCTAACAGGCTATTCTCCAAGAAAGGAAATAGGGGACATATTCCATTCACAATAACTCCTCAAAAAATAAGTATTTAGGAATTTGTCTAACCAAAGAAGTGAAAGGCCTCCACAAAGGAAAATTTGAAATTGAACAAAGAAATCAGACACAGAAAATACTAGACAGGGAAAAATATTCCACATTTCTGGATAGACAGAATATTGTGTAAATATCTATACTACCAAATTTAACTTACAGAATTAATGCAGTACCTATCAGAATTACCATGTTATAGTTCACATGTTTAGAAAAAGTTCATATGGAACTACAAAAGACCATGTATAGCCAAAGCAATTATACTGAACCTTGTAGTTGGAAGTTTCTGTCTTACCAACAAGTCCCAAATACCCAGCAATCACTTTCCAAATAATGGACCTGGCATCTTAATGTTATCATAAATGCTGGGCCAGTCTCACAAGCATATTACTAACTAGCTCTTACATTTAAATTAACCCATAATTGTTAACTATGATTAGACACGTGGTTTGATACTTTTTCTCAGTGGAGCATTCTCACCTTGTCTGTGTCTGACTGGCAATGGCATCACTGCTTTTCCTATACTTCCTGCCTAGCTACTGGCCAGTCAGCATCTCATTAAACCAAGTGACAAATCTTTACAGTGTACGAGAGCAGAACCTACTGAAACTCAAATTGTATTATTGAGCTGTAGTGCTAAAGGCAACCTGCTACTTGAAAAAAAATAGGCCAGCAAAATAGAATAGAAAACCGAGAAATAAAATGACTAAGCTAACTTTATTTTTAAGAAAGGAAACAACATACTTTGGGGGGAAAAACTAAGAAATGGAGAGATGGCTCAGTGGTTAAGAACACTTGCTGTTCTTGCAGAGGACTAGGGTGTAGTTCCCAGAATCCACCTTAGATGGCTTACAAGTTCTACCAAAGACCTTAATTTAAAACCTGACTCAAACTTTGAGAGGAAAATATACAACATACATTTCAAGATATTGGGGTTCCTTTCTTTTCTTTCTTGATAGGTTCTCAATACATAGTTCTGACTGTCCTGGAACTCAGTATGTAGACCCAAGCCTTTGCCTCCCAAGTGCTAGGATTAAAGGCTTGTGTCACAATGCCCAGCTCAACAGAACCCTCTTGAATAGAGCACAGGAACTAAGCTAAAAAATGAGAGTGCATAAAAATAGACACTTTCTGTACAGCAAAGGGAACAGTGGGCAGAGCCAAAGAATTGCAGAAATTAAATACTAAGAAAACAAACCACCAGTCATAGAAATGAGCCCGATGAGGTAGCACACTCTTTAATCCCAGCACTCTGGCAGGTGGATCTCTGTGAGTTCGAGGCCAGCCTGGTCTACTGAGTTCCAGGACTGTCACATAGAGAAGTTATGTCTCAAAAAAGGGGGGTGGAAGTGGTAGCTAGTGATACATGCCTTTAATTCTAGCACTCAGAAGGCAAAGACTGGTGGATCTCTAAATTCGAGGTCTACACAGAGAAAACCAAACAAAAAATGGCCAAAAACAATTTTAGAAAGTGCTGGGAGGTGGTGGGGCACACCTTTAGCCGCAGTACTTGGGAGGCAGAGGCAGGTGGGTCTCTGAGTTCGAGCCTAGCCTGGTCTACATATCGAGTTCCAGGGCAAGCTCCAAAGCTACATAGAAAAAACCCTGTCTCAAAAATAAATAAATAAATAGAAAAGCATTCAGTATCCCTACCCATTAGGGAAATGCAAATTAAAACTACTTTGAGATACCACCTCACCGAAGTAAGAATGGCTATCGATAAATCTGACAAGCAGTGTTGGAAAGGATGTGAAGAGAAAGGAACCCTTACACATTGTTGGTAGTGGTACAAGTTAATGGAATGTCACCATGTAAAACAGTTTGGAGACTTCTCAAAGAACTAGAATTGGAACTGCTAAATGACCCAGCTATTTCACTCAGGCATATGCCCAGGGATCTTCATATTCTACCATAGAGATATTAACACCTCCATGTTTATTGCTGCTTTAATCACTAGAGCAAAGAATGGAATCAATCGATTTGTCCATTAATAGGTACAACACACCAAATTTTTATTAGACATTTAAAAATGGAATGTTATTCAGCACTAACAAAACAAGTAAAAAATTTGCAGGAAAATGGATGGACTTGGAATGTATGTTAATCTCAGAAAATGCATGGAATGTAGCGAATAATATATATATATATGTATATATATATTTGTAAGCAAACGTACACATGGGGTACAGTATAACAAAAGAACAAGGTGTTGACAGCTGTTGCCACTCTCTACCATTAGCCGAATGAGAAGGGGGTCAAGTAAGGAGGTGCCCATACAACGGCTTGTACAAAGCCCACTGCCCGCAAATCCACTGTTGATAAAGCACTCCGGAAATTGTCTACAAAAGCCGCTCATTAACAGTGCACCCTCTACTGGAGGGGGTGAAGAAACCTCATTGTTACAGACCTGGTACTGTGACACTTCTTGAAATGAGACACTATCAGAAATCCACTGAACCCTGCAAGCTCCCCTTCCAGCATCTGATTTGAGAAATTGCTCAGGACTTCAAAACAGATCTGTGCCTCCAGAGTGCAGCTATTGGTGCTCTGCAGGAGGCAAGTGAGGCCTATCTGGTTGGCCTTTTTGAAGATACCATCCTGTGTACTATCCATGCCAAACGTGAAAAAATTATGCCGAAAAGATAGCCAGCTAGCATGCCACATACATGGAGAATGTGCACACTATGAGGAGAAACATTTCATTCTCAATTTTATTTTCTTCTTCATGTTATCAGTAGTTCTGAATGTTAGATATTTTTCCCATGGGGTCAGAAGAAACCTAAGTATATGATTTTGAGTGGGAAACTAGGAGACAGAAATCAGGTATTGATTGTTTTTCCATTTTCTTTTGTGTGTAAATTTTTACTATAAATGCAAAATGCAAATCATTAATGCAAGCAAAATGTTTCAGTAAACACATCTCAACAGCTCAAACTTACAGCAATTACAAATAAACCTTTGAAAATTTTCTAGTCAATGCCAGCATTTTGATTGTTAACAAATAAATAAATTTCTTATTGACGGTAACTAAATGGTTTTTGTAGCATTTTTAACATACAGTAGATTCCATCCACTTGTTATATGTTTCCGAGTTGTCCTGTGTGCAAATACATGTTTTTAATGTTGTCTGTGATGTTCCTGTAAGTTTGCTATTAAAATACATTAAGCTATAAAACAGAGAAAAGAACAAGAAAGGTTAAGTATAAGGGAACGGGAGAGGACTGAATGCAGGTAATGAGCATGAGTCATGAAAGAAGGCATTAAGATAATTGGTCGGGGGTTTACTATTTTGCATCTTATAGATGTTTTGCCTGCATTTATGCCTGTGTACCATGTGAGTACCTGGTGCCTGTAGAGGCCAGGAGAGTGCTTTCTGTTTCCTGGAACTGGAGTGACAGTTGGGGGCTACCATGTATGTGCTAGGGGTGAACCCAAGTCCTCTGGAAGAGCAACCAGTGCTCTCAACTGTTGAACCATCTCTCTAGCACCTATTGTTACTACTATTTTTGTTTTTTTTTCTCTATTTTTGGTGTGTCTCGGGGGGTCAATACAGGGTCTCACTATGTAGTCCAAGCTGTCCTAGAACTCAGTATGTAGACCAGGCTGCTCTCAAACTCATAGAGATCCATCCACCTGCCTCTTCCCCCCTCCCAACCCAGTGCTGGGATTAAAAGCATGTGCCACTATGTTAGGCTCATGATTGTTATTTTTATGAAATATCTGAGCAACATTCAGTATTCTCCCGTCTCTCTCCTCTCTTCCCGGTCACTCCTGTAATGCCAACACTCAGCAGATTAGCAGGACGAGGATCTCCTTGAGTTTTAGGTCATTCTGGCGAACACAGTATCTTTGAAGCCAGCCTGGATATAGTGGGTGTCCCTGTCTTAAAAATAAAAAACCAGGTCGCCTCAGTAAGTTCTCTCTCGCAAATCTCTGTAATCCCAAACTATATCTGTTAGCATTTAGACATCTGTACTGGCCTACCCTTAGGGTCCTGACAGGATATATCTCCAACTGCAGCCACTAAGGGCACCACCCTGTGTACATTCAAGACATTCCCTTAGCACCACCCTGTGTGCATTCATGAAATCCCCTTATAAAAAGCAGGCCCTCTTTCTCTTCCTTCACTTTCTGCCCCCTTCTCTCCCCTCTCCTCAATAAACCTCCAACGTGGGCCCTGTTGTATGGTTTGACTTCTTCGTGCCGCTTTTAAAATACATTTGTTTCCCTAACTGGGAATCGAACCCGGGTCGCAGCGGAGAGAGCTCCGAATCCTAATCGTATCCACCCAAAGAATTCGTGCTCACGGAACTATCCACTCCCAGGCCTGTGACGCTAGCACGGCCCAAACCACTGCGTGCGACCCGGGGGGCGCCCAGAACCGCGGGCGGCCTGGACTGAACCACGTGGGCCTGGGGCGTGGGGGGGACTCGGGAGCGGAGCCCGCTCTCGGGATCGCGCCACTGCGGACGGCGGCCATCTTGGCACGTTCCACTTGTCGACGGCGGAGGAGTGAGGAAGACGGCGGGGCGGCGTCTGGTTCGCAAACGTCCACCAGTCCGCTCGCCCCGAGACCCCGTCCCGGCCTGTCTTGTGCCACTGGCCGCTGGCGGGTGGCAGCATCGAGCCAGCGGGACGCCTCTATCCCACCCCCCGCGCTCAGCCGCTTTCCTCCGACCCCTCTAGCCCTCCCATTTGGGACCGGCTCAAGGCACGCGCGCAGGCCATTGGTTCGGGAGCTGTCCTGCTCGGCTCTGATTGGTCGCCGGCCGGGTCGGCTGCTTTCTGAGGCTGCGGGGCCCTGGGAATAACGTAGCTCCACCCCCACCCTTGCACTAGGTTCCGGGATCTGCTCCAAGGCATGCGCAGTGAGTGGTTGTAGTGGCGTCAGGCCAAAATGGGTTTTGAGCCCCTTGCTTCAGTCGTGGGTTCAAACCACCTCCGTGTGTAAAACTGATCACGGGTAAAAGATCAGCAGAGGGTGTCTGTTTGCTGTCGGAGGTTAGTGAGATCACACACCCAGGCCATGGTGCTTCCATCATAACCATTTTTTTGAGATAACAGAATAAAACTTATCAATGCTGTTGTGCGAAATAATGCACACCTTTAATCCCAGCACTAGGGAGGCAGAGACAGGCTGATTTTTAAGTTCTGGGTCATCCTGGTCTGCAGAGTTCCAAGCCAAATGGGGGTGCATGGTGTTAGAAACACGCAATAGTCTCAGCCTTGTACAAAAGAACACTCAAAGGGAAAGTAGAGTGGTTAGGTAATTCTTGGGGAAGAGGGTGGCAAAAAGAAGTGCTAGAAAATTTCTCACTATTCTCCCCTTTTATTATGCTTTTTATTTCAGACTTAGTAAGCATATATTGACTATTTGAAGACTAGTAGCACTACATTACTGTTATAAGTGATGGCTTAAACATGGCTCAAGGCAGTAGTTCTTAACCTTCCTAATGCTGAGACCCTTTAATACAGTTCTTCATGTTGTGGTGACCCCCCCTCCAACCATAAAATTATTTTTATTGCTACTTCATAACTAATTTTGCTATTGATATGAATCATACTGTAAACATCTGTGTTTTTTAACGGTCTGAGGCGACCCCTGTGAAAGGGTCATTTCTCACCCCCCCGGGGGGGGGTCATGGCCCACAAGTTGAAAACCACTAGCTTAAGGTCATTTTATCTCCCAAAGGGTCGTCTCTTGATCCAGTTATTGAGCTGACCCAATTGCAGTATGAGGTTTATCACCCTGTCCAAAAATTCTATTCTCTTAACTAGAAAGTTTTGTTTTTACAAGCCTTTACTGTTCTTTTATTATTTTCCCCTCTGGAAAGGTCACTCTAGAGTTGTTTAGGAGCCATATTAGAGATCAGGGTTCCCAAAACACTTTGGCATATCTGGTCTTGAGCAAGGAAGAAGCTGCCAAGGGGTACAGACATTTTTGGCTTTTAGCAAAACAAAAAACAAAACAAACAAAAAAAAACAAAGAGAAAGGAAAGAAGGGAGGGAGGAAGGGAGGGGGCCATTTTATATTAAGCAATCTAGGCAGTTTCTACCTCTCTCTCAAGAGGTGCCCCTAGTTCCCATTATGGAACAGGAGTGATGACTGATCTGGCTTTCTCCAGATGATTTTCAGTGTGAGGTGTGGCATTTGGGGAGTACCCCACCAGAGGGCCTATCCAAAAGATCCCACCTGTCAGATGTAGGTAGAAAAAGAAGTCCTTGCCTGGAGTCTGGGAAGGGATGCGAGGGAGAAGTAAAGGCAAGGGTTGGGGTAAGCAGGGAAAGAGAAGCCACAACATGGTAATATGTCCAAATCAAAACTCACCAGAACATCCTCTACTGGGCTCCTCATTGTTTCACCAAGGTGGGACTCCACAGTGATATATTCAGGGTCTGCGGGTTCTGGAAATCCAACCCATGTCTGTTGGAAGAACAGACAATGCTCTAAAGACAACATCATCTTTCAAATCACAAAACATACATACATTTACTTTACTTCTTATTTTGTGTTTTGTATGTCTGTATATCACATGCATGCAGAGGCCTCACTGACCAGAAGAGGGCACTAGACACCCTGAGACTGGAATTACAGTTGCGAGTCACCATGTAGGTGGTGATAGAAAAGCAGCGCATGCTCTTAATCATTAGACCATCTCTCTAGCCCCCGTAAATAGTTTTTGCTTGTCTGAGACAGGCTTCTACTATATAGCTCCAGATGGCCTCAAAACTTGGAGGTCTGTCTACCTCTATTTCCAGAATCTAACACTGGGACCACCATGTCAGGCTCTCTATTTTGTTTGAGACAGGATCTCTCACTAGACTGGATTTTGCCACTTTGGTTAAATGGTGGGCTACTGAGCCCCTGGGATCCTCCTGTCACCTCCCACTTCTGGGATTAGAGTTGTACCACTCTGCCCAGATTTTATATGCATGCCAGGGATCTGAACTCGGGTCTTCATGCCTGCTCATCAAGTACCTTACCCACTGATGTAATGTCTACAACCCATTTTATATTTTATTTACTTCTAACATGTATGAGTTTGCTTGCATGTCTCTCTGTGTACAACTTTAATGCCCAGTGCCAGAAAATGCCATTGGATCCCATGGAACTGGAGTTAATAGACAGTTGGGAGATTCCTTGGTTCTGGGACTGAAACTCTAGCCTCTGGAGGGGGATGGGGGGAGACGGTGTTCTTAACTGCTAAGCCATTTCTTCACCCCAACAACAGTGTTTTGTTTTGTTTTTTTTTAAATAGGGTCTCATGAAATCCAGGCTTGCCTCAGCCTTGCTATATAACTGAAGCTGACCTTGAACTATGGATCCTCTGAGTCTACCTCCAAAATGCTGGGATTGCAGCCTGAGCTTCCATGCCCAGATTCTCTGATATTTTTCTTTTGAGATATTTTTCTGTGTAGCCCTGGTTGGCCAGATTAATGTAGGCCAGGATGGCCGGGAACTTGTGACAACCCTCTTGCCTCTCTGCCTCCTGTGCTGGAATTATAAGCATGAGACATCATGCCCAGATGTTCTTGCTATATTGAAGAGCATCTTTAGGTCTTTTGACAGGAATAGCGAGTGTTCTCACAGGTTTGGGATTAAAGCTAAATTGTCTCTTTCTGCACAAGTTCCAGTCCCTATTGGATACACGCCCTCTGCCGGCGGTAGGAGAGACCAAGGTGTTAGTTCTGGTGCACCACATTGCGCATGCGCAGCAAAATAAAGCAACTACAAACATACTCAGCTCATTTACTGGGGTGGTAACCTCCCGGGTGTCTGGGGAGCCAAAGGGCCGAGTTTTGGAAGATGAGGGCGGAGGATTGTTAGTTAGGTTCCTAGGAGGAGCCAGGTGAGCATATTTCAGGACAAAAGGCTTAGGAGAGAGAGGCTGAGACCTTAGGTTATCCTAGTGAATTCCACATAGTCCCTGCAGTGGTTCTTAACCTTGTTAATGCTAAGACCCTTTAATACAGTTTCTCATCTTGTGGAGACCCTACCACCACAATAAAATTAGTTTCTCTGTTACTTCAAAATTGCATTGCTGCTGTTATGAATAGTAATGTAAATATTTTTGGAGACAAAGGTTTGCCAAAGGGGTCGTGACCCACAGGTTCAGGACCGCTGCTTTAGGGTTTCTGTGATAGGTGATTGTCAAACATTTGTTGGGCCTGGTGTTCCAACCTGTGGTTCTAACACTTAGGAGGCTGAGGCAGGCGATTGTCACGAGTTTCAGACCAAAAACAATAACACAACCTTTAATTTCTCAGTATTAACAACCATATAAATTTTAGATAAAATAAGTAGATGATCACTAAAAATAGGAGCCAGGAGGTGTAGAAGGCCCTTGGATTGTAGACCAGGCTGGCCAGGAACTCATAGAAATCCACCTTCCTCGGTGTCTGTGCTGAAATTAAAGGCATGGGTCATCATGTCCAGCTTAATTTTATTTATTTATTTATTTATTTGCCTTCAAACAATCTTTAAAGAAGATGATACACTTCAATTTAAGCAAACACTTTCTAATGTCAAGACTTCTTTTTTTTCTGAAAGCCATGAATTCATAAGGAAGGAAGGGGCTCCACAGCTCAGACTCTTTCCTATTAGCTTAATTATTTAATTAATTTAAATATTTAAAATACTTTTGTTATTGTTGGTTGTTTGAAACAAGGCCTCCCTATGTATCCCTGGCTGGCCTGGCACTCATTATGTAGACAAAGTGGTCTTGAACCCCCAGAATTCTAACACCTCTCTTCTTAACTCTGCAAGCACTTGCAAACATATAGTACAAACATACGTGTAAACAAAACACTCATAGAAATAAATACCCTCAAATGAAGCTGTGGTTATAAAGTTGTGTATGGGACTGGTACAAGACTAAGCTCCTCAACATTTCGTTATGAATATGGGAAGGGAAGGGCCCATAAAAGAACATCATTCTTTTAGGGAATTTATGGTTTAGGGGAAGAAGGTGCTGTTTCCTTCAGTGTTAGAGACACTGATTAGTTGCCCTTGCTTTAGCAAATACTATGCCACCCATGCTCAGAAAGAAACTAACTCAGTGGACCACACACTAAATAAAAGAAAATGTGAGTAGAATGGGGACTTTGTAGCACATCCTGGTTGTTAGTAAATGAAAACCCAGAATATCTGAGAGAGGAAACAGATCACAGTCAAATCTCACCCAGCCAAGTTATCTTCCAGCTTCCTCAGTCTGGCTCCTCATCGTTTCCACAGAATAAATCTTCTTCCCATGCCTGCCTTAAATACCCTCTTCACCCAGTTGTTTCACTTCCAGGTCCAACTCTACATCATATTCTAGATAAGATTAAAGGTGTGAACTAGTACTATTTGGTAGTTAGCCTTGAATTTACAGAAACACAGAAATATCTCTTGTCTCTGGAGCTATGGGATTAAAGGCATAGGTCACCACTTCCAGTCTTTCCCTTGCTGGGATTAAAGGTGTGAGGAACCTACCACTCTCTGACCCTCCTGGCTTGACTGTGGGTGGATCTGTTCTCTGATATTCCAGACTGGTTTTTATTAAATATATATCACCACAGGACTTGTTGGGAGGCAGGGTATGAGAGAAGGGAATAGAGGGGATTAAGTAATTAAATTCATTATATAAAGGAAACTGTCAAAAATGTCAAAATTCAAAATAATTTTTAGGAAAAAAAAATAAAAGGAAGACTGAGCATTTCAAAATGCCTTTCATTATAAGTGTTGCCCCAAAACCCATCTCTCATCTCAAAGGGAGCAAAATCAGAGAACTGACCACACAGAACCATAAAGAAGTTAGATAGCCATCAATAATGGAATAGCTGAACAATGTCACAGTCTATGATGAAGGACCCTGAGTAGCTTAAAAAGGATGAGGTAAACAAGCATGTGGCTTTATATGTTAACAAATCATTAAGCCCAGTGTGGTGATTTTTGCCTCAATGAACAAGGTGCAAGAATGATTGAGGATGGTTCCAGTGTCAACCTCTGATCCCCCCACACACATTTGCATGCTCATACATGTGCCTACACACACACAAAATGATGCATGCACACAAACACACAGTGACATATCTAAAGGGTAAAAGAAAGCAAGTGTCATTTAGCATACATGTGATAATGAATCCAGGGATCAGAGGAATGCAGCAACTTGCCTGTGGGTACAGAACTAGAGTGGCACAGCAGTTACCCAACATAAACCTATCGCTGCCCCCCCCCCCCATCACTAAGACACTTCCTTGCTACCAATTCTGATTTGGAGAAAGTCAGAAGTAGTCAGGTCTCTGTCATTTCTAGGCAAACCAGGGCTACAATGTGAGAGCCTGTCTCAAAACAAACAAACAAAAAAAAAAACAACCACCACCAAATAACATCAAAACAATACTCTTAAAATTAGGAAGTAGTCTGGCAGTGGTGGCACATGTCTTTAATCCTGATACTTGGGAAACAGGCAAGTGGATCTCTGAGCTTGAGGCCAGCCTGGTCTACATAGTGAGTACCAGACAGCCAAAGATACACACAAAAAAAACCCTAGCTCAAAAAACAAGCAAAAAAAAAAAAAGAAAGAAAGAAAGAAAAGAAAAAAGAAAAAAGAAAGTAATGGTAATCTATGACCATGCCACCCTGAACTGTTCAATCTGGTTTGATTTTGGAAATTAAATAGGTCAGATCTGGTAGTATTTACATGGGTCCAAGCCTACCACGGGTAAATTCCAATATTCTACTATATACTTTGTGTCCAGGAACAAAACAAAACAAAACAGCTAAGTCTAATACACTGTATCTTTTTTTTAAGAGTCTGGGGCTGGAGAGATGGCTCAGCGACTAAGAACACTGGCTGCTCTTCCAGTGTCCACGTAACAGCTCACAGTGGTCTGTAACTTCAGTTACAGGAGACCTGACATTTCACAAACACATACATTCAGGGAAAACACCAATGTACAATTTAAAATAAAAATAAAAAAATAAATGTTCTCCACTCCTCCTTTGATTTTTTTGTAACTCTTTGCAATCCTGTCTCAACCACTAGCCTCAACTCGTTTATTATTTCTCAGAATTCAAAGTGTATATATGCTACCTCAAAACTCTAATGTTCTCAGTGTGTAATTTGGAGTCTTTTGTGTTTCTACAGTAAGATTTCTCCTTTTTAAAAATACAGGATCTCATGTAACCCAGGATAACCTTAACTCCTGTTCCTCTTGATTATTCCTAGCCAAGTATTATGACTACAGGAAAGTGCAAACACTCTTCTGGAGCACTCAGGTGGTTTAAGATAAACAATATCATTTTGTAAATAAACAGAGCTAGGGATAGGGTGAGGAGAAGAAAGTAAAAATCCCATCGCAACTTCCCACGCCCAAAGAGATGTCAACTTTCAAGATCTTTTATCTTCCTCCTAACCCGGAGCTTGCAGAGGCACAAGGTAAGCATCCGACAGACACTCTAGCCCAAGTCAGAGGACTAACTCGTTATCCTGGGAGGTTCACCTCTCTATCACTCGGTGGGTTAACGAGTTCAATGCTTGGCCCGCTTCCGCTTAGGGAGGGGTTCCCTCAGCTAGTCCTGCCTTTGGGCAGTCTCGTGTGCCCCAATCGGCCCTCATTCTCCTCCCGACACTCCCCTCAGAGGACTCTACTACTGCTCCGGATGCTTCACAGGTCCACGAACCGGGCGAGGAGAGCTGTGGCCGGATTTTCTGGCCAGGATGAGTCACTTCCGGTCACAGACTCCCTCCTCCGGAAGTAAGACCTGATGTAAACAGCAGAGCCGGGCACCAAAGCCCGGGAGGTCAAAAATTCGTGCCGCAGGCGGCACCAGCACCTAAGACAGGGGTCGGTGAGGGGTGCAGATCAAGTCAGCAAAAGCGACGGTGCAGCTGGAGCAGGATCCAAGGGTTGGTCAGGGTCATGGGATGGGTGCTTCTACTAGAGGTCTTGCTTGACAAGTGGTGGATGGTTGAAGACAGGCGGCTTGAGTCAGTCGTGGAAAGGAACATGACTTTTGGGAGAGCGTGAGGCATTTCAATTAGAGCTCTTAGTTAGCATGGGCATTTGGATCAGAGATCTAAAAAAAGGGTCTTGGAAGCTAGTGCTAATCAGAATATGGCTCATGTAGAAGCAAGACCCAGGTGTTAGACCAGAAAAAGTAGGTTTTAAGTCTTAGAGGATGGGTAGGAGGTGTGCCTGGACAGAGATCTTGGAGTGATGGTATTTGACAAGAAAATGAGGCTTTTGGGACAAAAAGACAGGGAAGCAGGTTGAGGTTTTCCAAGGCAGGTTTTTTGGGTGATGTGTACTGGGAGGTCTTTAGAGGGTATCTATGCTAGGGTAGGGTCTTCAGGGGGATGTGGGAATAAAAGGGACAGATTTTAGTGGGAAGGAGGTTCATGAGAGTGGCATTGAGTCAGTTCAGTTAGGAGTCATAGGCAGTACCAGGAACGGATTATCTCAAATGTGAAGAATTTAGAATGTCAAGAGAATGCTTGGTCTTCAGGACATACGTAGAGGGAGCTGAGGAAGTTCCTAGGCTTGCCTTAGTGATGAGAATTAGCAATATGAGAGAAGGGTTTGGGGAAGGTGTTGCATGGCAGGATGTAAATCAGGGGTTCTGGGGGCAAGTAAATGAGAGTTAGGGAAGCACATGGAGGGGAGTTCTCGGGTGATGGACCATTCATAGCAGTCTCAGGGAGATGCAAGATACCCTAGCCCTTGTTCTCTTATTTACTGCCAGGTGAAGCTGGGTGCAGGTGTAAAGATGAGACGCTTGTGAAGAGAGATTTGAGGTCATTCCAGGCATTAGAGCCAAGAATGGCTGTGACTGAGGAGGTATCATGGAATATCCTCTCCCTCATCACTTCTTGATAGGTTCAGTAAGGGTTGGTGTTTGTGGCAGTTGTGAATCTATATCATTGTAGGCCAAAATACATTCTGCCTGTGGTTTTGCTTTGAACAGATACTCTGAGGTATACTGCACTTGTTTTTGTGTTTTACAGTCTGGCAAAGAAAAGTGTCAAAATGGGGAGGAAGCCGGGAGAGATGGCACACGCCTTTAATCCCATCACTCAGGAAGTGAAGGCTGGAGGACTGCTGGGAATTCAAGGCCAGCCTGTGCTACATAGGGAGTACCAGGACAGCCAGGGATACATAGCAAGACCCTATCTCAAAACAAAATAGACAAAGTGGTGAGGAAGAAGAAATCGTTTGGGGGACAGAAGTCGTAGGACGTAAGAGAGAACGCTCCAGAACTCTTTAAAATGCTGTCATTTTTGTGCCTAGGGAGGCAGTCCTGGACCATGACTCAGCAGCCACTTCGAGGTGTGACCAGCCTACATTTCAACCAAGACCAAAGTAAGCTTGTGATTGTAAGGTAGGAAAGAAGGGTCAGAGACGGCTATGAGCCCTAGAATTTTGAGTCAGACATATTTCTTCTATCCCCAGGCTGCTTTTGCTGTGCCATGGAGACAGGCGTACGTATCTATAATGTGGAACCACTAATGGAGAAGGGGCACCTGGGTGAGTGGCTGTAGTGGTGGGGCAGTGGGCAGAGGGCATTGACATCTACCTCTACTAACACTCCGGTGCCTGTGCAGACCACGAGCAGGTAGGCAGCGTGGGCCTGGTACAGATGCTGCACCGATCCAACCTGCTGGCCCTCGTGGGCGGTGGTAGCAGCCCCAAGTTCTCAGAGATCTCAGGTAAGTGCTTTCATCCTATACTTGACCTAGATTCCCCAAATTCCTCACTTCCTACATACACCCTGAGGCACAGGCAGATGAATTTGTCAGCACCTCAGAGTCTAACAGGGAGGCACTGTTTCTAAGTCATGGATCTTACAGCTTGAAATGTTTGCTCTGTCATTTATTGAGACAGAATCTTTGTTTTAGTCCTTTTTTGTTTGTTTGTTTTGTAAACTTATTTAACTTCATTTTTACGTGCATTGGTATGAAGGTGTAAACTCCTCAAAACTTGAGTTACAGTTGTGAGCTGCCATGTGGGTGCTGGGAATTGATCCCAGGTCTTCTGAAGAACAACCGCTGCTCTTAACCACTGAGCCATCTCTCCAGCCTCTTAGTCTTTTTTTATCTAGGAAACATTACTGGAACTGGAAGTGTAGCTCAGTGGTAGAAGAACATTACCTGGTATGCCCAAGGCCCTCATTTCTATGTTCAGCACTAAAAACATCAAAACTACCTCTTGGCTGTCTACTATTTGCCATGTTCTTAACATTGGAGCATTTACTGGGAACTGAGAGCCTAATATCTATTTTAAGCACTTTACACACAAATACATTATTCGGAGATGAGGTCTTCTGTAGCCTCGTTTGACCTTGAATTGATCTTCTACCTCCCAGGTGCCAGGATTACAAGCTAGTGCCTTCATACCTGGCTTTATATATATTAGCTCATTTAGTTTTGTGGGGTTTTCTTTCTTTTGGTTTTTAGAGACAGGTCTCTGTATAGCCCTGACTGTCCTGGAACTCACTATGTAGATCAGGATGGATTCAAAATCAAAGAGATCCTCCTGTGTCTGACTGATTGTGTGTCCTACCATATCCAACTAATTCTGTGTGGTAGGAAACATCATTAGCCCTTCTTCCCATTTTTGTTGTGCAATAGCTGGAACTCAGGGCTTCACATGTGTTCTATCACCAAGCCATACCCACAGTTTTATCTTCATTTTCACTGATGAAAAGAACTGAGACCTTCTTAAGTGACTTATCCAAGATCACATAATTAATAGGTTTTCAAATCTTGGAACCATCTCTCCTACAGGCTCTTGGTTTGAGCCTCAAATGACACCTTGTTTTAAGGTGTTTTGTTTTGACCCCAGCATGACATGGCAAGAGTTATAAGTGAGTCACAGAACCCTAGAATTAATCACAAAATCTTCAGAGGGTATGCACTGGATCCTGAAGACCAAAGTAGTTCCAGAGGGAAGCTTTGGACCTGAGTATGAATTCCCCTTATCTGCCTTTTCTCAAGCTATAAGGTCCTTGACCACACTCAGCTCATTTGACCCTTGATTTCCTTATTTCCAAATGAGCATAACTGTTCTAGAATGAGTTTTCTTAGAGATCTCCCCAAGTGTTCATGCTGTGTGCAGCTCACATTCAATATTTAGTGAAAGGTGGAGTAAGTGGTTGAGGACCCATGAGGAAGAGGGATGGGCCCTGGGTCACCCAGTCTGCCTCTTACCTAAACCTTGGTCCTGTCAACCACCCATTTGCCTATCAGTGCTCATCTGGGATGATGCCCGAGAAGGCAAAGACTCCAAGGACAAACTAGTGCTGGAGTTCACCTTTACCAAGCCAGTGCTGGCTGTACGCATGCGCCATGACAAGTGAGCTTGATGAAGACTGGGACGGGGGAGGGGCAGAAGGTTCCCCAGGCAAGTAAGCCCATACCTCCCCCCACTCTGGCATTTTCCCTTGCCTCATGACCTTCTGTATTCTGTGTGATGTCTGCAGGATTGTGATTGTGCTGAGGAACCGCATCTATGTGTACTCCTTCCCTGACAATCCTCGAAAGCTGTTTGAGTTTGACACTCGGGACAACCCCAAGGGTGAGAGGACCCAGATATCCAGGTGTAAGGATATGAGGCTGGGGAAGAGGCAAAGAGGAGGAAATAAAAGAAGGGACACATACTCAGAGTTATTGGGAAAGGCTCTATGCAAGAGATGTCGTCCTTTCAGTCTCTACCGTATCCCCAACCCTAGTCCTGCCCCACATGACAATAGAAAGCCCTCATTGAGGACATGGGTAAGTGTATCATTGAGCCCTGTGAGGTTGCTATGGGTAATATACCACAGAGGGTTAAAGTCTGGCTTTATCCATTCTGAGACTCGGCCTTCCCCTCACCTCCTCTTCACCTGCCCATCCCACTTCATCTTTACAACTTAGGACTCTGTGACCTCTGTCCAAGCCTGGAGAAGCAACTGCTTGTGTTTCCTGGACACAAGTGTGGGAGTCTACAGCTTGTGGTGAGCTATCCAGTGGGCAAGGGTGGAGAGGTGGGTGGACTGCATCTCTGTGAACTTGTGGTCCCTCTGCTCCATATTACCCCAAGCCCAAACCGCCCCTTCTACTCCAGGATCTGGCAAGCACGAAGCCTGGCACTTCATCAGCCCCATTCACTATCAATGCACATCAGAGTGATGTGGCCTGTGTGTCCCTGAACCAGCCAGGCACTGTGGTGGCCTCAGCCTCCCAAAAGGGTACCCTTATCCGTCTTTTTGACACCCAGTCTAAGGAAAAACTGGTGGAGCTTCGAAGAGGCACTGACCCTGCCACCCTATACTGGTGAGCACAGTATATGTGTGGTGAGCTAGTGGCCTTACAACACAAGTCATCATGTTGGACATCATCACTGCTCTGTCTTGCAGCATTAACTTCAGCCACGACTCCTCCTTCCTCTGTGCTTCCAGTGACAAAGGCACTGTCCATATCTTTGCACTTAAAGACACCCGCCTCAACCGCCGCTCAGCGTGAGTATCCTCACCCTATCCTGTGTTATCCCAATCCCCCTGGCCATGTCTCATTCCTGAACTTACCAACTGCTGCCTATAGGCTGGCTCGTGTGGGCAAGGTCGGGCCAATGATTGGGCAGTACGTTGATTCTCAGTGGAGCCTGGCCAGCTTTACTGTGCCTGCAGAGTCAGCGTGCATCTGCGCCTTTGGTCGAAATACTTCCAAGAATGTCAACTCTGTAATTGGTGAGTGACAATAGTCCCCTTGGTTTATTTTACTATATGAGTAAAGGACTACAGGTTTAACCTAAAAGAATTTAAGGGTTTTCAGAAGCTGGAGGAAACCGGAGTGTGTGGCTCAACTTCATAAAATTAGTAAGGGATGTGGCCCTTGGTCAAAAACCTGGAGTTAGACCATGAGCCACGGTGGGGAGACCAGAGAGGATTGGAGTATGTGCATGGGGCATCTCCTAACCTAACACCTCAACCTTTCCCAGCCATCTGCGTAGATGGGACCTTCCACAAATATGTCTTCACTCCTGACGGAAACTGCAACAGAGAGGCCTTTGACGTGTACCTTGATATTTGTGATGATGATGACTTTTAAGAGCTCCGGCAGCTGAACTAGGAACCTGCAGTAGCAGATGATCGAACTGAGTCCTGAGAGTGTTGAACCAGCCAGCAGGCATTAATGAGGCCTCCTACTCTCCATTCAAGCACAGCAGTGTCTAAATAAACAGTTTACTTCCCCCCAAGCACTTTTTTGTGACTGTGCTGAAGACCAAGGACAGATTCCCTGGGCCACCTAATCTGGAAAACACTCAAAGGGACACAAAGAGATTGTTGTAATCCAATCTGGGGATTTTAAAAGGTTACCAGGAGATAGTCTCTGTGATATATATGAATAAAAGGCCTTTAAATGGCATTTATGACTTAACCTCAAGGGCGGGGCATACTTTTCCAGGAACTAGGCTCCTAACAGGAAGTGGCATCCAGCTTGGGAATTGACTTCTTAGCCCTATTAGTCTTTTCAGCTTTGAGTCAACACACAGCTTGCAAAATTCGGACGTGGTGCCCCGCCCAGGGTTGAAGAAAAGTTCCAATTTTGAGCTTCTTGCCGCGTGGCGAAGCTTGGTTTCCCGGCAGCCTCTGCTAACATACTTGGTGGTTTCTAGTCACGTTTATGTTTGCAGCTGCGCAGTACTCCAAAGTTGCTAGTCATCGCCCCCTAGACTCTATTTCCCAATGTGCCTCGCGGTGCTGCGAGGAGTAACGGGTATTGTAGGCACGCCGCCCTTCGGGCTGGTCCAGCAACCCGCAGGATGTCGGAGGTGCGGCTGCCACCGCTGCGCGCCCTAGACGACTTTGTCTTGGGGTCTGCGCGTCTGGCGGCTCCTGATCTAGGCGATCCACAGCGATGGTGTCACCGCGTCATCAACAATCTCCTCTACTACCAAACCAATTACCTTCTCTGCTTCGGCATCAGTCTCGTTCTGGCCGGGTGAGGGAGGGAGGTATTGATTGGTTGAAGATACTAGCGGGAAGTAGGGTGGATTTGCGGGTCTTTGAGGGTGGGGATGGGGAAATCTACGAGGAAATGCTAGGCCGAGAAGGGCAAATTCAGTAGAAAAGGAGGGTCTGAGGGGCATGGATGGGAGGATTTGAAGGAGGAGCGGGTAAGAGAAGACCTGGTAGGGAAAGGGGGGAGGGGGGACTGAAGAGGAATGTGAGCTAGGAGGTGGACCTGGATTTAAGGAATGCCTGATAGGATACCTAGTTCCGTGATGTGAGTGATGATGCAGATTAAGGGAGCCCTGGAGGGTTTAAGACAGAGGTGGGGATAGAATAAAGACAGGGTTTGTAAGGTGAGTTTGTAGAGAACCTGCTTGTAATGGGCTCAGAGGGAAGACCCAGTGTTGAGAAGCTGGAAGCCAAGGACAATGTAGAAGAGAGATATAAGTCCCTCTAGAGTTGTAGGACACAGGGCAGCCACTGTGGGAGGGTGGCTCTATATGAAAATGGGGTAGCCGAGGACCTTCTGAAGGAAATGGCACCTGGAAAGTGCCTAGTCTGCAGAGAAATATTTATTGACTTAAGGCCTTGGTGGGGGGTTTGCAAGGGTTAAAGTCAAGTAGAGGAAGTGGAAGCAGACCTGGGAATACTAGGAAGAAACCGTGTAGGTCTAAAGCTAAAAAGCAGAGAAATTTGGGGAGCCCAGGACCTCTGGCAAGACGTGAAGATCTGATAGGGCTGTAGTACTGAAGAATTGGGAGTTCACAGGATTCCCTGCAGGGTGGACTTGTTGGAGACAGGCCTGGTGAGACTGCTAGGATGCTGATTCCAGAAACAAAACTCTCTGGGGGTCCAGGATTGGGTGAATGGGGAGGCTAGACAAAACTCTCGGGGTCCAGGATTGGGTGAATGGGGAGGTTAGCTGCGTGCCCTTGTTCCTGCAGGTACATTCGTCCACTGCACACACTCCTAAGTGCACTGGTGGTGGTGTTGGCTCTCGGGGTGCTGGTGTGGGCTGCTGAAACCCGTGCGGCCGTGCGTCGCTGCCGTCGCAGCCACCCTGCTGCCTGTCTGGCTGCAGTGCTTGCCATTAGCCTCCTCATTCTCTGGGCCGTGGGCGGCGCTTTCACCTTCCTGCTCTGCATCACAACGCCGGTGCTTTGTGAGTCTCTACTCTCCCTGTTATAGCTGGGGAAATGGACAGCTCATGCTTGAACAGCAGGCCTGCCCTGCACTGGGTCCTGGGCTAAGAGGGGACTGGAAACCCTGGAGGACAGACATGCCTTCATTAGCTCTTCCTTGGCTTTGCTCCCTGTCTTCTGAGAGCATCCCCTCTTTATTTACCATTTTGGGTCTTCAGTGATAAGCGCCTTAAACTGTCCAGGTCCCGATTTACTGGGATGTTCTTCCTGGCCACGTCACCCACAGCAGGCTAGCCTGCCTCTGGGTAGATCCCCTAGTTGTGGGCTGTTAGCTAAGACCCCTGACCCACTCTTGGTGTCGCCCACAGTGATCCTGCTGCACGCTTCACTGCGCCTGAGAAACCTTAAAAACAAGATTGAAAACAAGATTGAGAGCATTGGTCTAAAGCGGACGCCAATGGGGCTGCTCCTAGAGGCACTGGGACAAGAGCAGGAAGCTGGATCCTAGGAGCCTGGAATCCATACCCTGGATCTAGAAGACTCCCTACCCCGTACTCAAGGTGGAGCCTTTTCTCGGCCATTAAAATAGGGGCCTAGAACCCTCTAGCCTGTCCAAAAAGACACCTGTGACTGCTGACTCCAACCCCAAACTAGTCATCTCTTACCCTCCCACCCTATTACTTAGGAACCAAAGTCTTCCTCGGCCCTGAATTTTAGACTCAGCCACCTACATCCAGCCTTGAAACTGGGATTTTAAGCCAGAGCATCCATGCCAATCTCAAAACTGGACCAAGATATACTCCCCTAACCCAAATCTGGGATTTCACTGGTCTTATACTTCAAAGCTATGGCCCGGGGCAGGACATTCTCAAATCTTGAGCTCTAAACTAAGGATTCAGAATCCATCTACCTTGGAACCAAGTTAAGACATGACCAAATCTTGAGCTTAAATCCCAAGTGTTCTCACCTCTGACCCCATTGAATCCAGATGACCTTAGCTGTTAGCAGACCCAATAGTTTCTCTCCCTCCATCTGTTTGGAGGTTTTCTCCTTCCCCGACAATGTTGCCAGTATTGAGGACCAAGGTGTGGAACTGGCTAAGGATAGCCCCAACTGGGAATGAAGCATATATATCAGTGTTCCTGCAACAATAAAGCTGTTCAATCTCAAGCTAGTTTGGCTTCCTGCGTGAAGTTTTTGGACCTTTCAATGAACAACCCAGTGGTTGTCTTTAGTTTTGGACCATACCTGACTGGGTTTAAGTACATGTGCTGAAAAGGTGACTACTATGATTCTCAAACCTGCTGTCTCTGAATGAATATTAAAACAGAGATGCGGAAATTTATGCTATCATTTTGGATATTGTTTTGTTATACATGGGCTAGGAACGAAAAACCCAGGAGGCAAAAAGTTGCCCCATCTTGCAAAGCAAGTGAAGTCAACATGACATAGTGACACCAGTAATCCCAGCGCTGGGGAGGCTGAGGCATGAGAACTATGAGTTGTGACTAGCCCTGGATACATAAAATCTAGCTCAAGAAAACAAAACACATGACACTATTATAAGCTAGTTCCAGTGTTTTTTCTTCCCATAAAAATATTTTTCTGTGGGCATGGTTGCACATGCCCTTTATTCCAGTACAGATGCATCTCTGATTACAAGGCTAATGTGGTCTACATAATGAGATCCAGGCCAGCCAGGTCTACACAGTGAATCCTTGTCCTGTCTCATACATATAATCTGATCTTAACTAGAGGTGTGGGTTCCTGAGGTAAAGCAGACAAAGAAGTAATCCAGGGGTACAGTTTATACATTTATTATAGAAATCCCCTTCCAGTGTGAATAGTGTCTTGGGCCCAGATCCATTGGTACAAAAAGAAAATTTAACACCAGGTAAAGGGGGTAGGGGAACCCCCAGCTCCAGAAAGTCACAGACAATATAGAAAACACAGCTTATGTGAACTTGTTTAAAAAGTGGTATATAGAAGGAATGCCAAGGAGGACAAGATGTGGTCTGTGGCCCATGGCCAGATGTCACCTGAGGGTTTTGCTGGCATGTACTAGTTGCCAGGTTTAACCACTGCAGCATCCCAGGATGTAACATACTCAAATGGCTCTGCTTCTTGACAGCCTCTTATATAGCCTTCTGAATGGGGAAGGTCAGCACAAAGGCCATGGGCTGAGATAGAGACAATAGCTCCTTCAGGTACCCCACCTGGACTTGCATTCTTCCAAATGTGGACAGGAGACCATCTGCTCAAAAACTCTAGTGGGACGAGGCAGAGGCAGGGAGTTCTGTTCACAGCAGTCTCTTAACCCTCGAGACTCTATATGGTCCATTTTGTTGAGGCGAGGAGGAGGTTCCTGAATGGAACAGGCTGGGTATAGGAACAGAAATGAACCCAACCAGGAATGAGCTCACAGTTTCCCTTTTATAAAACACCTAGTGTTGGGCAAAGACAGTGACCACTAAATCACAACTGTAAACAGAAATGGGGGAAGGGGCAGAGTCCCCAAACCATTATCCCCCTCTTTGAAGCTAGCTGGGGCCCTCCAGCCCCCCAGCACAGGATGAGAAGAGAAGTAGGGGCATTGGACATCCTCTTGGGCCCCGAAGAAGCCAGGGGTCCTGTGTGATCAAGCAGTTGTCCCTCAGGACCAAGAGCAACCACATCCCAGAGGTCGACTGTGTGCTCCCCAGTACTGGAGTATGTCCAGACCAACAAGGGGCTTATCAGCAAGGGTCAGACCAATGTCCCTGGGGTCTGGGGATCAGAACTGGAAGACTGCTCCCCCTCTAGCGTCAGGTCACTTAAACGAGAGCTCAACTCCGGGGGATACAGGAAGTCCGTGTAGTATCTTTAGAAAGGACAGCAGGAATCCGGAAGACAGGGAAGATAAGAGAGGGAAAGACAGACAAGACACACACACAGAGAGAGGAAAGAGGCTTTTGTTAAAAGAGGTGGAGACAGGCAACGACAGCACCTTCAGGCTCTTAAGCATGGGGTATGGAGGAGAAAGCCAAGGAGCAGCACATCCCCTCCTCCCAGCACCCTGACTTCAAGGCTCACTGGCAGCTGTCGCATATTAGGGAGAACAGAAAAATCCTTCTAAAGCTTGGGAAAGAACTCCTGCTACCAATATCCACGATCCCCTCTTACCAGGACCCCAAGGACTAATGCAGGTTATGACTAATATTGTGACCCCACGAGATTACAGCTAGTTTCCTTGTAGTCCCACTCAGCTATTTTTGACAAAGTGCTCCCTGGTCAGGATACCTTCAACATCTGAATCAACACCCCTACCCATCAGAAAAAGCACCCCCATACCTGCCGGAGACAGGGGGTGCTGTGAAACTCCTCGAGTGCGAGAGCGGTGCCTGGCTGGGAGGACTGTATAGTGCCTGGCCCACCTCATAGCAGCGGGCATGGAGGAAGGGTGCATGTGTCGGGCCCACATGTGGGAGCATAGGCCGGCGCTGGGGCCCCATGGCCAGTCCTGAATTCCGGATGTACCAGTCCCGGAGCCCCTCCAGGGCAAGGTTCTTATGGCCACCTCTCTCACCAGCTGGAGGTAGCCGGCTGTGTGGTGGCATCCAGAGTAATGGGTTTGGATGCACTTCCAGACCCTCCACAGCTTCTGGGGGCAGGCCGCAGGGCTTGGAACGGATGGCACGGGTGTTGGGGTCTTTGCTGCGGAGAAGGGGGCTGCTGCCGTCTGCTGCATATATGGGTGGAGGACCAGGGAGCATGGCAAGGAGCCCATCTCTGCGGGAAAGTGGTCCTGGAACTTCAGGAGCAGGCAGCAAATCCCCCCAACCTGCCCCACCGGCACTACGGGGCAAGCCCCGGTCCAATGAATAGTCCAAGAGGAAGTCTCCACACACAGGTGGGAGTCGGGGGGGCCCACGGGATGCCGGGGCAGCAGAGCTGGGTCGGGCAGCCCGAGGAGGGTCTGGGGGGCCAGCGGTGCGCGAAGAGAAGGCAGGGACTGGTTGGGGGCGCTCATACAGCACCTCACTGCTCTTGCAAACTGGGGGACCAGCAGCAGGGGGAGCCAGAGGGGCAGGTGGAGATCCAGCTCCCGCAGCAGCTGCCCGGTCCACCAATAGGGCCTCAGAGCTATTGCTGCGGCGGGTGCGAGCTGCGAAGATGGATGCCCGATCTGAAGCAGGGTCAGGCCGAGGAAAGCCCATCTGGGAGTCCTGACTACCGGACCACTGGCGAGAATGGAGACCTTCGGGTCTGGAGAGCAGAGGTGCAGTAACAAGAACAGGGTCAGAAAAGACAAATGATGAGTGCCCTGACTGCCCCATCTTTTCCTGCACCTTCACTATCTTTAAAATGGGACCAGTATTAGAAGTTGTATACATGTAGCTGCTAAGTAGTGCATGTAAAGGGCCACTGAGATTTAGTCCCAGACAGGAAAGCCAGAGGATAGGGGGTAGAAATGCACACTGGGATAGGGCTGCAAGGTCTTAGGATGATGCTAATGTTTCTGGGAATGGGAAGGAGGCACACACAGGCACTCTTCTGTTCCCCAGAGTTCCTATTCTCCTTCTAAGGCTAACCTCTTGGCTCTCTACCACATGGAGGAACTGCCTCCTAAAGAGAGCCCTGGGCCTTATGCCTGGAACTAAAGGCTCTCGGAACTCTAACCCACCGGGTCTATGAACCATCCCCAAACAATTGTCCCACCATGCACAGAATGTATGCCCCCAAAAGATAGGGATTCTGTTCACAGCATGGGAAAAATAGGCAGTTAATTATTTGAGAAACACTTAAGTATTTAAGTGCTTCGAGGCTGACTCTAGTTCAAAAACTTTGCATGGGTTCAAACATCAGAACTTAGGTTTACTCACAAGTTACTTAACTAACCTTTCTGTGCCTCAGTTTCCACACCTATAAAATACAAATCATAGCACCTCCTCAGAGGGATCTTAGGATGATAAAGGAGTTGCTGTCCAGCACAAATGCTACCAATTATTAGCAGATAGTAGGCATTTGATACACGATATGCAGCATGCACTGTACCTATGTTTTTCAAAGGCAGATGTTACACTCACTTCACAAACAAGAAAGGAAAGATTCAGAGAAAAGAAAATGACTTATCCAAAAACACGCAGGAAAGCCCATAGTCAATTTTCTATGCCTCTGCTGCCAAATTCCCACTCCAACTTTTATCCACCTTTCAAAGCCCAGTTGCCCATGTCCCACATCTTTTGGTAATTTCTATTCAACATCTACAGTTAGAACTAGCGCTTTCCTCCTCTGGTACTCAGCCCACCCTCAAGAGTCCCCTTACTTGCAGAGCCGGGGGCCAGTGCCCCGGGTGAGGACAGGGGTGGCAGGCACACTTCGCCCCTCAAAACTGGAGGCACTCCTGGGCAGCGAGCGTGTGGGGCTAGACAGAGATGGCAGGCCCACATCGGGACCCAGGTTAGAAACTGCACCCACCAGTAGGCCCTCCTGCCAACCCAGGCTCAGGATCCCACTCCTAGTCCCAGGAAAGAGGGAAAAGGTTCTTCTTTACCTGGTTGGGCTGGCCACAGAGTTGCGCCGACTCTTCAGGTCCCCATAAATATCTGATGGGGGAGCTTTCCACGGGGCTCGCCTCTCAGGGCTTCCCCCAGATACTGCCCGAAACTTGTCCCAGGCCTTTGGTGGTGAGGGCCGCTCACTTAGCGAGAAGCAGCTATGAGGATCCTCTGAGTAGAAAGGAAAGTAGGGTAGAATTCAATGAGAGCCGGTCCAGAAGGGTCAGGGCAGGTTTCAAGGGAAAAGGTATGTGCAACTTAAGAGATGAAGCAAGGCAATGTAGAGGCTGACCTCTAGGTCTAGGGCAGATGAGGCAGTGACAGGTGAAGCTAAGGACACATGGGAACATGGAGTATGGTTAAAGAGGAGTTAACATAGGAGGAGCTGAACAAAACAGGATATTCTGAGAGGACACATGAAGGGGTGAGCTCAGGTTGTGGGGATAGTTCTCACCATTGTCATGACTGGCCCCTGACTCTGAGAGGGAGCTGCTTTCCGAGTGCAGAACTACATCCTCTACAGGCAAGAAAGGGAAAAGTAGCCTATCACTCCAGCGTCTGGGTTCCATCTCCTTACACCACTAGATAGGCACCTCTGTGTAGACTGCTTTCTGCCTCCTGACTCTGATGCCTAGAATCCATCTTCGCCAGACACAGACCTATAATCCTAGCTACCCAAGAAGCTTCCTGGTGTGTGTGTGTGTGTGTGTGTGTGTGTGTGTGTGTGTGTGTGTGTGTGTGACAAGTTCAAGGTCTGTCTGAATTGTGGAATGAGTTCAAGACCAGCCCGGACAATTTACAAAAATCCTGTCTCAAAATAAAAAGTAAAGAAAACAACAGCGATAAGAAAGGAGTTGGTAGTGGGGGTGGTGAACACCCTTAATCCCAGCAGAGGCAGGCTGATCTCTGTGAGTTCAGGGCCAGTCTGGTCTACAAAGTGAATTCTAGGTCAGCCAGGACTATTACACAGAAACTTTGTCTCAAAAAACAAACAAATAAACCTCAGAAAATAAATTAATAAATAAAAACAAAACAAAACAAACAAACAAAAAACAAGACAATAGGTGGGAGAGATGCCCAGTGGTTAAAAACACTTGCTAGCCTTGCAGAAGAGGTGGCTTCAGTTCTCACACCAGATACCTCACAACAGTCTATAACTCCAGCTCCAAGCTTTCCAAAGCCACTGGCCTCTATGAGTGCCTGTATGCATATGGTAAACATTAACTCATGCAGGAACACATAGATGTAAATAAGAATGAATAAATCTTTCTAAAGATAAAATAAAAAGCTAGTGGGTAGTGGCATACACCTTTAATTCCAGCACTTGGGAGGTAGAGGAAGGCAGATTTCTGTGAATTCAAGGCCAGCTGGTCTACAAATCTAGTTCCAGGACAGCAAGGGCTGTTACAGACAGAAACCCCAATCTTGGAAAAAATTAAATAAAATAAAGAAGAGGACTGGGGATGTAGCTCCATGGTAGAATGCTTATCTAGAATGCTGAAGGGCCTAGGTTCAACCCTACCGTGCATAAAAATATCTATTTACTTTACTTGAATTCAAGACTACCACAAGTTTGAGTACTCATTTTCTGTTCAAGTCCTCGCTTAACCTCAAATTAGGTTATTACAATTCTCCTTTATGGGTGACTCCCTGAAGACCTGCTCAGAGGCCTTTAATGGCTACTCAGCCACTCCACTACTCCCATATGCATTAGCCACAGTCCATTTTCAGACCAATTTTTCACTCACTGGAGAGATGCAAGACCCGACTTACCTTGACTGAGCTGAGCAAGCCGTGTGCCCAGACAGACACCCTGGGCATTGACTAGTGCCCCTGCAGACAGTGACAGTGGCTGGAGCACCGGGAGGCCAAGGTGGGCCCGAAAGTCCCTGAGCTGCTCCTCCAGTTCATGAAGCCTCCGCAGGGCATCAACCTGCACCTGTCGCCGCCGCCGCCTCTGTTCTCCACTAAGGTCAGGGGCCAGAGCCAGGCGGTGGGCGGCAGTTGCAATCTGCTGCTGCACCGACACCTCACGCTCCAGGGTCTCAAGAGCCAACTCCTGCACCACCCAAGAGGTATGGAATAGAAACAAATAATAGAAATGACTACCCATAGGAGAGGGAAGTTGGCAGAAAACCCAGATACACTGGAAGTGGGGCCTGTTCTTCCTGGGGGAGTCTGTTTGCCCTAGGAAGGAGCTTATTCATCCTTGGGTCAGGATGAGGAGGTGGGCCTGTGTATCTTCTAAAGATAAGAAGTTTGTCTTGACAGAGTTGGGGTTCAATATTGCATGAGGAAGCCACCTGTTCAAACTCTTTCCCTTCCTAGCTCCTCCCACTCCTGGCCTCAACCCTCATTCTGCCCTTGTTTGTTCCTGCCTCTCTCCAGCACTATCTTGCTCCCTACACCTAACTGCTTACCTCGGCAGGACACAAGGAGTGGTGTGCTGGGTTTGAGTGTGGTGGAGGGTAGGCACGTGCTGCAGGGGGCCTCCGGCGTACCAACTGAGGACGTTCACCAGGCTCCAGTGGGCACTCAGGGGGCAGCTGGCCAGTTAGCTCCTGGAGGGAATGGGGACAGAGACTCCAAGGGTTAGCTGGAGAGGTGACATAAAGTAGTAAGAATGCAAGAACTGTACCTCCCAAGGAGTCTAGCCCTGCTCAGTATTCCACATGTATTCGGTCTCCTCCTCTCAAGATCTCTACCACAAGGATAGGAAGTGTGGACTCTAAATCCCTCAGTGACCCCCCCCCCCAAAAAATCTCTGGACCTTTGGGCAAAGAAATTTTGGAAATCCGGAGCCCAGAGTCCTTAATTTCTATAATTATAAAAACATATTCGATATGCTGCATATATAACACAGGGGTTGTATATTCTTAATCTCATTAGACTGTGCCTCTGTGTGTGTGTGTTGATGTGTGTGTGTGTGTGTGTGTGTGTGTGTGTGTGTGTGTTGATGTGTGTGTGTGTGTGCATGCATGTTTGAGAGTGTGCACGTGTATGGGCCAGAGGCCAATCTTGGATGTTGTTCCTCAGGATACTCTACCTTTTTGGGAGACAAGGTCTCTTTCTCTGGCTTGGGACCTGCTGGTCAGGCTATTCTTTCTTCCATAGGTTCTTCACATTGAACTCAGACCCTTATGCTTACATGGCCAACTGAGCTAATTCCCCCGCCCCTGAATCCTATTACTCTTTCAGGAAAAATGAGTGGACACTCACACTAAGAAGGGTAAAACTAGAGCTACAGTCAGGTGTGGTAGCTCATACCTATAATTCCAGTTCTTGGGAGGCTAAAGCATGAGCTAGAGTCTACCCTAGGCTACAGTGTGAGACACTATCTCAGAAAACAGACGAATGGATGGATAGATAAACTAGTGGAGGGAAGGGAAAAATAACTCACCCTGTGTCAGTTTTTGATGGACTCTGTTGCCCAATTTTGAAAACAGTTTTCACTTTGGGAGGGGGGTGAAGGTTTCAAATTATTCACAAGTGACTATGGGTCTGCATCACCGTATTTCATTGATTCTGTGATCTCTAAGTCAAACTTTGAGGACACACAAGGTGACAAGAAAACTCCTAACTCCCAGACAAGTGGTTAAGTGCCCATCATAGCAGTTTGCCTGCCTAGGCGCCCTGGCTCCTCACCCCCTCCTGCCTGATAGCCCTGGGGCCAGGCCCTCACCGCCTCCTGCAGACACACTTTCCTGAGCTCTTGAAGCTTCAGGCTCAGGGCTTCTTGCAGGGCCCGCTGGCGGTCAAGCAGCCCTCGAAGACGATCTGTCTTCACCTGGGGGGCAGCCTCTCCAAACAGGGCAGCTGCACAAGGGGAGCAAAGATCAGGACAGCTAGGGCATCCTGAAGCAACTGTGGGGCCAGGGACCAACCCTTCCCAAGTAGGTACATGGAATCTCGGGGCAGGGAAGGGGCAGCAGGAAGTAGAACCAGCCACTGACCTGGAGCATTGAAGGTAGGAGAGTTGGTCAGCTGACGTTTGACTTCCATCCTTGCACTGTTTGGAGGCTGTGGCTGATGGCTGGACAAAGCCTGGCAGTGATACACCACAGGAAGCATTAAGGAGGTATATCCCATGACACCCCCAGTCCCTAGACCAGTCCCACGCCCCATACTCCAGCTAGGAATATAAAGTACCCTGGGCCCCACCCGCCTACCTGGCCTGCCCGCTCAGATTCTGTGTCAATGTCTGGACCCACTTGGCCTGGTACCTTTGTTCCCTTCCCATTGAGTGCTAACACAGTAAGTGGGAAGCTGGGCAGACTTACAACGCCTCCTCAGAGGCCCATGGGCCACAGCCAGGAGTCTCACCTAGGGAGAGAATTAAGGGTACAGATTGAACTGAGAATAACAACAGTGAGTACTTATTCAGCCTTAAGTGCCTGGAACAGTTACCTGCTACCTCACAATGAATCTGTGAGACCCCTCAGGCAGGAGCTCCAGCATCATTTCCTTGACTTTTGAGATGAAGGGTGGAAAGCAGAGAGGTGATATAATTGCCCAATAAAGGGCATAGTGTAGGACAACCCCCCTGGTCCTACGCAATCTCTTAAGATAGCATCTCCAACCCCACCAATTGCCTCTTGAGCACCTCAGTCCGTCCATCATGCTTTAGGTTGTTTGCCCAGGCTGTGGACACATTCTAGGACACTGTTTTCAGCTTCTCACCACCAGAACCTTTATTTCTAATTTATCATTTGGAGGCTGTCTTTATTTTGGCACACAGTCTCACTCTGTAGCCTAGGCTAGCCTGCAAGTCACTATGTTCAAGCTGGTCTAAACCTCCTCCATGCTGAGATTAAAGGCAGGCACTACCATGCCCAGCTTCTTCTGGGGCTTAAATACCTCTTTCAGAGGTGGTCTCTCAGTGATGTCTTCTCACAACTGCTGATGAAAAAGAGTATATCTCCCTGTAGTATCATCTGGACAGGAAGTATGTCTGCCCCAGCCTATCAGTAGCTCCAGCACCCCAAACACTGCTACACACAGCAAGTAGTTCACAAATGTACCAAGGCAGAGCTACTGTTATACTTGTTCTAATTCCACCCTGCTGCCCCGATGTAGCAAGGAGAGCCCGTCAACCTCAGGGTCTCTCCAGCCCCTCTTCCCTCCCACCCTGTTCTGAGACTAGCTCAGAAGTTACCCTGCTAGGACGGGTGAGAAGCACCACCCACAGCCATAGATAACACATTATCTGCCCCCTTTCTGTCCCTAGAAGCCCTGAATGGCCATGGTGCCTGCTCTGGCTAGCCGCCAGCCCCTCCTTCTGCTTCTCTGGAGTTTGCTCCCTCCCTCCCACATCCTGCTCAGTCCCCAGCTGAGCAACCAGGTGACATCACCTCCTACCACCTGTCCTAACCTCCAAGGTAGGTGACTGGGAAGGCCTAATGGAGATAGCAGAGTTCCCATTTTAAAGAACCTTGAAATTCACAGCTTGTCATAATATGATAGAGAATACCCAGACAAGCATGGAAGCCTGGCTATCAGCTCCTTCCCCATTTTCACACTGTGGGGTATATCAAGCTGCCTATAAAGTACCCCCAGTTTGTAGTCTTCCTGACTGTACCAAAGGGTCTGTATCCCTTCCTCAAAGGACTTGTGTCCTATCCCCAACATCAACATTGACACAGTCCCAAAAGCCTTTTCTAGAATCGCAAAACAGTATGTGCACTGCGGAGGTTCTCACTAGCCCACCCATTTTAGGTTCAGTACTTCAGTAGGGTTTCTTTGATGTCCCATCTCCTCTGTCTCTCAGCTCCTGGAACTCCTACTTTCTCAGGACCCATTTTAGTTTGGAAAACTTTTCAAAGGCTTGCCCCAAGCCCTCCTCCACTCCAACAAAAACCCAACTTCCCCTACCCCATTCACCCCAGTTCACCAACATCAGTCTCGTGTTCCACATCAGAGTCCCTCAATCCTTTCTTTTTTTTTTTTAGAAAATCAGAGCATCCTGGAAGTCAACACAGGGTCCAGAAAGGAACCCCGACTCCACCCTGTCAGCCTGACCTCAGGGACATAGCTAGGGCATGAGTCATTGGGTCACTGGGCAGGCTAGACACGGGTCAACGCCCCACACCTCCATACCTGACTCAGGGACCTTTGCTTCTACTCTCCCATGCTCTCTCCATCTGCCTTGGGACTTAGGACTGCCTCACACCGAGATGAGATAGTAAGAAAGCAATGCACCACCACCTCTGCATCACTAAACACCCTCCCAGAAATCCCTTAGACCCTCCTGTCAGTTCTAGGGTACTGTCTTATTCTGTCATTCTGTTGTCCTGTTGCTGGAATAGACTACAACAAGTGAGCCACGGAGGGCACATGGGATGGGGACGGGGACACACACACACAGGCAGCCCAGCAGGTTTTTCAAGTCTGCCCTTCTGACACCATAGCTGAGAAAAATTCCTGGCTGTAATGACTGTTTACAACCAAGTTACTTCACCTGGGTGGCACTCCAACACATTCAATGAGAGCCCCCATTTCCACATCCTGCTGCCACTGGAGCAAATACATACGCAAAATCTGGACTGCTCCCCAGTACTCCCCGAAACATGCAGCACATCCCCTTCCATCACTCTGGGTGAACAAATAGAGGAAGAAGCGTATGCCTCAACAGTGGCTTCTAAATAGTTCATTCAGTTGGTCTTTCGTCAGGCACTAGACCTGGTGAAGAGGCCACTCTGAAAGGGGGAGAGGAAGTGAGGGATGGGGAAGAGAAGGGGCCTGAGACTCTTTGCCCCATACCTCTTCTTCCATTTCCAACCCAAAATTGCTTTGTATCAAGAAAGGAAATGGGCGTGTGGGGATTTGCCCTGCTCCCCAGCTCTTCCTGTACTGAACACTACCCCTCCCATCAATACCCTATATTGTCAGTGTACTTCTTCCACAGATCAGGCTCCCTGGAAGATGACTTCAGTACGCTGTACCCCAGCCCTCAATCCCTGTGCGTTCACTGTCTCACACCCCTGGCCCATGGCTCCGAGGTACTCACCAATGCCACAGTGCTGTCTGACAGCTTCAAATAGCACAAAAAGAATAGTTGTCTCATCCAGGCCCTAGCTTCCCTGGCAGTAGTGAACAGCAGTGACTGCTGTCTTGGCTGCCTCCCACTAGATAAAGGCCCAGCCTACCTGGACAGGAACTGGGCTGGTCCATACCTTTTAACCCTTACCTGCCTGCTTCCAAGACTAGGGCCACTCCTGGGGAGGCAGTCTCAGGGGCCAGGTGCCTCACTCACGGTGCCCAACAGAGGCCAAGAAAGCATAGAATTCTCCCCTCACTGCACACACCTAGGAGAGAACTGGGAAAGAAGCACTAAGGGCTCTGGAATGAACCACTGCCTCTCCTGCTGCCGAGCTCCCCCAGGCCACTGGAGCCTGCCTATGCAATGTAGCACCTGGGGCACAGGAGCTAAGAAGCTGTGAGGTACACACACACACACACACACACACACACACACACCCCTGGGATTTTACTCTGAACAGGGTGCAGCACCTTCTCCAAGCTCTTAGCTTACCCTCCCAGAGCAAGGCAGAGATTAGGATAGTTTGAGAAGGACCTTGACGATAGTTTCTCTCATAATTAGGATAATGGTTTTCTAAGTCATGGAAAGAAGTTAGCAGGGTGTCTCTGTGTAGCCCTGGCTGTCCTGGAACTCACTCTGTAGACCAGGCTGGCTTCGAGCTCAGAGATCTCCCTGCCTCTGCCTCCTGAGTGCTGACATTAAAGGAAGACATATGTCACCACTGCCCTGCAGAAGCTAACCTTTCTAAGGAGAGACCAGATCTCAAGACATACTCTTTTGCAATCCAGGAAGAAATAATCCTGGTAAATAGACTATAATTTATGCCCTACAAACCTACAAACAGAAACAGCCTCCTGTGAACCATGTGAGGAATGGGAAATCGGGCCTTGGCAAGGTGAAGAGGCCTGACTGAGAATATGATGACTTAAAATATAAGAAGGAGCAAGGTGTTGTAGGGGATTGTGTTGTTCCATTGTAAATGTGTGTCTCTGCGGGTCTGTGGGTCTGTGGGCCTAAACCTTGAGGCTAGGCCCAAAAGTCCGGGTCAGAAACCTCCTACTACAAATGGCAGCCAACGTGGGTGATATACACGATATACACCCACATAAAGCTGGAGGAAGCTTAAAAAATGGTCTAGACCACAGAAACTGAAGCCCAAAGCAGCTTCCGAGTTGTGTCTCTGAAGTGGCCCGCAGTAAAGTGACTGAGTGGTTTATGGGATTAAATTATAAAATGGTGTGTTTGCTACATGCAACTTAAGGTAAACAAGGCCAGTTCCTGAGTCTAGATGTAAGCAAAGGGCTCTATATGGTGGACTTAACGTTTCTGTTAATAAGGACAAAAAGAGAATAGAGTCAAAGACGCTTCTTAGTGGTGATATTTTCTTGGATCAGCTCTGTTTGCCAGAGGCAAACTGGGGCGTGGCTTTTTTAAGAGAAGCTTCCCGATTCAGCCTTAGAGGCAAAACACTTGTGAGTTTTTTAAGAGGCCCTGCTGCCCAATACTTAAATGGAGTTAGTAAGCAGCAGATGGCAATGCTTTACTTGGTGATTATATGGACCCTAAAATTCCCCAGAGTACCTGGGCTAAAAAGCAAAATTCTAAGAACTTAGACTAGGAGCTGGGTGGAGCCACCCATTCATCCTACCAACCTTAAATCCTTAACCCAGGACTTTAGCAGATTAAAGGTGTGTTCAGAAACAGAAAGAAATAGAAGAATCTGGGTGGAGTCAAAGAAAAGGTAGAGAAAGCCCTTAAAAAGAAATAAGAGTCATGGGTTAGATGAAGGGTAGAGAGATAGCAAGTTATATCCCTGGGCCTTAGGCCGATCAGCATAAAACTATTGTAAACATCTGTTTGTCTCTGTGGGTCTGTGGGCCTAAACCTTGAGGCTAGGCCCGAAAGTCCGGAACAGAAACCTCATACTACAAGGTGAGGTGACACACACCTTTAGTCCCAGCACTTGGGAGGCAGAAGCAGGTGGATCTCTGTGATTTGGGGGCCAGCCTGGTCTACAGAGTGAGTTCCAAGACAAACCAAACCAAAACAAAACAAAAATCATGAGAATGCTAGAGCTGGACCCTGGCCACTGGAAGGAATAGAAAGAAGACTCAGCCTTCTTTATCCCGCCATATTCTTCCCCATTCCTCCCCCTTAACATTTCTGGCCTAGAGTGAAGCTTTATGACAGGCAAGGATATTGAGAACTCAGAGTTTCTAGAATGCCCCTCAACACAACCCTATCTGGGTTCTAAGCCTATCCTGGGCACGTACCAAACATTCTCTGCTCCAGGTAAGATAATCTGCTTTGTGACCTTAGAACACAAACCTAACCTAGATCCCTTACAAAAGCCCCTGCCGTGTATGACCAGGGAGGGCTGATACAGGGCTCCCACCCATACTAGACAGGAGAGGTCTAGGGAAGCCTCCCTCAGTCACCTGCTCTTAAGGCTTCTTGCACTTTGCTTCCTGGTTGTGAAATTTATGGTGTGGCACACAAAGGACCCTTTCATCTCCTCCCCCCTTCCCTCCTTTGGTGTGTTGGTAGCAGCAAGTAGCAGGCAGATGAACCTCGCTGAACACTGGTGAGAGACTATCCTCTTGGCCATGGCCCCCTTCCCCCTCTCCTAGGTCACCAAGCATCTTGGGGAAAATGGAGGTTTATACTGTTATTTCAGAGGATCTGAGCTTGATTCTGAGCATCCAGGCCAAGTTGCTCATAACCTCCTATAATTCCAGTTCCGGAGGGTCTAATACCTCTAGCTTCTGAGGACACACACACACAGAAATCTTAAGATTTGGCCAGATGGTAGGGGTGCACACCTTTAATCTCAACACTCAGAAGGCAGAGGTAGGTGGATCTCTGAGTTTGAGGCCAGTCTGATCTACAGAGCGATGGCTAGGGCATCCAGGACTATACAAAGAAACCCTGCCTCGAAAAAAAAATTAAGATTTTATTTATTTATTTACTTACTTCCATTGTGTTTTTGAAACATTGTCTCACTATATTCCCTTGAATGTCATGAAACTTGCTGTGTACACCATGTTGGCCTCAAACTCATAAAAATCCACCTGTCTCTGCCTCCCAAATCCAAAGATTAAAGGCATGTGCCACCACGCCCAGTTTATTATTTTTATTCATGTGCATGAGTGTTGGCCTGAATGCATGTCTGGGTATCACGTGCCTGCAATGCCTGTGGAGGCCAGAAGAGGGCAGCAGACCCCAAGACTGGGAGTCTGTTGATGTTTGTGACCCATCATGTGGTGTTGAGAATTCAATGTGGCTTCTCTGGAAGAGCAACCAGTGTTTTTAATTTTGATCGCTGACCCATCTCTCTAGCCCCAACAATTTTGTTTGTTTGTTTGTTTTTAAGAGTACTTGCTGCTCTTTTAGAGGACTGGGGTTTGATTCTTATCAGGTGGCTCACAACCACCTTCTAGTTCTGGGGAACCAACTCTCACACATATCATTGTCCCAGTCATAATTTTTTTCAGTGCTGGCAATTGAACCTAAGGTTTTGTGCTAAACAAGTACTTTACCACTGGCTATAGCCCAATAACTTTAACACACTAGAAGATGGTCTAATCTCTAAACACACATGGACACATGGGCTCTGCACAGATGGTAAATGGTGAGTCTGGTATTTAGCTCTACTTCCTGGCTATGTGACTGCTTAGAAAACTCACTTTTCTGTGCCTCCATGTCCTCGTCTGTTAAATGGGGAAACTGAGGTTGTGAAGGGAAGATTGTAGGGACTCAGAAACCTTCTCAATGTTACACTGAGTTGCCAGGGTGACCTTTAATCCCAGCACTCAGAAGGTAGAGGCAAGCAGATCTCTGTGAGCCAGAGGCCTGCATGGTCCACAGAGTGAGTTCCAGGCCAGCCAGGGTTTCATAGTGAGATCCTGTCTCAAAACAAAATTATAAAGCAGAAACAGATGCTCATATAGTTATTGCAAGCAAGTGACTTAATCAATTTACAGCTTGCTAGGATACAACTGGCTGGGTATCAGTACCCAAAGTGTATTGCTGTTATAATTTTCCCCCCAATAATTTAGATGGATATGTTTGGATGCTTCTTTTGACAAAGAGCTGGTATCATTCAGCCTTACCCAATAAATCTGAAACAGATGTCTGTTTTTTCTCTTCTCGGGTAACCTTGTCTGAATTCCCACTATCCAAAATCAAGAACTGAAAGTATTCATGGAGCCAATGAGATGCCTTAGCAAGGAAAAATATTTGCAAAGCAAGCCTGACAATGTGAGCTTGGATTCCCAGAACTCATATAAAAGCCAGACACAGTGTCTGAGGTCTGTAATCTCAGCACTTCTACATCAAGATAGGAGGCAAAGACAGAGGAATTCCCCGGAAGCATGTTGACCAGCTAGCCTGGAATACACAGCACTGGACCAAATGAGAGATCCTACGTCAAACAAATGAGAAGGTGGGGACCAACACCTGAAATCCTCCTTTGACAGCCACACATCACCACTCACACACAAGGACACACACAATACACAAAAATAAAGGACAGCCATCAGAATATTCTACTGGGTATAAATGTGCTTGCCACCAAGCTTGAGGACTAAGTTCATTTCCTAGGGTTCTGTGGTGGAATTCAAGTGTTAGCTGACAAGGCTGGGAGGAGTGTCTCTAGAGTTCTGAGAGCTTGAACAGGGTGTGGCCAGCCCCATTAAAAAAAAGACTACTAAAATCTTAAGCTGCCTGTTTAGTTCCTACTTTCTTAAAGACCAGATCAGCAACGCCAAGTCACAAAACAATCCTAACTTCAAAAATTACACTAAAGTTCAATTTATATCCATAAGTGTTAAAATACCCTCTAATAAATATTAATCCTTTATATAATATATTACAAATAAAAATTACTACAATAGCTGGCACCCAACATGGGTTCTGGGCTAGCCAGGGTTCAACATGGTTCAAGGAGTGAGCTGACTCCTGAAGGCTGTCCACACAAAACACACACACATACACACATACAAGCATCCCTGACTCTCACATATGAAATAATGTAAAAAAAATTGTATAAAAATTGTCTACAAAGAATTAAACATATTCAGATGTACTTGAAATAGACAGAGCTGGTACCTCACTCTCTAAATTCTCCCTTCTTGCTAAAAGCAGCCATATTTGAAACAAGGTGTGTATGGCCCCTCCCCCATTCTCTAACTCATCACTTTAAAAAATGCAGAAACTGGGAAGGTCTGATGCATGCATGCAATCCCAGCGCCAGAGAGGATGAGACAGGAGGATCTGGAGTTCCAAGCCAGACAGGTTACAAAGTGAAACATTATCTCAAAAAATGTAGGCACTAAATACAATTGCAGATACATTGTTACAGCTGTATCTAATCCAAAGAATCAGTGCCTACCGGAGATAAACCACAAGGCCTTGGGTATCTGCTTTTGAACACTGTCTCTAACCCCTGAACAAATTTTTTAGTCAGTTAAATTCAGAAACAAATAGCTTCAGATAATTTAGTATTTTTCTGTCTGAACTCTTGGAAGTCTTCCTCACACATAGCTTACCTACCAAATAGTGGGACGGTGAGTAACCTCTGAGTTACTAGTAGGTCTATATAAATGTTTTGGATAAATAAAGTAGATCTGACATTTGTTATCAAACCCACCATTCTATGAGACTAACACATTAGTCTCTTGCTGTTTCTCCCTATTTATCCTCATAAATCAAGGTTTTGGACAGCAGAGGATTCTCAATTTATTGTTACTACTAGATGAGCCTGATTTTTTTTTAATTTTTTTTATTTCCTCCATAACACTAGGGATGAAACTCAGAACCATATCCCCTAGCTCACTTTACATTCTTGGGACAGAGTCTCACCACGTACCCTGCTGGCTGTCCTGAAACACAGTATGTCTGCAGGCCAGAAGAGGGCACCAGATTGCGTTATATACAGTTGTGAGTCACCAAGTGGTTGCTGGGTATTGACCTCTGGAAAAGTAGCCAGTGCTCTGAGCCTCTGAGCCATCTCTCCAGCTCCCCCTCCCTCCTTCCTGGAACTCACTCTGTAGACCAGACTGGCCTCAAATTCAGAGATCCACCTGCCTCTGCCTCCCAAGTGCTGGCATAGGTATGTGCTACCACCACCTGGCTTGTCTTCCCATTTTCAAAACTATGTCTTGCCAGGGCCTACACAAGTCTTCACCAGGTCCTCTGCATATATATTATACCTTTCAGTTTAGAATTCTGTCTTGTTTCATTTTGGTTTTTGAAACAGGGTTTCTCTGTGTAGCCCTGGCTGTCCTGGAACTAGCTCTGTAGATCAGGCTGGCCTCAGAAATCCATCTGCTTCTGCATTCCATGCATGGGATAAAGACATGCATCACCACTGCCCAATTTCAGTTTAGTATTTTTATGGGACTCCTAAGCATATGAATGGTGAGTCTCTGGTTCTGCTTTCTCCTAGGGTGCTTTTCCTTCTGTGGTTTGCCTTGTCCAACTTCAATGTGATCATTTTTGTTTAATCTTATTATATTTTATTTTGCTAAAAAATACAAAAGTATCCTGGAAAAAAAAAAAGGATGTGGCTTGCCAGACATGGTTGCATGCATATTTAATCCCAGCACTCAGGAGGCAGAAGCAGGTGGATCTCTGTAAGTTCAAAGTCAACCTGGTCTACATGGAGAGTTCCAGGCCAGCTAAGACTACACATGGAGACCCTGCCTGAAAAATAAATAATAGAAATAAGTGAGTGAGTAAATAAATAAATAGATAGATGAATGAATGAATGAATGAATGAATGAATGAATGAATGGTGGGTCTTGCTAGTTCCTGGGCTGACAAGAGACTCCATTTGCTTTTCGAGTAGCTGGAGATACAGGGTTATGGTACTGCCTGCTGAATGAGCCTGATTCCTATATCCGGCAACAGTCACTGCCTATGCACCTACTCACAACACACTCACATAGAAAACCCTAAGGATGAGATGGATTTAATACCGAAGTGTGTATTGATAGCTTTACGAGAGAAAGAAAGGAATCTCTTCCCCCACCCACCCCTACCAAGTCCTGAAGCTTCTGACCTAGAATAGTTTCTCTGTTTTGTCAGTCTCAAAAAGATAGGGGTCATACCCCGAGGATCAAAATCAGGTGAAGCAGATAACATGACTTCAAAGATTCGTACATACCCTGTGTCTCTTAACCTAGTTAACCAACCTTCATACCTCCCTCATCCAACATGGGACAGCCCCCAATATAGAAAGGTTGGAAACATGATCCAGACCTCTCCGACTCCCAGAAAGTCAATGAATAATTTAGGATGTTCTTTCACATTTCGGGAGACCAGGGAGTGTAGGAACATTTCCACGCACTCCTAGGACAGGGGGAATGGAATGAGGAAATCCCACTAAAAATAAAATCAAAAAAACAAAAAACCTCCACCTGCCACGAGGAGCTTACAAGGCTACTTACTTCTGTTAAAAGCAGTATAAGGAACAGACTTTGGGAGCCCTGGGAACAAGACAGCCTTCAAGTTCTGGAGCAAGGTGTAACAAGAACCAGAGCACAAGAGGGATGGAAAACAGGTGTTAGGAAGGAGCCCCGCCTGAAAAAGTTGAAAGGTTACAATAACAGGTAAACAGGAGGCCTGTTTGGGGGGATGGCGTAGGAGGTTAGGACAAGAATGAAAGCAAGGGTATAAACCAGAAAAGGTCACTATAGGATGGAGATCAAGAGGCAGGGCCGGGGCAGGTATGCTGGGACACACCTATAACCCTGGCACTCTGGAGATGTAGACAGAATGATTATCACAAGTTCCAGACCAGCCTAGGCTACGTAGTAAGACCCTGACTTTAAAAAAAAAAAAAAAGAAGGCTGGGCATGGTGGTGGTACATGTCTATAATCCCAGCACTTTTGAGGGCAGAGGCAGGAGGGGCACATCATATGTTTGTGGCCATCCCGGACTATAGAGCAAATTCCGGAACAGTCAAGGCTCCAAAGATAAATCCTGTCTAAAAAAGAAGAACAGGGCTGGATGAAAGACTTAGGTTCAGAAGAAGACAAAAGTACAAGGCGATAAACAAGTGAATAGAAGAACAATAGCCAGAAGGCATGACTGGGATAAGCCAAGCCAGTGATCAAGGGAAAGAAAGGGGCAGGTTCAGGTGGAGGTCAGGAACGAGAACAGAGCGGCAGGGATGAGGTGGTGGGAGAGAAAAGGGTTAAACTGATGGAGATGAGTGGTGGGTGGGGGACACGGTACAGAGGGTACAGAAGTCAGAGGTTGGCAATCAGGATAGAACTGGAACAAAGTAAGGTTAGAAGGTCAGAACATTTGACTAGAAGGAATTCAGAGACTGGATAAGCATTTTGAGCACACTGTGGTCAAGCATGAGATCAGAATCCCGAGTTAATGTGAGCATGAAAACAGAGGTTTCAGAGATAGGATAGAGTCAAACAGAAACCTGGGCCAAAGACAAGCCTGGGTAGGGCTGGGGATCAGAACTGGGTTTGGCGGACAAAGAAGGGTTCAAGATCACACCACACCAAAATATAGTTAGGTCAGGGGTACGACTGAAGGTTCGTGAGCCAAGGACTTCGGGGTTTAAGGATGTCCACAGGTCAGACAGGGGTCAGAGGTGGAGGCGTGGGTCAGAGGGTGTAGGTGCGCGCGCAGGTCCATCCTTGTGGACGTTTCTGGGCCTCGTCGCGCCCTGTCCCCACCCTTCTTCTCCTGGCAGAAATGGTTACTCACCGAGGGTCCTCGCACGGCCGCGCAGGTGGGGTTGGTAGAGGCCGACAGGCATCTAGTGGGCGCGCCTTCCCTCGCAGCGCCCCGCTCGTCCCTGGGAGCGCGCCACCTCGCCTTCTGCTCCCTACCTCTGGGCCGCGTTCGACCACACGCACTACCATTAGCCTTCGGGGGCAGATGGGGGACCCACAGATGGTGGAAGGGGTGCGTCAGCCCCGCCGTGGGCGGCGGCCCCGCGCCCCTCACCTTAACTCAGGACGTCCGTTGCACAGCCACCTCCGCCACTGAGCGCGAACCTAGGGGGCTGGAGAACGAGGGGGCGGGGCGCGGGACCACAGCAGCGGCAGACACAAAGTGCGCAAGCGCCAGTTTGGGTCTTCGGATTTTTTTTTTTTTTTTTCCCTGCTTTGGGAGCGCCAGAAACGAAGAAGCGGGGAGCGTGTGCGCAAGCGCTTTTTTGGGCGGCAGAGCCCTAAGCCACACCCCCTAGGTGAGCCGAGTGGAGCCCTTGATTCCCAGTCACTCTTCCCCCAAGACAGTATCCCAGATGATATCACCTCTCTAAAGAACCCCCAACGACTCCTTTTGCCATTTCCTAGACGCTCCCCAAAACGACCTTCAAATTATTTCCCCAAAGTATTATCTTTGATTCCAAGCAGTACCTCCAGGCCATTCTCTGCTGTCATTGACCTGCACCAATACAAACTCTGTTGAAGGAACATGCAAAAATCATTTGTTGGCCTGAGGCTAGACTCGAAAGTTACCCTCCATGGATGTCAAAATTGCAAGCACAAATTTTTTTCAAAAACCCATCCTTGGAGTGTGTGATTCAAACTTCACTCCAGCAGCCTCTAAATCACTCTTTACAACTGAGTTGCACCCCCAAATCATTTCCCATAGTTCCCCTGTTAATCACAAGCGGTACCTCCAATCCAACTTTCATCAATACTCAATCTGCACCAATAAACTGCCTTCCATAACCTCCAATTTATTCCTCCTTCATTATCCTCAATTGACCCTTGAAGTCAATAAATTCTAAACAGCATTTGTATTATTTATTCATTCATTTGTAGTACAGGGATTTCCAAACCCAGGGCCTCACACATGATAAAAAAGTATGTGAAGTTTATTTCTATCAATGAAATAAATGCTGAATTCCAAATATCACTCCTAAATCCTAAATTCATTGTACATGGAAAACATCTTCTGTTGACCCTAAATACTCCATGTAATTAATCACCTATGCCACCCTCTATTGATTCCCAGTGGGCTGTCCAATAATCTGCAGCTCCACCCTAAATATTACCAGTTATGTTCAGTATAGTCTCCACCAGCACCTCACATCACTTCCAACTGTCACCTCTTTAACTTCAAACCATGCTCCATGGATGCCCCACCAAAACAAGCCACCTTTCACTAACAGACCATTATATCTTTACAAAACTTCCTTTGTTTTTTGTTTGTTTAAGGGTTGAGGTCCCATGAGGCACAGACTGAGCCCCAACTCTATGTACTCAGATGATCTCAAACTGCGGATCCTCCTGTCTCTACCTCCTAAGATATATTCCCAGCCTTTTCCCAATTGATAGAGATAATCTCATATGGGCCAGGCTGGCCTGCATCTTGCTGTGTGACTGAGAATGATGATATTTAACTCCTGGTCCATGAGGCTGGAGAAATAGCTGGTTAAGAGCCCTATCTACTATTCCACACGACCCTGAGTTTGGCTCCCAGGATCCAAATGGTGGTTCATGCCAGTGGTGCTCCCACATATATGGAGGCAAAACATTCAAACCAAAAAAAACAAAAAACATAAATTAAAATCAACTCCTGATTTTCTTGCCTCCATCATCCCCAATAAGGTCCCATTCCCAGTCCTAGACAACTACAAATCAGCTATCTATAGATTTTCTTTATCCTAGACATTGTATATAAATGTAAATGTAGATCACTAAAATATTTAATTTTATTGTACATTAGTGTTTCCCTGCATGTATATCGTGTGTGTGTGTGTGTGTGTGTGTGTGTGTGTGTGTGTGTGTGTGTACCACATTCATTCAGTGCCTGTGGGGGCTAGAAGAGGGCATCAGCTTCCCTAGAATTGGAGAGACAGATGGCTATGAGCCACCTCATGTGGGTCTTCTACAAGAGCAGCAAGTGCTCTTAACTATGGAGTCATCTCTCCAGCTCCAATATGCAGATGTTTTTACATTAGCTTAGCATAAGGCTTTAGTGGTGATGGTGATGACCATTTTTTGAGACGTGGTCTTTACTGTATCCCAAGCTGGACTGAACTCTCAGTGATGGTTCTGCCTCAGTGTCCCAAGACTGCCTCACCATAGCATAGTTTTGGAGGCTTATACATATTGTAGCACATAACAAGTAATTTGTGCTTTTTATTGCTGAATATTAGCCTAGTCAGTGATGTATTAATTGTTCCCCAAAGCACTCACTATTAGCTCCCAACTATAAATCAGAATAGCTCCCTGAAATCCAAACTTCAAAACAGGTTCCTGAAAACAGTGCCCCAAACCATACTCATCAACTCTCACTTATACCAACCAACTCCATTAATTCCTAGCCATTATTAGACTACCCTTCTACAGCCATGCCTTTACTCCCAAACTACCTCCAATGGCCCACTGCATCCATTGTCAACTTACAGTATATGATACAACTACTTAGGGCAGATCCGTAAGCCCAGGAGTTTCAGGTCAGCCTGGAAAAGGCAATGAGACTCATTTTCCTTTTTTAAAGGAGTGGGGCATAGTAGCACATGTCTGTAATTCCAGTATTGGGAGACAGAGGGATCAGGGTTCAAGGTCATCCTTGGCTACACAGCAAGTTTTAGACAGCCTAGGCAAATGAGACCTTGTCCTAAAACAGTGGTTCTAAACCTGTGGGTCTCAATCCCTTTAGGTCACATATCAGATATCCTTCCTGTATACCAGATATTCATGTTGCAGTTCATAATCGTAGCAAAATTACAGTTATGAAGTAGCAATGAAATTATTTTATGGTTGGGGGGTCACCACAGCATGAGAAACTAACTGTATTAAAGGGTCACAGCATTAAGAAGGTTGAGAACCACTGACTTAAATGAACAAAAAGAGACTCAATAAGATGGTTCAGAGAGCAAAGGCACTTGCCACCAATCCTGACTTGTATTCCATCCCTGGGACCCATGTTGCAGAAAGAAAACCAACTACATTCCACAAGTTATCATCTGAACTTCACACTGTTCTCTCTCACACACAGAATATTTTATGCTAAAAATAAACCTTGAAATGAATTAAAACACAAAAAAAGACTTTTTCTCAGGATGGTGGAGGCTGTGTAGCATCGTCGTTACTCTGAGCAAAGAACTGTGGGCAGAGGAAGTCAAGGTTAGAGAGAACTGAGTGTGTGAGATTATGTTGTTCCATTGTAAATAATCGTCCCACCTACTGGTTTAACAAAAAGCACTGATTGGCCAAAGGCAGGCAGGAAGTGTGGGTGGGGCTACCAGACTAAGAAAACTCTAAGAACAGGAAGCACAGAGCAGAACGCCAGAGAGAAGCCGGAAGAAACAGAGGACAACTATGCTGCTCTGAGAAAAGGTACCAAGCCCCATGGCTGAACAAGATAAGAGTCATGGGTTAGTTTAAGGGTAAAGAGTTAGCAAGTTATATGCCTGGGCCTTAGGCCAATCAGCCTAAAACTATAGTAAGCCTCTGCGTGTCTCTGTGGGACTATAGGACTGTGGGTCTGTGGGCATAAACCTTGAGGTTAGGCCCGAAAGTCCGGGCCAGAAACCTCCTACTACAACTGAGAGACAGACACTTTGCTGTGCTCAAATCGAAGTCAAGGGTGCAAGCATGCAGAGCAACAAAACCTTTAACTTGGAGAAGCAGAACCATACTCCAAGAAAGCATCATCAATATCACCAGCAGCAGCAGCCAACACCCCCAAATGGAAGCAGGCCAGCAGTCAAAATGAAGGTTTAACTATTAACCTGAAGACTTTTAGGAAACTAGGAGAGAAGACCTCCATCCAAAGAAGCTGTCTCTTCGTGCGTGGGCAATCTTCCCCCTGATATCACTGAGGAAGAAATGAGGAAACTTTTTGAGATATATGGGAAAGCAGGAGAAGTTTTCATTCATAAGGATAAAGGCTTTGGCTTTATTTGCTTGGAAACACGAACCCTAGCAGAAATTGCTAAATTCCAGACTCTGTGGAAAGCAGCTGTCTGTGTGCTTTGCCTGTCATAGTGCATCCCTTACAGTGCACAATCTTCCTCAGTATGTGTCCAAGGAACTGCTGGAAGAAGCCTTTTCTGTGTTTGGCCAGGTGGAGAGGGCTGTAGTCATTGTGAATGACCAAGGAGGATCCTCAGGGAAAGAACGGCATTGTTGTGTACTCAGAAAAGCCAGCTGCTCGGAAAGCTCTGGACAGATGCAGATGCAGCGAAGATTCCTTCTTGCTAACCACATTCCTCGGCCTGTGACTGTGGAGCCTATGGACCAGTTAGATGATGAGAGGGGACTTCCAGAGAAACTGCTTATAAAAGTCCAGCAATTTCACAAGGAGCGAGAACAGCCACCCAGATTTGTACAGTCTGGGTCATTTGAGTATGAATATGCCATGCGCTGGAAGGCACTCATTGAGATGGAAAAACAACAGCTCTTAAAAGCTGGAAATGGAGATGTAGGCAGCACACCAAGAGCATCAGGTTATGCTAATGAGGCAGCATTTGATGAGGCTTCAGGAAGAACTTCGGAGAATGGAGGTACCGCATAACTAAGAGGTTCAAAAACGAAAGCAGCTAGAGCTCAGAGAGGAAGAAGGGCGCAGGCGCCATGAGGAAGAAATATGGTGGCAACAAGAAGGATTCAAGAGAACATTCCCTGATGCGAGAGAACAAGAGATACAGATGGACCAAATGGCTATGAGAAGTGCTATGGGCATAAACAATAGAGGTGTTAGGCCTCCTGCTCCTGTGCAAACTGGTACCCCAGTTCCTCCAAGACCTGCCACTATGATGCTAGATGAAACCTTGGGATTGACCCCACCAACAACTGAACGTTTCCGCCAAGCTGCTACAATAGAATTAATTGGAACAATTGGTAGAACTCCTGCATTCAACCGTCCAGTTCCTGGAGCTGAATTTGCTCCAAATACTGCCACTGATACTAAATAAAGTTGCAGTATCTAGCTTCCCCCGCAAACCTTAAATGAAAGGCCCTTTTTGGACTAGCCAGAATTCTGACCTGGAAAAGTGTTAGGGGTTCTTCCCAATAGCAGATAGGTCTTCCCTGCCTGTACTACTCTAGGGAGTATGCTTGGAAGGCAGAGGGCAAGGGAAGTATTTAACAAATCAAAGTGGAATGTACATTCCTTTATAGAGTCTGTCTGGTGCACTCCTGAAGCATGCTAATTGTTGAGGGCCTGGAGAACCACAGCGGAATGAACTCAGAGAGCTCCATTAATCTTGATCATTCCTGTTTTCTTCCTTCCTCCGTCCATTGTGTTTTCATTACCTTTTCATCTGTATTCCCCTCTGCCCTAGAGACACTGCCATATGTATAACACAAAAACCTAAACATCCTCCAATGCCCTAGCCCAATTCCTCCATTCACTCCCAGGTGAGAATCCAGACAAATGTCCACAGAGGTCACAGCATACATACGGTTCTGTTATATCTCATACATAACCCCTTCATGTCCTAAAGAAGACATTTCTCCTGGAGGTTTTCATTTTAGTTTATCTTTTTAAAGTCTGGTGTCAACTTGCCTCCATCTTTTTCTTGGGTAAGGACTACTCAAGAGCGAATGACTTTTTGTGTCTATGATATTGCTGTTCACAGCTTTTCGTGATAGGCCTAGTACAGTCTTGTGAAGAGGGTTGCTGTGTGTCAAAGGTCTGACAGTAGCTCTTAGCCTTGCCTATCTTAGATAGTTAAACACTGTGCATTTTTTATCGGTGTACTGTTTGATTCGTTCTGGTAACTTCAATTTGAAATTTTTCTGAGAAATGGAGCAGTAATGCAGCATCACCTTATTAAAGTACATTTGAAGCCTTAAAAAAAACACACACGCATGCACACACACACACACACACACAAAGAGTAGGAGAGGTGGAAGCCAGCACCATCTTTAAGGTGCGGCCACGCGGCTCTCTACAACAAAGAAAAATTTCCAAAAACTATCCCCATAATACCCTTTATCAATCATCGATTCCAACTACTTTTCAATAATTGTCAACCTCACCCCTAAAATTCCCCTGCAGCCCCAACTCTGCCTACAAATACTCCCTAACTCTTTTTTCTTAGTATCACAATTACATTCACCAACAGGAGCCCCAAACTACACTAGTCTTTAAGGATTTTCACAGCTAACCGCCCCTCTCTGTATGGGTGTGTCTGTCCTCTCTCTCTCTCTGTGCTTTACCTCTGACATTCTTTCCTGCCTTCCTTTTCCTATTCTCTTCTCCTCCCCCTTCTTTTGGGGGAGGGGGAGGGTTGAGACAGGGTTTTCCTGTGTAACAGTCCTGGAACTCCCTCTGTAGACCATGCTAGCCTCAAACTCACAAACATTTGAATGCCTCCACAGAGTGCAGACATCAAAAACACTCACCACCACCACCCGACTTTTCTTTTGTTCTACCTCCCTCCCTCACTACCTCCCTCCCTCTCTCCCCCCTTCCTTCCTTCCTTCCTTCCTTCCTTCCTTCCTTCCTTCCTTCCTTCCTTCCTTCCTTCCTTCCTTCCTTTCTGAGACAGGGTTTTTCCCTACATAGCATCGGCTCTCCTGGAACTATGAAGACCAGGTTGGCTTCTGTCTCCTAGTGCTGGAATTAATGGTGTGTGCCTCTCCCCTCCCCTCCCCTCCCCTCCCCTCCCCTCCCCTCCCCTCCCCTCCCCTCTTCTGCCCTCCCCTCCTCTCTTCTCCCCTTCTCTCCCCTCCCCTTCTCTCCTCTTCCCTCCCCACCTTCCCCCTCCCTCCTCTCTCTGTCTTCCTTTCTCCTTATCTGTCTTTTAAGATAGGATTTCATGTAACTCAGGCTCGCTCAACCTTACCACATAGCTAAAAGTGACCTTGAATTGATCCTTTTGGTTCTCTATCCATGTGCTAGGGGGTGGGATTACAGGGATTCACCACCATTCCTGGCTGGAAGCTTACAGGGTACCCACTCTGGAGAAGAAGAGCATAGCCACCAGAAGAAAAGAGACCCTGAGACTCTTGAAAGTTAACTTCTGTGCATTTTTGAGAGTACACACACACACACACACACACAAATTTAAAACCAGTTTTTCTCAACTGTACCATATATATCAAGCCCCAAACATTTGCAACTACACCCTAAAATTGTCCCTTAGTATCTATCTCCTAGTACTACTTGCAAACATTCCCCCATTTACAGTTCCAGTCTCCCAACTACACTCAAACCATTCTTCAGTGACCCCATGGCTCTTTGATGGTTCAAACAACACCCAAGCACTTTCCAGTAGTCCCCAATTACGCCCTTAAATTGCCACCATTGATTCCCAAGCATGTCTAAGTGCCCCACAATAACCTCCAGCCCCACCCCAAAGGCTTTAGTGTTAGCTTTTGTGGTTGTCATATCTCATCATCATTAACTTGGTGGTTTGAGATAACAGAAATTTGGAAATCTGTTCTTTCACACTTCTGGGAACTAGAAGTCTCACATCACATTCTCTGAGCCAAAATCAAGGTGTCACCAAAGCTGTTCTCCTGGTTTCCCTAAAAGAAAATGTAGTCATTGTCTCTTCTAGCTACTGGTGGCTGCTGGCATTCCTGGCCTTGTAACCCTCTTGCAGCAATCTCCGGTCTCACTATCACATCACCTTCTCCCTGTCTGACAGTCAGATGTGGATCACCTATCTTTCATAAGAACCCTTGTAGCTGAGTGGTGGTGATGTGCACCTTTAATCCCAGCACTCAGGGGACAGAGCCAGGCGGATCTCTATGAGCTCAAGGCCAGCCTGGTGTACAGAGCTAGTTCCAGAAGAGCCAGAGCTGTTAACAAGCAAATAAACACAAACCACTTGTGGTTGCAATTAGGGTCTCTTTGGATAATCCAGAATAATCTTCCCATGTCAGGATCCTTAATTTAGGAACTAACAGTGCTGATGTATGCCTGGCATCCTAGCTACTCAGGAGATGGCTGAAGACTGATGTTCTAGATACTTAAGTACAGGAGAGGCAGAGGTAAGTGGACCTCTATGAGTTTGAGGCCAGCCTGGTCTATATTGAGAGTTCCAATCAGAGCTATGCAGTGGACCTTGTCTCAAACAAATAAGTAAGTAAGTAAACAAATAAATCATCTGATTTAGCAACCTCTGAAAAGTCCTTCATGAAAGCTAGACCAAGGAGTGAGTTGAGAGCCTGAGCTTTCTCTCATTTGTTATACAACATTCATGAGGGCTAGTGGGTGGCTCAGTGGGTAACAGCCCTTGCCACCAAGCCCGAGGACCTAATTTCAATGCCCCAAACCCACATAAAAGTAGGAGAGAATAGACTCCTTCAACTTGTTCTCTGGCCTCTATATCATGCACACACAAACATATACAACACACACACACACACAATAACAAATGTTTTTTTCAAAAGGTGCAAAGTGTGACAGCACACCTCTAATCCTGGCCACTGGAGAGGCGGAGGCAGGTGGATCTCTTATGAGTTTAACGCCAGCCTGGTAGTCTACTTAACAAATTCCAGGCCAGCGAGGTATACAAAGTGAGACCCTATCTCATAAAAATAAGAAATGAAGGATGGAAGGAAAGAAAAAAAGAGAACACTGATGGGTTAGGACAAAAGTAATTCTGAGAGGACAGTTGCTACAGTCATCAATTATCTGACAACTCTACTATGAATAACTACTGTCATCTTGGGGTACCCTGGACTCCCAACTATATTCCCAATCTGCCCCCATGGGTTCCAACTCATTCTGAAACTGCCTTGGTAGTCCCTTTCCTGTCCCTTTACATGATCATCCAGTTACATGGTAGCCCATTGGAAACCTCAGCCTCACCCTCAGCCACCTTTGATCACAAGGTTTATGGACCCCTAAACACCTTCAATCTTACCATTCAACTTCCCTCCGTCTGCCTTCCTCATCTCCCTTTCACTGGGCCCAAGCTGTCTCACAGCGAAAGCCCTGTTACATCACAGAAGAATGAGTATGGGGACTATCCAGGTTGAGGGTGAAAGATTAAGAAACTGAGAACGATCCAGGTGGTGGTGGTGGTGGTGGTGGCGCCCGCCTTTAATCCCAGCACGCTGGGAGGCAGATGCAGGTGGATCTCTTCAAGTCGAGGCCAGCCTGCTCAATAGAGTGGGTTCTAGGACAGGCTCCAAAGATACACAGAGGAGAAACCTTGTCTCAAAAAAAAGTGAGAGAGCGAGAGAGAGAGAGAAAGGGAAAAGAAAAGAAATTGAAAAAGAGGGTGGTAGATGTATTGTGCAAGGTATGCCTCCGGAAAGCACTTGTCATGGAGACACTTGAGATAGGTATATGAAGCTGGTGTTGTAACATTGGGAGTGAGACAAAACAATTAGTCTGTAAATAGTTGTTTTTAATCTGTTGAAAGATTTGCACTCTATTGCATGTTACACTTTATTTTGTTTGCTCTTTCTGTTTTTTGAGACAGGGTCTCTCTACATTGGCCTGGCTGTCCTGGAACTCACTCTGTAGACCAGACTGGCCTAGAGATCACAGAGATCCACATGCCTCTGCCTCCTGAGTGCTTGACTTAGTGTGTGCCACCTCATCCAGCTTGATTATTTTCAAGATGAAGTCTTTACTATGTTGCCCATGGTAGACCCATACTCTGGACCTCAAGCAAGCCTTTTGCCTTAGCCTCCTGAACAGTTGAGACCACAGGAATGCATCACCTCTTCTAGTTCAGAATGTAGCTTTCTTTTTATTCCTTCCTTCCTTCCTTCCTTCCTTCCTTCTTTCTTTCTTTCTTTCTTTCTTTCTTTCTTTCTTTTTTGAGACCGTTTCTGTGTGTAACAGCCCTGACTGTCCTGGAACTCACTCTGTAGTCCAAGATGGCTTCCCACTCACAGAGATCTGCCTGCCTCTGCCTCCCAAGTGCTGAGATTTAAGGTTTGCACCATTTTTTCTATTCTTTTCCCAGACTAGATGTGATATTTATTACTGAACCTAATTCTGTGGATTGTAGGAGAACACAGTGGAAACCCTCAGGAATGCAGGGCTCTCCTCTTGTTCAGGGGACCGTGACTGGACAGTATATTTGACTCATAGCCATCAGCAATGAGTCACTTCTCAACTAGCACGTCTTCAAATTCATCTTCATTAAACTTATAAGTCTCACTTATTTGTATTGTGGATCTTCTGGCAACAAGGAAACTTGAACTTGGCTCTACATAGACCCTCAATCTCATATTCTTAATCTGTAGCATGATGACCTGGCTGATGTGGGATGTCTTTCTGTATCCTGTGAATTACCTTTGGATAATAAAGGAATTGTTTTTGACATATTGCAAAACAGGTTAGAGGCAGACAGGAATTCCAAGCATAGGTAAAGGAGAGAGAGGGTGGAGTCAAAGAAAGACACTTCAAGCGGCCTCAAGCAAGATGTAAAGAAACACAGTTAAGCCACAAGTCACGTAGCAATACGCAGATTAATGAAATTGGGTTGAGTTAAGTTGAAAGACCTAGCAAGCAATGAGCCTGAGCCATAAGCCAAACAGCTTGTAATTAATATAGCCTTTGTGCGGTTATTTGGAGCTAAACAACTGTGGAACTATAGGTCTGGACCTTGGGCTGGCCAGGCCAGAAACCTCTGGCTACACGTGGCCAATGTGAACCCTGGCCTTTGTGTCCCAGGGCTTGTCCAAAGGCATTCACGTACATATGCTTGGAACCTAGATTGAAGATAGTCATTGAGGTCAGAACATGAATATCCACTGAAAATTGTCTCCAAGGTCCCTTAAGGCAACCCATACAGGCAACACGTTACATGGAGTCCCAAGGAGGCTGCTGCTTGCAGCCATTACACACAAGGCCCCACGTTTCTTTTTTCTACTAGAAGCTTTTCATATATTATTAAAAAAATATTCTAGAGACAGCCAGGGCTATATATATAGTGAGACCTTGTTTCAAGTATTTACCCCCCAAAAAACATTGTGTTATAATATTTTAAGGGTAAAAAGAGATGTTCTCCTTAAATTTTTATTATTACTTTTACCATATGTGTATCTTATGAGTGTTTTGTCTGTATATCGTCTATGTCTAATGTTCACTGAGGCCAGAAGAGGGTACTCTTACAACCAAAGTTAAAAATGGTAATGAGCCACACTGCTTGTTGGAAACTGAACCCAGGACCTTTGCAAAAAGTGCAGCAAATGTTCTTACCCGCTAAGCTAACTCTCCAGCCTCTTGTATTTTATTTTTGAGGCAGGATACTGTTGTGTCCCTCATGACTTATCCTCCCAAGTGCTCAGATTCCAGAATCACACCACTATGCCTGGCTTAAGGTTTTGTTTTTTTTTCACTTAGACCATTCAGTTATAGATTGGTCTACAAAGGTAATTCCAGAACAGCCACTGCTGCACAAAGAAACCCTGTCTCTGGGGGAAAAAATTACAAGATTACAACGTTTCTTCTTAGGGCTGGAGAAGATGGCTCGGCAGTTAAGAACATGGTCGCTCTTCCAGAGGACCTGGGTTCTAGCATCAGACATGCAGGTGCAGGTGCTAGAACCCCTATGCAGGAAAAACAACACCCATATACATAAAATATATCTAATAGAATAATAATAAAGGATAGAGAAATCAATCAATGGCTAGGAGCATTTGCTGCTCATATAGAGGACCAAGGTTCTAATTCCTAGTATCCGCATGAAGGCTTACAGCAGCCTGCAACTCCACTTTCAGGGTATCCAGTGACTTCTTCTGACCTCCATAGGCTTTTGCATGCACATGGGTTCACACACATACAAGTATGTACAAACACATACCCTAAATAAACAAATAAATAAATAGATAAATAGATAGATAGATAGATAGATAGATAGATACATACATACATACATACATACATACATACATACATACACATTAAAATATGAGTAGTGGTGATGGTGCTTACTTTCAATCCCCGTTCTGGAGAATAAGAGCAGGCAGATTTCTGTGAATTCAAGGCCAATGTACTTTACATATTAAGTTCCAGGCCAGCTAGCGCTGCAAAGGTGGTTACTGTCTCAAACAAAACAAAATCTTCAAAAAAAAAGCTTAAGACTATAATCTTTCTTCTGTAGAAGTTCCCCATTGTGAGATGGTTATGAGTGTGTAGAAAGGTGCAGATTTATAAAACCAAGTGAGGTACTTGAGAAATAAGATTGCTAATATCACAAATTGCATGTCCAGTGAACGTTTTAGTTTTTTTCTTTGAGATTATTGTGTAATTCACTGTGTGGCTAAGGATGACTTTGAACATCTGATTCTCCGGGTTTTCATTTCCCTGGTACTGTAATTACAGACTAGCCCTATAGCCACTTTAGTGTTCTCGTGATTCAACTGATGGTCTTGGGATGTTGGGAAGCAGTAAGGGGAAGTGGTGGCCTTGTTTTGTGTAACTGAAGGTAATGGATAGGACCACTGTTTTCATATCACCTTGCATTATCTGCCACACACAAGCACCTCCTAAATGCTGAATAAATGAACAAGTGAGTGAATCAATTAATTCTTGGGAAATTATTGTATGCAAAACAGCGGGCTAGACTTTTTCATTATTTATCTCTAATCCTCATAACTCTGCTGACACGCATATGGCTCCCATTTGACAGGGCAGGAAAGTGGAGGCAGAGTGGAGCAGGTCCCCTGTATCATTCAAATAGTTCATTACGATTACAGAAGTCATCACTGGAAACCAGATCTAATTACCATCTGTCCACTTATTCATGCATCTGTCAAAAGATTATTAACCATCGATTGCGAAGTACAATGATCATAGTACAATAAACACTTTAGATAACAAAACAGACTGAGCTCTCTCAGGAAGACCAGCTCCGTGGCTGAACTGCGGGCACTGCAAGGGTATGGCTTCAGTACCATCTTCAAGGAATATTGCTGCTTATGCCTCGGTTACATAGTGGCTTGAGAAGACAGATACAAAGAAGTTGGAGTGCGGTCTGGGATGACCGTGCGCTAAGAGCCCGCGCGGGTCCGCTAAAAGCTTTGCGTGCAGACTTTCCACGCAGGCGCAGAAAACCCAAGACTCCAGTTTAATAACTATCGTGCTGGGGCTAGGGCTTGGGGCTGGGGCGGGGTGTAGAGATGGTGTGGATAATTTGCGAAGGGGGTGTGGCTCAGGAAACTACGCAAAAGTGAAGGCGTGTCTCAATCAAATTACTCCTCGCCTATTTGCTTCCGTCGCCGAGGGCGTGGCCTAAGGGCTCACTTCTCCGAAGGGCGGTACCAACCTGGTGTTCCCTGAGCCTCGAAGTCGTGGCTTAGGGCGGGCCCTCGAATCTCCCAGTAGCAATTGGCTGCTTTGCTTGGGAAGTATGGACCAACCAGACTTTCATCTCCAGTGTGGTCACTTCCTGTGGAGTTTCCCCAGTCCAGGGAGGAGGGGGAAGAGGACGAGGGGGAGGCGAGCGGTCGTCCGGGGTTAGATTTGGGGGTGTCGGTCCGTTCAGGGCGGGTGATGACTCACGGCCCATCCCATCTTCCCGACGCCACCCGCCCGCGCAGAGCTAACTCCATGGCTTAACGGAGGAGGCAGTGGCGAGCGGGGGAAGGGGGACTCTTATTTTGTTAGGGGGACCGGGCCAAGGCCCGACCGGCCTGGCAGGGCTCGCCCCGGGCCGGGCGTCATGTCTCATGCAGCCGAGCCAGCTCGGGACGGCGTAGAGGCCAGCGCGGAGGGCCCTCGAGCCGTCTTCGTGCTGTTGGAAGAGCGCAGGCCAGCCGACTCGGCCCAGCTGCTCAGGTGCGGGGCCACCTGGGGCCGGGAGTAACAACTGAGGTTCCCTGGGGACTCATCTCAGGACTTCGGGGGCCCAGGATTGGGATTGGAGACTCTTGGCCTAGGCTTGAAGGACGTCAGGGTGCCCATCTTGGGTGGGAACCTCAGAAATCTGGTACTGACCCGCTTAGACTGACGCTTTAAGGGGTAGTGGGAGCATGTTGAGCGCAGGGTCATATTTGGGGGCTCTTTACTGGGTCTAGGGGGGCAAATTGTAGAGTATACAGAAACTGGTCTGAGGTAGCTGAACTTGGAAAACAGATTCGAAGCTGAATTTGGGGTTGTTGTGTTGGTCGTAGAGGGATGAATTTGAGGGCACACTGTTAGGCGAAGCACTGATTTGAAGGAAATCCTGGAATCTTTTTCTTCTTCATGTGGGAGAAAGGATCCTGGGAGGCTGAGGTGCTATTTGGGGCTTTTGGTGACTTCCAGTAGCCAGTGGCTGTGCTTGGGGATAACATGAATCTGGAGGGGTGGGGGGGGGGTCCTCAGATATGCCGGGGGGGGGGAATAATCGAGCAAAGGAACTTGATCAATTCAATCATTTCACTGCTGCGCCCCCACCCCATCCCGCCCAGTCTGTATAGAAATGCCTGGATAGTGGAAACCCCTCCTGTCTCTTCAGGTAGGAGCTTTAATTCCAGGCGGCAGGGCAGACTGGATAGGTAGTTCACTCCTAGCCCTGGGAGGGGGGAGGCCCCAAACCTTATTTGGGAACCCAGAGGAGGGTCTTATTTCTGCTGCCAGTCACCCTAGCCTCAGCCAGCCCTGCCCACTCCCTACCCACACACCCCTCTTCCTTTTATTTCACCCTCCCAGCCTGTCTCTCAGTTCCCGGGTGTAATCTTGAATCAGTCTCTAGAGCTGAAGTGAGTACCGATTGCACCATCCCTGTCTGGGTGGGTCCTTCGTTTCCCCTCTTCTGCTCTTCCATCAGCCCTGCTTTGAAAATCCAGCTCTTCCCTGTCCACAACCTTGCCCTCCGAAGCACCCATTTTTTTTCCCCCAACTATGTGCAGTGGTGTGTGAGTATGGGAGGGGGCTGCCTCTTTTCTGCCTGGGATTGTGCTGAACTCAGCTGCTCTCAGAGCTTCCTCTTCCCAACTTCCTGGGTGGTTTGAGAGCCCCATCTGTGGACAAGGAGGGGGAGGAAGACCATTGTTAGGAAGGGGAGAGACTTCTTACCAATTGGCACATTTTTGTGGATTCTAAATTTGAGTCAACTCAAGGGTGCATATTTGGCGATGCGGTGGGTGGAACCCAGGGCTTCATACTCGGTAGGCAGGTGCGCTACACCAGTGAGTTATGCACTTCCAGCAAGGAAGTGTGGTTTTGGCCTGGACGCTAGCAATATGCATCTCTGAACAGAACCTTCTCAGATTCCTTCTAACAGTCTTGATCATCACAGTAATGGGCACAGTTAAATGGGAAATATGTATATTGTTTTGTTGCAGCGCTGTGGGTAGAACCCACGGCTTCTTAATGCTAGGCAAGCTGCAGCTCCTGCGGGGGTTTTTTTTTTTTTTTTAATTTGAGAGAGTGTGTTTTTTTTTTTTTTTTAATTTGAGATGAAGCCTCCCTATATTGTCTAGGCTGACCTCAGCCTTCTTTTATCTGAGATACGGCTTGTTTTGTGTGCCGGTGGATGTTGATACTGAAAACGGGTGTATGTTTTGATCTACCTAAAAGTCGGAGGAGGCTGGGCAGTTTCTTCTCGCTAAGAATGATGCTCCTTCTGCAAATCATGCACTCAGATTCTCTTTGAAGATGCTCACTGTTGGAGAGAAGGGAACCTTTTCAGTTTCCATTCTTATATTTGGATGGGTATTGGCATTGGCGGCCTATGAACTCTGGCTGGGACTGGAAGAACTCCTTTGCAAAGTAAAGGAGGGAGCCCTGTTCTCTTTGTGATGTATTCAGTTTGTTTTACAATGGACTCTTAGGCTTAGGGGGTGCCCTTACTTGCTCTGTGTGCATGTATACAGACGTGAGTTCACATTCAGCTGTCGGCAAAACAGTAGGGGGTGTGGGGGTTGGGCGAACTCTGAATGCAATGTCTGGAGTCCTTATACAAAGTGAATGGTCATTCCCAAAGTCTTCTTGTCACCCCCCCCCTTAAACCCAGATTGTGATTGTTTCAGGGAGGGAGTTGGGATCCAGGCATTTACATTGTTCTGATCCTTAAGGGCCTGTGGGCAGCAGTGAGGAGTAGGGAGTGGGAAAAGAGAGGACTCTTCGTGGCATGCCCTTCTGCGTGTGACAGTCCGCCTTGGTGTCTGGGAAGGGAGGGTATTAGAGCTCTGGCAGTCACTGATCACCACTCCTTCCTCCCTCCCACCCTCAGCCTGAATTCTTTGCTTCCGGAGTCCGGGATTGTTGCTGACATCGAATTAGAAAACATCCTTGATCCTGACAGCTTCTACGAACTTAAAAGCCAGCCGCTACCCCTTCGCTCCAGGTAGGCCCTGGTCTATTCGACCCTTCTCTCAGTCTTTCTCCCCACTTGAAGGCCAAGGGCCCTCTGAGCCCACCCAACCCATTCTCCCCTTCTCAGTAGCCTATATTTTCAGAGTGCTGAAATTAGAGGCACGAAGCAGGCAGGAGGACAAGCCAGTGCGTCTCTAGACTTCCCTTACCCAACCCTATCTTTTCTACCTACTGGAATTCATCAAACACAGATTTTCCTGCAGGCCTGGCTGCTCGGATGGGCGTGGCCTTCCTAAACTCCCGCCCTCCTGTGGGTAGGGCCATGCAGCCCCTGCTCAGCCCTCCCGCACACCTGGTGAACCCACCCTCCCTCAGCTCTTGTGCATCCAGGCTAGTGGGTGGAAGTCTAAATGTGCTGAGTCATCGGCCTGGGCTCTAAGAGAGGGGAGGGGACCTGAAGACAGGGGCAGGAAGAGAGGATTGTGAAACCTCTGAGATTTTCAAAACTAACTAGCTCCTGGCCGCAAAACCCTGGGCAGGGAGGAAATGGAGTCTGGGACTCCCCTGGAGCCTGATGCCCACTTCCAGGCTTACCAACCCTCTGTGTTCACGTTTCACTCCACCTTCAGCTCCAATTGAGCTCACTTTTTTAGTAAGAAAAACTTTTATTAGAGCACAGTTTCTGCACTCACTTTATGAACCTACTCCGAATGAGGTTTCATCATTAAGGCTGAAGGCTACAAGACTGTGACCTTTGAGTGATGAACTGTGTCTGGTCCCAACGTCTCCTGAAGCCCACGTCCAGGCCTAGTACCGATGTCTCCCACCCACACATTGCGATCTGGGAACACATAACAAGTCTGTTTCTGGATCTAGTCCAGCACAGACTGACCCTTAAAGCTTCTAGAGACTTCTAGCTTACCTGTGGCCCCATATTTCCCATTCCACAGCCTCCCAATATCACTGCAGACCACACCAACCACCCCAGCTACACTCTCTGCATCGTCTTCTGCAGGGGGCTCCAGGACCCCTGCCATGTCATCTTCATCTTCATCACGGGTCTTGCTGCGTCAGCAGTTGATGAGGGCCCAGGCACAGGAGCAGGAGAGGCGTGAGCGTCGGGAACAGGCAGCAGCTGCTCCCTTCCCCAATCCTGCACCTGCCTCACCAGCCATCTCTGTGATTGGCGTGTCTTCTGGTGGCCACACATTAGCTCGTCCACCCCCTGCTCAGGTGCCCAGGGAAGTGCTGAAGGTAAGGACAGATTGAGGACAGATCCAGAAGCTCTGCGACTCAGTCACTGAGAAACGGGTCTAGGAGCTAAGGGGTGGCCTGGGGTCCCAGTGGGTTTTGGACAGGGTACATGTTGTTCTAAGGACAGGCCATGATAATGTGTATGGTCTGCACTTGTGCCCATGTGTTGATGGTTTCTTAGATTTTCTTCTGAACATGTAAGGATATAGAGGGAAGGCGTATGTGATATAGGTCCTGGTTCTATTGGATGGTATCGGAGACTTATCAGGGAGCTCTGAGGACTCCGACAGCATGATACAAAAATTGAGAGAACTTATTAGCCTGGGTAGTTTTTGGAAGTGCTAAAGGATTTCTGGGAAAAGAAGTTTAGGATCTTGGCAAATACACTGATAGTTTTGAGATATTCTCAAACCCCAGGCCCATTTGTCTACATGAGCCTAAAAACAGTTGAGTTACAGGGTCAGGCTGGGGCTCAGTTATTCCTCTGAGCTCCTTTATGCCTCCTCTCCTTCTGCCCTGTCTTTTGTTTCACAGGTTCAGACCCACCTGGAGAACCCCACACGCTATCACCTTCAGCAAGCTCGCCGGCAGCAGGTGAAACAGTACTTGTCTACCACACTTGGGCCAAAGCTGGCTTCCCAGGCGCTTACCCCACCACCAGGGCCTGCCAGTGCCCAACCACTTCCTGCCCCTGAAACTGCCCATGCCACTGGCCCAACAGGCAGTGCTCCTAACAGCCCTATGGCGCTGCTTACCATTGGATCCAGCTCAGAGAAAGAGGTAAGAGGCTGTAGATGACCTTCCCTTATGCCCTTCATCCAGCTGTTTTATTATTATTATGCATGTGAGTGTTTGTGTGTGTGTGAGAGAGAGAGAGAATGCAGGGTGCTGGGAATTGAACCCAGGGCCTTGCACATGCTAGGCCAGCACTCTACCATTAAGCTACTCCCACACCAGCCTCCCCTCCCAATTCTTCTAACCCTGTACAGCATTTACTTCTTCCCCCAGATTGATGATGTCATTGATGAGATCATCAGCCTAGAGTCCAGTTACAACGATGAGATGCTCAGCTATCTTCCCGGAGGCACTGCAGGGCTGCAGCTCCCCAGCACGGTGAGGCCCTAAGAAGGGAGGTGGTCTGAAAATTATGGCATTCTTCTGTCAGTAAGACCACACCCACACTGACTGTGTATATGACTGTGTATATGAGCGACCCTTGTCATGTATTCATTAGACTAAGATTAAGAGCAAGGCCTTCTATTGAGAATGGGGCTTAGGTCCACTGCTCCCCTCGGGCCTTTGTTGGACTTCATGGAAAGGTGACCCTGGTAGACTTACATATATACAGTGTGGGTAGTTTATAGATCTGGGCACTTGGGTTGTGCCTCGTAAGTACCAAGATGTGGGAATCATGTAGTAGTTTGAGTGTTCCAAGGGATTCAAGTACTATTGTGTAGTTTGGAACCAAAAGGTTTGGGTTATAACAAGTGGCTGGACCTTGTAATATTTGGAATGTACCAAGTTCCTTGCAGTGAACTGGTCTTAAGATGCTGGATCCTTATAAAATGGATAAAACTTTCAAGAGCAAGAGCTCTGCCATTATAAGAGTCTGATTCTGGAACATTCAAAGAATCTCATATCTCATAGCTTGCCAAGGCAAGTTATCTCGTAGCTTTTCCCAGCATACCAAAGGGATAGAACCTTGTATAAAAATGGTTTGGGCTGGGGATGTAGCTGATAGAGTGCTTGTCTAGCCTGTGTTGAGGTCTGAGGCTCTGTCTTCAGTACCAAACACACACTAAGTTCTATTTTATCATAAGTTTTCACTGCTTTGGACACAACTAGAGGTTACCAGCCACATCTGAGAGTCTCAAAGGGTTTTAAGTATTCGACAGCTCATGAGGAGCACCACACCAGACTGTATGTGGAGGACTTAGACCCGAGGGATCACAATGTGGACATGGAGTCAAGACTCTGATCAGTGACCAGTGGGAGCTCATGGTTTTTAAAGTAGTGGTTGTACTTAAGGCTGGGGATTCGGCTGGAACTCTCCAGAAAGCCAGATTTGGGGCGGCATGTTGCCATGATAATTTACCAAGGTCTGAGAAAGACTGAGTGTGTGTTCCAAGAATGCTGGATTGGAATGCTATGCTGGAAGTAGCTAATGGCTTGGAATGTCAAGATCAGGACTGACAGAGACCTGAGATCTGTGGATTTCCAGCATTTTGTTGTTGTTGTTGTATTGGTGAAGGGCTTCAGAGGCCACTGCGGCATTTGAGGGGCTGGGTGGACCCCAATCTCACAAACCATAGAAAGCTCACTTGATTTTTTTTTTCTGCTGTTAAGTACCATGTGAAACTTCCCTGAAGGAGATGGGATCCCCTGGAATCCCCATCCATGCATTAGTGGGCCCTGGTTTTTAATATGTGAGGGTCAGGAGCCTGAGTTTGAGGAGGCTGTTCTGTGCCTTTGCTGTCCACAGCTGCCTGTGTCAGGGAATCTGCTTGATGTGTATAGCAACCAAGGAGTGGCTACACCAGCCATCACCGTCAGCAATTCCTGTCCAGCCGAGCTGCCTAACATCAAACGGGAAATCTCTGGTAAGTGCTAAGGTCTTAGCCCTGTACCCCACCCTGTCCCTTGAGCCAAGCCCTGTCACTGCGGGTCTAGAGGTAGACCTGATTCTAAGGAGAGGGTTTGAGCTTTTCAGAAATAGGCTGAAGCATGGGTTGGGAGCTTAGCATCTATAAGACCCTCGGCTCTACCTGAAGCACCACAGAGAAGACAGAGCCAACTGCTTTCCTCTTTTTTTCTCATATAGCTCTTGGTACCTACTTTCACCTCATTTTCTCTGACTTATCTCTGGTGTAACAGAAGGCCTGTGCCACCATGGTTTCCTTAAAAAAATGTTAGTAAAGAAACACATGTTTTTTTTTTTGAGACACAGTTTCACTCTGTAGCCTAGGCTGACCTCAGAGTCCCAGCAGGCCTTTGGCCTCAAGACTCCTGGGTGCTGAAATTTCAGAGCTATGCCCAAATGTCCAGCTCTGGAACTCCCTGTATAGCCCAGGCTGGCCATTGAACTTGGAGCAATCTTCCTGCCTCTCCTTTACAATGCTGGAATTATAGGCATGAGCTACCATGCCTGGCTCAGGACATCTTTTAAAGCAGCCAACAGTGGTGATACATGATTGTGCTCCCACCACTTGGAAGGCTTAAGGCCAGTATGAGCTATATATTAAGACCTTGTCTTTCAAAGAAGAAGAAGAAAGAGAGGAAGAGGAGGAGGAAGAGGAGGAAGGAGAAGAGGAAGAAGAGGAGGAAGAAGAAAAGGAGGAGGAGCTGTAGTTGTCATCAGTCTCAGCAGTTAAGAGCACTGGCTCTCCCAGAGGACCTGGGTTCGATTCCCAGCACCCACATGGCAGCTCACAACTGTCCGTAACTCAAAGTCCAGGGGACACAGTGCCCTCTTCTGATTTCCTTGGGTGCCAGGATGTGGTGTGCATTCCTACATGAAGGCAAACAGAAAATATAAATAAATAAATCACTTAAAAATCACGCCAAGTCTGGCCCTGTGGCCAAACTAGTTGCAGCTAATGTGGAGACTAAGAAAGAGGATGATGGCTTAAGTCAGGTGTTCAAGGCCAGCCTGGACAACAAAGCAAGACCCCCATCTCTAAAAAAGTCACACGTTCTGTCCCTGTCCCACTAGCCCCTACCTCTGCATCTGCAGGGACTCTGCTTCCTATACCCAGAAGCCCTGATATCCACCCTCACTCTCTTCCAGAAACCGAGGCAAAGGCCCTTTTGAAGGAGCGACAGAAGAAAGACAATCACAACCTAAGTAAGCCCAAGAGCAGGCGCACTTGCCCACCTGCCCTGCTGTGCTCCTCACTTCGAGGGCCACCTTCCTTTTCCATGGGGAGCCTCCCAGCACCCCTGTTCCTCTCTCTTCCTTCACCCATTGATGACTGTTTCCTACTCTTTCTTTTTCTCCCGTCTCTTGGAAGTTGAACGACGCAGGCGATTCAACATTAACGATAGGATCAAAGAGCTGGGCACACTCATCCCCAAGTCCAATGATCCGTGAGTCTGGGCTGGGGACCTCAGGCCAATGGGAGGTGGAACAAGCACCCTGGACCAGGAAAGTTGTTCCTTGGTGTGTCTGCCATGTAGCCTTGCCCAGACAAAAGTTCTCTGAGCCAGATACTAAGGTTCATTCATACCTGTAATCCCAGCACTGGGGAGGCTGGGGCAGGAGGATTGCCATGAGTTCAAGGCCAGCCTGGGCTGTATAGTAAGTTCTAGACTATCCTGGGCTACAGAGTGAGACTCTGCATCAAAAAAAACCAATGTCTCCCCTGAAAAGAGCGCTGTCTTTTCTTAGCTGGGGACTGTAAATACACGATGTTAGTTTGTCTGCCGTGTCTGCACCCTGTGGAATGCAGGAGTCATAGTCATTTACTACTACTTTTGCTTACTCAAGGTTTAGTTATTGGGCCTTTGTTTTGTACCAGGTACTCTGCTAGCCTCTCAGGATATCATAGGGAACAAGAGAGAAAAAGACCCTTGTCTTCTTGGATCTGATCCTTTAGTTGAGGCAAGGAGACACTTAAGACAAGTACAATCGTGCCAGGAACACACCTTTGATCCCAGCACTCAGGAGGCAGAGGCAAATGCATCTCTGGGAGTTCAAGGCCAACCTGGTCTACAGAGCGAGTTCCAGGACAGCCAGGGCTGTTACACAGAGGAACCCTGTCTTGAAAAAAACCAAAAAAGGGACAAGTAGAATCCATGACATCCATTCTGATGAGAGTTGTGGAACATAAATGAACAGGGTCTTCATCCCAGCACTCAGTAGGCCTCCAGACAACAGAAAGAACACAGGTGAGCTCAGGAGGTGAATCAGCAATTAAGAACAGATTGCTTTTCCAAGAGACCCAGGTTTGATTCCCAGCACCAGTGACTGCAGTTCTAGGGAGTCTGATACCATTTTCTGGTCTCAGTGGACCATGGAAGACACTATTTGTGCACACACATACGTGCAGGCAAAACACCCATACATGTAAAATAAATATAAGTAGATCTCAATAAAGTTTTACAAAAAAGGAAGGGGAGCAAATGTTGGAAAGGTGAAGCTGGCTGTGAGGAGTGTAGGACTGAGCAGGCCTCAGCTACCAAGGGAACAGAACAGACAGCCTTAACACAGAGTTGGTATATGGCTAAGCATAGTGCTTGCCTACCTCATAGAGCGCCTGCGTTCTTCCTCAGCAGGGATGGGCAAGATTAAGCAGGCCAAATAGTGAAGGGAAAAAGCTCTGGGGGAAGGCTTCCATCCAAGTACAGGGCTTGGGATGTGAATAGTTTCCTGTGTTAACACTGAGAGGGCCAACCTTGGCTATAGTGGGGGAAAAAGAGCCGAGAGAGGCCAAGTTACAAGAGAGCTTCCAGGTTTGGGGGTATAAGGGTCAACAGTAAAATATTGCAAGCATAAGGGCTTTTTTTTTAAAGCCTTCTAACCCTTTGATTTACATCAAGTTCTGACATGTGGTCAGGTATTCCATTTACCTGGTACAATTCCTCTGAGAGAAGTCATATGCAGCACTCGGTCTTTCCTCCCTCTTGGGCCCCACAGGGAGATGCGCTGGAACAAAGGCACTATCCTGAAGGCATCTGTGGATTACATCCGCAAATTACAGAAGGAACAGCAACGCTCCAAAGACCTGGAGAGCCGGCAGCGATCCCTGGAGCAAGCCAACCGAAGTCTGCAGCTCCGAATTCAGGTTTGAGGGAGAAAATGGTGAGGGTGACCGGAACTTCTAGCAGGCAGAGGCAGAAAAAGAACTGGCTAGTTTTCCCTTTAGGCTACCCAATTCAAATGATAGAGATGATAATTAGAACACCATTAACAAGAATAGTAAGGACACCTGCCATGGTGGTCCACATTTTTAATGCTACCATTCCAGAGGCAGAGGCAGGCGGATCTGTGAGTTCAAGGGCCAGGGCTATATAGTGAGATTCTGTCTTTAAAAAATTAGTAATGTGAAACAGATGGTTTCTCCGGCTGCTCTTCCAGAGGACTGGGCTTCTCCAGTTTGAGGATCTGACGCCCTCTTCTGGCCTCCACAGTCACTGTACACATGATGCACATGATGCAGGCAAACCACCTATACATACAAAAATCTTTAGAAGATTCTCAGCTGAGTATGGTGGCACACACCTTTAATCCCAAGGAGGCAGAGGAAGGCAGATCTCTGTTAGTTCGAGACCAGCCTGGTCTACAGAGTGGGTTCCAGGACAAGCAGAGCTACATAGAAAGACCCTGTCTTCGGGTGGGGGCGGGGGAGAAAATTCTGTAAATAATTAAAAAATAGTAGTAATGAATATTTGCTAATGTACATGCTATTTACCTCATCTCATGTACTGTAACAAGAGCTGTATGCCCGTTAACTTATTTAAGTCTCAAAACCAGCCATGTGAGATAACTCACCATTGTACCATTTTACTGATTTGGACTCTTTCCAAGTAGTGAGAACCAGAGGCTGCAATGGAACCTAGTAGCCTGCCTCTTAATGAGTACACTTCTCTACCTTTGAGGGACTTTGTACCCACCTCATTTTGCACTCAATCCTTCCTTTTTGCAGGAGCTAGAACTGCAGGCCCAGATCCATGGTCTGCCAGTATCTTCTACCCCAGGACTGCTCTCTCTAGCCACTAGTTCCATCTCTGACAGCCTCAAGCCAGAACAGCTAGACATTGAGGAGGAGGGCAGACCAAGTACCACAGCATTTCATGTATCAGGGGGACCTGTCCAGAATGCGCCTCAGCAGCAGCCTCCAGCACCGCCTTCAGATGCCCTTCTGGACCTGCACTTTCCCAGCGACCACTTGGGGGACCTGGGGGACCCCTTTCACCTGGGGCTAGAGGACATTCTGATGGAGGAGGAGGGGATGGTGGGAGGACTGTCAGGGGGTGCCCTCTCCCCGCTGCGAGCTGCCTCTGACCCCCTGCTTTCTTCAGTGTCCCCGGCTGTGTCCAAGGCCAGCAGCCGCCGCAGCAGCTTCAGCATGGAGGAGGAGTCCTGATCAGGTCTCCCTCCTCCCCTTGGACTTCCCCACCCAGGGAAGGAGGACAGCCCAGATGAGACCTTTTTCCCTACCCTCCTGTGAGACTGCCCTGTCCAGGAAATCTGGGGGAAGAGGCCTTGTGATCAGGCCCCACCCCAGTAGTAGAAGGAATCAGGTGAGGCAGTGCCCCTTTTCCAAAGGAACCACCCTGCTCAGGCATTTCTGAGGTAGAAGGCATGAGAGAGTTGTGAAAGGTCAGTTCATCTCCTGAGAATCACAGCTGTTCCCCTGGCCTTACTCCTGCCTAGGAGAGAGAAGGAGGCAGGATAAGGTTGTGCCCTGGCCACTCAGGACCCTTATAAACAGGTCTCCCAAGGAAAGGAGATGCCAGGATGCTACTCCATTCCTTCTCTGGGAATTACCAGTCCAGCTTTTCTGGTACTGGAAGAAGGAAAATTAAAATGATGGTGTCCCACCCCTGGAGGGTTATACCCTATCCCTTCCTTATGACCCTTGCCTTTCTCTGGCAAGGAACAGACGTACGGGTGTGATTCAGCCCGTTCCCCTGATACCCATCCCTTCTCTGTAAGAAAAGCCCAGCACAGGTATTTCAGGTATGGAGGATCTGCCATGTAGAGGCCACAGCCCCAGACCTGACCTTTAGCAACATCCTATGCAAGCATTCCATTCAGCAGGGAGGAACGGGTTTCTTGAGCTCCCTGCCTTAACCTGGGACCAACCTGGGATCTGACCTATGAGGGCTCTGTGTTGACCTTGTTCTTGGGGAAGGAAACAGATTTTGAAATCTTGTGGATTGGTTTTCTAGTCTTAGATTAAGATTAAGAGTGAGATTTAGATGTTAATCTAAGGGAGATCTTGCCTTTTCTGCCTTGAGGGGCAGTTTGGGAAGATGATAGAGATTAGTGTGGACCCAGTCTAGGCACCCCAAAATACTACCCCAATACTTCTGTTCAAGTTGTAGAAAATGGTAAAGGAAGGTCATGTCCAGGCTGTTTCCCAGCCCAGGGGAAAAAAAGTCTCCCTCACAAGGCAGGGGCCTAGAGGAAATGTAACAAAAGTATATTGTACTCCTCATTTCTTTATGATTTTTTATTGAGCCTTCCTGCTCAGAATCTAGGTCAGCCCTGACCTCTGCATCCCCCACACAGTTCTCCAATTAGGGGGCTACCCCTGTTTCAGAGCCAGTCCCCAACTAGCCCTATCTCTGCCACCTACAGCCAAGGTCGTCAGCTTTAAATGCTGGGGCCCAGGCCCCAAGGAGGGTTTACTGAGGGGTCTGTAGGTTTGTGACTAAAATAATAAATGCTAGGCGTGTTTGATGCGCTTTTAACTTTGACATTGAGTCTCCTGTTCGTGTTTGTGACTGTGCGGTGAACATGGCCTCTGCGGGCTAGGAGGAATAACAATTCTAGAAGAAACAGAACAGATTTCAGAGGGCCAAACGGAACTTTTAGATAGAATGAGAGCCTGGAGGGAAATTACTTAGAAGCAAAAGCAGTGAGCCTTCCTAAGGGCTGAACTGCTGTGCTTCCTCCCATTTATTTTTCAGGGGGGTGTATTGCTCTGTGTATTGCTACTCCTCATTTGCTGTTCAGAGAAGCCAGGAGGAGAATCAGTAACTTGTGCAGACAGGCGGCCTATAAAGCACTAAGATTGAATGCTATGCACAGTGATAAATGAGAAAGGAAACACTTTTTCCTCACAAAGCTAGAGATGGAACCCTGCTAGCCTTCCAGCCAGCCACATCCCTAGCCTGCCAGGCTCACTTTGGAAACTGAAGTATGTGAGGTATTCACGATGGTGGAAAAGAAGCAAAAAGGTGTGGGGAGCAGGCATTGCCACCATGCCTGGAATTCCAACATTTGGGAGGTTTGGGTAGGAGAGTTTGCAAGTTTAAGGACGGCCTACTTTAGCCACACAGTTCCTATCAACAACAACAAAAATTAAGGGGAAGTACATTAATTTGACATTTTGGGGCACCTAAGTGGAGGTAAGTACACATATGTAACCTTTTTTTTAAAAAAAAAAAAAAAAAAAAAAAAAAAAAAAAAAAAAAAAGACAAGATCTCCTATGGTCCAAGCTGATTTAGAACTCTGGATCATTCACCTCCTAAGGACAAGAATTACACACCTGACTCACAACTTCAAAGCTGGGAGAAATATTTTTCTGACTATTTTTCAACCCAATTGATACCCAAGACAAGTATCAGACTTAATCTTTAACATCGCCACCACACTAGTCCCTGTAAATGCCCAGTCCTGGTTACTTCATCTCCCCCATGAGAGTAAACCAGGTACTTAGGAAGCTGAAGTAGGGATATAAAGGGTCCCACACTGGATTAGGCATGCTGCAGCATGCCCAGGACGTCGAAGCAGGAGAATGACCATGAGTTTAAGGCTAGGCTGTGCTCTAGCATGAGATTTTTGTGCCAACAATGGGCAGGTGATAGTGGCTCAGCTCAGTGGTAAAAGCACTTGCCACTAAACCTGTCATCTGAGTCTTATCCTTTGAATTCCCACCAAGGTGGATGTAAAGAACCAACAGCAGTGCCCATGGTGTCTGCCCCTCCACATGTGGGCCATGACATGTGTTCTCATATAATGCACATAATAATAAAATGACAAACAGTTGCCAGAGGGGTGAAAAAAAAACCCACCTAAAACGTTAGCACTTGGAACAGTGGAGGGAAAAGGGTCAGAAGCTCAAGGTCAGCCTCCAGTACAGAGCAAACTAAGCCAGTCTGGCCTATGTGAAACCTTGTCTCAAAAACAACGATGTTATCAAAAACAAATGCTGGAGAGGTGGCTGAGCAGTGAAGAGTATCTCTATACTTAAGAGAAAACAGGTTCAATTCCCAGGCCCTATATGGTGCCTCACAAATCATCCAGAACCAGGGGATCTGATGCCCTCTTCTGGCCTTATCAGGCACTTCATGCACACAGTGCACTGACAGAGCATCCATACTTAAAGGGAAAAAATGACACAGGTAGTACTAAAAATAAAGAACAAAAGCATGCTGCTATACCCTTTAGTCCCAATGCTTGGGAAGCACAGGCAGGTGAATCTCTGTGCGTTTGAGGCCAGCCTGGGCTACAAAAAGAAGAGGAAGAGGAAGAAGAAAATTAAGTAAGGCCTGGTAGTGCACATCTGTAATGTCAGCATTTGAAAAGCAGCAGCAGAAGGACAATCACAAATATGAGATGAGCATGTTCAACACAGCCAGTTCCCAGCCCCCGCTCCTACTATATTACATAGCAAGACCTTGTCTCCAAAACCCTAGAATAATCAATAATCAATAAGCATACGTTGAAGAATAAACTTCAAGATATAAGAACTCTCACCGGAGAGGTAGTTCAGCCATTAAAGGCTAAGATTGACAACCCAACTAAACAACAGGAGAAAAATGATCCCTAACACACAAAGTGAGCGTGATAATTGTCATGCCAGGAAACAAAGTTATGCCAAGTGATACGACCTAGACACAGGACATACACTGTATAATTCACATGTGTGAAGTATCTAGAATATGCAATTTACAGAGATGTAAAATACAATAGAGGTTACAGAGGCTGAGAGGCACAGAATAATAGGGTTTCTCAGTGTAACAGCCCTGGCTGTCCCAGAACTCTCTTTGTAGACCAGGCTGGCCTCAAAGTCACAGAGATCTACCTGTCTCTGCCTCAGAATGCTGGGATTAAAGGTATGTGTCACCACTGGCCAGCAAGGGTACAGTTTTCATTTGGGATGATAAAGTTCAGCAAATACATAGCAGAGATGGCTAAGTATTGTCAATGTACTTAATGCCCCTGAATTTTACATTTACAAATGATAAAATGGTAATTTCCTTATATGTACATGATAAATCCTTGAGACAGTCTCAAGCTGGCCTCAAATTCACAAAGGCCCACCTAAATGCTAGATTAAAGGAGTTCTCCACCACACCCAGCTATACACACATACACACACACACTATTTATTATTTTATGTATATGAGGCTTTTGTCACGAGCTGCCATGTGGAAGCTGGGAACTTGAGTTTTCTGTAAGAGCAGCAGCTGTTCTTAACAGCTGAGCCAACTCTCCAGCTCCTATACACACCGTTTTTAAAATGACAAGAGACGCTAGGTATGGTGGCTTACATTTGTAGACAATCAGGAGGATAGATAGAAGGCTCTCTGGAGTGCCGAGGTCAATCAGGATTTCAGAGTTAAATTCTGCAACACAACTTTTATCTTTCATCTTTCTCTATAACTTTCTTTGTGTTTTCAGGGTTTCCAAGATGGCCCTTAGGTTTGAATGCCTCACAGTCCAGACGAAGCAGCTACATGCTTCCAAGTATCTTTTCCCAGGGAAGTCCCACAAGACTCAACTCTTACAGCAATGAGTCTTCTGCCCTGGACAGATAGGAAAGTTAAGGGAGATGTGGTGGGAACCACCACCCCTGCATCTTTCTAGTCCTCGATGGTGGCACTAATTTCTACATTTCCTTCAGGGATACACTATTGTCTTTGATTCATAATTTTCCCTGGTAGAGGCCACTCCATTGGCTTCCAACCATTATGGCCTGTATTCCACAGGTCAAGGAACCAATGTGGGAATTCTGCCAAGTTCTAAGTATATCTCTCCCAATTATACATTCTGGGACTGGAAAAAATAACCACAGGATGAGTTCTGAGACCCACTGAGTCAGACTTCAGCCAAATATCCATCAATCACGTGACCACCATACTTTAACTGGAGTGCTACAGTGCTTCTTGGGATCTTCTAGGATCAGCATCAAATCAGAATCAGTATCCAACAGACCCAGAAAGTCTGATGTTTCCTTTGCACAGTGTACAGTCACCCTGGTATAAGGCTGTAGCTCCCTCTAGCGACGGACTGGAGAAAGGTTAACAGTAAAACAGGCCTTTGATCAAGGCACTTCAGGAAAACCTAGCCATCCCTTCGTTCAGTGGGTCTGCAATTGATACAAGCCTAAAAATTGACTCAAAGGTCAAGATCCCCTTTTACTACGATCCAATGGAGACTTTATTTTATTTATTTGAGAGTTTTTCCACTTTTACAGATCAAACAGAAATGCAGCAGGCTTCTTATCTATTTTGTGTCTGCAAACACCATGATTGATTAGCCAGTACCAAAGGTCCATATGAATCATGCTGCCATAAAATTCACTTTGCCTGTGCTGACCATTACTGGTTAAGCCATTATGGACATTGCCTTGTCTACCCATATGATAGCTATGATCACCGTGCCTCAGGCAATTCAATGCTGCCATTTGGTCCCTGCTACCTGGGGCTCAATTAAACCCATTGCATTTAATCCATCCAGTTGAGCAGCAGAGTCTCCAAACTTAATATCTGACACAGGAAAAAGAAATGTGTCTTCAAATGTGCTGGTTCCTCTTACCATTTTGCGCCTTATGGGATTAATGAAGGGCATGTCTTCTGGGCCTTCCCATGGTGGAGGATTAGGTTTTACACAGTGTGCCCACTCTAGCATTGCAATTTCCCTGAGCCTTAAAATCCCTTCATCAACACTAAGCCAAGGGATAGCAGGCATCCTCAACTCCTTTTCTGGAGGCCATCTTATGACAAATGCTCCTCAACCAACCATCTGAACTTTTGACACTTTTTAACTGAGCGAGCTTCCATATTAGACCTCGCATCTCCACTCACCCATATCAATAGACTCAGCCTGGTCCAGTTTTATGTCGCTTCTATCATTAGCCCATACCTTTAAATCCATTTCCGCACATACTCCCCAGACTTCTGCTCGAATAAATTAAGCTCATTAAGCTCTGTAGTGGTGTAGTACACCTTCTCATGGACTACACTTTCTTCCTCCTCTCGAGAGCCTGCTTTTCATTGTGTCTGCTGGTAGGTCTAGAGACAACCATTTATGGGTCCTGAGGGACATCAATATTGTCTTGTCTGGTGTCTCCTTCAGAGAAAGTCACTGCTGGTTTAGCAGACAATGAAGGATTAATTTCCTCAATCAAATTCAGAAAAGGCATTATTTCAGGAGGTGGAGGTGAGGGTGCAACTTTTGCTGAGGGTGGAAAGACTACTTCCTCAGGTGAGATAAACCCTTGAGAATCTAAGGGTTCCAACTTCTCAGCTTCAGTAGGGTCCTCCCAAACATTCCTAAGTTACAGAAGGAGGCCATTTGTCTTAGTTAGGGTTACTATCATCATGAAACTCCTTGACCAAAAAGCAGCTTTGGGAGGAAAGGGTTTATTAGGCTTACACTGTCTTATCAATCTGCATCACCAAAAGCAATCAGGACAGGAGCTCAAGAAGGGCAGAAACCTGGAGGCAGGAGCTGATACAGAAGCCATGAAGGGTGATGCTTACTGGCTTGTTCCCCATGACCTTCTCACCCTACTTTCTTACAGAATCCAGGACTTCATCAGTTACTAATAAAGAAAATGCCACACAGGTCTGCCTACAACCTGATGTTATGGAAGCATTTTTAAAATTAATTTTTTATTTGAATTAGTATTTTGCCTGCATGTATGTCTTATGAGGGTGTCAGATCTTGGAGTTAGAGACAGTTGTGAGCTGCCAGTGGGAGATGGGAGTTGAACCCAGGTCCTCTGGAAGCATAGTAGCGCTTGTAACTGCTGAGCCATCTCTCCAGTCACTGGAAGCATTTTCTTAATGAGGTTCCCTCCTCACAGATCTGTAGTCAGAAGCTTCTGCACCACCAACTTCCAAATACCCAGCAGCTTCTTGTCACACGAATGAATGAGACTCAGGGATAGATCTCTGAAGAAGTTGGAGATATTAGAGAGAATAAACACCACAGTCAGATCTTACCCAGCTGTCTTCCAGCTTCCTCAGCCTGGTTTCCCTTGGCTTGGCTTCTCTGTCTTAAATACCCTTTTGGTTAATTAAGGCGCCTCCCCCCCCCCCCACTGCCTGCTTGGGAGCCTGGAATTCCTTCTATAATCTGAAGTGACCTCGACTCAGTTGGGATTAAGGGCATAGGTCACCACTCCCAGGATACTCCTTCTGCTTGGATTAAAGGTTTGAATCACTACTCTCTGATTCTCCTAGACTGACTGTGGTTAGAGCTCTGGAACTTCTGGAGCATTTATTAACTCCCCACATAGACTGTGAGTAGATTCCCTCTGATATCTCCGAAACTTCTGAAGATTTTATTGAATCCCCACATATCCCCTTTTCTGTCAAATTAAAAAAAAAGAAGGTGTAGCTAACATAAGAAAAACAATATACGATAGGTACAATAATTATATACAATATATACAAACAATAAATGAGTAATGTCCAGTCCATTAACAATTGACAATTCCAAGAAAATATTTCATTAATTATCCTATTTTGATGAGTCCAAAGGATTATACCTAATTCATTTTCTTTCTAACTAAAAGCTATTATTTTGATGTCTCTTAAACTTATAAACTTTAACTTCAAAATTTCTTTTCTAAGACTGTCATTAGAAAACTGTAACTATAACTATCTCATCTTCAACTACCTCAGAGACCCAAGAAGGAAATAATATTTACCCAAATAATTATAAAGTGCAAGCAACTTCCAAAAACTAGAAATGACAGAGATGACACCTATCTGCCTGGACAGTCACCCAAAGTTCCTTTCTAAAGTTGGGGCATCCATCTTCAGCCTATGGGCCCAAAGTCTCTTTTCATTTCAGTGAAACAGGAAATCTGCTCTGTCCATTTTGGTGTAGTTCAGTCACTTCTCCTTGTGTCCTGAAGATTGAAGTCTCTCTTCAATGTTCTTTTCAACTTTCCCTTGCGGTACTTGTTGGTTATTGGTCTCGTGCCAGTATTTAGCCTTAGATGGAGTTTACCACCCACTTTGGACTGCATTCCCAAGCAACCCAACTCTGGGAAGATCCAGACCCAGCATGCCAGGAGCCACTACCAGCCTCACACCATCCATGGGCCATCTCTGAAAGATTTCTCTGAAAAGCAAGAATGTGAAGGACCATCTTAGATTGTTCTGTCAAAGTTCAAAGGTCACTTTCTGAGGGAACCTGCATGTCCAGTTCGAATAGCACACTGTCAAGCAGTCAATACAGGGACAGGTTCTTGTCCAATGACTAACTGTTGCCACAAGGAAAGTAGACTCCATATGAAATTTCTTCAATGCCCCTTTTTCTCTTGAAGTAAATTGGGGCTGCCAGGAGCAAACCTGTCTCACTGTCCAGAAAAGTCTTTAAGTTCTAAAAATATTTTAAATGCCATATTCTATGGATCTCTGAAGTGTTTGAAGAAGACCTGACCTGTTCATCTAAAATACATTTGTTTGATCTTGAAAACATATCTAACATGACTATGTCTGAATGTAATGTCTAACTACTAAGTTGCATTGCTTTATATTCTAATTAATTGGAAATAAAAACTTTCATGGACTAGCAACTTGTATTACAATGTTAGATAAACTGATTAGGTATACTACCTCAAACAAGCATAGAAATATTTGTACAATGACACAAGTAATCTCAATATACACAATTTGTATACAGAAAACCAATGCAATGTAAAATATTTAAAGCTAGTAAATCCTTTTAAAAGAAGATTCCATAATCTATCCTTATATCCTATATATCTGTATCCCTTTTTCTTTCTATTTTTTTAAACACAAATCTTGAATCTAATTGTTCTTGTTTACTTTTTCTAACCATAACTATTAACAGTTTTTAACCAATTAACCTAAACAATGACAATCATCCATAACCCATTGAACAACCAAAACCAACCCACCCCACCACTTGGGAGTGTGGGTGCCATGTTCTTAAATTTACTTCCTGCTGACTGGGATCGACAGCATCTTTTGGGGATCCTGAAAAGAAAAGTTTTGTTAATTGTCAAGTCCTGAAATAAGTAGCTGTGTCATTTGTTGTCCAGCCTCTGTATAACAGGAAAGTGCATGGCTTGTCTCTAGTCCTGGCTATAGTAGTCTGTGAAGCTGGTTCATCTCAGTGAGCTGCCACAAAATTGTCGTGAGCAATTTGTAGTCCAAATCTGATCTTTGATTGGTGTTTGTCAGCCTAGTGGCTTTGTCAGAGCCCATGTGAAACCATCGTTGTGGGGCCCCATCCTCTTTTTGGATACTTTGAGTTCACAATTAGGCCTTGTCCTGGATCACTGTGAAAACTGATAAGAGACTAAAAACCAACACAATGTTCAGGAAACTAAACATATAACAATTTATTGAGCATAGGATTAGTAACAATAGAATAGTCCCTTATTTTTTGTTATTCTGTCCCATATCAGGTGGCTTTTCTGATATGATACAGAGATTTTTTATTTTCCTTTAACAAGTATGCTTGAGTTTAGAGAAGGAGAGAGCCACAATCCAACTCTAAAACCAGCTTTAAATTATAATTAAACTGGGACTTTAACTAACAAAAAAATTTTGTAAAGGTTAAGCAATGAGATTTTACCCTATGAAGTATACTGCTACCAATAGTTACCATATTCTTTTGTTTGCAAATGTTCCTGGATAGCCTTCCTTTTGCTTTAGATGTCTAGATGTCCAAGGTCTTTTAACTTCTTGAAGATGGGTATTTCCAGTTTCCTGTAAAGACAAAAACAGAAACCTGCCCTGACCCTTTGTTTTTTTCTTACAACTATGTAATATGGGTGGATGAGCTATCAATTCTTAGTTTCATGAAGTTTCTCTGGTTCGGTTTGAGTCTTTATTAATTTTGATGGTATCCATAACTTTTCTTCATCTGTGGAAATAAAACCAAAACCCCTTCCCCAACGGAGCACATACCCTGGCTTCCATTCAGAGGTTAGTACATCTTTGAAGTAAACAGGGTGATTTAGTTCATCTGTTTTTTCTATGGTCCAATGCCTTTCAGCAGCTGTTGTTCCTTTCTCATTAGCATTGAGAAAATTCAAAGTTAATAAAGCACTATCTAGTCTATCTCTGAGGGTCTTTGTTATTCCTTTATGTTTATTTAACATATCCTTTAGAGTTCGATTTGATCTCTCTATGACTGCTTGCCCTGTAGGATTGTGTGGTATTCCTGTAATATGCTTTATATTATAATAAGCAAAAAATTGTCAGTCTTTATTTGTACAGATATTCCCATGATGGCTATAACTTCTAGCAAATGTGTGATTACAGAATCAGCCTTTTCTGAACTCAAAGCAGTTGCCTATTGAAATCCTGAAAACGTATCTATTGTATGATGAACATATCTTAATTTCCCAAATTCTGTAAAATGAAATACATCCATCTGCTAGATTTCATTTCTATGTATACCTTTAGGATTACTTCCTGCTGGCAATGGAGTTTGGTTATAGAAAGAACAGGTGGGACACCTTTTTACAATTTCTTTGGCTTGTTGTCAAGTGATAGAGAAATCTTTTTTTAATCCCTTGCTATTGACATGATGCTTTTTAATGAAATTCTGAGGCCTCTAGTACATTTCCTATTAATAATTTGTCAATTTCATCATTACCTTGTGCTAAAGGACCTGGCAGACCTGTATGGGATCGAATGTGTGTTATATGGAAGGGATGATTTCTAGTCCTGATTATTCCTTGTAACTGAATAAATAATGAAGTTAATTCTGATTCATCATTAATAAAATCAGCTGTTTCAATGTGTAGAACAATTCTTTCTGCATACTGAGAGTCAGTGACTATGTTAAGTGGTTCTGTAAAGTCCATTAATACCATCACGATAGTGTAGAATGCTGACTTTTGAACAGAATTATAAGGGCTTTGAGCCACTCTTATATGTTCTGATTTGTAACTAGCCTTTCCTGATTTGTTTGCATCTGTATAAAATGTAGGGGCTCCAGAAATGGCTTATCTTGTACAATACGAGGGAGAATCCAATTAGTTTTCTTTAGAAATTCAATTCTTTTGCTTTGAGGATATTTGTTTTTGATATCTCCCAAAAAATTACTGCAGGATCTCTGCCAAGGTTCACTTTCTACCCATAATTGGTCAATTTCTTCATTAGTTAAAGGTACAACAATTTCTGCTGGGTCCATTCCTGTCAATTGACAAAGTCTTAATTTTCCTTTAAAAGTAAGTCCAGAAATCTTTTCCACATATGTCTTTAACTTCTTACTTGGTTTATATGGAAGAAATATCCATTCCAATATAACATTTTCTCTTTGCATTAAAATTCCTGTAGGAGAATGCCTAGTGGGCAAGATAACTAGAATGCAATTAAGGTCTGGATCCACAGGATCCACATGTGCCTCTTGTAATTTCTTTTCCACCAAAGCCAGTTCTTTCTTAGCTAAAGGTGACAATTCTCTCGGACTATTTAAGTTCTTGTCACCATTTAAGGTTTTGAACAGATTATCTAGTTCTTCATTTTTAATTTCAATAGTGGTTGTAAGTTGGCAATGTCTCCTAGTACTCTTTGAAAATCATTAAGTGTCTTTAATCTATCTCTCCTGATCTGTACCTTTTTGGGGTCTAATTTTTTGTTGGCCTATTTTATATCCTAAATAATTAATGGAATCCCCTCTTTGTAATTTTTCTGGGGCAATCTGTAATCCCCAAGCAGGAAAAATTCTTTTCACTTCTTCAAAAAGTTTTTCCAACATATCAATATTTGAATCAGCCAACAAGATGTCGTCCATGTAATGATAAATTATAGATTGTGGGAATTTCTCACGTATTTGTTCTATTGGCTTTTGTACAAAATACTGACACAGAGTAGGACTATTCAGCATTCTTTGAGGGAGGACCCTCCACTGGAATCTCTTTATAGGCTGAGAATTATTATAAGTGGGAACTGTAAAGGCGAATTTTTCTTTGTCTTGTTCTTGTAAAGGTATTGTAAGAAAACAGTCTTTTAAGTCAATAACTATAATAGGCCATTCTTTAGGTAACAGAGAAGGCAAAGGAATCCCAGATTGTAGAGAGCCCATTGGCTGGATCACCTTGTTTATTGCCCTTAGGTCTGTTACCATTTTCCACTTTCCAGATTTCTTCTTAATAACAAATACAGGAGAATTCCAAGGGCTGGTTGATTCTTCTATATGCTTAGCATTTAACTGTTCCTGTACCAGCTGCTCTAAGGCCTGCAATTTCTCTTTTGTTAGAGGCCATTGATGAATCCATATAGGCTTCACTGTTAGCCATTTTAGAGGTAGTGCTGTGGGTGTTTTTGAAAGATCAGCAGCTGTTTTGCCTTGTTTCTTTATACCCTTAATGGTCTGTGACTGTTTCTCATAATAACTTCTGATATTTCTTCTGGAACCATGTGCTACTTTATGGCTTATTTCTGTATTTGGAGGAATATTAATGTGTTTGTTCCACTGTTGCAGTAAATCTCTTCCCCATAAATTTATAGCAATATCAGCCACATATGGCTTTAATATTCCTCTCTGTCCTTCTGGTCCTATACACTGAAGCCATCTTGCATTCTCTTTTACCTAGGATATTGACCCAATACCCAAAAACTGAACATTTACCTCCTGAAGGGGCCAACTTGGATGCCATGACTCTGGCGAAATTATAGATACATCCGTGCGTGTGTCCAGTGAGTCTTAAATAATAACATCATTTATTTGTACTTTTAATTTTGGCCTTTGTTCATGGATAGAAGTTTGCCAAAATATTCGCTTTATAATTTTTCCTGAATTTTTTTCTTTTTCTGTAAATTTTCTATCATTCCATGTAGTGTGTCTTTTTAAAATAGGTTTTAACCTTTTTAATTGTTCTGGGAAGGTGTTTCCTCCTCAATGGCAGGGTAAGACTGGATTGGATTTGATATGGGAGCTTTTCCCAAGAAAGTTACCTGAGCTGAGGGTTTTTGAAAGCCCCCTTGGAGCATTTCCCAAGGGCAGAAAGTTACCTTGGTGATCTGCACTCATTAGTCCAATGTCTTCCTTTTCTATACCTTCTGCATATTACAGAAGGGAGGGGTGTTCTCTTGGGATTATTCCTACCAAAAGCATTGTTTCTGGGAACGCCTTGTTTACGATCTCTTTTTATGTGACCTTCCCTTCCACAATTATAACATTTGACATTTTGATTTTTCCTTATACCTCTTGAAATAAGCTCTCATACCCAGTTATCATCACTATCATAAGACTCCATATTAATTATCTCACGAATCCAATTCTCCAAAGGTGCTGACCTTGCTTTTAAAAGTCTAAGTATTTTTCTACACTGTGCATTGGCATTATCAAAAGCCAGTGATTCAATGATTATTCACCTGGCTTCTGAGTCTGGTAACACTCTGTTTACTGCTGCAATTAATCTGTGCAAAAAGTCTGTAAAAGTTTCTTTGGGACTTTGAATTATTTTTGTAAATGTTTCACTTTTTTCCCCTATTTCTTCAATCTGGCCCAGGCATTTAAAGCTGCCATGCGACATAAATCCAGAATATGGTCACTGTATAATGACTGCCTGTCAATATCAGCATAATCTCCCTCCCCAAGAAGTTGGTCTTGAGAGACTTCTATGCCTCTGGCCATGTTCTTTGTTCTATTGTTTTAGCCTCCTCCCTCCACCATAATTTCCATTGCATAAGCAGTTCTGCCTCAAGCACAGCTGTAACCATATCTAACCAATCTTTAGGGGTGACCCGGTTACAGCATGACCAGGAGTTCAGCATTTGTTTAACAAACGGTGAATGCATCCCATATGATACAATTGCTTCCTTTACTCTCTATAATTCTAACATTTCTACTGGACCCAGCTAGCTTCTCTTTCATCTTTATCATCCTTCGTTTTTTTAAAGGATACTGGGTATATTAATGTTGCCTGTTTTTGTCTAATTTTAGATGACCTTGCTGAAATTGGTTCTTCATATTCCTCTGTTTGAATTTGAGCATCTTTGTATTCTCTCTCAACAGGCTTTTTAAAAACCCTTTTCTTTGGAGTTATATTAGTCAACTTTTCTGTGATATCAAACAATAAATATTCATAGTAAATAGTATGATAAACATTATGATATTTCCATCTACCTTATCTATGTTTTCCTTCACTGGTTTTAATATCAAATCATCTAAGGAAAGGTTACAGTATGACCAATCACCCTCCATTGCTTTAAACAAATTCCCTCTTTTTTAAAAAAATTTGATTTAATTACCGGTTGTTGTCTGTTGATTATTCAATTGATTGTGAAGTGTGGCAGCTACCTAGTGTGATAGCAAGCCAAGTAGGGGTCCAAAAAGGAAAAAGAAACAACCCACCAGGAGAAAGAGGCCACTGTCTGAAAGACTTACCCAGATGAAAGTGAAACAGAAACATGTGTGGCAGGTCTGCCTAAGGCTGGAGACTAACCCGGAACAGAAAGCCTAGCCACTCGTAATTACTCCTCTGGCCACGTGTTGTTCTGGCCCGCAAGTGCGGTTTTTTGGGTAGGGAGGGGAGGAATTCATGCCCCAAAGTTGGACGCCAATTGTCTCACGAATAGATGAGACTAAGGGATAGATCTCTGAAGTTGGAGATACTAGAGAGAATAAACACCACAGTCAGATTTTACCCAGCTGTCTTCCAGCTTCCTCAGCCTGGCTTCCCTTGGCTTGGCTTCTCTGTTTTAAGTATCCTTTTGGTAAATTAAGGCGCCCCCCCCCCACTGCCTGCTTGGGAGCCTGGAATTCCTTTTATAATCTAAAGTGACCTCAACTCAGTTGGGATTAAGGGTGTAGGTCACCACTCCCAGGATACTCTCTGTGTTGGGATTAAAGGTTTGAATCACCACTCTCTGATTCCCCTAGACTGACTGTGGTTAGAGCTCTCGAACTTCTGGAGCTTCTATTAACTCCCCACATAGACTGTGGGTAGATTCGCTCTGATGTCTCCAAAACTTCTGAAGCTTTTATTGAATCCCCACAGCTTCTTCCCAAATAATTGACTCAAAGTCTTAATATTATAGTAACTACTGGGCCAGTATCTCAAGCATATTACTATCTAGCTCTTACACTTAAATTAACCCATATTTCTTATCTATGTTTAGCCACATGGCTTGATATCTTTGCTCCGTGCAGCCTTCTTATTTTGCTTCTTCTGCATCTGGCTGGCAACTGCTGCTCTGCTCCTCTTCCCAGAATTCTCATATTCTGGTCACCCACCTATACTTCCTGCCTGGCTACTGGTCAATAAGTAGTTTATTAAACCAATATGAGTGACAAATCTTCACAGTGTATAAGAGCATTGTCCCACAGCACAGATGACTATAAGTTATTTCAAGTTAACATAAAACTAGCAATGTAGCTCATTCTTTTCCTCTGTCAATTTATCCAAAGATGGTAGGACAGCTGACCAGCATCATTGTTTTTCCAAAACAATGTCAAAATCTGAAAATTGTCCAAAGTTTTATATAGTCACCAAATCAGGATAATCAAATGCATTTGTCTCCTTAAGTTTGTCAATATAGTTTACACCATAGGCTTTCAGTGCTCTCTGAGCTCCTGGGAGAGGTTTCAGTAACTAGAGAGGATTTGATAACTCTAGGTGTTGGCAAATTGGAGAGCTTATTCCAGATACTTAAAATATTCATCCTTATACTTCTGTTGTTCTAGAACCCCTTCTCCACTTCTGATACTAAAATATTTATTAGTCAGGGTTCCCTAAAGTAATAGAACTTATTGCACACATGCACGCAAACACACACACACAAGGCTGGATGTCTGGATGTCTGAGCTGGTCAGCAGTCTATGCCGAAATCTCAAAGAAGTAGCCTCTAGTGCCAGTGAAGAAACGGACTTGCTAGTAACGTGAAAGCAAGCAGGCAAAGGGCAAAAGCTTCCCTTTTCCATGTCCTAAAAGTTTCCAGGGAAAGGTATGGCCCAGACTAAAGGTGGATCATTCCACCTAAAAATATTTGGAATAAAGGTCTATCCTTTGACCCTAAAGATCTGGATTACAAGTGAGCCTAATATAAGTACTATAAAAGGTATGATACACCTCACTAAAGAGAGAGTAAAGAGGAAAGATGTGCTGATTCAGGTCATTTAGAAACTGACAAGTTTACTGGTCAGTGGTGCATGCCTTTAATCCCAGTAGAAGGCACAGGCAGGCAGATCTCTGTGAGTTCAAGGCCAGCCTGGTCTACAGAGACATCTCCAGGACAGCCAGAGCTACATACATAGTGAGACCCTGTCTTGGAAAACAAAAACAAAAGAAAGTCATCTGGAAAGTTGAAGTCCAAAGCCAAGAGTAAATGTAGAAAAGTACTTAGCTGTCAAGTACCACTGTTTCCCAAAGGCATAGGTGCTTCAACAGTCTGTTTGTGATTATGTGCAAGTGTCCAAGAGGGACAGAAGATGGCACTGGATCCCCTGGAGCTGGAGTTAGAGGTGTTGGGAATGAACCCAGGTCCTCTGGAAGAGCAGTCAGTCCTCTGGCCCACCAGGCCATTTCTCCAGCCCTAACAGTTTTAATATTGTTATGTATGTAAGTTAGGAAAGAACAATTAAATCCATGGATGGTGGAAGTTGAAGTTAGGCTCTCACTGTTGGAGTAAGAAGAAGGGAAGTCTATAATAAATCATGTATGTGGATAGTAATATCAGTATTAATTTATGTTTGTTTTGAAGTCCAAATGGACACATATGAAAATAATTATAGGTCCAGATCTTTTGATGTGGGATGCTTCACTGAAGGTGTAAATCTTTTTTTAAATTTTATCAATTTAAAATTAATATTTATTGGAATATAAACCAACACTCATGATACAGGTAACAGTTTATATAGGCACTTGGGAGATCGGATGATCTAGGCGATGGACTATGGATGCCGAACCGGTCTCTCCAGCAGGCAGGAACAAATGGGCTCTCCAAGATCCAAGCAACCCCTCTTGAATGGGGCTGGCCACTCTCCCTTCAGGAGCCCGGGACCCTGGATAAGTGTCTTCTGGCCTTATCAGCTGACACCTGAATCCCATCACATCCCTCCCCCCCCCCTTTTCCTCTAACTAAGAAGGTTCTAAACTAAGACTATATATACTAGGAATTATTATGAGGTAATATTTAGGAGGGGATAAGGCACAAACTATAACCAAAACCTAACACATATAAAGTACATCATATATTTTTAGAATATTGGTAGATGGTAGGGTGTATAAATTACTTTAAAATTGTTTATCTGGGAAAGTGAAAATCTAACACCTGAATGTTCTTCACTAAGGGATAATAGGGTAGTAACTTGTAATCTCTATTCAACTCCTTTGATCTGGACCAGCCTTCTGCTGGAAGCCTATATAAGAAAATGGAAGAAGGAAGCTTTTGCCCTTTGCCTGCTTGTTCTCACCTGCCTAGCAAGTCCTCTCCTTCACTGGCATTAGAGCCTACTTCTTTGGGATTCCAGAGTATACTGAAGACCAGCTGAGACATTCAGCCTGGTGGACTGAACAACTATGGATTCTTGGACCTTCTGTTCTTAATCAGCCATTGTTGGATGGAGCTAGCTACAGTCTGTTAAGTTACTCTAATAAATCCTCTTTCTATATATAGAGAGGGATTCATTCTATAAGTTTTGTTACTCTGGATAACTCTAATACACAAGCCGAGGGAACATAAACTATATTACAGTAAACTATAACTATATTACATAAACTATATTACAGTAAAGTTTCAATGCCTTTACTGTACAAGGAACTCTTGAAACTTGAAGTGAGAAGCCAAAAGCCAATACAGAGAATGGGCAGACATGTGAAGAAAGCCATATATTATTTATTTTTGTTTGTTTTGAAATATGGTCACACTCTGTAGCACAGGATGGTATGTGTGTGTATGTGTGTGTGTGCCTGAGTGTATAGTGCAGAGGCATAGTGACTATTTAGCATGCACACATCCAAGGGTTTAATTTTTCATCACTGTCTAAAACCAAGCCAACAATGACACCACCAAAACCTCCACTAATTTTTCTTGAGAAGTCTATACCCATGTCTTGGATATTTATTATCTCTCCTTCCTAGACATCCTCTCTCTATATATGCATATATAGAGAGACTTAAATCTATGTTAAATCTGTTTCTTAATAAACTGCAACTTTGCTTCAAAATATGATATTAATGCCTAGAGATACAGTTCTTGGGTTGATCCCCAGAAAAACACACACATACATTAAAATGGTCCTTAAACATATGAAAAAGATAATCATTCTCATTTATAATACAAACACGAATTAAGTCACACTAAAAGAATAGCTAAGCAAGTTGTGGCTTAGGTTTACTAGGAAATTCTACCCACTAACAAAAGAAAATCTGATAACACAGCTTAGATGACTCACAAAAGCTAAATGAGCGGAAAAACAGCAGATACAAATGGAGTACATAGTGTCATTCTATTTGTATGAAATGCTACAACAGACAAAAGTTCTCTACAGGAAAGAAAGCTAAACAATTGTTTTTCTGGCTGTAGGGGGAAGGGTGGAATGTAACACAATAGACCTTTAAGGTCTGATGGAAGTGTTATCCCTGTATTGTGAAGACAGAGGTGTCTTAAAAGTCATATGGCGGTATCCTTTAAACAGCTGCATTTATATAGAGAGACAGCATATATTAATAAATCTTTCAAATTACGAGTCCTACCTGAATATATTTCCCGCAGCAGGAAAATAATCTCATTCTATGAGAAAACAATGCAACTACCTTTTCTTTCAGATCCGAGAGGGTTAGGATGCCTTTAAATACTTGTTTTGGTTTCGGTGTTGGGGATCAAAACCAGAAAATTGCGCATGCAACCAAGCTCTCTTCCATGGAGCTAGTTTTTGTTTTTATTTTTAATGGAGTTTCTGGGTCTTTTTTTATTGACTGCTGTCCTCTTTTCAAAACTTTTAGCTTATATCAATGACTAGATCTTTTTCCTAATATGATATATGGCACCGTGTTAATAAAATCATTGTCAGATCCTTTAAAGAAATAAAAGGATGGGTAGGTGGTCGAGGACTTAACGTGAGGCGGGATTCCCCTTTGAGGGTCACCCGCAGAAGGACCGGAACAAAACCGGAGGAGGCTTCCGCTTTCATTTCCATGGTTATTAAGTCACTTTCTCCTTAAAGGAGCACCGCGGAAGGGTGACTTTTTTTTTTTTTTTTTTTTTTTTTTTTTTTCTGTCGGAGGACTACTTCCCTACGGACGGACGAGTCCACCTGTAATTCAGGTATACTATAACACTGCATAACAATGAGTAGTCTGTAAATGCTCAAAAGCCATAACAGACTATTCACAATTTGGTGAAACATCAAAGTAAATTTCGCCTGATATTTAAGCACCATCCTCTTCTTTCCGTCTCTAAAACCCTTAACATTTGATTATGTTTCTCCACCTCCATCACCAGCCAGTGGTTCACCCCAACTCTAGCACTGACAGGCCACACTAGCTGCGCCTGCGCACACAGCTTGTGGGGGGGTGGGGGGAGGAACATGGCGCAAGCTCTGTCTGAAGAGGAGTTTCAACGAATGCAGGTGCCGCTTGACGTGGGAAAGACCACCCGGCTAGGAGACTGGGGGCAGGGTAGAGAGAAACCCTGCTATAGGCTCCGAGGATTTGGTTGGGATGGGCTTTGAGTATAAGGGGGTGGTCTGGAGAAGGGAAACTGAGGCTCTGAGTGGTGACCTTATTGACTTATAATATTCTATGTGGTTCTGAAGGATGGATTCGCCTTGTTGGAAAGTAGACCGTCTTTAAGTAGGTGATACCCTTCTCAGTCCGGGGTGGGGGCGAGACCTTTGGGTCCGTGTATAGGACAGACCATTAACTGATGATGATGTTAGACTTTGAAGGATGGAGAGCCTGAGCAGGAGAAATTATTTTGTCTGGAGAGAAAGGAAGCAGGCATCTGGCCTTTTGCGTCATGAGTGTGTGTGCGTGTGTGTGTGTGTGTGTGTGTGTGTGTGTGTGTGTGTGTGTGTGATTTGACAGGACAAGACCATGAACTGGAGGGAGGTGGAAAGTTTGTGGGAGATACCACTAGGGTAGGGAAGTCGGGAAGGACCATGGATCTAGTTCCTAGAGTTGCTATGCTATTGATGGTAGAGGATCGTAAGGGGGAGGGGTATAGTTGCATGGATTGGGGTGATTCCTTTAGATATAGGGTGAAGAGCATTCTGAGTGGGCGAAACTCTTAACCCATATTAGGGAAACAACCAGAGGATATAAGAGAATTATATCCTCTTTGGGATTTCAGGGAGGGAAACGTCACTGGATTTGGGGAAGTAGTCTGACCTGGTACTCAGACCTGTTGATTGTTCTCAGGGCACTCTGAGTGGGGATGGTAGCATTGCGTAATGAAAGAACACTTCGAGAGAGTGCCTCAGTGGGAAAGACTGAAACGGGAAAACACTAGAGTCCTGTTGATTGGAGGCAGAGCTCGTAAGGGAGTAGCCCAGGAGCTAGTTGGCCTGCTGAGGGACACCAAAGATGGAGGACTGACGGCAGTGGACCATAAATGGGGAGGATCACTGTAAACTGCAGGAGATTCTGAATAAGATTTAAGCAACTGGCCCGCTGGAGAGACATAGTGTCACCCCTATTGGAAGAGCGGGTAGATACTTGAGCAAGGAAGATCTATCCCATTGGGCCATGTGTGAGGAAAAATCATTGGGCTTTCTTGGAGAGGGGCTCCAAGTTGGGTAGGAAGGTATTCCAGTTGGCCTAGGAATAAGAGAGATGATGTCCGAGTCCTGGGAACAGGATAAGAAAGATCCCATAATAGCCAAGCCAGCCTTCTGATCTGAACCAAACTATTGTGGTGAGAGAGATGGAGGCTGGTGCTTTGAGAGGGACATAAAAGTAGGGGTAGGGAACAGTAGATGATTCTGGAAAGAATCAGCCTCACAGAGCTGGAGAATGGCTCAGTGGTTAATAGCACTGGCTCTTCTTCCAGAGGTCCTGAGTTCAATTCCCGACAACAGTATGTGGCTGGTGATCCTCTATAGTGAGATCTGGTGCCCTCTTCTGGTCTGCAGGGGCATGTACAGGCAGAACATTATATACATAAGTCTTTTTTTTTTTTTTTTTTTTAACAAGGAGTATACAAAAAAAATCAGCTTTAGGATTCTACAAAGCTAGTAAATATACATGTACTATTGGAAGTGGACCATGTTGTATTTTTTCCTAATTCTTGACTTAAGGGAATTCTAACATGTTTTGAAAACCTTAGGAGTTTTGCCAGACCTTGGGGAAGGAATACCCCCTGATTTATGAAAGTTGGGAAAGAGAAAGACCAAATTCTCTTCCCTAGAGAAAGAATTTGGAAGGCCTTCTGCCAAAGTGGGGCAATGGAGCGGGGAGGCTGGCTGTGGTTGGAATGGAGCTAGACAAGGTGGAGCAACTAAGGAGGTACCAAACCAGTCTTTAGAGCTCAGGGGCTTGGCTGCCTTATGTGGGGGTAGACAGGCCTTCCTGATGAATCTTTTTATTTCTTGGCTTCTCCCAAAGACTCAGCTCCTGGAACTGCGGACAAATAACTACCAGCTTTCAGATGAACTTCGGAAGAATGGTGTTGGTGAGCCAAGAGAGTCTCATTAGATGGGGTGGTCTTGGGTATTAGAGGCAGATTTTCCTTTAGAGGCCTGATAAGATGACCCTTCAGTTCCTTGTTACCGCCTGAGGCTGAGATCCCCTGCTTTCCCTGCACCAGAACTTGCAAGTCTGCGGCAGAAGGTCGCCTACCTGGATAAGGAGTTCACTAAAGCTCAGAAGGTACTTCCCTCCACCTACCCATCCACCCACCTCTTGCTTTCTTCTATCCATCTGGCTCATTTATCTCCCAGTGAACACCTACACTGAACCAGACCTAATGTCATATGCTGCTTTCTTATAGTCATTTGAAATTTTTTTCACAGAAGTCTCTTCAGTTTGCTAATTTTAACCTAATCATGCTTATTTAATTTGTGTGTGTGTGCTTCTTTTGAGACAGGATCTTGCTGTGTAACTCAGACTGGCCTTGAACTCTTTCTTGGTCCTCCTGCCTCAGCCAGTGCTGAAATTATAGGTGTGTGTAAATGCCTGGCTTTGCTCAATCTATTGATTTATTTTAATTTATTCTTAATTCATTCTAATATCAATTGCTTATTCATTTTCATTCACTAAATTTTGGTGGGACGGTGCTACAGATCAAACCTAGGATCTCATGCCTGCTAGGCAAGCTCTCCATATTTGATCTTAGCCAAAAGGCTAAAAGTGTCTTTTTGTTGTTTATGAGACAGGATCTCTTGAAGCCTAGGCTGCCCTTGCACTTGCTATGTAGCTGAACGTGGCCTTGAATTCGTGATCCTTTATTCCTTATTCTATCTCCAACTCCCAAGTACTGGGATTGCAGGGGTATGCCACGACCCCTGGCTCCAGGTGGTCTTCACTCCTGTGCTACATCTCCAGCCTTCATTCACTAACTTTGTCTTGAAAGGGGAATCAAGCTGTGTTTCCCAGGCTGATCTCAACTTCCTGGCCTCATGTTGACCTCCTTCCTCAACCTCTTGAACAGCTGGATCTGTAGGCATGTATATCTACCACATGTGGCTTCATTCGTTAACTTTTAATTAGTCAAGTCTATCAATAAATCTGCCTTGAGCCTGCCTCTCGTCTTCCACTCACACTGCTTCCTTATGCTCCTATGTATCCTAGTCCTGTTGGTGACATGAGACCAAACCCACCTTTCAAATCCTTTAAAGATAAGGTAGAATATAGCCTATCATGGCCCCTTAAGACATTCTAGATCCTTATTTTTATTCTTCTTCATTGCTCTTTTCTTATATGTAGTGCAATGTTGTATATAGTACATGCTGAATAAATAATTGTTGGATGAGGGGCTGGAGCTCAGAGGTTTAGAGCACTGGCTGCTCTTGCAGGGAACCTGAGTTCCACCCCCAGCACTCGGATGGCATCTTCCAAACCGGCTCTAACTCCAGTTCCAGAAGATATGCTGCCCTCTTCTGGTTTTCAAAAGCACTGCGTGCACCTATACACAGCAATTTAAAAAGACTTGGAAGGGGAACTGACTCCTTGAAGTCGTCCTCTGACCTCCATGTGTAAGCTGCGCCACTCAGGTGTGTGTATGCACACATCTACACACAGAGATAATAATAACTCATAATAAATAAACAAATAACAATTTAAAAATGCCCGTTGGGTTAATGATAGAGAATTCCAGACCGGAAACTGGAGTTCCTGGTAAGGTGTTGATTTCCAAAGCCTGACGATATCCTTGGCTACCAAGAAGAGGAACAGAAGTTGCTATGTTACATCAGAGGGAAACATACTGTTGTGTTTGAACAGATGTAGTGATGAAGCCACAATTTACTAGCTTGGAGATCCAGTATATAAAGGGTTAAATTCTCAGCACTATTTCCTCCTCTCCATCAAACCCTCAGAGCATAGAAGAAAGGTGTTCTTTTTTTTCTTTTTGAGTGCCACCAGAATTCCCAATCATTCTTCATTCATTTCTTCTGTTATTTTTGTGGGCTCCCAAGGATTATGAAAGTTCTGTGCTTGAACATATTTCCATGCCACAACACATCATTGCCCTCGGTTCACACCTGCCACATTGGTCTCCATATCCCACAGAGGGGTCCATTGCTGTTCACTTTAGCTCTCTTCCGCCCTTCCTTTTAGGCACTAAGCAAGAGCAAGAAAGCTCAGGTAAGGGGGCCTTTGGTGGGTGAATATGTGTGCAAGACTGTCTTAGTGGGATATTTCTGTTTGGTGGCATTGTACTGGCCTTTATCTATGTGCACCCATATATCTACAGCTTCCTCACTGCTCTGCATTTCTATGTCTTTGCTTCACACTCTTTACCTCCATGTATATTTTTTCTTTATCCTCATGAGCGTGTCTCCACCTTCCTGTTTCCTCTTCTGTTTCTCCCCTTCAATTTTCCCTTTGTCTCCCTTCCGCCTGTTTCTGTCTCTTTGATTTCTCTTTTCTGCTTTTCCTTCCTATTTCTGACCTCACGTTTCTCTTTTCCCCATCCTATATCTCCCTTCCTCATTGGTTTTTCGAAACTCCCTCTCTCTCTTCTCTTTACCATATTCTTTCCGACTTTGCTCCTGTCTTTCTGTCTTTTCTTTTTCCTGATCCCTCTCATTCCCCATCTTCTTCCTCTCCTCATCTTCCCATCATTATCTCTCTTTCCCCTCAACCCCCTGCCTATATCTCCATGCCCATTTCTTCTCCCTACTTTTCCATGTCTCTCTTGACCTCTCGGTCTCTGCCTCCTTCCTTATATGTGTCTCGTTGTATATATTGCCTCCTTCTTTCTACCCTATATGCTCCTACCCGATGCTGTTTATCCTTCTCCCTCCTTCTTTACCTCCGTCCCCATCCTTTCTACCCCCTGTTGGAGTCCTGGCCCATGTCTGCCACTGCAGGAAGTGGAGGGACTGCTGAGTGACAATGAGATGCTGCAGGCAAAGCTGCACAACCAGGAGGAGGACTTCCGTTTGCAGAACAGTACACTTATGGCCGAGTTCAGCAAGGTGCTGGTGCCCGGGTAGCTGAGGGGGGAAGTGGGAATTGGTGCACCTGTGTATGCATGGGCAAGAGCCACCTAGGCCGAAAGCTCTGAGGTAGAGGGTGGACAGGGTCTGGGGCTGAATACTGTCCATGGTGCTGAAACGGGCCTTAGTCTGTTGCCGGGGACAGTAATTTAGCAGGTGGGACTGAACACTCATGGAATTAGGTCCTTTTAGGCCTGAGTTCATTTGATTCCCAAGCCACTCCTTTTATTTAATTCAAATCTCCATTTGTATAATTTTAGGCTGGTACTATGGAGCCCCAGTGTGTTCTGGGACTTTAAGTAAAGTTCTTATTGATTAATATGGATGGAAAAGTGTTTGAAATACTTCCCTTTTCTTTTTCTTTCCTTCATCTGACATGAGTCTGGGGTTCCACTTCTTCCAGGTAATGCATCCTGGATTGGCTAATTCTATCTTCTTACTGGTTTTAATGTCCTGGCTGTTTCTAACTCTACTAGGCAATTAGAGATCCTGTGTTTTATTCTCTTACTAGTCTTCCGAATTCATGGTCAATCATTTTGTGAGTGTCAGCGTGTTTTAAGGAAAAATACACTGTTGGAAAAACAGTTATATTTCCAGGGCTCCATCTGATGGGACTATACTGCTTTCAAAAGCAAAAGAAGAGAAATGTGATCATAATACATGTATAAAATATGAAATTGTCAAAAATAACAACAACAAAATCCACAAAGCTTTGGGGTGTGACTAAATTGGCAGAGTGCCTGACTCACATGAATGAAATCCTGGGTTTGATTCCTAGCACAGCATAAACTATGTGTGGTGGCTTGTTCCTGTTACTTTAGCACTTGCTCAGTACAAGCAGGAGAATCAGTACCTTGAGGTCATCCTCAGCTACATAGTGAGTTCCAAGCCAGACTGGGCTATATGACAAATCAAAGAATGAAAAAAACAAATTTAAAAAGGCAAAAACTCAAGACTCAATACAACAGAAATCAATCTTTAAGCAGTCACAATTCCAGGAGAGACAGTTTAGCAGTCAGTAATTCTGAGTAAGGCTTCTGGAACCAGGAGGCCTAATTAAGATCTTGGCTGTACCTTTTCCTAACTGTAACTTTAAGCAAGTCACTTAGCCTCCTGTTTCTTGATTCCAAAATGTTTAAAATGGAAATAGTGATGATAGCAGCAGGGCTTTTATGAGGATTCAGTGGATGAATCTATGTAAGTCACGCAAAGCCTCCAACATAGGTAGTATGAGCTATGGAAATGTTCACTAATGACATCACCTCATTAGCTAATTTTCCTTCTAAACTATGTTTTGACTTGTTTGTGGCAATGAAGATCCAACCCAGGGATCGTACATGCTAAGCATGTGTTCTAGCACTGTGCCACATTCCTATCCCTTCTCATACTTAAAAAGATTATTATCCAGCAGATGGCAGAGATGAAAAGAAGGTAAATGAGGAGGTGTTTTATAACGAGAATCTCGGAATATGGCTCAGTGGAAGAATGCTTGCTTAGTACGAAACATGTTTGGAGTCATTCTGCCTCACGTCTCCTTCCTCTTATCCTCCCTGCTTCCAGGGTTTTCCAAGCTCCGTAATTCTAGTTTTCTCTATTGGTCCAGTCCACTATTCCACAGAAGTTATTTCTGACCTCTTGGTCATATTGCATTTTGATTAATACCTTCTGGTATGAGCCCCTCTCCCAGGTCCCTGGAGCTCTTTAGCGCTCTCATAACTACTGGTGGTGTTTTTCTGCACTACTCTGGGCTCCTTCATAATTCTCTTCCTACTTCTTCTCTCAGGGCCTGATGGTAATTAAAGAAAAACCTGATGCTAGAGCCTGCCAAGATATTTTATAAGCTTAGTTGCTCCTTTGACAGTTAAGGGGACTGCTTTGATTTCTGTGTTCTGGGGATAAAGTTGTGAGTTTCACAGAATGATCCTAACTGTTGGGTAACTTGTTATATTTTGCTTTCAATTGCTGTGATAAAACCCTGACCCAAACCAGCCTGGAGAGCAAACAGTTTATTTAGTTTAAAACTCACAATGCATCATTGAGGGAAGCCAAGTCAGGAACTGGAGGCAAGAACTGAAACAGAGATCATGGGGGAACACTGCTTATTAGTTTTCTTCCCATAGATCACTCAGTCTGGAGAGGGTGGTGCCACTCAATGGGCTGGGTTCTCCCATATCAATAATTAATCAAGAAAATGTCCAACAGATTAACTATGTGCCAAGCTCATGGAGACATTTTCTCAGTTGAGGTTTTCTCTCCCCAAATGGCCTAGCTTGTGTGGAATTGACAAAAAAGCTGGTCAGAACACTGATATTTTTGTAGGTGGGCTGTGGAGGGGAATCATAATAGTGATTATTTACTAATACTATTTCTTCGATACCTATTTCCATTTGAATTGCTCTACATTAGTCATTCAATTCTTACAATATAATTAAGAGATATTTTTAGTATCCTCTCTTAATGGATGAGGATAATTGAGTCCTAGGGAGGTGAAATAATTTGTCCCAAGATTACCCAAATGGTAGAGTAGGAATTCATGTCCAAGCAATCTAGTTTCGGACTCTATTTTGTGAGTCTATGTTACAAAATCAAAGTTACACAGGCATGTTGGTGTACCATGCCTGTAATCCCAGCATTCAGAAGACTGAGGTAAAAGAGTTTTGAGTTCAAGACCAGCTTGGGCTATATGGTGAGACTCTGTCTTAAAGAACAACAAGAAGCAAAAACCCAAAAATAACAACAAATAAATTTAATTGTGATCGATACAAGGTCAGAAATAAATGAACAGGCAACGCTGTGTGGTAAATTAATGGAATTTTTATGTTGGCTAATTCTACTTTAAAGATGACACCCAAGGAGAGTGCTAAAGGATGCTTAGAAGCCAGAAATGGTTGGAGAAAATGATGTTATATCCTAGGCGGTGACATGCAAAATTTTGTGTGCCTCAGTAGTCTAATCTAAAAGTGAAGTCAGAGAATTGCCTTGTGAAACTGCTATTTTAACCCCACGGTAAATGAACAGTGGGGCCTGCTGAATTTTACTTTCATGGCATGCTCTCTAAAGCTAAAGACCGGAAGTATAAAAACTGTAAGCTGTGTTTAATCTGAAAATGTCTTGCAAGCTGTCTATAATGCCTGGGTTGAGAGGGAGCTGTCCTTGGACCCAGGGATCTAGGACATTTTTCCACAGATGAGGGGTGGGGGGTGGTGGGGGAGGGAAGAAAAAAAAAATGTCTGTGGGGCTGTCCATGGTGCTTAACAGCTTCCATAGCAGCCCGAGTCTTTGCATCTGGGGGGCTGGAAGTCAGCAAAAAGAAGGTTCTCAGGATTCTCACCCTTTTAGACTTTGCTACTTAACAGATGTGTAAAATGGAAATTGGTTAATATCTCTGTGTCTCAGTGTCCGTATCCTCGAAGTGTGAGAGGAGCAGCATTGTAGGGTTCTTGTGGGAATGTAATAAATTCTACACTGAGTGGCCAAGTGCTGTTTGTGGATATTGTTCTGATTTGCTATTCCTCTGTCATTTCTCTCCCCCCTGCTCAGCTCTGCAGCCAGCTAGAACAGCTGGAGCTGGAGAACCAGCAACTGAAGGAAGGGGCTACTGGAGCAGGAACTATTCAAGCTGGACCACATGTGGATGGGGAGCTGCTGAGGCTTCAGGCAGAGAACACAGCTTTGCAGAAGAACATGGCAGGTGCATGAAGGCCTTTCTGGGATATAGGGACCCCACGTCTTGAGCAGAGCAAGCTTGGATATAGTCCTCTTATGGGAAGGAAAAATTTCAGAGTGAGATTTGGCCTTGTCTGAACTAGTATGTGATTTTGGAGGGCATTTTTACCTCTGAAGTCTAAACTTGCTTATCTATACAGTACACTAGAATATTTGTTCCAGGAAAATAGAGCAGTTAAGAGGTTTCACTCTGTATAAGTTCAGTGTCTGGTTCTTAGCAAATGTTAGACAACAGCAGAATGAATGTTGAAAAAGAGAGGGTGACTAAGCAGAAGTAGAAGATGAAGGGTTTTAAATTTTAAATAGAGTCTAAGATGACGGTGTAAAGACAGCTTGATAGAGCGTGAAAAGGGCCTCACAATGTGGACCTTTGATGAATAGCTGGGGCTTATATAGTGGCAGGTGCTGATTTTATGATCAGAAATGAGAATAGGTACAGTATGGGTAGGAATTAGGTTATATATGTACATGTGGCATGGAACATGATAAATGGGATTTTAGAAGTTGGTATGATTTAAAAATTATTTGTGACAGGCCTGAATGAGGCTTCATCTTGGGCAGAGTCCTGGTCAACCTGAGAGGCTGAAGGGTAGATATTTTTCCCTGTGTTTGAGACATAACAAGGTGCTTCAGAGACGATTTTATTCATCATACATTCTTTTTTCTTTATATTTTTATGTATGAGTGCTCTGCGTGTATACCCGCCTGCCAGAAGAGGGCACCAGATCTCATTATAGATGGTTGTGAGCCACCATGCGGGTGCTAGGAACTGAACTCAGGACCTCTGGAAGTGCTTTTAGCCTCTAAGCCATCTCTCCAGCCCCTGTGATACATTCTTGTTCTACTCAACAGCATTGCAGGAACGCTATGTGAAAGAGACTGTGAGGCCCTCAGCTGCCATTGAGGGCCAAGTGGATCCCCCAGAAGATGTACCCCCCACTTCCCTGGCCTCCATGCCATTAGCAGAAGTGGAGTTGAAGTGGGAAATGGAGAAGGAAGAAAAGAAATTGCTATGGGAGCAGCTGCAAGGCTTAGAGGTAAATTTGGGTCTCTTGGGACTGGGATACTGGGAGACAGCAGATGCCCAACTCCTTCCTGCCTGTGGGCTGATGGAGATGTCTGTGGCACCACCATCTCATGGGCTAAAGGGAGGCGGGACAGGCAAAAGTAGAGGCCTTCCTCCATCTTTGCTGATAACAACTCCATCCCTTATCTTCCCCTCCCCCACCACCCGCAGAGCTCAAAGCAAGCTGAAACCTCCAGACTACAGGAGGAACTTGCTAAGGTGGGGTTTGCCGCTGCCTGGCTTTCTCCTGACAGCACAGGAGCATTGTGCATCCTCAGAGCTTCAATTTGATCATGTGTGAAATAGAGGCTCACAAATCTCAGAGTTGCTTTCATTGTGGGATAAGCTGATGTGGTCCCATTCTACCTTGTGCATGGCAGGTCCTATCCCTTTGGTTTTTCTTGAAGCTTTGCCAGTTCATCCATATTAGAACCTGGGGGCCCAGTGGTGAGACAACCAATCAGGATCTTACTTTCTAGGCCTCCCAGCCTAGCTATTCTGTGATGTGGCCCTTAGCCACCACTTTGGGAGCATAACTAATGGCCTTTGGACTCCAAAGGAGCTAGCTGGAGATGGTATGGCTGCTGCTGACAACTGGGCCATCAAATTGCTTAGCCTTTATGAGACTCAGTTTACCCACTTGTAAAAATCAGTAGTTCTCAGCTCTCAAGGATGTCCTGAGAATTCTGCAAGAATATTATAAGTCAAACCCAACTTGTAGAAAGGACTCAGTATAAAGTATCTGTAAATGTTATTGTTTATTTTATTTTGTCAATATTCTCATTACTATTTGTCTATATTCCTTCCTCTTTACCCCTCAGCTCTCTGAGAAACTGAAAAAGAAGCAGGAAAGGTATACTTTTTTCTCCAGGGGTTTTAGGGACCTAGAAAGAGAGGGATTGGCATATGGAAATAATATATCTATGTCTGTCTTTCTCCAGTTTTTGCCGTCTGCAGACAGAGAAGGAGACACTATTTAATGACAGCAGGTAACTACTAGAGTTGTCAGTAGGTGCAAAAACAGGGCCATGCCCAGCCAAATTAACCCAAGACCACAGGGGCAAAGATGGGAGACTGGGCCTCTAACCATGACGAATGTACTTTATCCTTGTCACCCCTAGAAACAAAATTGAAGAATTACAACAGCGGAAGGAAGCTGATCTCAAAGCCCAGTTGGCTCACACCCAAAAGCTGCAGGAGGAACTTGAGGCTGCCAATCAGGTGATGGGGGCTAGATCCCAAGATTCTTGGAGCGGGCAGTCTGGGGAGGTCTGAGGTTTTTAGAGACTTGGAAAGATAGTAACCTCATAGGTATGTGCAAGCCTTCTAAGAGCTAGAAAAATGAGAATTCAGAAACCCATAAGCCCTAGGAGTTGACATGAATCAGGAATCCTGAGGTGGGAGTCTGAGGACTCTAACTATATGCCACAAGATTGTATGAACCAGAACTCTGACAGGAGTCTAGGACCAGGAATTAGGGTGAATGTGAGCTGTGTAGCTCCCCTAGTAGAACTGGGTGATGCTGAAACCTTTAAAAGCCTTGATATCAACTGGGTGTAGTGGCACACATCCAGCACTTGGGAGGCACAGGTAGTCAAATCTCTGTGAGTTCAAGGCCAGCCAGGGATGCATTATGAGATCCTGTGTCAATAATAATAATAACAATAATAGATGTAAAAAGCTGTGATAACAGTACATTAGAGACTCCTAAGGCTCAAAGCCATGAGGGTTGAGTTGACACTGGACCTCAAATCTGGGGCAGTTGGGGCTGGAGGCAGAGTATATTTGACACCTTCAGAGTCTGGAAAACTGTTTTGGTTTTGATGTTAAGAAATGGATTCATGCGGGATGGGTTGTCCTGAGGGTCTGAGATCCTTGGTGACAGTGAAAAGCTGAGATCTCCAAACGCTGGGACAAAAGTTAACATGGGTATGAAGTTAATTCCTGGGGGTCAGGGCCATCTGATTTTAAAGCCTCTGAGTTTCTCCTGAGAAGAGGCAAGTCTGAAGTTTCTTGGAATGGAGGGCATGGTAGCTTGTGGGAGCAGGACCCCTGGACGATTGCAGTGTGAAGGCTGGGACAGATTCTGGATAAGATCCTTAGGAACTGCTGGTGATCTAGTTGTAAAGATTCCCAGAGTGGCAGTGTAGATGGGTCAGTCTGAGGCTTCTTTAAGAGCTGAAAACTAGAAGATAATGAGTTTGTGATCTTTAGGGTCTGGGACTGGTAGTTTGTGTGAGCTAAGCTTGGGTTAAGGATGTCAACATCTCCTCGTGGTTAGGGTCTGGATATGGGTAAAGTTAAATTCCCTAGAGATTGAAAATCCTGGGGCCCCCAAGCTCGAATCTGGGTAACTATGAGCCCTCAGAACCTAGGTTCAGGAGCTTAGGTGTGTCAGAAATGCTCAGAGGCTGGGAGAGAAGGACTGAATATGTGTGGTAGCTTAGAGTCTGGGTAAACCTGAGATCTCTGATAGTGAGGTCAAGCCTCACAGGTGCTGAGAACATGCTGGTCACAGAGGGAGTCTGTATATCTGCGTGCACCCAGGGAAGGATGAGGTCTGGAATGGGGTTACCTGACTTTCCACAGAGCTTGGCTGAGCTAAGAGATCAGCGGCAGGGGGAGCGCCTGGAGCATGCAGCAGCACTTAAGGCCCTACAAGATCAGGTATGCTTAGTGGGCTTGGGAGCTGGGCTTGAGGGTGGCAGCAGGCTGAGTTGGTATTTTACAGGCAAGCATGGCCCAAGGGGTCTTGCTTTTCCTAGTCCTGGTCTTGTGTCTGTGTGTCTGTCTCCTTTCTTCCTTGGCTGCGGGTAGGTCCTGTCCCTCTGTTCTGGACCTGCTCTCACCTGTCATGGGGGTGGGGCCAGGTGTCCATCCAGAGTGCAGATGCGCAGGAACAAGTGGAAGGGCTTTTGGCTGAGAACAATGCCTTGAGGACTAGCTTGGCTGCTCTGGAGCAGGTACAAGACACCTAAGGAGCCCTTGCTAATCTCTTCCTGTTTCCTTTATCTCTCTCTGCTTTCGGTCCACATCTGGCCATGGTGGTCTAAACCCTTTACTGTTCTGTGGTTTCTGTTTCTGTTCCTGCTTTCCGTTGGCTTCCAGCCGTCTTCTCCATCTATTCCTGCTTTTCTGGCTTTCTAGTTTCTCAATGATAAGGTGCATGATATGTAATAATCTTAAGTGAGCACTCAGTGAATCCAATATATCTGTCTATTCATCTTCCTTTATAACTCTATGTAGCCACCTTCCAGAACAAAATATAGAGCATTTTTCAATATGCTAGAAGATCCTTTTACCCTTTTAGCCAGCACATCCTTGGAAGTAACCAATATTCTGACCTTTAGCAACATAAATTCCTGTCACTTGTTTTTTATATATATAAGCAACATTGATGCTATTCTGTTCTTGCCTGCTTTGTGGTACCTCGAAGTCTGTGACCTTTAATAAGTATGTGGCATGGGTTCATTTTATCAGTGCATAGTATTTATTGCACGAATTTTCCACCAATGTCCCTGCTTTTCTGTTTCAAATTTTCTTGCTACCTCTCTTCATACTTTATCTCCCTGGAAGTGGGCGGCCTGGGGGTTCTTGGGGCACTAGGACTCCCTCATTCCATTTTCCCACCATTACTACTTTCTCCAGATACAGACAGCAAAGACACAAGAACTGAATATGCTTCGGGAACAGACCACGGAATTGGCAGCTGAGTTACAGCATCGGCAGGCTGAATATGAAGATCTCATGGGACAGAAAGATGACCTCAACTCTCAGCTCCAGGTAATGCTTCTTCTGACCTGGCTTGTAGTTTCCTAGTACTGATTCAGTCCTTTGTACCTGAGGAATGGTAAGGAGACTTTGGAGTCAGGAAGACCCGAATTTCTCGCTGGCTTCTTAACACCCTAGTATCTCTATGTCCTGATATGGGGAATTTTACTTCTGCAAAACCGGGCTTCCTCAGTTAAAGTTTCCATTCTGGTATCATAATGAACAGATTGAATGTTTCATACATAATGTTTGTGTTTGCTTCAGATTTTGTCTCATTTGGGAATATTTGCATATAATTAGTGAAATATTTGGGAGATGAAACATAAATATGAACATACCTTGTACATGCAGCCTGAAGGTAATTTTATAAAATATTTTTAGTGCTCCTCTATTTTTTTGAGACAAGGCAGCACTTTCTACATAATTCTGGCTGTCCTAGTACTTACTATGTAGACCAGGCTAGGCTTGAACTCACAAAATTCCAACTGCCTCTGCCTCACAACTGCTGAGATTAAAGGGGTGTATCACAATGTATGCACTTTGAGACTGACCCAGCATTGGTGACCAGGTGTGGAATTTCCATATGTGGCATTATGTACATACTCAAAAATTTCAGATTTTAAGGCAGGTATGCTGGTATATGCCTATAATCCTAGCCCTCAGGTAGCCAAGGCAGGAAGATTACCATAAGTTTTAGACTGATCTTGGTTGCAGAGTGAATGCTAGCCCATCTAAGGGTACATAGTAAGATCTTGTCTGAAAGAAACATAACAAGTTTAGGATTTGGGGTTTTAGGATGAAGGATGCTTAGCCTGGAGAAACTAGAATAATACTTGATAAAGAAAGAAATTTGGGGCCAGACATAATGGCATATGCCTTTAATTCTAGCACTTGGGAGGCAGAGTCAGGCACATCTCTTTGAGTTTGAGGCCAGTCTGGTCTACATGGTGAGTTCCAGGACAGCCAGGGCTACACAAAGAAACCCATGTCAAGAAAAAAAACAAAAAACAAAAAAAAACCAAAACAGCGTATGTAGCTTATACTGGTGATATAGTTAACAAAGTGCTTGCTTGTATGGCATGCGTAAAGCCCTGAGTTCAATCCAGAGCACTGCATCAACCAGGCTCTGTGATGTACACCTGTGATCTCAGAACTTAGGGGGTAGAGACAGGAGGATCAGACGTTTAAGGTCACTAACTACATAGCAAGATTGAGGCCAGTCTGAACTTCATGAGCAGACCATGTATCAAAGTCAAGTGCTGGGGAGATGGTTCAGTGGGTAAGAGTGCTTGCTTTGCAAGCATGAGGATCTGGGTTCAAATCCCAGCACGATGTAAAAAGTATGCCCATAACTCCAGTGCTGAGAGGGTAGAGAGGGGGTGATAGGAGGATTTCTGGGGCTTGGTGGCTAGCCAGCCTAGCCAAAAACCATGAGCAACAGATTTAACAGATTTAGTGAGAGACCTTGGCTCAAAGAAATCAAAAGTCAAAAGTGAGAGGAAGATACCCAGTGTCCTCCCCTGCTGCATATATGTATGCACCTATGTGCGCGTACATAAACACACACACACACACACACACACACACACACACACACACATTTGAGCGTACAAGTTTTTTGAGCGTACAAGTTTGGTTTTCTCTTATGTAAAACACTTAAGTAGGGAGAGCTTGGCATGGTGATACTCAGTAGTCTGAGGCAGGAGGATTGCTATGAGTTTAAGACCAGCCTAAGCTACAGGGTGAGACCTTGTCTCAAAAAGAAAAGCAAAATACTAAGTAGGCTGTTCAGTGATGAATCATGGTAATGATGGTGGGAGTTTTTTTTTAACTTGTTTAGACCGTTATTTGTTATGTATTCTGGCTGGCCTGGTACTCATTTGTAGTCCAGATGAGCCTCAAACTTATGGCAGTCATCCTGTTTCAGCCTTCCAGAAGCTGCTATTACAGGCATGAACACCTGTCTTGAATTATGGACCAATCACCAGTGACTTGGGTTTTTTTCTCCTTTGCTGTTTGACAGCCCTTGACACAGACTTCTAGCCTTTGCTTCCCAGGATATTGTTGAAACTGTTTGACCCTCACGTTTACATTGTATATGAAAGGAAAGAGGAAAGGAAACAGGAAGTAATGACTAATAATGAGCACCTTCCTTTCTTCTAATAACATACTCTGATAAGTATGGTAGTTCATGCCTAGCACTCAGAAACCTCAGGGCTGGAGAGATGGCTCAGTAGTTAATAACACTGGCTGTTCTTTCAATTTTCAGTGCCCACATGACAACTCACCATCCTAACTCCAGTTCCAGGGGAGCTGGCCTCCCAGAGCACCGGGTGCCTGTGTCATACACAGACATACATGCAGGCAAAAATCTATACACATAAAACAGAGTAAATCTAAAATAAAGAAAAAAAATAAAGATAAGTCAGGAGGATTGCGAATTTGGGGGCAGCCTAGGCAACACAGAAAGACTGCCTCCAAAAAAAAATTGTGACAGGTAGCACATAACTTTATTCCAAGCTCTTGGGAGGCAGGAGCAGATGGATCTTCATGCGCTTGAGGCCACCCAGGGATGCTTAGTGATACCCTGTCTGAAAAACAGATAAACAAAATATCATAATAATAAATTTAAGATCTAAGCTACATTCACCAGTTCTAGATATACATTAATCACTTGAGCTGGGCACAGTGATGTTTATCTCTATGCCTTAGCTGCTTGAGAAACTGAGGTAGAATTGTTTGAATCATGAAATCAAGGCTGGCTTGGATAACAGAGAAAGACCCAGTCTCAAGATAGAAAACAGGCTAAATGTGGTGGCACCCTCCTTTATACTCAGCATCTAGGCAGAGGTAGATGGGTTTCTGAGTTCAAGGCCAGCCTGGTCTAGATAGGGAGTTCCAGGACAGCACAGCCAGGACTACATAGAGAGACCCTGACTCAAAACAAAACAAAATGAAAGAAAAGGAGAAGAAGAGGAGAGGATGAGGGAGAGAGACAGAGGAAGAAAAGGAAGGAATGAGGGAGGGAGGGAAGGAAGGAAGGAAGGAAGGAAGGAAGGAAGGAAGGAAGGAAGGAAGGAAGGAAGGAAGGAAGGAAGATTTCTCTTGCTTGGCCATCTTCTTTGGGGCCTCACCTGTACCTAAGACAGAATGATGGTGTCTGCAAAGAAGATGAAAAAGTTTCTGGAGTTGGTCAACTCTAGGTTCCAGTTTGTTATAAAAACTGAAAAGTGCATGCTGATGTACAAGCAGATTCTGAAGATGATCAAACCAGGAAAAATAAAATTGGTTATCCTCACCAACAACTTCCCAGCTTTGAGACAACCTGAAATAGGTCACCATTATTTCATGTTGGTAAAACTGTTGTTCATCTCTCTATGGTGGCAAAAATATTGAATTGGGCACAGCATATGGAAAATATTAGAGTATATGCACTGGCTTCATTGAGCCTTGTGATTCTGGCATGCCAGAAACAGACTGGTGAAAAATAAACCAGGAAAGGTTTTCTTTAATAAAACTTGTCAGAGCTTGTCCATAAAGAAAACAGGCCCTGGCATGTTGTCCAATGCCTGTAATCTTAGCATTGGTAAGTAGAAACAGGATTCCAAGGTCAGAGACATTGTTGCCTAAGTAGCAAGTTTGAGATGAGGGTGTATCTCAAGAAAAAGACCTTTTGACATTAAGACTTTGTCTCAAAAAGAAAAAAAAAAAAAAAAGATGGTAGCCTGGCATGACGGAGCACACCTTTAATCCCAGCACTCAGAGGCAGAGACAGACTGAGTTCCAGGCAAGCCAGGGATACACAGTGAGACTTTGTCTCAAACAAGAGAAAAGAATACAAAGAAACAAGAACTAAATCACAAGGCCCCACCTGACTGTGAAGAGGAGAGAGAACTACTTGAGACTGTCATATTTTCAAACTAAGCTCTGTTGCTGAGAATAGAGGCCAAGTTCTGTGCATCAGGCAGCAGTGCCTGTCATTTTCCCACTACAACTGCGATTCTAACACCGCTCAATTAGGGTCAAGGTTTACTAGAAGTGTTCTAGACAGACACCTACTAGGGACTCTCCTCATACATTCCTCCTTCTTTCCTGAATTAGGAGTCATTAAGGGCCAATAGCCGGCTGCTGGAACAACTCCAGGAAATGGGGCAGGAGAAGGAGCAGTTGACTCAGGACCTCCAGGAAGCTCGGAAGGTGGGGCACCATGGGACGAAGGAAAGAGAAGGCCCAGGCCATGAGGGTAGGACGTGATAAGGCCAAATCTTGGGACTGGAAAGAGAAAAAAACATGACCTTTTCTTAAAGTGGTAGGTGAATGATTCAGGGCCAGGGAAGAGTTGGAGGCTGGCTTGTTCCTTGGGTGTGGAACAGAATCGTGGCCATTGTGATGTTGAGGGATGAAGTTCATTGGCATTCTCTTGGCCCACCCTCCTGGTTCCCAGAGCGCCGAGAAACGGAAAGCCATGCTGGATGAGCTAGCCATGGAGACAATGCAGGAGAAGACCCGGTACAAAGAAGAGCTGGGAGCTGTCCGATTGCAGCATGAGAAGGAGGTGCTGGGGGTGCGAGCCCGTTATGAGCGTGAGCTTCGAGAGCTGCATGAAGACAAGAAACGGCAGGAGGAGGAGCTCCGGGGGCAGATTCGGGAGGAGAAGGTGGGTGGGGTAACAATGCCCCCTTTCTCCTCTAAAAGCTGAAGACCATGCTGATGCTGGTTGGCAGGTAGGTGATTGAAGGGTGCCCAGTCCTGTAGTGCCCAAATCCTTACTGTCTTCTCCTTCCAGACTCGAGCAAGGGAACTGGAGAATCTTCAGCACACAGTGGAAGAACTTCAGGCTCAGGTACATTCCATGGATGGAGCCAAGGGCTGGTTTGAACGGCGCTTGAAGGAGGCTGAGGTGAGTTGGGGGCACCTAGTAAAGGTGCAAAGCTGGCTAAGGGCACCCATGTGTAGTAGGAGGTTTCTGGCCCAGACTTTCGGGCCTAACCTCAAGGTTTAGGCCAACAGACCCACAGACCCACAGAAACACACAGATGCTTACAATAGTTTTAGGCTGATTGGCTTAAGGCCCAGGCATATAATTTGCTAACTCTTTACCCCTTAAACTAACCCATGACTCTTATCCTGTTCAGCCATAAGGCTGGGTACCTTTTCCTAGAGCAGCATGGTTGTCCTCTGCTTCTTCCAGCTTCTCTCTGGCCTTCTGCTCTGTTCTGCCTGTTCCTAGAGTCTTCTTAGTCTAGTAGCCCCGCCCACATTCCTGCCTGCCTTTGGCCAATCAGTGCTTTTTATTAAACCAGTGGGTGGAACAATTATTTACAATGAAACAACACAATCCCCCTATACCCATGTTCTGCCTTTGTGCAGAAAATGACTTAGTATATGTACAACCAATTGAATATTCCTGGCATGCAATGTTGTTTTGTTAAATAAAGAAATAGAAATGTAAATCACTTGATTTACTGTGTGAATGGTGTAGGCTTCCACTTCATACTTCTGCCTTAGGGCATACGCTGTTTCCTACAAAATGTTTTCTGCCTGGCATGGCAGTGAGTTACCTGTAAATTCTAGCCCTCTATAGGCTGAGGCAGGATTGAGAGTTCAAAGCCAGTGCAGACTATATACTGAGACTTTATCTCAAAGTAAAAAAGGTTGTTTCTGTCATACCCCAAGAACTCTGCTGAAATTACATGCCCTTGACTGGACACTTCATCTTTGGGGGCCACAAGCAGACCTGGGACTCTTTTTTTAATAGGAATCCTTGCAGCAGCAGCAACAGGAACAGGAGGAAGCTCTAAAGCAGTGCCAGGAGGAGCATGCTGCTGAGCTCAAGGTGATGCTCGCGTGATGGTGTTCCTGTCTCTGGGTACCAGGTACCGCTGCGGGAGAACAGGGGATTCTCATGCAATGGCTTGAGCTATTGTTTGCTTTGTAGGACAAGGAGGAAGAGCTTCAGGAAGTGCGGGATCAGCTCCAGAAGGCCCAGGAGGAGCGAGATGGTCATGTGAAGACCATCAACAGCCTGAAGCAGGTGTGTGGTCCCAGATATAGCCGTGACCTAAGCTTGCAGAATGGGGCAAAGAGGGGGTACACTGTAGACAGCTGTGACATCTGCTGCCGGCTGTGCCTTCTCTAACCACAGGAGGTAAAGGACACAGTAGATGGGCAGCGGATCCTGGAAAAGAAGGGCAGTGCCGCGGTAAGCTAGTGAGGCCTGTGATTGCCCCTCATTTATGGAGCCCCTGGGCCACAGCTCTTACCCCCCGACATACATACCTTTAGCTCAAAGACCTTAAGAGGCAGCTGCACCTAGAGCGGAAACGGGCTGACAAGCTGCAAGAGCGCCTGCAGGACATTCTCACCAATAGCAAAAGTCGATCAGGTGAGAGGGCAGGATGATAGGAGTCAGCCTCTGGGCTGCCTTCTGTACCTCCCTTAGCCTTTGCTCCAGCTCTTTGTCCTGCCTGAATTCTTCCTTTCCTTTATCTGCCCTGTCTGCATTTTTCTGCTTGTGTCTTCTCCTGCCTTCTTGGTTCCACTCTCTGCCTATGTTTGCTCTATGTCCGCCGTCATTTCTCTGCTTTCGCTACTGTTTCTATTCTTGTACTCTAGAAATCCTCTCATAAGTTTAGGATCCTTGATACAGGTCTCCCCTCCCCCCAGTCATTCCCCTCCAGGACTCACAGTGAATCATGGGACATAGAATTCCACAGGCAACAGAACTACACTGCCTTCTCCTCTTCCTAGTCTTCTTTTCAAGGCAGGGTTTCTCTGTGTAACAGTCCTGGCTGGCCTCAAACTCACAGAGATCCACTTGCGTCTGTCTTCCAAATGCTGGGATTTAAAGTGTGCGCCCGCCACCACTGCCCAGCTAACACTGTCATCTTCTTTACTGTTATCACTGTTAGTACACAGCATCACTTTGTAGCCCAGGCTGATTTCATACTCAGGATGCTCTGCCTTAGCCTCCTAAGAGCTTGGTTACAGGCATAAGCCACCATGTCTGACTTGTACTGTTTTCAATATACTGCTAAAGCAACCCGTGATAGTTCTGCCATTGAAAGCAGAAAGACATGCCCCCACAAAACTGAATTGTTTCTGCCTTTTCTTGGTTGGGAGTAGCTGTAAATACAATGAAATAATTCATATTCAGCAATGTTCTAATGCATCTCTTAGATCACAGACAGGTTTACAGAAAATTTGCTGTCAACTAAGGTGCTGGGGGAACCCCACTCAGGCATTGCATCCTTTTTGGAGACTCCTTTAGAGTATGGTATTCACCTTTTCCCTGATAACTGGAAGCAGCTATAAGGGCACTGTCACAAACTCAGTTGTGGTGATATATTCAATAAAAATAGCTGGAAGTATCAGAGGACAGAGCCAAGCCATGGAGGTCAGAGAATAGTGATCCACACTTTTAATCCCAGCACTCGGGAGGCATTTGTGAGTTCAAGACTGAACAGGGCCAGGTGGTGATGGTACCCACCTTTAATCCTAGCTCTATAAATGTTGAATGAGGAAGTAAAATAGCTGGGCAGGGAAAGAAATATAAGGCAGGAGAAGGCAGAAGGTCTCCCCTTACGCCTGCGCACCTGGTCACTTTGATGACTCATAGATACAGGACCTACCCTGTTCGGCCTGAAGAGTCCACTGGGTGAGAATTGGCTGTGATTTGTTCCCTGTCTCTCTGGTATTTCAAGCTATTTTTATTGTATATACCACCACACTCAGTACCAATGTTTTCTGTTTTGTTTTTGAGATAGGGTTCTTCTGAGTTGCTCAGGCTGGCCATGACCTCCTCAGCTCAAGTAATCTACCTGCTCAGCAAGTTTTCAAGTGACATGGCAAAACCTATAGCTCTCACCAAACCAATTTCTCCCCGAGGCATGCAGCCTCCTGAAGTAACCTCTCGTTATTAATGGAGGTGTTTTGTTATAGATTAATTTTGCAAGTGGGGAATAGATTAGAATTGTATATTGTACATCTTTCTTACCCATTAGATGGGACTATGGGACTAAGGTCTAGGTGAACGGCTACAAGTCATCGTTCTGACTTGATTTGAATGTGCCTTTCTCTGTGGTTTCTGTCCATCCCCATCATGTGCTTGGCTCCCTGTTGCTGGGCTCTCCCCTGCATGCCCGTGTGCCACCATGCATTCTCAGTCTCCCATTTCCTGCTTCCGAGTTTGAGTACTTATGCCACTGGAATCTTACGTCTGCTCCTTGCCTCTTCCACTTCCCTTTCTTTCATGGGATATGTTTACCAACAGAGGCGCTTCCTTGTTTCTTCCTGGTCCAATTCGCTTGCCCGAGTATGTCTCACCCTCTTTCCAGCTCTGGCAAATCTGTTTGCGCATCCTTCTGCTGGTTGCTGTCCTGAGATTCCAAGGGATCCAGACTCTGGTTTCTTTTTCCTCCATTCTCCAGGCCTTGAAGAGCTGGTTCTCTCTGAGATGAACTCACCAAGTCGGACCCAGACAGGGGACAGCAGTAGCATCTCCTCCTTCAGCTACCGGGAGATCTTGAAGGAGAAGGAGAGCTCAGCCATCCCAGCCAGGGTAAGGGGCAGGTTTCACCTGCCAAGACTGGAGACTGGAGCATCCCCATTTTTCCCCTCTCTTGTAATTGACACTGACCTTCTGACAAGCATTTCTTCTCTGTCTCCGTCTCTCTGTCTCTCTTTCCCTCTCATATGTGTATATGTATTAGTCAGTCTCTGTCTCTCTCAGACTAAGGATTGAACCTGGAGTCTCACACATACACATACATATAGAACACATGTCAACATTTGCTGTTTTACTAAGGTGCAGCCCCAGCCCCTGACACAAACATTTTGCCAACTTCTTCCCAAACTCATCAACTTAAATTAAGACCTGATATATGGGAGACCGGCCAGTCATTCTCTCTGCCTCTCTATTTTATCACCTATAAATTAATCCCACCTTCCTAGTGAGCTAAAGTGCAAACGTTGTGGGAAGCACACCACTCATGTAGGAAGTCCCATTTGCCAACTTATTTATTATTATTTTTGGAGATAACATCTTGCTATGTAGCCCTGGTTGACCTGGAACTTGCTATGTAGACCATGTAGACCTCAACCTTGTAGAAGAGATCTTCCTGGTCTGCCTCCTGAGTATTAAAGGTGTGTGCTATCATGTCTGGTTATTTATTGATTTTTTTTTAAAAAAATAGGATTTTCAAACAGTCTCTCTACATAGCCTTGGTTGTTCTGGAACTCACTAGGTAGAACAAGCTGGCCTCAAAGTCACAGAGATCTACCCAATTTGCTTCCCAAGTACTGGAATTAAAGACATGTGCCACCATGACTAGCCTTAACTAGTTTTCTATTTTTATTTTATTATTATATGTGTGGGGGTTTTCTACCAGCATGCATGTTGGTACACCACCTGCATGCCATAACCTAAGAGTCAGAAGAGGTGTCTTATCTCCTGAAACTGGAGGTACAACAGCTAGTTGTGAGCTGCCATGTAGGTGCTAGGAATTGAACCTGGGTCCTCCAGAAGAGCAACCAGTGCTCTTAACTCTTGGGTCATCTCTCTAGCCCCTATTTATTGTTTTCTTTTGCTTTTTTTGAGATTGGATTCTTGCTGTGTATCCCAGGCTGGCTTTGAATTTATAATCCTCCTGCATCGACTTCCCAAGTGCTGGTATTAAAGGCATGTGCCACCACTGCCTGGTCCTCTAGTGGACTTTTTTACCCCTGGAGTTGCCCTTTCTTTTCTTTCTTTCTTCCTTCCTTCCTTCTTTCCTTCCTTCCTTCCTTCCTTCCTTCCTTCCTTCCTTCCTTCCTCCCTCCCTCCCTCCCTTCCTCTCTCCCTCTCTCCCTCCCTCCTTCCTTCCTTCCTCTTTCTCTTTCACGATTTATTACGTATACAGTGTTCTGCTTGCATGTATCCGTACAGGCCAGAAGAGGGTGCAAGATCTCATTATAGATGTTTGTGAGCCGTCTTATGGGTGCTGGGAACTGAACTCAAGACCTCCGAAAAGGCAGCCAGTGCTCTTAAGCCCTGAGCCTCTCTAGTGGATTCTTCAAGTGTCCTTTTGTTGTTAAAGCTAGCATTCGGTTTCAGAGTACACCTTGCTTTTTGTTGTTGTTACTCGTTTGTTTTCCCTACCTATGTCTCTATGTCTGTTCTGATCCTGTTTTCCTGACATCAGCTGGGGGGAGAAGCCAAGCTGTCTGACCTGCAGGAAACATCCACCTTTAGATTTTTCTGCTTGCTTCTTAATGGCACCATTTAGCTTGTTGTGCTGTTGCCTCTGTTTCCTGCCATCTGGGAATTAAATGTCATTTGCTCCTGATTTCCTTTACTAACGCTCTTGTGGTGGTGGTAAGAGTGTCTGCCTCCCTTTAGGCCAAAGGAAATGTAAAGTTTCTGAGAGTGCCAAGTTTGGCTTTTAGCTCTAGCCTCAGAGTCTATACTTGCCCATGTGCCTCCTGCCCCTAGCTCAGGTGGATGGGTGATGCTGAGGACATCTGGATTATTCTCTTTCCTGTAGTCCTTATCCAGCAGTCCACAGGCCCAGCCGCCTCGGCCAGCAGAGCTGTCAGATGAGGAAGTGGCTGAGCTGTTTCAGAGGCTGGCTGAGACACAGCAGGAGAAATGGATGCTGGAGGAGAAGGTGCTGTCTGTCTGCCTGCTAGTCTTTGCATGAAGTGCCCTGGGATGGAGGGTAGATGTGGGGAGGGTGTGTCTGGCTGGGTCCTCCTCGTGGGGGAAAATGTGAAGTTCAGGAGCCTGAGATGGGGTGGACCGTCTTGCAGGTGAAACACCTGGAGGTGAGCAGTGCCTCTATGGCAGAGGACCTCTGTCGGAAAAGCGCCATCATTGAGACCTACGTCATGGACAGCCGGATTGGTCAGTTCTTCTTCCCCAGCCTTCACCTCCAGTGCAACCCTCACTTGCTTCTCCTTTTCCCTTGTTTATGCTGCTACTTCTCTATGTCTAGGGTTCTCCCTGAACTTCTCTGTGTCTTTTCTTTTAGACCCTTATTACTTGCCTGCTTTTATTTCTTTATGTGGGTTTTTTCTGTTCCCCCTACTTCATCTCTTAGGAGCACTATTGTTCTCTTTCCATTTTTGCTTGTTTGTTCTTTGAAACTATATTTTGCTCTGTTGCCTTGGCTAGCCTGGGACTTGCTTTGTAACGTAAGCCAGCCTCACACTCACTCTCGGCAGACTTGGGAAGCCTACTAGGTGCTGGGATTGCCGGTGTGCATGACTGCACCTAGCCCTACATTTTCATTCACTGGATCTCCATCCCTGTGTCTTCTCTTCCATGGCTGTCCTTTCCTCTCCCATCTGTCTCTCCTGTTTCCTTCTTTGCTTTCAAATATTCCCCCACTTCCTGATTTTTCCTAGCTAGTAATGCACACTGGACATGCTCTGAGGGTTTGCTATGGGCTCCCTGTGTCACATGCAGCCATATACATGTTCCCGGCACCATGAGTTAGGAATTATTCCTATTTTCCAGAGTTGCATAACTAATGACAGCTGGGTTTCACATGCCAAAGCCTCTGCCCCCAACATCGCTTCTCTCCCTTCCTGCTTGCTCCTTTCTCCTTTGGCTCTGCCTGCTCTCTCCTGTTCTCTACCCCCGGCTCTGCCGAGGGGTGGTGCTCAGCCTGGACCCTTGCAGATGTGTCTGTGGCAGCAGGCCACACAGACCGAAGCGGGCTGGGCAGTGTCCTGAGAGACCTCGTGAAGCCAGGTGATGAGAACCTTCGGGAAATGAACAAGAAGCTGCAGAACATGTTGGAAGAGCAACTCACCAAGAATATGCACTTGCACAAGGCAAGTGTGGAGTACCAGCCTGCCTACCTGTTCCTCCAACCACCTGCCTCCCTACCCACATAATCCCTGGCTGTGTCCTTCCTTCCAACTGGCCCTTGTCCTCCCAACTGCCACCGTTTTGTGTTCCCATCTTCTACCCTCTGATCACCTTAGCAGTTTAGCTTGTCACTCTCCATCTGTCCCTTCACCCACTCGTCCATTCATATATGCACTCACCATTTAGCTGTCTATGTACTCGGTTGCCTGTCTGTCAAACCATCATCTCCAAGTCTTCCGTCCATTTCTTGATGCATCCTTCTTTTTTTGTTGTTGATTTGGTTTTCAAGATAGGGTTGCCACTGTTGCCCTGGCTATCCTGGAACTCACTCTGTAGACCAGGCTGGCATTGAACTCACAAGGATCTGCCTGCCTCTGCCTCCCCAGTGCTGGGATCAAAGGCTGGCACCTGGTGATGGTGCACATCATTCTTTCATCTACTCATCAGTCACTCACCCTTTTACCCACCTACTTGTCACTTGCCTACCTACCTTCCTACCTTTTTGTTCTCTCCAAAGTCCATTTGTGAACTTATTTGTGTACCACCCACACATGAATTCCCCCACCCCACCCAAACACCCCTTTATTGATAAGGGAGGCATACCCAGGTCCTGCTTTGGAGAAGCAAGCTCACATTCATTAGAAGAGAAGTTGGTGGATCTTCCCCTCCAAGACCAGATATCACTGGGCACTGGTTAACCCATCAGTCCATCTAACTACCGATAACACCTCATATTTGCTAACAGATATACCTGCCCCTTTCCTCCCCTTCTCTACTTCCTGATGGCTCATTTGTTTCTTAGGACATGGAAGTTCTGTCCCAGGAAATTGTACGGCTCAGCAAGGAGTGTGTGGGGTCCCCTGACCCAGACCTAGAACCTGGAGAAGCCAACTAAATAACTACAGGCTGCATCGACTTCCACCACCTTCCAGAACGCTACTACTCACTCCCTTGGGCCGTAGTGGGGAAATATGGAGGCTGACACCAAATCTAATAGTCTGGGAGATGGACATTAAAGGGGCTAGAGGCCTATCTATGGCTGGTGTTGATGACCCCGATCATATGGCAGAGGCCCTTGGGGAGGAAGGAGCCTGAGTGAAGGGCAGGGATTTTTTTTTCTTCTTGGCCCCAGTTCCCAGGGGCATCTGCCTTCAACTCTGCATGAGCTCTCCCTCCCAGAGACCAACTCTTCATTTTATTTTATTTTTTAATTTATGTCTAGAAGGCTGGCTACTGTGCATTTGGGACTGGGGATGTTGGGTGGGGGTGCAGTCCATGCTCAATGTTCTAGCAATGTGTGTATGTGTGTGAGTGTGTGTGTGTAAAGGCTATGCAGCCAAAATACCATCTGGCCAGACAGGCCCACCCACTGACTGCCTGGTCTCGTTCTTTTCAATGGAGGGATGTGCTGGGAGCGGGGTGGTCATTGCACTGGAGTGGGGAAGGTGACACCCGCCTACAGCTTTTCTTCTACTCTTACCTCACCTGCTTCCTGACCAACCTCTCAAATGGAGTAGAGCAGAAATATCTGCAGATATGCATGTGGGTGGATGTGTATAAATCAAGGGTGTGGATGTATGAACAGATGGGAAGATGGATAAGTGGTTAGACAGACTGGGGGATAGATAAGTGGTTGTATGGCTGGAACTAAATGCATAGGTAGATGGATGCATAGCTGGATGAATAAATGAGCAGATCAATCAGTAAGTGGATAGAGTGTGAGTAAATGGAGAGATAACTGGACAGATGGATGTCCAGAGGGGTGGACAAATGGCTAAATGGATAAATTAACTATATGGGTAGGTTGATGGGTTTATGGATAAGTTGGGAATAAACTTACATGGCTAGAGTGGAGCTATGGATGGATATGTGAATGAAAAGGGGATAAGTTGGATGCATGCATGATAGTGAAGATATAGAATGGATAGACGAGTGGAGAATTGGTGCTTAGGAATAGGTTGGCAGATGATTGGATAAAAGATGAGTGTGTAGAGGAATGGGTAGAATCATTGCTTGGGTGGGTAGGACAATGGATAAATCGGGAGTAGGAAAAGTAAGCAAGCAAATATCATGGATGGGTAAATGGCTTGAAAGGCTAGGCATTCATCTTCCTGAACTCTCACCACACACCTTTAGTCACTTAAGACTAGGCATTCTGCCAGGCCTTGCCCAGGCCAACCTCATGCACATTACTTCAGTTAATGCTTAAAAGGACACTGTCAAGTTGGGATGATTCTCTCTGACAACTGAGGAAACACGTCACTTAATGAAGGACACAGCAAGTCTGGCAAAGCTGGAGTTAGAACTCCACAGACACATCCCAGAGGCATTCGGTACTCTGCATTCTGATACGCAGAAGCAGAGCCCACCATGGAAAGAAGTGTAATTTGAAGGTGTTGGATACAGACAGATGGGAAGCCTGCTCCTTTGGCAAGGGGCCTACGGTAGGGGCTAGTACCTGGATTGTCCTCACCTGCACCCCCAAACTAGTAAGTGTATACTGGAGCCCCATAATCAAAGTCTACTTTAGAAGTTGGGCTCTGACCTATGCCCTCCCCCCAGAATGCATCTGAAGGCCTGGTCATCTAGAGAAACATCCTCAGAAGTCCCCCCTCCCCCACCACTCCTCGCCCTTCCACAGAGGTGGGGGCAGGAAGGGGACACAGCACTGCATCATTCCCCGTGGCACTCCGCTCTGGGGCCATTAACAGACGCCTCCCCATCGATTGGTTCTGCTAAGTGCTGCTGATTCAGACGGGTGGGGGTGAGGGCCCCTGGGGGCAGTGGGGGTAGGAGCTGGGCACAAAGAAGGGGGAGTCCAGGAAGTGGGAGGTGGGGAGAACTGGCAAAGTTCCCTGCCACCCCCATTTTCCAGATGACGCGACTGAGGCCCAACCAGCTTTGTAAGGAGGCGGAGTCTCCCCAGGGTCTCTCTCAAGCTGTCCTAGGGGAGGGGGCTCTGGGAGCCACATGGCCCCTCCCTGCCTCTTGCTTCATCTCCCGACAAGCTCCAGAGGGGCGGGGAGAGAGCGCTGGAGGAAGAGGAACTCCCAGCATCTCTGCAGAGGGGGCCAGGAGCTCCGGTGTTTGGTACCCCCAGCCCCAACGCTGTTGCTGCTGCTGCAGCGGGGACACAGGTGAGGACAGCCCTGTGGGGAGAGGGAGGGAATCATCAATAGCTCTGTCTTTGTCTTTCCCTGGTCTGGTCCCCTGGAACAGTCTCCAGGGGTCCCACTAGACCTTGTCCTTCCAGAGCCTCCTTCCAAGGACCCAGGAGCCTCCTCCCCCTGTCTCCCACCCCGCCCCCGCCTGTGCCACCTTTCCCTCCTAGGCCTGGCTGTGGCTGTTGTCTTCCTCCCCCTCTGCTGCTGCTCCGGCTGCTGTAGTTGCTGCTACTGCTGTTGCTGGGTACACACCGCCAGCCCCTCGGGGTGTGGTTTCCTCAGACCTGCCCCCAACGGTAGGACCCAGCCTTCTGGTTTCCCCTACTAGCTTCCTGCAAGGTTCAGCAGCCCCCTCTCCTGGAAGACACACCCAACTTACTTCCACTACCCCGCCCCCTATCCAACCTATTTTGAGGGAATCCCCTTCGTCTTTGCTTAGTCTTTTGCAAGTTTCTTCTGTGCTCAGGGGGCTATACCCAACTTCAATTTAGTTGAGTATCGGCCCTTTGGGATTCCCCAGACACCCCCCCCCTTTCCTTACACAGACCTCTTCAGATATGGACCAGGCTTCCTAAGCCCCTCCAGGTAACCTCTCTGCCGGATATCTCCCAGCCTCTTAAAAAGTAAACCAGTCCCATATACCACTTTCACTACCCCGCCCCCTTCTCAATCCTCATTAGAGGGCCTTTGCCTCTCCTACCTTTCCCAGAACTCTTGTAGACTGTAGACAACATCCTCCAGAATAGTCTTGGCAGTGCTAGTCACTCTGCCTGAGACACTTTTTTAGCATCTTTACAACCTCCTGGCTCTATAGCCAGCCTTGAGATGCTCCAGTCCCCTTTCCTGATCCACAAGGGGGCTGCAACCCAAGTATCTTTCCCCATAAGTTTTCTGGGTGTGGACAGCCCTTCAGCCTCTTTCAAACACCCCTGGTCCCATTCTCCAACTCTCTGAATGCCCCATCTGTCTCCTCTTTAACTAAGGGACTACAGGTCCTCCTTTATTGGGAACTCTTGAGAGTGTGAACAGCAACCCACCTATTTCTTGGTCCCTCTAGAGATGTCCCTCAGATATCTCTCAGGAATGTGCTGACTCTAGAATTATCTCAGTCTAGAGCTGAGTATCCTTTTTGGTTCCTCTTGTTTGTTCCCCTTTTGTTTGTTAGTTCCCATTTTGTTGTTCCCTTTTTGTTAGTTCCTTAGAACCCTCCCAAATACCCCCCAAGCTCTTCTCTTTCTCTCTCTGTCTACACACACACAAACACACACAGACACACACACACCAATTTCCTTGTCTGGGTAGCCCAGGGTCTCTCCAGGCCTCCACCATCCTGGAGATAGCCACATTCTCCTAAACATCACATCCCTAAGTCTCCGTGGGCCTGGGGAGCTGCAGGATGGCGGCAGGTGTGGCCACATGGCTACCATTTGCAAGGGCTGCAGCGGTGGGCTGGTTGCCCTTAGCCCAGCAGCCTCTTCCCCCTGCACCGGAGGTGAAGGCATCCCGAGGGGATGAGGTTCTGGTGGTGAATGTGAGTGGTCGGCGCTTTGAAACCTGGAAAAACACGCTGGATCGCTACCCAGACACATTGCTGGGCAGCTCGGAGAAGGAATTTTTCTATGATGCCGAATCAGGCGAGTACTTCTTTGATCGTGACCCAGACATGTTCCGGCATGTGCTGAACTTCTATCGCACAGGCCGCCTGCACTGCCCCAGGCAGGAGTGCATCCAGGCCTTTGATGAGGAGCTGGCCTTCTATGGCTTAGTACCAGAGCTTGTGGGTGACTGCTGTCTTGAAGAGTACAGGGACCGCAAGAAGGAGAATGCAGAGCGCCTGGCAGAAGATGAGGAGGCTGAGCAGGCCGGGGAAGGTCCAGCCCTTCCAGCAGGCAGCTCCCTGAGACAGCGGCTCTGGAGGGCCTTCGAAAACCCACACACGAGCACTGCGGCCCTTGTTTTCTATTATGTCACTGGATTTTTCATAGCTGTGTCAGTCATCGCCAATGTAGTGGAGACCATCCCTTGTCGTGGCCCTGCACGGAGACCCACAAGAGAACAGCCCTGTGGTGACCGCTTCCCAATGGCCTTTTTCTGTATGGACACAGCCTGTGTACTCATATTCACCGGGGAATACCTTCTGCGGCTCTTTGCCGCTCCCAGCCGTTGCCGCTTCCTGCGCAGCGTGATGAGCCTCATCGATGTGGTAGCCATCCTGCCCTACTACATTGGGCTTTTTGTGCCCAAGAATGATGATGTCTCTGGTGCCTTTGTAACCCTACGTGTATTCCGGGTCTTCAGAATCTTCAAGTTCTCCAGACACTCCCAAGGCTTGCGGATTCTGGGCTACACTCTCAAGAGCTGTGCCTCTGAGCTGGGCTTTCTCCTCTTTTCCCTCACCATGGCCATCATCATCTTTGCCACTGTCATGTTCTATGCTGAGAAGGGCACCAGCAAGACCAACTTTACAAGCATCCCTGCTGCCTTCTGGTATACCATTGTCACCATGACCACACTTGGGTAAGTGTAGACTATGAGCTGGGAGCTGGGCAACTGGTCAGGCATACATACCCCTTCTTTCTGTAACATTAGGAAGGTTACAACGTACCTCTATGGTAATGGGTGTCAAACCCAGAGCCTCACATAGAAACTTCACACATGCAAAATACATGCTCAGCCTCTGCGTGCCACCCCACTTTTGAGACAAGGCCGTTGTGCTATATATATAGCCCAGGCTAGATTCAAACATATATCTGTCTGCCTCCACTTCCCCGCAGCTGAGGTTATAGGTATATAGCAGCATGCTTGGCTTTATATCCTTTTGAGATCCAGTTTGCTAATCTATAAACATTCAGAAAGCTGGGACTGGAGAAACGGCTCACCACTTAAGAGTAAATACTTCTTTTGCAGAGGACCACAGTTTGGTTCCCAGCACCTAGGCACATATAAAGTAAAATATTTCAATATTATAAAAAGTAAAATTTAGCTTGGTTGGTGGAGCACACCTTATATCCCATGACCACAGAAATAGAGGCAGGTGGATCTTTATAAATTCAAGGGTATCTTAGTCTACATATCAGCTCCAGGACAGCCAAGATAACACAGTGAGAACTTGTCTTAAAAAAATTTAGAGAAGACAGGTGTGGTAGGACATGCCTTTAATTTCAATATTTTGGAGACAGAGGCAGCCTACATTACATAGCAAATTCCAGCCCAGTGACTATAGCATGGGCCTATCTTAAAAAAACACACACACAGTGTTATACTTACATTTTCTAATCCCTCTCAGCTCTTAACATATTTTGATTTTTCCAGGTCAGATTTTAAGACTTGTCTATGTTGCTTTCTTTTCTTGTCACGCTTTCTTAGGGTCCTAGTTTCCTTCTCTTTTCTTTGAGATTGGGTTATGCCATGTAGCTCAGGCTAGCCTGGAAAAAAAAACTGTATGGTCTGAGCTGGCTTCAGACTCACAGCAATCCTCCTAACTACTGGGATTATTGACATGAGTCATAATCAGCACATCAGACTTTCTACTTTCCCTCTTTGTAAAGTGGGAAATGACCCTGTGAGGATTCAATGATACCATGTGAGTTCTCTGAATGCTTCTGGCACAGGATATATAGGTATATGGTTTCCTATTACCATTTTCCCCATCTTGAGCATTCACGTCATATCTTTCAACCTTATAGACTTGTCTGTTGTGTGGGTACAACCCCTGAGACTTTGTGATTCCTTGATGCTTTCCAGAAGCATCTTTTGATAGATTCTTTTTTTGATAGATTCTTTCTAAGTAGACCAAGCTGGCCTTGAACTAACTATCCATTTGCCTTTGCTTGCTGAGTGTTGCGACTCCAGGCCTATGGCACCCAGCTGGCTATATCAGTATTATTTTGTTTTTTGAGACAGGGTTTCTCTGTGTAGTCTTAACTGTCCTGGAACTCACTTTGTAGACCTCCAACTCAGAGATCCACCTGTCTCCGCCTCACAAATACTGGGGTGAATATTATTTTTTATTGCCAATCCCTGAGAGGAAACAATTGAGGTAGATAGAACAAATGGAGTCTCCAAACTCATGATGTTCTTTTCTTGTTTGAGGGGAGCTGTTATCGGGGATTGAGCCCAAGGCCTCACCACAGTAACCACCAGCAGAATCTCAATCGGCACACTCAGACTGGCTTCAGATTTACGATGATCCTTTTTCTGCCTCTGTCTCCCAAGTGCTGGGATTATAGGTCTATGCCACAATTCACAGCTTCCTCTCTGTCTCTTTCGTGTGTGTACTTTGTGTGAGTGTCAGCACACACATGTCATAATAATAACATGTATAAAATGAATATGGAGGCTAGAGGGCAACTTTGTGTAGTTGGTTCTCTACTTATACCTTTACCTAGAGTCCAACGATTTTGGGTTTTGGTTTTGGTTTTTTAAGACAGAGTTTCTCTGTGTCACCCTAGCTGTCCTAGAACTCACTCTGCAGACCAGGCTGGCCTTGAACTCACAGAGATCTGCCTTTTATATTTTGAGACATGTCTTTTATTGAACCAGAAGCTCATCAATTAAGCTAGATTAACTTGCCAGTGAGCTCTGGACCTATGCCTATCTCTGCCCTCACATGCCACTGATACAGCTTTTCACATGGGTTCTGCAGATATGAACTCAGGTCCTCACTCCTTACAGTGTTTTAAAAGATACACGGTGGTGCTGGAAGATGGCTCAGAGGTTAAGAACACTGGCTGCTCTTCCAGAGGTCCTAGGTCAATTCCCAGCAACCACATGGTGGCTCACAACTATCTATAATGAGATCTGGTGCCCTAGTCTGGCAGGAAGGCACACATGCAGACAGAACACTGTATACTTAATAAGTAAAATTTTAAAAAATAAAAGACACAGCCAGATGCTGTGATTCTTCTCTAAATTCCCTTCTTTAGGATTAGGTAGACTATTGCTATTCAATATCTGGAGAAAGAATGACTGAGTTTGTTCAGTGCCTTAAGTACAAGTTTTTAAGAAGTAGAGATTTATTCTGTTTAGAAGTTCATGATTGGATCAAATCAATAAAAACTGAGTGCTAACAGAAATTTAGCAGTAGATATCTTGATGCCTTTTGCCATATACAACCCTCAGAACAATTATGACAGTAAGTGCTCAGGTCTCCTACATAAGTGAGATGACTATCACATAGCTAGAAATGGCCTAGTTATAGAGACTCTGGAGCAGAGTTCTGAATGCTTAGAACAGATGAAAAAGTCTGGAGAGGTAGCTCAACTCATAGAGTCCTTGCCTGGCACCTATAAAGCTCTGGGTTCAATCTTCAGCACTACATAAGTGGAACAGGACTGCAGGTGCCTATAAACCCAGTACATGGTGGGAGGTAGAAGCAAGAGAATCAGAAGTTCAAGGTCATCCTCAGATGCATACTAAGTTTGACGTCCGCCTGGGATACATGAGATCCTGTCTCAACAAAACAAAAAATGGGCAAGGGCAACAACACTGCGGGTGGAATGGGGGTAGTGACTGAACATCTCTTCAACCTTGGCCTGTTTCTGTCTTTCCCAGGTATGGAGACATGGTGCCTAGCACCATTGCTGGCAAAATTTTTGGGTCCATCTGCTCACTTAGTGGTGTCTTGGTCATTGCCTTGCCTGTACCAGTCATTGTGTCCAACTTTAGCCGCATTTACCACCAGAACCAGCGTGCTGACAAGCGCCGAGCACAGCAGGTGATTATATCTCTCTTCTGAGCACTGTCATTCCTTAAACCCGTCCGCTCCTGGCCTCACCTGTCTACCCTTTTATCTCCTCTGTAGAAGGTGCGCCTGGCAAGAATCCGGTTGGCAAAGAGCGGTACCACCAACGCCTTCCTGCAGTATAAGCAAAATGGGGGCCTTGAGGTGGGGAGGTGCATCTGTTGGGTTAGGGGTGAGCAGGGTGAGGAGGGAAAGGTGCTCACTACCTGTTCCTGCTCCATCTGTTTCAGGACAGTGGCAGTGGGGAGGGACAGGCGCTGTGTGTTAGGAGCCGTTCTGCTTTTGAACAGCAACATCACCATTTGCTGCACTGTCTAGAAAAGACTACGGTGAGGCCAAACAAGATGCCCATGGCAGGAGGGAGGAGGTCCTTCTGAACACCAAGCTTGTTCCCTCACTGAGATAGAAGCTTTACCTCTTAATTGTAGAGATCACATGGTGCTTCCCTTAAGAAGCTGAATCTTATGGCAGAGGCAGATGATCTCAATGAGTTCCAGGCAAGCCTGATCTACATAGTGAATGTTAGGCTAGCCAGGCTGCACTGTCTCAAAACACAAAAGGCTTCTAGGATGGGCAAGGAAAGAGTAAGGGGAGCGACTTTGGGTAAGCAAAGGTCTTGGAGTTATATCAGTTCCATAACTCGGGGTACCTTGTGATCCTGCTTCCTTTTTGTCCGCAGTGTCATGAGTTCACAGATGAACTAACCTTCAGTGAGGCCCTTGGAAATGTCTCACTGGGTGGTCGCACCAGCCGTAGTACCTCAGTATCTTCCCAGCCAATGGGGCCTGGCAGCCTCTTATCATCTTGCTGCCCTAGAAGGGCCAAGCGCCGAGCCATCCGCCTTGCCAACTCCACCGCCTCTGTCAGCCGTGGCAGCATGCAGGAGCTAGACACGCTAGCAGGGCTTCGGAGGAGTCCTGCCCCTCAGAGGCAAGTACCTGTTGACCACTATTAGAAAGTGCAGAATTTGGCCATGGGTTTGAGATTTCATGACTGTAGGCCTAGCAAGTCAATCCCAAACTCAAGTTCCTCTGTGCCAGGAACTTCAGTTTATCTCGGAAAGTCCTCATTTTAAAAAATTGAAGACAGGGTCTTGCTTTGTTTATAGACCAAGTTGACCTTAAACTCATGATAACTCTGCCTCAGCCATCACGTGCTAGAACTCATACATTATTGTACCCTGCTCTTCATTCACCCTTTCAAATATTTACTGAGTGGCAGTGGAGGCATATTCCTGTGGTCCTACCTAGTCATTCAAGAAGCTAAGGCAGGAGGATCTCCTGATCTGGGGATGTCACTCAATGATAAACATTTATCTACTATGAAGGAAGCCTTAGGTTCCATCTAATACACACACACACACACACACACACACACACACACACACACACACACACACACACGGCTGGGCATTTGGAGAGTGGATCCTTGTATCCTGAAACTTACATTCATATAGGAAAAGACATTTAGCAAACAAGTACACAGACTACATACTGGATCATACATTTGTAAATAGCAAGATAAAAAATAAATCAGGAACAGTGTCCAGAGACTACTAAACAGAGAATGATATAAGGGATATTTTTAGATTAATTTTTAATTTGTATCTGTGTGTGGATATGTGCATCTGATTGTAGGTGCCCAGGAAAGCTCTAGGCTTTAAATCCCCAGAGGCAAGAGTGATAGAAGGTTGTGAGCTGCCTGATGTGGGTGCCAGGAACCAAACTTGAGTCCTCTGGAAGAGCAGTATTCAACCACTGAGTCATCTCTCAAGCCTCATTTTTTTTCTTAATTTTTTTTTCAGGTTGGGCATGGTGGCACATGACTTTAGTCTCAGCACATAGGAGGCAGAGGCAATCCAATTTCTGTGAGTTCAAGGCCAGCCTAGTCTACATAGTGAGTTCCAGCCTAATCAGGACTACATAATGAGAACTGCCTCAAAAAGAAAGAAAGAAAGAAAGAAAGAAAGAAAGAAAGAAAGAAAGAAAGGAAAGAAAGAAAGAAAGAAAGAAAGAAAGAAAGAAAGAAAGAAAGAAAGAAAGAAAGAAAGAAAGAAAGAAAATATTATCTATTTTAGTACTGGGATTAAAACCTAGGGTCTTACAAATATTCTGTCACTGAGGCATGTGCAGCCTTATGCAGTTTTAGTAGTATGGTCAAGAAAAGCTTTTTTGGAATTAGAGAGATGGCTTAGCACTTAAAAGCACTGGCTGTTTTTCCAGAGGTCCTGAGTTCAATCCCCAGCAACCACATGGTGGCTCATACGCCTCTGTATTGAGATCTGGTGCCCTCTTCTATCCCTCAGGCACACATACAGGCAGAACACTGTATACATAATAAATAAATATTTTTTTAAAAAAAAGAAAGAAGGGAAGGAAGAGAGGAAGAAAGAAAAGTGTCTCTGGTGCTTGGAAAGATGGCTCAGTGGTTAAGAGTGCTTGTTCTTGAAGAAGACCTGAGTTTGGTTTCCAAACCCACATATGGTGTGGTTCAACCACCTCTACCTTCAGTTCCAGGGGATCTGATGTCCTCTTCTGACCTCCATAGGCACGAGGCATACATGCAAACAAAACACTTATGCACATAAAATGAAACAAAATATTCTAAAAAAAATCTTTTTTAAAGAAAAGAAAAGCTTTTCTGAGATAGTATTTGAGTCCAGGCCTAAAGGAGGCAGGAGAGTAAGACATACATATATCTAGAGGAAGTCCTTCATAGGCAGTGTCCACTGCACAAATGCTGTGAAACCTCTGAACATCAGAGATCTTGCAAGGAGACTGCCATGAGCGGAGTAGGAAGTGGGGGACAGACAAGGACAGGATCAGAAAGGAGTGAGGACTCGGTTTTACTCAGAATTACTGCTGTGTGCCACCATTACCTGCTCCTATTATAGACTCTTGCCATAGTTTTGTCATTGTTAAGGGTAACAATAAAGGGACTAAGGAGATGGCTCTGCTTAAAAGTACTTACTGCTCTTGCAGAGAATCTGGGTTTAATTCCCAGCACCTACATGGTGGCTTACAACCACCCGTAATTCCGGTTTCAGATGATTTGATAGTTCTGTTATGGCCCCTTGGGTACCAGGAATGCATGTGGTACACAGAAAAACATGGCAAGGCTCTGGATTTACTCCCCATAATCACACAAAAACTCTGTGTGTGTGTGTGTGTGTGTGTGTGTGTGTGTGTGTGTGTGTGTACACTATGCCCAGGCGCTTTGTATCATCTTCATTTGGTTTCTATAACAACCTCAGTAAGGAATAATTTTATTCCCATGCTTCAAATAAAAGAGGTTTTCAATGTAGTAAAATGTGATCATGATTTGAACATGAGACCAGTTGTACCTCCTTTATCATAATTGAGGATGTAGGGAGAATTTGTAGAATATTGTAAGGGACTCAGTAGGTGCTTTATTAATGTGATAATTGGAATGGCAATTATCAAGATGACTTTTTAAGAGTATTCCGTCTTCCCTGCTTCCGTCCACAGCCGTTCAAGCCTCAATGCCAAGCCCCATGACAGCCTTGACCTGAACTGTGATAGCCGGGACTTCGTGGCTGCCATCATCAGTATCCCCACCCCTCCTGCCAACACTCCAGATGAGAGTCAACCTTCCTCCCCTGGTGGTGGTGGTGGCAGTGGTGGTAGAAGCAACACCACTCTCAGGAACTCCAGCTTGGGGACCCCCTGCCTCCTTCCTGAGACTGTGAAGATCTCTTCCCTGTGAGGGATGGGTCTGCCCATTCAGAGGGCCTTCTTTATTCTTGGGAACTCCTTTCCAAAGCCATATTTGGGAGAGGCAACGAGGGGCAGACCTGGGGACCCCTTATGCTCCCTGCCAAGAACTATGCAATGGAGTTTCCTGGAATGGCCCATCTGGTGGGGAAGTAGCTAGGGAATAGGAAACTTCCCTCAGTCCAGGAAGTTTTCCTAATAGGAGCTGAAGCATTGAGACTCCATAGGCCCCTGGCCTCCTTGCCCCAGCATGCTGGGACTGGCCTCTCGCTCCTAGCTGGCCTCTTGCATGCTTCTCCCTTGGGCTCTCAGAGGCAGGTTAAAGTTCAACATTTGACATCTGGCCTGATAAAAAGAGTTGAGAGTTCCTCTTCTCTTTGCTTGTGCTGTGCAAGTTCAAGGGTTCAGATACGAGAACCCTCAACTCAAATTTTGCCTCTAGGGGGCGAGGTCTTTGCCCTTCACCAAGCCCAGCAATTCCCAGATTTGAAAGCTTGGAATGCAACCATGGGCTGGCTTAATGGGCTGTGGCCTCTGCAGTGACCCACTACCCCATGCTTTGGCTGAGGGGTCAGGCTGCTTCTCCTAACACAGAGATAGCACAAACATTACCACCCCCTTCCCTGGCTGCTGGAAATGAGTTCCTGCCACCACCTGTCCTCTGCTGGCCTCCAGCAAACTCTAGCAATAGCAGCTGTTGCCGGAACAATATGCAAAGCCTCAGACCAATTTGCTGCAGCGTACACACCTGCCCTGATCATGGGCCACATCTAACTTCTCTCTTCTCTGGTGTTTTTTTTTTATTTTTATTTTTGGGTTGGTCTGGAGTCTGGGCCTGCTGAGATAAGAGACTGGCACCCAGCTAGAGCTGGGCTGGGTTTTGAGATCATGAGCTCATTCTGTGTCTTGGGCAGGAATCCAGAAGTGTCGTAGGCAGAGGCCAGCAACACTAAACCCTGGGAGGGACAGAAGAGACTTCTTGGTTGCCTCCCTCTCTCCTGTAATTTCCACATAGTCTTTTCTCTCGGATCGACTTCTGGATCTGTGCTCTCAGACTGAAATCTCATATCATCTCAGGTTCCCTGTCTCCCAGCTGTGTCCCTCTGAATGTGGCAGCTGACAAAGATGAAGTTTTCATAAGACAATAAAAGTTAAGAGGAGAGATGTGGACCAAGCATCTATTGACTCCGTGGATTGACTTTGAGGACTGGGCTCAGCTGAGGGGTTAAGGACACTCTAGTCTCAATTTCCTTTAACAGTGAAGAGGCTGATGTGGGTAGAGGTGTGGGGTATGTAAGGTGGATGGCTAATGATGGATTCTTGAAGATGAGGATCATTTGTGGAGAAATGAAAGAGGGTGGTTTGAAGAGTTGGTCTCTGTAGGCAGTGAAGCAGGCTGGAGGCTACTAAGACTGATGCATCCTGAGATTTTTTTCCAAGATAGGGTTTCTCTTTGTAGCCCTGGTTGTCCTGGAACTAGCTCTGTAGACCAGGCTGGTCTTAAAATCAGAGATCTTCCTGCCTCTGCCTCACAAGTGCTGGGATTAAAAGCATACACCACTGTGCCCAGTAGTCTACCATGGATATTAATCTGTTCTAGGTCCATCATTCACAGATGGAAAAGCCAAGATCCAGAGCAACATATAGTTACTTAGAGAGGTAACTTTAAGCTCATGCTTCCTAATAGCAAATCCTACAAATTTAACCCTAATGAAATTATTTCTGGGTTTGGTAAAATTATCATCATAGATATAAGCCTACATTCACTTTTTGGATACTGGCTCCACCAGAATAGTATGTGAATGAGTTCTCTAGAGTGCTGAGAGGGCAAATCTTGGATTCAGCTTGATACATTTTAGTCTTAGGAATGAGAGAATCACCTTTGTGTCCGGCTACTACTTTGAAATAGATAATATTTTTGTTTGTTTGTTTTTCAAGACAGGGTTTCTTTGTGTAGTTTTGAAACCTGTTCTGGAACTTGTTCTGTAGATCAGTCTGGCCTCAAACTCACAGAGATGTACCTTCCTTTAACTTCCAAGTCCTGGGATCAAAAGGCATGCACCACCACCACCAGGCCAATAACTTTTTATTCATCAGTTATTTATTAACTGCCCATCATGTGCTAGCACTATGGTACAATAATGGGCTAAGTTGCATTATTATATCTAATGTTGAGCATGGAAGGCAGACAAGTAATTACAATACAGGGTATTCAGACTATGATTATGAATTATAGAAACATATAGATAGCAATGAAACCTAAACTGGCTAGCATACAAAGAGTTGTATGTATACAAATAGTTAGGGTTAGGCAAGAGATGAAAGGCTGAAGATGTGGGCGGAGGGCATAGTGTATAGAATGATCTGGGGGTTAGAAAGCAAACTCAAGGCCTTTGGGGTACTAAAAGTCATTCAGTCTAGGTGGAAGTAAGAGTGCAAGGCTGAAGGAAGAGAAGTAGATAGTAGAGGTTGCAAAAGGCCTCGCATAAGGGGTCTTCACCACTGAAGACTCAAACAGGCAAGTCATCAAGTTTGCATTTTGGCCATGGGGATTAAGTTAGGGAGAAAAAATCTTGGGTGAAGGACTATCAGTCAAGAGCTTTGTGGTATTCCATTTGGTAGGGGGTATTGGCCTGCCTAGAGTGTTAGCAATACAATTGGAAAGTTGCACAATTCCAGAGATAGAATGAGCAGGGTTTGGAATTGACAGGCAAGCAGAAATAGGAAAAGAGGAAGCTGTCAAATTTGACTCTTAGGTTTCTGGTTTGGGAAATTACTGGCTGGGGTGCTTTTTGCTGTTAAAGGAAACATGAAAGCTATTACTGAGAACAGAGAAGGTGTGTTTTTTCCACCAAACACTATTCGTAGTGCCAGGTACACAGTTAAGTATTGGGTAAAAGGCTAGTCATGAATACTAGGAGTTTAGTTTGAGGTGGGTAGTTCTGAGTAGATATCCTGGAGGGAATGAGATATATGGGTCTGAAGTCAACCATAAAATGAGTCAGTACAATGTTCATCAGCATTTGGCGGAAATCCCTGAACACAGAAGTCCCAGTAGATATGAGTCCCCTCATACTGTGAGGTCTCTTAACCTCTGGGCCATCTCTCCAGCCCATGTGAAGTCTCAAGAACAGAAAACATCACTAGGACCCATACGTACCCATGTATTACTGCTGCATTTTAGGGAAAAGCTTTGTTAAGGTTAGCATCTGAATTGGGGAAGTTAGGTGGTCTTTCTGTTTTCCCCAGACTATCTTTTATTGGAAAAAGAGTCACCATGTAGTCCTAGATAGTCTTGAACTCTCTTTTTAAAATTACTTTATATGTGTGGGTGTTTTGGCTACATGTATGTTTTCATCAGAAGCATGCTTAGAATAGGCTGAGGCAAAAAGAGGCTGTCAAATCCCTGGGACTGGAGTTATAGACGGTTGTAAACCATCATGTGGGTGCTGGAAATTAAACCTGGTTCCTTTGGAAGAGCAAATGCCCTTAACCACTAATCCATCTCCCCAGCCTCTGGCTTGTCCTCTTAATCATTCCGCCAGAGCCTCCATAGTGATGATAACCTCATTTTTGATATTGCACTTTTGATAGGAAATCTCAAAAGGACAATGCTTTCCACAAGGTGATATAGTTCTTAATGATCCACGTGTGCCTAGAACTAAGGTTTTCCTTATACGGAATCAAAGTCCAGGATCTTTTTTCTGAATTACCATAGGTTCTGATTTATATAGTACTGATTGTGTGCCATGCACAGAACCAGGGTATTTATTGGACTTAATTTCTAACACATAGAAATTATTGTTATTTTACAGAGAACTGGAAATAGAGGATGGATCAGGTGTTAACTGGCTTGCTCCAAACACTCAAAGATTAAGGGCCAAGCTAGTAGCATCCTAGCTATTCAATGCCAAGGATTTTTTCAACACCACTGTGAGACAGTAGCTGCTGACAGTGTTAGTTTGTAAACATTCTCTTCTCCTGAGTAAACTTAAGGGATGGGGGTGGTGGAGGAGGAGGTGGTGATTAAGGTTGTACTGCGCCTGCGCAATAGCTATCGGCTTGATGAGGTCAACGTGAGGGTAAGAGGGCGGAGGTGACAGAGAAGGTGTGTTTTTTCCACCAAACACTATTCGTACAGTGTCTAGCGGTTGGCCCATCTGAAGTGACGGACAGCATCCTCGAACCAATCATGGCAAGATTACGTCTGTTGCCAGGGTAAAGGAGGGCCCGCCTTTTTGAGTTTACAGCTAGGGGAAACCGGAAATGACGCCCCAGAGCTTGATACGCTCTGGGAATGTTGATATTTTCCAGTGAGTATGACTGAGTTCCAGATGAAATCCTGGAGGACTTGTATTGTTCGCGAGGCCAACCATTCTGGTTATTCACAGTACCGATGTCTGTGGGTTAGGGCCTTGGGGAAAGTAAAGGACAGAACGGAACCGCTGAGAAAACCTGGGAACACAGCTACAGACTTTGAAATTTGAGACGGAGGACCCGAGAGAGCGAGTGCTCATCCCTGATTGGCTTGTGGGTGTTGTCAAGGCTTTACTTAGCTTCTTCAATTGGTTGGTGTCTACAATTGTGACCCCGGCGACGCTTTTGCCCACGTACTTCCGAACAAGAGGCAGGGTTGTGTCCTGCTGCGCGTGCGCACATTCCGGGAGGCCCCACCCGGTAGTTCAAGAACCTGTGAAGGGGCGGGGCGAAGAGGTGCTTGTTTTGGTTGTGTTTCCTTTGAAGCCGAATCCCGGAACAAGGTAGCAATAATCTTGGCTGGACGTGGAAGGAGAAAAGCCTATGACAAGTTCGTCTTTGTACCATCCCATTGGACCTCACATCCGGGATCTCCTCCGGGCGTGACCTGCGTATTGCCTACGGTTCTCGAACCGGTGTCCTGTCTCTTTATCCAGGCCTCGTTGTTCCCATCGTGCTTCGCGCACAACAGTAGCCCCCTCATCCGGGTTCTCTCCCGGCGTTCTCCGCGTCTGGTTTGCTGTGGGGTACTTGGCCGTGCCGCCATGACTATTCTCCCCAAAAAGAAGCCGCCACCTCCCGACGCCGACCCGGCCAACGACCCGCCGCCGCCCGGGCCGCTGCCCCCAGCGCCTCGGCGCGGTGGGGGTGTGGGCGTGGGCGGCGGCGGCACGGGCGTGGGTGGAGGAGAACGGGACCGTGACTCCGGCGTCGTGGGGGCCCGTCCGCGGGCTTCACCACCACCTCAGGGCCCGCTACCGGGGCCGCCTGGTGCTCTTCATCGTTGGGCACTAGCCGTGCCGCCAGGCGCAGTGGCGGGCCCTCGCCCACAGCAGGCTTCTCCACCTCCTTGTGGGGGCCCTGGTGGCCCCGGCGGCGGTCCTGGTGACACTCTTGGTGCGGCAACTGCGGGGGTGGGCGCGGCAGGGGTGGTGGTGGGCGTGGGTGGTGCCGTGGGTGTGGGCGGCTGCTGCTCGGGGCCGGGGCACAGCAAGCGGCGGCGTCAAGCTCCCGGCGTTGGCGCAGTTGGCGGGGGCAGTCCGGAACGTGAAGAGGTCGGAGCAGGTTACAACAGTGAAGACGAATATGAAGCTGCTGCGGCACGAATCGAGGCCATGGATCCTGCCACTGTAGAACAGGTAAGGGCTGGAAGGTGAGCGGCTGGTAGATAACAGCACATTGAGTCCACCAGAAATGTTGTTTCAGACCAAGAAACCTAGGTCTTGTTGATGGGCCTGATATTCTTCTCTGGTGGTGAAGACATGATGAAACCTCATCTCCCCACCTCCACCCCCAAGGACTTGGTACTAGGGGTGGCCCTAAGATACTTCAAGGTGAGATCTGGGAGCTCTTTTGTAGCCCATACTTGTCAGCCCTGATCCTGAGGTCTCGTCTGCATGACTGATGGTGGGAAGCCCCCAGGAGTCACAGGTAGGTTGGCTCACTTCCTAAGGAAGTTCTCAAGTCTTGCTAAGGGGACTTTGGGTCAGTGACTTAAGAGCTCTTCTTTAGGAGGAGTTTGAGATTTCCTCTCCAAAGAACTCAGATGAGGAAGTGTCTGCAAAGATAGCATAGACCCAAGAGACCTAAACCTTAAGAATCTGGTATTTTTCATGTAGGAAGGACCCTCTTCTCCTTTACAGAATTGACAGATCTGTTCACCAGTCATGCCTGCCACCTCCTCACCCTAAGCGGCTATTAAAGGACCTAGACCTCCTTGTAAATTGAGGGTTTAGAATAAATGCTCACACCTTTAGATAGTGATTTCCCGAGTATCTTTCAGTGATATGAAACTTTTTCTGGGAGATAAAGTTCTCTGACCCTTGGGAGACAGAGGCCCAAATGAATACCTAGGACCAGAGACTATCTGGCTCATATCCTTTCTGAGTGACTAATTAGTTTGTGTTTTCTATCAGTGGACTGAGACCTGCATCCTTGGAGACCAGGGTCCTAGGTTTCTTCTCAGAGATTGACTCTCTGCCTCCACCCCTGCAATTCAGCCAGGGACCTGAGCCTTTCTTCAAATGAATGAGACTCAGAACTTTGGATCACAGTTGATGTAAAGATCTCTTTGCTTATGGTCTGGGGTTTTACAGACTAGGCCTGTGGCCTCTTCAGGAGTATGACACAGATGTTCCAGGCAAGAAGAGTTCTTCAGGACACACTTTCATTCACAGATTGTTGTATATGCTCTTGGGGGGGGCATATATTTCCCTAAGGATATATGTATTACTGAGTGAGACTCACTTTAGGGATTCAGCATCTCATTTTCCCTCTAGAGTGCATTTAAAGACTTCTCTGATTCCCCGGTGGCTGAACTGTTAATATCACAGGACACTCTCAAGTCACTAAACACTGTTGAGTTTCTTGAAGAAAAAAAAAAAAAAAACCTGAGGCTTCTCTCAGGAAGAGCTCCATCTCTCCTGGAGAACTCTCACCTATTGACTTTTCAGATGAGTCCCAGAATCTAGCATGGAAACTATGGGCCCTGTCCAATCCCTGCCTTGGAAACTCCAGCCTCAGGACACAGGCAGTATGGAGATTCAGAAGTGATGGGTGAGGTCTAAACCTGCTTTCAAAGGCTTGAGGCGGCTCTGTTCTGTGAAGAACATAAGGTTTTCCTTAAGAACAGGAGCCCCATGCATTCTCCTAACTGTGTGAAGTTCCTCCTTGAGGAGCTTGAGATACTTTTCAGAGATAGGATGGTGTTTCCTACCAGGACTGAGTTATATATGACACTTTTCTTTGGGGACATAATTATATGGTCCCAAAGAAAGGGTTTTAATCTCTTTCCAGGGGTTGTTTGAGGGATTGTTCTACAACTTAGAATCTGAGACCTGAATCTTTTGGGGCTGTCACTTCTCAGACAACCTAAGTATGCTCTTCATAGGAGAACATAAGATTCTTTTTTGGGGGGGAGCTTGAGGCTCACGGACATAGGCAGGGCACAATTCTGAGGAAAATAGTTTGGGCCTCTTTCATTTCCCTTAGGGACAAGAGATTCTTTGCCTTGGGGACTTGGGTCTGAGTTTTTGCTTAGGCATGCAGCTCTTCTCCTAACACACCAGGTGATTCTTTATCACCCGGAAGAGGACATGAAGTCATCTTCAGTATGGCCAGAGGCTTCTTCCTTTGGACAGAGACCTGGGTGTTCTTGTTCATAACAGTTCCTACCCTTAGGTCAGGGTCAAGAAGATTGTCAGATCCTGGGAACCAGAAGCCTGAGGCATTTTTCAAACTGGTAGAGATTCTGACCTTATTTCAATTGTTACTTCTTATTTATTTCCAGAGTCCTGAAAATTTCTCACATCCCATTTCCTTTTGTATCATTTTTTTCGCTACTTACAGGGACCAGGGTGTCATCTCAAATCTACTGTTCTTGTTCTTTCTTATCATTTCTGACAGAACAAAGCTTCTGGATTCACAGATATCAGGTCCAAGAGTTATGAATCCTTGGTTCTTGTAAAGTCTTTTTGTCCCTATACACTCCTTCTTCCAGGGACAGATAAGTATGTCATTCATGGAGATGCAAAAGGCTACATTCCTAAACTCCCTTGCAGTTCTGTCCTTATATTCATCCTCATAAGAACTTGAAAGTAAGATCTGATAGACTCATAAAACCTGCTCTTCCCCATGGCAGGGGAGAAGCTTCTGTTCTACTGTGGGGAAGATAGAGTTACTCCCTTTCTTGCTGCCTCCCCTGGCCCAACTTTGAGCCTTTTGGAGATGAGAAAAGAGATTGGATTTCCTACCCTAATCTTGGTTCAAAGCTGTTGCTGAAGATGTTTATAACCTAGAGGCTAGTTTGGTACTGACAGTAGGGGGTGATGATTAGTCTGGTAAGTCTGGTTCCAGTTCTGTGACTGTGTACTTGATGTTCCCTTTAGAATTCTCTAGGTTTCTGGCTTGAGGGTGCTGGGGAGATGATGTCAGAGGGTTCCTTTTTCAGGCATGGTCATCTTGCTGAGAGACTGCCCACTGAAAACAATGACTTGTAAGCATCCTGAGCTAGGAGACCTCACAGAGATCTTGGAGAAAGAGGCATACATACTGAGATAGTGGGATATGCTAGGCTAAACAGTGCAGTCAGTGTGTCTGGATTGTGCCTCTCAGTCTGTCAAATTTTATGGAATGAACTAATAATGCTTCTACTCTCTGCAGTTTCCTTACTCTCTTGCTCATGGGCTGATGAGTTGTCAGTTAGCTTTGGGGTTTTAGGGATTTCAAAGCCCCCGGTATACCTGAAGTTGATAGTGCATGGTGGGTGTGTTTCGAAGAGAGCTTGGGTTCCTTCTCTTCCTTCCTTGCTTCTTCCCAGCCATAGCAGTTTGATGGGCAGGCTTTAGTGTGAGGCAGTGTTGTGGCCAACTATCAAGTTCCATGGTTGTATGTGGAAAGAATTTGAGATTTGGAGCTCGGTAGGCTTGAGTTCAAACTCTAGTGTTAACTGTTGAGCTGGTTTTATGATTGTAGAACTCTCATGTTAGGGCAGAAATCGTGAGGGTTATTAAACCTGTAAATACCTAGCCTTGCCCACCTTGGCTGATTATTTTTTCTCGGGATGAGTAACGTGTTCCAGTACCATTATGTTTTCTTCCCAAGGGGCTTGCTTTGTCCGTCCCTAGTACCCATCTCCTCACATTTAGGAGATTGCCTGTCTGGAATTGAGTGGTTGGCTGGTAAGGAAGCAGCAGCATATGGTCCCTGACCTGGCAACATGAATTCGAGTCCTTTTTCTATACTAAGCTTTTGTGTAGTCTTTGGGCAGTTCCCTTTTCAGAGTCTTTCATTCCTTCTTTTTTTCTCAACAGGGTTTCTCTGTGTAGCCCTGGCTGTCCTGTAACTCACTCTGTAGACCAGGCTAGCTTTGAACTCAGAGATCTGCCTGCCTCTGCCTCCCAAGTACCAGGATTAAAGGCATGTGCGACCACACCTGACTTGGATCTTGGTTTCTCTGTCTATTAAATAGGTAGTGATGAGGATGGTGGTTAGACTCATTGCTCTGAAGAAAGTTATAATCTTGTAATTTCCTGTTTCACATTCTTCTGCCCTTTTTGGAATTTTATGAGGGCTCTTGGTTCTGCAGATGTTGTTACCTTTCAGATGTACTATGATGTTTTAGCCAGTGTTGAGCTTCTTTCTTCCTCGTAGATGCTATAGATTCTTTGTTGGGTTTGCATTTAACAGTTTTATTGTGATGAAACTCGTGCACAATTTTCTGAGTGTAATAGTTTACACCTGTAATCCTAAGCTAAAGTAAGAGGATTGCCAAGAGTTTGACACTAGCTTGAGCTGTAGTGTTGAGATGCTGTGTAAGATAACCAAAATAACTGTACAATTCAATGGCTTTCAAAATATTCACAGAATTATACTTCTGTCATCAGTCAGTTTTAGAATTTTTTTTAAACATCATAAAAACCTTAATACCTTTTAACCCTCACCTCCAATTCCTTCATGTCTTTCCAGCCCCTGGCAGCCACTAATTTTTCTGGACTGATCTGCTATTCTGAAATGAGTAGAGTCATATAATACTGTAGTCCTTTGTAACTTTGCTTCTTTTGGTTAGCATGTGTTCCAAGCACATCTATGGTATAGCATATATTGGTACTTTGTTTTTTATTGTCAAATAATAGGATCTTAGGTTTTTAATCCCTCAGTGGCCCAGAAATAAGTGGGGGGTCCTTTCTCTTTCTTCTACTCTGGTGGGCTTGTGTGGGTCTTTAGAGAAGCACTATGTCCTTGTTTCTCATTGGATAGCTTGCCTGTGTTTATTACTCCTGGAGGAGAGCCAGTGTTACTGCTTGTTTTGGGTGAGGGGGTGGTGTTGGCTCCAAACTTGCTGGGACAAAGCTGGGAGGCCTAGAATACTAAACACCTCTTGGCCATGGGCTCTGAGAAGACATCTGTGCAATGCTGTTGCCATCCTTCCCTATACCCTTCCCCCTTTATTGGCAGCTCTTTTACCCACAGGCTGGGTCAGCAACTTCCCAGGCTGAGAGTGAGGATTCCAAGCCCCTACTGCTCTTTAATGCTAACTCTCTTTAGCAGCCGTTCTGTGCCGTCTCCCAGCCACAAAGCTGTAGAGCTCACATACCAGAGGAGCACTACAGGAGGATGTATTCATTTCCGGTGGCTGTTGTGTCACTTAGAACAACAGATGTATTCTGCTTCAGTTTTGATGGTTAGAAGTTTACAATGGGTTTCACAAGGCCAAAATGAAGGTGTTGGTACGTACTGAGCATCCTCCAGGGGGGCTGCGAGAGAATCTAGATCTGGCAGCTCCATTACTCCAATCTCTACTTTTGTCTTCATGTTGCTTTCTCTATGGTGTATGTGTGTGGTTTCCTTTTCTGTATTAAATCTCCTCTCTCTGTAAAGACAGTTATATTAGTTACTTTCCTTGTGACAAAAGCAACTTAAGGAAGGGAAGAGTTTAACTTAAAGTTTGAGGGGATATGGTCCATCATGGTCTGGTGGCCGAAGTGTAAGGCAGATAGATGGTCATATTGTGTCTGCAGTCAGGAAGAAGAGAGATGAATGCTGGTACTCAGTTCATTTTCTCCTTTTCCCCTTTTATTCAGCATAGGACCCCAAACACATGGAATGATGTCAGGTTTAGAGTGGGTCTTCACTCATCAGTTGATGCTCTTGAAAATCCCTCAAAGGCACACCAAGATGTATGTTTCCTGGGTAATTTCAAACCCATTCGAGATGATAGTAAGGATTAACCATCACAAGTCTACTCATTCTTAATTTGGCAACCAAACCTGTTACTTTTAAATATTAATGGTCTTCAACATCTCATAGCCATCTCAAGTAACACATTCATTTAGATCATTTGTAAGAGTAGCCAAATTCTTAACAGTTCTAGCATTGTTTAAAAATCTTAAGTTCAAAACCAGGTAAGATGGTGTACACCATTAATCCAGGCACTTGAGAGGTAGTGGCTGGTAGATCTCTGAATTCTAGGCCAGCCACAGTTGCATAGTGAGACCTTGCCTCAATTTTTTTAATTCTCTTCTGAGAATCAAAGTAATCTCTTAACTGTGAGCCTCTATAAAATTAAAAAAAAAAACAAGTTGCAATTATCTAATATATAATGGCACTGAGCAAACATTTCCATTCCAGAAGAGAGGAATAGGACATTAGCAAGGAAAGATTAAATGAAAGAAGACTGCAACACAGCAGGGAAGACACTAAACTCTTGAGTTCATGCAGTTGGTGGTATCATGTATCCAACAAACTTGAGTATTTGTACCTCTCAGCTCTGTTGCTTCGGCTATATATGTAGCCTCTATCTTCAGACAACTTCACTCAGTGCCTGAAGTTTTCCCTGGCAGATGTTTCTGGCATTTCCAATATCCTTGAGGTAACTATTGCAAGTAGGCATTACCTCCATAGCTTTCTAAAAGGGCCTCTTAGGGCCTTATTGAAGAAAATCTAACCCCACCACACATTACCTGGTTTCATTGGCTTTCTGAAACCTTGGTGTAAGGCTGTATAATCACCTCATTGCTGAATTCTGTGAATCTGAAAAACCAACATTATGTGGATAATGTTATGCTACTAGCTCAAGATGTAACCTAACCCTCTTAGACCACAGGTGCTGTGACCTCTGTGTGCCACTTTGACTGAAACTGAGGAAAATAATTTCCTAGAACAGCAGTTCTTAACCTGTGGGTCCTGACCTCTGTAAGGGTCACATCTAAGATATTCTGCATATCATATATTTACATTATGATTTATAACAGCAACATTACAGTTATGAAGTAGCAACAAAATAATATTATAATTTGGGGTCACCACAACATGAGGAACAGAATTAAAGGGGTGTAGCATTAGGAAGGTTGAGAACCATTGCCCTAGAAATTCTGCTTTTTAGGCATTATCCATTCGAGTGACTGTTTATCAACTGAGTTTTCAGTTTTATATCCTGGAGCCTTTCCTGGGTAGGATCTTGCCCTTGAGCCAGTGTGTGTGTGTCTGTGTGTGTGTGTGTTTGTGTGTGTGTACCATATAGAGTTTAATGTTTTCCTTAATTGCACAAAATTCATTATACTTCTAGCCAGTTTATCTAGACCTCTCTTCAGCTTTCAGGCAGCAAGTTCCTTTTCTTGTCAAACAACATATTTTTATTTGTAACTTTTTTTGAGGCAAGATCTCATATAGCCCATTCTGGCCTCAAACTAGCTATGTAGCTGAGACTGATTTGAACTCCTGAGCCTCTTGGCTCTACCTCCCAACTGTTAGGATTATAAGCATAAGCCACTATACCTGGTTAAAATTTAAACCTGGTTGATGCTCTTTTTTTCAGCAAACTATACATTTTCTACATCCTATATGTTTTGTGCTTTCTTAATAGATTAATACAATAATAACTGTAGTAAGTAGTAACTATACTACAGCCTAGAGGTTATGCTGACTTCAGATTTCTTCCAAACAACTTAGTCCATTACTTTTGAATTTGGCCTCATTCAAATGATAAGTTGAGCAGAAATGAGCCAGATTATTTTGCTAGAATATAGAACAAACAACCTCTAGATCTTGCACCTAGCTGGGAATCTCCTTAATGAAAACTTCATTATTCAAATTTCTGTCTGTATTCTGTTATTCCACATTCTCACCATAATATGCTGTTAAGCTCTACTTCAGCTCTCTAGGTCTTCTCTAGCCCATAGAACCAAACCCTTCCTAATACTTTCTGCAAACCATCTCCAAGTGCCTACAGATTTGTGTGATCAGGTGTTCACAGCAATAGCCCCAGTTCTGGGTACCAACTTTATTACTTTTCTCTTGTTGCTGTAACAGAATACCTGACATGAAGTTTATTTGTGCTATACAGTCCATCACAGTGAGCAGGCATGGTAGTAGGAATGTGAGATAGCAAAGAATACTGATGCCCAACTTGCTTTTTCCTTTTTCACTTTTTATTCAGTGTGAGACTCCAGCCTGTGTGGTGGTGTTACCCACATTTAGTTGGTGGAAGTCCCTGAAGGGAGAGCCTTGTACCTTTTACAAAGGCCTAGAGATAGGGAGAGACTTTGCTACAGGCTTGGCCTTGAACTTAATAAAGTTCAGGGTTGAGACTTGATTTTTTTCAGGTCAGGACATCAACACTGATATACTGTTAACTATTCTCAGCACTCTAGCTCTTCCTAAACATTTTCTTCCCAAAGGAGGAGAGAAAGAGAGCCCTAGCTTTTTAAAGTTGTGGCAAGGCCAGTGGATGCTTAGTGGTTCATCCTCTATTTATTTTTAGGGAAAAGCCAGAATTTCTTCAAGACTCGATGCCAGGTATGTGTCACTGCTCATGGACATCATGTGTTGCCGCTATACTACTAGGCTTTGCTAGTGCCCAAACTGCAGTTCTGATCTACCTTTTTAAAAATGTGGACAATGCTTCTTGCCACTTGGATTGTGGTGAGGACAATTGAATGAGGTCACCTTTGCACCTGGCACCTGGCATGGGGCAAAGCACTCAGCTAACATGAGTTCATCTTTCCTGGTTTCCCCCTGCTTAGCTGCCTAGTCTTGCATCTTTTTGCTCTACTGTAGACATTTCCAGGTTCTGAGCATCTCTGGTACTTAGTGGCAGAAATGACTTTCACATCCAGTTATCAGGCATTTCTGGAAGTTGTGGGGTCTTAATACTTTGCTCAAGTGCAAGCCTTAATATCTGGGTACGGTCTTTTTCTGTTTCGAAAAAGCCCGGGAGTGTTCATCAGTTTTCTCAGTGCCAGTCATACTGTGTGATCATTGCCTATTTCTCTGTTCTCCCTAGTTTATCAGGATAGAGCCAAGGCTGATTCATTTTTCTGTCTTCATTGTCCAGTGTAGGGTGACTCATTTTTGGAGATGATTAACTAGGAGCCCCCTTTTTCTTTTCTCATCCTTTCTTCTATCTTCCTCCCGTACCTGGGAAGATGTTGTTCTCCCTCTTAGCACTCCCCTTTATCAGGTGTAGAGTCATGGTTAACAATTGCCCTTCTGGACACCCCTTGATGGACTAGGCCTTGTGGTTCTGGGAGATGGCTGATAATGTGAGCAAGAATAAACTTGGAGTAACTAGCTAGAGTACTAGTGTATAGTCTCCATGGTGGGAGGAGCACCTTGGCTGCTGGGAAGATTGTTCACAAACAGGTGTGTTTGTGCTGCCCAGGGAAGCACATTAAAGGCTTACAGGTATTTGTCATCTCTGCAAATGAAGCCACACCTTCCTGATGTGGTGGGCCCTGTGGGTGGGGCTGGCTAGGCCTTCCCTTGCCCTCTGTCTAGCCACTCACCTAGGGCTTTCTGAGGGTATCACCATTGTATATCATCTCTTTATGCTAGTCTCTCCCCCTTTTAGTTTAGTGGCCTCCTCAGCAGATGTTATTACAGAGCTTCTTTAGGTCCCGACAAAAGTCCCGAGTTCTTGACAGATGTGTCAAGTAGACCAAATGCTTCCCATTTTTATAACTGGTATGACAAGTTTAGGCAGCTTTCCACAACCAGGAAACAGTGCAGTAATAGATCTGGGTGGGTTGAAAACCAGGCAGGGCTTTTCTACAGATTGAGTTCTAGGACAGTCAGGGCTACAGAGAAACCCTGTCTCCAACAACCAAAAAAACAATAAACAAAATATAAAACCAGGGCTTTAAACCTTCAGACATGCCTACTCTGTCAGAAATATCTCCCGATTATTTTTAAAGATCATGGAGTATACCCATTGCTTGTAGTGGGGTACATAAATGGATCTTTTGTAGTCATCTTTAACAGGGATCCTATAAGATTCTTGTAGTCATCTTTAACAGGGATCCTATAAGATTCTATGTAGGGTAATGGCCTCTAGAAATAGGCTTCAGATTCTGTAGTACATAGTCTTGTTGCTGGGTCAAGCTCTCTGCTTCTGGCAGCCAGCAGAGGGCGTGAGGAGCCTGAGAAAGACCTGCTTTGTTTTGAAATGGAAATGTCTGAAGCTGTCAAGGTCATTATTATTTTAATTTGAAAGTATGAGTTTATATAGGTTAAATTAACCAAACTTTTGGGATCTTATGTGATTTGGAATTTATAAAATACTCATAATTTGGAAAAGTCTCCCAGTGTTTATACTTTAGATTATATAATAATTTAGCAGAGATTGGAAAAGTACCTCATGATCAAGTACCTGAATATTTATGTATGAAAATGTTTGAATCTTCACCCTCAAGTAGGGTATCTGGGTCTGTGTCAGTTCTGTTCCGGTTATGATGGGACATGAATTAGATTAAGACTTTGGGTTTTCTATATATTTTTAAGTCTCTTGATCAAAGAATTTAGGGATTTGGAATTTTGGATGAACAGTTGTGTATCTTTATTGAGAAAGTAGGTTAAGAAAAATCACCTAAAGCAAAATACTTAGGATTATATTTCATTGTCTACTTTTTTAAGTTTTTGTACTATATATATATGTTTGTATACATACATAGATACTTGTGTAAATATATATATGTAAGTGTGTTGGAGATACTTGAGATTGTACTTGGCTCACTTTCTGCCTGACAGAATATATCTTAGAATTTCCCAGATGTCTATAGATCCTATGTTCTATCTAGTTATTTTCTTCAGCATCTTCCCTGGTTGAAACTTCTTGATAGAGAACCACATTCTCCATCTAGGTACTTATGGAGTCTAGACCTCTGCCTGCCTGGCCCAGGTCTTGCAATATTTAGAGCGGGGATCTGGGGCCTTTCTGGGATTAAGTCTTATTCTTGTCCAGTGACTAAATTTCTTGCTTTGTGGTCATCAAGTCAAAAAGGGCTGTGGATTTCCCAGTATCCTTTTTGCCAGTTATCCAGTCCTCTCAGGAATTGAAAGCAGGACCCCACAGAGCGGGTACAGGCTTCCTTGGGTACAGGTTTCCTTGTTGCTGACCTCCCACTCTTTCCTCCAGCAGGAACATTGGTTTGAAAAGGCCTTGCGGGACAAGAAAGGCTTCATCATCAAGCAGATGAAGGAGGATGGTGCTTGTTTATTCCGGGCTGTAGGTGAGTCTCTTCCTTGGTCCTGTGGGCTCGGTGGCTTGAGGATGCTTTGGAACTGTGTCCCAGTTGTCAGTAGCAACCCCTGAGACAGGATTGAGTTAACTAGTTAGCATTTTAAGATATCCAGGCATGAACCTAATGTTAATGTTTGGCCTCTGGCCTTGGATTGTGTTGAGTAAGTAATTATAGAAAGAGTAATGATAAAGTGATACCACAGTACTAACAGTACAGGAAATTCATCCATCCATCCATCCATCCACCTACATACCTACCTACCTATCTGTTTTTGTTTGCTTTTTGAGATAGGGTTTCATTGTGTAGTAATGGCTTCCTTTTAAAACAGGCTGGCCTGGAACTCAGAGATCCACCTGCCTCTATCTCCCTGTGGGATTAAAGGGCTGAGTCATCACCATTTGGCATGGAAACCCTTTTATTATCCCACAATGTAGGTGAACATGGGGACTGATGTTGCTTCTACTTGTCAGATGAGAAAAGTGTCTCAGAGAAGTGGGGAGTGACTTGCCCAGGGTTACACAAAAATTATGTGGTAGTCAGGATTGTATCACTTTGGTATGTTAAAGAGTTTATACCCAGAGTTTTCTATGCTGTGCTGTGTTGGAGAAGCTCTCTGTTCTGTGCTTGTGCCTGTGTGTGAAATTGGGCATGATTAAAGCACAGCTTTAGTCCCAGCATGCAGGAGGCAGAAGCATGTGGATCTGTATGAGTTCAAGGCCAGCTTGGTCCAAGTATAACAGATTTCATGCCAGCCAAGGATATATTTGTCTTGTTGCAAAAAAAAATCTAGATCTTTATAAATTTTTTAATTAGGTTTTTATTCTTTTAGCTCGCATAAAAGTAGAGAAAATAATGAACCCTTTCAGACTCAATCATTTAGCTTCTGAAGGTCATCTGCACAGCTGGGTGGTGGTCTCAGAAGTCTTTAATCTTGGAGACAGACACAGGGGGGGATATCTCTTGAGTTTGAGGCCAGTCTGGTTTACAAATTGAGTTCCAGGGCAGCCAGGGCTACATAGAGGAATGCTAGCTCAGAAAACAAAAACAACAACCAAAACCATACACATACCCAAACAACCTAACACATAGAGAGCCTTACTTTATAACTGCCATGCTCCCACTCTTTTTCACTCCCCAAAACAATATTTTTACAGTATAATTTACACAGGATCGTTTTACTCATAAATAGTTCTGTACATTTCTTAAACAGATACATCTGTATTGGTTTCTGTCTTTTTAACATAATCAAAGTGCTGCTATCACAATTAGCAATATTATTTTTTTTTCTTTTTTTAAGAAAGAATCTCATTCTCTAGCTCAAGCTAGCCTGAAATTTGGAATAATCCTGCTCCAGCCTCCTAAGAACTGAGATTATAGGCATGAACCACTATATATAGCTAAGAATTAGTGATTTTTAAGATTTACTTATTATGTATACAGTGTTCTGCCTGCATGTATGCCTGCATGCCATAAGAGGGCACCAGAGCACATTATAGATGGTAGTAAGCCACCATGTGATTACTGGGAATTGAACTCAGGACCTTTAGGAATATCAGTCAATGCTCTTAAGCTCTGAGCCATCTCTCTAGCCCAGAGTTAGTAATTTAGAATTTTTTTGAGACTGAGTCTCTCTGTTAGTCCTAGCTATTCTGAGACTGTCTGTGTAGACTAGGTTGGACTCAAATTTTGAGATCCACCTGCCTCTGCCTCCCAAGTGCTGGGATTAAAGGTGTCTAGAATGGAATTAGTAATTTCTTAATACTGTCTAACCCCGAGCTAGATCTTTGAGCCTCTTGTGGCTATGAATCTTTGACCAAACAAGTATTTGTGAAATCCCATACCAGCTCGAAGGCAGACAAGAGTGTGTGGCCTGTTTTCTTCCCACACCGGTGAAAATTGCTAGGAATCCAAAGATTTGACTCTTAGTTCTAACCTCAGTTTATAACTGCTGAGTGGCTTTTAGCTGTGAAATGATGGTGTTCCCCGGGGCTCCTTGAATTCTTTCTAGGTCTCTTCTTATTTTCTGAGTGACTCTGATGTCTGTTAAAAGCTAGACTAGATCAGGTACCCCTCCTGTGCAAGTGACTCTTCTTTCTGGACCCTCTTTCATTAGCTAAAGAATGGGTTAAAGGATTCTACTTTGACTTTACTTTGGTAAATCCCTTAATGCTTAATACATAGTAGGTTATCATGAATCAGTAGCACTGGTAAACCCTGCTTGCTGTTCTCAGTTGTGCCTCAGAGCCAGAAATATTTGTGGAATGGATGGGACAAATGGTTGCTAACCCCTTCTACCAAGCAGAAAGTATTCAGGTAATGGTTTCTGTTGGTTGGAGAAAACATCTCAGCTTTCCTACTCCCCTCTGGCTTGAAGTCATCTTTTCCCTGAGATATTTACTAGAGAAAGAGCTGGGTTTGGAGGTATCCTGGGGATAAAAAGGAAGGCAGAGAATGAAAAGGTAAGAACCTGTTAATTTCTTGCCCTGTATTAATCTCAGGCTCGATGTAGGAGAAGCAAGATTATTGTTGGGCATCTGGGCTCAAATGTTCAATGAAGCAGCTAGAGCTGTTGGGGACCTCGTATGAATAGTAACCCACATCAAGAGCAATATTTGTACATGTGTGTCTTTCAGCCCCCCCCCCCCCTTGGGGCCTTCCAGTAAGGGGCCCAGGCATACAGGAAGAGCTGACCACAGCAGGTTGAAGGCCTTTCCTTATCAGCACTATGGCTACACATTTCCCCTGACTAGGCTGCCCTCAGCTTTTCTCTGTAAAACCTCAGAAGTCCTATGGCCTCTCCCCTGAAGTACATGGCCCCTGGTCTCTAGGCCTCCTAAAGGTTTCCCTGGTGCAGAGTACACAATACATGTGCCGGGGAAGGGGACTTTGTCCCCAGGCTTTCTGTTGTCCCCCTGTTTCTAGCCTAGCTTATACAGGGACAGATGGCCATCACCTTAGGCTTTCTACAAACACCTGCAAGCTTTAACTTCCTACCATGTATTAAATAGTAGAGGGAACATGGAACAGAGACAGTTGAGTGGGTTGCACAAATCTATGGCACTTTGTTGTTGTTTCCCCGACCCTATGTGTGTTATACATTTTATTTGTGTGCTTCAAGTCCTCCTGAAAATTTTGAATCATTATTTCATGAAATAGAGTTGTTTGAAACTCTGAAAAGAAGGCAAAAGGTGTAGCTCAGCAGTAAAGCACTTGCCTAGCCTAGTATTCCCTTGATTTGATGCTCAGCACTACCAGGGATGGGAAGGGAAGTAACAGAGGTATAGTTTGCATGGGAACATTTACATGTCCAAAGGATCATACTAGGCAGCCCTAGCTCAGTGGTTCTTAACCTCCCCAGGATGTTGAAAGATCCTTTTACAGGGGTAGCCTAAGACCATCAGAAATTTACATTACATTACACACAGATATTTACATTACGACTCATAACAGTAGCAAAATTATAGTTATGAAGTAAAATGAAAATAATTTTATGATTGAGAGTCACTACAACATGAGGAACTGTATTAAAGGGTTGCAGCATTAGCAAGGTTGAGGACCACTGTCCTAGCTTCTTAGTTTGTCTGTTCTTTGCCCTTTTTTTCTCCCAGTTAGAATTTATTCTTCCTTTGTTGAGAATCTTAGGCAGGTTTTTTCTGTCTTTGTTTTCCCAGTGATATTTGAACAACACGTATGAACCAGTATCAGTTGCTTGTACATATTTCTCCCTGATACCTCCTCCTAGAGATTTATGAGTATCATTGAACTCTTGGGTGGAGGTGGGTATCCTGTGACCCACCCTGCCCCTGCTGTACTCAGATAACCTTCTTCTAGAAGCAAGAGCCTCATTCCCTTTTCCTCTATTTAGCTTTGACTCGGCAGAAACATCTAACCCTGGCTATGGCAGTGGTGCTGGCCTTTGGGCCAAGTAGAAGCCATGTATATGTGTCTGCATGGGCTTCAGGAGAGAGTAGCTGGTGTTAACATTTCCAGGGCTTTGTGTTATGGCTCAGAAATATTAGCCAGGCCCACTTATGACTGTTTTGGTTTTGGAACATAGATCATCAGCACTGGGAAGGACAGCTGTTAGGTAATTCTTAAGATTTTGCTTTTTATTATTGTTTGGTTTTTGAGGCAGGGTCTTACTCTAGCCTAGTCTATCCTGGAACTTTCTAGGTAGACCAAGTGGCCTTGGGCCTTAAGCTTGTGACACTCTTCGAGTCTCAACTCCCTGAGTATTGGGATTGCAGATATATTGCCACTGTACCTTGTTACTTAGTTTTGGCAGCTTTTTGTTTTTTGAAACAGGGTTTCTCTTTGTAGCACAGATTGTCCTGATACCATTCTGTAAATAGGCTGGCCTTGAACTCAGAGATCTGCCTGGCCCTGGCCTCCCAAGCACTGGGATTAAAGGTGTATGCCATCCCTTCCTAGCCTTACATTTGATAGTTTTATAAAATGAGAAACTGAGGCCTCATAGGAAAGCCAGGACCCTGTCTTATCTAGGTCACTCAGCCAATGTCAGAATAGCAGTGCTTGAGATTGTATCAAGACACAGGAGATTTCTCTGAGCTATTTACTGTACACTTGTCTCTATTGACCTCTCTGTGCTCAGCATCTTTGTATTTTCCCATGGGAATCCTCAGGCAGAAAAGCATATACCTCAGATTGGATCTAAGGTCATATGTCTTGCCCATAGTTTGTACCCAGTAGAACATTTGGGTATGTGTACCATGGTTGCTTGATAGGAGGGTGGGAAACTTTTCCTGGCCCCCCTTTTTTTTCCTCAACAGGGCCAGGGTTCTTGGGGAGCAGGACATTGGAGAGCAGACTACGATATTTACTGTTGTTCCTTATTACTGTGTGTACCCACGTTTGTGTGGTTTGTTTTCAAGCTGAGCTCCCTTTATTAAATATACCATTTTGTGTGCGTGTGTGTGTGTCCACACCATAGTATTTTTATGTAAAAATTTATAGAAGTCTGTTACTTTCTTCCTTACACTGTGTGGGTTCTAGGGATGGAACGCTGGTTATCAGGCTTGGCAGCAGGTACCTTTACCTCTTGATCATATATATATAGCCTCTTAACTTCCTTTTTTGTCTTTAGCAAACTTAATGGTAGGGAATCAGTCAGGCAGCAACCCGAGGAGCATGTGATTCCCACCCAGGTCCCTCCAAAGCAAAGGAGTATCCTATATTTACTGCCCTGGATTTGAGGGGCTAGAGAAATGGCTCAGTGGTTAAGAACATTGACTTTTTCCAGAGGACCCAGGTTCATTTCCCAGCACCCACATAGCAGCTCACAACTGTCTTTATAGCACAAAGTATGTAAGAAAATCCGAACCAGATATTGGGGGAAAAGCTTTAATATCAGACAGACAGGGAACAGACCACTGCCAATTCTCACAGGCTGAAGGGGGTAGTTTCTATTTCCATGAGTCCTGAGACTGACTAGGCAGTCTCGAAAAAAGGGAAGAACTTCTGCCTTCTCCTTATTCTTTTAATGACCAGCTGTTTCAATTCTTGATCAACTTTCCTAGAGCTAGGATTAAAGCTGGGTGCCTCCACTACCTAGAAGTCACAGCTATCTAGAGGATCTCTGCCTCCCTAATGATGGGATTAAAGACTTGGTCACCATTCCTTGATGACCTTTATGGCTTGGCTCGGTGGGTGGCTCTGTCTTCTGATATTCCAGACTATTTTTTATTTAAGTATATAATATATCACCATAGTCTATAATTTCTACTTTACTAGGGGATCTGATACCCTTAACACAGACAGACATACATGCAGGCAAAACACCAATGCACATAAAATGCAAATAAATTATTAAAAAAAAGAACTAATCTGGGCTTGAACCAGTGAAGTAAAATGGTTCAGTCAGTAAAGGTGCTTGTTGCTGAGCCTGGCAACCTGAGTTCAGTCCATAGGATTCGTGAGATGAGAGGAGAGAACAGACTCCCACAGGTTGTCTGCTGATCTATGCATGTGCTGGGGCATGCAGGTGTGCAAAATAGATAGTAATTGTAATAATAAGAAAGAAAGAAAAGTAATGGGTCTGGAAAGATGGCTTAGTGGTTAAGAGCACTTGCCACTCGAGTGGTAAGTAAGTGGGAACTCGAGTTGGTTCCTAGCATTCACAAAGTGGCTCACAGCTTTTCTTAACTCTAGTTACAGAGGAGTCAGTTCCCTCTTGTGTTTGTGGGCATCAGGCATGCAGGCAAAACTTGTAAACATGCTGTAAGATAATCTTTGTTGTGGTAACAGAATAATTTCTTTTTCTAATTGTGAGCAAATGCATTTTAGGAAGCCTGAGGAGGAAGAACTTCTGTAGGCAGCAGAGGAGAAGGATGAAACAAGTTTGTTAGAGGTGTTGGTCATTCCTATCCCTCACAAAGGCTGGCAAGGAAGCTGCATGGGTTCCTGAGTATGTGCAGCCTCACATTTTGTCTAGTCTTCAGTCTTTCCTGATTGGTGACAAGGGCATGTACTCACTGTATGCCGTGGTTCTGTGTTGGGGAGTTGGTCATGTGGATATTTAGTCTCAAAAGTTTCAGTCTTTTGGAAGCCCTGAGGGTTTGATGTGGGTACATATGTGCATTTAAAAATTTGAGTATCTTTGTATGTTCAGAAGAAAGCAAAGGTCTGTGGTGCATGTTGAATCTAGAGAAGTGTGCAGTTCCTGATACTTATTATCTCTGCTCATTTGCCGGCCTTTCCCTTGCTCCAACTGATTCCTTGGGCTAGCAGGGAAACTAAAGTAGACAGGAGCAGGCCCGGCCCTACGAAAATAAAGTGACTGTGGGACATGAAGTGGGGTGGGGGAATATCACTAGGACCAGATGTTGGTGCCTTTCCACCTTTGACACCAAATATGTTATGTGATCACAAATATGTGATCTTGAAGAGCTGTGCTATTTCTGTATCAGTGCCTTTCCCATTCGGTGTAACTTTTTGTTTTTGGTGAGGATCAAATGAGTTGTTTCAAAAGTCTGTAGTTGAACCAAGTCTGTGTTCAGAATTTGTGGGCCCTGCTTAGAAAGGGAATAGAGGTGGAATATAGTGGGGGATCCCCTTCCAGCTGGACCTTGGAAGAAGAAAACAGGTGCATATGGCCAAGTGCAATGTTAGCAAGAAGAGAAGTTTCAGTTTCTGTCAAAACAGTTTCTCTGAATTCCCCCTGCATTTATGGGTCCAGTGGGCGAATCTTTATCCCACCTTGAGCCCCCACCCTGGAAGTCCATCTTGCCCCCCCATGCTAATCTGGGAGGAGGAGGAGGAGGAGGAATTTTCCTGAGGACAAGACTTGAGTAGGGCTAGGAAAATTAGAAAAGCTAATTCAGCCACGTGGTGGTGCTCTCCTTTAACTCCAGCACTTGAGGCAGAGGCATGTGAGTTTGAGCCCAGCCTGGTCTACAGAGTGAGTTCCAGGACAGGCTTCAAAGCTACACAGAGTAATAACCTTGTGTCAAAAAACAAAACAGAGAAGCTAATTCATGTTATGATGTGCTTTGCCTATAACATCAAAGGTTTTTTTCCCCTCTTTTTTTGGGGGGGGGGCGTGTACTGTGTCTATTTCCTTGGTCTAGAGATGCATGTTTTATTCCATGTTAAAGATTACAAAATTAAGGTATACTCTGGGTATAGTGTTATATACTTATAATCCCAGCACTTGGAGATCAAAAGAAGATTGTTAAGAGGTTGTGGTGAGCCTGAGCTACATAGAATACTATTTTAGCTAAGCGGCTAAAACTAAAAATTATAATCCCTGTGAGGTTGTTTCTGTCAAAATCTGGGATGAGTCTATAAGTACTATAACTTGCCTGTACCTAAGGACCCTACAAAAAAGGCCAGAATTACTAATTTGATTGGAATTTGGTTGTCAAAGTTTTGAACAGAGGCATTCAATTCTATAAAGAGAGTTAGCTAGCAGTGCTTATAATTGAAGGGATACCCCTCCTTTCTGCATTTGGGGCTTTCCTCTGGCGGAGGAAGTGTAACAGAAATGAGGAAGGGCTTAATAAGCAATTCTGGCTTACTAGTGAGTAGCTTGCAATATGATAGGAGTTTCTGTCCTCATGACAAATGGAGTGCCTGGATTTTTGTTTGTTTGGTTTGGGTTTTTTGGTTTTTTGAGACAGGGTCTTTACATAGCTCTAGCTGTCCTGGAACTCACTTTGTAGACCAGGTTGGCTTGGAACCCACAGATTCTCTTGCCTCTCTCTGCCCAAGTGCAAGGATTAAAGGCATGTGCCATCACACCTGACCTGGAGCTCCTGTTTCTTGACTACTGCTTATGATTCAGGTACTTGACAAACCTCCCCTTGTCCCATCCCCATACTAGAGATTGAACCTAGCACCTCATGTTTTCCCACAGAGATTTCTTTCCAGCCCTCTATAGTCTTTATAATACCATTTTAAGTGGAAGAGTTACTGTCCCTACTTTCTGAATGAAGAAATTTCAACCCAGATTACAGGCCTTGAAAGGCTAAGAGGTGGCATAAACTTTCTGCCAGAAAAGGGCAAGATGAAAGGACATCCCTCCCCTTTTCCCCCTCAAATCTGGCACTTAGCTCCTGCAAATAGAGATCCCAGGCCTGAAATTACCTTCTATAGGAGATACATATTCCCATTATCTCAGCTCTGCACACTGAGCCTGGTAGCCCACCCCTATTTAACCCTTTCACTACCACCTTAGTTCCTGTTTATGGCAGCTGCAGACTGCACTGCCTCCAAGCTCAGCCTACAGAAATAGCTCCTCCAGCAACCCAGGCAGCCACAGCAGCCTCTGTGGTCCTGGCTTCTAAGAAAGGCAACAGCAGCCCCCAACCCCCACCCCAGCTTGTATGCAGGACATGTGACTTGCTGGAAGTGCTTAGGGGGAGTTGTGGCCACAGAAGCCACATCCTTGTTTACATCAGTAAAGGGGCTATCCCTTCCTGCCTTCACAGCCCCTTCTCTTCTACCCCTCAGGTATCTTCACCTCTAAGATGACTTGAGGCTGCTGTAGCTGTCCACTTTCTATGTCAGTGCAACCATTGTTTCAAATTTTCATCATACAGAACCCTCATGGAGGGAATCAGAGGCAGTGATGACCTGGCAACTCTTCAGAGAAGTAGATTGCCAGGCCTGGCTAATGGGCATTTTTCCGTTCCTAGCATCCCTTTGCCCTGTGCCCCAGGAAATCCCACCAGAGCGGTGAACCTCTGGGGAAACACAGGGAAATTCCCTTTTTACGGCAGCCAGTGAAAGTCAGGCTTGCCTAACCTTCAGACCCACGTAATGGGAAAAGAGTCTTCTGCTTCTGTGCCTCAGCCTATATGGCTGCTCAGGGAAACTGTACCCAATTTCTTTTGTTATATCAGGTCCTGTGCTGGTGATGGGCTTAGGTGTGAACTGCCTTGTACCTTCAGTAGAGCCCTTGTGTAATCAGTCTATTGCACCTTTGGTGAATTGGGTGATAGAGGTGTTCTGCACTTACTGTCCACAGGAAATCTGCCAGGTCATACCTGTCTGGTAGCCAAAGAGTCACTTGTCTCTGGCTACTTACCTCACTAGTTACTATTTGGCAGAACTTAAAGTGTTTTTCTTCTTTTTTTCTGTTTAAAATTCTAATCATAGCTGGGTAGTGGTATTGTGCACCTTTAATTCCAGCACTCAAAAGGCAGGTACAGTTGGATTCTGTGAGACCTAGGACAGCCAGGCTTACAAAGGGAAACCCTGCTTGAAAAAAACCTGCAAAACAAAAAAGATTCTAATCATGGTGGGTCATGGTGGTTTGTGCTTTTTTTGTGGTGGTGGCGGCATTGAATGTAGGATTTGGTATGATTTGGTTTGATATGGGTCTCACTGTGTGTTGTTCTAGACTGTCTTTGACCTTGGCAATTGTCTTGACTCAGCTTTATAGGTGTGTACCTACCTTCCTCTTTTTCCTTTTAATTTACAAAGGCCAGGCTTACTTGTCGAAGAAACAACCAGTTTGACAGTGTCACCACACTGTTACCTTTGACAAGCCACAGACTTTCCCTTAACCTCAGTTTCCTCAAATAAAAATTAAGAAAGGAGTTCAGAATAGGTGGTGCCTGGGATTGCTTATGGGACTTCGGTAATTTATTTGCCAGAAAGACCTCTGATGTGCCTGTACTATTCTTAAAGCTTTTTGTTATTATTTTATTTATTGGTGGGTGTGGAGATTGGTGGCATGCCACAGGCATAGGGCACATGTAGAGGTCAGAGGACAGCTTAAGGGAGTTAGTTGGTTCTCTCCTTCAACCATGTGAGTCTTGGACATCAGGCTTGGAGGAAGTGTTTTTATCCACTGAGCAATCTTGCTAGCCCTTGATTACTACAGTTACCTGTACACTCCTGGACTCTCTCATTCTTCAAGATTGTCTGACCTTGTTACTTTTTTTTTTTTTTTTTTTGAGACAGGGTCTCATGGCCTTGAAAGAACAAGATAAATGAAAATATTTTGATCATCCCAGTTTCACATCCTGAGGGCTGGGATGAAAGGCATGCACTACCACACCTGGCTTACATGTGCACATCTTCAGCCCTTGCTTGCCATTCACCACCACCCCATTACAACACACAAATTAAAGAACTCTATGGGGATATGTTTCAAATTTAATAAAAACCAGTCTGAAATATCAGAGGACAGAGTTTTCTGTGTAACAGTCCTGACTATCCTGGAATGTGCTTTGAAGACCAGGCTGGCTTTGAAGTCACAGATTCTCTTGCCTCTGCTTCCCAAGTGCTGGGACTAACAGTGTGTGCCACTGGAGCCTGGGAGCCCGGAACCCCTCTGTAAACTAAGCTGGTCTCAAACTCAGATTTACTGGGATTAAGGGCATGTAGATCAACGCTCCCAGGACATTCCCCATGCTGGGATTAAAGGTGTGAGTTACCACTCTCTGACCCTCCTAGACTGACTATGGGTAGATCCTTATGATATCTCAGTCTGGTTTTTATTAAATTTGAAACATATTCCCACAGAACTCTTTGGGTCTTGGTGTAGAAAATGGATTTTCTCTAGTCCCCCAACCCATCTTTCCCCTAATGAACGATGTTTTGTGACTCAGAACTCGTGTGCTGACAGCTCTGACTCCATCCTCTCCTTCCTTTGTCCCTGTACCCTCAGCTGACCAGGTGTATGGAGACCAGGACATGCACGAGGTTGTTAGAAAGCATTGCATGGACTATCTGGTGAGATCCTGGGGAGGCCTTGGGACTGGAGGGTAGGAGGATCTCCTTTGCACATAGGCTTTAATTTTTCAATCTGTTCCACAGATGAAGAATGCTGACTACTTCTCCAACTACGTCACAGAAGACTTCACCACCTATATCAATCGGAAGAGGAAAAATAACTGTCATGGTAACCACATTGAGATGCAGGCTATGGCAGAGATGTACAACCGTCCTGTGGAGGTGTATCAATATAGCACAGGTATTTCTGTAGTGGGTAGGTGAGGGATTAATGGTGCCTCATCAGAACCAACCATACTGGGTCCCCTGTGGATGCTCCCTCCTTCTCTTTCTCTGCAGAACCTATCAACACATTCCATGGGATCCACCAAAATGAAGATGAACCCATCCGTGTCAGCTACCATCGGAATATCCACTATAATTCAGTGGTGAATCCTAACAAGGCTACTATTGGTGTGGGGCTGGGCCTGCCATCATTTAAACCAGGGGTAAGTGGGTCCCTGTGCCAGGGGTGTTTGCTACATTCAGAGTGTTGGTTCTGCTCTTAGCCCACAAAATATCCTCTCTGCTCTTTAAATCTCCCCTGAAGTCTCACCTTGTAAAAAATTAATGAATTACTGTTGATTATAATTCATTCTGTGTTATTACTGTTCATGAGCTTGCTCACTCATCTTATGTTTATTTAGAGGGCCTTTAAGGATACCTTGGACTGGATATCCAAGCTTCCACATGGATCTTCAACTTCGTAGCAGTTAGAGACAGTTGGGGTCACAAACTTGGAATGTAGTCCTGACCCACACACAGTTACTGGACTGGACCTAGGGCAGATTATGTAGGCTGGGCCAATACTAAAAGTACTTTCCACAGGCATGAGACCTAGTAAGTGTTAGAAGATGGCATTTCATTTTCCCAGCACCTACTGGCAGATAATCATTCATTCTCATAGTCTTCCCTCCTCTCATCTTCCCTATTCTTTCCTCCTTCCTTTCATCCTGTCCCCTGATCCTCCCTCTTTCCCTCCTCCTAAGCTGCTTTTCTTTCCCCCACCCTCCTCCCTCTCCTCTCCACTCCCTCTCCTCCCCCTTCTCTATCTTCCCTCTACCCCCTCCTGGGGATTTTGAAATCCTCTATTCAGGTTTCACTTCCTACAAACAGAAGGTGGTCCTGCTTCATTTTAAGAAACAAACTAGCATTAACATACCCTCCTCCAACCCTGGATGTGGGGGACACGACCACTTGTTTTGTTTTTTAAATAAATTTTAGAAAAAGTTTAGATTTGCAGAATAATTGTGAGAAAATTAGTGTTTCTATATGCCACATTATGAGTAGCATTAATGGAGTACATTTGTTGTTATTAACAAATCGGAGTAAAGACCATACTTTATTCACATTTCCTTGGACCTTTTCTGTCCCAGGATCCTGTCCAAGGATGCTATCTTACATCCTTTGCGTTCTTGTGGTTTTAAAATTTTTAAAGAATTTCATTATTTTTGTTTGGATTTGTTGACCCACTTTATAGTTTTGCCATTTCTAGAATGCAATAAATATATTGGGAATTTTGTGATATATATGTGGCTTAACCAGAAAGCCCCCCCCAACTATTTAAGATTCATCTATATTTTTTCCTCGCTTGACTTTTTCTTTAAAAATCTGAATGTTTAAAAGTTTTTCCAATTCATAGACTTAGTTGAAATTTTTTACATTTATCTGTTTCAGGTAGGTGTGTATGGAGGTCAAAAAACAACTTGTAGGTCATTTCTGTCTGTGATGTTTAGACTCAGGTAACATTCAGAATAGTTTTCACAGTATACATAGTTCCATCTAGCTCCTTCCCAAGGCACAGAAACTCTGCTACACTTGTTATTGTGTTTGACTCATTGTTAATACATTCCTATTAACCTGAAGTTCCTCCCTCATTTCTTCCTCTTGTTTTGGAGATCTTGGGAATTTTAAGAAGCACCATCCAAAAAGTATTACAAAGAAGTTCTGTTTTCTGATTGTTTTGTTCTCATTATCTAAACCCAGATTTTGGGTTTGGCGAGGGAGAGCACAAAGATTAAGAGCTATTCTCTCACAGTATATCAAGTATGTATTTATGAATAAGAGTATAACTACTGTCTTTGATCATCTGGCAGAAGTAGTGTTAAATTTTCCACCTTTTGAATACTATACTGCTAAGGAAGAAAATCACACTTAAGGGGTGAAGATTACAGCTATCTCCATGAATTTATGTTAATCTAAAAACAGTTATTGGCTGATGTCTCCAGTTAAAATCCTTCCACCACATGCCTCATTCTTGCCTCCTTTCCTTTTCATGAGTAAATTCCCACTTTAAAGTTGAGAAAACTTTCCCCACCCCACTCCCAGTCATTTACATGACTGCTATTTACATATGCGGTATAAGCTGGGACAGACTCATTAACTGGACCCCCTGGAGTCTAGTGATAAGCACAATTCTCTTTATGTTTAGTGTTGCTGATTCTATTCAGTTCCTAAGTGCCTGAGGCCACCACCTGCTTGTCATTGCATACATTTGTAAGGTGGTTTTGGCACTGAGAGCCTTACTTCTTAACTGATCTTTAAAAAGCGATTAGCATACATTAAGGATTAGCCTTTGTTTGGTAAAGTTCCTTGGGTTTTGACAGATGCATAACAACAAAGTGCATCTATCTTAGGCACCTAATCATTCAAATAGTTTTAGTCCCAGAAGGTTCCTCTCTCTTTGTGTGCCCTCCAGCCACTGATCCTTTATTGACTTTCTCTTTTGCCTATTTCAGAAAGTCATTGGAATCTTAGTATGTAGCCTTTTTAAAATGCTACTTTCTGGTAGCAGTGTACATTAAGGTTTCTCCATGTTTTTTCATGGCTTTAGCTATTTTCTTATCACTTACTGTTCCATTGGGGAAGGCACACAGTTTAATCATTCATCTATTGAAAATTGTCCTTGGTTGCTTTCATGTTTTGATGATTATGAATAAAGCTTCTGTAATCTGTGTGCAGGTTTTTGTGGGAACTTAAATTTTATGATTAGTTGTATTACTATCTGGAAGCAAGATTTCGGAATTGCAAAATTATACTGTGATCTGTGAGCAACTGCCAGACTTTATATGAAGTGGACTGATAGGGGTGGGGTGGGGGGTGTGTGTGTGTTTGTGTTCATCATAATGAATGAAAGTTCACTTTCCCAAGAATTAATCTTCCCCTTTTTTTTGTATTTTAGCTTTTCTTGGGATTTTTAGGTTTACTTGAATTGGTAACAATGTGTTGACCACTGTTTTAGCCCTCTATGCCTGAGCTATCCGCAAAGCCCGAGCATCTTTTACATGTGTACATTTGTCATCTCTCTATTTTTCTTTGTGGTTAGATTGCTTACCTACTTTCATTTTTGTCATTTTTGCAGTACTGGGAATTGAATCCATGTTTTTTTCTGTATGTACTCTATCTCTGTGAGCTGGATCTTATCTGCCTAGTTTAAATTGTCTCAATCTAACATTTTCACACATACATTTGCCCCAGTATGCTCCCTGATAGAACATTATGTTTTTCATCATTACTTAGCACACATTTATTTATTTATTTATCTGTCTATCTATCTATCTATCTATCTATCTATCTATCTATCTATCTATCTATCTATCTATCTATCTAGTGTATGTTTGTGTGGTGTGTGTGTGTGTGCGCGCACGCTCGCAAGAGAGAGAGACTATAATGTTAACTTGCTGGGACATGGTAGTACATGCCTGTAATCCTAGTATTCCAGAGACAGAGAAAGGAGAATTGTGAATTTAGAGCCAACTGGACTGCATACCAAGCCATTGTTTTTTGGAAAAAAAAATTAACAAAAACTTTATGAAGCAGTATTTACACTTAATCCCTGAAATATACTTTGATGTTCTCTATTATTTCATTAGTGTCATATCGCTGGATGTGGTGGCTCACGCCTGTAATCCCAGCACTTGGGAGGCTGAAGCAGGAGGATTGCCATGAATTCCAGGCCCCTTGGCCTACATAGTGAGTTCAAGATCAGACTGGGCCATGTAGTGAGACCCTGTCTTAAAAAACAAACAAATAATGCTGTAGTATCTTAAAACTTGGCATGAAGTTCGCTCATACAGTGTCCTAGCACCTACACCATGCCGATACTGACCCTTCATCCCTCACATGGCCACACCCAGCCTCATATATGCTTGACTCCTGCCTCCACTCCATGTCTGTCCAGTTCACTTCTTTGTTCATCTTTTTCCTATGCCCTATCTGTGAATATACAAGAAAGGTGTAGGCATTGTGAAATAGAATCATTACTAGCTGAAGCTTTTTTAAATTAAGGCCTAGACTGAAGACTTAGTGCTTCACTTGAGGTGTCTTGGGGTTGGGCCAGCATTTTTGACCGTAGGAATTTGGAATGTCAGGTCTTATAATCTAGGCCTGCTTTCCTCTGGTTACCAATCTATACACAGTCTGCTGAGGATTACTTTGTAAAAATAACTTTTCCTGTGTTGTCTTTGCTAAGGCCTGTAAGCCTACCTTCCTGAACCTATTGAGGCTCTTGTCCAGGCTCAGAGCATCAGCATCACCCCACATCCCTGTTCCTTTCCCCTGGCAGTTTGCAGAGCAGTCCCTGATGAAGAATGCCATAAAGACATCAGAGGAATCATGGATTGAACAACAAATGTTGGAAGACAAGAAACGAGCCACAGATTGGGAGGCCACAAATGAGGCCATAGAGGAGCAGGTGGCTCGAGAATCCTACCTGCAGTGGCTGAGGGATCAGGAGAAACAGGCCCGCCAGGTCCGAGGACCCAGCCAGGTGGGTCATGGACTCTGTCACTGGCCTGACCAAGACCAGTTCTTATCTTTTGACCCCTAATGAATAGGGATAAAATATGGGAGAGGGATGCTTCTCAGCCCCATCTCTACTCTTTACATCATACCTTGGAACTCTCAACACTTGATTTTAAGAATTAAAGGAGAGCAGTCACAAAGGTGCCCCTGGCACAAAGGAACATTGGGTAGCTACAAAGAGACCAGTGTTTTGGGGAACTCTTTGCATGCTACATTCTGCATTGAGGAAATAAAACCTTTTCTTTCACTGCCTTGAATGATCCTGTCAAGGGAGACAAGTCATTGGTGGGGCCTGTGACCTTGGCTGTGCAAGACCAGTAAGGGTGGGGATTTCAGTCAGTTGCTTTTTTAAGGTGAAGAGGGGGAAAGCAGACATCCAAGGAGTCACAGAGGAGTTTGGAATGATTAGATGTTTGCAAGAGTTGAATAATCTGTTCAGGAAGTATTTATTGTAGACCTGTGCCAGGAAGCAGAAGGTCATATTCCTAGTGGAACAGTATACATTTTGAACCTATCAGACCAAGGTCTCTCTCTGTCTTTGGCTATTCACAGTTTTCAAAGTGAAATAAAATATGATGAATAAATTAGTTGAAGGTGTGGGAGATGAAAAATGGTAAAGGGGAAGAATGAGACTTGAGATGGTTTGAGTTCACAGTATTAAACAGTCATCAGGGTAGGCCTCCGCAGATGAGAAGAGGAAAAGATTCCAGAAAAGGGATATGTTAGTAGAGTATGTGGAGAGAGCAAGGCCTCAGATGAGGGTGGCATACTTGGCATAACTCAGACATAGCCTATAGCTAAACAGAATGTAGTGGGTGAAATCAGGGTGATGGAACTAGGTTGGATAGTAGCTTGTGAATTCTGGAGAGGACTTTGGTTTTGCTCTACATGAGGCAAAAACAGTGAAATGGCTGTAAACAGAAATTGGATGTGAGTTAGGACTTAACAAGATCATCTTGACTGTTGAGTAAAACAGTCTAAGCTAGAAAAAGGAAGGGTACAGTCGAAGACAAGTGAGGAGGCTACTGGGTAGTACATGGTGAAGGTGGCTGTGGTGCAGTTAGGATCTCTTGAAAGAATAGGACTTTTTCTCAGTAAACTCCAAAGATAACGGTAGTGGTTAAGAATCTTTGCCTGTTTTCCATTGTGATACATTAAAGCTATACTGTAGCCGGGATTCTGGAAAGGGTATAAGCACTATGGCACAGGAGGATCGTTGCTTTTATAGGTCCTTATTGCTTTTTCCTCCATATTGCAGCCCCGGAAAGCAAGTGCCACATGCAGTTCAGCCACAGCAGCAGCCTCCAGTGGCCTGGAGGAATGGACTAGTCGATCTCCACGGCAACGAAGTTCAGCGTCATCACCTGAGCACCCTGAACTGCATGCCGAGCTAGGCATTAAGCCCCCTTCCCCAGGCACTGTGTTAGCTCTTGCCAAACCTCCTTCACCCTGTGCACCAGGTCAGTGACTTGCTTTCAGGGTGCTCACTTGGGCTAAGAGGCTCTGCTTGGTGGGCCCTACTTCTGACTGTTCATCTGCCTCAGGTACAAGCAGTCAGTTCTCGGCAGGGGCTGACCGGGCCACCTCTCCTCTTGTGTCCCTCTACCCTGCTCTGGAGTGCCGGGCCCTCATCCAGCAGATGTCCCCCTCTGCCTTTGGTAAGCCTTCTTAGGGGATGGACCAGCTGGAAGTTGGGAAAGCCTGGAGGATTTTTGAAGCCCCTGGCATCTTACCAAATCAGAGGCATGAGGGAAAATTTCAGGCCCAAAAGATTTTCTCCACAGGCATCTAGTGGGGTTTCACAGATTTAAGGGAGCTAATGAGTGATTGATACCTGGATGGATTTTTCCAGAGCCAGGGATTTGACAGGAATGAGGGAAAATGGGCTGGAGATCCCCCATCATCGTTTTCCTCTTCTCTCTCCTGCCCAGCAGGTCTGAATGATTGGGATGATGATGAGATCCTAGCATCGGTGCTGGCAGTGTCCCAACAGGAATACCTAGACAGTATGAAGAAAAACAAAGTGCACAGAGACCCACCCCCAGACAAGAGTTGATGGAGACCCAGGGACTGGACACCCTCCCCGAACCCCACTCTTGCCCTTTGATGCCACCCAACCTTCTTTGGCTTTCTTCCCTCTTGGCTTCCTTCCTTCGTTTCCTCTTTTCCTTCTTTATCACTTCCCTCTGGCTGGACCATCCATGCGCTCCATCCATCTCATCCCTGCCACCACCACCAGTCTCTGCCAGCTGATGTGCCCTATTGCCCCTTGCACAAGCACCATCTCAGCATTCCACAAGTGACTCTGGAAAGGGTGCCGAAGGTAGGAGAAAGGCACACAGAGACTGACCACTTGGCAGCCAGGCAGCCCCAGAAGAGAGAAACATACAGACAAAGGAGGTCTTCTGTTCGTCCTTCCTTAAAGATGAAATAAACTTGTTACCCCTCCCCTACGATAATAACAGGAAAGGTGGAGTGGAAATTTTTCCTTTCTAGTACCCCAAGAATCTGAGCCTTCAATGTTAAATTCTTCTTGATTAAAATGTACTTCTATCTTATGAAATCCACAAATGAAAAACGATGTTCATGACAACAACAGCTCTGTGAGGCTGGCATCTCCTGTTTGGAGACAGGCAAGCTGGCCATGGGCATGGTGGGCAGGCAAAGACATGGATTTCTGCTGTCTTCTGGCCTCCAGCTCCTTGGAGGGGCAAGGATAGGAGGCAGAGGGAGGTAGCAGGGGTCGCAGGTGGCAGACTGGCTTTGGACAATGAGACCCTGACCTTGCTGCATTCCTTTCGCTTCCACAACCACTAGTCTGTTTGGAATCTTGAGAAGGGGGTATCTTTGGAGATGATTGCCGATACCCAAGATTTGAGTCTAGGGAGTGGGAGCAGCCTCCGCAGGTGGGGCACTTGTGCCCTACAGGTGTTGACAAGATTCACCATCTGTAATGTCCTTGGCACAATAAAACCAAATGTCAGTTTCCCTGAGCAACTCTGTTCTGTGTGGGGCAGGGGTGGGTGGGCTTCTGGAAAACACAGAGCTTGGCTTGACCTGAGTCTACTTGTTCTCCAGTAGGTGCTGTCTGTAGGCTGGGGTTCATCTTTGATTTGTTTACTAAATTAACATCTCAGTGTAGGTAGAGCCCAGGTGGTTGAAACTAACCTGGGCCACATAACCAAGATTCTGCTTCTTAACAGAACCAGCAACAAAAGTCTTCTAGAACTGGGTCATGCCTTTGATCCCAGCACTGGGGGAGGGCAGAGGCAGGTGGATCTGTAAGTTTCAGGCCAGCTTGATCTGTGTAGTAGAGAGTTGTAGACTTGTCAGACCACACAATGAGACACTTTTCTCAAAAGTCATAACAAATTTCTTAAATATAAAATCTGCTTGGTCTGAAGCCCCTACTCCCACCTACCGTATTTCCAAATGGGGGCCTAGGGATAATTAAGGACTGTTTGAGCTAAAAAGGCCATTACTGAATTTTGTCTGAATTTCCACTCTCAACCTTTATGCTCATTCTTGTGATAATCTGATAAAAGAAAAAAAGTTGACATTTAGCTACATGAATTTAGTCAAAGTGACCAGAGGTGACCCTTTGACTGGGTTTTAGAAGCTGGAGAATGAAATGGCTAAATCCTCTCTTTGTTGTTTGTTCCAAATTCAGTTGACACCTCTGTCCATCCCTCTTAGGGTTTGTAAAGCCTAGGTTGAGAAGGCTGGCTGAGCCTAAGATTTTCTCAAAACAATATTCCCCACCGTGTCTCAGTGGGGACCCTGCAGAAGGCTGTGTGTGGTGGCCCCACAGAGAGGGTGTGGTTTTCCCAGTGGGTGGCTGCAGGGTATCCGAAATATATGGTCAAGCATGAGCACGCCAAAAGGGTTGATTTAAAGTCTATCTGCATTTTCTAGCTGTGTGGCTTTGGGCTGTCTTTGAGTTTAAAGTGCACCATCTGCAACTACAGGGGTGATTAATGTCTGCTACCTCATGCTCTTTGATTTGTGAGTGTTGACAGAGAATGTGTATGGTCAATAATGTACTATTGGGAACAGTACTTGGTACATTCTTAGAGCACAATGTTGGGGTTATTACCAGACTTAGGGGTGGGGGTATTACTGTATTTTGTAAGTTTGTACCATTTGGCCTCAGCCTGCCTCTTGCTACTTTTGGCTTTTACTTGCAGTTTTCCCTAACCCTATCTTCAGCTACCATCCTAATTTGTCTTTTAAGACAGGGGGGTCACCTGAGAAAATCCCATGTGATCTCATTCACATTCTCACTTCTGTCTACAACTATCCCCCAATAACTGTACTATAAATAAACTTCTGGGCTGGGGCTGTGATGCTTATCTTATTTGTGTGTGTCTTAAGATCTACCCTTGCACTAAAGCCTGTCAGGCTTATAGTAAAACACCTAGTAATGTTGGATGAATTAAGGGAAATTATAGGTTAACTTTTTGCTTTATGTGTATTTTCTGTGCCTGTGACCAGTGAATCTACCAATTTTTCTGCATTTCAGTGCCTTGGGCTGAGTGTTTATGTGTTTGTCCAATGAGGGCTTGTTTCCAGGTGTGTCAGATGGTGACTGACTGTGAGACTCTGCCTATGACAGTTTGTGTCTGGTATCTGAGAAAAGTGCATGTTTGCGTGGGTCTGTCAGTGACAGTGCATCTGTAGTCTGTCTGGATACTTTCAGTGATAGAGCTGAATGTCTGGTAGTGTGTATGTGATTGGATCTATTTTTGTGATATAGCTTATCTATGTGGTGCTCTTAGATCACTACATGCTTGCTTTGGTGTGTATGTGTGTGTGTAACATCTGTGTATATTATTGTGACAATCTGGGTCCCTCATTTCTGAGGCAGTACAAATGTTTATGTAAATGTAAGTATCTGGTGGTGCTGGTGCGCTTGTAACAAGTTTATCAGTTCCTGGTGGGATATATGGTGTTAAATGACCCATGGGACGGTATAACAAGTAGTCTGTCACTGAGTGTTTCTGGGATTTTATTTTCTGGGTAGATCTTAGTGTGCAGGTTTAGGTTAAGTTCCACCTGAATGTATTTGACTATATCTTTTCCTGGTAGTCCCCCATCCCTCTCTGAATGTGGGTAGGTTACTTCTACACACAATAAGAGGTCAGAAAACAGCTTGTGGGGATTGAATACAGGTTAGCAGGTTTGAAGTCACATTATCACCATGTTGCCCAGTCTGGCCAATGATTAATGATGGTCCTCCTGACTCAGCATACAGACTCTTTGGATTTCACATGTATTCTGCCTAGATTTCCATGGATCTTTGGAGTTGTGTGGCTGTCTTCCTGGATATGAGGCCCTCTGGATATTTAGACACACACAGCTGAAGCAGTTGTATCACTTCTCAGCCTTTCATTTCCCACTCTCTTTTGCAAGGAAGTTGTAGTTCCCACAAGAACCAAGCTCTGCCATTACAGCTTCTAGACCCACTGATTGGGTCCATAAGTCTTGCGTCCTTAAGTCTAGCTATGTTTGTGTAGGATAATGGAATTTTTTTTTTAAAAAAAAAAAACCCAACATGTGCCAAACTGCCATTGACCACCCTGCTTCCTTTCCTCGTCATGGTGGTGAGAAATAAAATGTTATCTTTCCCTGAAGAATGAACCAGTTCTTCTGTAAGGGCCTTCTTAAAGTTTTGAGGCAGAGGCTGCCTGAGCTTGAGTGAGAAATATCCTTGCTTGATCAGATTTTGCCTTGCTCTAGGCTCTGATTTTTTTTTTTCTTGTGGTTTTCCGAGACAAATTTTCACTATATAGCAGTCCTGGCTGTCCTGGAACTCACTCTGTATAGACCAAGCTGTCTGCCTCTGTCCCCTGCACACCACTCTGCTCCGGCTCTGAATCTTTAAAGCTGCCTCAGAGTAGTCTCCTCACGGATCCCAAGGCTGCAACTGCGACAGTGGTAGCAAACCTGCATCCTAAGAAAGGAGGCTGTGCTTTTTTTAAAGTGTGTACACACACCCCACCACACTAACAACCAAAACAAACGGGGTTGTCGCAAAGGGATTCCCAGAACCTGTTCAGGGGTGCGTGTGCGCGCGGGCGCGTGTGTGACTGTGTCTGTGCGTGTGTGTTTGCGCGCGCGCGACCGCCCCCGCCCCCACATTTGCATACAGACCCCGCCTCCGCGGAAGAACCTGGCGTGGATTTGCATAAGGGACACTTGAAACGTTGATGGTGGCATGCAAATAAGGACTGGCTCCGATTGGCCGGGGTACAGCAGGTGCCGCGTCGGGATTGATCAAAGCCAGGTGGGCGGGTCTGTCGCGCAGGGCGACTCTCCCGGAGGCGCGTGCCCCGGCTCAGTAGCATTGGGGCTGGCGCGCGCGACGAATCTTACCGCTGCGCCGTCTGAGGGCGCTTCCGGGCCACCAGATTCCCTGCCTTCCACCCTGGCGCCCCCCAGCCCTGGCTCTCCAACCGCTCTGCCCCGGGCATCCACGCCCTGCGGGCTCAGCGGATTCAGCGGGCTCAATCTACGCAGCGCCTCCTCCATGTTGACCAAACCTCTGCAGGGGCTTCCTTCGCCCCCTGTGACCCCCACGCAGCCTCCAGGTGAGCGCAGCATCCCCTGGCACTACTAGGTTGGAGGGACAGGAATGGTGGGTGCCTGTATGGGTGCGAGCCATGGCTGGGATCAGAGTACACCGCCACCCTGACTTCCTCGCCTCTGCTTGCGTAGGTGGTAAGAATCGGGCAGCTTTCGAGGCCGAATACCGACTTGGCCCCCTCCTGGGTAAGGGAGGCTTTGGCACCGTCTTCGCGGGACACCGCGTCACGGATAGACGTCAGGTATCCCCCCCTACTGGGGTTCTGGGAGGGTCAGGTGTTTTGGCGAAGGGTGGTGATGGTGGGGTGTCGGGGACGGAGATGCATGCCAATTGCTCCAGTGGGGAGCCTGCAAATCTGTAGTAGAATCATAAGGAACAGGGTTGTTATGTGTGTGAGTGCATCGCGTGTCTGCAGTCCAGGTGGTGGGTATGGGGGTGGGCAGGAATTCTGGAAGACCGGGTGTTTCTACTGGGAAGATGGCAGATCTTCAGGACTCAACCCCAAGATCCATGGAATTTGCGTGCGTGTGTGTGTGTGTGTGTGTGTGTGTGTGTGTGTGTGTGTGTGTGTGTGTCTGGAAAAGTGGGATTTTTTTTAAGTGGGTGTTAAGTGTGGAGTCGTGAGAACAAGAATCCAGAATACAGAGTTGTTGTGACCTGGAGATGGGTAGGATGATGGAGGAGGGCTTGCGATGTCAAAAAACTTAATTTGAATGTGGGGATATGGTCAATGGTGGATCGTTTGTCCACCATTCAAAAGCGTGGAGTTCAATACCAACAACATGGGTTGGGAGGTGTAGGGAGACAGTGAGAAAGAGAAAAAACAAAAGGAAAAAAACCTACATATCCATCTGGATTTCAGGGAGTCCTGATGCTTTCCTGACAAGATGTTAGATGTTAGAGTGAACTTGCTTCTGGGGACTTCATAGTGCTAGATAGACATCCAAGCTACAGTGGGTGTGATACGTATGGGAACTAGAAATACTAGAGTGGAGAGCCTGGAATTGGGCAGAGGGTCTAGATTGAGAAGAGTCTGGGATCACCTGCTGGCCCCCTCATCTCAGCATTTTTTTCTAGGTGGCCATCAAAGTAATTTCCCGGAACCGTGTGCTAGGCTGGTCCACCGTGGTGAGTGTCTTTGGTGTACGCCATGACCCGTGGACTCCATCACCGAATTCGCCCCTGTTTTTTTCTAAGGGATATATATCTCAGGGCCTTGAAACCGTGAGAACCCCACCAGCCTGTTTACTGCCTTTATGCGATAGTTCTGATTTCACCTCAAATTCTCCAGAGCTCTGGATTCTCCTTTCAAACTCTCTTTTTGCATCCTTCTTCCAAACACTGCTTCTGGGGCTGTTCACAGGACATGCTGGTGGGGAAGGAGGGGCCTAGGTCACTGGTTGTCATGGTGATGTTGGCTGCTTCTCTTCTGCCACCCTGAGAACGCTAACGGACATCAGGGCGGGTCTGGGCAAATTGTAGGTAAGAGAGCTCCCCCTGGCGAGCATTTCAGACAGTCTATGCTGGCCCTGGGACGGAGAGGAAGGACGAGCCTGCGCAGTAGTTGATTTTGCATCCCCGTGAGAAAACCTGTCTGCGGCTGTGCAAGTTAGTGGGCCTATAAAAGGGCCTCACCTGAGGCAACATGACCCTTGGAGCACTGCCTGTTCCGGTGCGGGAGGATGGCGTTACTGAGTTGTGCTAGTGATTAGTAAGACTGACGAAACATCGTATTCATTAAATATTTGCTCTGCGCCAGGTCCTTTGCAATTAATCACTGTAAGATGGTTTTTAACATATGAAAAGTCAGGATTGGTGGTGCACACCTGTAATCCCAACATTAAAGATGCTGGGGCATTAGGATTTCAGCAGATTTAAGGCCAACTTGGCCTACATGGCAAGATCTTGTCTCGAGTGAGATGAAATTTAAAAGCCAGAGAATATTTATGCCATGGCATAATAGGTAGGCACTTTGCAAAGTACAACATTTATTAGAATTCAGTATGTACTAGACCTTTTCTACTGACTGTGTTCTCTAACATACTGAGTCATACTGTTACTAGGCACTGTGGGTCACTCAACACTTACACAACAACACTTATACAACAGTAGTATTTGTCTTCTTTTCAGTGCTAGCCTCTTTGCTGTAAAGTACTTCCACTTAAAAACATTTATTGAGTATCTAGTGTGCATAAAAATTGCCCTGATCTGGCTGTTGTTTAACAAGATGGGAGAATATATTTCATGATAGTGGTTGTGCAGAGGGACTTAAATTAGAAAACAGCTTGAAAGCCAGGCATGGTGGTGCACACTTAAATCCCAGCACTCCGGAAGTAGAGGCAGCTTGGTCTATGTATCTATGTAGAGATCCCCCACCCGGAAAAGAAAACATGACAGTTTATTCAAATATTTACTGAGCTGCTACCTGCCAGATGTATAAGGTCTCTGCTCATTTCACTCCAGTGGGTTTGAGCCTTTGAGAGGCTACTGAGGTCCAGGAAGGGAAATGGCTTGCTAAAGACCAAAATCAGTGCTCTGAAAATAAACTTTGATATATTGACAATAGGGCTACAGACTTAACATCTGCCTTTTTTTTTTTTTTGTATCTTCTCACTTCCCACCCCAGTCAGACTCAGTCACTTGCCCACTTGAAGTGGCTCTGCTGTGGAAGGTGGGCGAAGGCAATGGGCATCCAGGTGTGATACGCCTGCTTGACTGGTTTGAGACACCAGAGGGCTTCATGCTGGTCCTTGAGCGGCCTATGCCTGCCCAGGATCTTTTTGACTACATCACAGAGAAGGGCCCACTGGGTGAAAGCCGTAGCCGCAGCTTCTTTACTCAAGTAGTGGCAGCGGTCCAACACTGCCATTCCCGTGGAGTTGTCCATCGTGATATCAAGGATGAGAACATCCTGATAGACCTGTGCCGGGGTTGTATTAAACTCATTGATTTTGGTTCTGGTGCCCTGCTGCATGATGAACCGTACACAGACTTTGATGGTAAGGCTTCTTCCCTACAATTTATGATGGGGGTGGGGCTGTTTTAAGTCTCAAATTCTTCTGGCTTTTGAGTTTTAATATTGGGTTGTCTTTGTAACCTTTAACCTACATCGTACCTTTTTAAGGTCCTTGATTCTCAAGCCTAGATCCCTGATAAAGTTGATCTGATAGTTCCTTAACCTTTTGCGCTCTTATTTTTAGTGTGGGGGTCTTGTTAGTGCTGTTTTTTGTTGTTTGAGGGTTTGTTTTGTTTTGCCTTTGGTAAGACAATCTCACTCTTAACTTGTAAGTGCTTTTTTAAAGCTATTTTGCTGGTGATGGGATTAATTAAGTTTGAATCGTCACTGCTCCAGCAAGTGGATACTCTTAATTTACATTTCATACTTCTAGTGGCACAGGGGTTGAGGAAGGGCATCATCAGAGAAGGATCTAACCCTTGGCTTGTGTGCAGGGACAAGGGTGTATAGCCCTCCAGAGTGGATCTCTCGACACCAGTACCACGCCCTTCCGGCTACTGTCTGGTCACTAGGTGTCCTCCTCTATGACATGGTCTGTGGGGACATTCCTTTCGAGAGGGACCAGGAGATTCTGGAGGCTGAGCTTCACTTCCCTGCTCATGTCTCCCCAGGTGAGGCCCTCACTGGCACCAGCCCAACAGGCTTCTTTATTCCTCCAAAGACTGGGTACCCTTTGACTGCTAATCTCCCCCTGCTTCTTGACCCCACAGATTGCTGTGCCCTAATCCGCCGGTGCCTGGCCCCTAAACCCTGTTCCCGACCCTCACTGGAGGAGATTCTACTGGACCCCTGGATGCAAACACCAGCTGAAGAAGCACCCATCAACCCCTCCAAAGGAAGCCCCACTCCCTTACCCTGGTCCCTGCTTCCCTAGGCCCAGCCAGGCTCTCTGGTTGGAATCCCATGGTCATGTTACAGGGATAGATGGACATCTGTTGACCTGGTTATACAGGTTGTTAAAAATCCAGTATTACTAAGGTCAGGGAATAAGGATCAGGGGTCAGAAGATAGCCAAGTGTGCCCAGTTCCTTTCCCAATCCTGTGAAGGAGCTCTCCTCCCGGAACCAGTGGTCCCTTATTTGGGAGGAGGGAGTTACTTGTTTCTTGTTCTGTTAAGGATGTTTATTTGGTTGGATTCCTTACCCTTTGGGCCCTACCGATTCTTATTCTGACACTGTAGTCCCTACACTGGCACCTCCTATACTACTACCACAAACTTAGACACTTAGTTCAAATGCTCTCACTCGGGCAAGGGTGCTTTCCTTAAAATAACCCCAGTAGCTCTTTAGCAAAAGGGCCCTTACCCTGGGATCTCATTCAGTTGCTGCTTGCCTGCCTTAGAACAGAAATGATTATTCTGGGGAAGGTAATGCCCTGTAATTAGTAGTCCAGTGTTTTTATTTTTTTTCCTTTTCCCTTTTGTTTTCTTTTGGTTCTTTTTCTTTTTTTTTCTTTTTTTTTCTTTTTTTTATGTGTGAGGGGACCCTACTGTTATCCCAAGTGCTCTTATTCTGGTGAGAAGAACCTTACTTCCGTAATTTGGGAAGGAATGGGAGATGGACATCATCGGACACCACCAGAGACTAGGATGGGATGGATGGTTTTGGGGGGGTAGAATGGAGGAAATAAGTCTTACTGTCTGTTCTCCTGGGGTCCCCCCTCTCCAACTTTTGCCGCCTCCTCCTGAGCCAGAATTGTCCAGTGGCTAAATGTAAATAACTATGTGCTGGAGGAAGGAGAGCTGCAAGTGTGCCCTCCTGTCCCTTCTCCCCCTGCCTGGATTATTTAAGAAGCCATGTGTGGAAACCTATTTAATAAATAATGAAGTTACAAGTGAATGGCCGTTTATAGAGGTAGGCATTAGTGGGGTATCTACTGTATGCTGAGTTTAGGGGATGGCTGGAGAAAAGTCTGTTGGAGTGACCCAGTCTGACATTTTTAATTTTGTTTTTAGATGCGGTCTTTTGGGCCCAATCTAGCGTCAAACTTGGAATGCTGGGATTTATTTACACAAAAATCCTAGGTTCCACCGGGAATTTTTCTAGCACTTTCTGTGTAAATCTTAATTTCGTTTTTACCTTTCATGCTCCTCCTTTGCATCTTCAACTCACCTACCTTGATTTCTCTGGTCCTGGCATCAATTGTCCTGAACCCTGCTTCCCATTTTCCTCTATTACGGTGACTTGCCCTCCCTCCTGCAGCTCAAGAGTACACCCTGAATCTAGCTGTAGGGGGATGGCTCACTCGTCCAGCCTTCTCGAAAGTCCGGTTCCTCCCAGTTGGCCTCCGGCCCTTAGAGGGCGGGACCTAGCTGGGATGTGGGAATAGAACTGAATCTGATGCAAAAGGGGTGGTGCCATGTAAAGGTTCCAATAAAAAGCCCAGATGGCGGATCGACGTAACCAATGAAACCATGGGACGGTTTGGGCAGGTGGTAGACAGTCTGGGCAAACGGGAGGCGTGGGCCGGGTCTGGTGTCGCAAGCGTGCCAATAGAAATGTGTAAAGGCTCCGGGAGGCCGGGCCTGTGGCACCCTGGGTCTCCGGTTTTGGTGGATTTGGAAAGTCGGAGACCACCATTTTAGAATCGAGCTTGGAATTGGGCTAACACCACCTCCCAGTCGCAGCTAATAGCCCCGCCCTCCACTCAGGAGGTCCGGAAGCGGACGTGATGGATACGGAAGTAGCCTGCTGTTGCCGAGGGGACGGGACGGGCAGATGCCAACATGGCAGCGGTTGGGGTTGGCGGTTCTACCGCGGCGGCCGGGCCAGGGGCCGTGTCGGCGGGCTCGCTGGAACCTGGGTCCGCTACAGCGGGTGAGATGACCTGAGGCAGAGCAGTTGGCCGGGCGGAGGTCGGGATCCTTGATTGAACTGACAGCGGCATCTCATGTGAACGGACCTGTGTGTGTATGTGTGTGGTGTGTGTGTGCGTGAGATGGGGAAGTCGAGTGAAGAATGGAGGAGAGAACAGACCATTGTAGGTTGCAGGCAGGAATGATCGTTTTCTGTGTGCTTGTGGCGGGGACCATGAACTTGGAAATAAAGACCGTTATGAATGTATAGGGAATTTCCTTTTAAGGAGGCGAAGACCACTGAGAATATTCTGGAGGTGTGGGTAATTCTTAATTGTGAAAGGGGAGACGATTCTGGAGTGGCAGTTTTTCCTTATAGAAGGGAAAGACAACTCTTAGGGTGGTGGCTTCTTCCTTATAAAGGTACCTTGTAAATTTTCAGGGTGGGGCACATCCTTGTACGCCTAGTGGATCCATTTTGAGCATGAGGCTGTTCTTCATTACATGGAGAGAATGTTCTGGGGATATCCCATCTAAATGGAGATAGTTCTATTTATGTTAAGGTGGGAGGGTTTCTTCCTTATAGGTCAGGGAAAGAACCTTCTGAGGGTGCCAAGTCCTATATAACAGAGAGAGCTCATTGTGAGTGTGGGTAGAACAAAGAATTATTCTTTGGATGGGAGGAGGGTTACAGCAGAGGGAGGATGGACCATATGGAGTAGGGAAGTATTTCCTTATGTGATTAAGGTAATCAGATATTTGGTAACCATTATATGAAATGGAAAAATAGGACAATTCTTAGGAGGTGGACATCTTAAACAGTTGTCCCATTCATTAAGGGGGATATTATTTCACTTATGGGACAGCCCTTCAAGTAAAAACATCACTTTATATAAATCCTCAATTTGCTCATCCACAAAATGGGATGATTCAAAGTACCTTCAGAGACCAAATGATGGAGACCATGTAAATCCCTTAATGCAGTGATAGGCATACTTTAAGCATTTAGTAAATATGAGGAAGGCTGTCTGAGAAAAAGTTGCTTCATTGAAAGGGAGAAGTGAATGTGTGTCCAGGATCTTCTCAGGTCGTTTTCTCACACTTTACCAAAGATTTCAGATTAAGAACTGGCTAGAATAGGGCCCACTTCTCCCTATCTGATACTTTTGCCAGTAGCTGAGGGTGCGGAAATAGGTAGGGAATCAGACTCCTGAGTCAGGGTGGGCAAGCAGAGGAAGTTCCAGTGGCTGGGAGGTTTTTGGTTGAGAAAAGAGGTGAGGTGGGTGGCTGGACCCTGGACAGCTTCTGACCCCATCCTTCTATGTTCCTTCCACTTCCTACAGCTCACCGGCGCCTCAAGTACATATCCTTAGCTGTGCTGGTGGTCCAGAATGCCTCCCTCATCCTTAGCATCCGATATGCTCGCACACTGCCTGGGGACCGCTTCTTTGCCACCACTGCTGTGGTCATGGCTGAAGTGCTCAAAGGTGTCACCTGTCTCCTGCTGCTCTTTGCACAGAAGAGGGGTATGAGTCAGGGAAGGGGGTTGATTGGTCTGACTCCCTGGGAGGTTTGTTTGCTGGGATAATATACTGGTGTGTCCAAAACTGCTTGGGGAGTATATAAGTGCATCTGAGTTTCCTGGCCACTCCAGCTGTGTGACGTTGCATGGACACTTGGATATTACTTACACCTGGGGACTGCAGTAGTGAGATAGTCTGCTTACAAGGCAACAGAACACTCATGGTGATTTCAAAAGATTTAACTCTGTCCCATGGAGGCCAAGTGTGGTAGCACAAGCCTATAGTAACAGCATTTGGAAGGTGGAGGCAGGAAGATGAGGACCTCAAGATAACATAGGAAGTTCAAGACTAGCCTGGGCTACATGTGACTCTGTCTCAAAAAGAAAGAAAAGAAAAACTTGTAATATGGAGAATTCCATTACACACATACACACACAATCAGAATAATAAAGTAGTAAAAATGTCCTACACATTACCCAGGTTCACAATTCTCAACTCTTGGCCACCCTGTTATAAAGGCAGCAGTGGCTAGCTACTCACTGCTAAACTATGTATCTTTTACATATTTGCACCTTTCTAGTACCAGCTGGCTGGAATGTAACTTGTAACTGTAGCTGCTTAGCATAGTAAGGCAGACCATCAGTTAAGTCCATGAATTCAAGGCTAGCTTGAGCAACATTTAATGTTCCTATGCTTCAACACAAGAAAACAAGTAATAAGTAAATTAAAGTAGAATACCTAGGGTTGGGGGTGTAGCTTAGTTGATAGAGTGCTTGCCTAGCATATATAAAGCTCTGGGTTTGATATTCAGCAACACATAAACCAATTGTGGCAAGTGCCTATAATCCAAGGCCAGAAGGATCAGAAATTCAAGGTAATTTTTGACTACATAGTGAATTCAAGGACAGCTTGGACAATCTGAAAGTCTATCTAAAAAAGGGAGCATCATAAAAATCATACATGATAAAATAACAATAAATCTGGGTATGGTGTTTCATACCTATGATTCCCAGCATGGAGGAGGAGGATCATAAATTCCAAGGTTTTTTTTGTTTTGTTTTTTGGCTGAAGCAAGATCCTGTCTTAAAACAACAAACAAACAAAACCCCATAAATGACCAATGAACAAAAAGCAAAGCTAGACCTGATGGTTCAGGCTTGTAGTCTTAGTGATTTGAGAAGCCAAGGCAGGAAGAGTGGTGAACTTTCTGAGACCCAGACTCAAAATGAAACAGCTGGCAAGATAGCTCAGCAGGTAAAAGCTCTTGCCATGCGAGCTTGACAGCCTGAGCTCTATCCCTGGGATCCGTGATGGAAGAAGAGAGTTGACTTTAGCCTTTAAGTTGTCCATTAACACTTGTACCATGAGATGTGCATGCCCATACACATAATACAAATGAAGGATTGGAACTGTACCTCGGCTGTAGAGCACTTATCTATCTTGTTCAGGGACATAGGTTCAGTCCCCAGTACCACAGGCGGGCAATAGGGTGAGGGAAGATGGCTTTATGGGTAAAATGCTTGCTGTGCAAGATTGAAGGCCTGGTTTAAGCTTTAGAACTCCTGTAAAGACTAGGCACAATGGCATGCATCTCATCTTGGTGAGTTTGGGGACAGGCAGGTTCTATAGGCTCTCTGATGAGCCTGTCTAGCTAAAATATTCAACCCTATCTCAAAAAATAAGGTAGAGAGAACTGGAGAGATGGCTCAGTATCGTTGAGAGCACAGTCTGTTCTTGCAGAGACTGAGTTCTGTTCCTATGTTCAGGTGGCTCACAACTTCCTATAACTCCAATTCCAGAGTATCCAGTGCCTCTGGCCTCCACAGGTACCTCCACATATGTATACAAACACAACATATACACAATTTAAAAAAAACTTATAAAATAAGGTGAGGATTGAGAGGTGGTTCACAAGTTAAAAAGCATTGGCTGCTCTTCCAGAGGACCCATTCTAATCCCTGCGCCCACAAGGTGACCAAGGTTTGTCAATCCAGTTCCAGGGGATCTACCGCCATCTTCTGGCCTGTGTGGTCAACGCAGATGTGGTACACAATCATACCCACATACATATGTACACATACACACACAAGCACTCCTGCAGGTAAAATAAAAATAAATCTTTAAAACCAGGGTAGAAACTGACAGGAGAAGACACCCAATATCAGTCTTTTTGTCTTCCACATGTGCATGCATAGACAAGTGCAGCAATCCATCCACACTCCCACCTACACAATCAGAAACCTAAAAGAATAAGTACTTCATCGGTGTTCAAATTTATAATGCCTCATTTTTTTCTTTTTTTTTTGAGGGGGGTGTTTCAAGACAGGGTTCCTCTGCGTAACATCCCTGGCTGTTATAGAACTCACTCTGTAGACCAGGCTGGCCTTGGACTCACAGAGATCTGTCTCACTCCCAAGTGCTGAGATTAAAGGCATGTGCTACCACCACCCCATGGCAATAGCTTTGATCCACAATTTCTTGTTAATAATAATAACAATTTGTGAGGTGGACACCAGTGTGCTATGCATGCACATGGAAATCAGTAGACAAGGAGTTGAATCTATCCTCATATATGTCTTGAGGATGGGAAGCACCTTTACTGTCATGAGCCATCTTGCTGGTGCTATTTTGATTTTTTTGAGGTAGTGTTGGGTAGCCAAGATGGGTTTCTAACACTGTAGGTGAACTTGATTTTGAACTCCTGATCCTCTCGTCTCTACGTCCCAATTTTTGGGGAGGTATGGAGGTGTGTACCGCCATGATCCACAGTTTTAATTTGTTTGTCTGCATGACCTTTCCTCTCTTTCCCCCTTTGAGACAAGTTCTCACTGTACTGCTTAAGTGGTCCTCCTGCCTCAGCCTCTGGGTTAGCTTGTGCTACAGACACGGGCATGTCATTGTGCTTTGCTCAATTTGTTTTTCCTTGAATCAGTTGGTGATAACCTAACCTTCAGTATTGAATATTTGCTCAGCCCTACGCTCCATCCCCATCACTACGATAGGAAAAGATCTTGTGTGCTTGTGATCCTGGTACTTGAATAAGAGGCTTTCCTTAGCTATATAGTAAGGCTTTGTCTGAAAAACAAAAATAACCAGCAACCTAGCCATAACCTGTGGAGCTCTTGGCAGACCTGTTTTGAGTTTTCCTGCTTTGTGCTTTTTTATGATGTGTAGCTATAGCTGTGCAGGATTTGTGATGTGTTTTGCAATACATACATCACATTGCCTTTTTAACACCTATGAAATGCAAGGTTAAAATCCATTAATTACTGCTGAAATGTGTGCTATGATGAGCAGGGGGAGAATTTGATGGATCAGCATCAAATTCCTAGGCTGGCCCTGTGCAGTGGTTTAGGTAGAGCCTAAAAAATAAATTCATCCTTGGATCCATAGTTCAAGGCCCATCTGGGTCACATGAATTCTGTCTAAACAAAATAAAAGTAGTAGGATCTAGTGTTGGGTGTATAACTCAGCATGCATTTAACACACTTGGGGGTCTTGAATTTAATCAAGACCCAAAATAAAAATATGGTGAGCTTTACATAGGCCTTACTACATAGGAAATGATAATTAATTGGAAAAATTCTTAACCAGACTTCTACTTAATGGTCAAGTCTGCAAAACTTAATGTGGTGACACTGCCCTTAATCTCAGTACTTGGGAGATAGAAGCCAGAGGATGTCTGAGAGCTCAAGACCAGTCTTGGCTACAAAGTGAGACCATGTCTCAAAAAAAGAGACTACATTCAGATGGATATGTTGGTGCACACTCAGGAGGCTAGGGCAGGAAGATGGAGGAGAATTTGAGGCCAGCCCACGCTCCATAAAGAGGCTCTATTTTGAGAAGAAAGAGGGGGGGAAAAGACTTTTCCTCCATAGGGTAAGGGCAGCTTATTGTGTCTAGGGCTGAGAAAAGTGTCTGTTTGGTGGGAAATAGACTGTGTCCTCAAGTGACTCGTGAACCATTAAGGAACTAGGATGTCCTAAAGTCTTGGATTGGATATGTATGTAGCTCATTGGTGTGTGAGGCCCTGGGTATAAGCACAAAACAAACAAAAAGTCTGAAACCTCCCTTCTGAGAGATAGTTATATACCTTTACCCAGAAATCAAGTTTTGTGTCACATGCTTCTGGTTACTGGTGATTATTTCATTGTACAGACATGTCAAGTGCTTTCTCTGAACAGGCTTATGCCAGGGAGGTAGCTCTCAGGTGCGTGAAATATGGTTGACTAGCAGGCATAATGAGATAGGTAATAGTTTTGTGACCATTATTTTATTACAGTGTTAGGTAGAACATGGGGACACACATCTGCTAGGAAAGCACCCTACCACTGAAGAGAGAGAGAGAGAGAGAGAGAGAGAGAGAGAGAGAGAGAGAGAGAGAGAGAGAGAGAGAGAGAGAGAGTGTGTGTGTGTGTGTAGTTCCCCCTTTGCAGCCATTAAGTGGAGTGTCAGAAAGGCTTTTTTTTAAAGACAAGATCTCACTCTGTAGTCCTGGCTGTTCTGGCATTGGTATGTAGACCAGGTGCTGGCCTCAAACTAACTAGATCCATCTGCCTCCTGAGTACCGGGATAGAAGGCACACCACCATGCCAAACTCAGGAAAAGTTCCTATTGGCTTGTTGTACTACTGTGGGAGACACTGAGTTGCTCGGAGGTGATGGAAAGCAGGACTGGGAGCTAAGCCTGGTCCCAGTCTTCAGCAGACCCTCCTCCCACATAGGTAATGTGAAGCACCTGCTTCTCTTCCTCCATGAGGCTGTCCTAGTGCAATATGTGGACACACTCAAGCTCGCGGTACCCTCTCTCATCTACACCTTGCAGAATAACCTCCAGTATGTTGCCATCACCAACCTGCCAGCAGCCACTTTCCAGGTGAGCTCCCAGCCCAGCATAGCTCCAGGGGGACTAGGCGGTGGGGATAAAGATGGATGGAGGGAGATGGTCTGCAAAGAGCAGGAACTATGTCACTTTCAGAATATTCTTGGAACTTCCTCAACTTTGGCTTCCGTATACATCAAAATTGGGAATAGGGGGACGCTGGGATACTCAAAGGTATACTTAGGGCCAGACATGGTGGCATATATCTGCAGACCCAGCCCTCAGGAGGCTGAAGCAAGAAAATTTGGGGTTCAAGGACTACATAAATGATTTCCTGGGGCTGGAGAGATGCCTCAGCAGTTAAGAGCACTGGCTGCTCTTTTACAGGACCTAGGTTTAATTCCCAGCACCCACATGGTGGCTCACAACCATTTGTAGCTCTATTGTACATCTATTTTAGAGGATCTGATGCCCTCTTCACCTCCAAAGGCACTAGCCATGCATGTGGTACACAGATGTTTATGCAGACAAGAGATCTGTACAGATAAAATATTTATAAAAGAAACCCTATCTCAAATAAGAGAAATACCCTGAGTGCTTCTTGATAAGTCGGTGGCATCTGTGGATAGTCCTGTTTTCACAAGGTTGATTAAAGAGCCTTGATAACTACAGCAGGGTAGCCTGGGTTCAAATCCCAGTACTGCTGCTGTCTAGCTATGTGATTTGGGAAGGAGGGTCAGTCACTTACTTTTCTCTGCCTTTATTTGCCCGTCCTTATTATTTCGTTTCTTTTAGACAGGGTCTCATGTAGCCCAGGCTTACCATCAACGTATTATATAGCATGATATGCTGTGGTCCTTCCTCCTGCCTCAACCACTCAAGTGCTGGGATTATAGGTGTGTGCCACCATGCCCTGTTTATGAGGTATTAGGGACAGAATCTAGCACTCTGTGCCTGGTAAGCAAAACTACCAGCTAAGCTATATCATCAGCGTTTATATTCTGTGTGGTTTTTGAGACAGGGTCAGTCTAGCCTTGAACTCATGATTCTTAACTCCAACTCCTAAGTGCTGTGATTTCAGTCATGGGCCACTGTGCCTAGCTTTCTCATTATTAAATTTCAGATTATAGTGGTGTTCAGTTCCAAGGTGGTTGTGAAAATTCAATGCACTATTTCTGATATAGTGCCCAGACCCACACAGGACACATAGTAATCTGTATGTTTTGGCTCTGTTGTGGTTGATTCATTTGTATGAAGACTTTCCTCATCACAAACCTTTCTATTTATTCATTACCCACTTGAAGGCGTTTTACATATATCAGCCTTATAAAGATAATGGCAGGCCTCAGAAGGGATGGACGATTTGTCTCTATTCCACAGCTTGGAAAATAAGATTGAGTTGTCTATTTGGGTGTGGTTTGGGGCATCTTGGCACTGCTATCTTTTTGTAACTCACTGAGAAGTTCTTTTTTGAGATGACTTCTATCCCAGACTGGCCTCTGACTCCACATAACCAAGGATGTTTTTGAATTTCTGATCTTCCTGCCTCTATTTTCCAAGTGCTGGGATTACAGGTGTATGCCACTGCACCTGTTCTGGGGATGGAACCCAGCAGTCTGTGTTCCAGTTGGTAAAGGTGAGCTCTTTGCCAATTGAACTACATCCCTAGCCATCTGGAAGGGCCATTAGGAACTAATTAGCCACAAATTAGTCAGTAGTCAGTGGCTGCCTAATTTTATTGTCATGTACCCCACCTTATCCTTTCCATTGTGCCCGAAGGCCAACAGTGGGTACTGTTCCCAACCCCTTGCACTTTCTGGGAGTTGGATCCAGTCTTCACTGCCTTCCATATGCAACTTGCAGGTGACGTATCAGCTGAAGATCCTAACTACAGCACTGTTCTCCGTGCTCATGTTGAACCGCAGCCTCTCACGCCTGCAGTGGGCCTCCCTGGTGCTGCTCTTCACTGGTGTAGCGATTGTCCAGGCACAGCAAGCTAGTGGAGGTGGCCCACGACCACTGGATCAGAATCCTGGAGCAGGACTAGCAGCTGTTGTGGCCTCCTGTCTCTCCTCAGGCTTCGCAGGGGTATACTTCGAGAAGATCCTCAAAGGCAGCTCAGGTTCTGTGTGGCTGCGTAACCTACAGCTAGGCCTTTTTGGCACAGCACTGGGCCTGGTGGGGCTCTGGTGGGCTGAGGGCACTGCTGTGGCCAGCCATGGTTTCTTCTTTGGGTACACACCTGCTGTCTGGGGTGTGGTACTAAACCAAGCCTTTGGTGGGCTACTGGTGGCTGTTGTTGTCAAGTATGCTGACAACATCCTCAAGGGCTTTGCCACCTCCCTGTCCATTGTGCTGTCCACTGTTGCCTCCATTCGCCTCTTTGGCTTCCACCTGGACCCATTATTTGCCCTGGGCGCTGGGCTCGTCATTGGTGCCGTCTACCTCTACAGCCTTCCCCGAGGTGCAGTGAAAGCCATAACTTCTGCCTCTGCCTCTGCCTCTGGGCCAAGCATTCACCAGCAGCCTCCTGGGCAGCCACCTCCACCGCAGCTGTCTTCTCGAGGAGACCCCATCACGGAGCCCTTTCTGCCAAAGTCAGTGCTGGTGAAGTGAGAGCTGGTGGTGGTTGGGGGAGCCAGGGTAGGGGGTTGGGTTGGAGAGTGTTGGGCATCTGCAGGTCCTAAGTTGTTGCCAGAGCCTGACTCTTGTGGGGTTGGAGGGTTTTTTTTCCTCCATACTTATAGAGGGATATGGAACTAGGGCTAAAATGTCACATGAACCCTTCCTGGTAGATGGACTTCCCTCCTGAAGGAGCTTTATAGAACTGCTTCCTCTTCCCCAGCTAACCTCTGTGGGGACAGGGTTGGGGTACTGCTATTCCAGGCTTTTCCCTCATGACCCTCTGCTGGAGATGTCTTGTCTCATGCCTGGGACAGTTCATCCCAACCATCCTGCAGATTGGAGAAAAGCCCTGCAGTTCTTCAGTAACGACTAATGACTCGTGGGGTTCCATTTCCTATTGTATGAGGCCTTCTCTCCTGCACCATTACCCTGGATCATGTCAACAGCTTGGTCTCTGATGTGGCTTTGGGGCAGTTTCCCTGGTACAGAGACCTTTGAAGATCGGCCTGTTGTAAGTGCCTGGAGTGAGGAGAAAGGCACAAGCTGAGAATTTTGCATCAGTTTATCTTGGGGAGGATGCAATAAGCGCCATTTGCTTCAATAATTTGGGAATTTGTGATATAATCATAATGATCCAGAGTGTTGGGAAAATGGGGAGGGGAGGGCTTTGAAGTGGCTGAATTTCATGTAATTGAAGAGACAGAGATGAAGGATTATCTTCTGAAACATCCAGAGAGGGAAAAATAAAGCTGCCAATCCCACTGTTGCAGCCCCATTGGCTGTTTAAAACACCCTTACTTCATGGCGGGAGTCAGAATTGATGACTCATGGAACCTGCACCCCTGCACTCCCCAAAGCTTATTAACTCCTTAACTGTATCCCAGATGTGTGTGTGTGTGTGTGTGTGTGTGTATGTGTGTGTGTTTGTGAGTGCACGCATGCACGCGTGTTTAAATACACGCATGGAAGGTGCCTGGGCTGTCTTTGCTATATGTAAATAGGGCCACTGGATCTTTATTTTTGATTAATTTGTTGATTTTGGGGGAGGGAGTTGTTTTCTAAGGAACTGTAACGATAATGTGTCAGGATACCCAATGCCAAATAAAGATGATGTATTTATTTAGTCCATGTGTAGCTTTCTGACCCAGGGGCCCACTCTGTCCACATAAGCACCATTATTAATCTTAGGGTTGCTAACTTACTACTACTACCCTCGCTTGCTCAGGAAACCCACTTGCCAGCCCACCCCAGCTTTCTGTGTTTCTCTTTCCTTCCCATTTTTACCACAGGTTGCTCACCAAGGTGAAGGGTTCGTAGCTGCTGGAATTGAAGACGCTGGCTTGCCTTCGTTCTCCCTTCTTGCCCTGGCCCAACTGGGACTAAACTCTTAGCAGTATTAGGGGTAGGGTGAGGTAGACATGGGAACTCCCTGTCCCCACCAACCCTGCCCCACATAGGGTGACATGACTAAGCTCTGTTAATGGGCCCACCTCAACTCCTGCTATCTTTGCAGTATTTCTTAGGTGAGTTTCTGCAAATAAAATGTGTTTTGCATCCTGTCAACTTGGGTTGGAAAGCCTGGAAAGAGTGAAGAAAGGAAGAACTCAAGCCTCATGGTTATGATCCACAAAAATAAGTTTAATAAAAACAGTAAGGGGGCTGGGAGTGTAGCACATTAGTGGAATAACTTTTCAGCATGTGCGAAGCTCTGGGTCCTATCTCTAGACTGCAGGGAAGAAAGAGAGACAAACTGCTATAGATACAGGGAACAAAAGTTCAGTCCTGTTGTTTGGTTCGTGAGGCCTCAGCATTGGCGCGGAGTACAGCCCCCGGTGAAGGGTACGGGCGTTGCTGGAAGAGTGGCCCGGCTGCTGTGGTGTCAGCACCTGTCTTGGCCTCATTCCTCTTGGGCAGTCCGGTTGACCATGTGCCCCTGGGGACAACAGAGAATTAGAGGACAGGAAAAGCATGTAGTGGACAACCCCCAACTGCCCAAGATTAAAGAGCAGGAAGAAATACAATAGAAGGTGGATAGTGACAATTCGAAAACAACAGGATTGGCGGGTGGTTTTACTTACCGGGGCGCATCTGAGTATGAACTGGGGTCCATAGGGTCTAATTCTTCATCTTTCCGGCTCACTGCTATAGAAATAAGTAGCTGGTCAAATTGTTCACTTGAGACTCAAGGAGCTCCTAATCACTGAACCCCTTCTCCCAAGAAGAAGTGGTGCCAGCAGCAACCATGGCTCATAGCACACCACCATTCTCCAGGAGCCCAGGTCTAGACACTCATTCCTTTCTGTGCCCTGGTACCTCACTTGACTCATCCAAGTCCCAACGAGATCTGCTTACCCTTCTTGCTCTTGGGGTAAGGAGCTAGTTCCTCTCTGCGATGGTGGCGCCGGTCTTTGCCATCTTCCCGGTCTGCCTTGTCATACCCCCGGTCACGATCTCGTTCCCTGTCCCGGTCTCTTTCTCTCTCTACTTTGTCATAGCTCCGCGGCTCTCGATCTCGGTCAGACTTATCATGGTTTCTGTCTGCCTTGTCATGGCTCCTGTCTGGCTTCTCGTGACTTCGTTCTGACTTCTCATGATTTCTGTCCAGCTTCTCATGATTCCGGTCCAACTTGTCCTCAGCATCTGCATTTAACAGAAGCCCTGAAGGTCCTCTCTTATACACATGGCCTCCTCAGCCCCTCTCTATGACTGCAAGAATCACTGAGACACCCCAACATTTGACAACTCACCTGCATTACTGTTCCTGAGTTTCTTGGCAGATTTGCTAACGACAAAGTTGGGGTCATGTGGTGAGAGCCATGACACGAGGTCTGTCTCCACATTCCAGTAGTAAGGGAGTCCACTGTGGGCAGTGAGAGGGGAAGGAGTGTCAGTACAGATGTCCCTCATATCAAAAGTCACCCCAACCTCTGCTTAGATCTCCTTCATGGCTCCACATGCACAATGACCCCACATTAGGGGATTAACACAGGAAAGGAAAGGCCCCACCTGTCCCTCCTGCCTCATGTTGGTAGGCTCACCAAGAAGGGTCAAACACCTTGTACCAGCTCGGTGGCAGACCCTCTAACCGGGTGGCCTCATAGTCAACAGGATCATCATCATAGTCCTCAGCAATAATCTCTTCCTCTGGCTCTGGAAGAAGAGTGAAAAAGAAAAGCAGCTTAAGAACTTAGTGGTTCTCTTCCTATACTCAGGGCTCACATCTATACCACTATATGTGAAAGACACAGAGGTGTCAGAGTTGATAGGGAATCTTAAAAATCTAACCAATACCTGAGTTCACATACCATGTGGTCATGTATTACCCAAACCTATTCAAATGAAATGGGTTTGAGGAGCAGGGGGGTTGCCTAAAAATGATGGCTTATCTATTCACCTTCTGAACTGTGATGAGTTTCTGAGTCATGTATAGCAAGGAATTAATCAAACATTGCTCTGAATCTACTCCTAAGGGCTGACATAGTAAGCCACAAGATGTCTGGTGACAGAATAAAATGCTGTCTATTATCAGCACCATGCCATAACAGATTTCAGTTGTGGGTATAACAATAAAATGCATATGCCACACTGATTGATGGTAGCACATGTCTTTGATTCTAGCACACGGGAGGCAGAGGCAGTTGGATCTCTGTGAGTTTGAGGCCAGCCTGATCTACAGAGCTAGTTCCAGGCTAGCCAAGGCTACACACCAAAATCCTATCTTGAAAAATCAAAAAAAAAAAACAAAAACAAAAAAGTGCACATGCCAGCCCAATAACACCAAAGAAGATGTTATAGGTATGATAGTCCATATTGCTATCGCTAATAAAATATACTATCAGCAGTGGGCTCAGTACTCAAAAGACTTAAACGCTAATGATATGGGATTTGCCTGAAATCCTGGATTCATACCCTAGCACCACAAAAAAGAATGATCATTATTAGCACTATTAGGCACAAAGTCTGTGCCTGGCCCAAATTAGGTAATAGAAAGTCAATTCTCCATACAATATTATGATGCACTTTTGAGTGCCTAACATACAATGTAGGTCAAAACTTGTGCCAGATGTTATTATTACTGGCAATAATATGTAATTGGCAACTAGTAATACAGTAAACATAATTGATATATAATCATTTTAGACTATTAGCATAACATATGTGCAAGGTATCTATGTAGCCATAAATAAATGTTAATAGGTTATCATGCTCATCACTACAGTATATCTGTTGAATTAAACCATAAACCATCAACACCTTTTAAAAAAAATCTCATCCAGGGCTGCTACAGAGAGAAACACTGTCTCAGCAATAAATAAATAAATAAATAAATAAATAAATAAATAAACAAACAAACAAACAAAAAAGCATCAACACCTTGTCACTGTATTTGAAACAGGAGACTGCAAAATGTATCCCTTTTATTAAATAAATTCTGGCCTAGTTGTGAGGGAGCACTCCTTTAGTCCCAGCATGAGGGAAGCAGACACCGGCAGATTTCTGTGAATTCAAAGCCAGCCTGATCTACGAGTTGAGGCCTGCCAGAACTACAGAGTGAAGCCATGTCTCAAACGTTAATTAAATACTTTTGGATTTATTTTATTTTATGGTGTGTGTATTTAAATGAATAATACCTGGCCCGGAACTCACTATGTAAACCTGGCTGTCATTTTTGCCTGTCTCTACAGTACTGGGATTACAAATGCATGTCATTATGACTAATTTTTTTTTCTTTTTAAAGATGCATGCCCTTATGCCTTGCTTTTTTTTTTTTTTCCAAGACAGGGTTTCTCTGTTTAACAGCCCTGGCTGTCCCAGAACTCTTTTTGTAAACCAGGCTGGCCTCGAAATCAGAGATCTGTCTGCCTCTGTCTCCCAAGTGCTCCAATTAAAGGCAGGCACCACCACCACCACCACCACGGGCTTGCTTAGTTCTTTTGTTTTTTTGTTTTTTGTTTTTTTTGAAGACTGGGTCTCATCAAGTTCCTATGGCTGGCCTTGATCTCCTGGCCTCAAGTCATATCTCAGCCTCCTAAGTAGCTGAGACTCTTGGTACTGGCCATTATGTCCACTTGATTCATGAATTAAACTCTATCCTTCAGCCTTACATTTTACACAGTACTTAGCATGCAGTAGTAATGGCTATAGGAAATTATACTGACATTGAGATGCCTGCCAGAACATCCAAGGTATCAGTATCAACAATAAGGCCTGTCAAGGAGAAGTACCTCAATAATAGAGCACATCCAAGAGCTTGGGTTTGACCCCAGCAACATAAAGGGGTAAAGGTACGTGCTTTGGGGCTGGGGATGATGGTAGGGCGCCTGCTTAGCTAGCATGCACCTGGTTTCGACGGGGGCGGGGAGCTGAAGAGGGGGTAGAGAGAACAGAATAACAGACGTCTGTTAACATTAGCTTTCTCACCAGGCTCCAGATGTTTGAGGATGCCCCTCTTCGCCAAACGGCTCTGCAGCGCAACAGGGAGCGGCATTGTGGGATGTTGACCAGATCTAGGAACCGATAGACAGTAATAAAGGTCAGACCCGATCAACATTTCACTCAGGATATCTAGTAAATAAGCCCCACACTACAGCGTAAGCCCATTTGACACCCCCCCCCCTCCGCCTACCTAACTGTACCATAAGCTGGAAGAACAAAAAATGCGTGCTAAAAGATGAAAGAGATACGTGGCATTATCATCAGGATAAAAATAAATAAATAAACAAAAAAGCATCAACACCTTGCCACTAGGACTAGGTATCACCTGAACTCTACTGATGGGCACTGGGGACCGGATACAGGATACAGCGAAGACCCAGTTCCTCTCCAGGCCAAGACTCCACCCACCGCCAGAGGGACCAAAAGTAGCACACCCGCAACCCAGAAATAGGATCACCCAACTGTCCTCTAAATCAGCACAGTGGGAGGAACCAAGGCGCTGGGATGGGGGTACAAAAATACCAACACTTTATCCAGCTTTAAAAGCTTCCACCCCGTACAGCTATACGGATAATGAAAGTCTATCATCATACCTTTCTTTCCTTTGTCACGACGCTTACCAATATCTAAGGGCTCTTCTTTTAAAGCACAAAAATCTATTCAAGCTCCCAAAACGCAGCTAACTGGTCAATGCCAGGGCTTGCAGGGAACGGAAGTGGCCTGCCGGGCTAGCCAATTGGAGCGCGCTTTTGGCCTTACGTAAGCAAGGAAAACCAATTGTTTCCTTGGCCTACGTAAGACGCCTCTGCGTTTGTGGGAGTTTCCGGGCGGGCGAACAGGCGGGGCGGGGCCGGGCGGGGCGGGGCCGGGGGGGGCAGTGGCTCCCTAGTGCGACCTACTGCTCCAGGCCAGACGCTGGCGCCATGGAAGAATACGCCCGCGAACCTTGGTACGGCGATGGGCACTGGCTTCGGGACAGTCGCTGCGACGCCCGGGCCAACCACGGGAGGCGGGCGGGGAAGGCAACGGCTACATGGCCAAGTCCACGACGCGGGAGGCTTAGAAACTTCACTCCCTCGGCGCGTCCGGCATGGCCCCTCCCACTCGGACTTCGTTAAAGAACCGCCACAGCGCGCAAACGCAATGTCCCTCTAGGTGCAGTGTGGGACAAACCACCCCACTGTTCCCCTGACTGTTCTGCTAAACCCTTTTAGGGAGCCAAAGAAATGCTGGGCAAATCCATTCCGGCAGCAGGGGAAGAGAGGCGTGAAGCCAAACCCACTGGTTTTCTCGCGTGGCTTTTCCCACACTGCTTTTTGATTCCGGATAGGGCTTCTAAGAGCCCACTGTGGGCTAAGAGGTGGGACTTGGAGCTTCCTCACGGTCTTTTGATATTTTTTTGCCATTTTTGATTTTAAAAGGACACTGTACGGGACTTATTTGGACGTGCCTTTTTTTTTTTTTTTTTTTTTTTTTTGGTCAAGTGCCACCCTGTTCTCCTTTACTTAAATAAGGTTAGCTAGTTAACACTGTTGGAACCTGCCAACTCTTTATACCTGTCAATCCATTTGATTTTTGATAGCAACAAAACAATTTGATGCTTGGTTGTAATCGAGAGTAGTATTCTGCCAGTAATAAGCCTAGCATTTGGAAGGCTATTTAATGAGCTACCCCTCCCCCCCAAAAAAATTAAAAAAAATAATATTTTCTTTTGTGCCACAGATTTACAAACATTTCAGTTTTTGTTTGTTTTGAGACAGGATGTCACTATATAGCCCTGGCTAGCCTGCAACTTTTAATAGACTGGGCTGACCTCAAACACACAGATCTCCCTGCCTCTGCCTCCAAAGTGCTGCAATTAAAGACAGACACCACCACACTCGGCACAAGCATTTCATTTGTTTTTTGCTTTTTCAAGACAAGATTTATCTGTTTGCCCCTGGCTGTCCTAGAACTTGCCTTGTAGACCAGGCTAGCCTCACACTCAGATCTGCCTGCCTGTGCTTCCCCAGTGCTGGGATTAAAGGTGTGTATCAACACTGCCCAGCTGCACAAACTTTCTTTTGGGGACAGGTTCTCCATTTATAGCCTAGGTTGGACCCAACTCACGAATCTGTGTGGAACCATGCCTGGCTGTCACGTCTGGCTTTGTGGGCCATATAAAAAGTGTCAGAACTAATTTGAGTACTTGTTTCCTGTCAGTCATGAGTTTCCCATCTGATTCTCCAAGTTCCAAAGAGTCGTTTTGGATGGGCAGGCTCTCACATTTGTTCAATCTTTTCCTTCCTGCTTTCAGCCCATGGCGAATTGTGGATGACTGCGGTGGAGCCTTCACTATGGGTGTCATTGGTGGTGGAGTCTTCCAGGCTATCAAGGGCTTTCGAAATGCCCCCGTTGTGAGTTGGGCCTTCCCCCACTGGTGTGGGAAGCTATAGTCTTGCTGATATAGAATACAGCTCTGAATACACTTAATCATTCTGTTACTTGTTCCTTTACTGTGTGCTGGGCCTGGCTCCTGGATCTATGATTTGAGGGACTCTGTTCTTCAACTATCTAGATGGAGCTCTGTGGAAATGCTTACTATTAATTATAAATTCTTGGCCAATAGGTCAGGCTTCTTTCTAATGAGCTCTTATAACTTAAACTAACCCATTTCTATTAATCTATGGGTTGCCCCAAGGATCGTGGCTTTTACCTCTTCTGCATGTCCTAATTTCTTTCTCTGGCTGGCAACTCCTCCGACCCCCACCCTTTTTACCAACATTCTCTAAGCCCTAAAAATCCTGCCTAGCCATTTGACCCATCAGCTTTTTATTAACAATGAGAGCAATACATGTTTAAAATGTAGGAAGATTGTTCTACAGCAGGTATATGGTTCGGAGAGAAAGGTCCTTAGTCCATTCCTCAGCATCAGAATAAAAAGAAAACGGTTAGCATCAAATTTTAAATGTGTATGCAACATAGATTTTTACGTCAAAACAGACTCTAGGTTAAAATCCTCTATATAGAAAAATGACAGGTGAGCCAGGCAATGGTAGCTCACACCCTTAAGGGAAGCAGAGACTGCCCAGTCTCTGTGAGTTGAGGTTAGCCTGGTCTACAGAGCAAAGTCCAGGACAGGCTCCAAAGCTACACAGAGAAACCCTCTCTCAAAAAACCAAAACCCGAAAATAAAGAAAAAATGACAGCCTTTAAATTGAATGGGGTGGGGAGCTTTTAATATAATTCTCATCCCCTGAGTTCCCCTGAGGCTCCCTATGGTTGGAGATCTCAACTAGATGCCACTGTTTTAAAAGCAATTATGAGGAGGGGCTGGAGATAAGGCTCTGCGGATGAGAGTACTTAGCTTTGCATGAGGATCTGAGTTTGATTCCCCAGCACCTACGTAAAAAGCCAGGCATGGCTGCCTTCGCCTATAACCCCAGCATTGGAGGAGATAGGGCACAAGACAGGCATAGCCCAAGAGCTTGCTAGTCAGTCAGCCTAGCTGGAAGTGGAGCTTCTGGTTCAGTGAGAGACCCTGTCTGAAGGCAAAAAGTGGGAGATGAACCCTAACATCCTGCTCTGACCACATGTTTACACACCTGCACATTCATTTATATCACACACACACACACACACACACACACACACACACACACACACAGCTTTGTTTTGTTTTGAGACAGTGTTTCCTTATATAGCCCTGGCTATCCTGGAGCTTGCTCTGTATGTAGACCAGGCTGGGTTGGAACTAAGAGATTCACCTGCCTCTGCCTCCCAAGTGACTGGGATTAAAGGCATCCTCCATCACTGCCCAGTGTACTTTGTTATTTTTAATTTTTGCAAGGCCTCATACCTCAGAGATTGCCTTGAACTGGGGCTGTAGAGATGGCTCAAAGATTAAAAGCACTGTCTATTTCTCCAGAGGCCCTGAGTTCAACTCGCAGCAACCATATGGTGGCTCACAACCATCTATGAGATCTCATGCCCCTCTTCTGTCGTGCAGGCATACATGCAGGCAGAACACTGTATACATAATAAATAAATATATCTTTTAAAAAATGCCTTTGAACCTCGGGGATAACTGGGCTTAGACTTGTGAGCTTTACTGTAAGACTGTTGAGACTCTTAAAGGTAGGCAGGATGCCTGTCCCTCCATGAAATGGTTGTGAGCTTTTTGGGATATATTAGTTACTTTTCTATGTTATGATAACACCCATAATCAAGGCAATTTATAGAAGAAAGTTTATTTGGGCTTAGAGTTCCAGGGGAATAAAAGTCCATTGTGATGGGGAGGCATGGCAACAAGGAGCATGGCTTCCAATGCAATAAGCTAAGAGTTCACATCCTCAATGGCAAGCATGAAACAGAATGAACTGAAAATAGGCAAGGCTTTAAGGCACTAGTTCTCAACCTTCTGAATACTGTGGCTATATGATTCCTCATGTTTTGATGTCCCCCCAGACATAAAATTATTTTTGGTGCTACTTCATAACTAATTTTGCTAGTTAGGAATTGTATTGTAAATAACTGTTTTCTGATGGTCTTAGGTGACCCCTGTGAACATCGAAGGGGTTGCAGCCCACAGGTTGAAAGCTACTGTTTTATGGTTCAGTTTCCTGTCTGAAGCTATCTTTCGTACTTGCTTAGGATCTGTCTCTGCAACTACTGTGTGCACTCACTCTGAGAGGGTGGGCACCTTGCTTCTAGTTGTATTCCTGCATATAGGATGAAGCCTGGCACACCTGAACTGCTCATTTTATATTGAACGAATGAGTGAACAAATTAATAAAATGTAGCAATCACACTCTAAGAATATCTTTGTTGGATTTCCTCCCCGTTCTTCTGGTCTCTGGCTGCTGCTATACTTCTAACAGCTTTCCCATGCCTTCCCCTCTCTTGTGGTGCTGGGAGTACAGGAACCCTGGGCCTTGCTCATTCTAGGCAAGTGCTCTACCACGAAGCACCCCAGCACCCCTTCATAGGGCTAGAAATCCTCTCTTGCCAGTGGTCTTTCCCTGACCCTGATGCCTTTCCTTGCTTTCTCCAGGGAATTCAACACCGCTTCAGAGGTAGTGTTAACGCTGTGAGGATCCGAGCACCTCAAATTGGAGGTGAGGAGATTGGGGAAACATAGGGGCATTGTAGTAACTTTGAAGGTAGTTGATCCTTTGAGGCAAGACTATACGTTAGAGGTCTAGATTCTAACCCAAGTCTGACTAGAATTTTCTGGGGGTGGTGACATTTCCCAGCTGTTTAATATGAAAGGGCAAGATTGTGTATTCTGCAGTTTGTTTTTTGAGACAAGGTCTTTATACATAGCCCTGGCTGTCTTAGAATTCTGTAGAAAGGCTGGCCTCGAACTCACAAAGATCCACCTGTCTTTGTCTCCTGAGTACTGGGATTAAAGGCAACTGCCTTTAATACAAGCCTTTTATTCTGCAGTTTAAATCTAGGTCCTTACTCTTTCGTGTTAGGTGGTCTTATGCTAATAGCATACTTTCTCCAAACCTCAACTGATAATGATAACACTGACCATCCAATAGGTAGTTTTTAAATTGACTTACATAGTACTTACCAAGTGCTAGTTACTATGCTAAGCCCTTTGATAATATTAACTAAAGTTGCAGAAGTCAACTAACACAGAGTACCTCAAATAAGTACAAGAACACAGGAAGCCCTCAATAACATTTTAAGTAGAGGTTGAGTGTCCCTATCTAAAATACTTGAGACCAGAAGCGTTTCACATTTAATAGTATTTTGGATTTTATAGTATCTGCATATGTATAATAAGATATTTTAGGAATGAGATCCAAGTCTAAACACAAAATTTACTTGTGTTTCATATATATATCATTTATATATTTTGAATATCTTTGCTTTTTGAAACAGGTTTCACTCTATAGCCCATGCTAGCTTCAAACTCAAGGTAATCCTTTTGTCCAACCCTTACAAGTACTAAAATTACAGATGTGAGCCATGCCCAGCTCTTTTTACAAATTAACTTATTTTTAGATAGTGAGAATTGAACCTATGACTTCCAGCATGTTAGACAAGCACTTTACCACCAATTTTGTCCCTAGGCTCAAAGTGCTATTTAATACATATAAACATAGGTGTATATATTTTTTCTTGTTTTGTAGTAGAGATGGATTTAGCATGCTAGGCAAGTGCTCTATCACTAAAACAGATTCCTGACACTATATATTTATTTTTGTAGGTTTAAATTTTATTTTGTTTAAATAACAGTTTTTTCATTTATTTTACATACTGACCACAGTTTCCCTGCCCTCCTTGCCTCCCAGCCCTCCCCCCATATTTTTTTAATTAATAGATGGAGTCTTAAGACTTGGAATGTAGTTTAGTTCATAGATTATTTACGTAGTATCACAAAGTCTTGGGTTCAGTCCCCAGCACTGTATTAAAACTGGTTATGTTGGTACCCACTTATAATCTCTAGCATTTGAGAGATGGAGACAGATGGATCTTCAAGATTATCCTTGACTACATAGCAAGTTTTGAGACCAGCCTTGACTACATGAGATACTGCCTCCAAAAAGAGGAAGGGACAGGGGTCACAGGGCTGAGGGTATAAGGCAGTGGTAAAGTACTTGACTGATACTATGAAACCCTAAGTCCCATTCCCCACCACCACCTACAAAACAAAAACAACAAATAGGGAGATCTTTCTGTGTTGTCCAGGCTGGCCTCAAACTCTTAGTCTCAAGTGATCTTGCCTTCTGTAGCTCCTCAGCCTCCCATGTAGCTGGGACTGTAGTTTCATACCTTCTGCTTTGTTTGTTTGTTTTGTGTGTGTGTGTGTGTGTGTGTGTTCTGGTTTTTCAAGACAGGATTTCTCTTTGTAGCCCTGACTGTTCTGGAACTCCCTCTGTAGACCAGGCTAGAACTCACATCTGCCTTCATCTCCCTCCCAAGTGCTGGGATTAAAGGTGTGTGCACCACCACAGACCGATATTCTCCTGCATTTTTACTGTTTCTTTCCACATGAGGTCAGCTGTGGAATTTTTTGTTATTGGTATCATGACCATGCTCAAAAAGTGATAGGTTTTGAAGCATTTTAGATTTTTATATTATGAATGCTTAATATTTTATATATTTTCTATATTAACTAATTGTGTGTGTGTGTGTGTGTGTGTGTGTGTGTGTGTGTGTGTGTGTGTGTGTGTGTGTGTGTGCATGTGTGTGTTTTCTGGCTTCCCTGACCTGTTCTCCCTGAAATCAAAACCAGAATTCTAACTCCATGTGATATTTAAAGGGTGGAAGTTGCTTCATTGAAGGGTGTATAAAAATTTAATGTGCTTGTATCCATTCACCAACTAAAAGTGAAAGGATTTTGATGATAGCTACAGCCCTGATTAAATGGGGAACTCTTCACAGTAGGAAAGATGGAGTGTCCTATAGGGATCATCACCTGTTTCTAGGGCTGGACTTTCTTCCCCCTTGTGTTTGGTCCTGAGTTGTAACCCATGGCTTTCTACAGGCTATATGACTCTCCAAGCCCACTTATTTTGAGACAGGTCATTACTCTATGGGTATCTAACTCTTTGCAGTCCTGCCGCCTGAGCCTCCCAGTTGCTGGGATTGTCCCATTCATGGTTGGTTGGTTGGTTGTGTGTGTCCAGTCTTCAGACCTTGGAAGTTCCTAGATGTTGAGATATATGGAGTCTCAGAATTTCTGGGGATTTCTGATTAGGACTCTATCCCGCTACAGGTAGCTTTGCAGTGTGGGGAGGCCTGTTTTCTACCATTGACTGTGGCCTTGTGCGGCTTAGGGGCAAGGAAGATCCCTGGAACTCCATCACCAGTGGAGCATTGACTGGAGCAGTGCTGGCTGCACGCAGTAAGTGCCTCTAGCCCCCAACTCCAGTCCTTTCTCTCTTTTGCCTGCCCTTCCTCAGTTCTGTCTTTTTCTGCCTCCCAGGTGGTCCGTTGGCCATGGTGGGCTCTGCGATGATGGGGGGTATCCTGTTGGCACTCATCGAGGGTGTTGGCATCCTTCTCACTCGCTATACTGCCCAGCAGTTCCGCAATGGTGAGGACCTGGTGGGCAACGGTCAGGGAGAGTCCAGAAGCACTGTCAGCCTTCTCCACTCTTCCTTGCCTCATTACTTCATTCTCCCTTTTCCAGCACCCCCATTCTTGGAGGACCCCAGCCAGCTAACCCCCAAAGAAGGAGCTCCGGCCCCAAGTTATCCCAACTACCAGCAGTACCACTGAGGAAGCCACTGTCTGCCCCTGCCACCATGGGAGCTACTCCTCGGTTCCCTCCCGGATGATCTACCTCTAAGGGAGGACTGGTTGCTACGTAGCTGTGAGACCCTCCACAGAGGGTCTATTCTACTCCCTTGTTCTGTGGTAGGGGTGGGGGTACCTCAGCACCTTGTCACATGGGCTTACCCCCCTTTTTTTGTCTCTCAGGGTACTCTAGCTTCACACACATGTAACAGTCTCTCATCCCAGATCCTCCATGTGACACCCTGATGAATGTTTAAAGCAAGTTTTGAAATGTCTGTGTATGCACTCCTTAGTCACCCAGCGGACCCTCTCTTCAGGAGAAGGAACTTGGAATTCTAGGAGTTGGTGTCTCACCTTGAATGGGTTCTAGTAAGGATGTTTTGCAGAGTAATGGGGGAAAGAAGCGAGATCTCACTATGTTGTCTAAACTGGACTTGAGCTTGTGTGATGCTACCACACCCAGCCTCTAGTAAAGGGTTACAAAATTAATTAATGAACAAGGGAAGTAATATACACAAAGATATTAACTAGGCATATGAATAAGCATGGTTAGGGGCCGAGTGATACATCTAGCAAACAGGAGCAGGCTTGAGGGGAAAGTTCAGGGGCTCAAGGACTGCTGGCTGTGTATGTGTGCCATGCATATGTACTCCCAACTCCTAATCCCACCTTGTACAAGCTCCCTTTGTACAAACTGGGAAACTACCCTTTTAAAAAGTCTTTTCTGAATACCAGTCATTCTAATTTTTAAAATTCTGTTTACCAAAAAACAACAACAAAAAAACAATCTAGCCAGGTGGCAGTAGTGCACATCTTTAATCCCATCACTCAGGAGGCAGAGGAGGCAGATGGATCTCTGAGTACTGAGCTTGCTCTAAAAAGTAAGTTCCAGGACAGTCAGGAGTACAGAGAGAAACTCTGTCTCAGAAAAAATCCATATGCCCTTATAACAGCTCTGGGGTATCTGAGATGGAAGTCCGGGCATCAGGGAGACTGTTTTCTCAAAAAAGGGCCCACCCAGTGTTAGTTTATTGTCATTTCACTTGCTGCTTTTTTATTACTGTTTTTAATTACATTTTCAATATTTTTCCCCTTCAGCTCTTCCAGATTTTCCTCTCCCTATCTGTTACCTTTATACTATTTTGTTTGTTTTTTGAGACAGGGTCTCACTATGTCTTCTGCCTCCAGAGTTCTGGGTTAAAGGTGTGTGCGTCAACCTGGCTTGCCATTTGTTTTTCAAAACAGAGACTCGGGTAGCCCAGACTGGCCTCCAACTATGTAACTATGTGGTTTGTCCTGTAAACTGATCCTTCTGCCTCAACTTTCTTAAGTGCTGTGATCACAAATGTATACCACTACACAGTTCTGTTTTGTTTTATGACAGGTCCTCATTAGTATAGTCTAGACTCACCTTGAACTCCTAATCCTTCTACCTCCCAAATGCTGAAAGTACAGATTTTATTTTTTAAAAAAGACTGATTTATTGATGAGGGGGTGATAAACATACCATGGTGTACATGTACAAGTTAGAGGACAGCTTTCCAGGATTAGTTTTCTTTTCACCATGTATGTTTCCAGGATCAAATTCAGGTAGGTAGTAAGGCTCTATGGCAACCCAGTTGTTTGTTAAGGGAGGTCACAGTGTATATATATATATATATAAGTCTCATTTGGGGAGAGGAGAAGTATGGGAAAGATTATCCTGGATGGAAATCTCCCAAGTTCTGTTATTCTGTACAAGCCTCTTAAGTGGATGGATTGCCTCTACTGAGGTCCAAATTGCTATATGGAGGCACAGAAATTTCCAGAGAACTGAGTTTCTTTTCCACTGTGACTGCTGCAATACAAATGGGCACATGGATGATGTACAAATACTACAAGTCACTCCAAGGAGATGAAACATCCTTCCATATAAAACTGGTGCACCTGGAGACAAATGTACAATACCTAGGGCCTCTGAAAGCCCCAACACAAACCTGGTAGCCCTCAGTAATGGCAGCTGCAATACCTCCTGTTTGAAGGACTCAGCCTAGCAATACACTCTGTAAACTGCCCTGGGAAGGGAAAGATGGGTTGGGGTTTGCAGATTTGCACTGCACCCAATTAGAACTCAGCCTTTCATGAGCTTGGAATTCCATCTGCAGTGCTCTGCTGGACAAGTTCCATCATACTTAGAGTATCAGGGTTCCTGTGGTGCCACGCTCCCCACACATACTGGCTGGACTCTCTAGCCTTTGGGGAACAAACTCCCCTGTGTAGATCTAAGCTTGCCACCTGCTGTTTCACATGCTGAATTCCCGTTCCCACCTTTTTGTGCTTTCTAAGACTGCTAAAAACCCTCCTCTGAGTATCTGCCTGGACCTTGCTACACCGGGCCCCTTACTAATTGCCTGGCTCTTACCAGCCTGAAGACTTGATCTGGACTGGCCTCACCCCTCCCCTGTAAAGTATTAGCCCTCTAGGGCACACCTTGCTACATGAAATGCAACTTTTCTAAACCAAGGATCCAGTTCCCAGTTTCCATCACCAGGGTGCAGCAGCTTGACCTTTGCAACTTGGAAGCTCTCTCCACTGCACGCAGGGTTTGATTGCACTTGGCAACATTGGGCGCTGTCTTCCTGCCCCAGCTAGGACATTGCCCGGTTTCTGTGTAAAACAGCAGGCCCAGCTACCCAGGTGTGGCAGGAGGAATTACTCTACACAAAGAATTTTGTGTTGCTAAAATCCTGTTTGAAATGAAGACAAAGATGGATGAAAAGAGAAAGAAATGGAGACTAAAACAAGCCTTGGGTGAGAATTGTGATGGAGCTTAGAATCCTAGGGTGATGAGGGAGGTGCAGAGACCCAGAAAAGGCAGGAGATAGACATGGAGTGGAGAGAGACATTGCAGAATAGGAGAAAATCCTTATGGTTATTACACAGGTGGCTGACAGTCAGAATATGCAAAGAAAAACAATTGGCCCTGGAGGGATGGCTCAGTGGTTACGAGCACTGGCTGCTCTTCCAGAGGACCTGGGTTCAATTCCCAGCAGCCACATGGCAGCTTGAAACTATCTGCACTTACACTTGTACATGCAGGTAAAACAAATGGGCATAAAATAAAATATAATTTTAAAAACATTGCGCCCCCCCCCCCCAATTAATGATACAATCAGTAAATGGCAAATGGAACTATGCAGAAGCTTCTTAAAAGAAGCACAAATAGGGGACCGAGGAGATGTCACAGGTTAAAAACACTGGCTCTCTTCTAAGAAGTCTTGAGTTCAATTCCCAGCAACCACATGGCAGCTCCCAACCATCTGTAGTGAGATCTGGCGTCCTCTTGCCTGCAGGCAGAACACTAATACTTTTTTTTTTTAAAAGCACAAATGGCTAATAATAGTGAAAAGTTCAACATCTTGCCAGGCTGGTGGTTATTTCTGACCTCTGAGTCAGAGGCAGGCAGGTCTCTGTGAATGTGAGACAAGCCTAGTCTACAGAGTGAATTCTAGGTCTACATAATGAGACCCTGTGTGAACAAAACATAATGGAAAAAAAGTTCAATATTTTAGCTATTAGAGAAAAGCAAATCAAAATTACATTGAGAGTCTATCTTTCTGAAGTACAAATTGCTGTCATGAAATAGTAAAGGTACAGGGGATGAGAGAGTTTATAAAGTATTGGTGGGAATATAATAGAAATCAGTAGAAAGCTTACTCAAAACAACAAAACACTAAAACTATACTTGCCATATGACCCAGCTCTGTTACTCCTGGATACGTGCCTAAAGGAACCAACATAGCACAATGACACCTGCACATCCATATTTACTACAGTACCATTTACAGTAAACTGTAAATGAATCTGCTTAGATGCCTGTCAGCAAGAGAAAAAAAAAAGGTGTATGTTCTGAGTTCAGGTGCTGGACTCAGTTTGTCAGGCCTCTTCTAGTATATGCTTGCCAAGAATGGTGACACAGCTTTTATTCCAGCATTCAGGAGGCAGAGGCAGGTGGATCTATGTGAGTCTGCAGCTTGTTTGATCTACACAGCCAGAGCTATGTAGATTCTCTCAAAAAAGAAAAAGTTCAGAAAACCTAGAGCCTTGCGCTAGACAGGTGCCTTCTCACTGAGCTATATACCCTAGCCCATCACTTAATTACCCAATTTCATTTTTACTTGCCTGTTTCTGTTTAGGATTTGATTTCTGAGGCTTTCCTTCAGTTTATTCCTTTCTGAAGCTTCCCTCATTTCCTTTCTGCCTTACCTCTGCCTCCTTCCCCTTTCTCCAGCTTCCCTCTCCTGAGATGATGGATCTCACAATCTCTGTGTGTGCTGGATGAGCTATCTTACAGGAAGGGCTATAAAAGAGGCTAGCCAGATAATTCAGCAGGTAAAGGTACTTGCCACCAAGCCCAAAGACTTAAGTACAATTTCCCAGGACCCATATAGTGGAAAGAGAGAACAAATTCCCACAAGTTGTCTTTTCCTGTCTATATGAGTGTTGTAGTACACACTCTGCAAGTACACACACACACACAAATAAATGATCTTCGTGATCATTAAAAAGAAAGGAGAGAATCAAGGAAGAGCAATAGAGTCTACCACTTGTCTCTAAAGTGAGAGTCGCCTTATCTTCACACTCAAGGAAAAGGCACCGAAGGGCCAGACACAGGAAAATAAGAAACCAGAAGAGAAGGAGGAAGGAGGCAGAACAAGAAGAAAGTTTTGCATCCTTCTTTTAAAAAGATTTATTTATTATGTATATAGTGTTCTGCCTGTAGGCCAGAAAAGGGCACCAAATCTCATTATACATGGTTGTGACCCACCATGTGTTTGCTGAGAATTGAAATGAGGACCTCAGCAGCTACTGCTCTTAATCTCTGAACCATCTTTCCAGCCCCCAGGAGAGAGAAAGTAACAGAGGGAAGCCAGATGTAATGAGTACCCATTATTGATACTGGAGAGACTGAGGCAGGTTTCAAGCATTCTACCAAAAGTGTTCATCTAAAAATTGTCATAAAATAGACAAACTAAAATTTCACATTTTAACCATCCTAAGAATATAGGAGGAAAGCCTGGTTCACATTCTTTTATACTGTCAGTTAACAATCAGAATAGAAACCTTGTGACCAGTTACCAGGTATTTTCTGGTCAATTCTGTCCTCACATAATGTATTTAGACATAACATTAACATTACCTTGCCCCTGTGACCTCAGTGCCAATAGACTGCCTCCCCACTTTCCATGCTAATTACAAAGTCCTTGTGGTTTTACTTGGTTTTTTGTGCCCCCCCCAACACACAATCAATGGCAGGGCTTGAATGGGGAAGGATAGGCAAGATAGTGTTGGGAACGGGATCCTGGGTCTTGAGCACAAACATGCCAGATAGCACTCTATTGTGAACTCCCAGAAGTCCTTACCTGTGCTTTTGATTAACTGGCTATCCACAGGTTTCTCCCAAGTCCTTCCTCATTTTGATTAATGTGCTAGGGCAATAATTTACTTACCTAGTTATTATAATAGATGGTACAGAGGATACTTATTAAACACCAAAGAAAGAGATTAGATAGGACTGGGGGTTGGGGCAAGGACAGGGATCTCAAGGATGTGTTTAGCTAAGCAGAACCCCTTCAGATCTAAACCTTTCAGCCTCAGTTTATGAACACAATTCATTATAACCATGGTTCCTAAACATTACCTTTAGCTAGTCTCTGGAGAAGTTGGGGGTGGGGCCAAAGTCCCAGCTGTCTAATAGCATCTGGCATTTGGTCACCCAGCCCCCCATTCTGAAGCTGCCTAGAAGCAGTCAGTCAACTGCCAATCATTAACATATAAAAAGATCATTTTGAATATTCGAAGGATTTTAGGATTGCATTCCAGGAAACAGAGACAAAGACCTAAAATGTATTTTACAAAATCACAATCATTTTAAAGCACAGAATCAAGCTAATGGCGTTAAGCAAGTTCAGATTGCTAAAGCAACCAGCACCATTGCCCATTTCTGGGACTCTGAAATTCTTGTGGTGTTTTGTTTATATGTTTTGAAATAAGATCTCTATAGTACAAGCTGACCTCTAGTTAGCTATGCAGTTGCCATGGTCTAGTTGTGCTTCTCATCCTCCTGCCTCTACCTCCTGGGAATTGGGATCACAGTGTACCATTGTGACCACCCTTTTGTGTAGTGCTAGCACTTTTATCAACTGAGATATGTCCCAAGCCCCTGAAACTTAGTTTAAAACTTATGTTGCAGTGTTGGAGGTGGAATCCAGGGTCTCAAGAATGTCAAGCAAATTCTCTTACCTGTGAGTTAAATTCCCAAACCTTTCCTTTGTCTACTTAAAGTCTGAATCTCACTTATGTACTGATGAACACTTGAGGTACTTCTATTTGTAGGCTATTACTTAGAATGCTGATTCTAGTAGTCAAGTACATTTTTTTTTACAATAACTCATACATTGATTATGTATTTATTGTTTTTTCTTTAAAATATTCAGCTGGAGGCTTGGAGGTATAACTCAGTGGTAGGGTGCTTATCTTACATACATGACACCCTGAGTTTGGATCTCCCCAATACAAAAAATAATCAACTGGAGTTTGAGAATGTATTGCAATTGTATAGCAGTGCTGAGGGCTTGTCTACTAAGTATGAAGCTCTAGATTGGATCCCCTATCACCACAAAATAATGTGTATCAGTTTGAAAAGAATGTATATTATTTGTAAGCAGCATTTTGCTCTAGCCCAGGTTGGCCTATGTAGCCCTGGCTAGTCATCTTTTTAAGGCACTGTTTCTGCCTCAGCTCTTCAAGTTTCGGGATTACAGGCATAAGCCACTATTCCAGGCTGAAAATGTAAAAGTGGGAATGAAGCTCAGTGAGAAGAGTGATTGTCTAGTATCATCAAGACTCCGAATCTGATTGCTAGCAACATACACACAATCATACACACACAACTAAATATGGTGGCCTAGTACAATGTGGTGCTAACTTGCAGTTCCAGCTATTTAGGCTAGGAAGAAACAGAACTTGAATTTGGTAATTTAGAGCCAGCCTGAGCAGAATAGTAAGAACACTTCATTTTTTTAAAAAAGGATTTTAAAACTATTTAATTTGGGGAAGTAGCTGAAGAGATGGATCAGCATTTAAGAATACTTGTTGCTTTTGCAGAGGACCTGGGTTCAGTTCCTAACACCCACATGGTTGCTGACAACTAACTCAAGTTCCAGAGGATCTGACCCTCTTCTGATCTTAGCAAGTACCAGGAGTGAATGCAGCACACAGACATACATACATAAACACTCATACATAATTTTTAATTATTTTATTTTTTATATCTAATTGTGTGTGAGAGAGAGAGAGACAAAGAGAGACAGAAAGAGGTGTATATCTACAGAGGCCAGAAGAAGATGTTGAATCCCTTGGAGTTGGAATTACAGGCTGTTATAAGCTGCCCAACATGCTCTTAATGAGCCACGAAACTCTCTCCATAACCTTTGAAGGGATTTTTAAAACACATATTAATTATAAAGAGTGAAGAATGTATTCTGACCTTCCTTCACGTGCCTGAATAAAATTCCTTCATATTCACCTTTCCTCTTTCCCGTATGTCTTTTCTCCTTCCACATCCATGGTAGAATTACGTTTTTGTTAGAACCCTTTCAAAACAGTTTTCTTAATATGTAATTGTTTCATCCAGTTTTATGAAATATGTCTTCGTGTATTCAAATCATCTTTTAAATACTTTAATTATTATTATTTTGGATTTTTCGAGATAGGGCTTCTCTGTGCAACAGCTTTGGCTTTCCTGGAACTTTCTCTGTAGACCAGGCTGACCTGGAACTCATAGAGATCCACCTGCCTGTGCCTCCCAAGTGCTGGTGTGTACCACCACCACCACCCAGTGCACGCTAGATTTCTGTTAATACAACCTTCAGATTATAGTGAGAACAGAATCCCATTCCTGGCACTATAAAACAAACAAGTCAATAGTAAATAGGCAGTTTGGGGGGTTTGTTGTTGTTTTCCTGTCAGGAGTGAGGGCTTAGGCCTGGGATGGGGAATCGTGGCTCAATGGGGGAACATTTGTTTAGTGTATTCAAGGCCTTGGGTCCCATTCTCATCCCTCCATGGGAATGGAAGAGAGAAGTCAAGGCTTACTTTAATGTATTTCCTACTTAAGATTATCTCAAAGTGAACTCACAATGTTGGCTAGGGCTACAATGTCATCTGTGAATCAGGGAAGCAGTCACTTCCAAGCTCTTTACAATTATAAAATATATAGAAGAATGGAGGGTTTCAGTTTCCTATTGAATGTTCAATGAAGAGTACCCCTTAGCTACTTGTAGTCTAGCCAACCAGCTTCTAGCCTTTGCCACTTAAAATGCCCCAAGTTGCCAGGCATAGTAGTGCCTGCCTGTGATCCTATGCCAGTACTCAAGAGGTACAGGCAAGCAAACTTCTGTACGTTCAAGGCCAGCCTGGTGTACAAAGCAAGTTCCATGACAGCCAGGGCTGTTACACAGAGAAACCGTGTCTGGGTTGCATGTAGGGTGTGGATGAGGGATGCTTTATCAAATGTGGCAGAGTAGTTAAGAGTCTCCTCAATGGCTGCTTCATCTTATCTTTAATATACATATATGCTAAATATAACCTGTCACTTCTACTCTCCACAGAAGTGGATTATATAATAAAAGATGCAAACACCAGGGGGTGGGAGAAAGTAAGGTCATCTCACATGTGTGTCCATTATATTTGTTGTTTAATCCCCAGGTCCAGTACTTTTTTGTGGAGGGTTTGAGGCAGAGTCTCACTATGCAGCCCTGGCTGGCATTGCATTTACTGTGTAGCCTCAACTGGCCTGAAACTTCAAACAGTCCTCTTGCCCCAGGCTTTCCTAAAGTCACCTAGGAAAGGATTTGCATTGTGATGTTATCTGTGATTCTGGGAATATACCGTCATAATCAATGGATTAGATTCATCCTAGGCCACACAGATGGACCTGTCTCCCCCTCCTTTTTTTTTCTTTTAGGCAGGGTCTTGTATGTAACCCAGGCTAGGCTCAAATTTGGTATCCTCCAGCCTCAGCTTTCCAAGGGTTGGAATTATGGGAGTGTTCCAGTGGAGCTGGCTCTTCACTTTTATTATTTATTTGTTTGTTTGTTTGTTTATTTAGAGATAGGGTCTCGGTGTGTAGCCTTGGCTGACCGGAGCTGTGTAGACCAGGTTGGCTTTGAACTCAGAGCTCTTCCTACTTCTGCCTTCTGAGTGCTAGGATAGAAGGGGTTTACTACCATGTCTGACTTTCCTTCACTTTAAATTTATGCCGTGTCACCGTACTTTGTTTTAATTTTTTTCTATAGTTTCAATTCTAAATTCTTTCTGGGACACTATATAAGACATAAATCTATGTATTTATGAAAACCAAGTAAATACAAACAATAAATTAGTGAGAACAGGAGAATTTGTGAGAGATTAAAGGAGAGACTCAGACTAGAGGAGATGGGTGGGGAAAGGAAGATGGAGAGAGCTGAGGGCACATGAGGACAAAATAAACACAGCCATGGGGAGGTGAAGGTGATGACAAAGAGGTGACAGAATGGAAAGGAGCATTTAATGAGCTCCTAACTAATATCACTCCTGTAGAACTTTGTGTCATTTTGAACTTGAAGTTGCTGGTAAAAGCTTTATTTGGGCACAAGACTAATTCATAGCAGTATGAACTGAGCTGCCCATGGCCATGTCACCTGGATTGAACTCATTTCTCCGAGAACATTGTGGTCCACAGCATGCAGCCAGTAATTGTTTATCCATCGAATAGAGTTTAGTCTGTTGTTTCCCCAAGGACAGAGACCAGACCCTTATTTCAGCCCACTGAGTCAATTTTCCTTGTTTGTCTGGTGATTCAACAGCAAGGTCTATTGCCCTAGCAACTGCCCTTCGACTGCCATGGCAACCGCCAGCGCAGACTTCAGTTCTCCAATTTGCCCCTTGGACATCTCCATGGCAATGCGCAGGATGAAGAGGCCAGAGCCCCAATTCTGCGCCTGCGTAGAATGATGGGAGGAGGTGAATAGGAGGGGGCCAGGCTCCTAGATGTGCGCAGCCGCAGAGCCACAGGCTGTGCCCACTAGTCCCAGCGCTGCGCACTTGACAGCCAGTCCGCCCGTCCGGAGCCCGGCTCGTTGGGGCAGCATGGCGGGGTCGCCGCTGCTCTGCGGGCCGAGGGCCGGGGGCGTCGGCCTTTTGGTGCTGCTGCTCTTGGGCTTTCTGCGGCTGCCTCCTGCCCTGTCCGCGAGGCCAATAAAGGTGCGACTCCAGAACGCAGGGTATGGGGGTAGGGAGAAAGATGGGAGAAAGTGCTGATGAGGCATTCTTGCCGGTATATGGATAGAGATTGTCAAGGGTGTTCTGGGCTGCAACTGACAGTTCTTCCCTAGGCAAAGCTCAGTTTCTGGGTGTGAGGGTGCTGGTACTCAGGGCTCGGCTAACAGACGCATCCTGCAGGTCCCTAAGCATATGGAGCCTGGTCTGACCTCGCCCCATGTGTGTCCTTTGACACTGTCCATGGCACTAGGGCATATTCAGAAAAGATGTCCATGATATCAGTATGTGAGCCTGTGATGTGATGATCGAGGTGTATAGGTATTGTGTTTTTTCAGTGTGTCCTTTGGTTTGACTGCCCCTGGACGTCCTGCAATACTGGAGATTGTTCTGTTTGAGTTTTTTGTGTGCCTGATTGCTTTCTCGGTGATACCATGTGTATATTTGTGAACTCTTATGTGTGATGACGTAGTATATGGGCGTATCTTCCTATGTACTTATGTGTTTCTGTGTTAGGGTTTTTTTGTTTTGTTTTGTTTTGATTTGATTTTGGAAGGAGTGGTCCTTGTACCTCAGGGTACATAATTCATGGTGGCTTGGGTAGACTATGTGCATCCATGAGATGGTTTCCTTCATGCTTCTTTGTGGAGCTGTGTCATTGCAGGGAAAGAAGCCATAATGTTTCTCTTCTGCATCCTTGCACCTGGGTGGCTCAGAAAGTGTAAAGGCAGATCATTTCCCCAACAAGGACTGTGCACACAGGCACAAAAGACCACTTCCATGCAGTTTCTTGCAGCAGATATGGCAGTATTGGGTTGTATGTGTGACATTTCAAGGGCACTCTGTGTGTGTGTTTGTGTGTGTAGGAGGGATTGATTGCTGGTGAGTGATTTCCCCAGGGGCTGAGGGTGGTGTGGTGGATGCTGACAGAGGGGAGGGACATGGAGCAGCTTGCTCTTCTACCTCTTCAAAGCTGTCTGAATCACAAAGAAGGATTTTTTAAAAGTATTAAGTATTTAGCATGGAACAATTTACTTAGAATATATGTAAGTTATAAAGAATAATGGGAAAATTATCACCTTAGCATAGCTACTGTTCAGCTTAAAAAATTATGACCAGTAGTAGGAATCCTTTGCCATCCTTGCCTTTTATTTTCTGCCAATTGATTCCATTTATTTGCAGCCTATCTTTAAACGGTCTATTGTTTAGTTTTGCTTTTGGAACATCATAGAATTGGAATCAAGCTAAGCATCTGCTTCCTGATGGTCTCACTAAGAAGTCCTTGATGTTGGATAATCTTATGCTATCTACAGTGGGATTCTAGAATTTGCCTTTGTGTGTGTGTGGGGGGGGGTGAGTGTGGTTTTAAATAGAGAGGCCTTTCTGCATGATAGCCCCTAGAACCTTTTTTTTTTTGGTTCTGCTTTGGGGGGACATTTATTTATATTGAATAGTTGTAGTTCATTTATTGATGCACAACATCATATCATGAGTGTATCAGGAGTATACGAGTATGTCATGGTCTATTTCCAAGACACTCTTTCCTTTATTCCCCCTACTTTTATGCTGTTATAAAATAATATGATGGTCCAATAATTTATTTATGTCCAGTAGGCTTTGAGTGCAACACCCTAGGTCATAAAATCTATTCTTTTGAGACACGAGCAATTTCTCTTTCAAAATGATTTTTGAAATTTGTTTTTGTTTGTTTGTTTGTTTTTTTGAGGCAGGGTTTCTCTGTGTAGCCCTGGCTCTCCTGGAACTCGTTTTGTAGACCAGGTTGGTCTTGAACTCAAAAATCTGCTTGCTGGGATCAAAGGTGTGTGCACCATGCCCAGTTTATGTTTGCAAATTTAATTTCCAACAGTGAAGTATTATAGTTTTTATTTCAAACCTGGTATCGCCCCTGACCCCGCCCCCCCAAGAAACAAATAAAAACAAGCTGGCATCCAGAAGACTCTGTGGAATTAAGGCATCACGCTGAGATTGTGTGGATCCTGGAAGTGTTTAGTGGTCTGAGTTATAAGTGCCCTTGGAGACATTTGGGGGTCTGCCAGGGCCATAAACACGATAGAAATTTTGGAGGGGCCCAGTTAATGTGGTGGTATTTAAAAGCCGTGGGGCCCCCACCCCTAGTTGGGCCTCCCTGGCTAGAGGGACTATGACGATATCGGTTTTTTTCCTCCCACTCCATCTTCTCACAGGAGCCCCGCAGTCTGAGTGCTGCAGCATCAGCGCCCTTGGCTGAGACAGGCACTCCCCGCCGCTTGCGTAGGGCCGTGCCCCGAGGAGAGGCGGCGGGTGCGGTGCAGGAGCTGGCGCGGGCGCTGGCGCACCTGCTGGAGGCCGAGAGACAGGAACGCGCGCGTGCCGAGGCGCAGGAAGCGGAGGATCAGCAGGCGCGTGTCCTGGCACAGCTGCTGCGTGTCTGGGGCTCCCCGCGTGCCTCGGACCCCCCCTTGGCCCCGGACGACGACCCAGACGCTCCTGCAGCCCAGCTTGCACGCGCTTTGCTCCGCGCTCGCCTAGATCCCGCTGCCCTAGCGGCCCAGCTGGTTCCCGCGCCTGCTCCTGCGCTGCCCCCCCGGCCCCCAGTGTACGACGATGGCCCCACTGGCCCGGATGTCGAGGATGCGGGCGACGAGACTCCTGACGTGGACCCGGAGCTGCTGAGGTGCCCGGGGCCAGGGGGAGGGAGGGCCAGGGCTGCGGGACCTGCTTCACACGGGTGTCTGTGCGTGCGCGCGTGTGCGCGTGCATTACGTCTTGGGTCCTGGGTACAGGGGACAGACATCCATAGACCCCTGACTAGGTGGAATTATGCAGGACTAAGGGCTCCGGGGTGGCTCGGTTTCTGCCCAGAGAGGTCCTGGGGTGGGGGGGAGTTTCTGGAATGAAGGCAGGGACCTCTGACTTCTGAAAGTAGTAAGTCTCTCAGTGGGGACTACAACGGTGTTGCAAAGTAGTGTTGTCTGGGTTCGGGACGACACTGGTGACCGTAGCCGCATCCTCACAAAATTCCGCTTCACCATACAGGTACTTGCTGGGGCGGATCCTCACCGGAAGTTCAGAACCAGAAGCTGCGGCGGCCCCGCGCCGTCTCCGCCGAGCTGCAGATCAGGACTTGGGTCCTGAGGTGCCTCCTGAGAGTGTCCTGGGGGCGCTGCTACGCGTGAAACGCCTGGAGAACTCCTCTCCCCAGGCACCGGCACGCCGCCTCCTGCCTCCCTGAGCTCTTGCTGCATCCCGCACGCCCTGGAACCCAGGAGCGCCCCAGCAACCCTGACTTTCTGCCAGCACGTCCACAGTCGCCTACCCGACTACCCCGAGATCCTCATCCCCTGAACCCTCAATAAATGTGATCTATAGCAGCTCCTTGAGTGTTGTGTTCTAGGGGCCGGTGGGCTGGGTGAAAGTAGTAGTATTGGTTTGGATCCTCTATTAACAGGGAATATGCCATCTAGTCTGTGCTTTCCGTCACTGGCAAAAGCACCTATGCAGACATTGTCAGTGCTATTGCAATACTCACCAGGTGCCTGGGCTACCCTTCTAGGCTTCACTGAGGTGGGGTTCCCTGGGAGGCTCTGAGGTCACTTTCAGCATTTGCCAGGGGTCCATGGCTACACATGTTGCCCACCAGGACCACGGACTCCTTGGGAGGGTCCTAGGTGGATCACATCTAATGCAGCTGGTCCAGATACCCAGTACACCAACTACTGCCAAGCCTTGATCACACAGGGTTCTGAATATTCAGGCCAACCATGGGCACTGGTTATTTGTTCTGCCTTCTATATGGGCAAGTTTTTGTACAAATGTCACTTCATAAGGCATTTTTAAGCCCTCATTTCACTGTCATCATTTGCCTTCTTTAATTTATAGCTTCTTCCACTGTCTAGTCTGTTGTACAAGGATGGAGGTTTTTAAAAAGTGTTTTCTCTACATTCCTTGTATCTAAGACAAGGTTGGGTAGTTCTCAAGTCTGTCTGTCTGTCTCTCTCTCTCTAAGGTTCCTCTGTAGACTTGTGGCTATTCTAGAGCTCACTCTGCAGATCAGGCTGGCCTCAAACTCACAGAGATCCACCTGCCTCTCCAAGTTCTGGGATTACAGGTGTGTGCCACTACTGTGCTCAGATGCCCAAAACTCCTTGAATGAAAAACCATAAATCAAGCAACATTCTCCCACCCATACAACACTTACTGTGAAAAGCTGGGTGTAGTATACACACCTGTAATGCCAGCACTTGAGAGGTGGAAACAGGAAGATCAACCAGGAGTTCAATGTCAGCCTGGGCAATCCTGTCTCAGAACAAAACAAAACTTGCCATGGGGCACATAAGTTTTATCCCAGGACTCAGGAGATAGACAGGCAGTCCTCTGTTTCAAAAAAGAAAGAAAGAAAGAAAGAAAGAAAGAAAGAAAGAAAGAAAGAAAGAAAGAAAGAGAGAGAGAGAAAGAGAGAGACAGTATGGAGGCAGCTTTGAATCCTGAGAACATTTATTTAATTTTGCATAGAGCTTCATAGAACACACAATGCTGAACACCTCATGTTACCACTTAACTCCTCACCAAATGGAAATAAAAAGGTGTCCAGAGGAACTGTGATTTGGTGGGGGAGGGGAATCTTGTGCCAAGAGAACTGTCATCATTGACAGGACAGGAGAGGAGGGTCAATTTGCTTGAGTAAGATCTTTAGGCTACAGAACAGCCACAGCTACACACAGCTTTGTGGTGTTGGGTCTTCTCCTTGCTTGGCTCAGCCACAGCTGCCTGGGCCCTCTGAATCTCATGAACAAGCAGAGCAAAGGCTTCCTCTACACCTTGCCGTGTCTTGGCTGATGTCTTCAAGAAGGGGGCTCCCCACTTGTGAGCAAGGATCGCTGCAGCAGCATGAGTATCTCCAGCACTGGTCACTAGGTCACATTTGTTGCCCACGACTACCAGAGGCTGCTTCTTGCGAGGGCTCCAAGTGGACCATATCTGCTGCAGTTGGTCCAGAGACGAGGGGTCATCAAGAGCAAAGACACCCAGCACGCCATCACCAGCTGCCAAGCACTGGTCGCGAAGGGCCTTGTGAATATCCTGCCCTGCTGTGTCCAGCACATTCAGAATGTAGCCCCCGTTGTCCAGGGCTACTTGCTTCCAGTAGGAATCCTGGATAGTGGGGTCATGGTCTTTCACGAAGCAGTGGTGGGTCATCTGGATAGTGAGAGCACTTTTACCAACACCACTTGCACCCACCACCACTGCCTTGTACTCAGGAAGCTGCCTGCCAGCTTTTTTGCATTGTGCCCAAGCTTCATGGCTTTCCTCTGGAGATCTGGTGCACTGGGTGTTGAGACTCGGGTCCATGATGCTAGACTTTGTTGGTACCGCCATTCCGCAGCAGCTCAAGGAAGAGATGCAAACAGCCGGTGCTGAGAGTGAGAAGACAATACATCAGGTGAGACTGCTCGGAAGAAAGGAGACCCCAGGTGTTATTGAGTCAACATAGTTAAGTATCCACCACCCCTTATTTTTCTCCTTATTTGGGAGTTCGGAGAGGCAGGGACTTACCATGTATCTCTGGCTAACTTGGAACTTGTCCTAGAGGCCAGGCTGACCTCCAAGTTTCAGCAATCCTCCTGTCTCTGCCTTCCCGGTGCTAGACTTACAGGTGTGTTGCTCCGTGCCCAGCTCCCTTCTTTTAGAGCTAGATGGCAGGTTTTTGTTTTTGGGTTTTTTTTTTTAAAAAAATAAAAATAAAAATAAAAAACAAGCCTAAGAGATCAAACCCAGAGCCTCTCTTGGTCAGCTATTCCTTTAACACCTAACAGGGATATTTCTTTTTCATATACATTAAATTTTAAAATTGCATTTATTTTGTATATGGGAGGTGTTAGATTGTGATTGATGAAATAACTTCCCCCTTGCAGGGGTGGGGTTGTGCTTGTGTACCACAGCATTTGTGTGGAAGTCAAAGGACAATCTATGGGAGTAGGTTATCTTTTTCTGCAGTAGTAAGGTGTCAGTCAGTAAGTAAGGTAGCAAACATTTTTATCTCTGAGCCATCTGGCCTGTCCTGGGATTTTTCAAGTACTCCTACTACTGATATTAACATGCACCCCATGAAGTCCACCCAGTTAAAAGGTGAGACTCTTGTGTAACCATCCCTAGAGCTGAATTTGAGAATATTTAAACATTTTTTGAACATCTTTATCTTCTGGAAAAGAATCTCTGTCTCTTAGCAGGCTCTCTCCATTGCACAGGTGACTGAGGTGCAAGTTGATTCCAGCACTTAGTAAACAGAGGTAAGTAAATCTCTGTGAGGTCCAGACCAGCCAGGGCTACATAGGGAGCTGTTGTTGACTCAAATAAAGAAAACCACCACCACCACCGACAACAACCACCTCAAAACAGCAGCACCCACAACAAAAACCACCTTAACTGCTACTGTCTACATTTTATTTTATATTCCACACTGTCACCTATAATCTAATCTAACGTTGTTTGGCACCAGATAAGTTGTTAATTAATGTTATGTGTTTTATTGTTTAATATTAGCTAATTAACTTAAAAATCTTCCTGCATGCCAAGCATTGATAAGGCACAGGAGGGAAAAAGACTCAACTCCTGGGAACTTGGAGAGATTCTAGTGAAAAGAGGGACAATAAATATGATAAGTAAGGAAATTATCTTGCATAGTAGAAGAGGTTAGGCACACAGCAGGTGCTCAATTTGTGTTAGCTATTAATAGCAAGTCATTAACTCACTGAATGCATCTCCATATCCGGTTGGGGAAGGGCCTTCCAAGAGTGCACCATAATGGTGGTTGCCACACTTTTCACTAGAAACTAGGAGGAGTGGCAGTTCGGGAGCAGGTGGTGGGTTCCAGGGGTCCCTAAGCAGGTTCGGCAGAGTTTGAGAAAGTGAAGAGGGATGAGGGGGAGGGCTTAGGTGGAGGGATCCTTGAAAGGGGTCACTGGAAGTGCTTAGCCACAAAGGGATGCGGGATGGGACGGAGTATCCTAGTGTTTGGGGACTGAGGCAGACAGGAGAAAGTCCGTAGAGACTCAATGAGAGAAAGCCAGGATGACCTCAGTGAGGGGGCCCGAGTAGTAGAAGCAGCCAGGGGCTGGTGTAGTAGCGGTGTCTGCGGAACAGGAGAGGTTTTTCTGGTCAGGTTCTGCTCTATTCTGAGGATGGAACCGAACAGCTTCCTTTCAAGATTAAAAGACAGGGGCTCAGGAAAGAATGACTCCTAAATTTGGGGCTAAAGCAGCTGAAAATCTGGAGGTGCTGTGATCGGAGGTGGGCATACATACGAGAAGGGCGCCTCCCTAAGGTGCTGGCGATTACCACAGTGGCGGTGGGTGCTTAGAGGAGGCCAGGGAGGATGAGGCTATAGTCTCCATGTCTTTTATTTACAAGGAACAGGGGGAAAAAGTGAGGGGACTGGCCCCAGGCCCCCCCGGCAGGGACAGTAGAGACATCACAGATTGGCGCTTAGCTTTCTGCTCAAGATACACAGAGCCCGTGTGTGGGGTGCTGCTAGAACATCCCCAAAGAGTTCTGGGGACCCTGTGGTCACCGGCTTTGAGGCACTTGAACCAATCTTCTGGACTTGCATCTCCAACCCAGGAAGGCAGGAGCCCCGGGAAGGCGAGCCGACTCAGGCTGGGCACACGGGGTCAAAGAGAGAGGGAAGGGTACAGAGTTGCTCCAAATAAGAGAGCTTGCGGTCTCTTTCTCCAGGGTTAGCTTGGATGACTTGCTGGGTCTCTGCACTTTTCCGTGTCAGAGTCAGGTGAGGTGTAGGGCTCGGGTTGGGGAAGGGCAATCTAATCTATCCTTCACTTCGGACTCAAGTTAGAACCACGGTGGCGGTGGCGCCCTGGTGCCTTCTTCTCCCATGGCCCCGCTTTCCCCTTAGAGCAGGCACTGACCAAGGTGAAGGGAGTGCGAGGCTCACTTCCCCGACAAGGACGAGGAAGGGGCCCCTGGAACCCCGAGCCAAAAGATGTCTAGGCCAGGAATGCCAGCGTCCCACTTACCTGTGTCCCCGGAGTGGCGGTCCGCTGAGGGGCAGGGGCGGCAGACTGCTCTGACCCGACAGTCTGGGGGTTAGGATGCTCCCTACCCCCAGCAGCGGCGGAGGGCGGGGATGTGGGCTTGCCCCCTCCCACCTGCCCGACCCCTGACCCCCCCTTCCCCCTCGGCCACTGCACAATGTGGAGAGCAAATGTGGGCGGGACCTCCACCTGCCCCTCTCTACACAGCACACCCCCCTGGGCCCGCCCCTCCTTCGCCTGGATTGCTTGCTTTAGGGTTGGTTCAGTTTGGGCCATTTGTGTGTATATAGTGCTGTGTCAGGATTTGACCTGGAAGACCACATTTTAGAAACCACTTTTGTGAATGTTTTCTGACCCAGAGAATTTGTACAACTTCAGCCGAGTTTCTAGGTAGCTCTGGGGTAGGTTGTGTCTGACATGAAGGAAAACAGTTGCAGAGGAAGCCTATTTTGTGAGGACAGAAAGAACCTGATTTGAGGCAGAAGGGCAAGTTATAAATCCCTCAGACTCTCTTGCAGCTAAGGCAATCATAGGCTAGAATTCTGAGCAAATAAAGTGAGGCTTCTGCAATGCTTCCCCAAAGGGACTTGGAGTGGGTTGTGACTCGGTTCAGATGGCAGTGCTTACTAAACATGTAACCACTGCCTAGAATGTATGAAGTAGCATCCTGCTGTCATCCCAACATTAGGGAGGTGAAAGCAAAAGGCTATAAAAGTACAGTTAAGGCTGGAAAGATAGCTCAGTGGCTAAGAACACTTGCCACTCTTCCAGGGGACACAGGTTAGGTTTCCAGCAGCCACATGGTGGCTCAGAACCATCTGTAACTCCAGTTCCAGAGCATGTCACCCTCTTCTGGCTCTGTGGTACCAGACATCCACATGGTGCAGAGATATATGCACAGACAAAATAAACTCATACAAATAAAATTTTTAAAGGACGTAAGGGTCAGAGTTTGAAGTCAGCCTGAGTTATATGAGATTTTATCTAAGAGGGTTAGGGGCGCAGAGCTGCACTTTTCTTCTTTTATGACTAGGGGAGACTCTGGGATCAGGAGGTGTCAGTCAACAAAATTCTCAAACATCAGCGAAAGCAGTTTCCAGATGTGGAATAAAACTCCAGAAAAGTCCTCCAGGTATTCAACTCTGCTAAATGGCACTGCACTCTTTCCCACAGGATGCCACCCATAACCACTCCACCCAAGTGAAAATTGAACCTCACCCTCACCCAGCAAGTCAATGAGACATGGGAAAATAGGCAAGGCAGTGAGGCAATTTCCTGATGGTTTTTCATGTCTTTTTGATTTACCTAGAACTCTGCTCTGTAAAGCAGGCTGCCCTTGAACTCAGAGCTCCACCTGCCTCTGCCTCCCAAGTTTGGTGAATAAAAGGCTTGTACCACCAAGCCTGGTGAGACCCTTTATGGTGGGCAATCATTTTCTCGTGAATTCTATTATTTAATGTCCAGTGGAGCCAATCTAGCTGCCTGCGTCAATTTCAGTTAGATTTTGGGGGGCAATGGATGAATAGTTGATTTGATGAACACCACTCCACTACCACATTCTTCTTCCTCACTTCCTTCAGTTGTGCTGGCTGGGAATGAGAGTTTTTTTCAAAATTAAAAACAAAGCTTTCTTCAGGTTTTGTAACAACTTAAACTTTATTAAATATGCAAGCCTGCTGTAACTGCCAGTTGTACTCTTCAATGTCATCCTTGTGATTTCAGCTCCTTCTTAGGGCTACTAGGTTGTCCCTCTTTCCTTCTAGGGTATAACAGTGGCATCCCTCAAGTAGGCAGTGAGCAGGGGCAGATCTACAACTTAACATTATAGTCCTTTGAAAAGGATTTGTACTTAAATAAGCACCTTGCAAAGGATATTTAAGATGGGTTAAAGTGAGACCACCCTCATCCAAGGTACAGGTTGCAATGAACTAAGCTGCTCTGTCTGGGGCCTCAGAAGGTAAACAGGAAGCAACAAGTTCTGGAACTTAGTGTGAGTGGGGCATGGCCTCCCCAAACTTGTTCTGGTGGGCAGCATTCTTCACATCTTGGAGATCCTGAGAAAGAAGCAAGAACAAGGTAGGTGAAAGTGAAGCTATTTTAGCCACAAAGTGGCTGTCAGCACTGTAGCTCTCATAGACTACCCATACTCCTGCAAATACCCATGGGAGCCATGCAAAGGAGGCCATGTTCTCCTCTTACCAAATGACAAAAGGGATATGGGGTGGAGAGGGACAGGGCTCAGTGTACATGGGTTAAACACCTGCCCAGGCTCACCTGGTGGTGGACATAAGCCTGACAAAAATAACACCACGTAGACAGGTCAACACAGCTGAGGACTAGTGGGTGTTCAGAGGTTTCATGGTGGTAGACCATATGGGCATTGATATAACGACTGCAGTATACCTGAGGTTGGAAAGAGACGGTTGCTTGGCACCAGCTGACATTTGCTGCTGGGCCAACCTCGACCCAATTCCTTTCTTTCGCTCCATACCTGATAACAAGTCAGACACACCCAGTTCTCCTGGACTGTTCCACAAGTCTTACATGGTTGGGCCATATCTAGGCCTACTGCAGGAATGGGACATACTGCTTCCAAATGCGGACACCAGGATAGTGGAGTCACAGCATAAAATACATCCTAGAGTGGGAAAACTGAGTAAGGAAAGGATTCCACCTCCACATACATCTTATGATCCTATCTAGAGGCATGAATGGGTAAGAAGCAGCAGCCTTAACCTCAGCTTCTCCCTGAGCTCACCTGGCCATTAGAGTTCCCAAATCCTTGTGTCAGCATCAAGCTGTTTATGTCCTGACCTCCAGCTGCTTCTCCTAGTAGGTCCTCCTCAGATTCAAGGGCCTCCTAAAAACAGAAGGAAAAGATGTAACTGGGAATGCCCAGTTCTTGCCCCTTCCCCCCTCTTCCCAGGTGTGACAGGCTTTACCTGAGCTCCACTGCTTAGTTTCAAACTGCTGAGACTCTCACTCAGCTGGTCAGGGGACTGCTGGGCTGTGCCTCCCTGCATAGGTGAAGCTTCTGTGGTCTGCTTGTCTGCACATGAGGCTAGAGTTTGGATTGGCTCAGTTTCTCCCACAGCCTCCTCTGAGGTGGTCTGGTTAGGTTCATGTTTTGTGGTTTCTGATGAGGCATGCTGGTCCACTGTGGTTCCTCCCACCTTCTCCTTTAAGGTGACCTGCTCCAGCGTAGCTCCCCTAGCAGCTTGTTCTGAGGACTGGCCCTGAGCAAGCGCTGCCTTAGCTGTCTTTGATTTAGTATGGCCTAGAGAAGATTCTTTAGCAGATAATGCTGCTGTAGTCTTCTTCATGCCTGTTTCTGGAACCTTTCCTTTTGCTGTGGTCATTCCTTTAGGTGACACAAGATTGGTCATTTTGGGTGGCTTCTTGATGACAGGCTTAGAACCGGAGCATTCCTCCTTGTCTTCCATTTCTGGAACAATGGAAAAGATACTTGAGGGTGGATACTACCTCCTTTTCTGCCTCTAACCCTCCCTTCCTTCTTTGAATTCCCTTATTCTCCTATCTCTTCCTCTCATCTCTCCCTCCTTCCTTCCTCCCTCTCTCTTTCTTTCATTTTTTTCAGACAGGGTTTTTCTGTGTAGCCTTGCCTACCAAGTGCTGGGACTAAAGGCGCATGCTAACACTACCCGGCCACTCACTCATCATCCGCAAACTTCGCCAGTATCTGCGATGGACTTGGATGGTCTCACTGATTGAGGCCAGAGCTCCTGGTTGTGGAGGTCTCAGCATGGCAAGTGGGGGTGGTGGGTCTCCAAGGAGGGAATGAGTGCAGGCAGCCATAGATTCAGAGATGGATGCCAAGTTGTATCCACCCTTTATAAAGAAGAGGGAAGGGCACAATGAGGATTCATCAGAGAATTGAGGATTAGATATCCTGCCTCTCCAATTAGTTCTCCTCCTTGTTCTCGGGCACTAAAATCTAGAGCACGGGGTGGTACCAGGAATAAATGAGTGTAACAGACATTTGTAAGATGGGCAGTACTCACTGTGTGAGCTGGTTGTTGGGGGACTGTAATTGTGCTGTCAAGTGCAAGATAACAATACTGGTAACACTATTAATAAACAATAGTTTACATTTATTATTTGCTGTGAGCTAGATCCTATTTTAAATATTGTATGAATGTTAACACAATCCTTACAATAACAGATACTCCATCTCTATAGAAATCTGCCCTTATGCCATACCTGCCTTCACATTGCACGGGAACCCTGGGCCTCCTCACACATATAAACTACAGATTTAACTCACACAAATGCATACGGCAGATCTAAAAGTCTTTGTTGTGACTTGGAACAGGAACAACTATATTCTCTCTGTATGGTCCCCTAACTTGAGCTTTTTCCTACGTGATAGAAACCTGTTTCTACTCTTTTTACACATAAGGGAACCAAGGCCCAGAGTAGTTAGAAGACTCATTTGAGGTCACAGCAACTGAAGAAGCAGTGCTGGTATGGAAACCTGGGCTCACAAAATAGTCCATGTTGTTGCTAGTATCACCAAGGAATTGAGCCACACAAGGTCTGCCATAAACTACCAGTTCATGTTCCTAAACAACACCTTTAATCTCCATCCGCAGTCCTGGGCAAACTCTAAGTGGGACATTTTGTAAGCCAGTTAAATTCTGTGACTTCTTATCCTCATCATAAAAACAGCAGCCATGTTTGCTGAGAGGGTTTAAGTAAATGTCTGAAAGATGGAACAGTAGAAAGACAGGGCATCTTTATAGTGCACACTTCTGCCAGGAATGTCTCCTTAATTACCAGTCCCAACTGTTGATCAGGAAACCCAGGCACAGGGATGGGGGCACCAGTCATTTACAAAAGAGATCAGTGAATTTACTTTGTCTCTCTAACATGTTAGGAACAATTTAGATGTGGTGAAAAGAAGACTCCAGAGCCACATGTTCAAGTCTCAATTCTGCCATTATTAGATGTGTGACCTTGGACTAGTTACAATTCCACTCAATTCCCTGATTTGTTTGGGCAACAGGAGTGGCGAGGCTTTTGAAACAGAGTTTCAAGTAGCCCAAGCTGCTCTCAAACTTGATATGTACCCAAAGATGACCTGGATCCTCCTGCCTCCTCCCCCCAAGTGCTGGGATTATAGGCATGCTACTATAACCATGAGTTCCTCTGACCTTGAGAGGGAAATGAGCTAACCAGATTCTGCCTCACAGTGTTGTTTGTGTCAAGAAAACTTGAAAGACTGACACCACCAGATCTTCCAAACTGTCCTCCCACCCTGGAAAAGAGGGATCAAGAGAGTTACCTCTAGGACAAGGATAATTCGGCCATTGGCAAGGCCCATCAGCAGGTGAGTAAGATGAGCATAACCCTCAGGTGTCACCTGGCAGCCACCCAGTGGGTCCCCTTGTGCAGCATCAAAGCCAGCTGAGACCAGCACCAGTTCTGGGTTAAACTGCAGACGGAGAGAAGAGAAACACATACATGAAGGGTTCGGTGGGCAGAAAGTGATGGAAACAAGGACAAGTGAAGGTATGGGATCGCAAGTCAGAAAGCAGAGGATGTGAAAATAAGGAGCCGAAGACAGGGAAAGCAGGAGAAACAGACATGGACAGCCTGTCAGAAACAAGGGTACACCTGCCAGAAACTCAAGATATTGGGAGACAGGGGCTGGAGAGATGGCTCAGCAGTTAAGAACCTGGCTGCTCTTTCAGAGGAGTAGGGTTCAAGTCCAGCACTCACAACTGTCTATTATAACTGCAGCCCCAAGGACTATGTTGTCCTCTTCTGGCTCCCATGGGCCGGGCATGCATGTGGTATATAGATATATGTGCAGGCGAAACACCCAGACACATTACATAAATAAATGTTAAAAAATGATATTGGAGACACTATAAATTGACAGAGAGGGCATGAGATAAGAGTCATGAGATAGATGTGGGTTACGGAGACAAGGATTCATGGAGGCTCACATGGCAAGAGACAATGACAAGACAGAGACATGTCCTCTCTCACACAGCAGGGGTCAAACATGGGACACACGCACATGATATGGGCTTTTATACATATAAAATATACTAATATGAGTATCATACACCTCCACTCCCAATCTTAGAATCTCACACAGGCAGGACTGCAAATTACACCAGTTACACACTTATACTTGGTATCTCATGGGGACAATAATACATAGCCACTCCTGCATAGCCATAATGGTGTACATATAGTCACCACAGTTAGAATGGTTATACACACTCTGTTCATGCCCACATAGTTGCACAGACACATAAAGGGTAGTCTCTGCCACCTGTGAATAGTCACATGCATGCAGATCTAAAAGCATAGTCCTAAGTCCAGACTTGCAGAATTGTGTTCTCACTGAGTCAGTCACACACGTGCCATTGTTCCTGCCCCCAGCTCACACACAACTAGGTCACCCGAATCAGAGCACTCAGAGAGACCTAACACAGACATCTGTACTCAGTAAAACAGACACAGATGATGATCTCACTAGAGCCTCCCCCATTCAGAGGGTCCCTCTCAGGCCATCACAAAACAGCAGCATTCAATAGCATATTGTATCACATCTATCACATACAGAAAGAAGATGACAGCCACTGGGCAACATTACACACATATATTCAATTTCCATGCCTCCCTTTGTACACAATCCCACAGAGACAGAGCATCTCTTACAGATACCCTTACAACCATGCACTCACAATGGCACACACACATGCATATACATTCAGCCAAGACAGTTGTTCACACATAAAATGTCACACAGAGAGGCTACTCACATGCAGCCATATGTGCATGGTCACACAGATACATAAGGCCATCACTGCCACCCCTTCCCAACAGTCATATGATCAGTCACCTGGTAGTCAAACATAGATGCCAAGGAGGCTGCCATCTACACAGATATCATATAGTCACAAGAGCCTTACCTCATAGGCAATGGGAAGTACCAGACGATGCCAGGTAGTCAGGTAGTCAGCATCACCCATGCGGGGCCCATTCCAGGGCACATTGACAGTGAAGCCTACACCTGCAGCTCGGCCTACTTGGCTACTGGCACCCTCATTTCCCATGGGGAAGAAAGTACCCCGGTCGTACCGGTGAAGGGACATGTATAATACACTGCCAGGAAGAGGAAAGGATGAGAAAGGAGCCGTGACAAGTTAGGGGCTAAAAACATCCCTGCAAGGATGATTCAGCACCCTCCCACACCACATTCTTGGTCATAGTCCCATCCGTCACCTGGGATCATCTTCAAACATGTGCTGAGTTCCATTTCCATGGTGAACATCCCAATCCACAATCAGGATCCTGGGGGGGGGGGGAGGAATAGCTCCTTTTAGCGGCCTTGGACACTTAACCCTAACAGATGGAGGGCTATGGCTAGCTAGACTCCTGGGGTCTTCGGAAGCATTTGTTGCTGGGTAGCAGGACCATGGGTATCTTGAGAAAGCATTGGCTATCATTTTAAGACTAAAGGCCCAACTTTGGTTTCCAAGGGCTTTACTATGGGCCTAAAAAAGTACTTGAAACTAGGTTCTAGACTCTTCTGAGGACTGGCTAGGGAAGAGGGCTTCATGCCTGGTTGGCTAATGTCACATGCCAAACCTTAAGTCTTTTGGGGTAAGCACTTGGAGCCTGGGCTTGGGTTCTGTTGGAATGACCTATTAAGGATTAGGAAGGTTGGTTTAATTGCCTGGATCCTAGTTTATTAAGCATCTAGATGAAATGACCTCGTGACACTAACACAACCCTTCTGTCTCTCTTGTAGTCAAGTGCTGTCCAGTGGACCCTTGCTTGTTTCTATGAGAGCTTCGGGGGCTGCACAATGGATCTGCCAAGTAAGACTGCATGGGGTGAGTAGTGTCGTTCCTTCGAAGATCAGGTTTGGGGGTCTCTGGGGAGTCCTTACTTCAGTGCACGTCCAGCAATGGCTTGGGCATGGCGAGCAGCCACAGCTACAGAGTTGAAAAAGCAAAAACCACAAGCAGCATCTGCTTCTGCATGGTGTCCTGGAGGGCGTACTATGGCAATGCCATTCAAAACCTGTGGAGAGGAGCAGGAAGGCTGGATCTCTGGCCCCAGTTCTTGTCCTTTCTGGTCTTCCATCCCCCCCCCCCCCCCCCCCCCGTCTACTCTACCAGCTATCAGGGCACCCACTCTGGGCTGCTCTTCGCAGCAGAGACTCCCACTGCCTCTGTCCTCCTATGTAGAGGCTGGTGGCCCTCTCTATTTCCTCAGGACCTCATCTCTTCAGCCAAACAGCACTGGCACCCAGAAAAGACACACCTCTCCTGAAAGCACAGCTTCTACCAGGCGGCAGGCAGCACCTGTGGCAAGTTGCGCACAGGTAAAGGTGCTTGGGCAGATGTAGATGGAGTCAAAGTTGGCACCTTCGCGGTGTAGCTCCCGAGTTTTCATCTTTTCTGTGGCCCGGATACGCTCCACGTACTCGGCACTGGAGACACAGAGGAAGAACTCATCTCCAGATAAGAACTTGGACCTCTCTAGGTGGGTGGTAGCTCCACCCAGCTTGGAGGAGAATCCCAGGCTCTACTCCTACGAATTCCCCATAATCCTGCACCTGGCCTACTACCCCTGGCACAGGGTCTGACCTGTGGCAAGTAAGAAGCTCGGCATCCATGGCAGGACGCACAGGTAGGATGAGGCAGCGTGCTGCAAGGCCCAGCTCCTCTAGGTGGCACATGATCCGTAAGATTCGTTGAGGTGTCTCAGGATGATGACTAGTAGTTGTGGAAAACCAGAGCCAGGGGTTTAGTGACTGAGGTGAGCGATCCAACCAGCACTTATCCCAGCCCTCTGACTACATACTTGTCCCACAGGTTGCAGTGACTCATCATTTTTTCATCATAGACCAGCCCAGTGCGATCCTGCAGTACTGGCCATGTATCCAGTGGTAGTACAGCAGTCTCCCAGTGGCCTTCCTCATCATCTTCTTCTACCCTGTCTTCTTCTATTTCATCTTCCTCCTGGGGCTCAACTATAAAGAGGGGCTCAGGTCACTCTTCTTGAATTTGGATCCTATCATATGTAGAAACAAATGTGGCCCAGACATAAGGCCTAAAACCTCCACAGTGCTCCCCACCAAGGCATCTCAGGAAAGCAAGAAGGGATCTGGAAGAAAATATCCCCAATAGCTCATTCCATGCCCGATGCTGATCATCTCCATTCCCCCACCTCCTACCTGGTCTCCCAAGGATCTCCCAGAAGGGTTCAAGGGCTTCTAGAGTGCAGGAGATAGAAGTCTGGGCACTGGGTGTGGGAGAAGCAGAAATGTGATGAAATGGCCCCCAGGCAAACAATAAGGGCTCTCCTTTCCTGTTTTTCCCACACTCACCTTGCACAAGGTGTACCAGGGGTCTCCAGCATGGGGCAAGGATCTCCAAGAAGGGTGTGGAGTGATGCACTGACGCCCTTAGCCAGGGCATGGAGGTTATAGCCACCCTGGGGAAGAAGTTGTTGGGGGAGGCAAGCAGAGGGCCAGATATTACCAGGAGAGAAGAATGATAATAGTAACAACATTTGGGTTCATACTATATGGCAAGCAACAAGAAATTTAGAGGGTGGATTTATTTAATTCACTGGACAATGATATAAAGTGATTAGCAGAGGTGCAAAGAATCATGAAGTGGTAAAGGCTGAGCAAGGAACAACTTTATAAAAAAATTTCCATTAAAAATTTTTCAAGAACGAATTGTTTACTTTATACTGCTTTGCCTACATGTGTGTAAGTGCACCGTGTGTGCTTGTTAGATCCCCTAGAATTGGAGCTATGGATACTTAGGACCCGCCATGCTAGGAATTGAATTTAGGTTCGGCAAGTGCAGCAAGTGCTCTCAACCATTAGGCTTATCTCTTCAGCCCCCAGGAACTTCTTATATACATGAAAGCTCTTGTTTTGTTTTTAGTTGTCTTGAGAATGAAATCCTTTGCATATATTAGCTAAGCATTCTACCTTTTAACTTCATCCCCAAGGCCCAAAATATCTGTTTTTAGGCCTTTGGTGGGCCAGTGAAATGGATCAGAGGATTAGAAGACTTGCTACCAAGCCTGATAATCTGAGCTCAACCCCAGTCTACATGGTGGAAGGAACGAACCAATACACATCATGGTACATGTGCATAGTGTATGTACATGTACACACAACAATAAATACATATAAAAATTCTAAGACCTTTAGGATCTACAAGGTTAGATAAAAGTGAGTTACTCACCTCCAAAGACAGAATCAACCTGCCTCCTGCCAAACCCATGAGCAAATGGGTTAGGTGAGCAAATCCTGCTGGAGTAGCAGCCATCTCTCCCTGTGGGAACATGAAACTCAGTGTACTCCTCTTTGCTTACTTAATACCCCAGAAAACCTGCCTTACCTTGGGGTCCCCTTTGAGGGCATCAAATCCAGCAGCCACCAGGACCAACTGAGGCTGAAACTGAGGAAGAGAAAACTATGTGAGAAAATCTGCCTTCATAGAGCATCCCTCGCTGCTGCCCCTCACCCCCAAATTTCCTGAGTCTCCAAGACCTCAAAGGCAACTGGCAGCAGGATGTGCAGGAAAGCAGCAATGTAGTCAGCATCCCGCATCCCCACCTGCAGACACAGAAACATGATACGACACTCAGTCACCTTTCTTGAGCTTGTGGGAGGGCAGGACTAGGCTCACTTTAGGTGGGAAGATACTGACCTGGTTCCAAGGTACATTGATGGTATATCCTTGGCCTTGGCCAAAACCTGTAGCGGACCAGTTAGAAGCCTTAAGGTGGGGCCAGAACCGACCCTGCTCATATCGGTGGATGGAGAAATAGAGGACACTAAAGGGAGAGAAAAGAAATGTTGAGGTGTTGCAGAGCATGTGTTAACTCAATCCTCAGCATAGAAAAAAAAGGGAATTGAGGAGTCAAATTTAAGGCTCCCAACCTCCAGCTGCAGGGGTTTATTTAACAAGTTGTTTTTACTAATACTCAATTCATTCTCTGCCTCATAAGTTTTTCCAATGTTTAATCTATACTCTTAATTCTTCTATTAATTTACCATTCACCATTCTATTCGTTTACCAACTTATTCATTTTTCCATTCATTAATCTCCCCCTCAATGGTTTATGTCTTTTTTTTACACATTCATTGATCTCCCACCAGAATAGTTCTGTCAGTGTCCACTCAATTTCAGACTCAAGTCTAAGGTCTCAAGAGCTACTGAGTCGACCCAAGAACCCAAGCAATGATGATCCCATGAGAAACTCTAGCTAATGTCTTCTCATGGCTCCTCCCAGTGTTATTAGCCCAAGGTAATAACACTGAATACTGGAGGTCCATGGGGGTCTTAGGGGAACTTAACTGGAGAAGTCAGCTAGGGCTGTAAGGAGCCACAGGTCCATGGTGAGGAAAGATAGGACTTGGTTTTGTGTATGGAGCTAAAATAAAGGATGCTCAGGAATGAGAAGGGATAAGAACAAGAGAGAAAGAAGATGCCTGTGCCAATCAAAACAATGTCTAGCTAGAGAGGGTGGCTCTTGCCTGCAGCCTTAGCACTTGGTAGGCTGAGAGAGAAGGAGCTCAAGTTGGAGGACAGCCTGGACTACAGGGAATAAGATCAAAGCCAGCCTGGACTATACACAACACAGTAAGAAAAACCCAACAGAATATATAATTCAGTGGGAAGACTGACAAACAGAGTTACAGCCATTTCTCAGGACACTGAGCAAAAATAAGAAGAGATGGAAAACATGGAAGAGCCATACAGGACGGAGAGATGTTAGCGCTTAAGGAGATCTTTGCTATTCCAGAGAACCTGAATTGGATTTTCAGCATACATGGCAGCTCACAACTGTAAATCAAGTCCCAAGGAATCCAATGCCCTTTTTGGCTTCTGAGAGCATTACATACACATAGTGGAGCCATATACATACTTTTTTAAAAAAATAATTTAACTTCATTTTATGTGCATTGATGTGAAGGTGTCACTGAAACAGAAGTTATAGACAGTTGTGAGCTGCCATGTGGGTACTGTGTCCTCTAGAGGAGCAGCAAGTGCTCCTAACCCCTGAGCCATCTTTCTAGCCCACATAAATTTTTTTTAAAAAATAAAGATTTATTTTCAAAAAGCCACACAGGGCAGGAGATGTAGCTCTATTGGTAGAATGCTTACCTAGCATGAATGAAATTCTATGTTCAATCTCTAGTGTCATATAAACCAGGCCTGGTAGCACATAGCATAACCCCAACACTCAGAAAGTGGAGGCAAGAAGATCAAGAATTCTAAGTTAAAAAAAGCCACACTATCCCTTAGGATTGAGGGTTTGGAGCAGGAAGTCAGAACTAAAAAGGCAAAGAAGGAAAATAAAAATTAAGTCAAAACTATAAGAATAAAGTGGATGAACCTTCATTTTTAAAAAATATGTAGCAGAGAAACAAAAGAGATTCATTCAGAGGAGGCAGATATGGCAAAGGTCTTATGTTCCCAGGCATCCATACGGGAGAGGCAGAGTTGAGATCCTGTTGTCAGCATGTGGACTTCATGGGCAGAGGGGAAGGGGCTATCATCCCAGACAGCTACATACATGTCCTGGCCCCTGGAGTGCCAAAGGGAAATAACCTCCTGTCCCCACGTAAAAACAATAGGTCATCTTCAGCTACACAGGAAGTTAGAGGCCAGCCTGAGCTAGAAACTCTGTCTCAAAAGCCAAAACAAAACAAAATCTCATACAAGATCAAGCTGGGAGGTTTAACATCTAATAGGAGTCTGAGAGAACAGGAAAAAAACGTAATTCTCAAAGATTTAATATAAGAACATATGCAGAGATAGACGGTGTTAAGGCTGTAGATGTAAAATGTCAACCTGCTGCTAAAGAGAAGTTAACAAAACCTAGAGCTCATGTGGGAAACCATCTGGGAAAAGGAGAAGAACCTAAAGCCTTTCAGAGAGCAAACCAGATAACTCAGAAAGAAGTGAAAAAGACAACTATCATCAGCACCAGGTGTTAGAAAATAGTAAAGCAATGTTTAAAGAGCAAGCATCTAGATAGGGCCAAGAGCCACAAGAGCACTAGCAGATGATGTATAAATTGGACAGAAGGCCAGATAAAACAACTACTGTTTACAATATAATCCCCCTAGCGGCGAGGACTACATCATTTTCTACAGGAAAGATAAACTGCCACCCTTCTGGAGTAAAGTTTGGCAGCATACACCAGACCTAAAGCATGTTGATCTGTTTGATGCAGCAATCCACTATTAGAAATTCATTACAGATTTATCTAGAGGTGTAAATTATATATTTATAATACCATCCATATTAGAATTGTCTATAATAGCAAATACTAGGAAGTATCTTAACTATCCCAGAATTAAATGACCAGAGGTAGAACAATGTAATGAAATACAATCTTTACAAAGAATAAGATGCTTTTGTAGCAGCAACATGGTAAATGTGTCCCCAATACAGTAAAATGAAATAAAGTTGTCAGGGGCTGGGGAGATGGCTCAGAGGTTAAGAACACTGGCTGCTCTTCCAGAGGTCGTGAGTTCAGTTCTCAGCACCCACATAGTGGCTCACAGTCATCTATAATGGGAATGGGTGCCCTCTTCTTCAGGCATGCATACAGGTAGAACACTCTATAAATAAATAAATAAATAAATAAATAAAAATAATAATAAAGAAATAAAGTTGTCAATGAACATATGAAAAATTATCCCAATGGTACTATATTATTAATAATAGTGAATATTCACATATGCATAAAAACCTCTGAGGCTAAAACCTAAACTGTCAACTTATTTTTATTTTATGTGTATATGTGTGGGTATGTGCAAGCTATGGTGTATATATATATATGGAGGTCAGAGAACAACTTGCAGGAATTAGTTCTCTCTCCTACTGTGTGGGTCTTGGGGATCAAATTCAGATTGTCACACAAGCATCTTTACCTGCTGAGCCATCTTGTCAACCCCCTACTTAATTTTAAGGAATAGTTTGAAGTACTGTCATAATTAAAAAGAAACAAAGTATTAATTTGAGGTCCATTCCAGCTTGGGGGTAAATTGTTGAACAAGATCTCTCTCCAAATACTTATAAGTCAAATCCCATCTCTTTCACTTCTCCACATAACAGTAATTCACGTCTCTGCACAAGGTTTGCTTTTACCACCTGTAAAATGGTTCTTGCTTCAGAGTGAAATTAGAAGACAGCAGACAACCAGGAAGCAGTACATTTCCTCGTTCCATGCCAACTCAATGAATGCCAATGGTTTTCCCTCCTTCCTAACACCTATGGCTGGGCCTGACAGAAGTAGTTAGGAGTCTGGTGTTTAGGGTGGGACTTGGGATATACCTGGGGTCCTGGTCGAAGATGAACTGTGTTCCTTGACCATGGTGCACATCCCAATCCACGATAAGAACCCTGTGAACAGGAGAAGGGAACTCTGTACAAGAGAATCAAGTGAAATACGGAGGAAGAACATACACTATGATATCCCCATTTCATGATACCCACAGTCCATCTGTCATTTGCTACTGACCTCTGGATGCGGTGCTTCTTTTGAGCATAGCGGGCAGCCACAGCCACATGGTTGAACATGCAGTACCCATCCATAAGACTGCGGTGGGCATGGTGTCCAGGAGGCCTAAGCAGGAAATGGAAGGCTACAGCACAGATTCTGAAAATCTGTCAGCAACTGAGTAACTGTGGCTTTTGAAACTTCACAACCCCCAATCCAATGCTCTCTCATCAAAGGAGATTTAAACATAACCAATACAATGTACCCATGTGCTAGGCACTGTTGGCATTGACATGCACTTTTAATCTCAGTATTCTGAAGGCAGAGACAGGCTGACACCTGTGAGTTCAAGGCCAGCCTAGTCTACACAGAGCTGGTTCTAGTGCAGACAGAACTACACAAAGAAACTGCGTGTGGAAAAACAAACAAGCAAACAACTACACAATACAGTGAAACTCTGTCTTTGTTCATAAATGTGCCAATTACTTGCTGTGGTATTTATTTGAAGCAACAAATGACTGAGAACCAAAATACCCACTAGCATGGGAATGACTAATTTAAAAAGTATATTTTAAAATGACATCTCAGTCAAGTATAATGCAGAGAAAGTTTTCAAAGACATCTAAGAATTTTTTTTAAATGCACATAAGCTGGGTGGTGGTGGTGCATGCCTTTAATCCTAGCACTCAGGAAGCAGAGGCAGATGTCTGTGAATTTTAGACCAGTGTGGTCTACAGAGTGAGTTCCAGGACAACCAAGGCTACAAAGAGAAACGCGGCCTTGAAAAACCAAGAAAAAAAACCACACAGTTTGGAAGGGAGTGCAAGGGAGTGCGTCATGTGCTTACTGCCTTTGGTGATTAAAAGGGGATTGAGTGGGACAAGGCCATCTTCTGCATTTTATCAGTTCTAGGAAGTCAGCTGTGACAAGATGTTCTATGATTTTCCATGGCAACAACAAAACAGAAAACACTATGGACTAAAATTTGAGATATCATAGTTTGTTGGGTGCCATCTGGATTTCAAGATGTTCCAGATAGAAAAGAAATATTTACCTGTGAATAAGTGAACTATGATATTTATTACTTACTAATTAAGACACTCTGTGAGAGGACACAGAAGTTACTGGTTCCAATGACTACTTTTCAGAAGTAGGAGAGGAAAGACAAGAGAGAATTTTTACTGAACTCCCCTTTGTGCCATTTACCTCTTTGACCAAATGAAGATATAGTACCCAAGTCAACACATTTTACATTTGAGGAAAAGCCTTTTTTTGGAGAAAGTACCTTATGTAGCTCATTCTGACCTCAAATTTACTATGTAGTTCAAGCTAGCCTTGAACTCCTGATGCTTCAACATCTATCTCTAAGTACTGGTATTATAGACATGTACCACCACACACCACTAGGTAGAAGGATTTTTTTTTTTAATGTAAGAAGCTGCTGGATTAGTACATAAATTTAATCCTAGCACTCAGTAGGCAGAGTCAAGAGGATCTCTGAGTTTGAGGTCAGCCTGGTCTACAGAGCAAATTCCAGGACAACAAGAGTTACCTAGAAAAAAATCCTGTCTCAAAAAACCAAATAAAATGAAATAAAAATGTAAGGAACCAAATGCTTCAGAGTCCTACCTGATGACGGCCATGCCATTCCGAATCTCAGCCCCCAGGACCGCATCTACCAGCCTGAGGACAGAGCCTGTGGCCAGGCAGGCACATGAATATGAGTTCTAGAGACAGCAGAGAGCCAAAGAGAAAGAATGAGAAAGAACTGTCCTATCTAGTTAGCTTCTTTTTTTCCCAAAGTGAGGTTGGTATGGATATGGGAGACCCTGGAATTGCTGCCACACCCTGACCTCACAGTTTTCATGCATACCGGATGCAAATAAACTGAATCATAGGTGCCTGCTAGTATGCGAAGTTCTCCTTCATTCATGTACTGGGTTGTCTCCATCAGATCAATGTATTCCAGGCTGGGAACACAAGATAGGGATTAAGATTTAGAGCCTTATTATCTCCCCAGCCACACCTTCTACAAACCAGGCCTCCAGCCAAATCAGGCTTCCCAGTCAACCTAGGATGTAGGCCATAGTCCCTATTTCTTCTCTAGCCCACTTAGACTCTTATTTCAACTGGACTCACCCCACTCTTGCCTCTTGGAGTTCACCTCAGAGATTCTCTCTGCAAGCTAGTTTTCTGTGAACCACACCATACCAGGACTCTTCCTTTGAGTTCCTACAGGCCCCTAGGAGCCTCCTGATTGCTCATCCAGACATCCACCATCAGTTAACAAATAAGATTATAAGAACTCTGGCCCAACACATGGTCTCATGTAACCCAGATCGAACCTGCTATGTAGCTGAGAATTGTCTTGAATTCCTGATTCTCTTGTCTTCACGTCCCAAGTGATGGGATTTATAGGCATATACCATCACTCCTGGCTAGAACTTAGGTTTTTGAGCAATGACAGATTCAGGGAGGTACAGGACTTGACCAAGGCTGGCCACAGAGCCTATGGGATTCTTTCCCAATGCCTCCAGTCTGTTCTGTTTGGGCTAGGGCATCCTCCTCCCACTGCCCTACCAAGCTCCCAAGTTTTCACCTGTGAACCAACATCAGCTCCTCCTTCTCAGCAAACCGAGCCTGGGGAAACATGAGGAATACAGGGCTAGAGAACAGGCCATGCTTAGGCCATGCCACCACACTGGAGGGTGGGGGTGGGGGTGTTCACCTGAAAAGACACACAACGGTCCAGGAGGCTCTCCAGGATCAGCTGCTCTTTGATAGCATGGAGCCGCTCAGGGCATTCAGGGAAGCTGGAGAAGAGGAGTGAAGACGCAGTCCCAAATACACACAAACAAGCAAGACACTAGGGATCATATCTGCGCTAGTCACATCTCCCATCCACACCCTCATAGCTGCTCACCCCTTACCTATGGCATCAGCCTTTCCTTGTCCTTTCTGAAGTCTTATACTTTCCCCCCACTACCATTTATGTCATCAGAACCTCCACTCTGAGCTCTCTGTCACAGGACCTTCTCTAGAACCTCCCTGCTTCTATACTCACTCCCCCACAACAGTCCCTTCTTTACATAGCAGTCAGACAGTAGTGAAAATTCTGCCCCTCAAAACTCTTTGAGCTCCTACTCCATTCACAGTAGAAGTCAGAATCTTTACCACACCTAGAAGGCCCTAAAGAAATCTGGCCCCATCTGTTTTCTGACCCCATATCTCCTCTTTTACTTTGTTTCACTTAGAATGGTCTCCTTGGTCTTCAATTGAACACATACCCTCCAGCCAGGCCCATGGACTTCACTGTCTTTTGCCTAGAACACTCTTTTCCATAATGACTCCATGACTCACTCCCATAACACCCCCACCCCCTGCCCCAGTATTTTTATTCAACTGTTAGCAATGCCTTCCCTGGCTGTTGTATTAAAAAGTGGAAGCATCCCTTCTACTCAAGCTTTACCACCCCTCACTTAGTTCTTCTGGGCAGTACTACTCTAACACTTTTTTTATTACTTAAAAAATGATGTATTTATTTAATATGTATTACAGTGTTCTGCTTGCATGTATGCTTTACACACCAGAAGAGGGCATCAGATCCCAGTACAGATGGTTGTAAGCCACCATGTGGTTGCTGGGAATTGAACTCAGGACCTCTGGAAGAGCTGACAGTGCTCTTAACCTCTGAGCCATCTCTCCAGCCCTATCTTCTTGATTACTTTTTTTAAAATGTATTTTTATGTACATTGGTATTTTGCCTACATGTATGTCTGTGTGAAAGTGTCAGATCTTGGAATTACAGACAGTTGTGAGCTGGCATGTGGGTGCTGGGAATTGAACCTGGGTCCTCTGGAAGAGCAGCCAGTGCTCTTAACCACTAAGCCATCTCTCTAGCTGTCTTGACACTTTTGAAGGCAGTTTTTCTTACTGCTGTATCCCTAGCTCCTCAACAAATATGCATCATAAATAAAACCTTGTGACATCATGAGGTAGTTCGAGGTCAGGATAGTGGAGACAGCTACTATATTTGTAAATATCAGTGTAATGATTAACAGACAATGGCAGAGGCTAGTGAAATAGCTAAGATCAGATGCGAGGAAGGTAAAGTGGCCAGTCAAAGATTTTTGTGAGTCTTAATGGTTGTGCAAGAGGGATCAAAAAGACCGGTGGCTAGACGGTGCCTGGCATGCTGAAAGAATAGTAGGGAGACCAGCGTAGGTGAACTGAACTGTACGTAGCTGTAGAAACTGTTCAGGTGAACTGAACAGTGTGGGTGAAGTGAACTGGAGTAAATGAGAGGGCTGGCTGAATAGCTCACAAAGATGATCTGGAGCCAAATCATGTGGAACTTCAGAGGCAAGGATAAAGAATTCAGACTGGACCTTAAGAGCAATGCTCAGCTCTTGAAGTATTTCAAGAAAGGGAACATTATCTCACACATATTTATTAGCTTCAATGTGGAGGCTTGAAGCAGGGGACCAGGGAGGAAAAGTCAGATAGTGAATATCATTGAACATAGAACCAAAAAGAATAAGCAGATTCTTTTGAAAGGTAGAGCACATGAAAAGTATATTACAGCATAAATGTCTCCTCCTCAAGACAGGCTCCAGGATTCTGTATGCTAGCTAGTCCAGGGCCGTCTAATAAACACTTAGTAGTCAAGTGTGCTAGCTCATGTCTGTAATCTCAGCACTCAGGAGGTTAAGCCAGAAAAGTCATCAAAGGCTTGAGGCTGGCTTAGGCTAAATAGTGAGTTCCAGAACAGCCTAGACAATGGAGTCAGATTTTGTCTCAAAACATGAATTCTTAGTCACTTTGTCTTCATTGAAAACTTCATACTACTGTTGGCTGTTTTAGAGAGCTCCCCTCATACTCAGCTGAGAAGGGCACTATTTTGTCCATGTATATCACCAACTCTTGGCACACAGCAGACACTCCATATATGTGTTGGCTTAAAAGAAAACTCTTTCAAGAATGATCCTCACATCTCTAAATCATCTGTTTCCAGACTACAAGCTAGAATAAGTAAAGATTCACTCTTGCTTGGGGCAGAGAATGGCAAATGTGTAAATTTTCTCCTTTGGGGACAATCTGGTGGTCCCAACCTCACCTGTCATCCCAAAGGCAGTGGAAGTCATTTAGTTGCTCATCAAATACCAATCCAGTACCAACCGATACTCTTGTCTCAGGGTTCAGATCCTGCGGGGGAGGTGGGGGGGGTGGGGGTGGGGGGGGTGGAGAAACATAGATTCATTCAAGCCCCCAATCAGAGAAAACACTACCTACTGTGCAGGGTGGGGGGAAAATCATTGTTTTGTTTGTTAAAGAAGACCAAACTGTAACCAGGCTTCTCTCACCAGCTCCTGAAGTCCCAAGATCAGGTCTTCTTCAACTGCTTGGCTGAGTTTCTTCATTTTGCCTTTCTTCTTTACCTCAGCTAGATTGGGGCTGGAGTGGGGTACAGTACCCTTCTTAACAACTCGCTTCTGTCAATCAGAAAGAAGGATCAGAGTCTGGACATGGCTGGCTGGCTCTCCCTCCCCTTTCATCAGGGCCAATCTGGGGCCTCACCAAGGTGGTGCTGGAGTCTTGAGGGGGTGACTGGGGATTGTGCCTACTCCTCCGCTGCCTGGTAGAAGAATCTTGGCCGGTGGAGGTCATGGTTGAAGGGCCTTCGCTCCTGGCACGGCTCTATTAGGGGTGTCGTAGGCGGTGAAGCCCCTGGAGTGTCCAGAGGACCCCCCCGCCCCTTTCCAGGCCCCGCCCCATTCTAGATAGCATCCTCCACGCTGTTCCATTCCCTTGCCTTCTAAACCCCGCCCCCCAAGGCCATCTTCTTCTGCCACAGAGGAAATCTGGTCTACTCCGTTCCCCTGGATCTCGGTGCTTTTATACGATTCTCTTTCCTCTCATCTTGCCTTTCACTGCACAAGGTAACCCCAGGCTCAATCCCGCTCTCCTAAAACCTGCCCTTTCCAGTCACCGCCCCCAACCCCTCTACTTCCCAACCCTTTCATGCCTCTAATCCTCGCCTGGAAAGGCTTGGTTTCTGCAACCTGCCCTACCTCGAATACTCACCGACCCTTCTAGTCCGCCAGGCTAGGCTGCCGCAGCTGCGACACCACCCTTAAAGGCTCACTTAACTCCACCTCCTATAAGGCGGAACCCACACCTTCCACTCCCTCTGATCTCTGGATCCTTTCTCTGTGCCCCACTGCTCCAGGGAAGGCTCCTTTGGGTCAGAATCCATTAGACCCCACCCCCTTCTCAGACGCCTAACGTTTAACCAAGCTCCCTCAGGCTGTGCCAAGCCTCCGCCCCCTAACCAACGCTAGCCAATCTCCCCCCTCCACCGCCCCTACTCACTGAGCGCAGCCCCTTTCTCAAACTCCGCCCTTGGCTCGCGCCGCCAAATTCCCGACGACCTGTGTGGCCTCGGGCACCTGATCCCTTCTTTTCCATTGGGCTGAGCGGTTTAATTTGCCCGCCCACGTTCAGCCCACAGCGCGGATCGAGTCAGCTCCCAACGCCTCTGACGCACACCACACCTCTCGCGAGCTCGCCAACCGAGAGGGCCATACTGCGCCTGCGTTAAGTGTGACTAACTGGTTCGAGACCCGGATCTGCCCTCAGCGCTGTTCCCGCCCCCCCCTTCTGTCCACTGACGCCATTGTTCTGGTTGCTATGGTTGCCATTCTCAATTCCACGCCAGTAATCTTAGGAGCCCCTATGGACCGACATTGGTTTGCTGTGCAGTGATTCCAGAGCAAATTAAAGAAGCTAGGGAATTCAAGAAGGGACGTCTGCTCGGGGATTACTTCGTTGCGCTTGGCGATGACGTAGATGGCAGGCGGGTGACCAGTCCGAGATAAAGGCTAGTATTGGACTGTGGACTAATAAGGACTATGGCTGCTGGCAGCCAAAATGACAGTGACAATAAGTGGTGAGAATTTTCTGCGTTACTAGTCACTGCAGCCAAAATGACAGTGACAATAAGTGGTGAGAATTTTCTGCGTTAGTAGTCACTGCAGCCAAAATGACAGTGACAATAAGTGGTGAGAATTTTCTGCGTTAGTAGTCACTACGATGGTACTCAAGAAGCATCTCCAAATGTTAGCTATTAACATTCTGCAAAAATGGGTAGGGGCGTGGAAGGAGTCGCTAAGTGGCACGTGTTGGCAGAAAGTAGCATTTCTGTGATGTAGTTTGCATTGTTAAGACTACTTTGCAGACAACACACAGAAGGGCTCAGACATACGATCTTGGACAAGTCACAGTTCTGACCTCGGTTTTCTTATCTGGAAAATTGTGATGCTAGTACCAAGGCCAGAATGGACTTGAGAGGGATGTTTCTCCTGCATGGCAGTTCAACCTACCTGCCCCCTCCACTGAGTAATCAAATAGCATGTAGTGGACTGATGAGGGAAAATTGTCCCCATAACTCTTTGGAACTCCCACCCTGTCTTAAGTATCACTCTTACAGGAGACCAATTTGTCCTTCTGATTTCCCCCTCTCATTCTCTACATTTCCTACTGGGCTGTCCACTGAAGCTGGAAAAACCTGTAGTTCTGTATCACTGACTAGCACATAGATTGACAGTCCCATAATCCACTAGCCAGATATACCCTTTGACCCTCTTGCAAATGTCCATTTTAGCCTCCCCCATTGCCTTAAAGGCTATGGGTCTAAATCTACACACACTAAAGAAAATATGTAATGATACATAATGAGGAACATTCTGGGGCTGTGATACTTGCAAAGCAATATATCCAAGATTGTTACAAACAAGAAAGTAGTATTTTCTGTACAATCAGAAGAGGCTCCTGTACAACAGGAGTCCGGAGATTTTATAAAGGGCCAGATAGCAAATAAAGGCTTTGCAGTCACATGTAAGCTTTTTTTTCTTGGCTTTTCCTGGCTGTCCTGGAACTTGCTCTGTAGACCAGGCTGGCCTTGAACTCAATCCGCCTGCCTCTGCCTCCCAAGTGCTGGGATTAAAGGCATGAGTCACCATTCCTGAGATATTTTATTTATTTTGCTGGCATGTATGACAGTGCCTAAGGAGGCCAGAAAGGGGCAGTGCCCCCTAGGAGCTGAAGTTACAAGTGTTTATGAGCCCTTTGATGTGGGTGCTAGGATTCAATCACTGAGCCATCTTTCTAATTTGCCAACCAAGTAAAACACTAATTCTCAACAAGCGGGTCCCGACCACTTTACCAAACCTTTATCTCCCAAACCATTTACATTACAATTCATAACTGTAACAAAATTAAAGTTATGAAGAAACAACAGAAAATTTTATCACTGGGGGTCACCACAATTTTGAGGAACTATATTAAAGAGTCACAGCATTAGGATGGTTGAGAACCACTGATTTAAAAACCATAAAAGTCAGTCCACTGTGGGAGATTATGTTGTTACATTGTAAATAATTTTCCCACCCACTGGTTTAATAAAAAGCACTGATTGGCTAAAGTCAGGAAGGAAGTGTGGGCGGGGCTACAAGACTAGAAAACTCTGAGAACAGGAAGCACAGAGCGGAATGCCAGAGAGAAGCCGGAGGAAGTGGAGGACAACCATGCTGCTGTGAGAAAAGGTACCGAGCCCCAGGTTAAGAGTCGTGGGTTAGATTAAGGGTACAGAGTTAGCAAGTTATGCCTGGGTCTTAGGCTGATCAGCCTAAAACTATTGTAAGCATCTGTGTGTCTATGCGGGTCTGTGAGTCTGCGGGCCTAAACCTTGAGGCTAGGCCCAAAAGTCCGGCTTTTAATGATCTCTGCTGCAGAGTTCTTGGTTTCCTTCATCTGGCTGATTTCTTTTCCAGAATGAAGGCTAATGTGCTGGCTGGTTTTATGTCAACATGACACAAGCTGGAGTCACCTGAGAGGAAGGAGCCTCAGTTAGGAAAATGCTTTCATCAAACTCGGCATGGTAGCACATGCCTTTAATCCCAGCACTTGAGGGGCAGAGGTAGGTGGATCTCTGGGAAATTGAGGCTAACTTGGTCTACAGAGCAAGTTCCAGTAGGAGGAGAAGGGTCCCAAGAACAGGCAAAAGAGTCAGAGACAACCCACTCACACCGCTATGAGTTTCACTAGAACACCATGCTATACAACTGTCACGTGTATGTAGAGGATTTAATGCAATCCCATGCAGGCTCCCTGGTTATTGCTCCAGTCTCTGAGCCTCTATGAGGCCTGCTTAGTTGATTATGTGGGTTGTGTTTTCCTGGTGTCTTTGGTCCCTCTGTCTCCTACAATCCTTCCTCCTCTGTTCTGTGGAGTTCCCTGAGCTCTGCCTAATGTTTAGCTTTGGGTCTCTACATCTACTCCCATCAGTTATTGGATGAAGCCTCTCTGAGGACTGTTGGGCTAGGCAGCTAGGTGGAGATCTGTTCTGGCTGGCTTTAGGGCATTTCTTAATTAGTGATTGATGTGAGGGTCCCAGCCCATTGTGGGTGTGGCTATCTCGGCTGGTGGTCCTGGGTTCTATAAGAAAGCAGGCTGAGCAATTCTCAAGGATCAAATCAGTAAGCTGCACTGTCTATGGCCTCTGCATCAGCTCCTGCCTCCAGGCTCCTGACCTGTGTGAGTTCCTGTCCCCACTGCTTTTGATGATGAGCTGTTACATGGAACTGTGAGTGAATCAATCCTTTCCTTCCCAATTCGCTCTTGGTCATGGTGTTTTATCACAGCAATAGAAACCATAACTTAGATAGAAATTGGTATCAGGAGTAGTATATTGTTGTGACAGACCTGACCATGTTCTTTTGGGAAGGATTGTAGAAGGACTTTGGAACATGGAGCAAGAAAAGCCATTGAGTGTTCAATGCTTGTTGAGATGTTCTGTAAGAGCTTGGGAGATCATTGCTAAGGGCAATGCAGAAGATGGAGGCCTGTATTTTAAGTTTCTGGCTTGCAAATTTTCAGAGGGAAGTTTTGTTGTTGTTTTTTTTTTTTTTATGACCTGGTTTCTCTGCGTAGGTCTGTCTTTAGACTCTATCAGGGCCATTTGTTATTTTGAATTAAGATTCTGTGGTTCTAGTTAGCTGGGGCTGAAAAAATCAGCTGTGATTAACAAGATACCAAAACTACTAAAGTAGAACCTTTGCTTTGCTGGAATACTCAAGGCTGGAACTGAGAAATTAGTGGTGTGGAAAGTGTATTTTCAGAGTAAGCACAGAGGCTGTGTTCCAGAAGTGGTCATGGTTGTACCTCGCACTAACTGCTGAACTTGGTAGTGTAAGCATCGCCCAGGTGGTATGGTTTTGAAGGCATGAAGGGGTCATGGAAAGCAGCTGAGACTTAGCATTGATGAAGATTTGGCCTCAGTGGCAGTTGAAGCCCCGGGACTGAAGGGGCATGCAGAGAAGTTGAGGCTTTGCACCATGAAGAAAGCCTCTAAGGGGCTACTGGTGAAAGTGCAGCCTAGTGGCAGCAAGGGACCACAGCATTTTGGAGATGCCAGTACCATGGGATGACCAGCGAGAACAGCAGCCCCAGTGGAGCCAGCCGGAGCCTAGAAGACAAGCTGTGTGTGCTGCAGAGAGCTGAGCTGGAGAAGTGACCCAACCTCCTTGGAGGAGTCCAGAAGATCATGAGTGAATCCCAGGCACTGAACATTGAGTTATTTACGTTTCTGGAGTTTGATTTTGCTTTGATTTAATTGTGACTGTGCCCTGGTTCTTCCCCCTTGAGTATTTAGTTTTGATTTTACAGCAGCAGCCCACAGTTGAGAGACATTGAATTTTAAAGTGTCTTGGATTTTAAGAGTGACTGGCTATTTTAAATAGACTGAACTTGTAATGTTTGAATTTGTAAAAGATTGTGAAGTTTTTAAAAGATAATATATATATACTAAAAACGTGTGCCGCCATGCCCTGCTAGTTATTTGTATTTTTAATGTGAGCTCATGGGGATGAATGAGAAAGAAAAGGTTGTGGCTTAATGGTGATGTGTTTGTGTGTCAAGCTGACAAAGAGTCAATTGTACAAGATAGTTTTATGTACATTTGACACAAGCTAAAGTCATCCAGGAAGAGGGAGCCTCAACTGAGAAATGCCTCCAGAAGATGAGGCTGTAGACATGCCTGAAGGGCATTTTCTTAATTAGTGATTGATGGGGAGTGCCTGTCCTATTGTGTGGGTGATATCACCCCTGGGCTGGTAGTCTTGAGTTCTATAAGAAAGCAGACTGAGCAAGCTATGAGGAACAAGCCAGTAAGCAGCCATCCTCCATGGCCTCTGCATCGGCTCCTGCCTCCAGGTTCCTGACCTTCATGATTTCCTGCCTCTACTGCTTTTGAGGAGGAACTCTATCATAGCAATGGTAACCCTCAGGTAGCAAGAGTCCCCTTTCTCCTTGAGGATAGGTATTCCCTTTGTGAGGACAGGGATTTTTATGGACAGGGTCACATCAATTCTGCTATTCTTATTTTATTTATTTTTCCGAGACAAGGTTTCTTTATGTAACAGTCTTGGCTGTGCTGGAACTCGCTCTGTAGTAAACCAGGCCAGAACTCACAGAGATCCACTTGCCTCTTTTCTGTCTCTCAAATGCTGAAATTAAAGACATGTGCCACCACACCTGGCTAATTCTGCCATTCTTCACTGAGTCAAACAAATGTTACTGGGAAGAGGACAGGGCCTCTTCTTGTAGTATTGTTATTTCACTGAATTAAACAGGCTTCTATGCAGTAGAAGATCATGGTTTCTAGAGTCTAGAGAATTCTAGACTATGGGTTCCTATTAAAGTTCAGGATGAGATGAGATTTCTTTCTTTTCTTTTTTAAGACAAGGTTTCTCTGTGTAGCTTTGGAGCCTATCCTATCCTGGCACTCTGTAGACCAGGCTGGCCTCGAACTCACAGAGATCCATCTGCTTCTGCCTCCTGAGTGCTGGGATTAAAGGCTTGCATCATGACCAAGAGTTTCACTTAAGCTTTCTAACTGAAATATAGTGGCTGGCCAGCAGGCCCCAGGAATCCTATTTTTGCCTCCCTGATGCTGAAATTACAGGTACATGAGGCACTTAGCCTTTTAAAATTGCTTTCTATTCACTTTGTTTATGAATGTGTGTACATCTGTGCATGCATGAGTATGCCATACCATGCTTGTGGGGGTCAGAGAACAATTTGTGGGAGTTTGTAGGTGAGAATGCACAATCTTGGTTTCAAGGTTTGAACCCCAAATCGTCAAGGGCCTTTGTCTGCTTAGCCTTCTCCATTTTCCCTGGGTTTAAAAAAATCAAAAATGGGTTCTGGGGATCCAACTCAAATTTTCTTGCTTTCACTACAAGCACCATACTGCTTGAGCCATCTCTCTAGCCCCAAGATGAGGTTTCTTAAGCATTATGACACGTTCTAGAAAGAACTCAGGTGGTCAATTTTCAGGTCATCTAGGGTTTTTGTTTTGTTTTTTTGTTTTTTGTTTTTTGTTTGTTTGTTTGTTTGTTTTTGGTATAGCTGCCATGCTTATGTTCACAGAGACATTAGGTTAGTATACATTGAGGGATGGGATGGGGGATGTAGCAGTTGGTCCAGTGCTTGCCTAGCTTTATACATCTGTAATTCCGGCACTTGGAAGGTAGAGGCAGAATGTTCAAAAGTTCAAGGTCATCCTTGGCTACATAGTAAGATCAAGGCTAGCCTATGGTTAAAAAAATATAGTGATATTCATGCACAGTTTCAGATCAAGAGATTGTTATTGAGCTAAATATTATGTTCTGAGAAACTCGAGGACTTTAACAAGTGTTTATTTCTTTCTCATATAAAATACAATCAAAATACTTACTGCTCGTCATTCATGGACCATGAAAAGTTTCATTTTATGACCTACTTTCCTCTCTATACTTGGAGTTCTCACTATTTAGTTGGTAGATGGGGAAACAGAGAGCAGAGCCTTGCATGAGAAGCTTTTGTGGCCCAGACCTAGAAGTGGTAGATGATACTTTTGCACATAATTTAAAGTAACTCTTGAAAAATAATTCTGTTGGCTTGAAATCCGAGACTCATGTTGGTTGTCTTTTGTGCAGTGTTGGGATGAAACCCGAGATTCATGCCTGATGGACAAGTGCTTTACCACTGAACTGCACCCTCTACCCTAGCTCAGGAGTTCTTTTACTGCAAAGGTAAGAATTTCTCTAGGGGTTCAAGTTAGTGTCTCCTGTCAGGAGTCGAGAGAATTACTACATTAGCCGGTAAGGCAGGTTTGTAGGAAACGAAGGAGATGGAGACATTGTCAAGTGACAGGAAAGGATGTGAAGGCACTGATTTTCTGTACAGATTTAAGATTTTTTTTCCTTTTAAAGCCAGAAGTGGTTTTCTGCAGTTACTCAGACCAGAGGGTCACAATATACTAGGTCAGGTGTCATGTATGACAACATTAACCCAGAGGGTTACAGCTCAATGCCCTTTGACAGATAGATGTTCTTCATGTCTCCTTCTTTGGAGAGTAAAATCTGTGTATGTTTCTGGTAATACCTTTCCCCATTTTGTTTATGCCTCTTCTCACACAGGGGAAACTGAGAAAAATATCCTATTGCTCACTGATCTGCAACATTTGCCTTCATGGGCCATCCACAGTGTCCCAAGTGCTCTTGCTTTACATTGTCTGCATTTAAAAACCTTTGTGCCCAATGTAAAATAATTCATAACATGGGCATTTCTTACATCCCACAGGGGCAGGCTATCATAAAAATATCCCGTTGGTGTTTCAAACAATAGTTAGAAAAAATCCAAGTGTTTCTTCTTACAGCAGAGCATTACTGTTATTCCTGGAGATAATAGGAATCATGAAATTGTGTATGTATTAAGCTATAGGTTCTAATACAGGTTCCATACAGTGGCAGTTCAGATTGTGAATTATGTAACTTTTTTTCTGGCATGCATGCACATGTGTTATATGTGTGTGTTGCTGTGTAGAGAGGTGAATGTGCATGTGTGTAAAGCCCAGAGCACAACCTCACGTGTTGTTTCTCAGGCCCACTTTTATTATTTGATACAGAGTATCTCCACTGGCTTTAAACTCTCCAGATATATTAAGTAGGTTTGCCAGGAAACCCCAGGGGTTTACCTGTCTCCAGTCTCCATCAGTGCTGGGATTATAAATATGCTTCTCCACAATGACTTGTTTTACCTGGTTCTGGGGATCAACTTGAGGTCCTGGTATTTTCAAGGCAACACTTTACCAACTGAACTTTCTTTCTTTCTTTCTCTCTCTCTCTCTCTCTCTCTCTCTCTCTCTCTCTCTCTCTCTCTCTTTCTTTCTTTCTTTCTTTCTTTCGTCCTCTTCCTTCTCCTCCTCCTTCTAAGAACTGAAATCTCACCATGCTGTCTAGGCTAGCCTTAAACTCTTGGACTCAAGAGATCCTTCTGCCTCAGCCTCCTGAGTCGCTAGGACATATACCAGGCACGTAGCTTAGAGTATAATTTTCCTAGCATATAATAGAAAGAGGGAGGGAAAGAAAAGCAAGAGGAAAGACATTCTGTAGCTGGAAATGTAGGTACTTGGTAGAGCATTTTGCCCAGCACATGTGAGGCCCCAGGTTGTATCTCTGGCAATATAAACAATAACAAAAACTACAGTGAGATAATTTGGATTTCAAGTGTGTACCATCATGCCCAGATTGGAGTATGGATTATTTAACAAGAACAAGACAGGTTCCCCTACAGTTTAGGCATTTTCATATTGATTTACTCCTTAGGTTCCTCTAAAAGGGTAGACAGAAAGTCCTATAGAATAAGGGTTTCTGTACCAACTCAGGGTGGAGGTGCCTGCTGAGAATCATAGTTCTGTACAGAGTTTGGGCTGAGGTTATTTCCAAGACCTGGGCTCATGATTCTTCTGTGGATTCAAGACAGTGGGCCTGCAGGGCAGCAGTGGTGCACACCATTAGTCCCAGCACTTGGGAGGCAGAGAGGTAGGTGAATCTCTCAGTTCAAGAGACCTTGAATAGCCTCCTGGTCTACAGAGTGTACCAGGACAGCCAGGGCCACACAGAGAAACACTGTTTCAAAAACAGAAAGAAAACATGGGGCCATAGAGGTTAAGGTTAAGGCAGGGCTTTCAGGATAATGCCATAGTCAGGAGCTTCAAAGAACCCAGTCACATTTTTCTGTTTCTGATCCTCTTGCTTCTGACTCCAAGTGATGGAAATACATTCATTTGCCACTATGCCTCTTTGTGTGTGTGTGTGTGTGTGTGTGTGTGTGTGTGTGTGTGTGTGTTCATCTGTCTGTATTGCTAGGGATTGAACTAAGGGCCTAGCCAAACACTCTGTCAACTGAGATACATGCCCAATCCTTTCAAATTCATTCTTGCTTATCGTTTATACTATTGATTATTGAGAGGGAGTGTGAGACGGAAGGAGGGGGAGAGGGTAAGATGTGAGATTGAATAGGATCGGTGTGCCAGGTATTGGTCAGCTGTCAATAAAAGCAAGAGCTTCTATACATGATCTGAGTTCATGTAAGAGTTGAGGATGGAAATACATATAGAGAAGAGTCAGGTGTGTAGAAGTCAGAAATCAGTTTATTACAAGTGGGCTGTATTTAAGATGATTCATGGAAGACAGGGAAGTAACCCAGTGGTATGCCAGGGATGTTCTTGTCTGAGGTCCAGATAGGACCCACAGAGAGGTTGAGCTTCATATTGTGTGTGGTCTGAGATTCCCAACTGGGCTAAGGTAGAGGTTGGTCATATCCAGGATCAGATAGATTCCCTATGGATCATTAGAGAGAGGGGGGTCCCTTCCAGGGAGGCTGAAGCAGGAGGATTTAAGGTCAGTCTAGATATAGAGTGAGCAGAAAGCCAGCTTGGGTTACACACAGAGTTAAACCCTTTGTCAGAAAAATTGAGAAAAACAAAACAGCTAGATGGGAGCTTGAATTGCACAGCAAGTGAGATGGGGGGAGGGAGAGAGGGAGGGAGAGGAAGGGAGGGAGAGAGGGAGAGGAGAAGAGTGGGAAGACATAGGGGAGAGAGGAAAAGAGGGAGATGGAGAGAGGGAGGAAGAGGGAGAACCCCTCCCCCCCCACACACACATGCACACATGCGTGAACAAGAGGTCCACATCTATAGAGTCTCAGAGCTGGCCTGTGCTTCCTGCATTCAGTCCTGTGAGTGGGTGAATCTGGGATCTCTTAACAAGATAAAGCTAGGAACCTATGCAACAGCAGTTCTGAGTAGAGTTGCTATTCAGATAAGGGGTGTCTGCAAGGTATGAGAGCCAAGGGCTGAGTTTCTTTTGGGGCCAGGCATATATATGGCTTTTATGAGGTCACAGTCATTCTGAACTCTCTTGTGGAAGGAATATAAACAATTGTGAATTTTTTTGAGATAGGATCTCTCTATATCTCGAGGCTGGATTTGCACCCACAGTGTGTTTAGTTCAGTGTCTCCATAGCTATTGTGTGGGGTTCCAAGGGAAAACATCTTTATTAATACAAATAAGACTTATTTGGAGGGCTGGGGCAGTCACTCCATTCAGAACCCCCATCTTAAGTTCGGAGTGACTAGGCAAGATGCTTCTCAAGTCCAGACCTTACTTTTTAATTAATAAAATAAATATGAATAGACTTTCTTTGTCATTATGAACTAAAGTAGACCTTTTAAAAATAATTTTTTATGTGCATTTGTGTTTTTCCTGCATGTATGTCTGTGTGAAGGTGTCAGATCTCCTGGAACTGGAGTTATAGGCACTTAGGAGCTGCCATGTGACTGCTGGGAATTGAACGGAAGTCCTCTGGAAGAGCAGCCAGTGCTCTGACACAATGAGCCACCTCTCCAGCCCCCAAAGTTTTTTGGTTTTTTTTTTGGGGGGGGGGCGCTTGTTTGTTTGTTTGAGACAAGGTTTCTCTGTGTAACAGGTTGTCCTGGAACTTGCTTTGTAGACCAGGCTAGCCTAGAATTTACAGAGATCTGCCTGCCTCTGCCTCTGCCCTGCTAAAGTAGACCTTCTTAAACTATAAGTTAAGACTCAATATGGTGGGGAGGGCTGGAGAGATGTCTCAGAGGTTAAAAGCACTGGCAGTTCTTCCAGAGGTCCTGAGTTCAATTCCGAGTCAACCACATGGTGACTCATAACTATAATGTGATCTTGTGTCTTCTTCTGGCCTGTAGGCATACATGCAGAAAGAACACTGTATATACAATAAATAAATAAATCTTTAAAAAAAAAAAAGACTGAATATGGAGCTGTGGGTTTGGCCACACTTTTAATTGCAGCATTGGGGAAACAGAGATGGGTGGGTTTCTCTGAGGCCAACCTAGTCTATATATTGAGTTCCAGGCCAGCCTGGCCTAGATGATAAGACATCTCAAGACAAAAATAAGAAAACCAAAGACTGAATGTGGGCTAACATAACTGAATGTGGGGGCCACAGACATTTTTGGCAAGAGTAAAACATTTCTGAATGTTTAATGGCCAAAAATTAATCCAATTCCACTCATCTTCGAGTCCCCCCATTTTCTCTCTTCACCCCTGTAGTGCCTCTCCAACCAAAAAAAAAAAAAAAAAGCCAAACACAGCAAGCAAGCAAACAAAATAGTTAAGAACAAACCAAACCAAACCAAAAAAAAAAAAAACAAAAAACAAAAAAACAACAACAAAAACCCCCACCTCTTTGCTTCTCTTTCTTTCCCACTTGTCCAGCACCTGGTGGCGTTGGGGGCCTTGGTGTATCACACAGTACACCCTTCTGTCCTGTCAGCTTTACTAGAAAATGTTCATTACAATGAGTCACTGGTCTGGTTCAAGGCCTCTGGTTTCTGGTTCCCTATCATCACTGGATCCTCACTAAAACTCCTCTGGGATATCCTGTATACCTATTTTATTTTGTTTTTGAGAAGGGTATCCCAGCTGGCCATGAACTTCATAGGCAGCCAAAGATGACTTTGAATTAGGATCTTCCTGCCTCTACCTAAGAAGGAAAGAGACCAGACATTCTTTGACCAGATTACCTGCCCCAGCTGTGTGCTAAGCTGTGTGGCCTGGGGTGAGTCACCTTACCTACTTGTTTTAGAATGCTCCCAACTTAAAAGTATATTATCTTCTAAATGTTCATTAATTTCCTTAAAAATATTTTTATTTTTAAAGACTTACATATTTTTTATTGTATGCATGAATGCTTTGCCTACATGTATGTATGTATACTTTTTTCCTGGTGCTCCTGGAAGCCATAAAAGGGCACCAGATCACCTAGAACTGGAGTTGTAACTGCTTGTGAGCCATCATGTGGGTTCTCAGAACCAAACCTGAACCCTCTGAAGAGCAGCAAATGCTTTTAAGAGCTGACACACCTCTCTATAGTCATCCTCCCAACTTATTTGTATTAAATTGAATGACATTTCACTTTGGGGAAACAGTTCACCTAGTTTAATAGGAATGTGAAGGAGGTACCTGGCAGTATGGCACTCCCCACCTACAAGGTATAAAATGTACAGGTCATTTTTAAATTTTTTGCACATGGATGTTTTGCTTCTGTGTATGTCTGTGTACCACTTGCATGCCTTGAGAGGCTAGAAGAAGGTATGTGATCCCTTGGAACTGAAGTTACAGAAGATTGTGCAAAACCATGTGAGTGCTGGGGGATCCAATGGAAGAGTGGGACACTTTACTGCCGAGTTCTCTCTCCAGCCTCCAGAGGCTATTTTTGTGGTGGTGTTTTGAACTCTTGACTTGCCTGTTCCCCAGCTTTCCAAACCCTGGGATTACATATCTGAGCCTTCACACAGGACTTTGTTTTAAGATGAATTCTCAAACTATCACAGGCATGGCCTCAAACTAGTGGCAATCCACCTGCCTCATCCTTCCAAGTGCTGAGATTATAGGCTTGAGCTACCACATCCTGTTTTAGAAGATGTTCTGTGTCTCAGTCCCTTTCTTCTCTCCATTTGAGCGAGAGGCTGACCTAAGGACTGGATGCCTCCCAGGAAGGCCTAGGGAACATATCTGAACTTCCAACCTAATGCACTTTTCCCCCACTTTCCTTTTCTGAAGACTGTCTTTTGTCCCATGGAGGAAGAAGATCCCTAACTCGCAGTGGGAAAGTATGTATTTTGACAGCTCCACAAATGTGCACAGAGCTGCTCACATTGTCACCCTTAAAATACAGTGACATGATACATTCTACATGGTACATGCGAACCCATACATATTTAGAGGGTGGCAGAGAAATAACTGCCATTGCCAGAGCAATGAAGACTTTCGGAAAACACATCTTGCTACAGTTTAAAAATGAAATGTCCTTCACAAGCTCATATACTTAAACGTTTGGTCTTTATCTGGTGGCACTATTCTGGGAAGTTGTGAGGCCTGACTGGTTGGGGTGACCTTTATGGATTATAAACTTCTCTATTTCTAGTCTCAGTCTCTACTATTCTGTTTGGCTGTCATGTGAACAGTCTCTCCATAGTTCCCACCCGCATGATAGCAGCTATGCTTTCTTTTACCATGATGGTTTGGAATGCATTTGAAACCATGAGCCGAAATAAATTCTTCCAACCTAAGTTACTGCTACTAGGTATTTTGAAACTAGGTATTTTGAAACAAGAAAAGTAACTGACATGCATTGTCACAGCCATACTATTGTCCCTCATACATAGTTCTTGCTCAGTGTTTTAAAGGGGCTTAGTCACTAGATTCTGTGCCTAGTTTATGTAATGTCACACTGTCTTGGTGATCAAAGTCATGCATGACCACACAACTACAACCATCACATCCCTGTGCATACGTTTCTACATGTTATTATCTTGCAGCTTGGTGACAGCCTTGCTATCCCATACCACCTCACCCACAATTAGCCAGTTGTATACCATCTTACAAAGACACATGGAACCACCTGGGTGCTGTACGCAAAACTTCATATACACAGTTACATTTATATCATTTTTAGTTGTGAAATATTATACCTGCCACCTCATCCAGGCTCATGCATTCATACCTTTCAGTTAGATTTTGTCGTCAAAGAACCACAGACAGACCACTGACATTTATTTAACCAAGCACAGACTTGTGGCTCTGATTTGAGGTCTTCGGTGATTTTATTTCACAAAATCTTTGAAGGTACAGGCAAAGAGATGTCTGGGGCCCATAGGGTTGTGCTGGAAAGAACGATGGTCCCAAGAGGAGGGGGAAATGGCCATAATGGCAGATGCTTATAATCCCAATGCTTGGATACTGAGGCAGAAGGATCTCAAGTTTGAGTCTATCCTGGACTACATAGGAATTCAGAGCTGCCTGGGCTACAGTGAGCCCCTGTCTTAAAACAAGACAAAAAAAAAAAAACAAACAAACAAACAAAAAAAAAACCAGAAACAAAGAAATGTCAGACATGACATTAATACATGTCTATAATCCCAGTACTTTGGAGGTAGAGGCAGGAGAATCAGATATTCGGGGTCACCCTTAGCTATATAGTTCATAGTCGGCTACAGATCCTGTCTCCCAAAAAAAAAAAAAAGAAAGAAAAAAGAAAAAGAAAAAGGCGGGGACACCCTTCTCTGCTGCAAGGGAGGGCCAATTTGTGGACCTTCAAGAACTCAGGGGAGCCACCACATTGGTGCTGGTGGTAGGAGGCACAGGCCCTGTGGGGAAGGAGGCTGTAGGCGATCCCAGCAGAGGTCCAGAGAAAGGCATAAGATGGCTGACAGGCCCTGACAGCACCACAGGACCCAGGCCCTGGTAGAGGTGGGCAGTTCCTGTGGTGCCCAGTGTCAAGCCTGAGGCCACTTCCCCACAATTCCCACCACTACTGCCACCAGCTACCACCATGAAGCCACCAGCTGCTCCTTCAGCTGTGCCCACTCCTCCCAGACTTGACCCTCGTTTCTTTTTCCCTTTTCCAGAGGCCTTGCGGTTCCTAGTCTGAATTCCATCCTTTCGCATGGTCAGTGGTCGGTTTACCTGTAGAAAGAGAGATCACAGGGCTGTCAGCTCCATCCCTTCCTGTCTCTCTATCTGGCTAGAGACATCCTCTGAACCCCACTTTTGTTAGACTATGGAATGAATTCAGTGACTAGGATGATATACCCAGGGTTGTCTGGTGTAGAGAAACCTGTGGGTGTGAGGCCCTGAGCTCCTAGACCAGAAAGAATCACCCAAGACTCAGAGCATGGGAGTGAAAGGTAGGGGAGAAGAGGGAGAAGGAAGAGACAGATTCGAGAAGAGGAAGGAGAGGCAACAGCAGAAAGACTCTGGACGGAAGAGAAAGTTCCAGGTCATTAAGGACTGAGTGAGGAACAGGGCGCACAGTGTGAGGACACCACCGCGGTGAGAGGACACTGTTACCTGGTGGAGCTTGTAGTAGAGGCCACAGGCATTGCACACTGGATCTCCACTGGCGTTTCTCCGCCAGAGTGTTGTGGTGGTCGTTTGGCAGTTCGTGCACTGAGTGCCTGCCCGTTTGCTGACAATCTGAGGGACCAAAAGATGTGAGATCAGCGCTCTGGGGAGGTGGACAGGGGCTTACAGGGCTTGAGAAAGGAGACAAAGGGTGGGAGTCACATTGAAGGCAAGGATTTCTATCTGGGATATGAAGCCTATTTATTTTAGCACTACTCTTCTTGTTATTTGGGGGTTTTTTGGGACAGGGTTTCTTTGTGTACTCTTGGCTGTTCTGAAATTAGCTCTATAGACCAGACTGGCCTTGAACTCACACTCTGCCTCCCTCTGCCTCTACCAGTGTTCAGGCAGGACTTTATTTTATGACCTGTGTGAGACTCCTTCCATCCCTGCTTTTCAACTTTGGCCACATACCTGAATATCTTGGAGGAAGCCAGGTGTGGTAACTCATACCTACAATCCTGACACTCAGGAGACAGAGACAGGAAGACCCTAACGAATTAAAAACCAGTCTGGTGTACATAGTTCCAGGCAAGTGAGAACTACATAAAACAAAACAAAACAAAACAAAGAATTTCTTGGGAAGCTACAAAAATTCTCAAAGCTAGGGGTGAGATTCTATGGTAGAGTGCCTGCCTAGCATACAGGAAGCCTTGGGCTACATCCCCAGCACAAAAACAAAATCCTGTTGCTCATTTCAATGAAGTAATGACTTCTGGAAGAAGAGATTCAAGGAGGTTACAATGTGAACTGTAGTAAAAAGCTAAGTAAAAAGTTAAGGGTGAGGGTGAAGTTTTTCATGCAAATTTGAGAACAGAGTTTCTGTTTGAAGCATCTAAGGGTAGGTAAAAAATTGGAGTTGTAGTTCAGATTAGGGTTCCTGCACAAGAAAGGGATGAATGGTCCTCCATGGGGAAAGGATGGGGATGAGGACAAGTATTCTATATGCTGGAGACAAGTATGAGTTGGGCAGGGGTTCCTATAGGATGGGAGAATATGGACTCTTGTCCTGGACTGGAACTTGTCTCCTGCATAGGTCAGACTGGTCTTACCAGTCGCTTCTTGGGTCGGATGAGTGGCCGGTTCTGACCATTCATCTTGTGATACAGGCCACAGGCGTTACACAGGTAGTGACCTGTTCTATCCCTTCGCCACAGTGGAGTAGCCGTTGCTCCACAGTTCACACACTCTCTGGCCTCTGGTAGGTGGACAAAGAGAGAAGTTAAGCATTAACTCTGCTTACCTTTGCCTTGAAGGACCTAGCCCAATGTAGCCTCCCTGCCCCTTTTTGCGTGTCTTACCACAAGGGGCCAGGGGGAGGCTTCCGTGAAACTTGGGGGAAGAATAGGCTGCTGAACCGAGAGGGCTCCCAGTGGGAGAAAAGAAAGGACCCGGGAAGTCAGGTCCCCCATAAGCACTGCTGGCGACAGGCAGCGATGCAGGCAGTGCAGTTCCCAAGGTCAGGAGGTCTGGACTCAGGCGCTCTGTCTTTAAGGTTTCTAAGAAGGTGGTACTGCTCTTCCCATCCGGGTCCTCCAGGGTTTGGGGCGGGGCATCCTCGTGGCTGGGACACACAGTTGAAGCAGGATAGAGCCCAGTCTTGCTGTAGGCCCAGCTGGCATAAGGTGAGCCCCCTGGGATGCCCTCCATACAGTTGAGAAGTGGGTAGACCTGAAAGACTTTGGGGGGAGGGGAGAAGAACAAAAATGTTAAGGTAACCCTAATTTTAGAATGCTATGGTGTCCATCAGTCCCAACATGGCAGCTAGGCTTCCAATTTCCTCACAACAGTTTCTTGATGCTGGGTGATTCCTGGGTTCTAAGGCCCTCTGATCACTATGGCAATGACAATGCCCTTCATCCCTTTCTATCTGGGATTCCAATGACTACTGTTGGAATTGGGAGGCTGCCTGTCAATTGACAGCTAAGTGAGTCCGTATACATTTCCAGCCTGCTTCTGAGTGTATTTTTCCAGTATGGCAGACAGAGTAGTGGTGTCCCTGGGGGAAGGGGTCAGTACATCTATATACAGAGCTTCTATTTCCAAGATGACCTCCTAATAGAGTTGTAAACTAGCTAAGGATCTCTATGGCAACCCTAACAGTCCCCAGCCGGTACCCAGGCAAGCAGCCACCAGTTACCTGGGGAGTGTCTATAAGCCTCAGTGTCCCTGTAGTAGGCCAGGGCAGTGGCTGCAGCCGTGCTTGTGCTTGGGGAAGTAGAGGAAGCTGCTACATTCAAACCATCAGGCCCAGAAAAGAATCCTCCTGAATCTGGTGTTGAGGACACCAGGGCAGAATCCACAAACTGTGGCAGGGATTCTGGGGCTCCCAGAGCCCCTAGGCCAGGAAAATCCATGGAGATAGCAGGCTTTAACCTATGAGAACAGGAAGAGCTGTCAGACACGGAAATTCTTTTCTCTTGCATCCTTTCTCTTCTCCAAGTGATCACCTGGGACTCTGTTTCTCCTTTCCCATTCTTCTCTTTCCCCTTTCGCATGCTGGCATCTCACCTTCCATCCTCACTTCCTGTCTTCATTTGAGTCCTTCCCCATCCTCTTATGGTCCCTCTTGACTTTCTTACCCTCTACTGACTACTCATCTTCCTGCGCCCATTCCCTCTACTTCTTGCCGTCCTCACATCTCCATGTCTTCTTTCTTCCTTTTCCCTTTCCTGGTCTGTCTTCTATCCCCTTCCTTTGTCCATTCTCTTTCCTTTTTTCCTCCTGGCTCCTTCCTCTTTTCTCCCTCCTCTTTTATTCTACCTTCCAACCTTCCTCTTCTTCCTCCTCCCATGAGCCTCTCTTCCCTCTTTTCTCCCAGCTTTAAAATCCTCTCCCTCCACTTCCTCATTTTATTCTCTTTCCTTTCTCTTCTGTGGAGGCAGAGTGTACAACCAAGGTGCCTTGGACCCCCTTGACAGCTCCCTCAGGACCTTGGGGTTCACCCTTGTATGCTCACCAACTCCATCATCCCTATCTGTTGTATCTTGCCATCTGACTTTCTTAGAAACCCCGTGGTTTCCGGCTTTTACCTCCTCCCCCCTCAGTTGTGTATGTAGACAGAGGGCCCCATTAGGTTCCTCCCTGCTCTATGGGGGGGGGTCAGTACCCCTGCCTACACCGTGCTTATCTCTGTCATCCCCGCCCAACTTTTGAAATCACCCCAAAGCTACTGGCTTCCTCTGAAGAGAGTGACAGGTGGGAGGTGTTCCCAGCCTGGTATCCTCCCTCTGGGGAAGAGAGTCAGTTCTACCATCATCAGACCTCAGTTTCCCCATCTGCTCTATTGGAGGTGGTCTGCCAAGAGCTGAGTGATGATTGTTTCCCTCTGTCCTATAATGCAGACTGTCTCTAGCTCTCTGTGTCCCTGGGTCTCTCCCTCCGTTTCCTTTTAGGACTGACTGTTTTGCCTATATTGTTCTGTGCTTCTAGGATGTTCCTTTGAAAAGACTTATCTTCATGTGTTTATGTTGTGTGTATGTGCGTACATAGAGAGGACAGAAGACAACCATGGCTGTTGGCTCTCACCTTCCACCTCTTTAAAAACAGGATCTCTTCATACTTTTCTGCTATGTACATATACCAGGATAGGCCTGATTCCAGTGATTCTCCCCCACCTCCCACGGGAGCATACTGACGTGCATACTGACGTGTATGCTCCCATGTCAGGATGGATTCTGGGAGTCTGAACTCAGATCTCCACACTTATTCAGCAAGTAATTTATCCACTGAGTTATCTCTCTCGCCTTCTAGGGTGCACCTTGCCCTGTCTTTTTGTGTTTACGAATTTGTGTGGGTTCCCACCTTCTTTTGTCCATCCATATCTGTTTCTCTAATATCTTTCTATTTCTTTGTCTTTGTGTCTTTCTCAGCTTGCCTTCTGTTACTCTTGCTTTCTCTTATACTCATATTGATGTTTCTCAACCTGTCCACCTCTATCCCCATTTGCTTCCCAGGGCCTCTTCCCCTGTTTCTTTCTCCGAGTCTTAGACTCTCTCTTACTAGATCTCTGGATGTGCCTTCACTACACACTGCTTGGGAAAGGAGTCAAAGAGCCTGCCTCGACTGCTCACTGGTTGATGCCCAATCTTTGGGGAGAAGTGGGAGACAGACTGGGTACAAGATCACCTTCCCTATCCATTGAGTACATCGGCAAGGGCTGGGCCCAGGATTGGAGACCATGCTGGGGATAGGGCAGCACAGAATTGTGGTCCACCATCACATTCCCCCCCCACACACACACACACAAGGCAAGGTTTCTCTGTGTGACGGCCCTAACTGTCCTGGAACTCACTTTGTAGACCAGGCTAGCCTTGAACTCACAGAGATCTGCCTGTTTCCCAAGTGCTGGGATTAAAGGCATGGGCTACTGCTCAGCATCACCTTCTTGATCTCCGAATTCCCAGTTTTTTTGGACAAGGTATCTGCTCTCTCCCTTGACTCCCTTTCTACCTCTCTAATTCTCTTTGTCTCTCTCTGTGACTCATTCTCCCTCCATTTTTCCTTCTGTCCTTCCTGTTTCTGCCTCTCTTGCTGTCTGTCCATGGCTCTCCTCCTTCCTTTCCTCTTCCTGCTTCTTTCAGTGTCTATTTCCCTTTCATCTGTCTGAATGTGTCTCAGTTTCTCTCTGTGTCCCTCCTCCTCTCAGCCTCACACTCCGTCTCCTGGTCCCTTCCTCTGGCACCTTCATTCTCTCACCCACCCATCACGTTCTCTCACCTTGGTGGGTTCAGAGCTGCCCACCCCTCCTGGAGCAAGGACCCACCCTCCACCCCAGTTATCACTCTCCCCACAGAGATAAAGTTTATCTCGAGGCTGGGGGATAGGAGAGCGCCTTATCAGCTGCCTCACTAGAGAAAGTGCTGCCCTAACCAGGAGGCACAGCAGCTGCACCTTCAGCTCTCCCTGGGCCCAGCCCCTCACCCCAGGTAACCGCCTTACACCAGGCCTCAGCAAGGGTGCTGTGGGGCCAAAGAGCTGAGGCAAGATCTGGGGAGCAGATGTTGTACTTAAGGGGTTAGAGAGTCCAGTGTGGAGTCGGAGTCAGAAGTCTGGATCTGACTGTGGAGTTTAGGCGGAGCAAATATTGGCTTTGAGAAGTAGAGCTGAGCTTTAAAGTTCAGAGGCACATTCTGGGTTCAAAAGATGGGTTAGGAGAACAGATGAGGTTAGGGAGTCAGAGGTGAAGTTTTGCAAAGTTAGAAATATAGTTTAAAGGTTAGACATCGGTTCTGGGGGTCATGGTAAAATGTGAGAGAGACAAGGTTTGTTGTGTCTCCCCCCCACACACACACACCGGGGGCAGCAATTGGATTTAGGAGAAAGAGGGACCTGGACCGACAGGATTGTGACTGATGTGTGGAAATTAATTCTGGGAATTCTGTTTCCCAGAGTGGAAGAACACAAGACAGGTTTGGAATAGAAGAGTTTTGGAAAGAGTGGGATTCAGTGGGCAGATAGACCTTAAGGGTTAGGGAAGACGGAAAGGACACAGGGTCATTATGACAGAATAGATTTGAGGGAGCAAATTTAGTGTCTAAAGTAACAAAGGCATTTTGGCCAACAGAGGCCAGGGGACAGTTTGGGGAGGTCAGAGAGAAGACCCAGGGAACAAGCATGGGGTCTGAAAGGCAAAGACGGGGATAAAGCTAGGGTTCAGCAGATCAGAGCCAGGTATGGGTAGCCAGAAAGAATTGGGGTAGAAACAGAAGTATTCACTTAGGGAAACCAAAGTGATCCCCCCCCCCTCCCTGGGAAAATAGAGGCAGAGAAAAGTTTCAATTAGTGGAAATCAGATTTGGGACAGAGATAAAGACCTTGGGAGAATGGAGGTATTGTGAGGTGGTGGATCTATGCAAGGTAGTCTTGGGAGAACGAGGAAAGTTAGAGTCAGAGGACATAGATATCTTAGAGGGAATGGAAAGAAGTCGGGGCAGAGGAAGGTTTGCGAGGAGAGATAGAGGTTGGAAACAGAAGAAGTCTGGGGAGCTGTGGAGGAATTTGGGGGGACCCACACTTTACGGGCAAGCTATGGGTCAGAAAGCCTGGAGCAGGCTTGGGCAGCAGGCTGGGGTTGTCTTGCCAGAGGCTCTTTGGGAGTTGAGACTGACCTGGGCTGGTTGATGCAGACGGTTCAGCCACCTTAGTGATGTGGTGAGCTCAGTGTGATCCCAAGGGGTGTCCTCACTGGCCTTGGCCTTTGAGACTCCCTTCCTTGTCCCTCCTGCCAGCCCGCCCTCCCTCCCACCCACCTTCTCCCTCCTCTTTCCTCCCCAGGGAGTGGCTGGTGCCCCAGTGGGTGGGGCAGTGCAGAGGAGGGGGTGTGGCGCCTACTTGTGGGGGACCTCTTAGGCACTAGTAGGCCCTCCACCCTTCCTCTCTATCCTGTAGACTGTTGGATCCAGCTTGCCTTTGGCTTCTATGGAGTCCAATGTCTAGTCAAGTCATATGTGCTCTAGTCAAGATACATGGAAATATTAAATATACGTTCCACGTACTATTAGGAAAGCCCCTAGTCTGCCAGGCTGAACCTATATGTGTGTGAGCCCTCCTGGATGCCAGGAGAGGAGTGATGTAGCTGTACCCATTTTGCAGGTGAGAAGAATATGGTTTATAGAGGTTTGGGAGTATTTCAACCAGAACCCATGGGCCACCTTCATGAACCAGTCTAGGGGACTAGGCCAAGATCAGCAGAGTGAAGGTACACTTCTTTAATGTTTGGGGCTTGTGCCTGGGGCTTACGCCAGCCCTGGCCTGCTCTGGGGCAGCAGATAAGTCTTATCAGATGGAGGCGACTGTGGCTGTTGGTGCCGCAGTAACAGGCTGTCTTGGGGTTGGGAGGCAGGGTGGGGGATGCATACAGGGACAGTGCTTCAACTTCTTGCCCGCCATATGTTAGAGGCGGGAAACTGAGGTGACACCTAGAATGGATTCCCTTGTGAGTCCCTGAGGATTGGGATAAGATAGCAAACAAGAGGGGCAGTAAGTGAAAGATGGGGGGGGGGGGACAGCGGCAGGAACAAAGATCCACAGAAAGAGATGGAAATGCAGAACCACCAAGGGACAGCTATAAAGGAGAGATAGAGATGGTAAACGTGTAGAGAGTAAAGAGACAAGATGAAGCAGATCTAGACAGGAGGCAAAGGGAAAACCTAGAAGTGACGGAAGCCCGGGGCACAGAGGGAGAAGCGAACAAGGAAGTAAAAAACAATGTCAAGGTTTTAGAGAGGGAGACAGATACTGAGAGCCAGAGCGGGATCTCAGGGGGAGCTAGCTAGGATATGCTCCATGCTGGTGCCATTGGTGTGGGGATGTGGCTAATGTGATCTGTGTGGCTCTGCTGTCAGCCTGCATTTGGGGAACACCCCTCCAACCCTTGTCACTGGATGCTTCCAATCCATCCCTATCTCCTTCTCTTGCTCCACTGGTGCCTCACACCCACATAAATCTTCACCAGTAGATTTTGAGCGCACACACACACACACACACACACACACACACACACAGAGAGAGAGAGAGAGAGAGAGAGAGAGAGAGAGAGAGAGAGAGAGAGAGAGAACTGCATTTGGATCCTCAGAAGACTTCCTATCATAGCCCGAGAAATTCTCCAGTTGGGGAGACTCATTGAGGGAAAGGCAAGGATGAAGCCATGAGTCAGTAGAATCAGTCAGCCGACCTACCAGCCTGTTCCAGAGCAGCTGACCTTCTCATCGTGTTTCTCTGAAAGCCATTGTCCCCCATAGGCTTTAAAAATGGGAGGCTTGTGCTAAACTGCTCTGTGCTACTTTCCTTTGTGGACCCCTGTTTACCAAGGAAGGACACAGATTCTGGACCTGGAGCTAGCCCACCATTCTCTTCCAACCCACCCAGCTACTACTTGAGAGACCTCGATGGCCTTATTCATGAGTTGCCAGTCCCCATCTGTAATGAGGTGACAATGATAGGTACTTCCATATTTGGGACAATAAGTGAATTTAAATGTTAAGTGACCAAACTGACTTTAAACTTAATATATCAGTTATTTTATTTTTTTTATCGAGTACTGCACGTGAATCTGAAGTGTCCAAGTAGAATATTTTGATTTGTTACTGGGTGCTTAGTGTATGCAAGTTATAGTACCCCCTCCTTTCCCAACTAGCACTGTTGTGGATTCTAGTTGTAATGCTAAGTCGGCTGACACCAATAGTAATACTAATATTAACTCTAAATTGACATCAGCTTTCATGCTGATTTGAATACCACTAGCAGTAGTTGCCTGACACTATTTTAATTCCAATCTAAGACTACTATTGTTTTTGGAGTGGTAGGAATGGAACCTAATGCATCTCTAGTGTTGGGCAAGAGCTTTTCCATTAAGTATGTCTACAGCCTTAAAACTAATAAGTTTTATAATAATTATAATAATTCCAATTCTAAGAACAGCCTCCAAGTCTCACCTCCTCGCACCCCCCAAAAAATGCTAGGAATGTAACTCAGGGCCTTGTATGCCCTGGACATGTGCTTTGCCAACTGTACTACACCTTAGCACCTGATTCAGCTAGAACTTTTACCAGCAGAAACATACCAATAAATAGACCACCAGGAGCAGCATTATTTGTTGGCCAAACACATGCACCATGCTCAGTACTTTCCATGTATAATTCTATTACATTCTGGCATAGAAATGAAACGAGACTACAAAGGCCTCTGGTCAACTCTCACACAGATTGACTGCCTAATTTCTAGGCAAGTCATCCTCTGTACTTTAGTTGCATCACCTGGAAATGGTTGTAATTGTAGACTCTCCTTACCCTACACCAAATGTAACTAGTCTGCACGATGCCTGCCTGGCACACCGTAATGGATATGCTATGTGAACAATTCTCATCATTGTTGAGTATTGTTAGCAGCAGCAGAGGTTAAGTCTGGGAGTGAGGTGTGGGGAGCTTCATTGAGAGGGGAAGGCTAAAGGCATGTCCAATAAAATGGTGTGGTGCTAGACCTACATCCCATTTCTCCATTCCTGGAGGTGACAAAGGGTTCAGTGAAGGAAATGGAGGGTGGGGAGTAGGGTGCCTCTGAGGCCAAGCCTCGCCCCATTCCCTCCCCCATCCCTGTGGAGGGGGTGCAGGCCCAGAAGTCTGTGGCCACAGTTCAGCCAGCAGGGAGGCAGCTGGAAAGGCATAGATAAGGGAATCAGCGGGGGCCAGGCCAGGCTTGGGGGAGCCCAGTGTGAGCGGGGGTGGGGTGTCTGGGTTGAAGCGACTTCTCTGTCAGGCTTCCATTTGAAACCCATGCCAATGTCCTTTCTTCCTGGAATCCTTCCTTGACCGTAACCCTCCCTCCTGGCATCTTTTGAAGTTCCAGAGCCTCCATTTGATTTGAGCCATAGCACTAAGGCTATCCGGGCCTCTTTGAGACTGGACTTCACTAGGATGATAATAGGACTCACTTTGGTAACACTACTACAGAAAGAATCAACCAAAACCTAACCAAGGAGTCATGCGTTTGACTTTGGAGTAAAACTGGCGGTTATTATCTCAAGAATTATTTTTAATTGAGACATAACCATTATACATATTTATGGCACAGCACAATCATTTGATACATGCACATAATGCATAATAGTTGAATTGAGGTGATTAGCATGTCCACTTCATTGAACACCAAACACCAATGATTTCTTGAAAGGGGAAAAGTTGATTATATAGAAGGAAGACGAGAATAATGGTCATTAGAGGCTGGGAAGGATAGGTGGGATATATCTAATGCCTTACAGCCCAGTAGGGTGACTACTTTACAGCAACCAACTAAATGGAATATTTGTTGTCATTATTTAATGATATAGAAAATAACACAAAGAAGGGCATGGTGACAAATGTAATTTTGATACTCTCTGGACAAAGGCAGGAGTATCAGGAGTTCAAGGTCATCTTCAGCTACATTGTGAATTTGAGACCAGGTTAGGATATATGAGATCTTGTTTCAAAAATAAAAAAGTAGGCATCTGGATTCAATTCCCAACACCCACATAGGGGCTCACAAACATCTACAACTCCATTTTCGGGGTATCTAATCTCTTTGTCTCACCTTTATGAACACCCACATGGTACATATACAAGCTCGTACACATAAAAATAAATTTTAACTAAAATGCCCGTTGCAATGAATAAAGTAACTAACGCAGTGATAGTTCTATTTATTTTGTATTCTTCCCAGCGGCCTATATTGTTTTTTTTGTTTTTTGGTTTTTTTTGTTTTTTGTTTTTTTTTTTGTTCCTTTTCTAACAGAACGCATCTCTTTAATGACAGGTTCAAAGCTAACCAACTCCACACAGCCTCCATTCCTTCGTTTATCTCTTGGCATTCTTCCTTTTTCTAATTTTCGTTTTCTTTTGTTTTAGACAAGGTTTCACTATGTGACTCTGACTGGCCTGGAACTTTCTATGTGGACTAGGCTGGCCTTGAATTCCCAGAAATCCGCCTGCCTGTGTTTCCACCACTGCTAAGATTAAAGATGTGTGCCACGTTGTCTGGCTCTTCTCTTTTTAAAAATAGAGTTATTTTCTTTTTATTTTTCTATGTCCTGGCATTTTACATGTATGCCTAGTATTTAGAAAGGCCAGAAAAAGACATTTTCTCTTCTGGAACTGGAGTTACAGGTGGTTGTGAGCCATCATATGGGTGCTAAGAACAGAACCTAGGTCTTTTGGAAGAGCATCCAGTGCTCTTAACTGCTGGGCCATCTCTCCAACCTCAGATTCTTCCATCTCTGAGCTCATTTATAATTTATAATATAAATTATACAAATGAATAGAGTTTTTTTTAGAAAAAGAAAGCAGAATGAAACTGAGTGCTTATAAGTAGTAGGTAGAGGATGGCCTTACTTCAGATATGAAAAAAAATTAAGAATGAACATGAAACTGAAGGAGTAAGGGTATAGCTCAGCTCAGTGACAGAGTTGTTGGCTTAAAATTTTTGAGGTTCAAGCCTCAACACTAAAAACAAAACACAAACGTTACGTGTTAACATATTAACATTCATTCTGTTCAGTAACCAACTTTTCTTCCCTTTGCTTTGTGTATTTTTGGAGACAATTATTTCTGTAAAAAGTGAAAGACACAGAAGCTGAGCCATTATCATTCTTACTATTATTATTTTGAGACAAGATCTCAGTGTTTGATGCCAACCTGGTATTTTCTTCCCAGGCCTTCCAAGTGCTGGGATCACAGACATGCAACCACCACGCTGTGACTGTAACTAGATATACCCATGCCCTTCCTTCTACTAACAGGCTACTGAGAAAAGGAAATCAAACTAGAATTTTCCCAGGACTCTCATCCTAGGAGAAGGAAAAGGCTGGGACTCTAGTGCCAGCTAAAGGGGGAGCTTGTGACCTGGAAAGAATTTCACATAATTCCCACAGCTTCTCAAATTACCTTGCCAGAGAGACTAGAGCTAAGATAGTGATGTGTCAATGATGGATGGGCTGTACCATACGTTTGACCAGAACTGCTTAGTTATGTATACATACTCTTGCATTCTATTTAAACCCAAACCTCTTGTCAGGACCCTGTAAGACAGACTTTGGAAGGGGACTTAGAAGAACTGGGGATAAGGGATGGAGCGGTCGCTAGACCTCGTTTCTTTTCCCAATGTGGCCACATTGAATAAATGCCTTTCTCTGACTCTAGTTGGCACACTGAGTGGGGATGGCTGCCTGAGCCTAAACCCTGACTCTACTTAGACTCTGACCCCGATAATTCTGGGCATTTTCTTTATTTTATATTTTTAAATTGGGTGTGCGTGTGTACACACTCGTGCTCACCTGGGTATGTGCATGTGTACCATGTGCATGCAGGGGCTAGAAGAGAGTGTTGAATCCCCTGGTACTAGAGTTACAGGCAGTTGTGAGCCACCTGATATGGATGCTGGCAATTGAACTTTGGTTCTCCACTGAAGTAGCAAGTGCCTTAAGTGCTGAGTCACTTCTTCAGTCCCAGATCTTTATTTTCAATATGCATTTTTTTTTTAGTAACAGCCCATGATTTTATTGTCTTCATAACAAGATCAGCTTAGAACTAGATCACTTGGCCCTCTCTCTTCTTATCACCTCCCAGTTTAAAAATGCTCCCATCTCTTAGTAGCCAGCATCACCTTAGATCTGCAGTTAGGCTCAAGACACTAAAGTTTCCAAGCAATTTTCTTTGTAGTTTTAGCCTTTTTTGCAGAAAATAGGCTTAGTCTGCCCACTATAGCCACTCTGTTTCCTGTTATAATGCTGCTTTCCATGGGCATACAAAGATTCCTAGTCCTTCTTGTACTGGGTCACTTTGTGGGGTTGGTATTTATCACATTTCTTGCAGGACGTCTGGCAGGTGTTAGGAACGTTCACCATGTTGGCAGGAATGATATCGGCGCAGAGAGAAAGCTCAATATGTATTTTTGTATCATGGGCCTGCTCTATTCTCTACCTCTGATCTTTGCTAAGTTACCAAGTGAAGACGCATAGAATATAATACCAATACTGCTTGACATTCAACAATGTCAATCTTACCCCACTCTCAAAATGGTAAGACTTTGAGTGTCACTATTCAAATAACAATGACCAAGACCCACAGGTCGTGTTCTTTATCAAGTTAGCAAACAACCGAGAAAGAGATATCATGGGAAAGAATTTCAAGTCAGGGATATATAACCCAGTGCCTTGCTTTCAGTCAAAATTTCTTAGCTAGAAATATCTTTGGGAACCAAAGTTTTCATCCCTTCCATTGAAGCATTTTCGTGAGGGTCTCCAAACTACCATTAAGATGGAGGAAACAAGAACAGAAGTAGGGACCTTTGTATTACCATTGTCTGTCCAGTCTAAGTCACTTTTCTGTCTTGAGACAAGGTCTCATGTACCACGGGCGAGCCTCAAACTTACTGTTTATCCAAGGCTGACCTTGAACTCTTGATACTTCTGCCTGCATCTTCCAAATGCTAGAATTAGAGGTCTACACCACCATGCCTGACCCAAATCACCTTTTCTAGCAAGGCAGTACAGAAATTCAGGTTCCAAAGCCTGCTTTCCTGCCTTCCTTTTTTTGAGACAGTCTCTCTGTAACAACCTAGCTGTCCTGCAACTCACTTTATGGACCACACTGGCCTCAAACCCAAAGATTTGCCTGCCTCTGCTTCTGTGCTTGGATTAAAGGCATGGGCCACATTCCAAAACATTTTCTATACTAGAAAAGTACAAAATACTCTACATTATAAAAAGCTGTTGCTAGGCATGGGGTGGAGGGGATGTCCTTCCAACTTAATAATGATAGGAATAAAATTGAGCCTGAGAAAGGGACACTTCAAACAAATATCAATTGAACAAGAAAGGGACATGGATTGGGGAAACGGGAATGAATGAATGAGACGCCAGGGCAGTTCTGTAAAGAAAGAGTCCATCTTTTATATGCACCCCCCAACAAGGTCTCATTGTAGCTGGAACTTACTATGTCCACACCAACCATGAACTCAATCCTGCCTCATACTCCCAAATATTGGGATTAGAAACATGACACATTTTCCCCTTCCACCTTTTTTTTTATTTTTAAAATAGATCTCTTTACTAAAAAGAAATCTGAACTCAAAATCTTCCTGTCACACCCTCCCTCCTGTTGGAGATTTAGATCTCTGTTACCATGCCAAATACCCTGGCTAACATGGAACTTACCTCCAATATCAGGCTGGCCTGGAACTTGCAATAATCCTCCTGCCTCTGCCTCCTGCCTGCAAGGATTACAGTTGTTCCACTGCTATGTTCTGTCTTGAAAGATGTTTTTTCTGCATAAGCAATTTGGTCCTGGAGGAGTGGGCTGTTTTCCCAGGAGCTGCTACATTCCCAATTGAACATTCTGGCCTTGAGATAAGGGTGGCCTGAGATAAAGGTTTAAAAATGCATAAAAAAGGATAGCAGAGAACACACACTTTTTAAAAATTATTAACAAGTTCAAAGAGCCCAGTTTGTTGTGAGGAAAGTATATATGACATTTTTATATGCAGCAGTACTTCAGGCTTGCTTCAAATTTGCTGTGTTGTGTAGCTGAAGATGACTTTGAATTCCTGATCCTCTTCGGTTCACATTCAAAGTTCCCAGATTGCAATTTTATACCACCATGTCCAATTTTTAGGCAGTTTTTTGGTATTGACTCCAGCCCTCACTGTGTATGAACAGTGTAAACTTTTTACGTTTTTGGTGGGTTTTGAGGTAGAGTTTCTTTCTGTAACAGCTCTGACTGTCCTGGAATTCAGTCTGTAAATAAGGCTGGCTTTGAACTCACAGAAATGCACCTGACACTGTGAGCTGGGATTAAAGTCCTGTGACACCACCCAGCAAATATAAAGTTTAAAAATGTTTATTTTCTGTGTGTTTTTTGTAGATGCTTGGTACCATGGTGATGGTATAGAGGCTGGACAACAACTTTCAGGATTTGGTTCTATCATGTTGTTCCTAGGGATTAAATTCAAATAGTCAGGCTTTGGTGGGAAGTGCCTTTACATGCTGAGCTAACTTACTAGCCCTCTTTATTAAAAGTGCTCCATTGGGGCCTGGCTCAGCAGCTAAGGGCATCTACAGCTCTTGCAGAGGAGTTATGTTTAGTTCCCAGCATCCACTTGATGGCTCACAACCATTAGTAACCCCAGCTCCCTGGGATCCTGCACCCTCTTCTGACCTCCATGGGCACTAGACAAATACAAGTACGCAACATACATTGAGGTGAAATACCCCCACACATAAAATAAGTCTAAAACTGCTTTTTTTTAAAAAAAAAAAAAAACCCTTTTATACCAGGCTGAATGTGGTAGCACACCCAGACATCAGGGAAAATTACTGTTTTGCTGTTATGTTCATATAGCACCTTCCCCCAAGGTCATACACTAGATAAATATGGGCACATACTCAAGAGCAATGTTTTCTGTTTACCACATAACCAAGGTGGTATGGAACAGACCTGAGAAAAATGGCGATCTTTCAGTAACTATTTTCTTGGCAAGAAGGTGGAACACACAGAGACAGCAAAGCTGGGGACTAAACCTGGTACTTTTTTCATGGTAACATTCTGCCACTGAGCGACACCCCAGCATCTGCTGGATTGAATATCACCAGTGACTTGAGAAAACCCCAAAAGACAAGTTCCATGCAAGTCCCACAAATTATTCTTTTGGCAGCGAATAACCAATCATTGTGCAACATGCAAAGGGTACAGAGGAAACATCCCACAATACAAATGTGTGGAAGGGGACAAAACTTGCTCAGGGCTTCCAGATAAAACTAGAGCAGTGTTCTGGAAGTTGAGATTTGAAAGGAAACTTCTAAAAACAAGTAGATTCCCAGGGGAGCCTGGAAAGCACTTAAATTTCTAATTTTCAGAAATCATCTTGGGACCTCTTTCTTGGCCAACTTCTTTTTTTAGACTGTAGGAGAAGGATGCATATTAATCCCCGACCAAACTGAGAAGGTGCTAGGAGAGCCACGAGAACACCACTAGAGGTAGTCAATTCAATCCAAGTTCATTACTTCAAAGGTCAAGAAAGACAAGTATTTTCAAACTAAATACAAAAACCAACGAGAAGGCGAAGATCAGGAAAAGGACGGCAAAGAAAGTAGCATCTCAAGTCGTGTACCAGTGGAGCTCCTTCTTGGTCGGGTTCTCTTGCTTTTAGCGAATGGCCTCCCTCCCGGAGTGTTCTCCAAGTACACCTGGTAGACAGCTTCAAAGTCGAGCATGATGAGGTCGCCTGGAGAGCCATCATGAGCCCAAAGGGTATATGGAGAAAGGCGGGGAGGAGCATCCTAGAAGGCAGGATACCTATCCATATAGACTTGGTTGCTGATCTGACCTCTTCATACTTGTGACCCATGATGGTGCTGCTCAGAACCACGTGAGCTTTCAGAGAGGCCAGTGGTACTCATTGGCTTCCGGGTGGCACACATCTTTTAATGACAGTAGAGGGGGAGGCAGATGGATCTTTATGAGTCCCAGGCCAGCCTGGGTGACATAGTGAAGCCTGTTCAAAACAAAGTAAAACAAAACAGAAACAAAACGAAAAGCTTTTATATCAGGTTGAGAATGTAGCTCAATTGATAGGGTGCTTGCTTAGCATCCGTGAAGCCCTGGGTTCGAATCCTAGCCTGTTTAAACTGTACTTGCTGGCATAAACCTGTACTCCCAGCATTCCTTGACTACACTGTAAATTTAAGATCAGCCAGGGCAACTCTTTAATCCCAGCAATCAGGAGGCAGAGACAAGCGGATCTCCGTGAGTTTGAGACCAGCCTGGTCTACAAAGCAAGTTCCAGGACAGCCAGAGCTACATAGAGAAAACTTCTCTTGAAAACCAACAGCAAGAACAAAACAAAAAGGCACACAAAGCACCCCCCCCCAAATCAGCCTGGGCCATGTGAGATCCTGTCTGAAAGAAAGATGAAAAGGATGCAGAGCAGGGAAAGTTTCAGAGAGACTGCACCCCAAGAAGAAATGGGGTACTTTTATAACAGTTAAATTCCCTGGCCTTGTGTCCATGAGTCACTTGTTGGGGATCATATATGAGTAGGTAAGACGTACCTATCTTGTTAGGTAGATTTTATAACAACCACCATTTGACCGTCTTGATCCTGGCCACTAGGGTGAGGCACCAAGGGTCTGTTTAAGACATGTCCGGTCAGGAGCTGGAGAAATGGTACAGTGATTAAGAGCACTCATTCTGCTCTTGCAGAGGTCCTGACTCTGTTTCCCAGCATTTGAATATCTATTTTATGTGTATGATTGCTTTGCCTACATCTAAGTATGTACACTGTGTGGCATGTCTGGTGCCCTCAGAAGTCAGGAGTCACTGGATCCCTTACAACTGGGGCCACATATGGGGTGCTGGGTTCTTTGCAAGAGCAACAAGCGCTCTTAACTAATGGATCATCTCTTCTTTCCCCCCAAATAAAACAAATTTCAAAAAAAGATATCACACACAAGCCACTGGCTGTGGCTTCAGGCAGTCAGGGTTTGATTAGTAAGTGACTGGGGGATTCTGTTTTTTATTTGTAGCCTGTTGTCTCAAATACTGACTTCCCTGAGTTGACTGGTCCTTTTAAAAGGGCTACTGATATCCTCTAGACTCTGATTGAGCCTGGAGGGTGAGGGTCAAAATATTGTCTATATTTTGAACTCTTTTTATCTTTTTGATGTTGGTGGCTTTGGTCCTTAAGCCTTGATTGTTTAACACTGAGAAGGTCAATTCTTGAAGTGGAAAAGTTAGACTTGACTTTAACTTTGTCATTTCTTTGGGCCAGGGATACTCTGAGCTCTGAGGACAGTTGGCCCTATGTTCAACTCCATTTCCTTTTAACCCTATTAGTTCTATACTATATAGCTCTCACTTTGGAAACACTAATTTTGAATACAAAAGTATTCTTTTGAACTGAATTTGTAGGTGGGTGTAATTTTAGTTTCACTAGGGACTCATTCTAACAGGGAGCAAGGAAAGAGGTGGAGGGAGCCTTCTCCTAGGTGAGTTTAGACATTTAACAAATCTTAGCTATGATATTTTACTTTGGTGAAACAGGAGACTGAATCTATAATGGCTTTGACAGCAATGAAGATATTTTAAATAGACACTTGTGTCTTTCAGTCTGATTATCAGACTGTCGAAACAATGGATCCACTAAAATGATAGTCCCCCCCCCCCCCCCCGAGGAATCTCATTCAAAAGGACACCAGTAGAAGACTAAGGCTTATATTGTAAAAGTAAACAATCTATAAACAGATGTACAGCTTTGAGACAATGACTTCAAGTATGATAATCATACAAACATCTTAAGCAGAGGTAAAAATGTATAGTTCAAAATGACAACAGTATCCTAAATATATGTCATTATATAAAATATTAAACAGAGGTAGAATATATATAGTATGGCAAATATAATTAAACAGAGGTAGAAATTGCATAGTGCAATTGACAAGATGTTTAATATACATTAATGTACAGATATCTTAAATAGGTAGCACATGCAAAATATAACAGATATAGATTCAATTTTGTATCAATATACAAATTATGTTAGTCATATAAAATAATTTCACATTTGTATCAATATAATAGAATCAATACCAGTGCAAATTGTCCATGGCTAGTATTTGACTATATTTGTTTACAGGTAGATATAATAATCTACCTGTATTCTATTTACTCCCCTTTTCTTCTTTAAAAGTGATTCCTGAGTCTATCTTTATTGTTTTACCCACAACCCAAATATAAGTTATAACTACCCCAGCAGAATGATTCATAACCCTCAGAAGATAAAAATTAGGAGAGGATGTGGTAGTTTTTCATAGAGTTGCTTCATGCTGTCTTGGGGGCAGCAGTATCTCTGTGGGGCTTTGTAAAAACTAAGACAGTGCTTATGTCTCAAAGGACTGACTATAAACGTCAATAACCAGTCTCGGTACTAGACATCTGGAATTCGTGTTAGAGAGGTGATAATCATAGTAAGCTATCTTGCAACTGTCCTGAACAATCTGTAGTTCAGAACCAGTTATAGAGTAGTATACATCAGCTTAAAAAATATCATAATGGGCCAGATAGAATCGTTGTGGTGGAGCCCCATCTTCTTTCTGGGTGCTTTGGAGATTCTGTTAGAATGTGTTATTTACAGTGGAAAACTTAAACAGTATTGATATCAAATGAAAAATTTGTGTTTCTTGGAGATAAATGTTTGCAAATAAAGTTTTAAAAGGTCAAGAATAAGTACAGAGAGAAATAGAATTAGGCATAAAATTATAATAACAATAGTCCCTATATATCTTGACTGTCTTCTGTCCCACACCAGGTGACTTTTCTGATCTGAGACAGAATCTCTTATATATTTTTTTCTTTTATCAATGTTCTTGGGTTTAGAGAAGATTTGTCTCTCAGGAAGATGTCCAGTAGTTCTAACAGCTGGTCAGACCACCTTATAGGATGAGATGAAGACAGTTAATGATGGGTCAATGGTGTGAGGGTCAACCTGGACTGCTTAGATATACAACTCCTTGACCCTCTATTTAAACTTCAATCTCACTGCAGGACTCCACAGAGACTGACTTGAGAAACTTGTCACTCTTCCTAGTGTGGTCACATTGAATAAATATCCTTTTGCTTCTCTCTCTCTCTCTCTCTCTCTCTCTCTCTCTCTCTCTCTCTCTCTCTCTCTCTCTCTCTCTCTGTGTGTGTGTGTGTGTGTGTGTGTGTGTGTGTGTGTGTGGTGTATCTGTTGAGACAGGATCTCTATGTAATCCTGACTGGCCTGGAATTTGCTATGTAGACCAGACTGGCCTCAGATTCCGAGAGCCTCCTGCCCTTGCCCTACTCAAGTATTGGCACCACAACCACCCTGCTTTCAACTTATAATTGGCTTATTGAGGACGAATTTAAAGCACAGATTGTGAGCCCCTGTGTAACAAAACAACATTCATGAAGGGATAATTTGGGGGGTATCTGCCACTCATATCAAGCAGACCTCAGGTAGAGAGAAAAGGAAAAATGGAAGCTTCCAGATTTGCTGGAGTCATTGACTCTGGGGGCTTTTTCTTCTTTCTACTTGGTAGGCATTAGCTGCTGCTTCCCTCTACACACGGACTTTGTTTTGGATTCTCAGAAAATCTGACCCTTGGTAAATCCTCTGTTTAACTATTAGTTTTGGAAACTTGGGTTGAGAAAAAAAATCTGGTTACAAAATTTAAGAAAGACAGCTTAAAGATAGCCACACACACTAATAATATATATATTATATTATTATATATTATTATTATTATATTATTAATATTATATTATTATATTATATATTAATATTATTATATTATATATTAATATTATTATATATTATATTATATATATTATATTATATAATGTAATATATATTATATATTATATATATATGGTTTTCAAGATTTCTCTGTGAAACAGTCTTGAATGTTGTGTAATTCGCTCTGTTAGCCAGGCTGTTCTCGAACTCAATAGACCTCAGTGCTCTGCAGAATGGCTCAGGCCGGGTGTGGGGACCACACTTGTGGAGAGATCCAGGTGTGGGTGGGAATTTAGTAAATCTAAGCAGGAGTGCTGGGATTAGAGGTGTGCACCACCACTGCCTCAAGGCTTGCTTTTTGTTTCTTTTGTTCAGTTTTATTTTTTGTTTTTCGAGACAGGGTTTCTCTATGCAGTCCTGGAAGTCCTGGAAATCTATAGACCAAGCTGACCTCCAGCCCAGAGTAAAAGATCCTTTCTTTAGATGGGAACTCAAGGTTTTGTTAGGCTTAAAGAAGTTCCAGTAGAGGCAGAACAAATCTCAGCTATTTGAGGAACTTTCACTGGAGAAAGAAGAACTCATGTAAACCTGGAATTTACCCACCTATTTCTCTCCATAAAAACCCATGAAACCACCTCCCACTTCAAAAATGGGGGCTGCTTCCATTACAGTTTTTACTCCATTTTCCCAAGCCAGGACTCAATAAAAACCATCTCCTCTGCCAATTACTCCTGCCAGTTTGTTTCGGTAGAGGCTGTGGGTGGAAGGACCCACGGGCACCAATGCTAAGACTGCTTTGGTGTCCCCCAACTCTTTTTTTCCCCCAACTAAATGGTCCTGGATCTTCCTTCTGAATTTTGTCATTTCCACATATCAAAGGCACTAAGGAACCAAGGAAAGGGAACACATGGGACAAATTTAGATAATAAAATACATTATTTACAAAAGAGTGTATTATCTTTTAGTAATCATTTCAAAGCAAAAGTTAGGTCCTCTTGATAGTGTCAATATATAGCGTTTGAAACAAACTAAGGCAGAAGGATCTGAAGATGCAGGTCTGGGAAATTAATCTTTTCACTGTACACTTTAAGTTTGTCTAGCGAGTGCTGTTCAGATATTTTGAACCCTTAATAAAAAAGTATACTAAGCAGCTGGGTGATAGTAGCTCATCTCTGTGAGTCTGAGGCCAGCCTGGTCTATAGAGTGAGTTCCAGGACAGCCAAGGCTACACAGAGAAATTCTGTCTTGAAAAAGCAAAACAAAAAAAACAAGTAATTTCCATATAGTTCTTCTGTACCGTGATGTTGCCGGTTTTACATGTAGATGCCTCTTAAGCTATGTCAGCCTTCTAAAGATTAGCAGATGTTAGGTAATTGTAAATTTGTACATGATTCGATTACTTAATTTTCAAAGTAGCTTTACTACTGTTGGTTGCATGTTTTTAAAAGAGAATTATTTATTTTTATGTGTTTTGCCTGCATGTATGTCTGTGCACCACATTCATGCCAGGTGCCCTCGGAAATCAGAAGAGGGCATTGGATCCCTCAGAACTGGAGTTACACACAGGTGAGATCTGTATGTGGGTGCTGGAAACTGAACCCAGTTCCTCTGGAAGAGCAGCAAGTGCTCTTACCCACTGAGCCTACTGTCTAGCCCAGGTCATGTTTTTTGTAAAGTGTTGGAGTTACTGTTGTGGATCACCTGACGTGTTTTGTAAAGCCTTAGAAGTGAACTAGCCTGTTAACGTTCTACAGGAGTACAATTTCTGACAAATGAACCTGAACAACATTTTTGAGATGGTAAGACATCACTTACAGACCAAGTAGAATAGATTTCAGGTATGCCTGATCTAAAAGCCTTCTATACCTCAGCTGTTTAAATGAGGCCTGAAGGGTTTATTAGTTACTTAACATCTGCCATTGACCCTCCCAAGGTAGATCAAATCAGACCAACCAGGATGTATCTTGCCTTGGCTTCATGGACCGTGGAAAGCTTGGAACTATGGTCAATTAGCAATGTCTTCAAAAAATGTTTGTTCAGAAAAGGGGGTGCAGAGGTTGTCAGAACTGAATAAAGTTAAGGTAGGCATTTGTCTGTAGTGTCAGCAGCTCAAAAACTGCAGTAAGAGGCTCTTAAGGTCGAGCCTCATGATAGTCCATCTCAAACTGAGAGCCCTGAAAAATTATCTTTTTGTTTGTTTTTGTTTTAAGGCAGGGTTTCTCTGTAGCACTGGCTGTCTTAGAACTCACTCTGTAGACCAGGCTGAATTTGAATTCAGATCTGCCTGCTTCTGCCTCTGCCTCTTGAGTGCTGGGATGAGGCCAAGCTGGCCTGGAACTTATTTCCTTTCTGAGACAGGGCCATACACTACAGCGCAGCCCAGTCTGGCCTGAAATTCACTATGTAACCTACACTAGCCTCCAGCTTGTGGTGATCCTGTCTCAAACCTCCTGTCTCAGCCTCTGGAGATGCTAAAGTAGTAGACATAAAGCACTGCATCTGACTGTGAGCTAGATTTTAAGTGACAGAACTGTGCAAATGTCACTATACCTCACACAGAGTTTTTTCCAGTAGTTCAAGGCCAACATTTGCTGTGTTATAAGAAGTCTTTCTCTGTTCCGAAAGGAAAGGTCAAGGTCAGCCTTAGCTTAGGTTTGTTTCGCACTAGCTCTTTGTTTCTTTGTTTGTTTGAGACAAAGTTTCTCTGTGTAAGAGTCTTGGCTACAGTCTGAACTCACAGAGATCCATCTACCTCTGCCTCCTGAGTGCTGGGATTAAAGGCATGTGCCACCACTGCCTGGCCTAACTAGCTCTCATAACTTAGATGAACACATTTCTATTAATCTCCATACTGCCACATGGTTCATGGCTTTCACCCCTCCTCATGCATGTCCTGCTTCTTCTGCATCCAGATTGCGATTCCTCCCTTCTTCTTCTCAGCGCTCTCTCCATCAGGAAGTTCCACCTACACCTCCTGGATAGCTGTTGGCCATTCAGCTCTTTATTACACCAATCACAGCAATACATTTTCACATGGTGTACAAATATCCTACAACACTATGTAGTGAATTTTAGTCTAGCATGATGTACATAGCAAGTTCTAGACCAGTCAGTACTATGTAGCATAACTCTGTCTCATACAATTTAACAGGGGTCTGGCAAGTTGATTTAGCTTGTACTGATCTTCTAGACATCTGAATTTGGTTCCCAGCAATGATGTCAAGCAGCTCACAATTGCCTGTAACTCCAGCTACAGAAGGATCAGGCTTCCAAGGGCACCTGCATTCATGTGCACATAACCCTACACAGACACATAAATTAAAAATAAAATAAGCAAATATTTCTGAATTTTACTAAATACACAGCAGAAATGCCAGATGGTTTAGTAACCACTTTATGTGTTTTAAGGTTTGACACGCTGCATACTGCATAAAGCAGAATATTATTGGTTGCCTTTATGAATTAAAGCTACATACATTTAACATGCAAACTTTGCCTAACACTGAAAAAACTTAGATACATATCTTATTTAGCATCAAGATTTGTGTTTAGCAACAGATAGTATATAGAATTTCAAATATACTAGTGTGCCATAAGTTAATACTTTCTTATTTAACCACAATTGTAAATAAATTACTCTCAAAACTTTAAAACAATCATATATGTAAGTAAATGTTTTACTTTTGTTTTATTTACTTTTTCAATTAATTAAATTTTGGGCGACAGGATTTCTCTGTGTAGTCCTGGTTGTCTTAGGCTCACTCTGTAGACCAGGCTGGCCTCAAACTCACAGAAATCCTCCTGCCTTTGTTTCCCAAATGCTGGAATTAAAGGCATGCACCACTATGCCCAACTGACTTTGATTTTTAAAAAGATAGAGTTTTCATTTATGTGTCTGTGTGTGTATGTTGTTTGTGTGTGGGAATGGGTACCTGGGGATGCCCTTGATTCCCTTGAACTAGAATTACAAGCGGTGTGGGAGCTGAGGAAGCAAGTTCTTAACTGCTGAGCCCCAACCTTAACTTTTAAAAGATTCTGTTTCCTAGTAATCAAAAACACAGTAGTACAGACATGGCAGCCACCTATAATGCCAGCAGTAGAAGAGTGGATGGAGACAGAGAATCCCTGGTGCAAGATGGCTAGCCGGACTAATCAGAATTGACAAGCTCCAGGTTTAGTGAGAAACCCTGACTCTATTATTTCTGAGATAGTTCTCATTGTGTATTGTAGCACTGACTGGCCTTGAACTTACAGATATCCACTTGCCTCTGTCTTCTGACCGCTGGAATTAAAGATGTGCACTACCAGGCCCAGCTATTTCTATATGTGTGTCTGTGTGTGAATATGTACATATGAGTGCAGGTGCCCATTAAGGCCAGAAGAGGGCGTTGCATTCCCAGGAGTTAGAGTCACAGACAATGTGGGTGCTGGGATCTGAACTTGAGTCCTCTAGAAGAACAGCAGGAGCTCTTAGCTTAGCTATCTAGCCCAAGTATTTGATCTTTTTAGACTTTTTACTCTCATTATATGTGTATGAATGGCACATGTGTGTGGGTACCATGTAGACTGGAAGAGGATGCTGAATACCTTGGAGTAAGAGTTACATGCAGTTGTGAGTCACCCTAAGTGGGCACTAGGGATGGAACTTGAGTCCTTTAGAAGAGCAGCAAGGGGCCTTAACCATTTAGCCGGCACTCCAGCCTGGGAATTTACCATTAGTATTGATGACTTAGCATTTTAATTTCCTTACAAGTGAGGCAGATGCTTTCTTTGTTATATAACTGTTATAAACTGGTGGAGGGGGTGCTGGGGATGGTTCCTGGGACCTTGAACATGCTAGGCAAGTGTTCTACCACTGAGATGTATTCTCAATCTCCATTTATCTCATCTCATACTTTATACTACACAAAAAAGACAAGATACTAGACAAGTATATTTGATATTTAAGTTAAAACACACAAACCAACCTTAATATCTGTATTTGAGAAGTATATGTTGTGGTACTATCTGTAATTCCAATAATCTGGAAGTGGAGGCATGAGGATCTCAAGTTATCAAGAAACACTGAATTAAAATCTAACAAAAAGTTGTTATTATTTGAAATTAGAAAGTATTCAATATTGTAGGGTTGGGGAAGTGCCTCAGTAATTAAAAGCACTGACTATTCTTCTAGAGGACCCAAGTTCAATGCCCAGCACCCAGCACATGGCAGCTCACTTGTAACTGCAGTCCCAGTGGAACCGACACCCTTACAGAGACAAACGTGTAGGCAAACCACCAATGCACATTTTAAAAAATCATAAAAAGGAAAGCATTGAATATAACTTAAAAATCTAAGAACTTGGCCAGTGAGGATGACTCAGCAGGTAAAGACTCATGCCCTACAACATGAGTTAAAGTCCTAAAACCCACATAAAAGTACACATGTACAAATTGCAACACATGGGCATATAGTAATAATAAATTATAAATGATCTGATAAATATAAAACAGGAAAATATGTCAACAGTTTAGAGACATTTTCATTTTTACCTTACAAAAACCCTGAGATTAAATAATTTGTCAAAATTTTATTTAAACCAGAAATGGTGATTCATGCTTATAATCCCAGTAGCTGACAGATGAGGGCAAGATTATGATGAGTTCCAGGCCAGTAAGAGCTATAGAATGAAATCCTGTCTCTGAAAGGCCATTTTTTAAAAAAAAACTTAAGTCTTGCAAACTAAAGGACAATTGAGTGTGGGATGTGTTTCTGCTAACTCCAGCACTTGGGAAGTAGAGGCAAAAGGATTAGGAATTTAAACTCATCTGGACTACCTGTTGAATTGGATTAGTGGGTAAGAGTACTTGGCTGTGCAAGTATGAGGCCCTAAATTTCAATACTCACACCCACATAGGAAGCTGTGCTTAGCTGTACATGGCCGTAATCTCACCTTTAGGAGATGGAGGCAGGTGAATCCTAGGAGCTTGCTGGATCAACCAGCCAAATCAAAAAAATATCAGTGGGAGACTCTTTAAGGCAATAAAGCACATTCAGTGTCTTCCTCCAGCATCTACATACATACACATGCATTCATGAGTCTGCATGTTTACAATGTATATACTACACACATCCAGTACACTTACACACATAAAAACAACTTTAAAAAAAAACCACTCTATAACATGAATTACCCAAAGCTACTTACCCAGAGGTAAATTTCCAGATAGTGATTATAAATTTGATGTAAGTTCTGGTGAAGCAGCTTCCCCTGCTGGCAGCTTGCCTTTAAAATAGCCTCTTTTACCTTTAAATAGTGTTTTCTTGAAATAGCTGAGATAAGGACTTTGAGTACATGGAGTTTTTGTTTGCTTTTCTTGTTTATTTTTTTTTTTTTTTAACAAAAGAGGAAAAAGACATTTCTGGGGGTGGGGGAAAGAAAGCCTTATATTAATCCCCTGTTGATAAGAATTATCTTTTTACATGTGTGTCTAAGATGACCAAGGGTCTTTATAGGTGAAGTCAACTTCAGTTCTTGGGGCTGTGTGATGCTCCAGCCCCATTATTCTACTGTAGAATCATCTCTCCATGAGGCCATGATGTGGGGATATTTTCAAATATAATAAAACATTCAGAGATATTAGAGGGATCGACCTACAGTCAGTCTAGGAGGATCAGACAGTGGTAACTCACACCTTTAATCCCAGCACAGGGAATATCCCGGGAGTGGTGACCTAGGCCCTTAATCCAATCTGAGTTCCAGGTCATTTTAGTTTACAGAAGGAGTTTCAGGCTCCCAGGCTGGCAGTGGTGGTGCCACGCCTTAACTGAGGAGAGAAAGTATTTAAGGCAGGCCTAGAAAGACAGAGCAGGCAGTAGAAGCCAGTAGGAGTGAGGCTGAGGAAGCTGGAAGACAGCTGGGTGAGATCTGACTGCGGTATTTACTCTCTCTCTCTGATATATCCGCCTTTCCCAGAGATCTGGCCCTGAGTTTCCTTTATTAGTGCAATACCATGAAGGGCCTTTGGTTCAGGTTGCTATGCGGTTGCACCTGACTTGGAAAGGTCAGGGCATTCCCATTGCTAATAACCCTCTGTGTGACAAAAGGCCCAGTGATTTGGGCTTCACAGCCGCTAGGCTTTAGTGAAGGACTTTTGCTGGGATAATTTAGAGAGGCAAATAGATTAAGGGAGATAAAACCTGGAATGTTTTAGCCAACCTTTTATCTTGGGTAGCTTCCCCTGCCTTGCCTTTATTATTAAGTACCCTAAAGAGTTCATTAACCAGGCTGGCTGTAGGCGTTTAATGCCCTGTCCTAATTTGTCATTTTCTCCTGCTGCCTGGGGCCTGTTAGGGAGTGGAATCCATAGTAATGGGGACTTTCTCATTTGCTGAGTTAGGGGATCTATGTTGGTCCATTTTTTAAAAAAGCTTCATCAGTATACCAAACAATATGACTAGAGTGCATTCTTCCTGCGCCTGAGTGATTTCTGGGCTTCACTACAATTCTTTAGTCTGTTTTCAGTACCTCACATGTTTAGGGTCTTGGTAACTTTGGTAGTCCACAAATGCATTGCCGTTCAGAGGAGTAATATAAAGTCCAGAAGTGAGCATTTACATGAATAGGATATATATTTCGTGTCCCATGTAATCCTAGTTAGAGTCTGACACCGCAGGGTATAGGCAGTTTATTAAGGGACTAGCCTTGTGTCTAATTGGTAAGAAGTCTCACTTGCACTGAACACTAACACAGCAAAGGTGTCTTAGAAGGACAAAGAAGAGACTGTAATACAGTGAGGGAGGTAGAGATGCAGACGTCATCTCTGCTGGAGTACCTGTGGAGGTCAGGAGCTCTTTCCCCAGAGGACATATAATAAACCAGTCAGCTGGAAGACTTCTACAAACCCCTTCCATGTGGCATGTGACATGATGTATGAATCCCTTGTTTACCATGATTTTCACCCAGGGTGGCCTGGCTTCCGGAGGACCTTCTGGACCTCTCAACTTGACAGTGATGTAGCTATAGAGACCTCACTTCATGGGCTATTTGGTGCCCAGATTGCAAAGAGGGTCAAAGTCCTGTGTTCTCATTTGAACTGTAACTAAACGATGGTTAGCCTGGAGGGAATGAAGAGGGGAGACAAGGGAGGGGAGATGAGGAGAACAGGAGGGGGGGCAGCAGTGGAATAGTGGGAGAAGGGGAACCCCAGACACAGCTCAGTCCTCGGCAGAAGAAAGACTCTGGAAGCTGGCAGTGGATGGTTTCTCAACTTTTCCTGAGTTCAAAATCTACCCCAACTTTTTACCCTGAGCACCCTGACAGAGTTGCTAGAGTTACTGAACAGCTAGAATCTTCTGGCTTAAGAACAACAGAAATAAAGGCCAGGAGGAAGAGGGGACTCTGAGAAAAGTGTAACTGTGGAAGGCGGGAAGTGAGATACATGGATGGTAGTGAGTGAGACAACAGACTAGTGAATAGAGTCAGTTCCAGTGTAGTTGGTTGGTTGTTTTTAAGATTTAGTATTATTTTGTGTGTATATGAGTGCTTTGCCTGTGTGTTTGTAAGTGTACCACATGCATCCAGCCAGGGCCACACAGTGAGACCTTGACTTTAAAAATGTACGAAATTAAAGTGCCAGTGAAGGTGGGAGCAGCTGGAAACCTCAGCCATTAAGAGCACTTGGCACTCTTGGAGAGGACCTGGGTTTTGTTCCCAGCATCCACATAGGGTGAGTAACCTCCCATTACTCCAGTTCCAAGAAATGTCTCTCTTCTGGCCTCATGGACAGCACTAAAGAAACCATATGTATATGTAGCCACACATACACTAAAATTAAATCTTTTTAAAGAAAGGCGGTAACAAGATGCCTCAGCAGGTAAAGTGAACTGAGTTTGATCCCTAGAATTCACATAAATGTGGAAGGAAAGAATTTATACAGAGCTCTGCAAAATTGTCCTCTGACCTCTACACATATACAATGGTATATGTGCCCTTCCCCTATGTGACAGATTTGCACCTCTTGCAGTGTATATGCACAACACTAAAAAATAAGTTTAAAAGATTTTAAAGAAACTTCATTAGAGAAGGGAGAGCAGAGGACACACACTTTGCCTTCCTTTTTACCAGTAACAAGTTTAAATAGCTCTGTAGTATTTTGCATACCTATGTATATGTGGTGATTTAAATAAGAACAGCTCTCATAGGCTCATTTTTTTGAATGCTTAGTCATCAGGGTGTGGCACTTTTTGAAAAGGATTAGGAGGTGTGGCCTTGTTGGAGATAAGTATATCATTGGGAGTGTGCTGTGAGGTTTCAAAAGCCCATGCCAGGACCAAGTGTCCCTCTACCTGAGAATTGGGGTGTAAAGGATGAACAGTCCCAGATACTACTCCAATTTCTGTCTGTCTTCTGCCATGCTCTGCACCATAATAATAATGGACTAAGCCTCTAAAACTGTAAGTGAGCCCTCAATGAAATGCTTTTCTTTATAACAGTTGCCCTGGTCAGGGTCTCTTCACTTCACTGCACTAGAATAGTAACTAACATTGTGTGTGTGTGTGTGTGTGTGTTGGTAAGCTTGTGCATTTTCATGTGAATGTTGGCACACATGTACATATGTAGAAGTCAAAAAGACAACCCCTATATGGGTTCTTGCCATGTTTAAGACATAATCTGTTTGTTGTTGGTTGCTGTGTATGTTGAGCTTCTTGGAATTCTCCTGTCTACTCTTTCATCCTGCTGTAGGATCACTGAGATTACAGATTCCTGCTACCATGCTTGGCCCTATCTTAAGTTCTAGGGATTTGAATCTAAGTCCTTAAGCTTGCTCAACAAGTGTTTTAACCATGGAGCCATATCCCTAGCCCCTGTTTGTGGGAATTCTTTTTTAATTTTATAAATTAAGTCTTTTTCGGGGGAAAGGGTCTCATATAGCTAAGGTTAGCTTCAAATATAGTGGAAGATTATCTTGAACCTCTGATTCCTCGGTCTTTACCTCAATACTGGGATTACAAACATGTACTACCATATCCAGTTTTATATACTGGTCGGGACTGAATCTGAGTCCTTGTGCATGCTATACAAGTTCACCCACTGAACTACATTCCCAGCCTCCTGTCCTTTAGTCTAAATTGTGTGTGTACACCGAACACCACAATGCACATAAAGAGGTTAAAAGACAACTTCTAGGACTTGGTTCCTGCTTTCTCCCTTGTTGAGACAGGATCTGTCTTGTTGAAGGATGAGCTGTATAATAAAAGCTACTTGGTCTATGATCTTCCTGATGGCACTCTTGTTAATGCCTTCCATTTCACAGTAAGAGTGATATCATTACAGATATGTGGCATCACATCTGACTTTTTTAATGTTATGTGCATTGGCATGAATCACAAATTCCAGTTGGTATTTAATGAAAACTCAGAGCCAGATATTGGGGAAAGCTGGAATATCAGAGAGAGGAAACAGACCACAGTCAGTTCTCACCCAGACAACTTCTCAGGATAAAAGCTATCTTCCAGCTTCTACCAAATAAATCTCTGTCTTCCTATGCCTGCCTTAAGTACCTTTTTGCCTAATTGTTTCACTTCGAGTTCAACCTAAATCATATTCCTAGAGTTAGGATTAAAGATGTGAGCTACTACTGGTAGTTAGGCCTTGAACTCACAGAAACACAGATCTCTGTCTCTGGAATTATGGGAATAAAGGTGTAGGTCACCCTTGTCTTTCCCGTGCTGGGATTAAAGGCATAAATTACCACTCTCTGACCCTCCTGACTTGACTGTGGGTAGGTCTGTGCTCTGATATTCCAGACTGGTTTATTGAATATAAAATATATCACCACATTGTTATGAAGGTGTCAGATCCCCTGAACAAGAGTTACAGACAGTTGTGAGCTGCCACATAGGTGCTAGGAATTGAACCCGGGTCCTCTGGAAGAGCAGTCAGTCAGTGCTCCTAACCCCTGAGTCATCTTTCCAGTCCCACATCTGACTTTTTACACGTTCCAGAGAACAAAGTCAGCTTATCAGGCTTGTGCAGCTAAAGCCTTTACCCACCGTCATTTTCTCCTTGAGATAGGATTTCAATGAGTCCGAGTTTTGATCCTTCTGCTGCTACTTGCCAGCCTAAGTCATTTGAAGTTTTTCTTTTGTTTTAGACATGATCTCACTATCCTCCTCAAAGCACCCTATCAATTGAACTGCATCCCCAGCTCAGTGCTTCATAGTTTGCAGGCTAAAAACCCTGCCTGACTTTAGATGTTTTTATTGCAGTTCATATACATTGATGTATCATTCTTGAAAATTTTGTTTTGCAGTGCCAGGGATCAGACGCACACTCTCAGGCCTGTTAGGTAAGTGCCCCTTTGCTGAGTTGTATTGCCAGCTCCACAGACTATAAATTTAAATCAACCAATATAGTACCTAATCAAAAAGATTATGTTTAAGCTATAATGTCTTATTTTAGAAAAGATTTTAATTTTTAATTTTATGTGTGTTTTACCTGAATTGTGTTAAGTGTACCACAGTACCTGCAGAGCCCAGAAGAAGGGCTGGGATTTCCCATGTTTGTGAATCACCATTAGGGGGTTGGGAATCCAAGCTGGGACCTCTGCTAGAGCAACAAGACCTCTTAACTACAGAGCCATCTTTCCAGCCCTAAATCCCTAATATCTAAATTTCACTTTATAGGTTGTTAATTACTCAGGCATGTAATTAACTTTCCCATGATCTTGCATCACATAAATCTTGCATATTGCAGCCTTGCTGAACTCAGATACTAATGGGATTCTGCTGGTTAGGAGTTTCTCTTTCTCTTTCTCTCTTAAAAAACAAACCAAAAAAACAAAAAACAAACCCCCCCAGAAAACAAATCATGAAGTAGGGTGGAGGGATAGAGAGTATGGATACAAAAGGACTTAAGGTGTTGGAAAGAACATGTTCAAAATATATTAAGGTGGGTTTGGGGGGAGGGAGGTTGGCATAGAGTTTCTCTGTGTGGCTCTGGCTGTCCTAGAACTAGCTCTGTAGATCAGACTGGCCTTGAACTCACAGAGATCTGCCTGCCTCTGCCTCCCAAGCACTAGTATTAAAAGTGCACACCTGGCTCTCAAAATATACAATACGAAAAATTTTAAAATAAATGTAATAAAAAGAAAATAAAGGGACTTTCTATGTACAAAATTAAAGATAGATTTATTTCTTCCTTTCCAGTTGGGATGCCTTTTACTTCCTTTCTTCATCTGACAACCCTGGCTCATCTGTCCAGTTAAGTGTTGACCAGGAGCAGTAAGAGGCCACTCCTCTGTGTTTCTGAGCTTTGGGGGAAGCGTTATTATGTGTGTTGCTGACTGTAGGATTTTTGGAAATGCCCTGTATCATGTTGAAGAAGTCCTATTTCTGACAGACTGGCTCACTCGAGCTGATAGGGACACTTGGCTGTTGCTGGCTGAGATCCTCATGAATATCAAGGAATTGGGAAACAGTAGAAGAAGGGCCAAGAACAGATAATACTGAGAAAACTCAGCATGAGGAAGGCAGTGTTTGGTACCCAGTTCACTGGCTCAGTCAACAATGTGTTCCTAGAAGTTAAGAAAGAAGTTAGTTTAACAGATACCTTGAGACTTGTGTGAGGCTTCAGTGGCTTTGCAGAGACCCATGATGAGACATGCTCTTTATGAGGTAAGAGAGTCTCTGGTACATTTGAACAATTTAGAATGGCATTAAATTGGGTTCCTAAAGTGACAGATCCATCAGGAAGGGGGTGAGATAAAAATGGGGGATGTTGATCACTCAAAAGCAAGTGGACAATATTTATATCAAGTTGGAGTTTCTAAGGAAAAATTTGACAGAAAGCCAAACTCAGTGTTGGTGAGCCCTGGAAAGTTTTAAAGGCTGGGCTAAAGTTTAGGGGGGGGGGGGTATGAACGGTAGAACTATGCAGGTTAGAAGAGACAAAGCTTGTCCCAAGGATGGGCAATTATCCCCTCAGAGTAAGCTGGGTTTATTTCTTTTCTATAAGAATGTATATTGGAGGTGGAAATTGTTCACCCAGCCCAGGGCCCTCTCAGCAGCTAGGTGACCAATAGTGAGAGCTTGGCACAGCTTGGTACAGCCAGAACAATGAGAACTAGCCCCAAGCCCACCAACCTACTGGAGGTGGGAAGATGTGTGGCAGCTGGGTGGCAGCAACTCAGGATGATGAGATGGGATGGGTTCTGGAGAATGACTGTGGGTTGTGGGAGGCTAAGACAGTGCCTCCCATTCACACTGCTGACCCCAGCCAGCACTGATCTTTTGAGGAAACAAGTGATCTAAGAGGTGAGATCTTTTCATGTGGTATTAGGTCTTGCTAGTGTTTTTCTTTAGTATCCTATCCCCTTAGCTGCTGACTCCTAAATTCATTGGCACTTTCTTAGAATGGCGATGGAGGCCTCCAGGGCGCTCAGCTTATCCGTCAATAGAACTTGGTCTTGCATCCTTGCTAAAGTGGTTCCATGTAGCAATGTCTGAAGCTTTGTTGTGTTCTCATGTGGAAACCTTTCCCCAAAGTTTTTCCATGCTTAAATGTGTAAGATTGAGCCATGAGGTCAGACTCTGAAGTTTTCTTTTGACCCAGTGTCTGCAAAGATGGTACTGACTCAAGTTTCATTCTTAACCTCATGAGGGTTGTATCCCTGCCAGCCATGAGATGTGTTGGGTACCTGGGAGTACTTGCTTAGAATGGCAAGTGGATGCCTATAATGATCTTTCCTACCCTTTGCAAAAAGCTTTAATCTCATAGCTGAAATGATGTTAACCTCCAAATGTTTTAGAAGAGCAGCTGGAAGACACGCATCTGAAAAGGGAAAGTATGGGAACTAAGTACAAGGACCAGACACAACTGTGAAAGTCTTATAAACTCCTAGATTTCTAAGTGTGTTGTAAGGCACAAATGTCATACAACAAGGCGAAGGAGGAAAAAATATTCCCAACAGGCTGTGCCTTTCAAGGTACAAACAACTGCCAAAAGTTTGAACGGAGTTAATCTTCATGGATGAAAAAAGATTCACCTAGAAGCAATAAGTTATTGAATGAACATCTTAGCTCCAGGAGGTGACTACTTACCTATCCATTGTTGGCCAGGGAGATCCCCAAGGGAGGGAGTCTCTGCAGGTGGCAGACAGAAAAGGAACTGTATGAAGAGGTGAGAATGAAACCTGGTACAGATTGACTTCATCAGCCTGGATCAGACCCCAGGGAGTCTGATGTCAGGTGGTTCATTGTCAGCATATTTAAAACACAACACAGCACGATTTTGGAGTAGGTTTCCTGGCAACAATCAGTCTAATTCCAGGTGCACAATGAAGCTTAAAGTGTGACTACATAGTGACTCTTTACAAAGTACGTGTGACTATGAGGGTGGCTTCTCTAGCTAAAAGGCTGGGAATCTAGTGTGGTCTCTGCTCAGTATCATAGAGGTCAACGAGCCATAAAGTACTTGTGACATCTCTCCCCTAAGGATGGGTTTAGGAAAAGAAGAGTCTGGGATAATCATTCTGGAGAGTTAGGGTGAGTGAGGTCTGTTTCTATAGCAAAAGGATGGTGAGGTCTGCCTCCATGGATAGCGAAAAGGTCACCAGGTCCTTAACAAAACCCACTCTCAACTTACTGGGTGGAATGCAGGTATTTGATTTTTATCTCCTCCATTAAGGAGATAGACACCTCTGCCTGATTAACATTCCTGGTTCTCTTAGTACTTCTCTGTGAGTGTAAGGACCTCTGTGCCCCTAACACTCAAGGCCATCCAAATAATACAGGCTATTGTCATTCTTGACACTGTCAATGTTTGCCTATCAGAACTATGTGGTCAGATGCTAATGCTAAGACACTGAGTACTTGGTTTTGGGATGTGGAAAAGCTAGGCCTGAGCCAGAGGCTTTATCGCTTGCTTTTCCAGGATTGGGAGGTGTCATTCAGGCTGTTAGGTCATACCTGTCATCATCAGTCATTCTCCTTAACTGTGGGTCCTGTGTACTTACTATGCTACTGTTATACCAGACAAGATGTTTCTGGTGCTACAGTAATGGCAGGGATTAATATGGGCTCAACCAATTGCTTTCCTATTGGATTTAAGCAAGGGAATTTCCATCTGGTCCTATAAGCACCATCAGAAGGCTGTGGCTGGGGAAGTCACAGCCCTAGTGTGGGAGCTACTGCTGTTTTGCTAAATGAGCATGATATGCCTGTCAAATTATGGTTTTATGCCTGTAGATTATTGCAGCTGTCAGCTTGAGTCAGGGAAGTTTTAGGCAGTGGGTCCTATTTACTGCAGTTCCTCATAACTTATCAAAGTATATAAAATAAGTAGCTTTTGAATGTTCAGTCTTTAATGACACATCTATAACCCAACTTCCAATGCTCAGGAAACAGGAGCAGAAAGAGGAGGTAAGAAAAATATAAGAGCCAGAGGAAGAGGTAGAATTGTGGAACACCATCCTCAGGGCATGATATGGCTATTGCTCTCTAGAACTCTCAGCAGCCATGATGACCTGCTGGAGACTTGCAATAGATCGACCAATTAGCAGCATATCATGGGGAGGGAGGCTTAAGAAGTCCTGTTTTGATTAGGTTCCTGTTACTGTGATACACACTATAGCCAAAAGCAACTTGGGGAAGAAAGGGTTTATTTCAGCTTACAGCTGTAGTCCATCATGAAGAGTCAGGGCAATAGGGCAAGTGTGCCTAGTGAGTTAAAGGAAAAGGTGTAAAAGAGGAATGAACAGATGAAAAATGTTAGCAATATGAAAAACAGGTGCAAACATCACGTGGAAATAGCAGAAATAAAAAGCATAGTGTGAAAATTGGTAATTCCTCTAACAGTCTTATCAGCAAACAATGACGACAAAGAATCAGTGAATGTAAAGACGGATCACTTAAAAACCATCCAGACAGAAACAAGAGAAAAAGGACCATTTTAACAAACATGGAACTGGAATCCCAGAAAGAAGAGAGGCCTGTGTTGCACACAAGCCTTGTACCCGTGTGGGATCAGGACAGGGACTCAAGGCAGGAACTGAAGCAGAGGCCATGGAGAAGTGCTGTCCTGGCTTGCTCCTCCTGAATTGCTCAGTTTCCTTTCTTATAGAACCCATGACCTCCTGCCCAGGGGTGGCTCCACCCACAATGGGCTGGACCCTCCCCCATCAATCATTAATCAAGAAAATGCTTACAAACCAAATCTTTCTTTTTCTTTTGTACAGAAGTCAAGATTTTATTTTTTTTTTATAACCAAGTGTCACTGAGTGTGGTGGCACACACCTTTAATTCCATCATCTGAGAGGCAAAGGCAGGTAGATCTCTGAGTCTGAGGACAGCCAGGGCTACCGAGAGAAACTTTGTCTTGAAAAAAAAAAAACCAACCAAAAAAGAAAAAATATATAATCAGATGTCTACATTGAGGAACTATTCTTTAATATTTTTTGAATTGTGATATAATTACACCATTCCCTTTCTTCCCTTCAACCCATCCCATATACCCTCCTACCGTACCCTGTCTCAAATTCATGAACTCTTAAAAAATGTTGTTGTTGGGGTGGTGGTGGTGTGTTTATGTGTGTGTGTATGTGTGCACATTCCTAAGTATATAAATACAGTATGCTACATTTAGATATTTAGTATGTAGTGTGTGTGTGTGTGTGTGTGTGTATATATATATATATATATATATATATATATATATATATATATATATAAAATAACCAATGGAGGCTTAGGCAGCCATGTTAGTGACACTTCATGAGTGTACCTTCTCTGACATTTCTAGGAGATACAGTCTTTCAGCAGACTTCCGTATTCTGGTTCTTATACTCTATCCCCTCTTCTGCAATGATTCCTGAGACTTAGTCTCAGGAGTTGTGTCATAAATGTCCCAGCTGAGGCTGTGAGCACCCCATAGTCACTTTTCTCTGCATTTGGATTGGTTTTGGTTTTCTCTGTTTTCTTCTGTTACCAGGAGATGGATTTTTTTTTGGTGGGGGCGACAACTTATGCCTATCTGTGGATGTAAGGAAAAATATTTAGAATATAGCTAAGAATTTTGCTACCTTCACCAAGTGGCAATTGTAGTTTATCATCTAAGATCTATGACTTGGATCCCTGGGTCTAGTATCATGCATGATTTCCCTCTTATTGAGAGGGCCTTAAGTCCAATTAGAGAGCTGTTGGCTCCTTCCAAGTCATGCATGCCACTGTGGCACCCCTTAGGGCTATCATACCCTGTTGTTGTGGTTCATAGGCATCATAGCTAAGTAGGACTATTGGTTGCTTCCCTCTGGAAATTTGCCTGGTTCCTTCTATGAAAGCTAGTCCTCAGGGAGGAGGTTTTCAAGTCAGATCCAGCTTGAGTCCTCTGGGTCCAGTGTCTGACATGCATGGTATCTTCAGCAATAGGAACCTTAGCTCCCACCCCTGGGAGGTGACTGAGGGCAGCAGCAACACAAGAGGGGACTTTTCATTGTTAAGCAGTGTGTGGGTCTTGGTGTGAGCACTGTCAGCACAAATAGATTTTTCTTTATTTAAACTATATATGTATATATACACAGAGACTTACATGTGTTAATATGTATTATTAACTCGATAGTTAATATTATGACGTCTTATGACTTTTACAGACATCTTTAATGTTACTTTACTGTCCTCCATCCTTTTTCTATATTTATCTCTGGCCCCCATCTTTAATTAAAGCCCCCCCACACACTTTCTAGTTTCTCCATTTATATCACTTATACTCTATTATTCCCCTCTGTGATGACCCTCCTGACCCCCACACTCTCTCTTTACCTCCCGGCTTCTGCACTTAATACAGATTAAATGCTTATATCTGAAGACCTGGAGCTCCAAATGACAGGAACCACAAATGTGAGAAAACATGCAATATTTGTCTTTCAGGGTCTGGATTACCTAACTCAATATGATCTTGTCTTGTTTCATACATTTATCTGCAAAGATCTTTATTTCATTTTGTATATTGCTGAATAGTATTCCATAGTTTATATGTACTGTAACGGAACACAGGCAAACCATGAATCACGTGGCAAAACATAGACTAATAGAAATGGGTTAAGACACAAAAGCTAGCTAGCAAAAAGGCCGAGCCATAGACCAAACAGTTTATAATTAATATAAGCTGCTATGTATTTATTTGGGACCAGGCAATTTCCAGCTACAGTGTACCACATTTTTATTATCCATTCAGCAACTGAAAGATATTTAGGTTGTGCTGGGTGGTGATGGCACACACCTTTAATCCCAGCACTCAAGAGGCAGAGGCAGTGAGTTCAAGGCCAGCCTGGATTACAAAGCTAGTTCTAGGACAGCCAGAGCTGTTACACAGAGAAACCTCTCAAAAAACAAACAGAAAAAGACTTTTAGGTTGTTCTGTTTCCTATATATTGTGAATAAAATGGCTATGAATGTGTCTGTGAGGTGTGGTATTAATTTATTTGGGCATATGCCAAGGAATAGTATGTATTTATTTAATTACATATAGTCATACTATATATTTTTAGCCTTTCAAAATGTATAATTTATTTTTATTATGTGCATTGGTGTTTTACCTGCATGTATGTCTGTGTGAAGGTGTCTGAAGACCTAGAACTGGAATTACAGGCAGGTCTAAGCTGTCTTGTGAGTGCTAGGAATTAAACCTGGATCCTCAAGAAGCTAGGGAGGATGAATAGCTTTTGAGATATTTCTTAGCCATTTTTTCTCTTTAAAGATTTGTTTGCTTATTATGCATGCAGTGTTCTGTATGCCTATCCACCAGAAGAGGGCGCCAGATCTCATTACAGATGGTTGTGAGTTGACCTATGGTTGCTGGGAATTGAACTTAGGACCTCTGGAAGGGCTGCCGGTGCTCTTAACCTCTGAGTCCTCTCTCCAGACCATTAGCCATTCTTAATTTTTTTGAGAACTGTGTTTTGTTCCCAAATGTATTTTTTCCAGTGGATTTGTTTTGTTTGTGATTCTTTGTTTTCTTTGAGTTCTTTACATATTATAGATTATTTATATGTAATCTATAACATATATGTTAAACCTTTGTTAGATGTATAGAGGCCAAAGATTATCTCATTCTGTGGTCTTTCTCTTTACTTGGTTGCTTCTTTAGTTGTGCAGAAGTTTTCTCGGGTCCCACTTGTCAGTGTTCCCAGTTCTTGGGCAAGTGGAGCTCTATCCAGAAGGCTCTCCTACACCTGTACCATGCTGAGTACTATTTTCCTCTAATAGTTTCAGTGTTTCAGATTTCACACGTAGCTGTTTGATCTACATGGGAGTTAGTTTGGTGCAAAGTGATAGACAGCGGCTCTAATCTCTTTCTTCTACATGTGAAGAGACTGGCTTCGGTCCTAGCATCAATTGTTAAAGATGCTGCCTTTATGCCAGTCAATATTTTTGATATATTTTCCAATATTAGATAGCTGCAATTATTCAGAACATGTTTGCATCTACTTTCATTAGAGTCTACACGGCTGTTTTGGCTTTTATTACTGTGCTCGCTAATATATCTTGAGGTTGGAAATGGTTGGTAATCTTTCTAGCACTGGCCGTTTTGCTCAGGGTTGTTTTGGCTATTTTTTTTTTTTGGTTCCATGTGAATTCTAGTTTGGTTTTGTTTGCTTGTTTGTTTTTTGTTAAGGGTGAGGTGAGGATTTTTGTTGGGATTGCAATAAATATGTAAGTGACTTTTGGTAGAATGGTCATTTTAACAATATTAAATCTACCAATTTATAAACAAGAGATGTGTAACAATCTTTTATATTAACCACTAGTTCACAAATAATAACATGGAGACTTATGAATTATGAAAGCTTGGCCATTAGTCTAGGATTGTCCCACTAGCTCTCATAACTTAAATTAGTCCATATTTTTATTAATCTAAATTTTATTACATAACTTTTATCTCTCTTCCATTCTGTTTGTCTAACTCTTTCATTGCCTCGATGGTGTCTTCTCTCATACCTAGATTTATCCCTCTGATTTCCTCTCTCTACCCAGAAGTCCTGCCTAGCTCTCCTTCCCATCTATTGGCCATTTAGCTCTTTATTAAACCAATCCCAGCAATATATCTTCACACAGTGAACAAATCTCACAACAGGGATGTCTATTCATTTTCTAGTGTCTTTGTCTCTGTTTCAAAGGTATGTTTTCATTGGCCTTCATTTCCTTGGCTAGGTGTATTCCTAACTATTTTATTTTCTGTGCGGCTATTATGAATGTGAGTGTATCCATGATCTCTTTCTCTGTATCTTGTTCATGGTGTGTAGAAAAGCTATTGATTTGTGCAAGCTAATTTTATACTCCGCCAGTTGCTGAAACTGATGAGTGTTTCTAGAAGTTTTCTGCTAGAATTTTGGGGATCTCATATACAATGCTTGTCATCTGTAAAAAGGGACAATCTGACTTCTGCTTTCCCTATTTATATCCCTTTAATTTTCTTCTTTTGCCTTATTTATCCAGCTTGTACTTCAAGTATAATATTTAAAAAGGAGTAAGGATAGTTTTTAATTTTGGTAGGATTACTTCACGATTTTCCCCATTTTGGATGATGTTGCTCATGGATTTCGCATATATAACTTTTGTTTTCAAGACAGGGTTTCTCTGAATAACAGTACTAGCTGACCTAGAACTCACTTTGTAGACCAAGATGACCTTGAACTCACAGAGCTCTGATTGCCTCGGCCTCCCAAGTGTAGGATCAAAGGCATGTGCCAGCACTTCCCAGCTCTCATATATAACTTTTAATATATTGAGGTATGTTCCTATAGTCCTAGTCTCTTTAAGATTTCTATCATAAAGTATTTTGTCAACAGTTTTTTCTGCCTCTAATGTTAAAACTTACATCTCTGGTATAAAGCCAACTTGATCATGGTGGATAACCTTTTTGATGTATATTTATATTTGGTTTGCAAGTATCTTATTATTTTTACATCTCTGCTTCATCAGGAATATTGGCCTATAGTTTTCTTTTTCTGTTATGTCTTAACTTGGTGTGTTGGTTTGAAATAAAATGGCACCCAAAGGAAGTGGCACGAATGGGAGGTGTGGCCTTGTTTGAGTATCTATGGCCATGTTGGAGGAAGTGTGTCACTGTAGAGGTGGGCTTTGAGGCCTTGTATGTGCTCAAGATATACCCAGTGTCTCAGTTCACTTCCTGTTGCCTATGGATCAAGATGTAGAAGTCTCAGCTCTTCTCCAGCACCATGTCTGCCTGCATGTCACCATGTCCCACCATGATGATAATGGACTAAATCTCTGAACTGTAGGCCAGCCCCAATTAAATGTTTTACCTTTATAAAAATTGCCATGGTCATGGTGTCTTTTCACAGCAATAGAAATGCTAACCAAGACAGTTTTCTGCTTAAACAAGTCCCGGGCCACCATCTCATGACAAATTGTTGGACTGTGAAGGTAAACCTGGGAGAGCATTCTGAATGTCAGATTCACAAGCATAGAATTTGGCTTTTGATTTGTTTTTTCCCTTGGAACTCCAGCTCAACATAGAACTGTTGTATGAGGTTTCTGGCCCAGACTTTCTGGCCTAGCCTGGTGGCCTGGGCTTTCAGATCCACAATCCCATAGTCCCACTGAAACACACAGACGCTTGTATTAATTGTACACTGATTGACTTGGGGCCCAGGCATATAACTTGCTAGTTCTTGCTCTTAATCTAACTCATGACTCCTATCTTGTTTAGCCATGAGGCTCAGTGCCTTTTCTCACAGCAGCATTTCAACTTCTTTCCTCTGCATCTGCTGGCATCCCATCATGGCTTCTCCATGGCTTCTCTGTGGCATTTCTGCTCTGTTCTTCCTGTTCCCAGAGTTTTCTTAGTCTGGTAGCCCAGCCCACACTTCCTGTCTACCTTTGGCCAATCAGCAGTTCTATTAAACCAGTAGGTGGGACAATTATTTACAGTGTAACAACATAATTCCACTACACAGAACTCGCCACATTTTCTTTCAGGTAACCCAGACAGGCCCCTTTATCAGCTTGTCTCTTGTACTCCCCTCCCAATTGCTTCAGCACTTTCTGATCCCAGTTCCCATGATAGTCTAAGTCACTCAGGCCTCTACTAGCCCACAAAGATTGTCAACCCTGAGGCTCAGCAAAGCTGTTAACACTCCATATCCTTCAAAGATCCCCAAAGAAACTTCTTACATGTCAGTGAACTGGGTATCAAACTCCACTTCTCTTATTCCCAGTTGTTTCTGTGTTCATTGTCCTCCAGTCCCTAATATTGAAGGAATCCTCAGCAAGTACTTATCAAAGTCCCTAATGACTCACATGAGCCAGTCATTGGAGATTGACTACATTTGTACTTTCTTTCTCAGACAATAGTTATCACTGTTTCTTTGCTTCTGTGATACTCATACTGAAGCTCATGTACCCTTGGGGCCTAGAGCCTCATTAGACAGACGGTGAAAGAATCCTTCATATCTTGTTTAAACATCTTTCCCACGCCAAGCATGGTGGCACACACCATTCCTCCAGCCCTTTGGAGGCAGAGGCAGGCAGATGTCTGTGACTTCAAGGCCAGCCTGATTTAAATTACAAGTTTCAGGCCAGCCAGGACAAGATGGTGAGACTGTCTCAAAAACAAACAAGTCTTTCTTATCTCAAGTAGTTCAAAGGCAGAGTTTTTCTTGAATACCGTGGTTTCTTCTATCACCCATTGTTAAGGCTGCCGTGTGTGCTGACTCAGGGATCTCCCATCTTCTTTATTGAAGGTCAGACCTGAAGGGTGCTTGGACCTCAGTTTTTCCCTCAACACAGTCCAGACTCTCATGAGTCTCAAGGTTTATTTTATTTTATTTATTCTTATTTCATGTGCATTGCTGTTTCTACCTGCATGTATGTCTGTATGAGGGTGTCATATCCCTGGAACAGAAGTTACAGACAGTTGTGAGCTGCATGTGGGTGCTGGGAATTGATCCTAGGTCTTCTGGAAGAGCAGCCAGTGCTCTTAACCAATGAGTCATCTCTCCAGTCCCACAGTTTATCAAGATTTTTTTAAGTGTGTGTATGTGTAAAACATCTTTTGGGAGTTGGTTCTCTGGTTCCACTATGGATTAAAGTTAGGTGGTTAAGCTTGAATGGCAAGTTTTGTTGGTTTTTTTTTTTTTTTTAATCTTAGCGTGTCTGCATGTGTGTATGTTTGTGATTATGTGTGATTGTGTATGAATGCATGTTCATGTGTGGGGCATGCATGTCACAGTGTATGTGTGGAGGTTGGAAGAACAACCTTTGGGTGTTGACCTTCACTTGATTCTTCACCACTTCTTAGCCAGGTGAAGTTGAATTTCTGGAGATTTTCTTGATATCACTTCTTATCGCCTGGCAGGGAACCACAGGGATTGCAAACACTTGGTGCTACAGTGCCCTATTTTACATGTGTCCTGGGGATGTGCACTTGTGTTGGAAGAACTGTGTGGTTAGTGTTTTTACCTTCTAAGCCATATCTCCAGGCCAGGAAGGGGTTTCAATGCATTCTGCTTTATTCTACTTTTCCCCTACCCTTTGCCAGCTGTAATAAATTACAACACCCCTATTTCAGTGTTTCTATTTTCACCTTTCTCTTGAATTAGAGACTCATGTGCAGGATGGCATCCACATATCCCTTTCTCAAGGTAATTCCTCCTTAGTCAGCCATGTTTCCTCCAGGAAGACAGCTCAACCTGAGGTGCAGGTCTTGTGGCCCATAGCAGGAGCTATGCTACTACCTCCATAGCTTTCTCACACTCCTGACCCATTTGTGTTACTCTTGGGGCTTGTAATGTACTCGTTTTATTTTGAAGCAAGGTCTCACTATGTAGCCTTAGCTGGCCTAGAACTTGCTGTGTAGACCAGACTGGCTTAGAACATACGACATTCTTGCTTCTGCCCTCCTAGTGCTAGGATTACAAAAGTACCACCATGAACTGGCTAGATAAGCTTATCGATTGTTAAACGTTGTCACCAATGCCTGGAACAGGGCCAAGCACACAATATATGCTTAAGATAATGCTTTTTCAGTCAACAAATGAGAGGATGATATAGTAATGATGGAAGGGACAGAAGCATAAGAAACATGCCAGGTGCAGTGGTGGCTCACACCCATAAGGAGGCAAAGGCCAGAGGATTTGCCTTGAGCTTAAAGCAATCTGACTTATATATGCCTTTCTAGAAGAAAGGAAGTAAGGGATGGAAACAAAAGAAACAATGGGAAGAAACTGGGAGGGAGGGAGAGAGAGAAGGAGGGGAGCTAGTTAGTTGACCTTGTTCTGTTTTGGGAGCTGACCTTCAATTAAGATCTAAAGAGAGAATGTGCTGGATACTCTGGAATGATGCCAGGGAAAGATGTCCAAAAGGAGGTGGCATTGTTTGGTGTGACTCTGGGTACTCTGATAAGAACTATAGAGATCCTGAGGTCCAGTGAGGCTCATGGAGTGAAGGAAGCATCAGGAAGCATCTAGAGAAAAATGGGATAGTTGAAATGTTGGAAGAGGGATGATGGATTATTGACAAGAAAAAATCTGTCAAGGTCATTGAATCTCAAAAGGATGACCCTGGATTTAATCACCAAAGACACCAAACTCTAGCCCAGACCTCCAAAAATCTCAGAGAACTCATGCCCTACACTAGCCCCTAGCCATAGGACCAAGACAAGAGTAATGAGCTCATATGGAGAGATTAGTCATTTATTGAAGTAGCCTTAGTTGGAAACTATCTAGACAGAAAAGTTTTGACATGAACCTGTCTTAGGTCCCCTTTGCAGGATTAGTGCAAAGTTTTATGTTCATGGAGGTCTCTGGGATTTGCAGGAAATGAGGGATTAAGATGGCATCTTGAGGCATAAAATGGTGGAAGGCCGTTGTCAATCATGAGGTGATGTAGTTGGACACTTCAATGAGATTTCTGTCAGGATCTCGGAAGTAGATGGACATAATAGGCCCCTTTGCTCCTGTTCTGGAGACTGGGCCCTCCTCAATGGGAACGTCAAAAGCCTGGATGATGTGAGCAGAAAAGACAGAAGTCATGTGTCACAGATATGTGAGACCAAAACTCAAGAATTCCGTCTGGTTTCTTCCCTACCCCAGTGTTCTGGGGTTTGAACTCAGGGACTTATACATGCTACAACCACAGTCAAAGTTTAATTCCTAAGAGTGTCTAGACTGCCTAGGTTTCTGACCTCATCTACTGCTATTTTTCCTCACTTACTTACTCAAGAGAGGCAGAATATGTAATTGTCTTAAACCTCAATGACAGTAGTATTAATGAGCAAGAATTTAAGCTCAGTACCTGGATCAAAGTATAGATTCTAAACAGTGCTGGAAATTGAACCCACAGCAAGAATTCTAGCACTGAGCTATATCCCCAGCTCAGTTAACTTTTGGTTTTATTTGTTTCTCTTTATGCCAAGATAAAATGTTTGTTTTGTTTTTTGTTTTTCAAAACAGGGTTTCTCTGTGAAACAGGTCTAGCTGTCCTAAAACTCTCTTTATAGATCAGGCTGGCCTTGAACTCACAGAGATCTGCCTGCCTCTGTCTTCTGAGTGCTGGGATTAAAGATGTGTGCCACCACATCTGACATAAAATGGGTTTTTCATATACTTGGTGGAAATCTCATTTTCTCTTTATGTAAAAAGATGTAAAAGAACTCATATAGAACATTCTTTGCTGTTAACTGTATATTTATGGTGTGTGTGTGTGCGTGTGTGTGTGTGTGTGTGTGTGTGTGTGTGTGTGTGTGTGTGTGTGTGTGTGTGAGTACATGTAGAGGTCAGAAAATAGCTTTATGGTCTGTTTTGTTCCTCTATGTTTATGTGGAGTCCCTGGATTACTCATGATGTCAGGTTCGTGTGGTAAGTACCTCCTCCTACTAAGCCATCTTGCTGGCCCAGATAGAAGTTTTTGTTTTGTTTTCTTTTTTCTCTTTTGAGACAGGATCTTACTATGTAGCCCTGGTTGGCCTAGAACTAACTATGTAGACCAGGCTGGCCTCTAACTCATAGAACTTTGCCTACAAATGCCTCCTAAGTATTGGGACTAAAGGTGTAGGTTACCACACCAAGTTTCAGATAAAAGTTTTTATAAGCATGATAGATTATTGTTAGTGCTGAGGAATGAAAGTTGGGGCCTTGTGCATGCCAGGCAAGAACTCCGCCACCACACAACTAATGTTTCCTTTTTTTTCCTTTCAGCACTCAAAGATGACTGTATTTAGTTATGCTTCCTACTTGGCATTTTCTTCTTCTTACATTTCTACATAACAGAGCATACTGACCAGGACAGAGTTCTCTCTATACAGCCCTGGCTGTCCTGGAACTAGACCGGCCTGGAACTCATAGAGATCTGCCTGCCTCTGCCTCCCAAGTACTGAGAGTAAAGGTCTGTGTGAGTCACCGTCACCTAGCTCTGATCATATTTTGATGTGTCTCTTCTTACTTAGACATTAACATGACAAAAGATTGGGTATATCAGAACGTTATTTACAAATAATCTTCTTTAAATTTTATAAAATTTACTACATTAAAAGACTTGTAATAAAACTTGAAACACCAAAATTAACCATACCTAATTGTTTTTCCACTACTAATTCTGTACTGGATTCTGTTTTGTTCTGGGTGGTGAATAAATGTATAAAATATATTCAGTACTGATTTATGCGTAAAATGTAATGTGAAATTCAACAGTTCTGGATGCTATTCTAACTGTATGGATGTTCATTGAGTTGTAATATTTCCTTTGAAAATCAATTGGGTACATGAACGTGACATTAATCAAAGGAGCATGTAGAGAACTGTGTGCAGGCAAGATGTGGGTGTGATGGGATCTGTTGTGCCTGAGGTTTGAGAAAGAACTATCTCCTTGGGTCACACTTTTGTCTCCACGGTATCTGAAATAGGTTTCTCTCTCTCTCTCTCTCTCTCTCTCTCTCTCTCTCTCTCTCTCTCTCTCTCTCTCTCTCTCTCTCTCTCTCTAAATATTATTTGTTTTACATCCTGGCCACAGCACACACATCCTCATCTTCCCCTCTCAGTCCCTCTCCCCGATTGCCCTCTCCCAGCCCCTAATCATCTTCTGCATCCAGGAAAAAGCAGATGGCCTATGAGTGTCAACAAAACCTGGCCTGTCAAGTTAAGACTGAGCTTTCTTAACGAGAATGTTGCTGCACTCACCTTGAGGCGCTTGATCACCTCCTCCAGAGGCACTTCTGAGATCAGACAAACATCCAGGGAGCCTGGAATGGGGTGAGCTGCTTTGGGATCAAATTCCTTTCCCAACTCATGTAAGTTAAATTTTTGCTCTCCAAAACACAATGCCTTCCGGTCTCCCTGTTCAGGAGAGAGAAGAGAGAGAGAGCCAAGCTGCTAGGATGACTTTGAACTTAGTGCCAAGAAAGGAGAAGGGCCTGCTCAATAACCCTTGATCCATCTAGCAGACTCCCTCTTAACAAATTAACTCGTGTTCGTCTGCACATGTCTGTGTGCACATGCAGAGACCAAAAGAGGGCATCAAATTCCTCAGGGTTGGAGTTCAGTGTGTCTCTGAAATGCCTTGTTTGGTATTTGGGTCCTAAGATCTAAAATCAATTCAATTTTTGTGACTGAGCAGCAGATGCTTTGGACCTCCAAGCCATCTCTCCAGCCCAACATTATTTACATTTTTCTTTAAAAAAAATTTTTTTTTTTGGCCAGGTATGGTGGGACATAACTTTAATCTCAGTCTTTTAGAGGCAGAGACTGGAAGATCTGTATATGAATTCAAAGCCAGCCTGCTCTACATAGTGAGTCCCAGGTCATCTAGGACTACATCATAAGACCCTGTCTCAAAAATATTTTTACACTTTTTTATGTGGAGGCGGATATTGTGTGCTATGTGCAGAAACAAGAAATAACTTTCAGGATCCATTCTCTCCTACAATGTGAATCCCAGGGATCTAATTCAGGTAGTCAGGCTTGCTGGTGAGTGCCTTTACCCCTGTGGCCACCTCACCACACATACCATCACTACCATTTTCTTCAGAGACCAAGTCTCATGTGATCCAGGCTGGCCTTGAACTCACCTGTATCAGAAGTTGGCCTTAAACTCCTGATCCTCTTGCTTCCAGCTCCATGGGCATAGATCACAGAAATACATCACCATGCCCAGCTTCTTTTTTATGTTTTTAAGATCTATTTATTTATTTAATGTGCACATGTGTACATTAATGTATGAGTGTATGTATGCTCACACTTGTGTGCAGTACTCACAAAGGCCAGAAGAAGGTGTCAAGTACCACCTGGGACTAGAGTGACAAGCAGATTTTTCTTCCCAATGTGGAAATGGAATGTGGGTCTTCTGGAAGAATAGCAAGCTCTCTTAACTGCTGTACCAACTCTCCTAGCTTCTTTTTTCTTTTTTCTTTTCTTTTTTTTTTTTTTTGAGATACCATCTCACTATGTAGCCTAGGTTGGCCTCAAGGTCTCAAACTCATTTTCCTGCCTTATGCGCCTGCGTGCTGGCCTTGGCAATAAGTGTACATCGTCATGCTTCTGTCAGACATCTGCTGTTAGTGAGTGGGGCGCAGGACAGCCATGTTTGTTTCTTGTTAGAATGTTTATCTTGCCAAATGTCTAAAGCCCTCCCCTGGCAGAGATGGCAGTTTGTCTGCTTGGTATATCTCCCTCCCTCCCTCCCTCCCTCCCTCCCTCCCTCCCTCCCTCCCTCCCTCCCTCCCTTCCTGTCTTTCTCTCTCCTTTCTTTGGAATCTCATTATGTTGCTTAGATGAGCCCGAAACTCTTTGGCTCAAGTAAGCCTGCCTAAATCTACAGGATATCTTCCACTTTTATTTATTTATTTTCTTAGGAGAACAACTCAAATTTCTGTATAGCCAACAATGTGTTCTCAAGCTTTCTGTAAAGAAAAAAAAAGTCCATCTCAAGCCAGGAGTGGTGATATGTTTATAATCCCAGCATTTAGGGCATTGAGTCAGGAGGATAGAAAATGTGACTTCACCTTGTGCCCCACTGAAAGACCCTCACTGAAAAACAAAACAAAATCAAAAGGAACCAACCAAATAACCCCCATTTCTGTTTCTGAATTCCTGGCTAAGAGGCCATTGTGTAGAGAGACCTTCTGAGTTGTGCTCAGCAGGGAGTAGTTGCTGGTGGGGTGTCTAGGAATCTCCCTACCCCACTGAGCCACCACTTTGTGCCTATTCATTTCCTCCTAATGACACATTCATCTGACTGCTCCTTCAATTGTGAGAAAAAGACAACTGTCTCTTTTAATCCCATGGTAGTTCTCTCCTATGCCCCTGCAAACAGTTCTTAACTTCTGCATATCCTTTGCTAAAAAGATGTATTTATTTTATGTATGTGTGTGTTTAATTCCTTTGTTGGCTTCTTTATACATTTAAAAAAAAACTGATTCCATATGTGCTTTATACTGCTAGGGAATAATGCTTATTTTTTTTATAGATAACCCTTGTCATAGTTATACTTCGTAGCACTTGGCATTTCTTTTATGATTTCATGGTCTTTTTCTTCATCCCTATAATTGAGACTACATTGCACTTTTTCAGCCAAAGAACAGTTTGGCCCAGTGTACAATTCTGTAAAAGCTGTTTGCTCAGTCTTTTAAATATCTGCTTCCAGACTGGGCATGTTTCCCAGTGGTGCAGCACTTGCCTAGCATGCATGACACCCTGGATTCCATTTACAAGATTTGAGAGACTGCCTTTAATCCCAGCGTTAGAAAGCACAGGCAGGTGGATTTCTTTGATTTCAAGGCCATCCTTGTCTACAGAATGAGTTCTAGGACAGCCAGGGATGTTATACAGAGAAACTGTTTTGAAACACCAAAAAGAAAGAAAGGAAGAAAGAAAGAAAGAAAAGTATATTGCTTATGATCTTCCCTGAATCTGGTGTTGCTGATGAGAACTCTAATGTTGGGGGATAGAGAGTGGTTAAGAGCACTTGGGGCTCCTCCAGAGGACCTAGGTTCAGTTCCCAGCACCCACATGGTGGCTCCCAACTGTCTGTAACTCCAGTTCTTGGGGATCTAATGACTTTTTCTGACCTCTGTGGACAGTACACATACAATGTGCAAGCACTCATATACATAAAATAAGAAATCTTTTTAAACCAGGTATGGCGGGGCACACTTTTAATTACAGCACTTGTTGGGGGCAGAGGCATGTGTATCTCTGTAAATTTGAGGCCAACCTGTTGTACAGAGTAAGTTCCTGGGCAGCCAGAGCTACATTGTGAGATCAGGTATCAAACCATTTCAGTCACTAAATGAACAAATAAATAAATGCATAAGTAAAGATAAAACATGATATTAATTTGTTTTCATCCTTTTTCTATACTACATTTTTAGTGTGTGTGTGGGGGGGGTATGTATGTGTGTGTACACATGTACAGGGACCACAGGAGGTCAGCTGATCTGTGCTTATTCCCTTACGGTCTCTCACTGAACTTCCAGGTAGACTGGCAGTCAGCAAACCCCAGCAGTCCTCCTGACACCACACACATGCTCCACAGCACTGGGATTACAAACATGTATGAAACCATGCTGGGCTTTTGATGTGTGTGCTGGGGATTTGAACACAGTCTTCATGCTGATTCAGCAGGGGCTCTTGGCTACCCAGCTTGTTTCTCATCCCTTTGTTGCTACAGCCACCTTTCATGCTTGGGACTTAGACTTGATCTCAGATGATCTAAAAGTTCACTTCAGTATGTCTACGTATATTTATCACTGATCCACTCGAAGGTAATCTTGTTTTATTTATGCATTTTTTTCTTTTTTTCTCTCCTCTCTATTTCTATACCCACCTTTGATACCGTATTTTTTTTCTCATTGACTCATTGGTCAGGTTCATTCAAATAGGCTGCCTCTATTTACTCTTTATGGACTAAAACACATTTTAATAGTGTATGCCCCAAGCCATAATGTGTTTTTTGTGCACCTTCTTGGTTGTAAAAGGTCTGGTTTTGTTTCTCTGGGGTATTGTAAATGGTGTTATACTGTAGTTTTTTGGTTTGTTTTCTATGTTCTTCTCAGTGGGATCTTTTAGGACCAGAAGAAGCTGCTCTTGCATAATGCTCTTTTCTGTATAGTGTCCCCATTAGATTTTAATTTTTACAGTCTGCCACTTCATGACCCTTTTCAATTTATATACTAATTTTTAAAGAAGCCTAACATTCACAGCAAAACTGAGAAGATGCACCAAAGATTTCCTTCATGCCCAGCTTTACATTATAAGTCCCCATTATCAGCATCCCAGCAGTGGGATACTTATATGTTACTATTCCTGTAACTACGCTTGAGATATCATCAACCAGTCCACTGTTCCTTTCACAGTTCACTCCCGAGGGAGCAGGTGTTGTACACTCTATGAGCTTGGACAATGTCATAGGATAATGTCAAGATCCGAAAATTCCTCTTACTCTTCAATGCCTGGCAACCACCTGTCACTGTCTTGTTTTCATAGTGAGGTCTTTTCTTGAACATTATATTGAGTCATGCATGATGCACTTCTTTAGACTGGGATATACATAAGATTTTATGCTTTTTATAGCTCAATTCTCTCCCCCTCTCTCTCTCCTCTCTCTCTCCTCTCTCCCCTCTTTTCTGTCTCTCTCCTCTCTCTTTCCCTCTCCTTCTCATCTCTCTCTGCCCCCTCTCTCCTGTCTCTGCAAGAAGCCTAAAAATGTCCTATGTAAAACAAAACGACAAAGCCAGACAGTAGTGGCACGCACCTTTAAGCCCAGCACTGGGGAGGCAGAGGCAGTCAGAGTTGATCTCTGTAAGTTCGAGGCCAGCCTGGTCTATAGACTTGAATTCCAGGACAGCCAGGGCTACACAGAGAAGCCCTGTCTCAAACCAACAAACAAAACAACAGAACAGATCATATACATTGCCACGATTGACAATGAGCTACACCAGTGAAAGCCTACTCAACGCCTTTCTCTTTATCCGTGTAATTCATGATCTGGATAGCACAGACATTATCTCTTCATCTGCTTCAGGACATCTTTTTCTTTCTCTGCATTTACTACTTTTGAAGTTGTTCCTTATTCTCAAGATAGTGTTAGATCTGCGGGAACCCACTTCTTCCTTCCATCTCTTCCCTGGAAGCCCTTTCCCTATTCCAATCTTACTTGACTTTCCTCTAGGTATACTGGATTTTCTTTTTGGGAATTATTCCAGCTCAACTTCCATGTATTCCTTGTTCTCAGCCAGCTTAATTTCTTTTGGGGGGTGGTCAGAGGAAGACATCACGTATCTTAGCTCCATTGCTCCCACTTTACTTTTTTAAAAATGATGGGTGGAGACAGATAGATAGATGATAGATTGTGTGTGTGTTGAAACATGCAGAGGTCAAATATCAGCTCTTGGGAAGTGGTTTTCTCCTTTCACCATGTGGACATGAGTCCCAGAAATCTAACTCAGGACCTCAGACTTGGCAATACATATTCTTATCCACTGGGTCATTTTCTTTGTTATTGTGGTGCTGGGAATGAAACCTAGACCCTCTTGCATGCTGGGTAAGTACTGTGCTACTGAGTTATATATACCTCCAGCTCCCTCCCCCCAGAACACACATTTCCCAAGTCTCTGTGCTTAGCAATGCTTTGTTCCACGCTTACCTTTGATTTGCGGTTCAGCTGGATACAGAATTTTAGTTTGCATTTTTCTCCAGAATCATTTTTTTAATTAATGACATTTGTGTTTAGACAATTCCCATTTCACAATGCAGACCAACCTTTCTCACCCTCTACCTCCCTGCCACCTCTTCGGCCCCTCCTCCTCTTTACAAATCTCTCCCTGACTTTCGGGACTACTTTGTTTAGTGACCCACTGAGATTAAGCAGGGTGCCTCTATAATCATGGGTTTAGAGTTATCCTTTGGGAGCCTGGTGTGCTCAGCAGTGGGTACACAATTAAAGACAATGGTCCCTTCCCCCCAGAGTCTATCAGGAGCCAATCGTTCAGAGGTAGCAGGTAGGGCCCCAAGAATCCCTCCCCCTTCCTCGACTTCCTGTTGATTGGGCCAGTCTTGTATGGGCCCAGGTAACTACAGTTGTGAGTTAATAATTGCAATAGTTATATAGAGTCTAGAGAATGGCATTCCAAAGCCCTTCACCCTATCTTCTGGCCCTTACATATTTTCTATCCCCCTTTTCACAATGTTCTGAGCCTTAAAGGGGGTGGCTGGAATAACTTGTGGAGGGCTAGGCCCCGAACCATTGCTATTCTCTGCATCTTATGGCAGCCTGAGTGTATTCATCCCTTTTCTTTGTAGGGAGAAGCTTCTCTGATTAAGGCTGGGAACAGCTTTTGTTCTGGGAGTAGGGACCACATGGAGAGATGCTGAGGCAGAGCTGGAGGCGGGGCGGGAGTGCTTTCCCAGAGTCTTAAAAGTATAGTCCTATTGTTTTCTGGCCTCTGGTGTGACTCTGTGGTTCTGACATTTGCATGTTTCTTTTTCTTTTGTAGATGAACCACTTTTTAATCTCTTGGCAAAGTCTTAAAATGGACTTTTCCAGGGTGATGTTCTGCAATTCCCACAGGGCATATCTGAGTGTTCCTGTGCTAGATATACAGCTAACTCTTTGTATATAAAGGTTGCAAAGTTCTCTTGCACTTTTTTTGAGACCTAGGACCTTGAACTAACAAGGTCTCTTGCTTTATTTCTTTCAAAGTTTCCTACTTCCGTTTTCTTTACCATCTCTTGGAATGTCTCTCTGTTCCTAGTTCGGAATCTCTTTTACTTTTTCTTCTTATATTTCTCAGTTTTTCCCTGTGTTTGGGGTTTGGGAGTTATGTTTTACCTTTTAAAAAATTTGTGGCAGGGTTTAGGATTGGTATCTGGGTTTAATGTATACTAGGCAAATAATCGCTGAGCTGTACCTTCAACCGCAAGTAGCATTTAAAGTATTATCAATTAAGACAGTAGCTCAGCAGGACAGCCAGAGCTACCCAGAAAAAACATGTCTCAAAAACAAAAAGACAGTATTTCCTGTATCCTAGGCTGATCTCAAACTTGGTAAGTAGCCAAGGGTGACCTTAGACTTTTCATTCCCTGTATCCATCTCTCCAGTTAGGACTACTGTGTGTAGAACCATATTTGGTTTATGTGGTACTGAGGATTGAACGAAGGGCTTTTTTCTAACTGAGCTATGTTCCCTGCCATAGAATGTTATCCAATTTTAATGAAGGAAGCTGCAGAAGTAGCTCAGTTAGTAAAATGCTTGCTACACAGCATGAGGACATGAGCTCAGATCCCCAGCATCTATGTCAAAAAGTTGGGGGGGGGGGTGGAGTACACACTCAGAATCTTAGTGCTGGGGAGGCTGAAATAGGAGTATCCCTGGGGCTTGATAGCTATGCAGTCTAGCTAAATCAGGCCTCTGGCCTCTACCCATATGCACAGGTACATACACACAAACTTTAATGCACTTGAAATTCTGAATATGAAGACATGATTACCTTGAAAGTAGTGACCTCCATGCCTAGGATCTTGGAATAGAATGTGATGGTGTCTTCGATGTTCTTTACAGTCATCACGATGTGGTCAAGTCTATGGATAAGACATGGAGAAGGGATCTGACTGCTGGTCTTCCTCCATGACTAAAATGGAAAAATACAAAACCAAAAGACCCACTCAAAGTCACATAAAGCCAAAATGCCACCAAACACTTCCAGGTTTCTTCTGATCTCCCATCACCTCCCCAACCACTGGGATCCTTTTTACCCCCATTTCAAGAGGAAACTCCTGCAAGAAAATCTCTGTAAAGTTCATTGCTCCGGCACTCATTCATACAAGAGGCCACATGACTGTCATGTCATCTACTCCCTGTTTTCTTCCTTTGTCTCCTACTAGAAAGGCAGAAGTTGAAATGAACACCGAAACGCTCTTGTTTTCACCAAGTGGGAATTTATTTATTTATTTATTTTGAGATATCATGAGATTCAGAGCAGACCCCATTCCAAATCAAAGCCTCAGCAATGAAGAACACTAACTAGCAGATCTTGCAAAGGATGTGGGTTCAATTCCCAGCACTTACATGATGGCTCCCAGCACTCTGTATTTACAGTTCCAGGGAATCTGGTTTTGGGGCCTCCAAAAGTGGTGCACAGACATTCATGCAGACAAAACACCCATACATGCTTCACAAAAAAGGACGAGTTTCTGAGATGGAATAAAAGTTTCTGAAACCTGTGTGCCATTGTGCATTGTAACCTCATCACTTAGGAAGAGCTGAGTCAAGAGAATTACAAGTTCAAGGTCAACTAGGCACTGTTGTGAGACCTTGTGAGAGGACTCAGCAATTAAGGATATTTTCTGGAGCTGGCTGGCTTCAGTTTCCAGCATACACATGGTGGCTCACAACTGTAATGTAGTAGCAAGGGCTCTAGCACAGCTCACACATGTGTACACATAGCCAAAACACTCATACACATAAAAACAAGTTATTTCTTTTAAAGAAAAGTTTCTGGTTATGTGTGTTTATCAAGCCAGTTCTGATACCTAGTCAGGAAACTCTCAAAGACCAAAACCAGCTGGGCGGTGGTGGAACACATCATTAATCCCAGCACTCACAAGGCAGAGGCTGGCAGATCTCTGAGTTTTGAGGCTAACCTGGTCTACACATTGAGCTCCAGGACAGCCAAGAGTACTCATAGAAACCCTGTCAAACAAACAAACAAAAATCCCCAAACCAACCAACCAAAGAAGCAGATTACTGTCATTTAGGCCCCACCGAAGAGAGAGCTGTATGTTTTATTTTTTCCAATCCTATTTGGGATTGGAGAGGTGAACTAGGGGTTAAGTGCTTACTGCTTCCTCTCCCAAGAGCTCGAAAATGCTTGTAACTCCAACTCCAGGGGATATGGTGCCCTCTTCTGGCCTCCATGGGCACCTGTACCAACATGCACATGAATTTAAAAAAAAAAAAATTCAAAAAGTCCTATTTAGCCTTTTAATGTCTGCAGAATCTGTTTGAGCGTCCTGTTGTGTTCCTGATATTATTACTCATTATGTTTTTCTTCTAATTTCTGGTGTTTTCTGCATGTTTGAAGAAGCAGCCTTAAATATTGTCAATCTTTATTGTATGTTGGCTTTCTATTTGCCTATCTCTGCTCTTATCTTCTTCCTCCTTCTGTTTTTTTATGGTTTAGAAAAAGCTGTGTGTCCCAGCTTCTGGATATGGGAGCTTTGCTCACTCACCGACTTTCAGTTCCTTCTTTTCCAATCTCAGCATGCTGCAGTGATAACCCCAATGCTGACAGCTGGGAAAACAAGTGCACCCCTTCTTCCTAGTTGTCAGTGCCCTGCACACCATGCCCACCATGCCTTCCCTCCTTTGGTCCTCTCCAGAGTCCTCTTCAGGGGCCTGGGAATCTTCTGACAGGTTTCAAGGTCAAGGTTTCCCAGGCTTTCCCCTCCCTGCCCTATCATGACAGCCTCAGGGGCATTCGCTAGGAGCCATCTTCCCGGTATCTCCACAAGTCTGAAACTCCCAGTTGAACCACCCTGAGACAGCAACTAGCCCTTAGCCTAGGCCCTCCCGAGCATACCACACTGGACTGGCCTCTGCTGCTCTCCAGTTATCTTTGAGAAAGGAGGCCCAGTGAAGGGGCTGAGGGGATGGTAAAGCCAAGAAGGTGTTCCTGGAAAGGGAAGCAAGTCAACAGACTCACGCTGGGTGCCCCCAGTTTGGCCAATACCCATGTCCAAAGCCTCCAGGGCCCCCACACTCACCTGACTTTCAGATGTTGAACCCCACATCCCGACTGGTAGACTGGAGAGCAAACAATGCTACATGGCCAATAAGTTGGGGCTGGGATTGGCTCTGTGCCTGAAGACCAAGGTGCAGGAATGGGAGGTGCTAAGTAAGGACATTGGGTGGGGACGGAGTCAGGAGGTGCAAAGCACAAAGACTCTAACTTCAAAATCAAGGTGTATGTAGCTCAGCAGTGGAGCAGTGGGGAGTCCCTGGGTTCTATTCCAACCACTGCTGTGGAAGCCAAAGCAAACCTTGAAGGCCTTGAACGTAAAAGCACAAATCTAAGAGCTGTGTCTTTCGAGATGAGGGTCTTGAAATGTCTTCAGGCTGGTCTCTGATAGTCGTCCTCTGTCACTTCCCAGATGTGTCAAATCTTGCCTAAGCATTCATTCCCAAAAGCACAGAAAAGCCACCAAGTGACTAGTATTATGAAATGAGAATGCTTTCTTCTTCCTTGGAGTCTGGGACCAGGGTGTGAAGCATTTTAATGTTTGAGTGAAAGAATATGACTATTCTCATTTATTGTGGGTCTGTTTCTAAGCTTAAGATTTTTAAAATGAATATATGTGTTTTGCCTGCTTGTATGTGTAGCATCAGCTGCCTGCATTGTGTTCACAGAGGCCAGAAGATAGAACAGGAGTGTGAACTGCCACATGGGTGCTGAGAATTGAACCTGGGTCCTCCAGAAGAACAGCCAGTACTCTCAACTGCTGGCCCACCTTTCTAGCCAGAGCCTAGATTGTTTTTTTGTTGTTGTTTGTTTTTGAAACAGGGTCTTTCTATATTACGACCTACCAGTTTCTACCCACCTTTGGTCCCCTCCCCTTCCCTCTATTATTTGCCTTACTCTGAGCCAAGCTCTCCTCTCTCTAGTGAGTTACTATCTGGACCAGGAATAGGTAAGTTTGAGATTTTTGCTTCTAGACACCCAGTTGCCCCAGACATAAATACTGTATGCCCTGGTGTTTAGGATTCAATACTGTGTGCTCTGGTATTTAGGATTCTTTTGGAGGGGGGCTCAAGACAGGGTTTCTCTATGTAGCCTTGGCTGTCCTGAAATTCACTCTGTAGACCTGGCTAGCCTCCAGCTCACAGAGATCTACCTGCCTCTGCCTCCCAAGTGCTGGGATTAAAGTCATGCACTACCACCTTCTGGCTGCCCTGGTGTTATTAAAAATAATTGTTTTCCTTTAAAAAAAAATTGTTGCCAGACAGGCCTAGTGGCAGAAGGTTATAATCTTAGTTGCTCAGAAGCTGGAGCAGGGAGATCAAAAGTTTCAGGTCAAGGGACCAGTGAGATGGCTCTGTGATTAAAAGCACTGGATGCTTTTCTTGCGGACTATGGTTCAATTTCAGCACCAACATGGTAGCTCATGGCTGTCTGGAACTGTAATCCTCACCTTCCTCTGGTCTCCTCAGGCACCAGGCACGCATGCAGTGCAGACACATATGCTAACAAAACATGCATGCACAAACAATAATAATTTGTTTAAATTTCAGGCAATCTGGTCAAGTTAAGATCCTTTCTCAAAATAAAAGGTGAAAACAAGGATAGAGCTATAGCTTGATGGAAGCATGATTGTGTTCCAGCACAACAAAAAAAGTTTTATAGAACTAGGCTGGTGGTACAGGTCTGTAGTTCCAGCCATCAGGAGGCCAAGGCAGGAGAATTATGAATTCCAGACCAGCCTGGGCTACAGAGTGAATTCCATAGTGAAACCCTATCTCAAAAAAATAAAAGGGTTGAGGATGTGGCTTAGTGACTCAGTGCTAGAGCATTTGCCTTGACACTACAAAGCTGTGGGCTTCATTGCAATAAAGATGCAAGTGAATGCCACCTACTAGTATATGGGCCACACAGGCCATGCCTGCCTACAAAATGACTGAGTCAGTTCCAGGTGTTTCATCTTAGATACTTCCTGTGTGTTCATGAGCATGTGCAGGTAGGCACTCTGGGTTACCACAACTGGCTCTCCTTTGCTTGTCTTATAAAGGGCACCTCACTCTGCAAGCACACACAGAGCCCGTGTATTTTGCATTGTACTTAGTGGCTACTCTGTGAGCCCCTAGCCCCAGTCATCCATATCACTCAGCAGTACTCATTGGCTATGAATTACCTTTTTTGTTGTTTTTCTGTTTGTATAGAATCTCTTTATGTAGCTGCACAAGATGGTCTTAGCCTCAGAGTGATCCTTCCTCAGCTTCCCAACTGCGGAATAACAGGGCATGTATCTATCCCTGAGTTATAAGTGGAGATTCATAAGATTTTCCCACTCATGTTTCTCTTCATTGTTAGGCTCTTTTAAGAGTTAATTTTAGAATTTATGTGTATTATACGTCACATATGTGCAGGTGCCCATGGAGACTAGAAGAAGGCACCAAATCCCTTAGAGCTAGAGTGACAGGCAGTTGTGAGTTGCCTGAAGTGGGTGCTGGGATCTGTACTTGGGTTCTCTGGATGAGCAGCAAGCACACTTAATCAGTGTGCCAGAAATATTTTGCCTTTTACAAGGTTTCCTCATCAGTCTGTAACCACTGCTTCATGCACTCAGGTTAGTGTTAGGGATATAAGTAAAATTATTGGGTATATTAGTAAGGATTCTTCCAAGAAACAGAAGTAGTATGTGATTTATTTAAAGGAACTATAACTCATACAATTATGGAAGCTGAGAGGTCCCATAATAAGCCACCTGAAATCTGGGGATCTATGAGAGTCAGGGGAACAATTATAGAAGTTCAGATGAGGGATAAGAGAATATACCCTGGCTCTAGCCCTCTGGCAGAAAGCGTAAATCCCCCTCCCTCTGCCTTTTGTTCTATTCAGACCCTCAGTTGGTTGGATGAAGCCCATTCACAAGAGGGAGGGCCATCTGTATTGTTCAGTTCAGCACTCCCGAGAGACTCCATCAGACACATCTAGAAATAATGTTTAACTGGGCACTTCACATCCCAGCCAACCCAGCACATAAAATTATCCAGCAAAGCTAGCTCCCACAGCCATTCTTACTCAACTAGGCATAATGATGCACTCCTTTGATCCAAGCACTTGGGAGGCAGAGGTAGGAGAATCTCTGTGAGTTGCAGGCCAGCCTGGTCTACAGGGTGAGTTCCAGGACAGCCAGGACTGTTACACAGAGAAACCCGGTCTCAAAACAAAAACAAAAAGAATGGCCCCATAGGCTCATATATTTATTTAGTGACACTACTTGAGAGGGATTTGGAGGTGTGGCCTTGTTGGAGGAATTATGTCACTGGGAGTGGGCTTTGAGGGTTCAAAAGTCCATACTAGGCCTAGCTCTCACTCTGCCTGCAGATCAGGCCTCAACTATTTCTCTAGCACCACACCTGCCATACCTGCACCATGCTCTTCCCCCATGATGACTATGGATTAAACCTCTGAAACTGTTAGCAAACACCAATTAAATGCTTTCTCTGATTAAAAAAAAATAGTTGTTGAGGTCATAGTGTCTCTTCACAGCAATAGAACAGTGACTAAGACACACCCGTTTTCAGCTTGGCACTTGATCTCATTAAGCCATGCTAATCACCAAATGAGGGCAATAAATAGGTAACTTTTCACCTAACCTAACATAGCTGTGCTGCATACAAGGTCTTCCCCCCCCCCCCATATCCCACAATTTAAACAATAAAGTCTCTGATATCTAAATGCTGATAGAGGATCAGGAGCTCAAGGTCATCCTTGGCTATTCGGAGATTTTGAGTCAGCTCTAGGTTGTAGGAGAACCTGTGTCAAAAAACGAAACAAACATGCAAATAAATAAGCAAAAAAAAAAAAAATGGGGGGAGACAAGATCTCATTATGTATGTAGTTAGTCCTCCTGGCCTGGAACTTGCTAAGTGAACTACACTGGTCTTAGACTCACAGAGATCACCTGCCTCTGCCTCCTAGGTGCTGAAAAAATACTTTTAGATTTATTTTATGTGTATGATACATGTCTGTATTATACCACATGCATGCCTGGTGCCCATGCAGGTAAGAAAAGAATGTCAGATCCCCTGGAACTGAAGATATGAATGACTATGAGCCACCATGTGGGTGTGGAGAACTGAACCTGGGTACTCTGGATGAGTAGTCAGTGCACTTAATCACTGAGCTATCTCTCCAGACCCAGCAAAAAAAAAAAGAAAAAGAAAAAATCAGCTCCAGAAACTTTATTTTCCTTCTCCCCCTTTGTCAGGCATCTCTCTGATCAGCTCAGGACCACTCAGAGTGACTCCAACCCACTTACTTGGTGGCCTGCACTGTAGGAACTGCTAACCAGTCCTCAGGCTGCCTGGACAATCAAGTCTTTAGTAGGGAACTGTTGGAAGGGTACAGACGGCCTGTGCACACCCTCAGACCAGTCTACCACCTCTGGCTGAGCAGCAGTGACGTCAGGAGCTGGCATAGTCCATTCACCCTGAAATTCATCCTTGGTCACAGCCTTCTCAGCAACAGCCCACTCCTCCTCTTCAATCTCCTCTGGGTCTCTGTAGGTCAGGCATAACCTCCCATGGGTGCTCACTCATGCTGAATACTTCCAGGACAGTGTCCACATCAGACCCACCGATTGAGTTCCCTTGTTGCATGGGGTGGCAATGTCCATGTAACACAGAGGGGAGTTTGTGTTAAATAGAATAGTGGTGGATAGGTTGGCATAAGATGTCTCTCAGAGGCATTGGGGGTCAGTCCTGGCATTAGGTACCACTAAAACCTGTGACTTCCTGAAGGCTGCTTGGGTTTGGTTAGTGAAAGCCCAAGGTGTGTAGTGGCCAACAGTTGGAGTGGCTTCAGTGGCAGCAGCAAACTTCAGCAGGACTCACTGGCAGTGTCCCTGGAGGAGATGGGTTGATATCATCAGCAGGGTTCTCAGTGGCAACAGTAGCCCCAACCTCAAGCAACAGCTTCTCCCATGCCCTCTTCAGATTATGATGCAGATACCATCCCTTTTTCTTATATAGATGGACTGCTCATCTGAAAGTCAAGGCTGGTACCACCTAAGTGGATTCCTGTGACAAGGAACTTGAGGAACTTTTCATCGGCAGGACATCAAGGGCTCTTGGACATTGTGTAAGTGTTTCTGTAGGTTATGATGGAAATCAAGAACAATGCCATCATAAATTTAATTTAAAAAATAATACCAAAGAGATCTGACCCTGGGCAGTGTGAAAAAGGCAAAAAAAAAAAAAAAGACTATTCTTGCCTATTCTTTTTTTTTTTTTTTTAAGATTACATATACAGTGTTCTGCCTGCATGTATGTCTATACACCAGAAGAAGGCACCAGACCTCACTACAGATGGCTATGTGGTTGGCTGGGAATTGAACTCAGGACCTCTGGAGAAACAGCCATCTCTTTTAACCACTAAGCCATCTCTCGAGGCCCTCCTTGTCCATTTCTTTTTTTTGTAGTGATGCTCATGTTCATCTTGCCTGGAACTCACCAATTACTAGACTAGCTGGTAAGTGGTCATCCTTACTGCTCTTCCCCATCCCTGGGATTACATGCATGTTTTGGGCAACAATACCAGCTTCTTAACATGTGTTCTGGGGATAGAACTCAGATCCTCATGCTTGCAAGACAAGTACCAACCACACCGACTGAGCATCTCCCCAGCTCCCTTAGCCCACTTCTACATTGGCATTTAGTTTTCAGGTATTGAGTTTCTGGCATTCTCTATCTACTCTGAATATAAATCCCTCACCGGCTATGGTTTGCAAATATTTTCTTCCATTCAATGGATTGCTTTCTATTAGAGAGTGTATTTCTACCCTACAAAAGTACTTGCTTTCTCCCCCCCCCCCCCCCCCCCCCGTGTGAGACAGTGTTTCTCTACATTACTCTGGCTGTCCTGGAATTGTGTAGACCAGGCTGACCTTGAACTCAGAGACCATTTCTTTTTAAAAAAAATGTATTTATTGCCAGATGGTGGTGACACACACCTTTAATCCCAGCACACACAAAGGGTCCTGTGAGGCCAGCCAGGCCTGTTCTGCAGAGAAACACTCTATGTATGATGATGAGGGGCATTCATGCCATGGTGACTGTGTGGAGGTCAGGAGGACAGCTTTGCGGAGCCCTCTCTTTTCTTCTACCTTTCCATAGGTTCTGGGGACAGAACTTAGATCATCAGGCTTATACAGCAAGCTCTTTACCAGCTGAGCCATTTTGCCAGCCAGAAAGTACATGTCTTTAAGTCAAAGAGGTAGCTGGGGAGACCTGGAAGAAAGACATTAAAACTGTGGCTTGTGCTATAGGCCTGCAATCTCAGTATTTGCTAGGTAGAGGGGTAATGGATCATGTGTTCAGCTAGACAGATTTTGAGGTCAGCTTGCGCTATAAAAGACCATGTCTCCGGCACAGAGAGAGTGGGGGGAGAAGGAGAGAGAGGGAAAGAGAGAATATCATTTAAAGTGAACAGTCTTTGTAGATGACTTCCCTGTCTATAAAATGAGCCATCCCAAGGGCCAGTTAAGAGATCGTGTAAAAAGGGCCTCTGTTGGTTAGGTGTTCTTCCCCATGCAAGTGACCGACAGTCATAGTAGAGTGCCCTCAGGTGAGAAGGGTCTTTCACTAGCCATTACAGAAATGTTGGGCTAGGGAACTGAAGGTCTCTGATGTTGTGAGAGCCAACATTTCCTTTCTTCTTCCATCCTAATCATCTTTAAGAATGCACATGTGGCCAGGTAATGGTGGCACATAAAAATCCCAGCACTTGGGAGCCAGAGGTGATCTCTATAAGTTCAAGACCAGCCTGGTCTACAGAGTGAGTTCCAGGCCAACCAGAACTACACAGAGACACTCTGTCTCAGAGAGAGAGAGAGAGAGAGAGAGAGAGAGAGAGAGAGAGAGAGAGAGAGAGAGAGAGAGAGAGAGAGAAGGAGGGAGGGAGGGGAGGGAAGGAGGGAGGGAGGGGAGGGAAGGTCACTGTTACTATATGCAAAGGAGACATGGTCCATTTCTGTGACCATATGCTACTGTCGTTGTTAATATGGTGAATGTTCTTAACAGGTTCCTAGGCCTCTGGTGTCTCTGCTTCTCTTGTTGGTCAATGAAGGAATCAGGCAGGATCTTGAATTCAGCTCATAGACTGCTGGGGCCAAGTGGCTAAACAGAAGGGAAAGGTAAACACCGCGCTCTTGGGAGCTTGAGAGGCTGCCTTGCAGTGAGGGATGAGGGGAGCTGGTGGAGAAAGGAAGCAGAGCCTCCCTTTCCCAGGGAGCAAGGGCTGCCTTCCAGGTTGATGTTTTGAGTTCAGCTGCTTAGAAACCCCACTCTTCCTGCCCAGGAGGAAAAAGTGGCCTTCCTGTCTCTCTGTCCTTGCTTTTGTTGCCCCCTGCAGGCTGAACCCGGTATCAACTACAGTCTTGAGTCAGTTCTGCAAGAAAACCCAATACATAGACAACTCCCTGCTTCAGCTGCTCAAGAGAATCTTGGACTCTTCCTGGACACAAGTGATGCTTCTGACTCAGCATCCCAAATAGCTGGGACGTCAGGTGTGCACCATAATGCTTGGCTTCTTCTTGTTTAAACATTATTTATTGGCAATCTATCATGAGTGCAGATGGGTGCCAGATGGTACTGAGAAAACATCAGAAAGCTTTTCTCTCCCAGTTAGTGGTTGGGAGAGGGTAGAAAGGGGCAGATGCGAAAGGCAGATAGCTGGGCTGTTGTTCCCTGAGCTTTACAGGAGACTCCACTCCCTGCTTCCAGCTTCTGATGGCTGCCAGCCTTCCTTGGTACATGGCCTCAATACTGTCACCTCTGCCTCCTTAATCACACTGCCTTCTCCTCTGGGTGTGTCTTCTAACATTCTGTCTGTCTCAAGGTCTCTCTCTACTTTCCTCTTATAAGAATACTGTTGGTGGGGAGCCTAAAGAGATACTCAGTTTTTAAGAGAATTTGCTGCTCTTTCAAAGGACCTGAGTTCATTTCCTAGCACCCATATGGATGTTCACAGTTGGCTATAACTCCAATTCCAGGGGATCCAATGCCCTCTTCTAACTTCTCTAGGCCTGTACATAGCATAATACATGGTATACACATACATGCAGGCAAAAACTTATATACATAAAATAAAAATAAAATTTTAAATTAAAGAAGAAAATAAACTTTAAAAAAGAGGGCCTGTCTTTGAAGCTTGCCCGGAATACTCAAGGCCCTGGGAGTCACCCCCAGACACATGCTTTGTAAAACAAAAAAATTATTATAATTCCATTTAAGACCCATCCAGATGATACTTCCAGATATTGAACTTTGAAAAAAAATTAATGTGTATGAGTGTTTTGCCTACATATATGTCTGTATATACATGCATATAGAGGTCAGAAGAGGGTGAAGTAGGGGGTCATGAATTGGAGGACAGCCTGTGATATATAGAGAGAGTTCTCTGATAGCTTAGATCACAGAGAATATGTCCTAAAAATAAAACCATATACCTCTTTATGGAGTACATTGTGAACTTTAGAGGCACTATACAGTGATCATGGACATTGTTAGGGAGCATGCCTAGTGTATGTTCAATTCCTTTTACTGCCAAAAATTATTTTCATTAACAAGATTTGCACGTGTTTATTATGATACCATTGATGTGTTAAGAAGAATGAAATCATGTCATGTGCAGCAAAATGAATGGAACATGAGACCATTATGCCAGGTAAAGAAAGATAAGTACCACATGCATGCTTTCTTATATGAACATGGCACCATTGTTTTAGAAGGATTTATTTGTTTTTGAGATGGGGGGATCTCATTGTGTAGTCTTGACTGGCCTAGAATTCACTATGTAGACTAGGATGGCCTCAAACTCAAAGATCTGCCTGCCTCTTAGTGCTGGAATTAAAGGCGTGTACCATCATGCCCAAGGAAGCATTTTATCTTAGGTTCTTTAAAAAACAAAACAATAACAACAACAAAAAAAACCCATCTATCTGTTTTGCCTGCATGTATGTCTGTAGACCATATATGTTCCTGGTGTCCACAGAGCCAGTATTTTAAATTACTGAGTCATCTCTCTAGCCCTTTCTTAGTTTTGAGACAGAATTTCTCTGTGTAGTTTTAGAGCTCGTTCTGGAACTTGCTCCGTAAACCAGGCTGGCCTCGAACTCACAGGGATCTGGCTGCCTCTATCTCCCAAGAGCTGTTTTTATAACCACGTGCCACCTACCTAGTTTGGGAATATGTTTAATAATAGACCAGAATCTCCCTCCCCCCTCTCTCTCCCTCTCTCCCTCTCCCCCTCTCCCCCTCTCCCTCTCCCCCTCTCTCTCTCCCTCTCCCCTCTCCCCCTTCTCTCTCTCTCCCTCTCTCCTTCTCTTTCTCTCTCCCTCTCTCCCCTCTCTTCTTCCCTCCCTCCCTCTTCTCTTTCTCTTTGAGAAATGCAGGGTCTTGTCATGCAGCTCTCTGGCTAGCCTGGAATTTACTATGTAGACCAGGCTGACATGCCTCTATCTTCCAGGTGCTGGAATTAAAGGCATGTGTCATCATGGCAACTGTTTTGTTTTGTTTTGTTTTGTTTTGTTTACACTGGGTCTTCCTGGTATTTCAGGCAAGACTTGTACCTCAGCCTCCTAAGTACCGGAATTACAAGTATACAGCATCTCCCCTAGCTCTCCATTAAAAAAGATGTTGAGACAGAGTTTTATATGCATCCCCCAGTGGACACACCACCATGCCCAATATGTTTCATGAGGTGCTAGGTATCAACTCAGGTCTTCCTGCACACTAGGCAAGTATTCTACCAACTGAGCTACATCCCAGCCCTTGTTCTATAGTCTTTGTCTTTCTGTTCCTGCCTCACCCTCCTGAGTGCTGGGATTACAGACCTGCACCACTATGCCAGGCTGCTAATTAAATGCTCTTTAAAATCTCTTTTGCATATAGTAGACAAGGGGACTAATAATTGGAACAAGCACACCACAGAAAAGCATCTCCAATAGATATATGAGAGATCTTCACCTCATCAAGGAAAAGAGAAGCCAAATTACAAAGGAACTGCACGTAATGCTAGATGTATAAAAAATTCAGATTATTGTTTTTAAAATGCACCCTTTCAGCAGTGGCCTCAGCAATGAAAGGGTGTATCTAGAAGGGAATCAACCTCAAAGTGTTGGATATTCTCAAAAGCCTTCTGGTGGACAGATGTGGTGCTGCATGCCTTGGAATCCCAGTAACCAGGAGGTGGAGGAAGAGGGATCAAGAGTTCCAGGCCAGTACACACACACACACACACACACACACAGAGAGAGAGAGAGAGAGAGAGAGAGAGAGAGAGAGAGAGAGAGAGAGAGAGAGAGAGAGAGAGAGAGAGAGAGAGATGTCAGATACCTCAATGTGGTAGAGCAGTCTGTTGAAGTCAGTGGGTGGGACGAGTATTTAGATTACGGGAAAGTTGGTGTTGAACCATAAACAGAATGATTCACATGGTCCTGCCCATGATTTCTAGCTAACCCACACCAAGAAAGTATGTGGTTGGGAATGGTGTCAGTGACAAGGATGTATTACTGCATCATGTAGATTTGGAAGGCACCACCGATGGGAGGTCATATAGTGTGGAAGAGGTCAATGTGGTGCCAAGAGCCACAGATGGAAGAGAGGGTGTCCCACAGACTTCTAGGTTCAGGGCTAACCCCACCATCCCTTGAGTTGCCCGGAAACCGCTGTTACCATGATCTCAAAGACACTCGCTGTAGAACCCCTGTTTGGACTTTAATTGGCAGGGTTTTGGCAGAGTAGGAACAAACTTATTTGTGAGTTCTCATTTGCCACCCTGAGATTACCCCAAACCCTTCCTAGGTACTGAGACTTCCTGGCACTCTAAGTGACTAAGACTTCCAGTTCCTGTTCCTATTGGCTGATGGTTCTGTGCCTGTGCAGAGACTCTGGGGTTTGCAGTGTTTAGATCCAGTGCTTTCGTTGCTATTGGTAAAAGTAGGTTCGACCCCATATAGCAAGTCCAATTTGTAGCCCTGTTAAAGAAGCTGGCATTACTAGCTTGTATTCAAAGTTTGATACACAGCACATCTGGTAATCTTTTTCATTGTCTTATATCTGTGCCCTTTCACTTTAAATAAGGTGTATTGTATTTCAGACACACCGTTATTAACAATATTAAGAAAACTCGAAGGCTGGACATGGTAGCTTGTGGTTTATTTTCTTTTAGGGGGTTCAGGACAAGGCTTTACTGTGTAGCTTTGGGTGTCCTGAAACTTGCTCTGTAGGACCATGCTGGCCTCGAACTCACTTACATCTATTTGCCTTTGCCTCCCAAATGCTGGGATTGAAGCACCATCCATCTTAGAAGCTTAGATTACAGTATTTAATGATGAAATTTGGAGAGTAGGGTGTTTAACTAAGGGGAAAGGAGCTGTCAAATCAACTCATGAGGTAATTAGTGCATTGACAGTGTAATTGGAGTGGGTGGGGGACTATGGTCAGGGTGTTGCAAAGGATAGACTCTACCTCTAGGTGGAGATGGGCCCTTGTTACCTCTCTTAAGGGTTACTCAATCTAGTGGGACAGGTCAGGGACCAAGCTAAGGTGCCACCCCTAGGAAGGAAGATCACTTTTAGATTATGTACTTTTCCTTTCTAGAATTCCCACCCTTTATTTCAGTCTCTATGCTCCACCATGATGGGCAACTGGCTCTGCCTGCCTTTGGCATTAACTAGTTTCTTTTGCATACTGTTTTCAGTCCAAATTTGCTTTTAAAATTCCTTAATTGATGCTTTGGGCTTCCTTGCTCCTTTTCTGAGCTCTTCTCCCACCCTGCATGTATGTGTAGATATACCACATAGGTGCATACTATGCTCAAAGAGGCCAGAAGAGGGTGTCAGATCTTTGAACTGGAGTTACAGGTGGTTGTAGGTTACCATGTGAATGCTTGGAATCTAATCCAGGTCCTCTGGAAGAGCAGTCAGTGCTCTTAACTGCTAAGCCATCTTTCCAATTTCAAGCCTTCTCTTATTTTATTAAGGAAACGGAGAAGTCCATAAGGGACCTTGATTTCCCTGATATCAATATGATGGCATTATAAGGTGGCTTTGCTGGGACTCTCCAAGATTTCTGATAACACTTCTTTCCTGCCTTTTAATTCTGTAATTAGCAGAGGAAACAAAGCCATTCCTACACTCCCAGATAGCATCAATGTGAAAAGTCAGTTCAGGGTATAAAATCTGGACAGTCTGCTAAGTGTCTTCAAACTTTAGCTCTTTGGGGCTAGAGCAATGGCTCAACTTGCTCTTGCAGAGGACCCAGGTTCAGTTCCCAGAATCCACGTGGTAGCCTCACAACCCTCTGTAACTCCAGCTGTAGGAGAGCCAATATCCTCTTCTGGTTTCCATGCATGAACATGGCATATAGACTTACAAACAAACTAAACACTCAACACCTTCAAGTGACTTCTTGTAAGGCTGATTAACTTTTTCTTGTTGCTGTTCTGAGACAGAGTTTCTCTGTATAGCTTGAGAGCCTGTCCTGGAATTCACTCTGTGGACAAGGCTAGCCTTGAACTCACAGAGATCTACCTGCCTCTGCCTCCCAAATGTTGGGATAAAGGCATGTGCCACCACGCCTGGCCAGATTTTTTTTTTTTTAAGCTTAGGTCTTTGGTGGGTTTTGTCCCTGAGTATGAAAATCCTTAAGATGTATATTTAGGGGATTTTGTTTCTAGATGTCCTCTTTTTAATTTTTTACATTTATTTGTTTATTTAGTGTGTGTATGTGTCTGTGTGGGCTTGTGTGTGTAGCGGGCAAATTGCTGGTTCTCTCCCTCTACAATGTGAGTCCTGGGGATCACATTAGGTTGTCAGGCTAGATAGCAAGCACCTTACATGCTGAACCATGTTACCAGCAACCCCCTTCCCATTTTTTTACTTTAGAATTATTTATTTTATGTGCATAGGTGTTTTTCAGCATTTATGTCTACACACCACACATGTGCCGTGCCAACACAGACCAGAATCCAGTGTTGGATCCCCTGGAACTGAAATTAAAAAACTCAGACCACTGTATGGGTGCTGGGCATCAAAGCTGGGTCTTCTGCAAGAGCTACCAGTGCTCTGAACCATCTCTCCAGCTTCCCTCACCACTTGCCAGTATTTTTGAGGCTAATCTGGAATTTATTTGGTACACTGTCATGGCCTTGAACAATCCTTCAACCTTAGCCTCCTATGGGCACCTCTTTTCTTAAAATAAAATTTCATTTCTATGGTGGTTTGAAAGAAAATGGCCTCCAAAATGGGTGGTACTATAAGGAGGTGTCACCTTGTTGAAGTAGGTGTGGCCTTGTCGGAGGAAGTGCGTCACGGAGGAGTTTGAGATCAAGTTTTTGCTCCAGTTTCAGTGTGAACCTGGGTCTACTTCCTGCTGCCTTGTGATCAAGATGTAGCCACCACCATGTCTGCCTGCATGCTGCCATGCTCCCTGCCATGATAATGGATTGAAACCTCCGAACTGTAAGCCTCCATCTTAAGTAAACGTTTTCCATATAAGAGTTGACATGATCGTGGTGTCTCTTCATAGCAATAGAAACCATAATTAAACAATTTCTGATTGCTACGGAGACTAAACATTGTTCTCTGTGCTTGCAAACAAGGTGCATTATATTTGTTAGACAAATTAGTTTGGATGTCCTCTGATCGTCATTCCTTTGTCAAAACTTAAATATCAGACTGAAGGGATGACTAAATAGTTAAGAGCAGGACTGGACTGGCGGGGCAGTGGTGGCGCACGCCTTTAATCCCAGCACTCAGGAGGCAGAGGCAGGGGATGCCTGTGAGTTCAAAACTAGCCTGGTCTACAGAAGGAGTTCCAGAACAGCCAAAACTATACAGAGAAACCCTGTCTTGAAAAAACAAAACAGATAAAAAGAGCGTGTACTTAGTGCTCTTGCAGAGGGCTCAAGTTCAGCTCCCAGAATCCATGTTAGGTGGCTCACAGCTGCTGTAACTCACTCCAGAGGATCCAATGCCCCTGGTCTCTTAAGGCATCTATACTCACATGCCCACACTTACCTCCACATAGTTATAAATAATAATAAAAAATTAAAAATCATTTTAGACATACAGAAAGTGAGCAAAACTAGCAAAGATTCGCCCTCTCTCCCCTATCTCTCTCTGCAGGGTCTCACTGTATTCAGGCAGGCTTCATCCTTCATGGCCCCTCTGCTCTCTCACACTTCTGGGTGCTGGGGTGACAGGTGTGTGCCACAATGCCTGTCCAGAATTCTTGTATGCCTTTTATTCAACATTTCTTTTTTTCCCTTTATTTTATTTACTTATTTTGGGAAAGGAGTTCTCTTTGTAACACCCATGGCTGTTGTGGAACCCCTTTGTAGATGAGGCTGGCCTCAAACTCAGAGATCTGCCTTCTGAAATGAAAGGAATTTAGTTAAAGGCATTTAACTTAAAGGAATTTAATGCCAAATGCTAAGAATAAAGATATGCATTTACCACACACAGATCATTCAATATTTCATGTTAGGAATTTATATAGTGATTGTGCATTTTCCTTCCTTCCTTTTTTTTTCCAGACAGGGTTTCTCTGTGCAGCCTGGCTATCCTAGAACTCACTGGTAGACCAGGCTGGCCTTGAACTCCACTCTGCTTTTTTCTCTAGTTCTGGGACTAAAGGCTTGTGTCACCACCACCCCAAGTGATAGTGTAGTTTCTAAAACCAGGCCTGGATGTTCAGGAGCTCTTGTCCACTTGTTTGGCCTCTATGTCCAGTGTGTGAAATACTTGAACCCTTAAGCCACCAAGGTGGCTTATGATATGGTATCACTTATGATATGGTATCTCTGAGCATCTTGTATGTTTGTATTTACCGTAAATGACTTGCTTTTTGTTATATTTTAATGGGTGCACATAAGTGCAAGGGCCACAGATGTCATCCTCAGGAACAACACCTCCTTTTAAATTGGGTCTCTCAGTGGCTTGGACCTCATCAATGAGGTTAGACTGGCTGGCCAGCAGGCCTCAGGGATCCTCCTGTCTGCCTCCCCAGCACTGGGACCATACGTGCATGCTCTTACATCCACATTTTTATATGGCTTCTGGGGGTTCTACCAAGGTCCTCATGCTTGCTGGAAAAGTACATTATTAACTAAACTATCTTTCTAGCCTTTGCTTTGTTTGAGACCTGGTCTCAACTATGTAGCCCTGGCTGGCCAAGAAATCACTTTGTAATCCAAATTGGCCTTGAACTCATGAAGATATTCCTACCTCTGCCTCTCAGGTGCTGGGATTAAAGTTATGCATTGCCATGTCTGGTTTTAACTTTTTAAAATTTAGCATACAAATATGCTAAAATAGCATACTGTGACATTTTCATATATTTGGTGTATATTTATTTCTTACAGTGCTGTGGTTGGAGCCAGAGCCTTCTAATGCACAACAAACACTATTCTATGAACTACATCTTCAGTCAGGTGAAATTTTTTTAATTGTGTGGCTGTGGGTGTGTATGGAGATTGGAGGACAACTTTGGAAAGTGTTGTGTTAACTTTTCCTGGGGAGACATAAATAAGCATCCAGTTATCCTAGATGAGCACCAATGATAAACAAAAGTATGATTTCCCCAAAATCCAGCTTGGGGAGACTGAGTTTGTTGGGCTTACTTACCAGAATATGGAAGACTCCAAAACAGGTGCATCACAGCAAAGTTCCATTTATTGGGTGGCTACCTCATGGAAGCTGCATGTGGTGATTTGAATAGGTATGACCCCCATAGATTCATGTGTTTGCCCAATGGGAATAGCACTATTAGGAGGTATGACCTGGTTGGAATAGGTGTGGCCTTGTTGGAGGAAGGGTGCCACTGTGGTGGTGAGCTTAGAGGTCTCATATGCTCAAGCTATGCCCTATGCGGTAGACAGTTCACTTCCATACACATCCATGATAATAGCATCAATTTCTGTTGTTTGGGTTCACTGTTTTCCTTGGTAGAGGCAACACTATTTGGCTTTTCCAACCATGATGGTCCTAACTCCACAGATCAGCGAACCAATGTGGGGATTCTATCAACTGCTATGTATATTATTCCAATTATACCTTCTGTGACTGGGAAAATAAACACAGAATAATTTGGGGGTCCGTTGGACCTACTCTAAATTGGACTTCAGCCAAAACTCCACCTTATCACCTGACCTTCAAAAGTCCCTAGTTTGTTTTGGCTAATCTGGAACTCATGGAGATCCACCTGTTTCCCAAGTGAATGTTAATCCCAAGGATTAAAGGTAGGTTCCACCAAGCCTCACTGGAGGGCCACGGTGCTTTGAGAAATCTCATGGAATCAAGGTTAATTCAGAGCCAGAATCCAGTAGGCCCCAGGTCTGACTATCTCCTCCCCCACTACACACACCCTTGTCCTAGTAAAAGACTGTAGGTCTCTCAGGGGAAGGATGGGAGAAAGGCTAACAGTAAAACTCTTCAGAAGTATCACATGATCCTTTCTCAAGGGGAACTACCTTTTCATTCATAAATTTCCGGGCTGTGAACTAGCTTAATTCTGGAAATTAGTTGATGGGCTACAATTCCCTATTGATATGATCCTGGTACCCTTTCATTTGTTCTAGGGTTTTTCTGCTTATACATATTGAAACTATTAGCAGGCTTCTTATCTGTTTAATTCTTGGACACACCATGTTAATTAGCCAGTGCCAAAGTTATATACTAGTCAAAGCATTTATAGAAATTACTTGTACTGTCCATTATGGTAACTGTGCACCTTGCCTTTGGTGGTTCAATGCCATTGCATGGTCCCTGCTATTCCAGGAGTCAGAGTAGACCCACTCTAGTCTGGCACAAGTAAAGGTGAAACACTTCAAATATGTTGATGCCTCCTCATACACAGTTTATGTCCTTTTTTTCAGGATAGGCTTTCTCTGTGTAACAGTTCTGGCTGTCCTGGAACTCACTCTGTAGACCGGGCTGGCCTTGAACTCAGAGATCAGCCTGTGTCTGCCTTCAGAGTGCTGGGATTAAAAGTAAACTCCACCTGGTCATGTTTTATGCTATTGGAGAAGAGTGTGTCTTTAGGACTCTCCCTTGTGGAAGATTAGGTTTTAAACAGCAAATCGATTGTAACACTCCAATTTATCTGAGTCTTATTATACCAGACATCTTTAGCTTCTCCTCAGTAGACCAACCAATCAAATAAACTCTTGGTCCCTTTTCTTTTCTTTTGTTCATTTTTGTGGGGCTTTTTGTTTTGTTATGTTCTGAGACAGAGTTTCTCTGTGTAGCAGCCCTGGCTGTCCTGGAACTCATTCTGTAGACCAGGCTGGGCTTGAGCTCATAGTGACCCACCTGCCTCTGCCTTCCCCAAGTGCTGGAATTAAAGGCGGGTACCATCACTGCCAGGCTTAACTCTTAGTACCTTTTAAAACTGAGCTTCAATATTAAATTTAGAATCTCAGCCAAGTGGTGATGGCATATGCCTTTAATCTCAGCACTTAGTATGGGGGCATGGCAGGTGGATCTCTGAGTTTGAGGCCAGCCTGGTCTACAGAGTTAGGTCAGGACAGCCAGGGTTGCCTTTAATCTCAGCACTTAGTATGGGGACATGGCAGGTGGATCTCTAAGTTTGAGGCCAGCCTGGTCTACAGAGTTAGGTCAGGACAGCCAGGGTTACAGAGAGAAACTCCGTCTCAGAAAACAAACATGTAAACAAACCTCCCCCCCCCCCCAAGAATTTCTGCTCCCTGGGCCTATATTGACAAACTCTGATCCAGTTTCTGTTCAGTAGACCATTATCCACACCCTTAAAATCCATTCTTGAACATACTCCCCAGACTTTCCCTACAATGAATTAGCGAATTTACTAAGTTATTAAGTGGTGAAGTGTCCCTGTGGATCTCACTTTCTCTCCCACACCCAGAGGCCTTGCTTATCCTCCAGTGTAGTTATAGGTCTAAAAACTCTGGTGGACAAGCATCGAGGGACAGCTGTACAGTCTTGTCTGGCATCTCCTTCAGGGAAAGTCACTGCTGGCTCCAGAGACAATTCAAGATTAATTTCCTCAGGCAAGTGTGGGGAGGGCAATGCTGCAGGGGGTGGGAGAGAGGGTGAGGATGCATCATTTGCTAATGGTGGGAAGACTACCTTCATGGGGCTAAATGAACCTGACAGAATCTGATAGCTCAACACCCTCAACCTTAGGGTCCTCTCATCCATCCCCATTACAAGTACAGCCCCCCCTTTTTTTGTCTATTCTCTCATTTTAATAGCAGACTCCCTTGAGACTGAGGCTTAAATTTGCGTTGTAAATCAGCCAGTCTTTTGGTGTCAGCCTGGGCTCTGGCTGCTGGGGAGATTTCCTTCCAGGACACACTTAAGTTAGATTGTTTGTATGTACGCATCTTGAGTTGGCCACTTTTTATCAGTGAGCTCTTTCTTTTCCATTCCACTTTATCCAGGGATGTCCGTATCATTATTTTCTTTGCCTTTCTACAAATGGTCAAAAGATTGAAAGTCCCCAAAGTCCTTGCTCTTAAGACAAGAGATCACAGGGAGTATCAGATGCATTCATTTTACATGCTCTTTAACTCCTTCACACCATGGACTCTCGGTGCTCTTTGGTAACAGTCCCTTGAGTTGAAGAGACCGCTCTAGATACCCTACACCAATTAGAGAAATTCATCCTTACAATTCTGTTTTTCCAGAACTACCATTCTGGAAAAATCTAATGCTGTTAGGATTTCTCTAGGGAACACAACAAACAGAATGGATGTGTATTGAGAAGGGGATTGTCTTGAGTGCCTTAGTTGATGTGGGAAGTGCCCCCTTCCTTGCCCCTCCCCCATACACACACAGGCCACACTTTCTGGTAGCAGTAAAAATGACTTGGAAAGGAGGCAAGTTTTCAGCTTTGTTTTTGCTCTTGACCTTCACTCCTGTTGGTTTATCCTGTCTGCCACGCCTGTCTGCCACGCCTGTCTACTTTGTGGATAGCAGAACTAGTCTTTTCAAGTTGCCAGTATGGAGTGAAGACCAGCAGCCCTCCAGGAATCCCCTAGGCCGTCAGCCAGATTGGGAGGGCTAAGACATGTGGCCTTGTAGACTAAGAAACTGCTGGATTCTCTGTTTCTTCAGTGTGAGACAGCCATTATTAAACCGTGTCATAACCCAATCTAATTGATCACCTTTTTAGTTTTTTGGGGTTTTGTGGACAAGGTTTCTCTATGTAGCCCTGGTTATCCTTCAAGTGGCTGTGTAGCCTGGAAGCTACAGAGATCGGCCTGCCCCTGTTTCTTGAACAGCCTAATCAATTCCATTTTAATGTATGTTCATTCTGGTCTTATAGAGAACCCTAACTAATTAATACAGGACTTCACCCTCATGGATACTATCTTGTATGAGTGGGCCCTGTCCCTTCTGTGACTGGATCAATTATTTTGAGGTTTTCTTTATCCCTTGCCTTTTTTTTCCCTTTGCAGTTCTATGGACTGACCCCAGGGCCTAGAACATTCTATGGAGTCATTCTACCGCTAAGCTATATCTCTAGCCTGGAAGCAGGCTATTATAAAACAAGACTACTTCATGTCCTGGTACTTTCTGCACATAGGCAGTTTCCTCTCTACTTTCTGCTATTTTAGACGAGTCTTCACCAGAATGCCACTGCCTTTTAGCAGCTCTACAGATATCAGACTCATGAGCTGAAAAACCTGTTTCCTGTATAAAGTACCCTGCCTCCAATATTTTGTTACAGAAACATAAAATAGAACAAGACATTGCATGCATTTGCCATGGGTTAAGGTATCCTTTAATTATATGCCTTTGCTCCTGGGGTATCTGCCCTATTCGTTTGAAAATGCTGTAGAAAATGTACCTTACTCTGAGATAAGTGTCCAAGGGTGGGAGGTCTGTGGGGACTTTGTGTTACTTATGGATGTGTTTCTTAGAGTATAAAGGGCTTTTTTTTTTTCTGTTTTACCCCTTCATTTTGTTTGGGTTTTAGGGGACAAAGTCTTATTTTGTTGACCATACTGGCCTTGCACTCAGGAGATCTGCCTGCCTCTGACCCCCAACTGCCAGGATTAAAGGTGTGCACCTTTACTGTTTACTGTTGTTTTAACACAGGATCTTACATAGTATCCCAGGCTGGCCTGGAGTTTTCTCTCAGTTTACTGGGTTTTGATATTTACAGACATGATCCACCATATCTGTGTCTCACAGGACTTTTAACGGGGTCTTTGTCATTTGTAGGGAGAGAATGATAGGGGCAGGAGGTGCAGAAGAACGACCATAATTAACTCTTGGCTAATGAACCAGTTCCTGACACATATCCAGCTAAGATATGATTTTTTAACTGTGTACATATATGTACAATGATCCCTGAAAGATGTCCATATCCTAATATTCTGGAGTGTGTGGATATGTGACCTTTTATATCAAAAGGTGGAACTTTTTCTCTATATCAAGCTGGTCTTGACCTCAGAGATCTGCCTGCTTCTTCCTTGAGTGCTGGGATTAAAGGTGTGCACCACCACCACCACCACCACCACCACCACCACCACCACCACCACCACCACCATCACCATCTTCCCCTCCTCTTCCTCCTAATATGACAGTAATCTTGAGATAAGGAGATCCTGATGCACCACAAGGTGTTGTATTTCTTTGGGCTGTTTGTATTTCTTTGGTAGCAGTTATAATTAACATGGAAAGGGGGCTTTGCAGGTGTGATTAGATAAGCATCCTGGGGGAGGGGGGAATAATTCTGGGCTACCTGGGTGGTCCAATATAAACACAAATGTTATCATAGGGAGGTATGAGTATCAGGAGAAGGTCAGTAAGCTGAGTGAGAAAAGATAAGCAAGGATCTTTCAGACAGATAGGTAAACAAAGGAAAAGAGGTAAAGAAAAGGGGTCTGAGAGGGAATAGAAGAGTTTTGAAGGTGAAATGCTTCTGCCTTTGAGGATGGAGGGTAAGGTAATGAACTGGGGGGGGCATTTTATGGGAACTGGATTCTCAGTGATAAACACCTGCTAAGGCTTTGACTTTGATGCTCTATTACTCCTCCTTGGCCTTCCTGCCTACAGAAATATAAGGTAATAAATATTTGTTGATGTTTTGCAGAAAAGACTATGGTAGGTTTTTCAGCATCAAAAAAACTGTCAGTGTCCCAGGGTTATGTCATGCCTATCTACCCACCTCTAGACCAAGAAGACCAGGAAAAAAAAACTCAACTTGGGCCTCCAGAAGAAGCAGATCCCTGTAGATACTTTGATTGTGGCTCATTCTAGCTTCTGGCTCTAGACAGGTAAGGTAGTTTGTGTTGTTTTGAGTCTAAGATTATGACTCTTATTGTAGCAATGGAAAATAAATACTGTTCTAGGTTTCGATGTCTCTACTAGTAAACATCTCAAGATGTGAACTCAGTGATGTGTTTGTGCGTCTCCAGTGGTTCTTGTACATGTACATGATGAATCAGAGTGAGAAGCTTCTGAATATTTGGCTGTTCCAGAATTTGTGATCTCTATGCTATTAGTATGTCTATATCATAATATGTAATACTTCTAAGCTGAATTACATGTGCTTAAGGGTAATATTACAGTATGTGAGTTATTTGAAATTTTGGGGACTATGTCCAACTTGTTTAGTTTCATTTTAGGGATAACTTTCTTTTTTTAAGATTTATTTTATTTATTATGTATACAGTGTGGTCTACATGTTTGCTTATATGCCAGAGAGGGCATCAGATCTCATTATAGAGGACAGCATGTATTTGCTGGGAATTGAACTCAGGACTTCTGGAAGAGCAGTCAATGCTCTTGACCTCTGAACCATCTCTCCAACCCCAAGGATTTATTTTTAATAACTCATTCCTTGACTTATCTGGTTACATGTGTACCAGGATGTTATCTGTCTGATCCATTATACTTGCATCTCCATGTTGAGGCCTCTCCTGTTTCTGGGAAATGTCTCAGTGCATGAGCTTCTTGATTTGTTCATGGGTCTAGATTACAAGATATCAGATCTAGAATCTATTTCTCACATTTTCCTGGTTGATCAAGTTTCTGACTTGACTATGATTTACATTACAGGAGTTCTGCTCTACTATATGGCTCTGTGCTATTTTAGAATGAATCTCTGGATGTGGACTCTTGGTCTGTTTGAATTCTGTGATTTATTTTTTGAGTCTATTGGCAGACCTCTTATATGTCTGTGGTCATATATTCCAGGACTTTAGCTCCCTCTGATGCCAGGATGTCAAAGAGTATCCCGATCAAATAGTATCCCTAAACTATTTGTAGCCTCTGAGATTCCTGACACATATGTTTACACTATGAAAACTATAACCTCTTTGTTGGTGTATGTCCCAGGGTATGAACTCTGATTCACCTTTTTTGTTTTGTTTTAAAGACAAGGTTTCTCTGTGTAGCCCTGGCTGTCCTAGAACTTGCTTTGTAGACCAGGGTGGCCTCGAACTCAGAGATCCACCTGCCTCTGCCTCTCAAGTGCTGGTATTAAAGGCATATGGTACCACCACCTGGCAGGAACAGACTTTCTAGGATCTATTAGATCTTAGGAGACCCCAAGAAGTACTTTAGCCACCATGACCCTTCCTAATTCCCCTTTAAAAAATTTTTATTTCTTTTATTATGTGTACAGTGTTGTCTGCATGTATACATGCCCACCAGAAGAGGGCACCAGATCTCATTGCACAGATGGCTGTGAGCCACCATGTGGATGCTGGGAATTGAACTCAGAACCTCTGGAAAAGCAGTCAGTGCTCATAACCTCTGAGCCATCTCTCCAGCCCCCTAATCCCCTTTGGTAGGAGTGTCTGATATTATAAATTCTTGGATCCATTTGCAAATAAATGAGGGTGTATATAGGCCATGCAGTTGATAAACTCTTGTGGTTTTATGGTCTCTTGGTTATATGTACATTGCCTTTCTGTTGTAATGAATCCCAAGGTGTAAATTTCCTGCACTATTTGTAGTGGTGTTCGATGGTGTTGAATGTCTGATGTATTCACTGGTAAATGGACAAGAGAATGTGATATCTTTTCTCTGTGTCAAAGGTATCATAGCACTTGAGCATTTAGATCTAGTCATGAAAGCTTGACCTGGGGACATGTTTGTTCTCCGAGCTGTTTTTCTGCACTTTTGGGTATCAGACCTAAAGATCACACACACCAGACAAATGTCCTAGCTTCAGTTTACTCTCTGACCTCTTCAGGGATGTCGTCTGAATTCTTGGGACATGTCTCTTCCATGTTGTCAGATCTCTGAGATTTGTGAGTGCATCTTTAAATACATGTGCTTTTTTTAAACTCTGCTATTTGTATCACCCACATGTAGGTGGATATGTCCAGGCTGTGGAGTCCCTTAGGCTCTTCCTGGTTTATTTACTTTGATTTGAAGCCCATTCTGAGACTGAGAGTACATCTCAGAGCTCAAGCTCTTTTTTGTTTTGAAAGATTTATTTTATGGGATGGAAGGATGGAGCAGAGTGGTTAGGAGCACTGGCTGCTCTTCTAGAAGCCCTTGGTTCCTAGCACCCATGTGGCAGCTCACAGCCATCTGGAACTGCAGTTCCAGGAGATCTGATCCCTTCCTCTAGTCTCTGTGTGGAATGCATGTATGTGGTGCACAGACATATACATACAGGCAAACACCGATACACATAAAATAACAAAAATAAATTAATAAAATATTTATGTGTATGAGTGTCTTGTCTACATGTATGCACACCACATGTCTACATGTATGGACACCGCATGTCTGCAGGCACTGGGAGGCCAAAAGAAGACATAGAAACAGGAACTGGAGTTTCAGGTGGTTGTGAGCTGCCATGTCAGTGCTGGGAACTGAACTAAGGTCCTTTGTAAGAGCAGCATACTCTTAACTCACTGAGCCATTTCCCCAGGCCCTCTCCAATCCCTTTGGCTGTATATTAGAAGATCTCAGATCTATAGTCTGTTTCTGGATCTTTTTCTTGTATGTGAAGTCTATGGTTTCATTATGGATATTTACTGCAGGATTTGAAATCTCTGGATTGTAGGTGTCCAGGACTTGGATTTGCCTGCTAGGTTTCTATACTTATTCTGGGTATATATCTTGCTATAAAGTTTCAACCTGTTTGTCTTTCCATGTTGTGAGATTTGAGGTCTCTTATCTCTCTCTCTTTTAAAATTATCTTTTCTCCCTGAGGTTTCTAATCTGAGTATAGAATCATAATTAGTGCCTCATCCTTTCTGTGCATTTGCTGAGGGATCAGGTATGTTCAATTGTGTTATGTGCTGGTTTGGAAGAATCTGACTTGCTTATGGGTTGATGTCTAATAATGTGTTTCCCTTTGCACTGTGTGTGTGTGTTCATGCTACCCTAACCATGTCAATAAGCATAGCTGCAGTTTCCAGAAACTGGGAAATAGACCCCTTCAGGGTACTGCTATCTGGCCCCCAGAGACATACACATAAACAGCTCACAGACCTCACAGGAAGCAATGAATTTCCCTATCAGACACTTCCTACTCAGAGACATACAAAAAGAGCACACATATACACAGTCTGGGACGTATACCAAAACATCCTTCTCAATGTCTTCAATCACTTGGAACTAAACTCACTAGCACATAAGGGAGTTTAGTTTCAAGCGACTGAAGACTCTGGGACTGAAGACCCCTGAAAAGGAACAGACACATTAGGGGTAGCACACACAATCTCTGGAACCTGCAGCTATGCTGACTGACATAATAAGGGGACTCTGAGGATATGATTAGGTATCCTAGGAAAGTCCTAGGATATCTGGGTGGTCCAACATGATCCTGAGTGTCACTATGGGAGGGAAACATGAAAGTGAGGGTCGAAGAAGGTGATATAGTGACAAGGGCAGAACAAGAAAGCTAATAATTCAGAGAAACAAGACAGGAAGAGGAAGGTAAAGGAGAAAAATAGTGGATGATGAAATGGGGCTGGCTTTGAAAGTGGAGGTACTGAGAGGAGCAGTAAGGAGTGGATTGTCCCTAAGGACCGCCAGAGGGAAGACAGCCAAGTTAACTTGAAAAAGCAAAATTATCATATTGTGTACCTATATCAAAGTCAATAGTTAATACATAAACAAGACCATTTGATGTTTTTGGTTTTCAAATTTTTTTGATGGATGAAACAGGGTCTCATCCTGTTACCAAGGTTTACCTCAAACTCCAGGGCTCAAGCAATCTTACTGCCTCCAGCTTCCTGAAAAGCTGTCTGTGGATGCATATCACAGAGCCCAGCCTATTCTTTAATTTCAATCCTATCTACCAAAACTTGTTTCTCTTCTGACCTGAAGAAATGTAAAAATAAATTTGTAATTTTACGACAAAAAGGTGATGGTTTGTTTCTACAAATACACTATTCTAGGTTATGGCATCTCCAACCTCTCTGTGGATCTGTATTATAGGATATTGGGTCTAGGACCTGTTTCTGGTATTCCTGACCCCAGATGTCTCTAACAAAAAATTTTTAAAAATCAGATACTTTACATAACAGAAACCAAAAAGTGTATCAGAGACTTGAAATGTCTGTGAATGTTTCAGAGTTAAAAGACTATTCTGGAGATTACAATCCTTTCTCAGTCTCTTAAATACTAAGATTACAAACACATGTGCCACTGTGCTTGGCTAGCTCTGGAACTTGCTGTGTAGATCAGGCTGGCCTCAAAATCACAAAGATCTACTTGCCTGTTTCTCCCTAGTGGATTGGATTAAAGTGGAGTTATTACCACACCCATCTGGCTCTACTCCTTTGTGAATACATTTTGAGGTGATTAGCACTGCCATCTTTTGTGTGTCCATCATGATTGTGAAGTTCATGGCTTGTTTGGGGGTATAATACACACCCTTGAATTCTCTGAGCTGTTTAGTGTGTCACAGGGGGTGAGATTCCCTGACCAGTTTGTTGTTGTATGTCTAGCTGTGAGAGGCCTCAAATGATCTCACCACTTGAAGTTATCTGAATTATTTGATGTTCTACATCCAGTATGGTCTCTGAATTAAATTGTGAAGTCTGTTTCCTAAGTCTTAGAAGGATTTCTGAATCTCAAGTGGTTTTGAATCTGCATTACATGAGTGAATTCACTGAGCTACTGGAGTGACTGTACTTAAATTGAGGTCTCTAAGCTATTTGGTAACCTGGATATGTGGCCCAAACTTGTTGGTTTTAGAGTTCCCTGACCATTCAGGATATGTTGCCAGGTGCAGTATCTTTGTCTTTTGGGTGGCTTCAATCCCATAGTGTGATATATATATACTTGACCCATTAGGGATTTTATGCAAGGTCTCTGAGCTTTTAATGGCTAAATAGGCAAAAAAAGTGTGTTTTCTGGGGTGTTTGCAGCTCTATGTTAGTATGTAAAATGTCAATCTTGTGGTAGTCTCAGCTACTCTTTAGGTGAGATCAGATTTTCATGATTCTTTGTTTTTGTTATTTGGAGCCTAGGGAATTCCTTGGAAGCTTGTTTGGTCTGGTTTTGAAGACAGAGTTCCTCTATGTAACAAGGCTGGCTGTCCTGGAACTTGTTTTGTAGAGCAGACTGTCTTCAAACCTACCTATGCCTACTCCCTATTGCTGGAATTAAAGACATGGGCCACCACTCCTAGCCCAACCCCCTTGAAGTTTTGAGCCAGTATCTCAGTGAACAAGTCTTTCATGGTATGCATTCTGTCTTGGTTTTTCTAAACAGTGTCAAGATCTGTTCCTGATATTTTCTACTGTTACCTATCTACTGTGTCAAGCCTCTTAGGTGCTCTACCTCTGTCCCAAAGTGTAAACTTACAGATCTCTGTAACCCTTGCTGTTGAAGTCCCTTAGCTGTTGGGTTGTTTCTTAAGTAAAACACTTCCTTCCTATTGGAGAAGTCTTGGTCCCAGGGTATGAAATCCATTAGAGGTCTGTTTCTAGAGATTGAAGTTTCTGAGCAGTTTTAAGTTCCCAAGTTTCTGGAGTATTTGAAGATCTGTACCCTGGGGTTTATAGTTTGCCAATGCATGCCAGGAGCGAGTCTACTTCCCAGAAGTTTAAGTTTTGAGGAGTTTGTGCCCCCCCCCATCACAAGAGATACCTTAGTTGCTATGTTGGTTTATGTAACTGTAAAGGACACTGACATCTCAAGTCCTTGAGATATATATATATATATATATATAATTTCTCACAAGACAGAAAGAAGCAAAGTTGTCTGAGGACCAAATCTAAGGTTTTGGACTATTTGGGAATCAGACTTTAACAAAGCTTAAACGCTGTCCAAGTATAAGAGCTATGAGTTATAGAAGTATATTATCTCGAGTATGAATGTAGGCTCAAAGGTCTAGGCTGTGTCCTAGGTGCCTATATCCCAGACCTGAATATCATGATTTGAGGCTATCTAATATTCTCAACTATGTAACAGATCTTTGAGCAAAACCAAAATAAAATAAAATAAAATAAAAATAAAAAAATAAAAAACCAACCACTGGATTACATTCAGTTGGAAAAATGATGTAAACATGTATGTGTTCAGCATATATAGATGCTCAATAAGTATTTTCAGAAAGTGGCTCCCTAGACCACATTTTTTTTTCAAATGTACCGGGTAGGCTTTTAAGTTGAAAACTTCAGAACAGTAGAGGCTCAGCTTGAATTTTAGCCCATTTATCTCTATTGTATTTACTTCCTCGGCCAGTTATTTTTGTTTGTAGCAACTAATAGTGATTAATCCACTTAGCCAGGACTGGAATGTTTGCTCTTAAGTGTATTTTTAAAATGGATGTAGCAAGTTTACTTTTTTTTACTAAATTCTAGGGCAGCACCGACTCCTAACTTCACATTTCCCAGTTATTAAGATCTCAATCTCATCTCAGCTTATTGATTCAACACAGTTTATTGATGCGCACTCCAGGCTGGGGGCTGAGGGGTACACAGAACCAGATCAGTCCATGCCTGGGGAGTGTTGGCAAAACACAGATACACACACACATACACACACATACACACAGATCTGATAGCAGGGTGCAGTCTCACATATGGGCACTCTGGGCACAGGAAGTCAAGAAAGGCTTCCTGGAGGAAATGAGAGCAAGGAGCAAGGCAGCCATCAGAAACTTTGCCTTTTGTACATTTTCTTGATAGTTAACTTTTGAGACTAGTGGACCCAGGTGAATACTTGAAGCTGACAAGTAAAGAGGTCCTGATTCTCATTTCACTATGATCTAGTGATTAAGTTTTCCCCAACCATTTTTGGCCTAGACATACATAGCCTTCTGCCACATGGACCTTTTCCTGGGCTTTTCCTGTGTGGTTTTTAAGGCTTCCCTGAGACGATCCATATGGACCTAGTGCTCTACCCAGTGCCTGGCACCTCATCAGCTTCTTCTAGTCAAAGCACTTTGTCTTCTTACGTGCTATCTACAGACTATATCTTGATTACAGCTTTTAGTTCCAGTGGTATCACCTGCCAAGGCAGGGTTTCCAGCACATCTAGAACTCTTTACTCTGATGGTAAAACTCAGTCTTACCCTCCAGCGGAGCTTTCAAAGAGGTATTCACCCCACCCTCATTCTGGTGGCATTTGGGTAACTACTTTTCAGCAGCTCTGAGACCCTGTGGGTCTTAAGGTCAATACTACCCAGCATCAAAAGCACAATAAACAAAACCAGTCTTGTCCACTAGTCCTGGAGACACCCTTTTCTTTCATGAATACAAAGGCTGGTAGCTAGAAGTTAGGCTGGTATCTCTGTCTGCCTGGGGGTTGCTTCCTCACACTGTTAGAGCAGCTAAGAGGCCTGCAACAGGTCACATAGGCTCCAAGCAGAAGTAGATGCAATTTAAAAAAATCTTAGTTAGGTATTCACCTATATATTCAGCACAAGGGAAGCTGAGACAGGAGAATTAAGAGTCCAATGCCAGCCTGAACTACACAGAGCTATAGAGATGCTGTTCAAAAAATCTTTCTGTTCTGGGGTTGAGTTACTCACCCTTCATGACATAGCATGAATCCCAACTCCAGGGAATCCTGATGTAAAAAATATACTTCTGAAAATGGAGCTGGGAGTTGTTAAGTGCAATGCCTGATGGGCCTGGGACAGGGAATAGGAACAGAGAAAGGGTACCCAGAGTCAATCATCACCACAGCTCTGACCCCGGAGTAGGTAGGGAACAGGTTGGGGCAGATGAAGACAAGTGGAGGCAAACAAGGCTCTGATTGTTGGCCATTCTTGTTGACAAGAGGGCAGCAGTAGAGAGGAAGGTGGCTTCTGGCCCCTTCAGTTAGTGTGGCCTCCAACTTCTCAGAGCTAGAAGAGGTATTTTCGGCAAGCTGTTGTCCCACATTTGCATTCAATACGGACCCGTTTCTTGGGGGAGCCAGGAAGCCCAGCCAGGCCAAAGTTGGAGTCCATTCTGGTACTTTCCATGTCCACGGGGTCCACTGTTAAGTCAGTCAGGGAAGGAGGGGATTTGTTAGAAGGCCTGCATGAAGTGTCCAGATACTACCCATTAAATCAGAGACCCAGGGATCTTGGGGTAAGGAGCAGGTCTGGGATTGTGAGTTAAGAGGATCTTTGGGACACTGGTTTGGGGTTAGAACTGGAGTACAACATGATAGGAATTGTTCAGGACTGGGGTTGAGGGTTTGGGGAGGAAAGTGGCTGACAGGGAAACACTAGGGTCATATCAGGCAGAGTTCAGGAATGGAGGGTAATTTGGGCACCCAAAGGGCACCTGAACTCTCTTGCTCATCTTCCAAGTATCTCAGAGATGACTAGTTTATCAAGAGGATTGGCTGGAGAGCACAAGGGTATCCAGAGGTTCAGAACAAGAAAGTTGAAAGAATTAGAGCCAGAAGGGGAAGGGGCCGTTCATTCAAGATGGAAGTAAAGTGTGCGGTAACTCTCCAGCCATGTGCCACTGGGTGGGGTCCTCACATCCCATGTCACAGTGTGCCCCTGACCCTGGGGCCCTTGCCACCCCCACCTTGCATGTTGTAATCAAAGGTGAGCTCCTCGCCCGCCCAGATGGTTCTTGTGGCAAAGAATGCAATGCGGGGTAGTCGCTCATCAAGGTTGTCTATGAATACGTTGTACACCTGCAGGTTGGGATCACACTGGGCAAGAAAGAACAATAGGAAGGTGAGGAAGAGCCCTGGTCTACCCCTCCCAACCCACTGCCCACTTGCTGGAGGCACCCACACTGTGGTTGACAAAATGAGAGATGTTGCCGTAATAGGCGGCATCCACGGTATATACGTCTTCCACGTAGTCCAGGTCAAAGAGGTAGGTGGCGCCCTGGCGGTCGTAGATCTGGCCCCGCCGCTCTGCCTCCTCTGAGGTAATAATCTGGGGAAGGGGGTAAGACTGGTCATGAAGGGTCAAGTAAGCCAGCCCCAACTTGACCCTGACCTGGCCCCTGGGAAGAGAAGAACAGTGAGCAGGAATGAATCTGCCAGTCTTCAGAGGGCTGCCCACCACCCGCCCACCCTTTGTCCAACTTCTGGAAGGCAGGAGTGTCTTCCAATGGTGTGGAGGGGTAGGGGTTGCAAGGTGCAGTTAGAGTGGAAGGAAGAGAGGATTCTTCCACTTTCTGTGCCTAGAGAGATGTCCTGGAGCCTCATGGATAGTTGGAGCAGAGCAAGATGGGACAGACACACAGAGAGACAAGACAGAAAGACCCAGGGAACAGGTGAAAAAGTGAGAGCCAGGGTGCAAGGAGACAAGGAGAAACTGACTGGGCAGGACAACAAGAGACAGCACAAGGCAACAACAAAGGAGTGAGAACCGCTGTAGGCCATGCAGGTGGCAAGGACACGGAGGATGTGGGAAATAGACCCTGGACAGTGGGGATAAGGGCTTGAATGGCTGGAAAAGGGACTTAGACAAGAGAGCTAGAGTCAGAGACAAAAACATAGAATCTTAGGATAAAAGATCTAGGTCAGAGAGAGAAGGCCAAGGCCCTCAGAAAAAAATTCAAGGCTAAGATCCTCCAATCCTGAGATGACCAGAAAGAGGCCTAAAGAGGATAAAAACCTCACAGGAACATTACAGAGATAAAGAAAGCAGGAACAGGAGAATACGGGAGAAAGGAAAGGAAACAGCTGAAGAGAAGCTCCTATAGTAAAACAAGAAGCTGCTTTACCATCCCAGTTCTCATCTGCTCTTGCCTTCCAAGTGCTGTTGGATTTTTTTATCTTAAACCCTCACTTGACAGTCCTCATCTTGGGCCCCAGATCCACTCCTTCTCTGCTACCTTCAACTGTGGCCTCTAGTGATCCTCAGGTGCTGCTGACCTTTTCTGGGTGAGTGTCTTACAGTACCAAAAAGTGCCATTTCCCCAGTCCAGGGCACCCTCACTTCTGGCTTTCTTCCACCTGCCAACTCTAAGTGTCCAAACAGCACAACCCACAGCAGATACATGCTAACTGTAATTTTTCCTTCTGTTCTCTGGCCCAAGAGGCAGTCTTCTAGGTAGTTCCAACACTCTCTTCCCACCATTCTGCTTCATTTCCTCTCTTCCTCAAAGACTGGTCACTTCCCTGATGACACTGGACACAGATCTCCCTAGCCCCTTATGCACCTTGGTGACCATGTTCCTTCTGTGTCTCAAATCTACTCTCTACTGAGCATGATCAACTGGCGCTCTCTAGCAAGGAAGGCCACCTTAGTGTCCCATTTGCTACCTGCCATCACTTATGTTCTGTGCCAAGGCAAACCTCCAAACCACACTTCATACCACCCCCTACTGTAGCTCATTCCTGAAGGACCTGACTTATCTGCATTTCCTTCGTTCATAGTCAATGGCCTTTTTTGGTGGTATAAACAAATTCAGGGCCTTGTACATACTAAGCACACATTCTACCACTGCAATATACACCCATAGTCCACCAGGTTATGTTTCGCTGGAGACTACCTAGATCCCGCTCACAAGGGTGGTCAATATGGTTGGGGATATAAGAATCCAGGCCCTGAGGTGCCACAGATGTAACAAAGATGGAATCAGAAATACACACATAAGACACTGCTCAAGAAAACTTCAGGTGGTGGGAATATAAGAGACATGGCCTAGAGCTAGAGCCAGTTAAACATGCTTAATGCAATGGTGTTGAGTGGGTAGGGGGTATTGGTGGCACATGCCTTTAAACCCCCACCCCCATACACTGTAAAATAAATCTAAAATTGAGGTTCAACTGGGTAGTCGTAGCACACGCCTTCAATCCTGGAACTTGGGAGGCAGAAGCAGGTGGATCTCTGTGAATCTGAGGCCAGCCTGGTCTCCAGAGTAGGTTCCAGGACAGCCAGACTGTTAAAGAGAAACCCTATCTCAAAAAAAGGTTCATCCTCTAAAGCAGGCTCCAGGTCATAACAAGGTATCACCACCATAAACAGTAGGGCTTCTCTTGAAGGATGCAACAACAGCCTTAAGCGTATTCACTTAAAGCAAAGTATGCTGAGGTAGGCCTATTTCCCTGAAAACCTTGTGGTGTCAACATGTGACCACTTGGAACATCTTGTTTTCCAGACCCTCAGACGCCAGCCATCTCTCATTAAAGGCTGGGAACTAAGGGCAACCATTCTAATTCACCAGCCGACTTGCTCTTCTCAGAGCCACCTTTCTAATTGGAGTCTTTCAAGCCTCCCCCATTCCATCTTTCTGCTCCTACCTGCTGCCCCAGTCTCACCGGGATGAGTCATGCCCCCTAGGCCTAAACAGCACATCCCCCCCTTTTCCTCTCTCTTGTGATGTCCAACCCTGAAAACTCTTCCCTTTCCATCCCTATTCTCTAGTAGGTAGCTATCCAGGCAGTCAGGGGAAAACATGCAGCCTAGGAGCTGGCAGCTTAAAAAGGCTGCTGGTGTGGATGAGAAATAGGAAACTGAATACCTCCTCCTGTATGTAAGATCCCGAATGTTATCTCTCTGTATCTTTTTTTCAGGAAAAAAAAAAAAAAAAGCTAGCTGACTTGCCAGGACACCACATTTAAATAACAGGAATTTTCTACCTACCTACTTTACTAGCTTTGTAACTTGGACCAAGTTCTTGCATGACACCTCTGCGCCTCTATTTTTTCATCTATAGAACGGGAATGTCAGCAGCAAAGTAACTTAGGGACTGTTGTAAAGATAGAAGTGCATGTGTGTCAAAATGTTTTGGGTTGGTTTTGCAATGACTGGTTGAATATCATTACCTTGTCGAATCTACCACACATCAGGAACGTCTAGCATCCCATAATTCAAAAAACACTTTTCATTTTTTGAGAAATTTGGATTGTCTGAGTTTTAGACTAAAGCAGGAACACAAGTACTGCTGAAGCACTTCTTCCAATTCCAAGTGCCTCACAGGGAGGAACTACCTAAATGCTTCTCTTTTCCAGATTAAGAAACAATGAGAGTCATGAAACAGTTGCTGCTGAGTGGTGGGGCTGGGATACAGCCTCCAGCAGGCTGGCAGGCAGGGAGCACATTCTACCTGCTCTATTGTACTTACTGCCTCTTCAGAGGCCACATGGGAAGAGTATATCTTCCGCAGTGTTTGATGGAATGACACCATCAGAAGGATCCACAGGTCTGAGAGTACTACTAGAATGCCTGGACCTAAGCAGGTAAATCATGGCAAGACAGGTCAAGAAATAACATGGGAAAGGTAAGGAAGAAGTTAGAGAACACTTCTGGAAACCTTGCTATTTCCAGAGTGGAGGAAGGACATTACCCCTAGGGGGACTGAGCCTTCCTGTGGGGCTTAGGTGCTTCTTTCTATAAGATCCTGTGTATATAGAGGGCTTTTCCCTCTACTTGGTCAATACAATTATACTGACTGACTTCCTGCTTGGAAATGACTCTAGGAATGCTGAGATCTCAGAAAGTCCTTCCAGACCATCAGGGAGCCCAGACTAAGAGCATTTATTCTCTTCTAGAAGACACTTCTGGAGTATGGGGAACTCAAGCTTCCTCCAGGTCATAAGAGTGGAAGGTCGCAGGGTGGTGGTGGCATACACTTTTAATCCCAGTACTCCGGGAGGCAAGTTTGAGGCCAGCCAGAAATATAGAAAAACCCAAAAAAAGAAAAAAGAGTGGAAGCCTCTCATAGTCATCCATGACACTACAGGTAGACCCCCTCAGATGTGTCTTCTGGCCACTTACTGTCACTTTCCAAGCAAATAACATCTAGGAGGGATGGACCTATGAAAATACACAAACAATGTCATGACAAAACATAATTTAGACAGTCAAGATCCAGGGAAGCTAAATCTCTCAAGCAGTGAGATTTGTCTACATAAAAAACTATCCAACCCCAAAAGCCCACCATCCCTTATTTTAGGATGTTGTGGTACTTTCTGCTGTACACATCTGCTAGCTGCTCACCTAGACCCTTGTTTTACAACTGGTCACACACTCCCACAATTCCCTGGTATAAAGGTAAGGCTAGTGACTCACTTCCAGCCAATAAATAGTGGGCATAAGTAGCATGTACTGCTTCCAGGCTTGATTCATTAGTACCTTCCCCTTCGGTCCTCTCTACAAAATGCTGAGGATCTGATGGTGACCTGAAGACCCCAACATACAAGGCACAAAAGGGGAATAAAATCTAAAATCCTAGGAGGCCAGAGTCAGTATGTGAACTGAAACACCCACACTGGAGCATTCACAAACCAGTTAAACCTCCTAGACCAGGCATGGTGGCACGCTTTGTAATCCTAGCACTGAGGTGGGAGGGGACGACGACTGTGAGCTCAAAGCCAAGCTGTGTTAGCAGAGAGACTGCATCAAACCCACGAAGATTTGGGGATTGTTGATTTTTAAAAAGCTAGCGTGCATCATGTACCTCCCAGCCTTTCCCTAGGATAACCTCAAAGTCTAGCTCAGTGGTCCTCAACCTTCTTAAAGCTACAACCCTTTGATATAGTTCTTTATGCTGTGGTGACCCCAAGCCATAAAATTTTTTTGTTACTTCATAACTGTAAGGTTGCTGCTGCATGAATCGTAATGTAAATATCTTGTTTTCCAATGGTCCCCTGTGAGAACTCCAAGGGTTGCAACCCACAGGTTGACAACCCCTGGTCTAAGGATCTTGTCAAACCTCCATCTAAAATGAGCCTTTAGACTATTTGTGATACAATCACAAAATGAGGAGAGAGAACATTCCTTTTGAGGTGATGACACCCTATGCCCAGACCACATAAGCTATGGAAAGGTTTGCTGCCTGCAACTCGGATCCTACTTTCTTTGTTATATACCTTTATGAAGCCAGCTGAGGTGAAAAGTACTTCATTGTTCTTTTAACTACCAGCATGGTTTTACTCTGATATGTCACGGAAAAGCACTGACCCCAGCTTTGATGTCCCTATAACATTTAGTCCAATACCCTAGGTTTCTCTCACAAGAAAAGGAGGGGAGTTTTAGGCACATGGTTCAGGCACACACAGTACAAACACACAGGGGGAAAAGCTGTACACATACCCAGGCCCATCTCACCTCTCCAACATACTCCATCACAAAGCTATTTTTGCGAATCTTTTCCAGCGTGCGAACACCCCAGCCTCGCCCATCATCAGTGCGGAAGATACAGAGGTCATAGCGGATGCCTTTCTGGACAATACGGTTAGGGCAGTCATAGCCACAGCAACATCGGGAGTTACACTCGTAGATGGGCTGACCAGCTTTCAGGCGCACCTGGCCTTGGTCATTGTAGGCAAACTTGTGCAGAGATGCTCCAGGGCAACAGCCTCCAGTGGGTGCCACCAGACAGTCCTGGCACTCACAGCCAACAGCCACCTGGTTGAGGGTGATACCCTCACCAACACGATACTCATTGATATAGACAAAGGACCGTGGAGGGCCATCCAGGTCTACCTCGTTCTCCACAGTGATTCGTCCCAGGTGGCTGCGCTTGGCATTGAGCTCTTGCTCCCAGCGCTGCAGTGCCCGTCTTTGCTTGGCCTTCTGCACCAGGTAGTTGGCTAAGTTTGGGTCCAAATGCCTGGGGGGCTTTGACCGGCGGTGCCGCCTGAGAAGCTCTCTTTCTAAGTCCTTGTGGAACTGCTTGAGAATACGCACACATTTGAGATTCTGCCGTGGCTCCCAGGTGTTCTCTGACTCGGGATATCCGCGCCACTTAACCAGGTAGTACTCTTGTTCCTGTATGGAAGACAGGGACAGCCTGGTACCATGCATGTGAGACCGTTATGGCAACAAAGAACATTAACTGCACACCACTCTTTTTAGCATGGTTCCATACAGTGCCTCTGGAGTAAGAATTAATAAATTCACCTTCCACTTTTCCTTGCCCTTTACTATCTGTTGAAATTCCTACTTCTAAATCCCCCAGACCACTTTTCCCTCTAAATTCCAGTATCTGTTCAGGCCTATAGTTATTCTTGGTTCCTCTTCTGCTCACACTCCCCACTAAATACATTCAGAATCTGACCCGTTCCCCACATCAACACACTCTCACTCCCTCAGGCAATTTTCTGCAGTGCCAGGAGAGGGGGAGCTTTAATTGCTAGGAGTCAGCCACAGGATAGAGTTGAAAATGTTAATCTGTATCCTCCTGGCTATGTTGCCTTAGGCAAATAAACTATGCCACTTCTGTTATTTCATCTGTAAAGAAGAAAATGTAAGCGGGAAAGGATTATAAACATATACACATCTATAATCCCATCACTCAGTATAAACTGAGGCAAGATTCTGAGTTTGGGGTCAGTTTTTGCAGCATAGCAAAACCCTGCCTTAAAAAAAAGAGGAAAGGAAAAAACAGTTATTTCTAGCATCCACTATGCAGCAAATATTGTCCCAAGAGAGGGACATACCCTAGAACTAATTCTCACAACTCCAGTCTCCCCATTTTACAGAGAGGGGAAATGAAGGCTACATTTTAACTAAGCATGCGGCTTGCAGTGGGTCTAGTAACTACCCTGTTACTTTCTGGTAATTAACTGTTGCCACTTTCATCCTGTATTATCAGAATTAGAACGTTTCTGATGGACATACTAAGTAACATTTCTTTCGCTCAACCTTTATATGGCTGCAATTAATTTGTTTTTCTCTTTCTTTATTGAAACAAGGTTTCTCTGTCCTGGAACTCACCTGGTAGACCCTTCTGGCCTGAACTCTCGGGATCTGACTGCCTCTGCCTCCCTAGTTGCTGGGGTTAATATGCCTGCAGGCAAGTGATTTATATTTTCAAGTGGAAAAAGGTCTGAGGATTGATTCCGCCTATTGATCTCTGAAAAAGCCACTGGCTGTAAAATGGAAATAAAACAATGGATTCACCCCATTTCCCCCCAGGTGAAAATCCTTCTTGTAAAGAGATGTGGGGATTGGGTTGGGAAGAGGGTCCCCTGCCAGGGCAGTCACCACCCCCCCAACCAGACTTACACGGATCTTTTTATAATCACACAGATACTCGACTTCAAAGTCATAAAGATTCTTCTTAGAAACACCAAGGGCTGGACAAGAAAGCTTGGCCAATCGGCACAGATCCTGAAGCTGATTCCAGGATGATTTGCAACACACCCTGCAGCCTGGAATAAGAAAACCTAGGAGTTAGAAAAAAATTTAATCCACATGCCTTAACCAAAGCTAAGACCCTCTGCCACAGGAACACTCCAGTTCCTTGACTCTAATACTCAACAATGCCCAGAGCAACTCCTGGAGAGGAACCTGTCCACCATGCAGAATCATCCCACCCTTCTTTCCCAGTACACGGAAGAGTCCAGTTCTCCCATGAGAAAGCACCCATTCCCTCTTCCGGGATAATCTTCTACTTCAAACCCTGCCCCCTAACCCAGAACAGCAAGGCTGAAAGTAGAGCTTGTAGCATGGACTGTCTGTAAAACATCTGCTCCCAGAACTTCTACCTAAAACTGCCTGAAAACTTGCCTTAGGTTCAAGACCTAATCACCCCTCTTCTCGCTTTGCAAAAGAAAGAAAACAGCATCCTAGCTCACTAGGATTCACTGCCTAAGGGGGGGGGGTGCCTAGGATAAAAATCCCCAGGGCGCCCAACAGAGGTGTTAAACCTTAAAGACTTCAATCACTTAACTGAAATTTCTGGGCCACATATATTTTGGAATTTCAATTTTGGGGGATTTAAAAAATAGAATTTTAGACACATTCACAGCAGGGTTAGGGGCATTCATAACCAAGCACATCAACAGCAAATACATCTACAGCAAAAACCTGAATTTTCCATATCTTAATATCCTCACCAAATCCACTTTGAAAGATCTCCTTTTGTACTGGTCCGTGGGGGTACTAGCACTTAGGAGACAGAGGAAAGGAGATCTCTGAGATAGAAGGCAGCCTGGTCTACAGGGCGAGTTCCAGACCAGCCAAGGCTTCTTAAAAATCATCTCCTTTTGCCATACTTAGTCACAAGTTTAGGAGAAAACTATTTCCAGGGCTTTTTAGATTTTTGAATTATAAAGATATGGAAAGGTGTTACATTAAGCTGAGTGTGGTTGTACATGCCTTTAGACTCAGCACTTAGGAGGCAGAAACAGGCAGATCAGATCTCTGAAAGTTCGAGGCCAGCCTGGTTCCAGGACAGCTACACTAAGACCCTGTCTAGGAAAAACAAGGTTGTAACATTACTGGAAGCTTCCTTGACTTAGTCTGGGCTATTTTATACACCCAAGGGTCTATTTTTCCAGGCTGCCTTATCACTTGCTGTCTCATCCCGTGTTTCTGTTAAAAGTATAACTCAATTCAAAGGGCTAGGCTCTCAATTCAGGAACTACAATTCACGAATAGTGCATGTGGTAAGTCACTGACACTCATTACGGTCTCCAAAACTGTGCATGACAAACGCGTTTAAAATGTACACATTTTCGCTTCAAAGCTTTTAGAAGCCATTTTTTAAATGTCACAAAACACTTGATGCTAACTTGATGCCGATTTCCAATGCCATCCTTTTAAAATGCTTAATATTTTCTACCCCCATTATACAACTCAAGCCTAAAACAATCCTAACGAAATACTCTAGATTCTTCACCTAAAAACATACAAGCACTTTTCAAAATTATTGCGTGTACACCCATCCTTTAGCCACGGCCCAGCGAAGACTAAGCCTTCTCGGAGTCCTTTCCTCTTAGAAACCCTTTAACTTGCATTTGAAACCCCTTAGAAATGGCCCCAAATACCATTTCCAGCATCTGGCTGCGCACTAACCACAGCTGTACTATCCCTCCGAGCTCCGGCTCACACTTGTGGAATCTATTCCCACAGCTCCTCTACTCATTGCCGAGCCTGCCCAACACGCAGTCACCCCCTCTTTCCTGCACATGGAGGAGTCCAGTCCTATCACCAAGACCCCCACTCCCTCTTTTGGGGAGAATCATCTACCCTAAACCTTGCCCCCCATCAAGCCCGAGATCCCATCCCACCTAGAGTCGCTGGTTCCCCCATTTTGAAAAGGGGGTTCGTTTCCCTTCTTCCTCCCCTTCCGGCGTCTCCCGTGGAAACCGAAAGGGTAATGGTCACCGGGAGCTGCTTTTCCCGCGTGTGGTTGCAACCTCCTCCTTCAGGACTCTGTAGTGCGCGTGGGCGCGTCGGCCGGCAGCGCGCATCCGAGAACCCCTGCGTGCAATCTGCGCAGCCCCGCGCCCCCCGCGGCCGAAGCACGCGCCCCCTCCCCTCGGCCCCGCCCAGCCCGCGCGCCGGGCCCGCGCTCTCCGGCCCCATCTTTTCCGCGCCGGCCTTCTAGCTCCAGGCTTCGTAGCTCCGGACGCCTAGCCCGGAGCCCTCAACACCTTCCCTCCATTCTACTGGACCCGGCCAGTAGCCTGTGTCTCAGCCACCACTGCTTCACCTTTTAAATTTTCCGCCATCTTTCTGCACAGCTAACGACATTCGGGCCTAACAGACCTCGCGAGAAGAGAGCGCGCGCGGGCGTGGCCGGGGATGTGCAGCAACTATTGGCCGTCCCTCGTTGCCAGCAGCCCCCGCAAGGACCAACCGGTGAGCTGTGACCGGACCCCTCCTGTCACCGGGAGCGGTCTCAAGGCCTGACGCTAGCTGCTCTTTCCCAGAGTGCGCCTGGGCAGTCAGTAGAAGTGGTTGAAGTTCCTCAAGGCCCTGCCCCGTTCGTCATACTGCTAGCCAATCATGTTGTCTGCCATTCTTAAAAGGGTTGTTTTGTCAGACCCCAATTTATGTCCGTCATATTTTAACCTTAAGCAAGCATTCGCTTCCAGGGTGGAACTAGCACCATATATAGGTGCTCTGTTGGTCATCTGATTAAATGATAAGTCGCCACAGCCAGGTGTCCATCCAGATCACTCGCCTCCTCTTCCTCCTCCTCCTCACTGTGTGCATCAGTCAATAGTAGCGTCATCTGTGCTCTCCAGCCCTCTTGAGTTCGCTAGAATATAGCTCACATGCTGTTAGACGGCCTACCATTCTTTCAGACTGTCCCCATCACATTGTCAGCCAGTCAGCCCTTTTCTCCAACTACAGTGGACGTGAGACCAGCTGATATTACCTCTGAAAGAAACTTCTCATAAACTACAACGTACACCTATGTCCTGAGGTAGACTGGGATTAGGTTGGGACAAGTCATTGCCAGCTCCCAAAAGCTCTCTGGACAGTCACACTGCCACGTGGTTATCGTGGTTCGCTTTTGGTTACTCCGCATTTACACCATGATCCATCAATGGTTACAGCACCTTGCTAGGCCCTCACAATAGGGAGGGCTATGATGAAACTTTGGGATTACCCGTCAGTGGAACGCCTGGTTTAAAAGAAAAACTCATGTGTGCGAACAGGCTGCTAAAAACAGAAGATGCTGAGACAGAAAAGAAAGAATTGGGCAAGGGGCTGAGAAGGTTCAGTAAAGGGTCTGCCATATAAACATAAGGGCTTGAATTCAGAGCCTCGGCACCCATGTAAAAGCCAGACCCAGCAATAAGTCTGTAATTCCAGTGCTGGAGTGACTGGGACAGGAGGTCTCAGTTTGCTATTGGGCATGTACACATACCCCCCAAAAATAATTTAAAAATTGAAAAGATGAATGGCATTGACCTCAACATTAACCTCTGACCTACATATGTGCATTCATATGTACACAGCCCACAGGAACATGTATATATATATATATATATATATATATATATATATATATATATATATATATATCATAAACAGAAAAATCCAGGATTTCACAAAGTGAATTTTATTACAGATTTGCAGACTTAAGAGAAACTTTATACTGTACAACAGGAGGAAGAGTTTTATATACTACACAAAATTGAGTATGACCCATCAGTTATTTTTCTAAGCTTATTTCATTAAATATTCACTCAAAACAATTTGGCCACCAGTAGTTAGCATGAAATGCTCATCTGACTTAATACCTTTGTTCATTCTATAGGTTTGGAAAGAAACTATGGTCATATGCCTTACCACCTGAGGTTATGACTAAAATGGCTGTGGTCATGTCAAACTACTTTCCTATAATGAATCTGTAATTTCTCATACTATGAGTCAACCAGTCAATATCTTCTGATGTGTTGGGTCCCTTAGAGACTTGGATTCTATTGGGACAGACAGTCTGCAACTATACGCATCCAAGGAGTCGGGGAACTTTACTGACAGCTGTTAATCGGCTGAACTGTAACTTATTCATTCTTTCTCTCACCATGTTGTCAGACAACCAGATAGTCAGTTTCAGTATCCCACGAGCCATACTACCTGTGGGTGATCAGTCAGAACCTCAGTATCATGTGACTCAGCCAAGGAAGACAACCAGCCAGGAGAAATAGCTGCCTAGCAGGCAGCTACAGATTTGATCAGCCAGCCTAAAACTGCCAAGGTTAGCTCTGTTGTTAGATCACCCAAATTCACTTACTCATCACTGGAAAAGGCCGGTGACTCAAAGAGGTTGGGAGCAATATATATAATTTGGAAAGTCAGCAAGCAAAGGGTGATAGGAGACTATTACCAACAAAGACCATCTGGATAAGGGTCTGTGGGTATAAGACAACCAGGGGATTTGAGAAAATTATCTTTGAGAAGGACTGAAATGGTCATAAATTCCACAGTGGCCTGCTTTTCTAAAACGTAAGCTGTTGGCTGAACATCACTGGATGTTCCAGAGTCTGTATATCTAGAGAAAAGTTACTGATTAGCAACTTTGATAACTCCTTTTCTTTACGTCACGAAGTTGCTTAACCTTACAGTCTACCATACTGAGTAGGGCAGGGAGCACAAAGCAACTCTGGCCAGAGAGCAACTTAAGCCAGTGGGAGACTAATAACAAATTGTTTGCCTTCCTGAAATCCTAAATTAGGTTTCTGGGGCTGTTTTTTTTTTTTTTTTTGGTGTGTGTGGGGGGGTTAGAGACAAGGTTTTTCTGGGTAGCTGTCCTGCCATCCTGGGACTTACTTTATACCAGGCTGGCCTCGAACTCATAGAAATCCAAGTGCCCCTGCCTCCTGAGTGCTGGTGGAATTGAAGGTGGGGATTTTTTTCTTAATTAAATTATTTGAAGTGTGAAGACCCACTTCTAATCCAGATCTTTTGAGGAAGGATGATCCACCGTTAGTCTGGGCCACACCCTCTGCTGGCAGCCTAGATAAAATAACAAGGAAGAAAGAAGCTTGCTGTCTGCCTTCACTCTCACTGGCAAATCCACTCCTACACTGGCATTAGAGCCTACTTCAAGATGCCAGCATATAACAGAGACCAACTAAGACATGGACTGAACAGCTACTGGATTCTTGGACATGTTGTTGGTAGACAGCCATTGTTGAACTAGCAGAACCATAGTTTACAAGCCATTCTAATAAACCCAATATCTACGAATAAATTCTGTTCCTCTAGAGAACCCTGACTAATACAGATTTGGTACCAGAAGTGGTTCTAGAGCCACAAAAGTGCCATGATGAATCTTTTAATTATCTAGAATAGGCTTTCCAATTTGCTGACACCAACATTTACTGAAGCCTCTCCCAGAAGCTTGGACGATAGTGAGAGTCCATGGTGTGAACTGCTTTACAAACTTAAGGAAACAAATGTATTTGATTAGCCCAATTCACCAGTTGTGAGAGATAATAAATTTGGTAAGTCTCTATATAAAACTTTTGACAATTGGTGGGGGGAAAATTAAGGAAAATAATGATGCTAGTTGGTTGCTCCTACCACCTCTGGATAAACCGACAATGGAAAAAAAAACACACTTCTAGCATATCAAGATACACTGAAGGACAACAGTGAACTTAGTGATAAAATTAACCAGTTCCAGAGGCCATAAACAGTCTAAAGGCTTCTAAGAGTGCCAGGAAGAGAATCTTCTCTCCAGCAGCTAGAGTTTAAGTTGCGAGAAATCAAAGCAAAGCCCTCCTAAAACCGGCTGAATTACAGCAAAAATTCTAGTCCCAGCCCCAGGGAGTGTTGGTAGTTAATGTGGGGGCATTGATTGCCGAAGAATGGGATTCTATAACTTGAGATGAGGATGTATGGGAGGACACCACTGGCACTGAGAACTTTGAACTCTTAGACTCTCAAGGGCTTATCTCACCTGAGGAAGTAGTCTCCCCACCCTGAGCAGATGTGCCCTCACCCTACTCCCTGAAATGTTGCCTTTTCTGAATTTGATTGAGGAAATTAAACTAAACCAGCAGTGACTTTCTCTGAAGGAGACACCAGACAAGACAATACTGATGTCCCTCAGGACCCATAAATAATTGCCCCTAGACCTACAAGCAGACACAGTGGAGAACAGGCCCTTGAGGGGAGGTAGAAAATGTAGTCCATGAGAAGTTGTGCTACGCTACTACAGAGCTTAATGACTTTGTTAATGTATTCAAGCAGAAGTCTGGGGAATATGTGTGGGAATGGATTCTAAATGTGTGGGATCATGGTGGAAGGAATGCAAAACTGGACCAGGCTGAGTGGAGAGTCTAGGTCTAATATGGAAGCTGGCTCAGTTAAAAAAAAAATAAGAGAAAGAAATGTGTCACTAGTCCACGGTAAAGCACACTTTCTCAGTACTTGGAGGCAGAGGCAGGCAGATATCCAAATTTGAGGCCAGCGTGGTCTACAGAGTGAGTTCCTAGGACAGCCTGGGCTACACAAAGAAACAATGTGTCAGAAAAAAAAGTATCAAACTTTTGTTTGACTGATTGGCCATGAAACATTTGTTATAAGATGGCTTCCAGAAAAGGAGTTGAGGATGCCTGCTATCCCTTGCCTTAGGGTTGATGAAGGGATTTTAAGGCTCAGGGAAATTACAATGCTAGAATGGGCACACTGTGTAAAACCTAATCCTCCACCGTGGGAAGGCCCAGAAGACATGCCCTTCATTAATCCTATAATTTGCAAAATGGCATCATACAATTTGAAGAACTTTATTGTTACTGTTTTCTTTGAATCAGACATTACTGTACACTGAAGGAAAGGAAACAATTTTTTTGTTTTCTGAGACATAGTTTCTCTGTTTACCCTGGCTGTCTTGGAACGCACTCTGTAGACCAGTATGGCCTTGAGCTCAGAGATCTGCCTGCCTCTGCCTTTCAAGTGCTGGAATTAAAGTCGTGTGCTCCCACCACCTGGCAGAGAACAGACTTTCTAGGATCTAGGAGATATTAGTTCAGAATTTACACAGATTTTAGGAGAACCCAAGAAGCACTGTAGCCCACCAGTTAAAGCAGGGGCTTGTGGAAGTCAGGTGATTAATGGAGATATAGCTGAAGTCCAACTCACAGTAGGTCCAGTGGACCCCAGAACTCATTCTCTGGTAATTTCCCCAGTCCCAGAATGTATTATTGTGATGCTGTTTGGAGCCTTTGACAGGCCCTTGTAGGTGAATCAGGGAAGAGACCTTTGAGATTTGGGAACAAAGCTCTACCATTATCTGCAGACAACTATTCTCCCTTTGAGAGACAACTCTTGGCTGTTCCAGAAAGGACAGCACCCCTGCTGGGAGTCACAACAAACATTCCTTTGAACTAGACACCCACTTTGGGCTTCTGATGTCCTTAAACTAACAGGCTACGAAAGGAATAACAATGTCAGGAGAGGTGATTGATCCAGATTACCATGGGGAAATTGGATTGTATCTCCACAATGGAGGTAAGAAAGATTAGATTATGTCCGGAGTGCACGAGATCCTTTAGGGCATCTCTTGCTGCTACCGTTTCCTGTGATTAAAGGCAACAGGAAACTACAACAGACTAATCCAGGCAGGATGACAAAGGGCACAGACCTGTCAGGTATCAAGGTCACTCCAGAAAAAGAGCTAAAATCTGCTGAGGTTGATTTTGGGGGTGTGGGGGCAGGGGAGTGTTTCTAGATAGGGTTTCTCTGTGTAACAGAGTCCTGCATGTCCTGGAACGCAGCTGGCCAGGAGCTCACAAAGATCTGCCTGGCTCTGCCCCCCAAATGCTGGAGTTAGAGGCATACACTACCACACCCTGTTCTGGCTGAGGTTCTTGCTGAAGATGGAGGAAATACAGAATGGGTAGTAGAGGAAGGTTCAGGATTATAAGTGACACGAGTGTTTCTGTCATGTTTTGTTAAGAATACATTTGTACAGATACTTGTGTTTTCTTTCTTTGATTCATGTAATATAAATTAGGAGAATATCATATTTAAGTTTTGAGATACCAAAAAAAGTCCCTTAAGGGACATTGCTAAAATTTATTCTAAAATTTATGATGCGCTTGCAGTTCAATGAGGGATAGTTATATCATATTAGGCTTAATTATAAAGTGGTTTTTTGTTATATTTGGAAATTAAGCATGATATAAAGAGATATGATTGTGTGTCAGACTGAGAAGAAGTGGACTTGGGATCGATGTTCTTGGTTGTCAACCTGACTACATCTTTGAATAACTAAAACCCAAGCAGCTGGGTATGCCTGTTGAGGGATTTTTTTTTCTCTCGATTCACTTATTTGAAGTGTAGTGGGGCAGTGATGGCAAGAGCCTTTCATCCCAGAAGTGGCAGGTGGATCTCTGTGAGTTTGAGGTCAGCTTAATCTACAAAGCTATTTCTAGAACAGCCAGAGCTGTTCCACAGAGAAACCCTGTCTTGAAAAATCAACAAACAAAAATTAAAGTGTAAAAATCCACTTTTAATCCAGATCTTTTGAGGTGGGGAGAGCTGCCTGTAATCTGGGCCACCTTCTGCTGGCAGTTCATATAATAAAGGGAATGGAATAAGGAAGTTTTCTCTCTTTGTCTGTTTGCCCTCACTCTTGCTGGTAAATCCATTTCTTCGCTGACATAATGGGTATTGTCTGAGGGTTTCTATTGCTACAATGAAAAACCATGAGCAAAAAAGAAGTTGGGGAAAAAAGGGTCTATTAGGCTTACACTTCCATATTGCTGTTCATCACTGAAGGAAATCAGGAGAGGAACTCAAACAGGACAGGAACCTGGAGGCAGGAGCTGATGCAGAGGCCATGGAGGGATGCTGCTTACTATCTTGCTCAGCCTGCTTTCTTAGAGAACTCAGGACCACCAGCCCAGGGATGGTGTAGTAAGAGGTTTCTGGCCCGGACTTTCAGGCCTAGCCTCAAGGTTTAGACCCACAGACCCACAGACCCCCAGAGACACACAGATGCTTTCAATAGTTTTAGGCTGATCGGCCTCAGGCCCAGGCATATCACTTGCTAGCTCTCTACCCTTCATCTAACCCATGATTCTTCCTGTTCAGCCATGTGGCTCGGTACCTTTTCTTAGACCAGCATAGTTGTCCTTGGCTTCTTCCAGCTTCTCTCTGGTGTTCTCTGTTCTTCCAGTTCCCAGAGTTCTCCTAGTCTGGTAGCCCCGCCCATACTTCCTGCCTGCCTTTGGCCAATCAGCGCTTTTTATTAAACCAGTGGGTGGGACACTGTGAGCTTGGGCCTTCTCCCAGCACTCACTAATTAAGAAACTGTGTTACAGATTTACCTATGGCCCAATCTTGTGGAAGAATTTTTCTCAATTGAGGCTCCCTCTTCTCAGACCTACTTTAGCTTATAACAAGTTGACATAAAACTATCCAGCACAGGTATTCGGTCTGTTCACAGTCCAGCTGTGAGTTGACTAGTCTGAGATTTTATCAATCCCTGCTTACTGCAGGTGGGAAGTCAACAGCATTGATTCCTACTATAGAATTCTCCCCATATTTTCCTAGAATAGTAAACTGGTCCTCCTCAATCTCCCTGGCAGGCAGGACTTCCTAATCCCAGGAGTCCACTAGACCAGTCTAACTCATCCAGGTGGTTTATGATGTGATCCCTTAGTACCTAGATGTGGAGAGGAAGCATAGGGTTCTGTGTATGGTGGGCAGCAACCCTTGGCCCAACACAAATGGTATAGTAATAAGGTAGATCTAGAGAAGGACATGGAAACACATGCCTTTAATTCCAGCATTCGGGAGATAGATGAGGCAAATCTCTAAGATTGAGGCCAGCCTGGTCTACAGAGTGAATTTCACCACAGCCAGGGCTACACAGAGAAATTCTGTCTTTGAAAACCAATAAATAAATAATAAGGTAGGTGTACTGAAGCCTAGATTCTAGAGCCTAATCCCATGGCTTCAAATCCTGGCTCCAACAATTACTGAAGGCCTTCGCATATCCACGTAATTGTGTTATTTTGAGCAATGTCTTCACTTAATGAAAGACCTTGGCATGGTCATCCCCTGCTCATCTGGAAAATGGATGTTTCTACTCTTTTAGGAGAACTCAAAAGAAGGATCACCTGGGAGCTACAGACTTGGCTCAGAGGTTAGGAGTCCTAGCTGCTCTTCCAGAGGTCCCGAATTCAATTCCCAGTGCCCACATGGCAGCTTATGACTTTCTATAACTCCAGTTCCAGTGAATCAAGTGCCCTCACACAAATCCACATGGAGGCAAAACACCAATGCACATAAAATAAGTAAATGATTTTTTTTAAAAAAAGGGGGGGGTCATCTGGTGTTATCACCTGTGACTATTCATTCTGCACTAATAAAGCACCTACAATATATATTGTCTTGCCCATTGAGGGCACTAACACAAAGTTTTATTCATTGCAAGGCACATAGGTCAAATCTATTTTAACTAAATCACATACTGGAATATAACATATGTACAGAAGGGTTGATATGGAGGACAGACTAATGAGTTTCCACATGGGAACATACACATAGAAACAACGCAATATAAGAAATGACCATCACCAGAAAGGGCTTAAGAAGCATTTAGTTTTTAAAACTCATCTCTGACTCAACCTACACATTCAAGTCCTGATGTGTCATATTTGAAATGGTAACAGTTTTCCTCTCTTTTACTTAGTGATACATAAAATAATAGCATAGTAGTTAATTAATGGCAACTCGCCAAAATCCAGTATTAATAACAGCACAACTATGACAAACAGTTATCATTTATTGATGTCTACAAGCACTAGGTACTTTGAATACTTCATGTAATTGATTCTTGTCATACTCCCAGTCAGAAAGCATGTTTCATCTTCAGTTTAAAAATGGAAAATAGCAGGATGGTGGTGACACACACCTTTAATCCCAACATTCAGGAGGCAGAGGCAGGCAGATCTCTGTAAATTCAAGGTCAGCCTGGTCTACAGAGCGTGTACTAGGACAACCAGGGTTGTTACACAAAGAAACTTGGTCTCAGAAAACAAATAAACAAAAAACCCCAAATCACAAAATCCTTGAGGAAACTGACATCCAGGGATCAAACAGCCGACTTGTTCAATTTATCTTTTATTTCTCTCTTTATTTTTCTCTTTCTCTGTGCTGAGACCAATCTTGGGGCGTGTATTCTAGCTAAGCAGTGAACCACTGAGCTACTAGCTCCTAGATCAATTCTTTTGCCCCAGGTCTGGACCTGCTTACGTTAGGCTCCCTGACACTGAGGGACTGAGGTTTGGGAGGTCTCTTCATGGACAAAGGGGTTTCCAAGCACTAGAATTCTAAGGTTTGTGTAAATGACTGAGAGAGAGGTAATAGATGATACTTACAGGCTCTTTAGAAACCCACTGCCACCCATCTACCTATTCCAAGACCTGCCCAGGGTGGAGATGAAGAAACATTAAAGAATTTGGGGATCGGCACTCTCAAATGGGCTTCTTCTCTAGCTAGGGGGAGATTTTCCCTTCTCCAGCAAATTTCCTAAGAGTGAAAGCATACCCACTCAGCTTCCTTCATCACCAAGTCCACCTCCCAATCCTTTTACCCCGTCTCCCATTCCATTCTTTTACTTCTCTTCCAGATGTTTACAGCTCTTCTACAGCTGCTGCCTCTGGATTCTTCCTCCCAATAAAATTCTTTCACTCAGAGTAGGAGATAGATTATGACGAACTACGGCTGTATAATTCAGGGATAGAGTACTTAGCTACCACCGTGCATAGGTCCTGTATTTAATCTCCAGCACCACACAAGAACAAAGGACTCTGAGCAAGTCCCTTGGCCTTTCTAGACTTGTTTTTCCTCAGCATTATCTTCCTGCCTCCTCCTCTCTTCCTTCTAAGGTAGGGAAAAAAAGATCTCAAATCTACCAGATTTCAGAAATGAGAAGGGGCAGGGACTTTGGTTCTAGGCTTTAATATGCAAACACTTCTAATTGCTCCCTTTGGAATAGTTTTAAACACTAGGAACAGTTCTGGATTACATTTTTTTTTTCTTTCTTGAAAAAAGTCCCAGAAGCAGGGCACAGTGGGATCTCAGTTGGTAACCTGTAATACTACTATTGAGGATGTATAGATAAACCAGGGTGAGACATCTTCCTGGAATCTAGAGAAGATCGAGCTCTGTGTGTTCTGGCAACTGGGCAGAGGTATTCTACAGTTGAGAAGGTGGTCAGAACCCTGTCAGAATTCCTGTTGGAATCCTGTGGGGGAGGAGGCTGCCCAATGTGTGCTTCAACTCACCTTGTATCAGTCTGAAAAATAATTAAAAGCTAGGTATGGTGGCATAGACCAATAACCCAGCACTTGAGAGATGGCAGCAAGAGGATCAGAGTTCGATACCAGGCTGACTCGTATAGCAAGCCCAAGGAGCTCAAGACCACTGCATGAAACCCTGTCTCCAAACAACAAAACAGCAAGGGGAGGGCTGGGAAGATTAAGTGTATAAATACAGAACTCCCCTACTTATCCACACTTATCCTCGAGGCCAGCTTTCTCACCTTAGGACTTAGTATAGACTGCCCCCCCTGCCTGAAATGTTCTTTCCCTGCATTTTCCCTGTCTCCCCTTGTTTACTTTCAGATCTAACACCCCACCACCTCTTCCACACTGGATGTCCCAGCTTGTAACTTTGGAATGCTGTTTTTTAGCAATGACTCCACGGCACTGACTACAACTGTATAAACATCTTTCTTGCTTGTCTCTCATCCCCTGATCCCTTATTGTAAAGTCTGGCAGTTAATGTGTGTTACAAGACAAAAGGCAGAAGGAAATAAAAACAGGCTATCAGCTGGGGAGCTGGCTCTGACTAGAAATCTTCTACCACACTCCAACAGTAAAGTGCCTTATAGGAACCAGAGAACCTGACTTTGATCCTAGCACCCATGTAAAAAGCTAGCTTCATAATTGTAGATGTAGGACCCTGTGAGATTACTCTCTTCCACAGTAGCATGTCTGTTGGTATTGTTTATGCAGCTAGATAATATTGAGCTATCTTGAATGTAGCTTCTCATCTCTAAGAGACATGGTAACAATAAGAAAAAGCAGCCATGAACTATAAGCACATGAAGGGAGCTGTATTGAATGAGGGGAAGAGGGAAATAATGTGATTGTATTTTAACTTAAAATATATTTTTAAATACTTTAAAAAGGGGCGGGGACACATTCTATGGTCACACTTATCCCCCAGTACTAGGGAAGGCAGGAGCAAGAGAGTCTTTGAGGCTTACTAATCAACCAGTCTAACTGAATTGGTGAGCTTCAGGTTCAGTGGGAGACCCTATCTCAAAAATAAAGGTGGGTCACGAAGCTGGAGAGATGGCTCAGCAGGTAAGGGTACACACTGTTGTTGAAGAGGCCTCTGGTTTGGTTCCCAGAACACTGATCACGGGGCAGCTCACAACCACCTGTAGCTTTAGCGTCCAGGGAAATTCAATGCCGCTAGGCTCCAGAGCACCTGTGCAAACATGCCCAGGAGCACACAGAAATATCATTTAAAAAAATAGATGTAGCCAGGCATGGTGGCAGAGGCAGACAGATCTCTCATGAGTTCAGCCCAGTCTGGTTTACACAGCAAGTTCCAGGCCAAAGAGGGCTACCTAGAAAGACTCTTGTCTCAAATGACACGCCAAAACAAAACAAAAAAATCTTTTAGAAAAAGAGCAATAAACTTCTGACCTACACATAACACACACACACACACACACACACACACACACACACACACACACACACACACACACACAAAGAATATAAGCTAAAGGCAGATATGAGGGCACATGTCTGGAGCCCAGGCACTTAGAAGGCTGAGGCAGGAGGTTGCTGTTTGAGGGCAGCCTAGGAAACAAATTTTAGAGCCTGTTTTTAAAATGGGAGAAGAGGAAAAGAACAGAAATACAGGACCAAGTGATCGAAAGCTTAAAGGAATAAATACACACATGTAATCTAAATAATTGTTAGGACCCAAACAAATGCACACTTGGGAGAAACAAGGACATTTTGTTATTTTTAATTTCTGAGTGATGAGAACTGAAATCTTTTGTTCAGGACTGGATGTAGAAGCTAGTGGGGGGGAGGGGTCTGGGTGGCAGAGTGAGCACCCAGTGATGGAAGAGGGAAACTAGCCTGCAGGAACAGGCTTAGTCATCCCACTCATCATCCTCCTCGTCCTCACCGGTCTCATTCTCCCCTTCATCTGCAGAAAGAAAGGTTCAGATTGTCACTCCAGATAAGAAAGTCCCTAGGGAGGTAAAGCCTGGGAGGTAAAGATTCTGACTTGGGGACTAACGTTTTCTGCCAGAGGCACACTTTGGGAAAAATAAGGATTTGGGTAAAAGGTGTTCTAGTTGGAGCTAAAGCCCATGTAGTATTTTTTTAAATGATAGGCTGAGTGTAGTGGCACAGGCCTTTAATCTGGAGGCAGTACTCTAGAGGCAGAGGCAGGTGGATCTCTGTGAGTTCAAGCCAAGCCTAGTCTACACAGAGTTCCAGGATGACAGAGCTACATAACAGTGAAACCCTGTCTTAAAAACAACAAAAAAATGTTAATGGGGCTGCACTTAATGATGCATCATTTGCAATGTCATTACTTGGGAGACTGAGGCAGCAGAATCATGAATTTGAGACCAGGCTAGCTTAGGCATAGTGAGTTCCAGGCTAGCCTCTATTACATAGTCAGACCCTGTCTTTAAAAAAAAAAAAAAAAAAAACCGGTTGTCGAGATGGCTCAGTGGGTAAAGGCAGCTAGCTGCCTCTGAGCCTAAGAACTTGAATTTGATCCCTGGGACTTATAACATGGAAAGAGAGAACTGAACCTCCCCACACACGTGTCCTCAGATGGCCACATGTGCACCAACATACATTCACAAAATAAATAAATGCAAAAAATACTCATGGCTTGGGATGTGGCTCAGTGGGTAGACTGCTTGTCTAGTATTTAAGAAGTACTGGGTTTGATTCCCAACACCACTTGGAGTGTTGGGGCACACCTGTTATCCTAGCCCTGGGGAGGGGGAGGCAGCAAGGTCAGAAGCTCACAGGTGACTTTCGCCACAAACAACCATCACATGTTGTTAGTCTGGATAGTCATGATAACCCCTATGTTACTTAACATGGTGGGTTTAAATACTAGCAAAAGTAGGGTAATTTATTATTGTTTTCTTTTTTGTGTTTGGAGACGGTTTCTCTGTGTAGCTTTGGAGCCTGTCCTGGAACTCGTTCTGTAGGCTAGGGGAGCCTCAAACTCACAGAGATCCTCCTGCCTTTATCTCCCAAGTGCTGGGATCAAAGGTATGTGCTACCACCATCCGGCTTATTATTGTTTCTTAGTGAATTAATGCTACTACTGTTGAGTCAGAATGAAGCTAATGATAATATTGCCCGATGATGAGATTTGTTAAAATTTTATGATGTAATGGATTCACATTGCCCATGTGGACATACTCAGGTTAACATTAATATCATTTTGAAATTGGAGTTAATAATAACAATAGTTAGCCTGATTGGACCTGTTGGAAATAGGCCAAGATTAGTATTACCCTCACACATGGGGCTATGGACAGTAAAATCTGCACATTAATTGTAGAAAGGCTAGATTAGTGCCCAACAGCAAAACAGGGCATATGGAATGGTAGAGAAAAAAATTTGGATGGCCCCTGTACAATAATGACATGAAAATCCATGAAGATTCCATATTTTTGCACAAAAAGGTTAGGTTATGATATCACGCAATGAGTTTATGTGACTCTGAATTATTTGACTTAATATTATTGTCAAAGAAGGATGTTTCTATTTTTTTTAAATTATGTCTTTATTCACTTGTGTGTGGGCCCATGTACAAGTGTATATGTCAGGGAATAATGTGCAGGAATTGTTACTCTCCTTCCGCCTGATGTCAGCTGAACTCAGGTCATCAGGCTTCATAACAGGTGCCTTTACCAACGGAACCATCCCTCCACCCCCTCACCCTACCCCCACCACCTTGTTCTGAAAGGGACACTATGTAGCATTAGCTAGCCTGAAACTCTATGCAGACCAGGCTGGCCTCAAGCTCTCAGAGATTTGCCCACTTCTACATCCCCCAAGTGCTGAGCCACCAGCCCAGCAAAGATAGAGTTCTTGTTTGTTAAAGTTTATTATTTTGTATATGAGTGTTTGCCTACATGTATATTTGTGCATCAAGTATGTACCTGGCACCTGTGGAGGCCAAGGGAGGCTGTTGGATTCCTTGGAACTAGAGTTAACAGTGAGTTGCGGTCTGGCTGCTGGGAGTTGACCCCCATGGGGTCTTCTGGAAAAGCAATCAATGCTCTTAACCAAAGATGGAGTTCTTTATAAAAGTATCTTCACATGGTGAGCTAGTGTTGTCTAACGGTTTCTACTGAACTGGAGATTGAAACATTCCATCTGGTAAATGGAAGCTTTTTAAGCCAGAAGATAAACAACTCAAAGCAGATTCAAGGAGTCCCTGAAACTGACCAGATTCACCAGGCCCCTTCCTCTCAGAATAAGCAATAAAGACTAGTGTGAGTCACTCAGACAAGACAATCTCAAAGAAGACTCTGAGACCAGACCAGCTGCCTGGAAACAGAAACCAGCTGAGCTGTCTAGAAGAGCTACAGGTCAACTGAGTCACTTGGAAAAGATTCCAACTTGTAGAGCTGCTGGCAGACTGAGCAGTGAGCTCCAGGCTCCCAGTTTTTGTGAGCTGCCCCCCATGCTGGGGTGGGCTTTGGTCACGCTGCTGTCTTTTGAGTCATTTCTGTTCCTGTAAGTGAGTAACCCCTCACCCATATTGCAGTAAGTAATCTCAATAAAACACATTAGTTCACCACGTTGGACTTCGGTGGTATCTGTACTTTGGTCTGTCGTGGGCTCCCTATCTAGGGTGAGTAGAGGTTGTGTGTTGTCCCCCCAGGAAAAGTCTTGTCACACAAGACTTAATATCGCTGAACATTATGTGGTTAATGTTCATATTGTGGACATACCCTAGCATATGTTAGTGTTATTATCAAAGACTGTATTACTGTTGCCTGATGGCTTGATGTTAACATGCTGAGGATGGCATCAGCCTCACCCTACCTTTCAAAAGGGAAATTCACGTTAATACTGCTATTCACAGATGGGTGAATGTTAGGTTTTACTTTCATTGCTGGGAACTGAACCTAAGGCCTTAAGCATGCTAGCTAAGTATACTACCACTAAGCTACATCTCCAGCCTCTACTGTCAACTGTTACTATTTTTTTTCCTGACTTGGGCTGCCCTTGAATTGAAGATCCTCCTTCATTAACTTTTCCAGCACTGGGATCACAAGGCATGTATCACCACTATGGGCCTCTAGTGAGAGTCACCATTAAGAGTGACACCTGGAGCTGTTTTCAGGCCAGTTCTAGGTAGCCCTGGGAGTCAGGTGACGATTCTGGAGGAGTGGGCTCACCTGAGGAATGGATGACTCTACTCCTCTTCTGCATCACATGCATCAGGGCACCCACTAGGCCCTCTGACTTCTGAGGCGATGGCTGCTGTACTGAGTTCTCCATAGCGCCAGGAGTCTACACCAAGAGATTGGGGCACAGAAGGCTGAGAACTGTGAGAAGAGAATTTTTTCCTGCCCCTTCTTCCTTTTAAGGGATCACACCAATCTCCAACTTATCACTGGATCCCCAAGGCCTGGTAGATGCCTCAATCTCTACCATGGGCCCCAATTTTTATCCTGGCCATCTTTACCTTGTTCAGCTGAATTCCCTGTCGGATTTGATCCAAAAGTGCGCCCCGGCCCCCACCAGGTGCCGATGGCCCCGCAGACACCAGAGTAGGAGGGAGGGGAGGAGGGGCTGGCCCACTTCCAGTGTTGGGTGGAGGAGGTGGTGGTGGTGGAGGAGGCACTGGTGGTCCCCCAGCTCCAGGGAGTGGAGGAGGTGGTGGTCCTGATCGTCCAGTGCCTGGAGGGGGTGGCGGTGGCGGGCCCCCTCGGCCTGGCGGTGGAGGCCCCCGTGGTGTTGGTGGGGGCGGGGCACCCGCCAGGGGTACAGGGGGCAGTGGGCCACAACGACCCTTATTACTCCCCACAGTAGGAGGTCGCAGAGGCTGGCTCCCTGCTCCTCCTCCCCCTCTTCCTCCTCCTCCTCCTCCTCCTCCTCGGCATGGCGGAGGTGGTGGCAGTGGTTCTGCACAGGGTGAAAACAACACGTAAGTCTGATCATTTTTACTCATTTGTTGATCTTAATCTTTTTTCAACCTCTTTAGCTTTTTGGCTTTTCAGAAAGAGTTCTTCGCATAGCCCTTGCTGTCCCGAAACTCGCCCTGTAGATCAGGCCCAGAGATCTACCTGCCTCTGTCTCCCGAGTTGGGATTAAAGCTGTACTCCACCACTATGCCAGCCTTCTTTTTTCGTTATTCGTAAACTAGGTACCCCAACTGATAGACTGGATTCTTTGTGATAAAAAAAACTGGGTGACCTGAGTACATTTCTAGGGTAACAACGGCACAGAAAAGGGAGCTCACCCTGGCGTCTCATCTCCTGGCGGACAGCCTCTAGTCCACCCTGATCCTCAATGAAGTCATAGATAAGCTTAGAAGTCTCTGCGTCAGTGAGTTGGGCCTCGCTTATTCCCGCCCTGGAAAACAGGCTCCGCAGATCCGGGTCAAGGTTGTTCACCTGCCCAGAGCAGAGCAGGATTGTAAGAATAAAGTGAATTAGGAAGAGGCACAGATTATCACCAAATCCCCCACAAGGAGGGATATAAGGCTGTGAGAAGTTCTGGGTCTAGGAGCGGGGTCTGAGCCTAATAAAAGAGTATGTGAAAGTTGAGTCCGGGGGTCTTTGAGCTACTTACATCAAATCCATTCTGAGGATCCCAACCCACGTGACTGACATGTCTAGGGAAGGGAAGAGGATGTCAGTGAAGCCCCAATGTCTTGCCTTCACCTTCCCAGAGGGCCTCTGGGGGGGGGGGGGAACGAGTGAGCAATGTGAGCAGGAGTTTGCATAATTAGGAAGGTCGACAGTTTGTGATGCCAGTTTGCTCACTTGTTCCTCTCTCCATTCACCATCCCACCGGATCCATGTCTACCTTGGTCCACATTCATCCATTACCATTATTTGTTCGTGCTTCTGTACCTCCACCTATTTGCTCACATACATATGTTTACAATTTGCCCACCAATTTCTCTTTCCTCATCTTTGTTTACTCTTCTACCCATCTACTCATGTATTTACCTTTTTTAAAATCATTTCCCCCTTCTGCCCTTCCCCCCACCTCCTCTCCTCCCTCCATTTTCCTTTTTGTCTGAGTTGTTTGAGACAGGATCTCATGTAAACCAGGTTGGCTTCTCACATTCTAAGTAGTTGAAGCTGGCTTTCAACCTTTGGCCTTAATACCTCTATCTAAAAGGTGCTGGGATTACTGAGTGTCCTACCACACTTAGCCATCCATTTGTATTTTTACATTTTACTTCACACTTGGGTTCACTTAAACACTATCCATCATCCATTTGACTGTCTATTTATCTATCCTTATCCACTTTGGGAACCAATCAACCTGCATATCAATATCCTGCTTGTAACCTCATCCACCTGCCCACTTACTGCTGACTCATCTATTCCTCCAACCCATCACCTATCCATTCATTCTGCAGTCCATTAGTTTAATTAATTCATCCATCCATCTACCCATCCACCTATTTGCCCATCTTTCTATTTGCTCAGCTGTCCACCTGTTCATATGCTTTCCCACACACTGGGATCTTTGGGCTCACAGAGGGAGAAGTTCTCACTTGAATCCACATGGTGCACCAATATCAGCTTTTCTGATCTTCTTTTTCCCTGAGCGTTTCTTATCAGCTGGGCCAGGGCCAGGTGCAGGCAGCCCACGGTATCGTGAACTAGTGATGTCAGGGTTTTGAATGTCAACTGTCACGAGTCCTAGAGATAGTGAACTACCTGATGGCCCTATGGAGAAAATAATGTAAATGAACCACCGACCAACTTACCTACTAGGCAAAGCACAGGGCAAGAAATAGACTATTGAAGAAGTAGTGTATATGTTTGATGGTCATGGAGGAAATGGATGACAGGAGTCTAGGGAAGGCCTGTAGAGTTGGGGGTGGATCCCAAGAAAACATTCTGTCACTGATTTATGTATGCTTATTATCCAGGTATTGACTCATTCACTCTCTGGCTGGTCAGCTAAATGGCTTATTAAGTTATTTATTTAATCGTTTATTTTTTCCTGGGTACGATATTGTGTCATTTAATCCCATTTTTGTGATTTAATTTGTGTGTGTGTGTGAGTATATGTTATGTGTTTCTATGTGCATGAATGTGGAGGTCAGAGGACAACTTTGTGGAGTTGGCTCTCTCCTTGTATCTTTATGTGGATTTGGGGGATAGAACTCAGGTCTCCAGGCTTGGTGACGAGTGCTGATCCATCTTACCAGCTCTCATTTATTTGTTTTTCCACTATTTATCCATTTAGATACCCGTTCATTAATTCGCGTAGCCATCCATTCATTACTTGAATACAAGTAAGTATTTGCCCACTTGCCCAAACACCCACTCACCAATTTATATATAATCCTATCAGGTATCTTTCAGTTTAGTCATTTACCTGCCACCAGCCCATAGCGTGCTCATCTGTCCACTCATCCACCCATCCACCTAGCCATCCATCCACCTCTTTACAAATCTATACATTCACCCAACTACTCATTCGTCTGCTCACTTCTTACCATCTCTCCAGAGACATGAGAATCACCACTCACCCCCATGGTCTCCACCTGGATGTGGGGGCAGAGGTGGGAGCCCTCCTCTTCTCTCTGGGAAAATGGAGTAAGTTAAGATCTGTCACACAGTCTTGCCACCGGTTTCTGAGTTAGTTCCTTATAACTTCTACCTGAACTAGAGGACTCACCTTCATTGGTTGGTGCTGGTGGTGGTGGTAGCTGGCGTCTTTCTGTAGTGAGATAGTTAGACTGAGAGCCATAACCTTGAGAGGGGTTTTTCTAGCCTCACACCCATGTCTAACCTATCTCCCCAACCCCCACCAAGGCCTCCTTACCTCCACTTTGCCTCTGATTCCTTTTTTGAATCTTCTCCTGCACCAAGGACCGGAAGGCCTGGGCTTCACCCTCATCGGCAAAATTCAGTCCTACTTGGCAGTCCTATATATATATGCCTTGGGGTCAGCAAGGTGCCAGCACTCTCCAGTACCCAGACTTTCTTATCACCTCCCCACACCCCAACTGCAGCCCAAGGCTGGGCTGGTCACTTACATCTCCAGCAAAGGTGTGGAAGAAGGGAGTGGGAGTGAAGTAAACCAGTTGTGAGTACAGCTCCTGTTCCCAAAGCAGCCGACCAGCCTGGGGGGGGGCAAGGTGGGGGACATGCTGGCATCCAGGTACCGTGGGTGACAGACCTTTGTTTTCTCATCAGGATGTGTGGTGTCTAGATTTAGTGTCCTAGAATCTTATTTAGAGGTCTTCAGCTCAATATTGGAGTCTGAGCCCTAGGTGTCTGGTATGGAGGATTGGAGTCTTAGAAGCAGACACTGATGTGAGGTTTAGGTCTGAGATTCAAGGCTTATTCCTAAGAGTTGAGGGCTCAACATTGTGATTTAAGATCCTAGGCCTAAGAATATTCAACATGTTGGATTTAGAACAGATTTGAGGTTTGAGGCTCAGGTAGGAATATGTGCTCTGGGGAGCTTGTGGATCTTGACATGGACCTCTGAGGTCAGTCATCTCAGCCTCAGAATGGGAAAAACAACTTGGGATCTGTATTGATCTTTGGCTCTGGAGCTCTGATATGAACAACGGTTTGAGGGTGTAGACAAAAGCCGGCTTTGCAGGTTGGAAACTAACTTTGCTGTTTGGTGGGGCATGAGGTCACCTGAAGGCCATAAAGGCGGATGAAGTAGGACTTCTGAGGGTTATCCTTCACGAAGCACACAGCCCCACAGTGTTCCATGGTCCAATGCTCAGCTCCAGCGGGCAGTGCCAGGTACAGCTGAACCACTGCAGTGGCCAGTGTCTAAGATGGGAGAGCAGAAGTTAGTGGAGTTTGTTCATGGGTAACAAACAGGCCTGGTCCTTGCTTGCCTGAGGCTGTCATGAGATTGAGGGGAAAAGCTATAGCCAGGAGGGAGGTGAGTAGATATCAGGATAGCCCTGAGATCCACAAATGATGGTAAGAGAATCCTGGAGACGAGATGGGGGAAAAGAGGGATGATGGGAAGAAGGAGCTGGGAAGTATGGGTAAGAGGGGGCAGAAGGGAAAAGGAGAAGTAGAGAAGAAGAAGAGGAAGAGGGAAAGAGACTGAGAGGACCAGAAGATCCCCAACTCACCCAGCATTTTCGGCCAAGCAACTCAAAGAGTCGCTGGTTCTCATGGTCCTGGAGGAGGTTGGAAGGAATGTTCTGCTGAACTGCTGGTCCCCCTCGGCCCCCAGGCCTGCCTCCTACAGGGCCACCACTCATGGTGCCTTCTGCCCTAGTTCTCTTCAGCTAAGCTCTGGGTGCAGGCTAAGAAGAGGAACTTCCGCAGTGAGCAAGGGAACAGGAAGTGCAATAAACCACAAGGGAAACAGTCCTTCAGGGGCCCCCAGAGGGCTTGTCCTTCTCTCTGAACTAGCTTGGGCCATCCTCCATTTGCCTGCCTAGGACTGTATGTGTAATGAGCTCAGGGCTTCTTTCTCCCCCCACCCTCTCTCTGACCATTTCCTTGTGACAGGCTAGCTCTTCCTTGCTCTAGTCATTACTGAGAGCTAAGGCATCTGTAGCACTCTTACAGGGCTGGCTGCGCAGTCACATGGCTGTGTATCCTCCTACCTTCTGAAAGCACCAGATTGGACTGGGGTTGAGGCCAAGGCTCCAGGTACTGAAGGGTGATTGCATTACAGCATTTTCCTTGTAATGGCATAGTGAATCCATCTCCAGCCTTGAACATCGCCAACACCATATAAGCCCATGACTCACTTCCTCATCCTTTACCCAGGACTTGTCCACGCTAAGCACATGCTGTACCATTGAGCTGCAGCCTCATGTCCTCTAATTTCATTACCTCTTGGATGAGGTAGGCCATTTGTGGTGTCTCAGGCGAAGGGCAGCAGTTTGGGATGTTGAAAAGGTCTCAGGTGTGGATAAAACTCCCAATCGGAGATTCTCAGAATTGCCTGGAAATCTCTTGGCTCTCCATGCCTGCAGGTTCAAGGTCTCAGCTCCTGAACTCAGGCTCCACATACCTTTTGAGATGGCTCTTCCAACTTCCTCCAACCTCTCAGCTCTTCTCCAAATAGCTTATGGTGCCCACAGCACACCGAGCTGTTAACACCTCCAGGCCTAAAGACCCTTACAACCTATTTTTATTTTCTTTTATTTCAGGGTAGGGTGATAGAGGCTCAGTCTAGAATGACCTTGAATTTGCTATGTAACTGAAGATGACATTGAACTTCTGAACCTCCTGTCTTCACCTCCCAGATTCTGGGATTACAGATGCCACCATACCTGGCTTTTCCAGCATCACGATGAGGGCAAGTTCATATTTGGATTTTAAAAAGCCATTGCTTTTTGGATATAGTGATGTTCTGATTTTTAACTCAAGAACTTGGGAGAAAGAGTGGCCCAGTTTATTAGAGACTCTGATTTCCATTCCCAGGATTGTGTGCATTCCCAGTAGGGTGTGTGTGTGTGTGTGTGTGTGTGTGTGTGTGTGTGTGTGATGTGTATTTCAATTAATTGAACGCTTTCTGCAAGAAATGTTTTACAGACTAGCTTCTCACTTTCCATGTAGCTGAGGCTAGCCTTGGACTTCAGATTCCAAAGTTCCTATTTCCCAAGTGCTGCGATTACAAACCTGTTCCACCACTCCAGAGCCTCCTGTGTCAAGAGAGCATTCTACGGACCAGAGCTTTCTTGTCTTTTTCCTTTCCTTCCTTTCTTTTCTTCCTTCTCCCTTCCTTCCTTTTTTTTAAAGACATGGTTTCCCTGTGTAGCTTTGGAGCCTGTTTAGAACTCACTCTGTAGACCAGGCTGGCCTCAAACCCAGAGATTCTTTGGCCTCTGCCTCCTAAGTGCTGGAATCGGCATGTACCACCATCTGGCTTATCCCCCTCTTTCTACCCTCTCCCTACCCACCAGTGCACTCCTCTTTCTGTTTCAGATAGAGCAAGTCTTCCCATGACTGTCAACGAAACAATCTTAATTGTATACAGTGAATTTCTCCATTAAGCTTATTTCTAGAAACTGTCACAGATTAAACGCCCAAGAAGTATATTTGCTGGGCATGGTGGCACACACACACACACACACACACACACACACACACACACACACACACACACACACACACACAATCCAAAAATTTGGAAAAGAGAGGTAAGAGGATCAGGGGTTCAAGGTCTGCCACAACTACATAGTGAAATTAAAGGCTGGCCTGGGCTACATGAAAACCCTGTTTCAAAAGGAAAATGTGTTGAAAGAATAAATGGAAGGATTAATAATGTTTAATTTGATAAAGTATATTAGGTATCAAAGACACTTATCTCAGGTTTAGTTTTCTGGAACCTTTAAAAAGTACGGTATGCTAGTTTACTCAATAGTCACAGGCAACCCCTTGGGGAAAGTGCAATTGCTATGCGAATTTTCCTGGTGGGGAGATTGCCCCAGCTGGAGGTTACAGAACTTGGAAGGGGTGGGTGAGGCCAGTTCTGTGAGAGCTGGTTCCTGAATTCTACAGATCCACTCACGGGGCCCAGATGTAATTGTCTTTGGGGCTTGAGAGATTATTCAGTAATGAAGAGCCCTGGCTGATCTTCCAGATAGCCTGCACCTGGCAGCTCACTAGCTTCTGTAACTCCAGCTCTAGGGGATCCAATACCCTGTTTTGACCTCCATGGACACTAGGTACACACATAGTGCATAAGCACGGAATACATACAAATTAAAAGCAATTCTCTTATTCCTCCTATGTTTTCCATCTTCCTATTACCTCTGCTGGGGCGGGGGGGGGGGGGCAGGCTCGAGAGCTGCCCCCTTTACATCACATCATGTTAAACCTCCATGCTTCTGCCAGTTGGTATTTTTTAAATTTGAATTTGATAGTTATGTTTCTGTCTCTGTGTTGGCACAAGCCTTTAATGGGAGGCAGAGGCAAGAAGATCTCTGTGAGCTCAAGGCCAGTCTACATAGTAAATTCTAGGTCAATTTAGGACTATATGGTGAAGCTCTTTCTCAAAAAAAAAAAGAAAAGAAAAAGAAGAAAAGTAACCATGATTGTGTTTGTTTTAATTTATAAGTAGTGGAGAGAATTAAAATGTATATGTTTTCTCAACAAAAACAAAAATTAAACAAAAAAACCCACCAATAACCAAAAACCTAAATCATGTTATTTTCAGTTCCCAACAGAATGAGCTCTCTAAAAATGATTTATTATTTTAATATCATTTATCACCCTGTCCAAATTGAGTTCTTCCACTGACTTGAACCCCAATACTTCAAAACTTCTTTGTTTTAATCTCTGGTCCCTGTTAGCTATCCTTCTGTACTGGCTGTCAGAACTTGAGCAGATAATGCCCTAAAGGGTGAGTTGCTCCTGGGCCTTCAAATACATTTAAAAAAAAAACCAGAAAATTTAGTCCAACTTTTCTGGTTGTTCTGGACTGGGCAGCTGGTAATGCAAGTCCATGGAAGCTGGAAGCAGAATTTCTAAATCACTTCTTAATAATACAGTGAACACCAGGAACCCCCAAGAACTGGATACACCACCTGGTGCTCCAGCACTACCTTTCCCTCCCAGCCCCCAGGGCCTCCAGGTGGAGAACTGCTTCCTGTTTTGATTTGCCTGGGGTTTTCTGTTTAGTTTTTGCTTAAGTTTTTCAAGACAGAGTTTCCTTATGTAGTCTTGACTGTTCTGGAACTTACTGTGTAGACCAGGCTGCCCTTGAACTCACAGAGATCTGCCTGTTTCTGCTACCTGTATGCTGGGATTAAAGATGTGTGTCACCACTGCCCAGTTAGATTTTGCTGGTTTTTTTTTTTTTTTTTTTTTTTTTTTGTAATAGAATCTTACTGCTGTATGGCTGGCTCAGGCTGGCCTCAAACTCATAATGATTCTTCTGCTTCAGCCTCACAATCGCTGGGATGACAGATGTGTGCCACCATGCCCAGCTTGTTTCCTGCTTTATAGTAAGTAATAGGCTGTGCTTAGTGTCCTTTACAGTTGGCCTTCTGTATCTGGGAATTTAACCAGTCAAAGATTTAAAACATGTGAAAGATAAACAAAGTAAATAAAAAGCAAAAAAAAAAAAAAACCCAACAAAACAACCCTGCTTCCATGTTAAACATGGTGTGAATGAGCAAACCAGGAAAGTAGCTGTGTCTCCAGAGACTGTTGGACTGGATAAAACTGCAGTGTTGTGAGGAGATCATTTTACTTAACTGTGAGCTGGTTTTAGCTCCTGGAGCAGCTATTCTTTACCCACCTTTATGTCAGAACTCACATTTTGTGATTAAAAGATAAAACCTTTTGGAATCTATTGACAAAGGAGAATGTAGTTTCCACTAACCTAGAAGCTAGAAATGCCACCAGATAGCATCCTGGACCTATAGAAAAGCTTCTCCTGTATTGCTGTCCCTGCCTCTCTGATGTACCCACCAATGGATTTTAAATTTGTTTTGATTTATAACTGTCTGTTCGATAAAAGTATAAAATTTAATGAAACTGTTTCCACATTAGAACATGGACACTCAAAATGGCTCCAGAACAAACTATCTTTTGTTCTCTTTAAGGTGAGACCCGTGGTTTACAGTGAGATTATTTTGTTACATTGTAAATAATTGTCCCGCCTACTGGTTTAATAAGAATGCTGATTGGCTCAAGGCAGACAGAAAGTGTGGGTGGGGCTACCAGACTAAGAAAACTCTGGGAACAGGAAGAACAGAGCAGAAATGCCACAGAGATACCAGAGATGCCAGAGATGCAGAGGATACCTATGCTGCTCTGAGACAAGTACCGAGCCTCATAGCTGAACAGGATGAGAACCATTGGTTAGTTTAAGAGCAAGAGCTAGCAAGTTATATGCCTGGGCCCCAGGTCAATTCAGTGTACAATTAATATTAGTGTTTGTGTGTTTCAGTGGGCCTATGGGACTGTGGGTCTGTGGCGGGCCACAAGGCTAGGCTGGAAAGTCCGGGTCAGAAACTTATTACAACAGTGGTTTTCGTGGTGATAATGGCCAGGTATTTTGTTGACATTGCTCCAAAAGAAAAACAACACTGTAGTAACTTATTTACATAGTATCAGGTATCATAGTCAATCTACAAAGGATCTGAAGTATACTGCAGGATATCAGAAGGGTATATAGAAATGCTATACCACTTTATGTAAAAAGAGACCAGCATTTGAGGAGATGGGTATCTGCTGGAATAGAGGCATGCAACTAAACCATTGGCAAATACCAAGTGACAAGTCAAATATGGTGGTACACACATATAATCCTAGCATTCAGGAGGCTGAGGCAGGAGGATTGCCTGGAGCTTGAGGCCACTGTGATCTACATAGTGAATTTCAGATCAGCCAAGGCTACATAGTGAGACTTTGTGTCAAAAGAAAAAAAAATAAAGAATGATTATATTTTGGAAAGATGTTGCCTAAGAGGTTCTGATTGGTATACCTCAAGCCCTGAGTAGGTGTGGCAACCAGACATGGGGTATCTTTCACACTCTGGTTCCCACCTCATGACTGAGTCCATATTGGAGAACCTGACACTGGGAGGGGCTGATTATTGTTTCTTAAGAATCAGCTGAAGCTGAAATGGCAAAATTTATTACTGAGGTGTTGTCTGAAGCCACAAGCAAGTGGGTGTTTTAGAACCAAGCCCTGAGTTCTGGTGGGGTGTAAAAGGAAAAGTATCAGCTCTGCCCCCCCTCCCCAGAGACCAAATTCTCAGCACAAAAAAAGATTCATTTGCCAAAGAAGGACAAAGGGCAGAGATAAGGGACAAAGATAGGAGATAGAGGAGAAAGGAAAGACAGGAACAAGGGAGAGGGGGCTGGGGATATTGTTTCAGAGGGACAAAGGACTGCCTCTAGATATAGGGGAGACAGACATGGCCCATAGGCAAATGGTGGATTATAAAGGTAAAAGGGGAAACCCTGGGTTAGGATGAGTTGTTTAATTTGAATAGGTCCTGTTAATTACGTGAGCCAAAGGGGGCTTTTGATTGCTGGACTTAACACTTTGATAGCTGGACCTTGGCAGTCAGCCTCAGGAGGACACAGCCAAATAAGGTAATGGACCTCGGTGGCTAACTTTAGAAATGTAATCTCATGCTTCTTAGCAAGGCAGAGGGAATGGGAGAGAAGGGCACGGCCTGTGAGAGCCATGTTCTCCAGGCCTGGACTGGCCAGAGTCTTTTAGAGTTGACTGGGGACTGAAAACATCTGTAGAGATAAGAAAGACTTGGTGCTGGGCTGAGAATGTTAACACTATGGTAGCATTTCAGGAGCCTTAAAGTTCATCTTGAGCATCTTGTGCAACCCCCCTCCCCCACAGACACAGAGCATGAAAACTAGTGAACTAGAAGCAGAAGTTGGGGACATCCAACCCGGTTCTGGGCTGGACTCTGGCTCATGTTATTAGGGTTCTTTCTTTCTGAGTACTTAAATTCCCTCTTCTATAGGAAAGCAAATAATAGTAGCTAAGGTCATTGAGATGCACGTAATGTCTTAAAGATGAAGGCAAGGTCTGGCAGGCTATAATTATTTTTAAAATAATAATTATATTATTATATAGTTATAAAATCATCACCGTGATTATTTGAAGCAGTCTTATGTAGCCCAGACTAGCTTCGACAAAGTTGAGGATGGGTGCTACCATCTCCTGAGTGTTGGGATTAAAAGTGTGCATCAGTCAACAAGCCTGGGTGAGTTATTATATATTGTTATTTTTATGAAATATCTGAGCAACATTCAGTATTCTCCCGTCTCTCTCCTCTCTTCCCGGTCACTCCTGTAATGCCAACACTCAGCAGATTGGCAGGACGAGGATCTCCTTGAGTTTTAGGTCATTCTGGCGAACACAGTATCTTTGAAGCCAGCCTGGATATAGTGGGTGTCCCTGTCTTAAAAATAAAAAACCAGGTCGCCTCAGTAAGTTCTCTCTCGCAAATCTCTGTAATCCCAAACTATATCTGTTAGCATTTAGACATCTGTACTGGCCTACCCTTAGGGTCCTGACAGGATATATCTCCAACTGCAGCCACTAAGGGCACCACCCTGTGTACATTCAAGACATTCCCTTAGCACCACCCTGTGTGCATTCATGAAATCCCCTTATAAAAAGCAGGCCCTCTTTCTCTTCCTTCACTTTCTGCCCCCTTCTCTTCCCTCCCCTCAATAAACCTCCAACGTGGGCCCTGTTGTATGGTTTGACTTCTTCGTGCCGCTTTTAAAATACATTTGTTTCCCTAACTGGGAATCGAACCGCGGTCGCAGCGGTGAGAGCTCCGAATCCTAATCGTATCCACCCAAAGAATTCGTGCTCACGGAACTATCCACTCCCAGGCCTGTGACGCTAGCACGGCCCAAACCACTGCGTGCGACCCGGGGGGCGCCGAGAACCGCGGGCGGCCTGGACTGAACCACGTGGGCCTGGGGCGTGGGGGGGACTCGGGAGCGGAGCCCGCGCTCGGGATCGCGCCACTGCGGACGGCGGCCATCTTGGCACGTTCCACTTGTCGACGGCGGAGGAGTGAGGAAGACGGCGGGGCGGCGTCTGGTTCGCAAACGTCCACCAGTCCGCTCGCCCCGAGACCCCGTCCCGGCCTGTCTTGTGCCACTGGCCGCTGGCGGGTGGCAGCATCGAGTCAGCGGGACGCCTCTATCCCACCCCCCGCGCTCAGCCGCTTTCCTCCGACCCCTTAGCCCTCCCATTTGGGACCGGCTCAAGGCACGCGCGGAGGCCATTGGTTCGGGAGCCGTCCTGCTCGGCCCTGATTGGTCGCCGGCCGGGTCGGCTGCTTTCTGAGGCTGCGGGGCCCTGGGAATAACGTAGCTCCACCCCCACCCTTGCACTAGGTTCCGGGATCTGCTCCAAGGCATGCGCAGTGAGTGGTTGTAGTGGCGTCAGGCCAAAATGGGTTTTGAGCCCCTTGCTTTAGTCGTGGGATCAAATACCACCTCCGTGTGTAAAACTGATCACGGGTAAAAGATCAGCAGAGGGTGTCTGTTTGCTGTCGGACGTTAGTGAGATCACACGTCAGGGCTTAGAACTTTGGTGATTTATAGAATACCCCCTAAGGCTTTGGTCTCCAAACCTGTTAGGGCAGGCAAATTCACAGCCAGCCTGACTCAAACAAGTCAATTTCTTAAAAAAAAAAAAAAAAAAAAAAAAAAAAAAAAAGTGTTGCTTGTTTCGTTCTTTTGAGAACAGGTTCAGTATAAGTTTGGCTCTTGAAACATTGTAAATCTCTCAGTGAACCCTGATCACTTGTAAGAGTATATGAGGTGTGGGTGAAACAGGGGTTTGTGTCTCACACAAGCGAATCTCTTGAGTTCGAAGCCATCCTAGTCTACAGAGTGAGTTGCAGGGTTCCAGGACTGTCAGGTTACACAGCACCGAAGAGCAGTCCTGCCATTCCCGCAAGCAAACTCAGCCCAGAGACACCAGAGAGAAAGACTTCAGGTGCTTGACACCTCAGTCTAGTTCCAAAGGCCGAGCTTAGTGTTATCTGTATCTGGACAGTCTGTTGGTTTCGTGCTGCTGTGTTCTGGGAATCCTTACACAGTCAACAACTATTTTCTCCTCAAGGAATGGGAGCCCCAAAAAGAAACACTTCTCAATACTCAAATTCAGATTCAATCTTTCCAGGATGAACCTGAAAAGGATTGAAATGTAGACTTCAGAAAGGTCTTATCTTCTCTGTGGACTTTGAAAATAAGAATTGTGTAGTACAATTTCTGAAACTAAAGTTAGTAAACAACTTTTTCCTTCAAAAAGTTAAATATTAAAAATAAGCAAAGTATTTTGGGGGCTGGAGAGATGGCTCAGGGGTTAGGAGCACTGGTTGCCCCTTCAGAGAACTTGAGTTCAATTCCCAGCCCCCACAAGGCAGCTCACAACTGTCTACAACTCCAGTTCCAGGGTATCTAATACCCTCATACAGACATATAAGCGGGAAAAACACAAATGCACATAAAAGAAAAATAAATATATAAAATACTTATTAAAAAGTATTTTCTTTTAAAAATCATTAAAAACTTTACTTAAAGACAACAATTATCTTCTTTAACAGATGGTACAATTTTTGTTTGTACTTGAGACAAGTTCTCTCTAGTCCTGGCTGTCTGGAACTGCCTATGTAAATCAAATTAAACTTGACCTCATAAAAATTCACCTGCTCCTGCCTACCTTGCTGAGATTAAAAGTGTGTACAACCCCAACTGGTATATAAAACATTTTGAAATACTTTTACTTGTAAATTTTCTTTGATTTAGGACTGAAAAATATTGGGCTCTTTTTCCTTTGTTTTCTCTAAGTACTAGAGATTGAACCTAGGACCTCATGTAGGCTGGGAAAGTATGCAGCTACTGAGATACATCCTGTGTCCTATTTTTGCCCTTTTTTTGTTTTTCTGAGACAGGGTTTCTCTTGTAACAGCCCTGGCTGTCCTGGAGCTTACCCTGTAGACCAGGATGGCCTCAAACTCAGAGATCTGCCTGTCTCTGCTTTCCAGTTGCTGTGGTTAAAGGCCAATGGAGTGGGCTATAAAATACTTTTTCCAATGTGTTTCATCTAAAATATTTCTGTGTTCATTAGTGGTACTCTTGTTAAAGATAACTGAAGTCCTATAAAATTGGAATGATAAGAGAACCAGAGCAACGTGGGGGGATTTGGCATAAACACACCAGGTGCAAAGACAACGTGTCCTTCTTCGCTGACACCAAATGACCCATCTCATGTCTGTAAACAGTCTGAGTTACAGAATAAGTAAAAAGAGATGTTGGGCTATACTGTGTTTTATGGCCAGAGAAATTCAGTCAGTGTCTGAGCCTCTGCCCTCAACCCAAATATATATTGCCCTAGAAGAAATAAAAATAAAAATCATGTACAGAAATGAGAACAAATTAAATGGAGTAAAACACTTTTGTAGAGATGGTGTCATCATATTCAGCCAATCCAGGTGCTGAATACCTAATTTGGATGTTGGATCTTTAAGGAGCTAATTTCCCAACATGTGTGTGTGTGTGGGGGGCTTGTATCCATCCCCATCATCCATGAAAACAAAATGTAATCACAGTGTTGGGCCTTAATCGGGACTAGTGTGGTTATAAGAAGAGCTACCAGGAATATATGTGCACAGAGACAAGGAAGGTCACATAAACACACATCAAGATCAGAAATCCTCCTGCCTCCCCTCCGAAGTACTGGGATTAAAGGCATGTGCCATCACCACTTGGCCTCCTAAAAGATTTTTAAAGCAAATATGAGGGGTGTGGATGTGGCTCAGTAGTAGCTTGAATTCACAACACCCTGGCTTGATCCCTAACACCAGAAAAAAAAAGTAAATACAAACTTTCACTAAAGGAGTATCTGCAAGGCATTTGATTGGGTGAGGTATGCTGTATAATTTAAATACCTAATTATTGATCTCAACAACCAAATTGGAGGTGCTGTCTACTTGAAAAGGTACAAACAACATCCTGCATGGTACAGGGTGGGGCGGAAGGATGATTGAAATGGTGTAAGTGGAGCTAGTAAGATAACTCAGCACTTGCCATGTAAATTTGATGGCCTGGATGCAATTCCTGGATCACGAGATGGAAGCAGAAAACTAATAAGCTGTCCTCTGACCTTCACACATATGTCATATTGCATATGTCTCTTTCACACATATATAACCAGTTATCTTTTGTTTGTTTGTTTGGAGACAGAGTTTCTCTATGTAGCTCTGGCTGTCCTGGAACTCACTTTGTAGACCAGGCTGGCCTCAGACTCACAGAGATCTGCCTGCCTCTGCCTCCCCAATTTACATTTATTCATTTAAAAAACAAACAAACTAAAGCTGAGTGGTTGTGATGCATGTAGGTGAATCTCTGAGTGTGAAGTTGATGGACTCTCTAGATCAAATGACCTGGAAAGACTTTTGACAGTTGTACAAGTTTTTTATGGCCCCTCCCTCCCTCCCTCTCTCTCTCTCTCCCTCTCTCTCTCTCTCTCTCTCTCTCTCTCTCTCTCTCTCTCTCTCTCTCTCACACACACACACACACACACACACACACACACACACACACACACACACACAGGGCCTGTTTATGTGGAACATGGAACCATGTCCAGGTTCAGAAGAATTGTAATACTGTGCAATGATTTGGCAAGTGAAACATGAACCCTTAGCAGCCAAATATTAATATATTAATCCAAAAAAGAAATCATATAAGAACCCATGATCCACCCTGAGTAAGAGAGAAACACTTGTATACTTTATGGAATGGATTACATCCATATAATCTAAATTTAGTCTGTCAACAAACACTTTGTGCTGCAATTGTATCCCAGCCTTATGTCAAAGAACAAGGTAGAGGAATTGTTCTTCCCCTCCATTTAGAGGGAATTATGGGCAGATCACCAAAAAATATGGATGATTTGGCTCTCTAGTTATTAATTTAAGACCAAGAAACCAAGTCCTTTCATTCTTTTCTTCTTTTGGTTCTTTAGAGACAGATTCTCTCTGTGTAGCTTTGGAGTCTGCCCTGGAACTCCCTCTGTAGACCAGGCTAGCCTCCAACTCACAGAATCCACCTGACTCTGCCTCCCAAGTGCTGGGGTTAAATGCGTGCACCACCACCCAAGAAATCAATACTAAAGGTATCGTTTCATTACTGGAGTTTTTCCCAAAGGTTTTTAGAAGATAATGATGATGAGGACATTGATAAGGAGGGTTCAAGGACAACACTTAAGGTACACATACATTTTCCATCCCAGCACTTGGGAGTTAGAGGAACTTAGTTTGAGGCCAGCCTGGTCTACATAGCACTTTCTAGGGTACCAAAGGTTCAAAAAAAGGCACTTCACACACATATGTGTGTGTGTGTGTGTGTGTGTGTGTGTGTGTGTGTGTGTGTGTGTGCATATGTAAGAGTGCCTTCATTTATAAGTCAAAGGACAGTTTGTGGGACATGATATTCCCTTTCCAACATATAGGTCCTGGAGACTGAACTCAAGTGGTCAGGCTATCCTGCCAGCCAGGTCTTATTAATTTTCAAGGACTAGAGAATACAGCTTACTCTTACAGAGATATAGACACAAAAAATATTAGACATACAGACTTATCTCCTCATACATCATAGCAGCTGCTAAAATAGAGTGCTCTTCAGGTAGGTTGGAAATGGCCAAGTCACTGTGGCAGATAACAGATTTGGTTTTAGGTAGAGTTGAGCATTTCCTTGCTCTGTTCTGATTTGCTCATCTTCATAAGCATGTTTAGCATCCTAAACACCAAATCTGTCCTCTTAGTATAATGCAGACCTGCCAATGGTGATAGGAACTGACACCTGAACTGACCAGAGAGCACCATCAGCCATTTGTTTCCCAGGCCACATGTGGAGGCCTTCTGAACTTTTATATCCACAATTTGAAAGTTTCAGTGTCAATTTTCCATTGGTTCTAATATATAGGATTTTGTAGAAGGCCTTCAGGTGTTTAACAAGGAAGGGAATGGTACCACCATGACCACTAAAATCCATTATGTCCTTGTTACCATAATAGTTGGGTCAACTATAAAGAGATTGTATGGATTAAAGATTTATCTTCCCACTTCAGTGGCTGATGTTTGCCTTGCATGTGTAAAGCTTTGGGAATACTCAACAGACAGACAGACAGACAGACAGACAGAGAAAGGGGGAGAGGAGAGAAGGAGGGAAGAGTGTTATTTCTAAGATGTAGCCTTTGTTTTTCAGTTCTGAAACAGGACCTCATGCCTGCTGAGTTCTGGTCCTACCTATCGAACAATTTCCCAGGGCAAGTTTTCTTCCCTAAAATCTTGAAGGTAGGGATGTGGTGGCACATGCCATTAATTCCAGCACTCCAGAGGCAGAGGCAAGAGGATCATTCTGAGTTCAAGGCCAGCCCGGTCTATGTAGCAAGTTCCTGGACAGCCAGGACTATATAGACCTTGTCTCATAAAGTGTAATACAACCAAACTAAAACTAAAACAAGTACCCTACTTGAAGGTAGCATGGATTTCTTTTTTACCCTAAGACAGGGTTTCTCTGTGTAGCTTTGGCTGTCCTGGAACTCACTATACAGAGCAAGCTTCTGACTCAGAGATCCACCTGCCTCTGTCTCCCAAGTGCTGGGCTTAAAGTTGTATGCCAGCACTGTCCAACTATAGATGACTCTTCTAAGGAGATAAAAAGACACAATATTTGAAAGAAAAAGGAACCAATGGAAGACTATTTAAAGGGAGGGAAAAAGTTGTCTCTGCAATGGTGAGTGAGCAAAGTATCCTGTAGTTTTAGTTTTAGGACCACTGGCCTACTGTCTGGGGTCATCAAATAGCAGTGGACACTTGAAAGTTAGAAGGCATAGAGGCTGGATGGCCAGAGATGCCTTCTTGCAGGCCTCGAGGTGTCAGAATTTCTGGTCTCCTCCACTGAGACTAGCCTCCTTAATCAATCTGACCACCTGATCACAGGGCACCTCCTGGGCTCTAACAAAGGACAATACAACTCTACAAAAGACACCCTAGGAGGCTCTGCAGCTTGGATCTGTAATGATTTCAAATGTAAAGGAACAAAGCAGCAGCTGCACTCCTACTGGCATGCAGTCTTGTCTCCCACCCCCACTCTGCTTGCTTCCCTGGTGTTTTTTATTTTCAGACGGGAGGGTGGGAAGAGAATGTCAATTTGAGTGGGTGAAGCATTGTAAAGCTTTTCCCCGTTCCTAGGGCAACACTGCCACCAAGAGGAATCTGTGAGGCATATCAAGCAGTGAGGCCAAACAAGAATAAAGCTGCAAAACTGTGTGGTGATGTGCTGTCGAGTCCGAAAAGGGATGTAGAAGCCACAGGGGGAACAATATCAAATGGGAGCAGTGGCCCACGCCTGTAATGTCAGTAACTCATGAGACTGATACTGGAGAATTGGTTGTGCCCATGAGTAAGAAGCAAGTCTGGACTACATGGAGACATCTTTTGTGAAAAGGGAAAGAATGAAAAGAAGAAAAAGAAGGAAGGGAGGGAAAGAGGAAGGAAGGAAAAGGAAAGAAGGAAAGTTCATATGTCAATTTGAATATTGAAGGTTGGACAGAGGGGCCAGTCAGATGGTGGTTCAGCCCTCATCACCTTGCCTGAGTTCAATGCCCAGAACTCACTTGGTGAAAGGGTAGATAAGATACCTGCAAGCTGTCCCCTGACCTCCACATGATGTGTGGCATGCACACACACACACACACACACACACACACACACACACACACACACACACACAGCAAGAGAGAGACAGACACACAGAGAGCAAGACCGAGCAAATACATGCATGCATACATACATATAAAACATTTAAAGGTATGATACGGTGTGTGCCTCATGCCTATAATTCCAGTACTCAGGAGATTGATGCAGGAGGATTGGGTTTGAAGGTAACCTGGGCTACATGGTAAAGAGTGGCCTCAAAACAAGCAACAGCAACAAAAACAGCCAACACAAAGACCACTAAGAAAAACAAACAAATGTACAATCTGACTGATATAGACTCAAGAAGGTTCCAGTCACAATTTGGTCAGTTATTCACTTGTGTGGCCTTGGGAAAATGATTAAAGCTCTGTACATGAGAATTGTCCATCTGTGAAAATAGAGATTAATACTGTATCACCTACTTTTAAAGATTAAAGAATATGTGGTAAATATTGAGAACATCTACTTGCTTCTGCTTTCAGAAACTCGTTCTCCCTGAACACAGAGATGCTGTGGGAAGAATTCAGGAGAGGACATAGTGTTCTTACGTATTTCCTGGGGGTAAAAAAAATCACATAGATAATTTAGTTGGACCAGAAAATGAAGCTCTGAACATATTTCCCTGTGTACTGAGTCAGGCATTTGTGGTGTTTAGCCACAAAACAATAGATTCTGAATCATTGGTGGCCATTGTCTACAGCCTACACAGTGGATCATCATGCATTGTTGTAATGACTTAACTAAATAAAAAGGCTAGGCAGTGGTGGTGCATGCCTTTAATCCCAGCACTTGGGAGACAGAGGCAGGCGGATGTCTGTGAGTTTGAGGCTGTAAAGAGGGACTTTCCAGATGGTGCACAACAGCTCCCACCAAATGATAAATATTGACAGAGAATTGTAAAATCCCCAAGATGTTGATAGAGTTTCTGCTCCTTGTGATAAGATCTAACTAAGTATCTGTTTGTTCAGGAAAAACTTTGTTTGCTGGATATGTGGTTACCGTGGTTACCTACCCAGTTGCAGGTAGCCATATTCCTGACTCCCTACCCCCTTAACTAACTTCCCCATGATTCACTTTCTGTCCTATAAAAGCTTCACTCATTTGTAATTCGAGGCTCGTTGTTTCTTCAGATACAGCGGGTCCCATGTGTGGAATAAAGTTTTTTTTTCCTTTCTAAGACTCTTCCTCGGTTTGTCTCACTCACTCACTCCAACCCTAACATTTGAAGGTTCCACCGAGATTTGAGGAGCATGAGTATCTGGTGAGTATGCTGTTAGTGGCCGCTGAAAGCATGAGCCTCTACCGGCAGCGACTGACAGATGTGTCAGGGGTCACAGGCCACAAAGTCTGGGGGATGCCCTGGACTGGGAGGATGACCAGGGATGCCTGCAAGTCCGATATCAGGTGGCAGAGTCTACTGTTTTGTTGCCAGCTTCTGGTCAGTATCAGAGTTCCAAACCGTTAGACCCGTTAGATTTATTTTTGCTTTTCATGGCACCAATGTATATGTGTTTGTTGTTCTGTCCTTCTCTTTTGTGTCCTTGTGTCTTCTGTTGTTCGTGAAACTCCCTTCACCATGGGTCAAACCAAGTCTACTCCCCTGTCCATAACCCTGGATCATTGGTCTGAGGTAGTGGATCGGGCCCACAATCTTTCTCTCCCAGTTAAGAAGAGAAAATGGAGGACATTCTATTCAGCAGAGTGGCCCATGCGTGGAGTTGGGTGGCCACATGGAGGTTCCTTTCATCTCCCTCTTGTTCAGGCCATGAAGGCTGTTGTTTTTCAGCCTGGCCCTCACGGCCATCCTGACCAGCAGCCCTACATCTGGGTCTGGGAAGACCTCTGTGAAAATCCACCGGACTGGGTCCAGCCCTTCCTGCCTCCTCTGGCTGCCTCTATCCTCCCGGCTAAGCCCTTGCCTCCTTCGCTGAAATCTGGCTCTGTCCTCCCTGAGTCTCAGAACCTCATTCTCTTTGATTCTGATGTCCCTCCACCCTATCATCCTCCTCCAGCTCCTGTTCCTGCCTTGCCTCCGCCTCTCCCTCCTGCGCCCTCTGTGCCCCCCATCTCCAGGACTGAAGACCCCGAGGGACCCATGGCAGGACTGTGGAGTTGCCAGCCCCTCGAAGCCCCAGATGTGGCTGTGACTCTCCCTCTGTGCCCTTTCGGCCCTATGGCAGATAACAGTCAGGGTGGAAGCATGCCAGCTCTCCAATACTGGCCCTTCCCCTCCTCCGATCTCTATAACTGGAAGAATAACAATCCTTCTTTCTCAGAGGATCCTGCTAGACTAACCAGTCTGGTAGAATCCCTCATGTTCTCCCACCAACCCACCTGGGATGACTGTCAGCAGCTCCTGGGGACACTCTTCACTATAGAAGAGCGTGATCATATTCTGCTGGAGGCTCACAAGAATGTCCCAGGACAGGATGAGCGACCAACCCAGCTCCCGGAACGTGATCGATGACCACTTCCCCCAGTGACACCCTAATTGGGACTTTAATACTCCCTCCGGCAGATAGACAGCACTCTAGTGGCGGGTCTCCTGGCCAAGGTAAGGGAGGTTATGCAGGGGTCAGATGAGTCACCATCCCTGTTTCTGGAATGCTTGATAGAGGCATATAAAAAGCATATCCCATTTGATCCTCAGTCAGAAGAACAGAGGGGGTCAGTAGCCATGGTGTTTATAGGTCAGTCAGCTTTGGATATCAGAAAAAAATTGCAAAGATTAGATGGCTTGTAAGATCTGGCCTTAAAAGATCTGGTGAAAGTCTGAGAAAGATTAAAAAGGGTTCTAGAGCATAGAAACTGAGGCAAAGCAGCTTCCAAATTGTGTATCTGAAGCGGGTCATTGTACAGAGAAAGCCCCAGCATCCAGAACACATTCAAAATGGCACCAACAGACTGGCAGCAGGCTGGTTCCTGAAGTCTCACAGAAGACTCAGTAGCATGTGATTGATTTTAGATTTCTGTTTCTTTTGAACAAAAAAGAAACAAAGATGGTGTCTTAGTAGCAGCATTTTCTTGGGTTTGCTCTGTTTGCTGGTGGCAAACAGAGACGCGGTCCCGTTAAGAGAACTTACTGATTCAGCTTTATCTGCAAAAACTGTGGCTCTTTAAGAGAATGTGAGTATTGTGAAAGCTCTTTTGGTTAGAAAATGATTAAGAATTCACAATAAAACAGATTCAGATAAAAAAAAAAAACAACCTGTAAATGGGTTACAATGTGTGTAAAAGGTACATAGGCTTCAGAGAGAAAAGAAAGTTAAAAAGTCTTTAAAAAAAAGAAATAGAGTAATAAAAATAAAATAAGCCACATAAAGATAAAAAAATAGACACAAAATCTAGATTTTGGTTATTATTGTGTTTTCTTTTAATTTTTTAACTGTTAATGAGCTAACTGCAGAAAGACAGTAGATCTTAAACAAGAATATATATTTGAAAGATATTTTGATTTTGAAATTTGTGTCTAAAGATTTATTGCTGTGGAAGAGTTCTGCTTTTGTTTCCACAGAAGATAAAAACCTGTAGAATGTTTCCAGTCAAATATGGTTTCATCAACCAAGACCCCTGAAAAAAAAATCTGATGGGAAGAGATGGCCATATCAGCTTCAGGGATGCAGGCTATGATCCAGTTTCAAGAACCAGTGAGATTTTCAATGCTCCTTAACCAGCAGGAAGTAGTAATAGAAAACTACGCCCAAATTCCCAAAATATTGTTTATAAATATTTGTTTTCATTATAAATGGTTAATGGTCATAGTTAATCTCTTTCTAAGAAAGAAAAGAGGATATGGTATATGAATGATTTTTTAAAAAATTAGATTATTGAACTTACTTAGATCAAGGAATCAGCTGTTAATCTTAAAATATTTTACATTAGTATAGATTTTGGTTTGTTAAGGTCAATTCTCTCATGCTGTATGCATTTTTCTACACTTGTTTAAGATACAATGTTTATGTAACTGATTTGAAATTGTAATGTATAATTAAAAATGCATGTTAGTTAGATTTTTAGGTATAAAAAGATATAATCCAATTAGATAGGTAATCTTCAAAGACTTCTAAGACCTACAGAATATGGCATTTAAAATATTTCAAGAACTTAGACTTTTATGGACAGTGAGACAGGTCAGCTCCTGGCAGCACCAATTTACTTCAAGAGAAAAATGAGCATTGAAGAAACTCCATACGGAGATTAGTTTCTATGGCATCAGTTGGCCACTGGACATGAACCTGCTCTTATATTGACTGCTTGACTGTATGATGTTTAAACTGGACATGCAGGTTCCATAGGAAGGTGACCTCTGAACTTTGGCAGAACAAGCCGAGATGGTCATTCAGGTTCCTGCTTTGTAGAGAAAGCTGTCAGACATTCTTCAAGACTCAAGGAGAAGCGACTGATGAACTATACCAAAATAGGCAGAGCAGCTTTCCTGCTCCACTGAAATGAAAAGAGACTCTGGGCCTGTAGGCTGAAGATGGATGCCCCAACTTTATAAAGGAACTTTGGGTGACTGTTCAGGCAGATAGGTGTCATCTCTGTCATTTCTAGATTTTGGAAGTTGCTTGCACTTCCGGTTTACTTAGGTAAATAGATCCTTCTGTGGTCTTTGATGTAGTTGAAGATTAGATAGTTATAGATATAGTTTTTCTTAGTCATTTAAAAAGTATATTAGATATGAGACTTTAGATTCATAAAGATAAGATAGATGATAGAGTATTTTCTTTAATTTTGCTAGATACTAACAGACTAGTTATTGTAACTAATTTTTGCTTGATAGCTGTTTTGTTATATATAATTTTGTTATGTTGAAATTGAAACCTTCCTTTTTGATTAGGCAGAAAGAGGGAGGTAATGTGAAAATGTCATTCTGTATGCTGTGAATATAAATCTTTAAATAAAAGAGCTGTTTTGGCCCATGACAGACACCATAAAAGAAGTAGGTAGAAAATCAGAAAAGGTAGGAAAAGAAGGGTAGAGTCAGAGCAGGCTGACCCAGCCACCAAAGAAGAAGCATGTAAACAACATAGGTGAGCCACAGCAGACAGATTAATAGAAATGGGTTAAGATAAAAGAGTAAGTAGTGATGTGCCTGCGCCATAGGCCAAACAGCATAAACGTAAAAAAATGTTGTTTTTATGCTGATAACTCAGAAGTAGTTAAAGAATCTATGACCAAACTTAGAGAGCACATAAGAGAGAGAGAGAGAGAGAGAGAGAGAGAGAGAGAGAGAGAGAGAGAGAGAGAGAGAGAGAGAAAACATGAAGCACAACAGGGATGGCTTAAACCTTGGCTTGCTAAGTCCCCCTGGCTTATGACACTGTTATCTGCTTTAGCTGGACCATTGATTGTGCTGATCTTAGTAATAACCATTGGACCCTGTATGTTAATTAGAACTGTCAACTTCCTGCAAGGGCAGATTGGGGGTGTTAAACTGATGCTGGCCAGGCAGCAGTATGCAGCATTAGGAGGGGATAAGGGTCTCTAGGATTAGAGACCAAGCTAGAGAAAGTGGGGATATGAAGGGTCGGGGGCTTTCCAGATGGTGCACAACAGCCCCCACCACATGATAAATATCAACAGAGAATTGTAAAATCCCCAAGATGCTGACAGAGTTTCTACTCCTTGTGATAAGATCTAACTAAGTATCTGTTTGTTCCAGAAAAAGCTATGTTTGCTGAATATATGGTTACCGTGGTTACCTACCCAGCTGCAGGTAGCCATATTCCTGACCCCCTACCCCCATGACTAACTTCCCCATGATTCACTTTCTGCCCTATAAAAGCCTCACTCATTTGTAATTCTGGGCTCATAGTTTCTTTGAATATAGTGGGTCCCATGTGTGGAATAGTTTTTTTTTTCCTTTCTAAGACTCTGCCTCGGTTTGTCTCACTCACTCTTTCCAACCCTAACAAGGCCAGCCTGGTCTACAGAGCAAGTTTCAGGACATTCAGGGCTATACAGAGAAATCCTGCCTCAAAAAAACCAATAAACAACTAAATAAATAAGGAAGCAAATCAACAAACAAAAAAATAAATGGTACAAGGGACTCACAGAGGCAAGAAGATCTGTTTTTCCAGTACAAACATTGTAAGAAGCAACAGTACTACCATATGCTTTTGGAAAGATATATAAAGTTAACTAGTAAATACAGCACTTGTAAGCACAGCAGCTTGGTACATGGCTATAATTCCAGGTACTTGGGAGCTATGGCAGAAGGATCACAGGAGCAGAGAAATTTGAGACCAGCCTGGGCAATGCAGTAAGAGGCTCTATTTTTTAAAAAACAACCAGCCAACAAAGGTCTCCACTGTATCTGGAATCCTCACACTCAGAAAGTTGAGGCAACAGAATCATAAATTTGAGGTCTCCTTCAGCTACTGGCCCAGCATTTACTCTAATATTAAGCCTCCAAGTCAATTATTTGGGAAGCAGCTGCTGGGTATTTGGGACTTGTTGCTGGGACAGAAATGTCCGACTACAAAAGTGTATTTCTAACTGCCTCTGACTCCCCAATGCTGGAATTTTATAAAGGCATGTGCTACCCCTTTGTGGCTTTCTATTGTTCTCTTTAATTCCTCTCTGTAATGTTTTGAAGTTTTAATTGTAGTATCTTTCACTACACGATGTGGGAATGCCTTTCTGTATGCTGTGAATATCAATCTTTAAATAAAGGAGCTGTTTTGGGCCATGACAGGCACCATAGAAGAAGTAGGAGGAGGAATCAGAATAGGTAGGAAAGGAAGGGCGGAGCCGCCCAAGGATCAACATGTAAGGAACCCAGGTGAGCCACGGGCCACGTGGCAGACAGATTAATGGAAATGGGTTGATTTAAGATGTAAGAGCTAGCTAGCAAAGTGCCTGAGCCATAGGCCAAACAGCATGAACTTAATATAAGTGTCTGAGTCATTTCTGGGGGTCTGAGAAGCAGGCGGCTGGGAGGCTAAGGGGTCTTGGGTGGCAGGTCTGTGGGTCTGGCCGCCCGGGACCAAAGAAACCGCACTACAACAACTACATAATTAGATTTATTCATAAGTATTTTATTAGTTTTTGAAACTATTTTCAATAGGATTTTTTTTCCTGATTTCTTTCTAAATATGTTTGTTATTGATGTATAGAAAAGCTACTAATTTTAATGTTGATTTTGTATCTTTTTTCTTAGTTTTTTATTTATAATAATAAGCCTAACTCTGCATTCCAACTAGACTTGGAGTAGAATAACAAAAATATGGATCCCCAAAACTCCAGTTAGAATACCAAGATTATAGGATATATTTTTCAAATAATCTATTTATTATTATTGTGTATTGGTATTTTGCCTATATATATATATTATATATATATATATATATATGAGAGTGCCAGATCCCCTGGGACTGGAGTTATAGACAGTTATGAGCTGCCATGTGAGTGCTGGGAATTGAATTCAGGACCTCTGGAACAGTAGCCAATGCTTTTAACTACAGAGCCACATCTCCAGCCTCGCCTTAACTCTTTTTTAAAAAGACTTATTTATTATGCATACAGTGCTATGTCTGTCTGCAGACCAGAAGAGGATACCAGATCTCATTACAGATGGTTGTGAGCCACCATGTGGTTGCTGGGAATTGAACTCAGGACCTCTGGAAGAACAGCCAGTGCACTTACCCTCTGAGCCATCTCTTTAGCTCCTGCTTTTACTCTTTAGCAGTCTTTTCTTGGGGACTCAATTCCAAATGCTACTCAGAAAGGAGAAAATCACTATAATGGCAATAGCAAACTAGAGAAGATACATAAATACAATCAAAACTGCTTAACGCCAGATCCTATACCAATAACAACCACTGAACAGAAATGGCAATGTAGACCATGCTATAACTTTAAAAATTACTTGAGAGCGGGGCAGTGATGGTGGTGGTACATGTCTTTAATGCCAATACTGCCCAAGGAGACAGTAGTAGGTGGACTTCTGTGAGTTCAAGGCCAGCCTGTTCTACAGAGTGAGTTCTAGGACAGCCAGGGCTGCTACACAGAGAAACCTTGTATTGAAAAACCAAAGAAAGAAAGAAAGAAAGCGGCAGGAAAAAGTGTGAGCTGGGAGCCAAGGTTAAGTAGAAAAGAATAATGTAGTGAATATAGAGACAAAAGAATAAAAGATGAAAGAACATGACAGCAGAGAGACCTGGCAGCACAGGCCTGCACTCTCCTCCCTTTCAGCCTGAAGTACAGGAATGAGGCTGTTGAAATTAAGTGCTCTGCAGGAAGTTTACAATTTCAAGGCTGTCAAACCTAGAGAGTCCAGCCTGGGTAACTTAGCAAGACCCTGTCTCAAAAGAAAAAAAAACATAAAAAAGTCTGGCGAGGGGCTGGAGAGATGGCTCAGAGGTTAAGAGTACTGACCTCTTCCAGAGTTCAAGGCCCAGCAAACATTTGGTGGCTCACAACCATCTATAGTGAGATCTTGTGCCCTCTTCTGGCCCGCAGGCAGACATACATTTAGGCAGAACACTATCCATAATAAATCTTTTTTTTTTTTTTAAGTCTGGCTATATAGCTTAGTAGTGGGGGGACGACCAAGCATGTGAGAAGTCCCAAATTTAATCTCCAGTGCAAAAAACTGCATAACAAAGGAAAAACCTGTTAAATTAGATGAGTGTAAAAAGATGAAGACAAATAAAAACATTAAAGACTAAAATATGAAATAAATATAATACAAAAAAATCACAGAAAAAAGGAAAATATAAGAAGCAATAAAAGAAGGTGTGTGTGTGTCCTCATATATTGTTTGTAATCTAATAAAGTTTGCCTGAATATCAGAGAACAGATCTAGCTACAGAGTTAGTCATAGAGGTCAGTCAGTGGTAGCACACACCTTTAGTTTTAGTGCTTAGGAAGCAGAGGCAGATGGATCTCTGTGAGTTCAATAGCACAGTGGACTCCATGAAATTAATCCAATCTAAATGAGAAACACACCTTAAATAGTGGCACATACCTTTAATCTCCCCCCTCTGCTCCCAATATTTGGAAAGCACACACCTTTAATCCCAACACTAGGAAAGTTGAAACAGGAAGTGATATGGCTGTGCAGAGAAAGGAATATAAGGCGGGAGGAGACAGGAGTTCCCTCTGCTCCCTGAGCTTCCCTTCCCTTTTGGCTGAGGACTCAGAGGCATTCAGTCTGAGGATCTTTTTTCTTTCAGCTAGAGGATTCAGTAGTGGTGGGAAGTTTCTCTAGTGGCTTGTTCCTCTGCTTCTTGTTTCTCTGCTTTTCTGAGTTTTCAGCTAAAGCTGAATTAGGCAAACCCTAATATCTGGCTCTGGGTTTTTATTATAAAACCAATTAGGATTAGTGCAATAGGGATAGGTGGGTAAAAGATGAGAAAGCACAGGTGTAGATTTTTAGTCTGCAGATAGAGAGGTGCGTGGTTGATGGAAATATCCTGCCTTTCTTACCATTAGCTTGGTTCCAAGTCTATATTGGTAAAGTGTCAAATGCTGATGGCTATCTTCTCCTTAGAAGACACCTCTTGGGGGCTGGAGAGGTGGCTTGGTGGTTAAGAGTACCAACTACTCTTTCAGAATGACCCAGGTTCAATTTCCAGCAGCCACATGACAGCTCACAACTGTCTGTAATTCCAGTTCCAGAGGATTTGACCTCCATGACAAAACACCAATGCACATAAAATAAAAATAAACAAGCTGTCTTTTTGTATATAGCAAGAAACTCTTATGGCCAAATGTATCTTTGCAACCCGTGCCCTTGACAGGTTCTCTCAGTCCAGTACTTGACTTCAAAATTTAAGACAAAAGATATGTTACTTTGGAGAAGTTCTTTTCATTTCTACAGAAAATGAGAGGATGTGGATTCATTCCATATTAAAATAAGGTTTGATTGAGAGAGACCCCTCAAAAAAATCTCTGATGGAAATGGATGGTCCAGATGATCAAGCATTTCAGAGCACCTCTGTTGAAGTTTCCTCCGAGCTCTGCATCTAGAAGAGCTTCAAGGAGACTGGCTGAGATGACCCAGCCTTATATACTACTCCATTAAGGACTTGTTCATAATCCTAAATTTTCTTTGGATTTCCATAAGATTACAAGTGCCCCCAATCAGCAGGAAGAAGTCTAGAGAACTATGCCCATATTCCCAAAAATGCATTATGGATGTTTGTCTTTGTTTAGAGTATTGGTTACAAGTTGTTACTGATAATGGTCAGGAAAAAAGCTATACAAAGGATATTAGATTTGGGGTTCTTGTTTTCAAAATGGAAAAAGGGGGAAATGCTGTGGGATAATGCTTTTATATACTGTAAATATTGGTTAAATAAAATGATGATTGGCCAAAGCTAGGCAGATAGGAAGTATAGGCGGTACAACCAAACAAGGAGAATTCTGGGAAGAAGAAGAGCAGAACTGATGTCAGCCAGACTTAGAGAAGTAAGATGAGAATGCTTCACTGAGAAAAAGGTACCCAGCCACGTGGATAAGAATCAAGGGTTAATATAAGAGTATGGATTAGCAACTAATAAGCATGAGCCATAGGTCAAAGAGTTTATAATTAACATAAGCCTTTGTGTGATTATTTGGGACTAAATTGCTGTGGGACCAGTTAGGTGGGACAGAGAAACTTCTGGCTACAGTGGCCTGTGCTGCCACCTGGGCCTGAACTGCTGCTGAGGGCCATGTCTCAGTCTGTGGTCCTCCTGCAGCTAAAGTCCCCATGGCTCCTGTTGCCACAGGGAGTCATAGCAACCAGCATGTTGAAATCTCAGGACTACTTGGAACCCTATCCCTATTCATCTCTTCCCTAAATCCAGGCCAGCTGGGAAAATCCCTGCAGGACATAAGCCCCAGTAAAATACAGTTTTCTGGACACCCCCAACTACACACCCTGTCCTAACCCCAAGCCACCACATCACCTGGTGACCTCAGCAGCAACCTGAGACCCACAGTTCCTGTTGGATTAAGAGTGGTTCCCTGAGACCCAAAGTTCCACAGCACCTACTGGATCAAGAGCTCCTTCTGGATCAAGAGCTCACATTGGACCAAGATTGGATCCCTGAGACAAAGAATCAGCCAGCTCTTATTGCACCAAGAACAGCTCACTGTGATAGAGAATGCACTTACCTCTAAGTAGCCCAAGGCCCCAGAATGGATCAAGAGAGGCTTCCTGAAACACAGACACAGCCAGAACAGACTGCACCAAAATAAGTTCTCTGAGATACAAGCAAATCCTGCATTAATTCAAGGAAGCAATGGCCAGATGCCAGGGAAAAAAATATATTATAACAACACAAAGAATAACATGGCACCACCAGGATCTGGTGGTTCTACAACAACAAGATCTGATCATGACAAAGTAGAAAAAGCAGATGGAAACAACTTTAAAAATAACTTTATGAAGATAATAGAAGCCATAAGAGAGTAATTAAAAAACGTCCTTAAAGAAATAGAATAGACAAAAATTTCAGAGATCAACAAATCCCTGAAAGAAAATAAAGAAATCCATGAAAAAGCAAACAGATGAAGGAAACATTTCAAGGTTTAAAAATTGAAATAGAAGCATAAAATATGGCACAAACCAAGGCAATGCTGAAAATAGAAATCTGAAGAAATGATCAGGAACTACAAATGCAAGCATAACCAACAGAATGCAAGAGATGCAAGAGAGAATCTCTGGTGTGGAAGATTGGATATTGGAAATAAATATGTCGGTCAAAGAAAACACTAAAACCAAAAAAGTCATAACTCAAAAGTTCCAGGAAATCTAGGACATCATGAAAAGACCAAACCTAAAAATAATAGGAATAGAAGGAGAAAAATAAGATCTCAAAGACATTGAAAATATATTCAACAAAATCATAGAAGAAAACTTTCTCAACCGAATGAAGGAAATGCCTATAAACATACAAGAAGCTTACAGAACACCAAATAGACTAGACACCCAAAAGTCTGCTTACCACATACTAATCAAGTCACTAAGCCTAAGAATAAAGAAAGAGTATTAAGAGCTGCAAAGAAAAAAGGCCAAAGGCAGACCCATCAGAATAACACCAGACTACTTAATGGAAACAATAAAAGTTAGAAGGTCCTGGTCAGATGTCATACAGACACTAAAATACCACGGTTGCCAGCCCAGACTACTATACCCAGCAAAACTATCAATCACCACAGTTGGAGTAAATAAGATATTTTATGACAAAACCAGATTAAAACAATACTTGTCCACAAATCCAACCCTACAGAAAGTACTAGAGGGAAAACTCCAACCTAAGGAAGCTGGATACACCCATGAAACCACAAGCAATTGATAATCCTACAGAAGAAAAACCTAAAGAAGGGAAATACACACACACACACACACACACACACACACACACACACACACACTACCACCAAAAATAACAGGAAATAACAATCATTGGTCATTAATATTCTTTAATATCAATGGATTTTATTCACTCATTAAAAAGACACAGGCTAACACAATGGATACAAAAACAGAATCCATCTTTCTGCTACATACAGGAGACACACCTCAACTTCAAAGACAGACACTGGCTCAGTAAATCGCTGAGAAAAGACTGTCCAATCAAATGGACCTAAGAAACAAGCTGGTGTAGCCATTCTAATATCTAACAAAGTAGACTTCAAACTAAAATCAGTCAAAAGAGAACATGATAGACATTACTTATTCATAAAATTCCACCAAGATGAATTCTCAATCCTGAACACTTCTGTCCCCAACACAAGGGCACCTACATATGTAAAAGAAACACTACTAAAGCTTAAATCTCACATCAAACTCCACACAGTAGTGGGAGACTTCAATACCCCACTTTCACCCTTGAGTATGTCAACCAGACAGAAACTCAACAGAGAAATAAGGGATCTAACAGATGTTATGGCCCAAATGGACTTAATAAATATATACAGAACCTTCCACCCAAACACAAATGAATATACCTTTTTCTCAGTACCTCATGTAACTTTCTCTCAAATTGACCACATACTCAGTCATAAAGCAAATATCAATAAATATAAAATGGGAATAATCCCTAGGATCCTATCAGACCACCATGGACTTAGAGTTCAACAACAATAAAAATCACAGAAAGCCTACAAATTCATGGAAACTGAACATCTCTCAATTGAACCACCTCTAGGTCAAGGAAGTGTAGTAAGAGGTTTCTGGCCTGGACTTTCTGGCCTAGCCTTAAGGTTTAGACCCGCAGAGACACACAGATGCTTACAATAGTTTTAGGCTGATTGGCCTAAGGCCCAGGCATATTGCTAACTTTTTACCCTTAATCTAACCCATGACTCTTATCCTGTTCAGCCATGTCATGGCTCAGTACCTTTCCTCAGAGCAGCATAGTTGTCCTCTGCTTCTTCTGGCTTCTCTCTGGCATTCTGCTCTGTTCTTCCTATTCCCAGAGTTTTCCTAGTCTGGTAGCCCCACCCACATTTCCTGTCTGCTTTTGGCCGATCAGCACTTTTTATTAAACTCATAGGTGGGGACAATTATTTACAATGGAACAACTTAATCCCCCTATACTGCCTTTAATTGACACTGAAGCAGGAAAGCTGTCTTCGCTGCCCAAGAGAGATCTGGCCCCCTGCAATAGCGAGAGATGGCCTCACCCCACACCAGTGGTTTGGGAGAGCTGGCCCCTATGGCATGGGCCTTGGAGAGCTGACTCTACACCTTGCCTGAAGGGAGTGGTCCCAGTGGCCTGGATCTACCAGCTCACCTACTGCCCAGACACACATCTTGGGCCTTCTACTGGTCCACCCTAATGTCTACCACATCTATGACCTGCTTGAGTGCACCAAGGGGCTGGTCCTGCCTAAGGATAACCCACATAATCTCCATGACTGGGACAAAGCAGCATGCCTGGAAGGAGCTTCATTGAGGATCCAGTGATGATGGTGTGCCAGAGACCTTGAACCAGACCAATGACTTACTGCAATGAACACTTTGTGGGTGGGGCTGATTGGACAAAAGGGTTTAATGTATGACACACCTCAGCTCTGGAAGTCAGTAGGATGAGTGAAGAAGTGTTGGAAAGACCAAGGATCAAGGTGGATTTTTGTGTTTTGTTTTGTTTTTAATTAATTTTGGGAAGTTTTTGTTGGGAGGGGGTGCTGCACTGGCAAGGGAAAATATGGAGGGACTGGAAGTGAGCGGGATTGGGGTACATGATGCGAAATTCCCAAAGATCATAAAGAATTATGTTAAAATTATGGTGAAAATAAATAAAACCTGGTGGTGGAGGTACACGTCTTTAATCCCAGAACTTGGGAAGCAGAGGCTGGCAGATCTCTGAGTTCAAGGCCAGCCTGGTCTACAGAGTGAGTTCCAGGAAAAATATGAAGCCTTAAATATTTTGATGTAGGGATTGAGGCTGTTGGAGTTTTAGAGTTTAGCCCTACTAACAGTGAACTGTGTGGCATATAGATGGGTCTGGAAGATGGGCCATGTGCTGACAGCCTTTGGGATTATCAGTCTTTGCAATTATCATAAGGTGACAGAGTCTGCCTCAATTACAGTGTAGGGCTGCTGACCAGTATACTTTTTTCTGCCTGACCTCCTACCTCAAGTTTTAAAAAAAGACAGATTTTTATTATTTAAAGTATGTGTATAGGCACACTGTGGACACATGAGTATTGGCGGCCATGGAAGCCACAGGTGTGAGATTTCCCTGGGAACAGGAGTTATAGGCAGTTGTTAGCTGTCCAGTGTAGGTGCTGGGAGCCAAACGTGGGTCCTCTGCAAGAGCAATGTGCACTCTTTTTCTTTTAAAGATTTACTTACTTATGAGAGTTTTATTTACACATATGCCTGCAGGCCAGAAGAGGGCATCAAATCCCATTACAGATGGTTGTAAGCAACTATGTGAGTGCTGGGAATTGAACTTGGGACCTCTGGAAGAACAGCCAGTGCTCTTAATCTCTGAGCCATTTCTCCAGCCCTTAAACTCTTAATTATTGAGCCATCTCTCCAGTCTTGCCATCTGAATATGAGTCAGGCCTCTCTCCCCTCTCTCCATGATTGACTCTCACAGTGGTCCCCATTCATGGGCTGTGGCAATTGTCCCCCAGGGCTTCCTGTCTTGTGATTGTTCCTTGCTTTCTGGTCCCCAGAGTAGTTCAGTCTTAACTAGTGGACTCCCTCTGGAGAAGGCACCTGGCCATGGCTCTCTAGCTTATGACAAAAATAAAATGGACCTCCTCTCAAATGCTGACCATCTTATCATGGAGGAAAACACTACCTCACCAGATCCTCCAGATGAAGGCTTTCAAAGGTATGGGCTCCTGGGTAGGACTACCAGGCTTCTTTTCACTAGAACCTGCCTAGCTTATCTATTGGATTCGGCTTATTTCCCCTTCCAGTGCCAGAAGGAACAGTTGGGGCTCCGTGATGCCCAATTCTTTCCACAGTCTTGCTTTATGATTGCCACAGCATTTCTGGTCTTTGGAGACAGAGTCTATCCTTCATCACTCCAGTTCCTTACATTTGCTCTATCACAGGGAAGCGACTAAAAAATATTTTAAATGGTTTATTTTTATGCGCACTAGTGGTTGGCCTGCATGCATTTGTGTGAGATTTACTGAAACTGGAAACAGATACATACAGTTGTGAGCTGCCATGTGCTGGGAACTGAACCTGAGTTTTCCAAAAGAGCAGCCAGTGCTCTTAACTACTGAGTCATCTCTCCAGCCTAAAACATTTTTGTAAGGTGATGTGGGAATGCCTTTCTGTATGATGTGAATCTCAATCTTTAAATAAAGGAGCTGTTTTGGCCCATGACAGGCACCATAGAAAAAGTAGGTAGGAGGTAAGAGTAGGTAGGAGGAGCAGGGCGGAGTCAGACAGACAAAGCCCAAAGGAGCAACATGTAAGGAACACAGGTGAGCCACAGGCCACATGACAGACAGATTAATGGAAATGGGTTGAGTTAAGATGTAAGAGCAAGTTAGCAGTGTGCCTGAGCCATAGGCCAAACAGCATGAAGTTAATATAAGTATTTGAGTCATTTCTGGGGGCCTGAGCAGCAGCGGGCGGCTAAGGGGTCTGGCGCTGCAGGTCTGTGGATCTGGACCTCTGGCCGCCCGGGACTAAGAAACTTAATTACAACAGTAAGGTTTTTTTTTTTGTTTTGTTTTTTTTTTTTGAGACAAGCTCTCTCTCTATGTAGCCCTGGCTCATCTGGAACTCATTATATAGACGAGGCTGGCCTCAAACTCATAGAGATTTGCCTGCCTCTGCCTCCCAAGAGCTGAAATGAAAAGAATGTATTAACATACTTGGCCAGAAAACAACTTTTAAGTTGTTACTTCTACAGTTTCATCTACTTGAATTCATATCAGAAGGGTACAAACATTTGCAGTATTTGCCATAATCTCTGGTTTGATATTTTAGCAGACTGAAATTCAGAAAACAAGACATGGATAATAGACTAATTAACACATGCCAGAATCTGCTCTGCAACAAGAGAGTAGCATTCACAAAGATGAGACCAACCTGGGTTCTACGTAGTAAGACCCAGTTGGGGATATGGCTTCAGTTGGTAGAGTGCTTGCCTGGCATACATGAAGCCCTGGGTTCCACCCCCAGCATTGCATAAACTGAATGTGGTAGCATGCACCAGTAATCCCAGCACTTGGGAGGTAGTGGAAAGAGAATCAGAAGTTCAAGATCCTGCTTGGCTATATTGTGAGTTCCAGGTTAGCCTAGGGTATAAGAGAGATCCTGTTTTAATAACAAAAAACTGACAGGATGTGAGTATAATTCACCTTTATTCTCAATATTTGGGAGACAGAGGCAGGCAGATCTGTGAGTTCGAGACCAGACTGGTCTATAGAGCAAATTTCAGGACAGCCAAGACTACACAGAGAAACTCTGTCTCAAAAAACAAACAAACAACCCTCCCAAAATCATACTATGAATTTGTCAATTTTGTCTTTTAATTGTATTACATTCTAGTTCTCATTTACTGAAGTATATTAAGTACCTGAAAGTTGAGACCATTAGTTCCTCCCAGTGAACTGAATTATTATTACAAATCCTGTTCTTTCCTGCAGTAGGTTTTTGTTTTTGTCTTATAGCTTTGGATGAGTAATATGATATCTTTTTATGGTTTTCACTTTAAACTTTTCTGCAGCCTTGATTGTGTATGTATGTGAGAGAGAAAGAGAGAGAGGAAGGGATGGAGAGGGAGAGAAACTTTTGTAAATGACATATATCTAAGATAGATTTTGTTCTGTCTTTGGTCATATAAATGGAACACAAGATATGCTTGTATTTACTATCATTATAATAGACTTGAAATTAGATCTGTCTTCTTATACCACCTATCTATTCATTCCATGTGTGCTATGCTTCCTATGCTCCTCCCCACCCCTCTTTGGGGCTTCTTTCAGATGGGTATTTTTAACATATTTTTATAGTTTGTTAACTTGGTAGTTAAACACTTAAAAATATTTACCATTAGTGATTATCCTGCACAAAGTATCTATATCTCATCATAGTGGAAGATTGCATGGTATCTTTACCCATTTCATGGACAAATGAAAAAATGCTTTCACCAATTTTCTGCATATCAATTTATAAACTCTATAATCTTATGTTTTAGTTTAGTATACATTGTAAACTCCATATTTTATAAGGTAATTATTTATATAAAGGTTTACCCCCTTCAGGACAGTAGTGATGCACCCTTTACTTCCAGTAGTAGGGAGGCAAAGGCAGATGGAATTTCTGAGTTTGAGAGCAGCCTGTCTTTCAGAGTTCCAGAGAAACCGACTCGAAAAAACAAAAGAAAATAAGATTTGCACCGTTCTAGAATATTATTTGAAGGTGTGTTACATTTGTTTATGCTGTGGAACGTTTGTTTGATGATGCAAAGATGTGCTGCATCCTTTTATGTTGCATGTGTTGAACTCTGAAGCTGTGTTACTGTGCCTGCCTGAAACACCTGATTGGTTTGTCTAATAAAGTAATGAACGGCCAATATCAAGGCAGGAGAAAGGGATAGATGGGGCTGCCAGACAGAGAGAATAAATAGGAGGAAAAATCTGGGGGAAGGGGAACAAGAAAGAGCAAGAAAAGGAAGGGTCAGACACTCAGCCATGGCCACAGAGTAAGATATAAAGAAAGGCTTATAGACTAGATAAAGGTAAAAGCCCAGAGGCAAAAGGTAGACAGGCTAATTTAAGAGAAGTTGGCTAGAAACAAGCCAAGCTAAGACTGGGCATTCATAAGAAAGAATAAGCCTCTATGTGTGCTTTACTTGGGAGCCGAGTGGTACCCCTTCACCCACACCAAAGAACCAAAGAGCAAAGAGTTAAAACAACACTGTGCCCCCTTTTTAGATGCTCAGTCTTTTATTTAGTTCAAATTTCTATCTCAGATCATTTCTTTTGACAGAAGCATAGATTTTGGTGTTTCTGCTAGTAACTGATGCTCTTCATGTTTACTTGCATAAACTTTATTTATGTTTATTTTCAAGAATATTTTTCTAGGTCAATATTTTAACTTTGTGGCATTTTGAGGGCGTGTTTGCAATCAAAGACATGGTTTGTCCAGGAAGTCAGACAATCTTCATGTTTCAGTTTTGAAAGACTTCGAAGGTAGCTGAGGCTGCTTGTTTGAGGGTGTAATCTTACAGTGTTCCCCCTTTGATTTGCCTTTACTATACAGTGATGGGAGTACACAGCAAGTCCCAGGACAGCCAGAGCTACATTTTGAAACCCTGTTTCTGAAAAACAAATCAACCAAATTAAAGTATCCCAACAAAACAAAGAGGGCGGTGAGTCGAGTGGCCAAGTCCTTGCTTCAGAACAGCACAGGGGGCTCTGGGTTTTCTTTGTTTAGAGAGGGGGTCTTAATAGTGAGGCCTTGGTAGAGGGCAATAGTACCAGTGAGGACGAGGGGAGCAAGAGTGGAAAAATGAACAAAGAACATGGTTCAAGACCAGACAAGAAGGCAGTTAATAAAATCTAACACACTGGCTTCCCAGACAGACAAGGTAAATGGTGATAAAAGGCATTTGAGGTTGGATGCCCAGGCTGGCCTTGAATTCATAGAGATCTGCTTGCCTCTACCTCCCAAGTGCTCGGATTAAATACGCGCATCACCATGCCCAGCAGAAGCAGGATTTTTAATTAGTTAACAATTTGTTCTGGTTGAAGAGCTAGATGAGATACAGGTGTTGATGTTGGACTAGTTAGTACATCTTTGCATTCAAACTAAAGGGGCAATCATGGAACAGTAGCTAGCAGAGACCACAGAAGGGGTAGGGGCAACTGAATAAACATTTGGGTGTAAGTGAGGTTAATCAAGAGGGGAGTAGAGCAGGAAAACGGAGCTTGGAGTTTGAACTCAGACTACAGGGGCATGGGTGTGAGAACTGAGAACAACATGCCAGGTGTGGTAGTTCACACTTGTAATTCCAGAACTCAGAGTGTGGTGGTAGCAGGACCACCAGAAATTCAAGGCCAGCCTGAAAAAGCAAAAAAAAAAAAAAAAAAAAAAAGTGATAACTGTGTAAGTTCAACAACAGACCTCAAGCCAGAGCTGGTATAAGTACAAGCTTGGAGTGGAAGAATTTTAGAATAAATTGCTGTGTTAGTTGACTAGACCAGCTCTTTTTGGAGACAAGTCTTGGCTAAGAATCAGAGGAAAGAGCAGGAAAAACTCTGACTAGGAACCAAAATAACATTGATGATGAGATGTTTTTAAAAGGGCCCTAGTTTGAGAATGGGCTGGGAATATTGCTGCTGTAATGGACTAGACTTCAAGGGCAGGTCTGAGTTTTTCATTTGTTTTAAATTTTTTAAAAAAAATATTTATGTGTATGAGCATTTTGTCTGCATGTATATGTGTACCATGTACATGCACATTACCCATACAGATCAGAAGACCCTATCTCTAAATCTAATGGGAGAGGGAGGGTGTGCTCTAAAGGAGGCAGAGACCTGTGGACTTTTTTGAGTTAGAGGCCAGCCCAATTTACAGAGGGAGTTCCAAGCTATTGGGGTTATGTAGTAACACCCTGCCTGGAAAACAAAACAAAAAGAGATCTGGGTTTGATCTAAAACCAGAAGAGGTCTTTAAACTGTTGGGACCATAAAGAAAAACCAGGAATGTTAAACACACAAGGTTGATGTATAGCCTGTTTTCCACCCAGAAAGCTGCGAATGGAGGGGCTAATAACCTAGATGACCCTTTCTCTATCTGTAGCGCCATGGCATACAAAGCTCCAACAAGGGGCTGGAGAGATGGGTCAGCAGTTAAAGAGTATTGGATGCTCTTCCTAAGGTCCTGAGTTTAATTCTCAGTAACCATATGATGGCTGACAATCTGAAATGAGATCTGGTACCCTCTTCTGGCCTGCAGGCAGTCATACAGGCAGACATACACTGTTCACAATAAATAAGTTTTTAAAAAAAAAGCTCCCACAAGCAGAACCAGAATGGCTAACCTTTCTGACTACTCTAGGTGACCTTTAAATTAATCTGTATGACCAGGAGCTCCTTCAAGGCCCTCCAAGAAGGACCAGAGATATTTAATAGTCTAGGAGAACTTTCTGTTATTTGTATGGCCAGAGGCTCCCCCAAACTACCCCAACCAGAACCAGAGGGGACTAATAGCCCAAATGACCTCTATGCTATCTGTATGATGGAGACCACACCAGATCCTCCTCTAGGTCCTTAAGATAACACATGTAGCCTTTCTACAGTTAGCCCATTTTCATGGAAGAAGTGACATATACTTTGAGAAGACTGTCAATGTAATTATGTAATTATGCCTCTTTGTGCACACGGGACTGTGTTACACCAACAAACTTCTTTCCAAATTATCCTGTACTTAAATATGCCTACATAAACTGCCCAGTGTCAGAGTCTAGAAGTTTGATCCAACACCAGATAGAGTTGTGCTGAACTGGATTTTTAAATATTTATTTATTTTTATTTTATGCACATTAGTGTTTTGCCTGCATGTCTGTCTGTGTGAGGATGTCAGATCCGCTGGAACTGGAGTTACAGAATGTTGTGAGCTGTCGTATGGGTGCTAGGAATTGAACTCCGCTAGGAATTGAACTCCGAACCTTTGCCAGAGCAGTCTGTGCTCTTAACCACTGAGCCATCTCTCCAGCCCCAGATTTCCTTCTTGTTTCATAAAAATCATTACTCTGCCAACCCTGGTGTTTGCAGAGATACACCTATCCCTGCATTAAATTAGACGATTTAATAAAAGCCTGAGTTCAAGGCTATGTCAGAGGAACAGTAGTTGTTTAGTTAACAAGACCCCTACTTAAGAGGCCCAGCAGTTAAGAGTACTTACTGTTCTTGCAAAGGACCCAGGTTTGAGTCCCAGAACCCACATGGTAGTTCACAATTATCTGCAACTGTGGTTCCAGGAAATCTGATGCTCTCTTGTGATATCCTTAGACACCAGGCACCCATGTACAGACAAAACATTCATATACATAAAATAAAAATTAAAAATATAAACAAAAATTTAAAAAGACTTCTACATTAAAAAGATTTTATGAGTGGTGATGGCACACACCTTTTATCCCAGAACTTGGGATTTAGAGACAGGCAAATCTCTGAGTTTGAGGCCACCATGGTCTACAGAGTGAGTGTTATAACATCCAGGGCTACATACAGAAACCCTGTCTCATAAAACCAAAACCAAATCAAACTAAAACAAAAACGATTTTATTTTGGATATGTGTGTATGCCTGTGTGTGTGCACCGTGTGTGTCTGCAAAAGACAGAAGAAGGACTAAAATCCACAGGTGGATATGAGCCAATTGATGAAGGTGCCGGGAACCAAATTTGGGTCCTCTGGAAGAGCAGTAAGGACTTTAACCATCTCTCCAGCCTCCAAAGGAGGTTTTTATGGAGTCTGATTCAAGGTCAGACCAGAGATGTATTGATAGTGTTAGAGTTCACAAAGGCCCAGCTGGAGTAGAAGGTCTGTGATGGTAGGATATTAACCAGAGACCTAGCTTCAAGGTTGAGTCAAAGAATATTCATCCAGAATTTCAATACTGAATACTAAATACTTAATGCAAAAAGGGCATTAGTGGTGAACAGTTTGGAGGAATTCAGAATTAGAACCAAGTAGAAATGGCCATAGGATAGTTGACAGCCACAAGTGTGAGGTAGGACACGAGGAACTGATGTTGCCTAAGGTTCAAGATCAGTTTAGTTATAGAAGAATAGACAATAAAGGCCAGGGGGCAGTGGGGAGGTAGAAAAAAAAGAAAATAGAAGCCAGAGTTTGAGGGAAGATCTGAAAAGTATCAACAGGTATCCAAAAGTATCAAAAGTATCAACTTTACTGAGGTCCCAGAAGCACCGAGTGTGGAAAAACTAAGAGGCTCAAGTTTTCAGCTTTGAAGAGCATTGCACATGAGTTAACTCATGTCTGCATTCAATGGTTTTAGAAAGATGTATTGAGAGCTGGACCACAGAGTTCCAATTGGAGTTTAGGGTACCATGACACCAATGGAAGGATTAAGGAAGCTGAAGCTAAGAGGAAAGGTCCTGAGGGTGGCAGCATTAACAAAGGCCCAGGTTTCAGATTAGGACATATGGACATCAACAGTAGTAGAGTTTAAAGTATCTGGTGGCTGGAGGGATGGTTTGGTGGCTATGAATAACAGTTGTTCTTTTAGAGGATTCAGGTTTGGTTCCCAGCACCAATCTAGTGGCCTACAAATGTGTTGGTAACTCCAGTTTGAGGAGATATGACACTGTCTTCAAGTGCTGTGAGACTATGCTTTTGTACACTGTAAATATTGGTAAATAAAATGCTGATTGGCCAGAAGCTAGGCAGACAGGAAGTATAGGTAGGGTGACCAGACAAGGAGCATTCTGGGAAGAGGGAGAACCGAGCAGACACCAGCTAGACTCAGAGGAAATAAGATGAGAATGCATTGAGCAAAGGAACCAAGCCATGTGACTAAATATAGATAAGTATAAGTTAATTTAAGCATACGAGTTAGCAAGTAATAAGCATGAATCATAGGACAAACAGTTTATAATCGATATAAGCCTTTATGTAATTATTTGGAACTAAACAGCTGTGGAACTGGCTAAGCAGGACAGAGAAACTTGACTACATTCTCACCTCTGTGGACACCACCAATATTAATAGCGCACAGATATACATACAGGCAAAACAACTATACACATAATGGGAAAATTATTTTAAATTGAAACAAAAAAGTCTAAAGTATCTGGCTGAGCTTAGTGGTGCATGCCTGCAATCCAAAACTTAGGAGGCTGAGACAGGAAGATAGCTATTTGTTAGAGGCTGGCCTGAGCTACACAGAGAGACTCTGTCTCAAAACAGTGTTTGAATTTGAGGCCACAGTAGATAGGCATTGGTGAAGGAAAAGGTAAGAAATGCCCAGGGACAGGTGCATAGTTCAGGGCTACAACTTTTGCTAAGCATGCAGGTCTGGGCTCCATTCCTAGAAACAAAAACCAAATAAATGTCCCTATCTGAGGCCAGACTGAAGAGGTAGCAATGGCAGAATAGTTGACAGAGGCCTGGGCTCAACTTTGGATCACATGGGCATTTACTGTCAAAACAGAGGTTGGAACTAAGAGAATGATGGTAAAATAATAGAATTCCAGATATAAAGTTAAGATTGAGAATCATGAGTGCAAAAATTACCGACATCTATATTGAAGTTCAAAGTCGGATCAGTAGACAATTGTTGGCGGAAGCTCAGGCTTTAGATTTGTCTAGTGGTACACACTGGTAGGGGAATAAAAAAAATGTTCTTCTTCAGGTTTAGCCCTGAGTTGCTCCTTATAGTATAACAGTTCACAGACCCCAGGGTCAAATGAGATAAAGGGCATAGGCCAGGACTGGATTTGAGAGGAAATTAAAGCAGCATTGATGGTGATGATGAACAGAATTCTTATGTTCAGAGGCACAGTGATGACAGACAAATTAAGTGAGGCCCACGTTTGACCAATAACATTATTTTTTATTCTTTCTCATTTACTCAGTGTTTAGTTTCCTTTAGATTGTGAGTCAAAAGTGTCACCAAGATGAACTTAAAGTAGAATGTCAACTCTGTCACCTCAAATATTTTACAAGGAGGAAACCCCCCAAATCATGCAAATAATATTTATCCCGAAATCAGACTCATTAAAGAAAATGGAGTGAAGAAAAGAAGGAAGTTAGAGAAAACCAGTATTTCCCCAAATTATCTTGCTACCTATAGACCTTGGTCGGAACCGTGTATCTATGAGAGTTAACACACAGGTCTGAGCTGTTATCCTTGGGAGGGTATTAGCATTGAATTTGTGTCTGCTAACCTTCACTGCATCTTTCAGCTGTACTGTCTCAGTCCTGAAGCTGGATTAGGAATGTTGGCACACATACATGATGCACAATATGACCAGTCCAGCTCCCTGATATCCTTATCCCATATCCATTTGCCTAAGATGTTTGATGGAGTCAGAAATGCTTTTGGCTACGCGTGATCACACTATGAAACAACAGATTCACCAACAGAATCATCTTTTTTCCTCAAAGAGTTGCTTTACCACAGCTCAGCAAGTACTGCGCTGCCAGGGTGGTGACTCTAGCCGAGGTTCTCACTGATGCAGCATATGGATCTGGAATGATTACCTGTAAAAAGGCCCTGGTGATTCTTCAAACAAGTTTCTTCCCGGATTCTAACCATTGGCAACGCTTTTGGAACCTATTTTCTTGCGAATACCCAATAATGAACATTAGTAATTTGTCTCTGTGCTGGTCCAGGGCTTAAATTAGGGTCGTCCTGGATAGACATGAGAGGAGATAGGGGTGAGCTTACAAATTTTCTCTTCCTTTCTCCTCACAGCAGGACCTAGAATGCCAAGAATACAACTCAGCACTTCTGCTCCATTTCGGGGCTACAGCTCAAAGCACAGATAAGTGTGGGGGTACACCTAGACAGAAGCTGTCAGGTTGGGAAGTTTGACGATCGAGTCTGATGAAACCCCTGGGGTTGAACCCAACATTCCTTTCCTATGTCTTTTATTGCTGTCTGGTCCTGCAGCCCCAGCTCCCTTACTCAAAAAGAGCCAAGCTCCTCAGCATGGCCCGAGAAACTGTAAAGACCTGTCTAATGTCATCTATCACACTCAGCCCAGTCATACTGTGACCCACACCAGTCTCAGTCTGTACACTAACTAACCTTTCTTTCTGTTGAGGATGTTCTTCTACCCCTTCCATCATTTCATTCACACCTTTAAAATGTCATCCTGTCAGGAACATTTTCCTGACGACGTTGCCAAAAGAAGCCACCCCCCCTCCTATTCCTGCAAGCTCCTTTCTTTCCTTCTGTTTTGCTTCACATCACTTGTCTTTTATCTATTCTAGTATGTACAGATGTTTCTCAGTAAGTAGGGTTACACCCCAACCAAATCTGTTTTAACTTGAACTATCATATGTCGAAAATACATTAGCATACCTAATTTACCGAACACCATAGCTTAGCCCCACCTACCTTAAATGTGCTCAGGACAGACAATATTCTACAGGTAGGAAAACCTATCTAACACAAAGTCTATCTTATAACAAAATGTTGACTAGGTCATGTAATTTACCCGACACCAGACTGAAAGTAGAAAAACAAGTGTGTGCGTGCGTGTGTGCGCATGTACGTGTGGTTCTGTAGCACTAGCAGGTCAAAAGGTTGAAAAATTATAACACAAATTATACTCCAAGGAATGACTACTTTGTCTATTGTGTGCTTGCCTCCCCTAGGACGCAAACCCACAAGGAATTTCTGCTGGCTGAGGCCACAGCGATATCCCTCCTTTTCAGAACAGTTCCTGATTTGGTGTTCTTCATACTTGTCTACTGACTGCACGACTATGTGACAGATACATTACAGTAGGTACTCAGTGCATTATGAATGGATGAACACATTACTGCACAACTGAGGAAGCGGTCCCCCACTCTGCTGGCAGTCTCGGTGCTCCCTAGTGCCCCCTTGTGGGAGACCTGGGAGTTGCCCCTCAGTACAAGCACAGAAATTTTATTTACAACACAAGACTGGAGTGAGAGGAAGGAACAGTGGGCAATGCAGGGCTGGCAGGACACTCTACTTTTGCTCTCGTCTCCAGACGATGACCATGCCACTGGCATCACTGGAAGCCAGCAGACTCTCGTCGCAATTGAAGCTGACGTCAAGCACAGGTGCACTGTGACCCTGCAGCTTGTTGACAGCAGCCTTGGCCGCTCGTTCCACATCAAAGAAGTGAACACACATATCCTCACTGCCTGTCACTGTCCAGATGAAAAGGAGAAAGTATCAGGAGGCTACTGTGGTACCCCCCCCCCAGTAGGAAGTCCTTGAGGATCTGTGAGATGTGACGGCTTAGGGTAGTCTAAAAGGAACCATCCCTAGATGGGAGTTTATCTGTCTCCTTTGGTTCTGTGGGTAGTATGTGAGGTTTTAGGGAAGTGTAGGGTCTGTATCTTAGCTATGAAGTTCCCAAGCTGTTTGTAGCTCCATGTTAGGCATGAGGCTGTTAGGGCACAAGAGACCACAAGGCTCAGAAAGTCATGGCATTAGAGTGTCATGATGATGGAGCCAGGATGACAATAGTACTGGTCTCTGCCTCTTTCCAGTAACCCAGGTCCCCTGCTCCTGAGCACTTACCCACACACGCCCCCTGGCGGAAAGACATGAGGGGGCAGAAGATGCTGCGCACAGGATGTGAGCTCTGCTCAATGGGGAAGCTTCTCTTCAGTTGCAGTGTCCCTTCGTTATCCACCACTCTGAAGAGGAGGCAAAAGAAAGGGTCAGAGTACAGCCTCAGCCTCAGGAGATGACTAGTGGTAGGCCACTTTATGTTCTGAATCCTGTATTTGAGATATTTACCATATTCAAAAAAAATCAGATTTTCTTTTCATTTGGACACAGTTTTACTATGCTGTACAAGCTGAGTCTGAACTCAGGCATTCAAGTGATCCTCCTTAGAGTGCTGCCATCATAGGTGCATATCATCACCCTTAGCATTTTTTCAATGTATTTATTTTCATTTTATGTGTATGGATGTTCTGCCTCGTGTTGTGTCTGTGCACCATGAGTGTATAGTACCAGAGGAGGCCAGAAGAGGGTGTTGGATCCTTTGGAACTGGAATTACAGACAGCTGAGTCCACCATGTGGGTGCTGGGAATTGAACCTCAGTCATCTGTAAGAGCAGCAGGTGCTCTTAAGTAGGGCTGAGCCATCTCCCAGCTCCTTAGTTTTGTTTTTTGTTTTTTTTTCTTTTTTTTAAAGACAGGATCTTACTGTGTAGTTCTGGCTGTCCTGGAACTTGCTGTGTAGATCAGTATATATCAGTATAGCCTTGAATTCATAGAGCTCACCCTTCCTCTACCTCAAAAGTGCTGGGATTTAAGGCACGAGCCTCTCCCCCCAGACAGGGCTTCTCTGTGTAACAGTCCTGTATATCCTGGAACTCACTTTGTAGACCAGGCTGGCCTCGAACTCACCTGTCTCTGCTGGGATTAAAGGCATGCACCACCATGCCTGGAAGGGTATGAGCTGACATCCAGCTTAAAAAGCCTAATTTCTTGAAGTGATTCTGGTCATTAGGTTTTGCATCCCAGCTAGAGAATTATAACATGACAGATGGGTGGGAAGAATGAATTCTGTCCCCAAGTCAAAAGAACAAAATAATATAGGCTGTGGCTGAATCTCAGTGGTAGAGTGTACAAGCTTCTGGGTTCAATTCCCAGTACCAAATAAAGAGAAAGAAGGGGAAGTGGAGGTGACCCAAGTCAGGAAAGACACTTGCCTCCAGGCTTGACGCTTGAATTCAATTCCTGGAACCTGAACGGAAGGACAAAATAGCCCTCTACAAGCTGTCCTCTGCCCTCCATATATGCTCCATGATATGTGAGCACTCACACTGGCACACACACACACAAATAGAAAAATGGAAAAATTCTAAACAAAGGGAAACAGGTGCTAGTATTTTCCCTTTAATTATAGTATTGGGAGTAGAATCCACAACCTCATACATGCTAGGCAAGTACTCTACCACTGAGCTACTTGCTCAGCCCATTATTTTTGATTTTATTTATATTATTGTCTTAGTTTGCTTAACCATACAATGGAGACAATAACAGTGTTTACTTCCCAGGCTGTTGTGAAGATTAAAGACAATGATATGCATGAAGCATGAAGTGCTTTGAACAGGGCCTAGCCACAGCGATGTCCATGTAGGGCCTCATTACTGCTATTCCTATTTATGTAGGCCATTGATAGTATCATATTGTACACTGTGTACATTGTAGGCCATGTATCATCATACTATGTATTGTGTGTGTGTGTGTGTGTGTGTGTATGTGTGTCTGGGGACAGAAGCCACAGCTTGGCACTTGCTAGACAAGCACTCTGCCACTAAGCTACATTCCCTACTGGATCCTCTTCAGATTATAAGGTCAAACCGCTGTTCTTGGTGAGAGTGTGATGGAGACAGGTCTTGTTCGGCTCTGATGGGGGAAGAACCCACCTGTAGAGGAGCAGTTTGTTGAGGCAGGCATTGATGAGCAGTGAGGGGTCCCGTGCTTCACGGCTGACCCAGGACCGGGCAGAGATGCTGGTTACTGGGCTTCCCTCATGTACTACTAGTCGCTTGGCTTTGGTCAGCTTCCCTGAATCGGTGGAGGCAAAAGTGGGCACAAGGACTGAGTCCTGGGAGAATAAAAAAAAAGAGGGTACCTAAAAATAGGTCTGTGGTCTGCCTACCTGTGGCCATGTCAAAGAGAAAGGAGAAGATGCTGCCACGGTCATCACCTGCCCAGAGAAGCCGGCCAGGGGCATCAAAGGACAGGGCGAGGACACGGCCTGTCAGCTTGCTCGAACCACCCTTAACTTTCTTGCCTGTGGAGATGTTCATGACATGCACATTGTGCTTGGCATTCCCCACCTGTGGGTGGAATACATATACCGTCATTCTGACTCAATTAGTCCTTCCTTGAGCTTAACATGGTAGGACTGTGGCACAGGAAGGTGACCCAGGCATAATTCCGACCCCCTAGCTATCCCCTCAATATGCTCACAATAAATAGGCCAGTTGCTCGAAAGACTAAGACAATCTCAAAGTCAAAATGCTGCCCCTTGGCCAGTCTTACATCTCTCCCTTGCACCCTGGATGCTCCTTCTTAAAGCCCATGAGCTGCTACCACTGAATGAGACAGAGCCTCAAGTACTAGCTCACTCATAGCTTGTTGCTCCCTTATATTTAATTCTATACTCCCTCCCTACCCCAGGCCATGCCAGACTTTCCATATCCTTCTTCTGCCCTCTGACCAGTCTGTCTGGGGTCTGACCACAGTGGGGCTGCCACTGATAAACTAGACAAGTTTTTAGCCGCATCATCCTGCTCCCTAGAAGCAGCCTCTATAGACAGAAAACTGTAAGACTGTGGTTGATGGGACCAGAGGAATTCCAGGGCCATGACCCCCCGCCCAGCCCAGCCCAGCCCAGCCTAGCCCAGCCCAGCCCAGAAATCTAACAAAGCAAGGCCATCCCAAACCATGGATTGTACTTTCTGTTGGTCTGCTTCCCTTGGAGTCTGACCACAGGACTTCTGTGATAAGACTTGGGGGTATTAAACCTTACTCTCTGGTGTCCCAAGACAGCCCTCCAGACCCAGCATGCCCGCCCTTGGTGAGCAGGTGTCCTGGAGCCTGACCACAGTGAGGTTGTTGTTGACAGGCTGGAAGGTGCAGCACAGCAGTTCAGCGCCATCAGGGTCAGGGATCTCACGGATGCAGCGGCCATCTTCAGAGGCCCAGATGCGCATGGTAGCATCGAGGGAGGTGGACACGAGGATGTCATTGGAGAGGGACCAGGCGAAGTCAGAGACGCCACGCGTGTGGCCCCGTAGTACATGGAGTACAGTGGGTGGGGCAGGCACCAGCTGGCACAGGGAGATGCTGCCATCCAGTGAGCAGCAGGCCAGGCGGTGCCGGTCATCATTGGCGAAGCGCACCCTTGGGACTGCAAAATGCCAAGGAACCATTTGTGGGAGTCAATACATTCACTGAGTACAAGGAATAGTAGCCTCAACAAAGGGTTTTCCTTGGCTCACAAAGGCAGCTGTAAACCTTAGAAGGCCTACTGCCAACATGCTCTCTAAATCTTAGCAGGCACTTTGAAGACTACAACGATCTTCTGCAATGCAAAAAACCTCACACTGTATTACTGAGCACTTTACAATAATGAAGCTCTCAGGAGTTTGCAAAACCCTTCATACAGTGTGGTCCACTATGCCCTCTGCAAGGGAGTTTTCATCAGCTCTTGAGTTTCTGTGGCTCTTTATAGTACCTGAAGTAATAAAAATTTGGCACATCACTTTGCAGAGGGCTTTTGCATTTGCTAACTGTTTTATGAGTGATAATTTCTCCTTCTGAGGTATGGTGCTGGAGGCTTGCATTCTGAAAAAAATGATGGCTTGAGTAGTTGTTTGAACAAATGTTTGGTGATGGGTCCCACTGCCCATTAGCTTACCTGCCTCATCCACGTGCTGGTCAAAAACATGGTACATGCCTGCAAAGGCATAGTTTTCACTCAGCGATGTGTCCCCGGCCATGGCCCGACTTGCCTCTGCCACCGATGTGGGTACCACACTGCCAGGAGGCCTGAGCCCCAACAGGAAGTAGGGGGCGATAGGAATTAGGTGTGGGTGTTCAGATTGCCAAATCTCAGGGCCCCTCTCCTCCTGGTGAACCTCCACCCCCTCTGCCTGCCTCTGGTATGTACCTGTCCTCATAGACTGCCCGATTCATTTGTGCCTGGAGCTGGTAGGAGCCTCGGCTGACAGAGCGGCGGTGTCCTCGGGCCCCCAGGGCCCGAGGGTCATCTTCAAAGTCCTGCACACAAGAGAAGGTCAAAGATAGTATGTCGCTAATTCCAGCACTTGGGATACTAAGGCAGAAAAATCACTGAGCTCAAGGCCTTCCTTGGCTCCATAGGGGGTGTGAGGCCAGCCTGGGCTACATGGTGAGATCCTGTCTCAAAAGGAAAATAAGTCTCTGAGAACCACTGTAGTCTGGAGCCTTCAAAATATGACAAAACTTGAGCTCTCCTTACCACACACGGCACCTGCCAACACTATCACTGCTCCAGTAAGCTCTTTACTAGGGGCCTGTGTCTGTCTCTGCCCTGCTCAACACATCCTTAGTAAAAACACATCTCACAAAGACTGACTATCTCCCTCTCCAGAAAAATCACACAAATCAGTCTGATTTCAGTCAGGTTTCATTATTTCCTCCCCAGAGAAGCCTTTTCTATTAAACATAGCTTCCTCCTTTAGTTCAAAGTAATGGCTTTTCATTCTTCATTGTTGTGTTGGGAATAGAACCTTCAGCCTCGGGTGCATACTAGGAAAGCACTCTATCACTGAGCTACACCCCTACTCGCTTCCTTTTTGTCTCCTAAGTCTATTTTATGTTACTATCCCAGCATTCCCTACTAAGCATCAAGGTAATTATCACCAACTCACTCATCCAACTTGCTCCATGTTCATCTAATTCACTGCTTGGTTATCGTGTTTATTGACTTAGTTGCTATATTGCCTTTTAGCCCTCTACTGACACTGGAACGGTACTTTTGTACACCACCCGTGTTTGACAAAAGGCTGTGGCGACTATTGAGGTAGGGGAGGTACATGACAGGTGGTGCAGCCAGGAGCTCACCTCCATTCGGTCAAGGGTAGTGCGGCTGCTGCGGACAATGCTGTTGCTATAGGCACGAGCACTGCCTGGCTCAGAGAGTGGCCCGTAGCGCTGGCCCAATAGCTGGCCCCGTAGCCTCAGGTACTGCCGACGCAGTGCTGGGGGATGCCCAGCCTTGGCATTCTCTCGCAGCAGCTGGCTGCGCCGGCGGATATACTGGGTCCGAAACTGTGGAAACGTTGGTGTGCGGTAGGCGTTGTACCTGTGAGGTCCAGGAGGCAGGGCAGGCAGCAGGCACAGGACAGAGGGAATAAATCAGCTCAAGGTATAGGGTAGCACAATGAGGTGTTTGGCAGTGATTGGGATAGGAAGAGTGATCAACAGTGGTAAAGGGGAATTCCTCCTGATATTGTGATGGGGGTAATTCTGCATTAATAACAGGTATGATGAAAAGGTCAGCCCGGAGACAATATAGTCAATCTGCAGCTCTGTGGGGGTCAGTATGAGCCAACTATATTATCAGTCTAGCATGGTGACAAACATCAGATTGGCAATGCATGACAATGGAGGTTAGAGTCAGGTAATGATAGAGGTTAGTATGGGGTAGCAATTGGGTAATGATAGTAGGGTAGTGGTATCAAAAAAAGTTGGGGAAGAGGACAGGCAATAAGGAGCTAGATAGGAAGTCAGCAGCCTGACTTCCACTACCCGCCCGAAGACAAGTCTCTTTGCGCATGTCCATATGCAACCGCATTTTCCCAGTATGCTCTTTATAACTTTCTCTAGCCGGGCCACTCCACCCTGGGAATAGCCCACAACCAAGCTAACTGCGCATGCTCACGCAGCCGCACCAGCCTAGTTCCCCCGCCCAGCCTCATTTATCGCCACTGCTCCTGCACCGGCAGTAAGTTCCGCTCCCATGGGCTCCAACCCCACGCCTTACCTCGCGTCCACTGCTAAGACTTGCTGCCACACCGCGGCCATTCCCTGGCTTCCTTCTATGGCGCGTCTGCCTGCGGGAGTCTGCAGGGCAACGGTTTGGAATGCCGGCTTCCCAGGCAGAGGAAATCTAGTTCCGCCTCTTCCACCTGGTGACAGTTGCCATAGACACGAAGTCCCTCCACACAGGTGATGTCGCGAAATCCCACTGGGTCGCTAGCATGGTCATCACTCCAGCCCTGCCTTTCCTGGGCAGCACTCCGGTGACTCACAATGGCAATTCAAAATGACCCCGCCCTCCCCAGTTGTCTTAGCAACGCCCCTCCCCCACCCAGCAAGTCTTGTTTGACGTTCCCCACCCATCAAGCCCTCTGCCCTCTTTCTAGTCCTAGAGAAATAGCCCAGGACCCAGGACCGCCTCCGGGGCTGCCCCTGGCTTCTGAGGCCCCCGGGGCAGCCCTGAACCCGGTGTCACTGGTTCCTTCTCTCCTGCCTGTCTCAAGCTCCAGGCAAGATGGCTGCCTGCAACCAGAAAGAGCTGCAGAGCACAGAGCAAATCGATAGGAACCTTTCCCAGGGCGTGGGAGCCTCGCAGGCGCATTAAAGGATTGTAGTTTCCCCTACAAGGACAGAGGCTCCACCCCTTGAGTTCTATTCATTTACCCCCTGACACCTTTTTGTATACACAAGGATACACTGTGTATACATTGGGGTTAGAGGGAAAGGGTGAGTTTGTCAATCACTTGATAAAAATCAGAAACTTTGTGAAAGTGATTTTGGCTGCTTCTCAGCAGCGAAAATTTGGCCAGGCAGAACTTGAATAAAGTACATGCAGAGACTGACCATACATGCAGGGGCTGACTCCTGAAACATTCTCTAGTTCTTAGAATAGCGATACACGAGAAGAATCCAGTGTTCACTGGAAGTAACTGGACCCGTGTTTTAAATAACAAGAGCAATTAGGAAAAGCAGCTTTTGGGGGGGGGGGTTGACCCAAGGAAACTATCCCAATTGTCTGTTATTCATGTTAAACTACAATTTATAACTCAAATATTCATCTCAGGATCATAAAGATAACGAGGCTGAAATTCAAGATGCAAATCTAGCATAATGGTAATTCTATAAAGGGGGTGAAGTGGCAGGTGAATTTGAATCCAGTCTGACCTACATAGTCAATTCCAGACCACCCTGAGCTACATAGTGAGAGCCTGTCTCAAAAAACAAGCAAGCGTTGGAGATGGTTCACTGACTGGGTAGTTTGTTGCATAAGGCTTTTGTTGCTAAATCACTAGATTCCATGTAAGGTAGAAGGAGAGAACCCAGTTCCTAAGAGTTGTCCTCTAATGCCCACAGGTGTGCTGTGTGGTACGAAACCCCCCACCACCACCACACACACAACAAATAACTTTTCTTAAAAACAAGCAAAAAAACTCAAGGTGTAATATTGTTTCCCACTATACCTTAACATTGGCTGACTCAATTTTCAAAACTGACTTTCACAGTAAATGCAATCAACAGCTTTCTATTGCTGTAACAAAACACTGACCAAAAGCAATATGGGGGAGGGAGGAGTTTATTTTGCCTTACAATTCCCAGGTCACAATCCATCACTAAGGGGAGTCAGGGCTTAAAAAAAAATCCAGCCAGGAACTGAAGCATAGATCATGGAGGAACGCTGCCCATTGCCTTGCTCCCCAAGGCTTGCTGTAGTGTAGCCGGTTTTTAAGTTGTTCTTTTTTTTTTTTTTTTTTTTTTTTTTACAGACTGACCACAATTCCCCTCCCCCTACTTACCACCCAACTTTTCCACCATTCCATCCCCCATCCACTCCTCAATGAGGATAAGGCCTCCCATGGGGAGCCAACAAAGTCTGAGATATCAAGTTGAGGCAGGATCAAGTGCACCCCCCACCCCGTGTCCCTCTATGGGGAATGGGTTACAAAAAGCCAGTTCATGCATGTAGCCTGCTTCTATATACAACCCATGCCCACTCATCAACATGTGGGACTGCCCACATAAATCCCTAATCAAGAAAATGCCTTACAGGTCAATCTAAGGGAAACACTTTTTCAGTTGAGGGTCCCTCTTTCCAAATGACTTCTGTCAAGCTGACAAAAACCTAACCTTCAACTAAGTAATGTTTTTAGGTTACCTGAAGTGAGGAATAAAAATAGGTGTATCCTATGGACAAGATCTCCTTTGTCACTGTATCGGTGGGTGTTGTAAACTATCCTTTGTAATGTATTTTGTGGCACAAAGCAATACAGCTTTAACAAGACTGTAAATATTCACTGGACAAAGTTTAAGTAGGCTTATGTGTATTGATCTAGTATTTTTTATGGCACAGGGGATACAGTCCAGGGCTTCAGACATGCTATCTAAGTACCTTTTGTTTTAAAAGAAAGGGTTTCATGTAATCCAGGCTGGCCTCCAACTCATATAGCTGAGGATAATCTTGAACTTATCCTTCCCAAGTACTGGGTCATCCATCACAACTGGCTTCCAGCCCTTTATTATTTTTTGAGACAGTCATAAGTAGTCCAGGCTTGGGCCAGGCAGTGGTGTGCATATCTTTATAGTTTCTACACTTGGGAGGCAGAGAGGCAAGTGGATCTCTTGAGTTTGAAGCTAGGCTGGTCTACACAAAGAAACCTTGTCTCTAAAAACATAAATAAGATGAAATTTAAAACTTGTAAATAATAAATGAAATTTTAATAAGGATTATCATTAAGTTGGTTGGTGGTGGCTCAAGTCTTTAATACCAGCACTTAGGAAGGCAGAGACAGGTAGGTAGATCTGACTCTAGGGTCAGCATGGTGTACAAACCAAGTTTCAAGACAGTCACGGTTACAAAGAGAAACCCTGTTACCAAAAAAAAAAAAAAAAAAATCAACCAACCTAACAAAAGTAGTCCAGGCTGGCCCTCAAGTGGATATGTAGCTGAGGATGGCCTTGAACTTCTGATTCTACTTTTTTACGTCCCCAGTGCTGGGATTAAAGACATGTGCCACCATTCCCCAGATTTTTTTAAAGAGATTCAGTCTTGTTAAATTTCTTAGGCTGCCCTGGACCTTGTAATCCTTCCAAGTAGCCAAGATTACATTATTCATCACCACATCCTGCCAATTAAATCTTAATAGGAATGTTGTGAATCCTGTTACCATCCCTAGTTAATAGAGAAAATTTAAAGCATCAGAGAATTAGAGGGTGACATTGTTTAACTGCTCTTCATGTTCTTTTTAATCATAAGGAATACTATGATCAATGTTTCAATTTTTATTATTTGGGAGGGGATTCATACCACAGCGTGTGGAGGTCACTGGGTAACATACAGTGGTCAGCTCTGAGCTTCGGGGATCAAGCTTATGTCCTCAGCTTTGGCAAGGGGCCTTTCCCCACTGTACCATTTCGTTGGACCTTCTCTTTTTGGGTGTCTCTCAGGAAGGTCTGGATTGGATATCATAATCTAATGACAGGATTCAGCGTGAATTAGTCATCGAAGCAAAGAAAGGGTTGTGCTAGCTTTTGCATAAGAATTTGCTATTGTTTGAAGAAGCAGTATAATTTTTCAAAAGACAGCATAACCTGGCTACTAGGAGACGCGCTGCTGACCTCAGGCAAATGATACCTGTTTGTGACTCAGTCTCATCTGATAAAACCTGTCTCACAGGTATGAGAGTTAGATGAGTTAATACATATAAAGCTTGCAACATACTAAGTTTTATCATACTACTTTTAAGTATATTTCTTGCTTGGGGGCTGGGAAGATGGCTCAGTGGTTAAAAGCAACTGAACCTGAGTTTAGATCCCAGCACCCACATTATGTGGCTCAAGAATTGTCTAGAACTCCAATCCCAAGGACCTACTTCTCACTTCTGGTCTCCATAGGCACCTGCATACATGTACCATTCACAGAAAGAAATTTAAAGTGAAGGATTTTTATTCTTCCCTTTTGGCTTCTCCAACTCCTGCTTTGTCCTGTCCCCTCCCTTGTCCAGTAACTCCCCTTTCTTACACAACATCCCCCCCCCATGGTCCCCTTTCAGTTTCATGACATACTCATTCCCATTTACTGCTTTTAATAAAACTTAATGGATCCATCTGTCAAGGTATTTCAGGTGCAGAGGTCATACTGATTAGAACAGCCACCTCTCGCACTTACTCTGCATTTTCCAATTTTTAGGGGTTAGAGAGATGGCTCAGCATTCAATTAAAACTCAGAGTGGTTTGCTGCTTTTCCAGAGGACCCAATTTCAGCTCTTAGAACATATCAACTGTTTGGACTCCAGATCTGATGTCCTCTTCTGGCCTCTGTAGGCACACACATAGACACATTTCAATTATTTCAATTTACTTATTTTTTTTTTTCAGCCAGCGTCTATTATGTAGCCCTTGCTGTCCTGGAACTCATTGTAGATCAGGCTGGTCTCCAGAGATCTACCTGCTTCTGCTGGGGCCAAAGAAAGGCATGCACCACCAAAACCAGCTTCTTTTCAACTTTGAAATAATTTACTCGTTCTCACAATATATTAGTTTAAAGAGCTGCTAAGGCAGTTAGTTGGTAGCTGAGAAAGGAAAAGGCACGTTTAAACTGCTCTAATGGCCAGTAAGTGGTTGAGAGGAGTCTGTCTTGTGTGTATCAAGTCATGAGAAGCAGCTCCTGGAGGTTATGAATGATGAGTTAGGAAAGGTCAAGCCCACCGACTTTTAACAGGATCCAGGGCAGTTCTACTGTCAAAAGTTAAGGTTACAGCCAAAGAAAAGGAGACTGAAGAGGGGTAAACCACAACTCTTTGAAGATAATGCTCTTGAGTATAGCAATTCCACCAGTGCTAGGAGTCATTTATCTTCCAGACTCATTTTCCCTTGTTTCCTGCCCAGAAAAGCTTAAAAATGAACACAAAAGCTCAGGACTACATTGGGGTAGCTCTGTACTTATGAAATCTGATAACTTCAGAAGACAGAATAGAACAATTTGAAGGAAAGCTACATAGCTTGAGGTGTACTAAGAACCATGGCAATGTACCAAGATGGGAGGAGCCATGGAGCGGAGGTGCAATCAGGAGATACTGAATTCTCTTGTTTTCAGACAGGGTTTCTGTGTAGCCCTGGCTGCTCTGGAATTTGCTCTGAATAGGCTGGCCTCAACTCACATTCACTTGCTTCTGCCTCCCACTAAAGCCCAGCTAGAAAATTCTCATCCATTCTTTTCCACAAATGGGGAAAATGAGGACTGGGGCATAAAATCACAAGTTAAGCTTCACCATTTCTTGCTGGGCAGTACTGGCTGGTACACACCTTCAACCTTCAGGACAGGAGGCAGGGGCAGGTGTGAGTTTGAGGCCAACCTGGTCTACAGAGCAAATTTCAGAACAGCCAGAGCAGCACAGAGAAACCCTGTGGGAGTGGGTGTTTACCATTTCCTAATGGGGAAACTACCCACTTATTTTGGTCTCTGAAACTAAAGTTTTCAAAACCCTGAGTCTTCAAGTCAAAAAGGGCTAGATTCAGAAACAAAAGGTTCCTTCAATTAGGAAAGCTTTTAAGAGACCACTTAAGTGGTCTTCTAGAAGAAAATAAGAAGCCAGCTTTCTGCAAGTTATTTTCTCTCTTCTTGGGTGCGAGGCACCAGAAAAACAGGAACTTAGCCAAAATGGTCCCTGCTCTCACCAAGCTATTGTTCTAATTGTCAAAGTAAATACAAACTGCTGAAATCACTAATCAGACTGGTTGGTGTTGCTAAATTAGGTGGTGACCATGTCAGCTAAAGCGGACATTCTAGGCTCGAGTCAGAATCAAGCCTTAATTTTAAGTCTGGCACCTTGGGTTTGCTGTCACAGCCATAACCAAGTGGGTATAGCCTGACTTTTCTCCCCTTGTATGTATCAGATTTCTTTTTTAAAAGACACCACTGCTTGGCAGTGGTGGTACATGCATTTAATTGGAGCACTTGGGAGGCAGGGGCAGGTGGATGTCTGTGACCTGGTCTACAGAGCAAGCTTCAGGACATGCTTCAAAACTAGAGAAACCTGGTCTCACAAAATCCCAAAACAGTCCCACTATGTAGCGTTGACTGACCTTTGTAGATCAGGTTGGCTTTCAGACTTGCTCAAAGTTTCTTGTTGCTGCCTCTCAAATGCAGTTATGATGCTTCACATGGTGAGTTTATCCCATGTTTTTCAAATATTTGTTTTATTATGATAGGCCCCACCCAGTTGTCCTCTCATTCTAAGCCCTTATTTTTACAGACAAGGATTCTTCATAGCTCTGCTGCCTCAAACTCAGAGATCCATCTACTCTGCAGCACACACCCCCACCTCATGTTGGCCCAGACTGTTTTGGAATATGGGATTTTCCTGCTTCAGTACCATGAAGTGCTGAGATTACCTTAAAAAAGGATAGTATTGATATGAGAAACCTTCATGTACATATCACCTAGATTACACAATTAGAAATTTACAGCATTTGTTTTTCAAACAAAGACACCATAATTATTTAATGACTTAGAATCAACTGTCTTGGTTAAAATGCACTAGAATGGCCCAAAAGGAAATCCCATTTCCCCTTACCTGGTGTACCAAACAAAAAAAATGTACTATGAATTTTAGTTACAAAGTGAGGCTGAATGTGCTGTTCTAACATATGAAGACTCCTAGAATCAGCGAGTGCAGGTCAGCTGTAAAACCATTTGCCTAGGATTTTTTTCCTATTACAGAAAAAAAAAATCAAAGGAAATTCCTAAAGTTTTACTTGAGGTTTAAAGAACTTGTAAGTTTCCTGTGTTTGCTATGACTTGAGTTTGATCCTCTGATCTCCACAAGTGTATGTTGGCATGGGTTTCCCATCCCCATACAAACAAACAAACAAACACTAGTGAGATGGCCCCAGCAGGTAAAAGGAACTTGCTGCCAAGCTTGATGACCTGGGTTCAATTCCAGAGGCCCACCCACTCCTGCAAGTCTTCCTATTATGCCACACACATCTCAAAAAACTTATGTTTTTATTCAAATTTAAATCACAAGAACAAGTCATTACCATTGTTCTCAATAAGACAGTAATGTTGAAGATACCAGGATAAGGAAGAATCTAGATAGTACTGACCAGGAACTCCCTCCCTGCTGGCTAGATCTCACACTACTAGAAAGTCCTACGCAGGCTGCTAAATCATCAAGTCTAACCCTGTGAACTACAAGACTGGAATGCTAATGAAAAATGCTCACAAATCCAATAGTGGCACTAAGATTCAGAGGGGACAACTTGATTTGACTGGATTTAAGACCCACTTTACAGGTGGTAAGGCAGGCTTGATCTTACAAATATAAATGCAGAGCTTGCAGGATCTCAGGGGCCAACATATTATTGCTATGGGGCCCTCTCCAAAAAATGAGTTTAAAGATTTAAGATCCAAGTCTGTTAGGATTGGACTCATGTCTTCTGGACAAACTAGGACCACTAGGCTAATCAACTCACGGCAGCTGTAGTTACCTGCACTAGCTCAAGCTAGTCAACTCCAGAAATGGCAGGATAGTAAGGGCTCAAAAACTCATGTAGAGCATGGGCACAGTAGTACATGCTCTTAATCTAGAAAGCAGCGGCAGACCCATCTCTAAATTCAAGGACAGTTTGTTCTACAGAATTCCGGGACAGGTAAGATATTGTCACACAGAGAAACCCTGTCTCAAGAAAAAGCAAAAACAAAAACATTGTATTTCTTGTAGGAAATATCCTCAAGCTTCTGGTACATTTTCTTGATGTGGAAGGCCCAGGCTGGTGGTCTTGAATCCCCTAAGAAAGCAGGCAGAACAAGCCATAAGCAAGCCATGAAGAGCAATTTAGCAAGGACTCTTCTACTGCCAACAGTTCCTGCCTCTAGATCTTGCCCATGCAGACTTCTTTTAATGAATGGTCTGTGTAAGCAAAATAAACCCCTTTCCAAGTTATCTATGGCCATGATGCTGTATTGCAGCAATAGAAACCCCAAGACAGTACTTTTAAATAACCAAGGGGTGAAAGAAAACAAAAGGAAATTTAAAACTTAAAAAAATACAGTACAAACCCCATGGAATGCAGCCAGAGAAAGAGAAACACACCTATACAGTTTACCATACAACTGTAGTCAGTTATTTCCAGTAGAACCTTTTGTTACAGTCTTTAGGGTTTCTGGACAATCATGGACTGCACAGCATCACAGTCAATGTAATGCTGCATTACCACTTGTATAGTGGGTCTCAAATCCAGTCAAATCAAGTTGCTAGCCCCAACAAGATTATACTACTTGGGCTGGGCAACATATACCTGTAGTGCATTTGGTCATATAATTAGCAAAAAACAAAGTGCAGGTATGTCACAATTATTCTCTCCTAGAACATTGTGGGATCTAGAGATATTAAGTCAGGTCAGATCTGTGAACAAGTGCCTACTGTCCAGAGCCATCTTACCAGCCCAATCAGGGCTACAACAAAGCAAAATAATAGCAAAAGACAAAGAGAGAGAGAAACCAGTTTCTCTAGGTCTGGAAAAATGGACCAGCACCTTGTTGCTCTTGAAGATGACCTGAGTTTAGCTCCCATTGCCATTAGATGTCTCAGCCCCAGGCAATCTGACATAGAGAACCAGCCAAACAGACCTAAATTCAAACATTCATTTTGGAAAATAAAGGTATATATATATCAAAAACATCTGCTCATGTTTATAAAATTCACAAAAGCCAATACGTGGACTCAACATAGGTATAAAGAATAGTATCCAACCTTTAAATAAAGGCAGTATTAGCTGGAGACATGCACCTAATATGTAAAGTCCTCTTTTCATCCTGAAGATGGTATCAGTGCAGCATACATTTAAAATATGTGGAATAAATCAGATACCAAAGGCAGATTATAGAAAAGCAGTAAATACGGCAATTATCTTGATAGTACAATACAGATTCAAGCTTCTGGAAAGGTAGTGTTGCCCACAATCCCAGCACTTGGGAAGCAGAAGCAAAACAGGGCCATCCTGGGTTACATAAAGTTTCATCCCAAAAAATAAAAACTAGGTTTGTGTACTAAGTCAGTGGGATAGTTGCTACGAAGCCCTGGCTGTACCAAGTAAAATAAAACCAATTTGGCCAATACTGTGTCGTTAAAGGAGGTTGAGGCAGTGTTGATATAATACTTTAACATTTCTATGTACCTGTCAATCAAATCCAAACTGTTTCTCTGACCTCCATCTCAGGAGTATTGGGATCAAAGGTATTCACCCAGTTTAAATTGTTTTTAAGTCTGCTTATTTTTTAAGGTGTCTGTCCTCTGCTACCTTATCAGTGTTCAACTCATTAAAAAAAAAAAGAAATAAACATAACTTTTTGGCAAAAAATTCCAAAAGGATATTGAGGTCTAAACCAAAGCAACGATAGCCCACAAATTTTTTATTTCAATGCACATAAATTATTGTGTTCTTCCTTTACCTGGTTTCTCATGGGCATGCTAATTTTTACTATTAAAATAACAAATTCACAATGATTTTTCATTTATAGTACAAATGATGGGCTTCACACATGCAAAGGCCTTGCCTTGGATTCATTCAATCCCCAGCAAAACCATTCCCCCAAATAAAAAAAACACCAGCATATTAAGAAAGGTTTATTTACAATGCCACAATTTAACAAGGTAAATTACTTAGAAGTTCTACCTTCTAATCTACAGGATCTAGGGCAGTTCCTTGAAAACCAAGAACCTTACTGGAATCATGCTAGTTAATGATTATAAAACTTTTGTTAGGTCTTACCACCTGGAAGTAGTAACTCTAAATCTTTGTGAACCATGAACTGAAAATAAGGGCTAGCCTAAGCTGAGGAAAAGGGAGAGGCTGAGAACAGACTAGGTAGCTTCATTCTGACAAGCAGGCAAGACCAGGATATCAGCATTGTCCCGAAATGTTCTCACATGCCATAAGTTATCACAGAACTTAGAAAATACACATTCTAATGCCTTCAATGCAAAACGTAGCCAAGGGGAGTGGTAGCATTATTCAAGGATTTGCTCCACTTTAGACAGTAGTAGTTTTTATTTTAAATGCTGATACTGAGAAGTAGGGCCTAAAAAATACTATTTTTGTAGGCTGAAGATATAGCTCACCTGGTAGAATTGCCCGGCATACATCAAGCCGTGTTCAGTTCCCAAAATGGTATCACACTCCTGCAATTCCAGCACCAAGGTACTTTGACTATGGCATGTGCTATTTTTAGGTCCAATCCCTTACACTGGGGTGTTTGAGGAACTTTGAATCTCAAATTTGAGTTCTACCAATGTCTGTGGGGCCATAAAATTCTACAGTGGGCCTTCTGGGCCCTTTGCCTCACAATAAACACTGACCCATAGACTTTCTACAGCTAAATTATTACAATACAGCTCCAGGTATCCGGAAAGGGGAGCAACTATTATCATAGAAATCCGGAGCTATTTTACAGTTTTTGTTGATTATATGTATCTAGACACTTCCCCAAGGAAATGTAGTCATTTTATGGATGATTATGAAATACCTCAGGTGACATTAGTATTTCCTCCCCATCCCCCCACCTTTGAGGGAGTAAGTGGTTCTGCCAGCTTCCACCTTACTTTCCCAAAGGCCCAGCGTAGAATGCTTCCTCAGACCATGTACCCACCTGGTGGGGTTAGCCACAATGCCCCATAACCTGGGCCTGGCTCAGTGGGTGAGGTAGAATTCTGGGAAGTTCCTGAGTCTTCGTCCACCTGCCAAAGCAAATTCATGACCATTTGGGTGGGAGAAAGAAGGATCCTTGAGGATTGTCCCTGTTAGCTGGAGACCTGAGGAAATGCCTCCATGCCCCAAGGATGAAGCAAATTGTAATGCTCTGGAGCCTGCAACTTGGTAGTATATTTGGCTCAGTATTAGCCAGGTGAAAACCAGGGATAGAACTTTTTGTTTTTTCATTTTAACTGAAACTAATGGAGGGCTAACACCCATGGGACCCAAAGATAGTCCCTAAAACCTTCACTAGAGGTTAGAGACAGAAATAAGAAGCTAATAATAGACACTTCCCCCCACAATTTATAGAGCCATAACTGGCTTCTCCAAATCTCTTTGACTATACTCAGTGGCTTTTATATACTTAGGTCAGACTTTCCTCCCCAGATGTGGAACACTCTATGCTATGGGAAGAAGTCCAATGACTCAAATGTCAAAGAGTAGGGAACTTAGGTCTCTGAATCCAGTCTGAACTGTTTCTAATCCCTGTTTTCCAACCAGGTTTCCCTTGTTCAGTATATCCCTACCCCCACAAACTCCATCATTTAAGGAAAGGAAAATGCACTACTTTATGCATTCCTTATCATGGACTGAAGTGCTTATTATGCTCTCAGAACATTCCTACAAGTACAGTATCCACCTTGTGCTCAGAAAAGCAAACTGTAGGAAATAACAGATGTGAAAAGGAAAAGAAACTACCCCAGAAACCCAATTCTAACATAGGGAACTGACTTACGTGTATCCATCCAACAGTCCTACCATACATATACAAAGCAATATAAACCTAACGAATTTCAACTTCCAGGCCTAACACTTAAGGCAGTTCCTGCCCATCCCACTGCTTCAAGCTTCCATCCTCCTGACCTGCCTCTAGTTCTAGATAGTAAACTGGGTTGAATAATGAAAACATTATCAGTATTGATTTGTGTTCAGGTTTCATCTTTTAATTAGCTCCATAAAGGACATCCTAAACACATCAGACACAACAGAATACCTTTTCTTCCAGTATTAAAAAAATGACATTCACAAACATTTTAAAGAAGCTCTTCTATATAACCAGGACAGTGATCTTGAATAAAAAAAAATCTAGGAAATCATCATCTTGATTCAAATTGTTCATAGGTACATTTAGAAATCACTTTCTGGCCATGATAAACATTGTATACAAGTTTTTAAAATGTCCCTAAATACACATTAATTTAAAAACATTAGCCTCAATACTATTTTGGCCAGAAACAATAATCCTGAGCTTAAACAGAAACTGCTAAAAAAACAAAAAAAAATTGGTGCTGTAATCAATGTCTTAAAATTTGTTTTTAAAATGAAAAAAATGTTTAAATAATACATGAAGCTTTCTAAAAGGTCTTTAACAAACTACCTTGGGAGCTCAATTCAAAAATAGAACTTGATGTACTAAAACAGATGTTTCCACGCAGCTCCAAGAATCTTTATAAATACAGCAATTTGGAAGGACGATCCTGGATCAGAAATGTTATTCCTTGTGTATCTGAGAATAGTAATAGGTAGAACATTGATATCAGGAAGGAACAAGCTGATAATATGCTCACCTCCCTCCTAGAGTTGATAGACGCAGCACAGCACAGCTCTCTATTTCTACCATAGCCCGTATAGCAGATTATTTTTAGGACACCCCCAACTCCCACCTAGAAACTAGCTCTGGCATGCCCCCAACAGAAATCGCCAAATGGTGTTGGTAGACTGGTTGGCTAAGATACCAAGGCAGCAGAGATAAAGGGTATTGTGGCCAAAAGAAAAGCAAGAGGGCCAGACAGGAGGGTCTGATGAACACACTCAGAGTCAATAGGTCTCACCCACATTGTGTGCATGTCCCATTTCAGTTGTCATAATTGTCTCTGTAACTTCCTCCTGAGTAGCGGTCATAACCACCCTGGCTTCTGGGAAAAAGCGGAATTGTTTTACCAGAATGCACACTACATGGTGGATAGTAACATTAAAAACTACACATTGATAATATATCAATTTCCCAATAGTGGATTCACAATATAAACTTTAGCTACTTTTGGGGTGATGTGGAGATTGAGGCCAGGGGCTGGCACTTGCTGGGCAATTTATCTGTGACATATCCAAGCCACATAATACAAAATTTTAAAAAAATGTATAAGCAGATTACACGATGTATATGATGAGCAGCATGTAAAATGACCATTTTCAGTATAAGCTAGGTATGAATGTTAGGCTACTGAATTAAGAGCATTAGCACCAGAGGTACTCATTACCCACCTGCCACTGTAGTCTCTAGACCGTCCATATCCATATCCATACCCTCCAGGTCGACTTTCATATCTTCCACTTCCATAGCCCTGGTCTCCACCACCTACAGAAAAATATTTAAATATAGCAGTTGTTCAGACTTAGCCTTCCAACAAATAGCTTTTTACCACATCTCATAACCAAATCACCGCTGCACTTACCTCTAGAGTAGCTGCGACCACGCCCATGGGCCCCAAAGGCACCTCCTCTGGTTCCACGGGCAGACTTGCCTGCATGGTCCACACGGATCTGGCGCCCATCCAGGGACTATGTGTGGAAAGGAGACAGACACAAGGAAGGGCTGTAAGTCAGAGCAGTGACAAAGAAGAATGGGCACAGGCATGTGGACAAGAGTCCAGAAATTCCTGCTGGACACCAAAATTCTGGGTGCCATGTTCCAGAACAAGCTCCTCTGACCAGAATGGCTCTCAACCAGGAGCTACAGAATCCCACAAACGACCTGAATCCACCGTGCTCCCCTGCTACTACTTACATCTTGACTGAACTCAGGCTGAGGTCTCCTCCCCACTTCTCTAAGCTGCCCGACTATTAGGGCTAGACACCTCTCTTGGTTTGAGGCTTCAGAGTCCATCCCAGAAGACTCACGAGGTCCTCTCCGGGCCAGGCCCACAGGTCTGCAGACTCTACTACCTAAGCCCAGAGCAGGTCAACCATCCACAGGTGGCTTCTCCGCCTCATGCAGGACCAGTCGTCGCCTCCCAGGCAGCCCGGCTCTGTCTGCCGCTGCCCTCCACCCCCTAGAACAGAAGGCAGTCATGCTCCTGTGAGTGGACACTGCGGGGCTTCGTGGCCACGCTGCCCCTGGCAGACATAGAGGGAAAACAGAAGGAACGAAGAAAGTGGCAGACAGGGAGAAGGCTCCTCTGCAGCCTCACCTCTCCATTCATGGCTCTCATGGCATCTGAGGCATGCTCTGGGTTGGTGAAGGTGATGAAGCCAAAACCCCGGGATCTTTGAGTCTCCCGGTCCTTGACAACAACCACTAGGAAGATGGACGAGAATGTTACGTAAATGTTAGCGTTCTAATATCAAGTGGAAAGGAGAATGGCCACCCCCACCCCAGCTCTAAATTCCATCAGACTTTTCCCAGCCTACTTTAGAAACATGGGAGGTTAAGGAAAATTTCAGGTTAAGTCCCAGACTAAACTTGCACTCATCCACCAACCCACAACCTGTGGGCTGGTCCATGGCTCACCCTCAGAGATAGGCCCAAAGCTGCTGAAGTGGTCTTCAAGTGCTTGCTCATCGGTGTTGAAGTTGAGCCCTCCCACAAAGAGCTTCCCTTCTTCAGAAGACATGGCAGAATGTAAATCCTATAGGGTGAGTATGTGGAATATTGGGCAAAATAGTGAATGTGGGTAAGCGGTGAGATGGCAAACACCTTAAGACAGAATTACAGTGAACACAAAATGGGTTAAGAGAAATAAATCAAATGACAAGAGACTCAGGAACAGAAAGGGCGGGAACTAGCAAGCCAGAGTGAGCCCGTCCGCCATTTGACGATTGCTACTGCGCATGCCCACAACATCCCATGCCACCACACCCGTCATTTTGTATGGTAGCCCAGGCCTACAACAGCAGTGCATTTCCTCTTTCTCCGCAGAACAAGATGGCGGCGGTCACGTGGGAAGACAGCCGGTATAGGTTGTCGCATGGTCACTGCCGCCACCGACCCAGCCCGTCCCTTCCGGCTTTCCTCCCATTCCGATGCAGCGCGCCAACCTCACAACTGGGAGATTTTTCCTTCGAGCCTGGGACTCGCCCTCCTCGGAGAAGCTCAAGTCTACGTGTCAGCGGCCGCTACTCTTCCTACTCTGTCTCCCGTCCCTGGCGGGCATGGAAGTGAGGCGAGGGACGACCACTGCGCAAGACAATTGCTCCTTACCTGGAAAATTAAAAGTCAACAGACTGGAGACACAGCGAGCTGTAAGGAACTCGGAGAACAGAGAGGCGGCCGCGCGGGAAGACGCCTGATAAAGCGTGCGTAGCAGTACGTCACAGAACGTCCCCCAGCGTGCCCCGGCGTGCGTGCTCATTGGTTAAGGCCAGTGAGGACAGAGAGGAGAGGAAAGAGAAAGGAAGGCGGGGGGAGGGAGGGAGGGAGGAGAGAGAGGAGAGGGGGAGGAGGAAGCAATTTGCCTCGCTGCTTCCGGGATATAAGAAGGAACTTTATGAGCTAAATGCATCCTAATGTACGGATCGTTCTACTAGCTAAAAGATTGGTCCCTCTTTCCATCTACAAACAGTTTGATTCATATAGCCTTTTCTTCCTGACGTCATTTTCATTGCCTTTGATGTCATTTCTCCTCTTCAATAAGAAATCCTGATTAGATCAGTACCAACGAACTACCATCCTCAACAATAAATCTTATTTACTTTCTAGTCCTTTGGCCTCATATCCCTTAAGATCCCAATGTCCCTAACAACTTCAGAGTTCTTGATTCAGACCCTACATGTCTAAGGAATTAACTCCTACCTCTTTGTCATCTTTGCCCAACATCTAGCCGTGTTATGGAACCCTTTCCCTTGGTGTCGTCCTTCTCAACTCTGACTTAAGCTTGCATCCTTATCTGAAAGTCTCTTTAAGCCTGATATGCATTCAGCAAATGGGCATCTTAGCGTCAAAGAGTGACAGAATTAATTTTGCTCTTGATCCAATGGATTGACTTTTGCAAACAGTAAAATCCAAAGCAAGTAGTACCCGAGTCCACTGCCTGACAATTTGGTCTTTCCCAGCCTTTAGTACCTAATAATAACTGGTTTGCTTTCAGGGACTAAATTTTTCATTCATAGAATGAAATTGTTCAACTTTATAAAGGCCTGTCCCCTACTTTACCACCAACCTCAACACATCTATGGTTCCTGTTAGGCTTATTCGCATATATCTCAGGGATTTTCTCGGGATTTTAGTAGGTATTAAATTTGTAAGTAATGCCTTCAGTTAAATGCATTTATTTTTGATTTAAACATTTCTCATCCTATGTTCTATACCTCACTGTGCTCAAGATAGACTGAAACTCAAACCTCCCAGTCTCTCGAGTGCTGGAGTCACAACCAGCTGGTCTATTTTTTTAAAGACCTCCCTCCAGTCCCAAAGATAATCTTATGCTACTTATTCTGTTTGCTTTTAGTTTAAGGTCCTCGCCTTAAACTATGGGGTTTAGCTTAGTGGTAGAGTGCTTTCCCTTGACTCATATCCCAGCAGAAGGGAGATTTGTGTCTTGTTCTATTGTGCAATTGGGCCAGATGTCTCATCATTTACCAGGAAATAAGTAGGATTGTGAAGTTGAATGTTTTAACAGGTTCTGGGCTAACTTTAGCTACATGGTGAGACCCTGTATTGAAATAATAAGCAAACAAAGATTGGACATTTTTGGGAATTGCATTTTATGTAGATTCAAGGGGTTACATCAAAATTCTGTGGTTTTAAGGTATGTTATACTGATGCTGCTCCCATTAAGATTTGGCACCTTAGTTGGATGTCTAGGAATATAGACCAGACTGGCTTCAAACTTATAGAAATCTGCCTGCCTCTGCCTTCTAAATGCTAAGATTAAAGACATGTACGATCAGACCCAGCTTTTGTTTGTTCTTTCCTTTGAGACAGGGTCTCATGTAGCCCAGAGCAGCCTCAAACTCATGGGAATCCCCTGCCTCCCAGGTGCTAGAATTGCAAGCCTAAGCCACCAAGCTTCACCTTTTTGAGTTAAAGACTTTGATCTTCTATTTTTCTCTCTTTCTCCCTCATGTATTGCTGTGTAATGGTGGCTGGCCTGTAATTCATTATCTAGCTCAAGTCACAACAGTTTTCCTGCCTTAGCTTTATGAGAGCTGGGACTGCAGGTGGGAGCTGCCATGCCTGGCTCCTTTCTTTAAAATAATATTTAAAATGTATTAATTTATTTTTATATTTATGGGTGTTTTCCTTGCATGTATGTCTGTGCATTGTGTGCATCTGGCATCTCTAGAGGCCAGAAGAGAGCATTGGATTCCTTGGAACTGGAGTTACAGAAGCTTGTGAACCATGGCATGCATGCTGGGAATTCAACTCTAAAAGAGCAGACAGTGCTCTTTTAGAACAATCTCTTCACCCCCCCTTTCTTTATTGACAAATGTGTTTAAAGCCATATATTTCTCCTATTAGTCAAATTTGCTTTGTTCCATAAATTTTGCATGTAATATTTTATTTTTAAATGTTTGTCTTTCATCTAAGGATTACTGTATCAAAACGGAAGTGATTTTTTTTTAGTTTCCTGTTATTGCTAGTTTTATTACATGTGGTCAGAGAACACACACACACACATACACCTTTTTGTAGTGTCTTGGCTCTAACCAGGACCTTGTACAATCTAGGCAAATACTATAACTTACTTATCTACACACCTGCAGCTTTTAATATTGATGCTCTTGGGTTTATCAAGGCCTTCTTTGTACCCTAACAGTATCTAAGTTTTTAACTGATAATATAAAAAGTACTTTCCCCATTTAAGTAGATTATGTTTTAGAAAAGGTTATATAGATATTGTGCTGGTTTTTATTTTTGTCAACTTGACACAAGTTAAAATCATCTGGGCAGAGGGAACCCCATATGAGAAAATGCTTCCATTAGACTGGCATGTAGGCAAGCCTATGGGGCATTTTCTTGAAAAATGATTGATGGAAGAGGGCCCAGCTCACTGTGAGCAGTGCCATCCCTGGGCAGATGGTTCTAGGTTGTATAAGCAGGCTGAACAAATCATAGAGGGCAAGTCAGTAAGCAGCTGTGATGGTTATTCTTGGTTCACAACTTGACCACATCTGGAAGTAACTAAAATCCAAAGGTGGAGGGCACACTAGTAGTGGAATTTTTGCTTAATTTCAAGTAGGAAGATTCACTTCTAATCTAGATCTTGAGCTGGAAGATACATGCTTTTAATCTGGGTCTTGAGGAGGAAAGATACACCTTTAATTCGGGCCACACCTTCTGCTGGAAGCCTATATGGGGATGTGGGAAAAGTTTTGGTTCTTTGCCTGTTTGCCTTCACCTTAATAGCAAGTCCATTCCTTTACTAGTTCTAGAGCCTACTTCTTCAGGATTCCAGCATATACTGGACTCCCAGCATTGTGAATTGAGCAACTTCTAGATTCTTCGACTTTCCATACACAGCCAGCCATTGATAGACTAGCTGGACTGAAGCCTGTAAATCATTCTAATCCCTTCTCTCTCCCCCCCCCCCTATATATATTCATTCTATAAGTTCTATTACTGTAGAGAACCCTGACTAATACAGCAGCATTCCTCCATGGAAATAAACCCTTTCCTCCCCAACTTGCTTTTGGCCATGGTCTTCATCAATAGCAATAGAAAGCAAATTTAGATAGAAATGATACATGTACTATGCCAATATTACTTTTATCTATAGACCTATTTATATCTCAACCATAAGATGTGTTTGTGGTGAATATAACCTTCCATATCAATCTGTATGAATCTTTTCTATCTTTTGTAATCTTGTGGAGGGAGAGAACACACACGTTGAGATCAGAGGACAACTTTCAGAAAAGTATATTCTCTCCAACCATGTGGGTCATGGAGATAGAACTCTGGTTCTCGGCTTGGCAGCAACTGCCTTTATCCACTGAACCATCTCATCCACTCCCCCACCCCTACCAATATTTTATACAGGATCTGATTGTGTTAAGGCCTAAATGCAAAGATTACAAGTGTATGCCACCATGCCTAGAATGGACTTCTAAAAAATTTCAGCTGGGGTCTAATTTTAGTTAGAGTCTGTTTCTTTTTTAAATTTAACTGTATGAGTGTTTTGCCTGTGTGTACATGTATGTGTAATGTATACACTTGGTGTCCGCAGGAGGCCAGAAGAGGGGGTCAGATTCCCTGGGACTGTAGTTACAGATGGTTCTGAGCTACCATGTGGGTATGGAAATTGAACCCAGGTCTTCTGGAAGAGCAGCCTGTATTTTAAACCATTAAGCTCCAGCTCTGAGAATCTGTTTTAAATCGGTTAACTACTATTATACCAGGACTTAGTTCTAATATTTCATTTTCTGTAATTTCAATATGTATTTTGAGGGCTGAGGATGTAACTCAGTTAGTAGAATGTCTGCATTATCATGCATAAATCCTGTGTTCAATCCTTAGCACTGCAAAATTCTGGGTGTAGTGGTCCATACCTGTAATCCCAGCAGCTTGCTTGCTATATAATGAGGTGAAGACTGCGTGTGTCCACACATTCTTTATTTCTCAGAGTTGAACAGGCATTCTAACTTGTGTCTTTGTCATGATCTCATCTGCTTGCTTGAATACCATATCGTGCAGAACCTCATCAAAAGGCTCAGGTACTAGTCTGAAGCCACCTGCCAATAGCCCTATGAATGGGCCATGATGCAAGTGAGGTCTCCTGGCTGACAAATGAAACCTCAGAGGCAATCCTAAGACAAAGCCACACAGTTAAGCTACTTCCAGATTCCTGACCCTTAGAAACCAAGACAAATAAATCCTTGTTTTGAGCTTCTAAGTTTGGAAGTAACTTTTTATACAGTCATAAATAGATGCTATTTCCAGTCTATTTTTCTTTGGCAATAGTTTCACTGCCCTACTATCTAGAATATAGATAGGGCATTTGAACTCATACTAAACTGGGGTTACCTGCTACTTTAGCTGGCCAAATGCAGTGAGGAAAGCTGAGAGTAAACTCCACCTGTTCACTTACCTGGACTTGAAGGGTTAAAGAAAAGTGTGAGGGATGAGCCAATCATTCACACTGCTCTCCCAACACCTGCAAATGTTCTAGTAAAGAGTCATCATCAAACCCTCAGAGGAAAAACCACTTTAAAAGGAGATAGTCTCAGCTGGGCAGTGGTAGCACATACCTTTAATCCTACCACTTGGGGAGGCAGATCTCTGAGTTCAAGACTAGCCTGGTCTACAGAGTTAGTTCCAGGAATACACAGAGAAACAGTGTTCCAGAAAAAAAGGAGGTAGTCTCCCTCAGAGCATACAGCAGTCCTGGCATCTGGAGGACTGCTGGATGCCTATTTCTTTCCCTAGGATAGTTGCTGCCATTGGTACCAGTCATCTAGACACCTGTCTTGGAGTCTGGATGATTTTTTTTCAGTAAGAGAGGGCAGGAAAAGACTTTTTCAAAGCAATGTGGAGAAAAGGTAAGAGCCGTAATACCTTGCATTTTCCCCTAGCCCACACCGTATTTGCTGCCTCCAATTATCTGTCTCTCAAAACATATCAGTTCATATGGAGCTAAAGAGGTGGCTCAGCAGTTAAAAGCACTGGCTACTCTGCCAAAAAGACCCAGGTTCAATTCCCAGCACCCACGCGGTACCCTCAACTGTCTATAACTCTAGTTCCAGTGGATCCAACACCCTCATACAGACACACATGCAGGCAAAACAGTAATGCATCAAAAGCAAGTATATTTTTTAAGACGTTGAGTAAAAGAAAATGACTGATATTAAAAAGGAAAAAACCCTGCTTTTTATGTCCTCATGGGTCTCAGAGCTGTGCTACAATTTCTGGAACCCATGTTTTCTTTAGGAAACCTGTGTTTTCCTTTGTAGTTTCTCTAGTGCTGGTTTCAGTGGCTTCTATCACTTGCCATATTGGAATGGACCAGAAGATCCAAGCATCCTGGACAAAGAAAAAAGATTTCTGCCTGAGAGCAAGCTCCTGCTCAAAGAATGGAGTTATTGGCATTTTAAAGGTCTAAACTTCCATATACAGAACTGCCTTGTATGACTCTTTAAATAGCAGTACTTGGAGCCAAAGAGATGGCTCATTATTTTAAGAGTACCGGCTTCAGGTTTGCTTGCCAGCACCCAAATGGGAACTCACAACTATTTGTAACTCCAGTTCCAAAGGATTTGACATTTTCTGGCCTCTGTAAACATCTGGCACATAGTAATACATAGACATACATGCAGGCAAAACCACCATACACAAAAAATTAACATTAAAGCCAATCATGGTGGCACATAAATTTAATCCCAGCACTCAAGAGGCAGAGGCAGGCAAATCGCTGAGTTTGAGGGCAGCCAATCTATATAAGCAAGTTCCAGGATACCCAGGGCTATACAGAGAGACCCTGTCTCTAAACAAAACAAAACTTTAAATTTTTAAAGAATAATAAAATCGGGCCAGGTGGTTGTGCACGCCTTTAATCTCAGCACTCAGGAGGCAGAAGCAAGTGGATCTCTGGATCTCTGTGAGTTCCAGGCCAATCTGATCTACAGTGCAAGTTCTAGGACAGGCTCCAAAGCTAATGAGAAACCCTGTCTTGAAAAAGTAAAAATAAATAAATAAATAAATAAATAAATAAATAAATAAATAAATAAATAAGTAAGTAAGTAAGTAAATGAATGAATGAATGAATGAATGAATGAATGAATGAATGAATAAATAAATATCAGGACTCACTAATTAATAGAATATACCCCATAGGGTGTCAGCTAGTTATGAAAGAAATACATAAAGTCCCCAGGAAGCCCTTACACCATTATGAATGGAATGGCTTCCACAGAGTCTAAGCCCCTTATTCACAGTGTGCACTTGGTAGATCCAGTGTTTGAATACCTGGACACAAAAGATAAGCTTTGTCCTGTTCTTCAAGTGGCTAATCCTTCTCCACCAATACTGGGGAAGATAAGAACCTTTTAAGGGTCGCTCTCAGCTTTATATGGTAATGTGGGGGGAATATGATCTTTTCCTTGATGTCCCTTCATTCTGGCAGCATAACTTCTAGTCAGACCTGGCACAGCTCAGTCATAACTTGGGGACCTCAGTTAGTGCATCCACCATCTATCATATTCTTACTACAGTACAGAACAAGACGGTTTCCTTGTGAGAAAACTCCACATTCTGATTAGATAGTAGGGAAGAGGGACTGCCCTTTTTAGAGACAGATTTTTCACTCTATAGCCCAGGCTAGACTTGAACTTGTGATTCCCCTTTAATCTTCCAAGTAGCTAGGAATTATGTGCATACTACTGCAGCCTGGTCAAGGACCTAATTTTTTAAAAAAATATTTTATATGAATGACTGTTTTGCTTTCATGCAAGTATGTATACCATGAAGGTCAGAAGGGAGTTAGAACCTCTGGATGGTCGTGGGCCACTATGTCGGTGCTGGGATCTGAATGCAGGTCCTCTGCAAGAGTAATGAGTATTCTTAACCACTGAGTTACCACTCAACCCCAAAGACCTGATTTTTATTATTATCTTGCAAATACTTAGGCTGACTCTCTTAGGACAACAAGTTTTATCAGTGCTTGATTTTTCTCATCTGTTTTAGTGGTAATATGCTGAAATGGTTAAGACAGGCAATCCATCAGGTGGAAACCTAGCTTAGGGTTCTAAGCATGGCATAATTCCACATATTAGTTCCAAAACATATGGAAAGCTAGAAACCTTAGACCCCTAATCAGGGCTTCCAGCATCACGCACTGGTAAGGCCCATAAAGAAGTCTAGATCTTAGAACTGATGAGTGGCCTAAATGTTTCTCTCTTTAGGCCACAAATTCCCAGTTTTTGTAGTAAATATTGCCTCTTTTTTTCTTTTTCTTTCTTTTGTTGAGACAAGGTTTCTTCCTGTAACAGCCCTGGTTATCCTGGAACTCACTCTGTAGACCAGGCTGGCCTCTAACTTAGAGATTCTCCTGCCTCTGCCTATGTGCTGGGATTAGAGGGGAATGCTACCACATCTGGCACAAATATTGCCTCTTTTTGAGCTAGAAACACTCTCTTCCTCATCTTTTTGTGCCTGTCCTAAAATAACATTTACAGCAAATAGACCTTTATATTCTAGGTGGAAAGATATACCCAAAAAACCAAGCAAGCAATGAAACACAGATTTAGCCTTTTCTAATTGGTCCAATTCCCCAATAACTGGTTTTCAACAGCTACTCTTTCCTTGTGGCAAGGAAAGCAGGAGCCACCGTAGATCAACTGAGTTATTTCAGTCTCATCAATTAAGAGCGCACAGTAACTTCTACAACACCCAGAAAGTTGAGAAATACACACACCACGGTGATCTTTGTGTGTGCAAAGTATAGTTTAAACAAAAAAGAACAGAAAAGAGGCCATGGCCTCTGTGAGTAGTGCCAACATGAGCTGCACACACTCCAACCCAGGGAGAGAGGGCCCCAGGCTCCAACATGTCTGGGGATAGCAGGCAGGGAATAAAGTCTCCTGTGTAGGCCCTCAAGGCAAAGAATGGAATACCATTGGGGTTGGATAGCTGGAGGGATTATAATCAAGATGGAGCTGTGGCCTCAGCCCCCTCCTCGGAGTCCCACACTTCAGACTGCAGGTAATCAGCAAAGAGAGCCTTGGCCCTGCGCAAGACACGCCCTAGATGGTGCTTACGCACCAGGCGGTCGAAATGCATGGCTAGCTCATTGTAATCCAGCCCATTGCGCATGATATGGTCACGGTGCTCCAGCAGGATAGCCAGGCAGAGGAAGAGCATGAACGGATTCCCTCGGCCAAACTCCTGGGGTGGGGGAAGGCCCATTGGAGGTGGGGGTGGGAGGGACTTTCCAGGATCTCTGGGAGAACCTGTCTCTTGCATCAAGGGGGATCCTACAGCTATGTCACCAGAAGGAGAAGCCTCCTGGGTAGATGGAGGAGATGAAGAAGATGGGGAATCAGGCCGAGAAGAGGAGGAGAAGAGTGGGTCTGGAGAGTTCAGCAAAGGCTCAGAGAGGGACTTAGAGCTAATGAGGGTAGCTGGGTGGGCTAGTTGTACTAGAAAGTCCTTCCTGGGGCCCATGTTATCCCCAAGTTGTTGGAGACCATCCAGGCTGGCTTGTCTCAGGAGACGTCCCCCACCACTAGATCCCTGGCTAGATGTATCTAAGTGGACAACATCTTCAAAAGCACTGCCTCCTCCACCAGCAGGCCTCAGCATGTGCCTCTGACGTACTGGCCGTCCCCTGTGGCTACCAAAGCCAGTGTCTGCCACTTGGCTGGGAGGTCCAACAAGCTCCACTTCATGTTCAGGAGGGTCAGGGGGCAATGAACTCCAGGTGACCTCCAGCATTCGAAGAGCATCATCAAAGGCAAACTCGCGCTTAAGCTCCAGCAGCAGCCAGCGGTAACAGAAAAAGAGGTCATCAGCACCTGCTTCTTGTAGGTACTGGTAGAAGTCCGGGTCAGCATGTCTCAATAGCAGCTTGAGGTGGGCAAACTTGGTGGCCATGGCACGACCATCAGGATGGAAGTTGGCAGCCAGGCGCTTCATGATGCCACAAAAGCATACAAAGGCATGGCCTTCATGGTCCATGACAGCAAGGATGGGTGATGCCAGGTCACTCATGCCCTGGCAGTACGATACTTGTGGATGGGTAACAGCATAGGTAGTGAGCAGGTCATGGAGGGCCCGTAGGTGTGGGCCATCCTCAGGCCCTGCGTAGTAGGGATGAGCTCGGTCTGTGCGAAGCACATCTTTGAGGACTGTGCTGCGGATGAATTCAAGGTCCTCAGGGTTCACTCGCTGGGCCCACTCACTTTTGAGCTGCTCATACTCTCGGCTCTTACGTTTCATGTAGTCCATCCGCTCACGGCCTGTCAGCCCATCTGGGTACACATTCAGAAGGTACCGCCATACTACCTGACCAGAGACAAAAGGAGATGAGGCTGAGCTTCAACTAATGAGCTGCCATACCCATGTCAATTAGTCACCATCCACCCTATCTTTTGTGGCCTCTGTCCTTAATAGTCTGTCTTCTTGCCACTGACCTACCTGAAATAGAACTTCTTTCCTTGGAATCTCTCTACCCTACCTGTGACTGTAACAGTGCGTTCCACTGAATGTATCTCATGAGCTACCAGTGACCAAAGAATGATGGGTGCGGTGAGTGACTGAAGGGGCTCACTTTTCGAAGTGAAGGCTCCACACCACCATGATAGATCCGCAAGCGCAGCTCCTCGGGACGGGAGAGCTGGCCTTCATGATTCAGGTATGTGTGGAACTCAGCATCATTCAGAGGTGGCTTGAAAGGCTTGACATCTTCCCCATATGACCAACTCAGCACCTGCTGGACCTTAGACAATGTACGGCCCACCTGGGAAGGAAGGAGGAAGAGAAGCTGCAGATCCCTGGCAGGATAGAGCAGAGGCCAACTAGCAAGCTCTGGAATGGGAGTTCCAGATAGGCCCTTCCCTCCAACCACAGATGGAGCCCCCCAGTCTCCTGAAATCACCTGAGAGAGGATGGATTGTGTAAAAGGCAAGGCAGCTGTTGTTAGTGAGGACCGCTTCTCAGCCAGTAGCACATCAGATCCAATGACATCTTTGGGGCTAATTATGTCCCAGTCTTCCAGCAATGGGCCTGAGCACACAGAGTGAAGCACTATAAGAACAGGGATGTGAACCCAGGTCACAGGGCTGAGTTCTTTTTTAAAGCCTAGCTACCTGCAGGACAATAAACGATGTCTATTCCTTCTTCCCTGTATCATCCAAATAATGTAAAAAAAGAAAAAGTCAGCTATGAGCAGTTCTTACATGGGAAGTGTTTCACAAAATGGCAGGAAGCCTTTAATATTTTAATGACTTAAGTAATATTTATTAGAAGGCACTGAAGCAAGAAATTAACCTTAAGAAATAATAATATCCACTGAGCCAGATAGTGCAGGCCTATAATCTGTTACTCTAGAGGCTGAGGAAGGAAGATGGAGAGTTCAAGGCCATTACCTGGGCTATATAAGACTCTATCTTATTAAAAAGTACTTGAGGGTCTGGTGGCACACACCTTTAGTCCCAGCACTTGGGAGACAGAGGCAGGTAGATCTCTGTGAGTTTGAGGCCAGCTAGTCTACAGAGTGAGTTCCAGTACAGCCAGAGCTACATAGTAAGACCCTGTCTCAAAACAACAAACAAAAATAAATAAGCAAACATTTTTTATTTTTTATTTTAATTTTTTTTTAGTTTAGGCCAGTGAAATAGTTCAGTGAATAAAGGCACTTGCTACCAGGCATGATAACCTGAGTTCAATCTCTGGAACCCACATAGTGGAAGTTATCTTCTGACCTTCATACAGGCACTGTGACACGCACCCCCACCCCCCCATACTCAATAAGAATAAAATAAATCGGTTCCTTGTACTCTGTTCTATGGACATACTAGCTAGTATTCTTTTAAAAATATATTGTGTTTGTTGGGGGGGGGTCATCCTGGGAAATCAAACCCAGGGCATCACATGTCCTACCCAAGCATTCTACTGCTGAGTACATCATGAGGCTTTTTTTAAAAAATAAAACAAACAAACAAAAAAAAAACCTTTTTTTTTTTTGAAACAGTGTCTCATTAAGTTACATAGGCTGGCCCAGAACTTATTTAGTCCAGGCATACCTTGAGCCAACTTATGTATGCCTCAGCTTCCCAAATATTTAGAATCTATAGGTGTGTGTCCTCTCACTTGGATTTAGCATTACTGTGGATAAGGAAATGAACTGGGTATATAGATATTTGTTCAAGGCCCCATATACAGTGAATGAAAGAAGTGGAATGTGAGGCCTAGGCCCAAGTCTGAGAGCCTACACTCTTCATCGTACATTCATGATAGTTCTTCCCACCAAAACAGAAGGTGCTGTTTATCACCATTTTACAGAAAATAACCAGAAATGCTTGGAAAACTAGTTAGCGACCAAGATTGTATAGCTAGGAGACGGTAGATTCCTATTCCTAGCATTGTAGCCTCTGTTACCTTGCCATGGAGCCCAGACATATCTTACAAAAACTGTTTGTGGACAGGTAATGCTGTGTATGTTACACAGGAAACCATTCTGTGCTTGACCTTAGCACTCCTCGCCCATGAATCAGCATACCTTTCTTCTTCTCTATCTTTATTCTTCCTTGCATCCTTTTGGTTTAGCTCTGTTCACTATACTTTCCTTTCCTTTTTAAAATTAGGTTTTCTAAGTTAGCATTCAAAGTACTGGGTTTCATTATGACATTTCCATAAACACATATCAAAATACTTTCTTCTTATGCATCCCCCTCTTCACTGCCCTCCCCACTGCCACCCTTATTGTTGGTTTCCTTCTGTTTTCATGTCACATGTATCCCCATTATCCTCTCCCCCTTCCCTTAAGATCTCCTCATCCATCTTCTCACTTCAAATATGATGTGGCTACAGCAGCAATGGCCACCTGAGAGTAAGTTCAAGAATCCTTTTTTAATTTAAAATTAATTTTTTTATGTGTGTGGGTTTTGCATGCATGTTCTGTGGACCATACACATGCCTGGTGCCCAGGGAGGCCAGAAGAGAACATCACATCTCTTGGGACTGGAGTTATAGATAGTTGTAAGCTGCCATGTGGGTGCTGGGAATTGAACCCGAGTCTTCTGGAAGAGTAGCCAATGCTCTTAACTGCTGAGCCACGGCTCCCACCCAGCAACATTTCCTTTTACTTTTAGTTATGTGTATGAGTATGTGTCTTTATGGAGGTATATGTACATAAGTGAAGATGCCTGCATAGTCAGAAGCCTTGGATTCCTCTGAGGAAGGAGGTGATAAGCCACCATTTGTGGGTGCTGGGAACTGAACTCAGATCTCTTCAAAAAAGCAGCAGGTATTTTTTTAAAGGATTTATTTTCTTTGGAATTGTGTGTATATGTGTGTGCTTGTGCTGGGGCATGTGCATGTGAGGTTGAGATACCCATGGAATTCAGGAGATGGGTCTCCTATCCCCTGGAACTGGAATTAGCAACAGTTGTGAGTCATCTGACAAAGGTGTTGGGAACCAAATTTGGGGCCTTGGAAGAGCAAAATGTTGGCTCTAAATCATTTCTCTAGCCTCATTTTTTTTATTTGAAAAATTACATTTACTGTTGGATGTGGTAGTGTGCACCTTTAATCCCTCCACTCAGGAGGCAGAGGAAGACAAATTTCTGATTTTGAGACCAGCCTGGTTTACAGAGTGAGTTCCAAGACAGCCAGGGGTACACAGAAATACCCTGTCTCCAAAAATCAAAGACAAAAAAGTTATATCTATTTACTGTATGTGTACATGTATGCCTCGGTGCATGTATGGAAGCCAGAGAATGATCTATGGGAGTAAGGTTTTCTCCTTCTTTGCCATGTGGATTTTGAAAGTTGAACTCGAGTTGAGTTGCCAGACTTGCTGGCAAGTACCTTTACTGGCTTAACCATCTCACCTCAGTAGATGCTCTTACTGCTGAACCATGGCCTCTTCAGCCACCAGAAATCATTTGTGTGCTGATGTTCTAGAGATGGAACCTAAGGTCCCGTGTCTGTGTGTGTAATGTTCCGTGTCGGTGAGTGTGGTGTGTGTGTGTGCTGTCCCCGTGTCTGTGTGGTGTGTGCTATTCTGTGTCTGTGTGTGCTGTCCCATGTCTGTGTGTGTGTGCCTTCCCGTGTCTGTGTGTGCTGTTCCGTGTCTGTGTGTGTGTTTATGTGCCTTCCCGTGTCTGTGTGTGTGGTGTGTGCTGTCCCATGTCTGTGTGTGTGTGCCTTCCCGTGTCTGTGTGTGCTGTCCCATGTCTGTGTGTGTGTGTGTATGTGCCGTCCCATGACTCTGTGTGTGTGTGTCTGTGTGTGCCATCCCGTGTCTGTGTGTATGTGTGCTGTCCCGTATCTGTGTGTGTGTGTGTGTGTGTGTGATGGGCTCTCCACCAGGCACCTACACCCCCAGCCTGACTTTAAGTTTGAATTTTTTTTTGAGACAGGGTCTCACTCTAACCCAGGCTAACCTGGAACTTAATTCTGTAGCTCAGGCTGGCCTTGAATTCATGGTGATCCTTATCCTTCAGCTTCTTGAGTTCTAGGATTACATGAGTTGCCAGGTTCAAGAATTTTTGTAGATACCAACTGACACCATAGTGTAGCAAAAGCTAACAACATCCAATAGTCAATTCCATTGTATAGATGAATATATGAAACATGTAATTACAGGAAACAAACTGAAACAAATCAACTTCTATTAAAGTCACTGTAATTTGCAGATCAATGGCAACCATAAGCAGCATTTTCATGACTGAGCTGAAGGGAAAGCAAGGTCACATCTAGATGCCACTGCCTCTATGTGAGTATCTCTGAGGATACTCCAAACCTAATGGGGCATAAAGAAGAGGTAAAGATCTACTCAGATCTACTCACTCCCAGCACAGCTATTCCCTTTTGCTTCATCTGTTCAATTGCCAGAAACCTTGACCCATCCCTTCTCCTTCACTAAGTCTCAAAGTCCAAATTATTGCCAATCCCTGTGGGTTTCTATATGTTGAACACTGAAGGTGTTAAACTCTTCCACTTTTAGAACTGACTTTAGGCTCCAGTCCTCTGAGAAGGACAAACAAGTGGCTTTTCCAACAAAAGGCCATTTATCTACAAGGCCCTTACATTCAGGGTCGAGGGAGAGAACAAACACAGAGGGCCAATGTCAGCCTCATAGTATCTCAAGGACAAACCCAGCAGCCCCCTTCTGAGTCATGTCATCCAAGCTAGGGTAGATAGGTCCAAAAAAACGATAAGACTAAACCTCAGTGCATTAGAAATATACAAATGTAACCACTGCTTCCTTAACCAATCATGTAGCTGACCCTGAAACTCCCTTAGCTATGATTAAAATGAGCTTCCATGTTGTTCTCAGGGTTGTTGGCATTTTGTGCAGGTGACCATCCCCATGTGCATGACAGTATAATAAATACTCTTTGTTCTTGCAGCTTACCTAGTGTATGCAAAGCCCTTAAAAAAAGTTATACCTAAAACTAACTAAGAAGATTGAAGGTGCTGGAAAGATGGTTTAGTAATTAATAGGAGGACTTGGCGCTCTTACAGAGGACCTGGGTTCAGTTCTCAGCATCCACATTTGGTGGTTTATAATCATGTATTTTTGAGATAGAGTTTCTGTAAGTCATGGAACTCACTCAGTAGATCAGGCTGGCATCAAACTCAGAGATCTGCCTGCTTCTGCCTCCTGAGTGCTAGGACTAAAGGTGTGCACCAATACCACCTGAGTTATAAAACATTATATATATTTTAAAATAAAATGCTTTAAACTGGGCTCTGTGCAAGACTCAAGTCCAAGTGAAACATAGACCAACAAAAATCCAGTTACACTGACCCTGATAGAAGAGAAAGTGGGAAATAACCTTGAACACAGGTGACCACTTCCTAAATATAACATCAGTAGCACAGACACTAAGAACAACAATCAGTAAGTGGGACGTACTGAAACTGACAAGCTTTTGTAAGGCAAAGGACACGGTCAATATGACAAAATGACAGCCTACAGAATGGAAAAATATCTTCACCAATCCTACATCTGAGAGATGACTGATCTCTAAAATATATAGAAAACTCAAGAAACTAAAGACCCAAAACTTAAATAACCCAATTAAAAATGAAGCTAAAAAGGGAATTCTCAACAGAAGAATTACAAATGGCCGAAAGGCACTTAAGAAATTGCTCAACATCCTTAGCCATCAGAGAAATGTAAATCAAAACAAGTCTGAGATACCATCTTACACCTGTCAGAATGGCTAAGATCAAAAGCACAGATGACAGCCTATGCTGGATGCGAGATGGAGGAAGGTGAACACTCCTCCACTGCTGGTGGAAGTGTAAACTTGTACAGCCACTTTGGAAAGCAGTATGGCAGTTTCTCAGAAAACTGGAAATCAATCTACCACAAGACTCAGCTCTACTACTCTTGGGCATATACCTAAAGGATGCTCCATCATTCCATAAGAACACTTGCTCAACTATGTTCATAGCAGCTTTACTCCCAATAGCACAACCTAGATGCCTTTCAACCAAGGAATGGATAAAGAAAATGTGGTACATTTGCATATTGAATTATTACCCAGCTGTTAAAAACAATGACACCAGGAAATTTGAAGGCAAATCAATGGAACTAGAAAAAAAAAAGTCATACTGAGTGAGGTAACCCAGACCCAGAAAGACAAACATGGTATACACTCACTCAACAGTGGATATTAGTTGTAAAATAAAGGAGTACTATGCTATAACCCACAGACCCAGAGAGACTAGGTAACAAGGAGGGTTCATGGGGGGGGAGGATACCAGATCTCCCTGGGAAGGGGAAATAGAAGAAATTTTGTGAGAGACTGGGGGTGGGTGGGGATGGGAACAAGGAGCAATTGGGGAGGCTGAGGAGGTAAAATATTCAAAGACTACTCAGAGGGGGGTGGGCATTTCAGGGTCAGGGAAAAATCTGGTGCAAGGGAATCTCCCAGGAATCTACAAGGATGGACCCAACTAAGACTCCTAACAATAGGGAATAAGTAGCCTGAACTGGCCATCTCCTGTGACCAGATTGGTACCTAGCTTAATTGTCATCAGAGAGACTTCATCCAGTAACTGATGGAAACAGATGCAAACCCACAACCAAACATTAGGTGGAGCTCAGGGAATCCTGCAGAAGAGAGGGAGGAAGGATTGTAGGAACCAGAGGGGTCAAGGACACCACAAGAAAAATTACAGAACCAACTAACCTGGGCTAATAGGGCTCACAGAAACTGAACCTAACCTACAATCAGGGAGCGTGCATAGGATGCCTAGGCTCTCTGCATATGTGAGTTGTGTAGCTTGGTTCTCTTATGGGACTGCTAACAGCAGGAGCAGGGGCTGTCTTTGACTTTTTATCTTTTTAAATCTTTTTATTTAAGAGGTCTTTTTTTTCCATTCTACATACCAACCACAGTTCCCCCTCCTTCCCTTTCTTCCAAGTCACTGATTCTTTTACAGGCTTTTGGGATACTACTTCTCCTACCGAGTTGCCTTGCCCAGTCTTAATTATTGTATTAACATAAGTAGGTGCTTAGTCTTACTGCAACTTGATATGCCATGCTTTACTGATACTCATGGAGAACTGTCTTCTTAAGGAAGAGTGGATTGGGGGTGGGAAAAAAGGGGGTTGGAGGGGAGGGACTTGGAAGACAGGAGGGAGGAGAAACTGGAGCCAGGATATAAAACAAATAAATAAATTCATATAAAAATGAAGCTAGGTGTAGTGGCTTGTGATCCTGGTACCCGGCAGGATGAAGTAAGGAAGACTATTACAAGCTTGAGGCCAACATGTACTACATAGTGAATCCAAAGCTGGCATAAGATGTATAATGAAAACCTGCCTCAAAAATCGAGGTGGTAGGGGATGGTGATATTCAAAATTAAAGACATTTTAAGGTATACTTGACAAACATAAACAGAAAGCCACAGCAACAAGATGAATGTCACAAAGAGCACCATTCAACCCTATGTTGTGGCACATACCTATAATTCCAGTACTTGGCAGTTAGAAAAGGGAGGAAGCCAAGCTTAGGCTATATGAGACCAAGACAGGGGGCAGGGAAGGGGAGAGGAGAGAAGAGAGAGGACATAGAGGAGGGAGAGAAAGGACAGAGAGAACATAGACTACCAAAAGCCAAAAGTTAGCAGGAAAAGGATTCTAACAGGGACATTGATGACACAATTAGAAACAGGCAAAGGATTTCTGCAAACACAAACCTGTCCCAGTGGTAAAACCTGACATGGACCGACATGAGGCTATAAAGAGTTTTGACATAACCCACTCTGCACAAATTTCCTACAGACACATCCAAGCACTTCATGATGAGCTTCTGGCCCAGACTCTATCTGTGGTATTCCAGAATACATATGATACATTCTTTATCAAAGAGTTGTCAAACTTGCCAAACCTCAAACTAATATATACATCCAGTGAAATACCAACCAGAATTATCTTGTTTTTTTTTTTCTCTGAAACTGGATGAAATTATTTCAAGGTTCACAAAAACAAATTTATGTTTAAGAATAGCTAAGAAAAAGAACACCAGGAACTTGGCAAAAGGCTTTTTTTAAAAAAAAAAAAATTGAAACTAACCACAAAACCACTGTCACTAAAAATAATAGTGTGTGGTAGTACATGCCTTAAATTCTAGCACTTGGGAGGAAGGCACTGGTGAACCTCTATGAGTTTGAGGCCAGCCAGAGATGCACAATGAAACCTCCATCTCAAATACATATTTGGCTGGAGAGATGGCTCAGCGGTTAAGACCTTCTCCTGGCTCACAATCATCTCTAACTTTAGTTCTAGGGAACCCAATGCCCTTTTCTAGCCTCCAAGGACACCCATCCCATACACATAAAAAAACTTAAAACACACATGCATAGTGTTAAATATAGCGCAAATGGAGCCAGTCAGCAGAATGCAAGAGGAAGTCCAGAACTAAATTTAAGTATTTACAGGAATTCAATCTAAAAGTACCATTTAAAATCAGTATTTTTAAAATTCATCTTAAAATTGTATTTTATGTGTATGAGTGTTTTGCTTGCATATAGGTCTGTGAACTACTTGCTTGCCTGGTGCCTGTGGAGGTCTGGATCCCCTGGAACTGGAGTTAAAAAATTGTTGTGAGTCACCATGTGGGTGCTGGGAACTGAACTCAGATTTTCTGAAACAACAGCAAGTGCTCCTAACTGCTGAGCCACCTCTCCAGCCCTTGGGTGTGTGTTAGTTAAACAAGTGATGTTGGCATAATTGACTAAATTATTATTACTGATTATTATCATTTCTTTTGGCTATTCTACAGCTTGAATCTAGGGCATCAATCAATATACTAAACAAGTCCTCTACCACTAGACATTATATCCCCAACCCTTTTTTTTACTTGTCACACACACACACATACACACACACACACACACACACACACTTAACTGCTGAGCCATCTTTCCAGCCCATACTTTTTCTTTCTTTTTAAAAAATATTTATTTGGCTGGGTGGTGGCAGCACACACCTTTAGTCCCAGCACTCAGGAGGCAAAGACAGGTGGATCTCTGTGAGTTTGAGGCCAGTCTGGTCTACAGAGTCAGTTCCAGGACAGGCTCCAAAAGGTACAGAGAAACCCTGTCTTAGAAAACCAAAATATATATTTATTTGCCAGGCAGCTGGTGGCATACGCCTTTAATCCCAGCACTTGGGAAGCAGGGGCAGGTATATCTCTGAGTTCAAGGCCAGCCTGGACTACACAGTGAGTGTCAGCCAGGGCTGTTACACAGAGAAACCCTGTTTTGAAAAACAAAAGCAAACCCAACACAAAACCCCACAAGAAAAAAAACCCTCATATACGTATATATTGAGTTTTCAAGACAGGGTTTCTCTGTGTAGACATGGCTGGCCTGGGACTCACTATGTAGATACATATATATGTATAAGTATGTGTATGTATATATATTATTTTTGAGACAGGGCCCCAATAACCTGCCCAGGCTGACCATGGACTCAATCAGTAATGCAGACAGGTCTTAAACTTTTGATTTTCTGCATCAGTCTCTCAGGTAGCTAACACTACAACTATCTGAATTATCTGAATCATTATTCCTTTGTGTGTGGGGGAGTGAGGAATAGAGGGTGTATATCTGACTATGCAGTCTAGGCTGGCCTTGAACACAGAAAAAAAAGTTCTGGAGATGGGGATATAACTTAAAAGTACAAAACACATTTTTTTTTTCTTTTCTTTTCTTCTTAGAAAAGCCCAATGTGGAGCTGGAGAGATGGCTCAGTGTATAAAAGTGCTTAATGTGCAAGAATGAGGACCTGAATTAGAATCCTTATAATCCACACACTATCTGAATGCATAGTATGAATATCTATAATCTAATACTCCAGTGAGATGGTCTAGCATGCATAATGCCAGAACTTGAGGGAAAATGCTAGACCTACTTACCACAATGCTGACAGGACAAAGGTTTCTTTGTTACAGCTTGGTGAAAGGCCCAGATTTAGAATCCCAGCACCAGGAGGCTGAAGCAAGAGGAGCTCAAGTTCAAGGCCAGCCAGGGCTACATAGGGAGAACCTGTTTCAAAATAAACTGAGTACAAGCAAATTTATTTCTTTAAGTTTTAAATTATATAGGGCAAAAACATCCTATAAAAAAAAAGGGGGGTTAGAGAGACGCTCAGCAGTTAAGACCCCAACCCCGATGTTGATGTCTCTTCTAGCCTTGGAGGACACACAAATGGCATTACACACACACACACACACACACACACACACACACACACACACACACACACATATTAGTAAAATAATAAAAATAAACTTTTTAAAAGATAGACTAGAGGCTGAGCAGCGGTGATGTGCATCTTTAATCCTAGCACTTAGAGGGCAGAGGCAGGTAGATCTCTGAGTTTGAGGCCAATCTGGTCTACAGAGCAAGTTTCAGGACAGCCAGGGATACACAGAGAGACCCTGTAATTATAATACAGAGAAAATTGATATCACAAATATCCAAATTAGTTCAAGTTGTAGAGTTGACAAAAATGGGCTTCTCAGAAAGATTTGACCTTCCACTTGGTTATAACATGCTTGTTTTCAGGGCTATGAAAATGACCTCAAGGGTCTAGAGAGATGGCTCAGCTGTTTTCAGCACTATCTATGCTCCCAGAGGATCTGAGTTCAATTCCCAGCACATACATGGCAGCTCACAAGCATATGTAACTTTATTCCTAAGGGGTCCAATGCTCTCTTCTGCCCTCCGTGGGCACTAGGCATGCACATGGTACACACATATATACATGCAGGCAAAAACTCACACACAGACAATAAGAAAAGAAAAACAATCTCAAGAATGGCATTAACATTTATATTACTATGTCCATATACTGGACATGTATTAATAGCATAACATGTAGAGCATAAACCAGTTATATGTAAATATACTCTCCATGTTCCTACAGATGAATAAATTTGTACATTTGTTTGTAAATAGTATAAATATGAATATATTCTCATGGTCTTACATATGAATAAGTTTGTGCATATGTTTGTAAATGAAGAGCCCAGAAATATGAAAAATTGTATGCTTCTAGCCTATATGCATATTTCTGTGTGTATTAGAACCTTTCCTTTGTCCTGCATTCTCCCAGATAAGGTAAAGGCAATTTAAAAGAGCCCTCAACTATGTAAACATCTTGAACTAACACACTGTAATTAGAAGTTGTAAACTCCAACTCTTGGAACACACTCTCCAAGAGGTACTAAATCCAAAGAGGGGCACTTTCCTAGGAGCTGCTCTTTCCAGGGTTCATAAATCCTGACTCCAGGTGTCATACTTCCCAGAGGCTGAAAATCCTGCACCTCCTGCACATGGTTCTTCTCTATTAAGGGATGTTCAAGGCCCCTTCTTGGGGTCACCAAATAATTTTCTGTGGCCCTGGCTAACTTAGATTTGGGGAGGTGGGGTGGATACAAGAGTTTCTGCGTAGCCCTAGCTGTCCTGGAATTTGTAGGCAAGGCTGGCCTCAAATTCACAGAGATCTGCCTGACTCCTTCTCCAGAGTGCAGGGATTAAAGTTGTTTATAACCTCTGACCCCTGCTAGAGTCTCTAGCAATTTTTAAAATGACCACCCTAATTACCATTATAGAACCTTCATCCAGCAGCTGATGGAGGCAGAAGCAGGGATCCATAGCTGAACACTGGGTGGAGCCACCGGTCCAGCTAAAGAGAGGGAGGAGAGATTGCATGAGTGGAAGGATTGGGATCATGATGAGGAGACCCACAGAGAAGGCTTTCTGGTGCTATCGGGAGCTCACTGACTCTAAAATGACAGCTGACAGACCTTCATGGAGTGGATCTGGACCCTCTAAATGTGGATGACAGCTGAAAGGCGTGGGCACTGTGTGGAGCCTCTTGCACTTGGACCAGAGTTTATTCCTGGTGCATGAACTGGCTTCTTGGAGTCCATGCCCTGAAACCATACCCTGCAGGAAGAACACCTTTCTCAGCCTTGATACTGGGGGGAGGGGGAGGGACTCAGTCCTACCTCAACTGGATATGCTGGACCGGACTGGCTCACCTTGGGATTCTTTGCCCCCTCTCTAGTGAGTGAATGGGCAGGTGTTGAGGTGGGGAGATGCTGGAGGACTGGGAGAAGCAGCGGTGGGTATGAGAAAAAATTTAAGTCAAAAAAAATAAGCACAAACATGTTTTTATTTATGTGATATTAAGAATCAAACCCAGGGCCTCAATCATGCTAGGCTGCTCTACCATTAAGCTATGTTGCTGGCTTTTATGTTCATTTTTTATTATTAATTCAGTCCTAGGCATTGAATCCAGGGGGCTAGCAAATGCTAGGCAAATGCTCAACCACTGAGCTACATCCCAAGCCTAACTCCTGTCCACCTGTGTTGTAAGAGGTTTCTTGGTCCCGGGTGGCCAGAGGTCCAGACCCACAGACCTGTAGTCAGCCCCAGACCTCTTGGCTGCCCGCTGCTGCTCAGGCCCCAAAAATGATTCGGACGCTTATATTAAGTTCATGCTGTTTGGCCTATGGCTCAGGCACATTGCTAGCTAGCTCTTACATCTTAACTCAACCCATTTCCATTAATCTGTTTGTCACGTGGCCCGTGGCTCACCTGTGTTCCTTACATGTTGCTCCTTTGGGCTTTGGGCTTGGTCTGTGTGACTCCGCCCTGCTTCTCCTACCTATGCTCTGATTTTTCCTCCTAATTCTTCTATGGTGCCTGTCATGGGCCAAAACAGCTCCTTTATTTAAAGATTGCTACTCACAGCATACAAAAAGACATTTCCATATCACCCCTGCCCCCACACATTTTTTACTTCCCCTGGCTAGTCTTGAACTCATCTACGGCCCAGAAAGGTCTGATCTTGCAACCTTAAGCCTCATTTTTATTTTTAATAAAGTAAATGTGTTTAGTAAACAGTTTCTAGTCAGGTCCCCAAGAAATTCCTTTTCCCAAGGTCAGGCATTTAGGCAAAGTCAGTATTCCCTCAAGGACCTGAAGATGATTCCTACTGCCTAAAGGAAGTCATTCCCCTTCCTCTGGCCAAAGGGACATTTGGCTCCTCCATTAACATATGACTTGGTGCCTATTAGCAAGGCTGACAAGCCTCTAAGCTCCCTTAGTCCCCACTCACAAGCCTGTATCCCAGCAGGGTACCAGGTCACATTTAAGCAGCAGTTTGGAAAAAACAAAAAAACAAAAAACACTTTTCACTCACAGTGTGGTTATTTGGTTATTTGGGTTTCTTTACTGCATCCAATTAATCACTGAGGCCAGAGGCTTAAGATCACCTTGGAGCTAGGGTTACAGGCAGTTGTAAGCCTATTGACATGGATGCTGGGAACAGATCTTGAGTCCTCTGCTAATTACTAAACCATTTCTCTAACCTCTAAATTTTGTTTCTTTATGATGGGGCATGCCTTTAATCCCAGCACTTGGGAGGCAGAGGCAGGAAGGCAGATCTCTGAGTTTCAGGCTAGCCAGGGCTACATAGAGACCCTGTCTCAACAACCTCCCTCCCCCAATATAACTCCAATAAAACTCCCATCTGGATTTTTGTTTGAGCTAGGGTTTTTCTATATAACACTGCCTGACCTGAATCGCACTAAGTGGACCAGGCTGGCCTTTGAACTCACTGAAATCTGTCTGCTTCCCTAGTGTTGGGATTAAACTATTTGTAGTCACAGCTGGTGTAAAACTGGTATGTAGACCAAGGATGACTTCCAGCTCACAGAGATCCTCCCACTTCTGCCTCCCCTGTGCTGAAATTAGACAGATTTCTACCACACCCAGTCCTCTCCTCAGCATTTTAACCGCATGACAAATTAATTCTGTTAAATAAGAATAGGGACTGGGAAAATGGCTCAACTGGTGAAGTACTTGCTGGACAAGCAGGAGAGTTTGGATCTCTGCCACTGGCATAATGAGCCAGGGGTGGGCTAGGGAGATGGCTCAGTAGAGTCTGAGGACCCGAGTTCTAACCTCAAAAAGCCATTTGTTGTGGTACACATCTGTAATCCCAGCTCCCCTACGACTACATGGATGGTAGGAAAAGCAAATTGCCTGGAAGATCATGGGCCAACTAGGATGGATTATGCAATACAGCAAGAGAAAAAGAGACCCTGCCTCAACAAGGTGGAAGGAAAGATCTCTTCTTGAAAAAAAAAAAAAAAAAAAAAAAAAGGTCCTCTGACTTTCGCATGTGTCATGACATGAGCATGCACACTGTTTCCCCCACCCCCACCCCAGAGCTGGGTACATGCCTGTAATTGCAACATTGGAAAAACAAAAACATAAGTATCCCCAGGACTTGCTGGCCAGACACCTAGCCAATCAGTGAGCATCAGGTTTATTAAGAGATCCTATAAATAAGGTGGAGAAATGATTGAGGAAGACAAGTAATACTGACCTCTGGCTTTCAAACACATGCATGTATGCATGCACATATCTACACAAATGCACACGTATGAACATATACACATATAAGAAGAGTACATTTATAAGATTTTCATTAAATAGTTTTAGGGCTGGGAAGATACCCCAGTGAAACAGTGCTTGAATACTATGTGCAAGGCCCTGGGTTCCATTTCTAGCACTGAGCCCCCCCCCATAACATTTTTATTAAAGAGAACACAAACTATCATAACCTGAGTGATCTATATCTGTAATCTTGGCACTTGGAAGTTGAGGCAGATGGATCTTAGTTTAAGGCCAGCCCAAGCCACATAGTGAGAACCTGTCTCCAAGAAAGAAAATGAAACACATACACAAAGTCCCACATAGAGCCAGTGAGATGGATCAACAGGCAAAGTTGCTTGTAACCAAGTCTGGTGACCTGGTTCAATCCCTAGAACCCACACCATGGAAGGACAGAGTCCCACAAATTGTCCTCTGTGTACCATGCATGTCATGGCAGACATGTATGTGCACATTCATGCAAGATGGCTCAGTAGATTGATGACCTAAATGCAATCTCCAAGATTTGCATGAAGAAGGAAAGAACTACTTCTGGAAGTCGTCCTGTCTTTCACATGCACTCTGTGTTATATTTGTAGACGCACACACATATAAAATCAAGGCAGCTCACTTTTTGATTCCTCTCATGGTTTCAGGGAGCTGTTTCTTTCTCAATAAACTTTGCTTGCTAATCCTTTAAAAATGTTTGTAAATGAAGAGGTCAGAGTAAGAAAATCAAGAATGCAGAAATGGGCCATGCATAGGCAGGACCCTGGCAACTAACAGCACTTTTGGAAACAGTGAGGAAAAAGAACTGATCCATCAAAATTGGAGAGTTAATTTTTTAAATTTTATTTTATTATTTTTATGTGTATAGATGTTTTGCTTGCATGCAGAAGAGTGGGTAGGATCCCCTGAACCTGGATTTATAGTTAGCCTCCGTATGGGTGCTGGAAATCAAACCTTAGTCCTCTGCAAGAGCAGTAAGAACTATTAACCACTTGGCTATATCTCCATCCCAAGAGTTAATTTTTTAAAAAAATTATTTTGAGTAGCTTATTTCATGTATGTCTGTGCAACACATGCATGCAGTACCCCTGGAGGCCAGAAGATGAAGTGAGGATTCCCTGGGACTGGAATTACAGACTTCTGAACTGCCATGTGGGTCCTGAGAACTGAATCCAGGTTTTATGGAAGAATAGCCAGTACTCTTGTACTCTTTTTTTTTTTTTGGTTTTTCAAGACAAGGTTTCTCTATGTAGCCTTGGCTGTCCTGAAACTCACTCTGTAGACCTGGTTGTCATGGAAATCATCCTGTAGACTTGGCTGTCCTACAACTCATTTTGTATTCTTTCTTAAGACAGGGTTTTTCTGTGTTACCTCTGTGGCTGTCCTGGAACTCACTCTGTAGACCATGCTGGCCTGAAACTCCCTAGAGCTGGGTTTAAGGTGTGAGGCACCTTCTGCTTGGTTAGACTCAGTCCTTAGGCAGTTGGGTTTTCCTCATGCTTATTATTTGTTTAAATAATACTACTGTTTCCACTTTAGATGCCTGGGAAATTACTTAAGTGACACGGCTTACATTATAGACACATTTTTCTGTGCCCTACTGTCTGACTTTTCTTTCAACTCTTTCTTCCTCTTCCTCTATTTTCTCCTGCTTTTCTCTCTTTATCCCTCTCTCTCTTTCTCTTTCAAGGCTGTCAAAATTTGTTTTGGGTTGTTCAAGACAGAGTTTCTCTGTGTAGCCCTGGCTGTCCTGGAACTCACTCTGTAGACCAGGCTGGCCTTAGATTCATAGAGATCTGCCTGCCTCTGCCTCTTGAGTGCTGGGATTAAAGCCTTGTGCTTGCCACCAGGCCTGGCCCGGCCAGTCTAAACATGGACAAAACATCACAGAGTCTAATTCTTCTGAAAACCAGTCTGGAGTCACATCATCAATTGCCTGAGTTGAAATCTTGGTCATCCACTATGTATGTGACATGGACAAATCTAGACCTCTCTAGGCCTGTTTCTTCATCAATTTTATGGAAAAATAATAATTGCTCTTCTGTAAGAAACTAGGCTGGCTTCGAACTCACTGAGATTTGCCTGTCTCTGCCTCAGGAGTGTTGGGATTAAAAGTGTGCACCATCCCAGCTCTGTAAGATTATCTTGACAATTAACTATACCCATTAAATGGCCTGAGTATTCTATTTAGCTACTTATGACTACCATAATGTTAATAAAATGTCTCAGTCATCCCAAATGAGTACAAAAGTTCTCAAAGGCTCCGAACTATATCGAACTCCATAACATTTTATTACAAAACAAAAATTAAAAAACTTGCTGAGTTGGCAAAATGGTTCAGTGAGTAAAGACACTTGCTGCTAAGCCCGATGACCTGAGTGTGATCCCTAGGATTTACATGATAGGAGAGAACTGACTACCACAAGTTGTTCTCTGACCTCCACATATGTGTCATGACACACATGTGAAAGTATGCACATGCATACAGACATACACCACAAAATAAACAAAAATGTGATTGAAAACTTGCTGAGTGTTGAATACTGCTGGTACACACTTGTATTTCCAGTTATTCATAAGGCTGAGGTACAAAATCTGTTAAGTTTTAGGTCAGCCTAGGAAATTGAGTAGACCTATCTTAAAATAAAGAGTAAATAAAGTAAGTTCAGTAGTATAACACTCTCCTAGCCAACATATGCCCTGGTATTCAATTCTTAGTAACAAAAAAACCAATGAGATTCTCAGCATCCATTGGACCAAGAGGTGATACTTTACCCAGCCCAGCCAGAGAGCACCGTCTCTGGGACCCAGCCCTTGGAACCCCACCCCCACTCGTCTTTCCCCTAAATTCATGCCAGCAGGGAAAACCCCTGCAGGCCGGAACCACCCAGTAAAATCTAGTTCATTGGACAACTGCAACTACAAATCCTATCCCAACTCCCAACCCACCCCATCACCTCGTGACCATATAGTGACTAACGGAGACCTGCAGTTCCCCAGCACCTACTGGATCAAGAGTGGCTACCCGGGACCCACAGTTTGTCAGCATCTATTGGATCAAGAGCCCCTATAGGAGGAGCAAGAACTCACAGTGGACCAAGATTGGATCCCTGAGACACAGAATCAGCCAGCTCTTCTTGCACCAAGAACAGCTCACTGTGACATAGAATATGCTACCTCCAAGTGAACCAAGAGAAAAGCTTCCTTAGACACAGACACAGCCAAAACAGACTGCACCAAAATCAGCTCCCTGAGATACAGACAAATCCTACATGGATCTGAGGAACCAATGGGCAGACACCAGTGCAAGAATACATATAACAACATAAAGAACAATATGGCATCACCAGAATCTGGTGATTCTCAGCATCAAGACCTGAGCATGACAATGCAGAAGAAGTAGAAGAAAACGACCTTAAAAACAACTTTATGAAGATAATAGAGGCCTTAAAAGAGGAAATAAATATCTCCCTTAAAGAAATACAGGAAAAGACAAGCAAAAAATTGGAAGAGATCAACAAATTCTGGATGAAAATAATGCAAACCAAGAAAAAGCAATCAAACAAGTGAAGGAAACAATTCAAGATGTAAAAATTGAGATGGAAGCAATAAAGAAGACACAAACTGAGGGATGGTGGAAATGGAAAATCTGAAGAAATGCACTGGAACTACAGATGCAGAATGACCAACAGAATGAAAGACTAAATGGAAGATTCCATAGTGGAAATAGATTTGTCACTCAAAAAAAAAAAAAAAACCACAAAAAAACAAAACCAAAAAAAAAAAATCATAACACAAGACGTCCAGGAAATCTGGGACACCATGAAAAGACTAACCCTAAGAATAATAGGAATAGAAGAAGAATACCAGCTCAAAGGCACATGATATATTCAATAAAATCATACAAGAAAACTTTCCCAGCCTAAAGAAGGGAATGTCTATAAAGATAAAGAAGCTTATAGAACACCAAATAGACTAGATTCCCCCCAAAAATAGTGCTCAACATATAATAATTAAGCCATTAAACCTACAGAATAAAGAAAGAATACTAAGAGCTGCAAAGAAAAAAGGCCAAGCTACCTATAAAGGCAGACCTATCAGAATAACACCAGACTGTTTAGTGGAAATAATGAGGGCAAGAAGGTCCTGGTCAGATGTTATACAGACACTAAAAGAGCATGGCTGCCAACCCAGACTTAAGAAACAAGCTGGTATACCCATCCTAATATCTAACAAAATAGACTTCAAACTAAAATCAATCAAAACAGATCAGTCAAAACAGATCAGGATGGACATTACATATTCATCTCAGGAAAAAAATCCATCAAGCTGAAGTCTCAATCCTGAACATTTATGCCCCCAATACAAGGGCACCCACATATGTAAAAGAAACATTACTAAAGCTTAAATCTCACAAAACAAACCAACAACAAAGCTAAGCACAGTGGGTCCTGTCTATCCCAACACCTGGGAAGTAGAGATGGGGGGATCACTGTAAATTCCATGCCAGCCATGTTTAAATGGCAAATTCCAGGCAACATTCTACATTTGTTTCAAAAATGCCAAAACCAACACCAAATTCAAACCCATAATAATGTTAAAAACAGAATTCACTGGGTGGTGCTAGAGAAATAGTTCAAAAAAAAAAAAAACTGGCTACTTTTCTAGAGGACCAGGGTTTGATTCCCAGCACACAGAAGGTGGCACACAACCATTTGTAATTTCAGTTCAGGGGAATTTTGCTCTCTTCTCAGGTACCAAGCATACATGTAGTACACAGACATATATGCAGGCAAAAGATCCAATATGTAAAAAAAAAAAAAAAAAAAAAAAAGACGAAAAATTCACTACCACCACCAAAATACTATCAGTATGGACAGGAGCTTATGTGTAGCTCTATGGCACAGTTTGCCTAATGTGAGTGAGCAAGGTCTGGCTTTCATGTCTAGCATTGCAAAAAAGAACAGACAGCACATCCTGTGGCTACAACCCTCATCCAGATATGTTTTCTGCCACACTTGCTTTATCTTGCTCCTTCTGCATGTAAACACATTTTTGTAAAATTATTTGAAAGCACCATGAGCTTTAAGCCCTTCATACTTAAATGGGCTTTCTCTAAGAGCATGGATGTTTTCCTTTCATAGCCCTGAAAACTTTACTATACTGCTATGTTTTCAAATTAATTGCCAGCATGATAAGATAGGCTGAATATTCCTAATTTGAAAATTCAAAACCCAAACCTGAATTGTTTGGTAGTTTTGTTTTGAGACAGGGGTGCTTTTGTAGTTAAGGCTAGCCTCGAACTTGAGTTTAAAATACTTAACTACCATTATTATAACAAACTTTCAGGGGCATTACTGATGATTGAACCCAGATCTTCAGACATTAAAAAAAAATGAAACTTGAGTCCCTGGGGCCTACTAGGAGTGTGCACTATAAGGTATAGAACTGTCTATGGGAATGGCTGGATCTCAAAGCAGTACCCCTCAGGCACTGGGTACTCACTGTCCTCTGAGGGTCGAATGTCTACACGCAACTGCAGGTAAGGTTTGGAGGCAGTGGCGAAAGCTGTGCTGAGGTCCCAATCAGAAAGGAGGGAGAGGAAAACTTCCTGTCCTAGCCGGTCTCGCGCCAGGTAGCTGATGCCAAAGTTCTTCTTCCTGGACAAAGGATATGAGGGAGCTCTTGGGATCCCCAGTTCCCCAGCAGCTTCAGAACAGTTTACAAAACAAGGAAGGTAATGTGAAAGGTATTGAAAACAATTTCCTTCTATTTGCTGGGAACTATGCTAAGGATTATGGGTAGCCTGAGGTTAGGTAATTTATATCCACTTTGTTACACAAACAGAGAAACAGATACACACCTGCTTACATCTGGAGGGCACACTGAAAACTGGTAAAATGTTGGTCCCCTCTGGGGATGGTAACAGTGCAGTTGAGGGATAGAAGTGGGAAGAAAGCAGCCTTCTTACTACATTAAAAAAAAGCAGTCTGTATGTTTGTTATTTTTCACAACAGAATGTTAATGCACAAATGTACAATAGCAGCTAAAAATTTATTCTTCAGATATCCTTGTGATTCTATATAAAGAAGTATTTTGTGTGGTGATCATTGTAAACCAAGGATCATCCTAAATATTCATCAATTTGATACTTTTTTCTTTTTTGATGTTTTGAGACAGGGTTTTCTCTGTGTAACAGCCCTGGCTGTCCTGGTACTTGATTTGTAGACTAGACTGGCCTCGAGCTCACCGAGATCTACCTGACTATACCTCCTGAGTGCTGAGATTAAAAGCATGAACTACAATGCCTAGCCAAATTTCATACTATTTAAATTTATTACCACAGGGCTGGAGGGATGACAGAGGGGTTAAGAACATTGGCTGCCCTTCCAGAAGACCCAGGTTCAATTCCCAGCACCCACATGGCAGCTCATAACTGTTAACTTCAGTTCCAGATGCTCTGACACCTTCACACCAATGCACATAAAATATATAAGTTAAATAAAAATTTTAAAAGTATTACTTCAGTCATGTATTCCTCCAGAATAATAACCATCACATCTGTCCTTAAGAGGTATCAACTCTCAGCTATCAGACTGACAAATTTCACAATGTCATATAGTAACCACTGTTTGTGAGGACATGAAGAAAACAATTTTATTATTTTCTTTCTTCCTTTTAAGACAGTTTCATTATGTGTCCTAGCCTGGCCTTGATCCTACTACTGTCTCAGCCTCCAGAGTACTAACATCACAGGTAAGCATCACCATGCTTGGTGAAACAAACCTTTTACTTTATTTTGACCTTTTGAGAGAAGGTCTATGTTCCCTGGCTGTCTAGGAACTCACCATGTAGAACAGGCTGGCCTTGAACTGTCAGAGATCTGCCTGTCTTTGCCTCTAGAATGCTAGGACTAAAGGTGTGGACCACCACATCCAGCAAAACACTTTCTATGCTGTTTCTGAGGCCGTACCTGTAAAACTTGTCTGAAGAGCCATTTTGGAAACATTCCTTGAAAGTTTTAAAAACGCATACCCTCTAGCCCAATGTACTTCTGCTAGTTGATCTTATGACATTTCCCAAATACTGCAAGCAAGATACATATATTCACCATGGAATTATTTGAAAAGAACACACAAACAAAACCAAATCCCAAAAGCCAGACAGATGCTGCCAAGTGGACTGCTTCATCCTCCTACTCACCCATTCAAGTCAAAGGCTCGGATGAGGATGTGCTGCAGCACATCCAGCGAGGTGATCTGAGGATCTACAGCAAAAGAGCGGAATTCAGGCGACAAGAAGCTCTCACATTTCTGAGGAAAGAAGACAACAGGTAAGACCATGAGGGGCCACATCACCATTCGGAGAGTGGGTAAAGTACAGAGCAATAGAAGGCACAGTAAAAGAGGTGGCAGGGACCAAGATTGAGATACTCTTGGCCATAGTGGAGACTGGTTTTTGTTCTCTGTGAGGGGAAGGCCCAAGCAGTTTCTGAGCAAGGGAAAAATGGATGTGTCCTTAGAATTTCACAGAGTCCTTATGTCTGCTCTGCAAAATAGACAGGCAGGAAAGAAGGTTACTGTAAAAGTCCAGGGATCCAGTCTTTCTAGATTCCCTTAAATATGATTGCCAGAATCACCATGTCCAGTCTGACCACAATAAATCAGTCCCCCATACTGCAATCAATCTAACAAATCTACCTGCAACACCCCCAATGCTTAAATCTTTTCAACAAAAAACCTAGGGTCCCACGCTAGCCCTTTCTCCACTCAGATTTATTTTGAACTTTATGCTCTAGTAGGTCCAACGTGTTGCAAGTTGACTACATCCTTCCTGCAGACATTTATGTGTGCTGATCTCCCTTCGTCTGAACATTCTTCCCACTTCTTCATCTGGCTCACTCACTAAATTTTCACCTTAGAGTGGTATTACACTGATGTGATCTGTTGATCACTTTTTATCACTGCAATGCCACTACTCCAGTTTGAGCTTGCTGGAATTACTACAAGTTCCTTCCTCAGAGTATGCATCACAGGTTGTCCCCCTGCCCTTCTGCCAAGGGTCCTACACTTTTGCCCTCAGTTTTCCTTCAACAATATGGGAACCTACAGGAACATACCAAGCTCATCTCCACCTCCTAGCCTTTCCTGTTAATGTTTCTTCTACGTAGAACCCTTCTCACAACACACATAGCTAACTTTTTATTCAGGTCTCTGTGACTTCAATCCACTTTGGGGGATTTTCCGATGGGACTTTAGGTAAAGGAACTCCCTATTGATCCTAACCGTTTCTATCATTATTCTCATGAAATGAGATATGTCCAAAGCATATCATTTAATTGTTTTTATCCCCTCTCTCACAAGCACGTGTGCTCACGGGTGAGGACAAACACAGAAGTGCACTCTTGTAAACGTTGACTGACTTTAGGACTCCTTCTGACAGCAACAGCACCTCCGTCATTCCTCCGGACTCCTGAGGCCCCTCCTCTAACCCTAGAGCCTACCTCTCTAACTGTAGGCTCCATGCCTCCACTCCAATGGCCCCTTCCCCTCTATTTCCACTTAGAACCCAAGGATCTGTCCCCAAGACCCACGTCTTCATTCTCCTACCACAGCTCTCAAACCTTGTCCCCGTCTCCAAGTAACGCTCCAAATTTCAGGTCCTTCCCTCTCCTTTGACAGCCACCATCTTTTCGTCCACTGGGTGCCTGCCGCCAGCCTCACCTTGACTCGGACCCGTACCACCTCTCGCTCCTCCTCCTCAGCCGCCGCTGCCGCCTGGGCACCCCCTACGGGCGGGGGCGCTGTAGAGCTTGCCAAGTCCGAAGCTGCGGAGGTTGTTGCCATCCCGCCGCTACCGTCGTCTCTGTCCCCGTGACAACCGACAGTTGCCCCCTACCCAAACGACTCTAATACAGTTCGAGCGCCCGCGGCCCCACCTTGCACCAGAGCGCAGGCGCACTGGGCACTCTACGACCCTGCCCCTCCCACCTGGCCTGGAGGTCGCCTCTGAGCATGCGCCTAGCGTGCTCCTGCCAGGAACCCCGCCCCCCAGTCATGAATTTCGCTTTTTTTCTGCCTGTGTGCAAATGCCTGCTTATGTCCCGCCTGTCTTGGTCCCGTGGCGCGGTTGTTTTGGCAGTCTACTTCCGGATTCATGAATCGGCGTGTTAAACTGACGACGAGTTCAAGAAAAAGAACAGGGCAGAGAGGAAGCCACAGCGTGGTGACATCAACGCTCCAGGACCGCTCATAGTTGCCACGTGTCTCGGGTGACAGATGATGTCATCGGTTTCAAATACTTTTCTTCAAATGAATCCCCTGAAGGGGGGGAAAAAAAACTTCACAGATTTTTGTATTTAGTCTTTCTGTTTGTTTTTACGGAATCTTGCTAATGTTCCTGGGTTAATTAATTCGAACTTCAGGGGTTTTGTTTTGTTTTAACCTCAGACTTCCAAGGGCTTACAGATGTAAGCCACCTTCCTTCCCCTTGTTCACCTCCCAGAATCTTTTTTGGTTTTTTGAGACAGGGTTTCTTTGTGTAACAGCCCTAAATTGTCCTGGAATTCGCTCTGTAGACCGGGCTGGCCTCGAACTCATAGAAACCAAACTATCTTTGCCTCCCCAGTGCTGGGACTAAAGGTGTACACCACCACTGCTCGGCCCAGAATCTCACAATATTATTTATTAAAATAATTTACACTTAAATTCAAGGAACTGACATGCCTTTAATACAAACACTTAGGAGACAGAGGCAGGTGAATCTGAGTTCGAGACCAACCTGGTCTACAGAGCAAGTTTAGGCTTGCCAGGGCTACATAGAGAAACCCTGTTTTGAAAAAAAAAAAAAAAGCAAAAAATTCAAGCAACTGTACATTAAAAGTTTTACACTTGAAATTCTTGTTATACTTCCATTACATAATTTACCAAAAGCACACATGATGTTTTCTGGACATCCTACTGTTCTCCAAAAGTTTTTTTCCAGGTTTTAATTTTATTTTTGAAACATTTTAATGTAGCCCAGGCTGTCATGATCTTTCAGACTCCATCTCAAAATTGCTGGCCCTACATTGTCATTGTTTTATTTAATCCTTACAATTTGTTGAAGTCAGCCCTTTACAAGCTCTGGTTGGCTGGGGTTTACCTCATTGGTAGAATATATATGTCTAGCATACAGGAGACCCACAGTACTGTAAACACTACAAAAATGTTTGGATTACAGGTTGTGCCACCATGCCTGGCTTCATGGGTTGCTGGAGGTTAGACTCAGAGCTTTCTGCATGCTAGCCATCATTCTATCACTGGTTCAGATTTATATCCCCAGTTAACCTCTCTAGACAAGCTTGCAATTTCAGTTTGGTGTGCTTTAAAATAATGTGTTGCCCTGGTATTATACATTCAAAACATATGCCATTTTCGGAAGCTGTAAGTAACAGGTACTTTTCTTTGGAAGCCAGCTAGGGTTATTAGTATGTCTTTCCTGTTCTACATGTGTTTTTTTTCTTTTCTCTCTCTGGATCTGTCTCTCTCTCTGGATCTCTCTCTCTCTTTCTCTCCCTTTCTCTCTCCCTCTCTCCCTCCCTCCCCCCCCCAATCATTTTTCAAGACAAGGTTTCTCTGTGTAGCCCTGCCTGTCCTGGAACTCATTCTGTAGAACAAGCTGGCCTTGGCCTCCAACTCACAGAGAACCACCTGCCTCTGCCTCTGAAACACTGGGACTAAAGGTGTGCATCACCACAGCCAGCTCAGTATTTGATTTTTCTGCTGGGAAAGAATTTGACAGTCTGCTTCTCATTTCAGTCATGTTAGTGTGGAATGACCAACCCATTAGCACTGAAGGCTTTGGTACACACACCCTTTTGACTGGGTAAGATGTCTCTTCATGGGTGTGTAGAGGGCTTACACAGAAAGATACAAGGAGCTAAAAAAGGAGGCCCTTGCTATTATTATGGGGATAACTTTCTCTTTCATTTGCTTATTCATTCTTCTAGTCAACAAATACAAAATGTTTATGATAGACAGACTTTATTTATTAATTCATTTTTATCTGCATTCAAAACTCAGTGAGGTAGATCTTATTAATACTAGTCATTTACATGTCACTGAACATTGAGTAGTGAGTGTTAGTATTAAAGGCTGTGGAAAATCAAGTTCAAGGTCAGGGGGCAAAGTAACACAGAGTATGTAGTATAGTGGTCAGAACTTGAGGCTTTGCCTAGTAAGTGAAGCAGAGCGGAGTTAGCAGCCTGTCTTTAAATAGTGCAAGGGACTGAGTGACAGTATATGAAATGAAAAGAATTGAGGTGAAATTATACAGGACTTTGGTCTTAATATTTGGCTGGCCAGACACTTCTTGACTGCTTGTGGGAACCTTGCTGCCGCCATGCCTGCTTCCTCTTGAAATGCACTTATTCAAAAAGAAATTTCTCCAAAATTTCTGGTCAAAGTTTGAATAAGGCCAAGATTTGATCTGAAGTCCTGCTTTACACAGACAGGGCATAACTAGGGTCTGTGGGGTCAAGCAATGAGGCCTGTGTGATCAAGAGACTGGAAGCTGAGTGATGAGGACTTGTGAGGTAGTGATGGCTAAGTTCATTGGTGGTGGAGGATCTTTGCAGTGAATAATGGGCATTGAGAGGTAAGAAACATGGTTAGTGATGGAGCCTATGGGGCAAAGAATGAATGCGTCTCTAAGGGACTGCAGTTAATTTTTAGAGTGAGTGGTTAGAGATTTGTAGGTGACTGATGAGGTGCTGTCAGGTGACAGGGTTGTTTAGAGTGATAGGGACCTGCAGACAGTGCTGTTCTGGCCTGTAAGGTGAGTGGTGGGGTATTATGATGTGAGAGATCGGGACTTAGGGAATAATGGTGCAGCTGAGTGAATTATGATAGGGTATCTTTGGGGTGAATGAAAAGGCCTATGGAGTGAGAGTTTTGTAGGGTTCATGATGGGTGAGTCTGTGGAATGAGTGGTAGGGGCCAGGAAGCTAAATTATTCAGGGAAAGGTCTGTGAAGTGAATAGTGGCAAGTCTATGGAGTGATAAGGCTTATATAGTTAGTGATGGGGTCCATGGGGTATGATGAGGTCTACGAGTGAGTGGTGTCTGTAGGGCTAGACATTGGGGAATCTTTAGACTTTGTGGTAGGAATTTTTACAGTGAGTATTGGGTGTTTCTTTGGCTCTATGTAGTAGTACTGGGGGATATATAGGATAAATAATCAGGGTAATGCAGGTCCAAAACAATTCACGTTGAAGATCTAATTCCTAGTAACTTATATTGTGGCTATATTTGGAGGTAGGGCCTTCAAAGAGATGATTAAGTTAAAATGAGTCCGGTAGGTTGAGTTCTAATAAAAATCTGGCTGTAGCATGCTAAGAAGCAATTAGGACATAGACATGATTTACAAAGGGGGTAAGATCCTCTGAAAGCACAGAGAGACATAGCCTTCTGCAAGCCAAGGGAGAGCAGCCTCAGGACAAGCAAATGTGACTTTCAGTCCCCAGAGCCGAGAAAACATGGCTTTTATTTGTTTGATGTACTTCGGATTAAATGGAGGACCTTGCACAAACTAGCTAAGTATTCTAGCATGTATTTGTGTCCCCGGACTTCTTTTTTTTTTTTTGTTCTGGAAGACAGGGTCCCTCCATAAAGCCCTGGCTGGTCTGGAACTTACTATGTACATCAGGCTGGCCTCAAAATCCAAGGATCTGCTTGCCTCTGCCTCCTGAGTGGTAGGTAGGGCATGCCTGACTCTATTTTTACTCACCAAGTTACAAAAGCTGGTCTTGAACTTGAAATCCTCTTGCTTTGGCCTATCATTTACCTCACCAGACCCAGGAAATTTCTGTTGTCTTAACCACATGGAAGCCAGACAAACACCTGTAACCTCAGTACTTAAGAAATGAGGCAAGAGATCAGGAGTTCAAGGTTGGTCTCACTTATTTGAATAACTGACTATACCCACATCCCACAGCTTCTTGATCTATGGCATATTATTGGTACAAACTGATATTGAGTAGGATGGATGCTACTGTAAATAACATCCAAAGATGTGGAAGTAGTTATGGAACTGGATAATGGGTAGAGGAAAAGTTTTGAGGTACATGCTTTAAAAAGTCTTGATTTTTGTAGTTTCAACATTGTATCATCCTATTACTATATACTAAAACTTAATTTTCAGTGTTACATTAGGAGGTAGAGATAGGATTTATGGGCTAAATGAGACCAGAAAAGCCAGGCACGGGTGACGGCGGTGGCGGTGGTGCACACCTTTAGTCCCAGTGCTTGGAAGGCTGAGGCAGGTAGATCTCCGAGCTCCAGGCCAGCTTCATCTACAGAGATAGTTTGAGACAAGCCAGAGCTGTTAAACAGAGAAACCCTGTCTCCAAAGTGTGTGTGTGTGTGTGTGTGTGTGTGTGTGTGTGTGTGTGTGTGTGTGAGAGAGAGAGAGAGAGAGAGAGAGAGAGAGAGAGAGAGAGAGGGGAGAGAGATCAGATTTCTAAACCTTCAACTATGTAAGGATACAGTGAAAAAGGAGAAGTAGACCTTACTAGATGTACTTGGAATTTGTTGATATTTCTAAATGTACTGAAGATTACTGGGGGGAGGGGGTGGCTCATATCTGTAATCCCACAACTCAAGAGGCTGAAGCAGGAGGATTACCATGAGTTTTAGGCAATTCTGGCTACATAATTAGTTTCAGGGCAGCCTGGACTACAACATAAGAACCTATCTGGAAAACAAAAGGAAACAAGCCAACAAAAAGATGGAAAAAAAAAGTGTAACCTAGTTTCTCTTTGCTGCTTAATAGGAAAATAAGATCGGGAACAGGGCAATTGAAAAAAAGAAGTGCTGAGGAGGGCAGCAGTGGTACACACCTTTATTCCCAGCACTGAGAGATCTGTGAGTTCAAGGGCAGCCTGGTATACAGAGTGAGCTCCGGGACAGACAGGACTATGCAGAGAAACCCTGTCTCGTCTAGAAAAATCGAACACAAACAAACAAAAAAGAAGTATTTGGACGAAAGGAGCAAGGGGATTTAGAAGCTTTTCAGTCTATCTCCTATTGCAAAAACCAAGGAGGTGTTATAGAGGAAACATCTATAATGTCTGGCTAGATGACTAGACAATCTATAAAAGTCACTGCTGGGAATACTTCACTGATCTGACCAGCCATCTTATCAGAATCCAGGAGTACAGGTGGGATAACACCAGCAGAGACTGCCAGCTGAGATTGAGGGGGACAAGGGCGGGACAATAGGATTCTCCGGTTGTGAAAGAAGTGTGATTCTGCTAGTAGGACTATCTGCCTCTTAGTTCTGAAATGCAGGCCATTCCTTAATTTAGTGGGACAAGCTGCTACCCAGGGCTGAAAGTAACATTTTGGCCCCAGAAGGTTGAAAGGCAGGGTTCCCTACCTGGAAGACAGAGCATCAAGCCAAGGAGGTGTAACACTGAAGTGGGATTTTAACTTACTTGGATCCTGTGATCCTGTTCCTCTTTCAAGTTCTCCACTGTGGAATGAGATCTATCTGTCCTGCCACTACATTTTTTATTTCAAGGCAGAGTCTCACTATGTAGCTCTGGCTGTTTTGGAACTCACAATGTAGACCAGGTTGGCCCCCCAAGCTATAGGATTAAAGGCATGCACTGACCACTTCCCAACTTTGCCACTGCATTTTGGAAACAGAAAATTCATCTGACTTCACAGGTCCACATAGAAGTAGTTCTTGCCTAAGGATGAATTTATCCTTATATTTAGTTGAGATTTAGGATTAAAAAGCCATGCCTGGAGAGAGATGGCTCAGGGGTTAAGAGCACTGGCTCCTCTTTTAGCACATATATAGTGGCTCACAACCATCTCTAACTCCAGACCCAGGGAATCTGATGACGATGCACAGAAAACAGCCATACTCAATAAGATAAAGGTAAAAAATAATAAAAAGGCATGCAAGGGGCTGGGCAAGCTAGGACATGCCTGCACCCTCACCATTGGTGAGAAGATAAGGCACAAGGCTTAGGAGCATTACCAGTTAACCTTCAGCCTGGGCTTCATGGTAAGACCAGCCTGGAATACATGATAATGCCTTGTCTCCAAATCAATCAATCAATCAGAAAAAGCTAGACTTGGTGGCACAAACCTACAGTGCTAGCACTTGAAAGGCTGCCAGCCTGAACTGCATAGTTAGTTCCATGCTAGCTTAGGTTATATAATGTGACCATGACTCAAAACTCAAACCAAACAACAACCAAAACAACCAAAACTCCCAAACCAAAAAACCCAAACAAAAGACCAAAACCAAACTTCAACAAACGTAGTGACTCCCACCTTTAATCTCAGCACTTAGGAGGCAGAGGCAGGTGGAGCTCTGTGAGTTCAAGGCCAGCCTGGTCTAGAATAAGTTCCAGAGTAGCCAGAGCTGTTACACGGAGAAAACTTGTCTGGAAAAAAAATCAAAAACCAACCAACCAAAACATGAGCCAAAGTTCGTTCATGGGTGATGAATTTGGCTCAGGGATAGAGCCTTGTTTAAGACCCTGGATTCTCTGTGATCTCCAGTACTCTTAACCCCAGAAAAAGTTAATTACAGAATGAGTGAAGGATGTGAGTGAGGCTGAGGAATGGGGGATAAACAAAGTTTACATGCAAGAAGGACATGAATTAGGGCAAGCAGAGGGCAGGAATGTTATGGACTGAACTGTGTTCTCTTCAAGACCTATATTGAAGTCCTTACTCCCAGAACCTTAGAAAGTGGCCAGTTTGGAGACAGAGTCTTTGGACCCTAATCCAATCTGAGTGGTGTCTTAAGAGAAAAGTTGCTCACATACAAATAGCTGAGCACATAGGGAGATGTGAGAATACAGAATGCAGCGCTAGGAAAGTGGCTTTAGAAACAAAAGAAGCCAAACCTTCTGATACCTCAACTGAGCAGCTCCAGTCCTGAGAAGTTCCATGTCTGTTGCTTAATGCTCAGTCCACATCATTCTGTTATGGCGACCCAAGCTAACATAGGGAACCACCGGGTTACTGATGGGTTTTATGGGATACGGGATAGAGTGATTCTGAAGGGTTGTCTGTGTAGTGAGTTCTAGGATCTACAGCGTAAATCATGGAAGTGTGTGGAGTCACTGTTGAGGGTTTGTAAGGCTAGACATGGGATATCTATGTGAGGATGGAGGCCAACGGATGATTAAATGATGGGAAAAGTCTGTGGGGTTAGTTACATAACATTACTGGGATTAGGAATTAAATCTCTCTCAGTATTATAATTAAAGATATTTTATTTCCCAGTTTTGAAGATTGCCACCATCATGGGACCACCCCCACCCCCTTACATCTCTTCCCAATTGATTCCTGGGAGCAGCTCCACACATTCCCTACCTTTCCTGACTCTGATCCTTTTTGTGTCCACTCATCAGCCTGAGTAAAGAAATCGGATGGCTCTGACCCTCCAACCTGTAGGAGGAGGACTTGGGTCTTCTGGCAGGTGAGTGGAGCGCCTGAGCGCCTCATCAGCAGTGTTGCACCCACTCTACTGCTCTTTAGTTATGCTTGCTCTTAGTTTTCATGACCTTGCTGTCCAGCATGCTCTGGGCATGAGTAAGATGCTTTATGGAATCAAACACAAGGACTCCAGGCACCACCAGCCATATTCCATTCAGGATAACAAAGTAAAACCAGAAATAAAGGGGGTGGCCGAACTCCCCATGCTGGAATCCATCACGTTGCTCTGTCAGAAAGTACAGCACATCCCCGTATATCTGGCCTGTGGGAGGGAGGCAAGAGAAGAAAAAATCCTTGTGAGGACAAGGAAGCGAAGCCAGAGTCTCTTCTATGGCAGTTGCCAAGTCCTTCTTCAAGGTCTCAGAGCTCAACCCAAATTCTGAAACCCAGGCTGGAAATCTGAGATAACAAAGTACAAACTGCAGAAATCAGAGTTTAGAGATTTTTTCCCTTCCTTCCTTCCTTCCTTCCTTCTTTCCTTCCCTCCCTCCCTCCCCCCTCCCCCGTGTGTGTGTGTGTGTGTGTGTGTGTGTGTGTGTGTGTGTGTATGTGTGTGTGTGTGTGTGTGTGTGTGTGTGTGTGTGTGTGTGTGCAAGAGGAAGAGTCTTGGTATGGAGACTAGGTTGACCTCAAATTTCTCCTGCCTGAACCTTTTGAATTCTAGCATTACAAGTATGTACCTCTATACCTAGCAAGAGCACAGAGAATTCAACGCAGGAGATCTCATAGATCTAGAATTGAAGGCAGTTTAAAATCCTATAATTCATGACAACTTGGGATTTCAGAACTAAAGAGAGCTCATATATGCAAATGAAGGAAATCTAACACTTTAGGCCCTGATCCAGGAGGGTCTAAAGACGTTGGGCAGCATGGACTATATCAAGGAACCTTCATAGGAGACTCTAATGGAGAAAAAAGAGAAATATACATTCTTGCTAGAGAGGCAAGCTCAGAGAGAGATTTGGATGTTTCAGAATACTGTGGAGTTTATAATTCAGCACATCTCACCCCTGAATGGACACTTATGAGAGATGTACTTGTATCTACAGATCCCCTGTTAACCCTTGTAGTGCCTTGTACATAGGTTTTATTCCTCACCCGCAGAGACCACAAGTTGTAGGATAAAACGGAAGGGTTGCTGTCGGAGAAAGGCAATCACTACCCACAGGCTGAGTGGTCCCCAGAGACAAGCTGTGATAGTCTCCATACAGATGATGAAGACATCATTACTGCAAGAAAAAAATATGGACAATGGCATCATTGTGCTCTGCCCACAGAACAACTTGTTAGTGCCCCCAACTTACCACTACCCCAAACCAATACAGGTTTCCTCTGACAGAGGCAAAATACTTACAGGATATATCGGCTGTCTCCCTTGGAATACTCTTTCCCTGGGGGAAACAGATACATGAAGAATCAGGTCAGGAAAAGGAACTCATGTTTGTGATAATCACTGTATGACAAGTTTTATAATATCCCTATGCCTCAGTTTATTCAACTGTACAATGGAGGTAGTAGTAGTCAGAGTTTTGATTCTAAGGTTTGTGTGTTTATATAACATGCATAAACACTGATACACAACAATGGGGCTATAATTGCATGGCACTCAAGGCATATAGTATAAAAGGAGGCATAGGTGATGGAGAGTGTGAGAGTCAGGTGTGATGGTGCATGTTTGTAATCTCAGCACTTGAGAGGTAGAGGCAGGAGAATCAGAAATTCAAGTTCATCCTTTAACTACACAGATATTTAGAAGCCAGCACAGAATGCATGAGATACTGTCTGGAAAAAAATAGAAGACGGCTGCCAGGCAGTGGGGGTGCACCTTTAATCCCAGAACTACAAAAACAGAAGCGGTTTCTATGAGTTCAAGGCCTGCCTGGTATACTTTATCTTGAAAAAAAAGATGGAGTGAAATAATAGTGAAAAAGAGGGCGAGAGAAAAAGAGAGGAGAGAGAGTGAATGAGTGAGTACATGCGTCCATACATGTGAACAAACGGGCTGAAAGAGAGAGCACATAATAAGAAGGTCTAAGAGTTTAGGTCAGTTATAAGAGCATGTCTGAGGCCCTGGGTTATATCCCCAACACCTCCCCCCAAACCATAGCCCCCAATATAGGAAAGAAACTTAAATATATTCTTCACAGAGAAAAAAATGGCCAATTAATGTATGAAGTGTTCAGAGCTTCATTAGTCATTAAGGAAAAGCAAATTTAAATCACAGTGAATTATCACATCCACTATAGTGACTAAGATTTAGGAGACACCTGACCACAGCAAGTGGATGTGGAGGAACCAGAAGTCTGTTATTTTACTGACGTGACTGTAACAGTGCTGCTATCAGTTCTGAAAACAGTTTTGCAGGGTTACCTATCTCTCAACCCCAATGAAACCCAGGGTCTTGAATGTGCCAAGTAAGCATTATAATGCTGAGCTACATTCCTGACCTCTGGTAGTTTTCCCTAAAAGTATATCCATACCTACCACAAGACCCAGACACCTGGATATATTTATCTAAGATAAATGAAAACAGGTGTGTGTACATATGTGTATGTGTGTATATATATAATATGTATACATATTACATATATGTAAAATGAAATGCTAATAACAGCTTTATTCATGAAGCCAAAAAGACATATTTCCAAGAATACAGAAGATTTGGGAGAAATATCTTTTAGTAGTGTACAAGTCAAATAATTTTATGTTTATGCTTTGAAAGTGTTTTATGAAATGATGAGGAGTAACCTCATTTTTAAAAGCAACATTCAGAAGCGCATATATACTGTGCTACTATTTATGCAAAAAGGCAGAATGATGGTAATAAGAATAAACATGAAACCAGATGTGGTGACATACGCCTTTAATCCCAGCACTTGGGAGGCAGAGGCAGAAGCAGGTGGATCTGTGAGTTCAAGGCCAGCCTGGTTTCCAGAGTGAGTGCCAGGACAGCCAGAGTGACCCTATCTTGAAGCCTCCACAAAAAAATAAACATGAATCATTAGGGAGCTTTTACTGCTTGCCACAGTTCTAAGTACCTTATATAATATGTGGCGTTACTATTATATCCTTTCATTCATTACACATAAACTCTGGAAAGAAACATACTTTATGGTGTTAGGGATGGAACTCCGGGTCTTGTCTATTCTACACACATGATCTGCAACTGATGTATATCCCTGCTCCTCCTGAAATAATTGGAGTTTGGGAGAAACACTGTAGACAGAAGGTAGATTTTCTTTAAATGGTTTGATATATTGACTCATGTGAATATATGTGCAATCAAAAAGTTAACAGGCTGGGTGTGGTGTCAAAGATCTTTAATTCCAGTACTTGGGAGGCAGAAGCAGGAGAATTTCTGAGTTCAAAACCAGCCTGGTCTACATAGAGAGTTCTAGGCTAGCCAAGGCTATGCAGCGAGATCTGTCTCAAAACAAACAAGTTGTGGGAGTAGACTGATGCTTCAATGCAGGGTAAACACTTGCTGTTCTTGCAGAGGATCTAGGTTCGGTGTCTACAAGGAGACTTACACTGTCCCTAACTGGGTAGGGCATAGTATCATACCCTTTAATGCAAGCACTTGGGAAGAAGAAGCAGTTTATATGTGTGAGTTCAAGGCCAGCCTGATCTACATAGTAAGTTCCAAGCCAACCAGGTCTACATAAAACTCAAAATAAAAGAGTCTTTGATGAGCAGTGAAGGTTGTGTATGAATGTTGGGCTGGAGAGATGGTTCAGCAGTTAAGAGCACTGACTGCTCTTCTGGAAGACAGGGAACTCACATGGTGGCTCATAATTCACTTTAACTCCAGTCCTGAGGGTCCCAATTCCCTCTTTTGGCCTATTGCATACATGTAGTATACAGGCTTACAAGTAGGTGAAACGTCCATGAAAACTGTTAATCTGCTATCTCTTGTTCCAGTTTCAGGAGATCTGGTACCTTTTTCCTGCCTCCATGAACATGCACATGCACACGTGCATGCATGCAGAACACACAAAGCACTCATATACATAAAATAAAAATTATTTTATTTTTAATTAATTAATTTTTATTTAGGTGTGTATGTGTATAACTGCAGCAATTTCAGAGGCCACAAGAGGGTATTGGATCCTCTGGGGCTGGAGTTACAGACAATTGTGAGCTACCATGTGGGTGTTGGTAATTGAACCCAGGTCCTCTGCAAGAACAGCCAGTGTTCTTAACCACTGAGCTATCTCTCCAGCAAAACTTAGCAGAATTTTTTTTTTAAAGAAAGAAAGCATTGGGAGGGGGGCTAAATATCAAAGCAAATCTCTACCCGGAAAATTCCCTCCCACACTACATGAACTCAGCACTCACAGAGTTGGGATAAGACGGCTTGGTCTTCAAGAAGGATGTCATGGTAGAAAGAGAACCAGCCCTCAATCACAAGGTGAATGAATGTACACACAGCAAACCAGCACAGGGCCAGTCGACGCCAAGTTCCAAGTGGGACAACAGCAGCGTGATTGGACAACAGCCACGTGATGACAATTAGGACCACAGAGATGGAAAATAGGCCAGCCAGGATATGCCAGGTTGGGATGTCATTAGGCACAAAGTTGTCCAGCTTCAGGTGCCTGGGCCAGTATGGGTGTAAGGGGCCCATATTGCTGGTCATGTTTCTATGGGCTGCTGTCTGTTTGGAGATAACAAGGGAGAAAAAGGAACAGAAAAACCTGGGCAAAGAGAAAACACATAATGAGATAATTAAACCAAATCCAAATAGTTTGCAACAAGAAATGTAAATGAGCTGGATCTATTATTTTACAGAATTACTGTAAGACCAAATTAAAACAGATAAATTTTAGCTGGATCTGGCATTGCAGGCATTTAGTCCCAGCACTTGAAGGCAGGTGGATCTCTGTCAGTTTGAGGTCAGCCAGGGCCACACAACAATACCCTGTCTCAGAGGGAGTGGTGGGGAAGGAGAGAGAGGGGGAAAAAACCCTAATTTTGAGCTATTTTAAAATATAACTGAGGCTAGAGAGATGTATCAGTGGCTTAGAACACTTGTTCTTGCAAAAGACCTGGGTTCAATTCCCAGCACTCACTCACATGGTGGCTCACAACCATCTGTAACTCCAGTTCTAGGGGATCCAACACTTTCTTCGGGCTACTGTGAATTCACACATGCAGACAAAATACTCATGCATATAAAAGAAAATTAATCTTAAAAAATGAGTATAACTAAAATATGAATCTGCATAAATAATAAAGGCTTGTCCCAAGCCTCTGGGAGGCATAGCAATAAAAAATGGGCCTGGCTTGCGACATGTGAGACTGGAAAGCTAGTTAGAAAATAAAATGGGCATGAGAACAGAAAAGATCCTCCTCACCCTCTTGGTGGAGATGTCAGGGATTTTGACATATTTAATCAGCGCCACCCCCTCCCCCGTAAAAGAGCCACACCCCGTTTCTGGGAAACAGCAAAAGACAAAACTGTCAAAACTGGCTAATGGACTTGAGTCCAATGTCCTTACCAAACGTTTTAAGGATTCCTTTGATCAACTTTTTTTTCTATCTTTCTTACCTGCAAAGCCTGTATACTATATTGAAATCTGGTCTTCAAAGACAGTGGATTCTAAATAAAAGCACACAAGCACATACTTTCTTTAATATTTAAAGTTAGTTATAATAATGTGTGGTAGCATATCCTGAAGGCTGACGCTGAAGGATTGCCGTGAGTTCCCGCTAGCATGGTCTACATAGAAAGCCAGACCTACACAGCAAGATCCTGTATTCAAACAAATAAGCAAACTTGAAGATGAAGTGGCTTCCCAAGATCCACAAATTAGATCTACAGCTTCTGCTGGTCACCTAGGTGCATTCCTCTCCTAACACATCCTTCAAATGTAGCTTTCTGTTTTAATAGACTTAACTTTGCTTCACTGTGATACATGCTAACATTTTTTTACGTGGCAGGTTTCAAGACCTCCGGTAAACAGGAGGACCTCCGGTACATCAGGCTGCTTTTATTTCCTGTTACTAGTCATAGACTCAGCCCTCGTGGGGGGGGGGGTCCACAATGGCAAAGGACACAGTGTACAAGTCCTGGTTCCAGTCCTCATTGGTCAGTTTACTGGAGGTGATAAGAACCAAAAGGTCTTGATCTCAGCCCTCAGGGGTCACAGTCTAGTGAAAGACACACAGCAATCAGTTCTGGTCATGACCCACACTGGTCAGTTTGGTGGAAGAGTCACTGTCACCACGCCAGGTCCCAGCACTTGGGGCTCAGTTTGGTGGAAAAACACAGGAAAATAGATGAGCCTGGGTCCACTGAGGGAGGCAGTGGCTGGGATCATTGCCACTGGAAGCTACTCCTACCTGCGGGACCCAGGAAATGCAGCTAGGGGGCTACAGCCCCAAGTACCACGGTCCAAAAGCCAAAGACTCCAGGACATAGGTTTACCATTCTGCCAACAAGCCAGAAGGAGTATTAAAGGCAGGGTCTCACGGGCGGCGCTAATCAGAAGAAAGGGGAACTGAGACCAGAGACCACCCAATCACAATCAGAACCTTCCACTGTAGCTGCCCAACGAGAGGGCGAGTCTTCCGTCGTCTGGACAACCGCTTTAGGGCCCAGGTCCCGCGCAGGCGCAGGGTAAGCAGGGCTCGCATGCAGGCGATTGTCCTGAAGAACGTGTGGGCAAGCTGGCAGGCGGAGGGCACTCACCTGGGCGGGGAGATCGGAGGGACTTCTTAGCACCGGCTTGCGACTTCCCAGGCAGACGTGAGGGCTCCTAAATAGCTTCAGTTCCGCCCAGCCCTCATAGCTTCCCCGCCTAATGGAGCGGACCAATAGTGGTGTGGAGAAGGTGCTTCTACCAATAGGAGTTCTCCATAAGTCCTCGCCCGAGATACCATCTTCCCTGTTGGCTGAGACTCAGTAAGGAGTGGAGGAGGAGACCAGGATTCCAAGGTCGGTGGGCGTTTTCTGCCAGTAGGAAGTCGGTGCTTTTTGGGTTTCAATTACCCTCCCTGATCAATCGCAGGAGGTGAAGATAATGAAGAGTTAAATCTTCTATGTCGGCTGATGAATAGGCGTTGCGTGACCCTTTATCTCTTAGTTTTCTAGGCAACCAATCAGTTGCCAGACCCATCCCCAGTCTCAATGCAGAGAAAATATGACAGGTGTATTCCACACAAACCCAGAGCCTACCCGAGCTCAGAACTCCCCAGTCCTAACAGCCGAGATTATCCTCATTAATCCTTACTTTAAATCGAAACTATCCACAACCCTCACTCCTGCTTACCAATTGGTGTGGAGACTCAACCGAGGCCACTTCTTAAGAGTAAACAGGAGTATGCCGCCAACCACCCAACATTATGTCAGAAAGCAGATCCATCTCAAACTCAGTTTAATTATAACCTACATCCATTAGTCCTAAGGACCAAGAGGCATCATACGTCTTGTCCTCTCCCCTCCTATCCTAATCTGATCAACCAATCAGAATAGGGATCCCTCAATTCTCTATCATTTATTATTATCACCTCTCACAATCTGTTCTTATGTGGATAACCAGGACCCTGCCATCCTAGGCTCATTCATAAACAAACTTGATTTCACCACATAAAAGATCACAATCTGCTCCCACTTTATGATTTCCAGTTTCCAAACTCTTTATCTGTGCTGAACCTTCTTTGGTTCCTCCTCTTCCCCTCTGATCAGTGAATAACGAGCCTATTATGTATTTCTACTTTTATTTGACAATAACAAACTGCATGTAAAAAGGTAGAAGGCAGGAGGGGAGGCCCCACATCTGCTTCCAGTCTTTGCTTCCCCAAGTATCCACTACTCCCAGGCCACAATGAGGACCACCCCCTTCCCACCTGATGGTGGGGTGGGGATTGACAGGCATGGAAAGGCTGTGTGTGTTTGTGTGTTATGTGTAGGGGTGTTGGGGGCTCAAGAATGGAGAGGGATCAAGGAGTAGAGAAAGGGCCTTCCCTCATCCCCCATCAGGGCTAGTACCCTAAAGAGAGGTCTTGAAGGGGATTATGAGGGTCATATGCCTCAGCCTATGAGACGGTAGAAGATCCAGCATCCAAAAGTGACCCAGTGACTGGCCCAGCTGAGCTCTGACCACTTGTGAACAGTGTATGCCATGCCGTAGCCCTGTAGGAGAGAAAGAGGTCATGGTTCTGAAATTCAAGGAGGACTGATTCTCTCAGGAAAACCTATCCTTTGTCAGGGATGTTTGGTACTTCTTCATATTCCTAAGTGACAGAAGGGTCTAGGCACTTATGAAGGGTAACCAGATACAGATTTTTTTTCTTAATTCTTTAAAGGTCATTTTAAGGACCCAAGTGTATAGCTTGATGGGAAGGTGTGTGTTTACATGCAGGAGGCCCTAGGTTTTGATTTCCAGGGGCAACAAGTAATTTTAAAAACAAAATGATGTGTCGGACAGGGTGGGTTATGCTTGCTTACCATGTAAGTCATTTACAATATGAAACCATTGGAAATCTGAGTGTTTACCAAGAAGGGACAAAATAAACCATGTCAAACTCTTGCAATGGAGGAAAAGAGAATTAAGACATTATGTGCTTTAAAAAAAAAAAAAAAACTGGGGGAAGCCAGGCCTGGTGGTGAATGCCTTTAATTCCAGCACTTGGGAAGCAGAGGCAGGTAGATCTCTGAGTTCTAGACCAGCCTGGTCTACACAGTGAGTTCCAAGACAGCCAGGACTGTTATACAGAGAAACCCTGTTTCTGAGAGAAAAAAAAAGCTGGAGGAAAGAAATGAAAATATATTGTGTGTATCTTTGATATGCTTTGAGGAAAATAGTTAATAAATGAATTAAAATGATTGCTTGTGCATTTTGCGGTGACTATCTACAATGCTTACTTTTTTGTTTGCTTTTGAGTTCTAAGGATCACATTCTAAGCATGGTAGACAAGGGCTCTACCACTGAGGCTCTACCCTCAAAACTTTTTGTTTGGTTGTGGGTTGTTTGTTTGTTTGTTTGAGATGGGGTCTCTTTACAAAGTGTTGGCTGGCCTTGAACTCAGTATGTGGACCAGGCTGGCCTCAGACTCACAGAAATTAACCTGTCTCTGCTTTCTAAATGCTGGGACTAAAAGCATGCATCACCACAGCCTTCTCTAAAACGTTTTAAGAAATGTTAGAGAAAGCCTGGCATGGTAGTCCATGCCTTGTTATCTCACTAATCTGGGAGGCTGAAGCAAGGAGGATCTTTTTTTTTTTTTTTTTTTTTTTTTTAATCTAAAAAGAAAAAGTGGGCATGATAGCTGACATATTGTAACTTTCTCTTTTTTTTCTAGACAGAGTTTCTCTGTGTAGCCCTGGCTGTTCTCCTGAAACTTTCTCTGTGGACCAACCCAGGCTGGCCTTAATTAAGAGACCTGCCAGCCTCTCCCTCCCAAATGCTGAGTGACACATGTAATCTTGGCACTAGGAAGGCTGAGATTTGAAAAACAGATTTGAAACTAACCTGGATTGATACTGACTGATACTGAATCCAGCAAGAAAACAACAACAGACCAAACAGGATTGTTTTTCTCAAGACAAGGTTTCTCTGTGTGATCCTGGCTGCCCCAGAACTCACTATGAGAAGACCTAGACCAGTCTGACCTTGAACTTTCAGTGTCTCTGCCTACCATGCACCACCATGCCAGGCTACAACCCCAAAATTTCCTATACTCAATTTGAATGAAAAACTTTAAATGGTTTTAATTAGAAAAAAGCATGAAAATTCATTTTCAGTGAAGAATTTAAAAATCAGGACTGCAGAGATGGCTCAGCAGTTAAGAACACTGGCTGCTCTTCCAAAGGTCCAGAGTTCAGTTCCCAGTACCCACATATGGTTCAGTCATCTGTAACTGCAGTCCAAAGGGATCCGATGCTCTCTTCTGATATACATACATGCAGACAAAATACTCATATACATAAAATACATAAACAAATCTTTAAAAAATAATTTAAAAATTAGTTCAAGGCTACCATGGTCTACATAGCAAGCTCCAGGACAGTCAGAGTTACACAGAGAAACCCTGTTTTGAAAACAACAAAAGAATTACAAAAAAAAGCTAATAGAGAAGCTAAGACAGGATGTGGAGTTTGAGACTAGCCTTGGGAAGAGAGACATCCTATCTCAAAAGAAAAGAAAAAAATGAGAAAAAGTAAAACTTAAAGAAAAGCAAAATTTAGATTCTTCAGAAACCATATGAATTCATTTTCAAGTTGTTCTCAATTGTATACTGAATATACTTACAATTTTTATACTTGACACAAATAAAAGTAGTATAGAGCTTTAATCCCAGCACTCAGGAGGAAGAGACAGGTGGATCTCTGTGAGTTCAAGGCCAGCCTGGGCTACAGAGTTGAGTTCCAGGACAGCCAAGGCTATGTAGAGAGAGACCCTGTCTCCAAAAACAGTATAGAAATTTTAAGGTGAATATTTTTAAAGTAGGGTTTCAATTATGTTGTCCAAGTGGCAACACTCCTGGGCTCACATGACACTCCTGCCTCAGACTCCCAAGTAGCTGGTGCCTGTGGGTGTGCATCATCATTCCAAGGAACATAAATTTTAAAGCAGAAACCAGGGCTAGGGATATAGCTCATTTGGTAGCACACAAGAAGCTCTGAACCCCATCCCCAACATAGCATAAACTGGGCCTGGAGGTACATGTATATAATCTAGCACTCTGGAGGTAGGTCCAGGATGATTAGGTCAAGGTTATCTTTGGCTAATAATGAGCTTGACTGGGCTATATGAGTCTTTCTCTCCCCTCAAACCCCCCTCCCACATTAAACACACACACACACACACACACACACACACACACACACACACACTCACACACACACACACACAGCCTGGGCTACAGAGTGAGTTTCAGGACAGCCAAGGCTATGTAGAGAGAGACCCTGTCTCCAAAAATGGTATAGAAATTTTAAGGTGAATATTTTTAAAGTAGGGTTTCAATTATGTTGTCCAAATGGCAACACTCCTGGGTTCACATGACACTCCTGCCTCACTCACACACACACACACACACACACACACACACACACACACACACACACACACACACACACACCTCTGTTCTGGAGGTGAGGTGTGTAACATAGTAAAGTGTTTACATGTCTTGCACCAAGCCTTTGGTTTAATCTCTAGCAGCACATAAAACTGGGTTGTAGTGATGCATGCCTGTAATTCCAGCCCTTGAGAGGTAAATAGTGAGTTTGAGGCCAGTCTGGAATACATAAAGCCCTGTTTCCAACAAAGCTACAAACAAAAGTAAAACCTGGGGCTAGGAGGTATATGTAACATGAGTGAGGACTTGGGTTCAGTTCCTAACAGTTACAAAAGAGAAAAGCCTGGATTTTATATTCTATCTCAATAGAATGAATTTTAGAAGTAAATAAGTAAATATTGCAGAGCCAGCAGTGTGACTAAATTTGAGGGACAATAGGAAAGATGGAGCAAGCCATTAGTACAAGCTAAAACACATGATCTCTGCTTGGCCTCACTGCCTTGGTCTTCAAGGTTCTCCCAAGTGCAATCCCTGATCCACCTCCCAGTCCAGGGCCCCGCCTCACCTGCTCCTCTGTGGTGTCATCCACATCGACATCAAACAGGGAGCCCAGGTAGGCCAGGTGGAAGATAGCCAGGGCCCCAAAGAGCAAGTTTAAGGCTCGTACCCCCAGGCCCTGTGGGGGACAGATGGATATATTTGGCAGCTGGACCTGCCCACTGTCCCCCACCACCACCTGTGAAGGGAAGCCCAGGGGGGACACAAGGCACTGTGGGTCCCGGGAATGAGGATGCCCAGGGTACCCTGAGATAGGAAAGAGACTGATGGTTCAAGGAGCCTCTTATGGGAGCTCAGAGGTATCCAAGGACAAGGGTGTTGGTAACCATGAAGGCGGCCGGGTTGGGGGAGATGCGAGCGTTCAGGCAGAGGAGATAGAATGGTGGGGGGCTTTCAGTCAGGGGTTATGGTGATGAGCATCGTTGCCAGGTGGGAGACAAATATGAAGTTGTCTGCATTTCTTATGGCAAACAGAATGAAAACAACATCAAAACCAAAATAAATCCTGTCCTGACCTACAGGGCCCATATTTCCATCTCCCAATCACTCTCGGCTCAAGCCATATTGTTGCACCAAGATTGCCATGTTGGGGTGGGACTTTACACTGGGTATCTCCTTTTCCTGAGATGCTCCCTCCCTTATCTCCTTTACTTAAAAAAACTCAAAAGCTGCCTCACCCATGAAGGCTTTCTTGATCTTCCAATGAAAAGGGAAACCACCACCACCCTAGTTCCCTTTCCCTTCCCCTTAGGGCTTAGCGCTACTCACAACCTGACAAACTAGTAATAGCCTTAACTGACTCTACTGTCTCCCCAACTAAAATCTTTGTCCCATGGGGCCAAAACTTTGGCCTGCTTTGTTCGCCACTTTGTCTCCAGCACCTAGAACCAGCAGGTGCTCAATAAATGTTCAGTGGGCGAACGAATGCCAGGTGTGTATACAGCAGGTGATCAATAAGTGCCTGTTAGAGAAACAGATACCAGTGAATAGAGGCAAGGTTTTAGGGATGGCTCAGGCACCAGAAGAGGAGGCTGGGCACCTGGAGACAGATACAAGATGGAGAGAGGAGTGACGTTCTGGAAGGGCAGTGTAGGGTACAAGTTACCCATGATGTACTCTCACCAAGCGATGCCGATGTGAACAGTCTGGCAAGCAACGCTTCGACAAGATACAGGCACTGAGGATCTGAGCCAGGCGCTTTCGGAGGACTGGACAGGGTGGAATGGTAGGTTAGTTAGCCTTAGGGAACACGAAGGCCAGCCTCCCATGAACCTTCCACATGTACTGTACCGGGCTCTGCACTCACCATGTTCCACATATGTGATAAATGCCAGGGACAGCAGTACAGCAGCCAGGTGGAAACTGAAGCCCTGGGGACCCGGGGACAACGAGAGTGAAGACGAGGCTCTAATACCCCCACCCAGCTTCCCTTGCTCCACGCCTGTCTTGCTCACATGCAGAAGGGCACTGGCTGCATAGGTGACCAGTACAGCTGAGAAGGTTCCCAGGCGGAGAGCATTCTTGAAAACATCTGTAGGTGAGAGAAAGATACAGGCCCAGATTGTCTGGAAGTTCCACCAGCCCCTCCAGGGAGTGCCAGGTAGGTTGTTAGCCATAATCTGTTGGGGTCCCCAGTATAAAGTCTTTATAATGGCCTCGACTGTTGCGGCCTGAAAACTAACCCAAGTCTTCCTTCCACCATGCTTCAGCCTGACTTCCCAAGGCTATTCAGGTCCAGGGCTAAATTTTACTTTCCCAACACACTCACAGCCTTAGCAAATCTTATCCGTTCTTCCGTCAGAATATACCAGAATCCCACTTCTCAGGTGTTGTTGCCACCACCACTATTGCTGAACTGGGCAGCTAAGTGCCCCCCCCCCCCCCCCCCCCGCTATCAACCTCCTTTCTTCCACTTTTCTTCATCTAGCCAAAGGGATCCAGTTACAACCCCAATGGCTCTCCTCTCATCTCAGCCCTGCCCACAGACACTGTCTTTCAGAGAAAAAGCCAAAGGCTTCTATTGCACAACCTCTAGTTAGTATATAATAAAAACCCAGAACCAGATATTGGGGAAAGGCTACAGTATGAGAAACAAAGCACCGTCACCTAGCCAACTCCTCAGGCCTGTCTCCAGGGATCCTCCAAATGAATGCCTCAGCCAAAAAGGAACGAAAGAAAGTCTCTGGGAAAGCTGAAAACCCTCTTCTCTAGCTGTGCCCGGATTTCCTCTTTCCACATTCCTAAGGCCACTCTATGACCTGCCTTGCATCTTGTGACTCTGATATCCCAGATTAATTTTATTAGGCATATATCACCAAAAGCTTCTCATTGGTCCAGGAATCTCTTCAGGATCTCTCTGATTTCACATCCTACTACTACCCCACCTTGCTCATGGGACGTGCCCAAAGATCTTAGTTCTTCCAATTCTGAAGATGCACCTTAACAGCTTGCACATGCCCTACCACGGATTCCCATTTCCATTCCCCCAATGACGTTCTTGCTGTTCCTCATACACACCAGGCAAACTCCTACCTCAGGGCCTTTGCACCTGCTGTTCTCTCCATCTGTCACATCCCTCCCCCACACATTTGCATTCCTTGCTCCTTCATTTCCCTTAGTTGTTTGCTGAAGTGTCAGTGAAATTTGCCCTAGATAAATTAATTAAAAATTTCAGACCATACCCCATTCCTTCCCTCCAGTTTCAATATCATGATTACTATTTACTTTGGCATTTATCTCTACCTGACTTACTGCATACTTTTTCCTAATTATCCACCCTCCAAATTGCCAGTTTCATCAGGTTAGCAAATGTCGGGGGTTTTTTTGTTCCATATATATTATATGTGTGTGTGTGTGTGTGTGTGTGTGTGTGTGTGTGTGTGTGTGTGTGCATGTATATATCTTGTTTTTGAGACAGAATCTCATGTATCCAAGGCTGACCTAAAACAGCTCTATGTAGCTGAGGATGACCTTGAACTTCAAATACTCCAGCCTCCACCTCCATAGAGCTGGGATTACAGGCAGGTACCACACACTGTTTTTATGTGGTACTGGGGATCAAAATCTGGGGCTTCATGAATATTAGGCAAGCACTCTACAAAATGGGGTACACTAACAGTATCTGCCTATCACACAGTAGTACCTCAGTAAATGATTGCTGTATGAAAGGGTCTAGGCTACCAACTTTTCTGGGGTACTAGCTTGGTGACTCACAGTTATTTAACCAATAAGACATGGGCAGGTTCCAGCTTGTGACAACTTCCACCATGGACCGGGGCAGCTCTACATTCAAAGGTCTAGAGACTGTCAGGTCCCTGTGGGCAAAAGAGATATTCCATTACACTTGGTACCTCAAGCTATCTGGTTGCTATACTTTTGTCTTGACTGGTCCCTTCCCAGGGGCACCTCCCACCACCCTATACTTCCTCCAGGCAGCACCCTGTGGGAGAAGGGGCCCCAAAGGCCTCCCCACCATTCCAAGTGATCCTTCTCCTCCGTGAAGCCAGCCCCGGCCAATGTGGCTGTGGCCTCAGACAGGAAGCCCACAAAATAGTTGCTGAAGTGGAAGGAGACAGCACTCTCATAGGCTCGTAGCCACCTGTGAAGGGCCAGAAAAAGAGGTATTACATCGAGGCCCCACCGTGACACCCCCCTCCACACTTAAGCTTTCCGGCCTTATGGACTCACCTTACCATGGTGCCCCTAGGGCCCCCAGGGGTCAGGAATGCAGCAGAAAAGAGAGAAAAGAAAGTCAGAGAGGCCCTGGAAGTTGGCCTGAGTTCTTCGCAGCTAAGACAGAAACATGGTAGCAAAAGAGGCAGACTCTGATGGTCACACACATACATGGTCAGGTGATTGACTTCACATGGCTCAAATGAATGCATGAGCTGGATTTTGCCATGGCCCTGCACACTAAAATGGCCACACAGCCAGACAAAAGTGTTCTCAGCTTCTCAGCTCTCTAACCAGATTTAGTTACCTTATAAGACAATAAAATAAAACCTTAGTGAGACACAGAGACAGTTAAATGCCCACTATGCACACATACACTATCAATTTCACAGACAATGTCAAAAGCAGAATAGTGTGTTGCATTGCAAAACACATAGGTACTTCAATTAGGTCTGGGTTTTGTGCCCGGCTGTTTAACTCAGGGACACTGGTAAAGGGTGACTTTACTTTTTTGTTTGAGTCTCTCTCACTCTGTTTTCTTTTTTGTTGTTGTTGTTTTTGAGATGTTTTCTCACAGTAGCTCTGACTGTCCTGGAACTCACAGAGATCTGCCTGTCTCTTCCTCCCACGTGCCGGGATTAAAGGTGTGTTCCACCACACATGGCCACTTTTTGGAATCTCATTCAGTATCAGACAACCAGGAGCCAGTGAGTAAAGGTAGCAAGTCATATATATAATCAAATGGCTAGAAAACAGCCATATCTTGTCCTGGTCAAACAGGCACGGGCTCATAGCTTGTCATAACTCTTTTAGGCAGATAGCACCAAGCATTTCGATCGGGCAGACAAACTGGCAGAGTCAATCACAAGCAAGCACATTGCATGCTGTACAGGCAGACGAGAGTTACAGTTAAGCCAGAATCACTGACCCAGCTTTACCCTAGCCAGTGACAGCCACACAAGCCCACCACTGACAATGCACAGCCAGCCAGTCAGGATTCTCAGTCCAACACTCAGGGAGTCAGTGGCCACAGGCAAACAATTCAACTCTGTTATCTGGAGTCGCAGACAGTTTAGAGTCACCAACTAATACACACTTGCCACTTTCCATTACAGTCACATAATTTGTTTCTATTGGTACAACAGAAGGACATCCAGACACAGTAGTGTTGGAGTGTCAGTCATACATGGAGTCACTGAGCCAATCTTGGTCAAACAGACATCCACAGACAGACACTTGGTCTCTGTGCAGTAATGGGGTAGATGGTCAGTCAGATTCAGATGTCTGGAACCAAATGGTCCAAGGCTCTGGCCCAGCCCTGGTCATCCCACTTGCCCTCAGCACCTGCCCTCATTTACCTGGCTTTGCGTTTCTTGCTGTAGTAACAGAAGACAGACAGAAGCATTAAGAGAAAGGCTCAGAATTGGGAAGACCCCAGGCTCCTACCCAACCCCCTCACTGCTACACAGGGGCCTTGAAGGCTGTGCTCACTTGCGAAGGAGTCGATCACCGTCGAGGGGGATGAAGTAAGGGAAGAGGTAGGGGCCCACACAAGTGGACAGTACAAGGCACAGCAGGGCCAGCGCCAGGCTCCGGGCCACTTTCTTCAGCCATCGGCGGCTCTGTGGGATCAAGGATCCATGAACACTGCCCCATGGCGGCTCCCACAGTCCCTGCCCACCTGGCCACCCAGGAGCTCACCAGTGGGCGGCCTTGGACAGCCTGTAGGTAGCTGTGGAAGGATATCCAGGGCCCAAAGACGATGGTGCCCACAAAGTAGAGGTAGCCCATGAACTCCACAGGTGAGGGCACTGCACCCACCTCGCCCCGGTCCAGGTCGAAGCCCAGAGACACCGCCTTCATGGCCACGATCATCTGGGCCCCTATGTTTGGGGCCCATGGTCAAGTGTGTGGACAAGAGAGCATGTCACAATGGAAGGTAAGGTATACCAGGTGTGAGGCAATAGGAAAGGGAGATAGAATAAGTAGAAAGAGACACAGAGACACAGATGCCAGGGATGAGGGAGGCCTGCACTGTATGTGGTTTATGAAGGGGGAAAGTCAGGAAGGAAAGAATCAGGGTGCGGGCTCTTAGGAGATGAGGAGGGGAAGGGTACAGAGCTACCCACCTCGCATCTTGTGCCATGTCACGGTGTCAACCATGTGCATCTCACTGAGGGAAAAAGGGTGATGGTCTTGGCCCTATGTTTCCCAGGGCTTTGGACACTACAGGGGGCATCAAGGTATTGAAGGGGGTTCTGCCTTCCTGACCCACACTACACACTGAGAAAAATATCCCCTGGCCCCCCTCCTCCAGGGAAGCCCATGATCAAACTGTCCTGTACAGCCTCATGAAAGGACAAGTGTTCAGGTCTCCTTCTCTCTCTCTCTCTGGTATCTCTTTGTAAAATGATGATCCCTGAATCCCCTCTTTCTCCTTAGAATCCCATGTCATCCTATCTTGTACCACTTCAGCAAGGCCTTGGGGACCCGCCTGCCTCCGGGGTGAGGGTGAGGATGCACACCCATACCCCATGAGTAGGTAGATGAGGATGGTGATGGAGAGGAAGACGCCTCGGTGGGAGGAGTGTCGGCAGAGGAACAGCACGAGGTAGCACAGGAGGCTCAGTAGCACGACCCAAACCATGTGCAGCTGGAAGAAGTGGTAGAGGCTGAAGAAGCCACCTGCCACGGTGCTTGCATGCTTCAGGTAAGACGGTAACCCTTAGGGTGAGAGGGAGAGAGAAACAGAGAGGGGGGGAGGGGGGAACACGACAAGAAGCGGCAGGTTGGTGGGCTGGCAGGAAAGGAAGGAGGACATGGGCAATAAGGCCCAGCCTGGGAAAAGGCTTAGGATGTGATGGGGTTGCAGGGGACCCAAAGCTGGTATACTGGAGAGCTGGCAAGTGTGGCAAGGTCTGGATTTAAAAAGGAACATCTACTAAGGCTATTTCAAGGACCCTGAAAGAAAACTTATCAATTTATGCTGGTCGGTATTGCATCCAGATTAAAATCTTGCAGGGATGGCAATGATGGTTGAAGGCGAGAGGTATGTTTTTGTTGTCAGGAACCATATACTGAAGGACTTGGGGTCAAGTGTCAAGCTATCATCAGGTTATTGAAATTATTCAGGAAGATGACAGCTGGACGGACAGGTAGAAGATAGAGCAAGCTACTGTGGCAAAATGTGAACTATAGAGAACCTGGTGATTGATTTGTGTGTTTGTGTGTGTTACTGTTCTTTCAACTTTTCAGAAGCTTTGATATGTACCAAAATAATAAAACTGGTGGAAAAACACCCACTTAAGATGAAAAGGAAAAATAATGAGAAGAACCTTTGGTTTTCAGAAATCTCTGTATCATTATAGTAATCTTGGGGATCTGGAACTTTCTCATTTGGATATTTACTTGCTATGACTGTAGAAACTATAGAATCTTAGAATCCAAAAATTTCATCATGTCCTGATTACAGAAATTCATAATGGGAACATTTTGGAAGCCTAGTATGTGAAAATTTCAACTTGGGAGACTTTTCAAACCTCGCAACTATGGTACTTTGGGATATGATACTTGTACCATCAGCATTCCAGGATCTGATTGACAACCTTAGAATATAGACAGTTGAGGATCCCACAGTCCCAGAGTGTAGGAATCCTGAAGGTCATGTCTTGGTTTAACAGGATGTGGCTTGGCATAGTGTGGCTTGAGGTGGCTGTACATAAAGAATGTGCTGTGGTGGAGTGGGGCTTAGCTTAATGGGATGTGGTGGGGCTGGACCTGTAGGTACCTGGTTTGACATGGCAGGATGTGGCATATTAGGATGTGGGAGGGTAAGGTATATTCATGGCATGCATGAATGTGGCAGATAAGATAAAATCTAATGTGGTAGAACACCGTGTGGTAGGCACTTACCCAGCCTCCAAAGGAGGCGGCAGGCGAAGCAGATGGTAAGGAGCAGCCAGATCTGGTCAAGTCCCTGTTGGACAGTAGGCAGGAGACAGCCCTGCAGAAGCTGCTGGAAAAATTCCTGGCGGCTGAAGGTGGCCATTGTGGAACCACACAAATGGATGGAGAGATGGATCTACCAAAGGGAGGACACAGAGGGAGTAAGAAATCCATGGGGCTGACCACACAATCAAGGTTTGGACTCGAATACTCGGGACTTCAACTTGGGGCTGCCAAACCCCCAGCATGGTATTGTAAGGTTTGGGGGAAGGATGTGAGTCAGGTACATCAGGCTGAGCCACCAACTGTGCTCTCTGTGGGTGTTCTGAATGCACTGAGACCCACAGGGAATGAGGGACCCATGTATCTTGAATGCTGTGAGCGGTCCAGTCCGATGATGATAGAATGATATGCCTTCTAGACCTATATATGAAATGGGGTGGAAGAAGTGGGCTCCTTGTTTCCAAGGTAGTCACTCAGTGTGGAGAGCAGAAAGGGGGAGTCTGTGACACTTAGGGGCCGTGTGCATCTCTCCTTGTATGGATGTATTCTCCGCAAGCTTCATCTCACCCCACTCAGCGAAAAGCCGCCAACAAAGCCCTGGTCGAGAGACTGCAGAAAAGTGGAAGTGTTGGCAGGGGACATAGCAGGGAGGGAGTCCTATAGGTGATGAGGACGAGGTCCCAGGACAGGAGGTACAGATCCGCGCCTGGGAGGCCAGCTTAAGGATGGGAGCATGGGAACCACGCGCACACTACTGGAGACCTACCTGGCAGAAAGGAAGCCGTGGTCCTGGGGGCCGGGGACGCCCACTGCTGCCACCGTCGCCACCTCCTCCGGGCAGCCTCCCCCGCAGGCCGCAAGGCCGGGACCAGCAGTGGCACCCAGGGCGGCACGGAGGAGCGGGCCCTTTAAATCCCGGGGCGGGCCAGCAGCTGAATTCTTCCAATCGGAGAGCGGGAGCGGGGCGGGGACCAGGAGGAGTGAGCCAGAGCATCGCGAGGTGGAGCTGCAGGGTTGAGGGGCGCAGGGCACCCGAGCACGTCGGTGCAAAGAGGGTTCGCGGGTGCTCTTTTCAGGCCAGTTGCCATTCCATCTCTGGAATGTTCAAGACGTTCGAGGTGCAAGAATTTCTCAACTTCCAAGAAAAAAAAAAAAAAACGTTTCCTAATGATTATCCTAATGTAATCCTTTGAGAACCAAGATGAAAAAGATAAGGGGAGGGAAGAGGCTAGCCCCTTCTGTGCCAAGCGCGGTTCCTCTAGTCTAGATACTAGTGTGACCCTACTTACCGCTGGAAAAAATACGCCGACCTTCCTTTTTCCCTATCTCTTGAGAGATCTGAAGGAATTCCAGACTTCTTTAGCCTCAGGGACCAACCAGCCAGGAGCTTTTGTAGATAATGATTGTGTCACCTAGGAACATTCACTAGATGCCTTATCGACCCCCTAAGGGCTAGCTGTAGGCATTCTGTTTATCATTAACTGATTAGCTTGCCTAATTCCCCACAGGACTAGACTATGCAAAGACGGTGACTTCCACTGATAGTGTTCCTGTAAAGTAGAAGCAGACTAAAAAAGAACACTTAAAAAATTGACTCTGATAAAGATCTGTATTGCTCTCTGCACCAACACAAAGGGTTTCTGCCACCGGTTCTCTACTGAAACTACCATGCAGTTGTAGGCATTCAATTCTATTCCTAGGCTAATGAAACCTCAAATTCCCCAAGAAGAGCCCCCCTTTTTTTCCCCTAAGGCACACTTAGAGGGCATTAAGGGGCTTAGCTCCAAATGTGAATGTGAACAGAGAAGCATGCCCAGGTCAGTCTTGACCTCTTCCTGACCCCAGGACCTAAGGAAAACAGGTTCTAATACGATTAATGTCTGGCTGTATGGAGTTAAGGAAGTTGTGCCCATTCACTCTGAGTTCCTTTCTGTTAAACAAAAGGGCGAGATTCAGTTCTTGGCTTTGGAGAAATTCTGCCTGTCTCTGCCCTCTGAGGATGTAGCCTAGGGCTCGGTGTTTTCTAGGTAAATGCTCAGCCGCAGAGCGTTTTAACATTAATTTAAATGGAATAAATTAATAGTCATGTTTACAAGTGAAAAATATTGAACACTATGGGTATATGTATCTGTATATATAAGCTGAATGCACAAATATTAAGTCCTTTCTTCAAAGGTAGAGCACAGGGCTGGATGTCACAGTGATTAGGAGCACTTGTTGCTCTTCCAGAGGATGTGGGTTTGATTTACAGCACCCACAACCATCTGTAACTCCCAGGTATTCTCGTGATGTGTATTCATACATGAAATAAATCTAAAAACAGGCAAATAAAGCTGGTGTCGTGGCACGTGCCTTTAATCTCAGCATTAGGAAGGGAGAGAGGCGGGTAGATCTGTGAGTTTGAGGCCAGCCTGACTCACATACTGGATTTGCAGGACTACATAGTGAAGTAAAGAAACAGTACACCAGTGAGCTATTTCACACCTAGAATATGTGGTGTTTGCTTCCTTCAGTGCAGCCTGTACTAGGAAGTCTGCACATTTGTACTAGATTCCAGGGATTATGAACTAGATGCCTTTGGGGAAGGGGGTCTCATTAGCCCTGGCTGGTTTGGAATTCACTGTGTAGAACAGGCTGGCATTGAATTCACAGGGATTCATCTGTTCCTGCCTCCTGAATTCTGGGGTTAAAGGTAAGTGCTACCACACCTGGCCCCTTTTATTCACTTATTTATTTGTTTTGAGGCAGGGTCTCACTATGTAACCCTGCTATTCCTGCTGTGAAGAACAGGGTGGCCCTGAACTTGCAGAGATCTGCCTGACTCTGCCTGGGATTAAAAGCACGTCCCACCGCCACCAGCTCCTTTTTATTTTATTTATTTGCTTTTTTTTATGTGTATGGGTGTCTTGCCTCCATTCATGTCTGTCTGTGCATCATGAGTGCCTCGTGCTTAAGTAAGCCAGGTCAAAAGAGTGCTTTGGATCCTCTGGGACTATAGTTCTAGTCAGCTATGAGCTGTTCTGTGGATGCTGGGAACTGAACCCAGTTCCTCTTGGAGAACAGCCAATGCTCTTTAACCACTGACTTATCTCTCCAACTTCCCTTTTCATTTAATTTATTAAATATGTGATTACATTTTGTTTGTGGAGGGGGAGGATGGGTGCACATATAAATGTATGGAGGTCAGAGACCAACTTACAGGAGTCGGTTCTCTCCTTCCACCAAGTGAGTCCTGGGGATTGAACTCAGATCATCAGGTTTGGCAATTAGTGCCTTTATCCTCTGAGCCATATTGCCAGCCAGCCAGCCCTGCCCCCCTTCCTTTGTGTTTTTTGAGACAGGCTGTCTCTGTGTAGCAGCCCTGGCTGTCCTGGAACTCACTCTGTAGACCAAGCTGGGCTCAAATTCACAGGCTCAAAATCCAGAAATCTACCTGCCTTTGCCTCCTAAGTGCTGGGCATAAAGGAGGGTGCCAACATGCCTTGCTGCTTCCCCTCCTTTTTTTTAAAAAATGGGGTCTCATGTATCCAAGCCTGGACTCAGTATATTGAATATAAACTTGAATCCTCTCGCCTGCCCCACCTAAGAGCTTGAATAAGAAAAAGGAGAGCCTAGGTTGTGTGACCTGTGTATATTATTAGTTTTATTTGGTGTTTGGTCTCCTTTTTTTAAAGGAAACATGCTTCAGCCTTAACTTCCATGACCCTGATGGGCTTTACTATTTCTTTTGTGTTTCTTTGCTTAGATGTTCGTAAAGAATGTAGTCCAGTTCATGGGAAGAAAGTCCTTCATGGTGGATTTGTCTGATATGATTAGATTTAGATTATGTCTTTCCACAGAGGTGATGCTATGTGTTCAGTTATCAGGAGGCACAAGAAACTGATTACATTTCAAAATTGTTGGTATTTGTGTTAGTCAGCTAAGGTGATGTTCAGGTTTCTCTATGGCTCAAGTGCTTTTCCATAAACCTAGGGTTTTACTGGGAGTTTTTTGTTTGTTTGTTTTGCTTTGCACTCATCCTATCAGGAGATACTGGAGATTGAGTAACTGTTTCTCAGTCCCAGAGTAGACACTCAAATTTCGTGTGACCATTGGTGAATTTTGCCTGAGGTAATTAGTAATCTAATGGTAGCCACATGATGGCTTGCTTGCTTTATTTTTTTTTTCTTTTTGGTTTTTTGAGATAGGGATTCTCTGTGTAGCACTGGCTGTCCTGGTGCTCACTCTGTAAACCAGGTTAGAACTCACAGATCCACTGCCTCTGTGTTTCAAGGGCTGGGATCAAAGGTGTTGTGCACCACTACTGACTGGCTAATGATAACTTTTTTTTTTTTTTTAACATGGAATAGCTGGGATTCTTACAGTCTTTCTGTATAACAGTCATAAATCTTATTTCAATTGACAGGTCAAAAACTAGTATTTATTTCTTTTTAGAGATAAGATCTTGCTAGGTTGGCCCCAAATTCTAGGCTCAGACTATCTTTCTTCCTTGGCTTCCCAAATTTCTGTGACCACAAAGATATGCCACCATTGTGTAGCTTGTTTTTTGTTTGTTTTGGATTAAAAGAAAAAAGCTGCGGGATGTAATGATTCAAGCCTGCAATCTCAGCACTCTGGGGACAGACTTAGGAAGATCCCTAAATTTGAGTTCAGCCTGGTCTACAGAGTGAGAGAGGCAATTCCAGGACTGCCAGGTAGACTCAGATAAATGCTGTTTCCAAAAACAAACAGACAAAAAGGAAGGAAGGAAATGTTTAGTTTAGTCCCTTTGGGAATGCAGTTACTAGATAGATGCTGTGAGCCTCCAATTCAAATCCTGTGTTACGACAATGCATATACTCCTGTGGCTTATGGATGGTGATAGATGGGAGGCCCCATGCTCCATGTGGAGCAGTAGAAGGTGGCTTACTGAGAGACCGGGGCCCACATGGAGAAACTTTATTGTAATGGAGAGAGCAAAAAGAGATAGGTGGATAGAAAGATAGAGAGAGAGAGACAGGCAGAAAGAGATGAAGAGGGCAGGAGGGGGTTAGGGGTTGAGGAATGAACCCTCTGGCAGGGTGGGGATAATGAAGACAAAAAAGAGGTTGAAGGTGGGATCCTTCTTTTTTGGGGGTGGGATACTTCTTAAATAACTTGACTTTAGAACTCAGGGTGAGGACAAGCTAATTGCCATTGGCCAAGTGTGGCTTCAGGGGCTAGGACAGAATTCTAATACTCTGTCTCTCTGGACCATGTGTTCTTTTCTCCCCTCTCAGTTTTAATTTCCTCTCTCTCTCTCTCTCTCTCTCTCTCTCTCTCTCTCTCTCTCTCTCTCTAAATCTGAATTGAGGGGCTTGAGAGATGGCCCAGCAGTTAAGAGCTAAGACATCTTACTCTTACTGAAAGAAGATCCAGGTTCCATTCCCAGCACCCAAATAGCAGCTCACAACTGTGGGAAACCTCCAGGTCCCAGGAATCCAACACCCTCTTCTCGCCTCGCTGGGCACTTCGTGTATGTGGTGTACATACATACATAATGCAGATCCAACACTTTCACACAGACATGCATGCAGGCAAAACACCAATACACATAAGATTTAAAAAAAAAAAAAAAGTACTGCTTGCCTGCTTGGTGACTGTGTCTGTCCTGCAGCTGCTGCTCCATCCTTTGATGCCATTGGAACCCAGCTTCTTCAGCCTTCCAAAGCAGACTCGAGACCAGTGGTTCTTCAGGAATCTCCAGATTTTCAGTGCCTCATTGGGAGTGCTGAGGCATCCAAACTCATGGATGGAGCTGGTACTAGATTCTCGCCTCTCCAGATCACCTCTGTAGTACTACCCAACCCATATCAAAGAAGCCAATATATTAAGTTCACTTTTATCATAGCTATTCATTCTATCACTTCTTTTCCTTTAGAGAACTCAGACTAATATGGGCTCACACAATTTGTAATCCTCTATATGTATTTCTCTTTCACTGAGCACAGTGTATTCTTTTTTTAAATGCTGGGAATGGTATCTAACTGAGCTACAACCCCAGCCTCAAAAACATACTGTTTTTGAGATGGGGTCTTGACTGAGCCAGCCTTGAGTTCGTGATCCTACTGCCTCAGCTTCCCTGAAGCTTGGATCCCAGGTGTGTAGCACAGTCACATTTATTGTGCAACCAGCACCACCAACCTCAGAACTCCTCATCTTCACACACTGACTCGAAACCATTAAACACCTACTCACAACATCTCTATCCTCTGCCACTGGTGATTCTCATTGTACTTATGATGAGATCGGGCGCATTCAGGGTGGTATGGCCATAGACTCTCATTGTACTTAAAAAAAGGAATTACTAGTTAAGTGGTAGTGGTGGTGGTGGTGGCAGCAGTGGTGATGCCTGCCTCATACCTTTAATATGAATGTTCAGATCTCTGAGTTCGAGGCCAGCCTGGTCTATATAGATAGATAGTTCCAGGTTGGTCAGAACTACACAAAGAAACCCTATCTGGAAAAACAACAATGATTAAAAAAAAAAACAGTTCTTATTTTTATCTTATGAATTTGGATGTGTGTGTAAGATCCTCAGGGGCCCGAGAAGGGTATCAGATCTTCTGGAACTGGAGTTACAGATGTTGGGTGCTGGGATCTGACCTCAAATGCAGATGCTCATGATCTCCTGATCTTTTTACCTTTACCTGGCAAGTACTATAATTACAGGGGTTACTCTGTTCCCCTTCTTTTATCTTATTCCTACTGGCTATCTTGAGGGACAGAACTCAATAGGCTTCTTTTGTTCTTTCCTTGCTCTATTTCTTTTTGTAAAGAATATGTGTATATATGTATTTTAATTTTATTAGAATTATTTATTGTAAATATATGAGGGCTTTTCCTGTGCACCACTTATGTGCCTGGTTGGTGTCTGAGGAAGTCAGAGGAGAGTATTGGATCCTCTGGAACTGGAGTTAAAGGTGGCTATGAGTCACCTTGTGGGTGCCAGGAATTGAATCAAGCTCCTCTACAGAGTACAGGGTAACAAATGCTCTTAACCACTGAGTTATCTCTCCAGCCTCTATACTTTGCTTTTTAAAAGAGGTTTTATTTTTTAATTTTTTTATCTTTATGTTCATTGGTATTTTGCCTGCGTGTATGTTTCTGTGACGGTGTTGGATCCTCTGGAATTGAAGTTACAGACATGGGTAAGCTGCTGTGTGGGTGCTGGGAACTGAACATAAGTCTCCGAAAGAGCAGGCAGTGCTCTTAATTGCTAGGCCTTCTATCCAGCCCTTAAAGGTTTCATTTTTATTTATGTCTATGTGTCTGTATAAATGTCACATGTGTTCAGGTGCCCTTGGAGGCCAGAAAAGCTAAAGTTACAGGTGAGCAGCCTGACTTTGGTGCTGGGACCTGAACTTAGGTCCTAGGAAAGAGTACTAAGTGCTCTTAATAGCTAAGCCATAACTTGGCCTCATGTTTATTTTCTTACATTATCATGTTTCTGAAACAAAGGCTTGCATATTACACATATTTTAGGAAAAAAACTTTTCTTCCTTACTTTACTTACTGAGAAAGCACTATGCTTGTCAAGTTGGCTTTGAACCTACTTCAGTCTCCCAAGTATATGAGCACAAGTGCATATCTGACTTCTATTAGACATGTGATTTTGCACTTTTTTGGCATTGGGAATTAAACCCAGAGCTTGATCATGCCTGACAAGCACTCTAACCTCAAGCTATATTCCTAGCCCCAGTTTCTCAACACAATGTCTTACTATGGCATCTGGCCTGGCATTAAAATTGAGACCCGCCTGCCTCTGCCTGATAAAGTTGATAATGGTACAGGTGTTTGCCACCATGCCCAATAGAAATAAGTTTTTTATGATCATTGTTTTTTATATTTATTGTGTGTATGCATGATGAGTAGGACATATACCATGACACATGTGTGCAGGTCAGGATAACTTTGTGGAGTCAGCTCTCTCCTTTAATCTTTATGTGGGTTTCAGGGATCAAACTCAGGTTGCCAGGCATTGCATAATAAGTGCATTTGGCTGCTGAACCATCTCACTAGCTCAAAACCAGTCTTTCTTCCTGGAATCTAATAGTCCACGTTGGTTTTAAGATTGAGGGATTTAATTTCACAAGGACTTGTTTTTACAGAGTGATTATTATATTGTTGAAGCCTTGGCTGGTGATGACACCCTCCCACACAGGCCCTCATGCTGCCATAGAAGCCACCCACAGAGGCAGTGCCTTAAGTTCTGATCTGTTAAGCAACCTAATTGTGTGTGTGTGTGTGTGTGTGTGTGTGTGTGTATGTGTGTGTGTGTGTGTATGTGCGTGTGTGTGCGTGTGTGTGTGTGTGTGTGTGTGTGTGTGTGTGTGTGTGTGTATACACTCACACATATATAACTTGAAGCCTGTTTAAGGGCTGAGGATCTAGCTAGATGGCCACTTGCCTGGCATCTGTAAAGCTTTGGGCTCCTCTGAACTACAGTCAGCTTTAGAGATAAGCATTTGTTTTTCTGCAGGATCCTAGATTTCCCAAAGCTTCCCCTGGACTATGACAAATTGTGACAGAAGCAAGATCTGTCTGTAATCTTGTCTGAGAACAGATAAATGAACACTGTCCAAATAGAATAAATGCTAGGATATTTCCTTATCCTGCTCATAAACTTTGTTTCATTTTTCCTGCAGTGCTGGCATGGAACATAGGCTTTTGTGTATGCTTGACAAATGCCCTACCACTAAGATATATGCCCAGGCCCCCATCCTGGCTAATAAGTATTCTTACTGACAATTACAACTTCAATCTCTACTGTACTCTTTGACATGACTTATGAGGCATCCAGCCATAGATTGACCTCTACATCCTAAAACCTATTCAGAGAAAATCTTTAAACATGCTCACCTGGACTGGTCATGGTGCCAGGTACTCAGAAGTGACTCACTCTCTCTCTCTCTCTTTTTCTATCATGTGTGTGTGTGCACACACAGACTTACACACACACACCACACAGAGGGTCTTGTTTATAGAGCCTAGGCTGATATCAGACTCAACAGTGATTAACCTGCCTCAGCCTCACAAGTGCTGAGATGACAGGCTTGTATCACCATGCCCAGATAAGGGGGGATCTCTTCAGCTCAGGACTTCAAACCAAAACCAGAGCCTGAGAAGCACCGGAAGATCTTATCTCAAGAATTAGGCAGAGAGCTGTGGTGATAAACTCAGGTGTCTGTGATCTTAGCACTTAAGAAATCAACCTACCAAACAACTAAACCCAGAAGGTAAACAAACAACCCCAGGCCCAGAGAGCTGGGTATGTACCAGTGGAGCACTTGCTTGGTATATGTTAGGCCCTGGATTCCAATTCTATTCCCAGTAACACACAAACATACCCCAGATGAGGCATGGGATGGGGATTGGGAGAGATAAATAAATAATGTAATAAAGTTTTAAAGAAAGAATATCATGAATCAGGTGGGGAAAGCAAAGTCTAGAGAGTTCACATTGTATCCTAGGCTGGTTTTGAACTCTTTTTATCCCTGCCTAAGCCTCCTGAAGCGGTGGGATTACATATGTGCATCATCATGCCCAGCTCTTAAATAATTTACTTATTCAAGTCCCACAGTGAAGTAGTAGGTGTGTAGGGCCTAGAAACTACAGATACTGAGTCAAGGGAGAGGTATGTCCAACAGACATGGGTCCTGTCTCCAAGCCAAGAATGGGTCACAGACCTCCCTGGCTTCATCCCCAACCCCACCAGTTTCTCTGTCCAATATGACAGTGAAAGTCCTAAGTGGAAGTGCAGGGTAAGGGAACAGATCGGAGAGCCCAGGGGGAGCCAGGAGGTGAAGTCTTAGATCAAAGGCTCTTTATCTTCTGTACCCATCTATTCTATCTGTTCTTCTGTTCTGTTGTCTGTCACCTGGAGTGGAGCAGACCTCATTCCCTTGCCTTAATTTCCTCCCAAGTCTTCCCAGCCTTGCAATCGGAAGACCCTCTCTTCCCCTCCCATCAGGAACTCATGAGCCAAGCTCTATTGTACCTGAGATAGAGAAGGCTTTCTTCACTTCTTGTTTCTGCATACGCTCACCATGGACAGATCCCTTTCTATCATGTATATCTAGGCTTACTTTTCAGCCTCATCATCTCTCCAAGCAGTACCCCCTCTCTGTCCCACTGCTTCCACTGGGCTTTTTTCTCTGCGTTGACTATGGGACTCCCTCCATCTGGCCTCTTTCTGCCTGGCAAGCACTTGCAGGGTTGAACTGCGTAGGTGGCTTTGGGGTAGCAAAGAGGCCTCTTTTCTCCCAGCCATCCCATTGCTCTTGGCTTTCTAATTCACCTCATCTGCATGTTGCTGCCCTGTTTCTGAGCCACTGGGACCTCTGTAATGAGCCTTGTCTCCTGTGAGGTTGTAATTTCTAAAAGACAGTTCTTACTTTCTGGGGGGGGGGGGGGGAAAGACTCCAATGGAGCCAACTGCCCCTTACAATGATTCTTGTTGGAAACAAAGTTTCATGTAATCTAGGTTGGCCTCCAACATACTGGGTAGCAGAAGAGGACAGATAGGCAATCTTTTGCTTCCCCCTTTCCAAATGTCGGGTCCAAAGGAAACTCCCCTCCCCTCCACCAAAGGAGCAGTTTCCTTATCTCCGGTAGAAGGAACAAATGTAGTGCTGATTAGCATACCAAAGCGCATCTCGCCCCCAGGCTCCCTCAGTATCCCAAGTAACTAGCGCGTCTCTCTCCTCCCCTATGCTAAACTTCAGCAGCTTGATAGCCGCCCTGCAGCTTCTCATTCTTCTTATACCATGCGCACGCGCTCTCTCTCTTTCTTGCCCCCTTTTCTTGCTCTTGTCTTATCTTGGTCTCTCTCACCTCTCAAGGCCTGTTCTAGTCTGCTGGCCATGTTTAGACGGCTACTTCCTCTCCTTGCTCTGGAGAGATGCCTCCTTTGTTCTCTTCTTCCTACAAGCCTTCCCTTCAACCATGCCCTGGCACAGTCAGGCCATCGGTGGCCACTCCAACCACCCACAGGCTGGGATCAAAGACATTTACCACCACACCTGATTTGGGATTAATTTGTTTTTTAGCTTCTCCAGACAGGGTGTCTCTGTGTAACCACCCTTGTCGCAGGAATGAATGAGACTCAGGGACAGATCTCTGAAGAAGTTGGAGATACTAGAGGGAATAAGCACCACAGTCAGATCTTACCCAGCTGTCTTCCAGCTTCCTCAGCCTCGCTTCCCTTGGAATAGCTTCCCTCTGTGTTTCTATCCTGTCTTAAGTACCCTTTCATAAATTAAGGCATGCCCCCCCCCACTGGAATTCCTTCTATAATCTAAAGTGACCAGGACTCAGTTTGGATTAAGGGTGTAGGTCACCACTCCCAGGATACTCCCTGTGCTGGGATTAAAGGTTTCAATCACCACTCTCTGATTTTCCTAGACTGACTGTGGTCAGAGCTCTGGAACTTCTGGAGCCTTTATTAAATCCCCACAGAGACTGTGGGTAGATTTCCTGTGATATCTCCAAAACTTCTGAAACTTTTATTGAATCCCCACACACCCTGGCTGTCCTCGAATTCATGGAGATCCGCCTTACTCTGCCTCTGAGAGCAGGGATCAAAGGTGTGAACTGCAAATGCCCAGTTCAATTTTTTAAAATTTACATTTGTGTGCGCGTGCGCACATGTGGAGGTCTGACTGAAGACAACTTACAAGAGTCAGTTTCCTCTCAGCTTGTGAGTACTGAGGATCAACGTCAGCTTGTTAGTATTAAGTGCTCTTACTCTCAGAGCCATCTTGCTGGGCCTAGGATGTTTTCATGGTTGTTTAGCTTTAAATTTTTTTTAAGAATTATGTGTAGTTGGAGGGGGGTATGTACACAGTGTTGGTGCCCACTGAGGTCAAAGGTGTCAGAGCCTCTTGGTGTTGTAACTAGGGCTTGCCTTGAACTCACAGAGATCTGCCTGCCGAGACTTCCAGTGTGCTAGGATTAAAGTTACATGTGTCAACACACACAACTCTATAAAACTGAGTTAGCTGCATTCAGGGAAATTCTGAAGCTGCTTCCCTCAAGGAAATCTTTAGAGACCCAGCTGGAAGAAGTTCTCTACTCTCTGGCTGTAGAGGGTTTTTTTTTTGTTTTTGTTTTTTTTTTTTTTTTTTTTTTTGTTTTGTTGACTCGCCACAGATAAGGTTATCTGGGAAGAGGGAATTGCAGTTAAGAAAATGCCTCTATCAGATAGTCTGATACAAGTTTGTGGGACTCGTCCTCCCCTCCTCCTCTCCCATCCCCCTCCTCCTTCTCCTCCTGCCCCACCATCATCTTTTTTTTGAGACAGAGTTCTTCTGTGTAGCCCTGGCTGTCCTGGAACTCACGTTGTAACCCAGGCTGGCTTCTGCCTCTTGAGTGCTCGGATTAAAGTATGTGCCATCATACCTGGCTCATTTTTCTCCCTTCCCTATTTTCTTCCTTTCTTTTGTAGTACAAGTAGTAAATGTTCTTGTTGTTGCTTTGAGACAAGGTTTCTCTGTGTAACATCTCTGGCCATCCTAGAACTCACTCTGTAGACCAGGCTCACCTCGGACTCTGAGATTTGCCTGTCTCTGCCTCCTGAGTGATGGAACTAAAGGTCTGGACCACTATACCCGATTGTGTGTGAAGCATGTTCTTGATTGATGATTGAGTGGGTGGTGCCATTCCTGGATGGGTGGTCCCGGGTTTTTTATGAAACAGAAATGGAGCAAGCCAGTAATCATTGTTCCTCCTTGGCCTCTGCTTCAGCTCCTGCCTGGAATCCCTGCCCTGACTTCCTCCCAGTGATGTAAGCTGTAAGCTGAAATAAACCCCTTCCTTCTCAGGTTGCTGTTGGTCATGATGTTTATTATAGCAATAAAAACCTACATAACACAACAGCTTCAGAGCTGAATCAAGCTGCTAGGAGCACAGAAGGACAGATGGATTCCTCAGAGGAAGCGAGAGCCATCTGCTCTACATGGAGACATGAATTAGGAAGGCGGCTACTTTTTCTCTTCTGCTGCATTTGAGACTTTAGCCAGGTCTTCTGAGTAGTTGGACATTCCCCCAAGAGATCCCCCACTCCATCCTTTTGGCATTGCCATAAATTCTGCTAGAAGACTAACTACCTTCTTTCTGGATACAGCTTCTACCACAAATATGGTTTTCTGATTTTGAGAATCCTTGCCATTCTAAGAGAGATTTATCGCCATCTGTCATGGGTAATAGAATTTCTGGTGGCAAAGAGAGACAAGGCAACTTGTGGCATAAAACAGAAGACTTCTGAATGGTATAGTAGAGAGGGACCACGGGGTTCCTGAAGGATTCATTGGTGGCTTATTTTAGTAGGCATACACTCCATTTAGCAACTCAACTCTGCATTGCTGCCTTCCATTAAACACCATGGTCCTCTTTCTTCCCAAAGGGCTACGCATAAGACTTGGCAATAGATGAGTGATCCAAGCCAGGCCACATGACCTAAAGCATGAGGCTCCTCAGTGTGTGAAAGCTGGTGAGGTTACCCTTGTGGGAGAGTTGCTGGGGGCTGCGGGATCACAGGCAAAGCAGATCCTCTCTGCTAGAGCAGGAGAATTTCTGAACTAGCTGTTCACATCTCTCCAGCTCACTTGGTTCAGGCCTCTCCCACTATTTTGTAATCCATTCTTACCTTAAGGTGGTTTTCCTTGGGTTCCTGCCCACACATTCTAAAGAGTACATCTGCCTTCCTGCCCAGGCCAGGTAATTTATCGTTTCCAAGATTGATCATCTCATGCCAGGGCAAGTTCATGCCATAGATGAAAGTTATGACTAAGCTTCCTTAAGCCACAGATTTCATTCTCAGTGTCTCACAGCATTGGCAAGTGGGATTCAGAAATAGCTTCTGTTGCTCAGCCTGCTGGGCCACTTTTCTGCTGTGGAAGTGTTAAGGAATGTCTTACCCACTTGTCTAGAGCAGGGCCTGGGTTGAGGGAGCCTCAGCCTCTAGCTGTTAGAATCTTGGAGCTTGGAGACCTATAGCCTGAAGTTTTCTGTCCCATCTGAGCCCCTCAGTGTGAACAAAGCTCTCCTACCTGTGATCCTGCAGCCACTTATAAAATAATGATTCAGAGGCTTTATATTAATTACACACTGCTTGGCCTACTGCTCAGGCACATTTCCATCAAACTCATGAAACTTAGCCCATTTTTATGATTCTTTGCATACCTGGCTCTGTGGCTTTATTGCATCTTGTGTTTTATTACATCTTGTTCTCTGGACTGTCTCACCTGCAGCATCCTTCTGACTCTGCTCTTCACCTTTCTCTCTGCTTAGATTTCCTGCCTGCCTCTTAGCTGCCTTGCCATGGGCCAAAACAAATGGTAATAAATTATATTCACAGCTCACAGAAAGATCCCGTATCAGAGACCAACTGTTTTTTCCCTGAAAAGATGGCTTCAAAGTTCTCACTGTTCCCAGCTCCCAAGAGCCTACTGCATAAATGTGGAAATTAAGGTCCTAGAGGTAATGTTCCAGGGCACTCTATAGTTACCTATCCTGCGCTTCTCTACTATTTAAAGGTAGGTACAATCAACCTGTAGAATCAGATAAGCCCTGCCTGGGAGATTTGGGGATAAAATACTTACTACTCTTGGGGGTAAAGAAGAACCAGCTTGAAGTTCACAGGGGTGATGCACACGTGGGAAAATGGAGCAGGACATGGCTAGTCCAGGCCATATACTGACACCCAATCTCAAAAAGAATTAGATAAGCCTTAAGGGCCAGCTAGACCCTACACAGCATTCCCTTGAACAGACATCTGGGTTGACCTACACACCCAAGAATATTTGGGCACCACAAATAGGGCCTGAAAGAAAGAGAGAACACACAGAGCTAGGTGGGTAGGGAGGTAGGTGGACTAGGCTCAAAACACATTGTAAGAAATTCTCAATAAAATATTTTTGTCCCTCCCACCAACTAATACAATATTATTTTTAAAAGCTTCCCCCACTCCGGAAGGATTTTTGTCCATTGAAAAGCTTTGCACCTCTTTCTGCCATCTTGGCACCTGTGGAGGCCTACTGGGAACAGGACTTCTGAAAGGCAAACATGTCTGGAAGGCTGTGGTGCAAGGCCATTTTTGCCTGTTATAAGTGAGGTCTCCAGAACCAGAGGGAGCATACAGCTCTTCTTATAATTGAAGGTGGTTATGCTGAATTCTACTCAAGCAAGAGACGTGCTCATGTGTATAAAGCAAAAGACAACAACATGACACCCGGAGGCAAACCAAAGACACCAGAGTCATGTGGAGAACAGTAACTTGGGCCCTTCGAAACAGTGGCATGGCCTGTGCCAGATTCGGAAGCAGCCTTCCTGAGTGATGCTGCATCCTTCCTGGATTTAAACTAATGAAAAGCAAATAATAAAAGTGGATTTGTGCTCTTGTATTTTTTTTCACCAAAACAAAACAAAACAAAACAAAACAAAACAAAAAAAAAACAACGAAAAGCTTTTCACAGTTTTTAATCCTGTACTTGACAATGGCTATGCAGGTTTTCCTGTTTCTGAGCTACATCCAGGCTGAAGCCCGCCCCTCCCTCAGGCTAGGTCTGCTTAGGTCTTATCTCCAGATTTCATCTCTCCTCAAAGACCTGGATGCTGGACTTCCAGATGACTCATCCGGTAAAAGTGCTTGCTGCTAAGCTTCACAACCTGAGTTAGATCCCTGGAGCTCAACTGGTACAAGGGAGGACCTGACCTCCTGCAAGTGGTCCTCTGATATTCAGGTACCCCTTCCCTAAAACAAACAAGTAAGTGAATAAATGAATGTAACAAAAGTTTTTAAAGACTCCTGCACAGAAGGGCCTTGCTTGGTTATGTAGTGCCTTGGAAACTTAGTAGAATACCTTTTCTTCTTATGGCCACATGGCAAAGCTGGGACCCAGTGATGTTGGAGGAACTCGGGCCTGCTTTTCTTCCCAGGCAGTTTTTGTTAGGGCATATTTTATATAGCTGTGTATCATGGCCCAGTATTGCCTGACATTCCATACCCATTATTATCAATCCTTTCAAGAATCTGGAGGCCAGCTGTTGTTTTAGGGTTGAGGTAGAAAGCACAGGGAGGTCTTAACAGTACATCTGAGGGCTTTTGGTAAGTGCAGTTGTGCATGTGGCATGGGGGATGGGATGTCAAGATTAGATGGGGCGATCCCTTTGCCCTCTCTGAGCATGCTCTCTCTCTGAGCCAGATTGGGAATTCAGGGCAGTAGTCATCCTTCCCCAACTAGGGTTAGGAGGAGACCTTTGTCTTCCCTACTGTGGCCAAGTGAGTCAGTGTGGTGCAAGACTAGCAAAAGATGCTCCTATTTTAACCCAGGGTTACATAGTCCTTTCAGACTTGGCTTTTCCAGTTAGGTGCCGCTGGGGACCCCAGTTTATTTCTAAACCCTGTCCTTGGGGTTAGGCCATGAAAAGGCAGGAGAGCACGAGTGAGGCTGGGCTTGGGGAGCAGCGTCGGACAGGCTGTTGGGCATTCTTTCAGGCTAAAGGCCTGCCTTGGCAGCAGACAGGCTGGCCATTTGGCATATTAGAATACTGAGGCACAGAAAAGGCAGGCAGCATACAGTAGGCACCAGGGGCATGAGTATCCTGGGTTAGTTCTTTAAGAAAAGAGTGGCTGCCCTAGTAACAGATGCCTCCCACCCACCTCCTCAAACCCTCCTTGTCTCTGGACCCCTCCTAGGTCTGGGCATTTGGTTTCCCATAGTAATTAGGAAGCCAGACACAGTCTCCTGGACAAACTGCTTTCTCCTAGATCTGAGCTGAGTACCCCTCTGACTTAGTGTTCGTCTCCAGACCCTTGATCTGCATGCCTACCTTCTTCCTATTGCCATAGGCCATTTGCTATGTTAGACTAAGCTTTGTGAATCTGTTTTATGGATAATAGGGATTTATTAAGACAAGAATTGTGGAGATACACTCACAAAGACAGAACGGAGTAAACAGCTAAATTAGTCCTTTGTCCTGTTCAGGAGAGGGTTCTTTGGCAACCGAGTCATGCCAAAGAAGGGCCCCAGAACTCTGTCTCTCATCTTTTATCTGGTCACATAAGCAGGTAAAGAAGCACCACCTCTTTTGGGCCAGATAGCTCAAGTTCAAGGGCAGGGCAAGTCCCACTACATTGCTGTATCTTTTCATTTTACCCCCTAGGAAGTTTCTCCTAAGCATCATGCAAGATTATCTTCTTCATAGTCTGAAAGCCTGGCTTTCTGGTTCCTCTCTGACTCATACCCTAGTGGCTTACAAGGGTTTGAGGCAAACTGTTAGTTTGTCTCAGGGTTACCACAGAGCTCTTAGAATTGCTTAAAACAAGGGAAAGTGACTGGAGAAAGACAGCAATGCTTTTCAGGTTCTGTCCTTGTTCCAAATGATAATGTTTGAGACAAACAAAATGCTTTCAAATTTTACTCCTGTGGCTTTGCCAAAACCTAGATACTCAGAGGAGGTGCATTCCTTGGTTTCACTGTCAATTCTCACCTAAGTAGAGTTTCCAGGGTACATTTCCAAAGACACCAAGATTCAAGAGCCCATAGGTATAGCTGAAACATGAGTACACCCCTCATGCAGAGATCCTAGCGGTATGTGTATCTTCATGTCAAGACCTAGTACACCTGACACATACACACATACAAGCATAGGTCCCTAGAATCACATATGTAGATATACAGATCTAGTCTGTTGTCATTCCCGTGTATACCTTGTCTTTACACACACACACACACACACACACACACACACACACACACACACACACCCAGATGAATGTGTACAGATATTAAGGGCTAGGTTTATGTGCATACCCGAGCACTTCCATATATGAATGCATTCACATGGGCTATATGTGTACAAGCATCTAACACAGGCCCATGGACACATTTACTTGTGCACACATACATATCAATGCACACTTGGAGTACACACACACCCAGTCTTAGGGCAATGGAAATCCTTGCAGAGACATTCTCTCTTTCTCTATCTCTGTCTCTCTTCTGCCCATCCCTTTGTGTGCAAGTTCCCAGAGATACACATCCTCAGGCATCCAGGTCCAAGCTTGTGTGTACACCTGTTCACTCACACTTGTACATACAGAGGCATCCAAAGGTATATATACAGTATACCTAAAACACCAGCCTTGATCAGTGAACTCTTCAGAATGCACTCAGCTATAAACACGGTGGTAGGCACACAGACATGAACACCGAGGCAGCACAAGTGGCTAATAGGAAAATGTACAATTGTGTTTAAGCACCTGTGGTGGTGTGAATAGGAAGGGCCCCATAGATTCATGTGTTTGGATGCTTGGCTCACTGGAAGTGGCGCTATTAGGTGTGGTCTTGTTGGAGTAGTTGTGGCCTTTTTGGAGGAGGTGTGTCACTGGGGTTAGGCTTTGAGTTTTCAAAATCCCAAACCAGGCCCAGTGCTTTCCTTTATGCTGTCTGAGACTGTGGTGGTATTTTGTATATGCTCTAACAAATAGAGCTTGCCTGAAGATCAGAGGGCAAAGCCAGCCACTAGTTAGCCAAAGAGGCTAGGCAGTGGTGGCACATACCTTTAATCCCAGCACTAGGGAGGTTGAGACAGGAAGTGATATGGCTGGGCAGAGAAAGGAATATAAGGGGGTAGGGGAGACAGGAGCTCAGTTCTTCTGGTTGAGGATTCAGTGGAGGTAAGAAGTCTCTCTAGTGACAGTGACTGGCTCCTCTGTCTCTGATCTTTCAGCATTTATCCCAATATCTGGCTCTGGGCTTTTATTAAGACCAATTAAAATTCGTGCTACATGGGAGCTGGATGCAGAACACTTAACTGCTTCACCATGATGTCTTCCTGCATTCAGTCTTCCATGATGTCAATGAACCAAGCCTCTGAAACTAAGCCAGCCCCATTTAAATGTTTTCTTCTTTTATAATAGTTTGCTGTGGTCATGGTGTCTCTTCACAGCATTAGCAGTGACTAAGGCAGAAGTTGGTACCAGGGAGCAGGGTATTATTGCTGTGATAGGTCTAATCATACTTTTGTTTGGAGAAATGTGGACTTAAAGGCTATGATTTAGGAAAACAGCTGAATGCTTTAAGTGGGGCTTAATGGCCATTCTAGTAGGAATATCAAAGGCAGTGGTGCTCAGGGTGATCTGCACTGTCTTAGTCCTAGTCCAAGAGGTTTCAGAGGAGGATATTAGTAAGTGACCTACAGACTGTTCTTTTGATATTTAGGCAAAGAATGTGGCTGCTTTCTGCTCTTGTTCATAAAATCTTCCTGAGAATAAATTAGAGTTTTGGATTAATAGATTTGGCAGAGGAAATTCCAAGGCAGCTTAGTATTGATTATGTTTCTTGGTTATTTGTGGCCATATTTCTGCAGATCTATAATAAAAGGAGGAAGCCGAGCAAGAAAAAAATATAAAATGTACAGTTTGAGGAGAAAAGGAGCTCCAGGAAGTGTAGCAGAGCTAAGCTCAGTGTGAGATAAAACGTTTAAAGAAAAGCCTGATGGGATAGACAGAGTGGTAACCTCAGGAAAAGACCCCATATGCTAGGCTTCCAAGTAGGAAGGAAGTAAAGAAAAGCTTAAGCAGCGAAGGAAACCACTGAAAACAGAAAGCTGGTGAAAATGTATTTGAACAAGGGGGCCAAGTTCCAGCCCCAGTAGGCAGAAGAACTCGTCAGTTTTGGCCATATGGCTCTGGCTTTACTTGAGAAGGATTAGGAGGTATGGCTTTATAGGAAGAAATGTGTCACTGGAGGTGGGCTTTGAGGTTTCAAAAGCCCAAGCTAAGCTCGGTGTCACCTTTTCCCCATGGTGTCTGCAGATCCAGATGTAGATCTCTCAGCATCATGTCCACCTGTGGCCACTATGATCTCTACCATCGTGATTATGACCTTAACCTCTGAAAGTGTAAGCAAGTACCGATTAAATGTTTTTTTTTTTTTTAATAAGAGTTTCCATGGTCATGGTGTCTCTTCACAGTAATCGAAGGACTGATTAAGACAGTATGCATTTCTTTTCTTCATAGTTCTAGAAGATTAAAGTCTGAGATGAAAGCGCTTGTATGTAGGGATATTGTGTTGTTTCATGGTAAATAATTGTCCCATCCACTGGTTTAATAAAAAGAGCTGATTGGCCAAAGGCAGGCAGGAAGTGTAGGCAGGGCTACCAGACTAAGAAAATCTCTGAGAGCAGAATGCCAGACAGAGCACCAGAGAGAAGCCAGAGGAAGCTGAGGACAACTATGCTGCTCTAAAGAAAGGTACCGAGCCGCATGGCTGAACAAGAGACATGGGTTAGATGAAGGGTAGAGAGCTAGCAAATGATGTGCCTGAGCCTTTTGGCCGATTCAGCCAAAAACTATTGAAAGCGTCTGTGTGTCTCTGTGGGACTGTGGGACCTAAACCTTGAGGTTAGGGCTGAAGTCCGGGCCAGAAACCTTTTACTACACTTGTAGGGTTGGTTTCAAGTAAGGTATGTGTAGAAGCTTCCTAAAATATATGCATATACCAAAGGAATCAAAATGGAGTCTCATATAATGGGGAGACAACATCCCAACTATACCCGCCAAGTAAAACCTCCAGTACCAGGAATGAGCTGCATCATAAGTCGTTGGCCAAAGGGATCTTACAGACCCTTGAAACACTATAGGTTATTGTCAATGCTATTTGTTACCTTCCACGAGTTGATATAAGGTCCTGTTGCTGAAGATACCACATACTTATGGTATAGAACATGGAGAAATTGAACTTGTACTCAATTGGAAGCATCATCCCTGGTCAGAGTTCATAGTGCTAGAAGGTGCTACACAGGCTACTGGTAGAGAAAAATAATCATCGATATCACCTGGTTACAAACTCTGTGAGCTATCATATGCGTGGTATAAATAGGATATGCCCAATGGTGCAATGGTGGCATGAATTTTAGGGGACTAAATAACCACCTTTCAAACTGAATTTAAGGCCCAGTCCAGGAAAAGGGACCCATAATGATTACTAAAGTGACCAAGAACCTGTGTCTAGATAGGTCATGGGCTGCAGGGAAAACCTACTACTATTATTGTGTTAAATGAACATAACAGGGGCTGAGAGATGGCTCAAGGGTTAAGAGCACTGGCTGCTCTTTCAGAGGACCCGGGTTCAATTCCCAGCATCCATGTGGCAGCTCATGCCAGTCTGTAACTCTGGTTCCAGGGGATTCAACACCGTCACATAGATAGACATGCACACAAACACCAATGCTCATAAAATGAAATAATTCTTTAAAAAAGAGAAAGGTTTTTTTTTTTTTAAAAAAAAATAAAAACCAGCAATAAGATGACTCTTAATGACTCAGGAATTCTAATTTAAAAAAAATATTTATGTTATGTTGAGAAAAGGTATCACTGTGTAACTCTGGCTAGCTTAGAAGTGGTTATGTAGACAGACCTGTATGATTTCGATCTTAGAGATCCACTTTCCTCTGCCTCCCAAGTGTTGGAATAAAGGGTGTATGTCACCATGCCCAGCAAGATTTACTTCATTTCTATTTATGTATGTGACTCACATATGTCAAATATAAGCAGGTGTCCTTATAAGCCAGAAAAGGGTGTGTATGTGGTAGAGGCTAAGACAGACATTTCAACAGTTACAAGAACTTACTGTTCTTGCAGAGGACCTGGGTTTGGATGCCTGTACCTATATAAAGCAGCTCAAGACCACCTGTAATTCTAGTTCTAGAAGAACATATGTCCTCCCACTTCTTGCCTCAAGTGCACTTGCATGTATATGATGTTCATACATTCACATACATTTTAAAAAATTCTATAAAAGGGGGTGTGTATGGATTTCCCGGAGCTGCAGTTACAGGAAGGTTTGAGTAGCTCAACATAAATCTGGGAACTGAACTCAGGTCGTTTGGAAGAGCATCAGAAAGTGCTTTTAATTGCTAAACCACCTCTGAAACATCTGATTATTTATTTTATGAAAATAAAAATGTTCTAATTTTAAGGAGTTTACATACTGTGAATGTCAAATATATTAAAAATAGTGTCACATGTAGTTCAGGCTGGCCATAGAGACTTAGGATTCTGCATCTGCATCTGTGTTGAGATTACAGAGGTATGTGCCACTATGCTAAATTTATGCCATGCTTGACATTGAATCTAGGCTTCATGCATGTTCGACAACATCCTATCAGTAGAACAACCCCAGACCTCTTGGTGTTTGTGTTTCTGTGTTTTCTGCTTACTTTTTCCAGACAGGGTCTCACTATGTAATGCACGCTGATGTCATCATTCTGTTTTTGCCTCCTGATTGACTAGAACACAAGTGTGTGCTGGATCAGACCAGTTCAGGCCTGCTTTTTAGTGGGTTCCTATCAAGCCTGTCATGGCATCAGTGTGGCTAAGATGTTTTGGGCCCCACATGTCATGGCAGCAGTGTAGGCAAGCCACCCTGGGTCCCACACTTAACAATGAAAGCTAGAATTTATATATAAGTGTGTGAATGTGGGGTATTTGTCTTTCTGAGATTGGTTGCTTACATAACATTTCCCACTGCCATCCTATTTTTTGTAAATTTCATTCTTCTTTACAGCTGAATAAAATTCTACTGTGAAAATATACCAATTTTTCCTTATCTATTCATGTGTCCAGCATCTAGGCTGATTTCATTTCCTTGATACTGTTAATATAGCAACAACACATACGGATATATGCTGGGTGGTGGCAGCACACACCTTTAGTCCCAGCACTCAGGAGGCAGAGGCTGGCAGATCTCTGTGAGTTCAAGGCCAGCCTGATCTACAGAGTGAGTTCCAGGACAGCCAGGGATATGCAGAGAAACCCTGCCTTAAAAAACAAAACAAAACAAACAAATAAATAAATAAGCAATCCAGTGAATTATACTATCTTTGAAACAGTAAAGGGTTGGTAATCTATGTATCTCTGTAGTGGGATATAAAGTACCTTGGGTATATGCTCAGGAGTCATATAACTGGATCATACAGTACTTTTATTTTTAGGTTCTGGAGAAGCCTCTGCTAATTTGCATAGTGACTATACCAGTTTCCACGCCAAGAAGTAGTAAAGGTTCTTTTCCCCCACACTTCCTCATTACCATTTGCCTTCTTGATGGTGAGATTTTCAGCTGGGGTGGGATGGAATCTCAAAGTACTTTATTTTGCTTTTTTTTTTGAGGCAAGGTACCATGTAGCCTGGGCTGGCCTCTCTACTTCCCACTGTAGTTAAAGATGATCTTGAACTTCTTGCCTTTCTGCCTCTACCCAATGCTGGGATTACTGGCGTGTGCCACTATGTCTGGTTTAAACAGAAGTGAAGAGCTGGAGCCAGGGCTTGTACACGCTAGGAAAACCTACCCAAAGGAGCCCCTCAAAGTTTACATTTTTTTTTTTTTGTATGTGTGCTAGTGTGCTTATACCACACCAGGCACGTGTTGGTCAGAAGACAGCTTTGCAGGAATTGGTTCTCACTTTGTATTTTGTGGGTCCTGGGCACTGCACTCAGGTTGCTAGTGTTGGCAGCTAATGCCTTTACCTATGGGGCCACCTTGTCAGCCTTCCAAGTAGCTGAATTTGCATTTCTCTGATGACTAAGGATGTTGAATACTTTTAAAAGTATTTATGATTTATGGCAGCTGTGTGTACTAACAAAGGCCTTTAATCCCAGCACTTGGGAGGCAGAAGAGGCAGAGGCAGTCTCTGTGTGTTCAAGGCTAGCCTGGTCTACAGATTTTTTTTTCAGGAGAGACAGGGCTGTTACACAGAGAAACCCTGTCTCAAAAAACAAATTGTTGGTAATTTGAAGCTAGGCATGGTGGTGCACACCTTTGATCCCAGCACTCAGGAGGCAGAGGTAGATGGATCTGTGAGTCCAAGGCCAGCCTGGTCCAGGACAGCCAGGCTTGTTACACAGAGAAACCCTGTCTCGAGAAAAACAACAAAAAATGGCCTTTTTGTCCCCCCCCCCTTTTAAAAAGAATTACCTGTTTGTTTCATTTGTCCTATTTATTGATTAGCAGGGTTTTCTGGTATTTAATTTTTGCAGTTATTTATACATTCTAGATATTAACTCTTTATCAGAAGTATAGATTACAAAATGTTTTCCACTCTATATAGAACATCTGTTCATTCTACAGATGCAGAAGTCTTTCAATTTCATGTAGGCCCCTTTGCCCAACTCTTTTCTTTAAAGACTGATTTTATGTTACACATCTGTGTTTTTTCTGTCTGTATACCACATGCAGTGCTTGGTACTTATGGAGGTCAGAGGAGAGCACCGAATCCCCTGAAACTGGAGTTTTTGATGGTTTTTGCTCACCGTGTGTGTTGGAAACTGAACCCAAGTCCTCTGCAAGAGCAACAAATGCTCTTATTAGCTGAGCCAGCTTTCCAGCCCCTCAATTCTTGGGCTTTTTTTTTTTTTTTTTTTTTTTTTGTGCTACTGGGTTCTATTCAGGTATTTCTTGCTCGTTAGGACCTCTACTGGTCCTCTGGCTGACTCTATTTCATCTCTTCTTCTTTTCTGGCTGCTTAATGGAATGGGCCAAGCACAGATTTTCCTCTTTGCCTGGATCACTTACTCCATCCATACCCCTCCTAAGATTGATAGCCTGGGACTTGTGATATCTCTCAGGTTTTTTTTTTTTTTTTTTTTTCTCCCCTGGGCACTGAAGTACACCTATGATCATATGCCTTTTGTGTGGTCTGCCATGCATTTTTGGAGGCAGACAGCCTGGGTAGTAGACATTTCCTGTGGTCACATTGATTTCAATGAGAAGATTCATTTTGGATTAAATCACTGTGGAGTGAACCCCTCTAGACAGAGTCGGGTGCAGACATTCCTGGAATCACAGAGAGGTGTGGCTATTCCTCTGGTCAGAGACTAAGGTACAGATGCACCTATAGTTTTGGGTTTGTAGAGACACAGGATTAGGCCAGAGAAGATGGTATCATACAGTTTAGGGGGTTCATGTCAGTTCTTGCCTGTTGGGCTGTATAAATTCAGGACCACAGTCAAGGAGGACTTTCTGACACTTCTTTAGCAAAAAATCCTCCCATACTCTCTTACTGGTATTGCTGGAATTCAAGGACTTATACATGTGAGCTAAGTCTGAAGAAAAGACTCAAAATCTAAAAAGTTTGTTCTGGTAAAATCAGGCATGGCAAAACATGCCTTTAATGCCAGTAATTAGGAGGTAGTCAGGAGGATCAGTATTTCAAGGTCATCCTTGGTATATAGCAAGTTTGAGGCTAGCCTTGGCTACATGAGACCCTTTTCTTTCTTTCTTTCTTTCTTTCTTTTTTTTTTAAAGGCTGAGTTTCTCTGAGTAAGGCATGGCTGTCATGGAACTCACTTTGTAGAGCAGGCTTGCCTTGAACTCAGAGATCCATTAGCCTCTGCCTCCCAAGTGCTGAGATTAAAGGCTGAACCACCACCACTCAGCACGAGAACATTTTTCAAAAAATAAAACAAAAAAAATTGTTTGTGAAATCCATTGGCAATCTGCTGTCTGTGGACTCTTTAAAAGGTTTAATTTTCTTTGTTTTTTGAACCAGGGTCTCATTATGCAGCCCATGCTGGTCCCAAGCTGACCACCCTCCTGCCTCAGTCTCCCACATTCTGGGATTACAGGTGTGTACTACTTGGCTTCAAATTTTCTTTTGAAATGGGACCTAACTATTTTGCCCAGGTTGACCTTGATTGAACTTTTGGACTTGAATGTTTTTATTTTTGGACACCTGTGGTGGTAGCACATCATCCAGCTAAGAGAATTTGTGTGTGTGTGTGTTAGTGAAGAAGAAATCCAGGGTCTTGTGCATACTAGGCCCATACTCTAGCACTGAGCTCTAGCCTTAGCCCATAAGAAATTTCCTGCATATGTAAGAAAGCACACTTGCATATGTATACAAAGTCATACACATAATAATGAAAGCAGATTACACTGAAATACAGTTATCACTGTATGTTTAATTGAAATAAAAACTGGGATACAGTAGCCATGTTTGACGGCACAGGCCTGTAAACTCAGGGGACAGATGCAGGAGGATGTTGAGTTTGAGGGCAGTCTAGGCTATATAGGAAAATATTGTCTTAAAAATATCTGGCCAACCAATCAGTAAAAATTGGAATGCAGTAATAGATGAGATGTTTAATTATAGAACTAACTTATAAAATCTATTACCCAAAGCAGTGAGAAATCTAAGCAGTATTTCAGATGCCTGTACACCGCAGTATAAAAAGTAAGTGACATGCATAGGTAGGGCTTTTTATGTTCATTTGTTGTTGCCAATGTTCGTTGACTGGGAATAAAGCTGAAGTTCAGTTATGGTGAGGATGTAACATTTCCCCTATCAAATTGATAGAGGCCCCTGATGTTTATCCATGGGAAGAGCCCCTGCTTTGGGTGGAGATCCTGGACCCACCTATTCAGGACACCCAAGGAGAGGGTGACAGAAGAGGCATGTGCTCAGAAATTCCTCCTGCAGCTCCGCAGACCTCTGTAGGGTTTGTCATCATGGAGTTGTTTCAGATCCCCACTCTAGGCTTGTCTGTTCAGGGCCCACAGATGGTTATCTGCAAACAAACTCATTAAAGCCAGCTTCTGATTTTCCTGTCAGACAGCAGCTTCTGACTTGGATCACTGTGACTTTTATTGCAAATCCTAACATAAAGGAAAATGCATTTAAAAAGTGTGTCAAAATCAACTACAAAGTGCTATTGTATTCCTGTTGCTATGAAGCTCACCACTGTAAACGGACTGATTTATGAGGGATGCTACAAGCACTCAATAACTAATTTCTCCAAGGAAGTTTTTTTTTAAAAACATTTGTGTGTGGAAGCACACCATGGTGTGCATATGGAATTAACAGTGTATGAGAGTCAGATCTCTCCTACTCTGTGGGTTCCAAAGGGTTTAACTCTACTTGTCAGCCGTTTCTTCCCGGGCTATCTCACTGGCACTAGAACTGATTTCTTAAACATGTACTGGGGCCAGGTATGGTAGTGCACATTTTTGAAGCCACCAACCCAGGGTCTCATACATGCCTTGCAAGCTCCATCACTGACCTACACCCTAACACTGTTTGGGTGTTCTTTTTGTTGTTTTATTTTGAGACAGGGCTTCTCTGTGTAGCCCTGGCTGTTCTGGAATTCACTTTGTAGACCAGGCTGGCCTGGACCTCACAAAGATCCCTCTTGCCGGTGTTTCAATTTTTTTCTTTGTTTTTTAGGGTTTCTCTCTGTAGCCCTGGCTGTTCTGGAACTTACTCTATAGACTAGGCTCATCTTGAACTCAGAGATTCACCTGTTACTGCCTCCTGAGAGCTTGGATTATAAATCAGGCACCACCACTGCCCTACTAGCTTTATTTTTATTTTTTGGTTCTCAGCCAGGGTCTCTCTACATAGCCCTGGCTGCCCTCAAACTTTCTATATGACTGTGGATGGCCTTGTACTTCTGAATTTCTGTGGTAGTCGGAATGAGAATGTTCCCTAGAGGCTTATACATTCATATGCTTGGTGGAATTGTTTAGGGAAAGATAAAAAGGTATGCTCTTACTGGTAGAGGTGTGTCACTGGGGACAAGCTGTGAGGATTCAAAAGCCCAGGCTGTTCCCAGTAATCTCTCTCACTCTGCCCTGTGGTATGTATGTATCTCTCAATTATTGTTCCAGAGCTATGTCTGCCTGCTTGCCACCATGCTCTCTGCCATGATAGTCATCCATTCATCCTCTGAAGCTGTAAAAGGTCATGGTGCCTTATCACAGCAACTGAAAAGTAATGAAGATAATCTACCACAGGGTTACAGGTCGCTCTTAATGTCGTACCTTCTTCCACCCCCCAATATTGAAGATAAAACCTTTTAACCCTTTAAAGGCTTATTTTTAGTTTATATGAGTGTTTTGCCTGCAAGTATGTCCAAAAAATAATATGTTAAAAAAATGAAGTAAAAAGGTACTGAGATCTTTCATCTTGAGACAGGTTTTCACATAGCTCGGGCTGCTTTCAAACCTGCCATGTATCTGAGGATGTTCTGATCTTGTATCTTCTAAGCTAGGAACACAGGCACTCCGATGGCTTCTTTTTCTGAGACAGGGTTTCCCTGTGCAGCCCTAGCTGTCTTAGAACTCTGCAGACCAGGCTGGCCTTGAACTCAAGAGACCCACCTGCCCCTGCCTCCTAGTGCTGAGATTAAGGATGTACACAAGCACCTCCCAGTTAGCCTGTTTTTTTATGAGGTGTTAGAGACTGAACCTAGGGCTTTGTGCATTCTAAGCAAGTACTCTAACACACTGAGCTATATATCACCAACCCAGTGAAGGATTGGATTTTCTTTTAATTTATTTATTCATATTTTATGTACATTGGTGTTTTGCCTGCATGTATGTCTGTGTGAGGGGGTCAGATTTTGGAGTTACAGATAGATGTGAGCGGCTATGTGGGTGCTGGGAATTGAACCAGGGTCCTCTGTTAGAACAATCAGTGCTTTTAACCACTGAACCATCTCTCCAGCCCAGGATTTTCTTTTTTAAAGACAGTATTTCATTATGTATCCTTAGCTGGCCTGGAACTACTGTTCAGACCAGGCTAGCCTCAAACTTGTAAGAGACTTACCTGCTTCCCCCCAACAAAAGTCCTGGGACTAAAGGTGAGTGTCACCATGCCCAACTATTATTAATTGTATATGTGTGTACTTGGTATGAGTTTGTGAATGTAGGTACCTAGGGAAGCCAGATATGTTCAATCTCATGGAGGTGGAGTCACAGGCAGTTGTGAGCTGCTAGACATGGGTGCTGGGAACCAACTTGGATTCCCTGAAAGAGCAGTGTCTACTTTTAACTACTGAGCCAGCTTGCAGTCCCATTCAGCTTTCCTTAAAGGTGCCTTTTATTTGACCTTTAGAATAAAAAGGCAAATTTACCTTAATATGTTAAGGTGAACAATTCACTTCATTGTCTTCCACCTACAGAAGAAAAAGAAAATGGACTCAGCTATTTGGTTACATTTTTCCATTTGTCAGCGGGCTGACCTACTGATTTTATAGTTGCTGCAGGGCAGGAAAGAACCATGTGAGTCAGGACAGAAACATGCATATTGGGAAGAGGTCATGGTGGGCTGTCAGGTATGATAGTGAGGGATATGTAAGTGAATATCCATACCTTGGGGGCTAGCAGGGTATGACAGTGAGGGGCAATCAGAGGCTGGGGCAACCTGTCTCCTCTGTTGATGGCACATTCTTTGGGGAGGAGCTCCTTGGCCAGCTGTCCACTCTTTTTCAACCTGCAGGCCTCCTGGTATGGAGGTGAGATGGGGGGCTGCGTGGGCGGGGTATATTTGTATTCGGAGCCATCTTCTAGCTGTGAGACACAAGAGGCAGAGATAATGAGGATCTGAAAATCTGGGACAGTCTCCCCGACCCATGTCCAGATGATTAGACACTCACATCCAGAGGGTAACTGCGGTCTGAATCATAGGCACTGAGGTCCCCACAGGTCACAAAGGGCACAATAATACGGGTGGGACCATCCAGCTGGTTGAAATCTAAGTCTTAGAAAGAGGCAGAGTGAAGGCTGAGGGCAAGGCCAGGTACCCTCAGGGTACAAGAACATTAATTACTCCCTCCCTCCTCCCTCTGCAAGTGGTCCATCATCATCTAGTCTTCTAACGCAGATCACCTACACAGGGAGCATGTCCCATCACTGATTGCAAAACGGCAGCTCCTCATCTGGCTTTTTACAATACTATGCCCACATTCTATCAGGACCTTGTCTCACTCAAATAGGATCTGCCTTTGCCTATCAGGTGCGAGGCTACAGACACAGGTGAGGTTTCCACCTGAGGATTTTCCTATGATAGACAGGTAGGGTCTTCCCTGAAGGCTTAGAGGTTTGTTGCAACAGAATTTCCTTGAGGACCAAGAACTACCATTGGAGGACTATCTGAACTGAAGCTCCCTTTAGTACAAAATATCCCTAAAGGGTTGGAGTTGCCATCAGGGTAGGAGGGTGAGGGTCCATGCAGTTTTCCCAAGCATGGGCCACCAGTTCTGGTTCTCACCGTATGAGTGGTCCAGCAGGGGTCTGGTCAGGTCTGGGATGAAGCCTTCAGGGGGGTCATAACCCTGACAAACAGCAAAGGCCTCTGTGGGGAGAAACTGGAGTGAGGGTGGCTCTCGGTCACCTCAACCTTGTGTGAAGACACGCCCAGTCACCCCATTGTCCATCAGGCCTCCACGCCACTGACCAATGCTGGAGTTCCGGCTGCTCTTGGGCTTAGCACAGAGCACACTGGAGAAGAAGACACGCAGCTGGCTGTAGAGCAGTGATACATCTCGGCCTCGGAATATCTGTAGGGCGCAGAAGGTAAGATGGAGATGTACGGGTGCCCTCTACCCTAGGACCTTTCACAGCACTCTCCCAGATTCCCCAAGACTCACCTTGGCTACAAAGCAGCCCCCTAGCTTCAAGACATGTGTAGCAATGTTGAGAGCCTATGGGTACGATAGATGGGTTCAGTGGAGGTTGAAGCAGAGGTAGCCAAGAGAGGGCGGGGGTGGGGTGGGGTGGGGACCAGGGTTACTCACAGCTAGCAGAAGCTGGGCCTGCATGTACTCATCAACATCATGGAGGCCAGTGACTGCAGTAAGAAAACAGCATTAGGGGACCTTCTCATTTGATATATCTTCTTGTACCAGAGATGAGAAACCTAAAGACATTTTTTCAGGCCTTCTCACTGCTAAGGTTCTGGATTTGAACTCTGACCCCTAGCACCTGGGAAGTCATTTTATTCTAGAAACTACTTGCACCACCAACTGTACTAGTATTTCTACCTCTAGCACAGATGTTCTGAGCCTTGTTTATAGACCAGCCTCATAGGCTCACTGAGCCCAAAGCCAAATTTCTATTCCTCGGCCACCAGCTCCCATTTCTCAGCTCATCTGATCCTTCCAGTTCCTCGTGTTGAAAACCTTAGTCCCTGTGACATACTCTGGCCCCCGTCATTCTCACCTGCCAACTTTAGCAAATCCAGCCAGTTCCATTTTCAAAACGTGACCCCTCCCTCCTTGTCCCTGGAGCCACCACTGTTATCACCTCTTTGCACCACTGCTGTGGCCCATCTCCTCTTGATGTCCCCGCTTTCACCTCTGTCCCTCAGGGCTTTTGCCAAGTTTTCAGTATCAAGAGTAATACTGTAACTGATGGTCTGTCAACATGTCCTCTGTCAACTCTCTTGGTTGTCAAAGTCAATGAAGCCTTTCTTGTCTACTTTCTTTAAAATTTCTTTAAAAAAAAAATAGGTAGTTTTTATTTCCTTGTTCTGCTTCAGTGACTTCCCTGTATTATCTATTACCATTTTTAGTTTATTTTAATTATTTTTGCGCTAAAGGATTATAAAATGCTATTAGTTTTACATATTTTTAAGACTTAATTTTTTAAATGTATGTGCATGAGTGTCTGTGTTTGTGCATATCACATGTGTGTGCCCATGGAGGTCAGAAGAGGGTGTCAGATCCCCTGGAGCTGAAGCTACAGGCAGTCCTGAGCCACCAGGCATCCATGGCTCACAAATGAACTCAGGTCTCTGGAAGAGCAGGAAACATTTCTAACCACTAAGCCAGCTCCTCACCTCCTATTTTTATTTTTTGAGACAGGGTCTCTCTAGTCCAGGCTGACCTTGAACTCTAGTGATCCTCCTGCCTCAGTCTTCCAAGAATTACAGGCACTGAGCCACTGGCTCAATCATTTCTTTTTATGCATTCCCACTAAAACATGAACTTTGCCAGGCCAGAGGTCAGTGGAATTTATTTATGTACACTTTCCCAATGTGCTCAGAAAATGTTTTGAATAGCTAGCTGGCTGGGAAAAAAAAAGAACATAGGATTGGATAGGCAGTCATATAAAAAGGCAGAAGGGTGGGCAAAAAGCACAAAGCTGAGGGGCAGGAGATATACCTTAGCAGCAGAACACGTGCCTAGCATCCATGAGAACCCCTCCATTTCCATCACCATGAGACAGTTAAAAAAAACATCTTGAATGAATGGTAATGAGAAGGAAGGTGGAGAGCAGGCAGGGAGCAACTTACAGAAAGAAAGAAATGGAGAGAGCAGAGGGGAAAGAGGGGGAGAAAAAGCAAGCTGGGAGACAAAGGTCAGCCCACACGCCATTTACCATCAGGAGCTCCGTCACACACTACTAGGTCAGCAGGGCAGCCCTCAAAGTGCTGGATAATCTCCTTGGCAGTGGAAAGCTATGGAGAAAGGGGGATGAGTGGGCTCAGTGCCCCTGTGCTGCCCTCTCCCTCAAATCCCACCCGACCACAGCCCTAGCCTCAAAGCCTCTGGGACAGCAATGCCTTAGACCAGGTTCCATCTCTAGGGACCCAGCCTCACCATCTTTTGGTGTCTCTGCAAAAGAGTCTACTGGCTGTTTGTCTGCTGTTAATCCTTCTCAGTTTCTGTCCCGATACAGGGACAGAACCCAGTATGCTTTGCTCATGTTACACAAGTTTTCTAGTGCTAAGCTACCTCTCTAGTCCCCCTCCTCTTTCTTTTGATCCAAAATAAAATTTTTTTTAAGGGGCTGGTGAAATGATTCAGCAGGTAAAGGTGCTTGCTGCCAGGTCTGATGACCCAGAATTCCATCCCTAGAACTCATATAATGGAAGAAAAGAACTGACTCCTCCAAGCTGTCCTGACTTCTATACGCACATCATACCACACAAACACCCACATACATACACACAACAAATAACAAAACACAATTTGTTAAAATATTTGTATTTTCCTCTCCTTTTATTTTCTCTTCTAAAAAAAAAAATGTAAATAGGTACTTTGCCTGTATGTATGTATGTTTGTGCCCTGCATGTGTGCCTGGAACCAAGGAGACCAGAAGACGGCATCACCATCCCTGGGACTGGAGTTACAGACAGTTCTAAGCCACTGCTGCGGGTGCTCAGAATTGAACCTGGTTCCTCTGCAAGAGCAACCGGTGCTCTTGACTGCTGAACCATCTCTCAAGCCCTGAAAATATTTTAGAAACTTCACTTTATTTATTTATTATTTATCTATTTATTGTGTGTTTAGGGACACACATGCTAACTTTGAGGACCGACCTCGGTCACCTGGTCTGTTGACAAGTACCTTTACCTGCTGACGCCAACCCTTTCTCTTTAGTTGTCAACTACAGTCTCATTATGTAACTCAGGCTAGCTGTGCATTTATTACCCCTCAGACTCCGCCTTCTAAACTCGAAGATTACATATTACTTTGGCTGTTTTTATTGCCTTGCTTCCCTCCCACTTTCCACAGCCCCCAAGTAAAGCCTTCTCTCAGGATAACCCCGATATTTTCAGTCATGTGCTCACCTGAGTGATGTCCCCCTGGATCTGTATCACACCTGGGAGTGGAGCCATAGCCTGCAGGTCCACAGCGACCACCTGACCAGAACTCTGGCTCCTGTGAACAGAACAGTCCATGTCAACACAGTCTGTACTACCAGCCCTTCTTCCCACCGATTCACCCTCTTACACTTCCACTCACCCAACCTTCTGGCTTAGCACCTGGCTCCAGCTGCCTGGGGCTGCACACAGGTCAACTGCTCGTTTCACACCTACACACACACAGTGAAAATGGACTTTGTCAGCTGCATAGACCTTTCTCACCCGAGGAGCCTGCAAGATTCACCTCTCTCCTCTATAGCCAACCACTGCTCTTGTACCACCTCCTCTGGGGTTTGTGGCCCATCTTTCCTCCTGTTTCCTTGCTTCAGGCATCCTCGAAATTAGCCCAACCACTACAGTGAGCACTGCAGAAGTAGCCTTCTCTTCACTCCCAGGTCACTCGGCCACCAAATTAGGCACCTTGGAAGAGTTGGAATTCCTCATCAAGTTGAAGTAGCTTGAAGGCGCTCCGGGCCCGCCAGCCATTCTCCTTGGCCAGGCGGTAGTAGACATCTCGTTTATCTTTTGATGTCCTTCCCATCTCACTCTGCTTGTAGGCAGGGATCTGATGCTGTCCTGGATGAGTTGAGTAAAACTGGGTAGGTAATAGGGCAACACCTACCTGCCTGCACAGGACAGAGAAAATAAAGTACAACTAATTGAATTCATGTGACCCATAAGACAGCTCATTTAACATGTGTAGACTTAAGCCCTGACAGGGCTTTAAGTCCCTTATCACAAACTCAGGGCCCTTTGCTCATCACATAGGCTCCCATCATCGTGGGCAACACAGACCCCCACAGTTAATGACCTACTACTGACCCTGCCTACCTCCAACAACTCTCACAGACACTCTACACAATCTCTCAACAATTTTCTTTGCCCATTTCATCTATACTAACACCCAACCATCTCTAGTTATCTCCAGTGGCTCTAGATTCACAGAACCCTACTATCCCCATTAATGCCATGCCCTTTACATTTAATACCCTGATATCTTATTACCCACAGCTTAAACTCTCTCTCCACTCTGCAGTCCATCAATCCCTCAAAAGAGTAGACATCCAGCCATTAATTAATATCACCTTAATCTCCACTAATGCCTAGAGGATCTTGACCTGTTAGGTCTCTATCACGCCAGTTTATCAGCTCCATTAACTCAGCCCTCCAACCAACTTCTCAAATATCACAGTAGTGACCTTCAGTATCCTTTTCATCAATGCACACATTACCCTGGATGTTCACACAGCTTCTATTCATCACTTTTCCTACTTCCTTTTTAATCACTGTGCCCACTCATCTCTGTTCTTCTCTCCATAACCTCACCATTATCGTTTATTATGAAAACTGCTCAATATCCAGAACACCCAGGGAATCATACTCTCATTAGTAATTCTTTCATTATCCAACCAGTGAGCACATTCTATCGGTCTCCACAAACAACTCAACTAAAATATTATTAGTCTTTATTAATTTTTTTCTAATACCTTAAAGACCTGTCCTCAACAGCCTAAGACCATCATCCTATCAGGACTACCAGGTACCCCTCAAAGTGGTACAGTGGATAACAGATCAGTTGTGTAGCTACATGTTGTATCTCCTCAAGTTCACGCAGCATGCTCTAGGAAAGCTTCCCAGGGTTGACTGAACTATCCAGCTGTAACTCCGAGAATGAACCTCCTCCATCCCGACGGGGTAGGCATGCCTACAGTCTTGGTCCTAGTTTGTCCTCAGTGCCCCAGGACCTACCTTAGCTCTTGGATAGGGAGGAAGGCGGGATTGGCAGCCTCGAGAAGAGTGTGCAAACCGGTGAGAAAAGGTTGGTGTTCAGAGTTGACCCGAAGGCCGGTCGCACATACCTAGAGGTTGTCACAACGTGGCAAACTTTCCATTGTGAAACAGTTAAGTTCTAGGGCGCAGGAGTAGAACGTACGCCGTTAAATTCGTCATCTTTGGTCGACACATCCGGGCCACAGGAACTGCTATTCCCAGAATGCAACTGGTATTGCTTGGCCAAAAATGTAGCAAGGCACGTGAACCGGCTCTTTGTTCTTTGTTTCAAGGCCAAGGTCGTATATCTGTGCTCAGGAGGGCAAAGCACCAAGGTTGCCAGTTCTTGGCCAATATGGGCTATACATAAAGCCTCCACCTAGCTCCACGCACTCGCACAAAACAAGTAAGAAAAAGAGGCTAAGATAACTTACTTAGCTGCCTCTACCTCTTCACATCCTGACGGTCATTGAGCCTAGGTAACTACATTTCCCAAAATTCAGCGGCACGACCACGCCTATTTATTTCCGGTCTGGCGGGAAAGGAAATTACGTAAAGGGGTGGGGCGTAACCATGCGGAAGAGGAAAGTGCGTTGCGAAAGTACGCTGCCAAGAGAAGCAACCGTGAGCAGTTTTGGGTCATACTTCCCTGGTTGATTGCGGTGCTTTCAATTTTGCCGTCTTAGAACTTTTAGTTTCCTCATCTGAAAAATGGAGATAATCACCAGTGAATAATTCACAGTGTTACTTGGAGTGTTAGAGAGATGTACATCCTTTTCTAATTATATATTTTCCAAATGTTTTTTGGAAACATTTTAACCCTCACGCACCACTAAAAAGCAGTATCTATGAATTTGTAACACAGCACACTAGGTAAAGGCTCTTGCTGCCAAATTTGATCACTTGAGTTTGATTCTCAGGCAGTACTCACCTCTACATGCACGCTGTGGCACGTGCCCCATCCTCAAATAAATAAATAAAAATAAAATAAAATAAAATAAAATAAAATAAAATAAATAAATGTATGAATGAATAGAAGTTTAAGGCATATATGTATGTGTATATGGTTGGGTGTGTGTGCTCATATGTCATGACCTAGTACAAAAAATACAATGATTGAAGCAGCATTTACCGTGTATTAGGCACTAAGTGCTGTCAGTGATGTGTTGGTAATTAGTTAACTGGCATTGCAGGGTAGGGGAATATGTTTGTTGCCTTTGTTAGTTTCCATGGTTTACATATTATCTATCATCTGGTCAGATTTTAAGCCACCCATGTGCAGTCTGAATACAGGTGCAGCAGTACACCATTCTATATTAACTGAACCATACGATAGAATGGGTTCAATAGCATAGAAAATGAATGAAATATAGTAAGACAATTAAGAAGTGATAGATTTTAAATATCTATTACCTTTAAAAATCCAATCCACTTACTTGTTAAGTTCCCAATTAAATTTCTCTCTCCCTGTCTCTTTCGATCTCTGTGGTTTCAATGTAGCTCAAGCTGGCCACCAACTCACGAAGCAATCCTCACCTACTAAGGGCTGAGATTTCAGGCACACCCCCCTCAAATCATGTACTGTTTATCATTTTTTTAATCTTATTTATTTTAAGACAGGCTATCATTATATAGCGCTGGATGTCCTAGAATTCACTACATAGTCCAGGCTTGGCCTCAAATTCACAGAGACCCATCTGCCTCTGTCCCCTGAATGCTGAGGTTAACCAGTATTTCATTTTTCTTAAGAATAATTTATGTTGTGTGTATGAGTGTTTTGTCTGTATGTATATGAAGAAAACATGCATGCTTGCTGTCCAAGGAGGTCAGAAGGTGTCAGATCCTAGAAGTAGAGTTATGGATGGTTGTGAGCCATCATGTGGATGCTCGGAACTGAACCCAGTCTTCTACAAGAGCAACACAAGCGTTCTTAACCATGGAGCAATCTCCCTAGGCTCAGTATTTAATTTTTTAACAACAGTTATTTAACAATCAGCTCACAGAATCCCTGAAAATTAACAAGGCTACTTGTAAAAACCTATAAAGTTGTTTCCAGTATACTGCTGAATTCTTCAAATGTTACTGTTAGATTTTACATGTGTGCATGTTTTGCTTGCATATATATGTATGTGAATCACTTGCATTCCTGGTAACTCTGGGGCCAGAAGAAGACATTGGATTCGCCCTGGGACTCGAGTTACTGGTTACAGGGAATCAAACCTGGGTCCTCTGGAAAAGCAAAAGGTGTCCTTAACAGCTGAGCCATCTCTCCAGCCTCCTTCTTTTTTCCTCACTCAGTTTAATCTTTACAACATAGGAGCTAATTATTCTTAACTTACAAAGAGGAAACTGGGGCTGGAGAGATGGCTCATAGGTTAAGAGCACTGGCTCTTCTTCCTGAGCTCAATTCCCAGCAACCACATAGTGGCTCACACCTATCTGTAATGAGATCTGGTGCCCTCTTCTGCCCCCGCAGGCACACACTGTATACATAATAAATAATTAAGTAAATCCTAAAACAAAACAAAACAAAAACCCAAAAAACCCCTCAACCCTGCCCCAAACCAAGAGGAAACTGAGGCAAGGAAAGAATACATATTATGAGAAGTGTACACACATATGTAGTTTAATATACATGGGTAAGATTGTATAGAAATACAGTGGTGTATAATTTTAAATCACATAGAAGTAAATAGTAAAAGTCGGTCACATGCAAATAAAAATATATAATAGTAAATATTTTATATATTTTATATCATGTATAAAACCTAGGTATCATTGTATACATATATCATATAGTGTATATGCTAAGACAAATATGATAGGATATCTCTGTAATTTTGTAAAGTAACTGCATTATAAACACATATACTACTAAATAAATAGATAGAATGTTGTGTTTTATTTTTTAGATATAGTCTTGCTACACAGCCCAGGCTGTCCTTGAGCCTTAGTCCTCCTGTCTTAGTCTCCCAAGTGATGAGATAACAAAGGTGACATGTCCTGCCCAGCAAGCACATGCTATTTTGTCAGATGATAAAGTAGGAATGAAAAGAACAAAGAGCGAAGAAAGGAGTAAGCTGCCTTTTCTTCCTTTTAAGGTGGGCTCAGTCTGGTTTTTCTGCCTCAGCCTTCAAAGTCGTTTGGATTGTAGTTTGTACCATACTACAGAGCTGCATTGTTATTTTCAATAGTCTGCTGCTGCATTAGGCTTCTCTGAGAAGGTGACTTGCGAGCTAAGACCGGAGGAACAGCACACTCTGGAAATATTTGGAGGATGTCATTGCTGGTAAACATAATAACAAATGCAAAGAGCTGAGAGGGAAGGAATTTGGCAAATGTTTTAAGAGCTGAAAGATGGACTCTTCTTCGTGTCTTTGAGTGAGCTTTTCATCCAGTGAGGGCTCCTATTGATGCTCTCTGCTGCCTCCCACAGCCTGGAACAGGGTCTGCTCACAGTTGTTCATTAAAACTATCCTTTTGTGGCTTTGTTCCTTCATTTTTTCTCAATACATACATTCTGAGTCGCCCCCCCCCCCCCCAGGTGAGGTCTGGGGGGATATGCAAATAAGGTAAACAGCCTACCTTTGGGCTGCATCCCAAGCCTGGCTTTTTGCATTAATATGTTTTTTAAGGCTGGGCCTGGTGGTGCACACCTGTTGTAAAGGTTTTTGGTCAGGTCTAGCCCCAAGGTCTGGACCCGCTTGCTGTTGCTTAGTCCCTCAAAAATGACTTAGCCATTTATATTAATTATATGTTGTTTAGCCTATGGCTCAGGCCTATTGTTATCTAGCTCTCTCAACTTATTTTTATTAGTATGTCTTACCATGTGGCTTGACATTTATAGCACAATAATAAAAGATCCTGTCTCATAAAAAAGTGTGTGTGTGGTGTGTGTATGTATGCACACATGTCTATCTATGATGCTTTTTTTTCTGGAGGTCAGAGGACCACTTTAGGGAACTGGTTCCTGTCTTCCACTTCATCAAGGGAGGTCCTCTTAGTGTTTCTACTGCTGTTCTGTGTAGCCCAGGAAGCTGGCAGGCTAACTTCTGGGCTATTCTCCCATTGCACTATATGAAGGTAACCGATGCATGCCACCGCATGCAACTTTTACATGGATTTTAGAGACCTTCTGTCATCTCACTTGTGTGGCTAGTGCTTTTTACCCACTGAACCATGTCCCAGACCCTATTCTGCATTCTTGAGAGGCCCTATGAAGAGACAGAAACACTCCTGAAGAAGATATATATATATTTTTTAGTCCCTGGAAAGGGCTGCGATGGGGCCCTGTTGTGTAACAACAACCACTTAAGGTACCTGAGAGCTGAGGAAGGAGGGAGAGCTTGAGATGCAGCTCAGTGAGAGAGCACCAGCCTGGTATGTGAGGTTCCAGGACCGGGGCTCTCAGTTGAGCACTATTACCACAAAAGAGAAAATGTTACATTAAATGAAAAGACAAAGCAACAGTATGGTCAGTGGCGCTCAAGAGAATCTTGTGGGGTTATGGGAACCTGGCCCTCATGCTTGAGTAAACAAATGCTAGAAAAGGAAGGGTTCAAAAAAGCCACTGCTCCACAGAGAGGAGGGAGTGCCAGGCACGGGGGGGGGGGGGGGGGGGGGGGGGATGCTCATCCTGTTGGATGCTTCCTATGTCCTGTTTTCTTGTGGGTCACAAAGAGGATGTTTAATTTTTAGCAAAGAAACTTGCTTCCTCCAGCAGGGCTCAGAGTTTGGGGGGCAGAAGCCAGGCTCTGAATTCCTCATGCCCCTGGAATTATTAGTGTCACCTGATAAGACAGACTGGGTCACCTGTCCTCAATAAGCCAACAGAAGAGACGAATAGTGAAAAGCAGGAAAAGGAGATTTAATTCCAAAGAAGGACAAAGATATGGTGACAACCTTCCACCAAGTCTATCTTAGGTGATCTGACGTAAGGTTCAGGTTTAAGTAGGAGGTCGAAGTTATGCAGCGCCAGTCAAGCTGTGCTTTGGTGGGTGTGTCAGACCCATCCGTGGTCATCTGCTCCAGCCAGGTAACTTGACAAGTTATAAAACCTCTTTCCTCGAGATAAGTCCCCCCCGCCCCAAGCTGGCCCCAGATTTCGGCCTTTTTCTTTACCCAGCATGAGATTCCTGGGGAAATTCCAATTTCTTGGGGTGCATTGTTTCAATAGTCTAATAACCAAGGGAAGGGACACAAGTGTCTCTTTAGAATATCCTCATTCCTGCCAGGCAAGCCAGTTACACCCAGACTCTTCCCGGAGTCAGAGGCTCCCACCCAGCACCCCACTGAGTGTAAAGGTGTCCTCGCCACCACCTCCTGAAGAGGTCAAGGAGGGGCACAGCTGCCAGACCAACTCTTTCTTATAGAGGGCATTATAAGAGTATGGGGGCGGGGGAGGAAGCCTGGACTTAGATTGGCTTCAATCACTGTGTAAGGGCAGGGCTGGAGCGGAGAAGCCTGCATGAAAGAGCAGATTAACACACTAAGAGCAGAAGTGTGTTACAATGTTTTTTTGACCTGGTCTGGTAGAGGTCTAGACTCATATACCTGTCGCCTTAAAGCCTTTAACCATCTATTGCTGTTTAGGCCCTATGTGGTTTCTTATACTTATTTTTTGTCTGGCTTGATTTGTCTTTAAGTCTGACCTTTTTTATCTATTTTAATTTTCTACTTATTTTTTTTTTACAGTGCTTGTCATGGCCAAAATATTCTTTTATTTAAAAATTAATATAAACAACATATAAAAATTTTTTACATCATAAGTGTGTGTGTGTGTGTATGTGGGAGGAGGGGTTACAGACCATCCATTCGTTTCCAAAATATATAATCAGCAGTTAAGATGGACTAAGCATTGTCAGAAGTGTTTTACTTTTGAAATTTACCTCCCCTATAACTTCCTAAATTAGGCATTATCTTGCTCCCGAGGAAGCTGAAGCAAGGCAAAATTTAGAAATGTCTCATAGTCACATAGCTAAGGAAGGGCTGAGCAGAGGAAGCTTTTGCCAAAGAGTTGGCATTGTTATATTGTTCCTGCTCCTGGATTTGGAACCATTTGAATGAAAATCAGGGGTCTTTTTTTTTTTTGTTTTGTTTTTAAGAAGTGATAATCTTTCTCCCACTCTTATTTTTGAGAAGGTCTCATCATGTAGCACAAGATGTCTGTAACTCAAGATCTTCTTGTCTCGGCCTCCACAGTGACCAGGCATGAGATGCTATACCCTGCTTATCAAAATGACTGTTATTTGTTGAAATGGAAAAGCCAAATGGCACACAAAGCCCCGCTTTATTGAAGCAGTCAATGCTTAAATGACCTTGATTATGATGAACTCACAAAGTGTTCTGAGCCCTGGCACAACCTCAAGGCTGCAGGCATACTTGGGAACTTCTGTTCCTCCTGTAACAGGCTGTCCTCCACAGCTAGGCCCTACTCCCCCTTTGCTTTGCTGTGTGCCAATATATGTTGTGCACCAAATGTGTACAGTGCTTTGAATCTTTGAGGAGCTAAAAGTGGAGTGGACAGGCTAGCTGACACTTCATTGCCCCATCCTGGCTTCTTTGCCAGTTATATATATATATATGTTATATATATATATATATAATATCACACTTGATGTTTGGAATTTTTTGACTCTTTGCTGTGTGCCCGGGAGCTTGTGGTGGACAATATTGACCTGAGGAAGGTTCTGGCAAGGGAGATGAATGATTAGAGCAGTAGGCTGTGACTGAGAAATGGATAGGTGCATGGGTGGGTGAAGGTGTCTGGTTTTTTCCCCCCAAAGTACATTAATTCTTTAGACAGGAGACTTCAGATTTTTCTTGAAGTGTAAATACTTTGCTAGGCCCCTCCTCCACTTAGTCACATGGGCCAAGTCTTCTGAGGACAGGTGTCTTTTTCCCTGGCCAGCCTGAAGTACTGCTAGATAATGACTCTAGGTGGGGGAGGGTGTCAGGGGAGAGAGAAATCTGAGTAGGTCCAGAATAGAAGGGAAGGAGGCAGCTGCTGGAGTGTCCACCCCCCACTGTGTGTGGTGTAAGGTGTTTGTGCGCATGTGTGTGTGCACGTGGGGTGGGGTGTGTCTGTGTGTGTGTATTATGGGTATATTTTATGTGTCTGGTCACATTTTCAGCTGTGATGACAAGGATACAAGCTAAGTACGTGCCTTCCTACTTATTTGCTTGGTTGTGTCTTCCTTCTACACCACCTCTCCAATTGAACATATTACTTTTCTAGCAACAGAAGTGTAGTTCTGTCCATGGTGCTGTTCATCTGTATGGAGGTGTGTGTGGAAACACAGAGGGAAGATTACACAGGAGAACTCGGAGGAGAGGGGAGCCAGGGAGAAAACAAAAAAGCGAATGAGGTTCCAGTTTTGTAGGGTTGAGTATGGTTGTGGGACGAAGATTTATTTTTTCTGGAAATGGAGAAAAAGCAACTGGTCCTGCTATCTTCTGGTACTTGAGAGAGCAAGGCTCTGTTTGGGTCAATGTGTATGAGAAGAGATTATCCTGGGGTGGGTGTGGGTAGGAGTTTATGTGTGTTCTTTGTAAGACTTGTGGGTACATTTCTCATGTGTGTTTTCTCTGTGTGCCTGCTGTGGTTATACCTTTGGGGAGGGGAGTGGCTACAGGTGTGTGTAGTATGGGAGTTTATTCTGGAGCCTTCGGAATTAGACTAGCTCCATCATTTTTTCTTCCTCTTGCATATTTAGGTATATTTTCTGATCTTCCCTTTGCAGCAGCATAAGTTTACTTTCTTCATTCCTGTAGCTCTTATTTAAATACCTTTGTGTGGTTTCCCTGAATGCTTGATTTCTGAATCTTTGTGTCTGTACTTGGGCTGTGTGTGGTCATGCGCTTCATCGTAGATAGGTGGGTAAGCACTGGGTTTCTCTGTACCATCATGTTTGCTTGTGAGAACCTGCTTCTGTCTGACCAGAGCCCTGTGTGGTTACATGTGGCCACAAGGGCACACTCGAGAGTCCTCAGACACAGAGGTATCATTTTGAGGCTGGTATGAAACTGGCCTCAGGCTCCATCTGACCACAAGTGTAGAAAAAATGTAGAGATGCACTGTGTTCTGTGCACTCATCTGTGTATTCATCTTTGTACGCTGAGCAGCTATGAATCTGTGTGGGATCAATCAGTTGGTTCTCTTTAGTGCCTCTGTGAGTCCATGGGCAATTTTGTCCCTAAATCAATATCCTGTCAGTTTATGGGTTGTGTGAGGCTTTGTTTCTGTGGGTGACACTTGTAAGACCACTATTATTCAGCATGGCTATGAGTTTATGACTTTCCCATAAGCCTAGGTACTCCACGTGCAGTCCTTCTCTCTCATCATGAATTTGTGGGTGATTGTGAGTCTTTGTTTACAGTTGACTAGATTTGGCAGCTGCATCACGGAGTCCCTGGATGGAGCTGAGAAGGAGTTTGTTATGTAGCTGTGATCCCTGAGGGTGCAAAAGTCTTTCCTATTGTGGGGAAGTAGATGGGGGTGGGGGCATCTAGGCTACCTTTGAAGGCCCAGGCAGCTTCTGGCCTTTCCGGGAATTCTATGCTCCCTGTAGGGGGTAGGCAGGCAGACCAGGTTCCACATAGAAGCTTCTTGACCACCTGGGCTTCAAGCAGCCTAGGCTAGTTAAGCCAGGATTTCATGCCTGACTCCCTGTAAGGAATTCATGTGTGTCCAGGTCAGACATGCCAGTCACATCTTTGGATGGAAGTGAACAGAAGTGTCCATCTAGGACAGTTAGATAGATTGTGTAAGACTCTTCAATTAGGGTATGGACAGGCCCCACCCAATACCTAGGCTGGGCTCCAAGACTTGGAGGCACACTCAATTTGCAGACTGTCCATACTCCTTACTCAATTACAAATGCTCTCCCTACATCTTTCTGGGGGTACCAAGTGTCTAGGGTCCTTTTTAGGCTAGGCTGTCTTAGATCAGCCTCTAGTGACCTGGCTGTAGCTAACTATGATTCTGTCCTAAGGCTTACCCATCCACTATGATCTCTGTCCCTTTGTCTCTTTGGGCTGATGTGTCTGAGCCAAACCTGTTTGGGATGCATTTAGTTGTACATACCTGTCTAGTAGCCTATTTCCTGTTACTGGCTCTAATTGCCCTTGGCATTCCTCCTGGTTACTGCACGAACCCATTTCCACCCACTTGAGTTTGTTTCTATGGCATTTTCTTTCAATAATTGCGCTTCCAAATGTTTCCCACTTCTTCTTTCCCTGGGCTTACCCATATGTCTTTTTGATTCACTACCTTTCTGTCCTTGTGCTGTATCTTGTCTTCCATTTGTCCGAGACTCTTATTGGCTCCCTTTCTATGCTCCTCCTCCCCAATCTCTCTGTTCCCCTTTTCTGCTTGTCCCTGTCTCTGGATGCAGCTCCACACTTTTTCAATCCCTCAGTCTCTCCATTCTGTGCACCCCAACAGATACACACACACACACACACACACACACACACACACACACACACACACACACACACACACACAACTTAGTTTTCCTTCACATGGGTCCAAATGGGGTACTCTCCCTTGCTGTCATGTAGTGAAACTCAATTAAAATCAGCACTTCTTCCCTCTCCCTTAAGCAAATCAAAACGGCAGAAACACTGAACTAACCAGTCAGCAAACCAAAGAAATCCTCTGGGCTGATGGTAAACCTGACTGGCTGTGGGACAGGCACTTGGGAAGCAGATTGGTAGGGGACAAGGCAGAGGCAGAGTCACCCCAGGAGGAGCTAAGCTGTCATTGAGGTCCCAGAGTCCAAGTCTGAGTTGTTTCAGCTTTAGGACTTGAGAGAAGCATGGAGGTGAAAGAGAAGAGTAATCCATGGAGATGGTGGTCCTAAAAACCATGGGACTGGATGGGTATTTCGGGGGTTCCCTGGGGACATTTGAATAAAAGGACCATGTCCTTTTGGTGCCTTTCTCACAGGACTTGAATTTAGAATTGGTGAGTGCCTTCAGAGGCTACTCATGGCTGGGGAGGAGACCCTTTGAGACTCCTCCTCATCCCGGGAGAGGGATTCAGGATGTTTGCCAGGGCTACACCATTTTGTAAAATTCCATTTTGGTTAAGCTTTGAGAATTCAAATCACTACAGTAATATGGTTTCTGGAAGTAAATTCACTTGTTTTTCTAGATTTTTGACTGCCCCACTCCATGGGCCCTCAGTGACGGCCAGCCAGGACCGATGTTTATGGATCACCTAACATCCTTTAACTGACTACTCACTGGCTACCCCAAGCAATGTCAAGTGCAGGCCCAAATGGAAACTTTTTGACCATTTTCTTTGCTGATTCTCCTCTATTACCAAGTTGGCTTATTAAGGGGTCAATGGACTCTGAATCTAACAGACCCCTCTGAGGGTCTCTTCCGGCAGATAAAAGTCTGCAGTGTCTGAAGTCACTTTTCTTCTGTTTTCCCTTCTCACTGGCCTTTCATTTGGTGGCCAATATGGGGAGTCAGTGTGTGTGTGAGCTCTCCCATAGGGTCCCTCTCCAACCTCTCATAATCTTCCTTTCTCCAGAGACTGTGTCTCCATTGCAATCCTCACATATATCACCAGCTGACTAGACCTTGGGTAAGTTTTGAGGTCTTTTTCTTCTCTGGAAACTCCCCCTTTCTGACCGTCTGCGGGCTGACTTCTCAGAACCCCTGTGGCCTTGTGAAGAGTTTCCCTAGGACAACTCCTGATCTCCTTTGAGGAGTTCAGTGGAGATGTCTCTGCCCTCTTACTGAGCAGAGACAATGGTTGAGGGACACGTCTTCCTTTGTACTTATTTTCAATCAGGAAACATCTCCCCCCGCCCCTTTTCACATCTACTTGTCTAGAGACTTTTTGGCATATCTTAAAATTTTTCCACTGTAACCTAGCCTGGCCATTGTATCTCCATGACAATGGCTACAACTGGCCAGAGAGCAAGTTTTTTGACTTCCAAATTCAAGGACAGATGCAATGCAACAGTGTCTAAAGTCTCCTGCATTCACCCCTTTATCCTTCTGCTTTCTCCTCTGCTCCTCATGATCTGCCTTCAGGTTCTTCAAATTTCCTAGGTCACATCCCACTCCTAATTTGTGATGAGATTGTTTTTAACTTGCCACAAAGGCGACCACTTCTATCAGTTGTATGCTGATTTTCAAAGCCTGTTACTAAAGATCTACTTCTCCAGAAAACCTTCTTTTGTCCTAACTGAGGGGGCAACTGTTTAGCAAAACCTGCTTCCTAACCAAATATCTGCTTTAATCAGATAACAAAGCCAAGCAGGATCTCCTTGTACTTTCTCTTCTTCCCTCCCTGATCTGCTTCGCTGCTTGTGACCGCCACCCACCCTTCCTCTGAGAATTTCTCACAAATCTCCTCATTTTGGTCTGCTTCCCACTCCTTTTTTTTTTTTTTTTTTTTTTTTTTGGGCTCCCTGTCTGGTCTAAAACTGGACCGAGCCATTCATCTCCATGTGGGCATATCATCCACACTTGCCTGCAGGGATCATTCAGTTAGAAACCCACCGTGCCTGCACCTGCAGTTTCTCTGGCTAGACTTGTAGATCAAAGCAAGTGCCAAATTCTCAGCTTCTCTAAAATGGCAAATCTATCTTCACCCACTGGCTGCCTGGGAATAGCAACTGGAGGGCCCCCTCACTGCTGACCTTCTGAGTTACATTTGGAAATTCTATTTTAAACATTTTATTATATTTTTATTTATTTATTGTAGTGGGTGGTTGCACGCCATACCATATGGGTGGAGGTCAGAAGAAAACTTGTAGGAGCTAATTCTGTCCTTCGATCATGTGGATCCCAGGAGTAGAACTCAAGTCATCAGATGGGGTGACAACTGTTTTTACCTGCTGAGCCATGGACGGGCCTCTACATTAAGTGTTTTGGAAAAGTTAAAATAGTTCAATCTGCAGCCTTTTCTAGCCTGTGGGGATGCACTCAGTTGAACCTCTTTCTCCTTCTGACCAGATCCCTAGCTTCCTGCCCCACCCAACCTGAAATACATCTCTCAGCCAAGCTGCAGGAGATAAGGTGTTCTAGAAAGGAGCGGAGGTTAAACTGCCCAAACTAACTCCGAGCTGTGTGTCTGTTTCTCAAAGGCCCATAGTCTGCCCAGATAGAAAAGTTTCAGACTCTTTTTGCCCTTCAGCGATTAAATGTGATCATGTTATTTTAATGGGTTATCATTTGGCTGTGCTGGAACTCACTTTGTAGAACAGGCTGGCCTTGGACTCACTGAGATCCACCTGCCTCTGCCTCCTGAGTGCTGGGATTAAAGGTCTGTGCCACCACCACCCATTAATGGGTTATCATTTTTGTTCGCCTACAGCTGTTCGTTATCTGCGTTCCTAAGTATTTTGTGTTACATGTATATAAATTGTATGTTTCATAAAGCCAGTGGCCACTGTTAAGATTATAGAGTGGTATATACCTATTTTAAAGATGTGTACATAAAGGAGGGGGGACTAGAAGAGGTAGTTTGGTGGTTAAAAGCACTCGCTGTTCTTCCAGAGGACCTTGAGCACTCATATCAGATGGCTTACAGCCATCTATAACTACTAACTGCAGCTTCAGGAGATCTGACATCTTTGTCTTCCATGGTCACTTATAATGCACTTCCATGGTCACTTCCTGCACTTATAATACATGTACACACACACACACACACACACACACACACACACACACACACACACACACACACACACACACGCGCGCGCGCGCGCACACACGCACACACGTGCACACACGCGCGCGCGCGGACACACAATTAGAAACAATAAAAATAACTCTTACGAAAGAGGTGTGCATTTGGGACTGGAAAGATGGATGGCTCAGCAGTTAAAGGGTTGATGCTATTGCATCAATGGGGTCAGTTCCTAACTCCCATATGGTGGCTCATAACTGTCTGTAACTCCACTTCTAAGTGATCTGATGACCTCTTCAGACCCCCACAAGCACCAGGCATGCACGCAGTAAAGAGATACACATGCCAACAAACACACACATAAAATGAGTAAACTTTTTTTTTAAGGGTGTGTGAATGTATATGGATGTGTATGACTGGGTATATATGTATATATGTAAACAAATTAAGGTGACTTAATTTTTAAAAAACTACCTATTTTTCCTCTTCAGTATATTTAAAATGATTATATACTCTTCTTATACTGTTACACACTTGAGATACAACGTACATATTTTCTTGTCTCGAAGGTTTTTTTTATGTGCATGGGTGCTTAGCCTGCATGTATGTTTGCACACTATATGTGTGCATTGCCCACAGAGGTAAGAAGAGGGCAACAGATCCTTTGGAACCAGAAACTAGGATTACAGAACGTTTTTAGCTGATAGTGCTGGGAACTGAACTAGAGTTTTCTCCAAATATACATAAAAAATATAATTGTTTTTTTTAAAAACCATTACATTTAAACAGATACAAAGTATAAAGTACATAATTGATAAAAATGTTAAAAGGAAACTGTTTTTATATAGAAAGATTTTCAAAAAGATTTGCTTATTCATGTATTTTATGTATGAGTGCTTTGTCTTCATGTACACCAGAATGAGGGCATCAAATCCCATTATAGATGGTTGTGAGTCACCATGTGGTTTTCTGGGAATTGAACTCAGGACCTCTGGAAGAAAATCCAATACTCTTAACTGCTGAGCCATGTCTCCAGCCCGCTAAAAATATTTTTATATTTTATATATTTATAATAACTCTATTTTAACTTCTAAGATCTAAATTCTGGAATATGCAGATAAAATTGAAGCCCAGTTCTCTGTTTATAACAAGGTAATCTTAAGCATTGTTATGCATTTACTAATGCTTATCAAATATCAGTAGTGTTTACAAAAGCTGTCTTGCAAAAATACAGATTTTTAGGGCTGGATCTTGGGCTCAGTGGTTGGGAACACTTGTTTGCTCTTTCAGAGGACCTAGGTTTCATTCCCACACCTATATAGTGGCTCCCAACCATCTGAAATTGCAGTTCTAGTGGGATCTGATGCTCTTTTCTGACCCCTGTGAGCACCAAGCAAAGTGAGATGTTGAAAAGACAAACAAACCAACAAAGCAAGACTCTTGTTTTATCCTTCTACTAAATGAGATTAAAAAAAAACCAAAAAACTGTGATTAGATTTCTCCAAATACCGTTTCTATGTTTTTCCATTGGCCTAATTTCATAGTGATCATAGATCTTATTTTATGGGACAAAAGCTTAAATTTATATAAATTTGATCCATTATACAAAATTTCATTGTGCCTATGATCTTCAGTCCTGTAGATTTATCTATGGGAAAGAATTGTACTTTTAAATTTCTTAAATCCTAGATACTTAAATTTTTTTCCGAGTTGTTCCTCAGTGATAAAAACTACTAACCTTAAGTCTGATAAATTTACAAGTAAAGATAATTTCAGCTCTTTCTGGTATAACTTTGTTTACCCAGATGCCCTATCTTATTTTGGGGGTACCTATACTTGAATTCTTCTAAGTTAGAATGTATGTCTCCTTCTACTGCTTATCTTTGTGTTTTTAAACTATATTATATTTTATTATTTTCATTAAATATAGTACTTCTATGCTACATTTATGCTAAAATGTCAACATCAATAAACAGTTACCTGTGTTGCTAAAACGTCAATCATAAGTATAAAGAGATAAAGTGTTACAAGTTCAAAGCCAAAACTATCTTAGACTATCTTAGCATTTTTTTTTTTTGAGACAGGGTTTTTCTGTGTAACAGCCCTGGCTGTCCTGGACCTTGCTCTGTAGACCAGGCTGGCCTTGAACTCAGAGATCTGCCTGCCTCTGCCTCATGGGTGCTGGGATTAAAGGCCTGTGCTACCACTGCCCAGTTTATTTTATTCTTTTAAATAGCCAATCTAGTACCTTCCTGTATATATAACAACATTTTAAAAGATTTATTTATTTTTACTTCATGAATATGGGATTGTTTTTGCCAGTATGTACGCTCAAGCATCATGTGTCAGCGCTGTGGAAGCCAGAATGGGGAGTTTAATCTCCTAAAACTGGAGTTCCAGACAATTGTGAGCTGCGCATCTAACATGGATCCTCGGAAAGTGCAGCCAGTGCTCTTAGCTGCTGCACATTTTCTCCAGCCTCTGTGTCAACATTTTTGTGAACAAAACTCAAGATCTACCTAATAGGATTAACTTTAAAGACATCTACAACACCTCTATTAAAATTACCTGTACTCTATGATGCTTCTTCTACAACTGCTTCTAAAATAATAATAAAAAACCCTCAAACCCGTAGACAGCCCTTCACCTGTCTATCATTTACTTTCCCAGTTATTCTCTACATTCTTAGGATGCTCAGCTCACAGCCAACTGTGTCTCTTTCCATGCACATGTTCCCTTTTCCCTCATCAGGTTTACATTCTGTTGGAGTTCTGGTGGTCCCAGCACTGCCCTCATATCAGCATTCTAGTGGTGCCTCTGTGCTTTACCTCCTGTCAGAGTCCCAGTGGATCTTCTGCACTTCTGTACTTCTGTTAGGGTCCTAATGGCCCATCTTCTTTACTGGGCTCTTTAACTTACTCTTGGGGCTCTGGCCCCCACCTTTCCTGACTCTTGCCTTTCCCAGAACTTCTGCTTATCCTTTCCTTATCTCTGATTAGCTTCTGAATTATTCTAGACCTCTGTTTACTATTCACTGTGCAGATCTCTTTGTGACAGTAAACTGAGGCACACAAAGATATGAGTCTGCCCTTTTCCTGTTATGAACTCACTTGACTTACCAAATACTACTTCTGTAATGGGTACCACTCAATCTTGTTCACCCAAGGATTCTTTCCTTGTCTGGTTCTGTACTTACATAATGTTTTCTGTGTGTGATATTTATTTTAATATTGGGCTAAATAAGTAATACTGGACCTCCAAGAAAAGGCATCATAGAGTATAAATTGTTTGTTTGTTTGTTTGTTTGTTTATTGAGATAGGGTTTTTCAATGGAACAGTTCTGGCTGTCCTGGAACTCAATTCTGTAGACGAGGCTGGCTTCGAATTCACAGAGATCCACCTGCCTCTGCCTCCTGAGTGCTTGGATTAAAATTGTGTGCCACCACAGCCTAGATTTTCTGTGTGAAAATGCCCATTTTGCCAAAAGCAAGTTATAGATTCAATACAACCCCCATAAAAATCCCCACAACATTATTCACAGAAAGAGAAAACGATCTTAAAATTCCTATGGAAACACAAAGACACTGGATATCCAAAGCATTTCTGAGCAAAAAGAACTGGAGGGATTGACTACCTTTTCAGTTTCTCAAGGTATATCATGGCACTTTAGTGTGTTGGTTATTTATTTATTTATTTTGTCGGGTTGACACAAGTTAGAGTCAGAAAGTGCCTCCCTCAGACTGGTTTATAGGCAAAACTGTGAGGGCATTTTCTCAACTAACGATCGATGTGGGAGGCCCAGTCTCACTGTGGATGGTTTGGGATGGTATAAAGAAACAAGTCATGTAAACCACAAGGAACAAACCAATAAGCAGCATTTGTCAATGGTTTCTGCTTCAGTTCCTATCTCTAGATTTTTGTCTTGAGGTCTGTCCCTGACTTCTCTTTGTGATGAACTGTGACCTGGGGGTTCTAATTAATATGAAATAGGTTCTTTCCTCCACAAGTTGCTTTTGGTCATGGTATTGTGTCATAGTAAAAGAAAGCAAATTAAAACATATGGTAATAAAGCAGCATAGTATTGCCACAAAAACACATAGACCAAAGGAACAAAATAGAATGCCTACATACGAATGCACGTTAACTACAGCAATCTGATATTTGACAAAGATGCCAAAAAATCACATTGGAGAAAAGACAACAACAACAATGGTGTTTGGAAGACTGGATGCCCACATATAGAAGAATGAAATTAGATCCATATCTGTCACTCTGCCGAAAAATTAACTTCAAATGGAGCAAAAACTTTAACATGGAACCTGAAACACTGAAATGGCTAGAAGAAAACATAGGCAGTTTGCTACAGGATATAGCTGTGGGAGAGGACTTTCTGAATAGGACTCCATTTGCCAAGGAATTAGTGCCAACAGTCGTCAAGTGGGACCTTGTAAAACCAAAAAGAAACAATTGAGTGGAGATGGAGTCCACAGGATAGGAAAAGATCTTTGCCAACTATACAGCTGATAGAGGATTATTATCCAGAATATATAAAGAACTCAAAAAACAGATAGTCAGTAAAACAAATGACCCAATTAAAAAGGGGGCTATGAAGCTAGTCATGGTGATGCTTGGGAGGCAGAGACAGAGAGATCTCTGTGAATTTGAGGCCAGTCTAATCTATATAGCAAGTTGTCAGTATCCAGGACATTGCCTCAAAAGAAAGAAAGGAAGAGAGAAAGAAAGAGAGAAAGGAGTATGGATCAGTGAATTAGTTCTCAAAATAGCTAAGAAAAATCTCAAAAAAGTATTTAATATCTTTTGTAATTGGGGAACCGCGAATTAAGACTACTCTGAGATTTCATTTATCCCAGTAAGAATGGCTATCAAGAAGGCAACAAATGCTGTAGGAGCTGAGGAGTAAGAGAGAACTCCCTTTATTCACTGTTGGTGGAACTGCTGGATTCTCAAAGAACGAAAAAGAAATAGGAATTCTCAAAGAACTTTGAGATTCTTTGAATCTTTGGATTATCAGAGAACTATGGGGGAGGGACGGAACAACAGAGAGGGAGAGCAAAAAAGTAGATATCCTCGTAGAGAGAGCCATTGTAAGATTAGAGAGAAACCTGATACTAGGGAACACCCAAGAACCCACAGGATGAGCCCAGCTAGGACTCCCAGCAATAGTGGAGAGGCTCCCTAATCTGGCCTTTCCCTATTATCATATCAGTGGCTACCATAATTGCCGTTATAGAACCTTCATTCAGCGGCTGATGGAGGCAGATGCAGAGATCCATAAGTAAACACCTGGCTGAGCTACAGGTCCAGCTGAGGAGAGAGAGGAGAGATTACATGAGTGAAGGGATCAGGATCATGATGGGGAGAGCTATGGAGTAGGCAGTCCCCTGCTGTTGGGAGCTCACAGACTCTGAAATGACAGCTGAGGAACCTTCATGGAATGGATCTGGACCTCCCACTAAATGTAGATGACAGTCAAAAGGCATGGGCAGTTTCTAGAGCCTCTTGCATTTGGACCAGAGTCTATCTCTGATCCTTGAACTGGCTTCTTGGAGCTCAGGCCTAGCAGGAAACCACCTTTCTCAGCCTTGATACTTGGGTGAGGGACTTGCTCTATCTCAATTGGATATACTAGACTGAACTGACCCACCTTGGGATTCTTTGCTTTCTTTGGGGAGTGAACTGTGGGGGGAGGAGCGGCTGAGGGAGGACTGGGAAGGGGCAGGAGAGAGAGCAGTACGGAGTATGGGAAATTTAAAAAAAATAAAAAAAATGATCAAAAAAGAGAAATCTATCATGTGATTCAGCTATACCACTCCTTGACATATACAAAGGACTCAGATTCTTAGTTATGTCCATCTTAAGTGTTCACGTACTCTTGTATAACTGGCAAAGATCCTGTGGACTTTTTTTACTCAACTCACCATTCATTGCAACTCTATTCACTATTCATTGCAATTCAATTTCTAACTAGAAAGAGAAACCACCTAAATGTCCTTCAACTGGTGAATGGATTTAAAAAAAATGTGATACGTACATTTTGGAATACTAACTATTGAGCTGCAAAGAAAAGTGGAATCACGAAGTTTGAAGATAAATGGATGATAATAGAAAATACTGAGTGTGAGGGCAATCTGGCTGCGACATCTGTCACCTTATTGATCGCCAGAGTTGATTCAGCTGATCTTGCTGGCTAGGCAGATGTCCACTTCCTCCGTTATCGCTCCATGTGCATCCCTCCGGAAGATGCATGCTCAGTCAAAGAAGATGACCTTCCCCGAGTAGAGGAGGATCGGTCTTCAGTCAGTGCTGGAACCTCCAAACAAGCTCTCAAGGTAATAGAAAATACTTATCAAGTGAGATAACCCAGACCCAGAAAGACTTCCCCCTCATGGCACCCACAACATGCTATTTCCCTCTCCAGAGCTCTTTTTCTGATCATAGTCATTCACCTTCCTGGTTCTTCCAACCCCAGTTATACCTCTCTCTCTCTCTCTCTCTCTCTCTCTCTCTCTCTCTCTCTCTCTCTCTCTCTCCTCTCTCTCTCTCTCTCTCTCTCTCTCCCTCTCTCTCTTTCTCTCTCTCTCTCTCACACACACACACACATACAGATTTAAATGAAGTCACACCATTAGAGACGATAATGCCTCTTACAAGAGCCATTGATAAACAAGATCCTCAGTTCTAGATGTGCTCAGGGAAGTCCAAGAGACTCCTAAAACAATACAGCCGTATTGCCATTGTCCTTGGCTGCCTCCTGGAATTTGAGGTTAACTCCCTACTGCCGAAGACAGCAAACACTGTGCACACAGGACTTGGATATATTGAGCCAGAAATGACCCGGAAGCCTCCTCACTGAGGACTAGCTCGTAGAGTACTGGAAGGTGCTATGCAAGCTGCCTTGGGAGGAAAACTATGAGTAAGTCCAGAGATGACTGAAACACAATGGCCAGTGTGGTAATATACATCCAAAAGTGCAATAGTGCCATTTCTATTTTGGAAGTAATTAACGGTCTAATTGGACTTGAGGCCCAATCAACAGGAGAGAACTCAGGCCTTGCACTGTAAACCTAGCCAACTTACCCACAGCTAGTAAGGTTATGGAACCTAGAGAAGGTGCCAGTGCCCATTTCTAATACCAGCACGGTTTCTATTTGCGTTCTAAGTTAGTGATCCTTATAACCACAGGTAAGTGTAACCCCCATCCTTCCTTAAAGAAGTTTCTTTTTGCTGTAGAGGGAGAACGTCATCGAAAGCCAGAACTGGTCAAAATACAGAGAACAAGTGACTGACTGTGGTGTGCCCACTCCCAATTGATACACATACAACACTCAACCTGTATGTCTAAGGCTTGGACAATGTCATAAGAGAGGTCAGAAAGGTTGTAAGAACAAGAGGTTCAGGGTGGTGGTTGACAGACTTTATAGGACAAGGAAGGTACACTCATAAAACCTCAACAGTATGGTTGTTATACAATAACACCAGTTCATATAGATGGGGAACATCTCAAAAGGCCCCACTTGTCAGTGAAGTCCTAATTTCGATAGGCAGTTAATGACTGCTGAAAGAGGGAGTATTCCTTAGGGATGAGCTCCAGAACTGGTTAGGCAAGGCCAATGGTCAGTCCTAAAAGCATATACATTCAAACAACACTAAAGGGACTCAGCAGGTTGTATTTATGTATGGATGTATACATGGAACAATAATAAAGTAAAAAGGAAAACATAATACATGAAAGCAGAAGAAGGGCTTGGAGGGAGAGGAAGGAAAACAGTGGGAAGCAGAGCAGGATATGGTAAGAGGAGAATGAAGAGGATCAAAGCATATTTCATATGTATGTGAACTATCATAACGAAAGCCCCTGTTTTGTACAGACTTTCTAAGTTTGGATGGGGATTGCAAATACACTCACCCTGAGAAACACATGAGGACCCGGGAGGGGGACTTGGGTCTTGGCAGCTCCTTATCAGGAGGGGAAATGTTCCAAGTCTTAGGTTTCTGCGGCACCCCAAGCTCAGAAAGTATTTCAAGTCTGGAAGTGTCTCCTAAACTATTTCTCCCAGGAGAGGAACGTTTAAGAATCGAGAGTTACTCTAGAACCTAGACTCAGTGGGAGTCCCTGGGTCAGTTTTTGTTTTGTTTTGTTTTGTTTTTAATTTGTAATCCCGAGGATTGAAAGCGCTTCACCACCTAGTCACACTTCCATACTGGCCAGTTATGTCCCAGGAAGAGGGGGACTTCAGTTTGTTTCAGTCTCTGGTGAAGATATTCAGAACTGGAATTCAAAGCAGTTTGCAGCATCGGGGTCGGGGTCTCTAAGCTAGTGGGGAGGGCAGGGCGGAGCTAGAAGGGGTGGGGCAGACAGGTGACTCGTGTCCCTGCTAAGAGCCAGCCAGAGGGAGGTGGGGGCGGGAGATCAGGGACAGAAAGAGACAGAAAAGGACAGACAGCGTGAGAGACAGAGTCGGCCGTGTGGGAGGAAAAGTCCTTTTTTCTACTCCAAATGGCCATTTCATGTGCTGTGGGGTGGGTCTCTCTGTATCTTTCTGCGTCTCTCCCTCCCTCTATTTATCTCTCTTTGCCTTCTTTTCTCCGAGTCTTTCTGGGTGGCTGTTTTCGTTTCTCCTCCTCTGATCTTCACCTCCCTTTCTCTCTCTCTCTCACCTACCTTTCTTAACTTTCCATTTTTTTCCTCTATCCCTCAGTCTTCTCTGTTCCGGTTTCTCGCTCTGGCCAGTTGCTCCGCCTTTACACCTGTTCTTCTTCTCTCCCCTTCCTCTTAACCCCCCACTTTCTAAACCCATTGCTCCATTCTTGACCCTCCTACCCCGCTTCTTTGCCAGCAGGATGGAAATGCAGGATCCAAAGATGAATGGAGCCCTCTCTGCGGGTGCTGCGGGGTGAGTGGGGGGCTCCAAGAAGGCAGGTGGGTGGGGGAGAGGTCAGGGTTACCCTTTCATCAGTCTCTGTTTTCCTGCCCTATCCAGCTACAGGCAGGAACGCGAGGGCTTCCTGCCCACCCATGGCTCTGCTCCCGGGAGGAAACCTGTTCAGTTCATGGATGTGAGTGAGCCCACAAGACCTGTTCAGGTCATCTCCCCTATCTAATCTCAACGCCTTCTCCTCCCTAGCTGCTCCCCTGCCTAGCTATCTCCCTGCCCCAGCTATTGGTTCCGTACTCGCTGCCATCTCCAGATACTCCCTTTCCCCAAGTACTCACGCTCCCTAAGTATTCTAGGTCATTCTGTTGCCTAGTTTCTATCCTCCAACCTGCCTCTGCCCCTGCCTGTTCTCCCTAAATACTCGCTTCTGCTTTGTGCCCCTAGCTGATCTCCCTCCTCTACGGGCTCTTATCTCCAAATATTTCCCAGCAGCCCCCTTGCATTTCCAGCTCCTCCCTCTAGACTTTCTCCTGGTTTTTCTTCTCTTCCCCCAGTGTCTGCCCATGAATTCTTTTTCTCTTTCAGCTTCATCTTGCTTCCTATCCCTCCTCCTGGTTGTCAGCCTTCCCCACTTGCCTTAACCCTCCTGCTCTTTCCTGGTTCTACTCTCTTGTGATATTTCCCCTCTGCAATGCCGGACTTTGCCCCTTGCCAACAGTTTGAGGGGAAGACATCATTCGGAATGTCAGTGTTCAACCTCAGCAATGCCATCATGGGAAGTGGCATCCTGGGGCTGGCTTATGCCATGGCCCACACGGGAGTCATCTTCTTTCTGTGAGTCTATGGGTAGCCCTTGGGGGGTGCTCAGTGGTGTGGAGGGCTAACTGGGAGGTCCGGTCCAAATCTGAGCTATGCCACCTATTGCAGGGCCCTGCTGCTGTGCATTGCCGTCCTGTCCTCCTACTCGATTCACCTCCTGCTGACCTGTGCCAGTGTTGTAGGTGAGACTTCCATCCTGGGTCCCCATTTCCATCCCATCCTCTGTGGAGTTCACACTCTGCATTCCAATCCAGACCTCAACTCCGACTTTGAGCTCCAGACTCGGATCCTCCTTGATGTCTGACTCTGATCATAACCACTCTGACCTCAGACCCCAAACTCAGCACCCTGATTCCCACACCCTGACTCCTAACCCTAACCCTGTATGACAGATTCCATATTCAATACCAGCCCTTAGTCTTTATCTAGGCTTCTAGGTCATCACCTCTCAATTCCTAGTACTCATTCCTCGGTCTGGCTGTCAAACTTTCCCCACCAGACCACTCCCAGTCTATGACATTCTACTTCTAACTCCCATCCCTCAGTCTTTGGGTCCTCTTAACCTGGAAACCAGCTCTAAAAATCCTTAGACCCCCGATTCTCATGGTCTCTCAGTCCAAAACCCCAACACCTCACCTTCAGCCTTTAATGTCTCCCTAGCCTCCAATACCATCTCCTGGATTCTATTCACAAATTCTACTCTTAACTGCATAGTCCTCAGCTCCAGCCTCTATCAATCACAGTTGAATTTCACCTCTCCCACCTAACGTGGCATTCCCAAACTCACAAGCTGTTATTTTCTGCTTCTCCCTCTCAGGTATACGAGCCTATGAGCAGCTGGGACAAAGGGCATTTGGGCCTGCTGGGAAAGTAGTGGTGGCCGTCATCATCTGTCTGCACAATGTTGGGGGTGAGGACTTGGAGCGAGTCAACTAGGGGGAAGAGGGTGGAGTGAGATAGGCTTTTGCTGAGGTGGGCTAGGGGAGAGGGAATCCTGATTAAATAATTTGTATCTTCCCCAGCTATGTCCAGTTACCTGTTCATCATCAAATCTGAACTCCCTCTGGTTATTGGCACCTTCCTGCACATGAATCCTGAGGAGTGAGTATTCAACCTGCCAAGGTGACCTGGCTCCAGTAGTCATCTCCATCTCTTTGTCTACCTGACTCCCAGGTGCTCTGTTTTGAGACTGCTGCAGGTTAACTGAGACTGACTATGATTCCCGTGTGTTATGAATCAATAGTAAATGTGACAGTAGCTTACCATAGGACTATGGTAAACTGTGTGCTGATTTTGAGACTTCTTCAGGCTGCCAGCTGTCTCTGTATGTCTGGTGTGTGTCGATGCTGACCATATGTGTGTGACTGTACAGATCCAGTAGATGTGGACTCTGGATTTGGCTCAGTAACTGTTGTACTGGCTGATTCTCTCTGGCCAGCCATGTGATGGATGACTGGGTCCTGTATGCTGCACTTGATCCCAACCATATGTGTTTGACATTTGGCTACTCTCATTTTCTCTGCCTAGCTGATTTTGCTTCTATTAGGCTGTTGGGTTATGTCTAGCTCTAAATGTGTGATGGCTGACTCTAGTGGTCTGTGTGTCATGTCAACTATGTGCTCTCTGTCAACTTTATCTCATTGTTTGCTTTGGTGACTATTATGTGGCAGATCCTCTCAGGCTGTGTGCATGTGCTCAGGGGATTATGACTGTGGAAGTCCTGTTGATTATGGTTGCAATCATGTATATGTTCAGACTATTAGAATCCATATTCATACTACAGGCACAGCCTCTCAGTTATTTTCTATACATACACAATGAAATTCCAGGGGTGTTCACTTGTGCACACAGCTGTACTTTGCTTCATTTGCATATGTCTTTTTGCCTCTATTTGTATTTTTAAAATATGGATAGAACCTTGTGTGTTCCAGGCAAGTGCCCAGTCACTGAACTACATATCTCCGACTCCTTTATATACCTTTTTGTTATTGTTGTTTTGAGACAGAGTCCTGGCTGTCCTGGAACTCAGTCAGGCCTTGAACTCGCAGAGAGCTGCCTCCCAAGTGCTGGGATTAAAGGCATGTGCTACTATGTCAGACTTTGTATACACCTTTTTGAGACAGGGTTTTGTTGTGTAGCCCAGGCTGGCCTATAAATATGCCTTGGCTTCTCAAGGGCTGGGATTACAGATGTACACCACTTGCTTGGTGTCTCTGTTTATTTTGACATACAGATTTGTATGTTTGAGGCCAGCTCTTACTCCACTTACTGTGGACTTTGGTGTGTTACGTCAGTTTAATTCCAGGATAGTTTTATGTGCCTGTTTGACAGTTTTAACTAAGAGTTTGGCTTTCATTATCTTCATGTATCCTGTGAAATGGCTAGTCTGATTCTGAGGCCATCCAGATATGACTAGGTATGTCCAAGTTTTCTTTCTTTCTTTCTTTTTACTCTGCCTCACTGGAGTTCAAACCTGGGACCTTTGTACATGCTAGGCAAGTGCCTTTCCTAGTGAAAGACATCTCCCTGACTTATCAATTATAATTAAGCCCCATTGTGTATGTAACCAAGATTTACTCTATTCAATTCTGTCTGTGTGACAGGAAGAGAATATGTGAATGCCTGGAACACAGTTGAACACTCAATAAAGGGTGAATGTGTGTGTTGTGTATGTGTGCATGTGTGTAAATGCCACAGTTGGTGCCAGCTGTCTCTTCTATTTCTACTTACCTTAGTTTCTGAGACAAAATCTCTCAGTGAACCTGAAGTTCACAAATTAGGCTATTCCAGTGTGCCAGTAAGCCCACAGGATCCTTTTGATCACAGTTACGCATTGTTTCACTTAGCGATTTTGCATGAATGCTCAGGATCCAAATTCAGGTCTTCATGTTTTCATAGCAAGCACTTTACCAGCTGAGTTATCTCCTCAGCTCTAAGTTTAAAATATTTATTTGATTTGGGTATTTATCTAAATTTATGTATATGTACCACATATGTATGATGGCTCCAGAGGCCAGAAGTAAAAAGTCAGAACTGAAACTTAGAAAGTAAAATTTAGGTATTTGTGAGGCATCTGATGTTGGTGCTCGGGTCTTCTTGTCTACCCAGGGACTGGTTCTTGAAGGGAAACCTCCTCATCATCCTGGTTAGCATGTTAATCATCTTGCCTCTGGCTCTCATGAAACACTTGGGTAAGGAGGCCGCCTGGGTTGGTCACAGGGTGGCAGGGTTAGAGTATGGGAACTAAGGAGAAAAACTCCATTTTACTTTATTTTATTTTCTTTGGTCCTGGAGACTGAATCCAGGACTGTATACAGGCTAGGCAAGTGCAGTACTACTGGGGTATACCTCCAGTCTGAAAAAAAAAAAGACATTTTCAAGGGTTATGGAATGCTGACAGGGTGAGAAGGCTTGTTTTATTTGGGTTTTAACAGATTACTAGGAGTCTTCTATAGAGGGAGGCTGGTTCAGGTGGAAATGAAAGAAAGCGTATACAGAGGATAGAGTAAAGCTTTACTGTTTGGTGTACTGGCTTCCTTGATTTCTGAGGCTCTGTTAACACTTCCTGTAGGCTACTTGGGGTATACAAGCAGCCTCTCTCTGACCTGCATGTTGTTTTTCCTTGTTTCGGTAAGTCAGAGAGGACATGATGTGGCAGGGGTGAGGGTATGTGTGTGTAGGGGGGTGAGGTGGGGGGGGAGAGTTTGATATATTGAGGTAAAGCCTTCTTGGTGACTTTATTTCCTTATTCGGGATATCCAGGTCATCTATAAGAAGTTCCAGATTGGCTGTGATGTGAGCCACAATGACACAGCAGTGGAGGGTGAACAACCTCCAGTCCAGCGGTTTAACAGCAGCTGCGAGGCCAAGCTGTTCACAGTTGACTCACAGGTAGGTATGCAGGCAGGTAAGAGCTTGTACCACACTCGGCCTTTTTGTCCTGTCCCAACGTTTCATTTTTATCAGAGTACTGGGCTTTGGGGACTGTGTCATGTGTCCTACTTTGAAGGGAATGGGGAGAAGGAGATCCCCAGTATTCTTGGAGTTCTAATTTTATGTTCATGAAACATTCCCCAGATGTCTTACACAGTCCCTATTATGGCTTTTGCCTTTGTCTGTCACCCTGAGGTGCTGCCCATCTACACAGAGCTCTGCCGGTGAGTAAAGAGGCACATGTTGAGTAGGAAGTAGAGGAGTATTGTGTTGGGTCATCTAGAGGGGGCAGTAACCATAATGTCTGGCAGTCTCCATAGACATCTTGAAGGTGTCTGATTGTCACAAGAGAGGGATTTGGAGTGTTTATGAAACTCCAGGGACTCAGAGAAGTGATTATGTACTGATTGGATTTAAGAGTCCATTCTTAATGCCCAGAACAAATGTGAATGGACAGAGTTGGGAAGCAGGGATCAGATGAGTAGATGGAAGAGATAATGATCTGCAAAGATGAGGTCAAGGAAGCAAGGATGATCCGTTGCCTGGAGAGAGACAGGTGAACAGAAAGGAGTCAGGACTGGGATTTTGGAGGATTAGACCAAAAGAATCAGTACAGATGTCAGATGGAGGAAGAGGCAGAGAAGGTCATATGGGCAGATAGGGGAGGCTTGGCAAGTTACACAAGGGAGGCAGAGATAAAACGTCAGTGTGTACCAGCTAAACATTGTCAGACTTGGGAGGAGGGAGACTCTGGAGGGTGGGGGCCAGTTTTGAGGGTTCTGGGACAAGTTTAGGGGAACGGACATGACAGTTCCATGACCTATATACTTCAGGCCCTCCCAGCGCAGGATGCAAGCTGTGGCCAACATGTCCATCGGGGCTATGTTCGTCATGTATGGACTCACAGCCACCTTTGGATACCTCACCTTCTACAGTGAGTGTGGCTGGGGCCATGGTTGTGTGCAGAGACTGAACCTGGGCTAGGGCAGAAGCCTCTGAGCTTTTTCTCACCAGAACCTTGGTCCCATCAGTTTCCAAAGGGAGAGTGAGCATCATGTGTATAGAATTTATCATTATGTATATGTTTTGTATATTTGTATACATACATTATGTATGTATATGTATATGTCATGGTTTCTGGGCTAGTAAGCCCAGTGTTTCTGTATCTGTGTCCCCCTCCCCATGGCCCAGGCACTGTGAAGGCAGAGATGCTGGAAATGTACACCCAGGAGGACCTGCTCATTCTTTGTGTGCGTCTGGCTGTACTGATTGCAGTAACCCTCACTGTCCCGGTTGTGCTTTTCCCTGTGAGTAAGGGCAAGGAGGGCCTGGGGAGTGAAGAGGTATGGATGGATGAGCAGAGGGAAGAAACATAGAGAGAGGAGCAGATGGGTAGGAGGAATCCGAAATAGATACACAAGAAAGGGCTTGGTTAGCAGAGAAGGCAAAAATTGATGGTTAGACAAAAGGGGACACGGAGCCAGGGATGTGGCTCAGTTTGCAGAGTGCTTCCTATAACACATGGAGCACTGGGTGAGATCTCCAGCACTGTATTCAACAGTACATAGTGGTGCATGCCTCTAATCCTAGCACTCTGGAGGTAGAGGCAAGAGGATAAGGAGTTCAAGGTCATTCTTAACTACTTGTTGATTTTGAGGCCAACCTGGACCTCAAGAGATCTTATCTCAAAACCACATACAAAGGAGGGACGTGGTGGTAGAGATAGTAACACACAGAGAGAGGTGAGGCTTTTAGATGTTGTAAAGGATAGATAATGGTCAGATGGAGAGGTGGAGATGGACAGAAGATAGGACAGAATTTAGGTAGACTTGGAAGCCTCAATAGACAGTCATGTGGAAGAAAGAGACGTGGCTAGTTGGGATAGAGGCATGGATACCTGGTCAGACACTGGAGGCATGGAGGGTGGAATAGGTAATCAAGGACTTTGAACATGGTAGAGAAAGAGACAAGATTATATGCAGAGGGACATCATGTGAGTCCGGACCCCGTCCTTCCCTTTCTTGGCTGCAGATCCGCCGAGCCCTACAGCAGCTTCTCTTTCCAAGCAAGGCCTTCAGCTGGCCAAGGCATGTGGCCATAGCCTTAATCCTGCTAATTTTGGTCAATGTCCTTGTCATTTGCGTGCCGACCATCCGAGATATCTTTGGATTTATTGGTCAGTATCTTCAACCCGAGTCAGTACCTTGTCCTATGTAGTATGGGCTTTGCCTTTAAACTTTGGTTGATTGCTGTCTCTCTCTGTTATTCAGGATCCACTTCAGCCCCTAGCCTCATCTTCATCCTTCCCAGTGTCTTCTACCTGCGCCTTGTTCCTTCCGAGGTGGAACCCTTATTTTCCTGGCCCAAGATCCAGGTGAGTATCTCAGCAAGGAGAGCTGGGGAAAGAGGTAGCATTTTGAAGAGGGATGATACCAAGAAGGCTAGAAATGAGATGAGCATATCAAAATGGGTTGGGAGAAGAAGGAACATCCAGGAAGAGGGCTAGATTGTGAGAAAGAGTGAAGATGATTGTCTTTGGAAGGGCTAGGGTAGATAGAACACAAGTAACATTTGGGAAGGGAGAGAAGGGACTGGTAGGCTAAGCTTGTGGTTCAGTTGTAGTGAACTTTCCTGGCATCTATAAATTTTTGGGGTCTGTCTCCAGCATGGCAAAGTGGGGAGGGAGGGCTTATATATAGAGAGAGCTCTTCAGATAGATGGAGGTAATACTGCTGAGGTGAGAGGCAGGGGCACACTGAAAAAGCAACACAGGGAATTAATTCTCAGAAGGTTCTGAAAAAATGAAAGAAATGCTTGCTTTGAGGGATAAAGAGAATAGAGTAGGGCCAGGAATGGATGGGGTTTTCCCTGGAAGGGGTTTAACAGCACTCTCTGGAATGCTTTGGTGGGTGACTTTGGTTAACTCCACCTTTTCTTCCTGTTTCCCACAGGCCCTGTGTTTTGGCATCTTGGGAGTCCTCTTCATGGCCATCAGTCTGGGCTTTATGTTTGCCAACTGGGCCACAGGCCAGGGCCGTATGTCTGGACACTGAGCTGTCCTGTCTTGCCTCACTGAGTCCCCATGTTCACACACATGTACATGAGGTAATCCAAGCTACCTTCCCGAATTTCCCCTGCTAGAGTGTGGAGGCGGCTGCTCTATCCACACTGCTGTCAGAGATGGGGTCAGTAGAGGCTGCAGAGTAGTTACTTCCCTTCTCCCTAGAGTTGCCTGCACCTACTGCCAACCCTATGAGAGGAGGGACGCTAGCTAGGTCCTTAGAAAGCTTTTGCCCAGCACAGATCTCACTTTCTGGATGAAGGTGTTTGTCACATTTATCCTGGGGCTAAAAGAATAAAAGATGCTGAATGTCAACCCTGGTCTGCACTTCTGATATTTCTCAAAGACTTATTGGAAGAAACCTGCCCAAGTGAAGGCAGGGGTAAACTGAGGCTATGAGTAGGACTGTGTTCTTTCTCATCTGTTCAGTCTTTTCTCCATCCCTCCAGTGAGTGGCCCTCACCCTAATCGCTCACCCATTTCCTGACTCAACAGTGATTGTGAGCTTGGGGACATGGCCGTGAATGTTCTAAGTGTGTCAGAGATAGAATCTCGAACCAAACAGATCATAGTGCTTCAGGACAAGAAGGAAACAGCGCCTAAATTTGGTCTGCTTTCTACTTCTGGGTGGCCCTGGACTAAAAATGTTTTGCAAATTTCTAAAGCATTGAGAAGAATCCAAAGAAGAATAGTATTTTCTGGTCTGGAAAGCTTGCTCAGCAGGTAAATGCAGGCTCCACCAGGGCTGACAAAGTGAGTTTGATCTGAAAGGAGTGTACTGAGTCCCATGAGTTGGTCCTCTGAATGCCGCATGAGTGCCGTGGTACTTATGCACCGGCAATTATGTGCATGTGCATGCATGTGTGTGCACACATCCCAGAGGATCAAATAAATGTTTAAACATTAAATGGTTTCTGTGACACTTGGAAATTGGCGGAAAGTCACATTTCAGTGTCTATATGTTTTGTTGTAACAAGACTAATGGCTGTGTTTGTAGAGGGCCCATGGCTGTTCGTGCAGAAGTAGGGAGTTGCTTAGGAGACCATATGGCCTTCAATGCCTATGTTATTTACTCACCTGCCTTTTCTCCAGAAAAATTAGCTTAATGCTGACTCTGCGGAAGGGAAGATAAACATCATTTTGCTTTTTTTCCCTTTTAGACAGATTAGCACTATGTAGTTTTTGCTGGCCTGGAACTTACTGTGTAGGTCAGGCAGGCCTGGAACTCACAGAGATCCACCTGCTTCTGGCTCCTCCCAAGTGTTGGAGTTTAAAGCATAGTTCACCATGACGAGACTTTAAGGAGAGATTTATATATTTTTATTTTCTCTGTGTGTGTATGAATGTCTACATATATGTATGGACATCGACTTCATGCTTAGTGGCTGTAGAACCAGAAAAGAGCATTGAATCCTCTGGAATGGAGTTACACATGGATGTGAGCTGCTGTGTGGGTGCTAGGAACCAAACCTGGGTCCTCTGTAAGAACAGCAAGCACTCTTAACTGCTGAGTCATCTCTCTAGCCTCCTAAAAGATCATTCTGAAGATTGAAGCAAATGAGTATATATGTGAAGTTTGGAGTTGTTGGATGAGGAGCCAGTCTGGGAGCTTCACTGAAGAGGGGCTAAGGATAAGGGATCCTGGTTTGGGTAGAAAGAGTAAGCCTTGTGATAGTTTGGCCATAGAATCTCCCAAGCAAGCAGAGGGCACAGCAAGGGCAAAGACCATGAGCTATGCATGGACATGACTGGTCCAAACAAGAATAAGGAGTATTAGCATAAATACCTAAGGGCTCATTTCACCACAGCTTTGTCAATAGTCCTGAGTTACAAGACATATCATTGGCCATCTAATAAATGAAAATGGTACTGCCGTTACAGTTACATACTTAAGAAAAAAATTTCAGATGCTAGGTAATATTTATCCTCCTAGATAATCTCTATTTTTAATAGTTGTTGTGTGAAGAATGAAACCAAAGCGTGATGCCTGCCAGATGAATACTCTATGAAACCTATATCCCAGCATCCCAATAATCTTTATGCATCATAGGCCATTAGTGATAAATAATATTTCCCCATGTGATGGTTGGTGTCTTCGTTAGGGTTTCTGTGGCTCTGAAGAGACACTATGATCACAGCATCTCTCACTGGGGTGACTGGCTCACAGTTTGAGAGGTTCAGTCCTTTATCATCATGACCAGGCTCATGGTGCTGTGTTGAAAGATGGGGTGTTAGAGCTGAGAGTGCTACATCTTGCAGACAACAGGAAGTGACTGACAGTCACACTGAGAGAAAGAAGCTGGACTCCAACTGCACCACATTTAATAGTACCAGTCCCTTGGGGGCTGTTTTCCTTCAAACCACCATAGTTGGTCTTGTCAACTTGATGGGCTTTGGAATCATCCTGAAGACACACCTCAGGGTTTGTTGGTGAGGAGTTCCCAGCTTAGTGAGGAGGAGACACCCAGCCTAGTGTGTGGACGACGTCCTCCTGCTGAGATGAGACCACAGACTGAGAGAAAAGAACAGGAGTACATTCCTGTACCAAAGATGCTAGAACGTAGAAGTGAAGGATCTATGTTGGCAAGTGGAGGGTGGCATCCATCTCCCTCTTTCTCTGCTTCCTGTCTGTGGATGCCTTGTTCTCAGCCCTTCAAATGCTTCCAGCCACCATAAACTGTATCTCCCTCAAATAAACCACGCCTTAAGTTGATTTGGTCACAGCTGTGACAAAAGTCACTAATACAATCAATCCCCTTTCCTACCTTTTCCATTTTCTCAGACAATTCTCACCATGTTGTTCAAGCCTGTTGTGATGACTGTCTCCTCAGCCAAACGACCGCCATCTTGGTGCATTCATCCCCGTCTCCCTCCACCCCATAAAAATATCACCCCAGCTGGGCTATTGACACTTTACATATCTCCCAAACCCTGAGCATCAAACTTCTCCCTACCCAACTGGCAACTCTGGACATGTCCTGGGGTTTATAGAGGCCAGAGAGGACCAGAAGGGTAATCCATCTATGTGGCTCTGGGAAGCCCCCGTGCAGGCCAGGTAAGGCTTTCCCGGTGAGGTTGGTTGGGGAAAGAATGTCCACAGCCCTGTAAGTAACCCCTCCCCTATATTCTGTAAGGAAGCCCATAAACTCACTGGTTCCCCAGAGTGAACTGGAGAGGAATCACGCCTCATTCTGTCACTGAGACCTTAGGAGAAGGGGTAGACATTTCTTATGTCTTCTCTGAGAGGAGGAGCCACAAGGTTGGTCTTAAACCCCTGACCTCGTGGGATCATCTTACATACATTATACATTCTCACCCGTACCTCTCCCTCTCTTCTCCTCCCCTCCTTTTTTCCCCTCTCCTTCTGTGTATTTTAAAGTTTCACCCTGTCACCCAAGATAGATTTGAACTTGTAGTGATCCTCCTGCCTCAGCCTCCTCAGTGATGAGACTACAGGCATATGCCAGCATGCCCGGCCTCCCTCTCTATCCCCCCACTCCCGTACGTCTCTGTATCTATCTGTCTAGTTGAGACAGAGTCTCACGTAGCCTCTGCTGGTCTCAAACTTGCCGCGTAGTCAATGACGCTCTTGAGTTCCTGATACTCATTCCTTAACCGCTCAAGCGTTGGGTTTGCAGGTGTGCACGACCATGCACAATGACATGCTCCTTGTTCCACTGTTCTTTGATCATTAATGCCATGAAGCAAAAGATCAGCATGAGTATTTGACAAGACTCTTGGCATTTATTTTGTATTTCTGCTGCAAACAGAACCCAAGTGAGATTTTCTTTGTTTATGTCATTGAGTTTTAACATTTGCCAATGCAAAAGAAAGGTTCAAAAAAGTAAGAACAGCCTTTTATCAAAAACAAAAAAAAAATGAAGCTCACCAATACAAACTAGAATAGCAGAATTAACATATAAAAGGTAGCCAAGCCAGACCTGGAGGCATAGGCTTGTAATTCCAACTAAGTGGGAGGTTGAGGTATGTGGATCACAAACCCAAGGCCTACCTGGGCCACAGATCAAGAGTCAAGCCAATGAGCAGATTCAATGAGAATCTTCTTTAGAAAAAGAAAGTTCCCTCTTTCAGAAATAGAAAGGTCTGGAGGTAGGGCTCTCTGGGAGAATGGTCATCTAGTTAGTACTGGTGAAGCTTTGATTCAGTCCCTAGTATCATGCACACACAACAAAGATTAGCCAGGGATTTCCTTGTTCCGTGCTGGACATCAGATCCAGAGCCTTGTGCATAGTAGGCAAGGACTCTGCCACTGAACCACACCCCTAGTTTACAGCCCAGGAATTTTTTGAAATTATAACAACATGGTACTTTTTATTTACTTAAAAAAAGTCTTATTCTTTTTATTAATTAAATGTATTCATTTATTTTAATTCCAGAAACCCATTCTTCATACTGGGTTGTTTTGCCTGGCCTTAATACAAGAGGAGAAGCATAATCCTATCTCACCTCCATATGCCAGGCTTTCTCGATACCCATGGGAGGCCTGCCGTTTTCTTAATATGGCATATTTGCCCTAACAAATACTGAAATGTAGCTCGAAATCATAGTCAGAGGCCAGAGTTAAGTTTGTTAAGTATAATAATGGTCCCTCAAAGATACCCACATCCCGATTCACAGAACCCACGCGTATGTTGAAGAGAAAATGTAGCTGCATGTAGAATTAGGGTAGCTAAACCTTAAAATAGTGAGATCATGTTGGCTTATCCTGATGGTACCGATGTCGCCACAGTGGTCTTTATAAGTGGCTTGTAAACGGTAGTCTGACAAAGAAGACAGAAAGACAGACAAAGAGGTGTGATGCTGGTTTTGAAGATGAAAGATGAAAGCCATAAGCCAAGGACAGTGGGCAAGGAATGTTATCTTTGTAACACATTTATGCTGGATTTCTGAACTACAGACATGTAAGGCGATACATTTGTGAGTTTTAGGCCATTGGGTACGTGACAATCCATTATAGCCGCCATAAAAATGGAATACACGTATAAACAGGTCCGTCAGTGAAACAAAACAGAAAGTCAAGGAGCAGAGTAATCTACCTATAAAACTGTAGTCTGCATTTCCAAAGGGTGAGGAGAGGATTGATCTCAGGATAAGTGATTGTTTGACAAACGTCTGTTCATCTCCAGAAATTAAACCCTGACCTGACAACACAAAAATAATACATTTAAGAAAACAGAGGTTTAGCTGATGTTTAGGTAGGGGATTTGGTGGGGAGGGAAGAAACGTGTACCAGATGAATAGTCTCTGTTCGGATGAGATGGTCCAGTTGCTAAGACTGCTGGCCCAGCAGGAACAGGTCTGAGTTTGATTCTCAACACCCCATAAAAACAGAGAGACATGGAGGCTGGAGAGTCAGATATTTCTCAACTACATAGGGAGTCTGAGGCCAGCATGGGCTACATGAAACTTTTTCAAAAATAAATTAACTACCTAAAATATAACAACAATATTGTGCACCATATTGGCATAAGATACCTAGCCAATTTGATATTAAAAACATGCTCAGGGCTTAGAGAGATAGACGGCTCAGTGGTTAAGATTACTGGTTGCTCTTGTTGAGGGTCTGGGTTTAAGATCCAGGACCCACAGGGCAGTCCAAAACTGTCTGTAACTCCAGGTCTCGGAGATCTGATGCCCTCTTCTGGCCTCTTTGCGCATAGACACAAATGCAGCCCAAACACATTTTAAAAAAAAAAAAAAAAAAAGTTCAGCAGTACGGTGGCATAGCCCAAAAAAGACTAAGAAACAGAGACTGGAAGGGAAAGGTTGGACAATAGACCCCAGAAATCTCAATGTTCATCCAATGGGATTTTCAGACACAAAGTATAAAAAGAAAGAACGGAGAGAAGGCGATCCTTGAAGAAATGATGATCTAGAAGTTTTTGAACTTGGCATGAATCTTTGGGGCCTGGAGAGTTGGCTAGGTGGTTAAGAGTACCTGTTGTTCTTGCAGACTGGGTTGGTTCCCAGTGCCCGCGTGGTGGCTCACAATCATTTGTAACTGCAGGTTGAGGCCATCCAACACTCTCTTGTGAACTTACCAAGTATCAGACCTGCATGCATCTATTTTGATATACAGAATATAGAAAAATGATGAAAAGGGACACGATTCTTCACAAGCCCCACCAAATCTGAGCATGATTCTCTCTGTGTGTCTCTCTGTTCCTGTACATGTCTGTCATTGTCTCTGTATCGAGAGACAGGGAGACAGAGAGAGAGAGAGAGAGAGAGAGAGAGAGAGAGAGAGAGAGAGAGAGAGGAAGAACAAGAAGAGCAGCAGGAGGAGAAAAGAGCTAGATGTAGTGTCTTGCACCATTAGTCCCAGCTACTTGGAAGGCCGGTACAGGAAAATGGCTTTACCCAGGAGACTGAGGTCAGCCTGGGCAATATATTACCACTCTTGAGGGTTAGGAGAAAGACAGAGAGCATGGTGGGGAAGCTCTGACAGTTTGAGGCACAAACCCTGAACACAAAACAGGAGTTCAAAATTGGACGTTTCAATGTGTTTAACGGTATGGCCTTGTGTATGTCACACCACCTTTCACTGTCTGAATCTACGCGAGTAAATTGGGATTACAGCGATCCACTCACTTGACTGTTACGATCAAATGAGCTACCATACTGAAGCCCTAAGAAGAGCAGGCATCGCACAATAAGTGTTACTTTATTTTAGCTATTACGGCTGCAATGACAAACTGACTATTAAAATGTTAGGAGCTGGGACGGTGGCCCACTCCTGTAATGCCAGCACTATGCAGGCTGAGGTAAGAGGACCATAAATTCTAGATTCGCTTGAGATAGCTTCCTAGAGAGTTTGAGGCTATCCTGGGATCATCTCAGAAAAAAAAAAATAAAGCCATTTGTGTTTCCATATAGAGATTGGGACCAGCAATAACTCTTGGCTTCCTTCCTGACCCTATAGATGGTACAGATAGTGGGTGGAAGTGCTTGATTTTCAAATAGCTTCCAGAAACAAAAGTTCTGTTTGGGGTAGTACTGGGGATTGACTTTGTGTGTGCAAGCCAAGAACTTTGGCCTACATTGCCAGTCTTGAGGCAACACAATTCTTTTTCTTTTTATGTTTTCTGGTTTTTCTAGAGAGATTTATCTGTGTAACACCCATAGCTATCCTGGAACTTGTCTCCAAAGAAAGACCGGGTAACACAATTCTTGATAGTTTAGCGCACATCAGGAGATAAGATATCCTGTATGAATGTTCATTATTTTTACATTGAAACATAATGTTGTCTTTGGTGTTGGGCTGTAATTATATTTGTCCTAGGATCCTCACAGGTTGGAGGGATCTGAGAGTGAGAGATTCCAAGGCCATGTATAGAGAATCAACTGAGGTTTTCTTTTAATGACATCTGTTTCTTTCCTGTGTTTTTAGGAAGGTTCATTATCTATTTTGTAAATACAGAGGTGAGAAACTTGGCAGGGCTAGACCAGTGCCAGGTCAAAGTTACTTGGAGAGGTTAAGGCCTAAGTGGAATGGGACTATTTCATGGAAATCAAGGCTGACTCCCAAGTAAGCAATCCCTGCAACCTACCACCCTACCCTCTAGTGTATAATAACAACAAATCTCACTCATGCCTGGGTCCTTATACGCTGAGGATGGGAATTAATGGAGAAGTCCTGGAAGCTTCCAGAGGCAGTCATAGCAGGCAAAAAGAAGGGAGAGAACCGGCTGAGCTAAACCTCAGAAACTCATTACCCTAAAAGGTACCAACCTCTAACCAACCCTTACCTATCTTCTAATGAGCAGTGAGCTGTGTAGAAGAACTGCGTATGCAGATACTGCGTACCTATAATTGCTAAAATAAATAAATCAATAGATAGGTTGTGTTGCAATGGTGCGGTTTCTTGGTCTCAGGCGGCCAGAGACCCAGACCCTCAGACCCTTAGCTGCTGCTGCTCAGGCCCTTATAAATGACTCAGACGCTTATATTAACTTTATGCTGTTTGGTCTATGGCCCAGGCACATTGCTAGCTAGCTCTTACATGTTAAATCAACCCATTTCTATTAATCTGTCTGCCACATGGCCTGTGGCTCACCTGTGTTCCTACATGTTGCTCCTGTGGGCTTCAGCTCGATCTGCCTCTGACTCCGCCCTTCCTTTCTTACCTATTCTGATTCCTCTTCCTACTTCTTCTATGGTGCCTGTCATGGCCCAAAACAGCTCCTTTATTTAAAGATTGATATTCACAGCATACAGAAAGGCATTCCCACATCACTTCCCCCTTTCTGTCTAATCAAAAAGGAAGGTTTCAATTTTAACATAGCAAAATTACATATAACAAAACAGCTATCAAGCAAGAATTACAGTTACAATATCTAGTCTATTTGTATTTAGCAAAATTAAAGAAAATACTCTATCATCTACCTTATCTTTATTAATCTAAAGTTTCATATCTAATATACCTTTCAAATGACTAAGAAAAACTGTACCTATAACTATCTAATCTTTAACTACATCAAAGACCACAGAAGGATATATTTACCCAAGTAAACTAGAAGTGTAAGCGACTTTTAAAATCTAGAAAGGACAGAGATGACACCTATCTGCCTGGACAGTCACCCAAAGTTCCTTTGTAAAGTTGGGGCATCCATCTTCAGCCTACAGGCCCAGAGTCTCTTTCATTTTAGTGAAGCAGGAAATTTGCTCTGCCCATTCTGGCACAGTTCATCAGTTGCTTCTCCTCGAGTCCTGAAGAATGTCTGACAGTTTTCTCTGCAAAGCAGGAACCTGAATGACCATCTCAGCTTGTTCTGCCAAAGTTCAGAGGTCATCTTCCTATGGAACCTGCATGTCCAGTTTAAACAGCATACTTTCAAGCAGTAAATAGAAGAACAGGTCATGTCCAGTGGCTAACCATTGCCACAAATAGAGTGGACTCCATATGGAGTTTTTTCGATGCCCATTTTTCTCTTGAAGAAGATTGGTGCTGCCAGGAACAAATCTGTCTCACTGTCCAGAAAAGTCTAAGTTCTTAAAATATTTTAAATGCCATATTCTATAGGTCTTAGAAGTATTTGAAGATTACCTACCTAATTGAAATATATCTTTGTATATCTAAAAATCTAACTAGCATGCATTTCTTAATTATACATTACAATTCTAAATCAGTTACATAAACATCCTATCTTAAACAAGAGTAGAAAAATACATACAGCATAAGAGATTTGACCTTAAATTTGTATCAATAAACCAAAATCTATACCAAAGTAAAACATTTTGAGATTAACAGCTGATTTCTTGATCTAAGTAAATTCAATAATCAATTTTTTTAAAAAAATCATTTATATACCATATCCCCTTTTTCTTCTTAGAAAGAGATTAACTATGACCGTTAACCATTTATAATGAAATCAAACATCTAGAAACAATATTTGGGGAATTTGGGCATCGTTTTTTATTACTATTACTTGCTGACTAAGGGGCGTTGAAAATCTCATGGTTGTTGAGGCTGGATCAGTCTGCAGCTCTGAAGCTGATACTGCCATCTCTTCCCATCAGGTTTTTTCAGAGGGGTCTTGGTTGATGAAACCATATTTGCCTGGAAGCAATCTACAGGTTCTCATCTTCTGTGGAAACAAAAGCAGAACTCTTCCAAAGCAATAAATCTTTAGACACATCAAGGTTGGGTGGTAAAATGAATGTAGTTAAAAAGCAGCTAGTGAGTTGGCCATGGCAGCACACTCTTCTAATCCTAGGATTTGGAAGACTGAGGGAGAACTATTGTGAGTTAGAGAATAGCCTGGGTTACATAGTGAGATCTTCCTCCCCTACCATGACCTCCATAATACATGCATATTATAATTACTGAACTGAAGATCAGCCTAAAGAACTCTGTCAACATTCATCAGAAATGAATAGAGACAGAATCAATGAAGGCTAATTTAATGAACAGGGAGAAATAGATAGTTTGATTCACTAAATAAAACCTTCATTAGAGGAGAGTGAGTAAATACATAAATGAATGCATGAATGAGAACTTCTCATATTTAGGAAAAACTTCAGACCTAAAGATTATTGTATACTGAATCCAATACACTTCTAGATCCATTGACATTTAAGAACATAAAAAATTGAAGGAAATAACACAATGGTAGACTTTCTGATTAGTATGTGAAAAGGTCTACATTCCACCCATAGTATCAAAATAGCAGAGCAATGCAAAGCAAAAACTTTCTGAGGAAAACAATAACCTACTTAAAAATACAGAGCAAATGAACTACCATCAGATTTCTCAGACACCATACTGGTGGGGCTCAGAATATGATGTTTACCTAGACTACAAGACCCTGGCTTCCACCCACAACACCAAAAAAAGAAATAGAGTTAAAATGATAGTTATTTTTAATCCAGATATAGGGGGACATAACTGTAGCCCTGTCCCTTGGGAGGCCGATTCAGGAGGGTTTTGGGTTACCAGTTTGGACTATGAAGCAAGACACTGTCTATAAAATAAATAATTTTGTTGACAAGGTTACAATGTCATAACAGATCAACAACACTAAAAAGAACTTACAAATAGGGTGCAATAAAGAAGGTTACATCTCAAGTATACTAGGCCTCAGAAGGAGTATGACAGAGAAATGTTTAAGTAGAAAATTAGCTCTCCAATTGTAAAGAATGAAATGATATCACTTGTAGTAAAATAGTTAAAACTAGAGATCGCCATGTTATACTAAATAAATCAGCCATAGACAGATTTTGTATGTTTTTTCCATACATGAAATTAAGATTTTATTTTCTGAGACAGGGTCTCAATATGTAGCCCTGGTGGGGTTAGAGCTCACTAAAGAGACCAGACTAATTTCAAACTGAGAAATCTCTCTGCTCCCGACTCTTAAGTGCTGAGATTAAAAGAAGGTGCCCCCATGACTGGCTAGGTTTTTATTCAAGAAAATTCTGTCATGTTCTACCCTTTATTTTATTTGTGAGAATATAATACAATTATATTATTTCTCCCTTTTATCCTGTTCCTCCAAACTCTCCTGTATCCCCCCTCCTTGCTCTCTTTCAAGTGTGTGTCCTCTTTTCTCACTGAAATATTTTTTAAAGTACAACCTGGGTGAGGTGGGACATCTCAGTTCTTTAGAGGTGGAGGTAGGAGGATTCGGAGTTTGAATCCATCTTTAGCTACATAGAGAGTTGGAGTATCTCCAGGGCAACATTAGACTCTTTTTAAAATGTGTGTATATACACATGTAAGAAAGGAAAACAAAGGGTCATATGTGGATATAGGCAGGGGTCTAAGAAGGGATGGATAAGAGGGGTAAGTGAGGGGGGAACCCTTGTTTATCTATTGAATCTAGTCTGTTTATCCATCTAGCCATCGATCTACCTACCTACCCATCACCTATCCATCTATGAATCTATCTATGTATCTATGTATCTATGTATGTATGAGAGAAGACACAATTTAATTTTCTTAGCGGGGGGAGACAGCAAAAGGGTTATAAAGGAGGGTGAAGAAATCATTTTAAAAGGTTGGAAATGGAGACAAAAGATAAAGAAATAACTAGATTCAAATTTACAAAAATCAATACAGGTTTGGAAGTGGTGGCACACGTCTTTCTTATTTGTTGCTGTGGTTTCTTCCTTCCTTCCTTCCTTCCTTCCTTCCTTCCTTCCTTCCTTTCTTTCTTTCTTTCTTCCTTCCTTCCTTCCTTCCTTCCTTCCTTCCTTCCTTCCTTCCTTCCTTCCTTTCTTTCTTTCTTTCTTTCTTTCTTTCTTTCTTTCTTTCTTTCTTTCTTTCTTTCTTTCTTTCTTTCTTTCTTTCTTTCTTTCTTTCTTTCTTTCTTTCTTTTTTTCATGAGATGATTTCTCAGTGCAGTGTTGCCTGTCCTGGAACTCTAGAGACCAGGCTGACTCGAACTCACAAAGACTAGCTTGCCCTGCCTCCCGAGTGCTGTGATTGAAGGCATGCTCCACCAAAGCCTACCTGGGGACATTTAACTTTAATCCCAGCACTTAGAAGGCAGAGGCAGGAGGATCTTAGAGTTCTAGGACAGTTTGATCGACATCATGAGTTCTATGACAGCCAAGCTACATGGAGAAACCCTGTCTCAAAACAAAAAAACAAACAAAACAAACTCACTACGAGTTATTCCTAAAAGGCCTTCTAAGTAGGATGGCTGATTAAAAGCTGCCCCAACATGATGCAGTAAACGAAGAAGAGAATAAGAGACAAGAAACTCAATCCATCCTATCCTAGCCTCAAACTCTCTAGGAAGCTATCTCAAGCGAATCTAGAATTTATGGTCCTCTTACCTCAGCCTGCATAGTGCTGGCATTACAGGAGTGGGCCACCGTCCCAGCTCCTAACATTTTAATAGTCAGTTTGTCATTGCAGCCGTAATAGCTAAAATAAAGTAACACTTATTGTGCGATGCCTGCTCTTCTTAGGGCTTCAGTATGGTAGCTCATTTGATCGTAACAGTCAAGTGAGTGGATCGCTGTAATCCCAATTTACTCGCGTAGATTCAGACAGTGAAAGGTGGTGTGACATACACAAGGCCATACCGTTAAACACATTGAAACGTCCAATTTTGAACTCCTGTTTTGTGTTCAGGGTTTGTGCCTCAAACTGTCAGAGCTTCCCCACCATGCTCTCTGTCTTTCTCCTAACCCTCAAGAGTGGTAATATATTGCCCAGGCTGACCTCAGTCTCCTGGGTAAAGCCATTTTCCTGTACCGGCCTTCCAAGTAGCTGGGACTAATGGTGCAAGACACTACATCTAGCTCTTTTCTCCTCCTGCTGCTCTTCTTGTTCTTCCTCCCTCCCTCTCTCTCTCTCTCTCTCTCTCTCTCTCTCTCTCTCTCTCTCTCTGTCTCCCTGTCTCTCGATACAGAGACAATGACAGACATGTACAGGAACAGAGAGACACACAGAGAGAATCATGCTCAGATTTGGTGGGGCTTGTGAAGAATCGTGTCCCTTTTCATCATTTTTCTATATTCTGTATATCAAAATAGATGCATGCAGGTCTGATACTTGGTAAGTTCACAAGAGAGTGTTGGATGGCCTCAACCTGCAGTTACAAATGATTGTGAGCCACCACGCGGGCACTGGGAACCAACCCAGTCTGCAAGAACAACAGGTACTCTTAACCACCTAGCCAACTCTCCAGGCCCCAAAGATTCATGCCAAGTTCAAAAACTTCTAGATCATCATTTCTTCAAGGATCGCCTTCTCTCCGTTCTTTCTTTTTATACTTTGTGTCTGAAAATCCCATTGGATGAACATTGAGATTTCTGGGGTCTATTGTCCAACCTTTCCCTTCCAGTCTCTGTTTCTTAGTCTTTTTTGGGCTATGCCACCGTACTGCTGAACTTTTTTTTTTTTTTTTTTTAAAATGTGTTTGGGCTGCATTTGTGTCTATGCGCAAAGAGGCCAGAAGAGGGCATCAGATCTCCGAGACCTGGAGTTACAGACAGTTTTGGACTGCCCTGTGGGTCCTGGATCTTAAACCCAGACCCTCAACAAGAGCAACCAGTAATCTTAACCACTGAGCCGTCTATCTCTCTAAGCCCTGAGCATGTTTTTAATATCAAATTGGCTAGGTATCTTATGCCAATATGGTGCACAATATTGTTGTTATATTTTAGGTAGTTAATTTATTTTTGAAAAAGTTTCATGTAGCCCATGCTGGCCTCAGACTCCCTATGTAGTTGAGAAATATCTGACTCTCCAGCCTCCATGTCTCTCTGTTTTTATGGGGTGTTGAGAATCAAACTCAGACCTGTTCCTGCTGGGCCAGCAGTCTTAGCAACTGGACCATCTCATCCGAACAGAGACTATTCATCTGGTACACGTTTCTTCCCTCCCCACCAAATCCCCTACCTAAACATCAGCTAAACCTCTGTTTTCTTAAATGTATTATTTTTGTGTTGTCAGGTCAGGGTTTAATTTCTGGAGATGAACAGACGTTTGTCAAACAATCACTTATCCTGAGATCAATCCTCTCCTCACCCTTTGGAAATGCAGACTACAGTTTTATAGGTAGATTACTCTGCTCCTTGACTTTCTGTTTTGTTTCACTGACGGACCTGTTTATACGTGTATTCCATTTTTATGGCGGCTATAATGGATTGTCACGTACCCAATGGCCTAAAACTCACAAATGTATCGCCTTACATGTCTGTAGTTCAGAAATCCAGCATAAATGTGTTACAAAGATAACATTCCTTGCCCACTGTCCTTGGCTTATGGCTTTCATCTTTCATCTTCAAAACCAGCATCACACCTCTTTGTCTGTCTTTCTGTCTTCTTTGTCAGACTACCGTTTACAAGCCACTTATAAAGACCACTGTGGCGACATCGGTACCATCAGGATAAGCCAACATGATCTCACTATTTTAAGGTTTAGCTACCCTAATTCTACATGCAGCTACATTTTCTCTTCAACATACGCGTGGGTTCTGTGAATCGGGATGTGGGTATCTTTGAGGGACCATTATTATACTTAACAAACTTAACTCTGGCCTCTGACTATGATTTCGAGCTACATTTCAGTATTTGTTAGGGCAAATATGCCATATTAAGAAAACGGCAGGCCTCCCATGGGTATCGAGAAAGCCTGGCATATGGAGGTGAGATAGGATTATGCTTCTCCTCTTGTATTAAGGCCAGGCAAAACAACCCAGTATGAAGAATGGGTTTCTGGAATTAAAATAAATGAATACATTTAATTAATAAAAAGAATAAGACTTTTTTTAAGTAAATAAAAAGTACCATGTTGTTATAATTTCAAAAAATTCCTGGGCTGTAAACTAGGGGTGTGGTTCAGTGGCAGAGTCCTTGCCTACTATGCACAAGGCTCTGGATCTGATGTCCAGCACGGAACAAGGAAATCCCTGGCTAATCTTTGTTGTGTGTGCATGATACTAGGGACTGAATCAAAGCTTCACCAGTACTAACTAGATGACCATTCTCCCAGAGAGCCCTACCTCCAGACCTTTCTATTTCTGAAAGAGGGAACTTTCTTTTTCTAAAGAAGATTCTCATTGAATCTGCTCATTGGCTTGACTCTTGATCTGTGGCCCAGGTAGGCCTTGGGTTTGTGATCCACATACCTCAACCTCCCACTTAGTTGGAATTACAAGCCTATGCCTCCAGGTCTGGCTTGGCTACCTTTTATATGTTAATTCTGCTATTCTAGTTTGTATTGGTGAGCTTCATTTTTTTTTTGTTTTTGATAAAAGGCTGTTCTTACTTTTTTGAACCTTTCTTTTGCATTGGCAAATGTTAAAACTCAATGACATAAACAAAGAAAATCTCACTTGGGTTCTGTTTGCAGCAGAAATACAAAATAAATGCCAAGAGTCTTGTCAAATACTCATGCTGATCTTTTGCTTCATGGCATTAATGATCAAAGAACAGTGGAACAAGGAGCATGTCATTGTGCATGGTCGTGCACACCTGCAAACCCAACGCTTGAGCGGTTAAGGAATGAGTATCAGGAACTCAAGAGCGTCATTGACTACGCGGCAAGTTTGAGACCAGCAGAGGCTACGTGAGACTCTGTCTCAACTAGACAGATAGATACAGAGACGTACGGGAGTGGGGGGATAGAGAGGGAGGCCGGGCATGCTGGCATATGCCTGTAGTCTCATCACTGAGGAGGCTGAGGCAGGAGGATCACTACAAGTTCAAATCTATCTTGGGTGACAGGGTGAAACTTTAAAATACACAGAAGGAGAGGGGAAAAAAGGAGGGGAGGAGAAGAGAGGGAGAGGTACGGGTGAGAATGTATAATGTATGTAAGATGATCCCACGAGGTCAGGGGTTTAAGACCAACCTTGTGGCTCCTCCTCTCAGAGAAGACATAAGAAATGTCTACCCCTTCTCCTAAGGTCTCAGTGACAGAATGAGGCGTGATTCCTCTCCAGTTCACTCTGGGGAACCAGTGAGTTTATGGGCTTCCTTACAGAATATAGGGGAGGGGTTACTTACAGGGCTGTGGACATTCTTTCCCCAACCAACCTCACCGGGAAAGCCTTACCTGGCCTGCACGGGGGCTTCCCAGAGCCACATAGATGGATTACCCTTCTGGTCCTCTCTGGCCTCTATAAACCCCAGGACATGTCCAGAGTTGCCAGTTGGGTAGGGAGAAGTTTGATGCTCAGGGTTTGGGAGATATGTAAAGTGTCAATAGCCCAGCTGGGGTGATATTTTTATGGGGTGGAGGGAGACGGGGATGAATGCACCAAGATGGCGGTCGTTTGGCTGAGGAGACAGTCATCACAACAGGCTTGAACAACATGGTGAGAATTGTCTGAGAAAATGGAAAAGGTAGGAAAGGGGATTGATTGTATTAGTGACTTTTGTCACAGCTGTGACCAAATCAACTTAAGGCGTGGTTTATTTGAGGGAGATACAGTTTATGGTGGCTGGAAGCATTTGAAGGGCTGAGAACAAGGCATCCACAGACAGGAAGCAGAGAAAGAGGGAGATGGATGCCACCCTCCACTTGCCAACATAGATCCTTCACTTCTACGTTCTAGCATCTTTGGTACAGGAATGTACTCCTGTTCTTTTCTCTCAGTCTGTGGTCTCATCTCAGCAGGAGGACGTCGTCCACACACTAGGCTGGGTGTCTCCTCCTCACTAAGCTGGGAACTCCTCACCAACAAACCCTGAGGTGTGTCTTCAGGATGATTCCAAAGCCCATCAAGTTGACAAGACCAACTATGGTGGTTTGAAGGAAAACAGCCCCCAAGGGACTGGTACTATTAAATGTGGTGCAGTTGGAGTCCAGCTTCTTTCTCTCAGTGTGACTGTCAGTCACTTCCTGTTGTCTGCAAGATGTAGCACTCTCAGCTCTAACACCCCATCTTTCAACACAGCACCATGAGCCTGGTCATGATGATAAAGGACTGAACCTCTCAAACTGTGAGCCAGTCACCCCAGTGAGAGGTGCTGTGATCATGGTCTACACAGTACATTCGAAGGCCAGCAAAGATGACATAGTGGGACTCTGTCTTTAAAAAAAAAAAGTGTTTTTACTCCCTTCCGCCGAGTCAGCATTCAGCTATTTTTTTTCCCCCAGGGTAAGGCAGGTGAGTAAATAATGTAGGCATTGAAGGGCAGATGGTCTCCTAAGCAACTCCTCAGTTCTGCACGAACAGCCATGAGCAATCCACAAACACATCCACTAATCATATCATTGCTGTCAACAGACCATTTCTTGAATCAAATAAAGCCCAAGTTGCTAGGTATTCCTGGCAAGGATCTGAATGAAGGAATGGTTTGCAATCATCCTCTGGTAATGTAGCAAAAAGCCATAGGCCTTCAGGAAGTGGAATATGAATATATCATCCACCCCCCTCTCTATTCCCCCCTTCCCTGCTCCTATTTCCTCCCTCCAGTGTCACCTCTCAAATTTTCCAACCTAATCACCTTTCTAAACATTTTGTTAATTTATCTTGGAGGCTGAGTCAGCTATGGGAGCTATAACAGGTAGAAAACACAGAATTCCCAACTGGTCATCTTTTGCACCAAATGAAGTGTCTGGTAATGAGATAGGGTTACATCCAGTTGACTTGTTGGCCAAAGGGGTATCAAGACAACCCCTGAACAACCCAGGCTGTTGCCAAAATTGTACGTTGTTCTCCACAAGCTGACAGCAAGGCCCCCATGCTGAAGACAACACCTACATAACTCATTGAAGATGGAGATGTTGATAGAGATGGTGCCAACATAGATCCTTCACTTCTACGTTCTAGCATCTTTGGTACAGGAATGTTCTCTATTCCTTCTCAAGAGACAATTGTAAGCTCCAACACAGCCCCCCCAAACCTTTGATTTATAATCTCTCCTGTCTGCAAAATATGCTAGGGCCATGGCAGCACACAGCTTGTGTGAGGAACCAACAAATAACTGATTTGACTTATAGCCCACTCAGTGAGATGGAATCCATACCTGACACTGTCTGGGTGACCACAAACCAGAGACTAGATAGCTCAGGAACATACGGTAATACCAAATAAATCTGGTATAAAAAAAGTGATAAAATGATTCCTAAAGACACCCCCCCCCCCCCCCCCCCCCCGTTTAAGCTAGGATTTCTCTGTGTAACAGTTCTAGGTGTCCTGGAACTCTCACAGGCCTTCAGGAAGTGGAGCATCATCCACTTCTCTCTCTACCTCTTCCTCCCTTGCGCTTTTACTAAAATTTGTACAAAACCCTTGAAGTCTGTGGTATTTTTGTCGCTTGTCTGGAGCCTCTTGGATTTGATGATTACAGATCTTGTAAAGTCTAAAATCTATGGGACAGCTCGCAAGCCATATGTCTAGGAGGATGATATGGCAGTTAAGAGCTAAGGAGGAGGCCAGGAAGACCTATCACTGTGAATATGTTTTGCAGGGAATCTAGACACTCACAGCATCTTCTTCTCTGGCATTCCTGTTTTGTTACATATTCAACTTTGCACAAGTTACTTAACCTTTCCAAATCTCAATTTCCCTATTGTAGGCACACCTGGCTCTGTATCTTTACAACCATATGAATTCTTTTTCAGTGTCCTACTCTCTTTGGAGTTGGCACTAGACATTTAGAGACCAGAAGTTAAATGTGGCTTTGTGTTCCCCAGTGACTAGTGTGGTCACCAGATCATGCTCAGTGCTGATACCAGGAGACTTGCTCTTTGTCCCTGGACACAGGAGCATTTTCCTGTGACTTCTGGTATTGTCCTTAAGTGAGTGTACCCTTGTCAATTGCTGAGGACACCACCAGAGAGAATAACAATATAGCTTGCTTTCTCCTCAAAAACATTTTCAGTGATTTCTCAGAATCTGTGCAGCAGTTTCTTGAACCTGCTTCCTATGTTGGGTAATCCTACCATGAATTTTATGCTCCAGGGCGAGATATGACTCAAAATTTCAGAGTCATTTCCCTATTTGCGTAGAGATGTAAAGAGATGGTCTGTACTCAACCCTGTCTCAGCCTTGCTACTTAGCCCACTCTCTTCTGTACACATTCTCCATAGCTCTATCTATGCTTTGGCTGGGAGGCAACATTCCTCTCTTCCTTCCTCAATTCACTTTCCACAGTCTGAAGACTCCACACTTGGAATGATTCCACAACATATACCCAGAACCTGGGACTAGATACCGGGAACATCCATCTCCCCCTCCCCAACTTATACTCTATGTATCATCAGTGTTCCTGGCATCATAATGCATTTCTAACTCCTCTTTCCTTTGCGAAACAAATACTGGAGCTCTGGCAAGAGGCCTCACATATACCAGGATCCCCATCTTAGAACAACACAAGGATAAGAAAGTTGAGATTATACCCTCTATGGCTGTGTGTGGTCTAATAGTACAAAGTTATAATTATTGACTCATGACTCCATTTGGGAATATTGTTTCAAGAGCACTGGTAATTTCTTTGCTTTGTGCTGAAAAGTATCTCAGAGCTTCAAATGTGGGAAGGAGACATTGTGGTGATATATTTTATATTCAGTAAAGTTAGCCTGGAATATCAGAGAACATAGTCACCCACACCCAAGCCATGAGGGTCTGAGAGTGACAACTCACGCCTTTAATCACAGCACAGAGATAGCAAAGTGGTAGGTAACTCACACCTTTAATCCCATCATGGAATGACAGAGTGGTGACCTGCATCTTTAATCCCCATGATTCAGGAGACAGGGATATTTCTGTATTTCTGTGAGTTCAAAGCCTAAAAACAAAAAAGCAGTAGCTCACACCTTTAATCCTAACTCTGAGATTATGATGCAGAGTTGAACTCAGAAGTGAACAGCTGGGTGGAGAAGATATTTAAGGCAGCTGTAGGCTGACATTCAGGTACTCTGTAGGAGCAACCAGCCAGGCAGAGGTGTTGCATGCCATTAGTCCCAGAATTTGGGAGGCAAAGACAGGAAGATCTTTGAGAGGTCCAGGCCAGCCTGGTATACAAAGCAAGTTCCAGGACAGCCAGGACTGTTACACTGAAAACCCTCTCTCAAAAACAAACAAACAAACAAACAAGCAAAAAACAAAAAAGTCTGGAGAGATGGCTCTGTTCTCTGATATTCCACGTTGATGTTATTAAATATAAAATATATTACTACAAGGCATTTTAACACAGATGTACACCTCTTATCACAGTTGTATACCTCTTATCACACATGTATACCTTTTATCACAGATGTATACTTCTTATATATGAGAACATTTTATTTCTTTCAGCACAAAATGATATGCTCTGAAAGAGGGCTATATTTTCCTCTCTCCCCTTCCCTGGCCCAGAGCTGACTGCTTCATCTCTCTAACTTGCAAAATATACTGGGAGGAGACTGTTCCATCCCAAGTTCTACCCAAAACCAGTCCTCAAGTCCTTGGTTGTGAAATACCCAGTGGTCTGTTGATCATAGCTATGCCCCCTTCTGGATGATAACTTTCTGTACTGATGTATTATAGTTCTTTATTAAATATCAAAAGAAGCAACTGGAGTGAGAAGGGACTCATTTTGACTCACCATTGAAGAGAACATTATCTACCATGGGGGTGGGGGGAGGCCTGGAAGCTAGTACTCTGTCTGTGGTTGTAAGAACTTGTGGCATATCTCATTCATCTCATTTCAGTGGATCTGAAAGCAGAATGTTTCCTCAGAAAAAGGTTCTAGTCTATAGCCTTAAGGTCAACTCCAGTGGAACAATGTCTAATAGCGGAGTCTCATGTCCAATAGGTTCCACAGCCTTCCACCAAACACCAGTGATTGAGGCCCAAGACTCCACGTCATGAGCACCCATATTATTGGGATTATTCCACAGAACTTCATAATTTTAGGTTTCAATTGTGTTCTTTTTTTGCCATATTTCATTCATTCTTCACTTAGACATATTTGCAATGCTATTTGTTCCAGTAAATTTGGGGACTCTTTCACTCAGAAATAGTGGCACAGGAGTCTGTCCAATGAACAACTGATATAGTTCCTGGACACAACATGGAACCACATAGTAAGTAGTTAGCTCAAAAAAAAAATAGGATTGAGGGTCACTGAAGTCACAGAAAATGCATGAAGACTTGCATTATCTACAGAGGTTCTTGATTTTAAACCTGCCCTGTGGGGATTCAACAAAAGCTTCAGAAGTTTTGGAGATATCGGAGGGAATCTACCCACAGTCTAAGTGGGGATTTAATAAAAGCTCCAGAAATTCTGGAGATCTAACCACAGTCTAGGAGAATCAGAGAGCGGTGATTCACACCTTTAATCCTAGCACAGGGAGTATCCCGGGAGTGGTGACCTACACTCTTAATCCCAACTCAGTAGAGGTCATTTTAGATTATAGAAGGAATTCCAGGCTCCCAAGCAGGCAGTGGTGGGGCCACGCCTTAATTTACCAAAAGAGTATTTAAGGCTTAAGGCTGGCATAGAGGAGGAGGAAGCCAAGGGAAGCCAGCCTGAGGAAGCTGGAAGACAGCTGGGTAAAATCTGATTGTGGTGTTTATTCTCTCTTAAATCTCTGACTTCCTCAGAGATCTATCCCTGAGTCTCATTTATTCATGCAACACTGCCCGGATTTAATTTTTTCAGGGCGTCTCTCATAGAGAACCTACCTCTAGTGTGAAGGCGTCAGGCAGTGTCTTCTGGATATAGACAAAGTGCATTAGTTCAGATGCCCCTTGACAATTAACCTACCAGGGCAGTCAGTGCCCATCGATGGTTCAGGAAAGCATGTTGGACAAATGGGACAAGTACTGACCCAAGCTTCCATGGCCAGAAGTACTTCACAAAGCAGGTTTGTTCCTACAATGCCCCCCAAAGTGGCATATGTGCTCTCCCAGGCACTGACTCTGCCAGGACCTGCTGACCTGTTTCAGTGCGAGTTTCTACACTTGCTCAGCTTTCCCCTCTTATCTGTTATTCCATCCTGCTGGATAGTATTTCCTCTAAAGCATGCGCCATGTGCTTTAGCTCACAATCTCCAGTCCTCCTCCATCTGCTTCCTTCTTAAGATGTCTATCCCGGGATCTCTCTGCACTAACTTTATGACATCTAAGTTATTCATAAAATAACTATTAATGTTAAAAAATCACTTCTGCATGTAATTTTTCTCAAAGGATGAATATAGAAGAGTGTCTTGTTCCCTGGAACTGAAGTTACAAGTGGCTGTGAGCTGTCCCAAACGAATGTTGGGAACCTAGCTAATGACTTCTGTAAAAGAAATATGGGCTCTTAATCATTAAGCCATCTCTCTAACCCTTCTTTATTGTTTTCAACAATATTTTTTCTTTATTAAAATTAACTTTTAGAATAGAATTCAGATTGTTTCTTCATGGCATCTTCACATACATATTTCATTACAGATTCTCATTTATTCTCTCTCCCTATTGCCTTTGCTTTTAGGGCCTCCGGCTCTTGTGTTGTGGCATCTTGGGAGTCCTCTTCATGGCCATCAGTCTGGGCTTTATGTTTGCCAACTGGGCCACAGGCCAGGGCCATATGTCTGGACACTGAGCTGTCCTGTCCTGCCTCACTGAGTCCCTATGTTCACACACATGTACATGAGGGAATCCAAGCTACCTTCCCGAGTTTCCCCTGCTAGAGTGTGGAGGCGGCTGCTCTATCCACACTGCTGTCAGAGATGGGGTCAGTAGAGGCTGCAGAGTAGTTACTTCCCTCCTCCCTAGGGTTGCCTGCACCTACTGCCAACCCTATGAGAGGAGGGACGCTAGCTAGGTCCTTAGAAAGCTTTTGCCCAGCACAGATCTCACTTTCTGGATGAAGGTGTTTGTCACATTTATCCTGGGGCTAAAAGAATAAAAGATGCTGAATGTCAACCCTGGTCTGCACTTCTGATATTTCTCAAAGACTTATTGGAAGAAACCTGCCCAAGTGAAGGCAGGGGTAAACTGAGGCTATGAGTAGGACTGTGTTCTTTCTCATCTGTTCAGTCTTTTCTCCATCCCTCCAGTGAGTGGCCCTCACCCTAATCGCTCACCCATTTCCTGACTCAACAGTGATTGTGAGCTTGGGGACATGGCCGTGAATGTTCTAAGTGTGTCAGAGATAGAATCTCGAACCAAACAGATCATAGTGCTTCAGGACAAGAAGGAAACAGCGCCTAAATTTGGTCTGCTTTCTACTTCTGGGTGGCCCTGGACTAAAAATGTTTTGCAAATTTCTAAAGTATTGAGAAGAATCCAAAGAAGAATAGTATTTTCTGGTCTGGAAAGCTTGCTCAGCAGGTAAATGCAGGCTCCACCAGGGCTGACAAAGTGAGTTTGATCTGAAAGGAGTGTACTGAGTCCCATGAGTTGGTCCTCTGAATGCCGCATGAGTGCCGTGGTACTTATGCACCGGCAATTATGTGCATGTGCACGCATGTGTGTGCACACATCCCAGAGGATCAAATAAATGTTTAAACATTAAATGGTTTCTGTGACACTTGGAAATTGGCGGAAAGTCACATTTCAGTGTCTATATGTTTTGTTGTAACAAGACTAATGGCTGTGTTTGTAGAGGGCCCATGGCTGTTCGTGCAGAAGTAGGGAGTTGCTTAGGAGACCATATGGCCTTCAATGCCTATGTTATTTACTCACCTGCCTTTTCTCCAGAAATATTAGCTTAATGCTGACTCTGCGGAAGGGAAGAAAAACATTATGGTCCATGGTGCTATAATAGGGTAAGAGAAATTCTAACCAATTTTGCACATGGAAGGAAACAGGCTTTGGTTGCTGTGAAGATAGATGTCTCATCAGTGAAAAACACTTGCTGCTTTTCCAGATGACTTGAGTTGGGTCCCCACAGCACACACAGATCTGGAAGCATATAACCACACAAAAGTCTATCTCTAGGGAATCTGACAAACTCTCCAGGCCTCACAGGCAGGTTCTTTCTCTCTTCCTCACTCTCCCTTTCTCTTTCCTTTCCTTTTCTCCATGCACAGAAACAGCATACACATGAGAGATCAATAAAGGAAAATTAAAATAAACCTTAAGGAATCAGGATTGAGAGTGTGCTTGGCACAAGGTAATAATGATTAACTATAGAGCAATTTCCTTTTCTTTGTTTTAAAGCTTATATATAGAATTTCAAAGTTTTGCCCATGATTCTGAGTGTTCACCATGCTCTTTCTTTAAAAGAATCTTTTCACCTGTCACAGGCTTAAGGAGAAAAAAATGAAAAGAATGTTAATAAGTTAAGTGGTGGTGGAGCATGCCTTTATGTCCAGTACTCAGGAGGCAGAGGCAGACAGAGCTCTGAGGTCAAGCCAACCTTGTCTACATGGTGAGTCACAGGACATCCAGGGCTACACAGTGAAACTATGTTTCAGAAAAAAAGAAATGTCAATGAATCCCCACTGATACTCAGTCTGAACTCTTTTGCCTTCCCTGCATACCAGTAGTTAGGACACTCTGGCTCTGTTTAGAGATTTTGTGTTAGAAAAGCAAGAGAGCACATCTTGTCTCCTGTGCGTGGAATCACTTCATTCCTTAAAAGAAGAAGGGCCTGGACTATTGACCATGCCCAGTTTTACACTATGAGGTTTATATTACCTGAAAAAAAGCTAGGTATGTGTTTGTGTGTATGTGTGTGTGTGTGTGTGTGTGTGAGAGAGAGAGAGAGAGAGAGAGAGAGAGAGAGAGAGAGAGAGAGAGAGAGAGAGAGAGAGAGAGAGAGAGAGAGAGATCTGTAACAATGGAATATAACAGCGTCTTTATGTGTGCATACATGGTGGAAAGTGACTCTATGTTTGGGATGGGATACAGGGCAGTGAACACTCAAACTATTACCTCAGAATTTTATTTGATCTGCCCTTTGAGATATTCGTCCAAATGAAATCCTGTCCACTCAGTTCTGACAAGGAGGAGGAGGAGGAGAAAAAGAAGAAAGGAACTGCCCATAACCTTCTAAGCCATCTTGACTGAAAGTATATCCTTTATAATGAATGTGTGAAGAGACCTTGATTCTCTGCGAGGCCTAAGGTGTTTGTTGGATACAGCAGGCACAGAAGAGCAGAAACCACAATGTTCTCATCCATATATGGAAGGAGAAAAGTTTCCATTTGTAGAAGATAGGAGGCAGAGGGGTCAAGGGCACCACAAGAAAACCCAGAGAATCAACTAAACGTGGGTTCATGGGACTCACAGAGGCTGAATCGACAACCAGGGAGTCTGCATGGGACTGATCCAGGCCCTCTACATACATGTGACAGTTGTGTAGCTTGGTCCTATTGTGGGACTGCTAACAGCGGGAGCAGGGGCTGTCTTTGACTCTTTGGCTGGCTTCTGGGACCCGGCTGGTCATACTGGGTCAACTTGTCCAGTCCTAAGGCAGAGGGAGGTGCTTAGTCTTACATCAATTTGATATGCCATGTTTTATTGATGCTCATGGGTGGGTGACCTGCCTTTTCCTGGATGTAGACAAAAAAGGCAGGGATTGGGGAGTGGGAACTTGGGGTTGGAGAAAGAAAAGGAGGGAGGGGATATGTGACTGGAATGTAAAATAAGAATCAAACACTGGTCACTAGAGCCTAGGCAGTGAGGAGTTCATCCATGTTTGGTAGGAAGATAAGTACCCAATACAGTTAGTTGGAGAGGAGGCTTTCCTTCCAGTGGGCATAACAATCCCTTACTTACTATTGGTACTGCTACTACCACCACTATTTTAGTAATTTTTATTTGTAATATATTATATAAAGTATTAATATTTACTAAAGGGTATTTTCGTGTGTTTCTGATGGGATTGTGTATGTGTGTGCCACTGTGTGAATGTCAGACAATAAATATATGTAATCGGTTCTGTCTTTCCATTTTCTATGTGTTCAGAGGACCCTAAACTTAAATAGTCAGACTAGCTACTCAGTAACTTCTGTGGCGGAGCCATCTTTCTCTCTCCCAAGCAACAATATTTTGCAGTACATTTTGACTCTCTTCAGTTTATCAGATGATGTAGTGAGTTATGTAATAAAGTAGGAGAAAAGGCAGGTCTGGTTTCAGAGGCCTACAAACAGTCTGGAGGCTGAAAAAGAAGACTTTTAAAGTACTGCTTTGGCTTCGTGATCAAAGCCATTCTGGGCTTTGTGATCAGATCCTGAAAGAAGACTGAAAGGAGGTGGGAATAACACAGAGACATGAGGCTGAACATCCAGATTTGAAGGCAGCAGGAACTGGAAGGCAGTACGAAGAGAGAGCCATGGGGCCTGGCTTGGGCTTTTGAAACCCCAGAGCCTGCCCTGAGTGACACCCCCACAAGGCCACATCTCCAAATGCTAAGCAATTCCACCAGCTGAGGACCAAGTACTCAAATATATGAGCCTATGGAGGCTTCCCCCATTCTTCCCAGCACATTCTACACCTTGCCTCTCATAGGCGTGTGCTTATCTCGTAATACACAATGTCTTTAATTCAGTTTCATAAGTTTTCATAGACTTTCACAGCCTCAACACGATTTACAAATCCAAAGTATCTTCTGAGACTCAGTCATCTCTTAATTGCAAAGTCCTGGAAAACCAAAAAGCAAGTTACACTTCTAACACACAATTGCACAGAATATACACTGTGATTCCAATAGAGAGAAGTGTGGCATAGTGAGAAAATACAGAACCAATGCAAGACCAAAGTCCAGCAGGACACACTCCAATCCTGTAGCTCTGATGTCAAAGGGCTTAGATGACTTCCCTTTGGCTTTGCCCACTGTCACATACTTCTCTCTACTCCGCTGCTTCCACTTCCTGTCTGCAGTGCTCCTTCAACATATCTCACAGCTCTATAATCTCCAATATCTTGGGGCCTTGAACACTATCCAGATTTTCATGCAATGGCTTCCCAGGGCCTCCCCTGCCAAATGCCTGAGTTCATGACATTGTTTAAGTATGGAGGTAGATTCCAAACCCTTTTACTCGGGTATCCTTCAGGACTCTAAAGTCAGTACCATCTGGATGATGCTACCAAGTTTGACTGCCTGCGCTGCATGGAACCTGGTACCCACCTTGATATACAGTTGTGTAAGTTTTGATTTATTCATGTCTTTTAGGGGCAGATAATCGGTTAGGCGGTTTTTTTTTTTTTTTCCATCTTACAAGTTGATAGCTTAGCCGCTGGTGGGTCATCCCCTTTATATCATCCCGCATCGGGCCTCCCCTTATCTCTTGTAGCATAAGCCTTGACTTCAACATTACATTTCTTCCTGTTCTCTTTCCCCTCAGACTGTATGTATCTTGCCTTGCTTGCTCATTTTCACTGTAGTTCTGCATGACAGTGATTGCTAATTGCCACACAACAGAATCAATATTAGGCTGTTCTAGAATCACCTCTGCCAATGAAATTGGTACCAAACTCTTTAATTTTAGCCTTAGGCACATTCTTAGGACGAGGGCAAAACACTAGTCATATTTTTCACCAAAATATCATGAATGGTCTCTTAACCTAATTGCTAGTATTGTTTACCTTTGAAAGCTCTTGGGCAGGGGTTTAAGAGTTCATATTGCTCTCAGCACTGCTGCCTTCCAAAGGCCTTCTATTAGTCTCTTAATCCATGCTCAGAGCACGCTGAGCCCAATCACAAAACCCTATTCTTTGGTCCAATCTCTGTCTTACTCTTTATATTTGTGATAAGACACCTTCACCAAGGCAACTTATAGAAGAAAGAATTTATTGGGGGCTCACAATTTCAGAAGGCAAGTCCATGATAATTATGGTGGGGAGCGTGGCAGCAGGCAGATAGGCATGGTGCTGGAGCACTAGCCGAGAGCTTGCATCTTGAGACCCAGACACAAGTCAGAATGGGGAGTGGGAGAAAGCCAACTGGGAGGGGTGTGGGCTTTGAAACTTCAAAGCCTGCTTCCAATGTCAAACCACCTCCAACAAGGCCATACCTAAACACTTTCAACAACTGGGAACCAAGTATTCAAATATATGGGCCTATAGGGACCATTCTTATTCAAATCACCACACAGGATCTCACTATGTAGGTGGGACTGGTTTGGAACTCTCAATGTAGATCAAATTGTTCTTGAATTCATAAAGAGATAACAGTTTCTACCTTCTTAGTGCTGGAGTTGAGGGCATATGGTACCATGTCCACCTATGTTTTAATTTTAGGAATAATTTTATTTATGTGTATGAATATTTGCCCCTATGTGCACATCACATGCATTCTGGGGCTCATGGAAGCTGGAGAAGGGCAATGGATACCCAGCAGCTGGAGTTAAGATATTAGTGAACTAGCCTACATGAATTCTGAAAACTGAATTTGGGATATCTGGAAAAACATCCAGTGCTCTCAACTCTTCTTGAGTGATCTCTTCATCTTCTTTACCTTTGATCAGAACAAAAAATATATTGTTCTGGGGGAAATGCTTAAACATCAATCCATGTACATACATCTTTAGGTGTGTCCTCTTGACATTTCCTTTGAGATATTGTATGTATGATGCCAAGCTGATAGAAACTAATAGAAAACCTTAGGATACAAATTTCTGCTCCATGATGTGATTCTATCTCTCTCTGTGTATGTGTGCATGCGCATGTGTGTGTACTGATCTGATTTAAAGTGGCTAACATGATTGTTACAGGTAGGAAATTTTCTTCAACTGTTGGTTTTAGAGGTTATGAAAGGGTATAAATTGTTCCTCTATCCTGAAGAGAAGTGGATTTGCTAAGCTGAGTGAATTGTAGGGCTGACATTGCCTAATATAGGAAGCATTGGAGAGAAGAGAGCTGGCAATACTAACTCTATAAGACCAGCTCTCACTCAACTGAAGGAAGAAGGGTGCTTCATACGTACCAATCTGGGACTCCCCAAAAAGAAGTCCTCAGCAAAGTGTCAGGTAGTGGACATCAAGGAGTCTTTGGACCATGGTCATTGTGCTTTTATTACTAGAGGATATAGGAAGAGAATCACTATGACAATACTTGTTTTTGTATCTGCTTGAAAAAAAAAATCTCCAAGGCATCTAAAAGAGTTTGAAGTTTGTGGGGTAAGTTGTAGGACTGTTTCACTCAGAAATAGTGGCACAGGGGTCTGTCCGGTGAACAACTGATGTAGTTCCTGGACACAACATGGAACCACATAGTAAGTAGTTAGCTCAAAGAGTAGGACTGAGGGTCACTGAAGTCACAGAAAACTCATGAAGACTTGCATTATCTACAGAGGTTCCTGATTTTACACTTACCTGGGTTTAAGTTTTTCAAGGTGTCTCTCATAGAGAACCTACCTCTAGTGTGAAGGCGTCAGGCAGTGTCTTCTGGATATAGACAAAGTGCATTAGTTCAGATGCCCCTTGACAATTAACCTACCAGGGCAGTCAGTGCCCATCGATGGTTCAGGAAAGCATGTTGGACAAATGGGACAAGTACTGACCCAAGCTTCCATGGCCAGAAGTACTTCACAAAGCAGGTTTGTTCCTACAATGCCCCCCAAAGTGGCATATGTGCTCTCCCAGGCACTGACTCTGCCAGGACCTGCTGACCTGTTTCAGTGCGAGTTTCTACACTTGCTCAGCTTTCCCCTCTTATCTGTTATTCCATCCTGCTGGATAGTATTTCCTCTAAAGCATGCGCCATGTGCTTTAGCTCACAATCTCCAGTCCTCCTCCATCTGCTTCCTTCTTAAGATGTTTATCCCGGGATCTCTCTGCACTAACTTTATGACATCTAAGTTATTCATAAAATAACTATTAATGTTAAAAATCACTTCTGCATGTAATTTTTCTCAAAGGATGAATATAGAAGAGTGTCTTGTTCCCTGGAACTGAAGTTACAAGTGGCTGTGAGCTGTCCCAAATGAATGTTGGGAACCTAGCTAATGACTTCTGTAAAAGAAATATGGGCTCTAAATCACTAATCCAAGTCTCTAATACTTATTTTTTTCTGCAATATTTTTAAAGAAAGATATATCTATAGAAATATATATATGCATGCACATGTACACACCTCTCACTGATATAAGATACATTTAGGTTTCACCTATTAAAGGAAACATCTGGTATTTCTCTTTCTGTTTCTGACTCTGAGCACAGGAGTATACCGATGATCAACAATCAACCGATATTGGCTGTTGCTCACGTTAACTATAAACCTGGTACAATTAGGAACTGTGCATTTATTCTGTAGTTATTGGTTTTATGCTTTCAAAGGCTCTTCATTATTTTTCATTAAAACACTGGCAGTAAATTTCAGATGGGCTATTGTTTATCTCTCTTTTTTATAATTGAGGAGTACGACTATTCTTTACAGAAAATCTTAACATTAACTTCCTAGAAATGTTGATTTAGAGGAAAAAATGTATTACATATTTTATTTTGCAGCTGAGGGACATTTGAAATACTTCTCACTTTAGGCTTTTATGAACAAGTTGCACTGCTATTTTTTGTATAAGTGGTGATAAGTACATTTATTTTCTTCACTTTGTGGTCTTATTTATTATTATTTTTTTTAACAATTTTCCCCATACCTTCAACTGCTCCCCTCCATTCCCCTCTCCCAGTCCTCCCCAAGCTTCTCCCCACCCCAATTTCCCCATCCATTCCTCAGAGAGGGCAAGGAATCCCTAGGTGAGTCCATTCAATCAGCATATCTAGTTGAGATAGGTCTGAGTCTCACCCCCAGTGTCAAGATTGAGTTAGATGTTCCTCTGTAGAGAATGGGCTCTGAGAAGCCAGTTCATGCACCAGGAATAAACTCTTGTCCAAGTGCAAGAGGCTCCACAAACTGCCCATGCCGTTTGACTGTTGTCTACATTCAGGTCCAATCCATGAAGGTTTTTCTCTTGTCATTTCAGAGTCTGTGAGCTCCCAAAAGCATGAGACCTCCTACTCTGTGGATTCTTTGTGATTTAACACAGGGATTTTCTACATAGCCTAAACTCCTTTAGAACTCTCTCTGTAGACCAGGCTGGCCCTACCTTCTGGTGGTTCCTTCCATGTTGTCTGAAGAGTGCTGGGACTACAGTCTTGCAACACCGTACCAGACTCTTTCACAATTTCTATTTATTTTATTTTTAATTAAAAATGCATTTGAATCAAGGGTTATAAAGCTCTGGGTGGTCTGAAACTCACTATATAGACCAGTCTGACCTGGATTCACAGAGCTCTACCTGCCCCTGTCTCCCTAATGCTAGGATCATACGTGTGGGTCACCAAACTTGGGCTTCTTCATTTTTTTTTTGAGAAAGGGTGCTGCAGTTCTACCCAGATCAATCTTGAACTCATGTTCTTGTGTGTGTGTGTGTGTGTGTGTGTGTGTGTGTGTGTGAGTGTGTGAATGTATGTTCTTCTGAATGTAGAGACCAGACCAGACACTGACTTTGGGTGTTTTCCTAGATTGTGATTGGGTTATTGTTTAGTGGCAGAGTCTCTCAAGTTTTTTATTGAATCTCGCACTCACCAACTGGCTGGCCTGGCTGGCCAGAGAGTTCTGGGGATCAGACTGTTTCCCACAGTATCTCCCCACCTTCCCCCAATATGATTAAAGACTTGTGCAACTATGGCAGCTTTCTTCATTTGTTTCTTGGAAATCCAAATGGAAGTCATCTTGTTTGAACAGAAATAATTTTACCAACAGAACCATCTCCTTAGTCTTCTTGTTACCTATGTATAAACCTTCTAAGTATCTGGGCCTTAAAACACATTCTGTTTCTGTCTCAACAATTAAAAATTCCTTGTTGCAATGATTGAACACTTCAGCTTCTCCAGGGATGTGGCTCTTATAAGACAATCTAGATTGCCCAAATGAAAAACATTAGATTCATGTAGGAGACAAACCTCTGTCTACCTATGAGTGGCTATCTCCATTCTATTTGCCTCTAAGCAGGGCTCTGAGGTATTTTCTAGATTAGATTCATGAATGTGCAAAGTATGCTCACTGTGCTCACCATTCCTGGGTTGTGGCCTGGACTGGATAAAAAAGGAGAAAACCAGCTGCACATTCATTAGTCCTTCCTTCCTGATAGAGTCGACCCCAAAACAAAACAAAATTGTGTGGCAAAAAATAAATGCTTGCATCTCTCAGCTGCCTTGGTCAACTATTTTGTCACAGAAAAAAACAGAGTAGGAAATAATGCAGCTGTTACTCAATATTTCCCATTTTAATAGATAATAATGTATGTTCCTCTAATGACAGTGATAATGCTAAGCATGTTTCATGTGTTTGTCACGTGAGTATCTTTGATAAGTTCTTGGAGTTTTCTTTTCTTTTCTTTTTGCTCTGAAGACCAAACTCAGGGACTCATGTTTGCCAGGAACCTGGCCTATCAGTGAGCTACACTCCCAGACATTATCAATTTGTTACTTTGTTAATTGTGGTTTGGAAGTCACATCTAAGTAATGTTTGTTCATTTAGGGACCACAAAATTTGTTTACTGTTTTTACTTACGAATTCTGCATGCTTGGGTGCTATACTGTTGGACTCTGATTGAGAATTTCATTCACTTTTTCTTAATATAGGGAGATGTAAGTACCCAAGTACATTCTGCTACCCAATGATCTCCAATTGTTCCAGCACTACTTTACTATATTGGCTTTTATACTTTTTTTTTCAATTTACTTACCTATGTAACAGTTTATTTCTGTGTTACCTGGAATGCTGTATTTATCTATTCTCTATTTTTTCTCTTTTTAAGTGACAGGGCCTCACTGTGTTGTTCATATTGACCTTAAATTGTGGGATCAATGAATCTTCCTGTGTAGCTAGAAGTCCACACAGGAGCCAGCACACTTAGAATCAATTCTGGTTTTTAAAGAAGAGTCTTGACTCTGGCACCTTAAACCACTAGCCATCCTGACACCCATGGGAACCTGAGAGATTGGGTTGGGTGGTGAATGGAGGGGAAGAATAATGAAAGAGACATCTTGATAAGGGGACTTTTTGTGGTTAGGTAGAGACCTGGCCTAAAGAAAACTCTCACAAATCTCTAAGAATGACCCCAGCTAAGATGGTTAGAAATAGTGGATAGGTATCCTGAACTCACCATATCCTCTAATCAAATTGGTGACTACTTCAATAGTAATCAGAGTGTGTTCAACCAGCTTCTAGCTTTGCTTCTTTGTTCTATTGTTTTAGCCTCTTCGCATCATGTCTTACTACTGTGAGAGTTGTCTAGCCTTCAATGAAGCCATAACCATATCTGATCAGTCTTTAGGGATAATTTATTTACATGTTGACCAAAAAATTTAACATTTGTTTTACAAACTGTGAGTGCATACCTTAAGTGATGATTGCTTCTTGAATCTCCTTAAATCTAACTAGAGCTCAACTAGCTTCTGAACAATTTTTATCATTTTGTGATTCCTTCAAGGTTACAGAGTGTACTAAGTTTGGCTGTTTGAAAGCCTTAGATTGCTTCTCTGTAATCTTATAAGCCAATGTTGAGATTAACTCTTTATATTCTTTTAAGCTATGAATATTTCTGTGTTCTCTCTTAACAGGCTTTTCTAAGGTGTTCTTCTTGGCATTCACACTAACTGACTTTTTAACTGATAAAATAGGAATAATCAAAAAGTAATATTTATAATAAACATTATGACATTATTTATCTTCTCTTTTACTGGTTCTAGTTTGAAACCATCTAGAGCAATGTTAATGAAAGACCAACGACCTTCCATCATGCTACACTTTCTCATTTTAAGGTGTGAAAAAGTTCTCTCTCTGCTTTAGGCATAGTCCCCATTTTAAGTAATCCCAATTTACTCATCAAACTTGTTGTCAATGATGATTCAGATGACTATGTTGGGGGCAGCTACTTAGTGTCCAAAAAGAGGGAAAACACAACCCCCACTAAAAGAGGGAGGCTGCTGTCTGAAAAACTTGCCCAGATGAACATGGAGAAGACACACATGTTGTGGACTCTGCTTAACGCTGGAGGCTAACTCCTAACAGAAAGCCAAGCCAGTTGGCCATTTAGAGCTTTGGCTGGCAAGGTCTTTTTTTTCCTAATTCATGCCCTGAAAGTTGAGCTCCAAATAATGTACAAACTCTAGTTAGCATGTATTGAAATCCCTGAGTCAGATATTGATGAAAAGCTAGAATATGAGAAAGAGGACACAGAACACAGTCAATTCTCACCCAACCAACTTCTCAGGATGAACAGGGTAAATGTTTGTCTTTTCAAGGGTCCTCAGCCTGACTGGTCCCTTCTACAGAAACATGGTTACTAGGCCTAAGAAGTTCACTAAGTTTCTAGTACCAGCCAACATCACCTGATTTTTAAAAATTATTTCTTTCTGTCTACTGTTTTTGAATTTGGTTTGTTATATCAATAAGTCATTTATCTGTACATATTTTGGAAGTGTAGCACTTAGGGCTATTAACTTCCTTCTTTAAAATGCCTTGACTGTTTCCCAAAGGTTATATCGTGGTGGTTTTGCTTCATTTAGTTCCAGGAATATTTTAATTTTTTGGCCCATTCATCATTTAATAATGAGTTGCTCAATTTCCATATGTTTATACATTTAGTAGATATTTTTTGTTTTATGTTGATTTTAATTTTATTGCATAATGGTTGGGTAGGATACATGAAATTATTACAACTTTTCTGTACTTATTAATGCTTGTTCTGTATTTATTAATGCTTGTTTTTTATTTGAGCATATGTTATATTTTGAAGACGATTCCCTGTGCTGCTGAGTAGAATGTATATGTGTTTACCCTTGGTATTTGGGTTGAATAGTCTCTAGATATCTATTAGGTTCATTTGATGGAAGATGTCATTTAACTCTGAAGTTTCTCTTTTTTTGTGTTCAGATGTCTTATCTATAGAAGAAATTGGACTGCTGAAATTTCCCACTATGTTTGGGTTTATGTTAATCTGGGTCTTTAATTTTATTAATATGATTTGATGAAATTGAGCGCACCAGAGTTTTATGCATGTCTTTAGTATTGTAATATTTTATTAATTAATTGATACCTTGATTTAAATGAAATTCCTTTCTTTGTCTGTAGTTAGTGCTTCAGCACCATATTTAAAAAGATTGGGGATAGTGTTCTTTTTAAACTCTTTAAACATATCAGAATTGTTTATTCCTTGGAAAAATAAGACTGTAGTGGGCAATGAAGTTTCAATCTTGTATTATCATTCATAAATAAAAATAACACTATCTAAACAAATGACTGCGCTTAAAGTCAATAATGAAAAATTGTTCTTTCAACTCAGGACACAGAAAAGTACAAAACATCCTTATTATCAGAATACCCAAAAAAACAAATTAAAAATGTAATGTCGGTGACTTTTATATTATGAATTATAAATGTAAATGTCTTTATAGTTTCTGTTTATAGCTGAAACAATTTTTTTGTATTTATAGTGTCTGATAAATGCATAATTTATGACATAATTTGTATATTTTGTGGCAAAACAGAAATATTTATATACACATTCATATATACCAGTAAACTTTCGGGAATAGAAAGTCAATCAATGAGAAAGTACTAAAATAATGTATACTTTCACAATTCACATACTTTAAGGTAGGATAATTAATACTCAACATAAAAAATGTCCACGTTACAGACTTTCAGAAAGAGAAAATATCATTTTTATATAATCAAATGCCAATAAAATTTTCCACTTTCATATTCACGTTAGAAATACTATCATTGTCTATAATTTTACGTGACAACGCATTGAGTGAGTAAAACAGAATATGGCAAAAGTAAAATTACATATAAAGTTTAGAGATTTATATCAACTAATCCAAATCCAGGTGCAAACCAGAAACCATTTACCAGGAAATTAAAGGGAAAAATCATGATGGCTGAAGTTGTCTACTTCTTTACATAAGCTGTGATTTCCAGGTTGTATTTAGTCTCTCTCGTAGTATTGAGAGAGGTAATTTAACCTGTTTTTCTCTTGTCTATGAATTAGGTAATTTCTGTCTTTTTAGTGGCTGCATAAATAGACTATTCTGCTTGAATATTTGCTCACACGTTTGGTCAAGTATTGAGAACCATCCCTCACTTTGTTTTCCTGAATTTACCTTCTAACACAATCTATGTGGTTTTTCTTTTGATCATTTTGCTCTTTTTGTAGTGCTGGAGATGAAACCCAGGGCCAAGACTGGGAACACTGCAGAGTCCTGAGTTGTCTCTATTTTTAGAGTATCGCTTACAATCTTTTCCATTTAGAACAATGCTGGATATGGGACATAAATTAGTTTGAAAAACAATAATTCAGAAGAAAACACACTGAGAATATGAAGTGAAAGTTTTAGTGCTGATCTCCAGGTCCACAGACCATTTCCTTTCCTGAGGAAGTCTCTGTCATTCTGAGTAGGCCATTATTGACAGACCAGTACCCATGATGGAAAGTCTAGAGAGCATCAGGGGACCAGTGGAAGCATATACTATTAGTGAAACCTTTCCAACAGAAGCACTTGGGAACTCCTCAAAGAGCACAATAAAGTGTAATCACATGAACATTGTGCACTATTATTCATAGGACTATAAATGTACAACAGGTTCTTAGGTCTTTGGGGAAATAGCTTACATAGGAATAATTTGAACTTAATACTTTCCTTAATAAATGATTTAAATGTTATTAGTTTTTTGTAGAGAGATCCCAGGTTAGACTGATTAAGGATGCCTGGGAAGGATTTGAAATCGTAAGTGAGTTTTAGATGAATAACTTCACAGTAGAGTGTGGAAGTGTAGTCTAGACATAGGGAAAGCCGAAGTATACATAGAAATGTTCATCTCAACAGGTTAGCAGGTTCTGCAGCAGCCAGTGACATGGAGAAATATGATAAAACATTAAGTAGGCATACATAACCCCCACCTTTGTGATGTACTTCTTTCCTGGAACCTTGGGATCCTACATTCCATTCTTACCTCACCTGGCAATCCATTTTCCTGAGACCTTCAAAGGAACTGGCTGCTCTACTGGGCTGGTCCTTGGAACTCAGCTGAATCAAGGTACTTTAAGTCTTTCTGGAAGTAAGTTTTGTCTTCTTTAGTCTGTGGTAAGTTCTTTCTGAGGAATGCCCCCTATAATAATGAGATTTCTGGCCCAGATTAGCCACACTGTTAGGACCTGCCCACCACTGCTGATCTGGACCATCTATCTCAAATCTATCAAGAAACACACAGACACTCATATTAAGTTCATGCTGTTTAGCCTAGGTCTCAGGCTCATTGCTAGATAGCTCCTTCATCTTAACTCAAGGCATTCCCATCAGTCTATCCTGTCCCATGGTCTGTGGCTCACCTTTGTTCCTTACATGTTGCTTCTTTAGGTTTCTGGATATATCTCTGCAACTCTACCTTTCTCATACTACCGATTTTGATTTTCCTGCCTACATTTTTTTGTGATGCCTGTCATGGGCCATAACAGTCCCTTATTAACAGCGTATAGATATAAGTTTGGTTATCAGAAGTGACTATTAATCTGCATTTCTTAATTTTACAACTTCTAAGTGAGTAACATGAACACTATACCTTAAACAACAGTAGAAAAATTTATAGAGCATAACAAATGTGATCTTAAATTTGTATCAGTGAACCAAAATCCATACCAATGTAAACTATGTTGAGATTAACCACTGATTTTGGTAGTGAAGTAAATTCAAAAATATAATTTGTAAAAAAAATCATTGATATACTGTATGCCCTTTTTCTTCTTAGGAAGAGATTAACTATGACCATTAACCATTCATAATGAAAACAAACAATTATAAACAATATTTTGGTAACTTGCATAATATTTCATTACTACTGCCTGCTGATTAAGTGGCGCTGACAATCTTACAGGTTCTTGAGACTAGATCATATTAGTGTTTGTGCTGATGTGACCATATCTTCCTATCAGAGAATTTTCAGGTGGTCTTGATTGGTGAAACCCTATTTGCCTGGAAGAAGTCCACAGGTTCTCATCTTCTGTGGAAACAACAACAGAACCTCTCTTCCAAAGCAATAAATCCTTAGAAACAAACTTCAAAGTCCAGATAACTTTAAAATATATGTTTTTGTTTAACTTAGCATCCTTTGGAATTGATTGTCTTCTGCAGTTAGCTCATTAACAGTTAAAAAATTAAAAGAAGACTCAGTAATAACCATGATCCAGACTCTGTGTATTTTCCATCTTTATGTGGCTTTAATTTTATTAATATGATTTGAGGAAATTGAGTGCACCAGAGCTTTATGCATGTCTTTAATAATGTAATATTTTAATAATTAATTGATACCTTAATTAAAATTAAGTTCCTTCCTTTGCCTAGTTTTTGCCTCAAACACTATATTGAAAAATATTGGGGATAGTGGTTTATTTTCAACTCTTTAAACGTATCAGACATGTTTATTCCTTGGAAAAATAGGACTATTGTCGGCAATGAAGTTTCAAAGTTGTATTATGTCATTCATAAATAAAAATAACACTATCTAAACCAATGTCTATGTTTAGAAGTCAGTAACGAAAAATTGTTCTTTCAACTCAGTACATAGAAAAATACAAAACATCCTTATTGTCAGAATACCCCCCAAATTTAAAATAAAATGTCCCTAACTTTTATATCATGTATTATGGATGTAATTGTCTTTATGTTGCTTGTTTATAACTGGAACATTTTTTTGTATTTGTAGTTTCTGATAAATGCATAATTTATGATAATATTTGTCTATTTTGTGGCAAAACTAACCTATTTATATACACATTCATATATACCCTTAAAGTTTAGGGCATAGAAGGTCAATAAATTAGAAAGTACAAAAATAGTGAATCCGTGAACAATTCACATGCTTTATGGTAGGATAATTAATACTCAACATATGAAATGTTCATGTTACAGACTTTCAGAAAGAGAAAATATCATTGTTAGATAATCAAGTGGCAATAAAATTTTCCACTTTCTTATTAATTTTAGAAATACTATCATTGTCTAAAATTTTACTTGACAACTCATTGATTGAAGAAAACAGACTATGGCAAAAGTAAAAATTACATATACAGTTTAGAGATTTATATCAACTAATCCAAATCCCGGTGCAAACCTGCAACCATTTACCGGGAAATTAAAGGAAAAATCATGATGGCCAAAGTTGTCTACTTCTTTACATAAGCTGTGATTTCCAGGTTGTATTTAGTCTCTCTAGTAGTATTGAGAGAGGTAATTTAACCTGTTTTGCTCTTGTCTTTGAATAAGGCAGTTTCTGTCTTTTTAGTGACTGCATAAATAAACCATTGAGCTTCAATATTTGCTCACAAGTTTGGTGAATTATTGAGAACCATCTCTCCCTCTGTTTTTCTGAATTTACCCTCAAAGACACTGTTGTGTTTTTTATTTTTATCATTTTGCATTTTTTTGTAGTGCTGGAGATGAATCTCAGGTCCAAAACAGGGAATACTGTAGAGTCCAGACTTGTTTCTCTATTTAGAGTATTGCTTACAATCCTTTCCATTTAGAACAATGCTGTCTGTGGGAAAGCCATTGCTTTGTAATATGACCTAAAATTAATTTTTAAAAAAAGTCATAAGAAAACACACTGAAAATATGAAGTGAAAGTTTTAGTGCTGATCTCCAGGTCCACAGATCATTTCCTTTCCTGAAGAAGTCTCAGTCATTCTGAGTATGCCATTATTGACAGACCAGTACCCTAGATGGAAAGTCTAGGGAGCATCAGGTGACCGGCGGGAGCATATACTATTAGAGAAACCTGTCTCACAGAAACACTTGAAAACTCCTCAATGAGCACAAGAACGTGTAATCACATGCACATTGTGCACTATTATTCATAGGAATATTAATGCACAACAAGTTCTTAGGTCTTTGGGGGAATAGCTTACATAGGAATAATTTCAACTTAATACTTTTTAATAAATGATTTACATGTTATTAGTTTATTGTAGAGAGATCCCAGGTTAGACTGATTAAGGAAGACTGGGAAGGATTTGAAATGATAAGTGACTTTTTTAGATGAACAACTTCACAGTAGAGTGTGGAAGTGTAGTCTAGACATAGGGAAAGCCCAGGTATTCATAGAAATGTTCATCTCAACAGGTTAGCAGGTTCTGAAGCAGCCAGTGACATGGAGAAATATGATATAACCTTAAGTAGGCACCCCCCCCCCTTTGTGATGTACTTCTTTCCTGGAACCTTGGGATCCTACATTCCATTCTTACCTCACCTGGCAATCCATTTTCCTGAGACCTTCAAAGGAACTGGCTGCTCTACTGGGCTGGTCCTCTGAACTCAGCTGAATTAAGGAGGTACTTTAAGTCTTTCTGGAAGGAAGTTTTGTCCTCTTTAGTCTGTGGTAAGTTCTTCCTGAGGAATGCCCCCTATAATAATGAGAATTCTAGCCCAGATTAGCCCCACTGTTAGGACCTGCCCACCTCTGCTGATCTGGACCATCTATCCCAAATCTCCCTAGAAACGTACAAATACTTTTATTACCTTCATGCTGTTTAGCCTAGAGGTCAGGCTCATTGCTAGATAGCTCCTTCATCCTACCTCAACATATTCCCATCAATTTTTCGTGCCACATGTCCCATGGCTTACCTGTGTTCCTTACATGTTGCTTCTTTGGGTGTCTTGCTATATCTCTGTGATTCTGCCCTTCTCCTACTACCTATTCTAATTTTCCTGCCTGCTTTTTTTATGGTGCCAGTCATGGGCCAAAACAGTCCTTTATGTACAGCTTATAGAAAGTCATGGCTTTGATTTTGTTAACCACAAGTGACTATTAATCTTAATTATTTAATTTTATGATTCTAAGTGAGTAACATGAACATCACTTCAAACAACAGTAGAAAAATACATACAGCATAACAAAACTAAAATTAAATTTCTATCAATAAACCAAAATCCATACCAATGTAAAGTATGTTGAGGTTAACAGTTGATTAAAGTATTGAAGTAAATTTAATAATCTAATTTTTTACAAAAATTACTGATATACCATATACACTTTTTCTTCTTAGAAAGAGATTAACTATGACCATTGACCATTCATAATGAAAAAAAACTTTTATAAACAATATTTTGGGAATATGGGCATATTTCATTACTACTGCCTGCTGATTGAGCAGTGCTGACAATCTTACAGGTTCTTGAGACTGGATCATATTAGTGTTGAAGCTGATGTGAACATATCTTCCTATCAGAGAATTTTCAGGTGGTCTTGGTTGGTGAAACCCTATTTGCCTGGAAGCAGTTCACTGGTTCTCATCTTCTGTGGAAACAACAACAGAACCTCTCTTCCAAAGCAATAAATCTTTAGAAATAAACTTCAAAGTCAAGATACCTTTAAAATATATGTTTTTTTTATAACTTACCATCCTTTGGAATTGAATGTCTTTCTGCAGTTAGCTCAATAACACTTAAAAAATTAAAACAAGACACAATAATATCTATAATCTAGACTCTGTGTTTTCCATCTTTATGTAGCTTACTATATTTTTATTCCTTTATTTCTCCTTTAAAAGACTTTCTCTAGTTCTTTCTTTTCTCTCCCAGTCTACTTATTCCTTTTCACACACATTTTTACCCAATGAGAGGTTTTCTATATCTGAACCTGTTTTATTGTGTGTCATTAATCATTTTTAACTAGAAAATATTTTTTAAATGCTAGCAGTCCCAGGAAGAGCCACATAGTTTTTGCCTGTAAAGCTGAGTCAGGAAGTTCTCTTAAAGTGGCCACGTGTCTGTTTGCTGCCAGCAGAAAGAGCACACCCAAGTAAATGCCACTATCATAAAGCTGTCTTTGTCTCTGTTCCCTTTTGTTCAAAATAAATGGAAACCTTAAATCAATCGCATGCTACTGAATCTTCTATGAGGCTTCGGGATCCAGCCTGGCTTCAGTTTATGATTGCTGCAGTGAGTCAGCTGCCATTTTCTCTGTGGTCTGGATGCCACACCATCTCTGTACCATGACTGACTTCAGAGACACAATTTTGAAGCTGCCCTTGGATCAGTTTCTCTGCTCTAGAATCCTTTCTAAGCTTTCTCAGGCTTTGTGTGGGTACATTCATTCCATTTTAGGACGCTATCTGTAACAATGAGTTTTTTGTCTTAGATTAGCCCCACTGTTCGAACCTGGTGCTGCTCCTTATGTGGACCTGCAATCCCAAAGTCCCAAGTAAATGCAGACATGATTATATTAACTTCATACTGTTAGGCCTACGGCTTAGTCACATTTCTATCTAGCTCCTTATTCTTACCTCTACTCAGCATATCCGAGCCATATATCTCTTTCCTTCACCCCTGAAAGCCATGAGTTTGAGAGACCATTAAATCTGTGGAAATCCCCTCACCATCTCAATCTTAGAAAACACCACAGATACCTACATTATGCAGGACTCTAGTATAAAACTGATGTGTAAATTAATTAATAGGATGAGACAGAGTTATTTGAGCCCAGAGTTTCTCTGTCAGCTTAGCATCGCATCTATACCATGAATCAAGGAAAAACATGAAGAGTCAGTAATGATGGAGACATACAGATTTACAATGAAGGAGGTTCCCAGAAATGTGTCTTTTATATAAAAACCCCCTAAGCCTACATTTGATAGCTAGAGCCCACATGGCATTCGGGGAGAATGAAAGGTATTCTTTAACATATGATGACATGTGAGTCTTGGGCACATATACAAACACACACTGAATAAAACTGTCATGAAGTATTAGAACATATTTGAAGTCTTTTTGTTGCCTCTCTAACACAGACATGTTAGTTTTCACACTGCCCTTCTCTTTTGAGACCAAGACTTATATAGTACAGGGTGGTTTTGAACTATCCCCAACTTCCTATCTCATTTTCCTAAGTGCTAAGAAACGAGGTGTTCACCATCAAAACTAGCTTCCTAAGATAATTTATTCTAAGTTTTATTTATGATTTATTTTATTTTACATCCCAACCATAGTTTTCTCCATACCATTTTTAAAAACATAAATGTCATTTTGATTGTATGCATCCCCCTGCCTTCCCTCCTCCCCATCCCTCTGAGTCAGCCTTCAGCGAACCTCATGCCCATTCCCCATTCTGTCTTCCAGAAGGGCAAGAAGTCCCAAGGTGGATCATCTCAGTGTGGCACATCTACTCCAGGCAAGTTCTACTCACTCATCCCAGAAAGAAGGCTGGGTTATGTGTTCCTCTATACGGAATGTGCTCCAAGGTGCCAGCCCACACACAGGAACACAGACTGATTCCACCCCTTCAGGCTGCACATATTGTCCATGCCAATCTACATTTGCCTACACTTGGAGGGCCTAGCTCCTTTTCCTGCTGGATCTCCAGTGGCTATTCTTGATTCAGTGACATCCTCCGAGCTCTAGTCATCCCTCTATGTGGGACTCCTCTTCATAATCCCTATCCCCCTGTTCATACAGACACTCCTCCCCTGCTCTCAGCTGACCAGGAGCTCAGCCCAGTGCTCAGCCATGGATCTCTAACTCCACCTCTATTCTTTGTTGGATCCCCTACCTCTTTTCTATTCCCCTATCCACTGTACAGAAAGGTCAAGTCCTCCTATGGGAGTCAACAAAGCATGGCATGTCAAGTTTGGCCCCATGCCTTGCACCAAGGTGGAACCAGGTTTCTCACCACAGATAATAGGTTTCAAAAACCTAGGTAGTGTGCCAGGAAAGATCCTAATCCCACTTCTAGAGACACCATTGACAGACAAATCTTCACAATTGTCACCTATATGAGGAGGGTCTAGGTTAGTCCCATGCAGGCTCCCTTCCTGTTGGTCTAGAGAACGTGTTTTCCCATGAGCTTGGATCAGTTGTCTTTGTGGTTTTCCCTGACATGATCTTGACCCCCATGCTCAGCCCAATGTTTTACTGTGGATTTCTGCATCTATTTCCATCAGTTACTGGATGAAGGTTCTATGATGACAATTAGGGTGGTCATCAATTTGATTACCCGGGAATGCCAGTTCAGGCACCCTGTCTGCTATTAGTAGGATCATATCTCGGACCATCTTTATGGATTCCTGCAATTTTTCCTTGGCACCAGGTTTCTTTCTAACTCTACAATGTCCCCCTCTATCAAGTTAACTGTTTTATTTCACTCTCTATGTCCTTCTCCCTACTGAGCCATTTTGTTCCCTCATGTCCCTATCACCTTCCCTGTACCTCCCCATCCTAACTGTTTAGTCTCCCCCTCCCAGGGTGATCCATGTCTTCCTCTTAGGGTAGTTTTTGTTACCTAGTTTCTCTAGGACACAGGATTGTAGCCTGGTTATCCTTTGCCTTCATATTATCCACTTATGAGTATATGATTTATTTTAATTGATATACTACAATAGTGTATACACTATTAAAATGTAGTGTCATGATTCAAAACAAACATACGTGTGTGCTTATCAAATGTAGACAATTCACATTTTTGTGTCTTTAAGTAAATGAAGTTTATAACCTCTCTCTTCTACTATTTTCTGGTATATTGGGAAATTCATGCAAGTACCACTCATATATTAGGAAGAATCCTGTTAATTAAATGATGTATTTCCCAGCCTGTTCTTGATCACACTTTCCAGTTCAGACAGGCATTGAACACAGGACTCTTCTATCTCACCTACCCAACTCTCTTGTATTTCATGTGTAGTAGTGAGGTTTCTTGGTCCTGGGCTGCCAGACGTCCAGACCGACAGACCGCGGGCCCAGACCCCTTATCATCTGCAGCTGATCAGCCCCCCCCCAAATAATTCAGATGCTTATATTAAGTTCATGATGTTTGGTTTATGGCTCAGTCACATCCACAGCTGGCTCTTACATCCTAACTCAACCCATTCTCATAAATCTGTCTGCCATTGGCTGTGGCTCAGTAGTGTTCCTTACATGCTTCTTGTGGGTGGCTAGGTCGATTTTTCTGATTCTGTTCTGCTTCTCCTAGGCATGCTGTGAGTTTCCCTTCTACTTTTTCTATGGTGCCTGTCATGGGTGAAAACAGCTCCTTTATCTAAAGATTGATATTCACAGCACACAGAAAGACATTCTCACATCATTATATGCATAGAAATGGATTTATGGCTTCTCTTTTCCTTACTCACAGATTCACCATATGTAGCTTTAAACTGTAGTTACTAAAGTGTACTGCAGCATACAAGCGGGTATACTAATTACTACCAGTTCTTTTCGTACCTCCTTTACCCCATAAACTACCTCTCAGTGAAAACTGTTTCTTTCTTAGCTCCTATGAAATCTGTTTCCATGTTCTTCACATGAGTAAGAACACATCTGCCCTTGCTAAATTCAATCTCTTTCTCTTAATTTCAATGAACACTCCAGGGCAACAAATCAGAACAGAAGCTTACCTCACATTTAAAGACTCAATTTAACTTTATACACAGTCAGAGAATCCAACTTATTCCTAATTCTCTCATAGATCTAATCAGGGGTAGGTGATCTTAGAATGAAATGGAACATAAAGAAAGTTCATGTACTGAGGGTTATTGTCCATCCCTGCCTCCTTTACTCACAGGACAACTTTTTTTTTTTTAAGTTTGAAGAACCTCCCTTCCTGGGATAGTTTATTTTATGCTGGAACAAAATCAGATGATGTATTCTCAAAATTTCACTCATCTTGTTGACAAGAAAAAAGAGAGTTCTTGTGAAAATAACTCTGTGAAAATGATTCGCGAGGCAAAGTTCTGTAAGGTGAGTTGACCAGATAGGGTGTTGGGAGAAGCAGATTCATGACCAAGGACCATGACAGAAAGATTTTTCAGAAGGTGGAAATCAGAGGCATCCTCAAAATGTCCTTCTCCAGTGTCCCTGAAGAATTTAGAATGGTAATTGAGTACTAAATGCAGTTGGTAATAATCAGCACTTTGTAATCAGGAGCAGGACCAAAGGGAGACCTGATAGCATCGAGCATTTCCAATGCAGTTGGGAAATGGCTGTTATGCAAATATCACACTTGATCCCCACATTTCCCAGCATCAATTATCTTGATTTTCTAGGTTGACCACTGAGATCCTCCAACATAGAGACCTTTCTAGTATGAATGGCACACATGTCCAGGAGAGAGTACTTCTAAGATTTTATATTTTCTTGTTTTCTAGGCCTTCCAAGATATTACTTCGTATTTCTCTGAGGAAGAATGGGGAAATCTCACATTCTTGCAAAAAATTGTCTACGTGTATATGAAAAGAACCTACTTCAGAATGATGGCCTTAGGTAATAGGAAGTTCCAGGTTCAGACAAGCCTGGATGTTTCCTAGTTATTTTCTATGCCACAGCTTCCTTTCGACTTATAGCATGTACTTTTGCCACACAGTACTTTTCTTCACAGTGAAATGTCAAAGTGCTGCCTGAGCATGCTGCTCTTCTCCAATGTGTTTAGGGCTGAGAGCATACAGCAAAGGCAATAGGGCTCAGGCCTGCAGCAGCCTGCACTTTTCTTTCCTGCAGGCTCTTGTTCTTGTGGGCCTTAAGGTCTGTGCTGCATCCCAGATCCTAGCTGCATTTCCATTTTTGTGCTGTCTGTTAAAGAGCAAACACTTTGTTTCCTTTTAGGGGTCACAGTCAACAAACCAATATTCATGCGTCGCAAGGACAAGGCGGAAGAATCTCCATTGGAATGTATTGAAGTCCATGGCACTCACACTGGTGAGTAGTTAGGGAGGGGCTGTGAAGAATCACCTTTTCAGTCAAGATATCTGGTAAGGTTACAGGCATGTCTTTTCTTCATCTTCAGGTTAGGCCTTGTGGAAAAGAGTTCATTTAGAGGATGGTGTAAAAGACCCTGTCAGATAAATGTCTAAAATCATTATTTTCGATAATAAGTAAATGGCTAATATGTAGCACCTGTCCCTTATCATATCCTAAACACAGGCAGACACATACACCCTATAAACATACATGCAGACACATTATCACAGAGATACAACTCAACACACACATGCAACCACACACCACACACACACACACACACACACACACACACACACACACACACACACACACACACACACATTCTCTTTTATACTTGACATCACTGAAAATAGATCATCATAATATAAATGGATCAGTTAACTCCAGAGATGATCCTGTTCCCACTGCTTCCAATTTGGCAGCTTGGGTGCAATCTAATTGTAGTTCATTAACATAATTTCTTAATCCTTTTTCAATATGGTATTTTATTTAATTCATTGAGAATGTTATATATTTTGATCATATTCACACATACCTTATTCTTTCATCTAATTAACATAAAAAATTTTATGTTTTTCTCACTTCCCCACATTCCTCAAACTCACCTCTTCTTTTTAAATTTTTTAGAAATAACCAACCAAGCCCAATTTGTGCTCTTTATATAACATGGGATGAGGAACCATCCACTAGAACATACTTGACTTAGTAATGACCACAACCTTAAAAATACTGACTCTCCCTCCCATGAAAGCCATCGATTATCAAAAAGGATACCCACAAAGGGGTGGGAGCTCATGAGTACCTACTCACTCCATGCTAGAATGCTGACTGGTTTGACAATGCAGGTCTTATATAGGCAATGGCAACCTCTCTGAGTTTATGAGTGTAACAATTTATCATTTCCTTAAAACACTATATTGTTCTGGTCCTTCCTGTCTTCTGCTTCTTACATTCTCTCTATCCCCCTTTTACAGTGGCACATGATTTAGGGAGGAAGACGCATGAAATATATGTTCAATGTTTAGCTGAGCAATGCATAGACACATTTTCTACATTCTAACCAGTTGGGAGCTCCTGTATTATCCATCACTCACTTTAAAACAAAACTTCTCTAATAATGTCTGAAAGATATCTATCGTGAAGAGATATGAATTTATATGTCAGTTTGTACTAAATTCATTTAGCAAAATCATAGTAATAGTTTCCACCCATGGGGCCTATGCAATCATATGTTCTTGGTCAGCTTTACAGTACCAGGTCTGCATTTTTTCAATCACAATATCTTAAGAATTATAGCATTGGCTCTTTAGCACATAGCTCAAACCACTGACATGTATTCATGTCTTTTTTCATTTCTTTATTCCAGGTGATGCCTCTGTCAGGCATTCTCCCACAGAGTCTGTTTGTTCTTTCATACTGAAGCTTACTTTCTAAGCAGGAATCACCAGCTAGCCTCTGTAAATTGACTATGCATTCCTCTGGCTGGAAATCACAGGGCTCCTCCCACTGTGACAGACTTCAGGATATATCTACATTTGGGAACTGTCTGCCCCACAGACACAACCCAGAGGAACCCTTAGAGACACCTGGCTATTTATGAAATGGAATTTTCTATAGTTGCCGTTTACACGTTAGTGTATACGGTTAAAGGAGCTGAGAGTTGGTGGCCACTGAGGGCACAGTTAAGGACTGAATAAAACAGAAGGGATCGTAAGAGGAAGTATTCAGTTTTATTATTCTGTCATTTAAAAAGTGTGTCCATTTGGGTGTGTTTGGCATGTGATAATTGCAAAGTTCTGTAGGGTCATTAAAACAAGACTTTTCTCAGGCATAAATTAGGAAGTTGAATAACAGGTAGCTTATTATTAATGACTTTTATATCAGCAGATATAGTGTATCTTATTATATTCTACATGAAGTGTTCTTACCAATGTCCTGTGTGATGCCACTCTTGGCAACATATTCTTTGATACCTAGATCAGTGTGTCTCTTTTCTTTCTTCCCCATTGCCTGCATTAATTTGTAAGAATCATCTTGGTAGAGTACTGTCTTCTCTCTTCTATTCACTCTTTTATTAACTGTCAACGTGATGAACCACAAGCTTATGTGTGAAGCCTTATATTTTGTAGACTACCCACCTTTCATAGAACCCATGGACTCCACAAGTGATTTTCTTCCCTAAATCTTCTTTATTATGGATTCCTAATTAAATGTACATTACTCTGCTTGTATAAATGGCAGTCTATGAAATATATAAAGGCAAACATTTAGTCCCAGAAACATGGTGTACTTAGGACATTACTTTCTTATTTGAACACCCATGCTCTTTCTTAATTGGCTACAAATAATGACAAATACTTCTCCAGGTACAGTTAGCATGTTATGAAAATCAATAAAAACACCACAAAGGCTTGAGCCCTTCATCATTCTGTCATGGAAGGAGAGGCTCACCAGGTTCCACCCTCTCAGAGGATATGAGGGCAGTTAACAGTTGTCAGGGAAAAGACAGATGAGGCCCAGTGCACATGTAAATATGCCCAATTAAACTCATTTAGCCCCACCAATATAAAATATGAAATGAAAGATAATCTAGTAATGGCGAGGAAGGGCATTGACATGAGTCAAAAGAGGTTAATGAGTGTAAATTATCACAGCACATTATACATGCATATAAAAATGTCATATCGAAAGGTAACAGCATATATAATTAATGTATGCTAACATAGTCTTTGGAAAACCTCAGAAATTACTTAACCTCTAATACAGTATAGGAATCCTACAGAGAGCCTGAACAAGTGCTTTAGTGTTTAAAAATGCTGAAGGAGGTGGAATGAGAAGAAAATAACCTAAATGAGTTCCAGGTACACTAGGCTAAGGATGGGCCCAGAGAAATCTGCACACCCAAGAGAAAGCACGTTTTTGGGGACAGACAGTTGGGTGGCAATGGATGAGAAGGAATCATTGAAGAAACAAAACTCTGGCTTCCATGGCATGTTCTGAGTGAGTGGCATGGGCCCACAAAACTCCACAGACTTGCTGCGTGACAAGATCACCCAGTACCAGTTCAGATGTTAGCAAGGATTTCCATATTCATAATTTGATTTGTCCTTCTGAAAGACATGTGACAATGAACAGGTTTTCTACATACTCTGTGGTTCATTTCTTTAATCCACACAATATAAGAAAATGATCATTGGGCCCTCTTTCTAATGAAGGATAAAATAGGAATTCTATACCAGATGATGGGGGAGAGGGACCAAACAGTACACTGGATTACCTGGAATGGTCTTTGGTCTGTACTGCTGTGTGGCTAATATCTCAGTCTTTACAAACCAGCAAACATAAACATCAGAATGGAAAGGCCCATGGGCTCATGGGAGGAACATGCCCTGTTCTATTCTGATAAAACAAGGCCCTAAACTATCTAATTCTCATGCACTAATCTCTCCCTATTTCAGAAGGTGGCATTCATGTAAATGTATGGGCTCATCGTTTGAGGGAAAGAAAACATCGAGTGATATATGAAGAAATCAGTGACCCTGAAGAAGAAGATGATGATGAGGATGACTAAATCTGTAAGTGGTCCTTTGACACATCTCCCAAACCCCAGAATACATACTTTTTTTGATATAATATTAGATCACTTATCCACTTCTAGTCCTCTGGGGTGCAACAGTGAAGCTGAAGTATCATATCATGCTTCCTTTACTGCAAAGCTGGGTAATTTGGAGACCTTCCCTACCCAGGATGCTATGAGCTCCCAAATCCCAAGTCAGCTCTCAAAGTACAGGCCACATCTTACACTGGTTTAGAAATTTAAGGAAAAGAAAGGTGAGGCAGTCACCTTGCTCTGAGAAAAGGGTTTGCCTGTGTAGCACAGGCTTTGAGGTTGGGTGAGAAGAAAGCATGTGGGCTGTGAAGGACAGGAGGAAACAGACCATTGAGTAGGTAGTGTGAATTTGCTAGTGTTTCTTTTCTTTCTTGTCTTAACCACAGAGCATTGAAATAAACCTACCATGAGAAGAAGAATACGGTGGGAATTCCAGACCATAGCTACAATGTTGAAAGACTAAATGTCAGTTATATGTATAAATACATTATTTATTAAAATTTATTATAATTCTAACAGTTAAGTATCCATTTCCATATTATTTGTCAAGTTTTCTCTTAGTAATTTTGTTGGAGGTAACCACTACTCTGTTAGGACCTTGTGCCAAGTATTCCCTATGTATTCTTTCCACTGTACTAAGTCTCATTAGTATTGGTCTTCCTTTGCCGGGCAGTGTTTAAGCATAGATCTCTCTGTATGGTATCTGGTCAGCACTAGGGATACTACATGCTAAGCACTCTGTTAGTGTTAGTTTTACTGTGTAAAAACCACTCTGGTAAAATATCAATGTTTCAAGTAGGCTAGATGGCTTTGTGGTAGAGGATCCTGCTGCCAACTCTGATGACATGATTTCTATCCTAAAGACCCGCATGATGGACAGAGAGAACTGACTCCCTGACAATGTCTTTTGACATTCAAAATTGAACACACACACTCCAAATAAATGAAAATATAATAAAAGAAATCTGTCAATATTCCATTCAGCATCAAAGACAGGAGATGTAGGTCAAAAGGACCAGGCAAAGAAACCCACCCTGGTCCTGGATCTTGAGCCAGTGAAAGAAACACTTTAAATCTGAAGCCAGAACCAAAGAAACACTCCCTGACCTTGAACCCAGAGCCAGTGCACGAAATATACCTTGACCCTGAAATTAGAGCCAAAAGGATAAAAAAGACAAGTGAAAGAAAAATAATTTAGGCCTGAAACCAGACACGAATCAGCTTCCGAATAACTAAAACAATCAGTCCCTGAGCATAAAATTCAGCACCCTGACCCTGAAATCTGAGCCAAGGAAAGAAACACGTGAGCCCTCAAACAGAACCAAAGAAACACATATTGTCCCTGAAACCAGAGCCAACTCTGCCTCTGACCAACTAAACCAACCAATCCCTGAGCAGGAAATCCAGCTAATCCCTAAGTAGAACATCTTCTCACTGGAAACATTCCACCCCTCAGAAGCCCTATATAAGCCCCTCTATTGGTTTAGCTATCAGCTGTCCTTTTCCATCAGGGTAGAGGCAGCCACTCTCCTGTATTCCTTTCCCAAACGAATCTCTTTCTTAAAAGAGTTTTGGGTGAAGATCTTCTTTTGCTGGTGAGGAGCAGAGTCTCCACTAGGAAGCTCCCTTGGAAGGTGAGTAGAGCATCAGAAGACATGGATATCTCTGTTGCAAAGCTCCTTTCGAGGGAGTTGAACAAAGTTAAGCTGTAACAGTTCTCTCTCAGAGATGAACATCCCCACTGCATCTCAGCTTCAGGTATACCCTGACTTCCTGACAAGTCAGGATATCTTTCTTCTCACAGCTGTAGTATCCAGGATACCCTCCACAGCTGAAGGTATACCCTGACTTCCTAACAAGTTAAGATACCTTTTCCTCCACAGCTATAATACTGGCAGGTATAGACTGCCTTCCTGACAAGAAAGAATTGTATACCTGTTCCTCCAGAAGGGTTTAGAGAATAACAGTTTTAAGGCTTATATTGAAAATTATAGAAGGTAAATATGAGACCAGGGTTTTTGGAACAATATAGACAATGGACATATAATCTGTGTGTGCTGGGGTCAGGATTAGACTTTTTTAATATTACATGGCAGATACTCTGAGGTGAGTTGTGTCATACACCCATTTCATACACCATTCTTATGTAGAATCTATAATGCTCAGTGTAGCTCTCCTAGTGGTGATAGAGGTAATATGGATTCCTACAGATATGGCTCTGATGAGTTGAAGTGCAGGCCTTGTGGAAAGGTAAGAGGCAGAAGATCTCTGCCTCAGTACTATGTGAGGATGCAGAGAGGAGTCATAGGTGTTGGTAAATGATCATGTTAAACAAAACAAGCCAAGTGCAGAAAGACAGATGAGTCAAGCTTAATTGCAATGAGTAACAACATTTCAATTTGTGTTTTGTGTCATTCTGTGTGTTGGACATAAAACTAGGGTACCATAAGATAGGAGGCTGAGTCCTTAAAGAGGTAAAAAGAGTGACTCTATACATTGCGCATGAATGTAACACGGACAATTAGGGATAAAGAAGAGGACTAGCAAGATGAAGACAGATGGTGGGACAAGGTGATTTCCATTTTGATTAGAAACCAAGAACATAAGAACATGTCATTATGAAACCTACTACTTTCTATGCTACCATAAAAAATGAAGTAAATATAGTCCTGAGGACGAAATACTAAGAGAAAACAGTGTATGTTTGAGTCACAATTAGTGGTCTTTAGGTGGAGAAAATAATCTTATATTTGGAGAAAGCTGGGATCCATAAAAATGGAAGTTGAAAACTGGCCATTCTTGTCACTCTCTAGAAGTTCCCTTACCCTGTCATCTGTCTCACTAACACCCACTGTATGGCCATCAGAAAAATCACACATGTCAAATAGAAATTAAAGACCACTCTCAAGCAAATGTTAATGGTGACAGGCTGATGACTTCTAGGTGCAGTAGTATGCTCAGAAGTCTGTAGGATGGACCTTGTATTATAGATTTCTGAAAATATGGGTGAACCTATTTTGTACTGCAGTCATAGAATGGAAGAATAATAGCCATGACTCAATTGATTTATGGATATTTAAGTATTCCACATACACATTTATAGAGATTAAATGGATATGATTTACTTTGAACATATTAGACACCCCCAAATTGTAACTATTTATGAAAATACCAAATACACAAAGAATACAACCTAAATGATCCAAGTGCCAATGGAATTTCTGTATGTAAGTTATTCAGAATTCAATCTGTGTTTGCATCAGGATCTTGGTGCCTGGAGGATATTTGGCAGTTACAAATCCAACTGGAAATGACACTTAAAGTAGGTGTGGGTACCAGTCTAAAAGGGTATTGTGCTTGCTAAGTTCGTTGCTATGGACTGCTCTTATAAGGATCAAATTCATCTGTGGTGATATATTGTGCACACTCTAATAAAGTTTGCCTGAAGATAAGAGGACAGAGGCAGCCACAGTTAGCCATAGAGGTCAGGGAGTGGTGGCACATAACTTCAATGCTAAAATTCCAGAGGCAGGGGAAGAGATTGGTCTGGGTCTCTGTGAGTTCAAGACCAAACAGAGGCAGGTGGTGGGACACACACCTGCAATCCCAGCCCTTGTGATCCCACACTCCTACTCCCAGTACTTGGGAAACACAACGTCTTTAATCCAAGCACTAGGTTGTTTGAACCAGGAAGTGAAATGGCTGGGCAGAGAAAAAGATAAAAGGTGGAAGATACATGATTTCAGCCCTTTCCCTTTGGTTGAGGACTCAGAGACATTCAGTCTGAGGATTCCTGGAGACTGGATCTATCCCTTTTCTGCCTGGAGAATTTGTGAGATGAGAAGTGACTGTGGCTTGTTTCCCTGTGTCTCTAATCTTTCAGTTTTTCCTCAACACTATAAGATCAGTTACGATTCATACAATATTCATCCATCCTCTTTAATAAGTCAGTTTTACAAGAGCTTTAGGCTCCATTGCTGAGCCATCATCTACAATGTATGGCTCCAGGTACTGAATAAACTGGTGGTACAAGGAAATGAAGCACAGTTAACTGCATGCTATGTTGTTTTAACTGTAGATCCTGGTAGACTGGCATCTTCCTTCAGCTTCTCTGGCTACTCTTCAGAGGCTCTGCCCAGATGTACTTCACATCTAAATTTTAGTGTGTCAGTACTAGGACTTTCCCCAAGAAACTCTTTTTAGAGTGGAGAATCTGGTTCCAAGTCACCAATTTTACCCAGCTTGATGAGTATAATTTTAGAAAGTAATGTATAGTCAAAAAATGACAAGGTTATTGTCTTTAGGAATGAGAGAAACTTAAAGTAATCGACTGTAGGCAGAAGTTTCTGTCTTGGCAGCCTCTCCCAAGTACCTAGCAGTTGCTTCCTAAATAACTGACTCAGAAGTTTAAAATTAAGTATTAAGTAATATTAATATTAATAATAATAAGCTGACTCTTACACTTAAACTAACCCATATTTTTATTTATGTTTAGCCATGTTGCTTGGTACTTTTTCTCTGTACAGCACCTTCTCAGTACTTCTCCTTTTCAGCACTCTCAGTTTGTCAGTCAAATCTCTACTTCCTGCTCCTCTACTGGCCAATCAGTGTTTTATTAAACCAATTTGAGAGACAAAATATTACTATGTACAAAAGCACCATTTCACAGCATTTCTGTCTTTTGTCTATTTAAGAAGGAAGGTTTTAAATATAACACGTTATGACTATATACTACAAAACAGTAATCAAGATAGAATTATATAATGACTTATCTCTCCCCTACATCCAGGCCAGCAGGGAAAAAGCACTGTAGGCTAGAATCCCCAATAAAATCCAGTTTCCTGGACACCCTCAACTAGAAAACTTCCACAAGCCCTAACCCACCACAGAACCCAGTCACTTCAGCAGGTGCTTTAGACTCATAGATCCTCAGAACCTATTGGACCAAGAGGTAATTGACACCCAGCTCAGACAGAGATCCCAGTCTCCTGGGACAGAACCCTTGGAACCTTACCCCCTCTCATATATTCCCTGCATTCAGGCCAGCAGAAAACCTCCCCTACAGACCATGACTCCCCAGTGAAGCCCAGTTCACAGAAAACTCCTATCTACAAACCCACCCCATCACCTCATGACAATAGTGATTACTTGAGACCCACAGTCCCCCAGCATCTATTAGATCAAAAGCCCCTATAGGATTAAGAGCACCTTCTAGATCAAGAGCTCATATTGGACCAAGAGTGAATCCCTGAGACAGACATTCTGCCAGCTCTTATTGCACCAAGAACTGGGCACTGTGCACAGAATATGCTACCTCCAAGTGGACTGAGAGCCCAGATTGTACCAAGAAGGCTTCCTGATACACACAGGAATAACAGATTGCAGCAGAGTCACCTCCCTGGGATAGATACAAATCCTGCAATGGGCAGATCCTAGCTCAAGAATACATATAACAACGTAAAGAACAATGTGGCACCACTTGACTCTGGTGGTTCTACAACAAGATCTGATCATAACAACGAAGAAGAAAGAATAATGAAGAAGCAGGAGAAGAAGAGGAGGAGGAAGAAGAAGAAGAATAAGAAAATAACCTTAAAAACAATTTTATGAAGGTAATCGAGGCCTCAAAAGAGGAAATAAATATCTTCCTTAAAGAAATACAGGAAAAGACAAGCGAAAAATTGGAAGAGATAAACAAATTCTGGATGAAAATAATGAAAACCAAGAAAAAGCAATCAAACAAGTGAAGGAAACAATTCGAGATGTAAAAATTGAAATAGAAACAATAAAGAAGACACAAAGTGAGGGATGAAGGAAATAAAAATCTGAAGAATTGCACTGGAACTACAGATGAAGAATGACCAAGAGAATGCAAGACTAAATGGAAGATTTGATAGTGGAAACAGATTTGTCACTCAAAAAAAAAAAAACCCTCAATAAACAACCCCCCCCAAACAAAATCATCACATAAGATGTCCAGGAAATCTGGGACACCATGAAAAGACCAAACTTAAGAATAATAGGAATAGAAGAAGAATACCATCTCAAAGGCACATAAAATATATTCAAGAAAATCAAAGGAATGTCTAAAGATATAAGAAGCTTATGGAACACAAAATAGACTAGATCCCTCCAAATGTTTGCTCACCACATAATAATCAAGCCAGTAAACTTACAGAATAAATAAAGAATACTAAGAGGTGCAAAGAAAAAATTCAAGTAACTTATAAAAGCAGACCCATCAGAATATCACCAGACTGTTCAGTGGAATCAATGAAAGCTGGAAGATGTTATGCAGACACTAAGAGACCATAGTTGCCAACACAGACTAAAATACCCAGCAAAAATATAAACCACCATAGGTGGAGGAAACAAGATTTTTCACCACAAAACCAGATTTAAATAATACCTATCCACAAATACAGCCCTAGAAAAAGCACTAAAGGGAAAACCCCAGCCTAAGGAAACCATATATAACAGATAAGCCCCACAGAAGAAAAAGACAAAAAAGGGAAACAACACATATACTATCATCAATAATAACAAAACTAATAGTCACTGGACATTAATATCCTCTAATATCCATTGACTCCATTCACCTATAAAAAGACACACCCTAACACCATGGATACAAATGGAGAAGCCATCTTTCTGCTGCATATAAGAGACACATGTCAACTTCAACTACAGACACTGACTCAGAGTAAAGGGTTGGGAAAAGACTTTCCAATCAAATGATCCTAAGAAACAAGCTGGTGTAGCCATCTGAATACCTAAAAATTAGACTTCCAACTAAAATCAAAAGAGATCAGCGTGGACATTACTTATTCATCTCAGGAATAATCCATCCAAATAAAGTCTCAATTCTGAAAATTTATGCCCGCAACAGAAAGGCACTTACATATGTAAAAGAAACATTACTAAAGCTTAAATCTCACATCGAACCTTAGACTTTGATAGTGGGAGACTTCAATACTTCACTCTCATCAATGGATTGGTAGGTCTACCAGACAGAAACTCAACTGACAAATAAGGGTCTTTTAGTGGGATTCAGGTGTTAGTTGACAAGGCTTGGAGGTGTATCTCTGGAGTACTGGGAGCCTGAATGGGGCATGACCAGACTCTCAGACACTGAGGTCACCCCTGTTTTGTTCCTGCATTCTCAGAAAATGGATCAGCAGCCCTAGTTCCTAACTCCACGAACTGTATTAAGGATCAATTTGTACCGTCAGTGTTCATATGCCCTTCAATAAATATTAACTCTTCATATGATATATTGCAAGTGAATTTACCATGATAGGATCTAACAGATATTATGATCCAAATGGTCTTAACAGATATATACATAACTTTCCAACCAAAAATATGAACATACCCTTTTCTTAGCATCCCATGAAATGTTCTCTCAAATTGACCACATACTCAGTCATAAAGCAAATATCAATAGATACAAAAATGGGAATAACTCCTTGTATTCTAAAAGACCAACATACACTAAAGTTAGAGTTCAATAATGACACAAACCACAGAAAGCCTACAAACTCATGGAAACTGAACATCTCTCAATTGAACTCACATCTGCCAAGGAAAAAGTAAAGAAAGAAATCAAAGACTTCCTAGAATTCAATGAAAATGAACCCACAACATACCCAAACATGTAGGACACAAAGAAAGCAGAGTAAAGAGGAAAAGTCAAAGCACTAGATGCCAGTATGTAAAACCTAGAGCAATCTCACACAAGAGACCTAACTGCACAGCTGAAGGCTTTCAAACAATTAGAAGCAAACTCATCCATCAATGTAAAAATATTCAATAACATACTGGCCAACCAAATTCAAGAACATATCAAAGAAATCATCTGTCATGGGCCAAAACAGCTGCTTTATTTAAAGATTGATATTCACAGCACACAGAAAGACATTCCCACATCATTACATACATAGGAATGGATTTTTGGCTTCTCTTTTCTTTCCTCACTGATTCAACATATGTAGCTATAAAACATAGTCACAAATGTGTACTGCAAAATACCAGCAGCTATACTAATTACTACCTACTTCTCCCATAACCCACCTCTCAGTTTCAACTGTTTCATTCTTAGTTTCTATGAAATCAGTTTCCATGTTCCTTTTATGAGTTTGAACACCTAGATCTCAGTTCTGATGTTTAAAGAAGAGTCTTGACTCTGACACCTTAAACCATTCGGCCATCCTGACACCCATTGGAACATGAGAGATTGGGTGGTGAATGGAGGGGAAGAATAATGAAAGAGACATCTTGATAAGGGGACATTTTGTGGTTAGGTAGAGACCTGGCCTAAAGAAAACTCTCACAAATCTCTAAGAATGACCCCAGTCTGTTTGTTCTTTCATACTGACACTTATTTCTAAGCAGGAATCACCAGCTAGCCTCTGTAAATTTGCTATGCACTTCTCTGGTTGGAAATCGCAGGGCTCCTCCCATTGTTTTATTATTCTATCAGTTAAAAAGAGTTTCCATTTGGGTGTGTTTGGCATGTGATAATTGCAAAGTTTTGAGTGTCATTAAAAACAAGTCTTTTCTCGGGCACATGAAGAGATATTGCCTCAAAGCCAAAAGCACATGAACAAATAAAATAAAGGGAGAGTACGGAGAGATTGCTCAGTGATTAGGGTATCTGCTCTTGTTCTAGAGGACTGGAGCTCAGTTCCTAACACCAACATTGAGTGGCTCACTATCATCTGTCAATTCAGTTCCAGAGGATCTGACACAATACTCTTGCCTCCCAAGACACACTCACACATGAGTAAAACCTACACAGAGACATATACATGTTCACATAAATAATAAATAAAAGAATAAAGGGCAATAAGTTTTTGTTTTTTCAGTTGTATATAGATTTCCTCATGCATAAATCAGGAAGTTCATTGAAAGGTAGCTTATTATTAGTGACCTTGATATCAGCAGAAATGGTGCATGTATCATCTTATCTAAGTCTACATGAAGTGTTCTTACCAATGTCCAGAGAATCATTAGGTCATACTTCAAAAACCTGTACCCACTAAATTGGAAAACTTAAAAGAAGTGGACAGCTTTCTGAACAAGTACCATTTACCAAAATTAAATCAAGACCAGATAAATGACCTAAATAGACCTATAACTTTCATGAAAATTGAAGCTGTTATTAAAAGTTTCCCAAGCACAAGAAGCCCAGGGCCAGTTGGTCTCAGCACAGAATTGTATCAGAACTGCAAAGATAAATTAATAAATTAATATCAATACTTCCCAAATTTTCCCACACAATAGAAACTGAAGGAACTTTGCCAAACTTTTTATGGGGCTATAGTCACCCTGATTCCCAAAGCACACAAGAATGCAACAAAGACAACATATTACATACCAATCTCCCTCATGAATATCAATGTAAAAATACTAAGTAACATACTGGCAAACCAAATTCAAGAACATATCAAAGAAATCATCTAGCATGATGAAGTAGGCTTAACTCCAGAAACATAGGGATGGTACTACATACAAAAAACTGTGAATGTCATCCATCATATAAACAACCTGAAAGAAAAAAAGAAACTACATGATCATGTCATTAGATCATGCAAAAGCCTTTGACAATATCCAACTCTCTTTCATGATAAAAGTCCTGGATTGATCAGGAATATAGGGAAAATACCTAAACATAATAAAGGCAATATACAGCAAGCCACCAGCCAGCATCAAACTAAATGGAGAGAAACTCAAAGCAAGCACACTAAAATCAGGAACAGAACAAGGCTATTCTCTCTTCCCATATCTTTTCAATATAGTTCTCGAAGTCTTAGCTAGAGTAATAAGACAACAAGATCAGATTAAGGGGATATAAATTGGAAAGGAAGAAGTCAAACTATCTCTATTTGCAAATGATATGATCGTTTATATAACTGATGCCAAAATTCTACCAGGGAACTCCTACAACTGATAAACACCTTCAGCAATTTAGCGGGGTACAAGATTAACTCAAAATATCCATAGCCCTCCTATACACTAAGGATAAAAGGGCTGAAAAAGAAATCAGGGAAACATCCCCCTTTATAATAGCTAACAATAGTATTAAGAATTTTTACATAATTCTAACTGAAGAAGTAGCAGGTCTGTTTGACAAAAACTTGAAGTCATTGGAGAAAGAAATGGAAGAAGATATCAGAAAGTGGAAAGAACTCCCATGCTCATGGATAGGTAGGATCAATATAGTATAAATGGCAATCTTACCAAAAGCAATCTACAGATTCAAGCAATCTCATTAAAATCCCAATACAGTTCTTCATAGATCTTGAAAGAGCAATACTCAATTTCATACAGAATAACAAGAAACCTAGGATTGCCAATACAATACTGCTCAATAACAGAATATTGTGAGGCATCACAGTCCCTGACTTAAAACTCTACTATTGAGCTACAGTAATAAAACAGCTGGGTACTGGCATAAAAACAGACTTGTGGATCAATGGAATCAAATTAAAGACCCCGACATTAATCCACACACCTATGAACATCTGATTTTTGACAAAGAGGTCAAAAATATAGAATGGAAAAAAGATAGTATCTTCAACAAATGGTGCTAGCATAATTGGATAGTGGTTTGTAGAAGAATGCAAATAGATCCATATGTATCACCCAGGAAAACTCAAGTTCACATGGGTCAAAGACCTCAACATAAACCCAGTTACACTTCACTTGATAGAAATGAAAGTGGGAAATATCCTACAATGCATTGTTAAGGGCAATCATTTCCTAAATATAACACCAGTAGCACAGACACCAAGAACAACAATCAATAAATGAGACCTCTTGAAACTGAGAAGCTTCTGAAAGGCAAAGGACATGGTCAATATGACAAAATGACAGTCTACAGAATGGGAAAAGATCTTCACCAACCCTACATATGACAGAAGACTGATCTCTAAAATATATAGAGAGCTCAAGAAACCAGAGGTCAAAAAAAAAAAACAAATAATCCAATTAAAAATGAGTTTCAGAGCTAAAAAGAGAATACTCAACAGAAGAATTTCAGATTTCTGAAAGGCACTTAAAATATTGCTCAACATCCTTGGCCACCAGAGAAATGTAATCTTACACCTGTCAGAATGGCTAGGATTAAAAACACAGATGACAGCCTATGCTGGATAGGATGCAGAGCAAGGGGAACACTCCTCCATTGTTGGAGGCCACTTGTACATCCACTCTGGAATTCAGTATGGCATTTCCTCAAAAAAAAACTGGGAATCAGTCTCCACAATGATCCAGCAATACCACTATTGGGCATGTACCCAAAGGATGCACATTCTTACCCCAATGGCATTAACTCAACTATGTTCAAAGCAGCATTATCCATACTAGCAAGAACCTAGAAACCACCCAGATACCCCTCAACAGAAGAATGGATTTAAAAATTGTGGGACATTTACATAATGTAATACTCAGCAGTAAAAAAAAATGGCATCTTGAAATTTGGAGGTAAATGGATGGATTAAGTGAGTATCATTTTGTGTGAGCTAACATAAACCCAGAAAGATAGACTTGGTATGTTCTCACTCATAGGTGCAATTTAGACATAAACAAAAGATACAATCCACAAACTCCTCAGCAGCTAGTTAACAGGAGGAAATTATGAGAGATTTCCATGAATCACCTGGAGAAGGGGAAGTAGGGATCTCTTAAGTAAATTGGGATTATACAGAGCAGCAAGCAAGGGGAGGTGGGAAGAAATTATGAGAGAAAGAGATAGTTGAACAGAAGGAACAACAGAGAGGGAGAACAATGAAAGAGATATCTTGATAGAGGGATCTATTGTGGGGTTAGAGAGAAACCTGGTGCTAAAATAACATCCAATAACCCACAAGATGTCCCCGGCTTGGACTCCAAGTAATAGTGGAGATGGTGACTAACAGGACTTCCTCTATAATCAAACAAATGGCCATACTAATTATCATTATGTAACCTTCATCCAGCAACGGATTGAGGCAGAAGCAGAGATCCATAGCTAAGAACTTGGTTGAGCTCCCAGTCCAGCTGAAGAGAGAGAGAGAAGACATTATATGACCAAAGGGATAGGATCATGAAAAGGAGACCCATAGAGATGGCTTACTAACTCTGAAATGATAGCTGAGGAACCTACATGAAATTAAACTAAATCCTCTGAATGTAGACAACAGTTGAATGGCATGGACAGTTTGTGGACCCTCTTACAGTAGAACCAGACTTTATTTCTGGTGCATGAACTTGGAGTGCAGTCCCTACAGAGGAAAACTTTACTCAGCCTTGACTCTGAGGGGAAGGACTTGATCCTACCTCAACTAAATATGTCAGACAGAACTGACTCACCTTGGGATTCCTTGCTCTTCCTGGGCTGGGGAATGGATGTGAGGGCTGAGGCTGAGCTAGGACTGGGAAAAAGGAAGGGAGGGGGACCAGATGTGAGCATGGGAAAACACTTTTTTAAAAAAAAAATAAAGATAAAAAAGGAAAAAAGTAAAAGGAAATGTAGTACCATGTTGCACAAATTCTAATTGGTCTTTTAATAAAAACTTGGAGCCAGATATTGAGGTAAATGTTGAAAAATCAGAAAGACAGAGGAACAAGCCACAAGCATTTCTCAGCTCACCAAGTCCTCAGCCTAAAGGAGTAGATCCTGTCTCCATGAATTTTCAGACTGATTGTGTCTGAGTCCTCAGGCAAAAATGTGAAGGTGTAGGGAGGAAGGGAAGCACAGAGGCCAACCTCTGTCTCCTCCCACCTTGTATTCCTTTCTCTGCCCAGCCATATCACTTCCTTTCTCTACCTTCCTAGTGCTGATATTAAAGGTGTGTGCCACCACTGCCTGTCTCTATTTCTCTTTTAGATTGGATTAATCTTGTCTAGTGCAGGGTGGCTTTGAACTCACACAGATCAAGAGTGATCTCTACCTACCCAGTGCTAAGATTAAGGTGTGTGTCACCACTAACTAACCTGTATGAATAACTCTGTGAAAGGTTCTCTCCTCTGATCTTCAGGCAATCTTTACTACATTTCAAACAACATATCACCACAGTTCCCTGTTTTCTGGTCAAAAATATAAAAGGGTTATATATACCTAATATAAGAAAAACTATATACAAGAAATAAGAAATCTATATATTATATACACAGACAACAATTACATCAATAATGTTCAGTCCATTAGCAACTCACAAATTCAGAAAAAATACTCTATTATTTATCCTATCTTGGTGAATCCAAAGGAGTTTACCTAATTCACTTTCTATCCAACCTGTACTACCAATCAATATCTATCTTTTGATGTCTCTGAAACTTAAACACTTTACACCTCTCAGTGAGTTTCCTTTCTGCATATGTACCTAGGAAAATTATGTAGTCTTCACCTTCTTTAGAGACCCCAGAAGGAATTAATATTAACTGAGTAAGCAGGAAGTGACATCTTTATGGAATCCTGAAAACAAAAAAATTTGGTTAGTTGTCAAGTCTTTAGATAGGTAGCTGTATCATTTCTTGTCCAGTCTCTATGTAATGGGAAGTGCAGGGTTTGTCTGTGAGGCTTGACCATGTTAGTTAGCCACCATTGAAATTGTCCTGAGCAGTTTGTAGTCCAAAGCTGATCTTAGAGTGGTGTTTGTCAGCTTAATAGTGTTATAATATTCCTCAAAGGATTGTTGTTGTGGAATTACATCATCAAGTTCAGAGACAGCATTAGGTCAAATTATTCCTATCCTTGGTATTTTTTTCTGGTTAGTACTCCCTTCTTCTTGGGATGCCTATTTGTCCAGAGGTCTTTTAACTTCGCAAGATTTTTTTTATTTTCCTTAAAAGAAAAAATGAAAGCCCTCCCGAACACTAACACTGGGGAGTTTTGAAAACTAATCCTTATCAACTTTGATTTATGTTTTCTCCTGATTTTTTTTTCTGTTCTCTCTTCTATAGCTGTTCTATAGTCCTCTGCAATATGGTTTTCTACAATAGGCGTTAGGATCCTTAATAGTTTTTATAAGGAGTTTTCTCCACTATGACAGAATATTACAAAATTGAATTTGACTTGGGTTCCTGTGAGATATTCCTCACGACATTAGCCAAATGCAAAGGATTACCTTGTCTGTCCCTTGTTGATTTATATTCCTTAGTCCAACATCTGCCTTTGCTACACCTTCTGCATAATCCAGAAGAAAGGAGCATTCTTTTGTGGTCATTCTTAGCAAAAAACATTGTTTCTAGGAACACTCTGTTTACAGTCCTTTTAAGCATCACCTTATTTGCTGCAATTGAAACATATTAAATGCCAATTTTGCTTCAAACCTCAAGAAATCACCTCTCCTATCCAAGCATTATCATAGTTAGGACATTCAATATTGAACGTTTTTAGGATCCATTCCTTCAAGGGTCCTGATCTTGACTTTCCAACCTTAAAAAAAAAAAGGTCAGAAGAAAACACACTGAGAATATGAAGTGAAAGTTTTAGTGCTGATCTCAAGGTCCACAGACCATTTCCTTTCCTGAAGAAGTCTCTGTCATTCTGAGTAGGCCATTATTGACAGACCCATGATGGAAAGTCTAGAGAGTATCAGGGGCCCAGTGGAAGCATATACTATTAGGGAAACCTTCCTAACAGAAGCACTTGAAACTCTTCAATGAGCACAATAAAGTATATTTACATGCACATTGTGAACGATTATTCATAGGAATATTAATGTCCATCAAGTACTTAGGTCTTTGGGGAAATAGCTTACATTGGAATAATTTCAATTTCAATACTTTCCTTAATAAATGATTTAAATGTTATTAGTTTATTGTAGAGAGATCTCAGGTTAGATTGACTAAGGAAGACTGGGAAGGATTTGAAATAGTAAGTGATTTTTTTTTTGAGGATCAACTTCACAGTAGAGTGTAGAGCTGTAGTATAGACATAAGGAAAGCCCTGATATTCATAGAAATGTTCATCTCAACAGATAAACAGGTTATGTAGCACACAGGGACATGGAGAAATATGATAAAACCTCAAGTAAGCATATAGCCCTCCCCCCACCTTTGTGATGTACTTCTTTCCTGGAACCTTGGGATCCTACATTCCATTCTTACTTCACCTGGAAATCCATTTTTCTGAGACCTTCAAAGGTACTGGCTGCTCTACTTGGCTGTTCCTCTGAACTCAGCTGAATCAAGGTACTTTAAGTCTTTCTAGAAGGAAGTTTTGTCTTCTTTAGTCTGTGGTAAGGTCTGTCTGAGGAATGCCTTCTATAATATTGAGATTTCTGGCCAAGATTAGCCACACTGTTAGTACCTGCCCACCACTGCTTATCTGGACCATCTCTATCCCAAATCTCTCAAGAAACACAGACACTCATATTAACTTCATGCTGTTTAGCCTAGGTCTCAGGCTCATTGCTAGATAACTCCTCCACCTTAACTCAAGCCATTCTCATCAATCTTTCCTGACACAGGGCCCGTGGCTCACCTATGTTCTGTACATGGTGCTTCTTTGGTTGGCTGGCTATATCTCTGGGAATCTGCCTTTCTTCTACTACCTATTCTAATTTTCCTACTACTTTTTTTCAGGGTCTGGTCATGGGCCAAAACAGTCTGTTATTTACAGTGTATAGAAGACATGACTATAAGTTTGGTAATCACAAGTGACTATTAATCTGTATTTTTTAATTTTACAACTTAAGTGAGTAACATGAACATCATACATTAAACAGCAGAAAAATATATACAGCATAATAAAACTAATCTTAAATTTGTATCAATAAACCAAACTCCACACAAATGTAAAGTATGTTTAGATTAACAGTTGATTAAGATATTGAACTAAAGTCAAAAATCTAATTTTTAAAAAAGCACTCATATACCATATGCCCTTTTTCTTCTTAGAAACAGATTAACTATGACCATTAACCATTCATAGTGAAAACAAACATTTATAAACAATGTTTTGGGAATTTGTGCATAATATTTCACTACTACTGCCTGCTGATTAAGGGGCGCTGACAATCTTACAGGTTCTTGAGACTGGATCATCTTAGTCTTGAAGCTGATGTGAACATATCTTCCTATCAAAGAATTTTCAAGTTGTCTTGGTTGGTGAAACCCTATTTGCCTGGAAGCAATCCACAGGTTCTCATCTTTGGTGGAAACAACAACAGAACCTCTCTTCCAAAGCAATAAATCCTTAGATACAAACTTCAAAGTCAAGATACTTTTAAAATATATGTTTTTGTTTACCTTAGCATTCTTTGAAATTGATTGTCTTCTGCAGTTAAGTCTACCAGTTAGAAAATTAAAAGAAGACACAATAATAAGCACAATCCAGATTCTGTATATTTTCCATCTTTACATGGCTTATTAATTTTTATTTCTCTATTTCTCTTTTTAAAAGACTTTCTCTGATTCTTTTTGTTCTCTCCCAGTTTACATATTCCTTTTCACACACATTTTAACCCATTGAGAGGTTGTCTATATCTGAGTATGTTTTATTTTGTATCATTAATCATTTTTAAACAGAAAATATTTTTTAAATGTTAGCACTCTCTGAAAGAGCCACAGAGTTTTGCCAATGAAGCTGAGTCTGGAAGTTCTCATAAAAGGGCCAGGTCTCTGATTGCTGCCAGCAGACAGAGCACACCCAAGAAAATACCACTATCAAAATGCTGTTTTGACTCTGTCCAATTTTCTTAAAAATAAATGGAAACTTTAAATCAATAACATGCTACTGAGTCTTCTATGAGGCTTCCGGATCTGGTCTGGTTGCAGTTTGTTCTGGCTGCAGGTAGTCCGCTGTCATTTTCTCTGTGGTCTGGATGCCACACCATCTCTGTACGATGATTGACTTCAGAGACACAATTTTGAAGCTGCTCTTGCATCAGTTTCTCTGCTCTAGAATCCTTTGTAAGCTTTCTCAGGCTTTGTGTGGGTACATTTGTTCCATTTTTGGATGCCATCTGAAACAATGAAGTTTTTGTCCCAGATTAGCCCCACTGTTCAAACCAGGTGCTGCTGCTTATTTGGACCTGCAATCCCATAGTCCCAAATAAATGCACAGTTGACTATATTAACTTTATACTGTTAGACCTATGGCTTAGTCTCATTGCTGTCTAGCTCCTTCATTTTACCTCAACCGAGCACACCCAAGCCATATATCTCTTTCCCTCACCCCTGAAAACCATCAGTTGGAGAGACCATGAAATCTGTGGCAATCCCCTCACCATCTCAATCTTAGAATACACCACACAGATCCCGAAATTATGCTTGACTCTAGTATAAAACTGTGTAAAGTAATAGGATTATACAGAATTATTTGAGCCCAGAGTTTCTCTGTCAGCTTAGCATCGTATCTATACGATGAATCAAGGAAATACATGAAGAGTCAGTAATGATGGAGACATACAGATTTACATTGAAGGAGGTTCCAAGAAATGTGTCTTTTATATAAAAATCCCCTAAGCCTAAGTTTGATAGCTAGGGCCCACATGGCATTAGGGGAGAATGTAAGGTATTCTTTAACATATAATGACATGTGAGTCATGGGGACATACACAAACACACATTGAATAAAACTGTAATGAAGTATTACAACATATTTGAAGTCCCTTTGTTGCCTCTCTAACACAGACATGTTAGTTTTCACACTGCCCTTCTCTTTTGAGACCAAGTCTTACATAGTACAGGGTGGCTTTGAACTATCCCCATCTTCCTATCTCATTTTCCTAAGTGCGAAGAAGAGAGGTGTTCACCATCAAACTAGCTTGGGAAGATAATTTGTTCTGTTTTATTTACGATGTATTTTATTTTACATTCCAACCACAGTTTTCTGCCTCATTTTTTTAAAACCATAAATGTCATTTTGATGTATGTGTCCCCCTGCCTTCTCTCTCCCCAATCGCTCAACGGTCAGACTTCAGCAAATCTCATACCCATCTCCCCATCTTCTCCCTGAGAAGGGCAAGAAGTCCCAAGGTGGGTCAGTTTAGTGTGGCACATCCACTCCAGGTAAATTCTACTCTCTCATCCCAGAAACAAGCCTGGGTTAGGGGTTCCTCTATAAAGAATGTGCTCCAAGGTGCCAGCCCACACACAGGAACACAGTGTTATTCCACCCCTAGAGGCTCCACATACTGCTCATGCCAATCTACAGTTGCCTACCCTTGTAGGGCTTAGCTCCTTTTCCTGCTGGGCATCCAGTGGCTATTCTTGATTCAGTGACCTCCTCAGAGCTCTAGTCAACCCCCTATGTGGGACTCCTCTTCATAATTTCTATCCCCCTGCTCATACAGACTCTCCTCCCCTGCTCTCAGTTGACCAGGAGCTCAGCCTAGTGCTCAGCCATGGATCTCTACCTCCACCTCTATTCTTTGTTGGATTCCCTACCTCTTTTCTACTCCCACATCCACTGCCCAGAAATGTCAAGTCCTCCTATGGGAGTCAACAAAGCATGGCATATCAAGTTTGGCCCCACCCTTGCACCAAGGCTGAGCAAGGCCTCACAATACAGGGAATAGTTTTCAAAATACTAGCTAGTGTGCCAGGAAAGATCCTAGTCCCAGTGCAAGAGGCCCCATAAACAGACCATGCTTCATAACTGTCACCTATATGAGGAGGGTCTAGGTTAGTCCCATGCAGGCTCCCTACCTGTTTGTCTAGACTCCATGACTTCCCCTGAGCTTGGATCACTTGCCTTTGTGGTTTTCCCTGACATGATATTGACCCTCATGCTAGGCCCAGTGCTTTACTGTTGATGTCTGCATCTATTTCCATCAGTTATTGGATGAAGGTTCTATGATGACAATTAGGGTGGTCATCAATTTGATTACCCTGGAAGGGCCAGTTCAGGCACCCTCTCTGCAATTATTAGGAATCTTAGCTGGGATCATTTTTGTGGATTCCTGCAATAATTCTTGGCACCAGGTTTCACTCAAGGTTCACAATGTCCCCCTCTATGAAGATATCTGCTTCATTTCACTCCATCTCTGTCCCTTTCCCAAATCAGCCTTTTTGATCCCTCATGTCCCTATCCCCTTCCCTCTACCTCCCTATCCTAATTGTTTAGTCTCTCTCTCCCAGGGTGATCCATGTCTTCCTCTTAGGGTAGTCCTTGCTGCCTAATTTTTCTAGCTCGATGGATTGTAGCCTGGCTATCCTTTGCCTTCATACTATCCACTTAGGAAGATATGATTTATGTTAATTGATATACAGCAGTAGTTAATTCACAATTAAAATACAGTGTCATGATTCAAGATATACACAGGTGTGCTCTTATCAAATATAGGCAATTCATATGTCTGTGTCCTTATGTAAATGAAGTTTATATCCTCTCTCTTCTATTATTTTCTGTAAAATTGAGAAATTAATGCAAGGACCACTTATATGTTAGGAATGAAACCTATAGATTAAGTCATGTATTAATCAGCCTGGTATTGATCCTACTTTGTAGCATAGACAGACATAGAACATAGGACCTTTCTATCTCACCTTCCCAAATATCTTGCATTTCATGTGTAGCAGTGAGCTTTCTTGGTCCTGGGAAGCCAGAGGTCCAGACCCACAGACATACAGGCCCAGACTTCTTAGCATTCACAGCTGATCAGGCCACCCAATATGAATCAGACACTTATATTAAGTTCATGCTGTTTGGTCTATGGCTCAGGCACATCCCTAGCTGGCTCTTACATCTTAACTCAACCCATTCTCATTAATCTTTCTGCTACATGGCCCGTGGCTCTCTTGTGTTCCTTCCATGCTTTTTCTTGGGCAGCTGGGTCGATTTCCTGACTCTGCCCTTCTTCTCCTACCTATGCTGTGATTTCCCCTCCTTTTTTAAATAGTGCCTGTCATGGTTCAAAACAACTCCTTTATTTAAAGATTGATATTCACAGCACACAGAAAGACATTCGCATTTTATTCCCTGCATAGGAATGGACTTTTGGCTTCTCTTTTCCTTACTCAAAGATTCACCCTATGTAGCTATAAAACATAGTTACTAATGTGTACTGAAAATACCACCAGCTATACTAATTACTACCCGTTCCTTTCATACCTCCTTCTTTCCATAACCCACCTTTCAGTGACAACTGTTTCAATCTTAGCTTCTATGAAATCAGTTTGCATGTTCCTCATATGAGTGAGAACACCTTGATCTCATTTCCAATGTTTAAAGAAGAGTCTTGACTCTGGTACCTTAAACCACTTGGCCATCCTGACACCCATGGGAACCTGAGAGATTGGGTTGGGTGGTGAATGGAGGGGAAGAATAATGAAAGAGACATCTTGATAAGGGGACTTTTTGTGGTTAGGTAGAGACCTGGCCTAAAGAAAACTCTCACAAATCTATAAGAATGACCCCAGCTAAGATGGTCAGAAATAGTGGATAGGTATCCTGAACTCACCATATCCTCTAATCAAATTGGTGACTACTTCAATAGTAATCAGAGTGCCTTTACCCAGCCTCTAGCTTTGCTTCCTTGTTCTATTGTTTTAGCCTCCTCCCATAAAGTCTTCTACTGTGAATGTGGTCTAGCCTTCAATGCAGCAATAACCATATTTGTCCAGTCTTTAGGGATAATTTATTTAACATTTGCTTTACAAACTGTGAGTGCATCCCTTAAGTGATGATTGCTTCTTGAATCTCCGTAAATCTAACTAGAGCCCAACTAGTTTCTGAAAATTTTTTTATCATTTTGTAATTCCTTCAAGGTTACCGAGTATACTAAGTTTGACTGTTTGTAAGCCTTAGTTTGTTTCTCTGAAAACTTATAAGTCAATGTTGAGATTGGCCTTTAAATTCCTGTTTGGGTATTAAATTTTCTGTGTTCTCTCTTAACAGGCTTTTCTAAGGTGTTCTTCTCGGCATTCACACTAACTGACTTTTTAACTGATAGAATAGAAATAATCAAAAATAATATTTCTAATAAACATTATGACATTATTTATCTTCTCCTTTACTGGTTCTAGTTTTAAGTCATCTAGAGTAATGTTGGTGAAAGACCAACCACCTTCCATCATGCTACTCTTTCTCATTTTTAAGGTGTGAAAGAGTTCGATCTCTGCTTTAGCCATAGTCCCCATTTTATGTAATCCCAATTTACTCATCAAATTTTTATCAATGATGATTCAGATGGCTATGTTGAGGGCAGCTACTTAGTGTCCAAAAAGAGGGAAAACACAACCCCCACTAAAAGAGGGAGGCTGCTGTCTGAAAAACTTGCCCAGATGAACTTGGAGAAGACACACATATTGTGGACTCTGTCTAATGCTGGAGGCTAACTCCTAACAGAAAGCCGAGCCAGTTGGCCATGTAGAGCTTTGGCTGGCAAGGTCTTTTTTTCCTAATTCATGCCCTGAAAGTTGAGCTCCAAATAATGTACAAACTCTAGTTAGCATGTATTGAAATCCCTGAGTCAGATATTGATGAAAAGCTAGAATATGAGAAAGAGGACACAGAACACAGTCAATTCTCACCCAACCAACTTCTCAGGATGAACAGGGTAAATGTTTCTCTTTTCAAGGGTCCTCGGCCTACAGAAACATGGTTACTAGGCCTAAGTAGTTCACTAAGTTTCTAGTACCAGCCAACATCACCTGATTTTTAAAAATTATTTTTTTCTGCCTACTTTTTTGAATTTGGTTTGTTATATCAATAAGTCATTTATCTGTACATATTTTGTAAGTGTAGCACTTAGGGCTATTAACTTCCTTCTTAAAAATGCCTTGACTTTCTCAAAGGTTATATTGTCATGGTTTTGCTTCATTTAGTTCCAGGAACATTTTAATTTTTTGGCCCATTCATCATTTAATAATGAGTGGCTTAATCTCCGTACGTTTATACATTTAGTCAATTTTTTTTGTTTGGTGTTCATTTTAATTTTATTCCATAAGGGTTGGGTATGATACATGAAATTATTTCAAATTTTCTGTATTTCTTAATGCTTGTTTTTTATTTGAGCATATGTTATATTTTGAAGCAGTTTCCCTGTGCTTCTGAGTAGAATGTATATGTGTATACCCTTGGTATTTGGGTTGAATAGTCTCTAGATATCTATTAGTTTCATTTGATAGAATATGTCAGTTAACTCTGAAGTTTCTCTTTTATTGTGTTCAGATGTCTTATCTATAGAAGAAATTGGAGTGCTGAAATTTCCCACTATTATTGGGTTTGTGTTAATCTGGGTCTTTAATTTTATTAATATGATTTGAGGAAATTGAGTGCACCAGAGTTTTATGCATGTCTTTAATAATGTAATATTTTAATAATTAATTGATACCTTGATTAAAATTAAGTTCCTTCCTTTGCCTATAGTTTTTGCTTCAAACACTATATTGAAAAATATTGGGGATAGTGGTTTATTTTCAACTCTTTAAACATATCAGACATGTTTATTCCTTGGAAAAATAAGACTATAGTCGGCAATGAAGTTTCACAATTCTATTATGTCATTCATAAATAAAAATAACACTATCTAAACCAATGTCTATGTTTAGAAGTCAGAAACAAAAAATTGTTCTTTCAACTCAGTACATAGAAAAATAGAAAACATCCTTATTGTCAGAATAACCCCCAAATTGAAAATAAAATGTACCTAACTTTTATATCATGTATTAGGGACGTAATTGTCTTTATATTGCTTGTTTATAATTGAAACAATTTTTTTGTATTTGTAGTTTCTGATAAATGCATAATTTATGATAATATTTGTGTATTTTGTGGCAAAACTAACCTATTTATGTACACTTTCATATATACCCTTAAAGTTTAGGGCATAGAAGGTCAATAAATTAGAAAGTACTAAAATAATGAATACGTGAACAATTCACATGCTTTATGGTAGGATAATTAATACTCAACATATGAAATGATCATGTTACAGACTTTCAGAAAGAGAAAATATCATTGTTAGATAATCAAGTGCCAATTAAATTTTCCACTTTCTTATTAGTTTTAGAAATACTATGATTGTCTAAAATTTTACCTTACAACTCATTGTTTGAGGAAAACAGACTATGGCAAAAGTAAAATTACATATACAGTTTAGAGATTTATATCAACTAACACGAATTCTGGTGCAAACATGAAACCATTTACCGGGAAATTAAAGGGAAAAATCATGATGGCCAAAGTTGTCTACTTCTTTACATAAGCTGTGATTTCCAGGTTGTATTTAGTTTCTCTAGTACTATTGAGAGAGGTAATTTAACCTGTTTTGCTCTTGTCTTTGAATAAGGCAGTTTCTGTCTTTTTAGTGACTGCAGAAATAAACCATTGAGCTTCAATATTTGCTCACAGATTTGGTGAATTATTGAGACACATCTCTCCCTCAGTTTTTCTGAATTTACCTTCAAAGATACTGTATGTGGTTTTTATTTTTATCATTTTGCATGTTTTGTAGTGCAGGAGATGAAACTCAGGGCCAAGACAGGGAGTACTGTAGAGTCGAGACTTGTTTCTCTATTTAGAGTATTGCTTACAATCTTTTCCATTTAGAACAATGCTGGCTGTGGGAAAGCCATTGCTTTGTAATATGACCTAAAATTAATTTTAAAAGAAAGTCAGAATAAAACACACTGAGAATATGAAGAGAAAGTTTTAGTGCTGATCTCCAGGTCCACAGATCATTTCCTGAAGAAATCTCAGTCATTCTGAGTAGGCCATTATTGACAGACCAGTACCCATGATGGAAAGTCTAGGGAGCATCAGGGGACCGAAGGAAGCATATACTATTAGAGAAACCTTCCTAACAGAAACACTTTGGGGAACTCCTGAGAGAGTACAATAAAGTTTAGACACATGCAAATTGTGCACTATCATATATAGGAATTCTAATGTCCATAACGTTCTTAGGTCTTTGGGGAAATAGCTTACATAGGAATAATTTCAACTTTAATACTTTCTTAAAAAATGATTTAAATTTTATTAGTTTACTGTAGAGAAATCCCAGGTTAGACTGATTAAGGACTACAGGGAAGAAATTGAAATGGTAAGTGATCTTTTTAGATGAACAACTTCACAGTAGAGTGTAGAACTGGAGTCTACACATAGGAAAAGCCCAGGTATTCATAGAAATGTTCATCTCAACAGGTTAGCAGGTTCCGTAGCAGCCAATGACATGGAGAAATATGATAAAGCCTCAAGTAGGCATATAGCCACACACCCACACACACCTTTGTGATGTACTTCTTTCCTGGAACCTTGATCTTATATTCCATTCTTACTTCACCTGGCAATGCATTTTCCTGAGACCTTCAAAGGAACTGGCCGCTCTAGTTGGCTGGTCCTCTAAACTCAGGTGAATCAAGGTATTTAAGTCTTTCTGGAAGGAAGTTTTGTCCTCTTTAATCGGTTGTAAGTTCTTTCTGAGGAATGCCCCTAATAATGATGAGTTTTTTTGGCACAGATTAGCCCCACTGTTAGGACCCAACCACCATGGCTTATCTGTACCATCTATCCCAAATCTCTCAAGAAACGCACAGACACTCATATTAAGTTCATGCTGTTTAGCCTAGGTCTCAGGCTCATTGCTAGATAGCTCCTTCATCTTAACTCAAGCCATTATCATCAATCTTTCCTGCCACATGGCCCGTGGCTCACCTGTGTACCTTACATGTTGCTTTTTTGGGTGTCTAGCTCAATCTCTGAGACTCTGCCCTTCTCCTACTACCTAACCTATTCTGATTTCCCTGCCTACTATTTTTTATGGTGTCTGCCATGGCCCAAAACAATCTTTATTTACAGCATATAGAAAGACATGACTATAAGTTTGGTTATCACAAGTGACTATCAACCTGCATTTCTTAATTTTACAAATTTTAAGTGAGTAACGTAATCATCATACCTTAAACAACAGTAGAAAAATATATACAGCATAAAAAAAACTGATCTTAAAGTTCTATCAGTAAACCAACCTCCATAGCACTGCAATGTCTGTTGAGATTAACAGTTGATTTTGGTATTAAAGTAAACTCAATAATCTAATTTTTAAAAAATCACTCATATACCATATGCCTTTTTTTCTTAGAAAGAGATTAACTATGACGATTAACCATTCATAATGAAAACATCATTTATAATCAATATTTTGGGAATTTGGGCATAATATTTCATTACTACTGCCTGCTGATTAAGGGGCGCTGACAATCTTACAGGTTCTTGAGACTGGATCATCTTAGACTTGAAGATGATGTGACCATATCTTCTTATCACATAATTTTCAGGCAGTCTTGGTTAGTGAAATCCTATTTGCCAGGAAGAAATCTGCAGGTTCTCATCTTCTGTGGAAACAACAACAGAACCTCACTTCCAAAGCAACAAATCCTTAGAAACAAACTTCAAAGTCAAGATACTTAAAAAATATATGTTTTTGTTTTATTTAGCATCCTTTGGAATTGATTGTCTTCCTCAGTTAGCTTATTAACAGTTAAAAAATTAAAGGAAGACACAGTAATAGCCATAATCCAGACTCTGTGTATTTTCCATCTTTATGTGGCTTATTATAATTTTATTCCTCTATTTCTCTTTTTGAAAGACTTTCTCTACCTTCTTTCTTTTCTCTCCCAATCTACATATTCCTTTTGACACATAGTTTAACCCATTGAGAGGTTGACTCTATCTGAATCTGTTTTATTGTGTATCATTAATCATTTTTAACCAGAAAATATTTTTAAAATGCTAGCACTCTCTGAAAGAGCCACATAGTTTTTGTCAATAAAGCTGAGTTAGGAAGTTCTCTTAAATGGTCCACGTCTCTAAGCTCTGCAGGCAGACAGAGCACACCCAAGACAATGCCAATATCCAAAAAGCTGTCATTGACTCTGCTCCATTTTCTTCAAAATAAACAGAAGCCTTAAGTCATTCACATGCTATTGAAATTCCTGTGAGACTTCGGGATCTGGGTGCTTGCAGTTTATGCTCACTGCAGTGATTCCGCTGCCATTTAGCCTGTGGTCTGGATGCCACACTAACTATGTACCATGACTGACTTCAGAGACACAATTTTGAACCTGCTCTTGGATCAGTTTCTCTGCTCTAGATCCCTTGGTAAGATTTCTCAGGCTTTGGGTGGGTATATTCGGTCCATTTTTGGATGCCTTCTATAACAATGAGGATTTTGGCCCAGATTAGCCCCACTGTTCAGACCTGCCTAATGCTGCTTATTTGGACCAGCCATGTCAAAGTCCCCCCCAAAAACACACTGACTCTTATAGTAACTTCATGCTGTTTGGCCTACGGCTTAGGCACATTGCTAGCTAGCTCCTTCATCTTACCTCATCCCAGCACATCTGAGCCATATATCTCTTTCCTTCACCCCTGAAAGCTATCAGTTTGAGAGACCATTAAATCTGTGGCAATCCCCTCACCATCTCAATCTGAGAATACACCACAGATACCTACATGATGCAGGACTCTAGCATAAAACTGCTGTGTAAATTAATTAATAGGATGAGACAGAGTTATTTGAGCCCAGAGTTTCTCTGTCAGCTTAGCATCATATCTATACCATGTATCAAGGAAAAACATGAAGAGTCAGTAACGATGTAGACATACAGATTTACATTGAAGGAGGTTCCCAGAAATGTGTCTTTCATATAAAAATCCCCTAAGCCTACATTTGATAGCTAGGGCCCACATTGCATTCTGGGAGAATGGAAGGTATTCTTTAACATATAATGACATGTGAGTCATGGGCACATATACAAACACACACAGAATAAAACTGTAATGAAGTATTACAACATATTTGAAGTCCCTTTGTTGCCTCTTTAACACAGACATGTTAGTTTTCTCACTACCCTTCTGTTTTGAGACCAAGACTTATATAGTACAGGGTGGTTTTGAACTATCCCCATCTTCATATCTCATTTTCCTAAGTGTTAAGAACAGAGGTGTTCACCATCAACACTAGCTTCCGAAGATAATTTGTTCTAAGTATTACTTATGGTTTATTTTATTTTACATTCCAACCTCAGATTTCTCTCTACTTTTTTAAAAATAAAACTGTCATTCTTATGTATGTATCCCCCCGCTCCCCCTGACTTCCCTTCACCCCATCCCATCCAGTGAGCCTTTAGCCTCTCCCATCCCCATCCACCAATCCTCTCCCTGATAAGGGCAAGAAATCAGAAGGTGGATTAGCTCAGTGTGGCACATCCACTGCAGGCAAGTTCTACTCACTCATCACAAAGACAAGGATAGGTTAGGTATTCCTGTATAGGGAATGTGCTCCAAGGTGACAGCCCACACACAGGAACACAGTCTGATTTCATTCCTTGAGGCTCTACATACTGCCCATACCAATCTACCTACAGTTGCCTACCCTTGGAGGGCCTAGTTCCTTTTCCTGATGGATCTCCAGTGGCTATTCTTGATTCAGTGAGCTCCCCAGAGCTACTGGCAGCCGTCTATGTGGGACTCCTCTTCATAATCCCTATCCTCCTGCTCATACAGCCTCTCCTCCCCTGCTCTCAGCTGGACCTGGAGCTCAGCCCAGTGCTCAGTCAGCCATGGATCTTTGCTTCCACCTCTCTTCTTTGTTGGATGCCCACCCTCTTTTCTACTCCCACATCCACTGCCCAGAAAGGTCAACTCCTCCTACGGGAGTCAACAAATCATGGCATATTAAGTTTGGCCCCACCCCTTGCACTAAGCAGAAAAAGGCCTCACACCACAGGGAATAGGTTTCAAGAAACTAGCTAGTGTGCCAGGAAAGATCCTAGTCCCACTGCCAGAGGCCCCATAAACAGACCAAGCTACATAACTGTCACATACATGAGGAGGATCATGGTCAGTCCCATGCAGGCTCCCTACCTGTTGGTATAGAGTCCATGAGTTCCCAGGAACTTGGAACAGTTGTCTTGGTGGTTTTCCCTGACATGATCTTGACCCTCATACTCAGCCCAGTGCTTTACTGTGGATCTCTTTCTGTGGATCTATTTCCATCAGTTACTGGATGAAGGTTCTATGATGACAGTTAGGGTGGTCATCAATTTGGTTACCCGGGAAGGTCAGTTCAGGCACCCTCTCTGCTATTATTAGGAATCTTAGCTGGGATCATCTTTGTGGATTCCTGAAATTTTCCTTGGCAACAGGTTTCTCTCTAACCCCACAATGTTCCCCTCTATCAAGATATCTGCTTCATTTCACTCCTTCTCTGTTCCTCTCCCAACTCTGCTATTTTGATTCCTCATGTCCCCCTGCCCTTCCCTCTACTTCCCCATCCTAATTGTTTAGTCTCCCCCTCCCAAGGTGATCCAAGTCTTCATTTAGGGTACTCCTTGTTGCCTAGTTTCTCTAGGACGAAGGATTGTAGTCTGGCCATCCTTTGCCTTCATACTATCCACTTATGAGTATATGATATATTTTAATTTATATACAACGATAGTTCATGCACAAGTAAAATACAGTGTCGTCATTCAAGATATACATTTGTGTGCTTATCAAATGTAGACAATTCATATTTCTGTGTCCTCATGTAAAGGAAATTTATGACCTCTCTCTTCTTCTATTTTCTGGTAAAATTGGGAAATTAATGAATGACCACTTATGTTAGGAAGGAATCTTATAGATTAAATTATGTATTACCCAGCCTGGTCTTGATGTCACTTTGTAGCTCAGACAGGCATTGAACATAGGACCTTTCTATCTCAACTTCCCAACATCTTGTATTTAATGTGTAACAGTGAGGTTTCTTGGCCCTGGGTGGCCAGGGGTCCAGACCCACAGACCTGCATGCCCAGAACCCTTAACCTCCGGGGCTGATCAGGTCCCCCAAAATGATTCAGACACTTATATTAAGTTCGTGCTGTTTGGTCTGTGGCTCAGGCACATCCCCAGCTGGCTCTTACATCTTATCTCAACACATTCTCATTAATCCTTCTGCAACGTGGCCCGTTGCTTACTTGTGTTCCTTAAATGTGTATTCTTTGGTGACTGGGTTGATTTGTCTGCCTCTGCCCTGATTCTCCTACCTATGCTCTGATTTCCCTCCTAATTTTCTATGGTGTCTGTCATGGGCCAAAACAGCTCCTTTATTTAAAGATTGATATTCACAGCACAGAAAGCCATTCCCACATCATTACATGCATAGGAATGGACATTTGGCTTCTCTTTTCTTTCCTCACTGATTCAACATATGTAGCTTTAAAACATAGTCACAAATGTGTACTGCAAAATACCCGCAGCTAAACTAATTACTTCCTGTTCCTTTGGAACCTACTTCTCCCCATAACCCACCTCTCAGTTTCAACTGTTTCATTCTTAGTTTCTATGAAATCAGTTTCCATGTTCCTTTTATGAGTTTGAACACCTAGAACTCAATTCTGATTTTTAAAGAAGAGTCTTGACTCTTTCACCTTAAACCACTCGGCCATCCTGACACCCACTGGAACATGAGAGATTGGGTGGTGAATGGAGGGGAAGAATAATGAAAAAGACATCTTGATAAGGGGACATTTTGTGGTTAGGTAGAGACCTGGCCTAAAGAAAACTCTCACAAATCTCTAAGAATGACCCCAGTTAAGACTGCTAGAAATAGTGGATAGGTATCCTGAACTGACCATATCCTGTAATCAAATTAGTGACTGTTCCAGTCGTAATCAGAGTGCCTTCAACCAGCCTCTAGCTTTGCTTCCTTGTTCTATTGTTTTAGACTCCTCCCATCATATCTTCTACTGTGAGAGTGGTCTAGCCTTCAATGCAGCAATAACCATATCTGACCATAATTTGTTTATATGGTGACCAAGAAATTTAACGTTTGTCTTACAAAATTTGAGTGCATACCTTAAGTGATGATTGCCTCTTGAATCTCCTTAAATCTAAACATTTATACTAGAGCCAAACTAGCTTCTGAACAATTGTTATCATTTTGTGATTCCTTCAGCGTTACTGAGTATACTAAGTTTGGTTGTTTGAAAGCCTTAGGTTGCTTCTCTGTAAATTTATATGTCAATGTTGAGATTATCTCGTTAAATTTTTGTTTCTGTATGAATATTTCTGTGTTCTCTCTTAATAGGCTTTTCTCAGGTGTTCTTCTTGGCATTCACACTAACTGTCTTTTTAACTGATAGAACAGAAATAATCAAAAAATAATATTTATAATAAACATTATGATATTATTTATTGTCTCCTTTACTGGTTCTAGTTTTGAACCATATAGAGCAATTTATTTTAATTGATATACAACAATAATTAATGCACAATTAAAATACTGGGATGTGATTCAAGATATACATAGGTGTGTGCTTATGAAATATAGGCAGTTCATATTTCTGTGTCTTTATGTAAATGAAGTTTATAACCTTTCCTACTATTTTCTGGTAATATTGGGAAATTAATGCATGGACCAGTTATATGGTAGGAAGGAATTCTATGGAGTAAATTATGTACTAATCAGCCTGGTCTTGATCTTACTTTGTAGCTTAGACAGGCATTGAACACAGGACCTTTCTATCTCACCTTCCCAACTAACTTGTATTTCATGTGTAGCAGTGAGGTTTCTTGGTCCTGGGCAGTCAGAGGTCCAGACCCATAGACCTGAGGGCCCAGACCCCTTAGCCTCCGGGGCTGATCAGCCCCCCCACCCCACACCCCAAATCATTCAGATGCTTATATTAAGTTCATGCTGTTTGGTCTATGGCTCAGGCACATCCCTAGCTGGCTCTTACATCTTAACTCAACCCATTCTCATTAATCTTTCTGCTACATGGCCTGTGACTCACTTGTGTTCTTTACATGCTTTTTCTTGGGCTGCTGGATCTATTTGTCTGACTCTGCCCTGATTCTCCTACCTATGCTGTGATTTCCCCTCCTATTTTTTCTATGGTGAATATCAAGGCCCGAAACAGCTCCTTTATTTAAAGTTTGGTATTCACAGCACACAGAAAGACATTCGCATTTTATTACATGCATAGGAATGCATTTTTGGCTTCTCTTTTCCTTCCTCACAGATTCACCATTTGTATCTCTAAAGCATAGTTACTAAACTGTACTGCAAAATACCAGCAGCAATACTAATTACTACCTGTTCCTGTCATACCTCCTTCTTTACATAACCCATCTCTCAGTGGCACCTGTTTCATTGTTAGCTTCTATGATATCAGTTTCCATGTTCATCATATGAGTGAGTACACCTTGAACTCAATTATGATTTTGAAAGAAGAGTCTTGACTCTGGCACCTTAATCCACTCGGCCATTCTGACATCCATTGGAACATGAGACATTGGGTTGTGTGGTGAATGGAAGGGAAGAATAATGAAAGAGACATGTTGATAAGGGGAAATTTTGTGGTTAGGTAGAGACCTGGCCTAAAGAAAACTCTCACAAATCTCTAAGAAAGACCCCAGCTAAGACTGCTAGAAATAGTGGATAGGTATCCTGAACTGACCATATCCTGTAAACAAATTAGTGACTGTTCCAGTCGTAATCAGAGTGCCTTCAACCAGCCTCTAGCTTTGCTTATTTGTTCTATTGTTTTAGCCTCCTCCATTGATGTCTTCTACTGTGAACATGATCTAGCTTTCAATGCAGCAATCACCATATCTGAGCAAAAAATTTAACAGTTGTTTTACAAACTGTGAGTACATATCATAAGTGATGATTACTTCTTTAATCTCCTTAAATCTAACATTCACATTAGAGCCCAACTAGCTTCTGAACAATTTTTATCATATTTTGATTCCTTCAATGTTACCGAGTATATGGAGTTTGGCTGTTTGAAAGCCTTAGGTTGGTTCTCTGTAATCTTATAAGTCAATGTTGAGATTATCTTTTTGAATTCTTGTTTCAGTAGGAATATTTCTGTGTTCTCTCTTAACAGGCTTTTCTAAGGCTTTCTTCTTGGCATTTACACTAACTGACTTTTTAAGTGATGGAACAGAAATAATCAAAAAGTAATATTTATAATAAACATTATGATATTATTTATTGTTTCCTTTACTGGTTCTAGTTTCAAATCATCTAAGGTAATGTTGATGAAAGACTAACCACCTTCCATCATGCTACTCTTTCTCATTTTTAAGGTGTGAAAAAGTTCTCTCCTTGCTTTAGGCATAGTCTCCACTTTAAGTAATCTCAATTTACTCATCAAATTGGTTGTCAATGATGATTCAGATGACTATGTTGGGGGCAGATACTTAGTGTCCAAAAAGAGGAAAAACACAACCCCCACTAAAAGAGGGAGGCTGCTGTCTGAAAATCTTGCCAAGATGAACATGAAGAAGACACACATGTTGTGGACTCTGCTTAATGCTGGAGGCTAACTCCTAACAGAAAGCCGAGCCAGTTGGCCATGTAGAGCTTTGGCTGGCAAGGTCTTTTTTTCCTAATTCATGCCCTGAAAGTTGAGCTCCAAATAATGTACAAACTCTAGTTAGCATGTATTGAAATCCCTGAGTCAGATATTGATGAAAAGCTAGAATATGAGAAAGAGGACACAGAACACAGTCAATTCTCACCCAACCAACTTCTCAGGATGAACAGGGTAAATGTTTGTCTTTTCAAGGGTCCTCAGCCTGACTGGTCCCTTCTACAGAAACATGGTTACTAGGCCTAAGTAGTTCACTAAGTTTCTAGTACCAGCCATTATCACCTGATTTTTTTTTTAAAAAAAATATTTCTTGCTATCTACCAAATTTGATTTTGGTTTGCTTTTTCCAAATTCTTGTGTTGTATCAATAAGTCATTTATCTGTACATTTTTTGCAAGTGTAGCACTTAGGGCTATTAACTTCCTTCTTAAAAATGCCTTGATTTTTTCACAAAGTTTATATCGTGGTGGTTTTCCTTCATTTAGTTAGAGGAATATTTTAATTTTTTTGGCCCATTCATCATTTAATAATGAGGTGCTTAATCTTCATACGTTTATACATTTAGTAGATATTTTTGTTTGGTGTTGATTTTAAGTTTATTGCATAATGGTTGGGTGGGATGCATGAAATTATTTCACTTTTCTGTATTATTAATGCTTCTTTTTCATTTGAGCATATGTTATATTTGAAGAAGCTTCCCTGTGTTGCTGAGTAGAATGTATATGTGTATACCCTTGGTATTTGGGTTGAATAGTCTCTAGATATCTATTAGGTTCATTTGATAGAAGATGTCATTTAACTCTGAAATTTCTCTTTATTTTTTTCATCCAGATGTCTTATCTGTAGAAGAAATTGGAGTGCTGAAATTTCCCACCATATTGGGTTTATGTTAATCTGGGTGTTTAATTTTATTAATACGATTTGATGAAATTGAGTGCACCAGAGTTTTATGCATGTCTTTAGTATTGTAATATTTTATTAATTGATGGATACATTGATTAAAATGAAGTTCCTTTCTTTGTCTATAGTTAGTGCTTCATGCAGTATATTGAAACATATTGGGGTTAGTGTTTTTTTTAAAACTCTTTAAACATAGCAGACTTGTTTATTACTTGGAAATATAAAACTGTAGTGGGCAATGAATTTTAAAAGTTGTTTGTACGTCATTCATAAATAAAAAAAAACACTATCTAAACCAATGTATGTGCTAAGAATTCAATAATGAATAATGGTTCTTGCAACACAGGACATAGAATAATATAAAACATCCTTATTATCAAAATATCCAAAAAAACAGTTTAAAAATAGATTGTCCCTAACTTTTATGTTATGTATTATGGATGTAATTGTTTTTATATTTCTTGTTTATAACTGAAACAAAATTTTTGTATTTGTAATTCCTGATAAATGCACAAGTTATGATAATATTATATACACGTTCATATATACCCTTAAAGTTTAGAGCATAGAAGGTCAGTAAATTAGAAAGTACTAAAATAATGAATACTTTAACAATTTACATGCTTTATGGTAGGATAATTAATACTCAACATATAAAATGTACGTTACAGAATGTCAGAAAGGTAATATGTCATTGTTAGATAATCAAGTGACAATAAAATTTTCCACTATCATATTCACTTTAGAAATACTATCATAGACTAAAATATTACCTGTCAACTCATTGATTGAGGAAAACATAATATGGCAAAAGTAAAATTACATAAACCGTTTAGAGATTTAAATCGAAAACGCAAATACAGTTGCAAACAAGAAACCATTTACTAGCAAATTAAAGGGAAAAATAGTGATGGCTGAAGTGGTCTACTTCTTTACATAAGCTGTGATTTCCAGGTTGTATTTAGTCTCTCTAGTTGTATTGAGAGTGGTAATTTAACCTGTTTTGCTGTTATCTTTGAATAAGGTAATTTCTCTCTTTTTAGTGAAGGCATAAATAGACCATTCAGCTTCAGTATTTGCTCACAAGTTTGGTCAAGTATTGAGAAAAATCTCTCACTCTGTTTTTCTGAATTATTCTTCTAAGACACTCTATGTGGTTTTTCTTTCCATCATTTTGCATTTTTTGTCATGCTGCAGATGAAACCCAGGGCCAAGCATGGGACTATTGTAGAGTCCTGACTTGTTTCTCTATTTAGAATATCGCTTACAATCTTTTCCATTTAGAACAATGCTGGCTGTGGGAAAGCCATTGCTTTGTAATATGACCTAAAATTAATTTGAAAACAATAAGTCAGAAGAAACCACACAGAGAATATGAAATGAAAGTTTTAGTGCTGATCTCCAGGTCCACAGACCATTTCATTTCCTGAAGAAGTCTCAGTCATTCTGATTAGGCCATTATTGACAGACCAGTACCCATGATGGAACGTCTAGAGAGCATCAGGGGACCAGTGGAAACATATACTATTAGAGAAACCTTCCTAACAGAAGCACTTGGGAACTCTCAAAGAGCACAATAGAGTGCATCACATGCACATTGTGCACTATTATTCATAGGAATATTAATGTACAAGTTTTTAGTTCATTGGAAAAATAGCTTACATAGGATAAATTTCAACTTTAACACTATCCTTAATAAATGAGCTAAATGTTAATAGTTTATTATAGAGAGATCCCAGGTTAGACTGGTTAAGGAAGACTGGGAATGTTTTGAAATGGTAAGTGATTTTTTTTTAGATGAACAACTTCACAATAGGATGTAGAACTGTAGTATAGACATAGGCAAAGCTTAGGTGTTTATAGAAATGTTCATCTCAACAGGTTAACAGGTTCTGTAGCAGCCAGTGACATGGAGAAATATAATAAAACCTCAAGTAGGTATACATAATCCCCACATTTGTGATGTACTTCTTTTCTGGAACCTTGGGATCCTACATTCCATTCTTACCTTACCTGACAATCCATATTCCTGAGACCTTCAAAGGTACTGGCTGCTCTAGTTAGCTGTTCTTCTAAATTCAGCTGAATCAAGGTACTTTAAGTTTTTCTGGAAGTAAGTTTTGTCCTCTAGGTTTTTCATATCGGTATCTAGTGCTTTGAGTTTTCAGACCCACAGACATATAGGCCCAGACCTCTTAGCCTCCCGAGTTGATCAGTTCCCCCCAAATGATTCAGACACCTATATTAAGTTCATGCTGCTTGGTTCATGGCTCAGGCACATCCAAAGCCAGCTTTTACCTCCTAACTCAACCCACTCTCATAAAACTGTCTGCCATTGGCCCGTGGTTCACTTGTGTTCCTTGCATGCTTCTTCTTGGGTGGCTGGGTCGATTTGTTTGACTCTTCCCTGCTTCTCCTATGTATGCTGTGATTTCCTTTTCTACTTTTTCTATGGTGCCTGTCACCGGCCAAAACAGTTCCTTTATCTAAAGATTGATATTCACAGCACACAGAAAGACATTCCCACATCATTACATGCATAGGAATGCATTTTTGGCTTCTCTTTTCCTCCTCACAGATTCACCATATGCAGCTTTAAACTGTGGTTATTAAAGTGTACTGCAAAATACCAGCAACTATACTAATTACTACCTGTTCCTGTTGTACCTCCTTTTCCCCATAATCTACCTCTCAGTGAATCTGTTTTCTTAGCTCCTATGAAATTCGTTTCCATGTTCTTCACATGAGAGAGAACATGTCTGTCCTTGCTCAATTCAATCTCTTTCTCTTAATTTCAATGAACACTCCAGGGCAACAAATCAGAACAGAAGCTTACCTCACATTTAAAGACTCAATTTAACTTTATACACAGTCAGAGAATCCAACTTATTCCTAATTCTCTCATAGATCTAATCTGGGGTAGGTGATCTTAGGATGAAATGGACCATAAAGAAATTTCATGTACTGAGGGTTATTGTCCATCCATGCCTCCTTTCCTCACAGGACATTTTATTTTATTTTAGAAGAAACTCCCTTCCCGGGATAGTTTATTTTATGCTGGAACCAAATCAGATGATGTCTTCTCAAAATTTCACTCATCTTTCTGACAAGAAAAAAGAGAGTTCTTGTGAAAATAACTCTGGGAAAATGATTCATGAGGCAAAGATCTCTAAGGTGAGTTGACCAAGCAGGGTGTGGGCACAAGCAGATGCATAACAAGGACCATGACAGAAATAATTTTCAGAAGGTGGAAACCAGAGGCATTCTCAAAATGTCCTTCTCCAGTATCCCTGATGAATTTAGAATGGTAATTGAGTACTAAATGCATTTGGTAATAATCACCACTTTGTAATCAGGAGCAGGACCAAAGGGAGACCTGATAGCATTGAACATTTCCAAGGTAGTTGGGAAATGGCTGTTATGCAAATCTCTCACTTGATCCCCACATTTCCCAGCATCAATTATCTTGATTTTCTAGGTTGACCACTGAGGTCCTCCAACAAAGAGAGTGTTCTAGTATGAATGGCACACATGTCCAGCAGAGAGTACTTCTAAGATTTTATGTTTTCTTGTTTTCTAGGCCTTCCAAGATATTGCTTCATATTTTTCTGAGGAAGAATGGGAAAATATCACCAACTGGCAGAAAAGTCTCTACGTTTATATGAAAAGAAACTACTTAAGAATGATGGCCTTAGGTAATAGGAAGTTCCAGGTTTAGACAAGCCTGAGTGTTTCCCAGTTATTTTCTATGCCACAGCTTCTTTTCAACATATAGTATGTACCTCTCTCTGTCACACAATACTTTTCTTCACAGAGAAATGTCCAAGTGCTGCCTGAGCATGCTGCTCTTCTCCAATGTGTTTAGGGCTCAGAGCATAGAGCACAGGCAATAGTGCTCAGGCCTGCAGCAGTCTGCACTTTTCTTTCCTGCAGGCTCTTGTTCTTGTCGGCCTGAAGGCCTGTGCTGCATCCCAGATCCTAGCCGCATTTCCATTTTTGTGATGTCTGTTAAAGATCAAGAACTTTGTTTCCTTTTAGGGGTCACAGTCAACAAACCAATTTTTATGCGTTGCAAGGACAAAGCGAAAGAATCTCCAGTGGAATGTATTGAAGTTCATGGCACTAACAGTGGTGAGTAGTTAGGGAGGGGCTGTGAAGAATCACCTTTTCAGTCGAGATACTTGGTAAGGTTACAGGCATATCTTTTCTTCATCTTCAGGTTAGGGCTGTGTGGAAAAGAGTTCTTTAGAGGATGGTGTAAAAGACCCTGCCATATTAAAGTCAAAAATGTACATAAGTTTGGGTAATAAATAAACAGCTAATATGTCATACCTGTCCTTTATCAGTCCTGTATCACAACTCAAACACCGGCAGACACATCCACCCTATACACATACATGCAGGCACTGTCACACAGAAACAATACAAGACACACACCCAACACACATTCTCTTTTATAACTGACATCAATGAAAATGGATCATCGTAATATAAGTGGAAGAGTTAACTCCAGAGATGATCCTGTTCCCACTGTTTCCTATTTGCCAGGTTGGATGCAATCTAATTGTAGTTCATTAACATAATTTCTTAATCGTTTTACAATATGGTATTTTATTTTATCCTTTGAGGGTTGTATGTATTTTGATCATATTCACACATACCTTACTCATTCATCTAATTAACATAAAATATTTTTTGATGTTTTTCTCACTTCCCCACACTCCTCAAATTCATGTCTTGATTTTTATATTTTTTAAAAATAACCAAAAAAGGCCATTTTGTGCTCTTTATATAACATGGGATGTGAGATCATCCACTAGAGTATGCTTGAATTAATAAAGTCCATACCCTGAAAGAAAACAGACTCTCCCTCCCATGAAAGCCATTCATTTTCAAAAAGGATACTCTTAAAGGAGTGGGAGATCATGAGTACCTACTCACTCCATGCTAGAATGCTGACTGGCTTGACAAAGCAGGTCTTATATAGGCAAAGGCAACCTCTATGAGTTTATGAGTGTAACAATTTGTCATGTCCATAAAATACTGTATTTGCTCTGGTCCTTCCTGTCTTCTGCTTCTTACAATCTCTCTATCCCCTCTTTAACAATGGTACTGAAGTTTGAAAGCAAGATGCATGACATATATGTTCAATGCTTAGCTGAAAAATGCATAGACACATTTTCTACATTCTAACCAATTGGGAGCTCCTGTATTAGCCATCACTCACTTTAAAACAAAACTACTCTAATAATGTCTGAGAGCTATCTAAGGTGAAGAGATATAAATTTAGATGCCAGTTTGTGTTAAATTCATTTAATAAAATCATAATAACAGTTTCCACCCATGGGGCCTATGCAATCATACATTCTTGGTCAGCTTTACAGTACCAGGTCTGCATTTTTTTCAATCACAATATATTAATAATTAAAGTATTGGCTCTTTAGCTCATAGCTCAAACCACTGACATGCATTCATGTCTTCTTTCATTTATGAAATCCAGGTGATCCAGGTGAGCAAAAAACTCAAGTTCACATGGGTCAAAGACCTCAACATAAACCCAATTACACTTAACTTGATAGAAATTAAAGTGGGAAATACCCTCCAATGCATTGTTAAGGGCAATCACTTCCTAAATATAACACCAGTAGCACAGACACCAAGAACAACAATCAATAAATGAGACCTCTTGAAACTGGAAAGCTTCTGAAAGGCAAAGGACATGGTCAATACGACAAAATGACAGTCTACAGAATTGGAAAAGATCTTCACCAACCCTACATATGACAGAAGACTGATCTCTAAAGTATATAGAGAACTCAAGAAACCAGAGGTCAAAAAAAAAAAAAACCAACAAATAATCCAATTAAAAATGAAGTTCAGAGCTAAAAAGGGAATTCTTAACAGAAGAATTTCAAATTTCTGAAAGGCACTTAAAAAATTGCTCAACATCCTTGGCCACCAGAGAAATGTAATCTTACACCTGTCGGAATGGCTAGAATTAAAAACACAGATTACAGTCTATCCTGGAGAAGATGCAGAGCAAGGGGAACACTCCTCTAGTTTTGGAGGCCACTTGTACAGCCACTCTGGAATTCAGTATGGCATTTCCTCAGAAAACTGGGAATCAGTCTCCCAAAGATCCAGCAATACCACTATTGGGCATGTACCCAAAGGATGCACATTCTTACTCCAAGGGCATTAATTCAACTATGATCAAAGCAGCATTATTCATAATATCTAGAACCTAGAAACAACCCAGATGCCCCTCAAATGAAGAATGGATTTAAAAAATGTGGTACATTTACATAATATAATACTCAGCAGTAAAAAAAAATGACACCTTTAAATTTGGAGGTAAATGGATGGATTTGGAGAGTATCATTTTGTATGAGGTAACATAAACCCACTATGTCTCCACTATGACAGAAAATGACCAAACTGAATGTGACTTGGGTTCCTGTGAGAGGTTCCTCAGGACATTTGCCAAAGGCAAAGAATTACCTTGTCTGTCCCTTGTTGATTTATATTCCTTAGTCCAACATCAGCCTTTGCCACACCTTCTGCATAATCCAGAAGGGAAGAGCATATTGTTGGGGTCATTCTTAGCAAAAACATTGCTTCTAGGAACACTCTGTCTACAGTCCTTTTAAAAGGACCTTATTTACTGCAATTGAAACATTTTAAATTTCAATTTTGCTTCAAACCTCAGGAAGTCACCTCTCCTATCCAATCATTATCAGAGTTAAGATATTCAATATCGATTGTATTTAGGATCCATTCCTTCATGGGTGCTGATCTTGACTTTCCAACCTTATACCCTTTTGCATTATGCATTGGCATTTTAAAAAGCCATGGATTCCAGTATTCTTTACCTAGCTTCTGAATTTTGTATCATTCTATTTACTGCTGAAGTCAATGTTTGTAAGAAATCTTTAAAGGTTTATCTTATGCCTTGCATAACTTTTGTATGTGACTCAATTTTCCTTCCTACTTCTAAAATTTTATGCCAAATATTTAAGGTTGCCATATGACATAAATCTAGGGCATAGTCATAATATAAAGACTGATGTTCTACATTAGCAAAATATTCAAATTTTAAGTAACTAGTCTTGGAATATTTCAATCCCTCTAGCCCTATTTTGTTGTTCAATGGTCTTAGCCTCATCTTCCTTACATTGTAATTGGGAACCAGCCTCCAAGATTGCTATAACCAAATCTATCCAGTCTTGAAGGATAATTCTATTACAAGTTGACCACATGTCTGCTGTTAGCTGCATCCAGTCAGTTGGTTTAATCCGGTTTTTTGCCGACCATGAATTTAGAAGCTGCTTTACATAAGTAGAGTGTATACCATGCATTGATATTGCCTCTTTAAAATCCTTGATGTCTCTCATATGTACTGGCTCATAGCTATACTCTACATATTCTGAGGATCCCCCAGGTGTTATCTTTGTCTGAATAGTAGCTGGGAATAATAGTGGTGCGGAAGGGGGTAGCCCTGTTATGTTTACCACTTTAGGTAGAGTAGCTCCAGTACCATAATATCCCATTGGGGGTTGACCTGAACTGTTCTGAGCATAAGATGCATCAATACCCTTTTCCAGCATTGCAATATGGTCCTCCCATTCTTGTATTTTGGATATGACCAGTTCCCATTCCTGGATTTGGGATACTACTGGTTTCTATTCTTGAAGTTTAGATACTATTGATTTTTCTAGATCTTGAGTGTCCTGATGAAGAAGTCCTTCCAAAGACCTCAGCAAGCCAGCAGTTTTTTGATCCCCATCATTAACATAATTAATGATTTTCTTGTTCTCATCATTAATGTAGTCAACAAGTTTCTTGTTTTCATCATTTACGTAGAGCCTATACTTTTCTTGTACAGTGTTATTCATATCTAAAGAGGAAGCCTTATCTGAAAGCTTGTTGTAACCAATTTCCAGAGTATCCATCCTTTTTGCCATCTTAGTGTTTGACAGTTCCACATCATATACCTTGGACAGCGACTGTCGATTTACATTTTGTACCTGTTTAACCTCATCTGCTACTGTAGAATTCGATAGTTCCATAATACATAATCTGGACAGTAATTGTTGGTTTCCATTTGACACCTCTGTCATCATCCTCTTATTTTGAAACATAAAATAGAGAAACAAGCCAAAAAATAGTAAGACTGGGGTATTGAATCCTTCAAAGGTATTCATTTAAAAATTTGTCAACCACCATGGCAAAATATGACCTAAAGTCTTCAAAAGAATAATTGTCAGTCATTGCATCAATTCAGGTGTAATTACACTGTTTAGTCCACAGGTGTCACAGTAGCATTCAATGCCCTGCTCACTGTATGGCAGATTCAGAGGCTCTCAGCAGCAGGAAGCTACCTACAGACCCTACGTGGTTTTGAAGGGCCCCAGCAGGCAGAATACAAGCCTTGGAAAAAGCAAATTCTCACAAATTAAGACAGGATGTTAATCACAAAATAGAAGGGTTTTTGTTTCCTTTGTTCACTTGCGTGAGTAATTTACAGTTGCCTGGGTCACAATCAGTGACCACGTGGGCTGGCTGGGAGGGAGGGATGTGCGTGCACTTTAAACTCCTCTACCAGGGCTAGATGGATGGAGCCACCATACAAGCAGGCAGTGGCAGGCCAAGTGGACGATGGACCACTCCTCCTGAGCGCCCCACCTGCTCACTGAGCTGAAAACCCACATTTCCACACTGAGCTGAAAACTCACGCTTGCACACTGAGCTGAAAACTCACGTTTGTGCACAGAGCTGAAAACCTGCACCCCCACACACTGGAGGCCCCGTTGGGTGCCAGATGTAGGCGGAGTATTACTTACAAGGCACCAGTCCATGATAAATATTTATTAGAATATAAATCAACACTCATGATATTAGTAACAGCTTATAGTAGCACCTGAACAGGGACTGGAGTACCCGAGCGATGGATGAGCGATGGGCGAGTGATGGACCTACAGTGGATTCTGCTCCTGTCTCTCCAGCAGCCAGGAACCAGGAAGAGAGCTCTTCATGTCCCAGAAGCCCCTTATCAATGGGGTTGACCACACCCCCTCCAGGTTGGCAAAACGCCGTCCAGGAGCTCAGGACCCTGGATAAGCATCTTAGGACTTTATCAGCTGACACCTAAATCCCACTACAAGTACCAAGCTGTTTTTATTACTGTAGCTCAATAGTAGGGTTTCAAGTCAGGGGTTGTGATGCCTCACAAAATTCTGTTATTGAACAGGATTATATTGGCAATCCTAGGTTTCTTGTTATTCTGTATGAAATTGAGTATTGTTCTTTTAAAGTTTATGACGAATTGTGTTGGGATTTTAATGAGATTCCTTGAATCTGTAGATTGCTTTTGGTAAGATTGCCATTTTTAGGATATTAATCCTACCTATCCAGGAGCATGGGAGATCTTTCCACTTTCTGATATCTTCTTCCATTTCTTTCTTCAATGACTTAAAGGTTTGTCAAACAGGCCTGCTACTCCTTTGGTTAGAGTTACGTGAAGATACTTAATACTATTGTTAGCTATTATAAGGGGGGGATGTTTCCCTGATTTCTTTTTCAGCCCTTTTATCCTTAGTGTATAGGAGTGCTGTGGATATTTTGAGTTAATCTTGTACCCCGCTAAATTGCTGAAGGTGTTTATCGGTTGTAGGAGTTCCCTGGTAGAATTTTGGCATCAGTTATGTATACGATCATATTGTCTGCAAATAGAGATAGTTTGACTTCTTCCTTTCCAATTTATATCCCCTTAATCTCATCTTGTTGTCTTATTACTCTAGCTAAGACTTTGAGAACTATATTGAAAAGATATGGGAAGAGAGAATAGCCTTGTTCTGTTCCTGATTTTAGTGGGCTTGCTTTGAGTTTCTCTCCATTTAGTTTGATGTTGGCTGGTGGCTTGCTGTAGATTAACTTTATTATGTTTAGGTGTTTTCCTATATTCCTGATCTCTACAGGAGTCTTATCATGAAACAGAGATGGATATTGTCAAAGGCTTTTTCAACAGCTAATGAAATGATCACATGGATTCTTTTTATCTTTCAGGTTGTTTATATGATGGATGACATTCATGGTTTTCTGTATGTTGACCCATCCCTACGTTTCTGGAGTTAAGCCTACTTGACCATGCTGGATGATTTCTTTGAATTTGGTTTGCCAGTATTTTTTGAATTTCATTTTCCAGTATTTTGTTTTTGAATTTGGTTTGCCAGTATTTTATTGAGTATTTTTGAATCGATGTTCATGAGGGTATGTAATTTGTTGTCTTTGTTGCATTCTTGTGTGGCTTGGGTTTCTGGGTGAATATAGCCTCATAAAAAGTTTGGCAAATTTCCTTCAGTTTCTATTGTGTGGAAAAATTCTGGGAGCATTGATATTAATTTATTAATTTATCTTTGAAGTTCTGGTAGAATTCTGTGCTGAGACCATCTGACCCTGGGCTTCTTTTGCTTGGGAGACTTAACAACACTTAAATTTTTATGAGGGCTGTAGGTCTATTTAGATCATTTATCTGTTCTTGATTTAATTCTGGTAAATGGTACTTGTTCAGAAAGTTGTCCATTGCCTATAGGTTTTCCAATTTCGTAGAGTACAGGTTTTTGAAGTATGACCTAATGATTCTCTGGATTTCCTGGATGTCTGTTGTTATGTCTCCCTTTTCAGTTCTGATTTTGTTAATTTGGATGTTCTCCATCTGCCTTTTGATTAGTTTGATAAGAGTTTGGTGACTTTCCTGAAGTACCAACTCTTTGATTTATTGATTCTTTGTATTGTTCTCTTTGTTTCTAATGTATTGATTTCAGTCCTAAGTTTGATTATTTCCTGCCATCTACTCCTTCTGGGTGAGTTTGCTTCTAATTGTTTGAAAGCTTTCAGCTGGGAGGTTAGGTCTCTTGTGTGAGATTGCTCTAGGTTTTTCATATTGGCATCTAGTTCTTTGAGATTTCCTCTTAACTCTGCTTTCATTGTGTCCTGTAAGTGTTGTTCTGGATTCGTTTTCATTGAATTCTAGGAAGCCTTTGATTTCTTTCTTTACTTCTTCCTTTGCCAAAGTGGTTCAATTGAGAGATGTTCAGTTTCCATGAGTTTGTAGGCTTTCTGTGGTTTGTGTTATTGAACTCTAACTTTAGTGTATGGTGGTCTTTTAGGATACAAGGAGTTATTCCAATTTTTTGGTATCTATTGATATTTGCTTTATGATGGAGTATGTCGTCAATTTGAGAGAAAGTTTCATGGGATGCTAAGAAAAGGGTATATTCATTTTTTGGTTGGAAAGTTATGTATATATCTGTTAAGACCATTTGGATCATAATATCTGTTAGATCCTATCGTGGTAAATTCACTTGCAATATATCATATAAAGGGTTAATATTTATTGAAGGGCATAAGAACACTGATGGTACAAATTGATCCTTAATACAGTTCTTGGAGATAGGAACTAGGGCTGCTGATCCATTTTCTGAGAACACAGGAACAAAACCTCAGTGTCTGAGAGTCTGGTCATGCCCCATTCAGGCTCCCATTACCCCAGAGATACACCTACAAGCCTTGTCAGCTAACACCTGAATCCCACTACAAAACCCTTATTTGTCAGTTGAGTTTCTGTCTGGTAGACCTACCAATCCATTGATGAGAGTGAAGTATTGAAGTCTCCCACTATCAAAGTCTAAGGTTCGATGTAAGATTTAAGCTTTACTAATATTTCTTTTACATATGAAGGTACCTTTGTGTTGTGGGCATAAATTTTCAGAATTGAGACTTTAATTGGATGGATTATTCCTGAGATGAATAAGTAATGTCTACCATGATCTCTTTTGACTTTAGTTGGAAGTCTATTTTTTAGACATTAGGATGATTACAGCACCTTATTTCTTAGGATCATTTGATTAGAAATTCTTTTCCCAACCCTTTACTCTGAGTCAGTGTCTGTAGTTGAAGTTAATGTGTGTCTCTTATTTGCTGCAGAAAGATGGCTTCTGCATTTGTATCCATGGTGTTAGGGTGTGTCTTTTTATAGGTGAATGGAGTCAATGGATATTAGAGGATATTAATGTCCAGTGACTATTAGTTTTGTTATTATTGATGATAGTATATGTGTTGTTTCCCTTTTTTGTCTTTTTCTTCTGTGGGGCTTATCTGTTATATATGGTTTCCTTAGGCTGGGGTTTTCCCTTTAGTGCTTTTTCTAGGGCTGTATTTGTGGATAGGTATTATTTAAATCTGGTTTTGTGGTGAAAAATCTTGTTTCCTCCACCTATGGTGGTTTATATTTTTGCTGGGTATTTTAGTCTGTGTTGGCAACTATGGTCTCTTAGTGTCTGCATAACATCTTCCGGCTTTCATTGTTTCCACTGAACAGTCTGGTGATATTCTGATGGGTCTGCTTTTATAAGTTACATGATTTTTTTCTTTGCACCTCTTAGTATTCTTTATTTATTCTGTAAGTTTACTGGCTTGATTATTATGTGGTGAGCAAACATTTGGAGGGATCTAGTCTATTTTGTGTTCCATAAGCTTTTTATATCTTTAGACATTTCTTTGATTTTCTTGAATATATTTTATGTGACTTTGAGCTGGTATTCTTCTTCTATTCTTATTATTCTTAAGTTTGGTCTTTTCATGGTGTCCCAGATTTCCTGGACATCTTATGTGATGATTTTGTTTGGGGGGGGTTGTTTATTGAGGTTTTTTTTTTGAGTGACAAATCTGTTTCCACTATCAAATCTTCCACTTAGTCTTGCATTCTCTTGGTCATTCTTCATCTGTAGTTCCAGTGCAATTCTTCAGATTTTCCATTTCCACCATCCCTCAGTTTGTGTTTTCTTTATTGCTTCTATTTCAATTTTTACATCTCGAATTGTTTCCTTCACTTATTTGATTGCTTTTTCTTGGTTTTCATTATTTTCATCCAGCATTTGTTTATCTCTTCCAATTTTTTGCTTGTCTTTTCCTGTATTTCTTTAAGGGAGATATTTATTTCCTCTTTTGAGGCCTCGATTATCTTCATAAAATTGTTTTTAAGGTTATTTTCTTCTAGGTCTTCTTCCTCCTCCTCTTCTTCTTCTCCTGTTTCTTCATTATTCTTTCTTCTTCGTTGTTATGATCAGATCTTGTTGTAGAACCACCAGAGTCTAGTGGTGCCACATTGTTCTTTACGTTGTTATATGTATTCTTGAGCTAGGATATGCCCATTGCAGGATTTGTATCTATCCCAGGGAGGTGACTCTGCTGCAATCTGTTATTCCTGTGTGTATCAGGAAGCCTTCTTGGTACAATCTGGGCTCTCAGTCCACTTGGAGGTAGCATATTATGTGTCACAGTGCCCAGTTCTTGGTGCAATAAGAGCTGGCAGAATGTCTGTCTCAGGGATTCACTCTTGGTCCAATATGAGCTCTTGATCTAGAAGGTGCTCTTAATCCTATAGGGGCTTTTGATCTAATAGATACTGGGGGACTGTGGGTCTCAAGTAATCACTATTGTCATGAGGTGAAGGGGTGGGTTTGTAGATAGGAGTGTTCTGTGAACTAGGCTTCACTGGGGAGTCCTGGTCTGTAGGGAAGGATTTCTGCTGGCCTGAATGCAGGGAATATATGAGAGGGGGTAATGTTCCAAGGGTTCTGTCCCAGGAGACTGGGATCTCTGTCTGAGCTGGGTGTCAATTACCTCTTGGTCCAATAGGTTCTGAGGATCTGTGAGTCTCAAGCACCTGCTAAAGTGACTGGGTTCTGGGGTGGGTTGGGGCTTGTGGAAGTTTTCTAGTTGAGGGTGTCCAGAAAACCGGATTTTTGGGGGATTCTATCCTACAGTGCTTTTTCCCTGCTGGCCTGGATGTAGGGGAGAGATAAGTCATTATATAATTCTATCTTGATTACTGTTTTCTAGTATATAGTCATAACGTGTTATATTTAAAACCTTCCTTCTTAAATAGACAAAAGGCAGAAATGCTGTGAAATGGTGCTTTTGTACATAGCAACATTTTGTCACTGAAATTGGTTTAATAAAACACTGATTGTTCAGTAGACAAGCACGGAGTAGAAATGAGACAGACTAACTGAGAATGCTGAAAAGGAGAAGTACTGAGAAGTTGCTGTACAGAGAAAAAGTACCAAGCAACATGGCTAAACATAAATAAAAATATGGGTTAATTTAAGTGTAAGAGTCAGCTTATTTTAATAATATTAATATTACTTAATACTTAATTTTAAACTTCTGAGTCAGTTATTTAGGAAGCAACTGCTAGGTACTTCGAAGAGGCTGCCAAGACAGAAACTTCTGCCTACAGTTGATTACTTTAAGTTTCTTTCATTCCTAAAGACAATAACCTTGTCATTTTTTGACTATACATTACTTTCTAAAATTATACTCATCAAGCTGGGTAAAATTGGTGACTTGGAACCAGATTCTCCACTCTAAAAAGAATTTCTTGGGGAAAGCCCTAGTCCTGACACACTAAGAATGAGAGGTGAAGTACATCTGGGCAGAGCCTCTGAAGAGTAGCCAGAGAAGCTGAAGGAAGATGCCAGTCTACCAGGATCTACAGTTAAAACAACATAGCATGCAGTTAACTGTGCTTCATTTCCTTGTACCACCAGTTTATTCAGTACCTGGAGCCATACATTGTAGATGATGGCTCAGCAATGGAGCCTAAAGCTCTTGTAAAACTGACTTATTAAAGAGGATGGATGAATATTGCATGAATCGTAACTGATCTTATAATATTGAGGAAAAACTGAAAGATTAGAGACACAGGGAAACAAGCCAAAGTCACTTCTCATCTCACAAATTCTCCAGGCAGAAAAGGGATAGATCCAGTCTCCAGGAATCCTCAGACTGAATGTCTCTGAGACCTCAACCAAAGGGAAAGGGCTGAAATCATGTATCTTCCACCTTTTATCTTTTTCTCTGCCCAGCCATTTCACTTCCTGGTTCAAACAACCTAGTGCTTGGATTAAAGACGTTGTGTTTCCCAAGTACTGGGAGTAGGAGTGTGGGATCACAAGGGCTGGGATTACAGGTGTGTGTCCCACCACCTGCCTCTGTTTCGTCTTGAACTCACAGAGACCCAGACCAATCTCTTCCCCTGCCTCTGGAATTTTAGCATTGAAGTTATGTGCCACCACTCCCTGACCTCTATGGCTAACTGTGGCTGCCTCTGTCCTCTGATCTTCAGGCAAACTTTATTAGAGTATGCACAATATATCACCACAGATGAATTTGATCCTTATAAGAGCAGTCCATAGCAATGAACTTAGCAAGCACAATACCCTTTTAGACTGGTACCCACACCTACTTTAAGTGTCATTTCCAGTTGGATTTGTAACTGCCAAATATCCTCCAGGCACCAAGATCCTGATGCAAACACAGATTGAATTCTGAATAACTTAGATACAGAACTTCCATTGGCACTTGGATCATTTAAGTTGTATTCATTGTGTATTTAGTATTTTCATAAATAGTTACAGTTTGGGGCTGTCTAATATGTTCAAAGTAAATCATATCCATTTAATCTCTATAAATGTGTATGTGGAATACTTAAATATCCATAAATCAATTGAACCATGGATATTATTCTTCCATTCTATGACTGCAGTACAAAATAGGGTTGGACCATATTTTCAGAAATCTATAATACAAGGTCCATCCTACAGACTTCTGAGCATACTACTGCACCTAGAAGTCATCAGCCTGTCACCATTAACATTTGCTTGAGAGTGGTCTTTAATTTCTATTTGACATGTGTGATTTTTCTGATGGCCATACAGTGGGTGTTAGTGAGACAGATGACAGGGTAAGGGAACTTCTAGAGAGTGACAAGAATGGCCAGTTTTCAACTTCCATTTTCATGGATCCCAGCTTTCTCCAAATATAAGATTATTTTCTCCACATAAAGACCACTAATTGTGACTCAAACATACACTGTTTTCTCTTAGTATTTCGTCCTCAGGACTATATTTACTTCATTTTTTATGGTAGCATAGAAAGTAGTAGGTTTCATAATGACATGTTCTTATGTTCTTGGTTTCTAATCAAAATGGAAATCACCTTGTCCCACCATCTGTCTTCATCTTGCTAGTCCTCTTCTTTATCCCTAATTGTCCCTGTTACCTTCATGCCCAATGTATAGAGTCACTCTTTTTACCTCTTTAAGGACTCAGCCTCCTATCTTATGGTACCCTAGTTTTATGTCCAACACACAGAATGACACAAAACACAAATTGAAATGTTGTTACTCATTGAAATTAAGCTTGACTCATCTGTCTTTCTGCACTTGGCTTGTTTTGTTTAACATGATCATTTACCAACACCTATGACTCCTCTCTGCGTCCTCACATAGTACTGAGGCAGAGATCTTCAGTCTCTTAGCTTTCCACAAGGCCTGAACTTCAACTCATCAGAGCCATATCTGTAGGAATCCATATTACCTCTATCACCACTAGGAGAGCTACATTGAGCATTATAGTTTCTACATAAGAATGGTGTATGAAATGGGTGTATGATACAACTCACCTCAGAGTATCTGCCATGTAATATTAATAAAGTCTAATCCTGACCACAGCACACACAGATTATATGTCCATTGTCTATATTGTTCCAAAACCCCTGGTCTCATATTTACCTTCTATAATTTTCAATATAAGCCTTAAAACTGTTATTCTCTAAACTCTTCTGGAGGAACAGGTATACAATTCTTTCTTGTCAGGAAGGCAGTCTATACCTGCCAGTATTATAGCTGTGGAGGAAAAGGTATCTTAACTTGTTAGGAAGTCAGGGTATACCTTCAGCTGTGGAGGGTATCCTGGATACTACAGCTGTGAGAAGAAAGATATCCTGACTTGTCAGGAAGTCAGGGTATACCTGAAGCTGAGATGCAGTGGGGATGTTCATCTCTGAGAGAGAACTGTTACAGCTTAACTTTGTTCAACTCCCTCGAAAGGAGCTTTGCAACAGAGATATCCATGTCTTCTGATGCTCTCTACTCACCTTCCAAGGGAGCTTCCTAGTGGAGACTCTGCTCCTCACCAGCAAAAGAAGATCTTCACCCAAAACTCTTTTAAGAAAGAGATTCGTTTGGGAAAGGAATACAGGAGAGTGGCTGCCTCTACCCTGATGGAAAAGGACAGCTGATAGCTAAACCAATAGAGGGGCTTATATAGGGCTTCTGAGGGGTGGAATGTTTCCAGTGAGAAGATGTTCTACTTAGGGATTAGCTGGATTTCCTGCTCAGGGATTGGTTGGTTTAGTTGGTCAGAGGCAGAGTTGGCTCTGGTTTCAGGGACAATATGTGTTTCTTTGGTTCTGTTTGAGGGCTCACGTGTTTCTTTCCTTGGCTCAGATTTCAGGGTCAGGGTGCTGAATTTTATGCTCAGGGACTGATTGTTTTAGTTATTCGGAAGCTGATTCGTGTCTGGTTTCAGGCCTAAATTATTTTTCTTTCACTTGTCTTTTTTATCCTTTTGGCTCTAATTTCAGGGTCAAGGTATATTTCGTGCACTGGCTCTGGGTTCAAGGTCAGGGAGTGTTTCTTTGGTTCTGGCTTCAGATTTAAAGTGTTTCTTTCACTGGCTCAAGATCCAGGACCAGGGTGGGTTTCTTTGCCTGGTCCTTTTGACCTACATCTCCTGTCTTTGATGCTGAATGGAATATTGACAGATTTCTTTTATTATATTTTCATTTATTTGGAGTGTGTGTGTTCAATTTTGAATGTCAAAAGACATTGTCAGGGAGTCAGTTCTCTCTGTCCATCATGTGGGTCTTTAGGATAGAAATCATGTCATCAGAGTTGGCAGCAGGATCCTCTACCACAAAGCCATCTAGCCTACTTGAAACATTGATATTTTACCAGAGTGGTTTTTACACAGTAAAACTAACACTAACAGAGTGCTTAGCATGTAGTATCCCTAGTGCTGACCAGATACCATACAGAGAGATCTATGCTTAAACACTTCCCGGCAAAGGAAGACCAATACTAATGAGACTTAGTACAGTGGAAAGAATACATAGGGAATACTTGGCACAAGGTCCTAACAGAGTAGTGGTTACCTCCAACAAAATTACTAAGAGAAAACTTGACAAATAATATGGAAATGGATACTTAACTGTTAGAATTATAATAAATTTTAATAAATAATGTATTTATACATATAACTGACATTTAGTCTTTCAACATTGTAGCTATGGTCTGGAATTCCCACCGTATTCTTCTTCTCATGGTAGGTTTATTTCAATGCTCTGTGGTTAAGACAAGAAAGAAAAGAAACACTAGCAAATTCACACTACCTACTCAATGGTCTATTTCCTCCTGTCCTTCACAGCCCACATGCTTTCTTCTCACCCAACCTCAAAGCCTGTGCTACACAGGCAATCCCTTTTCTCAGAGCAAGGTGACTGCCTCACCTTTCTTTTCCTTAAATTTCTAAACCAGTGTAAGATGTGGCCTGTACTTTGAGAGCTGACTTGGGATTTGGGAGCTCATAGCATCCTGGGTAGGGAAGGTCTCCAAATTACCCAGCTTTGCAGTAAAGGAAGCATGATATGATACTTCAGCTTCACTGTTGCACCCCAGAGGACTAGAAGTGGATAAGTGATCTAATATTATATCAAAAAAAGTATGTATTCTGGGGTTTGGGAGATGTGTCAAAGGACCACTTACAGATTTAGTCATCCTCATCATCATCTTCTTCTTCAGGGTCACTGATTTCTTCATATATCACTCGATGTTTTCTTTCCCTCAAACGATGAGCCCATACATTTACATGAATGCCACCTTCTGAAATAGGGAGAGATTAGTGCATGAGAATTAGATAGTTTAGGGCCTTGTTTTATCAGAATAGAACAGGGCATGTTCCTCCCATGAGCCCATGGGCCTTTCCATTCTGATGTTTATGTTTGCTGGTTTGTAAAGACTGAGATATTAGCCACACAGCAGTACAGACCAAAGACCATTCCAGGTAATCCAGTGTACTGTTTGGTCCCTCTCCCCCATCATCTGGTATAGAATTCCTATTTTATCCTTCATTAGAAAGAGGGCCCAATGATCATTTTCTTATATTGTGTGGATTAAAGAAATGAACCACAGAGTATGTAGAAAACCTGTTCATTGTCACATGTCTTTCAGAAGGACAAATCAAATTATGAATATGGAAATCCTTGCTAACATCTGAACTGGTACTGGGTGATCTTGTCACGCAGCAAGTCTGTGGAGTTTTGTGGGCCCATGCCACTCACTCAGAACATGCCATGGAAGCCAGAGTTTTGTTTCTTCAATGATTCCTTCTCATCCATTGCCACCCAACTGTCTGTCCCCAAAAACGTGCTTTCTCTTGGGTGTGCAGATTTCTCTGGGCCCATCCTTAGCCTAGTGTACCTGGAACTCATTTAGGTTATTTTCTTCTCATTCCACCTCCTTCAGCATTTTTAAACACTAAAGCACTTGTTCAGGCTCTCTGTAGGATTCCTATACTGTATTAGAGGTTAAGTAATTTCTGAGGTTTTCCAAAGACTATGTTAGCATACATTAATTATATATGCTGTTACCTTACGATATGACATTTTTATATGCATGTATAATGTGCTGTGATAATTTACACTCATTAACCTCTTTTGACTCATGTCAATGCCCTTCCTCGCCATTACTAGATTATCTTTCATTTCATATTTTATATTGGTGGGGCTAAATGAGTTTAATTGGGCATATTTACATGTGCACTGGGCCTCATCTGTCTTTTCCCTGACAACTGTTAACTGCCCTCATATCCTCTGAGAGGGTGGAACCTGGTGAGCCTCTCCTTCCATGACAGAATGATGAAGGGCTCAAGCCTTTGTGGTGTTTTTATTGATTTTCATAACATGCTAACTGTACCTGGAGAAGTATTTGTCATTATTTGTAGCCAATTAAGAAAGAGCATGGGTGTTCAAATAAGAAAGTAATGTCCTAAGTACACCATGTTTCTGGGACTAAATGTTTGCCTTTATATATTTCATAGACTGCCATTTATACAAGCAGAGTAATGTACATTTAATTAGGAATCCACAATAAAGAAGATTTAGGGAAGAAAATCACTTGTGGAGTCCATGGGTTCTATGAAAGGTGGGTAGTCTACAAAATATAAGGCTTCACACATAAGCTTGTGGTTCATCACGTTGACAGTTAATAAAAGAGTGAATAGAAGAGAGAAGACAGTACTCTACCAAGATGATTCTTACAAATTAATGCAGGGGGGAAGAAAGAAAAGAGACACACTGATCTAGGTATCAAAGAATATGTTGCCAAGAGTGGCATCACACAGGACATTGGTAAGAACACTTCATGTAGAATATAATAAGATACACTATATCTGCTGATATAAAAGTCATTAATAATAAGCTACCTGTTATTCAACTTCCTAATTTATGCCTGAGAAAAGTCTTGTTTTAATGACCCTACAGAACTTTGCAATTATCACATGCCAAACACACCCAAATGGACACACTTTTTAAATGACAGAATAATAAAACTGAATACTTCCTCTTACGATCCCTTCTGTTTTATTCAGTCCTTAACTGTGCCCTCAGTGGCCACCAACTCTCAGCTCCTTTAACCGTATACACTAACGTGTAAACGGCAACTATAGAAAATTCCATTTCATAAATAGCCAGGTGTCTCTAAGGGTTCCTCTGGGTTGTGTCTGTGGGGCAGACAGTTCCCAAATGTAGATATATCCTGAAGTCTGTCACAGTGGGAGGAGCCCTGTGATTTCCAGCCAGAGGAATGCATAGTCAATTTACAGAGGCTAGCTGGTGATTCCTGCTTAGAAAGTAAGCTTCAGTATGAAAGAACAAACAGACTCTGTGGGAGAATGCCTGACAGAGGCATCACCTGGAATAAAGAAATGAAAAAAGACATGAATACATGTCAGTGGTTTGAGCTATGTGCTAAAGAGCCAATGCTATAATTCTTAAGATATTGTGATTGAAAAAATGCAGACCTGGTACTGTAAAGCTGACCAAGAACATATGATTGCATAGGCCCCATGGGTGGAAACTATTACTATGATTTTGCTAAATGAATTTAGTACAAACTGACATATAAATTCATATCTCTTCACGATAGATATCTTTCAGACATTATTAGAGAAGTTTTGTTTTAAAGTGAGTGATGGATAATACAGGAGCTCCCAACTGGTTAGAATGTAGAAAATGTGTCTATGCATTGCTCAGCTAAACATTGAACATATATTTCATGCGTCTTCCTCCCTAAATCATGTGCCACTGTAAAAGGGGGATAGAGAGAATGTAAGAAGCAGAAGACAGGAAGGACCAGAACAATATAGTGTTTTAAGGAAATGATAAATTGTTACACTCATAAACTCAGAGAGGTTGCCATTGCCTATATAAGACCTGCATTGTCAAACCAGTCAGCATTCTAGCATGGAGTGAGTAGGTACTCATGAGCTCCCACCCCTTTGTGGGTATCCTTTTTGATAATCGATGGCTTTCATGGGAGGGAGAGTCAGTATTTTTAAGGTTGTGGTCATTACTAAGTCAAGTATGTTCTAGTGGATGGTTCCTCATCCCATGTTATATAAAGAGCACAAATTGGGCTTGGTTGGTTATTTCTAAAAAATTTAAAAAGAAGAGGTGAGTTTGAGGAATGTGGGGAAGTGAGAAAAACATAAAATTTTTTATGTTAATTAGATGAAAGAATAAGGTATGTGTGAATATGATCAAAATATATAACATTCTCAATGAATTAAATAAAATACCATATTGAAAAAGGATTAAGAAATTATGTTAATGAACTACAATTAGATTGCACCCAAGCTGCCAAATTGGAAGCAGTGGGAACAGGATCATCTCTGGAGTTAACTGATCCATTTATATTATGATGATCTATTTTCAGTGATGTCAAGTATAAAAGAGAATGTGTGTGTGTGTGTGTGTGTGTGTGTGTGTGTGTGTGTGTGTGTGTGTGTGTGTGTGGTGTGTGGTTGCATGTGTGTGTTGAGTTGTATCTCTGTGATAATGTGTCTGCATGTATGTTTATAGGGTGTATGTGTCTGCCTGTGTTTAGGATATGATAAGGGACAGGTGCTACATATTAGCCATTTACTTATTATCGAAAATAATGATTTTAGACATTTATCTGACAGGGTCTTTTACACCATCCTCTAAATGAACTCTTTTCCACAAGGCCTAACCTGAAGATGAAGAAAAGACATGCCTGTAACCTTACCAGATATCTTGACTGAAAAGGTGATTCTTCACAGCCCCTCCCTAACTACTCACCAGTGTGAGTGCCATGGACTTCAATACATTCCAATGGAGATTCTTCCGCCTTGTCCTTGCGACGCATGAATATTGGTTTGTTGACTGTGACCCCTAAAAGGAAACAAAGTGTTTGCTCTTTAACAGACAGCACAAAAATGGAAATGCAGCTAGGATCTGGGATGCAGCACAGACCTTAAGGCCCACAAGAACAAGAGCCTGCAGGAAAGAAAAGTGCAGGCTGCTGCAGGCCTGAGCCCTATTGCCTTTGCTGTATGCTCTCAGCCCTAAACACATTGGAGAAGAGCAGCATGCTCAGGCAGCACTTTGACATTTCACTGTGAAGAAAAGTACTGTGTGGCAAAAGTACATGCTATAAGTCGAAAGGAAGCTGTGGCATAGAAAATAACTAGGAAACATCCAGGCTTGTCTGAACCTGGAACTTCCTATTACCTAAGGCCATCATTCTGAAGTAGGTTCTTTTCATATACACGTAGACAATTTTTTGCAAGAATGTGAGATTTCCCCATTCTTCCTCAGAGAAATACGAAGTAATATCTTGGAAGGCCTAGAAAACAAGAAAATATAAAATCTTAGAAGTACTCTCTCCTGGACATGTGTGCCATTCATACTAGAAAGGTCTCTATGTTGGAGGATCTCAGTGGTCAACCTAGAAAATCAAGATAATTGATGCTGGGAAATGTGGGGATCAAGTGTGATATTTGCATAACAGCCATTTCCCAACTGCATTGGAAATGCTCGATGCTATCAGGTCTCCCTTTGGTCCTGCTCCTGATTACAAAGTGCTGATTATTACCAACTGCATTTAGTACTCAATTACCATTCTAAATTCTTCAGGGACACTGGAGAAGGACATTTTGAGGATGCCTCTGATTTCCACCTTCTGAAAAATCTTTCTGTCATGGTCCTTGGTCATGAATCTGCTTCTCCCAACACCCTATCTGGTCAACTCACCTTACAGAACTTTGCCTCGCGAATCATTTTCACAGAGTTATTTTCACAAGAACTCTCTTTTTTCTTGTCAACAAGATGAGTGAAATTTTGAGAATACATCATCTGATTTTGTTCCAGCATAAAATAAACTATCCCAGGAAGGGAGGTTCTTCAAACTTAAAAAAAAAAAAGTTGTCCTGTGAGTAAAGGAGGCAGGGATGGACAATAACCCTCAGTACATGAACTTTCTTTATGTTCCATTTCATTCTAAGATCACCTACCCCTGATTAGATCTATGAGAGAATTAGGAATAAGTTGGATTCTCTGACTGTGTATAAAGTTAAATTGAGTCTTTAAATGTGAGGTAAGCTTCTGTTCTGATTTGTTGCCCTGGAGTGTTCATTGAAATTAAGAGAAAGAGATTGAATTTAGCAAGGGCAGATGTGTTCTTACTCATGTGAAGAACATGGAAACAGATTTCATAGGAGCTAAGAAAGAAACAGTTTTCACTGAGAGGTAGTTTATGGGGTAAAGGAGGTACGAAAAGAACTGGTAGTAATTAGTATACCCGCTTGTATGCTGCAGTACACTTTAGTAACTACAGTTTAAAGCTACATATGGTGAATCTGTGAGTAAGGAAAAGAGAAGCCATAAATCCATTTCTATGCATATAATGATGTGAGAATGTCTTTCTGTGTGCTGTGAATATCAATCTTTAGATAAAGGAGCTGTTTTCACCCATGACAGGCACCATAGAAAAAGTAGAAGGGAAACTCACAGCATGCCTAGGAGAAGCAGAACAGAATCAGAAAAATCGACCTAGCCACCCACAAGAAGCATGTAAGGAACACTACTGAGCCACAGCCAATGGCAGACAGATTTATGAGAATGGGTTGAGTTAGGATGTAAGAGCCAGCTGTGGATGTGACTGAGCCATAAACCAAACATCATGAACTTAATATAAGCATCTGAATTATTTGGGGGGGGGGCTGATCAGCTGCAGATGATAAGGGGTCTGGGCCCGCGGTCTGTCGGTCTGGACGTCTGGCAGCCCAGGACCAAGAAACCTCACTACTACACATGAAATACAAGAGAGTTGGGTAGGTGAGATAGAAGAGTCCTGTGTTCAATGCCTGTCTGAACTGGAAAGTGTGATCAAGAACAGGCTGGGAAATACATCATTTAATTAACAGGATTCTTCCTAATATATGAGTGGTACTTGCATGAATTTCCCAATATACCAGAAAATAGTAGAAGAGAGAGGTTATAAACTTCATTTACTTAAAGACACAAAAATGTGAATTGTCTACATTTGATAAGCACACACGTATGTTTGTTTTGAATCATGACACTACATTTTAATAGTGTATACACTATTGTAGTATATCAATTAAAATAAATCATATACTCATAAGTGGATAATATGAAGGCAAAGGATAACCAGGCTACAATCCTGTGTCCTAGAGAAACTAGGTAACAAAAACTACCCTAAGAGGAAGACATGGATCACCCTGGGAGGGGGAGACTAAACAGTTAGGATGGGGAGGTACAGGGAAGGTGATAGGGACATGAGGGAACAAAATGGCTCAGTAGGGAGAAGGACATAGAGAGTGAAATAAAACAGTTAACTTGATAGAGGGGGACATTGTAGAGTTAGAAAGAAACCTGGTGCCAAGGAAAAATTGCAGGAATCCATAAAGATGGTCCGAGATATGATCCTACTAATAGCAGACAGGGTGCCTGAACTGGCATTCCCGGGTAATCAAATTGATGACCACCCTAATTGTCATCATAGAACCTTCATCCAGTAACTGATGGAAATAGATGCAGAAATCCACAGTAAAACATTGGGCTGAGCATGGGGGTCAAGATCATGTCAGGGAAAACCACAAAGACAACTGATCCAAGCTCATGGGAAAACACGTTCTCTAGACCAACAGGAAGGGAGCCTGCATGGGACTAACCTAGACCCTCCTCATATAGGTGACAATTGTGAAGATTTGTCTGTCAATGGTGTCTCTAGAAGTGGGATTAGGATCTTTCCTGGCACACTACCTAGGTTTTTGAAACCTATTATCTGTGGTGAGAAACCTGGTTCCACCTTGGTGCAAGGCATGGGGCCAAACTTGACATGCCATGCTTTGTTGACTCCCATAGGAGGACTTGACCTTTCTGTACAGTGGATAGGGGAATAGAAAAGAGGTAGGGGATCCAACAAAGAATAGAGGTGGAGTTAGAGATCCATGGCTGAGCACTGGGCTGAGCTCCTGGTCAGCTGAGAGCAGGGGAGGAGTGTCTGTATGAACAGGGGGATAGGGATTATGAAGAGGAGTCCCACATAGAGGGATGACTAGAGCTCGGAGGATGTCACTGAATCAAGAATAGCCACTGGAGATCCAGCAGGAAAAGGAGCTAGGCCCTCCAAGTGTAGGCAAATGTAGATTGGCATGGACAATATGTGCAGCCTGAAGGGGTGGAATCAGTCTGTGTTCCTGTGTGTGGGCTGGCACCTTGGAGCACATTCCGTATAGAGGAACACATAACCCAGCCTTCTTTCTGGGATGAGTGAGTAGAACTTGCCTGGAGTAGATGTGCCACACTGAGATGATCCACCTTGGGACTTCTTGCCCTTCTGGAAGACAGAATGGGGAATGGGCATGAGGTTCGCTGAAGGCTGACTCAGAGGGATGGGGAGGAGGGAAGGCAGGGGGATGCATACAATCAAAATGACATTTATGTTTTTAAAAATGGTATGGAGAAAACTATGGTTGGGATGTAAAATAAAATAAATCATAAATAAAACTTAGAATAAATTATCTTAGGAAGCTAGTTTTGATGGTGAACACCTCGTTTCTTAGCACTTAGGAAAATGAGATAGGAAGTTGGGGATAGTTCAAAACCACCCTGTACTATATAAGTCTTGGTCTCAAAAGAGAAGGGCAGTGTGAAAACTAACATGTCTGTGTTAGAGAGGCAACAAAAAGACTTCAAATATGTTCTAATACTTCATGACAGTTTTATTCAGTGTGTGTTTGTATATGTGCCCAAGACTCACATGTCATCATATGTTAAAGAATACCTTTCATTCTCCCCGAATGCCATGTGGGCTCTAGCTATCAAATGTAGGCTTAGGGGGTTTTTATATAAAAGACACATTTCTGGGAACCTCCTTCATTGTAAATCTGTATGTCTCCATCATTACTGACTCTTCATGTTTTTCCTTGATTCATGGTATAGATGCGATGCTAAGCTGACAGAGAAACTCTGGGCTCAAATAACTCTGTCTCATCCTATTAATTAATTTACACATCAGTTTTATACTAGAGTCCTGCATAATGTAGGTATCTGTGGTGTTTTCTAAGATTGAGATGGTGAGGGGATTTCCACAGATTTAATGGTCTCTCAAACTCATGGCTTTCAGGGGTGAAGGAAAGAGATATATGGCTCGGATATGCTGAGTAGAGGTAAGAATAAGGAGCTAGATAGAAATGTGACTAAGCCGTAGGCCTAACAGTATGAAGTTAATATAATCATGTCTGCATTTACTTGGGACTTTGGGATTGCAGGTCCACATAAGGAGCAGCACCAGGTTCGAACAGTGGGGCTAATCTAAGACAAAAAACTCATTGTTACAGATAGCGTCCTAAAATGGAATGAATGTACCCACACAAAGCCTGAGAAAGCTTAGAAAGGATTCTAGAGCAGAGAAACTGATCCAAGGGCAGCTTCAAAATTGTGTCTCTGAAGTCAGTCATGGTACAGAGATGGTGTGGCATCCAGACCACAGAGAAAATGGCAGCTGACTCACTGCAGCAATCATAAACTGAAGCCAGGCTGGATCCCGAAGCCTCATAGAAGATTCAGTAGCATGCGATTGATTTAAGGTTTCCATTTATTTTGAACAAAAGGGAACAGAGACAAAGACAGCTTTATGATAGTGGCATTTACTTGGGTGTGCTCTTTCTGCTGGCAGCAAACAGACACGTGGCCACTTTAAGAGAACTTCCTGACTCAGCTTTACAGGCAAAAACTATGTGGCTCTTCCTGGGACTGCTAGCATTTAAAAAATATTTTCTAGTTAAAAATGATTAATGACACACAATAAAACAGGTTCAGATATAGAAAACCTCTCATTGGGTAAAAATGTGTGTGAAAAGGAATAAGTAGACTGGGAGAGAAAAGAAAGAACTAGAGAAAGTCTTTTAAAGGAGAAATAAAGGAATAAAAATATAGTAAGCTACATAAAGATGGAAAACACAGAGTCTAGATTATAGATATTATTGTGTCTTGTTTTAATTTTTTAAGTGTTATTGAGCTAACTGCAGAAAGACATTCAATTCCAAAGGATGGTAAGTTATAAAAAAAACATATATTTTAAAGGTATCTTGACTTTGAAGTTTATTTCTAAAGATTTATTGCTTTGGAAGAGAGGTTCTGTTGTTGTTTCCACAGAAGATGAGAACCAGTGAACTGCTTCCAGGCAAATAGGGTTTCACCAACCAAGACCACCTGAAAATTCTCTGATAGGAAGATATGTTCACATCAGCTTCAACACTAATATGATCCAGTCTCAAGAACCTGTAAGATTGTCAGCACTGCTCAATCAGCAGGCAGTAGTAATGAAATATGCCCATATTCCCAAAATATTGTTTATAAAAGTTTTTTTTCATTATGAATGGTCAATGGTCATAGTTAATCTCTTTCTAAGAAGAAAAAGTGTATATGGTATATCAGTAATTTTTGTAAAAAATTAGATTATTAAATTTACTTCAATACTTTAATCAACTGTTAACCTCAACATACTTTACATTGGTATGGATTTTGGTTTATTGATAGAAATTTAATTTTAGTTTTGTTATGCTGTATGTATTTTTCTACTGTTGTTTGAAGTGATGTTCATGTTACTCACTTAGAATCATAAAATTAAATAATTAAGATTAATAGTCACTTGTGGTTAACAAAATCAAAGCCATGACTTTCTATAAGCTGTACATAAAGGACTGTTTTGGCCCATGACTGGCACCATAAAAAAAGCAGGCAGGAAAATTAGAATAGGTAGTAGGAGAAGGGCAGAATCACAGAGATATAGCAAGACACCCAAAGAAGCAACATGTAAGGAACACAGGTAAGCCATGGGACATGTGGCACGAAAAATTGATGGGAATATGTTGAGGTAGGATGAAGGAGCTATCTAGCAATGAGCCTGACCTCTAGGCTAAACAGCATGAAGGTAATAAAAGTATTTGTACGTTTCTAGGGAGATTTGGGATAGATGGTCCAGATCAGCAGAGGTGGGCAGGTCCTAACAGTGGGGCTAATCTGGGCTAGAATTCTCATTATTATAGGGGGCATTCCTCAGGAAGAACTTACCACAGACTAAAGAGGACAAAACTTCCTTCCAGAAAGACTTAAAGTACCTCCTTAATTCAGCTGAGTTCAGAGGACCAGCCCAGTAGAGCAGCCAGTTCCTTTGAAGGTCTCAGGAAAATGGATTGCCAGGTGAGGTAAGAATGGAATGTAGGATCCCAAGGTTCCAGGAAAGAAGTACATCACAAAGGGGGGGGGGTGCCTACTTAAGGTTATATCATATTTCTCCATGTCACTGGCTGCTTCAGAACCTGCTAACCTGTTGAGATGAACATTTCTATGAATACCTGGGCTTTCCCTATGTCTAGACTACACTTCCACACTCTACTGTGAAGTTGTTCATCTAAAAAAGTCACTTATCATTTCAAATCCTTCCCAGTCTTCCTTAATCAGTCTAACCTGGGATCTCTCTACAATAAACTAATAACATGTAAATCATTTATTAAAAAGTATTAAGTTGAAATTATTCCTATGTAAGCTATTCCCCCAAAGACCTAAGAACTTGTTGTGCATTAATATTCCTATGAATAATAGTGCACAATGTGCATGTGATTACACGTTCTTGTGCTCATTGAGGAGTTTTCAAGTGTTTCTGTGAGACAGGTTTCTCTAATAGTATATGCTCCCGCCGGTCACCTGATGCTCCCTAGACTTTCCATCTAGGGTACTGGTCTGTCAATAATGGCATACTCAGAATGACTGAGACTTCTTCAGGAAAGGAAATGATCTGTGGACCTGGAGATCAGCACTAAAACTTTCACTTCATATTTTCAGTGTGTTTTCTTATGACTTTTTTTAAAAATTAATTTTAGGTCATATTACAAAGCAATGGCTTTCCCACAGACAGCATTGTTCTAAATGGAAAGGATTGTAAGCAATACTCTAAATAGAGAAACAAGTCTGGACTCTACAGTATTCCCTGTTTTGGACCTGAGATTCATCTCCAGCACTACAAAAAAATGCAAAATGATAAAAATAAAAAACACAACAGTGTCTTTGAGGGTAAATTCAGAAAAACAGAGGGAGAGATGGTTCTCAATAATTCACCAAACTTGTGAGCAAATATTGAAGCTCAATGGTTTATTTATGCAGTCACTAAAAAGACAGAAACTGCCTTATTCAAAGACAAGAGCAAAACAGGTTAAATTACCTCTCTCAATACTACTAGAGAGACTAAATACAACCTGGAAATCACAGCTTATGTAAAGAAGTAGACAACTTTGGCCATCATGATTTTTCCTTTAATTTCCCGGTAAATGGTTGCAGGTTTGCACCGGGATTTGGATTAGTTGATATAAATCTCTAAACTGTATATGTAATTTTTACTTTTGCCATAGTCTGTTTTCTTCAATCAATGAGTTGTCAAGTAAAATTTTAGACAATGATAGTATTTCTAAAATTAATAAGAAAGTGGAAAATTTTATTGCCACTTGATTATCTAACAATGATATTTTCTCTTTCTGAAAGTCTGTAACATGAACATTTCATATGTTGAGTATTAATTATCCTACCATAAAGCATGTGAATTGTTCACGGATTCACTATTTTTGTACTTTCTAATTTATTGACCTTCTATGCCCTAAACTTTAAGGGTATATATGAATGTGTATATAAATAGGTTAGTTTTGCCACAAAATAGACAAATATTATCATAAATTATGCATTTATCAGAAACTACAAATACAAAAAAATGTTCCAGTTATAAACAAGCAACATAAAGACAATTACATCCATAATACATGATATAAAAGTTAGGGACATTTTATTTTAAATTTGGGGGGTATTCTGACAATAAGGATGTTTTGTATTTTTCTATGTACTGAGTTGAAAGAACAATTTTTCGTTACTGACTTCTAAACATAGACATTGGTTTAGATAGTGTTATTTTTATTTATGAATGACATAATACAACTTTGAAACTTCATTGCCGACAATAGTCCTATTTTTCCAAGGAATAAACATGTCTGATACGTTTAAAGAGTTGAAAATAAACCACTATCCCCAATATTTTTCAATATAGTGTTTGAGGCAAAAACTAGGCAAAGGAAGGAACTTAATTTTAATTAAGGTATCAATTAATTATTAAAATATTACATTATTAAAGACATGCATAAAGCTCTGGTGCACTCAATTTCCTCAAATCATATTAATAAAATTAAAGCCACATAAAGATGGAAAATACACAGAGTCTGGATCATGGTTATTACTGAGTCTTCTTTTAATTTTTTAACTGTTAATGAGCTAACTGCAGAAGACAATCAATTCCAAAGGATGCTAAGTTAAACAAAAACATATATTTTAAAGTTATCTGGACTTTGAAGTTTGTTTCTAAGGATTTATTGCTTTGGAAGAGAGGTTCTGTTGTTGTTTCCACAGAAGATGAGAACCTGTGGACTTCTTCCAGGCAAATAGGGTTTCACCAATCAAGACCACCTGAAAATTCTCTGATAGGAAGATATGGTCACATCAGCACAAACACTAATATGATCTAGTCTCAAGAACCTGTAAGATTGTCAGCGCCACTTAATCAGCAGGCAGTAGTAATGAAATATTATGCAAGTTACCAAAATATTGTTTATAATTGTTTGTTTTCATTATGAATGGTTAATGGTCATAGTTAATCTCTTCCTAAGAAGAAAAAGGGCATACAGTATATCAATGATTTTTTTTACAAATTATATTTTTGAATTTACTTCACTACCAAAATCAGTGGTTAATCTCAACATAGTTTACATTGGTATGGATTTTGGTTCACTGATACAAATTTAAGATCACATTTGTTATGCTCTATAAATTTTTCTACTGTTGTTTAAGGTATAGTGTTCATGTTACTCACTTAGAAGTTGTAAAATTAAGAAATGCAGATTAATAGTCACTTCTGATAACCAAACTTATATCTATACGCTGTTAATAAGGGACTGTTATGGCCCATGACAGGCATCACAAAAAAATGTAGGCAGGAAAATCAAAATCGGTAGTATGAGAAAGGTAGAGTTGCAGAGATATATCCAGAAACCTAAAGAAGCAACATGTAAGGAACAAAGGTGAGCCACAGACCATGGGACAGGATAGACTGATGGGAATGCCTTGAGTTAAGATGAAGGAGCTATCTAGCAATGAGCCTGAGACCTAGGCTAAACAGCATGAACTTAATATGAGTGTCTGTGTGTTTCTTGATAGATTTGAGATAGATGGTCCAGATCAGCAGTGGTGGGCAGGTCCTAACAGTGTGGCTAATCTGGGCCAGAAATCTCATTATTATAGGGGGCATTCCTCAGAAAGAACTTACCACAGACTAAAGAAGACAAAACTTACTTCCAGAAAGACTTAAAGTACCTTGATTCAGCTGAGTTCCAAGGACCAGCCCAGTAGAGCAGCCAGTTCCTTTGAAGGTCTCAGGAAAATGGATTGCCAGGTGAGGTAAGAATGGAATGTAGGATCCCAAGGTTCCAGGAAAGAAGTACATCACAAAGGTGGGGGTTATGTATGCCTACTTAATGTTTTATCATATTTCTCCATGTCACTGGCTGCTGCAGAACCTGCTAACCTGTTGAGATGAACATTTCTATGTATACTTCGGCTTTCCCTATGTCTAGACTACACTTCCACACTCTACTGTGAAGTTATTCATCTAAAACTCACTTACGATTTCAAATCCTTCCCAGGCATCCTTAATCAGTCTAACCTGGGATCTCTCTACAAAAAACTAATAACATTTAAATCATTTATTAAGGAAAGTATTAAGTTCAAATTATTCCTATGTAAGCTATTTCCCCAAAGACCTAAGAACCTGTTGTACATTTATAGTCCTATGAATAATAGTGCACAATGTTCATGTGATTACACTTTATTGTGCTCTTTGAGGAGTTCCCAAGTGCTTCTGTTGGAAAGGTTTCACTAATAGTATATGCTTCCACTGGTCCCCTGATGCTCTCTAGACTTTCCATCATGGGTACTGGTCTGTCAATAATGGCCTACTCAGAATGACAGAGACTTCCTCAGGAAAGGAAATGGTCTGTGGACCTGGAGATCAGCACTAAAACTTTCACTTCATATTCTCAGTGTGTTTTCTTCTGAATTATTGTTTTTCAAACTAATTTATGTCCCATATCCAGCATTGTTCTAAATGGAAAAGATTGTAAGCGATACTCTAAAAATAGAGACAACTCAGGACTCTGCAGTGTTCCCAGTCTTGGCCCTGGGTTTCATCTCCAGCACTACAAAAAGAGCAAAATGATCAAAAGAAAAACCACATAGATTGTGTTAGAAGGTAAATTCAGGAAAACAAAGTGAGGGATGGTTCTCAATACTTGACCAAACGTGTGAGCAAATATTCAAGCAGAATAGTCTATTTATGCAGCCACTAAAAAGACAGAAATTACCTAATTCATAGACAAGAGAAAAACAGGTTAAATTACCTCTCTCAATACTACGAGAGAGACTAAATACAACCTGGAAATCACAGCTTATGTAAAGAAGTAGACAACTTCAGCCATCATGATTTTTCCCTTTAATTTCCTGGTAAATGGTTTCTGGTTTGCACCTGGATTTGGATTAGTTGATATAAATCTCTAAACTTTATATGTAATTTTACTTTTGCCATATTCTGTTTTACTCACTCAATGCGTTGTCACGTAAAATTATAGACAATGATAGTATTTCTAACGTGAATATGAAAGTGGAAAATTTTATTGGCATTTGATTATATAAAAATGATATTTTCTCTTTCTGAAAGTCTGTAACGTGGACATTTTTTATGTTGAGTATTAATTATCCTACCTTAAAGTATGTGAATTGTGAAAGTATACATTATTTTAGTACTTTCTCATTGATTGACTTTCTATTCCCGAAAGTTTACTGGTATATATGAATGTGTATATAAATATTTCTGTTTTGCCACAAAATATACAAATTATGTCATAAATTATGCATTTATCAGACACTATAAATACAAAAAAATTGTTTCAGCTATAAACAGAAACTATAAAGACATTTACATTTATAATTCATAATATAAAAGTCACCGACATTACATTTTTAATTTGTTTTTTTGGGTATTCTGATAATAAGGATGTTTTGTACTTTTCTGTGTCCTGAGTTGAAAGAACAATTTTTCATTATTGACTTTAAGCGCAGTCATTTGTTTAGATAGTGTTATTTTTATTTATGAATGATAATACAAGATTGAAACTTCATTGCCCACTACAGTCTTATTTTTCCAAGGAATAAACAATTCTGATATGTTTAAAGAGTTTAAAAAGAACACTATCCCCAATCTTTTTAAATATGGTGCTGAAGCACTAACTACAGACAAAGAAAGGAATTTCATTTAAATCAAGGTATCAATTAATTAATAAAATATTACAATACTAAAGACATGCATAAAACTCTGGTGCGCTCAATTTCATCAAATCATATTAATAAAATTAAAGACCCAGATTAACATAAACCCAAACATAGTGGGAAATTTCAGCAGTCCAATTTCTTCTATAGATAAGACATCTGAACACAAAAAAAGAGAAACTTCAGAGTTAAATGACATCTTCCATCAAATGAACCTAATAGATATCTAGAGACTATTCAACCCAAATACCAAGGGTAAACACATATACATTCTACTCAGCAGCACAGGGAATCGTCTTCAAAATATAACATATGCTCAAATAAAAAACAAGCATTAATAAATACAGAACAAGCATTAATAAGTACAGAAAAGTTGTAATAATTTCATGTATCCTACCCAACCATTATGCAATAAAATTAAAATCAACATAAAACAAAAAATATCTACTAAATGTATAAACATATGGAAATTGAGCAACTCATTATTAAATGATGAATGGGCCAAAAAATTAAAATATTCCTGGAACTAAATGAAGCAAAACCACCACGATATAACCTTTGGGAAACAGTCAAGGCATTTTAAAGAAGGAAGTTAATAGCCCTAAGTGCTACACTTCCAAAATATGTACAGATAAATGACTTATTGATATAACAAACCAAATTCAAAAACAGTAGACAGAAAGAAATAATTTTTAAAAATCAGGTGATGTTGGCTGGTACTAGAAACTTAGTGAACTTCTTAGGCCTAGTAACCATGTTTCTGTAGAAGGGACCAGTCAGGCTGAGGACCCTTGAAAAGACAAACATTTACCCTGTTCATCCTGAGAAGTTGGTTGGGTGAGAATTGACTGTGTTCTGTGTCCTCTTTCTCATATTCTAGCTTTTCATCAATATCTGACTCAGGGATTTCAATACATGCTAACTAGAGTTTGTACATTATTTGGAGCTCAACTTTCAGGGCATGAATTAGGAAAAAAAAGACCTTGCCAGCCAAAGCTCTAAATGGCCAACTGGCTTGGCTTTCTGTTAGGAGTTAGCCTCCAGCGTTAAGCAGAGTCCACAACATGTGTGTCTTCTCCATGTTCATCTGGGCAAGTTTTTCAGACAGCAGCCTCCCTCTTTTAGTGGGGGTTGTGTTTTCCCTCTTTTTGGACACTAAGTAGCTGCCCCCAACATAGTCATCTGAATCATCATTGACAACAAGTTTGATGAGTAAATTGGGATTACTTAAAATGGGGACTATGCCTAAAGCAGAGAGAGAACTTTTTCACACCTTAAAATGAGAAAGTGTAGCATGATGGAAGGTCGTTGGTCTTTCATTAACATTGCTCTAGATGGTTTCAAACTAGAACCAGTAAAAGAGAAGATAAATAATGTCATAATGTTTATTATAAATATTACTTTTTGATTATTCCTATTTTATCAGTTAAAAAGTCAGTTAGTGTGAATGCCAAGAAGAACACCTTAGAAAAGCCTGTTAAGAGAGAACACAGAAATATTCATAGCTTAAAAGAATATAAAGAGTTAATCTCAACATTGGCTTATAAGATTACAGAGAAGCAATCTAAGGCTTTCAAACAGCCAAACTTAGTACACTCTGTAACCTTGAAGGAATCACAAAATGATAAAAATTGTTCAGAAGCTAGTTGAGCTCTAGTTAGATTTAAGGAGATTCAAGAAGCAATCATCACTTAAGGTATGCACTCACAGTTTGTAAAACAAATGTTAAATTTTTTGGTCAACATGTAAATAAATTATCCCTAAAGACTGATCAGATATGGTTATGGCTTCATTGAAGGCTAGACAACTCTCACAGTAGTAAGACATGATGCGAAGAGGCTAAAACAATAGAACAAAGAAGCAAAGCTAGAAGCTGGTTGAACACACTCTGATTACTATTGAAGTAGTCACCAATTTGATTAGAGGATATGGTGAGTTCAGGATACCTATCCACTATTTCTAACCATCTTAGCTGGGGTCATTCTTAGAGATTTGTGAGAGTTTTCTTTAGGCCAGGTCTCTACCTAACCACAAAAAGTCCCCTTATCAAGATGTCTCTTTCATTATTCTTCCCCTCCATTCACCACCCAACCCAATCTCTCAGGTTCCCATGGGTGTCAGGATGGCTAGTGGTTTAAGGTGCCAGAGTCAAGACTCTTCTTTAAAAACCAGAATTGATTCTAAGTGTGCTGGCTCCTGTGTGGACTTCTAGCTACACAGGAAGATTCATTGATCCCACAATTTAAGGTCAATATGAACAACACAGTGAGGCCCTGTCACTTAAAAAGAGAAAAAATAGAGAATAGATAAATACAGCATTCCAGGTAACACAGAAATAAACTGTTACATAGGTAAGTAAATTGAAAAAAAAAGTATAAAAGCCAATATAGTAAAGTAGTGCTGGAACAATTGGAGATCATTGGGTAGCAGAATGTACTTGGGTACTTACATCTCCCTATATTAAGAAAAAGTGAATGAAATTCTCAATCAGAGTCCAACAGTATAGCACCCAAGCATGCAGAATTCGTAAGTAAAAACAGTAAACAAATTTTGTGGTCCCTAAATGAACAAACATTACTTAGATGTGACTTCCAAACCACAATTAACAAAGTAACAAATTGATAATGTCTGGGAGTGTAGCTCACTGATAGGCCAGGTTCCTGGCAAACATGAGTCCCTGAGTTTGGTCTTCAGAGCAAAAAGAAAAGAAAAGAAAACTCCAAGAACTTATCAAAGATACTCACGTGACAAACACATGAAACATGCTTAGCATTATCACTGTCATTAGAGGAACATACATTATTATCTATTAAAATGGGAAATATTGAGTAACAGCTGCATTATTTCCTACTCTGTTTTTTTCTGTGACAAAATAGTTGACCAAGGCAGCTGAGAGATGCAAGCATTTATTTTTTGCCACACAATTTTGTTTTGTTTTGGGGTCGACTCTATCAGGAAGGAAGGACTAATGAATGTGCAGCTGGTTTTCTCCTTTTTTATCCAGTCCAGGCCACAACCCAGGAATGGTGAGCACAGTGAGCATACTTTGCACATTCATGAATCTAATCTAGAAAATACCTCAGAGCCCTGCTTAGAGGCAAATAGAATGGAGATAGCCACTCATAGGTAGACAGAGGTTTGTCTCCTACATGAATCTAATGTTTTTCATTTGGGCAATCTAGATTGTCTTATAAGAGCCACATCCCTGGAGAAGCTGAAGTGTTCAATCATTGCAACAAGGAATTTTTAATTGTTGAGACAGAAACAGAATGTGTTTTAAGGCCCAGATACTTAGAAGGTTTATACATAGGTAACAAGAAGACTAAGGAGATGGTTCTGTTGGTAAAATTATTTCTGTTCAAACAAGATGACTTCCATTTGGATTTCCAAGAAACAAATGAAGAAAGCTGCCATAGTTGCACAAGTCTTTAATCATATTGGGGGAAGGTGGGGAGATACTGTGGGAAACAGTCTGATCCCCAGAACTCTCTGGCCAGCCAGGCCAGCCAGTTGGTGAGTGCGAGATTCAATAAAAAACTTGAGAGACTCTGCCACTAAACAATAACCCAATCACAATCTAGGAAAACACCCAAAGTCAGTGTCTGGTCTGGTCTCTACATTCAGAAGAACATACATTCACACACTCACACACACACACACACACACACACACACACACACACACAAGAACATGAGTTCAAGATTGATCTGGGTAGAACTGCAGCACCCTTTCTCAAAAAAAAAATGAAGAAGCCCAAGTTTGGTGACCCACACGTATGATCCTAGCATTAGGGAGACAGGGGCAGGTAGAGCTCTGTGAATCCAGGTCAGACTGGTCTATATAGTGAGTTTCAGACCACCCAGAGCTTTATAACCCTTGATTCAAATGCATTTTTAATTAAAAATAAAATAAATAGAAATTGTGAAAGAGTCTGGTACGGTGTTGCAAGACTGTAGTCCCAGCACTCTTCAGACAACATGGAAGGAACCACCAGAAGGTAGGGCCAGCCTGGTCTACAGAGAGAGTTCTAAAGGAGTTTAGGCTATGTAGAAAATCCCTGTGTTAAATCACAAAGAATCCACAGAGTAGGAGGTCTCATGCTTTTGGGAGCTCACAGACTCTGAAATGACAAGAGAAAAACCTTCATGGATTGGACCTGAATGTAGACAACAGTCAAACGGCATGGGCAGTTTGTGGAGCCTCTTGCACTTGGACAAGAGTTTATTCCTGGTGCATGAACTGGCTTCTCAGAGCCCATTCTCTACAGAGGAACATCTAACTCAATCTTGACACTGGGGGTGAGACTCAGACCTATCTCAACTAGATATGCTGATTGAATGGACTCACCTAGGGATTCCTTGCCCTCTCTGAGGAATGGATGGGGAAATTGGGGTGGGGAGAAGCTTGGGGAGGACTGGGAGAGGGGAATGGAGGGGAGCAGTTGAAGGTATGGGGAAAATTGTTAAAAAAAATAATAATAAATAAGACCACAAAGTGAAGAAAATAAATGTACTTATCACCACTTATACAAAAAATAGCAGTGCAACTTGTTCATAAAAGCCTAAAGTGAGAAGTATTTCAAATGTCCCTCAGCTGCAAAATAAAATATGTAATACATTTTTTCCTCTAAATCAACATTTCTAGGAAGTTAATGTTAAGATTTTCTGTAAAGAATAGTCGTACTCCTCAATTATAAAAAAGAGAGATAAACAATAGCCCATCTGAAATTTACTGCCAGTGTTTTAATGAAAAATAATGAAGAGCCTTTGAAAGCATAAAACCAATAACTACAGAATAAATGCACAGTTCCTAATTGTACCAGGTTTATAGTTAACGTGAGCAACAGCCAATATCGGTTGATTGTTGATCATCGGTATACTCCTGTGCTCAGAGTCAGAAACAGAAAGAGAAATACCAGATGTTTCCTTTAATAGGTGAAACCTAAATGTATCTTATATCAGTGAGAGGTGTGTACATGTGCATGCATATATATATTTCTATAGATATATCTTTCTTTAAAAATATTGCAGAAAAAAATAAGTATTAGAGACTTGGATTAGTGATTTAGAGCCCAAATCAATGATGATTCAGATGACTATGTTGGGGGCAGCTACTTAGTGTCCAAAAAGAGGGAAAACACAACCCCCACTAAAAGAGGGAGGCTGCTGTCTGAAAAACTTGCCCAGATGAACATGGAGAAGACACACATATTGTGGACTCTGTCTAATGCTGGAGGCTAACTCCTAACAGAAAACCGAGCCAGCTGGTCATGTATAGTTCTGGCTGGCAAGGTCTTTTTTATTCCTAATTCTTGCCCCGAAATTTGAGAGTCAAATAATGTACAAAATCTAGTTAGTATGTATTGAATTCCCTGAGCCAGATATTGAGGAAAAGCTAGAATATGAGAAAGAGGAAACAGAATACAGTCAATTCTCACCCAACCAACTTCTCGGTATGAACAGGGTAAATGTTTTTCTTTTCAAGGGTCCTCAACCTGACTGGTCACTTCTACAGAAACATGGTTACTAGGCCTAAGTAGTTCACTATGTTTCTAGTACCAGCCATTATCACCTGATTTTTACAAAAATATTTCTTGCTATCTACCAAATTTGATTTTTTTTTTGCTTTTTCCAATTTCTTGTGTTGTATCAATAAGTCATTTATCTGTACATTTTTTGCAAGTGTAGCACTTAGGGCCATTAACTTCCTTCTTAAAAATGCCTTGACTGTGTCTCAAAGGTTATGTTGTGGTGGTTTTGCTTCATTTAGTTCCAGGAATATTTTAATTTTTTGGCCCATTCATCATTTAATAATGAGTTGCTCAATTTCCATATGTTTATACATTTAGTAGATATTTTTGTTTGATGTTGATTTTAATTTTATTGCATAATGGTTGGGTAGGATATATAAAATTTTTTCAACTTTTCTGTATTTATTAATGCTTGTTCTGTATTTATTAATGCTTGTTTTTTATTTGAGCATATGTTATATTTTGAAGAAGCTTCCCTGTGCTGCTGAGTAGAATGTATATGTGTATACCCTTGGTATTTGGGTTGAATAGTCTCTAGATATCTGTTAGGTTCATTATAAAGAAGGTGTCATTTAACTCTGAAGTTTCTCTACTTTTTTGGTCCCGACACCTTATCTATACAAGAAATTGGAGTGCTGAAATTTCCCACTATGTTTGGGTTTGTGTTAACCTGTGTCTTTAATTTTATTAATGTGATTTGATGATTTTGATCATATTCAGACATACCTTATTCTTTCATCTAATTAACATAAAAAAATTTCATGTTTTTCTCACTTCCCCACATTCCTCAAACTCACCTCTTCTTTTTAAATTTTTTAGAAATAACCAACCAAGCCCAATTTGTGCTCTTTATATAACATGGGATGAGGAACCATCCACTAGAACATACTTGACTTAGTAATGACCACAACCTTAAAAATACTGACTCTCCCTCCCATGAAAGCCATCGATTATCAAAAAGGATACCCACAAAGGGGTGGGAGCTCATGAGTACCTACTCACTCCATGCTAGAATGCTGACTGGTTTGACAATGCAGGTCTTATATAGGCAATGGCAACCTCTGTTGTAGTGTGTTTTCTCGGGTCCCAGACAGCCAGAGATCCCGGATCCACAGACTGGTCGCCGGGACCGCTTATCTGCCCGCTGCCACCTGGGTCCCCAGAAACGACTCAGACGCTTCTATTTACTTCATGCTGTTTGGCCTATGGCTCAGGCACATTGCTAGCTAGCTCTTATATCTTAAATCAACCCATTTCTATTAATCTGCGGACCACGTGGCCCGTAGCTCACCCGTGCTCCTTACATGCTGATCCTTCGGTGGCATCAGCTCGGTCTCCCTGACTCCACCCTGCTTCTCCACCTAAGCTCTGATTCTCCTCCCACTTTTTCTATGGTGGCAGCCATGACCCAACACAGCACTTTTATTTAAAGATACAGCACACACAAATGCATTCCCACAAACCTCTCTGAGTTTATGAGTGTAACAATTTATCATTTCCTTAAAACACTATATTGCTCTGGTCCTTCCTGTCTTCTGCTTCTTACATTCTCTATATCCCCCTTTTACAGTGGTACATGATTTAGGGAGGAAGACGCATGAAATATATGTTCAATGTTTAGCTGAGCAATGCATAGACACATTTTCTACATTCTAACCAGTTGGGAGCTCCTGTATTATCCATCACTCACTTTAAAACAAAACTTCTCTAATAATGTCTGAAAGACATTTATCGTGAAGAGATATGAATTTATATGTCAGTTTGTACTAAATTCATTTAGCAAAATCATAGTAACAATTTCCAACCATGGGGCCTATGCAATCATATGTTCTTGGTCAGCTTTACAGTACCAGGTCTGCATTTTTTCAATCACAATATCTTAAGAATTATAGCATTGGCTCTTTAGCACATAGCTCAAACCACTGACATGTATTCGTGTCTTTTTTCATTTCTTTAATCCAGGTGATGCCTCTGTCAGGCATTCTCCCACAGAGTCTGTTTGTTCTTTCATACTGAAGCTTACTTTCTAAGCAGGAATCACCAGCTAGCCTCTGTAAATTGACTATGCATTCCTCTGGCTGGAAATCACAGGGCTCCTCCCACTGTGATAGACTTCAGGATATATCTACATTTGGGAACTGTCTGCCCCACAGACACAACCCAGAGGAACCCTTAGAGACACCTGGCTATTTATGAAATGGAATTTTCTATAGTTGCCGTTTACACTTTAGTGTATATACAGTTAAGGGAGCTGAGAGTTGGTGGCCAGTGAGGGCACAGTTAAGGACTGAATAAAACAGAAGGAATCATAAGAGGAAGTATTCAGTTTTATTATTCTGTCATTTAAAAAGCATGTCCATTTGGGTGTGTTTGGCATGTGATAATTGCAAAGTTCTGTAGGGTCATTAAAACAAGACTTTTCTCAGGCATAAATCAGGAAGTTGAATGACAGGTAGCTTATTATTAATGACTTTTATATCAGCAGAAATAGTGTAGGTATCATCTTATCAAATTCTACATGAAGTGTTCTTACCAATGTCCTGTGTGTGGCACTCTTGGCAACATATTCTTTGATACCTAGATCAGTGTGTCTCTTTTCTTTCTTCCCCATTGCCTGCATTAATTTGTAAAAATCATCTTGGTACAGTACTGTCTTCTCTCTTCTATTCACTCTTTTATTAACTGTCAATGTGATGAACCACAAGCTTATGTGTGAAGCCTTATATTTTGTAGACTACCCACCTTTCATAGAACCCATGGACTCCACAAGTGATTTTCTTCCCTAAATCTTCTTTATTGTGGATTCCTAATTAAATGTACATTATTCTGCTTGTATAAATGGCAGTCTATGAAAAATATAAAGGGAAACATTTAGTCCCAGAAACATGCCTCAATCCATTGCTGAATGAAGGTTCCATAATGACAGTTAGTGTGGTCATTTATTTGATTATAGAGGAAGTCCTGTTAGTCACCCTCTCCATTATTGCTTGGAGTCCTAGCCGGGGACATCTTGTGGGTTATTGGATGTTTCTTTAGCACCAGGTTTCTCTCTAACTCCACAATAGCTCCCTCTATCAAGATATCTCTTTCATTGTTCTCCCTCTCTGTTGCTCCTTCTGTTCAACTATCTCTTTCTCTCATAATTTCTGCCCACCTCCCCTTGCTTGCTGCTCTGTATAATCACAATTTACTTAAAAGATCCCTAATCCCCCTTCTCCAGGGGATTCATGGATATCTCTCATAATTTCCTCTTGTTAACTAGCTGCTGAGGAGTTTGTGGATTGTATCTTTTGTTTATGTCTAAAATGCACCTATGAGTGAGAATATACCAAGTCTATCTTTCTGAGATTACCTCACACAAAATGATACTCTCCAAATCCATCCATTTCAAGATGTCATTTTTTTTACTACTTAGTATTACATTATGTAAATGCCCCACAATGTTTAATCCCATTCTTATTTTGAGAGGCATCAGGGTTGTTTCTAAGTTCTGGCTATTATGAATAATACTACTTTGAACATAGTTGAGTTAATGCCCATGGGTAAGAATGTGCATCATTTGAGTACATGCCCAATAGTGGTATTTCTGGATCATTGGGGAGACTGATTCCCAGTTTTCTGAGGAATTACCATACTGAATTCCAGAGTGGCTATACAAGAGGCCTCCAAAAGTGGAGGAATGTTCCCTTTGCTCTGCATCCTCTCCAGCATTGGTTTTCATCTGTGTTTTTAATCCTAGCCATTCTGACAGGTATAATATTGTATTTCTCTGGTGGCCAAGGATGTTGAGTAATTTTTTATGTGCCTTTCAGAAATTTGAAATTTTTCTGTTGAGAATTCCCTTTTTAGCCCTGAACTTCATTTTTAATTGGATTATTTGTTTTTCTGACCTCTGGTTTCTTGAGTTTTCTATATATTTTAGAGATCAGTCTTCTGTCACATGTAGGGTTGGTGAAGATCTTTTCCCATTCTGTAGACTGTCATTTTTTCATATTGATCATGTCCTTTGCCTTTCAGAAGCTTCTCAGTTTCAAGAGGTCTCATTTATTGATTGTTGTTCTTGGTGACTGTGCTACTGGTGTTATATTTAGGAAGTGATTGCCCGTGCCAATGCATTGGGCAATATTTCCCACTTTCTTTTCTATCAAGTTAAGTGTAATTGGGTTTATGTTGAGGTCTTTGACCCATGTGAACTTGAGTTTTTTGTTGGGTGATAGATATGAATCTATCTGCATTCTTCTACAAATCACTATCCAACTATACCACCTCCATTTGTTGAAGATACTATCTTTTTTCCGTTCTATATTGTTGGCCTCTTTGTCAAAAATCAGATGTTCATAGGTGTGTGGATTAATTTTGGGGACTCTAATTTGATTCCATTGATTCACAAGTCTGTTTTTTATGCCAGTACCAAGCTGCTTTTATTACTGTAGCTCAATAGTAGAGTTTCAAGTCAGGGGTGGTGATGCCTCACAAAATTCTGTTGTTGGACAGGATTATATTGGCAATCCTAGTTTTCTTGTTATTCTGTATGAAATTGAGCATTGTTCTTTCAAGGTCTATGAAGAACTGTGTTGGGATTTTAATGAGATTTCTTGAAACTGTAGATTGCTTTTGGTAAGATTGCCATTTTTAGGATATTGATCCTACATATCCAGGAGCATGGGAGATCTTTCCACTTTCTTATATCTTCTTCCGTTTCTTTCTTCAATGACTTAAAGGTTTGTCAAACAGGCCTGCTACTTCTTTGGTTAGAGTTACGTGAAGATACTTAATACTATTGTTAGTTATTATATAGGGGTATGTTTCCCTGATTTATTTTTCAGCCCTTTTATCCTTAGTGTATAGGAGTGCTGTGGATATTTTGAGTTAATCTTGTACCCTGCTAAATTGCTGAAGGTGTTTATCAGTTGTAGGAGTTCCCTGGCAGAATTTTGGCATCAGTTATGTAAAGGATCATATCATCTGCAAATAGAGATAGTTTGACTTCTTCCTTTCCAATTTATATCCCCTTAATCTTATCTTGTTGTCTTATTACTCTAGATAAGACTTCAAGAACTATATTGAAAAGATATGGGAAGAGAGAATAGCCTTGTTCTGTTCCTGATTTTAGTGGGTTTGCTTTGAGTTTCTCTCCATTTAGTTTGATGTTGGCTGTTAGCTTGCTGTATATTACCTTTATTATGTTTAGGTATTTTCCCTATATTCCTGATCAATCCAGGACTCTTCTCATGAAAGAGAGTTGGATATTTTCAAAGGCTTTTTTATCATCTATTGGGATGATCATGTGGTGTCTTTTTATCTTTCAGGTTGTTTATATGATGGATGACATTCACAGTGTTTTGTATATTAACCCATCCCTACGTTTCTGGAGTTAAGCCTACTAGACCATGCTGGATGATTTCTTTGGATTTGGTTTGCCAGTATTTTTGCATTTGGTTTGTCAGTATTTTATTTTTGAATTTGGTTTGCCAGTATTTTATTGAGTATTTTTGAATGGTTGTTCATGATTTTTTGTAATTTTTTTCCTTTTTTGCATTCTTGTGTGGCTTGTGTTTCAGGGTGACTATAGCCTCATAAAAAGTTTGGTAAAGTTCCCTCAGTTTCTATTCTGTAGAAAAATTTGGATAGTATTGATATTAATTTATTAATTTATCTTTGAAGTTCTGGTAGAATTCTGTGGTGAGAACATCTGACCTTGGGCTTCTTTTGCTTGGGAGAATTTTAACAACAGGTTCAATTTTTATGAGGGCTATAGGTCTATTTAGATCATTTATCTGGTCTTGATTTAATTATGGTAAGTGATACTTGTTCAGAAAGCTGTCCATTGCTTTCAGGTTTTCCAATTTAGTAGAGTATAGGTTTTTGAAGTATGACCTAATGCTTCTGTGGATTTCCTTGGTGTCTGTTAATTTGGATGCTCTCCATCTGCCTTTTGATTAGTTTGATAAGAGTTAGTTGACTCTCTTGAAGTACCAACTCTTTGATTTAACGATTCTTTGTATTCTCTTTGTTTCTATTATATTGATTTCAGCCCTGAGTTTGATTATTTCCTGCCATGTACTCCTTCTGGGTAAGTTTTCTTCTAATTGTTCGAAACCTTCACCTGTGCAGTTAGTTCTTTTGTGTGAGATTGCTCTAGGTTTTTCATATTGGCATCTAGTACTTTGATTTTTCCTCTTAACTCTGTTTTCGTTGTGTCCTATATGTTTGGGTATTTTGTGGATTCATTTTCATTGAATTCTGGGAAGCCATTGATTTCTTTCTTTATTTTTTCCTTGGCAGATGTGAGTTCAATTGAGAGATGTTCAGTTTCCATGAGTTTGTAGGCTTTCTGTGGTTTGTGTCGTTATTGAACTCTAACTTTAGTGTATGGTGGTCTTTTAGGATACAAGGAGTAATCCCCATTTTTTGTGTCTATTGATATTTGCTTTAAGACTGAGTATGTGGCCAATTTGAGAGAAAGTTTTATGGGTGCTAAGAAAAGGGTATATTCCTTTTGTTTGGGTGGAAAGTTCTGTATGTATCTATTAAGACCATTTGGATCATAATATCTGTTAGATCCTATCGTGGTAAATTCACTAGCAAAATATCATATGAAGAGTTAATATTTATTGAAGGGCATATGAACACTGACAGTACAAATTGAACCTTAATACAGTTCTTGGAGATAGGAACTAGGGCTGCTTATCCATTTTCTGAGAACACAGGAACAAAACAAGGGCAAGTTCAGTGTCTGAGAATCTGATCATGCCCCATTCAGGCTCCCAGTACTCCAGAGATACACCTCCAAGCCTTGTCAGCCAACACCTGAATCCCACTACAAGACTCTTATTTGTCCATTGAGTTTCTGTCTGGTAGACCTACAGCTGGCTCTTACATCCTAACTCAACCCATTCTCATAATCTGTCTGCTATTGGCCTGTGGCTCAGTAGTGTTCCTTACATGCCTCTTGTGGGTGGCTAGATAGATTTTTTGGACTCTGCTCTGCTTCTCCTATGCATGCTGTGAGTTTTCCTTCTACTTTTTCTATGGTGCCTATCATGTGCCAAAACAGCTCCTTTATCTAAAGATTGATATTAACAGCACACAGAAAGACATTCCCACATCATTAGATGCATAGAAATGAATTTACGGTTTCTCTTTTCCTTACTCACAGATTTACCATATGTAGCTTTAAACCATAGTTATTAAAGTGTACTGCAAAATACCAGCGGGTATACTAATTACTGCTTGTTTGTGTCATACCTCCTTTACCCCATAAACTACCTCTAAGTGAAAACTGTTTCATTCTTAGCTCCTATGAAATCTGTTTCCATGTTCTTCACGTGAGTGAAAACATGTCTGCCCTTGCTCAATTCAATCTCTTTCTTTTAATTTCAATGAACACTCCAGGGCAACAAATCAGAACAGAAGTTTACCTTACATTTGAAGACTCAATTTAACTTCATACATAGTCAGAGAATCCAACTGATTCCTAATTCACTCATAGATCTAATCAGGGGTAGGTGATCTCAGGATGAAACGATGAAAGGGAACACAAAGAAAGTTCATGTACTGAGGGTTATTGTCCATCCCTGCCTCCTTTACTCACAGGACAATTTTTTTTTAAGTTTGAAGAAACTCCCTTCCCGGGATAGTTTATTTTATGCTGGAACAAAATCAGATGATGTATTCTCAAAATTTCACTCATCTTGTTGACAAGAAAAAATAGAGCTCTTTTGAAAATAACTCTGTAAAAAAGATTTGCAAGGCAAAGTTCTGTAAGGTGAGTTGACCAGATAGGGCGTTGGCATAAGCAGATTCATGACCAAGGACCATGACAGAAAGATTTTTCAGAAGGTGGAAACCAGAGGCATCCTCAAAATTTCCTTCTCCAGTGTCCCTGAAGAATTTACAATGGTAATTGAGTGCTAAATGCATTTGGTAATAATCAGCACTTTGAAATCAGGAGCAGGACCAAAGGGAGACCTGATAACATCGAGCATTTCCAATGTAGTTGGGAAATGGCTGTTTGGCAAATTTCTCATTTGATCCCCACATTTCCCAGCATCAATTATCTTGAATTTTTAGGTTGACCACTGAGGTCCTCCAACATAGAGACCTTTCTAGTATGAATGGCACACATGTCCAGGAGAGAGTATTTCTAAGATTTTATATTTTCTTGTTTTCTAGGCCTTCCAAGATATTGCTTCATATTTCTCTGAGGAAGAATGGGAAAATATCACCTAATTGCAGAAAATTGTCTACGTGTATATTAAAAGAACCTACTTCAGAATGATGGCCTTAGATAATAGGAAGTTCCAGGTTCAGACAAGCCTGGGTGTTTCCCAGTTATTTTCTATGCCACAGCTTCTTTTCAACATATAGTATGTACCTTTCCCACACAATACTTTTCTTCACACAGAAATGTCCAAGTGCTGCCTGAGCATGCTGCTCTTCTCCAATGTGTTCAGGGCTGAGAGCATAGAGCACAGGCAATAGGGCGCAGGCCTGCAGCAGCCTGCACTTTTCTTTCCTGCAGGCTCTTGTTCTTGTGGGCCTTAAGGTCTGTGCTGCATCCCAAATCCTAGCTGCATTTCCATTTTTGTGCTGTCTGTTAAAGAGCAAGCACTTTGTTTCCTTTTAGGGGTCACAGTCAACAAACCAATTTTCATGCATTGCAAGGACAAAGCGAAAGAATCTCCACTGGAATGTATTGAAGTTCATGGCCCTAACAGTGGTGAGTAGTTAGAGAGGGGCTGTGAAGAATCACCTTTTCAGTCAAGATACCTGGTAAGGTTGCAGGTATGTCTTTTCTTCATCTTCAGGCTAGAGCTGTGTGGAAAACAGTTCATTTAGGGGATGGTACAAAAGACCCTGTCATAATATTCTAAAACACATTATTTTGGATAATAAGTAAATGGTTAATATGTAGCACCTGTCCCTTATCACTTCCTAAACACAGGCAGACACATACACCCTATACACATACATGCAGACACTGTCACAGAGATACAGCTCAACACACATGCGCTCGCGCACACACACACACACACACACACACACACACACACACATTCTCTTTTATACTTGACTTCACTGCAAATAGATCATCATAATATAAATGGCTCTGTTAACTCCAGAGACTATCCTGTTCCCACTGCTTCCAATTTGGCAGGCTGGATGCAGTCTAATTGTAGTTCATTAACATAATTTCTTAATCCTTTTTCAGTATGGTATTTTATTTAATTCATTGAGAATTTTATATATTTTGATCATTTTCACTTATACCTTATTCTTTCATCTAATTAACATAAAAATTTTTTATGTTTTTCTCACTTCCCCACATTCCTCAAACTCAACGTCTTGCTTTTTAATTTTTTAGAAATAACCAACCAAGCCCAATTTGTGCTCTTTATATAACATGGGATGAGAAACCATCCACTAGAACATACTTGACTTACTAACGACCACAACCTTAAAAATACTGACTCTCCCTCCCATGAAAGCCATTTATTATCAAAAAGGATACCCACAAAAGGGTGGAAGCTCATGAGTACCTACTCACTCCATGCTAGAATGCTGACTGGTTTGACAATGCAGGTCTTATATAGACAAAGGCAACCTCTCTGAGTTTATGAGTGTAACAATTTGTCATTACCTTAAAACACTATATTGCTCTGGTCCTTCCTGTCTTCTGCTTCCTACAGTCTCTATATCCCCCTTTTACAGTGGTACATGATTTAGGGAGGAAGACGCATGACATATATGTTCAATGTTTAGCTGAGCAATGCATAGACACATTTTCTACATTCTAACCAGTTGGGAGCTCCTGTATTATCCATCACTCACTTTAAAACAAAACTTCTCTAATAATGTCTGAAAGACATTTATCGTGAAGAGATATGAATTTATATGTCAGTTTGTGAAAGACCCCCGGGGGTGCAGGACCCCCAGAACGGATCTTCCCTCAGGAAGAGACCCCAGGACCCAAAGACCGAGCCGAATCCACAGTTCAGATGCAATCAGCACAAGGTTTATTGAGGAAACATAGGATCCTATGGGCCAAGTCACTTGGAAATGACTTGAGCACCCAGGCCTTTGTTCAGGGCCTTTTTATAGTGTTTGGGAAGCAGAAGCACGTGTACAAAAGCAGATGCATGGTTACAGGGTTCTGATTGGTTAGTTCAATGGAACCACCTCTGAGGGGCAGTCAGAGCCCAGGTGGCTGATGTTGGTCTTGGCCCGAGGCCGGGGCCAAACCACAAGCCAAGACCACCGGTTATTTTTCCCAAAATATTTTGTCTCGTAAGTTGTTTTCTTGGATTTGCTGGCCTCGGTCGGGGTCACCCTGTATGTTGGTTATCTCAAGGCCTTAGCTTGCTTTTCTTGGTCATGGGCTGGGGCCCACCCAAAACTATTTTTGCTGCCATCCTGCATTTTTATTCTATCATTTAAGTCTTGCAAAATGGCGTTACTGCTGTTTTAGCATTAAGGCTTTTATTGGCTTGAACCGGCCATATACTGTCAGTGTGCCCTTGTATGAGGCATTTTTGCCGTCCAGCCCCAGACCATAAGTACTTTTGGACCTGAATTTGGTGCTATTCTTAATTCCAGCCTGACTTAACATGTCTTGCTAGTATTGATTATTTATGAGGAGGGGAGGGAAAAGACAGAGGGTCTCACCAGAGGGTCTAACATTCCCCCATTTTCTTTTTCTGAATATCTCTAATCTTAGAGATGACTCTGTATTTAGTCTCTGGTCTAAACCCTGCCGACCTTGGGACCAAAACCCCAGCACTTAGCAGTACTGTGATAGTGACAGGCTCTCTTCTGTGCAGGGCCCATTACCCACCCGTCTGTCTACTTTTCCTGACAGCAAATTAATTAACTCGATGGGAAGCCCTTACTACACTTGTGAGGGCTTCTGCTCCCGGATCCCCTCGTGGGCACAAGCAGCAGATGGGCAGGGTCAATGGTGGGTATGTTTTAAGATTCTAATCCTGCTGCCAGCAGGCACAGGTCCGGATCAGTCCCAGATATCACCTGCCATGTCTGCGCAATCGATTGGTGAAGGCTCCTCTCTAGGGGATTGTTGCTGCACACGGAGCTTGAGGGGATTACCAGTTCTTTCTACAGTCCATCAGTCATCAGGATCTAAGCAGTAACGCCATGAGGTCAGAAGGACTTGGTAGGGTCCCTTCTAGCGAGGTTCAAAAGTCTGATGCTGGTGTCACCGGACGTAGACAAGGCCTCTCATGGGGTCCTCTCTCTCCCGGGCTGGCAAAGCTGGTAAAGGTCTGAGAGCTGCTTTTATAAAGAATGTTATACATTAGCCAGGGCCTGCAACCCAGCAGACAAGGGGGTTATATCAGAGATGGTTCTCAGACCCAAAAAGTATTAGCAGAAGGAGTATTGGGCTCAGAAAAAGCTCAGAAAAGGGTATAGGGCAGGAGCATCACCCAAACTCTGTGGCCAGTCTCCAGGGTTAATTTGGTTAGAGTCTCTTTAGTGGTTTTATTTATTTTTTCTATCTGTCCTGAGCTTTGGGGTTGGTAAGCATAATGAAGTTTCCAATCAATCCCCAATACCTTGACTACCCTCTGACTTACCTGGCCTACAAATGCTGGCCCATATTTGGCTAGTTTTAACTCAGTGAAGTGGACTTCCCAAAACTGACCAGGCCTGTTACCTCGGAGCTGGATCCCACTCGTTACCTTGGACGGGTAGGCATTTACCAACTGGCAAGCTTCACATGTGCTGACTACAGCTTTTATCTGGATCTTCTTCTCCTGAGTAGTCAAGTCTTGGTTGTCTTTTAGCAGTTGCATCAGTTCCCAAGTGGGTGAGTCGGTGCACCATCTGGAGGTAAGCTCACACCTCTTGGGGGGGGGGAGCGATGGTGCTGACTGGATCTCGTCTGGAAGAGTGTAGTCTAGGAATGTTACTTCAGGTCGGCATATCTGGGCCTTCTTGGCAGAGGCCCAAATAGCCAATTTAGCCAGTAGCTTTTCAGTCCCCTTTTGGTACTGCTCCTTGGAGATGGCTGCAAGCAACAGGTCATAATAGAGTAACCTCAGATATAGAGGCCCAGAAGCTCCCCAAGTCCTGATGCAAGGCCTTATCAAAAATGGTAGGAGAGTTCTTAAATCCCTGGGGCAGCCGAGTCTGGGTGAGCTGTCCCGAAAACCCGCTCTCAGGGTCAGTCCACTCAAAGGCAAACAGCTCCTGACTAGATTCATGGAGGCGTAAGCATAGTCAAAGACAAATTTTCATTTAAAATGTGACTCCACCCAGTGGAGGTGCTTTCTGTTTGTACCAAGAACACTCTGTCTGGCATGGTCACTTCTTTTCTCAGCTGGGCTGGAGTCTGGGCCCTTCAGTCCTGCCTGGCTGGAGGGATGGTGTTAGGTCAGGCATTTATACAGCATACCTCCCAATGCCACAGTGGCTTTTGAACACACATAGTAGCTCCTCAGTCAGAACCAAGGCACAGACAGGCAACATGGGCTGTCCAGTTGGAGTTTCCATGGCTGGGCATCAGCTTGGGATGCTGACCTCTGCAGTCAATTGCCTCTCATTTACTGTCTTGGACTGGCCTATAATCTCCCGTTCTAGGTTTCTTGACAAGCAGCAGGGGGTGTTCCATTCTGATTGACAGGGTCTCAGAATCCCCTGTTCTAACAGTCTTTGAATATGAGGTTTGATCCCCTCTCTGGCTTCTTTGCTCATATAATACTGCCGGACCCGTATGGGGGTGGCTGAGGGCTTCAGGCACACTACCACAGGAGGCCTTTGTACTGCCAGCTCTGGTCCCATGCTTCAAGGAAGGCTTGGAGCCAGTTATCTTTTAGTCCTTGAGGGCCCAGGGGAGGCTCATAAATTTTGTCTCAGTACACTGGTTGGATTCCAAGTTTCTGGCGTGGGCCCAGGTATATCTATATTTCTTTTCACTTACTACGGTAGCCAAGACTTTTGTTAATTAATTTTTTATTCTTTTGTTTATCCCTCTGTCTTTCTTTTTCTTTTTGCTCTCTCTTTAATCTGTTTCCTTTCTTCTGCCTACCGGCTCTTTTTCTTTCTCCTCTTCCTTCTCTGTTTTTCTTTCTTTCTTCCTGTCTCACTCAGCACATCTACTCACATTCTCTTTACTTTCTTTCTACATTGCTGCTGCTCTCTCTTATAAAACACTTTCTATGCCTCTTTAACTAGATCTGTCAGGGCCATGTTCTGCAATCTATCTATCCCCTGGAGCTTTGGCCAGTCTCCAGGGTTTCTACCTGTTAATCAATCTCTAACATCTTGGCTAGTCCCCTAACTTCTTGGCTACTCCCCTAACTTACCTGGGCCGCGGACCCTATCTTCTACCATAAGTCCAAACCAAGGAAAAATTTGCAAGGTTTTATCAGTGTCTTTCACCAGGAGTGAAACACCATAGAAAGGCTGGAGCTGAGGCCGAGAGCAAGGCCTTCTTGATCTGGTCCAGAGCCTACAGAATCTAGCAATTTCCAGGAACTTTCTCGGGCTCTTCTGGCTCTCAGGGGGAGGCATCTGAGTGACAGTTCTCTTTCTGGCCTCCGTTCTAATATTCTCAGTCCCTTCTCAGCATTGTTCCACGGTGGAGGCTGCAAGCAATGAATACTGCAACAGAGTTAGTTACCTTGATGCAGAGCCTCATCGAAGATGGTAGGAGAGTTCTTGAAGCCCTGGGGCAGCCAAGTCTGGGTGAGCTGTCCTGAAAACCCGCTCTCAGGGTCAGTCCACTCAAAGGCAAACAGCTCTTGACTAGATTCATGGAGGCGTAAGCATAGTCAAAGACAAATTTTCATTTAAAATGTGACTCCACCCAGTGGAGGTGCTTTCTGTTCGTACCAAGAACACTCTGTCTGGCATGGTCACTTCTTTTCTCAGCTGGGCTGGAGTCTGGGCCCTTCAGTCCTGCCTGGCTGGAGGGATGGTGTTAGGTCAGGCATTTATACAGCATACCTCTCAATGCCACAGTGGCTTTTGAACACACATAGTAGCTCCTCAGTCAGAACCAAGGCACAGACAGGCAACATGGGCTGTCCAGTTGGAGTTTCCATGGCTGGGCATCAGCTTGGGATGCTGACCTCTGCAGTCAATTGCCTCTCATTTACTGTCTTGGACTGGCCTATAATCTCCCGTTCTAGGTTTCTTGACAAGCAGCAGGGGGTGCTTAAATGGGACTTCCCCTATCATCAAATGAGTAAACACCCTAGCTGTCATCACAGAACCTACATCCAACAGGGAATGGAGGTGGAAGTGGAGATCCATGTCTGTGAGAGCTGCTGAACTCACTGAATAGGGAATTGCCACTGGAAATCCTTAGGAACTGGGCCTTCCAGGGGTGGGTGGCTTTGGACTGGCATGAGTGTGTGGAGCCATGAAGGTGAAAGACCCTCCCGGGCGACCCCAGGCTGCCAGAACCGGAACCCGGTTCCAGAGCTCTATCTCAGAAAGTCAAGCTGCTCTACCAGGTACCCCAGGAGCCCAGGAAGCATCTACCAGGTTCAAGCTGCTCCTACCCAGGCTAATCTCAGCGACCTCAGATAGGGGCCCAGGGGGAGGGAGCTGGTCACGGCGGAAGTGCCCATCGGCCCCATTCCCGGTCCCGCGCGCGCCCGGCGGCCGGAGACGCGCGGGTCGGGTGAAGTGGGCTGAATCTTCTGCAGCTGACACTACCTACGGCCCGACTCCTCCGTGCACTCGGCTCCGCCCTCGGAGGAGCGGCGTAACCGCGGCACACCGCTGACAGTCCGCCTAGCCCTCCAGACCCGCCCGTGCCATTTTCTCAAACCGGGCCTTCCCTGTCCTTCCAGAGCCGGCGGAAGTGCGCCCGTGCGCCCTGCACCCGGCACCCGCGAGCGTGGTCACGCCGCAGGAGGGGTGGCCCGGCCCAATCTCCTCCCGCCCGGGCCGTGCGACCTCCCGAGCCCCATGGGGCAGCGGAGGAGAGCCAGGAGGGAGGGGGGGTGAGGAGAGCGCGGCGAACTACCGGCCTCCTGCTTCCTCGGGCTCGGGATTCGGTGAACGCTGCTGCCAAGGGGGGAGCTGTAACACTCGGGGGCGGGGTGGTTATCTGTCCTATGATTTTAAGACTGAGTAAGGTTAGTAGAACAGACAAAGGTAGACTTAAACACACACAGAACATTTAAACACGGAACAAACAAAGGCGCTGTGCGGCTTCAGCATAAAACTTAAAGCAAAAACTCGGAGACTTCTCGGGGGTCCGGATTCCCCCTTCTCCTACCAGAACCACGTATCCCTCTGATACGGGCTGAGCTCCAAAGGGCTGCCACCCCAAAAGGGAGCTCCAGACGCCCCGCTACACCGGGGACCCAGATGTCCCGAAGGACCCAGATGTCCCGCCCAGCGGGACCACAGACACCTCTGGAACGTCTTCCAGGGTTGCGAGGGAGAAGTCCGAGCTCGTCAGCTCCTTCTAGCCCGTCGCCAGATACAGATGGATCCGATCGAACCCCAAACCAGACGCATGCGCAAGTACACAGAAAGCAGGTTCAGATACAGCCACAGACAAGTTCAGACACAGCCACAGACAACAGAAAAAATGCTGGCCAGCTTACCTCCTGACAGTGGTTCGGTGGTCCCTGGGTGGGGGTCTCCAATCCCGGACGAGCCCCCAAATGAAAGACCCCCGGGGGTGCAGGACCCCCAGAACGGATCTTCCCTCAGGAAGAGACCCCAGGACCCAAAGACCGAGCCGAATCCACAGTTCAGATGCAATCAGCACAAGGTTTATTGAGGAAACATAGGATCCTATGGGCCAAGTCACTTGGAAATGACTTGAGCACCCAGGCCTTTGTTCAGGGCCTTTTTATAGTGTTTGGGAAGCAGAAGCACGTGTACAAAAGCAGATGCATGGTTACAGGGTTCTGATTGGTTAGTTCAATGGAACCACCTCTGAGGGGCAGTCAGAGCCCAGGTGGCTGATGTTGGTCTTGGCCCGAGGCCGGGGCCAAACCACAAGCCAAGACCACCGGTTATTTTTCCCAAAATATTTTGTCTCGTAAGTTGTTTTCTTGGATTTGCTGGCCTCGGTCGGGGTCACCCTGTATGTTGGTTATCTCAAGGCCTTAGCTTGCTTTTCTTGGTCATGGGCTGGGGCCCACCCAAAACTATTTTTGCTGCCATCCTGCATTTTTATTCTATCATTTAAGTCTTGCAAAATGGCGTTACTGCTGTTTTAGCATTAAGGCTTTTATTGGCTTGAACCGGCCATATACTGTCAGTGTGCCCTTGTATGAGGCATTTTTGCCGTCCAGCCCCAGACCATAAGTACTTTTGGACCTGAATTTGGTGCTATTCTTAATTCCAGCCTGACTTAACATGTCTTGCTAGTATTGATTATTTATGAGGAGGGGAGGGAAAAGACAGAGGGTCTCACCAGAGGGTCTAACAGTTTGTACTAAATTCATTTAGCAAAATCATAGTAACAATTTCCAACCATGGGGCCTATGCAATCATATGTTCTTGGTCAGCTTTACAGTACCAGGTCTGCATTTTTTCAATCACAATATCTTAAGAATTATAGCATTGGCTCTTTAGCACATAGCTCAAACCACTGACATGTATTCGTGTCTTTTTTCATTTCTTTAATCCAGGTGATGCCTCTGTCAGGCATTCTCCCACAGAGTCTGTTTGTTCTTTCATACTGAAGCTTACTTTCTAAGCAGGAATCACCAGCTAGCCTCTGTAAATTGACTATGCATTCCTCTGGCTGGAAATCACAGGGCTCCTCCCACTGTGATAGACTTCAGGATATATCTACATTTGGGAACTGTCTGCCCCACAGACACAACCCAGAGGAACCCTTAGAGACACCTGGCTATTTATGAAATGGAATTTTCTATAGTTGCCGTTTACACTTTAGTGTATATACAGTTAAGGGAGCTGAGAGTTGGTGGCCAGTGAGGGCACAGTTAAGGACTGAATAAAACAGAAGGAATCATAAGAGGAAGTATTCAGTTTTATTATTCTGTCATTTAAAAAGCATGTCCATTTGGGTGTGTTTGGCATGTGATAATTGCAAAGTTCTGTAGGGTCATTAAAACAAGACTTTTCTCAGGCATAAATCAGGAAGTTGAATGACAGGTAGCTTATTATTAATGACTTTTATATCAGCAGAAATAGTGTAGGTATCATCTTATCAAATTCTACATGAAGTGTTCTTACCAATGTCCTGTGTGATGCCACTCTTGGCAACATATTCATTGATACCTAGATCAGTGTGTCTCTTTTCTTTCTTCCCCATTGCCTGCATTAATTTGTACAAATAGTACTGTCTTCTCTCTTCTATTCACTCTTTTATTAACTGTCAATGTGATGAACCACAAGCTTATGTGTGAAGCCTTATATTTTGTAGACTACCCACCTTTCATAGAACCCATGGACTCCACAAGTGATTTTCTTCCCTAAATCTTCTTTATTATGGATTCCTAATTAAATGTACATTATTCTGCTTGTATAAATGGCAGTCTATGAAATATATAAAGGCAAATATTTAGTCCCAGAAACATGGTGTACTTAGGACATTACTTTCTTATTTGAACACCCATGCTCTTTCTTACTTGGCTACAAATAATGACAAATACTTCTCCAGGTACAGTTAGCATGTTATGAAAATCAATAAAAACACCACAAAGGCTTGAGCCCTTCATCATTCTGTGTTGGAAGGAGAGGTTCACCAGGTTCCACCCACTCAGGGGATATGAAGGCAGTTAACAATTGTCAGGGAAAAGACAGATGAGGCCCAGTGCACATGTAAATATGCCCAATTAAACTCATTTAGCCCCACCAATATAAAATATGAAATGAAAGATAATCTAGTAATGGCGAGGAAGGGCATTGACATGAGTCAAAAGAGGTTAATGAGTCTAAATTATCACAGCACATTATACATGCATAAAAAAATGTCATATCGAAAGGTAACAGCATATATAATTAATGTATGCTAACATAGTCTTTGGAAAACCTCAGAAATTACTTAACCTCTAATACAGTATAGGAATCCTACAGAGAGCCTGAACAAGTGCTTTAGTGTTTAAAAATGCTGAAGGAGGTGGAATGAGAAGAAAATAACCCAAATGAGTTCCAGGTACACTAGGCTAAGGATGGGCCCAGAGAAATCTGCACACCCAAGAGAAAGCACGTTTTTGGGGACAGACAGTTGGGTGGCAATGGATGAGAAGGAATAATTGAAGAAACAAAACTCTGGCTTCCATGGCATGTTCTGAGTGAGTGGCATGGGCCCACAAAACTCCACAGACTTGCTGCCTGACAAAATCACCCAGCACCAGTTAAGATGTTAGCAAGGATTTCCATATTCATAATTTGATTTGTCCTTCTGAAAGACATGTGACAATGGACAGGTTTTCTACATACTTTGTGGTTCATTTCTTTAATCCACACAATATAAGAAAATGATCATTGGGCCCTCTTTCTAATGAAGGATAAAATAGGAATTCTATACCAGATGATGGGGGAGAGGGACCAAACAGTACACTGGATTACCTGGAATGGTCTTTGGTCTGTACTGCTGTGTGGCTAATATCTCAATCTTTACAAGACAGCAAACATAAACATCAGAATGGAAAGGCCCATGGGCTCATGGGAGGAACATGCCCTGTTCTATTCTGACAAAACAAGGCCCTAAACTATCTAGTTCTCATGCACTAATCTCTCCCTATTTCAGAAGGTGGCATTCATGTAAATGTATGGGCTCATCGTTTGAGGGAAAGAAAACATCCAGTGATATATGAAGAGATCAGTGACCCTGAAGAAGAAGATGATGATGAGGATGACTAAATCTGTAAGTGGTCCCTTGACACATCTCCCAAACCCCAGAATACATACTTTTTTTGATATAATATTAGATCACTTATCCACTTCTAGTCCTCTGGGGTGCAACAGTGAAGCTGAAGTATCATATCATGCTTCCTTTACTGCAAAGCTGGGTAATTTGGAGACCTTCCCTACCCAGGATGCTATGAGCTCCTAAATCCCAAGTCAGCTCTCAAAGTACAGGCCACATCTTACTCTGGTTTAGAAATTTAAGGAAAAGAAAGGTGAGGCAGTCACCCTGCTCTGAGAAAAGGGTTTGCCTGTGTAGCACAGGCTTTGAGGTTGGGTGAGAAGGAAGCATGTGGGCTGTGAAGGACAGGAGGAAACAGACCAGTGAGTAGGTAGTGTGAATTTGCTAGTGTTTCTTTTCTTTCTTGTCTTAACCACAGAGCATTGAAATAAACCTACCATGAGAAGAAGAATGCGGTGGGAATTCCAGACCATAGCTTCAATACTCTGTTAGGACCTTGTTCCAAGTATTCCCTATGTATTCTTTCCACTGTACTAAGTCTCATTAGTATTGGTCTTCCTTTGCCGGGCAGTGTTTAAGCATAGATCTCGCTGTATGGTATCTGGTCAGCACTAGGGATTCTACATGCTAAGCACTCTGTTAGTATTAGTTTTACTGTGTAAAAACCACTCTGGTAAAATATCAATGTTTCAAGTAGGCTAGATGGCTTTGTGGTAGAGGATCCTGCTGCCAACTCTGATGACATGATTTCTATCCTAAAGACCCACATGATGGACAGAGAGAACTGACTCCCTGACAATGTCTTTTGACATTCAAAATTGAACACACACACTTCAAATAAATGAAAATATAATAAAATAAATCTGTCAATAATTCCATTTTGCATCATAGATAGGAGATGTAGGTCAAAAGGACCAGGCAAAGAAACCCACCCTGGTCCTGGAACTTGAGCCAGTGAAAGAAACACTTTAAATCTGAAGCCAGAACCAAAGAAACACTCCCTGCCCTGAACCCAGAGCCAGTGAAAGAAATATACCTTGACCCTGAAATTAGAGCCAAAAGGATAAAAAAGACAAGTGAAAGAAACATAATTTAGGCCTGAAACCAGACACGAATCAGCTTCCGAATAACTAAAACAATCAGTCCCTGAGCATAAAATCCAGCACATTGACCCTGAAATCTGAGCCAAGGAAAGAAACACGTGAGCCCTCAAACAGAACCAAAGAAACACATTTTGTCCCTGAAACCAGAGCCAACTCTGCCTCTGACCAACTAAAGCAACCAATCCCTGGGCAGGAAATCCAGCTAATCCCTAAGTAGAACATCTTCTCACTGGAAACATTCCACCTCTAAGAAGCCCTATATAAGCCCCTCTATTGGTTTAGCTATCAGCTGTCCTTTTCCATCAGGGAAGAGGCAGCCATTCTCCTGGATTCCTTTCCCAAACAAAACTCTTTCTTAAAAGAGTTTTGGGTGAAGATCTTCTTTTGCTGGTGAGGAGCAGAGTCTCCACTAGGAAGCTCCATTGGAAGGTGAGTAGAGCATCAGAAGACATGGATATCTCTGTTGCAAAGCTCCTTTCGAGGGAGTTGAACAAAGTTAAGCTGTAACAGTTCTCTCTCAGAGATGAACATCCCCACTGCATCTCAGCTTCAGGTATACCCTGACTTCCTGACAAGTTAGGATATCTTTCTTCTCACAGCTGTTGGTATCCAGGATACCCTCCACAGCTGAAGGTATACCCTGACTTCCTGACAAGTTAGGATACCTTTTCCTCCACAGCTATAATATTGGCAGATGTAGACTGCCTTCCTGACAAGAAAGAATTGTATACCTGTTCCTCCAGAAAAGTTTAAAGAATAACAGTTTTAAGGCTTATATTGAAAATTATAGAAGGTAAATATGAGACCAGGGGTTTTGGAACAATATAGACAATGGAAATATAATCTGTGTGTGCTGTGGTCAGAATTAGACTTTATTAATAATACATGGCAGATACTCTGAGGTGAGTTGTGTCATAGACCCATTTCATACACCATTCTTATGTAGAAACTATAATGCTCAATGTAACTCTCCTAGTGGTGATAGAGGTAATATGGATTTCTCCAGATATGGCTCTGATGAGTTGAAGTGCAGGTCTTGTGGAAAGCTAAGAGACTGAAGATCTCTGCCTCAGTACTATATGAGGACGCAGGGAGGAGTCATAGGTGTTGGTAAATGATCATGTTAAACAAAACAATCCAGGTGCTGATAGACAGGTGATTCAAGCTTAATTTCAGCGAGTCACAACATTTAAATTTGTGTTTTGTGTAATTCTGTATGTTGGACATGAAACTAGGGTACCATAAGATAGGAGGCTGAGTCCTTAAAGTGGTAAAAAGAATGACTCTATACATTGGGCATGAAGGTAACAGGGACAATTAGGAATAAAGAAGAGGACTAGCAAGATGAAGACAGATGGTGGGACCAGGTGATTTCAATTTTGATTAGAAACCGAGAACATAAGAATATGTCATTATGAAACCCACTACTTTCTATTCTACCATAAAAAATGAAGTAAATATAGTCCTGATGATGAAATACAAAGAGAAAACAGTGTATGTTTGAGTCACTATTAGTGGTCTTCAGGTGGAGAAAATAATCTTATATTTGGAGAAAGCTGGGATCCATGAAAATGGAAGTTGAAAACTGGCCATTCTTGTCACTCTCTAGAAGTTCCCTTACCCTGTCATCTGTCTCACTAACACCCACTGTATGGCCATCTGAAAAATCACACATGTCAAATAGTAATTAAAGTCCACTCTCAAGCAAATGTTAATGGTGACAGGCTGATGAGTTCTAGCTGCAGTAGTATGCTCAGAAGTCTGTAGGATGGACCTTGTATTATAGATTTCTGAAAATATGGCCCAACCTATTTTGTACTGCAGTCATAGAATGGAAGAATAATAGCCATGGTTCAATTGATTTATGAAAATTTAAGTATTCCACATACACATTTATAGAGATTAAATGGATATGGTTTACTTTGAACATATTAGAAACCCCCAAACTGTAACTATTTATGAAAATACCAAATACACAGTGAATACAACCTAAATGATCCAAGTGCCAATGGAAGTTCTGTATCTAAGTTATTCAGAATTCAATCTGTGTTTGCATCAGGATCTTGCTGCCTGGAGGATATTCGGCAGTTACAAATCCAACTGGAAATGTGTGGGTACCAGTCTAAAAGGGTATTGTGCTTGATAATTTCGTTGTTATGGACTGCTCTTATAAGGATCAAATTCATCTGTGGTGATATATTGTGCACACTCTAATAAAGTTTGCCTGAAGATCAGAGGACAGAGGCAGCCACAGTTAGCCATAGAGGTCAGGGAGTGGTGGCACATAACTTCAATGCTAAAATTTCAGAGGCAGGGGAAGAGATTTGTCTGGGTCTCTGTGAGTTCAAGACCAAACAGAGGCAGGTTGTGGGACACACACCTGTAATCCCAGCCCTTGTGATCCCACACTCCTACTCCCAGTACTTGGGAAACACAATGTCTTTAATCCAAGCACTAGGTTGTTTGAACCAGGAAGTGAAATGGCTGGGCAGAGAAAAAGATAAAAGGTGGAAGATACATGATTTCAGCCCTTTCCCTTGGGTTGAGGTCTCAGAGACATTCAGTCTGAGGTTTCCTGGAGACTAGATCTATCCCTTTTCTGCCTGGAGAATTTGTGAGATGAGAAGTGACTGTGGCTTGTTTCCCTGTGTCTCTAATTTTTCAGTTTTAACTCAATATTATAAGATCAGTTACGATTCATGCAATATTCATCCATCCTCTTTAATAAGTCAGTTTTACAAGAGCTTTAGGCTCCATTGCTGAGCCATCATCTACAATGTATGGCGCCAGGTACTGAATAAACTGGTGGTACAAGGAAATGAAGCACAGTTAACTGCATGCTATGTTGTTTTAACTGTAGATCCTGGTAGACTGGCATCTTCCTTCAGCTTCTCTGGCTACTCTTCAGAGGCTCTGCCCAGATGTACTTCACCTCTCATTCTTAGTGTGTCAGGACTAGGGCTTTCCCCAAGAAATTCTTTTTAGAGTGGAGAATCTGGTTCCAAGTCACCAATTTTACCCAGCTTGATGAGTATAATTTTAGAAAGTAATGTATAGTCAAAAAATGACAAGGTTATTGTCTTTAGGAATGAAAGAAACTTAAAGTAATCAACTGTAGGCAGAAGTTTCTGTCTTGGCAGCCTCTTCGAAGTACCTAGCAGTTGCTTCCTAAATAACTGACTCAGAAGTTTAAAATTAAGTATTAAGTAATATTAATATTAATAATAATAAGCTGACTCTTACACTTAAACTAACCCATATTTTTATTTATGTTTAGCGATGTTGCTTGGTACTTTTTCTCCATACAGCATCTTCTCAGTACTTCTCTTTTCAGCACTCTCAGTTTGTCTGTCTCATTTCTACTCCATGCTTGTCTACTGGCCAATCACTGTTTTAATAAACCAACTTGAGTGACAAAATGTTACTATGTACAAAAGCACCATTTCACAGCATTTCTGCCTTTTGTCTATTTAAGAAGGAAGGTTTTAAATATAACATGTTATGACTATATACTACAAAACAGTAATCAAGATAGAATTATATAATGACTTATCTCTCCCCTACATCCAGGCCAGCAGGGAAAAAGCCCTGTAGGCTAGAATCCCCAATAAAATCCAGTTTTCTGGACACCCTCAACTAGAAAACTTCCACAAGCCCTAACTCACCACAGAACCCAGTCACTTCAGCAGGTGCTTGAGACTCACAGATCCTCAGAACCTATTGGACCAAGAGGTAATTGACACCCAGCTCAGACAGAGATCCCAGTCTCCTGGGACAGAACCCTTGGAACCTTACCCCCTCTCATATATTCCCTGCATTCAGGCCAGCAGAAATCCTTCCCTACAGACCAGGACTCCCCAGTGAAGCCTAGTTCACAGAACTCTCCTATCTACAAACCCACCCCATCACCTCATGACAATAGTGATTACTTGAGACCCACAGTCCCCCAGCATCTATTAGATCAAAAGCCCCTATAGGATTAAGAACACCTTCTAGATCAAGAGCTCATATTGGACCAAGAGTGAATCCCTGAGACAGACATTCTGCCAGCTCTTATTGCACCAAGAACTGGGCACTGTGACACAGAATATGCTACCTCCAAGTGGACTGAGAGCCCAGATTGTACCAAGAAGGCTTCCTGATACACACAGGAATAACAGATTGCAGCAGAGTCACCTCCCTGGGATAGATACAAATCCTGCAATGGGCATATCCTAGCTCAAGAATACATATAACAATGTAAAGAACAATGTGGCACCACTAGACTCTGGTGGTTCTACAACAAGATCTGATCATAACAACGAAGAAGAAAGAATAATGAAGAAGCAGGAGAAGAAGAAGAGGAGGAGGAAGAAGAAGACTAAGAAGAAAATAACCTTAAAAACAATTTTATGAAGATAATCGAGGCCTCAAAAGAGGAAATAAATATCTCCCTTAAAGAAATACAGGAAAAGACAAGCAAAAAATTGGAAGAGATAAACAAATGCTGGATGAAAATAATGAAAACCAAGAAAAAGTAATCAAACAAGTGAAGGAAACAATTCGAGATGTAAAAGTTGAAATAGAAGCAATAAAGAAAACACAAACTGAGGGATGGTGGAAATGGAAAATCTGAAGAAATGCACTGGAACTACAGATGAAGAATGACCAACAGAATGCAAGACTAAATGGAAGATTTGATAGTGGAAACAGATTTGTCACTCAAAAAAAAAAACCCTCAATAAACAACCCCCCCCAAACAAAATCATAACATAAGACCTCCAGGAAATCTGGGACACCATGAAAAGACCAAACTTAAGAATAATAGGAATAGAAGAAGAATACCAGCTCAAAGGCACATAAAATATATTCAAGAAAATCAAAGAAATGTCTAAAGATATAAGAAGCTTATGGAACACAAAATAGACTAGATCCCTCCAAATGTTTGCTCACCACATAATAATCAAGCCAGTAAACTTACAGAATAAATAAAGAATACTAAGAGGTGCAAAGAAAAAATCATGTAACTTATAAAAGCAGACCCATCAGAATATCACCAGACTGTTCAGTGGAAACAATGAAAGCCAGAAGATCCTGGTCAGACGTTATGCAGACACTAAGAGACCATAGTTGCCAACACAGACAAAAATACCCAGCAAAAATATAAACCACCATAGATGGAGGAAACAAGATTTTTCACCACAAAACCAGATTTAAATAATACCTATCCACAAATACAGCCCTAGAAAAAGCACTAAATGGAAAACCCCAGCCTAAGGAAACCATAAGTAATAGATAACCCTCACAGAAGAAAAACCCTAAAAAGGGAAACAACCCACATAATATCATCAATAATAACAAAACTAATAATCACTGGACATTAATATCCTCTAATATCCATGGACTCCATTCACCTATAAAAAGACACAACCTAACACCATGGATACAAATGCAGAAGCCATCTTTCTGCTGCATATAAGAGAAACATGTCAACTTCAACTACAGACACTGACTCAGAGTAAAGGGTTGGGAAAAGACTTTCCAATCAAATGATCCTAAGAAACAAGCTGGTGTAGCCATCTGAATACCTGAAAATTAGACTTCCAACTAAAATCAAAAGAGATCAGGGTGGACATTACTTATTCATCTCAGGAATAATCCATCAAAATAAAGTCTCAATCTGAAAATTTATGCCCGCAACAGAAAGGCACTTACATATGTAAAAGAAACATTACTAAAGCTTAAATCTCACATCGAACCTTAGACTTTGATAGTGGGAGACTTCAATACTTCACTCTCATCAATGGATTGGTAGGTCTACCAGACAGAAACTCAACTGACGAATAAGAGTCTTGTAGTGGGATTCAGGTGTTAGCTGACAAGGCTTGGAGGTGTATCTCTGGAGTACTGGGAGCCTGAATGGGGCATGACCAGACTCTCAGACACTGAGGTCACCCCTGTTTTGTTCCTGCATTCTCAGAAAATGGATCAGCAGCCCTAGTTCCTATCTCCAAGAACTGTATTAAGGATCAATTTGTACCGTCAGTGTTCATATGACCTTCAATAAATATTAACTCTTCATATGATATATTGCAAGTGAATTTACCATGATAGGATCTAACAGATATTATGATCCGAATGGTCTTAATAGATATATACATAACTTTCCAACCAAAAATATGAACATACCCTTTTCTTAGCATCCCATGAAACATTCTCTCAAATTGACCACATACTCAGTCATAAAGCAAATATCAATAGATACAAAAATGGGAATAACTCCTTGTATTCTAAAAGACCAACATACACTAAAGGTAGAGTTCAATAACAACACAAACCACAGAAAGCCTACAAACTCATGGAAACTGAAAATCTCTCAATTGATCTCACGTCTGCCAAGGAAAAAGTAAGAAAGAAATCACGACTTCCTAGAATTCAATGAAAATGAACCCACAACATACCCAAACATATAGGACACAAAGAAAGCAGAGTAAAGAGGAAAAGTCAAAGCCTTGGTGCCAATATGAAAAACCTAGAGCAATCTCACACATGAGACCTAACCTCCCAGCTGAAGGCTTTCAAACAATTAGAAGCAAACTCATCCATCAATGTAAAAATATTCAATAACATACTGGCCAACCAAATTCAAGAACATATGAAAGAAATCATCTGTCATGGGCCAAAACAGCTCCTTTATTTAAAGATTGATATTCACAGCACACAGAAAGCCATTCCCACATCATTACATACATAGGAATGGATTTTTGGCTTCTCTTTTCTTTCCTCACTGATTCAGCATATGTAGCTATAAAACATAGTCACAAATGTGTACTGCAAAATACCAGCAGCTAAACTAATTACTACCTACTTCTCCCATAACCCACCTCTCAGTTTCAACTGTTTCATTCTTAGTTTCTATGAAATCAGTTTCCATGTTCCTTTTATGAGTTTGAACACCTAGATCTCAGTTCTGATGTTTAAAGAAGAGTCTTGACTCTGACACCTTAAACCATTCGGCCATCCTGACACCCATTGGAACATGAGAGATTGGGTCGTGAATGGAGGGGAAAAATAATGAAAAAGACATCTTGATAAGGGGACATTTTGTGGTTATGTAGAGACCTGGCCTAAAGAAAACTCTTACAAGTCTCTAAGAATGACCCCAGTTAAGACTGCTAGAAATAGTGGATAGGTATCCTGAACTGACCATATCCTGTAATCAAATTAGTGACTGCTCCAGTAGTAATCAGAGTGTGCTTTCACCCAGCCTCTAGCTTTGCTGACAAACACCACTCTAAGGTCAACTTTGGACTACAAACTGCTCAGGACAATTTCATTGGTGGCTAACTAACATGGTCAAGCCTCACAGACAAATCCTGCACTTCCCATTACATAGAGACTGGACAAGAAATGATACAGCTACCTATCTAAAGACTTGACAACTAACCAATTTTTTTTTGTTTTCAGGATTCCATAAAGATGTCACTTGCTGCTTACTCAGTTAATATTAATTCCTTCTGGGGTCTCTAAAGAAGGTGAAGACTACATAATTTTCCTAGGTACATATGCAGAAAGGAAACTCACTGAGAGGTATAAAGTGTTTAAGATTCAGAGACATCAAAAGATAGATATTGATTGGTAGTACAGGTTGGATAGAAAGTGAATTAGGTAAACTCCTTTGGATTCACCAAGATAGGATAAATAATAGAGTATTTTTTCTGAATTTGTGAGTTGCTAATGGACTGAACATTATTGATGTAATTGTTGTCTGCGTATATAATATATAGATTTCTTATTTCTTTTATATAGTTTTTCTTATATTAGGTATATATAACCCTTTTACATTTTTGACCAGAAAACAGGGAACTGTGGTGATATGTTGTTTGAAATGTAGTAAAGATTGCCTGAAGATCAGAGGAGAGAACCTTTCACAGAGTTACTCATACAGGTCAGTTAGTGGTGACACACACCTTAATCTTAGCACTTGGTAGGTAGAGATCACTCTTGATCTGTGTGAGTTCAAAGCCACCCTGCACTACACAAGATCAATCCAATCTAAAAGAGAAATAGAGAGAGGCAGTGGTGGAACACACCTTTAATATCAGCATTAGGAAGGTAGAGAAAGGAAGTGATATGGCTGGGCAGAGAAAGGAATACAAGGTGGGAGGAGACAGAGGTTGGCCTCTGTGCTTCCCTTCCTCCCTACACCTTCCCTTTTTTGCCTGAGGACTCAGACACAATCAGTCTGAAAATTCATGGAGACAGGATCTACTCCTTTAGGCTGAGGACTTGGTGAGCTGAGAAATGCTTGTGGCTTGTTCCTCTGTCTTTCTGATTTTTCAACATTTACCTCAATATCTGGCTCCAAGTTTTTATTAAAAGACTAATTAGAATTTGTGCAACATGGTACTACAATTCCTTTTACCTTTTTCCTTTTTTATCTTTATTTTTTTTTAAAAAAATGTGTTTTCCCATGCTCACATCTGGTCCCCCTCCCTTCCTTTTTCCCAGTCCTAGCTCAGCCTCAGCCCTCACATCCATTCCCCAGCCCAGGAAGAGCAAGGAATCCCAAGGTGAGTCAGTTCTGTCTGACATATTTAGTTGAGGTAGGATCAAGTCCCTCCCCTCAGAGTCAAGGCTGAGTAAAGTTTTCCTCTGTAGGGACTGCACTCCAAGTTCATGCACCAGAAATAAAGTCTGGTTCTACTGTAAGAGGGTCCACAAACTGTCCATGCCATTCAATTGTTGTCTACATTCAGAGGGTTTAGTTCAATTTCATGTAGGTTCCTCAGCTATCATTTCAGAGTTAGTAAGCCATCTCTATGGGTCTCCTTTTCATGATCCTATCCCTTTGGTCATATAATATCTTCTCTCTCTCTCTTCAGCTGGACTGGGAGCTCAACCAAGTTCTTAGCTATGGATCTCTGCTTCTGCCTCAATCCATTGCTGGATGAAGGTTACATAATGATAATTAGTATGGCCATTTGTTTGATTATAGAGGAAGTCCTGTTAGTCACCATCTCCACTATTACCTGGAGTCCTAGCCGGGGACATCTTGTGGGTTACTGGATGTTTCTTTAGCACCAGGTTTCTCTCTAACCCCACAATAGATCCCTCTATCAAGATATCTCTTTCATTGTTCTCCCTCTCTGTTGTTCCTTCTGTTCAACTATCTCTTTCTCTCATAATTTCTTCCCACCTCCCCTTGCTTGCTGCTCTGTATAATCCCAATTTACTTAAGAGATCCCTACTTCCCCTTCTCCAGGTGATTCATGGAAATCTCTCATAATTTCCTCCTGTTAACTAGCTGCTGAGGAGTTTGTGGATTGTATCTTTTGTTTATGTCTAAAATGCACCTATGAGTGAGAACATACCAAGTCTATCTTTCTGGGTTTATGTTAGCTCACACAAAATGATACTCACTTAATCCATCCATTTACCTCCAAATTTCAAGATGCCATTTTTTTTTTACTGCTGAGTATTACATTATGTAAATGTCCCACAATATTTAAATCCATTCTTCTGTTGAGGGGTATCTGGGTGGTTTCTAGGTTCTTGCTAGTATGGATAATGCTGCTTTGAACATAGTTGAGTTAATGCCATTGGGGTAAGAATGTGCATCCTTTGGGTACATGCCCAATAGTGGTATTGCTGGATCATTGTGGAGACTGATTCCCAGTTTTTTTTTGAGGAAATGCCATACTGAATTCCAGAGTGGATGTACAAGTGGCCTCCAACAATGGAGGAGTGTTCCCCTTGCTCTGCATCCTATCCAGCATAGGCTGTCATCTGTGTTTTTAATCCTAGCCATTCTGACAGGTGTAAGATTACATTTCTCTGGTGGCCAAGGATGTTGAGAAATATTTTAAGTGCCTTTCAGAAATTTGAAATTCTTCTGTTGAGTATTCTCTTTTTAGCTCTGAAACTCATTTTTAATTGGATTATTTGTTTATTTTTGACCTCTGGTTACTTGAGCTCTCTATATATTTTAGAGATCAGTCTTCTGTCATATGTAGGGTTGGTGAAGATCTTTTCCAATTCTGTAGACTGTCATTTTGTCGTATTGACCATGTCCTTTGCCTTTCAGAAGCTTCTCAGTTTCAAGAGGTCTCATTTATTGATTGTTGTTCTTGGTGTCTGTGCTACTGGTGTTATATTTAGGAAATGATTTCCCTTAACAATGCATTGTAGGATATTTCCCACTTTCATTTCTATCAAGTGAAGTGTAACTGGGTTTATGTTGTGGTCTTTGACCCATGTGAACTTGAGTTTTCCTGGGTGATAGATATGGATCTATTTGCATTCTTCTACAAACCACTATCCAATTATGCTAGCACCATTTGTTGAAGATACTATCTTTTTTCCATTCTATATTTTTGACCTATTTGTCAAAAATCAGATGTTCATAGGTGTATGGATTAATGTCGGGGTCTTTAATTTGATTCCATTGATCCACAAGTCTGTTTTTATGCCAGTACCCAGCTGTTTTATTACTGTAGCACAATAGTAAAGTTTTAAGTCAGGGACTGTGATGCCTCACAATATTCTGTTATTGAGCAGTATTGTATTGGCAATCCTAGGTTTCTTGTTATTCTGTATGAAATTGAGTATTGCTCTTTCAAGATCTATGAAGAACTGTATTGGGATTTTAATGAGATTGCTTGAATCTGTAGATTGCTTTTGGTAAGATTGCCATTTATACTATATTGATCCTACCTATCCATGAGCATGGGTGATCTTTCCACTTTCTGATATATTCTTCCATTTCTTTCTCCAATGACTTCAAGTTTTTGTCAAACAGACCTGCTACTTCTTCAGTTAGAATTACATAAAAATTCTTAATACTATTGTTAGCTATTATAAAGGGGTATGTTTCCCTGATTTCTTTTTCAGCCCTTTTATCTTTAGTGTATAGGAGGGCTATGGATATTTTGAGTTAATCTTGTACCCCGCTAAATTGCTGAAGGTGTTTATCAGTTGTAGGAGTTCCCTGGTAGAATTTTGGCATCAGTTATATAAACGATCATATCATTTGCAAATAGAGATAGTTTGACTTCTTCCTTTCCAATTTATATCCCCTTAATCTCATCTTGTTATCTTATTACTCTAGCTAAGACTTCGAGAACTATATTGAAAAGATATGGGAAGAGAGAATAGCCTTGTTCTGTTCCTGATTTTAGTGGGCTTGCTTTGAGTTTCTCTCCATTTAGTTTGATGTTGGCTGGTGGCTTGCTGTATATTACCTTTATTGTGTTTAGGTATTTTCCCTATATTCCTGATCAATCCAGGACTTTTATCATGAAAGAGAGTTGGATATTGTCAAAGGCTTTTGCATGATCTAATGACATGATCATGTAGTTTCTTTTTTTCTTTCAGGTTGTTTATATGATGGATGACATTCACAGTTTTTTGTATGTAGTACCATCCCTATGTTTCTGGAGTTAAGCCTACTTCATCATGCTAGATGATTTCTTTGATATGTTCTTGAATTTGGTTTGCCAGTATGTTACTTAGTATTTTTACATTGATATTCATGAGGGAGATTGGTATGTAATATGTTGTCTTTGTTGCATTCTTGTGTGCTTTGGGAATCAGGGTGACTATAGCCCCATAAAAACTTTGGCAAAGTTCCTTCAGTTTCTATTGTGTGGGAAAATTTGGGAAGTATTGATATTAATTTATTAATTTATCTTTGCAGTTCTGATACAATTCTGTGCTGAGACCAACTGGCCCTGGGCTTCTTGTGCTTGGGAAACTTTTAATAACAGCTTCAATTTTCATGAGAGTTATAGGTCTATTTAGGTCATTTTTCTTGTCTTGATTTAATTTTGGTAAATAGTACTTGTTCAGAAAGCTGTCCACTTCTTTTAAGTTTTCCAATTTAGTGGGTACAGGTTTTTGAAGTATGACCTAATGATTCTCTGGACATTGGTAAGAACACTTCATGTAGACTTAGATAAGATGATACATGCACCATTTCTGCTGATATCAAGGTCACTAATAATAAGCTACCTTTCAATGAACTTCCTGATTTATGCATGAGGAAATCTATATACAACTGAAAAAACAAAAACTTATTGCCCTTTATTCTTTTATTTATTATTTATGTGAACATGTATATGTCTCTGTGTAGGTTTGACTCATGTGTGAGTGTGTCTTGGGAGGCAAGAGTATTGTGTCAGATCCTCTGGAACTGAATTGACAGATGATAGTGAGCCACTCAATGTTGGTGTTAGGAACTGAGCTCCAGTCCTCTAGAACAAGAGCAGATACCCTATTCACTGAGCAATGTCTCCGTACTCTCCCTTTATTTTATTTGTTCATGTGCTTTTGGCTTTGAGGCAATATCTCTTCATGTGCCCGAGAAAAGACTTGTTTTTAATGACACTCAAAACTTTGCAATTATCACATGCCAAACACACCCAAATGGAAACTCTTTTTAACTGATAGAATAATAAAACAATGGGAGGAGCCCTGTGATTTCCAACCAGAGAAGTGCATAGCAAATTTACAGAGGCTAGCTGGTGATTCCTGCTTAGAAATAAGTGTCAGTATGAAAGAACAAACAGACTCTGTGGCAGAATGCGTGACAGAGGCATCACCTGGATTTCATAAATGAAAGAAGACATGAATGCATGTCAGTGGTTTGAGCTATGCGCTAAAGAGCCAATACTTTAATTATTAAAATATTGTGACTGAAAAAAATGCAGAACTGGTACTGTAAAGCTGACCAAAAACGTATGATTGCATAGGCCCCATGGGTGGAAACTGTTACAATGATTTTGCTAAATGAATTTAGTACAAAGTGACATCTAAATTCATATCTCTTCACCATAGATAGCTCTCAGACATTATTAGAGAAGTTTTGTTTTAAAGTGAGTGATGGCTAATACAGGAGATCCCAACTGGTTAGACTACAGAAAATGTGTCTATGCATTTTTCAGCTAAACACTGAACAAAAATGTCATGCATCTTCCTCCCAAACTCCAGTACCATTGTTAAATAGGGGATAGAGAGATTGTAAGAAGCAGACTATGTTTACTTCATTTTTTTATGGTAGCATAGAAAGTAATGGGTTTCATAATGACATATCCTTATGTTCTTGGTTTCTAATCAAAATGGAAATCACCTTGTCCCACCATCTGTCTTCATCTTCCTAGTCCTTTCCTTTATTCCTAATTGTCCCTGTTACCTTCATGTCCAATGTATAGAGTCACTCTTTTTACCTCTTTAAGGACTCAGCCTCCTATCTTATGGTTTTATGTCCAACACACAGAATGACACAAAACACAAATTTAAATGTTGTTACTCATTGAAATTAAGCTTGACTCATCTGTCTTTCTGCACTTGGCTTGTTTTGTTTAACTTGATCATTTATCAACACCTATGACTCCTCTCTGCCTCCTCACATAGTAGTGAGGCAGAGATCTTCTGTCTCTTACCTTTCCACAAGGCCTGCACTTCAACCCATCAGAGCCATATCTGTAGGAATCCATATTACCTCTATCACCACTAGGAGAGCTACATTGAGCATTATAGTTTCTACATAAGAATGGTGTATGAAATGGGTGTAAGACACAACTCACCTCACAGTATCTGCCATGTAATATTAATGAAGTCTAGTCCTTACCACAGCACACATAGATTATGTGTCCATTGTCTATATTTGTCCACAACCCCAGGTCTCATTTTTGCCTTCTATATTCTTCAACTATAAACCTTAAATCTGTTTTTCTCTGAGCTCTTCTGGAGGAAAATGTATACAATCCAGACTTGGCAGGAAAGCAGGCTATACCTGATATATCTACATCTTGATAGAGGGGGACATTGTGGGGTTATAGAGAAACCTGGTGCCAAGAAAAATTGCAGGGATCCACAAAGATGATCCCAGCTTAGATTCTTAATAATAGCAGAGAGGGTGCCTGAACTGGCCTTCCCGGATAATCACATCGATGACCACCCTAATTGTCATCATAGAACCTTCATCCATTAACTGATGGAAATAGATGCAGACATCAACAGTAAAGCACTGGGCTGAGCACGAGGGTCAAGATCATGTCAGGGAAAACCACAAGGACAACTGATCCAAGCTCGTGGGAACTCATGGACTCTAGACCAACAGGTAGGGAGCCTGCATGGGACTGACCTAGACCCTCCTCATGACAGTTATGTTGCTTTGTCTATTTATGGGGTCTCTAGTAGTGGAACTAGGATCTTTCCTGCCACACTAGTTAGTTTCTTGAAACCTATTACCTGTGGTTAGATGCCTTGCTCAGCCTTGGTGCAAAGGATGGGGCCAAACTGGATATGCCATGCTTTTTGATTCCCATAGGAGGACTTGACCTTTTTGGGCAGTGGATGGGGGAGTAGAAAAGAGGTAGGGCATCCAACAAAGAATAAAGGTGGAGGCAGAGATCCATGGCTGAGCACTGGCCTGAGCTCCTGGTCCACTTAAGAACAGGGCAGGAGCATCTGTATGAACAGGAGGGTAGGGATTATGAAGGGAGTCCCATATAGATGGCTGGCAGTAGCTCTGTGGAGCTCACTGAATTAAGAATAGCAACTAGATATCCATCAGGAAAAGGAGTTAACCCTACAAGGATAGGCAATTGTAGATTGGCATAGGGAGTATGTGGAGCCTGGAGGAGTGGTACCAGACTGTGTTCCTGTGTGTCGGCTGGCACCTTGGAGCACATTCCCTATAGAGGAACACCCAACCCAGCCTTGTCTTTGGGTTGAGTGAGTAGAATTTGCCTGGAGTGGATGTGCCACACTAAACTGAACTACCTTTGGGACTTCTTGCTCTTCTGGGGGAGAAGATGGGTGGATGTAAATGGGGGAGGCTAAAGGCTGACTCGGAGGGATCTGGTGGAGGGAAGGCAGGGGGATGCATACAACAAAATGACATTTATGTTTTTAAAAAAGGTAGGAAGAAAACTGTGGTTGGAATGTAAAATAAAATACATTATAAATAAAACTTAGGACAAATTATCTTAGGAAGCTAGTTTGCTGGAGAACACCTCTCTTCTTAGCACTTAGGAAAATGAGATAGGAAGATGGGGATAGTTCAAAGTCACCCTGTACTATATAATACTTGGTCTCAAAAGAGAAGGGCAGTATGTAAACTAACATGTCTGTGTTAGAGAGGCAACAAAGGGACTTCAAATATTTTGTAATACTTCATTACAGTTTTATTCAGTGTATTTGTATATGTGCCCATGAATCACATGTTATTATATGTCAAAGAATGCCTTACATTCTCCCCATCTACTATGTGGGCTCTAGCTATCAAACTTAGGCTTAGGGGATTTTTATATAAAACACACATTTCTGGGAACCTCCTTCAGTGTAACTCTGTATGTCTCCATTGTTACTGACTCTTCATGTATTTCCATGATTCATGGAATTGATATGATGCTAAGCTGACAGAGAAACTCTGGGCTCAAATAATTCTATCTCATCCTATTAACTAATTTACACAGCAGTTTTATACTAGAGTCCTGCATCATGTAGGTATCTGTGGTGTATTCTAAGATTGAGATGGTGAGGGGATTGCCACAGATTGAATGGTCTCTAAAACTGATGGTTTTCAGGGGTGAGGGAAAGTGATATATGGCTCGGATGTGCTAGGTTGAGGTAAGATGAAGGAGCTAGATAGCAATGTGTCTAAGCCATAGGCCTAACAGCATGAAGTTAATATAAGCATCTGTGCTTTGGGACTTTGGGATTGCTGGTTCTAATAAACAGCAGCATGCAGTTCTGAACAGTGGGGCTAATATGGGCCAGAAACCTCATTGTTACAAACGGCAGAGTAACATTGACCGAATATACCTACACAAAGCCTGAAAAAGCATTCCAAGGATTCTAGAGCAGAGAAACTGATCCAAGGGCAGCTTCAAAATTGTGTCTCTGAAGTCAGTCATGGTACAGAGATGGTGTGGCATCCAGACCACAGACAAAATGGCAGTGGAATCCCTGCAGTGAGCATAAACTGCAACCAGGCAGGATCCTGAAGTGTCATAGGAGATTCAGTAGCATGTGATTGATGTAAGGTTTCCATTTATTTTGAAGAACATGGAACAGAGTCAAAGACAGGTTTTTGATAGTGCCTTTTTTCGGTGTGCTCTGTCAGCTGGCAGCAAACAGAGATGTGGCCCCTTTAAGAAAACTTTCTGATTCAGCTTTATTGACAAAAAATATGTGGCTCTTTCAGAGAGTGCTAACATTTAAAAAATATTTTCTTGGTAAAAATGATTCATGATACACAATAAAACAGATTCACATAGAGACAACCTCTCAATGGGTTAAAATACATGTGAAAAGGAATATGTAGACTTTTTCACTTTCTATTCCCTGAACTTTTCTGGTATATAGGAATGTTTATATAAATATTTCAGTTTTGCCACAAAATATACAAATATTATCATAAATTATTCATTTATCAGGAATTAAAAATACAACATTTTGTTTTACTTATAAACAAGAAATATAAAGACAATTGCATCCATAATACATAATATAAAAGTTAGGGACATTCTATTTTTAAATATTTTTTGGGTATTCTAATAATAAGGATGTTTTGTATTTTTCTATGTCATGAGATGCAAGAACAATTTTTCATTCTGACTTCTAAGCACAGACATTTGTTTAGATAGTGTTATTTTTAATTATGAATGATATACATACAACTTTGAAACTTCATTGCCCACTACAGTCTTATTTTACCAAGGAATAAACAAGTCTAATATGTTTAAAGAGTTTTAAAAAAACCACTATCCCCAATATTTTTCAATATATTGCTTGAAGTACTAACTATAGACAAAGAAAGGAACTTCTTTTTAATCAAGGTATCAATTAATAAATAAAATATTACAATACTAAAGACATGGATAAAAGTCTGATGCACTCAATTTCATGAAATCATACTAATAAAATAAAAGACCCAGATAACACAAACCCAATAATAGTGGGAAATTTCAGCACTCCAATTTCTTCTATAGATAAGACATCTGAACACAAAAAAGAGAAACTTCAGAGCTAAATGACATCTTCTAGCAAATGAACCTAATAGATACCTAGAGACTATTGAACCAAAATTCCAAGGGTATACACATATACATTCTACTCAGCAACACAGGGAAGCCTCTTCAAAATATAACATATGCTCCAATAAAATACAAGCATTAATATATACAGAAAAGTTGAAATAATTTCAAGTATCCTGACCAACCATTATGCAAGAAACTTAAAATAAACACCAAAAAAATCTACTATATGTATAAACATTTGGAGATTAAACCACTCATTATTAAACGATGAATGGGCCAAAAAAATTAAACTACTTCTGGAACTAAATGAAAGAAAACCACCACGATATAACCTTTGAGAAACAGTCAAGGAATGTTTAAAAAGGAAGTTAATAGCCCTAAGTGCTACACTTACAAAAAATGTACTGATAAATGACTTATTGATACAACACAAAAATTTGGAAATAACAAACCAAACTCAAATTCAATAGATAGCAAGAAATATTTTTTTAAAAAAATCGGGTGATAATGGCTGGTACTAGAAACTTAGTGAACTGCTTGGACCTAGCAACCATGCATTCTGTAAAGGTGACCAGTCAGGCTGAGGACCCTTGGAAAAAGACACACTTACCCTGTTCACCCTGAGAAGTTAGTTGGGTGGGAATGATGGTGTTCTGTTTCCTCTTTCTCATATTCTAGCATTTCCTCAATATCTGGCTGGAGGATTTAAATACATGATAACTAGAATTTGTACAATGTTTGCCACTCAACATTCAGGGCAGAGCTATTCATGGACAGCTGGCTTGGTTTTCTGTTAGGAGTTAGCCTCCAGCTTTAAGCAGAGTCCACAACATGTGTGTCTTCTCCATGTTCATCTGGGCAAGTTTTTCAGACAGCAGCCTCCCTCTTTTAGTGGGGGTTGTGTTTTTCCTCTTTTTGGACACTAAGTAACTGCCCCCATTCATAGTCATCTGAATCATTATTGACAACAGATTTGATGAGTAAATTGGGATTGCTTAAAATGGGGACTATGCCTAAAGCAGAGAGAGAACTTTTTCACACCTCAAAAATGAGAAAGACTAGCATGATGGAAGGTGGTTGGTCTTTCACCAACATTACTCTAGATGATTTGAAACTAGAACCAGTAAAGGAGAAGATAAATAATGTCATAATGTTTATTATAAATATTACTTTTTGATTATTTCTGTTCTATCACTTAAAAAGGCAGTTAGTGTGAATGCCAAGAAGAACATCTTAGAAAAGCCTGGTAAGAGAGAACACAGAAATATTCATAGCAAAACAAGAATATAAAGAGTTAATCTCAACATTGGCTTGTAAGATTACAAGAAGCAACCTAAGGCTTTCAAACAGCCAAACTTAGTACACTCGGTAATGTTGAAGGAATCACAAAATGATAACAATTGTTCTGAATCTAGTTGGGCTTTCCTATGAATGTTAGATTTAAGGAGATTCAAGAAGCAATCATCACTTAAGGTATGCACTCACAGTTTGTAAAACAAATGTTAAATTTTTTGGTCAACATGTAAATAAATTATCCCAAAAGACTGGTCACATATGGTTATTGATGCATTGAAGGCTAGACCACTCTCACAGTAGAAGACTTTATGGGAGGAGTCTACAACAATAGAACAAAGAAGAAAAGCTGGAGGCTGTGTAAAGGCACTCTGATTACTATTAGAATAGTCACTAATTTGATTACAGGATATGTTCAGTTAAGGATACCTATTCACTATTTCTAGCAGTCTTAGCTGGGGTCATTCTTATAGATTTGTGAGAGTTTTCTTTAGGCCAGGTCTCTACCTAACCACAATATTTCCCCTTATCAAGATGTCTCTTTCATTATTCTTCCCCTCCATTCACCACCCAACCCAATCTCTCAGGTTCCCATGGGTGTCAGGATGGCCAAGTGGCTTAAGGTACCAGAGTCAAGACTCTTCTTTAAACATCAGAACTGAGATCTAGGTGTTCTCACTCATATGAGGAACATGGCTTATTAATTTTTATTTCTCTATTTCTCTTTTTAAAAGACTTTCTCTGATTCTTTTTGTTCTCTCCCAGTTGACATATTCCTTTTCACACACATTTTAACCTATTGAGAGGTTGTCTATATCTGAGTATGTTTTATTTTGTATCATTAGTCATTTTTAAACAGAAAATATTTTTAAAATGTTAGCAGTCTCTGAAAGAGCCACAGAATTTTGCCAATGAAGCTGAGTCTGGAAGTTCTCATAAAAGGGCCAGGTCTCTGATTGCTGCCAGCAGACAGAGCACACCCAAGAAAATACCACTATCAAAATGCTGTTTTGACTCTGTTCCATTTTCTTAAAAATAAATGGAAACTTTAAATCAATAACATGCTATTGAGTCTTCTATGAGGCTTCCGGATCTGGTCTGGTTGCAGTTTGTTCTGGCTGCAGGTAGTCCGCTGCCATTTTCTCTGTGGTCTGGATGCCACACCAACTCTGTACGATGACTGACTTCAGAGACACAATTTTGAAGCTGCCCTTGGATCAGTTTCTGTAGTCTAGAATCCTTGGAATGCTTTTTCAGGCTTTGTGTGGGTATATTCGGTCAATGTTACTCTGCCGTTTGTAACAATGAGGTTTCTGGCCCATATTAGCCCCACTGTTCAGAGCTGCATGCTGCTGTTTATTAGAACCAGCAATCCCAAAGTCCCAAAGCACAGATGCTTATATTAACTTTATGCTGTTAGGCCTATGGCTTAGACACATTGCTATCTAGCTCCTTCATCTTACCTCAACCCAGCACATCCGAGCCATATATCACTTTCCCTCACCCCTGAAAACCATCAGTTTTAGAGACCATTCAATCTGTGGCAATCCCCTCACCATCTCAATCTTAGAATACACCACAGATACCTACATGATGCAGGACTCTAGCATAAAACTGCTGTGTAAATTAGTTAATAGGATGAGACAGAATTATTTGAGCCCAGAGTTTCTCTGTCAGCTTAGCATCGTATATATACGATGAATCAAGGAAATACATGAAGAGTCAGTAATGATGGAGACATAAAGATTTACATTGAAGGAGGTTCCAAGAAATGTGTGTTTTATATAAAAATTCCCTAAGCCTAAGTTGGATAGCTAGGGCCCACATGGCATTAGGGGAGAATGTAAGGTATTCTTTAACATATAATGACATGTGAGTCATGGGGACATACACAAACACACATTGAATAAAACTGTAATGAAGTATTACAGCATATTTGAAATCCCTTTGTTGCCTCTATAACACAGACATGTTAGTTTTCACACTGCCCTTCTCTTTTGAGACCAAGTCTTACATAGTACAGGGAGGCTTGAAGTATCCCCATCTTCCTATCTCATTTTCCTAAGTGCTAAGAAGAGAGGTGTTCACCATCAAACTAGCTTGGGAAGATAATTTGTTCTGTTTTATTTACGATGTATTTTATTTTACATTCCAACCACAGTTTACTCCCTCATTTTTTTAAAACCATAAATGTCATTTTGATGTATGTGTCCCCCTGCCTTCCCTCCTCCCAATCCCTCCCAGTCAGTCTTCAGCAAATCTAATACCCATCTCCCCATCTTCTCCCCGAGAAGGGCAAGAAGTCCCAAGGTGGGTCAGTTCAGTGAGGCACATCCATTCCAGGTAAATTCTACTCTCTCATCCCAGGAACAAGCCTGGGTTAGGTGTTCCTCTATAAAGAATGTGCTCCAAGGTGCCAGCCCACACACAGGAACACAGTGTTATCCCACCCCTAGAGGCTCCACATACTGCTCATGCCAATCTACAGTTGCCTACCCTTGTAGGGCTTAGCTCCTTTTCCTGCTGGGCATCCAGGGGCTATTCTTGATTCAGTGACCTCCTCAGAGCTCTAGTCAACCCCCTATGTGGGACTCCTCTTAATAATCCCTATCCCCCTGCTCATACAGACTCTCCTCTTCTGCTCTCAGCTGACCAGGAGCTCAGCCCAGTGCTCAGCCATGGATCTCTACCTCTACCTCTATTCTTTGTTGGATTCCCTACCTCTTTTCTACTCCCCCATCCACTGCCCAGAAAGGTCAAGTCCTCCAATTGGAGTCAACAAAGCATGGCATATCAAGTTTGGCCCCACCCTTGCACCAAGGCTGAGCAAGGCCTCACACCACAGGGAATAGTTTTCAAAATACTAGCTAGTGTGCCAGGAAAGATCCTAGTCCCAGTGATAGAGGCCCCATAAACAGACCATGCTTCATAACTGTCACCTACATGAGCAGGCTCTAGGTTAGTCCCATGCAGGCTCCCTACCTGTTTGTCTAGACTCCATGAGTTCCCCTGAGCTTGGATCACTTGCCTTTGTGGTTTTCCCTAACATGATATTGACCCTCATGCTAGGCCCAGTGCTTTACTGTTGATGTCTGCATCTATTTCCATCAGTTACTGGATGAAGGTTCTATGATGACAATTAGGGTGGTCATCAATTTGATTACCCGGGAAGGGCCAGTACAGGCACCCTCTCTGCAATTATTAGGAATCTTAGCTGGGATCATTTTTGTGGATTCCTGCAATAATTCTTGGCACCAGGTTTCACTCAAGGTTCACAATGTCCCCCTCTATGAAGATATCTGCTTCATTTCACTCCTTCTCTGTCCCCTTCCCAAATCAGCCTTTTTGATCCCTCATGACCCTATCCCCTTCCCTCTACCTCCCTATCCTAATTGTTTAGTCTCTCTCTCCTAGGGTGATCCATGTCTTCCTCTTAGGGTAGTCCTTGCTGCCTAGTTTTTCTAGCTCGATGGATTGTAGCCTGGCTATCCTTTGCCTTCACACTATCCACTTAGGAGGATATGATTTATGTTAATTGATATACAACAGTAGTTAATTCACAATTAAAGTACAGTGTCATGTTTCAAGATATACACAGGTGTGTTCTTATCAAATATAGGCAATTCATATGTCTGTTTCCTTATGTAAATGAAGTTTATATCCTGTCTCTTCTACTATTTTCTGGTAAAATTGAGAAATTAGTGCAAGACCCACTTATATGTTAGGAATGAAACTTATAGATTAAGTCATGTATTAATCAGCCTGGTCTTGATCCTACTTTGTAGCATAGACAGGCATAGAACATAGGACCTTTCTATCTCACCTTCCCAAATATCTTGCATTTCATGTGTAGCAGTGAGCTTTCTTGGTCCTGGGCAGTCAGAGGTCCAGACCCACAGACATACAGGCCCAGACTTCTTAGCATTCACAGATGATCAGGCCACCTAAAATGAATCAGACACTTATATTAAGTTCATGCTGTTTGGTCTATGGCTCAGACACATCCCTAGTTGGCTCTTACATCTTAACTCAACCCATTCTCATTAATCTTTCTGCTACATGGCCTGTGGCTCTCTTGTGTTCCTTCCATGCTTTTTCTTGGGCAGCTGGGTCGATTTCCTGACTCTGCCCTTCTTCTCCTACCTATGCTGTGATTTCCCCTCATTTTTTTTTATAGTGCCTGTCATGGTTCAAAACAGCTCCTTTATTTAAAGATTGATATTCACAGCACACAGAAAGACATTTGCATTTCATTACATGCATAGGAATGGACTTTTGGCTTCTCTTTTCCTTCTTCAAAGCTTCACCCTATGTAGCTATAAAACATAGTTACTAATGTGTACTGAAAATACCAGCAGCTATACTAATTACTACCCGTTCCTTTCATACCTCCTTCTTTCCATAACCCACCTTTCAGTGACAACTGACAACTGTTTCAATCTTAGCTTCTATGAAATCAGTTTGCATGTTCCTAATATGAGTGAGAACACCTTGTTCTCATTTCTAATGCTTAAAGAAGAGTCTTGACTCTGGTACCTTAAACCACTTGGCCATCCTGACACCCATGGGAACCTGAGAGATTGGGTTGGGTGGTGAATGGAGGGGAAGAATAATGAAATAGACATCTTGATAAGGGGACTTTTTGTGGTTAGGTAGAGACCTGGCCTAAAGAAAACTCTCACAAATCTATAAGAATGACCCCAGCTAAGATGGTCAGACATAGTGGATAGGTATCCTGAACTCACCATATCCTCTAATCAAATTGGTGACTACTTCAATAGTAATCAGAGTGCCTTTACCCAGCCTCTAGCTTTGCTTCCTTGTTCTATTGTTTTAGCCTCCTCCCATAAAGTCTTCTACTGTGAACGTGGTCTAGCCTTCAATGCAGCAATAACCATATTTGTCCAGTCTTTAGGGATAATTTATTTAACATTTGCTTTACAAACTGTGAGTGCATCCCTTAAGTGATGATTGCTTCTTGAATCTCCTCAAATCTAACTAGAGCCCAACTAGTTTCTGAAAATTTTTTTTATCATTTTGTTATTCCTTCAACGTTACCGAGTATACTAAGTTTGGCTGTTTGTAAGCCTTAGGTTGTTTCTCTGAAAACTTATAAGTCAATGTTGAGATTGGGTCTTTAAATTCCTGTGTGGGTATTAATATTTCTGTGTTCTCTCTTAACAGGCTTTTCTAAGGTGTTCTTCTCGGCATTCACACTAAGTGACTTTTTAACTGATAGAATAGAAATAATCAAAAAATAATATTTCTAATAAACATTATGAGATTATTTATCTTCTCCTTTACTGATTCTAGTTTCAAATCATCTAGAGTAATATTGGTGAAAGACCAACCACTTTCCATCATGCTATTCTTTCTCATTTTTAAGGTGTGAAAAAGTTCTCTCTCTGCTTTAGCCATAGTCCCCATTTTATGTAATCCCAATTTATTCATCAAATTGTTATCAATGATGATTCAGATGGCTATGTTGGGGGCAGCTACTTAGTGTCCAAAAAGAGGGAAAACACAACCCCCACTAAAAGAGGGAGGCTGCTGTCTGAAAAACTTGCCCAGATGAACATGGAGAAGACACACATATTGTGGACTCTGTCTAATGCTGGAGGCTAACTCCTAACAGAATGCCGAGCCAGTTGGCCATGTAGAGCTTAGGCTGGCAAGGTCTTTTTTTTCCTAATTCATGCCCTGAAAGTTGAGCTCCAAATAATGTGCAAACTCTAGTTAGCATGTATTGAAATCCCTGAGTCAGATATTGATGAAAAGCTAGAATATGAGAAAGAGGACACAGAACACAGTCAATTCTCACCCAACCAACTTCTCAGGATGAACAGGGTAAATGTTTCTCTTTTCAAGGGTCCTCAGCCTACAGAAACATGGTTACTAGGCCTAAGTAGTTCACTAAGTTTCTAGTACCAGCCAACATCACCTGATTTTTAAAAATTATTTCTTTCTGTCTACTGTTTTGAATTTGGATTGTTATATCAATAAGTCATTTATGTACATATTTTGTAAGTGTAGCACTTAGGGCTATTAACTTCCTTCTTAAAAATGCCTTGACTGTTTCTCAAAGGTTATATTGTGGTGGTTTTGCTTCATTTAGTTCCAGGAATATTTTAATTTTTGGCCCATTCATCATTTAATAATGAGTTGCTTAATCTCCATACGTTTATACATTTAGTCAATTTTTTTTGTTTGGTGTTCATTTTAATTTCATTGCATAAGTGTTGGGTATGATACATGAAATTATTTCAACTTCTCTATATTTATTAATGCTTGTTCTGTATTTAGTAATGCTTGTTTTTTATTTGAGCATATGTTATATTTTGAAGCAGTTTCCCTGTGCTGCTGAGTAGAACGTATATGTGTATACCCTTGGTATTTGGGTTGAATAGTCTCTAGATATCTATTAGTTTCATTTGATAGAAGATGTCACTTAACTCTGAAGTTTCTCTTTTTTGTGTTCAGATGTCTTATCTATAGAAGAAATTGGAGTGTTGAAATTTCCCACTATTATTGGGTTTGTGTTAATCTGGGTCTTTAATTTTATTAATATGATTTGATGAAATTGATTGCAGCAGAGTTTTATGCATGTCTTTAATAATGTAATATTTTAATAATTAATTGATACCTTGATTAAAATTAAGTTCCTTCCTTTGCCTATAGTTTTTGCTTCAAACACTATATTGAAAAATATTGAGGATAGTGGTTTATTTTCAACTCTTTAAACATTTTAGACTTGTTTATTCTTTGGAAAAATAAGACTATAGTCGGCAATGAAGTTTCAAAATTGTATTATGTCATTCATAAATAAAAATAACACTATCTAAAACAATGTCTATGTTTAGAATTCAGTAATAAAAATTGTTCTTTCAACTCAGTACATAGAAAAATAGAAAATATCCTTATTGTCAGAATAACTCCCAAATTGAAAATAAAATGTCCTTAAATTTTATATCATGTATTAGGGACGTAATTGTCTTTATATTGCTTGTTTATAATTGAAACAATTTTTTTGTATTTGTAGTTTCTGATAAATGCGTAATTTATGATAATATTTGTGTATTTTGTGGCAAAACTAACGTATTTATGTATACTTTCATATATACCCTTAAATTTTAGGGCATAGAAGGTCAATAAATTAGAAAGTACTAAAATAATGAATACATGAAAAATTCACATGCTTTATGGTAGGATAATTAATACTCAACATATGAAATGATCATGTTACAGACTTTCAGAAAGAGAAAATATCATTGTTAGATAATCAAGTGGCAATAAAATTTTCCACTTTGTTATTAATTTTAGAAATACTATCATTGTCTAAAATTTTACCTAACAACTCATTGATTGAGGAAAACAGAGTATGGCAAACGTAAAATTACATATACAGTTTAGAGATTTATATCAACTAATCTGAATTCTGGTGCAAACCTGAAACCATTTACCGGGAAATTAAAGGGAAAAATCATGATGGCCAAAGTTGTCTACTTCTTTACATAAGCTGTGATTTCCAGGTTGTATTTAGTCTCTCTAGTAGTATTGAGAGAGGTAATTTAACCTGTTTTGCTCTTGTCTTTGAATAAGTCAGTTTCTGTCTTTCTAGTGACTGCATAAATAAACCATGGAGCTTCAATATTTGCTCACAGATTTGGTGAATTATTGAGAAACATCTCTCCCTCTGTTTTTCTGAATTTACCTTCAAAGACACTGTATGTAGTTTTTATTTTTATCATTTTGCATTTTTTTGTAGTGCTGGAGATGAAACTCAGGGCCAAGACAGGGAATACTGTAGAGTCCAGACTTGTTTCTCTATTTAGAGTATTGCTTACAATCTTTTCCATTTAGAACAATGCTGGCTGTGGGAAAGCCATTGCTTTGTAATATGACCTAAAATTAATTTTAAAAAAGTCAGAAGAAAACACACTGAGAATATGAAGTGAAAGTTTTAGTGCTGATCTCCAGGTCCACAGATCATTTCCTTTCCTGAAGAAGTCTCAGTCATTCTGAGTAGGCCATTATTGACAGACCAGTACCCATGATGGAAAGTCTAGGGAGCATCAGGGGACCGAATGAAGCATATACTATTAGAGAAACCTTCCTAACAGAAACACATGGGGGAACTCCTGAGAGAGTACAATAAAGTTTAGACATGTGCAAATTGTGCAGTATCATATATAGGAATATTAATGTCCATTATGTTCTTAGATCTTTGGGGAAATAGCTTACATAGGAATAATTTCAATTTTAATACTTTCTTAAAAATGATTTAAATTTTATTAGTTTATTGTAGAGAAATCCCAGGTTAGACTGATTAAGGACTACGGGGAAGGAATTGAAATGGTAAGTGATCTTTTTAGATGAACAACTTCACAGTAGAGTGTAGAACTGGAGTCTAGACATAGGAAAAGCCCAGGTATTCATAGAAATGTTCATCTCAACAGGTTAGCAGGTTCCGTAGCAGCCAATGACATGGAGAAATATTATAAAGCCTCAAGTAGGTATACATACCCCCCCCCCTTTTTCATGTACTTCTTTGCTTGAACCTTGATCTTATGTTCCATTCTTACCTCACCTGGCAATCCATTTTCCTGAGACCTTCAAAGGAACTGGCTGCTCTAGTTGGCTGGTCCTCTAAACTCAGGTGAATCAAGGTATTTAAGTCTTTCTGGAAGGAAGTTTTGTCCTCTTTAATCGGTTGTATGTTCTTTCTGAGGAATGCCCCTAATAATGATGAGTTTTTTGGCACAGATTAGCCCCACTGTTAGGACCCGACCACCATGGCTTATCTGTACCATCTATCACAAATCTCTCAAGAAACGCACAGACACTCATATTAAGTTCATGCTGTTTAGCCTAGTTCTCAGGCTCATTCCTTCATCTTAGCTCAAGCCATTATCATCAATCTTTCATGCCACATGGCCCATGCCTCACCTGTGTACCTTACATGTTGCTTTTTGGGGTGTCTAACTCAATCTCTGAGACTCTGCCCTTCTCCTACTACCTATTCTGATTTCCCTGCCTACTATTTTTTATGGTGCCTGTCATAGTCCAAAACAATCTTTATTTACAGCATATAGAAAGACATGACTATAAGTTTGGTTATGACAAGTCACTATTAATCTGCATTTCTTAATTTTACAAATTTTAAGTATGTAACGCGATCATCATACCTTAAACAACAGTAGAAAAATGTATACAGAATAAAAAAAAACTGATCTTAAAGTTGTATCAATAAACCAACCTCCATAGCACTGCAATGTCTGTTGAGATTAACAGTTGATTTTGGTATTAAAGTAAACTCAATAACCTAATTTTTTAAAAAAATCACTCATATACCATATGCCTTTTTTTCTTAGAAAGAGATTAACTATGACCATTAACCATTCTTAATGAAAACAACATTTATAAACAATATTTTGGGAATTTGTGCATAATATTTCATTACTACTGCCTGCTGATTAAGGGGCGCTGACAATCTTACAGGTTCTTGAGACTGGATCATCTTAGTCTTGAAGCTGATGTGACCATATCTTCCTATCACAGAATTTTCAGGCAGTCTTGGTTAGTGAAATCCTATTTGCCTGGAAGAAATCTACGTGTTCTCATCTTCTGCGGAAACAACAACAGAACCTCACTTCCAAAGCAACAAATCCTTAGAAACAAACTTCAAAGTCAAGATACTTAAAAAATATATGTTTTTGTTTTATTTAGCATCCTTTGGAATTGATTGTCTTCTGCAGTTAGCTCATTAACAGTTAAAAAATTAAAAGAAGACACAGTAATGCCCATAATCCAGACTCTGTGTATTTTCCATCTTTATGTGGCTTATTATATTTTTATTCCTCTATTTCTCTTTTTGAAAGACTTTCTCTACCTTCTTTCTTTTCTCTCCCAATCTACATATTCCTTTTGACACATAGTTTAACCCATTGAGAGGTTGACTCTATCTGAATCTGTTTTATTGTGTATCATTAATCATTTTTAACCAGAAAATATTTTTAAAATGCTAGCACTCTCTGAAAGAGCCACATAGTTTTTGCCAATAAAGCTGAGTTAGGAAGTTCTCTTAAATGGTCCATGTCTCTAAGCTCTGCAGGCAGACAGAGCACACCCAAGACAATGCCAATATCCAAAAAGCTGTCATTGACTCTGCTCCATTTTCTTCAAAATAAACAGAAGCCTTAAGTCATTCACATGCTATTGAAATTCCTGTGAGACTTCGGGATCTGGGTGCTTGCAGTTTATGCTCACTGTAGTGATTCCGCTGCCATTTAGCCTGTGGTCTGGATGCCACACTAACTATGTACCATGACTGACTTCAGAGACACAATTTTGAACCTGCTCTTGGATCAGTTTCTCTGCTCTAGATCCCTTGGTAAGATTTCTCAGGCTTTGGGTGGGTATATTCGGTCCATTTTTGGATGCCTTCTATAACAATGAGGATTTTGGCCCAGATTAGCCCCACTGTTCAGACCTGCCTAATGCTGCTTATTTGCACCAGCCATGTCAAAGTCCCCCCCAAAAACACACTGACTCTTATATTAACTTCATGCTGTTTGACCTACGGCTTAGGCACATTGCTAGCTAGCTCCTTCATCTTACCTCATCCCATCCCACCCGAGCCATATATCTCTTTCCTTCACCCCTGAAAGCCATCAGTTTGAGAGACCATTAAATCTGTGGGAATCCCCTCACCATCTCAATCTTAGAATACACCACAGATACCTACATGATGCAGGACTCTAGCATAAAACTGCTGTGTAAATTAATTAATAGGATGAGACAGAGTTATTTGAGCCCAGAGTTTCTCTGTCAGCTTAGCATCATATCTATACCATGTATCAAGGAAAAACATGAAGAGTCAGTAACGATGTAGACATACAGATTTACATTGAAGGAGGTTCCCAGAAATGTGTCTTTCATATAAAAATCCCCTAAGCCTACATTTGATAGCTAGGGCCCACATTGCATTCTGGGAGAATGGAAGGTATTCTTTAACATATAATGACATGTGAGTCATGGGCACATATACAAACACACACAGAATAAAACTGTAATGAAGTATTACAACATATTTGAAGTCCCTTTGTTGCCTCTTTAACACAGACATGTTAGTTTTCTCACTACCCTTCTGTTTTGAGACCAAGACTTATATAGTACAGGGTGGTTTTGAACTATCCCCATCTTCATATCTCATTTTCCTAAGTGTTAAGAACAGAGGTGTTCACCATCAACACTAGCTTCCGAAGATAATTTGTTCTAAGTATTACTTATGGTTTATTTTATTTTACATTCCAACCTCAGATTTCTCTCTACTTTTTTAAAAATAAAACTGTCATTCTTATGTATGTATCCCCCCGCTCCCCCTGACTTCCCTTCACCCCATCCCATCCAGTGAGCCTTTAGCCTCTCCCATCCCCATCCACCAATCCTCTCCCTGATAAGGGCAAGAAATCAGAAGGTGGATTAGCTCAGTGTGGCACATCCACTGCAGGCAAGTTCTACTCACTCATCACAAAGACAAGGATAGGTTAGGTATTCCTGTATAGGGAATGTGCTCCAAGGTGACAGCCCACACACAGGAACACAGTCTGATTTCATTCCTTGAGGCTCTACATACTGCCCATACCAATCTACCTACAGTTGCCTACCCTTGGAGGGCCTAGTTCCTTTTCCTGATGGATCTCCAGTGGCTATTCTTGATTCAGTGAGCTCCCCAGAGCTACTGGCAGCCGTCTATGTGGGACTCCTCTTCATAATCCCTATCCTCCTGCTCATACAGCCTCTCCTCCCCTGCTCTCAGCTGGACCTGGAGCTCAGCCCAGTGCTCAGTCAGCCATGGATCTTTGCTTCCACCTCTCTTCTTTGTTGGATGCCCACCCTCTTTTCTACTCCCACATCCACTGCCCAGAAAGGTCAACTCCTCCTACGGGAGTCAACAAATCATGGCATATTAAGTTTGGCCCCACCCCTTGCACTAAGCAGAAAAAGGCCTCACACCACAGGGAATAGGTTTCAAGAAACTAGCTAGTGTGCCAGGAAAGATCCTAGTCCCACTGCCAGAGGCCCCATAAACAGACCAAGCTACATAACTGTCACATACATGAGGAGGATCATGGTCAGTCCCATGCAGGCTCCCTACCTGTTGGTATAGAGTCCATGAGTTCCCAGGAACTTGGAACAGTTGTCTTGGTGGTTTTCCCTGACATGATCTTGACCCTCATACTCAGCCCAGTGCTTTACTGTGGATCTCTTTCTGTGGATCTCTTTCTGTGGATCTATTTCCATCAGTTACTGGATGAAGGTTCTATGATGACAGTTAGGGTGGTCATCAATTTGGTTACCCGGGAAGGTCAGTTCAGGCACCCTCTCTGCTATTATTAGGAATCTTAGCTGGGATCATCTTTGTGGATTCCTGAAATTTTCCTTGGCTACAGGTTTCTCTAATCCCACAATGTCCCCCTCTATCAAAATATCTGCTTCATTTCACTCCTTCTCTGTTCCTCTCCCAACTCTGCTATTTTGATTCCTCATCTCCCCCTGCCCTTCCCTCTACTTCCCCATCCTAATTGTTTAGTCTCCCCCTCCCAAGGTGATCCAAGTCTTCATCTTAGGATACTTTTTGTTGCCTAGTTTCTCTAGGATGAAGGATTGTAGTCTGGCCATCCTTTGCCTTCATACTATCCACTTATGAGTATATGATATATCTTAATTTATATACAACGATAGTTCATGCACAAGTAAAATACAGTGTCGTGATTCAAGATATACATTTGAGTGCTTAACAAATGAACACAATTCATATTTCTGTGTCCTCATGTTAAGGAAGTTTATGACCTCTCTCTTCTTCTATTTTCTGGTAAAATTGGGAAATTAATGCATGGACCACTTATGCTAGGAAGGAATCGTATAGATTAAATTATGTATTACACAACCTGGTCTTGATGTCACTTTGTAGCTCAGACAGGCTTTGAACATAGGACCTTTCTATCTCAACTTCCCAACATCTTATATTTCATGTGTAACAGTGAGGTTTCTTGGCACTGGGTGGCCAAGGGTCCAGACCCACAGACCTGCGTGCCCAGACCCCTTAACCTCTGGAGCTGATCAGGTCCCCCAAAATGATTCAGACACTTATATTAAGTTCGTGCTGTTTGGTCTGTGGCTTAGGCACATCCCCAGCTGGCTCTTACATCTTAACTCAACCCATTCTCATTAATCCTTCTGCCACGTGTCCTGTTGCTTACTTGTGTTCCTTAAATGTGTATTCTTTGGTGACTGAGTCGATTTGTCTGCCTCTGCCCTGATTCTCCTACCTATGCTCTGATTTCCCTCCTAATTTTCTATGGTGTCTGTCATGGGCCAAAACAGCTCCTTTATTTAAAGATTGATATTCACAACACAGAAAGCCATTCCCACATCATTGCATGCATAGGAATGGACTTTTGGCTTCTCTTTTCTTTCCTCACTGATTCAACATATGTAGCTTTAAAATATAGTCACAAATGTGTACTGCAAAATACCAGCAGCCATACTAATTACTACCTAATTCTCCAATAACCCACCTCTCAGTTTCAACTGTTTCATTCTTAGTTTCTATGAAATCAGTTTCCATGTTCCTTTTATGAGTTTGAACACCTAGAACTCAATTCTGATTTTTAAAGAAGAGTCTTGACTCTGACATCTTAAACCACTCGGCCATCCTGACACCCATTGGAACATGAGAGATTAGGTGGTGAATGGAGGGTAAGAATAATGAAAGAGACATCTTGATAAGGGGACATTTTGTGGTTAGGTAGAGACCTGGCCTAAAGAAAACTCTAACAAATCTCTAAGAATGACCCCAGTTAAGTCTGCTAGAAATAGTGGATAGGTATCCTGAACTGACCATATCCTGTAATCAAATTAGTGACTGCTCCAGTAGTAATCAGAGTGCCTTCACCCAGCCTCTAGCTTTGCTTCCCTGTTCTATTGTTTTAGACTTCTCCCATCATATCTTCTACTGTGAACGTGGTCTAGCCTTCAATGCAGCAATAACCATATCTGACCATAATTTGTTTATATGGTGACCAAGAAATTTAACGTTTGTCTTGCAAATTGTCAGTGCATACCTTAAGTGATGATTGCCTCTTGAATCTCCTTAAATCTAAACATTTATACTAGAGCCAAACTAGCTTCTGAACAATTGTTATCATTCTGTGATTCCTTCAACGTTACTGAGTATACTAAGTTTGGTTGTTTGAAAGCCTTAGGTTGCTTCTCTGTAAATTTATATGTCAATGTTGAGATTATCTCGTTAAATTCTTGTTTCTGTATGAATATTTCTGTGTTCTCTCTTAATAGGCTTTTGTCAGGTGTTCTTCTTGGCATTTACACTAACTGTCTTTTTAACTGATAGAACAAAAATAATCAAAAATAATAATTATAATAAACATTATGATATTATTTATTGTCTCCTTTACTGGTTCTAGTTTTGAACCATATAGAGCAATTTATTTTAATTGATATACAACAATAATTAATGCACAATTAAAAGACTGTGTTGTGATTCAAGATATACATAGGTGTGTGCTTATGAAATATAGGCAGTTCATTTTTCTGTGTCTTTATGTAAATGAAGTTTATAACATTTCCTACTATTTTCTTGTAAAATTGGTAAATTTTTATATTTATATTTCATATAAATATATTTATATAATCATTCCTATATACCAGAAATGTTCAGGGAATAGAAAGTGAAAAATTCTACATATTCCTTTTCACACACATTTTAACCCATTGAGATGTTGTCTCTATGTGAATCTGTTTTATTGTGTATCATGAATCATTTTTACCCAGAAAATATTTTTTAAATGTTAGCACTCTCTGAAAGAGCCACATATTTTTTGTCAATAAAGCTGAATCAGGAAGTTTTCTTAAAGGGGCCACATCTCTGTTTGCTGCCAGCAGACAGAGCACACCGAAAAAAGGCACTATCAAAAACCTATCTTTGACTCTGTTTCATGTTCTTCAAAATAAATGTAAACCTTACATCAATCACATGCTACTGTGTCTCCTATGAGATGTCGGGATCCGGTCTGGTTGCAATTTATGCTCGCTGCAGTGAGTCCGCTGCCATTTTGTCTATGGTCTGGATGCCACACCATCTCTGTACCATGACTGATTTCAGAGACACAATTTTGAAGCTGCCCTTGGATCAGTTTCTCTGCTCTAGAATCCTTGGAATGCTTTTTCAGGCTTTGTGTGGGTATATTCGGTCAATGTTACTCTGCTGTTTGTAACAGTTAGGTTTCTGGCCCATATTAGCCCCACTTTTCAGAACTGCACGATGCTGTTTATTAGGACCAGCAATTCCAAAGTCTCAAAGCACAGATGCTTATATTAACTTCATGCTGTTAGGCCTATGGCTTAGACACATTGTTATCTAGCTCCTTCATCTTACCTCAACCCAGCACATCTGAGCCATATATCACTTTCCCTCATTCCTGAAAACCATCAGTTGGAGAGACCATTCAATCTGTGGCAATCCTCTCACCATCTCAATCTTAGAATACACCACAGATACCTACATGATGCTTGACTCTAGTAAAAAACTGCTGTGTAAATTAATTAATAGGATGATACAGAATTATTTGAGCCCAGAGTTTCTCTGTCAGCTTAACATCATATCAATTCCATGAATAAAGGAAATACATGAAGATTCAGTATTTATGGAGACATACAGATTTACATTGAAGGAGGTTCCCAGAAATGTGGGTTTTATATAAAAATCCCCTAAGCCTAAGTTTGATAGCTAGAGCCCACATAGTAGATGGGGAGAATGTAAGGCATTCTTTGACATATAATAACATGTGACTCATGGGCACATATATGAAAAATACTAAGTAACATACTGGCAAACCAAATTCAAGAACATATCAAAGAAATCATCTAGCATGATGAAGTGGGCTTAACTCCAGAAACATAGGGATGGTATTACATACAAAAAACTGTGAATGTCATCCATCATATAAACAACCTGAAAGAAAAAAAGAAACCACATGATCATCTCATTAGATCATGGAAAAGCCTTTGACAATATCCAACTCTCTTTCATGATAAAAGTCCTGGATTGATCAGGAATATAGGGAAAATACCTAAACACAATAAAGGTAATATACAGCAAGCCACCAGCCAACATCAAACTAAATGGAGAAAAACTCAAAGCAAGCCCACTAAAATCAGGAACAGAACAAGGCTATTCTCTCTTCCCATATCTTTTCAATATAGTTCTCGAAGTCTTAGCTAGAGTAATAAGACAGCAAGATGATATTAAATGGATATAAATTGGAAAGGACGAAGTCAAACTATCTCTATTTGCAGACGATATGATCGTATACATAACTGATGCCAAAATTCTACCAGGGAACTCCTACAACTGATAAACACCTTCAGCAACTTAGTGGGGTACAAGATTAACTCAAAATATCCACAGCACTCCTATACACTAAGGATAAAAGGGCTGAAAAAGAAATCAGGGAAACATCCCCCTTTATAATAGCTAACAATAGTATTAAGTATTTTTATGTAACTCTAACTTAAGAAGTAGCAGGCCTGTTTGACAAAAACTTGAAGTCATTGGAGAAAGAAATATAAGAAGATATCAGAAAGTGGAAAGATCTCCCATGCTCATGGATAGGTAAGATCAATATAGTAAAAATGGCAGTCTTACCAAAAGCAATCTACAGATTAAAGAATATCATTAAAAACCCAATATAGTTCTTCATTGATCTTGAAAGAACAACACTCAATTTCATACAGAATAACAAGAAACCTAGGATTGCCAATACAATCCTGTTCAATAATAGAATTTTGTGAGGCATCACAACCCCTGACTTGAAACCCTACTATTGAGCAACAGTAATAAAAACGGCTGGGTACTGGCATAAAAACAGACTTGTGGATCAATGGAATCAAATTAAAGACCCCGACATTAACCCACACACCTATGAACATCTAATTTTTGACAAAGAGGTCAAAAATATAGAATGGAAAAAAGATAGTATCTTCAACAAATGGTGCTAGCATAATTGGATAGTAGTTTGTAGAAGAATGCAAATAGATCCATATCTATCATCAAGGAAAACTCAAGTTCACATGGGTCAAAGACCTCAACATAAACCCAGTTACACTTAACTTGATAGAAAAGAAAGTGGGAAATATTGTCCAATGCATTGGCATGGGCAATCACTTCCTAAATATAACACCAGCAGCACAGACACCAAGAACAACAATCAATAAATGAGACCTCTTGAAACTGAGAAGCTTCTGAAAGGCAAAGGATATGGTCAATACGACAAAATGACACTCTATGGAATGGGAAAAGATCTTCACCAACCCTACATATGATAGAAGACTAATCTCTAAAATATATAGAGAACTCAAGAAACCAGAGGTCAAAAAACAAATAATCAAATTAAAATTGAGGTTCAGAGCTAAAAAGAGAATACTCAACAGAAGAATTTCAAATTTCTGAAAGGCACTTAAAAAATTTCTCAACATCCTTGGCCACCAGAGAAATGTAATCTTACTCCTGTCAGAATGGCTAGGATTAAAAACACAGATGACAGCCTATGCTGGAAAGGATGCAGAGCAAGGGGAACTCTCCTCCATTGTTAGAGGTCACTTGTACAGCCACTCTGGAATTCACTATGGCATATCCTCAAAAAAACTGGGAATCAGTCTCCACAATGATCCAGCAATACCACTACTGGGCATGTACCCAAAGGATGCACATTCTTACCCCAACGGCATTAACTCAACTATGTTCAAAGCAGCATTATCCATACTAGCAAGTGTAGGGGCATTGTGTTGTCTCATGGTAAATAACTGTACCACCCACTGGTTTCATAAAAAGAGCTGATTGGCCAAAGGCAGGCAGGCAGGAAGTGTAGGCGGGGCTACCAGACTAAAAACTCTGAGAACAGACCACCAGACAGAATTCCAGAGAGAGACCCAGAAGAAGCAGAGGACAACTATGCTGCCCTAAGAAAAGATACCGAACCGCATGGCTGAACAGAACAAGAGACATGGGTTAGGTGAAGGGTAGAGAGCTAGCAAATGATATGCCTGGGCCTGAGAATGATCAGCCTAAAATTAATGAAAGTGCCTGTGTGTCTCTGTAGGACTGTGTGACTGTGGGACTGCGGGACTGCGGGACTGCGGGTCTGCAGGTCTGTGGGTCTGCGGGCCTAGACCTTGAGGTTAGGCCCGAAAGTCAAGGCCAGAAACCTCGTACTACAAATGGCAGCCCAACATGTGGCAAATATGCCCACATAAAGTCATAGAAAGCTTAAAAATGGTCTAGAGCCAAAAGCAGCCTCTGAATTGTGTCTCCCACATGGCCATGGTACAGAGACACCCTGGTGAGGCCTGTCGGCTTGAGCTACAATGGTGGGCTTTTGGAGTGCAGCTTAAGGTGTAAAATGGCTCATTCTTGAAGTCTCATGGGAGCCTAGCTGTAAGCAAAAGGTTGTAAATGATTTATTTAAGGTTTCTGTTCATAAGGACAAAAAGGGAACAGAATCAAAGATGGCTTTCTTGTGGCAGTGTTTTCTTGGATCAGCTCTGTTTGCCGGAAGCAAACTGTGGCTTGGTTTTAAGAGAAGCTTCCTGATTCAGCATTAGAAGCAAAACACTTGTGAGTTTTTAAAGAGGCCCTGCTACCTAACACTTAAATGGAGTTAATGAGTAGCAGATGGCAAAGCTTTACTTGATAATTATATGGACCCTAAAATTCCCAGACTACCTGGGTTAAAAAGATAAATTCTATAAAATTAAACTAGGAGCTGGGTAGAGCCATCCACCCATCATATCAGCCTTTAATCCTGGCAGATTAAAGGTGTGTTCAGAAACAGAAGAAATAGAAGGATCTGGGTAGTCAATTATCCTAGCCAAGCAAAGGTGTGGTCAGAGACAGAAAAAATTAAGAAATAAATATATGGTAAAGACAGTTTTTTTGTAAAATGTCTAAGTGGTTTAGAGTGTGTTGAAAATATATATACATAGGCTTAGAGAAAGAAAAGAAAGGTTAGAGAAATCCTTTAAAAAAGAAATAAAGTAAAATAAATAAATAATAAATAAGCCACGTAAAGATGGAAAATACAAAGAATGTCTTGATACTGTATATTACTGTCTTATCTTTAAGCTTCTTGACTGAAAATGACTTAGTAAAAGCTGCTAAAAGACAGTTGATTATAAATGCTGTTAGAATAATTCAACCTATATATTTTGTAAATGAGTTTACTTTAAAATTGAAATGCAAAGATACGCTACTTTGGAGAAGAGGTTTTCCTTTTATTTTCACAGAAAATGAAAGACTGTGGATTTCTTCCTGGATAAAGAACATAAAGTTTGATAGAGGAAGACCCCCTGAAAAATCTCCAATGGAAATGCATGGACCAGATGATTCAGCATTTCAGAGCACCTCTGTTGAAGTTCCAGAGCTCTGAATCCAAAACAATTTCAAGGACACTGGCTGAGATGACCCAGCCTTAGAGACTACTCCACTAAAGACTTGTCCATAATCCTACATTTTTCTTTGGATTCCCATGATATTGTCAGCATCCCCATTCAGCAGGAAGTAGCCTAGAGAACGAGGCCCACATTCCCAAAACGTGGATTATGGATGTTTGTGTTTATTTACAGTGTTGCTTATAAACTGTTATAGATAAGGGGGGGAAAGAATTTTAGAATTGGAGTTCTTTTTGTTTTAAAGAGAAAAGGGGATATGTAGGGGCATTGTGTTGTCTCATGGTAAATAACTGTCCCACCCACTGGTTTAATAAAAAGAGCTGATTGGCCAAAGGCAGGCAGGCAGGAAGTGTAGGTGGGGCTACCAGACTAAAAACTCTGAGAACAGCCCACCAGACAGAATTTCAGAGAGAGACCCAGAAGAAGCAGAGGACAACTATGCTGCTCTAAGAAAAGGTACTGAGCCGCATGGCTGAACAGAACAAGAGACATGGGTTAGGTGAAGGGTACAGAGCTAGCAAGTGATATGCCTGGGCCTGAGGCTGATCAGCCAAAAACTAATGAAGGCATCTGTATGTCTCTATGTATGTTTCAAGAACCTAGAAACCACCAAGATACCCCTCAACAGAAGAATGGATTTAAAAATTGTGGGACGTTTACATAAGGTAATACTCAGCAGTTAAAAAAAAAGACATCTTGAAATTTGGAGATAAATGAATGGATTAAGTGAGTATCATTTTGTGTGAGCTAACATAAACCCAGAAAGATAGACTTGGTATATTCTCACTCATAGGTGCATTTTAGACATAAACAAAAGATACAATCCACAAACTCCTCAGCAGCTAGTTAACAGGAGGAAATTATGAGAGATTTCCATCAATCCCCTGGAGAAGGGGAAGTAGGGATCTCTAAGTAAATTGGGATTATACAGAGCAGCAAGCAAGGGGAGGTGGGAAGAAATAATGAGAGAAAGAGATAGTTGAACAGAAGGAGCAACAGAGAGGGAGAACAATGAAAGAGATATCTTGATAGAGGGAGCTATTGTGGGGTTAGAGAGAAACCTGGTGCTAAAGAAACATCCAATAACCCACAACATGTCCCCCGCTGGGACTCCAAGAAATAGTGGAGAGGGTGACTAACAGGAATTCCTCTATAATCAAACAAATGACCACACTAATTGTCATTATGGAACCTTCATCCAGCAATGGATTGAGGCAGAAGCAGAGATCCATAGCTAAGAACTCGGTTGAGCTCTCAGTCCATCTGAAGAGAGAGAGAGAAGACATTATATGACCAAAGGGATCTGGATCATGAAAAGGAGATCCATAAAGATGGCTTACTAACTCTGAAATGATAGCTGAGGAACCTACATGGAATTAAACTAAACCCTCTGAATGTAGACAAAAGTTGAATGGCATGGACAGTTTGTGGACCCTCTTGCAGTAGAACCAGACTTTATTTCTGGTGCATGAACTTGGAGTGCAGTCCCTACAGAGGAACACTTTACTCAGCCTTGACACTGAGGGGAGGGACTTGATCCTACCTCAACTAAATATGTCAGACACAACTGACTCACCTTGGGATTCCTTGCTCTTCCTGGGTTGGGGAATAGATGTGAGGGCTGACACTGAGCTAGGACTGGGAAAAAGGAAGGGAGGGGGACCAGATGTGAGCATGGGAAAACACTTTTTTTTTTAAAAAAAATAAAGATAAAAAAGGAAAAAAGTAAAAGGAAATGTAGTACCATGTTGCACAAATTCTAATTGGTCTTTTAATAAAAAGTTGGAGCCAGATATTGAAGTAAATGTTGAAAAATCAGAAAGAAAGGGGAACAAACCACAGTCATTTCTCAGCTCACCAAGTCCTCAGCCTAAAGGAGTAGATCCTGTCTCCATGAATTTTCAGACTGATTGTGTCTGAGTCCTCAGGCAAAAAAGGGAAGGTGTAGGGAGGAAGGGAAGCACAGAGGCCAACCTCTGTCTCCTCCCACCTTATATCCCTTTCTCTGCACAGCCATATCACTTCTTTCTCTACCTTCCTAGTGCTGATATTAAACGTGTGTGCCACCACTGCCTGTCTCTATTTCTCTTTTAGATTGGATTAATCTTGTGTAGTGCGGGGTGGCTTTGAACTCACACAGATCAAGAGTGATCTCTACCTATCAAGTGCTAATTTTAAGGTGTGTGCCACCACTAACTGACCTGTATGAATAACTCTGTGAAAGGTTCTCTCCTCTGATATTCAGGCAATCTTTACTACATTTCAAACAACATATCACCACAGTTCCCTGTTTTCTGGTCAAAAATATAAAAGGTTTATATATACCTAATATAAGAAAAACTATATACAAGAAATAAGAAATCTATATATTATATACACAGACAACAATTACATCAATAATGTTCAGTCCATTAGCAACTGACAAATTCAGAAAAAAACACTCTATTATTTATCCTTTCTTGGTGAATCCAAATTCACTTTCTACCCAACCTGTATTACCAATCAATATCTATCTTTTGATGTCTCTGAAACTTAAACACTTTACTCCTCTCAGTGAGTTTCCTTTCTGCATATGTACCTAGGAAAATTATGTAGTCTTCAACTTCTTTAGAGACCTCAGAAGGAAATAATATTAACTGAGTAAGCAGGAAGAGACATCTTTAGGGGATCCTGAAAACAAAAAAAATTGGTTAGTTGTCAAGTCTTTAGATAGGTAGCTGTATCATTTGTTGTCCAGTCTCTATGTAATGCGAAAATGCAGGGTTTGTCTGTGAGGCTTGACCATGTTAGCTAGCCACCATTGAAATTGTCCTGAGTAGTTTGTAGTCCAAAGTTGATCTTAGGGTGGTGTTTGTCAGCTTAATGGTGTTATAATATTCCTCATATAACTGATGATGTGGCGTTCCATCATCAAGTTCAGAGACAGCATTAGGTCAGATTATTCCTGTTCTTGGTAATTTTTTCTGGGTAGTACTACTCCCTTTTTCTTTGGATGCCTATTTGTCCAGAGGTCTTTTAACTTCTCAAGATGGTTTTTTTTTTATTTTCCTTAAAAGAAAAAATGAAAGCCCTTCCCAACACTAACATTGAGGAGTTTTGAAAACTAATCCTTATCAACTTTGATTTATGTTTTCTCCTGATTTTTTTTTCTGTTCTCTCTTCTATAGCTGTTCTATCGTCCTCTGCAGTATGGTTTTCTACAATAAACAATAGGTTCCTTAATAGCTTTTATAAGGATTTTTCTCCACTATGACAGAAAATAACCAAAATGAATTTGACTTGGGTTCCTGTGAGATATTCCTCAGGACATTTGCCAAAGGCAAAGGATTACCTTGTCTGTCCCTTGTTGATTTACATTCCTTAGTCCAACAGCTGTCTTTGCCACACCTTCTGCATAATCCAGAAGAAAGGAGCATTCTTTTGTGGTCATTCTTAGCAACAAACATTGTTTCTAGGAACACTCTGTTTACAGTACTTTTAAGCGTCACCTTATTTGCTGCAATTGAAACATTTTTAATGTCAATTTTGCTTCAAACCTCAGGAAATCACCTCTCCTATCCAAGCATTATCATAGTTAGGACACTCAATATTGAATGTTTTTAGTATCCATTCCTGCAAGGGTCCTGGTTTTGACTTTCAAACCTTAAAAAAAATAAGTCAGAAGAAAACAAACTGAGAATATGAAGTGAAAGTTTTAGTGCTGATCTCCAGGTCCACAGACCATTTTCTTTCCTGAAGAAGTCTCTGTCATACTGAGTAGGCCATGGTTGACAGACCAGTACCCATGATGGAAAGTCTAGAGAGTATCAGGGGCCCAGTGGAAGCATATACTATTAGGGAAACTTTCCTAACAGAAGCACTTGGAAACTCTTCAATGAGCACAATAAAGTATAATTACATGCACATTGTGAACCATTATTGATAGGAATATTAATGTCCATCAAGTACTTAGGTCTTTGGGGAAATAGCTTACATTGGAACAATTTCAATTTCAATACTTTCCTTAATAAATGATTTAAATGTTATTAGGTTATTGTAGAGAGATCCCAGGTTAGATTGACTAAGGAAGACTGGGAAGGATTTGAAATGGTAAGTGATTTTTTTTTGAGGATCAACTTCACAGTAGAGTGTAGAGCTGTAGTCTAGACATAGGGAAAGCCCTGATATTCATAGAAATGTTCATCTCAACAGATAAACAGGTTATGTAGCAGACAGTGACATGGAGAAATATGATAAAACCTAAAGTAAGCATATACCCCCCACCTTTGTGATGTACTTCTTTCCTGGAACCTTGGGATCCTACATTCCATTCTTACTTCACCTGGAAATCCATTTTTCTGAGACCTTCAAAGGTACTGGCTGCTGTATTTGGCTGATCCTCTGAACTCAGCTGAATCAAGGTACTTTAAGTCTTTCTGGAAGGAAGTTTTGTCTTCTTTAGTCTGTGGTAAGTTCTGTCTGAGGAATGCCTTCTATAATATTGAGATTTCTGGCCAAGATTAGCCACACTGTTAGTACCCGCCCAACACTGCTTATCTGGACCATCTCTATCCCAAATCTCTCAAGAAACACAGACACTCATATTAACTTCATGCTGTTTAGCCTAGGTCTGAGGCTCATTGCTAGATAGCTCCTCTACCTTAACTCAAGCCATTCTCATCAATCATTCCTGACACATGGCCCGTGGCTCACCTGTGTTCTGTACATGGTGCTTCTTTGGGTGTCTGTCTATATCTCTGGGAATCTGCCCTTCTTCTACTACCTATTCTAATTTTCCTGCCTACTTTTTTTCAGGGTCTGGTCATGGGCCAAAACAGTCTGTTATTTACAGTCTATAGAAGACATGACTATAAGTTTGGTAATCACAATTGACTATTAATCTGCAGTTTTTAATTTTACAACTTTTAAGTGAGTAACATGAACATCATACATTAAACAGCAGAAAAGTATATACAGCATAACAAAACTAATCTTGAATTTGTATCAATAAACCAAAATCCACACAAATGTAAAGTATGTTTAGATTAACAGTTGATTAAGGTATTGAACTAAAGTCAAAAATCTAATTTTTAAAAAAGCACTCATATACCATATGCCCTTTTTCTTCTTAGAAACAGATTAACTATGACCATTAACCATTCATATTGAAAACAAACATTTATAAACAATGTTTTGGGAATTTGTGCATAACATTTCATTGCTACTGCCTGCTGATTAAGGGGCGCTGACAATCTTACAGGTTCTTGAGACTGGATCATCTTAGTCTTGAAGCTGATGTAAACGTATCTTCCTACCAAAGAATTTTCAGGTTGTCTTGGTTGGTGAAACCCTATTTGCCTGGAAGCAATCCACAGGTTCTCATCTTTGGTGGAAACAACAACAGAACCTCTCTTCCAAAGCAATAAATCCTTAGATACAAACTTCAAAGTCAAGACACTTTTAAAATATATGTTTTGGTTTAACTTAGCATCCTTTGGAATTGATTGTCTTATGGAGTTAAGTCTACCAGTTAAAAAAATAAAAGAAGACACAATAATAAGCACAATCCAGATTCTGTGTATTTTCCATCTTTACATGGCTTATTATACTTTTATTTTTCTATTTCTCTTTTTAAAAGACTTTCTCTGATTCTTTTTGTTCTCTCCCAGTTTACATATTCCTTTTCACACACATTTTAACCCATGGAGAGGTTGTCTATATCTGAGTCTGCTTTATTTTGTATCATTAATTATTTTTAACCAGAAAATATTTTTTAAATGTTAGCAGTCTCTGAAAGAGCCACAGAGTTTTGCCAATGAAGCTGAGTCAGGAAGTTCTCTTAAAAGGGCCAAGTCTCTGATTGCTGCCAGCAGACAGAGTACACCCAAGAAAATACCACTATCAAAAAAGCTGTCTTTAACTCTGTCCCATTGTCTTCAAAATAAATGGAAAACTTAAATCAATCACATGATACTGCGTCTTTTATGAGGCTTCCAGATCTGGTCTGGTTGCAGTTTGTTCTTGCTGCAGGGACTCCACTGCCATTTTCTCTGTGGTCTGGATGCCACACAATCTCTGTACCATGACTGACTTCAGAGACACAATTTTGGAGCTGCCCTTGAATCAGTTTCTCTGATCTAGAATCCTTTGTAAGCTTTCTCAGGCTTTGTGTGGGTACATTTGTATCATTTTTGGACACCATCTGTAACAATGAAGTTTTTGTCCCAGATTAGTCCCACTGTTCAAACCTGATGCTGCTCCTTATGTGGACCTGCAATCACAAAGTCCCAAGTAAACGCAGACATGATTATATTAACTTCATACTGTTAGGCCTATGACTTAGTCACTTGCTATCTAGCTCCTTCATCTTACCTCAACCCAGCACATCCGAGCCATATATCCCTTTCCTTCACCCCTGAAAACCATCAGTTGGAGAGACCATTAAATCTGTGGCAATCCCTCATCATCTCAATCTTAGAATACACCACAGATACCTACATGATGCAGGACTCTAGTATAAAACTGATGTGTAAATTAATTAATAGGATGAGACAGAGTTATTTGAGCCCAGACTTTCTCTGTCATCTTAGCATCGTATCTATACCATGAATCAAGGAAAAACATAAAGAGTCAGTAATGATGGAGAAATACAGATTTACATTGAGGAGGTTCCCAGAAATGTGTCTTTTATATAAAAACCCCTAAGCCTAAGTTTGATGGCTAGGGTCCATATGGCATTCGGGGAGAATATAAGATATTCTTTAACATATAATGACATGTGAGTCATGGGTACATATACAAACACACACTGAATAAAACTGTAATGAAGTATTACAACATATTTCAAGTCCCATTGTTGCCTCTCTAACACAGACATGTTAGTTTTCACACTGCCCTTCTCTTTTGAGACCAAGTCTTACATAGTACAGGGAGGCTTTGAAGTATACCCATCTTTCTATCTCATTTTCCTAAGTGCTAAGAAGAGAGATGTTCACCATCAAACTAGCTTCCTAAAATAATTTGTTCTAAGTATTACTTATAGTTTATTTTATTTTACATTCCAACCACAGTTTTCTTCCTACGTTTTTTAAAAACATAAATTCCATTTTGATGTATGCACCTCCCTGCCTTCCCTCAACTCAATCCCTCCCAGTCAGTCTTCAGCAAATCCCATCCCCATCCCCCTATCTTCTCCCCCAGAAGGGCAAGAAGTCCCATGGTGGGTCAGCTCAGTTTGGCATATCCACTCCAGGCAAGTTGTACTCACTCATCCCAAAGACAAGAGTGGGTTATGTTTTCTCATGTAGTGAATGTGCTCCAAGGTGCCAGCCCACCACAGGGACACAGTCTGATCCCACCCCTTGAGGCTCCACATACTGTCCATGCCATTCTACAATTGCCTACTCTTAGAGGGCCTAGCTCCTTTTCCTGCTGGGTCTCCAATGGCTATTCTTGATTCAGTGACCTCTTCACAGCTCCATTCAGCCCTCTCTGTATGACTCCTCTTCATAATCCCTATCCCCCTGCTCATACAGACATTCCTCCCCTGCTCTCAGCCTAGTGCTTGGCCATTCATCTCTACCTCCACCTCTGTTCTTTATTGGATCCCCTACCTCTTTTCTACTCCCCCATCCACTGCCCATAAAGATCAAGTCCTCCTATTGGAGTCAACAAAGCTTGACATATCAATTTTGACCCCACCCTTGCACCAAGGCTAAACAAGGCCTCACACCACAGGGAATAGTTTTCAAAATACTAGCTAGTGTACCAGGAAAGATCCTAGTCCCAGGGCTAGAGGCCCCATAAACAGACCATGCTACATAACTGTCACCTACATGAGCATGGTCTAGATCAGTCCCATGCAGGCTCCCTACTTGTTTGTCTAGACTCCATGTTTCCCCATGAGCTTGGATCAGTTGTCTTTGTGGTTTTCCCTGACATGATATTAACCCTCATGCTAGGCCCAGTGCTTTACTGTTGATGTCTGCATCTATTTTCATCAGTTACTGGATGAAGGTTCTATTAGGGTGGTCATCAATTTGATTACCTGGTAAGGCCAGTTCAGGCACCCTCTCTGCTATTATTAGGAATCCTAGCTGGGATCATCTTTATGGATTCCTGCAATATTTCTTGGCACCAGGTTTCTCTCTAGGTCCACAATGTCCCCCTCTATGAAGATATCTGCTCCATTTCACTCCCTCTCTGTCCCTCACCCAACTCAGCCATTTTGATCCCTCATGTTTCTATCCCCTTCCCTCTACCTCTCCATCCTAATATTTTAGTCTTTCCCTCCCAGGGTGATCCATGTCTTCCTCTTAGGGTAGTCCTTGTTTCCTAGTTTCTCTAGCACGATGGAGTGTAGCCTGGTTATCCTTTGCCTTCATATTATCCACTTTGGAGTATATGATTTATTTTAATTGATATACAATAGTAGTTCATGTACAATCAAAATACAGTGTCATGATTCAAGATATATAGGTGTGTTCTTATCAAATATAGGCAATTCATATTTCTGTGTCTTTATATAAATGTCGTTTATATCATCTCTCTTCTACTATTTTCTGGTAAAATTGGGAAATTAATGCAAGCACCACTTATTTGATATCAAGGAATCCTATAGATTAAATCATGTATTAATCAGCCTGGTCTCAATCTTACTTTGTAGCTTAGACAGGCATTGAACATATGATATTTCTGTTTCACCTTCCCAACTATCTTGTATTTCATGTGCATCAGTGAAGTTTCTTGGTCCTAGGTGGCCAGAGGTCTAGACCCACAGACCTGTGGGCCCAGACCCCTTAGCCTTTGCAGCTCATCAAGCCCCCCAAAATGATTAAGATGCTTATATAAGTTCATGCTGTTTCGTCTATGGCTCAGGCACATCCCCAGCTGGCTCTTACATCTTAACTCAACCCATTCTCATTAATCTTTCTGCCATGTGTCCCATGGTTCTCTTGTGTTCCTTTCCTGCTTTTTCTTGGGCTGCTGTATCAATTTGCCTGACTCTGCCCTTCTTCTCATACCTATGTTGTGATTCCCCTCCTACTTTTCCTATGGTGCCTGCCATGGGCCGAAACAGCTCCTTTATTTAAATATTGATATTCACAGCACACAGAAAGACATTCGCATTTCATTACATGCATAGGAGTTTTCTTTTGGCTTCTCTTTTCCTTCCTCAAAGATTCACCCTATATAGCTATAAAACATAGTTACTAATGTGTAACCAGTGTAAATGTAAATGTGTAAATGTAATACCAGAAGCTATACTAATTACTACCTGTTCCTTTCATACCTCCTTCTTTCCATAACCCACCTTTCAGTGACAACTGTTTCAATCTTAGCTACTATGAAATCAGTTTGCATGTTCCTCATATGAGTGAGAACACCTAGATCTCAGTTCTGATGTTTAAAGAAGAGTCTTGACTCTGGTACCTTAAACCACTTGGCCATCCTGACACCCATGGGAACCTGAGAGATTGGGTTGGGTGGTGAATGGAGGGGAAGAATAATGAAAGAGACATCTTGATAAGGGGACATTTTGTGGTTAGGTAGAGACCTGGCCTAAAGAAAACTCTCACAAATCTCTAAGAATGACCCCAGCTAAGCTGGTTAGAAATAGTGGATAGGTATCCTGAACTCACCATATCATGTAATCAAATTGGTGACTACTTCAATAGTAATAAGAGTGCATTCAAGCAGCCTCTAGCTTTGCTTTCTTGTTCTACTGTTTTGGCTGCCTCCCATAAAGTCTTCTACTGTGAACCTGGTCTAGCCTTCAATGCAGCAATAACCTTAACTGATCTGTCTTTAGGGATAATTTATGTACATGTTGACCAAAATATTTAACATTTGCTTTACAAACTGTGAGTGCATACCTTAAGTGATGATTGCTTCTTGAATCTCCTTAAATCTAATTAGAGCTTAACTAGCTTCTGAATAATTTTTATCATTTTGTGATTCCTTCAAGGTTACCTAGTGTACTAATTTTGGCTGTGTGCAAGCTTCAGATTGTTTCTCTGTAATCCTATAAACCAATGTTGAGATTAACTCTTTATATTCTTGTTTTTCTGTGAATCTTTCTGTGTTCTCACCTAACAGGCTTTTCTAAGGTGTTTTTCTTGGCATTCACACTAACTGACTTTTTAACTAATAGAACAGAAATAATCAAAAAGTAATAGTTCTAATAAACATTATGACATTATTTGTTTTCTCTTTTACTGGTTCTAGTTTCAAACCATCTAGAGCAATGTTAATGAAAGACCAACCACCTTCCATCATGCTACTCTTTTCATTTTTAAGGTGTGAAAAAGTTCTCTCTCTGCTTTAGGCATAGTCCCCATTTTAAGCAATCCCAATTTACTCATCAAACCTGTTGTCAATAATGATTCAGATGACTATGAATGGGGGCAGTTACTTAGTGTCCAAAAAGAGGAAAAATACAACCCCCACTAAAAGAGGGAGGCTGCTGTCTGAAAAACTTGCCCAGATGAACATGGAGAAGACACACATGTTGTGGACTCTGCTTAATGCTGGAGGATAACTCCTAACAGAAAACCGAGCCAGCTTGCCATGAATAGCTCTGGCTGGCAAGGTCTTTTTTCCCCTAATTCGTGCCCTGAAAGTTGAGCTCCAAATAATGTAGAAACTCTAGTTAGCATGTATTGAAATCCCAGAGTCTGATATTGATGAAAAGCTAGAATATGAGAAAGAGGACACAGAACACAGTCAATTCTCACCCAACCAACTTCTCAGGATGAACAGGGTAAATGTTTCTCTTTTCAAGGGTCCTCAGCCTGACTGGTCACTTCTACAGAAACATGGTTACTAGGCCTAAGTAGTTCACTAAGTTTCTAGTACCAGCCAACATCACCTGATTTTTAAAAATTATTTCTTTCTGTCTACTGTTTTTGAATTTGGTTTGTTATATCAATAAGTCATTTATCTGTATATATTTTGGAAGTGTAGCACTTAGGGCTATTAACTTCCTTCTTAAAAATGCCTTGACTGTTTCTCAAAGGTTATATCGTGGTGGAGTTGCTTCATTTAGTTCCAGGAATATTTTAATTTTTTGGCCCATTCATCATTTAATAATGAGTTGCTCAGTTTCCATATGTTTATACATTTAGTAGATATTTTTTGTTTTATGTTGATTTTAATATTATTGCATAATGGTTGGGTAGAATACATGAAATTATTACAACTTTTCTGTACTTATTAATGCTTATTCTGTATTTATTAATCTTTGTTTTTTATTTGAGCATATGTTATATTTTGAAGAAGCTTCCCCGTGTTGCTGAGTAGAATGTATATGTGTTTACCCTTGGTATTTGGGTTGAATAGTCTCTAGATATCTATTAGGTTCATTTGATGGAAGATGTCATTTAACTCTGAAGTTTCTCTACTTTTTTGGTCCAGAAGTCTTATCTATAGAAGAAATTATAGTGCTGAAATTTCCCACTATGTTTGGGTTTATGTTAATCTGGTTCTTTAATTTTATTAATATGATTTGGTGAAATTGAGTGCACCAGAATTTTATGCATGTCTTTAGTATTGCAATATTTTATAAATTAATTGATACCTTGATTTAAATGAAATTCATTTCTTTGTCTATAGTTAGTGCTTCAGCACCATATTTAAAAAGATTGGGGATAGTGTTTTTTTTATACTCTTTGAACATATCATACTTGTTTATTCCCTGGATAAATAAGACTGTAGTGGGCAATGAAGTTTCAATCTTGTATTATCATTCATAAATAAAAATAACACTATTTATACAAATGTCTGTGATAACAAGTCAGTAATGAAAAATTGTTCCTGCAACTGAGGACACAGAAAAATACAAAACATCCTTATTATCAGAATACCCCAAAAAACAAATTAAAAATAGAATGTTGGAGACTTTTATATTATGAATTATAAATGTAAATGACTTTATAATTTCTGTTGATAGCTGAAAGAATTTTTTTGTACTTAAACTGTCTGATAAATGCATAATTTATTATATAATTTGTATATTTTGTGGCAAAACAGAAATATTTATATACACATTCATATATACCAGTAAACTTTCAGGAATAGAAAGTCAATCTATGAGAAAGTCCTAAAATAATGTATACTTTCACAATTCACATGCTTTAAGGTAGGATAATTAATACTCAACATAAAAAATGTCCATGTTACAGACTTTCAGAAAGAGAAAACATCATTGTTAGATAATCAAGTGGCAATAAAATTTTCCACTTTCTTATTCATTTTAGAAATACTATCATTGTCTAAAATTTTACGTGACAACGCATTGAGTGAGTAAAACAGAATATGGCAAAAGTAAAATTACATATAAAGTTTAGAGATTTATATCAACTTATCCAAATCCAGGTGCAAACCAGAAACCATTTACCAGCAAATTAAAGGGAAAAATCATGATGGCTGAAGTCTACTTCTTTACATAAGCTGTGATTTCCAGGTTGTATTTAGTCTCTCTAGTAGTATTGAGAGAGGTAATTTAACCTGCTTTTCTCTTGTCTTTGAATTAGGTAATTTCTGTCTTTTTAGTGACTGCATAAATAGACTATTCAGCTTGAATATTTGCTCACACGTTTGGTCAAGTATTGAGAACCATCCCTCACTCTGTTTTCCTGAATTTACCTTTTAACACAATCTATGTGGTTTTTCTTTTGATCATTTTGCTCTTTTTGTAGTGCTGGAGATGAAACCCAGGGCCAAGACTGGGAACACTGCAGAGTCCTGAGCTGTCTCTATTTTTAGAGTATCGCTTACAATCTTTTGCATTTAGAACAATGCTGGATATGGGGCATAAATTAGTTTGAAAAACAATAATTCAGAAGAAAATACACTGAAAATATGAAGTGAAAGTTGTAGTGCTGATCTCCAGGTCCACAGACCATTTCCTTTCCTGAAGAAATCTCTGTCATTCTCAGGAGGCCATTATTGACAGACTAGTACCCATGATGGAAAGTCTAGAGAGCATCAGGGGACCAGTGGAAGCATATACTATTAGTGAAACCTTTCCAAAAGAAGCACTTTGGAACTCCCCAAAGAGCACAATAAAGTGTAATCACATGAACATTGTGCACTATTATTCATAGGACTATTAATGTACAACAGCTTCTTAGGTCTTTGGGGAAATAGCTTACATAGGAATAATTTGAACTTAATACTTTCCTTAATAAATGATTTAAATGTTATTAGTTTATTGTAGAGAGATCCCAGGTTAAACTGATTAAGCAAGACTGGGAAGGATTTGAAATCGTAAGTGAATTTTAGATGAATAACTTCACAGTAGAGTGTGGAAGTGTAGTCTAGACATAGGGAAAGCCGGAAGTATACATAGAAATGTTCATCTCAACAGTTTAGCAAGTTTTGCAGCAGCCAGTGTCATGGAGAAATATGATAAAACCTTAAGTAGGCATGCATAACCCCCACCTTTGTGATGTACTTCTTTCCTGAAACCTTGGGATCCTACATTCCATTCTTACCTCACCTGGCAATCCATTTTCCTGAGACCTTCAAAGGAACTGGCTGCTCTAGTTGGCTGGTCCTCTGAACTCAGCTGAATCAAGGTACTTTAAGTCTTTCTGGAAGTAAGTTTTGTCTTCTTTAGTCTGTGGTAAGTTCTTTCTGTGGAATGCCCCCTATAATAATGAGATTTCTGGCCCAGATTAGCCCCACTGTTAGGACCTGCCCACCACTGCTGATCTGGACCATCTATCTCAAATCTATCAAGAAACACACAGACACTCATATTAAGTTCATGCTGTTTAGCCTAGGTCTCAGGCTCATTGCTAGATAGCTCCTTCATCTTAACTCAAGGCATTCCCATCAGTCTATCCTGTCCCATGGTCTGTGGCTCACCTTTGTTCCTTACATGTTGCTTCTTTAGGTTTCTGGATATATCTCTGCAACTCTACCTTTCTCATACTACCGATTTTGATTTTCCTGCCTACGTTTTTTTGTGATGCCCGTCATGGGCCATAACAGTCCCTTATTAACAGCGTATAGATATAAGTTTGGTTATCAGAAGTGACTATTAATCTGCATTTCTTTATTTTACAACTTCTAAGTGAGTAACATGAACACTATACCTTAAACAACAGTAGAAAAATTTATAGAGCATAGCAAATGTGATCTTAAATTTGTATCAATGAACCAAAATCCATACCAATGTAAACTATGTTGAGATTAACCATTGATTTTGGTAGTGAAGTAAATTCAAAAATATAATTTGTAAAAACAATCATTGATATACTGTATGCCCTTTTTCTTCTTAGGAAGAGATTAACTATGACCATTAACCATTCATAATGAAAACAAACAATTATAAACAATATTTTGGTAACTTGCATAACATTTCATTACTACTGCCTGCTGATTAAGTGGCACTGACAATCTTACAGGTTTTTGAGACTGGATCATCTTAGTCTTGAAGCTGATGTGACCATATCTTCCTATCAGAGAATTTTCAGGTGGTCTTGGTTGGTGAAACCCTATTTGCCTGGAAGCAGTCCACAGGTTCTCATCTTCTATGGAAACAACAACAGAACCTCTCTTCCAAAGCAATAAATCCTTAGAAACAAACTTCAAAGTCCAGATAACTTTAAAATATATGTTTTTATTTAACTTAGCATCCTTTGGAATTGATTGTCTTCTGCAGTTAACTCATTAACAGTTAAAATATTAAAAGAATAATAAGCATAATCCAGACTCTGTGTACTTTTCATCTTTACGTGGTTTACTATATTTTTATTCCTCTATTTCTCTTTTAAAAAGACTCTCTCTAGTTCTTTCTTTTCTCTTCCAGTCTACATATTCCTTTTCACACACATTGAGAGGTTTTCTCTGTCTGAATCTCTTTTATTGTATATCATAAATCATTTTTAACAGAAAATATTTTTAAAATGCTAGCAGTCTCTGGAAGAGCCACATAGTTTTTGCCAATTAATCTGAGTCAGGAAGGTCTCTTAAAGGGGCTACATGTCTGATTGCTGCCAGCAGACAGAGCACACCCAAGAAAATGCCAGTATCATAAAGCAATGTTTGAATCTGTTCCCTTTTCTTCAAAATAAATGGAAACCTTAAATCAAACACATGCTGCTGAGTCTCCTATGAGGCTTCAGGATTGGGCCTGGTTTCAGTTTATGCTCACTGTAATGAGTCCACTGCCATTTTGTCTGTGGTCTAGATGCCACACCTTCTCTGTACCATGACTGATTTCAGAGACACAATTTTGAAGAGGCCTTTTGATCAGTTTCTATGCTCTAGAATCCTTTGTAAGCTTTCTCAGGCTTTGTGTGGGAACATATGGTCCATTTTAGGATGCCATCTATAACAATGAGGATTTTGGCCCAGATTAGCCCAAATGTTCAAAACTGATGCTGCTACTTATATGGACCTGCAATCCCAAAGTCGCAAGTAAATGCAGACACGATTATATTAACTTCATACTGTTAGGCCTATGGCTTAGTCACATTGTTATCTAGCTCCTTCATCTTACCTCAATCCAGCACATCTGAGCCATATATCCCTTTCCTTCACCCCTGAACACCATCAGTTTTCATTAAATTTCTATAATTCTGTGGCAATCCCCTCACCATCTCAATCTTGGAATACACCACAGATACCAACATGATGCAGGACTCTAGTATAAAACTGCTGTGCAAATTAATTAATAGGATGAGACAGAGTTATTTGAGCCCAGAGTTTCTCTGTCAGCTTAGCATCGTATCTATACCATGAATCAAGGAAAAAGATGAAGAGTCAGTAATGATGGAGACATACAGATTTACATTTAGGAGGTTCCCAGAAATGTGTCTTTCATATAAAAATCCCCTAAGCCTACATTTGATAGCTAGAACCCACATGGCATTCGGGGAGAATGTAAGGTATTCTTTAACATATAATGAAATGTGAGTCATGGGCACATATACAAATACACACTGAATAAAATTGTAATGAAGTATTACAACATATGTGAAGTCCTTTTGTTGCCTCTCTAACTCAGACATGTTAGTTTTCACACTGCCCTTCTCTTTTGAGACCAAGTCTTACATAGTACAGGGTGGTTTTGAAGTATCCCGATCTTCCCATCTCATTTTCCTAAGTACTAAGAAGAGAGGTGTTCACCATCAAACTAGCTTCCTAAAATAATTTGTTCTAAGTATTACTTATAGTTTATTTTATTTTACATTCCAACCACAGTTTTCTCCCTACCTTTTTTTAAAAACATAAATGTCATTTTGATGTATGTGTCCCCTGCCTTCCCTCCTCCCAATCCCTCCCAGTCAGTCTTCAGCAAATCTCATACCCATCTCCCTATCTTCTCCCCCAGAAAGGCAAGAAGTCCCAAGGTGGCTCAGTTCAGTATGGCACATCCACTCCAGGTAAATTCTACTCTCTCATTCCAGAAACAAGCCTGGGTTAGGTGTTCCTCTATAAAGAATGTGCCCCAGGGTTCCAGCCCACACACAGGAACACAGTCTGATCCCACCCCTTGAGGCTCCACATACTGCTCATGCCAATCTACAGTTGCCTACCCTTGTAGGGCCTAGCTCCTTTTCCTGATGGATCTCCAGTGGCTATTCTTGATTCAGTGAGCTTCCCAGAGGTCCATTTAGCCCTCTATGTAGGACTCCTCTCATAATTGTTATCCCCCTGCTCATACAGATTCTCCTCCCCTACTCTCAAATGGATCGGGAGCTCAGCCCAGTGCTCAGCCATGGAAATCTGCCTCCACCTCTCTTCTTTGTTGAATGCCTTACCTCTTTTCTAATCCCCCATCCACTGCCCAGAAAGGTCAAGTCCTCCTATGGGAGTCAACAAAGCATGGCATATCAAGTTTGGACGCACCCTTGCACCAAGGCTGAACAAGGCCTCACACCACAGGGAATAGTTTTCAAAATACTAGCTAGTGTACCAGGAAAAATCCTAGTCCCAGGGTTAGAGGCCCCATAAACAGACCATGCTACATAATTGTCATCTACATTAGCAGGGTCTAGGTAAGTCCTATGCAGGTTCCCTACCTGTTTGTCTAGACTCCAAGAGTTCCCCTGAGCTTGAATCAGTTGTCTTTGTGGATTTCCCTGACATGATATTGAACCTCATGCTAGGCCCAGTGCTTTACTGTTGATGTCTGCATCTATTTCCATCAGTTACTGGATGAAGGTTCTATGATGACAGTTAGGGTGGTCATCAATTTGATTACCCGGGAAGGCCAGTTCAGGCACCCTCTCTGCTATTATTAGGAATCTTAGGTGGGATCATCACTGTGGAATCCTGAAATATTTCTTGGCACCAGGTTTCTCTCTAGGTCCACAATGACCCCCTCTATGAAGATATCTGCTTCATTTCACTCCTTCTCTGTCCCCTTCCCAACTCAGCCTTTTTGATCCCTCATGTCAAAATCCCCTTCCCTCTACCTCCCTATCCTTCTTGTTTAGTCTCTCTCTCCCAGGGTGATCCATGTCTTCCTCTTAGGGTAGTCCTTGTTGCCTAGTTTCTTTAGCTCGATGGATTGAAGCCTGGCTATCCTTTGCCTTCATACTATCCACTTAGGAGGTTATGATTTATTTTAATTGATATACAACAGTAGTTAAATCACAATTAAGATACAGTGTCATGATTCAAGATATACGTAGTTGTGTGTTTATCAAATATAGCCAATTCATATTTCTGCATCTTTACATATATGAAGTTTATAACCTCTCTCTTCTACTGTATTCTGGTAAAATTGAGAAATTGATGCAAGGACCACTTACATGTTAGGAATGAATTCTATGGATTACATCATGTATTAATCAGTCTGGTCTTGATCCTACTTTGTAGGTTACACAGGCATTGAACATAGGATATTTCTATTTCACCTTCCCAACTATCTTGCATTTCATGTAGCAGTGAGGTTTCTTGGTTCTGGGAAGCCAGAGGTCCAGAACCACAGACCTACGGGCCCAGACCTCTTAGCATTAGCAGCTGATCAGGCCCGCCAAAAAGAATCATACTCTTATATTAAGTTCATGTTGTTTGGTCTATGGCTCAGGCACATCCCTAGCTGGCTCTTACATCTTAACTCATCCCATTCTCATTAATCTTTCTGCTATGTGGCCCGTGGCTATCTTGTGTTCCTTCCATACTTTTTCTTGGGCAGCTGGGTCGATTTCCTGACTCTGCCCTTCTTCTCCTACCTATGCTGTGATTTCCCCTCCTTTTTTTAATAGTGCCTGTCATGGGCCAAAACAGCTCCTTTATTTAAAGATTGATATTCACAGCACAAAGAAAGACATTCACATTTTATTACATGCATAGGAATGGACTTTTGGCTTCTCATTTCCTTCCTCAAAGATTCACCCTATGTAGCTATAAAACATAGTTACTAATGTGTATTGAAAATACCAGCAGCTATACTAATTACTACCCGTTCCTTTCATACCTCCTTCTTTCCATAACCCATCTTTCAGTGACAACTGTTTCAATCTTAGCTTCTATGAAATCAGTTTGCATGTTCCTCATATGAGTGAGAACACCTAGATCTCAGTTCTGATGTTTAAAGAAGAGTCTTGACTCTGGTACCTTAAACCACTTGGCCATCCTGACACCCATGGGAACCTGAGACATTGGGTTGGGTGGTAAATGGAGGGGAAGAATAATGAAAGAGACATCTTGATAAGGGGACATTTTGTGGTTAGCTAGAGACCTGGCCTAAAGAAAACTCTCACAAATCTATAAGAATGACCCCAGCTAAGATGGTCAGAAGTAGTGGATAGGTATCCTGAACTCAACATATCCTCTAATCAAATTGGTGAATACTTCAATAGTAATCAGAGTGCCTTTACCCAGCCTCTAGCTTTGCTTCCTTGTTCTATTGTTTTAGCCTCCTCCCATAAAGTCTTCTACTGTGAACGTGGTCTAGCCTTCAATGCAGCAATAACCATATTTGTCCAGTCTTTAGGGATAATTTATTTAACATTTGCTTTACAAACTGTGAGTGCATCCCTTAAGTGATGATTGCTTATGGAATCTCCTCAAATCTAACTAGAGCCCAACTACTTTCTGAAAAAAATTTTATCATTTTGTAATTCTTTCAACTTTACCGAGTATACGAAGTTTGACTGTAAGCCTTAGGTTGTTTCTCTGAAAACTTATAAGTCAATGTTGACATTGGGTCTTTAAATTCCTGTTTGTGTATTAATATTTTTGTGTTCTCTCTTAACAGGCTTTTCTAAGGTGTTCTTCTTGGCATTCACACTAACTGACTTTTTAACTGATAGAATATAAATAATCAAAAAATAATATTTCTAATAAACATTATGACATTATTTATCTTCTCCTTTACTGGTTCTAGTTTCAAATCATCTAGAGTAATGTTGGTGAAAGACCAACCACCTTCCATCATGCTACTCTTTCTCATTTTTGAGGTGTGAAAAAGTTCTCTCTCTGCTCTAGGCATAGTCCCCATTTTAAGTAATCCCAATTTACTCATCAAACTTGTTATCAATGATGACTCAGATGACTATGTTGGGGGCAGCTATTTAGTGTCCAAAAAGAGGGAACACACAACCCCTACTAAAAGAGGGAGGCTGCTGTCTGAAAAACTTGCCCAGATGAACATGGAGAAGACACACATATTGTGGACTCTGTCTAATGCTGGAGGCTAACTCCTAACAGAAAGCCAAGCCAGTTGGCCATGTAGAGCTTTGGCTGGCAAGGTCATTTTTTTCCTAATTCATGCCCTGAAAATTGAGCTCCAAATAATGTACAAACTCTAGTTAGCATGTATTGAAATCCCTGAGTCAGATATTGATGAAAAGCTAGAATATGAGAAAGAGGACACAGAACACAGTCAATTCTCACCCAACCAACTTCTCAGGGTGAACAGGGTAAATGTTTCTCTTTTCAAGGGTCCTCAGCCTGACTGGTCACTTCTACAGAAACGTGGTTACTAGGCCTAAGTAGTTCAGTAAGTTTCTAGTACCAGCCAACATCACCTGATTTTTAAAAATTATTTCTTTCTGTCTACTGTTTTTGAATTTGGTTTGTTATATCAATAAGTCATTTATCTGTACATATTTTGTAAGTATAGCACTTAGGGCTATTAACTTCCTTCTTAAAAATGCCTTGACTGTTTCTCAAAGGTTATATCGTGGTGGTTTTGCTTCATTTAGTTCCAGGAATATTTTAATTTTTTGGCCCATTCATCATTTAATAATGAGTTGCTTAATCTCCATACGTTTATACATTTAGTCGACTTTTTCTGTTTGGTGTTCATTTTAATTTTATTGCATAAGGGTTGGGTTTGATACATGAAATTATTTCAACTTCTCTGTATTTATTAATGCTTGTTCTGTATTTATTAATGCTTGTTTTTTATTTGAGCATATGTTATATTTTGAAGAAGCTTCCCTGTGCTGCTGAGTAGAATGTATATGTGTATACCCTTGGTATTTGTGTTGAATAGTCTCTAGATATCTATTAGGTTCATTTGATGGAAGATGTCATTTAACTCTGAAGTTTCTCTTTTTTCGTGTTCAGATGTCTTATCTATAGAAGAAATTGGAGTGCTGAAATTTCCCACTATTATTGGGTTTGTGTTAATCTGGGTCTTTAATTTTATTAATATGATTTGATGATATTGAGTGCACCAGAGTTTTATGCATGTCTTTAATAATGTAATATTTTAATAATTAATTGATACCTTGATTAAAATTAAGTTCCTTCCTTTGCCTATAGTTTTTGCTTCAAACACTATATTGAAAAATATTGGGGATAGTGGTTTATTTTCAACTCTTCAAACGTATCAGACATGTTTATTCCTTGGAAAAATAAGACTATAGTCGGCAATGAAGTTTCAAAGTTGTATTATGTCATTCATAAATAAAAATAACACCATCTAAACCAATGTCTATGTTTAGAAGTCAGTAATGAAAAATTGTTCTTTCAACTCAGTACATAGAAAAATACAAAACATCCTTATTGTCAGAATACCCCCCAAATTTAAATTAAAATATCCTTAACTTTTATATCATGTATTATGGATGTAATTGTCTTCATATTGCTTGTTTATATCTGAAACAATATTTTTTTATTTGTAGTTTCTGATAAATGCATAATTTATGATAATATTTGTCTATTTTGTGGCAAAACTAACCTATTTATATACACATTCATATATACCCTTAAAGTTTAGGGCATAGAAGGTCAATAAATTAGAAAGTACTAAAATAATGAATACATGAACAATTCACATGCTTTATGGTAGGATAATTAATACTCAACATATGAAATGTTCATGTTCCAGACTTTCAGAAAGAGAAAACATCATTGTTAGATAATCAAGTGGCAATAAAATTTTCCACTTTCTTATTCATTTTAGAAATACTATCACTGTCTAAAATTTTACCTGACAACTCATTGATTGAGGAAAACAGAGTATGGCAAAAGTAAAATTACATATAAAGTTTAGAGATTTATATCAACTAATCCAAATCCCTGTGCAAACCTGAAACCATTTACCGGGAAATTAAAGGGAAAAATCATGATGGCCAAAGTTGTCTACTTCTTTACATACGCTGTGATTTCCAGGTTGTATTTAGTCTCTCTAGTAGTATTGAGAGAGGTAATTTAACCTGTTTTGCTCTTGTCTTTGAATAAGGCAGTTTCTGTCTTTTTAGTGACTGCATAAATAAACCATTGAGCTTCAATATTTGCTCACAAGTTTGGTGAATTATTGAGAAACATCTCTCCCTCTGTTTTTCTGAATTTACCTTCAAAGACACTGTATGTGGTTTTTATTTTTATCATTTTGCATTTTTTGTAGTGCTGGAGATGAAACTCAGGGCCAAGACAGGGAATACTGTAGAGTCCAGACTTGTTTCTCTATTTAGAGTATTGCTTACAATCTTTTCCATTTAGAACAACGCTGGCTGTGGGAAAGCCATTGCTTTGTAATATGACCTAAAATTAATTTTAAAAAAAGTCAGAAGAAAACACACTGAGAATATGAAGAGAAAGTTTTAGTGCTGATCTCCAGGTCCGCAGATCATTTCCTTTCCTGAAGAAGTCTCAGTCATTATGAGTAGGCCATTATTGACAGACCAGTACCCATGATGAAAAGTCTAGGGAGCATCAGGGGACCGAAGGAAGCATATACTATTAGAGAAACCTTTCTAACAGAAAAACTTGGGGGAACTCCTGAGAGAGTACAATAAAGTTTAGACACATGCACATTGTGCACTATTATTTATAGGAATATTAATATCCATTACGTTCTTAGGTCTTTGGGGAAATATCTTAAATAGGGATAATTTCAACTTCAATACTTTCTTACAAAATGATTTAAATTTTATTTGTTTATTGTAGAGAAATCCCAGGTTAGACTGATTAAGGACTACAGGGAAGAAATTGAAATGGTAAGTGATCTTTTTAGATGAACAACTTCACAGTAGAGTGTAGAACTGGAGTCTAGACATAGGAAAAGCCCGGGTGTTCATAGAAATGTTCATCAAAACAGGTTAGCAGGTTCCGTAGCAGCCAATGACATGGAGAAATATGATAAAGCCTCAAGTAGGCATATAGTCCCCCCCCACACCTTTGTGATGTACTTCTTTCCTGGAACCTTGATCTTATATTCCATTCTTACTTCACCTGGCAATCCATTTTCCTGAGATCTTCAAAGGAACTGGCTGATCTAGTTGGCTGGTCCTCTAAACTCAGGTGAATCAAGGTATTTATGTCTTTCTGGAAGGAAGTTTTGTCCTCTTTAATCGGTTGTAAGTTCTTTCTGAGGAATGCCCCTAATAATGATGAGTTTTTTGGCAGAGATTAGCCCCACTGTTAGGACCCGACCACCATGGCTTATCTGTACCATCTATCCCAAATCTCTCAAGAAACGCACAGACACTCATATTACATTCATGCTGTTTAGCCTAGGTCTCAGGCTCATTGCTAGATAGCTCCTCCATCTTAACTCAAGCCATTATCATCAATCTTTCCTGCCACATGGCCCGTGGCTCACCTGTGTACCTTACATGTTGCTTTTTTGGGTGTCTAGCTCAATCTCTGAGACTCTGCCCTTCTCCTACTACGTAACCTATTCTGATTTCCCTGCCTACTATTTTTTATGGTGTCTGTCATGGCCCAAAACAATCTTTATTTATAGCATATAGAAAGACATGACTATAAGTTTGGTTATCACAAGTGACTATTAATCTGCATTTCTTAATTTTACAAATTTTAAGAGAGTAACATGATCATCATACCTTAAACAACAGTAGAAAAATATATACAGCATAAAAAAAACTGATCTTAAAGTTGTATCAGTAAACCAATCTCCATAGCACTGCAATGTCTGTTGAGATTAACAGTTGATTTTGGTATTAAAGTAACCTCAATAATCTAATTTTAAAAAAATCACTCATATACCATATGCCTTTTTTTCTTAGAAAGAGATTAACTATGACCATTAACCATTCATAATGAAAACAACATTTATAATCAATATTTTGGGAATTTGGGCATAATATTTCATTACTACTGCCTTCTGAATAAGGGGCGCTGACAATCTTACAGGTTATTGAGATTGGATCATCTTAGTCTTGAAGCTGATGTGACCATATCTTCCTATCACAGAATTTTCAGGCAGTCTTGGTTAGTGAAATCCTATTTGCCTGGAAGAAATCTGCACGTTCTCATCTTCTGTGGAAACAACAACAGAACCTCACTTCCAAAGCAACAAATCCTTAGAAACAAACTTCAAAGTCAAGACATGTAGTAGTGGGTTCTCGGGTCCCGTGCGCCAGAGAACCAGGACCCACAGACCTGCCGCCTGGGACCGCTTATCCATGCACCGCCGCCCAGGCCCCCAGAAACGAATCAGAGGCTTCTATTAACTTCATGCTGTTTGGCCTATGGCTCAGGCACATTGCTAGCTAGCTCTTATATCTTAATCAACCCATTTCTATTAATCTGTGGGCCACGTGGCCCGTGTGGCTCACCTGTGTTCCTTACATGTTGCTCCTTGGGCGGCTGGCTGGATCTGTCTCTAACTCCGCCCTGCTTCACCTACCTAAACTGATTTCTCCTCCCACTTCTTCTATGGTGCCCGCCATGACCCAATACAGCTCCTTTATTTAAAGATTGAGATTCACAGCATAAAGAAGGGCATTCCCACATCACTTCCCCCTTATGATAGAATATTTTCTTTAATTTTGCTAAATACAAATAGACTAGATATTGTAACTGTAATTCTTGCTTGATAGCTATTTTGTTATATGTAATTTTGCTGTTAAAATTGAAACCTTCCTTTTTGATTAGAGAGAAAGGGGGAAGTGATGTGGGAATGCCTATCCTCCCCTGCTCTCAGCTGGACCAGGAGCTCAGCCCAGTGCTCAGTCAGCCATGGATCTTTGCTTCCACCTCTCCTCTTTCTTGAATGCCCACCCTCTTTTCTACTCCCACATCCACTGCCCAGAAAGGTCACCTCCTCCTACGGGAGTCAACAAATCATGGCATATTAAGTTTGGCCCCACCCCTTGCACTAAGCAGAAAAAGGCCTCATACCACAGGGAATATATACAATGATCGTTCATGCACAAGTAAAATACAGTGTCGTGATTCAAGATTTACATTTGTTTGCTTATCAAATGAACACAATTCATGTTTCTGTGTCCTCATGTAAAGGAAGTTTATAACCTCTCTCTTCTATTTTCTGGTAAAATTGGGAAATTAATGCATGGACCACTTATGTTAGGAAGGAATCATATAGATTAAATTATGTATTACCCAGCCTGGTCTTAATGTCACTTTGTAGCTCAGACAGGCATTGAACATAGGACCTTTCTATCTCAACTTCCCAACATCTTGTATTTCATGTGTAATAGTGAGGGTTCTTGGCCCTGGGTGGCCAGGGGTCCAGACCCACAGAGCTGCGTGCCCAGACCCCTTAACCTCCAGGGCTGATCAGGTCCCTCAAAATGATTCAGACACTTATATTAAGTTCATGCTGTTTGGTCTGTGGCTCAGGCACATCCCCAGCTGGCTCTTACATCTTAACTCAACCCATTCTCATTAATCCTTCTGCCAAGTGGCCAGTTGCTTACTTGTGTTCCTTAAATGTGTATTCTTTGGTGACTGGGTCGATTTGTCTGCCTCTGCCCTTATTCTCCTACCTATGCTCTGATTTCCCTCCTAATTTTCTATGGTGTCTGTCATGGGCCAAAACAGCTCCTTTATTTAAAAATTGATATTCACAACACAGAAAACCATTCCCACATCATTACATGCATAGGAATGGATTTTTGGCTTCTCTTTTCTTTCCTCACTGATTCAACATATGTAGCTTTAAAACATAGTCACAAATGTGTACTGCAAAATACCAGCAGCTAAACTAATAACTTCCTGTTCCTTTCGAACCTACTTCTCCCCCCACCTCTCAGTGACAACTGTTTCATTCTTAGTTTCTATGAAATCAGTTTCCATGTTCCTTTTATGAATTTGAACACCTAGAACTCAATTCTGATTTTTAAAGAAGAGTCTTGACTCTGACACCTTAAACCACTCAGCCATCCTGACACCCATTGGAACATGAGAGATTGGGTTGTGAATGGAGGGGAAGAATAATGAAAGAGACATCTTGATAAGGGGACATTTTGTGGTTAGGTAGAGACCTGGCCTAAAGAAAACTCTCACAAATCTATAAGAATGACCCCAGTTAAGACTGCTAGAAATAGTGGATAGGTATCCTGAACTGACCATATCCTGTAATCAAATTCTTGACTGCTCCAGTAGTAATCAGAGTGCCTTCACCCAGCCTCTAGCTTTGCTTCCTTGTTCTATTGTTTTAGACTCCTCCCATCATATCTTCTACTGTGAGAGTGGTCTAGCCTTCAATGCAGCAATAACCATATCTGACCATAATTTGTTTATATGGTGACCAAGAAATTTAATGTTTGTCTTACAAATTGTGAGTGCATACCTTAAGTGATGATTGCCTCTTGAATCTCCTTAAATCTAAACATTTATACTAGAGCCAAACTAGCTTCTGAACAATTGTTATCATTTTGGGATTCCTTCAGCGTTACTGAGTATACTAAGTTTGGTTGTTTGAAAGCCTTAGGTTGCTTCTCTGTAAATTTATATGTCAATGTTGAGATTATCTCTTTAAATTCTTGTTTCTGTATGAATATTTCTGTGTTCTCTCTTAATAGGCTTTTCTCAGGTGTTCTTCTTGGTATTCTCACTAACTGTCTTTTTACCTGATAGAACAAAAATAATCAAAAAATAATAATTATAATAAACATTATGATATTATTTATTGTCTCCTTTACTGGTTCTAGTTTTGAACCATATAGAGCAATTTATTTTAATTGATATACAACAATAATTAATGCACAATTAAAAGACTGTGTTGTGATTCAAGATGTACATAGGTGTGTGCTTATGAAATATAGGCAGTTCATATTTCTGTGTCTTTATGTAAATGAAGTTTATAACATTTCCTACTATTTTCTTGTAAAATTGGTAAATTAACGCATGGACCAAGTTATATGGTAGGAAGGAATCCTATCGAGTAGATTATGTATTAATCAGCCTGGTCTTGATCTTACTTGTAGCTTAGACAGGCATTGAACACAGGACCTTTCTATCTCACCTTCCCAACTAACTTGTATTTCATGTGTAGCAGTGAGGTTTCTTGGTCCTGGGCAGTCAGAGGTCCAGACCCATAGACCTGAGGGCCCAGACCTCTTAGCCTCCGGGGCTGAATAGCCCCCCCAAAAATAAATCAGATGCTTATATTAAATTCATGCTGTTTGGTATATGGCTCAGGCACATCCCTAGCTGGCTCTTACATCTTAACTCAACCCATTCTCATTAATCTTTCTGCTACATGGCCCGTAACTCACTTGTGTTCTTTACATGCTTTTTCTTGGGCTGCTGGAACGATTTGTCTGACTCTGGCGTGATTCTCCTACCTATGCTGTGAATTCCCCTCTGATTTTTTCTATGGTGAATATCAAGGCCTGAAACAGCTCCTTTATTTAAAGTTTGGTATTCACAGCACACAGAAAGACATTCGCATTTTATTACATGCATAGGAATGCATTTTTGGCTTCTCTTTTCCATCCTCACAGATTCACCATTTGTATCGATAAAGTATAGTTACTAAACTGTACTGCAAAATACCAGCAGGAATACTAATTACTACCTGTTCTTGTCATACATCCATCTTTCCAAAACCCATCTCTCAGTGGCACCTTTTTCATTGTTAGCTTCTATGATATCAGTTTCCATGTTCATCATACGAGTGAGTACACCTTGAACTCAATTATGATTTTGAAAGAAGAGTCTTGACTCTGGCACCTTAATCCACTCGGCCATTCTGACACCCATGGGTACATGAGACATTGGGTTGTGTGATGAATGGAAGGGAAGAATAATGAAAGAGACATCATGATAAGGGGAAATTTTGTGGTTAAGTAGAGACCTGGCCACAAGAAAACTATCACAAATCTCTAAGAAATACCCCAGCTAAGACTGCTAGAAATAGTGGATAGGTATCCTGAACTGACCATATCCTGTAATCTAATTAGTGACTGTTCCAGTCGTAATCAGAGTGCCTTCAACCAGCCTCTAGCTTTGCTTATTTGTTCTACTGTTTTAGCCTCCTCCGTTGATGTCTTCTAATGTGAACATTGTCTAGCTTTCAATGCAGCAATCACCATATCTGAGCAAAAAATTTAACAGTTGTTTTACAAACTGTGAGTACATATCATAAGTGATGATTACTTCTTGAATCTCCTTAAATCTAACATTCACATTAGAGCCCAACTAGCTTCTGAACAATTTTTATCATATTTTGATTCCTTCAACGTTACCGAGTATATGGAGTTTGGCTGTTTGAAAGCCTTAGGTTGGTTCTCTGTAATCTTATAAGTCAATGTTGACATTATCTTTTTGAATTCTTGTTTCAGTAGGAATATTTCTGGGTTCTCTCTTAACAGGCTTTTCTAAGTCTTTCTTCTTGGCATTTACACTAACTGACTTTTTAAGTGATGGAACAGAAATAATCAAAAAGTAATATTTATAATAAACATTATGACATTATTTATTGTCTCCTTTACTGGTTCTAGTTTCAAATCATCTAAGGTAATGTTGATGAAAGACCAACCACCTTCCATCATGCTACTCTTTCTCATTTTTAAGGTGTGAAAAAGTTCTCTCCTTGCTTTAGGCATCGTCCCCATTTTAAGTAATCCCAATTTACTCATCAAACCTGTTGTCAATGATGATTCAGATGACTATGTTGGGGGCAGCTACTTAGTGTCCAAAAAGAGGAAAAACACAACCCCCACTAAAAGAGGGAGGCTGCTGTCTGAAAAACTTGCCCAGATGAACATGGAGAAGACACACATGTTGTGGACTCTGCTTAACGCTGGAGGCCAACCCCTAACAGAATACTGAGCCAGCTTGCCATGAATAGCTCTGGCTGCAAGGTCTTTTTTTTTCTAATTCCTGCCCCAAAAGGTGAGAGTCAAATAATGTAGAAACTCTAGTTAGCATGTATTGAAATCCCTGAGTCAGATATTGAGGAAAAGGTAGAATATGAGAAAGAGGAAACAGAACACAGTCAATTCTCACCCAACCAACTTCTCAGGATGACCAGTGTAAATATTTCTCTTTTCAAGGGTCCTCAGCCTGACTGGTCACTTCTACAGAAACATGGTTACTAGGCCTAGCCATTATCACCTGATTTTTTTTTTAAAAAAGTATTTCTTGCTATCTACCAAATTTGATTTTGGTTTGCTTTTTCCAAATTCTTGTGTTGTATCAATAAATCATTTATCTGTACATTTTTTGCAAGTGTAGCACTTAGGGCTATTAACTTCCTTCTTAAAAATTCCTTGATTTTTTCAAAAGTTTATATCGTGGTGGTTTTCTTTCATTTAGTTAGAGGAATATTTTAATTTTTTGGCCCATTCATCATTTAATAATGAGGTGCTTAATCTCCATACGTTTATACATTTAGTAGATATTTTTCTTTGGTGTTGATTTTAAGTTTATTGCATAATGATTGGGTGGGATACATGAAATTATTTCACTTTTCTGTATTATTAATGCTTCTTTTTCATTTGAGCATATGTTATATTTGAAGAAGCTTCCCTGTGTTGCTGAGTAGAATGTATATGTGTATACCCTTGGTATTTGGGTTGAATAGTCTCTAGATATCTATTAGGTTCATTTGATAGAAGATGTCATTTAACTCTGAAATTTCTCTTTATTTTTTTCATCCAGATGTCTTATCTGTAGAAGAGTTTTATGCATGTCTTTAGTATTGTAATATTTTATTAATTGATGAATACATTGATTAAAATGAAGTTCCTTTCTTTGTCTATAGTTAGTGCTTCATGCAGTATATTGAAACATATTTGGGTTAGTGTTTTTTTTTAAACTCTTTAAACATAGCAGACTTGTTTATTACTTGGAAATATAAAACTGAAGTGGGCAATGAAGTTTAAAAGTTGTTTGTACATCATTCATAAATAAAAAAAACACTATCTAAACCAATGTATGTGCTTAGAAGTCAGTAATGAATAATGGTTCTTGCAACACAGGACATAGAATAATTTAAAACATCCTTATTATCAGAATATCCAAAAAACAGTTTAAAAATAGATTGTCCCCAACTTTTATGATATGTATTATGGATGTAATTGTTTTTATATTTCTTGTTTATAACTGAAACAAAATTTTTGTATTTGTAATTCCTGATAAATACACAAGTTATGATAATATTATATACACATTCATATATACCCTTAAAGTTTAGAGTATAGAAGGTCAGTAAATTAGAAAGTACTAAATAATGAATTCTTTAACAATTTACATGCTTTATGGTAGGATAATTAATACTCAACATATAAAATTTACATGTTACACAATGTCAGAAAGGTAATATGTCATTGTTAGATAATCAAGTGGCAATAAAATTTTCCACTTTCATATTCACTTTAGAAATACAGTTATAGACTAAAATATTACCTGTCAACTCATTCATTGAGGAAAACATAATATGGCAAAAGTAAAATTACATATACAGTTTAGAGATTTAAATCAAAAACGCAAACAAGAAACCATTTACTAGCAAATTAAAGGGAAAAATAGTGATGGCTGAAGTGGTCTACTTCTTTACATAAGCTGTGATTTCCAGTTTGTATTTAGTCTCTCTAGTTGTATTGAGAGAAGAAATTTAACCTGTTTTGCTGTTATCTTTGAATAAGGTAATTTCTCTCTTTTTAGTGACGGCATAAATAGACCATTCAGCTTGAGTATTTGCTCACAAGTTTGGTCAAGTATTGAGAAAAATCTCTCACTCTGTTTTTCTGAATTATTCTTCTAAGACACGCTACGTGGTTTTCCTTTCCATCATTTTGCATTTTTTGTCGTGCTGCAGATGAAACCCAGGGCTAAGCATGGGACTATTGTAGAGTCCTGATTTGTTTCTCTATTTAGAGTATCACTTACAATCTTTTCCATTTAGAACAATGCCGGCTGTGGGAAAGCCATTGCTTTGTAATATGACCTAAAATTAATTTGAAAACAATAAGTCAGAAGAAACCACACAGAGAATATGAAATCAAAGTTTTAGCTGATCTCCAGGTCCACAGACCATTTCATTTCCTGAAGAAGTCTCAGTCATTCTGATTAGGCCATTATTGACAGACCAGTACCCATGATGGAAAGTCTAGAGAGCATCAGGGGACCAGTGGAAACATATACTATTAGAAAAACCTTCCTAACAGAAGCACTTGGGAACTCTCAAAGAGCACAATAAAGTGCATCACATGCACATTGTGCACTATTATTCATAGGAATATTAATGTACAACAAGTTTTTAGTTCATTGGAGAAATAGCTTACATAGGATAAATTTCAACTTTAACACTATCCTTAATAAATGAGCTAAATATTAATAGTTTATTATAGAGAGATCCCAGGTTAGACTGATTAAGGAAGACTGGGAATGTTTTGAAATGGTAAGTGATTTTTTTTAGATGAACAACTTCACAATAGGGTGTAGAACTGTAGTATAGACATAGGCAAAGCTTAGGTGTTTATAGAAATGTTCATCTCAACAGGTTAACAGGTTCTGTAGCAGCCAGTGACATGGAGAAATATAATAAAACCTCAAGTAGGTATACATAATCCCCACATTTGTGATGTACTTCTTTTCTGGAACCTTGGGATCCTACATTCCATTCTTACCTTACCTGGCAATCCATATTCCTGAGACCTTCATAGGTACTGGCTGCTCTAGTTACCTGTTCTTCTAAATTCAGCTGAATCAAGGTACTTTAAGTTTTTCTGGAAGTAAGTTTTGTCCTCTAGGTTTTTCATATCGGTATCTAGTGCTTTGAGTTTTCAGACCCACAGACCTATAGGCCCAGACCTCTTAGCCTCCCGAGCTGATCAGTTCCCCCAAAATAATTCAGACACCTATATTAAATTCATGCTGCTTGGTTCATTGCTCAGGCACATCCAAAGCTAGCTTTTACCTCCTAACTCAACCCATTCTCATAAAACTGTCTGCCATTGGCCCGTGGTTCACTTGTGTTCCTTACATGATTCTTCTTGGGTGGCTGGGTCGATTTGTTTGACTCTCCCTGCTTCTCCTATGTATGCTGTGATTTCCTTTTCTACTTTTTCTATGGTGCCTGTCACCGGCCAAAACAGTTCCTTTATCTAAAGATTGATATTCACAGCACACAGAAAGACATTCCCACATCATTACATGCATAGGAATGCATTTTTGGCTTCTCTTTTCCTCCTCACAGATTCACCATATGCAGCTTTAAACTGTGGTTATTAAAGTGTACTGCAAAATACCAGCAACTATACTAATTCCTACCTGTTCCTGTTGTACCTCCTTTTCCCCATAATCTACCTCTCAGTGAATCTGTTTTCTTAGCTCCTATGAAATTCGTTTCCATGTTCTTCACATGAGAGAGAACATGTCTGCCCTTGCTCAATTCAATCTCTTTCTTTTAATTTCAATGAACACTCCAGGGCAAAAAATCAGATTAGAAGCTTACCTCACATATAAAGACTCAATTTAACTTTATACACAGTCAGAGAATCCAACTTATTCCTAATTCTCTCATAGATCTAATCTGGGGTAGGCGATCTTAGGATGAAATGGACCATAAAGAAATTTCATGTACTGAGGGTTATTGTCCATCCATGCCTCCTTTCCTCACAGGACATTTTATTTTATTTTAGAAGAAACTCCCTTCCCGGGATAGTTTATTTTATGCTGGAACAAAATCAGATGATGTCTTCTCAAAATTTCACTCATCTTTCTGACAAGAAAAAAGAAAGTTCTTGTGAAAATAACTCTGGGAAAATGATTCATGAGGGAAAGATCTCTAAGGTGAGTTGACCAAGCAGGGTGTGGGCACAAGCAGATGCATAAACAAGGACCATGACAGAAATAATTTTCAGAAGGTGGAAACCAGAGGCATTCTCAAAATGTCCTTCCCCAGTATCCCTGATGAATTTAGAATGGTAATTGAGTACTAAATGCATTTGGTAATAATCACCACTTTGTAATCATGAGGAGGACCAAAGGGAGACCTGATAGCATCAAGCATTTCCAATGTAGTTGGGAAATGGCTGTTATGCAAATCTCTCACTTGATCCCCACATTTCCCAGCATCAATTATCTTGATTTTCTAGGTTGACCACTGAGGTCCTCCAACAAAGAGAGTGTTCTAGTATGAATGGCGCACATGTCCAGCAGAGAGTACTTCTAAGATTTTATATTTTCTTGTTTTCTAGGCCTTCCAAGATATTGCTTCATATTTCTCTGAGGAAGAATGGGAAAATATCACCAACTGGCAGAAAAGTCTCTACGTTTATATGAAAAGAAACTACTTAAGAATGATGGCCTTAGGTAATAGGAAGTTCCAGGTTTAGACAAGCCTGAGTGTTTCCCAGTTATTTTCTATGCCACAGCTTCTTTTCAACATATAGTATGTACCTCTCTCTGTCACACAATACTTTTCTTCACAGAGAAATGTCCAAGTGCTGGCTGAGCATGCTGCATTCTCCAATGTGTTCAGGGCTGAGAGCATAGAGCACAGGCAATAGGACTCAGGCCTGCAGCAGTCTGCACTTTTCTTTCCTGCAGGCTCTTGTTCATGTGGGCCTGAAGGCCTGTGCTGCATCCCAGATCCTAGCTGCATTTCCATTTTTGTGCTGTCTGTTAAAGAGCAAACACTTTGTTTCCTTTTAGGGGTCACAGTCAACAAACCAATTTTTATGCGTTGCAAGGACAAAGCGAAAGAATCTCCAGTGGAATGTATTGAAGTTCATGGCACTCACACTGGTGAGTAGTTAGGGAGGGGCTGTGAAGAATCACCTTTTCAGTCGAGATACTTGGTAAGGTTACAGGCATGTCTTTTCTTCATCTTCAGGTTAGGGCTGTGTGGAAAAGAGTTCTTTAGAGGATGGTGTAAAAGACCCTGCCATATTAAAGTCAAAAATCTACATAAGTTTGGGTAATAAATAAACAGCTAATATGTCATACCTGTCCTTTATCAGTCCTGTATCACAACTTAAACACCGGCAGACACATCCACCCTATACACATACATGCAGACACTGTCACACAGAAACAATACAAGACACACACACACACACACACACACACACACACACACACACACACACACCCACCCAACACACATTCTCTTTTATAACTGACATCAATGAAAATGGATCATCGTAATATAAATGGAAGAGTTAACTTCAGAGATGATCCTGTTCCCACTGTTTCCAATTTGCCAGGTTGGATGCAATCTAATTGTAGTTCATTAACATAATTTCTTAAGTGTTTTACAATACGGTATTTTATTTTATCCTTTGAGGGTTTTATGTATTTTGATCATATTCACACATACCTTACTCATTCATCTAATTAACATAAAATATTTTTTGATGTTTTTCTCACTTCCCCACACTCCTCAAATTCATGTTTTGATTTTTTTTAAAAAAATAACCAAAAAAGCCCAATTTGTGCTCTTTATATAACATGGGATGAGAGATCATCCACTAGAGTATGCTTGAATTAATAAAGTCCATACCCTTAAAGAAAACAGACTCTCCTTCCCATGATAGCCATTCATTTTCAAAAAGGATACTCTTAAATGAGTGGGAGCTCATGAGTACCTACTCACTCCATGCTAGAATAACAGTTTCCACCCATGGGGCCTATGCAATCATACGTTCTTGGTCAGCTTTACAGTACCAGGTCTGCATTTTTTCAATCACAATATATTAATAATTAAAGTATTGGCTCTTTAGCTCATAGCTCAAACCACTGACATGCATTCATGTCTTCTTTCATTTATGAAGTCCAGGTGATCCAGGTGAGCAAAAAACTCAAGTTCACATGGGTCAAAGACTTCAACATAAACCCAAATACACTCAACTTGATAGAAATTAAAGTGGGAAATACCCTCCAATGCATTATTAAGGGCAATCACTTCCTAAATATAACACCAGTAGCACAGACACCAAGAACAACAATCAATAAATGAGACCTCTTGAAACTGGAAAGCTTCTGAAAGGCAAAGGACGTGGTCAATACGACAAAATGACAGTCTACAGAATGGGAAAAGATCTTCACCAACCCTACATATGACAGAAGACTGATCTCTAAAGTATATAGAGAACTTAAGAAACCAGAGGTCAAAAAAAAACCCCAAATAATCCAATTAAAAATGAGGTTCAGAGCTAAAAAAGGAATTCTTAACATAAGAATTTCAAATTTCTGAAAGGCACTTAAAAAATTGCTCAGCATCCTTGGACACCAGAGAAATGTAATCTTACACCTGTCAGAATGGCTAGAATTAAAAACACAGACTACAGTCTATCCTGGAGAAGATGCAGAGCAAGGGGAACACTCCTCTACTTTTGGAGGCCACTTGTACAGCCACTCTGGAATTCAGTATGGCATTTCCTCAGAAAACTGGGAATCAGTCTCCCAATGATCGAGCAATACCACTATTGGGCATGTACTCAAAGGATGCACATTCTTACTCCAAGGGCATTAATTCAACTATGATCAAAGCAGCATTATTCATAATATCTAGAACCTAGAAACAACCCAGATACCCCTCAAATGAAGAATGGATTTAAAAAATGTGGTACATTTACATAATATAATACTCAGCAGTAAAAAAAAATGACACCTTTAAATTTGGAGGTAAATGGATGGATTTGGAGAGTATCACTTTGTATGAGGTAACATAAACCCACTATGTCTCCACTATGATAGAAAATGACCAAAGTGAATGTGACTTGGGTTCCTGTGAGAGGTTCCTCAGGACATTTACCAAAGGCAAAGGATTACCTTGTCTGTCCCTTGTTGATTTATAATCCTTAGTCCAACATCAGCCTTTGCCACACCTTCTGCATAATCCAGAAGGGAAGAGCATATTGTTGGGGTCATTGTTAGCGAAAACATTGCTTCTAGGAACACTCTGTCTACAGTCCTTTTAAAAGGACCTTATTTACTGCAATTGAAACATTTTAAATTTCAATTTTGCTTCAAACCTCAGGAAATCACCTCTCCTATCCAATCATTATCAGAGTTAGGATATTCAATATCGATTGTATTTAGGATCCATTCCTTCATGGGTGCTGATCTTTACTTTTCAACCTTATACCCTTTTGCATTATACTTTGGCATTTTAAAAAGCCATGGATTCCAGTATTCTTTACCTAGCTTCTGAATTTTGTATCATTCTATTTACTACTGAAGTCAATGTTTGTAAGAAATCTTTAAAGTTTTATCTTATGCCTTGCATAACTTTTGTATGTGACTCAATTTTCCTTCCTACTTCTAAAATTCTATGCCAAATATTTAAGGTTGCCATATGACATAAATCTAGGGCATAGTCATAATATAAAGACTGATGTTCTACATTAGCAAAATATTCAAATTTTAAGTAACTAGTCTTGGAATATTTCAATCCCTCTAGCCCTATTTTGTTGTTCAATGGTCTTAGCCTCATCTTCCTTACATTGTAATTGGGAACCAGCCTCCAAGATTGCTATAACCAAATCTATCCAGTCTTGAAGGATAATTCTATTACAAGTTGACCACATGTCTGCTGTTAGCTGCATCCAGTCAGTTGGTTTAATCCGGTTTTTTGCTGACCATGAATTTAGAAGCTGCTTTACATAAGTAGAGTGTATACTGTGCACTGATATTGCCTCTTTAAAATCCTTGATGTCTCTCATATGTACTGGCTCATAGCTATACTCTACATATTCTGAGGTTCCCCCAGGTGTTATCTTTGTCTGAATAGTAGCTGGGAATAATAGTTGTGCGGAAGGGGGTAGCCCTGTTATGTTTACCACTTTAGGTAGAGTAGCTCCAGTACCATAATATCCCATTGGGGGTTGACCTGAACTGTTCTGAGCATAAGATGCATCAATACCCTTTTCCAGCATTGCAATATGGTCCTCCCATTCTTGTATTTTGGATATGACCAGTTCCCATTCCTGGATTTGGGATACTACTCGTTTCCATTCTTGAAGTTTAGATACTATTGATTTTTCTAGATCTTGAGTGTCCTGATGAAGAAGTCCTTCCAAAGACCTCAGCAAGCCAGCAGTTTTTTGATCCCCATCATTAACATAATTAATGATTTTCTTGTTCTCATCATTAATGTAGTCAACAAGTTTCTTGTTTTCATCATTTACGTAGAGCCTATACTTTTCTTGTACAGTGTTATTCATATCTAAAGAGGAAGCCTTATCTGAAAGCTTGTTGTAACCAATTTCCAGAGTATCCATCCTTTTTGCCATCTTAGTGTTTGACAGTTCCACATCATATACCTTGGACAGCAACTGTTGATTTACATTTTGTACCTGTTTAACCTCATCTGCTACTGTAGAATTCGATAGTTCCATATTACATAATCTGGACAGTAATTGTTGGTTTCCATTTGACACCTCTGTCATCACCCTCTTATTTTGAAACATAAAATAGAGAAACAAGCCAAAAAATAGTAAGAGTGGGGTATTGAATCCTTCAAAGGTATTCATTTAAAAATTTGTCAACCACCATGGCAAAATATGACCTAAAGTCTTCAAAAGAATAATTGTCAGTCATTGGATCAATTCAGGTGTAATTACGCTGTTTAGTCCACAGGTGTCACAGTAGCATCCAATGCCCTGCTCACTGTATGGCAGATTCAGAGGCTCTCAGCAGCAGGAAGCTACCTACAGACCCTACGTGGCTTTGAAGGGCCCCAGCAGGCAGAATACAAGCCTTGGAGAAAGCAAATTCTCACAAATTAAGACAGGATGTTAATCACAAAATAGAAGGGTTTTTGTTTCCTTTGTTCGCTTGTGTGAGTAATTTACAGTTGCCTGGGTCACAATCAGTGACCACGTGGGCTGGCTGGGAGGGAGGGATGTGCGCCCACTTTAAACTCCTCTACCAGGGCTAGATGGATGGAGCCACCATACAAGCAGGCAGTGGCAGGCCAAGTGGACAATGGACCACTCCTCCTGAGCACCCCACCTGCTCACTGAGCTGAAAACCCACATTTCCACACTGAGCTGAAAACTCGCCCTTGCACACTGAGCCGAAAAATCACGTTTTTGCACAGAGCTGAAAACTCGCACCACAACACACTCGAGGCCCCGTTGGGTTCCAGATGTAGGCGGAGTATTACTTACAAGGCACCAGTCCATGATAAATATTTATTAGAATATAAATCAACACTCATGATATTAGTAACAGCTTATAGTAGCACCTGAACAGGGACTGGAGTACCCGAGCGATGGATGAGCGATGGGCGAGTGATGGACCTACAGTGGATTCCGCTCCTGTCTCTCCAGCAGCCAGGAACCAGGAAGAGAGCTCTTCATGTCCCAGAAGCCCCTTATCAATGGGGTTGACCACACCCCCTCCAGGTTGGCCAAACCCCCTCCAGGAACTCAGGACTCTGGATAAGCATCTTAGGACTTTATCAGCTGACACCTAAATCCCACTACAAGTACCAAGCTGTTTTTATTACTATAGCTCAATAGTAGAGTTTCAAGTCAGGGGTGGTGATGCCTCACAAAATTCTGTTATTGAACAGGATTATATTGGCAATCCTAGGTTTCTTGTTATTCTGTATGAAATTGAGTATTGTTCTTTCAAGGTCTATGAAGAACTATGTTGGGATTTTAATGAGATTCCTTGAATCTGTAGATTGCTTTTGGTAAAATTGCCATTTTTAGGATATTAATCCTACCTATCCAGGAGCATGGGAGATCTTTCCAATTTCTGATATCTTCTTCCATTTCTTTCTTCAATGACTTAAAGGTTTGTCAAACAGGCCTGCTACTCCTTTGGTTAGAGTTACGTGAAGATACTTAATACTATTGTTAGCAAATATAAAGGGGGATGTTTCCCTGATTTCTTTTTCAGCCCTTTTATCCTTAGTACATAGGAGTGCTGTAGATATTTTGAGTTAATCTTGTACCCTGCTAAATTGCTGAAGGTGTTTATCAGTTGTAGGAGTTCCCTGGTAGAATTTTGGCATCAGTTATGTATACGATCATATTGTCTGCAAATAGAGATAGTTTGACTTCTTCCTTTCCAATTTATATCCCCTTAATCTCATCTTGTTGTCTTATTACTCTAGCTAAGACTTTGAGAACTATATTGAAAAGATATGGGAAGAGAGAATAGCCTTGTTCTGTTCCTGATTTTAGTGGGCTTGCTTTGAGTTTCTCTCCATTTAGTTTGATGTTGGCTGGTGGCTTGCTGTAGATTAACTTTATTATGTTTAGGTGTTTCCCTATATTCCTGATCTCTACAGGAGTCTTATCATGAAACAGAGATGGATATTGTCAAAGGCTTTTTCAACAGCTAATGAAATGATCACATGGATTCTTTTTATCTTTCAGGTTGTTTATATGATGGATGACATTCATGGTTTTCTGTATGTTGACCCATCCCTACGTTTCTGGAGTTAAGCCTACTTGACCATGCTGGATGATTTCTTTGAATTTGGTTTGCCAGTATTTTTTGAATTTCATTTTCCAGTATTTTGTTTTTGAATTTGGTTTGCCAGTATTTTATTGAGTATTTTTGAATCGATGTTCATCAGGGTATGTAATTTGTTGTCTTTGTTGCATTCTTGTGTGGCTTGGGTTTCTGGGTGAATATAGCCTCATAAAAAGTTTGGCAAATTTCCTTCAGTTTCTATTGTGTGGAAAAATTCTGGGAGCATTGATATTAATTTATTAATTTATCTTTGAAGTTCTGGTAGAATTCTGTGCTGAGACCATCTGACCCTGGGCTTCTTTTGCTTGGGAGACTTAACAACACTTAAATTTTTATGAGGGCTGTAGGTCTATTTAGATCACTTATCTGTTCTTGATTTAATTCTGGTAAATGGTACTTGTTCAGAAAGTTGTCCATTGCCTATAGGTTTTCCAATTTCGTGGAGTACAGGTTTTTGAAGTATGACCTAATGATTCTCTGGATTTCCTGGATGTCTGTTGTTATGTCTCCCTTTTCAGTTCTGATTTTGTTAATTTGGATGTTCTCCATCTGCCTTTTGATTAGTTTGATAAGAGTTTGGTGACTTTCTTGAAGTAGCAACTCTTTCATTTATTGATTCTTTGTATTGTTCTCTTTGTTTCTAATGTATTGATTTCAGTCCTAAGTTTGATTATTTCCTGCCATCTACTCCTTCTGAGTGAGTTTGCTTCTAATTGTTTGAAAGCTTTCAGCTGGGAGGTTAGGTCTCTTGTGTGAGATTGCTCTAGGTTTTTCATATTGGCATCTAGTTCTTTGAGATTTCCTCTTAACTCATCTTTCATTGTGTCCTGTAAGTGTTGTTCTGGATTCGTTTTCATTGAATTCTAGGAAGCCTTTGATTTCTTTCTTTACTTCTTCCTTTGCCAAAGTGGTTCAATTGAGATATTTTTTTGCTGGATATTTTAGTCTGTGTTGGCAACTCTGGTCTCTTAGTGTCTGCATAACATCTTCCGGCTTTCATTGATTCCACTGAACAGTCTGGTGATATTCTGATGGGTCTGCTTTTATAAGTTACATGATTTTTTTCTTTGCACCTCTTAGTATTCTTTATTTATTCTGTAAGCTTACTGGCTTGATTATTATGTGGTGAGCAAACATTTGGAGGGATCTATTCTATTTTGTGTTCCTTAAGCGTCTTATATCTTTAGACATTTCTTTGATTTTCTTGAATATATTTTATGTGCCTTTGAGCTGGTATTCTTCTATTCCTATTATTCTTAAGTTTGGTCTTTTCATGGTGTCCCAGATTTCCTAGGGACACCAAAGGGGGGGGGTTGTTTATTGAGGGTTTTTTTTTGAGTGACAAAATCTGTTTCCACTATCAAATCTTCCATTTAGTCTTGCATTCTGTTGGTCATTCTTCATCTGTAGTTCCAGTGCATTTCTTCAGATTTTCCATTTCCACCATCCCTCAGTTTGTGTTTTCTTTATTGCTTCTATTTAAATTTTTACATCTCGAATTGTTTCCTTCACTTATTTGATTGCTTTTTCTTGGTTTTCATTATTTTCATCCAGCATTTGTTTATCTCTTCCAATTTTTTGCTTGTCTTTTTCCTGTATTTCTTTAAGGGAGATATTTATTTCCTCTTTTGAGGCCTCAATTATCTTCATAAAATTGTTTTAAGGTTATTTTCTTCTTAGTCTTCTTCTTCCTCCTCCTCTTCTTCTTCTCCTGCTTCTTCATTATTTATTCTTCTTCGTTGTTATGATCAGATCTTGTTGTAGAACCACCAGGGTCTAGTGGTGCCACATTGTTCTTTATGTTGTTATATGTATTCTTGAGCTAGGATCTGCCCATTGCAGGATTTGTATCTATCCCAGGGAGGTGACTCTGCTGCAATCTGTTATTCCTGTGTGTATCAGGAAGCCTTCTTGATACAATCTGGGCTCTCAGTCCACTTGGAGGTAGCATATTCTGTGTCACAGTGCCCAGTTCTTGGTGCAATAAGAGCTGGCAGAATGTCTGTCTCAGGGATTCACTCTTGGTCCAATATGAGCTCTTGATCTAGAAGGTGTTCTTAATCCTATAGGGGCTTTTGATCTAATAGATACTGGGGGACTGTGGGTCTCGAGTAATCACTATTGTCATGAGGTGATTGGGTGAGTTTGTAGATAGGAGTGTTCTGTGAACTGGGCTTCACTGGGGAGTCCTGGTCTGTAGGGGAGGTTTTCTGCTGGCCTGAATGCAGGGAATATATGAGAGGGGGTAAGGTTCCAAGGGTTCTGTCCCAGGAGACTGGGATCTCTGTCTGAGCTGGGTGTCAATTACCTCTTGGTCCAATAGGTTCTGAGGATCTGTGGGTCTCAAGCACCTGCTGAAGTGACTGGGTTCTGGGGTGGGTTGGGGCTTGTGGAAGTTTTCTAGTTGAGGGTGTCCAGAAAACTGGATTTTATTGGGGATTCTAGCCTACAGGGCTTTTTCCCTGCTGGCCTGGATGTAGGGGAGAGATAAGTCATTATATAATTCTATCTTGATTACTGTTTTGTAGTATATAGTCATAACATGTTATATTTAAAACCTTCCTTCTTAAATAGACAAAAGGCAGAAATGCTGTGAAATGCTGCTTTTGTACATAGTAATATTTTGTCACTCAAACTGGTTTAATAAAACACTGATTGGCCAGTAGAGAAGCAGGAAGTAGAGATGAGAAAGACAAATTGAGAGTGCTGAAAAAGAGAAGTACGGAGAAGGTGCTGTACTGAGAAAAGTTACCAAGCAACATGGCTAAATATAAATAGAAATATGGGTTAGTTTAAGTGTAAGAGTCAGCTTATTACTATTAATATTACTTAATACTTAATTTTAAACTTCTGAGTCAGTTATTTAGGAAGCAACTGCTAAGTACTTGGGAGAGGCTGCCAAGACAGAAACTTCTGCCTCCAATCGATTATTTTAAGTTTCTCTCATTCCTAAAGACAATAACCTTGTCATTTTTTGACTATACGTTACTTTCTAAAATTATACTCATCAAGCTGGGTAAAATTGGTGACTTAGAACCAGATTCTCCACTCTAAAAAGAATTTCTTGGGGAAAGCCCTAGTCCTGACACACTAAGAATGAGAGGTGAAGTACATCTGGGCAGAGCCTCTGAAGAGTAGCCAGAGAAGCTGAAGGAAGATGCCAGTCTACCAGGATCTACAGTTAAAACAACATAGCATGCAGTTAACTCTGCTTCATTTCCTTGTACCACCAGTTTATTCAGTACCTGGAGCCATACATTGTAGATGATGGCTCAGCAATAGAGCCTACAGCACTTGTAAAACTGACTTATTAAAGGGGATGGATGAATATTGCATGAATCGTAACTGATCTTATAATATTGAGGAAAAACTGAAAGATTAGAGACACAGGGAAACAAGCCACAGTCACTTCTCATCTCACAAATTCTCCAGGCAGAAAAGGGATAGATCCAGTCTCCAGGAATCCTAAGACTGAATGTCTCTGAGACCTCAACCCAAGGGAAAGTGCTGAAATCATGTATCTTCCACATTTTATCTTTTTCTCTGCCCAGCCATTTCACTTCCTGGTTCAAACAACCTAGTGCTTGGATTAAAGACATTGTGTTTCCCAAGTACTGGGAGTAGGAGTGTGGGATCACAAGGGCTGGGATTACAGGTGTGTGTCCCACCACCTGCCTCTGTTTGGTCTTGAACTCACAGAGACCCAGACCAATCTCTTCCCCTGCCTCTGGAATTTTAGCATTGAAGTTATGTGCCACCACTCCCTGACCTCTATGGCTAACTGTGGCTGCCTCTGTCCTCTGATCTTCAGGCAAACTTTATTAGAGTGTGCACAATATATCACCACAGATGAATTTGATCCTTATAAGAGCAGTCCATAGCAACAAACTTAGCAAGCACAATACCCTTTTGACTGGTACCAACACCTAGATTAAGTGTCATTTCCAGTTGGATTTGTAACTGCCGAATATCCTCCAGGCAGCAAGATCCTGATGCAAACACAGATTGAATTCTGAATAACTTAGATACAGAACTTCCATTGGCACCTGGATCATTTAAGTTGTATTCATTGTGTATTTGGTATTTCCATAAATAGTTACAGTTTGGGGGTGTCTAATATGTTCAAAGTAAATCATATCCATTTAATCTCTATAAATGTGTATGTGGAATACTTAAATATCCATAAATCAATTGAACCATGGCTATTATTCTTCCATTCTATGACTGTAGTACAAAATAGGTTGGGCCATATTTTCAGAAATCTATAATACAAGGTCCATCCTACAGACTTCTGAGCATACTACTGCAGCTAGAACTCATCAGCCTGTCACCATTAACATTTGCTTGAGAGTGGTCTTTAATTTCTACTTGACATGTGTGATTTTTCTGATGGCCATACAGTGGGTGTTAGTGAGACAGATGACAGGGTAAGGGAACTTCTAGAGAGTGACAAGAATGGCCAGTTTTCAACTTCCATTTTCATGGATCCCAGCTTTCTCCAAATATAAGATCATTTTCTCCACCTGAAGACCGCTAATTGTGACTCAAACATACACTATTTTCTCTTTGTATTTCATCATCAGGACTATATTTACTTCATTTTTTATGTTAGCATAGAAAGTAGTGGGTTTCATAATGACATATTCTTATGTTCTTGGTTTCTAATCAAAATGGAAATCACCTTGTCCCACCATCTGTCTTCATCTTGCTAGTCCTCTTCTTTATTCCTAATTGTCCCTGTTACCTTCATGCCCAATGTATAGAGTCATTCTTTTTACCTCTTTAAGGATTCAGCCTCCTATCTTATGGTACCCTAGTTTTATGTCCAACACACAGAATGACACAAAACACAAATTTAAATGTTGTTACTCATTGAAATTAAGCTTGACTCATCTGTCTTTCTGCACTTGACTTGTTTTGTTTAACATGATCATTTATCAACACCTATGACTCCTCTCTGCATCCTCACATAGTTCTGAGGCAGAGATCTTCAGTCTCTTCGCTTTCCACAAGGCCTGCACTTCAACTCATCAGAGCCATATCTGTAGGAACACATATTACCTCTATCACCACTAGGAGAGCTACATTGAGCATTATAGTTTCAACATAAGAATGGTGTATGAAATGGGTGTATGACACAACTCACCTCGGAGTATCTGCCATGTAATATTAATGAAGTCTAGTCCTCACCACAGCACACACAGATTATATGTCCATTGTCTATATTGTTCCAAAACCCCTGGTCTCATATTTACCTTTTATAATTTCCAATATAAGCCTTAAAACTGTTATTCTCTAAACTCTTCTGGAGGATCAGGTATACAATTCTTTCTTGTCAGGAAGGCAGTCTATACCTGCCAGTATTATAGCGGTGGAGGAAAAGGTATCCTAACTAGTTAGGAAGTCAGGGTATACCTTCAGCTGTGGAGGGTATCCTGGATACCTACAGCTGTGAGAAGAAAGATATCCTGACTTGTCAGGAAGTCAGGGTATACCTGAAGCTGAGATGCAGTGGGGATGTTCATCTCTGAGAGAGAACTGTTACAGCTTAACTTTGTTCGATTCCCTCAAAAGGAGTTTTGCAACAGAGATATCCATGTCTTCTGATGCTCTACTCACCTTCCAAGGGAGCTTCCTAGTGGAGACTCTGCTCCTCACCAGCAAAAGAAGATCTTCACCCAAAACTCTTTTAAGAAAGAGATTCGTTTGGGAAAGGAATACAGGAGAGTGGCTGCCTCTACCCTGATGGAAAAGGACAGCTGATAGCTAAACCAATAGAGGGGCTTATATAGGGCTTCTGAGGGGTGGAATGTTTCCAGTGAGAAGATGTTCTACTTAGGGATTAGCAGGTTTTCCTGCTCAGGGATTGTTTGGTTTAGTTGGTCAGAGGCAGAGTTGGCTCTGGTTTCAGGGACAAAATGTGTTTCTTTGGTTCTGTTTGAGGGCTCACGTGTTTCTTTCCTTGGCTCAGATTTCAGGGTCAGGGTGCTGAATTTTATGCTCAGGGACTGATTGTTTTAGTTATTCGGAAGCTGATTCATGTCTGGTTTCAGGCCTAAATTATGTTTCTTTCACTTGTCTTTTTTATCCTTTTGGCTCTAATTTCAGGGTCAAGGTATATTTCGTTCACTGGCTCTGGGTTCAGGGTCAGGGAGTGTTTCTTTGGTTCTGGCTTCAGATTTAAAGAGTTTCTTTCACTGGCTCAAGATCCAGGGCCAGGGTGGGTTTCTTTGCCTGGTCCTTATGACCTACATCTCCTGTCTTTGATGCTGAATGGAATATTGACAGATTTCTTTTATTATATTTTCATTTATTTGTTGTGTGTGTGTTCAATTTTGAATGTCAAAAGACGTTGTGAGGGAGTCAGTTCTCTCTGTCCACCATGTGGGTCTTTAGGATAGAAATCATGTCATCAGAGTTGGCAGCAGGATCCTCTACCACAAAGCCATCTAGCCTACTTGAAACATTGATATTTTACCAGAGTGGTTTTTACACAGTAAAACTAACACTAACAGAGTGCTTAGTATGTAGTATCCCTAGTGCTGACCAGATACCATACAGCGAGATCTATGCTTTAACACTGCCCAGCAAAGGAAGACCAATACTAATGAGACTTAGTACAGTGGAAAGAATACATAGGGAATACTTGGCACAAGGTCCTAACAGTGTAGTGGTTACCTCCTACAAAATTACTAAGAGAAAACTTGACAAATAATATGGAAATGGATACTTAACTGTTAGAATTATAATAAATTTTAATAAATAATGTATTTATACATATAACTGACATTTAGTCTTTCAACATTGTAGCTATGGTCTGGAATTCCCACCGCATTCTTCTTATCATGGTAGGTTTATTTCAATGCTCTGTGGTTAAGACAAGAAAGAAAAGAAACACTAGCAAATTCACACTACCTACTCACTGGTGTGTTTCCTCCTGTCCTTCACAGCCCACATGCTTCCTTCTCACCCAACCTCAAAGCCTGTGCTACACAGGCAAACCCTTTTCTCAGAGCAGGGTGACTGCCTCACCTTTCTTTTCCTTAAATTTCTAAACCAGAGTAAGATGTGGCCTGTACTTTGAGAGCTGACTTGGGATTTAGGAGCTCATAGCATCCTGGGTAGGGAAGGTCTCCAAATTACCCAGCTTTGCAGTAAAGGAAGCATGATATGATACTTCAGCTTCACTGTTGCACCCCAGAGGACTAGAAGTGGATAAGTGATCTAATATTATATAAAAAAAAGTATGTATTCTGGGGTTTGGGAGATGTGTCAAAGGACCACTTACAGATTTAGTCATCCTCATCATCATCTTCTTCTTCAGGGTCACTGATCTCTTCATATATCACTCGATGTTTTCTTTCCCTCAAACGATGAGCCCATACATTTACATGAATGCCACCTTCTGAAATAGGGAGAGATTAGTGCATGAGAACTAGATAGTTTAGGGCCTTGTTTTGTCAGAATAGAACAGGGCATGTTCCTCCCATGAGCCCATGGGCCTTTCCATTCTGATATTTATGTTTGCTGGCTTGTAAAGACTGAGATATTAGCCACACAGCAGTACAGACCAAAGACCATTCCAGGTAATCCAGTGTACTGTTTGGTCCCTCTCCCCCATCATCTGGTATAGAATTCCTATTTTATCCTTCATTAGAAAGAGGGCCCAATGATCATTTTCTTATATTGTGTGGATTAAAGAAATGAACTACAGAGTATGTAGAAAACCTGTCCATTGTCACATGTCTTTCAAAAGAGAAATCAAATTATGAATATGGAAATCCTTGCTAACATCTGAACTGGTGCTGGGTGATCTTGTCAGGCAGCAAGGCTGTGGAGTTTCGTGGGCCCATGCCACTCACTCAGAACATGCCATGGAAGCCAGAGTTTTGTTTCTTCAATGATTCCTTCTCATCCATTGCCACCCAACTCTCTGTCCCCAAAAACGTGCTTTCTCTTGGGTGTGCAGATTTCTCTGGGTCCATCCTTAGCCTAGTGTACCTGGAACTCATTTGGGTTATTTTTTCTCATTCCACCTCCTTCAGCATTTTTAAACACTAAAGCACTTGTTCAGGCTCTCTGTAGGATTCCTATACTGTATTAGAGGTTAAGTAATTTCTGAGGTTTTCCAAAGACTATGTTAGCATACATTAATTATATATGCTGTTACCTTACGATATGACATTTTTATATGCATGTATAATGTGCTGTGATAATTTAGACTCATTAACCTCTTTTGACTCATGTCAATGCCCTTCCTCGCCATTACTAGATTATCTTTCATTTCATATTTTATATTGATGGGGCTAAAAAGTTTAATTGGGCATATTTACATGTGCCCTGGGCCTCATCTGTCTTTTCCCTGACAACTGCTAAGTGCCCTCATATCCTCTGAGAGGGTGGAACCTGGTGAGCCTCTCCTTCCATGACAGAATGTTGAAGGGCTCAAGCCTTTGTGGTGTTTTTATTGATTTTCATAACATGCTAACTGTACCTGGCGAAGTATTTGTCATTATTTGTAGCCAAGTAAGAAAGTGCATGGGTGTTCAAATAAGAAAGTAATGTCCTAAGTACACCATGTTTCTGGGACTAAATGTTTGCCTTTATATATTTCATAGACTGCCATTTATACAAGCAGAGTAATGTACATTTAATTAGGAATCCATAATAAAGAAGATTTAGGGAAGAAAATCACTTGTGGAGTCCATGGGTTCTATGAAAGGTGGGTAGTCTACAAAATATAAGGCTTCACACATAAGTTTGTGGTTCATCACATTGACAGTTAATAAAAGAGTGAATAGAAGAGAGAAGACAGTACTGTACCAAGATGATTTGTACATATTAATGCAGGCAATGGGGAAGAAAGAAAAGAGACACACTGATCTAGGTATCAAAGAATATGTTGCCAAGAGTGGCATCACACAGGACATTGGTAAGAACACTTCATGTAGAATTTGATAAGATGATACCTACACTATATCTGCTGATATAAAAGTCATTAATAATAAGCTACCTGTTATTCAACTTCCTAATTTATGCCTGAGAAAAGTCTTGTTTTAATGACCCTACAGAGCTTTGCAATTATCACATGCCAAACACACCCAAATGGACACACTTTTTAAATGACAGAATAATAAAACTGAATACTTCCTCTTACGATCCCTTCTGTTTTATTCAGTCCTTAACTGTGCCCTCACTGGCCACCAACTCTCAGCTCCTTTAATCGTATACACTAAAGTGTAAACGGCAACTATAGAAAATTCCATTTCATAAATAGCCAGGTGTCTCTAAGGGTTCCTCTGGGTTGTGTCTGTGGGACAGACAGTTCCCAAATGTAGATATATCCTGAAGTCTATCACAGTGGGAGGAGCCCTGTGATTTCCAGCCAGAGGAATGCATAGTCAATTTACCTAGGCTAGCTGGTGATTCCTGCTTAGAAAGTAAGCTTCAGTATGAAAGAACAAACAGACTCTGTGGGAGAATGCCTGACAGAGGCATCACCTGGATTAAAGAAATGAAAAAAGACATGAATACATGTCAGTGGTTTGAGCTATGTGCCAATGCTATAATTCTTATGATATTGTGATTGTAAAAATGCAGAAGTGGTACTGTAAAGCTGACCAAGAACATATGATTGCATAGGCCCCATGGGTGGAAACTATTACTATGATTTTGCTAAATGAATTTAGTACAAACTGACATTATAAATTCATATCTCTTCACGATAGATATCTTTCAGACATTATTAGAGAAGTTTTGTTTTAAAGTGAGTGATGGCTAATACAGGAGCTCCCAACTGGTTAGAATGCAGAAAATGTGTCTATGCATTGCTCAGCTAAACATTGAACATATATATCATGCGTCTTCCTCCCTAAATCATGTACCACTGTAAAAGGGGGATAGAGAGACTGTAGGAAGCAGAAGACAGGAAGGACCAGAGCAATATAGTGTTTTAAGGAAATGATAAATTGTTACACTCATAAACTCAGAGAGGTTGCCATTGCCTATATAAGACCTTTATTGTCTAACCAGTCAGCATTCTAGCATGGAGTGAGTAGGTACTCATGAGCTCCCACCCCTTTATGGGTATCCTTTTTGATAATCGATGTCTTTCATGGGAGGGAGAGTCAGTATTTTTAAGGTTGAGGTCATTACTAAGTCAAGTGTGTTCTAGTGGATGGTTCCTCATCCCATGTTATATAAAGAGTACAAATTGGGCTTGGTTGGTTATTTCTAAAAAATTAAAAAAAAATAGGTGAGTTTGAGGAATGTGGGGAAGTGAGAAAAACATAAAATTTTTTTATGTTAATTAGATGAAAGAATAAGGTATAAGTGAATATGATCAAAATATATAAAATCCTCAATGAATTAAATAAAATGCCATATTGAAAAATGATTAAGAAATTATGTTAATGAACTGCAATTAGATTGCACCCAAGCTGCCAAATTGGAAGCAGTGGGAACAGGATCATCTCTGGAGTTAACAGATCCATTTATATTATGATGATCTATTTTCAGTGATGTCAAGTATAAAAGAGAATGTGTGTGTGTGTGTGTGTGTGTGTGTGTGTGTGTGTGTGTGTGTGTGTGTGTGTGTGTGGTGTGTGCATGTGTGTGTTGAGTTGTATCTCTGTGATAATGTGTCTGCATGTATGTTTATAGGGTGTATGTGTCAGTCTGTGTTTAGGATATGATAAGGGACAGGTACTACATATTAGCCATTTACTTATTATCCAAAATAATGATTTTAGACATTTATATGACAGGGTTTTTTACACCATCCTCTAAATGAACTCTTTTCCACACAGTCCTAGCCTGAAGATGATGAAAAGACATGCCTGTAACCTTACCAGATATCTTGACTGAAAAGGTGATTCTTCACAGACCCTCCCTAACTACTCACCAGTGTGAGTGCCATGGACTTCAATAGATTCCAATGGAGATTCTTCTGCCTTGTCCTTGCGACGCATGAATATTGGTTTGTTGACTGTGACCCCTAAAAGGAAACAAAGTGTTTGCTCTTTAACAGACAGCACAAAAATGGAAATGCAGCTAGGATCTGGGATGCAGCACAGACCTTAAGGCCCACAAGAACAAGAGCCTGCAGGAAAGAAAAGTGCAGGCTGCTGCAGGCCTGAGCCCTATTGCCTGTGCTCTATGCTCTCAGCCCTAAACACATTGGAGAAGAGCAGCATGCTCAGGCAGCACTTTGACATTTCACTGTGAAGAAAAGTACTGTGTGGCAAAGGTACATACTATAAGTCGAAAGGAAGCTGTGGCATAGAAAATAACTAGGAAACACCCAGGCTTGTCTGAACCTGGAACTTCCTATTACCTAAGGCCATCATTCTTAAGTAGTTTCTTTTCATATAAACGTAGAGACTTTTCTGCCAGTTGGTGATATTTTCCCATTCTTCCTCAGAGAAATATGAAGCAATATCTTGGAAGGCCTAGAAAACAAGAAAATATAAAATCTTAGAAGTACTCTCTCCTGGACATGTGTGCCATTCATACTAGAAAGGTCTCTATGTTGGAGGACCTCAGTGGTCAACCTAGAAAATCAAGATAATTGATGCTGGGAAATGTGGGGATCAAGTGAGAGATTTGCATAACAGCCATTTCCCAACTACATTGGAAATGCTCGATGCTATCAGGTCTCCCTTTGGTCCTGCTCCTGATTACAAAGTGGTGATTATTACCAAATGCATTTAGCACTCAATTACCATTCTAAATTCTTCAGGGATACTGGAGAAGGACATTTTGAGAGTGCCTCTGGTTTCCACATTCTGAAAAATCTTTCTGTCATGGTCCTTGGTCATGAATCTGCTTATGCCAATGCCCTACCTGGTCAACTCACCTTACAGAACTTTGCCTCGCGAATCATTTTCCCAGAGTTATTTTCACAAGAACTCTCTTTTTTCTTGTCAACAAGATGAGTGAAATTTTGAGAAGACATCATCTGATTTTGTTCCAGCATAAAATAAACTATCCCAGGAAGGGTGTTTCTTCAAACTTAAAAAAAAAAATTGTCCTGTGAGTAAAGGAGGCAGGGATGGACAATAACCCTCAGTACATGAACTTTCTTTATGTTCCATTTCATTCTAAGATCATCTACCCCTGATTAGATCTATGAGAGTATTAGGAATAAGTTGGATTCTCTGACTATGTATAAAGTTAAATTCAGTCTTTAAATGTGAGGTAAACTTCTGTTCCGATTAGTTGCCCTGGAGTGTTCATTGAAATTAAGAGAAAGAGATTGAATTTAGCAAGGGCAGATGTGTTCTTACTCATGTGAAGAACATGGAAACAGATTTCATAGGAGCTAAGAAAGAAACAGTTTTCACTGAGAGGTAGTTTATGGGGTAAAGGAGGTACGAAAAGAACTGGTAGTAATTAGTATACCCGCTTGTATGCTGCAGTACACTTTAGTAACTACAGTTTAAAGCTACATATGGTGAATCTGTGAGTAAGGAAAAGAGAAGCCACAAATCCATTTCTATGCATATAATGATGTGAGAATGTCTTTCTGTGTGCTGTGAATATCAATCTTTAGATAAAGGAGCTGTTTTCGCCCATGACAGGCACCATAGAAAAAGTAGAAGGGAAACTCACAGCATGCCTAGGAGAAGCATAGCAGAATCAGAAAAATCGACCTAGCCACCCACAAGAAACATGTAAGGAACACTACTGAGCCACAGCCAATGGCAGACAGATTTATAAGAATGGGTTGAGTTAGGATGTAAGATCCAGCTGTGGATGTGACAGAGCCATAAACCAAACATCATGAATATAAGCATCTGAATTATTTGGGGGGGCTGATCAGCTGCAGATGATAAGGGGTCTGGGCTCGAGGTCTGTGGGTCTGGACGTCTGGGAGCCCAGGACCAAGAAACCTCACTGCTATACATGAAATACAAGAGAGTTGGGAAGGTGAGATAGAAGAGTCCTGTGTTTAATGCCTGTCTGAACTGGAAAGTGTGATCAAGAACAGGCTGGGAAATACATCATTTAATTTATAGGATTCCTTCCTAATATATGAGTGGTCCTTGCATGCATTTCCCAATATACCAGAAAATAGTAGAAGAGAGAAGTTATAAACTTCATTTACTTAAAGACACAAAAATGTGAATTGTCTACATTTGATAAGCACACACGTATGTTTGTTTTGAATCATGACACTACATTTTAATAGTGTATACACTATTGTAGTATATCAATTAAAATAAATCATATACTCATATGTGGAAAATATGAAGGCAAAGGATAACCAGGCTACAATCCTGTGTCCTAGAGAAACTAGGTAACAAAAACTACCCTAAGAGGAAGACATGGATCACCCTGGGAGGGGGAGACCAAACAGTTAGGATGGGGAGGTACAGGGAAGGTGATAGGGACATGAGGGAACAAAATGGTTCAGAGGGAGAAGGACATAGAGAGTGAAATAAAACAGTTAACTTGATAGAGGGGGACATTGTAGAGTTAGAAAGAAACCTGGTGCCAAGGAAAAATTGCAGGAATCCATAAAGATGTTCTGAGATAAGATCCTACTAAAGCAGACAGGGTGCCTGAACTGGCATTCCCAGGTAATCAAATTGATGACCACCCTAATTGTCATCATAGAACCTTCATCCAGTAGCTGATGGAAATAGATGCAGAAATCCACAGTAAAACATTGGGCTGAGCACGAGGGTCAAGATCATGTCAGGGAAAACCACAAAGACAACTGATCCAAGCTCATGGGAAAACATGTTCTCTAGACCAACAGGTAGGGAGACTGCATGGGACTAACCTAGACCCTCCTCATATAGGTGACAATTATGAAGATTGGTCTGTTAATGGTGTCTCTAGAAGTGGGATTAGGATCTTTCCTGGCACACTACCTAGGTTTTTGAAACCTATTATCTGTGGTGAGAAACCTGGTTCCACCTTGGTGCAAGGCATGGGGCCAAACTTGACATGCCATGCTTTGTTGACTCCCATAGGAGGACTTGACCTTTCTGTACAGTGGATAGGGCAGAAGAAAAGAGGTAGGGGATCCAACAAAGAATAGAGGTGGAGTTAGAGATCCATGGCTGAGCACTGGGCTGAGCTCCTGGTCAGCTGAGAGCAGGGGAGGAGTGTCTGTATGAACAGGGGGATAGGGATTATGAAGAGGAGTCCCACATAGAGGGATGACTAGAGCTCGGAGGATGTCACTGAATCAAGACTAGCCACTGTAGGCCCAGCAGGAAAAGGAGCTAGGCCCTCCAAGTGTAGGCAAATGTAGATTGGCATGGACAATATGTGGAGCCTAAAGGGGTGGAATCAGTCTGTGTTCCTGTGTGTGGGCTGGCACCTTGGAGCACATTCCGTATAGAGGAACACATAACCCAGCCTTCTTTCTGGGATGAGTGAGTAGAACTTGCCTGGAGTAGATGTGCCACACTGAGATGACCCACTTTGGGACTTCTTGACCTTCTGGAAGAGAGAATGGGGAATGGGCATGAGTTTTGCTGAAGGCTGACTCAGAAGGATGGGGAGAGGGAAAGGCAGGGCGAAGCATACAATCAAAATGACATTTATGTTTTTAAAAATGGTAAGGAGAAAACTATGGTTGGGATGTAAAATAAATTAAATCATAAATAAAACTTAGAATAAATTATCTTAGGAAGCTAGTTTTAATGGTGAACACCTCTCTTCTTAGCACTTAGGAAAATGAGATAGGAAGTTGGGGATAGTTCAAAGCCACCCTGTACTATGTAAGACTTGGTCTCAAAAGAGAAGGGCAGTGTGAAAACTAACATGTCTGTGTTAGAGAGGCAACAAAAAGACTTCAAATATGTTGTAATACTTCATTACAGTTTTATTCAGTGTGTGTTTGTATATGTGCCCATGACTCACATGTCATTATATGTTCAAGAATACCTTTCATTCTCCCAGAATGCCATGTGGGCTCTAGCTATAAAATGTAGGCTTAGGGGGTTTTTATATAAAAGACACATTTCTGGGAACCTCCTTCATTGTAAATCTGTATGTCTCCATCATTACTGACTCTTCATCTTTTTCCTTGATTCATGGTATAGATGCGATGCTAAGCTGACAGAGAAACTCTGGGCTCAAATAACTCTGTCTCATCCTATTAATTAATTTACACAGCAGTTTTATACTAGAGTCCTGCATCATGTAGGTATCTGTGGTGTTTTCTAAGATTGAGATGGTGAGGGGATTTCCACAGATTTAATGGTCTCTCAAACTGATGGCTTTCAGGGGTGAACAAAAGAGATATATGGCTCGGATATGCTGGGTTGAGGTAAGAATAAGGAGCTAGATAGAAATGTGACTAAGCCATAGACCTAACAGTATGAAGTTAATATAATCATGTCTGCATTTACTTGGGACTTTGCGATTGCAGGTCCACATAAGGAGCAGCACCAGGTTCGAACAGTGGGGCTAATCTAAGACAAAAAACTCATTGTTACAGATAGCGTCCTAAAATGGAATGAATGTACCCACACAAAGCCTGAGAAAGCATAGAAAGGATTCTAGAGCAGAGAAACTGATCCAAGGGCAGCTTCAAAATTGTGTCTCTGAAGTCAGTCACGGTACAGAGATGGTGTGGCATCCAGACCACAGAGAAAATGGCAGCTGACTCACTGCAGCAATCATAAACTGAAGCCAGGCTGGATCCCGAAGCCTCATAGAAGATTTAGTAGCATGTGATTGATTTAAGGTTTCCATTTATTTTGAACAAAAGGGAACAGAGACAAAGACAGCTTTTTGATAGCAGCATTTGCTTGGGTGTGCTCTTTCTGCTGGCAGCAAACAGACACGTGGCCACTTTAAGAGAACTTCCTGACTCAGCTTTACAGGCAAAAACTATGTGGCTCTTCCTGGGACTGCTAGCATTTAAAAAATATTTTCTAGTTAAAAATGATTAATGACACACAATAAAACAGGTTCAGATATAGAAAACCTCTCATTGGGTTAAAATGTGTGTGAAAAGGAATAAGTAGACTGGGAGAGAAAAGAAAGAACTAGAGAAAGTCTTTTAAAGGAGAAATAAAGGAATAAAAATATAGTAAGCCACATAAAGATGGAAAACACAGAGTCTAGATTATAGATATTATTGTGTCTTGTTTTAATTTTTTAAGTGTCATTGAGCTAACTGCAGAAAGACATTCAATTCCAAAGGATGGTAAGTTATACAAAAAAACATATATTTTAAAGGTATCTTGACTTTGAAGTTTATTTCTAAAGATTTATTGCTTTGGAAGAGAGGTTCTGTTGTTGTTTCCACAGATGATGAGAACCAGTGAACTGCTTCCAGGCAAATAGGGTTTCACCAACCAAGACCACCTGAAAATTCTCTGATAGGAAGATATGTTCACATCAGCTTCAACACTAATATGATCCAGTCTCAAGAACCTGTAAGATTGTCAGCACTGCTCAATCAGCAGGCAGTAGTAATGAAATATGCCCATATTCCCAAAATATTGTTTATAAAAGTTTTTTTTCATTATGAATGGTCAATGGTCATAGTTAATCTCTTTCTAAGAAGAAAAAGTGTATATAGTATACGAGTAATTTTTGTAAAAAATTAGATTATTAAATTTACTTCAATACTTTAATCAACTGTTAACCTCAACATACTTTACATTGGTATGGATTTTGGTTTATTGATAGAAATTTAATTTTAGTTTTGTTATGCTGTATGTATTTTTCTACTGTTGTTTGAAGTGTGATGTTCATGTTACTCACTTAGAATCATAAAATTAAATAATTAAGATTAATAGTCACTTGTGATTAACAAAATTAAAGCCATGACTTTCTATAAGCTGTAAATAAATGACTGTTTTGGCCCATGACTGGCACCATAAAAAAAGCAGGGAGGAAAATTAGAATAGGTAGTAGGAGAAGGGCAGAATCACAGAGATATAGCAAGACACCCAAAGAAGCAACATGTAAGGAACACAGGTAAGCCATGGGACATGTGGCACGAAAAATTGATGGGAATATGTTGAGGTAAGATGAAGGAGCTATCTAGCAATGAGCCTGACCTCTAGGCTAAACAGCATGAAGGTAATAAAAGTATTTGTACGTTTCTAGGGAGATTTGGGATAGATGGTCCAGATCAGCAGAGGTGGGCAGGTCCTAACAGTGGGGCTAATCTGGGCTAGAATTCTCATTATTATAGGGGGCATTCCTCAGGAAGAACTTACCACAGACTAAAGAGGACAAAACTTCCTTCCAGAAAGACTTAAAGTACCTTAATTCAGCTGAGTTCAGAGGACCAGCCCAGTAGAGCAGCCAGTTCCTTTGAAGGTCTCAGGAAAATGGATTGCCAGGTGAAGTAAGAATGGAATGTAGGATCCCAAGGTTCCAGGAAAGAAGTACATCACAAAGGGGGGGGTGCCTACTTAAGGTTATATCATATTTCTCCATGTCACTGGCTGCTTCAGAACCTGCTAACCTGTTGAGATGAACATTTCTTTGAATACCTGGGCTTTCCCTATGTCTAGACTACACTTCCACACTCTACTGTGAAGTTGTTCATCTAAAAGGATCACTTACCATTTCAATTCCTTCCCAGTAGTCCTTAATCAGTCTAACCTGGGATTTCTCTACAGTAAACTAATAAAATTTAAATCATTTTTAAGAAAGTATTAAAGTTGAAATTATTCCTATGTAAGATATTTCCCCAAATGTCCTAAGAACGTAATGGACATTAATATTCCAATAAATAATAGTGCACAATGTGCATGTGTCTAAATTTTATTGTACTCTCTCAGGAGTTGCCCCAAGTTTTTCTGTTAGGAAGGTTTCTCTAATAGTATATGCTTCCTCTGGTCCCCTGATGCTCCCTAGACTTTCCATCATGGGTACTGGTCTGTCAATAATGGCCTACTCAGAATGACTGAGACTTCTTCAGGAAAGGAAATGATCTGTGGACCTGGAGATCAGCACTAAAACTTTCTCTTCATATTCTCAGTGTGTTTTCTTCTGACTTTTTTTAAAATTAATTTTAGGTCATATTACAAAGCAATGGCTTTCCCACAGCCAGCATTGTTCTAAATGGAAAGGATTGTAAGCAATACTCTAAATAGAGAAACAAGTCTGGACTCTACAGTATTCCCTATTTTGGCCCTGAGATTCATCTCCAGCACTACAAAAAAATGCAAAATGATAAAAATAAAAACACATACAGTGTCTTTGAGGGTAAATTCAGAAAAACAGAGGGAGAGATGTTTCTCAATAATTCACCAAACTTGTGAGCAAATATTGAAGCTCAATGGTTTGTTTATGCAGTCACTAAAAAGACAGAAACTGCCTTATTCAAAGACAAGAGCAAAACAGGTTAAATTACCTCTCTCAATACTACTAGAGAGACTAAGTACAACCTGGAAATCACAGCTTATGTAAAGAAGTAGACAACTTTGGCCATCATGATTTTTCCCTTTAATTTCCCGGTAAATGGTTTCAGGTTTACACCGCGATTTGGATTAGTTGATATAAATGTCTAAACTGTATATGTAATTTTTCTTTTGCCATAGTCTGTTTTCTTCAATCAATGAGTTGTCCGGTAAAATTTTAGACAATGATAGTATTTCTAAAATTAATAAGAAAGTGGAAAACTTTATTGCCACTTGATTATCTAACAATGATGTTTTCTCTTTCTGAAAGTCTGTAACATGAACATTTCATATGTTGAATATTAATTATCCTACCATAAAGCATGTGAATTGTTCACGTATTCATTATTTTAGTACTTTCTAATTTATTGACCTTCATTGCCCTAAACTTTAAGGGTGTATATGAATGTGTATATAAATAGGTTAGTTTTGCCACAAAATACACAAATATTATCATAAATTATGCATTTATCAGAAACTACAAATACAAAAAAAATGATTCAGTTATAAACAAGCAACATAAAGACAATTAAATCCATAATACATGATATAAAAGTTAGGGACATTTTATTTTAAATTTGGGGGGTATTCTGACAATAAGGATGTTTTGTATTTTTCTATGTACTGAGTTGAAAGAATAATTTTTCGTTACTGACTTCTAAACATAGACATTGTTTTAGATAGTGTTATTTTTATTTATGAATGACATAATACAAATTTGAAACTTCATTGCTGACTATAGTGTTATTTTTCCAAGGAATAAACAAGTCTGATACGTTTAAAGAGTTGAAAATAAACCACTATCCCCAATATTTTTCAATATAGTGTTTGAAGCAAAAACTATAGGCAAAGGAAGGAACTTAATTTTAATCAAGGTATCAATTAATTATTAAAATATTACATTATTAAAGACATGCATAAAACTCTGGTGCAATCAATTTCATCAAATCATATTAGTAAAATTAAAGACCCAGATTAACACAAACCCAATAATAGTGGGAAATTTCAGCACTCCAATTTCTTCTATAGATAAGACATCTGAACACGAAAAAAGAGAAACTTCAGAGTTAAATGACATCTTCCATCAAATGAACCTAATAGATATCTAGAGACTATTCAACCCAAATACCAAGGGTATACACATATACATTCTACTCAGCAGCACAGGGAAGCTTCTTCAAAATATAACATATGCTCAAATAAAAAACAAGCATTAATAAATACAGAACAAGCATTAATAAATACAGAGAAGTTGAAATAATTTCATGTATCATACCCAACCCTTATGCAATAAAATTAAAATGAACACCAAACAAAAAAAGTCGACTAAATGTATAAACGTATGGAGATTAAGCAACTCATTATTAAATGATGAATGGGCCAAAAAATTAAAATATTCCTGGAAGTAAGTGAAGCAACTCCACCACGATATAACCTTTGAGAAACAGTCAAGGCATTTTTAAGAAGGAAGTTAATAGCCCTAAGTGCTACACTTACAAAATATGTACAGATAAATGACTTATTGATATAGCAAACCAAATTCAAAAACAGTAGACAGAAATAAATAATTTTTAAAAATCAGGTGATGTTGGCTGGTACTAGTAACTTAGTGAACTTCTTAGGCCTAGTAACCATGTTTCTGTAGAAGTGACCAGTCAGGCTGAGGACACTTGAAAAGAGAAACATTTAGCCTGTTCATCCAGAGAATTTGGTTGGGTGAGAATTGACTGTGTTCTGTGTCCTCTTTCTCATATTCTATCTTTTCATCAATATCTGACTCAGGGATTTCAATACATGCTAACTAGAGTTTGTACATTATTTGGAGCTCAACTTTCAGGGCATGAAATAGGAAAAAAAGACGTGCCAGCCAAAGCTCTACATGGCCACCTGGCTCGGCTTTCTGTTAGGAGTTAGCCTCCAGCATTAGACAGAGTCCACAATATGTGTGTCTTCTCCATGTTCATCTGGGCAAGTTTTTCAGACAGCAGCCTCCCTCTTTTAGTGGGGGTTGTGTTTTCCCTCTTTTTGGACACTAAGTAGCTGCCCCCAACATAGTCATCTGAATCATCATTGATAACAGGTTTGATGAGTAAATTGGCATTACTTAAAATGGGGACTATACCTAAAGCAGAGAGAGAACTTTTTCACACCTTAAAAATGAGAAAGAGTAGCATGATGGAAGGTGGTTGGTCTTTCACCAACATAACTCTAGATGATTTGAAACTAGAACCAGTAAAGGAGAAGATAAATAATGTCATAATGTTTATTAGAAATATTATTTTTTGATTATTTCTATTCTATCAGTTAAAAAGTCAGTTAGTGTGAATGCCAAGAAGAACACCTTAGAAAAGCCTGTTAAGAGAGAACACAAAAATATTAATAACCAAACAGGAATTTAAAGACCCAATCTCAACATTGACTTATAAGTTTTCAGAGAAACAACCTAAGGCTTACAAACAGTCAAACTTAGTATACTCGGTAACATTGAAGGAATTACAAAATGATAAAAAAATTTTCAGAAACTAGTTGAGCTCTAGTTAGATTTGAGGAGATTCAAGAAGCAATCGTCACTTAAGGGATGCACTCACAGTTTGTAAAGCAAATGTTAAATAAATTATCCCTAAAGACTGGACAAATATGGTTATTGCTGCATTGAAGGCTAGACCACGTTCACAGTAGAAGACTTTATGGGAGGAGGCTAAAACAATAGAACAAGGAAGCAAAGCTAGAGGCTGGGTAAAGGCACTCTGATTACTATTGAAGTAGTCACCAATTTGATTAGAGGATATGGTGAGTTCAGGATACCTATCCACTATTTCTGACCATCTTAGCTGGGGTCATTCTTATAGATTTGTGAGAGTTTTCTTTAGGCCAGGTCTCTACCTAACCACAAAATGTCCCCTTAGCAAGATGTCTCTTTCATTATTCTTCCCCTCCATTCAGCACCCAACCCAATGTCTCAGGTTCCCATGGGTGTCAGGATGGCCAAGTGGTATAAGGTACCAGAGTCAAGACACTTCTTTAAACTTCAGAACTGAGATCTAGGTGTTCTCACTCATATGAGGAACATGCAAACTGATTCCATAGAAGCTAAGAATGAAAGCGTTGTCACTGAAAGGTGGGTTATGGAAAGAAGGAGGTATGAAAGGAATGGGTAGTAATTAGTATAGCTGCTGGTATTTTCAATACACATTAGTAACTATGTTTTATAGCTACATAGGGTGAATCTTTGAGGAAGGAAAAGAGAAGCCAAAAGTCCATTCCTATGCAGGGAATAAAATGCGAATGTCTTTCTGTGTGCTGTGAATATCAATCTTTAAATAAAGGAGCTGTTTTGGCCCATGACAGGCACTATTTAAAAAAGGAGGGGAAATCACAGCATAGGTAGGAGAAGAAGGGCAGAGTCAGGAAATCGACCCAGCTGCCCAAGAAAAAGCATGGAAGGAACACAAGAGAGCAACGGGCCACGTAGCAGAAAGATTAATGAGAATGGGTTGAGTTAAGATGTAAGAGCCAGCTAGGGATGTGCCTGAGCCATAGACCAAACAGCATGAACTTAATATAAGCATCTGAATGATTTGGGGGGTGGGGGGGCGGATCAGCCCCGGAGGCTAAGGGGTCTGGGCCCTCAGGTCTATGGGTCTGGACCTCTGACTGCCCAGGACCAAGAAACCTCACTGCTACACACGAAATACAAGTTATTAGGGAAGGTGAGATAGAAAGGTCCTGTGTTCAATGCCTGTCTAAGCTACAAAGTAAGATCAAGACCAGGCTGATTAGTACATAATTTACTCGATAGGATTCCTTCCTACCATATAACTGGTCCATGCATTAATTTCCCATTTTTACAAGAAAATAATAGGAACGTTTATAAACTTCATTTACATAAAGGCACAGAAATATGAACTGCCTATATTTCATAAGGACACACCTATGTATATCTTGAATCACAACACAGTATTTTAATTGTGCATTAATTATTGTTGTATATCAATTAAAATAAATTGCTCTATATGGTTCAAAACTAGAACCAGTAAAGGAGACAATAAATAATATCATAATGTTTATTATAAATACTATTTTTTGATTATTTCTGTTCTATCAGTTAAAAAGACAGTGTGAATGCCAAGAAGAACACCTGAGAAAAGCCTATTAAGAGAGAACACAGAAATATTCATACAGAGATAAGAATTTAACGAAATAATCTCAACATTGACATATAAATTTACAGAGAAGCAACCTAAGGCTTTCAAACAACCAAACTTAGTATACTCAGTAACGCTGAAGGAATCACAAAATGATAACAGTTGTTCAGAAGCTAGTTTGGCTCTAGTATAAATGTTTAGATTTAAGGAGATTCAAGAGGCAATCATCACTTAAGGTATGCACTGACAATTTGTAAGACAAACGTTAAATTTCTTGGTCACCATATAAACAAATTATGGTCAGATATGGTTATTGCTGCATTGAAGGCTAGACCACTCTCACAGTAGAAGATATGATGGGAGGAGTCTAAAACAATAGAACAAGGAAGCAAAGCTAGAGGCTGGGTGAAGGCACTCTGATTACTACTGGAGCAGTCACTAATTTGATTACAGGATATGGTCAGTTCAGGATACCTATCCACTATTTCTAGCAGTCTTAACTGGGGTCATTCTTAGAGATTTGTGAGAGTTTTCTTTAGGCCAGGTCTCTAGCTAACCACAAAATGTCCCCTTATCAAGATGTCTCTTTCATTATTCTTCCCCTCCATTCACCACCCAATCTCTCATGTTCCAATGGGTGTCAGGATGGCCGAGTGGTTTAAGGTGTCAGAGTCAAGACTCTTCTTTAAAAATCAGAATTGAGATCTAGGTGTTCTCACTCATATGAGGAACATGCAAACTGATTTCATAGAAACTAAGAATGAAACTGTTGTCACTGAGAGGTGGGTTATGGGGAGAAGTAGGTTCGAAAGGATCAGGAAGTTATTAGTTTAGCTGCTGGTATTTTGCAGTACACATTTGTGACTATGTTTTAAAGCTACATATGTTGAATCAGTGAGGAAAGAAAAGAGAAGCCAAAAATCCATTCCTATGCATGTAATGATGTGGGAATGGCTTTCTGTGCTGTGAATATCAATCTTTAAATAAAGGAGCTGTTTTGGCCCATGACAGACACCATAGAAAATTAGGAGGGAAATCAGAGCATAGGTAGGTGAATCAGGGCAGATGCAGACAAATGGACCCAGTCACCAAAGAATACACATTTAAGGAACACAAGTAAGCAACGGGCCACGTGGCAGAAGGATTAATGAGAATGGGTTGAGTTAAGATGTAAGAGCCAGCTGGGGATGTGCCTGAGCCACAGACCAAACAGCACGAACTTAATATAAGTGTCTGAATCATTTTGGGGGACCTGATCAGCCCAGGAGGTTAAGGGGTCTGGGCAGGCAGTTGTGTGGGTCTGGACCCCTGGCCACCCAAGGCCAAGAAACCTCACTGTTACACATGAAATACCAGATGTTGGGAAGTTGAGATAAAAAGGTCCTATGTTCACTGCCTGTCTGAGCTACAAAGTGTCATCAAGACCAGGCTGGGTAATTGTAGGCGGAGTTTACCCACAAGGACACCAATACCAGATAGATATTTATTAGAATATAAACCAACACTCACGGTACAGGTAACAGATTACAATAGCACCTGAACAGGGACCGGAGTCTGCAGACGGACGGACGATGGGAGCCTCCCTCCAGCAGCCAGGAACCAGGAAGAGAGCCTCTCAGCGTCCCGGCAGCCCCTTATCAATGGGGTTGGCCACACCCCCTCCAGGAGCCCAGGAACCTGGATAAGCTTCTCTGAACCCCACCAGCTGACACCCGAATCCCACAACAGGTAATACATAATTTAATCTATACGATTCCTTCCTAACATAAGTGGTCCATGCATTAATTTCCCCATTTTACCAGAAAATAGAAGAAGAGAGAGGTTATAAACTTCCTTTACATGAGGACACAGAAATATGAATTGTCTACATTTGATAAGCACACAAATGTATATCTTGAATCACGACACTGTATTTTACTTGTGCATGAACTATCATTGTATATAAATTAAAATATATCATATACTCATAAGTGGATAGTATGAAGGCAAAGGATGGCCAGACTACAATCCTTCATCCTAGAGAAACTAGGCAACAAGGAGTACCCTAAGATGAAGACTTGGATCACCTTGGGAGGGGGAGACTAAACAATTAGGATGGGGAAGTAGAGGGAAGGGCAGGGGGACATGAGGAATCAAAATAGCAGAGTTGGTAGAGGAACAGAGAAGGGGTGAAATGAAGCAGATATCTTGATAGAGGGGGACATTGTGGGGTTAGAGAGAAACCTGTTGCCAAGGAAAATTTCAGGAATCCACAAAGATGATCCCAGCTAAGATTCCTAATAATAGCAGAGAGGGTGCCTGAACTGACCTTCCCGGGTAACCAAATTGATGACCACCCTAACTGTCATCATAGAACCTTCATCCAGTAACTGATGGAAATAGATCCACAGAAAGAAATCCACAGTAAAGCACTGGGCTGAGTATGAGGGTCAAGATCATGTCAGGGAAAACCACCAAGACAACTGTTCCAAGTTCCTGGGAACTCATGGTCTCTATACCAACAGGTAGGGAGCCTGCATGGGACTGACCATGATCCTCCTCATGTATGTGACAGTTATGTAGCTTGGTCTGTTTATGGGGCCTCTAGCAGTGGGACTAGGATCTTTCCTGGCACACTAGCTAGTTTCTTGAAACCTATTCCCTGTGGTGTGAGGCCTTTTTCTGCTTAGTGCAAGGGGTGGGGCCAAACTTAATATGCCATGATTTGTTGACTCGCGTAGGAGGAATTGACCTTTCTGGGCAGTGGATGTGGGAGTAGAAAAGAGCGTGGGGATCCAACAAAGAAGAGAGGTGGAAGCAAAGATCCACGGCTGACTGAGCACTGGGCTGAGCTCCAGGTCCAGCTGAGAGCAGGGGAGGAGAGTCTGTATGAGCAGGAGGATAGGGATTATGAAGAGGAGTCCCACATAGACAGCTGCCAGTAGCTCTGGGGAGTTCATTGAATCAAGAATAGCCACTGGAGATCCATCAGGAAAAGGAACTAGGCCCTCCAAGGGTAGGCAACTGTAGGTAGATTGGTATGGGCAGTATGTCGAGCCTCAAGGAATGAAATCAGACTGTGTTCCTGTGTGTGGGCTGTCACCTTGGAGCACATTCCCTATACAGGAATACCTAACCCATCCTTGTCTTTGTGATGAGTGAGTAGAACTTGCCTGCAGTGGATGTGCCACACTGAGCTAATCCACCTTCTAATTTCTTGCCCTTATCAGGGAGAGGATTGGTGGATGGGGATGGGAGAGGCTAAAGGCTCACTGGATGGGATTGGGTGAAGGGAAGTCAGGGGGAACGGGGGGATACATACATAAGAATGACAGTTATAGTTTTAAAAGAGTAGAGAGAAATCTGAGGTTGGAATGTAAAATAAAATAAACCATAAGTAATACTTAGAACAAATTATCTTCGGAAGCTAGTATTGATGGTGAACACCTCTGTTCTTAACACTTAGGAAAATGAGATATGAAGATGGGGATAGTTCAAAACCACCCTTTACTATATAAGTCTTGGTCTCAAAACAGAAGGGTAGTGAGAAAACTAACATGTCTGTGTTAAAGAGGCAACAAAGGGACTTCAAATATGTTGTAATACTTCATTACAGTTTTATTCTGTGTGTGTTTGTATATGTGCCCATGACTCACATGTCATTATATGTTAAAGAATACCTTACATTCTCCCCAAATGCCATGTGGGCCCTAGCTATCAAATGTAGGCTTAGGGGATTTTTATATGAAAGACACATTTCTGGGAACCTCCTTCAATGTAAATCTGTATGTCTACATCTTTACTGACTCTTCATATTTTTCCTTGATACATGGTATAGATATGATGCTAAGCTGACAGAGAAACTCTGGGCTCAAATAACTCTGTCTCATCCTATTAATTAATTTACACAGCAGTTTTATGCTAGAGTCCTGCATCATGTAGGTATCTGTTGTGTATTCTCAGATTGAGATGGTGAGGGGATTGCCACAGATTTAATGGTCTCTCAAACTGATGGCTTTCAGGGGTGAAGGAAAGAGATATATGGCTCAGATGTGCTGGGATGAGGTAAGATGAAGGAGCTAGCTAGCAATGTGCCTAAGCCGTAGGCCAAACAGCATGAAGTTACTATAAGAGTCAGTGTGATTTTGGGGGGGACTTTGACATGGCTGGTGCAAATAAGCAGCATTAGGCAGGTCTGAACAGTGGGGCTAATCTGGGCCAAAATCCTCATTGTTATAGAAGGCATCCAAAAATGGACCGAATATACCCACCCAAAGCCTGAGAAATCTTACCAAGGGATCTAGAGCAGAGAAACTGATCCAAAAGCAGGTTCAAAATTGTGTCTCTGAAGTCAGTCATGGTACATAGTTAGTGTGGCATCTAGACCACAGGCTAAATGGCAGCGGAATCACTGCGGTGAGCATAAACTGCAAGCACCCAGATCCCGAATTCTCACAGGAATTTCAATAGCATGTGAATGACTTAAGGCTTCTGTTTATTTTGAAGAAAATGGAGCAGAGTCAATGACAGCTTTTTGGATATTGGCATTGTCTTGGGTGTGCTCTGTCTGCCTGCAGAGCTTAGAGACGTGGACCATTTAAGAGAACTTCGTAACTCAGCTTTATTGGCAAAAACTATGTGGCTCTTTCAGAGAGTGCTAGCATTTTAAAAATATTTTCTGGTTAAAAATGATTAATGATACACAATAAAACAGATTCAGATAGAGTCAACCTCTCAATGGGTTAAACTATGTGTCAAAAGGAATATGTAGATTGGGAGAGAAAAGAAAGAAGGTAGAGAAAGTCTTTCAAAAAGAGAAATAGAGGAATAAAAATATAATAAGCCACATAAAGATGGAAAATACACAGAGTCTGGATTATGGTTATTACTGTGTCTTATTTTAATTTTTTAACTGTTAATGAGCTAAGTGCAGAAGACAATCAATTCCAAAGGATGCTAAATAAAACAAACACATATATTTTTAAAGTGTCTTGACTTTGAAGTTTGTTTCTAAGGATTTGTTGCTTTGGAAGTGAGGTTCTGTTGTTGTTTCCACAGAAGATGAGAACCTGCAGATTTCTTCCAGGCAAATAGGATTTCACTAACCAAGACTGCCTGAAAATTCTGTGATAGGAAGATATGGTCACATCAGCTTCAAGACTAAGATGATCCAGTCTCAAGAACCTGTAAGATTGTCTGCGCCCCTTAATCAGCAGGCAGTAGTAATGAAATATTATGCCCAAATTCCCAAAATATTGATTGTAAATGTTGTTTTCATTATGAATGGTTAATGGTCATAGTTAATCTCTTTCTAAGAAAAAAAGGCATATGGTATATGAGTGATTTTTTAAAAATTAGATTATTGAGTTTAATTTAATACCAAAATCAACTGTTAATCTCAACAGACATTGCAGTGTTGGTTTACTGGAGGTTTAGTGGAGGTTGGTTTACTGATACAACTTTAAGATCAGGTTTTTTTATGCTGTATATATTTTTCTACTGTTGTTTAAGGTATGATGATCACGTTACTCACTTAAAATTTGTAACATTAAGAAATGCAGATTAATAGTCACTTGTGATAACCAAACTAATAGTCATGTCTTTCTATATGCTGTAAATAAAGATTGTTTTGGGCCATGACAGACACCATAAAAAATAGTAGGCAGGGAAATCAGAATAGGTTAGGTAGTAGGAGAAGGGCAGAGTCTCAGAGATTGAGCTAGACACCCAAAAAAGCAACATGTAAGGTACACAGGTGAGCCATGGGCCATGTGGCAGGAAAGATTGATGATAATGGCTTGAGTTAAGATGAAGGAGCTATCTGGCAATTAGCCTGAGCTAGGCTAAACAACATGAACTTAATATGAGTGTCTGAGCGTTTCTTGAGAGATTTGGGATAGATGGTACAGATAAGCCATGGTGGTTGGGTCCTAACAGTGGGGCTACTCTGTGCCAAAAAACTCATTATTATTAGGGACATTCCTCAGAAAGAACTTACAACCAGTTAAAGAGGACAAAACTTCCTTCCAGAAAGACTTAAAGTACCTTGATTCACCTGAGTTTAGAGGACCAGCCAACTAGAGCAGCCAGTTCCTTTGAAGGTCTCAGGAAAATGGATTGCCAGGTGAGGTAAGAATGGAATGTAGGATCCCAACGTTCCAGGAAAGAAGTACATCACAAAGGTGTGTGTGTGTGGGGGGGGCTATATGCCTACTTGAGGCTTTATCATATTTCTCCATGTCATTGGCTGCTACGGAACCTGCTAACCTGTTGAGATGAACATTTCTATGAATACCTGGGCTTTTCCTATGTCTAGACTCCAGTTCTACACTCTACTGTGAAGTTGTTCATCTAAAAGGATCGCTTACCATTTCAATTCCTTCCCAGTAGTCCTTAATCAGTCTAACCTGGGATTTCTCTACAGTAAACTAATAAAATTTAAATCATTTTTAAGAAAGTATTAAAGTTGAAATTATTCCTATGTAAGATATTTCCCCAAATGTCCTAAGAACGTAATGGACATTAATATTCCAATAAATAATAGTGCACAATGTGCATGTGTCTAAATTTTATTGTACTCTCTCAGGAGTTGCCCCAAGTTTTTCTGTTAGGAAGGTTTCTCTAATAGTATATGCTTCCTCTGGTCCCCTGATGCTCCCTAGACTTTCCATCATGGGTACTGGTCTGTCAATAATGGCCTACTCAGAATGACTGAGACTTCTTCAGGAAAGGAAATGATCTGTGGACCTGGAGATCAGCACTAAAACTTTCTCTTCATATTCTCAGTGTGTTTTCTTCTGACTTTTTTTAAAATTAATTTTAGGTCATATTACAAAGCAATGGCTTTCCCACAGCCAGCATTGTTCTAAATGGAAAAGATTGTAAGCAATACTCTAAATAGAGAAACAAGTCTGGACTCTACAGTATTCCCAGTGTTGGCCCTGAGTTTCATCTCCAGCACTACAAAAAATGCAAAATGATAAAAATAAAAACCACATACAGTGTCTTTGAAGGTATATTCAGAAAAACAGAGGGAGAGATGTTTCTCAATAATTCACCAAATCTGTGAGCAAATATTGAAGCTCAATGGTTTATTTATGCAGTCACTAAAAAGACAGAAACTGCCTTATTCAAAGACAAGAGCAAAACAGGTTAAATTACCTCTCTCAATACTACTAGAGAGACTAAATGCAACCTGGAAATCACAGCTTCTGTAAAGAAGTAGACAACTTTGGCCATCATGATTTTTCCCTTTAATTTCCCGGTAAATGGTTTCAGGTTTACACCGCGATTTGGATTAGTTGATATAAATCACTAAACTGTATATTTAATTTCACTTTTGCCATAGTCTGTTTTCTTCAATCAATGAGTTGTCAGGTAAAATTTTAGACAATGATAGTATTTCTAAAATTAATAAGAAAGTGGAAAATTTTATTGTCACTTGATTATCTAACAATGCTATTTTCTCTTTCTGAAAGTCTGTAACATGAACATTTCATATGTTGAGTATTAATTATCCTACCATAAAGCATGTGAATTGTTCAAGTATTCATTATTTTAGTACTTTCTAATTTATTGACCTTCATTGCCCTAAACTTTAAGGGTGTATATGAATGTGTATATAAATAGGTTAGTTTTGCCACAAAATACACAAATATTATCATAAATTATGCATTTATCAGAAACTACAAATACAAAAAAATTGATTCAGTTATAAACAAGCAACATAAAGACAATTACATCCATAATACATGATATAAAAGTTAAGGACATTATACTTTAAATTTGGGGGGTATTCTGACAATAAGGATGTTTTGTATTTTTCTATGTACTGAGTTGAAAGAATAATTTTTCGTTACTGACTTCTAAACATAGACATTGTTTTAGATAGTGTTATTTTTATTTGTGAATGACATAATACAAATTTGAAACTTCATTGCTGACTATAGTGTTATTTTTCCAAGGAATAAACAAGTCTGATACGTTTAAAGAGTTGAAAATAAACCACTATCCCCAATATTTTTCAATATAGTGTTTGAAGCAAAAACTATAGGCAAAGGAAGGAACTTAATTTTAATCAAGGTATCAATTAATTATTAAAATATTACATTATTAAAGACATGCATAAAACTCTGGTGCAATCAATTTCATCAAATCATATTAGTAAAATTAAAGACCCAGATTAACACAAACCCAATAATAGTGGGAAATTTCAGCACTCCAATTTCTTCTATAGATAAGACATCTGAACACGAAAAAAGAGAAACTTCAGAGTTAAATGACATCTTCCATCAAATGAACCTAATAGATATCTAGAGACTATTCAACCCAAATACCAAGGGTATACACATATACATTCTACTCAGCAGCACAGGGAAGCTTCTTCAAAATATAACATATGCTCAAATAAAAAACAAGCATTAATAAATACAGAACAAGCATTAATAAATACAGAGAAGTTGAAATAATTTCATGTATCATACCCAACCCTTATGCAATAAAATTAAAATGAACACCAAACAAAAAAAGTCGACTAAATGTATAAACGTATGGAGATTAAGCAACTCATTATTAAATGATGAATGGGCCAAAAAATTAAAATATTCCTGGAAGTAAGTGAAGCAACTCCACCACGATATAACCTTTGAGAAACAGTCAAGGCATTTTTAAGAAGGAAGTTAATAGCCCTAAGTGCTACACTTACAAAATATGTACAGATAAATGACTTATTGATATAGCAAACCAAATTCAAAAACAGTAGACAGAAATAAATAATTTTTAAAAATCAGGTGATGTTGGCTGGTACTAGTAACTTAGTGAACTTCTTAGGCCTAGTAACCATGTTTCTGTAGAAGTGACCAGTCAGGCTGAGGACACTTGAAAAGAGAAACATTTAGCCTGTTCATCCAGAGAATTTGGTTGGGTGAGAATTGACTGTGTTCTGTGTCCTCTTTCTCATATTCTATCTTTTCATCAATATCTGACTCAGGGATTTCAATACATGCTAACTAGAGTTTGTACATTATTTGGAGCTCAACTTTCAGGGCATGAAATAGGAAAAAAAGACGTGCCAGCCAAAGCTCTACATGGCCACCTGGCTCGGCTTTCTGTTAGGAGTTAGCCTCCAGCATTAGACAGAGTCCACAATATGTGTGTCTTCTCCATGTTCATCTGGGCAAGTTTTTCAGACAGCAGCCTCCCTCTTTTAGTGGGGGTTGTGTTTTCCCTCTTTTTGGACACTAAGTAGCTGCCCCCAACATAGTCATCTGAATCATCATTGATAACAGGTTTGATGAGTAAATTGGCATTACTTAAAATGGGGACTATACCTAAAGCAGAGAGAGAACTTTTTCACACCTTAAAAATGAGAAAGAGTAGCATGATGGAAGGTGGTTGGTCTTTCACCAACATAACTCTAGATGATTTGAAACTAGAACCAGTAAAGGAGAAGATAAATAATGTCATAATGTTTATTAGAAATATTATTTTTTGATTATTTCTATTCTATCAGTTAAAAAGTCAGTTAGTGTGAATGCCAAGAAGAACACCTTAGAAAAGCCTGTTAAGAGAGAACACAAAAATATTAATAACCAAACAGGAATTTAAAGACCCAATCTCAACATTGACTTATAAGTTTTCAGAGAAACAACCTAAGGCTTACAAACAGTCAAACTTAGTATACTCGGTAACATTGAAGGAATTACAAAATGATAAAAAAATTTTCAGAAACTAGTTGAGCTCTAGTTAGATTTGAGGAGATTCAAGAAGAAATCGTCACTTAAGGGATGCACTCACAGTTTGTAAAGCAAATGTTAAATAAATTATCCCTAAAGACTGGACAAATATGGTTATTGCTTCATTGAAGGCTAGACCACGTTCACAGTAGAAGACTTTATGGGAGGAGGCTAAAACAATAGAACAAGGAAGCAAAGCTAGAGGCTGGGTAAAGGCACTCTGATTACTATTGAAGTAGTCACCAATTTGATTAGAGGATATGGTGAGTTCAGGATACCTATCCACTATTTCTGACCATCTTAGCTGGGGTCATTCTTATAGATTTGTGAGAGTTTTCTTTAGGCCAGGTCTCTACCTAACCACAAAATGTCCCCTTAGCAAGATGTCTCTTTCATTATTCTTCCCCTCCATTCACCACCCAACCCAATGTCTCAGGTTCCCATGGGTGTCAGGATGGCCAAGTGGTATAAGGTACCAGAGTCAAGACACTTCTTTAAACTTCAGAACTGAGATCTAGGTGTTCTCACTCATATGCGGAACATGCAAACTGATTCCATAGAAGCTAAGAATGAAAGCGTTGTCACTGAAAGGTGGGTTATGGAAAGAAGGAGGTATGAAAGGAATGGGTAGTAATTAGTATAGCTGCTGGTATTTTCAATACACATTAGTAACTATGTTTTATAGCTACATAGGGTGAATCTTTGAGGAAGGAAAAGAGAAGCCAAAAGTCCATTCCTATGCATGTAATAAAATGTGAATGTCTTTCTGTGTGCTGTGAATATCAATCGTTAAATAAAGGAGCTGTTTTGGCCCATGACAGGCACTATTTAAAAAAGGAGGGGAAATCACAGCATAGGTAGGAGAATCAGGGCAGAGTCAGGAAATCGACCCAGCTACCCAAGAAAAAGCATGGGAGGAACACAAGAGAGCCACGGGCCATGTAGCAGAAAGATTAATGAGAATGGGTTGAGTTAAGATGTAAGAGCCAGCTAGGGATGTGCCTGAGCCATAGACCAAACAGCATGAACTTAATATAAGCATCTGAATGATTTGGGGGGGTGGGGGGGATGATCAGCCCCGGAGGCTAAGGGGTCTGGGCCCTCAGGTCTATGGGTCTGGACCTCTGACTGCCCAGGACCAAGAAACCTCACTGCTACACATGAAATACAAGTTAGTTGGGAAGGTGAGATAGAAAGGTCCTGTGTTCAATGCCTGTCTAAGCTACAAAGTAAGATCAAGACCATGCTGATTAGTACATAATTTACTCAATAGGATTCCTTCCTACCATATAACTGGTCAATGCATTAATTTCCCAATTTTACCAGAAAAATAGTAGGAAAGGTTATAATCTTCATTTACATAAAGACCCAGAAATATGAACTGCCTATATTTCATAAGCACACACCTATGTATATCTTGAATCACAACACAGTCTTTTAATTGTGCATTAATTATTGTTGTAGATCAATTAAAATAAATTGCTCTATATGGTTCAAAACTAGAACCAGTAAAGGAGACAATAAATAATATCATAATGTTTATTATAAATCTTATTTTTTGATTATTTCTGTTCTATCAGTTAAAAAGACAGTTAGTGTGAATGCCAAGAAGAACACCCGAGAAAAGCCTCTTAAGAGAGAACACAGAAATATTCATACAGAAACAAGAATTTAACGAGATAATCTCAACATTGACATATAAATTTTCAGAGAAGCAACCTAAGGCTTTCAAACAACCAAACTTAGTATACTCAGGAACACTGAAGGAATCACAAAATGATAACAATTGTTCAGAAGCTAGTTTGGCTCTTGTATAGATGTTTAGATTTAAGGAGATTCAAGAGGCAATCATCACTTAAGGTATGCACTGACAATTTGTAAGACAAACGTTAAATTTCTTGGTCACCATATAAACAAATTATGGTCAGATATGGTTATTGCTGCATTGAAGGCTAGACCACTCTCACAGTAGAAGATATGATGGGAAGAGTCTAAAACAATAGAATAAGGAAGCAAAGCTAGAGGCTGGGTGAAGGCACTCTGATTACTACTGGAGCAGTCACTAATTTGATTACAGGATATGGTCAGTTCAGGATACCTATCCACTATTTCTAGCAGTCTTAACTGGGGTCATTCTTAGAGATTTGTGAGAGTTTTCTTTAGGCCAGGTCTCTACCTAACCACAAAATATCCCCTTATCAAGATGTCTCTTTCATTATTCTTCCCCTCCATTCACCACCCAATCTCTCATGTTCCAATGGGTGTCAGGATGGCCGAGTGGTTTAAGGTGTCAGAGTCAAGACTCTTCTTTAAAAATCAGAATTGAGATCAAGGTGTTCTCACTCATATGAGGAACATACAAACTGATTTCATAGAAACTAAGAATGAAACTGTTGTCACTGAGAGGTGGGTTATGGTTAGAAGTAGGTTCGAAAGGATCAGGAAGTTATTAGTTTAGCTGCTGGTATTTTGCAGTACACATTTGTGACTATGTTTTAAAGCTACATATGTTGAATCAGTGAGGAAAGAAAAGAGAAGCCAAAAATCCATTCCTATGCATGTAATGATGTGGGAATGGCTTTCTGTGTTGTGAATATCAATCTTTCAATAAAGGAGCTGTTTTGGCCCATGACAGACACCATAGAAAATTAGGAGGGAAATCAGAGCATAGGTAGGAGAATCGGGGCAGAGGCAGACAAATCGACCTAGTCACCAAGAATACACATTTAAGGAACACAAGTAAACAACGGGCCACGTGGCAGAAGGATTAATGAGAATGTGTTGAGATAAGATGTAACAGCCAGCTGGGGATGTGCCTGAGCCACAGACCAAACAGCACAAACTTAATATAAGTGTCTGAATCATTTTGGGGGACCTGATCATCCCGGAGGATAAGGGGTCTGGGCACACAGGTCTGTGGGTCTGGACCCCTGGTAACCCAGGGCCAAGAAACCTCACTGTTACACATGAAATACAAGATGTCCGGAAGTTGAGATAGAAAGGTCCTATGTTCAATGCCTGTCTGAGCTACAAAGTGACATCAAGACCAGGCTAGGTAATACATAATTTAATCTATACGATTCCTTCCTAACATAAGTGGTCCATGCATTAATTTCCCAATTTTACCAGAAAATAGAAGAAGAGAGAGGTCATAAACTTCCTTTACATGAGGACACAGAAATATGAATTGTCTACATTTGATAAGCACACAAATGTATATCTTGAATCACGACACTATATTTTACTTGTGCATGAACTATCGTTGTTTATAAATTGAAATATATCATATACTCATAAGTGGATAGTATGAAGGCAAAGGATGGCCAGACTACAATCCTTCATCCTAGAGAAACTAGGCAACAAGGAGTACCCTAAGATGAAGACTTGGATCACCTTGGGAGGGGGAGACTAAACAATTAGGATGGGGAAGTAGAGGGAAGGGCAGGGGGACATGAGGAATCAAAATAGCAGAGTTGGGAGAGGAACAGAGAAGGAGTGAAATGAAGCAGATATATTGATAGAGGGGGACATTGTGGGGTTAGAGAGAAACCTGTTGCGAAGGAAAATTTCAGGAATCCACAAAGATGATCCCAGCTAAGATTCCTAATAATAGCAGAGAGGGTGCCTGAACTGACCTTCCCGGGTAACCAAATTGATGACCACCCTAACTGTCATCATAGAACCTTCATCCAGTAACTGATGGAAATAGATCCACAGAAAGAAATCCACAGTAAAGCACTGGGCTGAGTATGAGGGTCAAGATCATGTCAGGGAAAACCACCAAGACAACTGTTCCAAGTTCCTGGGAACTCATGGTCTCTATACCAACAGGTAGGGAGCCTGCATGGGACTGACCATGATCCTCCTCATGTATGTGACAGTTATGTAGCTTGGTCTGTTTATGGGGCCTCTAGCAGTGGGACTAGGATCTTTCCTGGCACACTAGCTAGTTTCTTGAAACCTATTCCCTGTGGTGTGAGGCCTTTTTCTGCTTAGTGCAAGGGGTGGGGCCAAACTTAATATGCCATGATTTGTTGATTCCCGTAGGAGGAGTTGACCTTTCTGGGCAGTGGATGTGGGAGTAGAAAAGAGGGTGGGGATCCAAGAAAGAGGAGAGGTGGAAGCAAAGATCCACGGCTGACTGAGCACTGGGCTGAGATCCAGGTCCAGCTGAGAGCAGGGGAGGAGAGGCTGTATGAGCAGGAGGATAGGGATTATGAAGAGGAGTCCCACATAGACAGCTGCCAGTAGCTCTGGGGAGTTCATTGAATCAAGAATAGCCACTGGAGATCCATCCTGAAAAGGAACTAGGCCCTCCAAGGGTAGGCAACTGTAGGTAGATTGGTATGGGCAGTATGTCGAGCCTCAAGCAATGAAATCAGACTGTGTTCCTGTGTGTGAGCTGTCACCTTGGAGCACATTCCCTATACAGGAATACCTAACCCATCCTTGTCTTTGGGATGAGTGAGTAGAACTTGCCTGCAGTGGAGGTGCCACACTGAGCTAATTCACCTTCTGATTTCTTGCCCTTATCAGGGAGAGGATTGGTGGATGGGGATGGGAGAGGCTAAAGGCTCACTGGATGGGATTGGGTGAAGGGAAGTCAAGGGGAACGGGGGGATTCATACATAAGAATGACAGTTTTAGTTTTAAAAGAGTAGAGAGAAATCTGAGGTTGGAATGTAAAATAAAATAAACCATAAGTAATACTTAGAACAAATTATCTTCGGAAGCTAGTGTTGATGGTGAACACCTCTGTTCTTAACACTAAGGAAAATGAGATATGAAGATGGGGATAGTTCAAAACCACCCTGTACTATATAAGTCTTGGTCTCAAAACAGAAGGGTAGTGAGAAAACTACCATGTCTGTGTTAAAGAGGCAACAAAGGGACTTCAAATATGTTGTAATACTTCATTGCAGTTTTATTCTGTGTGTGTTTGTATATGTGCCCATGACTCACATGTCATTATATGTTAAAGAATACCTTACATTCTCCCTGAATGCCATGTGGGCCCTAGCTATCAAATGTAGGCTTAGGGGATTTTTATATGAAAGACACATTTCTGGGAACCTCCTTCAATGTAAATCTGTATGTCTACATCTTTACTGACTCTTCATATTTTTCCTTGATACATGGTATAGATATGATGCTAAGCTGACAGAGAAACTCTGGGCTCAAATAACTCTGTCTCATCCTATTAATTAATTTACACAGCAGTTTTATGCTAGAGTCCTGCATCATGTAGGTATCTGTGGTGTATTTTACGATTGAGATGGTGAGGCGATTGCCACAGATTTAATGGTCTCTCAAACTGATGGCTTTCAGGGGTGAAGGAAAGAGATATATGGCTCAAATGTGCTGGAATGAGGTAAGATGAAGGAGCTAGCTAGCAATGTGCCTAAGCCGTAGGCCAAACAGCATGAAGTTACTATAAGAGTCAGTGTGTTTTTGGGGGGGACTTTGACATGGCTGGTGCAAATAAGCAGCATTAGGCAGGTCTGAACAGTGGGGCTAATCTGGGCCAAAATCCTCATTGTTATAGAAGGCATCCAAAAATGGACCGAATATACCCACCCAAAGCCTGAGAAATCTTACCAAGGGATCTAGAGCAGACAAACTGATCCAAGAGCAGGTTCAAAATTGTGTCTTTGAAGTCAGTCATGGTACATAGTTAGTGTGGCATCTAGACCACAGGCTAAATGGCAGCGGAATCACTGCGGTGAGCATAAACTGCAAGCACCCAGATCCCGAATTCTCACAGGAATTTCAATAGCATGTGAATGACTTAAGGCTTCTGTTTATTTTGAAGAAAATGGAGCAGAGTCAATGACAGCTTTTTGGATATTGGCATTGTCTTGGGTGTGCTCTGTCTGCCTGCAGAGCTTAGAGATGTGGACCATTTAAGAGAACTTCGTAACTCAGCTTTATTGGCAAAAACTATGTGGCTCTTTCAGAGAGTGCTAGCATTTTAAAAATATTTTCTGGTTAAAAATGATTAATGATACAAAATAAAACAGATTCAGATAGAGTCAACCTCTCAATGGGTTAAACTATGTGTCAAAAGGAATATGTAGATTGGGAGAGAAAAGAAAGAAGGTGGAGAAAGTCTTTCAAAAAGGGAAATAGAGGAATAAAAATATAATAAGCCACATAAAGATGGAAAATACACAGAGTCTGGATTATGGTTATTACTGTGTCTTATTTTATTTTTTTAACTGTTAATGAGCTAACTGCAGAAGACAATCAATTCCAAAGGATGCTAAATAAAACAAACACATATATTTTTAAAGTGTCTTGACTTTGAAGTTTGTTTCTAAGGATTTGTTGCTTTGGTAGTGAGGTTCTGTTGTTGTTTCCACAGAAGATGAGAACCTGCAGATTTCTTCCAGGCAAATAGGATTTCACTAACCAAGACTGCCTGAAAATTCTGTGATAAGAAGATATGGTCACATCAGCTTCAAGACTAAGATGATCCAGTCTCAAGAACCTGTAAGATTGTCACCGCCCCTTAATCAGCAGGCAGTAGTAATGAAATATTATGCACAAATTCCCAAAATATTGATTGTAAATGTTGTTTTCATTATGAATGGTTAATGGTCATAGTTAATCTCTTTCTAAGAAAAAAAGGCATATGGTATATGAGTGATTTTTTAAAAATTAGATTATTGAGTTTACTTTAATACCAAAATCAACTGTTAATCTCAACAGACATTGCAGTGCTATGGAAGTTGGTTTACTGATACAACTTTAAGATCAGGTTTTTTATGCTGTATATATTTTTCTACTGTTGTTTAAGGTATGATGATTACGTTACTCACTTAAAATTTGTAAAATTAAGAAATGCAGATTAATATTCACTTGTGATAACCAAACTTATAGTCATGTCTTTCTATATGCTGTAAATAAAGATTGTTTTGGGCCATGACAGACACCATAAAAAATAGTAGGCAGGGAAATCAGAATAGGTTAGGTAGTAGAAGAAGGTCAGAGTCTCAGAGATTGAGCTAGACACCCAAAAAAGCAACATGTAAGGTACACAGGTGAGCCACGGGCCATGTGGCAGGAAAGATTGATGATAATGGCTTGAGTTAAGATGAAGGAGCTATCTGGCAATTAGCCTGAGCTAGGCTAAACAACATGAACTTAATATGAGTGTCTGTGCGTTTCTTGAGAGATTTGGGATAGATGGTACAGATAAGCCATGGTGGTTGGGTCCTAACAGTGGGGCTACTCTGTGCCAAAAAACTCATTATTATTAGGGACATTCCTCAGAAAGAACTTACAACCAGTTAAAGAGGATAAAACTTCCTTCTAGAAAGACTTAAAGTACCTTGATTCACCTGAGTTTAGAGGACCAGCCAACTAGAGCAGCCAGTTCCTTTGAAGGTCTCAGGAAAATGGATTGCCAGGTGAGGTAAGAATGGAATGTAGGATCCCAAGGTTCCAGGAAAGAAGTATATCACAAAGGTGTGGGGGGGGCGATATGCGAACTTGAGGCTTTATCATATTTCTCCATGTCATTGGCTGCTACGGAACCTGCTAACCTGTTGAGATGAACCTTTCTATGAATACCTGGGCTTTTCCTATGTCTAGACTCAAGTTCTACACTCTACTGTGAAATTGTTCATCTAAAAAGATCACTTACCATTTCAATTCCTTCCCTGTAGTCCTTAATCAGTCTAACCTGGGATTTCTCTACAATAAACTAATACAATTTAAATCATTTTTTAAGAAACTATTAAAGTTGAAATTATTCCTATGTAAGCTAATTCCCCAGACCTAAGAACGCAATGGACATTAATATTCCTATAAATAATATTGCACAATGTGCATGTGTCTTAACTTTATTGTACTCTCTCTGGAGTTCCCCCAAGTGTTTCTGTTTAGGAAGGTTTCTCTAATAGTATATGCTTCTACCAGTCCCCTGATGCTCCCTAGACTTTCCATCATGGGTACTGGTCTGTCAATAATGGCCTACTCAGAATGACTGAGACTTCTTCAGGAAAGGAAATGATCTGTGGACCTGGAGATCAGAACTAAAACTTTCACTTCATATTCTCAGTGTGTTTTCTTCTGACTTTTTTTTTAATTAATTTTAGGTCATATTACAAAGCAATGACTTTCCCACAGCCAGCATTGTTCTAAATGGAAAGGAGTATAAGCAATACTCTAAATAGAGAAACAAGTCTGGATTCTACAGTATTCCCTGTCTTGGTCCTGAGTTTCATCTCCTGCACTACAAAAAATGCAAAATGATAAAAATAAAAACCACATACAGTGTCTTTGATGGTAAATTCAGAAAAACAGAGGGAGAGATGTTTCTCAATAATTCACCAAACTTGTGAGCAATTATTGAAGCTCAATGGTTTATTTATGCAGTCACTAAAAAGACAGAAACTGCCTTATTCAAAGACAAGAGCAAAACAGGTTAAATTACCTCTCTCAATACTACTAGAGAGACTAAATACAACCTGGAAATCACAGCTTATGTAAAGAAGTAGACAACTTTGGCCATCATGATTTTTCCCTTTAATTTCCCGGTAAATGGTTTCAGGTTTGCACCGGGATTTGGATTAGTTGATATAAATCTCTAAACTGTATATGTAATTTTACTTTTGCCATACTCAGTTTTCCTCAGTCAATGAGTTGTCAGGTAAAATTTTAGACAATGATAGTATTTCTAAAATTAATAAGAAAGTGGAAAATTTTATTGCCACTTGATTATCTAACAATGATGTTTTCTCTTTCTGAAAATCTGTAACATGAACATTTCATATGTTGTGTATTAATTATCCTACCATAAAGCATGTGAATTGTTCACGTATTCATTATTTTTGTACTTTCTAATTTATTGACCTTCTATGCCCTAAACTTTAAGGTATATATGAATGTGTATATAAATAGGTTAGTTTTGCCAAAAAATGCCCAAATATTATCATAAATTATGCATTTATCAGAAACTACAAATACAAAAAAATTGTTTCAGTTATAAACAAGCAACATAAAGACAATTACATCCATAATACATGATATAAAAGTTAGGGACATTTTATTTTAAATTTGGGGGGTATTCTGACAATAAGGATGTTTTGTATTTTTCTATGTACTGAGTTGAAAGAACAATTTTTCGTTACTGACTTTTAAACATAGACATTGGTTTAGATAGTGTTATTTTTATTTATGAATGACATAATACAACTTTGAAACTTCATTGCCGACTATAGTCTTATTTTTCCAAGGAATAAACATGTCTGATACGTTTAAAGAGTTGAAAATAAACCACTATCCCCAATATTTTTCAATATAGTGTTTGAAGCAAAAACTATAGGCAAAGGAAGGAACTTAATTTTAATTAAGGTATCAATTAATTATTAAAATATTACATTATTAAAGACATGCATAAAACTCTGGTGCACTCAATTTCATCAAATCATATTAATAAAATTAAAGACCAAGATTAATACAAACCCATAAAAACTGGGAAATTTCAGCACTCCAATTTCTTCTATAGATAAGACATCTGAACACAAAAAAAGAGAAACTTCAGAGTTAAATGACATCTTCCATCAAATGACCCTAATAGATATCTAGAGACTATTCAACCCAAATACCAAGGGTATACACATATACATTCTACTCAGCAGCACAGGGAAGCTTCTTCAAAATATAACATATGCTCAAATAAAAAACATGCATTAATAAATACAGAACAAGCATTAATAAATACAGAGAAGTTGAAATAATTTCATGTATCATGCCCAACACTTATGCTATAAAATTAAAATGAACACCAAACAAAAAAAGTCGACTAAATGTATAAACGTATGGAGATTAAGCAACTCATTATTAAATGTTGAATGGGCCAAAAAATTAAAATATTCCTGGAACTAAGTGAAGCAACTCCACCACGATATAACCTTTGAGAAACAGTCAAGGCATTTTTAAGAAGGAAGTTAATAGCCCTAGACTTATTGATATAACAAACCAAATTCAAAAACAGTAGACAGAAAGAAATAATTTTTAAAAATCAGGTGATGTTGGCTGGTACTAGAAACTTAGTGAACTACTTAGGCCTAGTAACCATGTTTCTGTAGAAGTGACCAGTCAGGCTGAGGACAGTTGAAAAGAGAAACATTTACCCTGTTCATCCTGAGAAGTTGGTTGGGTGAGAATCGACTGTGTTCTGTCTCCTCTTTCTCATATTCTAGCTTTTCATCAATATCTGACTCAGGGATTTCAATACATGCTAACTAGAGTTTGTACATTATTTGGAGCTCAACTTTCAGGGCATGAATTAGGAAAAAAAAGACCTTGCCAGCCAAAGCTCTACATGGCCAACTGGCTCGCTTTCTGTTAGGAGTTAGCCTCCAGCATTAGACAGAGTCCACAATATGTGTGTCTTCTCCATGTTCATCTGGGCAAGTTTTCAGACAGCAGCCTCCCTCTTTTAGTGGGGGTTGTGTTTTCCCTCTTTTTGGACACTAAGTAGCTGCCCCCAACATAGTCATCTGAATCATCATTGATAACAATTTGATGAGTAAATTGGGATTACTTAAAATGGGGACTATGCCTAAAGCAGAGAGAGAACTTTTTCACACCTTAAAAATGAGAAAGAGTAGCATGATGGAAGGTGGTTGGTCTTTCACCAACATTACTCTAGATGATTTGAAACTAGAACCAGTAAAGGAGAAGATAAATAATGTCATAATGTTTATTAGAAATATTATTTTTTGATTATTTCTATTCTATCAGTTAAAAAGTCAGTTAGTGTGAATGCCAAGAAGAACACCTTAGAAAAGCCTGTTAAGAGAGAACACAAAAATATTAATAACCAAACAGGAATTTAAAGACCCAATCTCAACATTGACTTATAAGTTTTCAGAGAAACAACCTAAGGCTTACAAACAGTCAAACTTAGTATACTCAGTAACATTGAAGGAATTACAAAATGATAAAAAAAATTTTCAAAAACTAGTTCGACTCTAGTTAGATTTGCGGAGATACAAGAAGCAATCATCACTTAAGGGATGCACTCACAGTTTGTAAAGCAAATGTTAAATAAATTATCCCTAAAGACTGGGCAAATATGGTTATTGCTGCATTGAAGGCTAGACCACGTTCACAGTAGAAGACTTTATGGGAGGAGGCTAAAACAATAGAACAAGGAAGCAAAGCTAGAGGCTGGGTAAAGGCACTCTGATTACTATTGAAGTAGTCACCAATTTGATTAGAGGATATGGTGAGTTCAGGATACCTATCCACTATTTCTGACCATCTTAGCTGGGGTCATTCTTATAGATTTGTGAGAGTTTTCTTTAGGCCAGGTCTCTACCTAACCACAAAATATCCCCTTACCAAGATGTCTCTTTCATTATTCTTCCCCTCCATATACCACCCAACCCAATCTCTCAGGTCCCCATGGGTGTCAGGATGGCCAAGTGGTATAAGGTACCAGAGTCAAGACACTTCTTTTAACATCAGAACTGAGATCTAGGTGTTCTCACTCATATGAGGAACATGCAAGGAGGTATGAAAGGAACGGGTAGTAATTAGTATAGCTGCTGGTATTTTCAGTACACATTAGTAACTATGTTTTATAGCTACATAGGGTGAATCTTTGAGGAAGGAAAAGATAAGCAAAAGTCCATTCCTACGCAGGGAATAAAATGCGAATGTCTTTCTGTGTGCTGTGAATATCAATCTTTAAATAAAGGAGCTGTTTTGGCCCATGACAGATTATTTCTTTGATATGTTCTTGAATTTGGTTGGCCAATATGTTATTGAATATTTTTACATTGATGGATGAGTTTGCTTCTAATTGTTTGAAAGCCTTCAGCTGGGAGGTTAGGTCTCATGTGTGAGATTGCTCTAGGTTGTTCATATTGGCACCAAGGCTTTGACTTTTCCTCTTTACTCTGCTTTCTTTGTGTCCTATATGTTTGGGTATGTTGTGGGTTCATTTTCATTGAATTCTAGGAAGTCGTTGATTTCTTTCTTTACTTTTTCCTTGGCAGACGTGAGTTCAATTGAGAGATGTTTAGTTTCCATGAGTTTGTAGGCTTTCTCTGGTTTGTGTGGTTATTGAACTCAAAGTTTAGTGTATGGTGATCTTTTAGGATACAAGGAGTTATTCCCATTTTTGTATCTATTGATATTTGCTTTATGACTGAGTATGTGGTCAATTTGAGAGAAAGTTTCATGGGATGCTAAAAAAAGGGTATATTCATTTTTTTGGATGGAAAGTTATGTATATATCTATTAAGACCATTTGGATCATAATATCTGTTAGATCCTCTCATGATAAATTCACTAGCAAAATATCATATGAAGGGCTAATATTTATTGAAGGGCATATGAACACTGAAGGTACAAATTGATCCTTAATACAGTTCTTGGACATAGGAACTAGGGCTGCTGATCCATTTTCTGAGAATACAGGAACAAAACAGGGGTGACCTCAGTGTCTGAGAGTCTGGTCATGCCCATTCAGGCTCCCAGTACTCCAGAGATACACCTCCAAGCCTTGTCAGCTAACACCTGAATCCCACTACAAACCTTTATTTGTCAGTTGAGTTTCTGTCTGGTAGACCTACCAATCCATTGATTACAGTGAAGTATTGAAGTCTCCCACTATCAAACTCTAAGGTTCGATGTGAGATTTAAGCTTTAGTAATGTTTCTTTTACATATGTAAGTGCCTTTGTGTTGCATGCATAAATTTTCAGAATTGAGACTTTATTTGGATGGATTATTCCTGAGATGAATAAGTAATGTCCATGCTGATCTCCTTTGATTTTAGTTGGAAGTCTAATTTTTAGGTATTCAGATGGCTACACCAGCTTGTTTCTTAGGATCATTTGATTGGAAAGTCTTTTCCCAACACTTTACTCTGAGTCAGTGTCTGTCTTTGAAGTTGACATGTGTCTCTTATATGCAGTAGAAAGATGGCTTCTGCATTGTATCCATTGTGTTAGGGTGTGTCTTTTTATAGGTGAATGGAGTCAATGGATATTAGAGGACATTAATGTCAAGTGATTATTAGTTTTGTTATTATTGATGATATTATGTGTGTTGTTTCCATTTTTAGGGTTTTTCTTCTGTGGGGGTTACCTATTACTTATGGTTTCCTTAGGTTGGGGTTTTCCCTTTAGTGCTTTTTCTAGGGCTGTATTTGTGAATAGGTATTATTTAAATCTGGTTTTGTGGTGAAAAATCTTGTTTCCTCCACCTATGGTGGTTTATATTTTTGCTGGGTATTTTAGTCTGTGTTGGCAACTATGGTCTCTTAGTGTCTGCATAACGCCTGACCAGGATCTTCTGGCTTTCATTGTTTCCACTGAACAGTCTGGTGATATTCTGATGGGTCTGCTTTTTTAAGTTACTTGATTTTTTTTCGTTGCACCTCTTAGTATTCTTTATTTATTCTGTAAGTTTACTGGCTTGATTATTATGTGGTGAGCAAACATTTGGAGGGATCTAGTCTATTTTGTGTTCCATAAGCGTCTTATATCTTTAGACATTTCTTTGATTTTCTTGAATATATTTTATGTGCCTTTGAGCTGGTATTCTTCTTATATTCCTATTATTCTTAAGTTTGGTCTTTTCATGGTGTCCCAGATTTCCTGGATGTCTTATGTTATGATTTTGTGAGGGGCGTTGTTTATTGAGGTTTTTTTTTTTTTTTTGAGTGACAAATCTGTTTCCACTATCAAATCTTCCATTTAGTCTTGCATTCTGTTGGTCATTCTTCATCTATAGTTCCAGTGCATTTCTTCAGATTTTCCATTTCCACCATCCCTCAGTTTGTGTTTTCTTTATTGCTTCTATTTAAATTTTTACATCTCGAATTGTTTCCTTCACTTGTTTGATTGCTTTTTCTTGGTTTTCATTATTTTCATCCAGAATTTGCTGATCTCTTCCAATTTTTTGCTTGTCTTTTCCTGTATTTCTTTAAGGGAGATATTTATTTCCTCTTTTGAGGCCTCGATTATCTTCATAAAATTGTTTTTAAGGTTATTTTCTTCTTAGTCTTCTTCTTCTTCCTCCTCCTCTTCTTCTTCTCCTGCTTCTTCATTATTCTTTCTTCTTCGTTGTTATGATCAGATCTTGTTGTAGAACCACCAGAGTCTAGTGGTGCCACATTGTTCTTTATGTTGTTATATGTATTCTTGAGCTAGGATCTGCCCATTGCAGGATTTGTATCTATCCCAGGGAGGTTACTCTGCTGCAATCTGTTATTCCTGTGTGTATCAGGAAGCCTTCTTGGTACAATCTGGGCTCTCAGTCCACTTGGAGGTAGCATATTCTGTGTCACAGTGCCCAGTTCTTGATGCAATAAGAGCTGGCAGAATGTCTGTCTCAGGGATTCACTCTTGGTCCAATATGAGCTCTTGATCTAGAAGGTGTTCTTAATCCTATAGGGGCTTTTGATCTAATAGATACTGGGAGACTGTGGGTCTCAAGTAATCACTATTGTCATGAGGTGATTGGGTGTGTTTGTAGATAGGAGTTTTCTCTGAACTAAGCTTCACTGGGGAGTCCTGGTCTGTAGGGGAGGTTTTCTGCTGGCCTGAATGCAGGGAATATATGAGAGGGGGTAAGGTTCCAAGGGTTCTGTCCCAGGAGACTGGGATCTCTGTCTGAGCTGGGTGTCAATTTCCTCTTGGTCCAATAGGTTCTGAGGATCTGTGAGTCTCAAGCACCTGCTGAAGTGACTGGGTTCTGGGGTGGGTTGGGGCTTGTGGAAGTTTTCTAGTTGAGGGTGTCCAGAAAACTGGATTTTATTGGGGATTCTAGCCTACAGGGCTTTTTTCCCTGCTGGCCTGGATGTAGGGGAGAGATAAGTCATTATATAATTCTATCTTGATTACTGTTTTGTAGTATATAGTCATAACATGTTATATTTAAAACCTTCCTTCTTAAATAGACAAAAGGCAGAAATGCTGTGAAATGGTGCTTTTGTCCATAGTAATATTTTGTCACTCAAACTGGTTTAATAAAACACTGATTGGCCAGTAGAGAAGCAGGAAGTAGAGATGAGAAAGACAAACTGAGAGTGCTGAAAAAGAGAAGTACGGAGAAGGTGCTGTACTGAGAAAAGTTACCAAGCAACATGGCTAAATATAAATAGAAATATGGGTTAGTTTAAGTGTAAGAGTCAGCTTATTACTATTAATATTACTTAATACTTAATTTTAAACTTCTGAGTCAGTTATTTAGGAAGCAACTGCTAAATACTTGGGAGAGGCTGCCAAGACAGAAACTTCTGCCTCCAATCGATTATTTTAAGTTTCTCTCATTCCTAAAAACAATAACCTTGTCATTTTTTGACTATAGGTTTCTTCCTAAAATTATATTCATCAAGCTGGGTAAAATTGGTGACTTGAAACCAGATTCTCCACTCTAAAGAGAAGTTCTGGGGAAAACCCTACTACCAACACACTTAGAAAGAGAGGTAAAATGCATCTGGGCCGAGCCTCTGAAGAGTAGCCAGAGAAGCTGAGGGAAGATCCCAGTCTAACAGGATCTACAGTTAAAACAACATAGCATGCAGTTAACTGTGCTTTTCATTTCCTTGTACCACCAGTTTATTCAGTACCTGGAGCCATACATTTTAGATGATTGCTCAGCAATGGAGCATAAAGCTCTTGTCAAACTTACTTTAATAAAGAGGCTGGATGAATATTGCATGAATGGTAATTGATCTTATAATATTGGGGAAAAGCTGAAAGATTAGAGACAGAGAGAAACAAGCCACAGTCACTTCTCACCTCACAAATTTCTCAGGCTGAAAAGGGATAGATCCAGTCTCAAGGAATCCTCAGACTGAATGTCTCTGAGTCCTCAACCAAAGGGAAAGGGCTGAAATCATGTATCTTCAACCTTTTATCTTTTTCTCTGCCCAGCCATTTCACTTCCTGGTTCAAACATCCTAGTGTTTGGATTAAAGACATTGTGTTTACCAAGTACTGGGAGCAGGAGTGTGGGATCACAAGGGCTGGGATTGCAGGTGTGTTTACCACCACCTGCCTCTGTTTGGTCTTGAACTCACAGAGACCCAGACCAATCTCTTCCCCTGCCTCTGGAACTTTAGCATTGAAGTTACATGCCACCACTCCCTGACCTCTATGGCTAACTGTGGCTGCCTCTGTCCTCTGATCTTTAGGTAAACTTTATTAGAGTGTGCAATATACATCACCACAGATGAATTTGATCCTTATAAGAGCAACCCATACCAACAAACCTAGCAAGCACAATACCCTTTAAGACTGGTACCCACACATAGATCCAGTGTCATTTCCAGGTGGATTTGTAACTGCAGAGTATCCTCCAGGCGCAAGATCCTGATGCACACACAGATTGAATGCTGAATAACTTAGATACAGAAATTCCATTGGCACTTGGATCATTTAAGTTGTATTCATTGTGTATTTGGTATTTTCATAAATAGTTACAGTTTGGGGGTGTCTAATATGTTCAAAGTAAATCATATCCATTTAATCTCTATAAATGTGTATATGGAATACTTACAAATCCATAAATGAATTGAGTCCTGGCTATTATTCTTCCATCCTATAACTTCAGTACAAAATGGGTTAGGCCATATTTTCAGAAATCTATAATACAAGGTCCATCCTACAGACTTCTGAGCATATTACTGCAGCTAGAAGTCATCAGTCTGTCAACATTAACATGTGCTTAAGAGCAGTCTTTAATTTCTATTTGACATGTGTGATTTTTCTGATGACCATACAGTGGGTGTTAGTGACACAGATGACAGGGTAAGGGAACTTCTTGAGACTGACAAGAATGGCCAGTTTTCAACTTCCACTTTCATGGATTCCAGTTTTCTCTAAATATAAGATTATTTTCTCCACCAGAACACCACTAATTGTGACTCAAACATACACTGTTTTCTCTTAGTATTTCATCCTCAGGACTATATTTACTTCATTTTTTTATGGTAGAATAGAAAGTAGTGGGTTTCATAATGACATATCCATATGTTCTTGGTTCCTAATCAAAATTGAAATCACCTTGTCCCACCATCTGTCTTCATCTTGCTAGTCCTCTTCTTTATTCCTAATTGTCCCTGTTACCTTCATGCCCAATGTATAGAGTCATTCTTTTTACCTCTTTAAGGACTCAGCCTCCTATCATATGGTACCCTAATTTCATGTCCAACATACAGAATTACACAAAACAGAAATTTAAATGTTGTGACTCGCTGAAATTAAGCTTGAATCACCTGCCTATCAGCACCTGGGTTGTTTTGTTTAACATGATCATTTATAAACACCTATGCCTCCTCTCTGCATCCTCACATAGTACTGAGGCAGAGATCTTCTGTCTTTTACCTTTCCACAAGGCCTCCAGTTCACTTAATCAGAGCCATATCTATAGGAACACATATTACCTCTATCACCACTAGGAGAGCTACATTGAACATTATAGTTTCTACATAAGAATGGTTTATGCAATGGCTATATGACACAATTCACCTCAGAGTATCTGCCATGTAATATTAATGAATTCTAGTCCTCACCACAGCACACACAGATTATATGTCCATTGTCTATATTGCTCCAAAACCCCTGGTCTCATATTTACCTTCTATAATTTTCAATATAAGCCTTAAAACTGTTATTCTCTAAACTCTTCTGGAGGAACAGGTATACAATCCAGACATGTCAGGAAGGCAGTCTATACCTGCCAGTATTATAGCTGTGGAGGAAAAGGTATCCTAACTTGTCAGGAAGTCAGGGTATACCTTCATCTGTGAAGGGTATCCTGGATACCTACAGCTGTGAGAAGAAAGATATCCTGACTTGTCAGGAAGTCAAGGTATACCTAAAGCTGGGATGCAGTGGGAATGTTCATCTCTGAGAGAGAACTGTTACACCTTAATGTCACACCTTAACTTTGTTTCACCCCTTCAAATGGAGCTTTGCAACAGAGATATCCATTTCTTCTGCTGCTCTACTCACCTTCCAAGGGAGCTTTCTAGTGGAGACTCTGCGCCTCACCAGCAAAAGAAGATATTCTCCCAAAACTCTTTTAAGGAAGAGATTTCTTTGGAAAAGGAATCCAGGAGAGTGCTTGCCTCTGCCAGGATGGAAAAAGACAGCTGTTAACTAAACAGGTTGAGGGGCTGATATAGGGCTTCTTAGGGGTAGAGTGTTTCCAGGGAGAAGATGTTCTACTTAGGGGTTAGCTGATTTTCCTGCTCAGGGTTGGGATGATTTAGTTGATCAGAGGCAGAGTTGGCTATGGTTTCAGGGACAAATTCTGTTTTTTTGGTTCTGCTTCAGGGCTCAAGTGTTTCTTTCCTTGGCTCAGATTTCAGGGTCAGGGTGCTAGATTTTATGCTCAGGGAATGGTTGCTTTTCTTGCTGAGGGATTGGTTGGTTTAGTTAGTCATAAGCAGGTTTGGGTCTGGTTTCAGTCCTAAATTATGTTTCTTTCACTTGTCTTTTTATACATTTGGCTCTAATGTCAGTGTCCCGGCATATTTCTTTCACTGGCTCTCGTTTCAGGGTCAGGGAGTGTTTCTTTGGTTCTGGCTTCAGAGTTACAGTGTTTTTTTCACTGGCTCTACTTCCAGGACCAGGGTGGGTTTCTTTGCCTGGTCCTTTTGCCCTACATCTTCTGTCTTTGATGCAATTCAAGTCTGACCTTTTACTAGGAATCTGTTAATGCTTCAGCCTCTAGTCCTACATTTCTTAGACCACCTTCCTAAGATTTCTGCTAAATAACTATTTCATCATCGATTCATGTTCATATAAAGTCCTAAATCCCTGGCAGTATGTCTAATTTTTTTCTAGAGTGATACATTTTCCCTGGTTCTGTTTGGTATGCCAGTCAATCAGAAGGGAGGAACACATGCTGCACATATGGGAAATGCATCTATCAACTGAACTCACTGAAACTATAAGCCCAAAGTAGCCTTTCATCCTTTATTTTTACCAGGCATTTTGTTAGCAATAAAGCAGCAACTACTAGTTCAATATATCTCAGTGGTAGAGCACTTATCTTGTATGCAGGAAGACCTGGGTTCAATCCTTAGAATCGGATATAATAATTCATGTGTAACTGGTAGGATTAGAGCATTGATATACACTGAACTTCCAACTCTTAGGTAAATCACAGTCCCATGTGTTATCAAGAAAATCCAAATCATGAAATTTGGATTTGTCACCTGTGTGCAGACAGTGGAGTAAGTATGTGCTGACCAAAAAATTAAATAAGATGGTTGTGACTAGTCATATTTCTGAGTAGAGCATGGCATGTGACAATGACTATAGTGATGATGTGTGTATATGTGGAAAAGTACAGAGAAATGTGTTAAAATAAACAAATATAATTCTCCTTGATAGTCCTGGGCAAGGGAAGACCAGTGTGCTTCATTAAAAAGGGTGTCTGATAGCATATGATTCCAAAGACAGGTACAGAGTAGACAAACATTAATTTGCATTGGGAATAGGCCTCACTGAAGGGAATATTGACAGATTTCTTTTATTATATTTTCATTTATTTAGAGTGCATGTGTTGAATTTTGAATGTCAAAAGACATTGTAAGGGAGTCAGTTCTCTCTGTATGTCATGTGGGTCTTTAGGATACAAATCATGTCATCTGAGTTGGCAGAAGGAACCTTTACCACAGACCTATCTAGCCTGCTTGAAACATTGATATTCTGTGAGAGTGGTTTTTACACAGTAAAACTAATACTAACAGAGGTATCCCCAGTGCTGACCAGAAATCACACAACGAGATCTATGCTTAAAGACTGCCCAGCAAAGGAAGAACAATACTAACAGTATTTAGTACAGTGGCAAGGATACATAGGGAATGCTTGGCACAAGGTCCTAACAGAGTATTGGTTGCCTCCTACAAAATTGCTAAGATTAAGAACACTTGAAAAATAATATAGAAGTGGATACTTAACTCTAAGAATTATAATAAAATTTAATAAATAATGTATTTATACATCTGACTGACATTTAGTCTTTCAACATTGTAGTTATGGTCTGGAATTCCCACCGCATTCTTCTTCTCATGGTAGGTTTATTTCAAAGCTCTGTGGTTAAGACAAGAAAGAAAAGAAACACTAGCAAACTCACACTACCTACTCACTGGTCTGTTTCCTCCTGTCCTTCACAGCCTACATGCCTTCCTCTCACCTAACCTCCCAGCCTCCTCTTCTCAGCGCACTGTGACTGCCTCAGCTTGTCCTTGAATTTCTAAATCAGAGTAAGATGTGGCCTGTACTTTGAGAACTGACCTGGGATTTGGGAGCTCATAGCATCCTGGGTAGGGAAGGTCTCCAAATTACACAGCTTTGCAGTAAAGGAAGCATGATATGATACTTTAGCTTCAGTGTTGCACCCCAGAGGACTAGAAGTGGATAAGTGATCTAATATTATATAAGAAAAGTATGTATTCTGGGGTTTGGGAGATGTGTCAAAGGACCACTTACAGATTTAGTCATCCTCATCATCATCTTCTTCTTCAGGGTCACTGATCTCTTCATATATCACTCGATGTTTTCTTTCCCTCAAACGATGAGCCCATATGTAGTAGTGCGTTCTCAGGTCCCGGGCAGCCAGAGATCCAGAGACCCACAGACCTGCCCGCCTGAGACTGCTTAGTAACCCACCGCCGCTCAGACCCCCAGAAATGACTCAGAGGCTTCTATTAACTTCATGCTGTTTGGCCTATGGCTCAGGCACATTGCCAGCTAGCTCTTATATCTTAAATCAACCCATTTCTATTAATCTGTTGGCCACGTGGCCCGTGGCTCACCCGTGCCTCCTTACATGTTGCTCCTTGGGCGGCTGGCTCGATCTGTCTTACTCCTCCCTGCTTCTCCTACCTAATCTCTGATTTCTCCTCCTACTTTTTCTATGGTGCCTGCCATGGCTCAAAACAGCACCTTTATTTAAAGATTGAGATTCACAGCATACATAAACGCATTCCCACATCACTTCCCCTTTCTCTCTAATCAAAATGTAGACGGAGTTTTACTTTCAAGGCGCCAGTCCAAAATTAATATTTATTAGAATATAAATTAACACTCACAATATTAGTAACAGCTTATGGTGGCACCTGAACAAGGACTGGCGGATCCAAGCGATGGACGAGCGATGAAAGCGCGATGGAAGCATGATGAATTCCGATTCTGTCTGTCCAGCAGCCAGCAGCCAGGAACCAGGAAGAGCGCTCCTCATGTCCCAGCAGCCACTTATCAATGGGCTTGGCCACACCCCCTCCAGGGTCCTGGAAGTGTCTTCTGACCTTATCAGCTGACACCTTAATCCCGCCACACCCATACATTTACATGAATGCCACCTTCTGAAATAGGGAGAGATTAGTGCATGAGAAATAGATAGTTTAGGGCCTTGTTTTGTCAGAATAGAACAGGGCATGTTCCTCCCATGAGCCCATGGGCCTTTCCATTCTGATGTTTATGTTTGCTGGCTTGTAAAGACTGAGATATTAGCCACACAGCAGTACAGACCAAAGACCATTCCAGGTAATCCAGTGTACTGTTTGGTCCCTCTCCCCCATCATCTGGTATAGAATTCCTATTTTATCCTTCATTAGAAAGAGGGCCCAATGATCATTTTCTTATATTGTGTGGATTAAAGAAATGAACCACAGAGTATGTAGAAAACCTGTCCATTGTCACATGTCTTTCAGAAGGACAAATCAAATTATGAATATGGAGACCCTTGCTAACCTCTGAACTGGTGCTGGGTGATCTTGTCACACAGCAAGGCTGTGGAGTATTGTGGGCCCATGTCACTCACTCAGAACATGCTATGGAAGCCAGAGTTTTGAATCTTCAATGATTCCTTCTCATCCATTGCCACCCAACTCTCTGTCCCCAAAAACCTGCTTTCTATTAGGTGTGCAGATTTCTCTGGGCCCATCCTTAGCCTAGTGTACCTGAAACTCATTTGGGTTATTTTCTTCTCATTCCACCTCCTTCAGAATTTTTAAACACTAAAGCACTTGTTCAGGCTCTCTGTAGGATTCCTATACTGTATTAGAGGTTAAGTAATTTCTGAGGTTTTCCAAAGACTATGTTAGCATACATTAATTATATATGCTGTTACCTTTCGATATGACATTTTTATATGCATGTATAATGTGCTGTGATAATTTAGACTCATTAACCTCTTTTGACTCATGTCAGTGCCCTTCCTCGCCATTACTAGATTATCTTTCATTTCATATTTATATTGGTGGGGCTAAATGAGTTTAATTAGGCATATTTACATGTGCACTGGGCCTCATCTGTCTTTTCCCTGACAACCGTTAACTGCCCTCATATCCTCTGAGAGGGTGGAACCTGGTAAGCGTCTCCTTCCATGACAGAATGTTGAAGGCCTCAAGCCTTTGTAGGTGTTTTTATTGATTTTCATAACATGCTAACTGTACCTGGCAAAGTATTTGTCATTATTTGTAGCCAAATAAGAAAGAGCATGGGTGTTCAATTAAGAAAGGAATGTCCTAAGTACAGCATGTTCCTGGGACTAAATGTTTGCCTTTATATATTTCATAGACTGCCATTTATACAAGCAGAATAATGTACATTAAATTAGGAATCCATAATAAAGGATATTTAGAGAAGAAAATCACTTGTGGAGTCCATGGGTTCTATGAAAGGTTGGTAGTCTATAAAATATAAGGCTTCACACATAAACTTGTGGTTCATCATATGGACAGTAAATAAAAGAGTTAATAGAATAGGGAAGAAAGTACTGTACCAAGATGATTTGTACAAATTAATGCAGGTAATGGGGAAGAAAGAAAAGAGACACACTGATCTAGGTATCAATGAATATGTTGTCAATAGTGGCATCACACAGGACATTTGTAAGAACACTTCGTGTAGAATTTGATAAGATGATAACTACACCATTTCTGTTCATATAAAAGTCACTAATAATAAGCTACCTGTCATTCAACTTCCTGATTGTTTAATGAGGAAATCTATGTACAACTGAAAAACCAATAACTTATTGCCCTTTATTTTATTCTTATATTTATTATTTATGTGTACATGTATATGTCTCTGTGTATGTTTGACCCATGGGTGGGTGTGTTTGGGGAGGTAAGACTACTGTGTCAGATCCTCTGGAACTTAAGTGACAGATAGTAGTGATCCACTCAGTGTTGGTGCTAGGAACTGAACTCCAGTCCTCTGGAACAAGAGCAGATACCCTACCAACTGAGCAGTCTCTCCATACTCCCTCTTTATTTTATTTTTTCATGTGCTTTTGGCTTTGAAGCAATATGTCTTCATGTTCCTGAGAAAAATCTTGCTTTAATGACCCTACAGAACTTTCCAATTATTACATACAAAACACACCCAAGTGGAAAAGCATTTTAAATGCTAGAATAATAAAACTGAATACTTGCTCTTATAATCTTTTCTGTTTTATTCAGTCCTTAACTGTACCCTCACTGGCCACCAACTCTCAGCTCCCTTAGCTCTATACACTAAACTATAAACTACAACTATAGAAAATTCCATTTCATAAATAGCGAGGTGTTTCTAAGGGTTCCTCTCTTAGAAAGGAGTGGAGCAAACAGTTCCCAAATGTGGATATATCCTGAAGTCTACCATAGTGGGAGGAGCCCTGTGATTTCCAGCCAGAGGAATGCATAGTCAATTTACAGAGGCTAGCTGGTGATTCCTGCTTAGAAAGTAAGCTTCAGTATGAAAGAACAAACAGACTCTGTGGGAGAATGCCTGACAGAGGCATCACCTGGATTTCAGAAATGAAAGACATGAATGCATGTCAGTGGTTTGAGCTATGAGCTAAAGAGCCAATACTTTAATTATTAAACTATTGTGATTGAAAAAATGCAGACCTGGTACTGTAAAGCTGACCAAGAATGTATGATTCCATAGGCCCCATGGGTGGAAACTGTTACTATGATTTTGCTAAATGAGTTTAGTACAGAGTGACATCTAAATTCATATCTCTTCACTTTAGATAGCTCTCAGGCATTATTAGAGAAGTTTTGTTTTAAAGTGAGTGATGGCTAATACAGGAACCCCCAACTGGTTAGAATGTAGAAAATGTGTCTATTTATTGCTCAGCTAAACATTGAACATATATGTCATGCATCTTCCTCCCAAACTCAGGTACCACTGTAAAAGGGGGATATAGAGACTGTAGGAAGCAGAAGACAGGAAGGACCAGAGCAATATAGTGTTTTAAGGTAATGACAAATTGTTACACTCATAAACTCAGAGAGGTTGCCTTTGCCTATATAAGACCTGCATTGTCAAACCAGTCAGCATTCTAGCATGGAGTGAGTAGGTATTCATGAGCTTCCACCCCTTTGTGAGTATCCTTTCTGATAAATGGCTTTCATGGGAGGGAGAGTCAGTATTTTTAAGGTTGTGGTCGTTAGTAAGTCAAGTATGTTCTAGTGGATGGTTTCTCATCCCATGTTATATAAAGAGCACAAATTGGGCTTGGTTGGTTATTTCTAAAAAATTAAAAAACAAGACGTTGTGTTTGAGGAATGTGGGGAAGTGAGAAAAACATAAAAAAATTATGTTAATTAGATGAAAGAATAAGGTATAAGTGAAAATGATCAAAATATATAAAATTCTCAATGAATTAAATAAAATACCATATTGAAAAAGGATTAAGAAATTATGTTAATGAACTACAATTAGATTGCATCCAGCCTGCCAAATTGGAAGCAGTGGGAACAGAATCATCTCTGGAGTTAACGGATCCATTTATATTATGATGATCTATTTTCAGTGATGTCAAGTATAAAAGAGAATATGTGTGTGTGTGTGTGTGTGTGTGTGTGTGTGTGTGTGTTTGCATGCATGTGTGTTGAGCTGTATCTCTGTGACAGTGTCTGCATGTATGTGTATAGGGTGTATGTGTCTGCCTGTGTTTAGGGTGTGATAAGGGACAGGTGCTTCATACTAACCATTTATTTATTATCCAAAATAATGTGTTTTAGAATATTATGACAGGGTCTTTTGTACCATCCTCTAAATGAACTGTTTTCCACACAGCTCTAGCCTGAAGATGAAGAAAAGACATGCATGCAACCTTACCAGGTATCTTGACTGAAAAGGTGATTCTTCACAGCCCCTCTCTAACTACTCACCACTGTTAGGGCCATGAACTTCAATACATTCCAGTGGAGATTCTTTCGCTTTGTCCTTGCAATGCATGAAAATTGGTTTGTTGACTGTGACCCCTAAAAGGAAACAAAGTTCTTGCTCTTTAACAGACAGCACAAAAATGGAAATGCAGCTAGGATTTGGGATGCAGCACAGACCTTAAGGCCCACAAGAACAAGAGCCTGCAGGAAAGAAAAGTGCAGGCTGCTGCAGGCCTGAACCCTATTGCCTGTGCTCTATGCTCTCAGCCCGAAACACATTGGAGAAGAGCAGCATGCTCAGCCCCACTTGGACATTTCTGTGTGAAGAAAAGTATTGTGTGGCAAAGGTGCATACTATATGCTGAAAAGAAGCTGTGGCATAGAAAATAACTGGGAAACACACAGGCTTGTCTGAACCTGGAACTTCCTATTACCTAAGGCCATCATTCTGAAGTAGTTTCTTTTCATATACACGTAGACAATTTTCTTCAAGAAGGTGATATTTTCCCATTCTTCCTCAGAGAAATATGAAGCAATATCTTGGAAGGCCTAGAAAACAAGAAAATATAAAATCTTAGAAGTACTCTCTCCTGGACATGTGTGCCATTCATACTAGAAAGGTCTCTATGTTGGAGGACCTCAGTGGTCAACCTAGAAAATCAAGATAATTGATGCTGGGAAATGTGGAGATCAAGTGAGAAATTTGCCAAACAGCCATTTCCCAACTACATTGAAATGCTCGATGCTATCAGGTCTCCCTTTGGTCCTGCTCCTGATTTCAAAGTGCTGATTATTACCAAATGGATTTAGCACTCAATTACCATTCTAAATTCTTCAGGGATACTGGAGAAGGACATTTTGAGGGTGCCTCTGGTTTCCACCTTCTGAAAAATCTTTCTGTCATAATGGTCCTTGGTCATGAATCTGCTTCTCCCAACGCCCTACCTGGTCAACTCACCTTACAGAACTTTGCCTCGGGAATCTTTTTTACAGAGTTATTTTCAAAAGAACTCTATTTTTTCTTGTCAACAAGATGAGTGAAATTTTGAGAAGACATCATCTGATTTGGTTCCAGCATAAAATAAACTATCCTGGGAAGGGAGTTTCTTCAAACTTAAAAAAAAAATTGTCCTGTGAGTAAAGGAGGCAGGGATGGACAATAACCCTCAGTACATGAACTTTCTTTGTTGTCCCTTCCATCGTTTCATCCTAAGATCCCCTACCCCTGATTAGATCTATGAGCAAATTAGGAATCAGTTGGATTCTCTGACTATGTATGAAGTTAAATTGAGTCTTCAAATGTGAGGTAAACTTCTGTTCTGATTTTGCCCTGGAGTGTTCATTGAAATTAAAAGAAAGAGACTGAATTGAGCAAGGGCAGACATGTTTTCACTCACGTGAAGAACATGGAAACAGATTTCATAGGAGCTAAGAATGAAACAGTTTTCACTTAGAGGTAGTTTATGGGGTAAAGGAGGTATGACACAAAGAAGCAGTAATTAGTATACCCGCTGGTATTTTGCAGTACACTTTAGTAACTATGGTTTAAAGCTACATATGGTAAATCTGTGAGTAAGTAAAAGAGAAGCCATAAATCCATTTCTGTGCATGTAATGATGTGGGAATGTCTTTCTGTGTGCTGTGAATATCAATCTTTAGATAAAGGAGCTGTTTTGGCACATGACAGGCACCATAGAAAAAGTAGAAGGAAAACTCACAGCATGCATAGGAGAAGCAGAGCAGAGTCCAAAAAATCTATCTAGCCACCCACAAGAAGCATGTAAGGAACACTACTGAGCCACAGGCCAATGGCAGACAGATTATGAGAATGGGTTGAGTTAGGATGTAAGAGCCAGCTGTAGGTCTACCAGACAGAAACTCAATGGACAAATAAGGGTCTTGTAGTGGGATTCAGGTGTTGGCTGACAAGGCTTGGAGGTGTATCTCTGGAGTACTGGGAGCCTGAATGGGGCATGATAAGATTCTCAGACACTGAACTTGCCCTTGTTTTGTTCCTGTGTTCTCAGAAAATGGATAAGCAGCCCTAGTTCCTATCTCCAAGAACTGTATTAAGGTTCAATTTGTACTGTCAGTGTTCATATGCCCTTCAATAAATATTAACTCTTCATATGATATTTTGCTAGTGAATTTACCACGATAGTATCTAACAGATATTATGATCCAAATGGTCTTAATAGATACATACAGAACTTTCCACCCAAAAAAGGGAATATACCCTTTTCTTAGCACCCATGGAACTTTCTCTCAAATTGGCCATATACTCAGTCTTAAAGCAAATATCAATAGACACAAAAAATGTTGATTACTCCTTGTATCCTAAAAGACCACCATACACTAAAGTTAGAGTTCAATAATGACACAAACCACAGAAAGCCTACAAACTCATGGAAACTGAACATCTCTCAATTGAACTCACATCTGCCAAGGAAAAAGTAAAGAAAGAAATCAATGGCTTCCCAGAATTCAATGAAAATGAATCCACAAAATACCCAAACATATAGAACACAACGAAAGCAGAGTTAAGAGGAAAAATCAAAGTATTAGATGCCAATATGAAAAACCTAGAGCAATCTCACACAAGAGAACTAACTGCACAGGTGAAGGTTTCGAACAATTAGAAGAAAACTTACCCAGAAGGAGTACATGGCAGGAAATAATCAAACTTAGGGCTGAAATCAATATAATAGAAACAAAGAGAACAATACAAAGAATCATTAAATCAAAGAGTTGGTACTTCAAGAGAGTCAACTAACTCTTATCAAACTAATCAAAAGGCAGATGGAGAGCATCCAAATTAACAGACACCAAGGAAATCCACAGAAGCATTAGGTCGTACTTCAAAAACCTATACTCTACTAAATTGGAAAACCTGAAAGCAATGGACAGCTTTCTGAACAAGTACCACTTACCATAATTAAATCAAGACCAGATAAATGATCTAAATAGACCTATAGCCCTCATAAAAATTGAACCTGTTGTTAAAATTCTCCCAAGCAAATGAAGCCCAGGGTCAGATGGTCTCACCACAGAATTCTACCAGAACTTCAAAGATAAATTAATAAATTAATATCAATACTACCCAAATTTTTCCACACAATAGAAACTGAGGGAACTTCACCAAACTTTTTATGAGGCTATAGTCACCCTGAAACACAAGCCACACAAGAATGCAAAAAAAGGAAACAAATTACAAACAATCATGAACAACCATTCAAAAATACTCAATAAAATACTGGCAAACCAAATCCAAAAATAAAATACTGACAAACCAAACACAAAAATACTGGCAAACCAAATCCAAAGAATTCATCCAGCATGGTCTAGTAGGCTTAACTCCAGAAATGTAGGGATGGGTTAACATACAAAACACTGTGAATGTCATCCATCATATAAACAACCTGAAAGATAAAAAGACACCACATGATCATCCCAATAGATGATAAAAAAGCCTTTGAAAATATCCAACTCTCTTTCATGATAAGAGTCCTGGATTGATCAGGAATATAAGGAAAATACCTAAACATAATAAAGGTAATATACAGCAAGCTAACAGCCAACATCAAACTAAATGGAGAGAAACTCAAAGCAAACCCACTAAAATCAGGAACAGAACAAGTCTATTCTCTCTTCCCATATCTTTTCAATATAGTTCTCGAAGTCTTATCTAGAGTAATAAGACAACAAGATGAGATTAAGGGGATATAAATTGGAAAGGAAGAAGTCAAACTATCTCTATTTGCAGATGATATGATCGTTTACATAACTGATGCCAAAATTCTACCAGGGAACTCCTACAACTGATAAACATCTTCAGCAATTTAGCAGGGTACAAGATTAACTCAAAACATCCACAGCACTCCTATACACTAAGGATAAAAGGGCTGAAAAATAAATCAGGGAAACATACCCCTTTATAATATTCACGTAACTCTAACCAAAGAAGTAGCAGGCCTGTTTGACAAACCTTTAAGTCATTGAAGAAAGAAATGGAAGAAGATATAAGAAAGTGGAAAGATCTCCCATGCTCCTGGATATGTAGGATCAATATCCTAAAAATGGCAATCTTACCAAAAGCAATCTACAGTTTCAAGAAATCTCATTAAAATCCCAACACAGTTCTACATAGACCATGAAAGAACAATACTCAATTTCATACAGAATAACAAGAAAACTAGGATTGCCAATATAATCCTGTCCAACAACAGAATTTTGTGAGGCATCACCACCCCTGACTTGAAACTCTACTATTGAGCTACAGTAATAAAAGCAGCTTGGTACTGGCATAAAAACAGACTTGTGAATCAATGGAATCAAATTAAAGTCCCCAAAATTAATCCACACACCTATGAACATCTGATTTTTGACAAAGAGGCCAACAATATAGAACGGAAAAAAGATATTATCTTCAACAAATGGAGGTGGTATAGTTGGATAGTGATTTGTAGAAGAATGCAGATAGATCCATATCTATCACCAAGCAAAAAAACTCAAGTTCACATGGGTCAAAGACCTCAACATAAACCCAGTTACACTTAACTTGATAGAAAAGAAAGTGGGAAATATTGCCCAATGCATTGGCACGGGCAATCACTTCCTAAATATAACACCAGTAGCCCAGTCACCAAGAACAACAATCAATAAATGAGACCTCTTGAAACTGAGAAGCTTCTGAAAGGCGAAGGACATGATCAATACGACAAAATGACAGTCTACAGAATGGGAAAAGATCTTCACCATCCCTACATGTGACAGAAGACTGATCTCTAAAATATATAGAAAACTCAAGAAACCAGAGGTCAGAAAAACAAATAATCCAATTAAAAATGAAGTTCAGGGCTAAAAAGGGAATTCTCAACAGAAAAATTTCAAATTTCTGAAAGGCACATAAAAAATTACTCAACATCCTTGGCCACCAGAGAAATACAATCTTATACCTGTCAGAATGGCTAGGATTAAAAACACAGATGAAAACCAATGCTGGAGAGGATGCAGAGCAAAGGGAACATTCCTCCACTTCTGGAGGCCTCTTGTATAGCCACTCTGGAATTCAGTATGTTAATTCCTCAGAAAACTGGGAATCAGTCTCCCCAATGATCCAGCAATACCACTATTGGGCATGTACTCAAATGATGCACATTCTTACCCATGGGCATTAACTCAACTATGTTCAAAGCAGTATTATTCATAATAGCCAGAACCTAGAAACAACCCTGATGCCTCTCAAAATAAGAATGGGATTAAACATTGTGGGACATTTATATAATGTAATACTAAGTAGTAAAAAAAATGACATCTTGAAATGGATGGATTTGGAGAGTATCATTTTGTGTGAGGTAATCTCAGAAAGATAGACTTGGTATATTCTCACTCATAGGTGCATTTTAGACATAAACAAAAGATACAATCCACAAACTCCTCAGCAGCTAGTTAACAGGAGGAAATTATGAGAGATATCCATGAATCCCCTGGAGAAGGGGAATTAGGGATCTCTTAAGTAAATTGTGATTATACAGAGCAGCAAGCAAGGGGAGGCGGGAAGAAATTATGAGAGAAAGAGATAGTTGAACAGAAGGAGCAACAGAGAGGGAGAACAATGGAAGAGATATCTTGATAGAGGGAGCTATTGTGGGGTTAGAGAGAAACCTGGTGCTAAAGAAACATCCAATAACCCACAAGATGTCCCCGGCTAGGACTCCAAGCAATAGTGGAGAGGGTGACTAACAGGACTTCCTCTATAATCAAATAAATGACCACACTAACTGTCATTATGGAACCTTCATTCAGCAATGGATTGAGGCAGAAGCAGAGATCCATAGCTCAGCACTTGGTTGAGCTCCCAGTCCAGCTGAAGTAAGAGAAGAGATTATATGAGCAAAGGGATTGGGATCATGAAAAGGAGACCCATAGAGATGGCTTACTAACTCTGAAATGATAGCTGAGGAACCTACATGGAATTAAACTAAACCCTCTGAATGTAGACAACAGATGAATGCCATGGACAGTTTGTGGACCCTCTTGCAATAGAAGCAGAGTTTATTTCTGGTGCATGAACTTGGAGAGCAGTCCCTACAGAGGAACACTTTACTCAGCCTTGACACTGAGGGGAGGGACTTGATCCTATCTCAACTAAATATGCCAGACAGAACTGACACATCTTGGAATTCCTTGGTCTTCCTGGGGAATGGATGTAGGGGGTGGAAGCTGAGCTATGACTGGGAGAAGGGCAGGGAGGGGGACCAGTTGTGAGTACGGGAAAAAACTTTTTTTTAAAAAAAATAAAGATAAAAAAGGAAAAACGTAAAAAGAATTATAGTAACATGTTGCACAAATTCTAATTGGTCTTTTAATAAAAACTTGGAGCCAGATATTGAGGTAAATGTTGAAAAAACAGAAAGAAAGGGGAACAAGCCACAGTCATTTCTTAGCTCACCAACTTCTCAGCCTAAAGGAGTAGATCCTGTCTCTATGAATTTTTAGACTGATTGTGTCTGAGTCCTCAGGCAAAGAAAAGGGAAGGTGTAGGGAAGAAGGGAAGCAAAGAGGCCGACCTCTGTCTCCTCCCACCTTATATGCTTTTCTATGCCCAGCTATATCACTTCCTGTCTCCACCTTTTTAGTGTTGATATTAAAGGTGTGTGCCACCACTGCCTCTCTCTATTTCTCTTTTAGATTGGATTAATCTTGTGTAGTGCAGGTGGCTGGCTTTGAACTCACACAGATCAAATGGGATCTCTACCTACCAAGTGCTTACACTAAGGCATGTGCCACCACTTATTGACCTGTATGAATAACTCTGTGAATGGTTCTCTCCTCTGATCTTCAGGCAATCTTTACTACATTTCAAACAACATATCACAACAGTTCCCTGTTTTCTGTTCAAAAATGTAAAAAGATCATATATACCTAATATAAGAAAAACTATATACAAGAAATAACAAAACTATATTATATATACAGGCAACAATTACATCTATAATGTTCAGTCCATTAGCAACTGACAAATTCAAAAAAGATACTCTATTATTTATCCTTTCTTGGTGAATCCAAAGAAATTTATCAAATTCACTTTCGATATAAACTGTATTACCAATAAAAAACTATCTTTTGATGTGTATCAAACTTATACACTTTACACCTCTCAGTGAGTTTCCTTTCTGCATATGTACCTAGGAAAATTATGTAGTCTTCAACTTCTTTAGAGACCCAAAAAGGAAATAGTATTAACTGACTAAGCAGGAAGTTACAATATCTATAGGGGATCCTGAAAACAAAAAAAAAATGGGGTAGTTGTCAAGTCTTGGGATAGGTAGCTGTATCATTTGTTGTTCAGTCTCTATGTAATGGGAAAGTGCAGGGTTTTTCTGTGAGGCTGGACCATGTTAACTAGTCACCATTGAAATTGTCCTGAGCAGTCTGTAGTCCAAAGCTGATCTTAAGGTGGTGTTTGTCAGTTTAATGGTGTTATTATATTCTTCAAAGAATTGTTGTTGTGGGGTTCCATCATCAAGTTCAGAGACAGCATTAGGTCAGATTATTCCTGTCCTTGGTAATTTTTTCTGGGTAGTACTCCCTTCTTTGGATGCCTATTTGTCCAGAGGTCTTTTAAATTCTCAAGACTGTTGTTTTTATTTTCCTGAAAAGACAAAACGAAAGCCCTTCCCAACACTAACATTGGGGAGTTTTGAAAACTAATCCTTATAAATTTTGATTCATGGTTTCTCCTGATTTTTTTCTGTTCTCTCTTCTATAGCCGTTCTATAGTCCTGTGCAGTATGGTTTTTTACAATAGGCATTAGGTTTTGTAATTGCTTTGATAAGGAGTTTTCTCCACTATGACAGAAAATGACCAAATTGAATTTGACTTGTGTTCCTGTGAGAGGTTCCTCGGGACATTTGCCAAAGGCAAGGGCAAAGGATTACCTTGTCTGTCTCTTGTTGATTTATCTTCCTTAGTCCAACATCTGCCTTTGCCATACCTTCTGCATAATCCAGAAGGGAGGAACATTCTTTTGGGGTCATTCTTAGCAAAAAACATTGCTTCTAGGAACACTCTGTTTACAGTCCTTTTAAACATGACCTTATTTACTGCAATTGAAACATTTTAATTTTCAATTTTGCTTCAAATCTCAGGAAATCAACTCTCCTATCTAAGCATTATCATAGTTAGGACATTCAATATCTATTGTATTTAGGATCCATTCCGTCAAGGGTGCTGATCTTGAATTTCCAAACTTATTGCAGTTTTGCATCATGCATTAGCATTTTAAAAAGCCATAGATTCCATTATTATTTGTCTAACTTCTGAATTTTTGTATCATTCTACTTACTGCTGAGGTCAAATTTTGTAAGAAATTTTTAAAGGTTTATCTTGTGCCCTGCATAACTTTTGTATGTGACTCAATTTTCCTTCCTACTTCTACAATTGTATCCCAAATATTTAAGGTTGCCATAGGACATAAATCTAGGCTATGGTCATAATATAAAAACTGACTTTCTCTATTATCATAATATTCAAATTTTAAATAACTAGTCTTGGAAGATTTCAATCCCTCTAGCCCTATTATGTTGTTCAATGGTCTTAGCCTCATCTTCCTACCAGGACATATATTGTAATGGGGAACCAGGCTCCAAGATTGTTATAATCAAATCTATCCAGTCTGGAAGGATAATTCTATTACAAGTTGACCACATGTCTGCTTTCAAAAGGTAGAGTGCTTATCATAAGAGAATATTGCTTCCTTGAATCTCGAAAAATCTATCCTTTTCAGAGGAGTCCACTCAGCTCTCACATGGGAATGGATATCTATCGTTTGTCAGGAAATTCCTGTAAGGTTACTGATAAATTTCAGTTGGATGATTGAAAGCCTTAGGCTGTTTCTCTGTAACCCTGTAATGCAGTGTTGAGATTGGTTCTCTTTTAAATTTCTATCTGGGTCTGAATATTTCTATGATCTGTTTTAACAAGTTTTTCTAAGACTTGTATCTTGGCACCATATCAACCAAATTGACACTCATATAAACCAACATTTTTAAGGCTAAAACAGGAATAATCAAACAAATAATATATATATATATAAAGACATTACATTAATCCCATACACATTAATTATCCCCATTTAATACTTCTATTTTATTCCATCTATCATATTATCAAACAGAGACCAAACTAAACTCCTTTCACCTGAATAGTGTTTCCCATTTTTGAATGTGGGAAAACAACATCTTTTTAAAATTAATTCCTTCCACTTAAGACATCCCAATTGTTTTGCAAAATCTACTGACCATGACAAGTCACATGAGGATGAACTGAGGCAGCTATCTTGTGTGGTAGCAGCTTGAAGAAGTGGTCCAGAAAAAGCCCACAACCCACTGGGAGATGAAAACTACTTTCTGAAAAATGTACCCAGGGGATTGTGTGGAAGAAACATGTGTGGTGGGAATAACCTAAAAGGTAGAGCTGGTTAGTAATGATAGGCTAACTCCAAAAGGAAATTCTAGCTGGTGGGGAATTTATTCCAGCTATGTATAGCTCTGGCTTGTGCTAGTGTTTGCAAAGCCACAGTCAAGTGGCTTTTCATAAATTTGTACCTCAAAAGTTGGATGTCAGATGTTGCACAAATCCTGATTGGTCTTATAATAAGAAGGCACAGCCAGATATTTGGGTAAATTTTGAAAGATCATAAAGAAAGCAAAATTACACATACAGTTTAGAGATTTAAATCAAATAACCCAAATACAGGTGCAAACAAGAAACCATTTAACGGAAATTAAAGGGTAAAATAATGATGGCTGAAGTTGTCTACTTCTTTACACAAGCTGTGATTCCCAGGTTGTATTTAGTCTCTCTAGTAGTATTGAGAGAGGTAATTTAACCTGCTTTGCTCTTATCTTTGAATAAGGTAATTTCTGTGTTTTTAGTGACTGCATACATAGACCATGAAGCATCAATATTTTCTCACATGTTTGGTCAAGTATTGAGAACCATATCTCACTCTGTTTTCCCGAATTTGCCTTTTAACACAATCTATACGGTTTTTCTTTGGATCATTTTGCTCTTTTCGTAGTGCTGAAGATGAAACCGTGGACCAAGACTGGGAATACTGTAGAGACCTGAGCTGTTTCTATTTTTAGAGTATCACTTACAATCTTTTCCATTTAGAACAATGCTGGCTGTGGGAAAGCCATTGCTTTGTAATACGACCTAAAATGAATTTGAAAAAAATAATTCAGAAGAAAATACACTGAAAATATGATGTGAAAGTTTTAGTGCTGATCCCAAGGTCCACAGATCATTTCCTTTCCTGAAGAAGTCTCAGTCATTCTGAGTAGGCCATTATTGACAAACTAGTACCCATGATGGAAAGTCTAGAGAGCATCAGGGGACCAGTGGAAGCATATACTATTAGGGAAACCTTTCTAACAGAAGTACTTAAAAACTCCTCAAAGAACACAATAAAGTGTAATCACATGAACATTGTGCACTATTATTCATAGGAATACTAATGTACAACAAGTTCTTAGGTCTTTGGGCAAATAGCTTACATAGGAATAATTTCAACTTAATACTTTCATTAATAAATGATTTAAATGTTATTAGTTTATTGTAGAGAGATCCCAGGTTAGACTGATTAAGCAAGACTGGGAAGGATTTGAAATCTAAGTGATTTTTTTAGATGAACAACTTCACAGTAGAGTGTGGAAGTGTAGTCTAGACATAGGGAAAGCCCAGGTATTCATAGAAATGTTCATTTCAACAGGTTAGCAGGTTCTGTAGCAGCCAGTGACATGGAGAAATATTATAAAACCTTAAGTAGGCATACACTCCCCCCCTTTGTGATGTACTTTTTCCTGGAACCTTGGGATCCTACATTCCATTCTTACCTCACCTGGCAATCCATTTTCCTGAGACCTTCAAAGGAACTGGCTGCTCTAGTTGGCTGGTCCTCTGAACTCAGCTGAATCAAGGTACTTTAAGTCTTTCTGGAAGGAAGTTTTGTCCTCTTTCGTCTGTGGTAAGTTCTTCCTGAGGAATGCCCCCTATGATAATGAGATTTCTGGCCCAGATTAGCTCCACAGTTAGGACATTCCCACCATTGTTGATCTGGACCATCTATCCCATATCTCTCAAGAAACACACAAACACTCACATTAACTTCATGCTGTTTAGCCTAGGTCTCAGGCTCATTGCTAGATAGTTCCCTCATCTTAACTCAAGGCATTCCCATCTATCTGTCCTGCCCCATGGCCTGTGGCTCACCTGTGTTCCTTACATGTTGCTTCTTTGTGTGTCTCACTATATCTCTGTGACTCTGCCCTTCTCCTACTACCTATTTTGATTTCCCTCCCTACGATTTTTTATGGTGTCTGTCATGGGCCAAAACAGTCCCTTATTTACAGCATATAGAAACAAATGACTATATGTTTGGTTATCACAAGTAACTATTAATCTGCATTTCTTAATTTTACAACTTCTAAGTTAGTAACATGAACACCATACCTTAAAAAACAGTAGAAATTTTATAGAGCATAACAAATCTAATCTTAATTTGTATCAATAAACCAAAATCCATACCAATGAAAAGTATGTTGAGATTAACCATTGATTTTGGTAATAAAGTAAATTCAAAAATCTAAATTTTAAAAAAGTCACTGATATACCATATGCCTTTTTCTTCTTAGGAAGAGATTAACTCTGACCATTAACCATTCATAATTAAAACAAACATTTATAAACAATGTTTTGGGAATTTGCATAATATTTCATTACTACTGCCTGCTGATTAAGCAGCTCTGAAAATCTTAAAGGTTCTTGAGACTGGATCATCTTAGTCTTGAAGCTGATGTGAACATATCTTCTTATCAGAGAATTTTCATGTGGTCTTGGTTGGTGAAACCCTATTTGCCTGGAAGCAATCCACAGGTTCTTATCTTCTGTGGAAACAGCAACAGAGCCTCTTTTCCAAAGCTAAATCCTTAGAAACAAACTTTAAAGTCAATATACCTTAAAATATATGTTTTTGTTTAACTTACCATCCTTTGGAATTGATTGTCTTTCTACAGTTAGCTCATTAACAGTTAAAAAATTAAAAGAAGATACAATAGTAACCATAATGCACTCTGTGTATTTTCCATCTCTACATGGCTTATTATATTTTTATTCCTCTATTTCTCTTTTTAAAAGACTTTCTCTAGTTCTTTCTTTTCTCTCCCAGTCTACGTATTCCTTTACACACACATTTTAACCCAATGAGAAGTTTTCTTTATCTGAACCTGTTTTATTGTGTATCATTAATCATTTTTACCAGAAAATATTTGTAAAATGCTAGCAGCCTCTGAAGAGCCACATAGTTTTTGCCAATAAAGCTGAGCCAGGAAGTTCTCTTAAAGGGGCCAGGTCCCTGATTGCTGCCAGCAGACAGAGCACACCCAAGAAAATACCAAGATCATAAAGCTGTCTTTGACTCTGTTCCCTTTTCTTCAAAGTAAATGGAAACCTTAAATCAATCACATGCTACTGAGTCTCCTATGAGGCTTCGGGATCCGTCCTGGTCACTGTAATGAGTCCACTGCCATTTTTTCTGTGGTCTGGATGCCACACCATCTCTGTACCATGACTGACTTCAGAGACACAATTTTGAAGCTCCCCTTGGATCAGTTTCTGTGCTCTAGGATTCTTTGTAAGCTTTCTCAGGCTCTGTGTGGATATATTCAGTCCATTTTTGGACACCATCCGTAAAATTGAGGTTTTTGTCCCAGATTAGCCCCAATGTTCAAACCTGGTGCTGCTGCTTATGTGGACCAGCTATCCCAAAGTCCCAAGTAAACACACAGACGGTTATATTAACTTCATACTGTTAGACCTATGACTTAGTCACTTGCTATCTAGCTCCTTCATCTTACCTCAACCAGCACATCCGAGCCATATGTCCCTATCCTTCACCCCTGAACATCATCACTTTGAGAACATTAAATCTGTGGCAATCCCCTCACCATCTCAATCTTAGAATATACCACAGATACCTACATGATGCTTGACTCTAGTATAAAACTGCTGTGTAAATTAATTAATAGGATTATACAGAATTATATGAGCCCAGAGTTTCTCTGTCCACTTAGCATGATATCAATTACATGAATCAAGGAAATACATGAAGAGTCAGTAATGATGGAGACATACAGATTTACATTGAAGTGGGTTCCCAGAAATGTGTCTTTCATATAAAACTCCCCTAAGCCTAAGTTTGATAGCTAGGGCCCATTTGGCATTCGAAGAGAATATAAGGTATTCTTTGACGTATAATGACATGTGAGTGATAGGCACATATACGAACACACACTGAATAGAACTGTAATGAAGTATTACAACATATTTGAAGTTCTTTTGTTGCCTCTCTAACACAGACATGTTAGTTTTCACACTACCCTTCTCTTTTTAGACCAAGTCTTATATACTACAGGGTGGCTTTGAACTATCCCCATCTTCCTATCTCATTTTCCTAAGTGCTAAGAAGAGAGGTGTTCACCATCAAACTAGCTTCCTAAGATATTTTGTTCTAAGTTTTATTTATGATTTATTTTAATTTACATTCCAACCACTTTTCTCTCTACCTTTTTTAAAAAACATAAATGTCCTTTTCATGTGTGCATCCCCTTGCCTTTGCTCCCCTCAATCCCTCCCAGTCAGACTTCAGCAAATCCCATACCCATCCCCCAACCTTCTCCCCCAGAAAGGCAAGTAGTCCCAAGGTAGGTCAGCTCAGTGTGCCATATCCACTCCAAGCAAGTTGTACTCACTCATCCCAAAGACAAGGGTGGGTTATGTTTTCTTCTCTAGGAAATGTGGGCCAAGGTGCCAGCCCAAACATAGGAACACAGTCTGATTCCACCCCTTGAGGCTCCACGTACTGCCCATGCAAATGTACAGTTGCCTACACTTGAAGGGCCTACCTCCTTTTCCTGCTGGGTCTCCAGTGGCTATTCTTGATTCAGTGACCTCCTCAGAGCTCCAGTCTGCCCTCTCTGTATGACTCCTCTTCATAATCCCTTCCCCCCTGCTCATACAGACTCTCCTCCCCTGCTCTCAGCTGACCAGGAGCTCAACCCAGTGCTCAGCCATGCATCTCTGCCTCCACCTTTATTCTTTGTTCATGCCCTACCTATTTTCTACTCCCCCATCCACTTCCTAGAAAAGTCAAGTCCTCCTATGGGAGTCAACAAAGCATGGCATATCAAGTTTGGACGCACCCTTGCACCAAGGCTGAACAAGGCCTCACACCACAGGGAATATTTTTAAAGAAACTAGGTAGTGTGCCAGGAAAGATCCTAGTCCTACAGCTAGAGGCCCCATAAACAGACCACGCTACATAACAGTCACCTACATGAGCAGGGTCTAGGGCAGTCCCATGCAGGCTCCCTACCTGTTTGTCTAGACTCCATGTTTTCCCATGACCTTGGATCAGTTGTCTTTGTGGTTTTCCCTGACCTGATGTTGACCCTTATGCTAGGCCCAGTGCTTTACTGTTGATGTCTGCATCTATTTTCATCAGTTACTGCATGAAGGTTCTATTAGGGTGGTCATCAATTTGATTACCTGGTAAGGCCAATTCAGGCACCCTCTCTGCTATTATTAGGAATCTTAGCTGGGATCATCTTTATGGATTCCTGCAATATTTCTTGGCACCAGGTTTCTCTCTAGATCCACAATGTCCGCCTCTATGAAGATATCTGCTTCATTTCACTCCCTCTCTGTCCCTCTCCCAACTCAGCCATTTTGATCCCTCATGTTTCTATCCCCTTCCCTCTACCTCCCCAACCTAATTGTTTAGTCTTTCCCTCCCTGGGTGATCCATGTCTTCCTCTAAGGGTAGTCCTTGTTTCCTAGTTTCTCTAGCATGTTTGATTGTAGCCTGGTTATCCTTTGACTTCATATTATCCACTTTGGAGGATATGATTTATTTTAATTGATATACAATAGTAGTTCATGTACAATTGAAATACAGTGTCGTGATTCAAGATATACATAGGTGTGTTCTTATCAAATATAGGCAATTCATATTTCTGTGTCCTTATGTAAATGAAGTTTATATCCTCTCTCTTCTACTATTTTCTGGTAAAGTTCGGAAATTAATGAAAGCACCACTTATTTGATATCAAGGAATCCTATAGATTAAATCATGTATTAATCAGCTTGGTCTTGATCTTACTTTGTAGCTTAGACAGGCATTGAACATAGGATATTTCTATTTCACCTTCCCAACTATCTTGTATTTCATGTTTATCAGTGAAGTTTCTTGGTCCTGGGTGGCCAGAGGTCTTGACCGATGGACTGACCCGTGGGCCCAGACCCCTTAGCCTTTTCAGCTTATCAGGCCCCCTAAAATGATTCAGATGCTTATATAAGTTCATGCTGTTTGGTCTATGGCTCAGGCACATAACCAGCTGGCTCTTACATCTTAACTCAACCCATTCTCATTAATCTTTGTGCCATGTCACCCATGGTTCCCTTGTGTTCCTTTCCTGCCTTTTCTTGGACTGCTGGGTCGATTTGCCTGACTCTGCCTTTCTCATACCTATGCTGTGATTCCCCTCCTACTTTTTCTATGGTGCCTGCCATGGGCCAAAACAGCTCCTTTATTTAAAGATTGATATTCACAGAACACAGAAAGACAATCGCATTTCATTACATGCATAGGAATGGACTTTTGGCTTCTCTTTTCCTTCCTCAAAGATTCACCCTATGTAGCTATAAAACATAGTTACTAATGTGTCCTGAAAATACCAGCAGCTATACTAATTACTGCCCGTTCCTTTCATACCTCCTTCTTTCCATAACCCACCTTTCAGTGACAACTGTTTCAATCTTAGCTTCTATGAAATCAGTTTGCATGTTCCTCATATGAGTGAGAACACCTAGATCTCAGTTCTGATGTTTAAAGAAGTGTCTTGACTCTGGTACCTTAAACCACTTGGCCATCCTGACACCCATGGGGACCTGAGAGATTGAGTTGGGTGGTGAATGGAGGGGAAGAATAATGAAAGAGACATCTTGATAAGGGGACTTTTTGTGGTTAGGTAGAGACCTGGCCTAAAAAAAACTCTCACAAATCTATAAGAATGACCCCAGCTAAGATGGTCAGAAATAGTGGATAGGTATCCTGAACTCACCATATCCTCTAATCAAATTGGTGACTACTTCAATAGTAATCAGAGTGCATTCAACCAGCCTCTAGCTTTGCTTCTTTGTTCCGTTGTTTTAGCCACTTCCCATCATGCCTTACTACTGTGAGAGTTGTCTAGCCTTCAATGAAGCCATAACCATATCTGATCAGTCTTTAGGGATAATTTATTTATATGTTGACCAAAAAATTTAACATTTGTTTTACAAACTGGGAGTGCATACCTTAAGTGATGATTGCTTCTTGAATGTCCTTAAATCTAACTAGAGCTCAACTAGTTTTTGAACAATTTTTATCATTTTGTGATTCCTTCAAGGTTACCTAGTGTACTAAGTTTGGCTGTTTGAAAGCTTTAGATTGCTTCTCTGAAATCTTATAAGCCAATGTTGAGATTAACTCTTTATATTCTTGTAAGCTATGAATATTTCTGTGTTCTCTCTTAACAGGCTTTTCTAAGGTGTTCTTCTTGGAATTCACACTAACTGACTTTTTAACTGATAGAATAGAAATAATCAAAAAATAATATTTCTAATAAACATTATGACATTATTTATCTTCTCCTTTACTGGTTCTAGTTTCAAATCATCTAGAGTAATGTTGGTGAAAGACCAACCACCTTCCATCATGCTACTCTTTCTCATTTTTAAGGTGTGAAAAAGTTCTCTCTCTGCTTTAGGTATAGTCCCCATTTTAAGTAATGCCAATTTACTCATCGAACTGGTTGTCAATTATGATTCAGATGACTATGTTGGGGGCAGCTACTTAGTGTCCAAAAAGAGGGAAAACACAACCCCCACTAAGAGAGGGAGGCTGCTGTCTGAAAAACTTGCCCAGATGAACATGGAGAAGACACACATGTTGTGGACTCTGCTTAACGCTGGAGGCTAACTCCTAACAGAAAGCCGAGCCAGTTGGCCATGTAGAGCTTTGGCTGGCAAGGTCTTTTTTTTCCTAATTCATGCCCTGAAATTTGAGAGTCAAATAATGTACAAACTCTAGTTAGCATGTATTGAATTCCCTGAGCCAGATATTGAGGAAAAGCTAGAATATGAGAAACAGGAAACAGAATACAGTCAATTCTCACCCAACCAACTTCTCAGTATGAACAGGGTAAATGTTTCTCTTTTCAAGGGTTCTCAGCCTGACTGGTCACTTCTACAGAAACATGGTTACTAGGCCTAAGTAGTTCACTAAGTTACTAGTACCAGCCATTATCACCTGATTTTTAAAAAAAATATTTCTTGCTATCTACCAAATTTGATTTTGTTTTGCTTTTTCCAATTTCTTGTGTTGTATAAATAAGTCATTTATCTGTATATTTTTTGCAAGTGTAGCACTTAGGGCTATTAACTTCCTCTTAAAAATGCCTTGACTGTGTCTCAAAGGTTATGTTGTGGTGGTTTTGCCTCATTTAGTTCCATGAATATTTTAATTTTTTGGCCCATTCATCATTTAATAATGAGTTGCTCAATTTCCATGCGTTTATACATTTAGTAGATATTTTTTGTTTTATGTTGATTTTAAGTTTATTGCATAATGGTTGGGTAGGATATATGAAATTATTTCAACTTTTCTGTATTTATTATTGCTTGTTCTGTATTTATTAATGCTTGTTTTTTATTACAGCTTATGTTATATTTTGAAGACGCTTCCCTGTGCTGCTGAGTAGAATGTATATGTGTTTACCCTTGGTATTTGGGTTGAATAGTCTCTAGATATTTGTTAGGTTCATTATAAAGAAGGTGTCATTTAACTCTGAAGTTTCTCTACTTTTTTGGTCCAGACATCTTATCTGTACAAGAAATTGGAGTGCTGAAATTTCCCACTATGTTTGGGTTTATGTTAATCTGGGTCTTTAATTTTATTAATATGATTTGATGAAATTGAGTGCACCAGAGTTTTATGCATTTCTTTAGTATTGTAATATTTTATTAATTAATTGATACCTTGATTTAAATGAAATTCCTTTCTTTGTCTATAGTTAGTGCTTCATGCAGTATATTGAAACATATTATGGTTAGTGTTTTTTTTTTTAAAACTCTTTAAACATAGCAGAATTGTTTATTCCTTGGAAAAATAAGACTGTAGTGGGAAATGAAGTTTAAAACTTGTATTATCATTCATAAATAAAAATAACACTATCTAAACAAATGACTGCACTTAAAGTCAGTAATGAAAAATTGTTCTTGCAACTCATGACACAGAAAAATACAAAACATCCTTATTATCAGAATCCCCCAAAAAACATTAAAAATGTAATGTTGCTGACTTTTATATTATGAATTATAAATGTAAATGTCTTTATATTTTTTGTTTATAACTGAAACAATTCTTTGTATTTGTAGTGTCTGATAAATGCATAATTTATGATATAATTTGTATATTTTGTGGCAAAACAGAAATATTTATATACACATTCATATATACCAGTAAACTTTCAGGAATAGAAAGTCAATCAATGAGAAAGTACTAAAATAATGTATACTTTCACAATTCACATGCTTTAAGGTAGGATAATTAATACTCAACATAAAAAATGTCCATGTTAGACTTTCAGAAAGAGAAAATTCATTTTTATATAATCAAATGGCAATAAAATTTTAAACTTTCATATTCATTTTAGAAATACTATCATTGTCTATAATTTTATGTGACAAACCATTGAGTGAGGAAAAAATAATATGGCAAAAGTAAAATTACAGATAAAGTTTAGAGATTTATATCAACTAATCCAAATTCAGGTGCAAACCAGAAACCATTTACCAGCAAATTAAAGGGAAAAATCATGATGGCTGAAGTTGTCTACTTCTTTACATAAGCTGTGATTTCCACGTTGTATTTAGTGTCTCTAGTAGTATTGAGAGAGGTAATTTAACCTGCTTTTCTTGTCTTTGAATTAGGTAATTTCTGTATTTTTAGTGGCTGCATACATAGACCATTCAGATTGAATATTTGCTCACACGTTTGGTCAAGTATTGAAACCATCCCTCACTCTGTTTTCCTGAATTTACCTTCTAAAACAATCTATGTGGTTTTTCTTTTGATCATTTTGGTGTTTTTGTAGTGCTGGAGATGAAACCCAGGGCCAACACTGGGAATACTGCAGAGTCCTGAGTTGTTTCTATTTTTAGAGTATCACTTACATCTTTTCCACTTAGAACAACGCTGGCTGTGGGAAAGCCATTGCTTTGTAATATGACATAAAATTAATTTGAAAATATATGTCAGAAGAAAACACACTGAAAATATGATGTGAAAGTTTTAGTTCTGATCTCCAGGTCCACGGACCATTTCCTTTCCTGAAGACGTCTCAGTCATTCGGAGTAGGCTATTACTGACAGACCAGTACCCATGATGGAAAGTCTAGAGAGCATCAGGAGACCAGAGGAAGCATATACTATTAGAGAAACCTTCGTAACAGAAGCACTTGAGAACTCCTGAAAGAGCACAATAAAGTGTAATCACATGCACATTGTGCACTATTATTCATAGGAATATTAATGTACAACAAGTTTTTAGTTCATTGGAGAAATAGCTTACATAGGAATAATTTCAACTTTAATACTTTTTTAAATAAATGATTTAAATGTTATTAGTTTATTGTACAGAGATCCCAGGTTAGACTGATTAAGGAATACTGGGATGGATTTGAATTCGTACGTGAGTTTTAGATGAACAACTTCACAGTAGAGTGTACAGCTGTAGTCTAGACATAGGGAAAGCACAGGTATTCATTGAAATGTTCATTTCAACAGGTTAGCAGGTTCTGTAGCAGCCAGTGACATGGAGAAAAATTATAAACCCTCAAGTAGGCATACACCCCCCCACCTTTGTGATGTACCTCTTTGCTGGAACCTTGGGATCCTCCATTCCATTCTAACCTCACCTAGAAATCCATTTTCCTGAGACCTTCAAAGGTACTGGCTGCTGTAGTTGGCTGGTCCTCGGAACTCAGCTGAATCAAGGCACTTAAAGTCTTTCTGGAAGGAAGTTTTGTCCTCTTTGGTCTGTGGTAAGTTCTTTCTGAGGAATGCCCCCTATAATAATGAGAATTCTAGCACAGATTAGCCCCATAGTACGGATCTGCTCACCACTGCTTATCTGGACCATCTCTATCCCAAATCTCCCTATAAACGTACAAATACTTTTATTACCTTCATGCTGTTTAGCCTAGAGGTCAGGCTCATTGCTAGATAGCTCCTTCATCTTACCTCAACATATTCCCATCAATTTTTCGTGCCACATTTCCCATGGCTTACCTGTCTTCCTTACGTGTTGCTTTTTTGGGTGTCTTGCTGTATCTCTGTGACTCTGCCCTTCTCCTACTACCTATTCTAATTTTCCTGCCTACTTTTTTTTATAGTGCCGGCCATGGGCCAAAACAGTCCTTTATTTATAGCTTATAGAAAGTCATGGCTCTAATTTTGTTAATCACAAGTGACTATTAATCTGAATTTCTTAATTTTACGATTCTAAGTAACATGAACATCACACTTCAAACCACAGTAGAAAAATACATACAGCATAACAAACCTAATCTTAAATTTGTATCAATAAACCAAATTCCATACCAATGTAAAGTATGTTGAGGTTAACAGTTGATTAAGGTATTGAAGTAAATTTAATAATCTAATTTTTTTAAAAAAATCACTCATTTACCATATACCCTTTTTCTTCTTAGAAAGAGATTAACAATGACCATTGACCATTCATAATGAAAACAAACCTTTATAAACAATGTTTTGGGAATTTGTGCATAATAATTTCACTACTACTGCCTGCTGATTAAGTGGTGCTGACAATCTTACAGGTTCTTGAGACTGGATCATATTACTGTTGAAGCTGATGTGTACATAACTTCCTACCAGAGAATTTTCAGGTGGTCTTGGTTGGTGAAACCCTACTTTCCTGGAAGCAGTCCACAGGTTCTCATTTTCTGTGGAAACAACAACAGAAACTCTCTTCCAAAGCAATAAATCCTTAGAAACAAACTTCAAAATCAGGATAACTTTAAAATATTTGTTTTTGTATAACTTACCATCTTTTGGAATTGATTGTCTTTCTGCAGTTAGCTCATTAACACTTAGAAAATTAAAAGAAGACACAATATGAACCATAATCCAGACTCTGTGTATTTTCCATCTTTATGTGGCTTACTATATTTTTATTCCTCTATTTCTCCTTTTAAAAGACTTTCTCTAGTTCTTTCTTTTCTCTCCCAGTCTACATATTCCTTTTCACACACATTTTAACCCAATGAGAGGTTTTCTATAACTGAACCTGTTTTATTGTGTTTCATTAATCATTTTTAACTGGAAAATATTTTTAAAATGCTAGCAGTCCCAGGAAGAGCAACATAGGTTTTGCCAATAAAGCTGAGTCAGGAAGGACTCTTAAAGGGGCCACATCTCTGTTTGCTGCCAGCAGAAAGAGCACACCCAAGAAAATGCCACTATCATAAAGCTGTCTTTGACTCTGTTCCCTTTCTACAAAATAAATGGAAACCTTAAATCAATCGCATGCTACTGAATCTTCTATGAGGCTTCGGGATCCAGCCTGGTTGGAGTTTATGCTCCCTGCAGTGAGTCTGCTGCCATTTTGTCTGTGGTCTGGATGCCACACCTTCTCTGTACCATGACTGACTTCAGAGACACAATTTTGAAGAAGCTGCCCTTGGATCAGTTTTTCTGTTCTAGAATCCTTTCTAAGCTTTCTCAGGCTTTGTGTGGGTACATTCGTTCCACTTTAGGATGCCATCTATAACAATGAGTTTTTTGTTTCAGATTAACCCCACTGTTCAAATCTGGTGCTGCTCCTTATGTGGACCTGCAATCCCAAAGTCCCAAGTAAACACAGACACGATAATATTAACTTCATACTGTTAGGCCTATGGCTTAGTCACATTGCTAGCTAGCTTCTTCATCTTAACTCAACCAAGCACAGCCAAGGCATGTATCTCTTTCCTTCACCCCTGAAAGCCATCAGTTGGAGAGACCATTAAATCTGTGGGAATCCCCTCACCATCTCAATCTTAGAATATACCACAGATACCTACATGATGCAGGACTCTAGTATAAAACTGCTGTGTAAATTAATTAATAGGATGGTACAGAATTTATTGAGCCCAGAGTTTCTCTGTCAGCTTAGCATCATATCAATTCCATGTATCAAGGATAAACATGAAGAGTCACTAACGATGTAGACATACAGATTTACATTGAAGGACGTTCCCAGAAATGTCTTTCATATAAAAATCCCCTAAGCCTAAGTTTGATAGCTAGGGCCCACATGGCATTCGGGGAGAATGTAAGGTATTCTTTAACATAGAATGACATGTGAGTCATGGGCACATATACGAACAACACTAAATAGAACTGTAATGAAGTATTACAACATATTTGAAGTCCCTTTGTTGCCTCTCTAACACAGACATGTTAGTTTTCACACTGCCCTTCTCTTTTGAGACCAAGTCTTATATAGTACAGGGTGATTTTGAACTATTCCCATCTTCCTATCTCATTTTCCTAAGTGTGAAGAACAGATGTGCTCACCACCAACACTAGCATCCTATGATAATTTGTTCTAAGTTTTATTTATGATTTATTTTATTTTACATTCCAACCATAGTTTTCTCCATACCATTTTTAAAAACATAAATGTCATTTTCATGTATGCATCCCCTGCCTTCCCTCCTCCCTGTCCCTCTGAGTCAGCCTTCAGCAAACCCCATGCCCATTCTCCATCCTCTCTTCCAGGAGGGCAAGAAGTCCCAAGTTTGATCATCTGAGTAGAACTCCAGGCAAGTTCTACTCACTCATCCCAGAAATAAGGCTGTGTTATGTGTTCCTCTATACGGAATGTGCTCCAAGGTGCCAGCCCACACACAGGAACACAGACTGATTCCACCCCTTTAGGCACCACATACTGTCCATGCCAATCTACAGTTGCCTACACTTGGAGGGCCTAGCTCCTTTTCCTGCTGGGCCTTCAGTGGCTATTATTGATTTAGTGACCTCCTGAGAGCTCTAGTCAACCCTCTATGTGGGACTCCTCTTCATAATCCCTATCCCCCTGCTCATACAGACTCTTGTCCCCTGCTCTCAGCTGACCAGGAGCTCAGCCCAGTGCTCAGCCCTGGATCTCTACCTCCACCTCTATTCTTTGTTGGATCCCCTACCTCTTTTCTATTCCCCTATCCACTGTCCAGAAAGGTCAAGTCCTCCTATGGGAGTCAACAAAGCGTGGCATGTCGAGTTAGGCCCCAGGCCTTGCACCAAGGTGGAACCAGGCTTCTCACCACAGAAAATAGGTTTCAAAAACCTAGGTACAGTGCCCGGAAAGATCCTAATCCCACTTCTAGAGACACCATTGACAGACAAATCTTCATAATTGTCACCTACATGAGGAGGGTCTAGGTTAGTCCCATGCAGGCTCCCTACCTGTTGGTCTAGAGAACATGTTTTCCCATGAGCTTGGATCAGTTGTCTTTGTGGTTTTCCCTGACATGATCTTGACCCCCATGCTCAGCCCAATGTTTTACTGTGGATTTCTGCATCTATTTCCATCAGTTACTGGATGAAGGTTCTATGATGACAATTAGGGTGGTCATTAATTTGATTACTCAGGAATGCCAGTTCAGGCACCATGTCTGCTATTAGTAGGATCTTATCTCGGACCATCTTTATGGATTCCTGCAATTTTTCTTGGCACCAGGTTTCTTTCGAACTCCACATTGTGCCTCTCTATCAAGTTGTCTGTTTTATTTCACTCTCTATGTCCTTCTCCCTACTGAGCCATTTTGTTCCCTCATGTCCCTATCACCTTCCCTGTACGTCCCCATCCTAACTGTTTAGTCTCCCCTCTCCCAGGGTGATCCATGTTTTCCTCTTAGGGTAGTTTTTGTTTCCTAGTTTCTCTAGGACACAGGATTGTAGCCTGGTTATCCTTTGTCTTCATATTATCCACTTATGAGTATATGATTTATTTTTATTGATATACTACAATAGTGTAAACACTATTAAAATGTAGTATCATGAATCAAAACAAACATAGGTGTGTGTTAATCAAATGTAGACAATTCACATTTGTGTGTCTTTAAGTAAATGAAGTTTATAACCTCTCTTCTACTATTTTCTACTATTTCTACTACTTCTACTATTTATAATATTTCTACTATTGGGAAATTCATGCAAGGACCACTCATATATTAGGAAGGAATCCTGTAAATTAAATGATGTATTTCCCAGCCTGTTCTTGATCACACTTTCCAGTTCAGACAGGCATTGAACATAGGACTCTTCTATCTCACCTTCCCAACTATCTTGTATTTCATGTGTAGCAGTGAGGTTTCTTGGTCCTGGGCTGACAGACGTCCAGGCCCACAGACCCCTGGCCCAGACCCCTTATCATTTTCAGCTGATCAGCCCCCCCCAAATAATTCAGATGCTTATATTAAGTTCATGCTGTTTGATTTATGGGTCAGTCACATCCACAGCTGGCTCTTACATCCTAACTCAACCCATTCTCATAAATCTGTCTGCCATGGCTGTGGCTCAGTAGTGTTCCTTACATGCTTCTTGTGGATGGCTAGGTCGATTTTTCTGATTCTGTTCTGCTTCTCCTAGGCATGCTGTGAGTTTCCCTTCTACTTTTTCTGTGGTGCCTGTCATGGGTGAAAACAGCTCCTTTATCTAAAGATTGATATTCACAGCACACAGAAAGACATTCCCACATCATTACATGCATAGAAATGGATTTGTGGCTTCTCTTTTCCTTACTCACAGATTCACCATATGTAGCTTTAAACTGTAGTTACTAAAGTGTACTGCAGCATACAAGCGGGTATACTAATTACTACCAGTTCTTTTCGTACCTCCTTTACCCCATAAACTACCTCTCAGTGAAAACTGTTTCTTTCTTAGCTCCTATGAAATCTGTTTCCATATTCTTCACATGAGTAAGAACACATCTGCCCTTGCTAAATTCAATCTCTTTCTCTTAATTTCAATGAACACTCCAGGGCAACTAATCAGAAAAGAAGTTTACCTCACATTTAAAGACTCAATTTAACTTTATACATAGTCAGAGAATCGAACTTATTCCTAATTCTCTCATAGATCTAATCAGGGGTAGGTGATCTTAGGATGAAATGGAACAAAAAGAAATTTCATCTACTGAGGGTTGTTGTCCATCCCTGCCTCCTTTACTCACAGGACAATTTTTTTCTTTTTTTTAAGTTTGAAGAAAGACCCTTCCCGGGATAGTTTATTTTATGCTGGAACAAAATCAGATGATGTCTTCTCAAAATTTCACTCATCTTGTTGACAAGAAAAAAGAGAGTTCTTGTGAAAATAACTCTCTGGAAAAGATTCCCGAGGCAAAGTTCTGTAAGGTGAGTTGACCAGGTAGGGCATTGGCAGAAACAGATTCATGACCAAGGACCATGACAGAAAGATTTTTCAGAATGTGAAAACCAGAGGCATTCTCAAAATGTCCTTCTCCAGTATCCCTGAAGAATTTAGAATGGTAATTGAGTACTAAATGCAGTTGGTAATAATCAGCACTTTGAAATCAGGAGCAGGACCAAAGGGAGACCTGATAGCATTGAGCATTTCCAATGTATTTGGGAAATGGCTGTTAGGCAAATTGCTCAATTGATCCCCACATTTCCCAGAATCAATTATCTTGATTTTCTAGGTTGACCACTGAGGTCCTCCAACATAGAGACCTTTCTAGTATGAATGGCACACATGTCCAGGAGAGAGTACTTCTAAGATTTTATATTTTCTTGTTTTCTAGGCCTTCCAAGATATTACTTCGTATTTCTCTGAGGAAGAATGGGGAAATCTCACATTCTTGCAAAAAATTGTCTACGTGTATATGAAAAGAACCTACTTCAGAATGATTTCCTTAGGTAATAGGAAGTTCCAGGTTCAGACAAGCCTGGGTGTTTCCTAGTTATTTTCTATGCCACAGCTTCCTTTCGACTTATAGCATGTACCTTTGCCACACAGTACTTTTCTTCACAGTGAAATGTCAAAGTGCTGCCTGAGCATGCTGCTCTTCTCCAACATGTTCAGGGCTGAGAGCATAGAGCACAGGCAATAGGGCTCAGGCCTGCAGCAGCCTGCACTTTTCTTTCCTGCAGGCTCTTGTTCTTGTGGGCCTTAAGGTCTGTGCTGCATCCCAGATCCTAGCTGCATTTCCATTTTTGTGCTGTCTGTTAAAGAGCAAACACTTTGTTTCTTTTTAGGGGTCACAGTCAACAAACCAATATTCATGCGTCGCAAGGACAAGGCGGAAGAATCTCCATTGGAATGTATTGAAGTCCATGGCACTCACACTGGTGAGTAGGTAGGGAGGGGCTGTGAAGAATCACCTTTTCAGTCAAGATATCTGGTAAGGTTACAGGCATGTCTTTTCTTCATCTTCAGGTTAGGACTGTGTGGAAAAGAGTTCATTTAGAGGATGGTGTAAATAACCCTGTCATATAAATGTCTAAAATCATTATTTTGGATAATAAGTAAATGGCTAATATGTAGCACCTGTCCCTTATCATATCCTAAACACAGGCAGACACATACACCCTATAAACATACATGCAGACACATTATAACAGAGATACAACTCAACACACACATGCACACACACCACACACACACACACACACACACACACACACACACACACACACACACACACCTTCTCTTTTATACTTGACATCACTGAAAATAGATCATCATAATATAAATGGATCAGTTAACTCCAGAGATGATCCTGTTCCCACTGCTTCCAATTTGGTAGCTTGGGTGCAATCTAATTGTAGTTCATTAACATAATTTCTTAATCCTTTTTCAATATGGTTTTTTTATTTAATTCATTGAGGATTTTATATATTTTGATCATATTCACACATACCTTATTCTTTCATCTAATTAACATAAAAAATTTTATGTTTTTCTCACTTCCCCACATTCCTCGAACTCACCTCTTTTTTTTAATTTTTTTAGAAATAACCAACCAAGCCCAATTTGTGCTCTTTATATAACATGGGATGAGGAACCATCCACTAGAACATACTTGACTTAGTAATGACCACAACCTTAAAAATACTGACTCTCCCTCCCATGAAAGCCATCGATTATCAAAAAGGATACCCACAAAGGGGTGAGAGCTCATGAGTACCTACTCACTCCATGCTAGAATGCTGACTAATTTGACAATGCAGGTCTTATATAGGCAATGGCAACCTCTCTGAGTTTATGAGTGTAACAATTTATCATTACCTTAAAACACTATATTGCTCTGGTCCTTCCTGTCTTCTGCTTCTTACATTCTCTCTATCCCCCTTTTACAGTGGTACATGATTTAGGGAGGAAGACACATGAAATATATGTTCAATGTTTAGCTGAGCAATGCATAGACACATTTTCTACATTCTGACCAGTTGGGAGCTCCTGTATTAGCCATCACTCACTTTAAAACAAAACTTCTCTAATAATGTCTGAAAGATATCTATTGTGAAGAGATATGAATTTATATGTCAGTTTGTACTAAATTCATTTAGCAAAATCATAGTAATAGTTTCCACCCATGGGGCCTATGCAATCATATGTTCTTGGTCAGCTTTACAGTACCAGGTCTGCATTTTTTCAGTCACAATATTTTAAGAATTATAGCATTGGCATAAATCAGGAAGTTGAATGACAGATATCTTATTATTCATGACTTTTATATCAGCAGAAATAGTGTAAGTATCCTCTTATCAAATTCTACATGAAGTGTTCTTACCAATGTCCTGTGTGATGCCACTCTTGGCAACATATTCTTTGATACCTAGATCAGTGTGTCTCTTTTCTTTCTTCCCCATTGCCCGCATTAATTTGTACAAATCATCTTGGAAAAGTACTGTCTTCTCTCTTCTATTCACTCTTTTATTAACTGTCAATGTGATGAACCACAAGCTTATGTGTGAAGCCTTATATTTTGTAGACTACCCATCTTTCATAGAACCCATGGACTCCACAAGTGATTTTCTTCCCTAAATCTTCTTTATTGTGGATTCCTAATTAAATGTACATTACTCTGCTTGTATAAATGGCAGTCTATGAAATATATAAAGGCAAACATTTAGTCCCAGAAACATGGTGTACTTAGGACATTATTTTCTTATTTGAACACCCATGCACTTTCTTACTTGGCTACAAATAATGACAAATACTTCTCCAGGTACAGTTAGCATGTTATGAAAATCAATAAAAACACCTACAAAGGCTTGAGCCCTTCATCATTCTTTCATGGAAGGAGAGGCTCACCAGGTTCCACCCTCTCAGAGGATATGAGGGCAGTTAACAGTTGTCAGGGAAAAGACAGATGAGGCCCAGGGCACATGTAAATATGCCCAATTAAACTCATTTATCCCCACCAATATAAAATATGAAATGAAAGATAATCTAGTAATGGCGAGGAAGGGCATTGACATGAGTCAAAAGTGGTTAATGAGTCTACATGATCAAAACACATTATACATGCATATAAAAATGTCATATTGTAAGGTAACAGCATATATAATTAATGTATGCTAACATACTCTTTGGAAAACCTCAGAAATTACTTAACCTCTAATACAGTATAGGAATCCTACAGAGAGCCTGAACAAGTGCTTTAGTGTTTAAAAATACTGAAGGAGGTGGAATGAGAAGAAAATAACCCAAATGAGTTCCAGGTACACTAGGCTAAGGATGGGCCCAGAGAAATCTGCACACCCAAGAGAAAGCAGGTTTTTGGGGACAGAGAGTTGGGGGGCAATGGATGAGAAGGAATCATTGAAGAAACAAAACTCTGGCTTCCATGGCATGTTCTGAGTGAGTGGCATGGGCCCACAAAACTCCACAGCCTTGCTGTGTGACAGGATCACCCAGCACCAGTTCAGATGTTAGCAAGGATTTCCATATTCATAATTTGATTTGTCCTTCTGAAAGACATGTGACAATGGACAGGTTTTCTACATACTCTGTGGTTCATTTCTTTAATCCACACAATATAAGAAAATGATCATTGGGCCCTCTTTCTAATGAAGGATAATATAGGAATTCTATACCAGATGATGGGGGAGAGGGACCAAACAGTACACTGGATTACCTGGAATGGTCTTTGGTCTGTACTGCTGTGTGGCTAATATCTCAGTCTTTACAAGCCAGCAAACATAAACATCAGAATGGAAAGGCCCATGGGCTCATGGGAGGAACATGCCCTGTTCTATTCTGACAAAACAAGGCCTTAACTATCTAGTTCTCATGTACTAATCTCTCCCTATTTCAGAAGGTGGCATTCATGTAAATGTATGGGCTCATCGTTTGAGGGAAAGAAAACATCGAGTGATATATGAAGAGATCAGTGACCCTGAAGTAGAAGATGATGATGAGGATGACTAAATCTGTAAGTGGTCCCTTGACACATCTCCCAAACCCCAGAATACATACTTTTCTTATATAATATTAGATCACTTATCCACTTCTAGTCCTCTGGGGTGCAACACTGAAGCTAAAGTATCATATCATGCTTCCTTTACTGCAAAGCTGTGTAATTTGGAGACCTTCCCTACCCAGGATGCTATGAGCTCCCAAATCCCAGGTCAGTTCTCAAAGTACAGGCCACATCTTACTCTGGTTTAGAAATTCAAGGACAAGCTGAGGCAGTCACAGTGCACTGAGAAGAGGAGGCTGGGAGGTTAGGTGAGAGGAAAGCACGTAGGCTGTGAAGGACAGGAGGAAACAGACCAGTGAGTAGGTAGTGTGAATTTGCTAGTGTTTCTTTTCTTTCTTGTCTTAACCACAGAGCATTGAAATAAACCTACCATGAGAAGAAGAATGCGGTGGGAATTCCAGACCATAGCTACAATGTTGAAAGACTAAATGTCAGTTATATGTATAAATACATTATTTATTTAAATTTATTATAATTCTAACAGTTAAGTATCCATTTCCATATTATTTGTCAAGTTTTTTCTTAGTAATTTTGTAGGAGGTAACCACTACTCTGTTAGAACCTTGTGCCAAGTATTCCCTATGTATTCTTTCCACTGTACTAAGTCTCATTAGTATTGGTCTTCCTTTGCCGGGCAGTGTTTAAGCATAGATCTCGCTGTATGGTATCTGGTCAACACTAGGTTTCCTACATGCTAAGCACTCTGTTAGTGTTAGTTTTACTGTGTAAAAACCACTCTAGTAAAATATCAATGTTTCAAGTAGGCTAGATGGCTTTGTGGTAGAGGATCCTGCTGCCAACTCTGATGACATGATTTCTATCCTAAAGACCCACATGATGGACAGAGAGAACTGACTCCCTGACAATGTCTTTTGACATTCAAAACTGAACACACACACTCCAAATAAAGGAAAATATAATAAAATAAATCTGTCAATATTCCATTCAGCATCAAAGACAGGAGATGTAGGTCAAAAAGACCAGGCAAAGAAACCCACCCTGGTCCTGGATCTTGAGCCAGTGAAAGAAACACTTTAAATCTGAAGCCAGAACCAAAGAAACACTCCCTGACCCTGAACCCAGAGCCAGTGCACGAAATATACCTTGACCCTGAAATTAGAGCCAAAAGGATAAAAAGACAAGTGAAAGAAACATAATTTAGGCCTGAAACCAGACACGAATCAGCTTCCGAATAACTAAAACAATCAGTCCCTGAGCATAAAATTCAGCACCCTGACCCTGAAATCTGAGCCAAGGAAAGAAACACGTGAGCCCTCAAACAGAACCAAAGAAACACATATTGTCCCTGAAACCAGAGTCAACTCTGCCACTGACCAACTAAACCAACCAATCCCTGAGCAGGAAATCCAGCTAATCCCTAAGTAGAACATCTTCTCACTGGAAACATTCCACCCCTCAGAAGCCCTATATAAGCCCCTCTATTGGTTTAGCTATCAGCTGTCCTTTTCCATCAGGGTAGAGGCAGCCACTCTCCTGTATTCCTTTCCCAAACAAATCTCTTTCTTAAAAGAGTTTTGGGTGAAGATCTTCTTTTGCTGGTGAGGAGCAGAGTCTCCACTAGGAAGCTCCCTTGGAAGATGAGTAGAGCATCAGAAGACATGGATATCTCTGTTGCAAAGCTCCTTTCGAGGGAGTCGAACAAAGTTAAGCTGTAACAGTTCTCTCTCAGAGATGAACATCCCCACTGCATCTCAGCTTCAGGTATACCCTGACTTCCTGACAAGTCAAGATATCTTTCTTCTCACTGCTGTAGGTATCGAGGATACCCTCCACAGCTGAAGATATACCCTGACATCCTGACAAGTTAGGATACCTTTTCCTCCACAGCTATAATACTGGCAGGTATAGACTGCCTTCCTGACATGTCTGGATTGTATACCTGTTCCTCCAGAAGAGTTTAAAGAATAACAGTTTTAAGGCTTATATTGAAAATTATAGAAGGTAAATATGAGACCAGGGGTTTTGGAACAATATAGACAATAGACATATAATCTGTGTGTGCTGTGGTCAGGATTAGACTTTATTAATATTGCATGCCAGATACTCTGAAGTGAGTTGTGTCATACACCCATTTCATACACTATTCTTATGTAGAAACTATAATGCTCAGTGTAGCTCTCCTAGTGGTGATAGAGGTAATATGGATTCCTACAGATATGGCTCTGATGAGTTGAAGTGCAGCCCTAGTGGAAAGCTAAGAGACTGAAGATCTCTGCCTCAGCACTATGTCAGGATGCAGAGAGGAGTCATAGGTGTTGGTAAATGATCATGTTAAACAAAACAAGCCAAGTGCAGAAAGACAGATGAGTCAAGCTTAATTTCAATGAGTAACAATATTTAAATTTGTGTTTTGTGTCATTCTGTGTGTTGGACATAAAACCATAAGATAGGAGGCTGAGTCCTTAAAGAGGTAAAAAGAATGACTCTATACATTGGGCATGAAGGTAACAGGGACAATTAGGAATAAAGAAGAGGACTAGCAAGATGAAGACAGATGGTGGGACAAGGTGATTTCAATTTTGATTAGAAACCAAGAACATAAGAATATGTCATTATGAAACCCACTACTTTCTATGCTACCATAAAAAATGAAGTAAATATAGTCCTGAGGATGAAATACAAAGAGAAAACATTTCTGCCTTTTGTCTATTTAAGAAGGAAGGTTTTAAATATAACACGTTATGGCTATATACTACAAAACAGTAATCAAGATAGAATTATATAATGACTTATCTCTCCCCTACATCCAGGCCAGCAGGAGAAAAGCCCTGTAGGCTAGAATCCCGAATAAAATCCAGTTTTCTGGACACCGTCAACTAGAAAACTTCCACAAGCCCCAACCCACCCCAGAACCCAGTCACTTCAGCAGGTGCTTGAGACTCACAGATCCTCAGTACCTATTGGACCAAGAGGTAATTGACACTCAGCTCAGACAGAGATCTCAGTCTCCTGGGACAGAATCCTTGGAACCTTACCCCCTCTCATATATTCCCTGAATTCAGGCCAGCAGAAAACCTCCCCTACAGACCAGGACTCCCCAGTGAAGCTTAATTCACAGAAAACTCCTATCTACAAACCCACCCAATCACCTCATGACCATAGTGATTACTTGAGACCCACTGTCCCCCAGCATCTATTATATCAAAAGCCCCTATAGGATTAAGAGCACCTTCTAGATCAAGAGCTCATATTGGACCAAGAGTGAATCCCTGAGACAGACATTCTGCCACCTCTTATTGCACCAAGAACTGGGCACTGTGACACAGAATATGCTACCTCCAAGTGGACTGAGAGCCCAGATTGTACCAAGAAGGCTTCCTGATACACACAGGAATAACAGATTGCAGCAGAGTCACCTCCCTGGGATAGATACAAATCCTGCAATGGGCAGATCCTAGCTCAAGAATACATATAACAACGTAAAGAACAATGTGGCACCACTAGACTCTGGTGGTTCTACAACAAGATCTGATCATAACAACGAAGAAGAAAGAATAATGAAGAAGCAGTAGAAGAAGAAGAAGAGGAGGAGGAAGAAGACGAAGAAGAAAACAACCTTACAAACAATTTTATGAAGATAATCGAGGCCTCAAAAGAGGAAATAAATATCTCCCTTAAAGAAATACAGGAAAAGACAAGCAAAAAAGTGGAAGAGATAAACAAATGCTGGATGAAAATAATGAAAACCAAGAAAAAGCAATCAAATAAGTGAAGGAAACAATTCGAGATGTAAAAATTGAAATAGAAGCAATAAAGAAAAGACAAACTAAGGGATGGTGGAAATGGAAAATCTGAAGAAATGCACTGGAACTACAGATGAAGAATGACCAACAGAATGCAAGACTAAAGGGAAGATTTGATAGTGGAAACAGATTTGTCACTCAAAAAAAAAAAAAAACCCTCAATAAACAACCCCCCCCCACACACAAAATCATCACATAAGACGTCTAGGAAATCTGGGACACCATGAAAAGACCAAACTTATGAATGATAGGAATAGAAGAATACCAGCTCAAAGGCACATAAAATATATTCAAGAAAATCAAAGAAATGTCTAAAGATATAAGAAGCTTATGGAACACAAAATAGACTAGATCCCTCCAAATGTTTGCTCACCACATAATAATCAAGCCAGTAAGCTTACAGAATAAATAAAGAATACTAAGAGGTGCAAAGAAAAAAATCAAGTGACTTATAAAAGCAGACCCATCAGAATATCACCAGACTGTTCAGTGGAATCAATGAAAGCCGGAAGATGTTATGCAGACACTAAGAGACCATAGTTGCCAACACAGACTAAAATATCCAGCAAAAAAATAAACCACCATAGGTGGAGGAAACAAGATTTTTCACCACAAAACCAGATTTAAATAATACCTATCCACAAATACAGCCCTAGAAAAAGCACTAAAGGGAAAACCCCAGCCTAAGGAAACCATATATAACAGATAAGCCCCACAGAAGAAAAAGACAAAAAAGGGAAAAAAAACACATATACTATCATCAATAATAACAAAACTAATAATCACTGGACATTAATATCCTCTAATATCCATTGACTCCATTCACCTATAAAAAGACACACCCTAACACCATGGATACAAATGCAGAAGCCATCTTTCTGCAGCAAATAAGAGACACACATTAACTTCAACTACAGACACTGACTCAGAGTAAAGGGTTGGGAAAAGACTTTCCAATCAAATGATCCTAAGAAATAAGGTGCTGTACCCATCCTAATATGTAAAAAATAGACTTCCAACTAAAGTCAAAAGAGATCACGGTAGACATTACTTATTCATCTCAGGAATAATCCATCCAATTAAAGTCTCAATTCTGAAAATTTATGCCCACAACACAAAGGTACCTTTATATGTAAAATAAATATTAGTAAAGCTTAAATCTTACATCGAACCTTAGACTTTGATAGTGGGAGACTTCAATACTTCACTCTCATCAATGGATTGGTAGGTCTACCAGACAGAAACTCAACTGACAAATAAGGGTTTTGTAGTGGGATTCAAGTGTTAGCTGACAAGGCTTGTAGGTGTATCTCTGGAGTAATGGGAGCCTGAATGGGGCATGACCAGACTCTCAGACACTGAAGTCTCCCCTGTTTTGTTCCCGTGTTCTCAGAAAATGGATAAGCAGCCCTAGTTCCTATCTTCAAGAACTGTATTAAGGTTCAATTTGTACTGTCAGTGTTCATATGCCCTTCAATAAATATTAACTCTTCATATGATATTTTGCTAGTGAATTTACCACGATAGGATCTAACAGATATTATGATCCAAATGGTCTTAATAGATACATACAGAACTTTCCACCCAAACAAAAGGAATATACCCTTTTCTTAGCACCCATGGAACTTTCTCTCAAATTGACGACATACTCAGTCTTAAAGGAAATATCAATAGACACAAAAAATGGGGATTACTCCTTGTATCCTAAAAGACCACCATACACTAAAGTTAGAGTTCAATAATGACACAAACCACAGAAAGCCTACAAACTCATGGAAACTGAACATCTCTCAATTGAACCACTTTGGCAAAGGAAGAAGTAAAGAAAGAAATCAAAGGCTTCCTAGAATTCAATGAAAACGAATCCAGAACAACACTTACAGGACACAATGAAAGCAGAGTTAAGAGGAAATCTCAAAGAACTAGATGCCAATATGAAAAACCTAGAGCAATCTCACACAAGAGACCTAACCTCCCAGCTGAAAGCTTTCAAACAATTAGAAGCAAACTCACCCAGAAGGAGTAGATGGCAGGAAATAATCAAACTTAGGACTGAAATCAATACATTAGAAACAAAGAGAACAATACAAAGAATCAATAAATCAAAGAGTTGGTACTTCAAGAAAGTCACCAAACTCTTATCAAACTAATCAAAAGGCAGATGGAGAACATCCAAATTAACAAAATCAGAACTGAAAAGGGAGACATAACAACAGACATCCAGGAAATCCAGAGAATCATTAGGTCATACTTCAAAAACCTGTACTCTACGAAATTGGAAAACCTATAGGCAATGGACAACTTTCTGAACAAGTACCATTTACCAGAATTAAATCAAGAACAGATAAATGATCTAAATAGACCTACAGCCCTCATAAAAATTTAAGTGTTGTTAAGTCTCCCAAGCAAAAGAAGCTCAGGGTCAGATGGTCTCAGCACAGAATTCTACCAGAACTTCAAAGATAAATTAATAAATTAATATCAATGCTCCCAGAATTTTTCCACACAATAGAAACTGAAGGAAATTTGCCAAACTTTTTATGAGGCTATATTCACCCAGAAACCCAAGACACACAAGAATGCAACAAAGACAACAAATTACATACCCTCATGAACATCGATTCAAAAATACTCAATAAAATACTGGCAAACCAAATTCAAAAACAAAATACTGGAAAATGAAATTCAAAAAATACTGGCAAACCAAATTCAAAGAAATCATCCAGCATGGTCAAGTAGGCTTAACTCCAGAAACGTAGGGATGGGTCAACATACAGAAAACCATGAATGTCATCCATCATATAAACAACCTGAAAGATAAAAAGAATCCATGTGATCATTTCATTAGCTGTTGAAAAAGCCTTTGACAATATCCATCTCTGTTTCATGATAAGACTCCTGTAGAGATCAGGAATATAGGAAAACACCTAAACATAATAAAGTTAATCTACAGCAAGCCACCAGCCAACATCAAACTAAATGGAGAGAAACTCAAAGCAAGCCCACTAAAATCAGGAACAGAACAAGGCTATTCTCTCTTCCCATATCTTTTCAATATAGTTCTCAAAGTCTTAGCTAGAGTAATAAGACAACAAGATGAGATTAAGAGGATATAAATTGGAAAGGAAGAAGTCAAACTATCTCTATTTGCAGACAATATGATCGTATACATAACTGATGCCAAAATTCTACCAGGGAACTCCTACAACCGATAAACACCTTCAGCAATTTAGCGGGGTACAAGATTAACTCAAAATATCCACAGCACTCCTATACACTAAGGATAAAAGGGCTGAAAAAGAAATCAGGGAAACATCCCCCCCTTATAATAGCTAACAATAGTATTAAGTATCTTCACGTAACTCTAACCAAAGGAGTAGCAGGCCTGTTTGACAAACCTTTAAGTCATTGAAGAAAGAAATGGAAGAAGATATCAGAAAGTGGAAAGATCTCCCATGCTCCTGGATAGGTAGGATTAATATCCTAAAAATGGCAATCTTACCAAAAGCAATCTACAGATTCAAGGAATCTCATTAAAATCCCAACACAATTCGTCATAAACTTTAAAAGAACAATACTCAATTTCTTACAGAATAACAAGAAACCTAGGATTGCCAATATAATCCTGTTCAATAACAGAATTTTGTGAGGCATCACAACCCCTGACTTGAAACCCTACTATTGAGCTACAGTAATAAAAACAGCTTGGTACTTGTAGTGGGATTTAGGTGTCAGCTGATAAAGTCCTAAGATGCTTATCCAGGGTCCTGAGCTCCTGGAGGGGGTTTGGCCAACCTGGAGGGGGTGTGGTCAACCCCATTGATAAGGGGCTTCTGGGACATGAAGAGCTCTCTTCCTGGTTCCTGGCTGCTGGAGAGACAGGAGCAGAATCCACTGTAGGTCCATCACTTGTCCATCGCTTATCCATCGCTCGGGTACTCCAGTCCCTGTTCAGGTGCTACTATAAGCTGTTACTAATATCATGAGTGTTGATTTATATTCTAATAAATATTTATCATGGACTGGTGCCTTGTAAGTAATACTCCGCCTACATCTGGCACCCAACGGGGCCTCCAGTGTGTGGGGGTGCAGGTTTTCAGCTCTGTGCACAAACGTGAGTTTTCAGCTCAGTGTGCAAGCGCGAGTTTTCAGCTCAGTGTGGAAATGTGGGTTTTCAGCTCAGTGAGCAGGTGGGGCGCTCAGGAGGAGTGGTCCATCGTCCACTTGGCCTGCCACTGCCTGCTTGTATGGTGGCTCCATCCATCTAGCCCTGGTAGAGGAGTTTAAAGTGCACACACATCCCTCCCTCCCAGCCAGCCCACGTGGTCACTGATTGTGACCCAGGCAACTGTAAATTACTCACGCAAGTGAACAAAGGAAACAAAAACCCTTCTATTTTGTGATTAACATCCTGTCTTAATTTGTGAGAATTTGCTTTTTCCAAGGCTTGTATTCTGCCTGCTGGGGCCCTTCAAAACCACGTAGGGTCTGTAGGTAGCTTCCTGCTGCTGAGAGCCTCTGAATCTGCCATACAGTGAGCAGGGCATTGAATGCTACTGTGACACCTGTGGACTAAACAGCGTAATTACACCTGAATTGATGCAATGACTGACAATTATTCTTTTGAAGACTTTAGGTCATATTTTGCCATGGTGGTTGACAAATTTTTAAATGAATACCTTTGAAGGATTCAATACCCCAGTCTTACTATTTTTTGGCTTGTTTCTCTATTTTATGTTTCAAAATAAGAGGATGATGACAGAGGTGTCAAATGGAAACCAACAATTACTGTCCAGATTATGTATTATGGAACTATCGAATTCTACAGTAGCAGATGAGGTTAAACAGGTACAAAATGTAAATCAACAGTTGCTGTCCTAGGTATATGATGTGGAACTGTCAAACACTAAGATGGCAAAAAGGATGGATACTCTAGAAATTGGTTACAACAAGCTTTCAGATAAGGCTTCCTCTTTAGATATGAATAACACTGTACAAGAAAAGTATAGGCTCTACGTAAATGATGAAAACAAGAAACTTGTTGACTACATTAATGATGAGAACAAGAAAATCATTAATTATGTTAATGATGGGGATCAAAAAACTGCTGGCTTGCTGAGGTCTTTGGAAGGACTTCTTCATCAGGACACTCAAGATCTAGAAAAATCAATAGTATCTAAACTTCAAGAATAGAAACCAGTAGTATCCCAAATCCAGGAATGGGAACTGGTCATATCCAAAATACAAGAATGGGAGGACCATATTGCAATGCTGGAAAAGGGTATTGATGCATCTTATGCTCAGAACAGTTCAGGTCAACCCCCAATGGGATATTATGGTACTGGAGCTACTCTACCTAAAGTGGTAAACATAACAGGGCTACCCCCTTCCGCACCACTATTATTCCCAGCTACTATTCAGACAAAGATAACACCTGGGGGATCCTCAGAATATGTAGAGTATAGCTATGAGCCAGTACATATGAGAGACATCAAGGATTTTAAAGAGGCAATATCAATGCATGGTATACACTCTACTTATGTAAAGCAGCTTCTAAATTCATGGTCGGCAAAAAACCGGATTAAACCAACTGACTGGATGCAGCTAACAGCAGACATGTGGTCAACTTGTAATAGAATTATCCTTCAAGACTGGATAGATTTGGTTATAGCAATCTTGGAGGCTGGTTCCCAATTACAATGTAAGGAAGATGAGGCTAAGACCATTGAACAACAAAATAGGGCTAGAGGGATTGAAATATTCCAAGACTAGTTACTTAAAATTTGAATATTTTGCTAATGTAGAACATCAGTCTTTATATTATGACTATGCCCTAGATTTATGTCATATGGCAACCTTAAATATTTGGCATAGAATTTTAGAAGTAGGAAGGAAAATTGAGTCACATACAAAAGTTATGCAAGGCATAAGATAAACCTTTAAAGATTTCTTACAAACATTGACTTCAGCAGTAAATAGAATGATACAAAATTCAGAAGCTAGGTAAAGAATACTGGAATCCATGGCTTTTTAAAATGCCAATGCATAATGCAAAAGGGTATAAGGTTGGAAAGTCAAGATCAGCACCCATGAAGGAATGGATCCTAAATACAATCGATATTGAATATCCTAACTCTGATAATGATTGGATAGGAGAGGTGACTTCCTGAGGTTTGAAGCAAAATTGAAATTTAAAATGTTTCAATTGCAGTAAATAAGGTCACTTTTAAAAGGACTGTAGACAGAGTGTTCCTAGAAGCAATGTTTTTGCTAAGAATGACCCCAACAATATGCTCTTCCCTTCTGGATTATGCAGAAGGTGTGGCAAAGGCTGATGTTGGACTAAGGAATATAAATCAACAAGGGACAGACAAGGTAATTCTTTGCCTTTGGCAAATGTCCTGAGGAACCTCTCACAGGAACCCAAGTCACATTCAGTTTGGTCATTTTCTGTCATAGTGGAGACATAGTGGGTTTATGTTACCTCATACAAAATGATACTCTCCACATCCATCCATTTACCTCCAAATTTAAAGGTGTCATTTTTTTTTTTTACTGCTGAGTATTATATTATGTAAATGTACCACATTTTTTAAATCCATTCTTCATTTGAGGGGCATCTGGGTTGTTTCTAGGTTCTAGATATTATGAATAATGCTGCTTTGATCATAGTTGAATTAATGCCCTTGGAGTAAGAATGTGCATCCTTTGGGTACATGCCCAATAGTGGTATTGCTGGATCTTTGGGAGACTGATTCCCAGTTTTCTGAGGAAATGCCATACTGAATTCCAGAGTGGCTGTACAAGTGGCCTCCAAAAGTAGAGGAGTGATCCCCTTGCTCTGCATCTTCTCCAGGATAGACTGTAATCTGTGTTTTTAATTCTAGCCATTCTGACAGGTGTAAGATTACATTTCTCTGGTGGCCAAGGATGTTGAGCAATTTTTTAAGTGCCTTTCAGAAATTTGAAATTCTTCTGTTAAGAATTCCCTTTTTAGCTCTGAACTTCATTTTTAATTGGATTATTTGTTGGTTTTTTTTTTGACCTCTGGTTTCTTGAGTTCTCTATATACTTTAGAGATCAGTCTTCTGTCATATGTAGGGTTGGTGAAGATCTTTTCCAATTCTGTAGACTGTCATTTTGTCGTATTGACCATGTCCTTTGCCTTTCAGAAGCTTTCCAGTTTCAAGAGGTCTCATTTATTGATTGTTGTTCTTGGTGTCTGTGCTACTGGTGTTATATTTAGGAAGTGATTGCCCTTAACAATGCATTGGAGGGTATTTCCCACTTTAATTTCTATCAAGTTAAGTGTAATTGGGTTTATGTTGAGGTCTTTGACCCATGTGAACTTGAGTTTTTTGCTCACCTGGATCACCTGGATTTCATAAATGAAAGAAGACATGAATGCATGTCAGTGGTTTGAGCTATGAGCTAAAGAGCCAATACTTTAATTATTAATATATTGTGATTGAAAAAAATGCAGACCTGGTACTGTAAAGCTGACCAAGAATGTATGATTGCATAGGCCCCATGGGTGGAAACTGTTATTATGATTTTATTAAATGAATTTAACACAAACTGGCATCTAAATTTATATCTCTTCACCTTAGATAGCTCTCAGACATTATTAGAGTAGTTTTGTTTTAAAGTGAGTGATGGCTAATACAGGAGCTCCCAATTGGTTAGAATGTAGAAAATGTGTCTATGCATTTTTCAGCTAAGCATTGAACATATATGTCATGCATCTTGCTTTCAAACTTCAGTACCATTGTTAAAGAGGGGATAGAGAGATTGTAAGAAGCAGAAGACAGGAAGGACCAGAGCAAATACAGTATTTTATGGACATGACAAATTGTTACACTCATAAACTCATAGAGGTTGCCTTTGCCTATATAAGACCTGCTTTGTCAAGCCAGTCAGCATTCTAGCATGGAGTGAGTAGGTACTCATGATCTCCCACTCCTTTAAGAGTATCCTTTTTGAAAATGAATGGCTTTCATGGGAGGGAGAGTCTGTTTTCTTTCAGGGTATGGACTTTATTAATTCAAGCATACTCTAGTGGATGATCTCACATCCCATGTTATATAAAGAGCACAAATTGGCCTTTTTTGGTTATTTTTAAAAAATATAAAAATCAAGACATGAATTTGAGGAGTGTGGGGAAGTGAGAAAAACATCAAAAAATATTTTATGTTAATTAGATGAATGAGTAAGGTATGTGTGAATATGATCAAAATACATACAACCCTCAAAGGATAAAATAAAATACCATATTGTAAAACGATTAAGAAATTATGTTAATGAACTACAATTAGATTGCATCCAACCTGGCAAATAGGAAACAGTGGGAACAGGATCATCTCTGGAGTTAACTCTTCCACTTATATTACGATGATCCATTTTCATTGATGTCAGTTATAAAAGAGAATGTGTGTTGGGTGTGTGTCTTGTATTGTTTCTGTGTGACAGTGTCTGCATGTATGTGTATAGGGTGGATGTGTCTGCCGGTGTTTGAGTTGTGATACAGGACTGATAAAGGACAGGTATGACATATTAGCTGTTTATTTATTACCCAAACTTATGTACATTTTTGACTTTAATATGGCAGGGTCTTTTACACCATCCTCTAAAGAACTCTTTTCCACACAGCCCTAACCTGAAGATGAAGAAAAGATATGCCTGTAACCTTACCAAGTATCTCGACTGAAAAGGTGATTCTTCACAGCCCCTCCCTAACTACTCACCACTGTTAGTGCCATGAACTTCAATACATTCCAGTGGAGATTCTTTCGCTTTGTCCTTGCAACGCATAAAAATTGGTTTGTTGACTGTGACCCCTAAAAGGAAACAAAGTTCTTGATCTTTAACAGACATCACAAAAATGGAAATGCAGCTAGGATCTGGGATGCAGCACAGGCCTTCAGGCCCACAAGAACAAGAGCCTGCAGGAAAGAAAAGTGCAGACTGCTGCAGGCCTGAGCACTATTGCCTGTGCTCTATGCTCTGAGCCCTAAACACATTGGAGAAGAGCAGCATGCTCAGGCAGCACTTGGACATTTCTCTGTGAAGAAAAGTATTGTGTGACAGAGAGAGGTACATACTATATGTTGAAAAGAAGCTGTGGCATAGAAAATAACTGGGAAACACTCAGGCTTGTCTAAACCTGGAACTTCCTATTACCTAAGGCCATCATTCTTAAGTAGTTTCTTTTCATATAAACGTAGAGACTTTTCTGCCAGTTGGTGATATTTTCCCATTCTTCCTCAGAAAAATATGAAGCAATATCTTGGAAGGCCTAGAAAACAAGAAAACATAAAATCTTAGAAGTACTCTCTGCTGGACATGTGTGCCATTCATACTAGAACACTCTCTTTGTTGGAGGACCTCAGTGGTCAACCTAGAAAATCAAGATAATTGATGCTGGGAAATGTGGGGATCAAGTGAGAGATTTGCATAACAGCCATTTCCCAACTACCTTGGAAATGTTCAATGCTATCAGGTCTCCCTTTGGTCCTGCTCCTGATTACAAAGTGGTGATTATTACCAAATGCATTTAGTACTCAATTACCATTCTAAATTCATCAGGGATACTGGAGAAGGACATTTTGAGAATGCCTCTGGTTTCCACCTTCTGAAAATTATTTCTGTCATGGTCCTTGTTATGCATCTGCTTGTGCCCACACCCTGCTTGGTCAACTCACCTTAGAGATCTTTGCCTCATGAATCATTTTCCCAGAGTTATTTTCACAAGAACTCTCTTTTTTCTTGTCAGAAAGATGAGTGAAATTTTGAGAAGACATCATCTGATTTGGTTCCAGCATAAAATAAACTATCCCGGGAAGGGAGTTTCTTCTAAAATAAAATAAAATGTCCTGTGAGGAAAGGAGGCATGGATGGACAATAACCCTCAGTACATGAAATTTCTTTATGGTCCATTTCATCCTAAGATCACCTACCCCAGATTAGATCTATGAGAGAATTAGGAATAAGTTGGATTCTCTGACTGTTTATAAAGTTAAATTGAGTCTTTAAATGTGAGGTAAGCTTCTGTTCTGATTTGTTGCCCTGGAGTGTTCATTGAAATTAAGAGAAAGAGATTGAATTGAGCAAGGGCAGACATGTTCTCTCACATGTGAAGAACATGGAAACGAATTTCATAGGAGCTAAGAAAACAGATTCACTGAGAGGTAGATTATTGGGAAAAGGAGGTACAACAGGAACAGGTAGTAATTAGTATAGTTGCTGGTATTTTGCAGTACACTTTAATAACCACAGTTTAAAGCTGCATATGGTGAATCTGTGAGGAGAAAAAGAGAAGCCAAAAATGCATTCCTATGCATGTAATGATGTGGGAATGTCTTTCTGTGTGCTGTGAATATCAATCTTTAGATAAAGGAACTGTTTTGGCCGGTGACAGGCACCATAGAAAAAGTAGAAAAGGAAATCACAGCATACATAGGAGAAGCAGGGAAGAGTCAAACAAATCGACCCAGCCACCCAAGAAGCATGTAAGGAACACAAGCAACCACGGGCCAATGGCAGACAATTTTATGAGAGTGGGTTGAGTTAGGAGGTAAAAGCTAGCTTTGGATGTGCCTGAGCCATGAACCAAGCAGCATGAACTTAATATAGGTGTCTGAATCATTTGGGGGGAACTGATCAACTCGGGAGGCTAAGAGGTCTGGGCCTATAGGTCTGTGGGTCTGAAAACTCAAAGCACTAGATACCGATATGAAAAACCTAGAGGACAAAACTTACTTCCAGAAAAACTTAAAGTACCTTGATTCAGCTGAATTTAGAAGAACAGCTAACTAGAGCAGCCAGTACCTTTGAAGGTCTCAGGAATATGGATTGTCAGGTAAGGTAAGAATGGAATGTAGGATCCCAAGGTTCCAGAAAAGAAGTACATCACAAATGTGGGGATTATGTATACCTACTTGAGGTTTTATTATATTTCTCCATGTCACTGGCTGCTACAGAACCTGTTAACCTGTTGAGATGAACATTTCTATAAACACCTAAGCTTTGCCTATGTCTATACTACAGTTCTACATCCTATTGTGAAGTTGTTCATCTAAAAAAAAAATCCCTTTAATTTGCTAGTAAATGGTTTCTTGTTTGCAACTGTATTTGCGTTTTCGATTTAAATCTCTAAACGGTTTATGTAATTTTACTTTTGCCATATTATGTTTTCCTCAATCAATGAGTTGACAGGTAATATTTTAGTCTATGATAGTATTTCTAAAGTGAATATGATAGTGGAAAATTTTATTGTCACTTGATTATCTAACAATGACATATTACCTTTCTGACATTCTGTAACATGTACATTTTATATGTTGAGTATTAATTATCCTACCATAAAGCATGTAAATTGTTAAAGTATTCATTATTTTAGTACTTTCTAATTTACTGACCTTCTATGCTCTAAACTTTAAGGGTATATATGAACGTTTATATAATATTATCATAACTTGTGCATTTATCAGGAATTACAAATACAAAAATTTTGTTTCAGTTATAAACAAGAAATATAAAAACAATTAAATCCATAATACATAACATAAAAGTTAGGGACAATCTATTTTTAAACTGTTTTTTGGATATTCTGATAATAAGGATGTTTTAAATTATTCTATGTCCTGTGTTGCAAGAACCATTATTCATTACTGAATTCTTAGCACATACATTGGTTTAGATAGTGTTTTTTTTAATTTATGAATGACGTACAAACAACTTTTAAAATTCATTGCCCACTACAGTTTTATATTTCCAAGTAATAAACAAGTCTGCTATGTTTAAAGAGTTTTAAAAAAAACACTAACCCCAATATGTTTCAATATACTGCATGAAGCACTAACTATAGACAAAGAAAGGAACTTCATTTTAATCAATGTATCCATCAATTAATAAAATATTACAACACTAAAGACATGCATAAAACTCTGGTGCACTCAATTTCATCAAATCGTATTAATAAAATTAAACACCCAGATTAACACAAACCCAATAATAGTGGGAAATTTCAGCACTCCAATTTCTTCTACAGATAAGACATCTGGATGAAAAAAATAAAGAGAAATTTCAGAGTTAAATGACATCTTCTATCAAATGAACCTAATAGATATCTAGAGACTATTCAACCCAAATACCAAGGGTATACACATATACATTCTACTCAGCAACACAGGAAGCTTCTTCAAATATAACATATGCTCAAATGAAAAAGAAGCATTAACAATACAGAAAAGTGAAATAATTTCATGCATCCCACCCAACCATTATGCAATAAACTTAAAATCAACACCAAAGAAAAATATCTACTAAATGTATAAACGTATGAAGATTAAGCACCTCGTTATTAAATGATGAATGGGCCAAAAAATTAAAATATTCCTCTAACTAAATGAAGGAAAACCACCACGATATAAACTTTGTGAAAAAATCAAGGCATTTTTAAGAAGGAAGTTAATAGCCCTAAGTGCTACACTTGCAAAAAATGTACAGATAAATGACTTATTGATACAACACAAGAATTTGGAAAAAGCAAACCAAAATCAAATTTGGTAGATAGCAAGAAATATTTTTTTAAAAAAAATCAGGTGATAATGGCTGGTACTAGAAACTTAGTGAACTACTTAGGCCTTGTAACCATGTTTCTGTAGAAGGGACCAGTCAGGCTGAGGACCCTTGAAAAGAGAAACATTTACCCTGTTCATCCTGAGAAGTTGGTTGGGTGAGAATTGACTGTGTTCTGTGTCTTCTTTCTCATATTCTAGCTTTTCATCAATATCTGACTCAGGGATTTCAATACATGCTAACTAGAGTTTCTACATTATTTGACTCTCAACTTTCGAGGCATGAATTAGAAAAAAAAAGACCTTGCCAGCCAGAGCTCTTCATGGCAAGCTGGCTCAGTTTTCTGTTAGGGGTTAGCCTCCAGCGTTAAGCAGAGTCCACAACATGTGTGTCTTCTCCATGTTCATCTTGGCAAGTTTTTCAGACAGCAGCCTCCCTCTTTTAGTGGGGGTTGTGTTTTTCCTCTTTTTGGACACTAAGTATCTGCCCCCAACATAGTCATCTGAATCATCATTGACAACCAGTTTGATGAGTAAATTGAGATTACTTAAAATGGGGACTATGCCTAAAGCAAGGAGAGAACTTTTTCACACCTTAAAAATGAGAAAGAGTAGCATGATGGAAGGTGGTTAGTCTTTCATCAACATTACCTTAGATGATTTGAAACTAGAACCAGTAAAGGAAACAATAAATAATATCATAATGTTTATTATAAATATTACTTTTTGATTATTTCTGTTCCATCACTTAAAAAGTCAGTTAGTGTAAATGCCAAGAAGAAAGCCTTAGAAAAGCCTATTAATAGAGAACACAGAAATATTCCTACTGAAACAAGAATTCAAAAGATAATCTCAACATTGACTTATAAGATTACAGAGAACCAACCTAAGGCTTTCAAACAGCCAAACTCCATATACTCGGTAACATTGAAGGAATCAAAATATGATAAAAATTGTTCAGAAGCTAGTTGGGCTCTAATGTGAATGTTAGATTTAAGGAGATTCAAGAAGTAATCATCACTTATGATATGTACTCACAGTTTGTAAAACAACTGTTAAATTTTTTGCTCAGATATGGTGATTGCTGCATTGAAAGCTAGATCATGTTCACAGTAGAAGACATCAATGGAGGAGGCTAAAACAATAGAACAAATAAGCAAAGCTAGAGGCTGGTTGAAGGCACTCTGATTACGACTGGAACAGTCACTAATTTGATTACAGGATATGGTCAGTTCAGGATACCTATCCACTATTTCTAGCAGTCTTAGCTGGGGTCTTTCTTAGAGATTTGTGAGAGTTTTCTTTAGGCCAGGTCTCTACCTAATCACAAAATTTCCCTTTATCAACATGTCTCTTTCATTATTCTTCCCTTCCATTCACCACACAACCCAATGTCTCATGTTCCAATGGGTGTCAGAATGGCCGAGTGGATTAAGGTGCCAGAGTCAAGACTCTTCTTTCAAAATCATAATTGAGTTCAAGGTGTACTCACTCATATGATGAACATGGAAACTGATATCATAGAAGCTAACAATGAAACAGGTGCCACTGAGAGATGGGTTATGGAAAGAAGGAGGTATGACAGGAACAGGTAGTAATTAGTATTGCTGCTGGTATTTTGCAGTACAGTTTAGTAACTATGCTTTAGAGATACAAATGGTGAATCTGTGAGGAAGGAAAAGAGAAGCCAAAAATGCATTCCTATGCATGTAATAAAATGCGAATGTCTTTCTGTGTGCTGTGAATACCAAACTTTAAATAAAGGAGCTGTTTCGGGCCTTGATATTCACCATAGAAAAAATAGGAGGGGAAATCACAGCATAGGTAGGAGAATCAGGGCAGAGTCAGACAAATAGATCCAGCAGCCCAAGAAAAAGCATGTAAAGAACACAAGTGAGTCACAGGCCATGTAGCAGAAAGATTAATGAGAATGGGTTGAGTTAAGATGTAAGAGCCAGCTAGGGATGTGCCTGAGCCATAGACCAAACAGCATGAACTTAATATAAGCATCTGAATGACTTGGGGTGGGGGGGGGGCTGATCAGCCCCGGAGGCTAAGGGGTCTGGGCCCTCAGGTCTATGGGTCTGGACCTCTGACTGCCCAGGACCAAGAAACCTCACTGCTACACATGAAATACAAGTTAGTTGGGAAGGTGAGATAGAAAGGTCCTGTGTTCAATGCCTGTCTAAGCTACAAAGTAAGATCAAGACCAGGCTGATTAGTACATAATTTACTCGATAGGATTCCTTCCTACCATATAACTGGTCCATGCATTAATTTCCCAATATTACCAGAAAATAGTAGGAAAGTTTATAAACTTCATTTACATAAAGACACAGAAATATGAACTGCCTATATTTCATAAGCACACACCTATGTATATCTTGAATCACATCCCAGTATTTTAATTGTACATTAATTATTGTTGTATATCAATTAAAATAAATTGCTCTATATGGTTCAAAACTAGAACCAGTAAAGGAGACAATAAATAATATCATAATGTTTATTATAAATATTATTTTTTGATTATTTCTGTTCTATCAGTTAAAAAGACAGTTAGTGTGAATGCCAAGAAGAACACCTGAGAAAAGCCTATTAAGAGAGAACAGAGAAATATTCATACAGAAACAAGAATTTAACGAGATAATCTCAACATTGACATATAAATTTACAGAGAAGCAACCTAAGGCTTTCAAACAACCAAACTTAGTATACTCAGTAACGCTGAAGGAATCACAAAATGATAACAATTGTTCAGAAGCTAGTTTGGCTCTAGTATAAATGTTTAGATTTAATGAGATTCAAGAGGCAATCATCACTTAAGGTATGCACTGACAATTTGTAAGACAAACGTTAAATTTCTTGGTCACCATATAAACAAATTATGGTCAGATATGGTTATTGCTGCATTGAAGGCTAGACCACTCTCACAGTAGAAGATATGATGGGAGGAGTCTAAAACAATAGAACAAGGAAGCAAAGCTAGAGGCTGGTTGAAGGCACTCTGATTACGACTGGAGCAGTCACTAATTTGATTACAGGATATGGTCAGTTCAGGATACCTATCCACTATTTCTAGCAGTCTTAATTGGGGTCATTCTTATAGATTTGTGAGAGTTTTCTTTAGGCCAGGTCTCTACCTAACCACAAAATGTCCCCTTATCAAGATGTCTTTTTCATTATTCTTCCCCTCCATTCACCACCCAATCTCTCATGTTCCAGTGGGTGTCAGGATGGCCGAGTGGTTTAAGGTGTCAGAGTCAAGACTCTTCTTTAAAAATCAGAATTGAGTTCTAGGTGTTCAAACTCATAAAAGGAACATGGAAACTGATTTCATAGAAACTAAGAATGAAACAGTTGAAACTGAGAGGTGGGTTATGGGGAGAAGTAGGTTCCAAAGGAACAGGAAGTAATTAGTTTAGCTGCTGGTATTTTGCAGTACACATTTGTGACTATGTTTTAAAGCTACATATGTTGAATCAGTGAGGAAAGAAAAGAGAAGCCAAATGTCCATTCCTATGCATGTAATGATGTGGGAATGGCTTTCTGTGCTGTGAATATCAATCTTTAAATAAAGGAGCTGTTTTGGCCCATGACAGACACCATAGAAAATTAGGAGGGAAATCAGAGCATAGGTAGGAGAATCAGGGCAGAGGCAGACAAATCAACCAGTCACCAAAGAATACACATTTAAGGAACACAAGTAAGCAACGGGCCACGTTGCAGAAGGATTAATGAGAATGTGTTGAGATAAGATGTAAGAGCCAGTTGGGGATGTGCCTGAGCCACAGACCAAACAGCACGAACTTAATATAAGTGTCTGAATCATTTTGGGGGACCTGATCAGCCCTGGAGGTTAAGGGTTCTGGGCACGCAGGTCTGTGGGTCTGGACCCCTGGCCACCCAGGGCCAAGAAACCTCACTGTTACACATTAAATACAAGATGTTGGGAAGTTGAGATAGAAAGGTCCTATGTTCAATGCCTGTCTGAGCTACAAAGTGACATCAAGACCAGGCTGGGTAATACATAATTTAATCTATAAGATTCCTTCCTAACATAAGTGGTCATTCATTAATTTCCCAATTTTACCAGAAAATAGAAGAAGAGAGAGGTCATAAACTTCCTTTACATGAGGACACAGAAATATGAATTGTCTACATTTGATAAGCACACAAATGTATATCTTGAATCACGACACTGTATTTTACTTGTGCATGAACTATTGTTGTATATAAATTAAAATATATCATATACTCATAAGTGGATAGTATGAAGGCAAAGGATGGCCAGACTACAATCCTTCGTCCTAGAGAAACTAGGCAACAAGGAGTACCCTAAATGAAGACTTGGATCACCTTGGGAGGGGGAGACTATACAATTAGGATGGGGAAGTAGAGGGAAGGGCAGGGGGACATGAGGAATCAAAATAGCAGAGTTGGGAGAGGAACAGAGAAGGAGTGAAATGAAGCAGATATCTTGATAGAGGGGAACATTGTGGGGTTAGAGAGAAACCTGTTGCCAAGGAAAATTTCAGGAATCCACAAAGATGATCCCAGCTAAGATTCCTAATAATAGCAGAGAGGGTGCCTGAACTGACCTTCCCGGGTAACCAAATTGATGACCACCCTAACTGTCATCATAGAACATTCATCCAGTAACTGATGGAAATAGATCCACAGAAAGAGATCCACAGTAAAGCACTGGGCTGAGTATGAGGGTCAAGATCATGTCAGGGAAAACCACCAAGACAACTGTTCCAAGTTCCTGGGAACTCATGGACTCTATACCAACAGGTAGGGAGCCTGCATGGGACTGACCATGATCCTCCTCATGTATGTGACAGTTATGTAGCTTGGTCTGTTTATGGGGCCTCTGGCAGTGGGACTAGGATCTTTCCTGGCACACTAGCTAGTTTCTTGAAACCTATTCCCTGTGGTGTGAGGCCTTTTTCTGCTTAGTGCAAGGGGTGGGGCCAAACTTAATATGCCATGATTTGTTGACTCCCGTAGGAGGAGTTGACCTTTCTGGGCAGTGGATGTGGGAGTAGAAAAGAGGGTGGGCATCCAACAAAGAAGAGAGGTGGAAGCAAAGATCCATGGCTGACTGAGCACTGGGCTGAGCTCCAGGTCCAGCTGAGAGCAGGGGAGGAGAGGCTGTATGAGCAGGAGGATAGGGATTATGAAGAGGAGTCCCACATAGATGGCTGCCAGTAGCTCTGGGGAGCTCACTGAATCAAGAATAGCCACTGGAGATCCATCAGGAAAAGGAACTAGGCCCTACAAGGGTAGGCAACTGTAGGTAGATTGGTATGAGGAGTATGTAGAGCCTCAAGGAATGAAATCAGACTGTGTTCCTGTGGGTGGGCTGTCACCTTGGAGCACATTCCCTATACAGGAAATCCTAACCCATCCTTGTCTTTGTGAAGAGTGAGTAGAACTTGCCTGCAGTCGATGTGCCACACTGAGCTAATCCACCTTCTGATTTCTTGCCCTTATCAGGGAGAGGATTGGTGGGAGAGGCTAAAGGCTCACTGGATGGGATTGGGTGAAGGGAAGTCTGGGGGAATGGGGGGATATATAAATAAGAATGACAGTTTTTTTTTTTAAAAAAGTAGAGAGAAATCTGAGGTTGGAATGTAAAATAAAATAAACCATAAGTAATACTTAGAACAAATTATCTTCGGAAGCTAGTGTTGATGGTGAACACCTCTGTTCTTAACACTTAGGAAAATGAGATATGAAGATGGGGATAGTTCAAAACCACCCTGTACTATATAAGTCTTGGTCTCAAAACAGAAGGGTAGTGAGAAAACTAACATGTCTGTGTTAAAGAGGCAACAAAGGGACTTCAAATATGTTGTAATACTTCATTACAGTTTTATTCTGTGTGTGTTTGTATATGTGCCCATGACTCACATGTCATTATATGTTAAAGAATACCTTCCATTCTCCCAGAATGCCATGTGTGCCCTAGCTATCAAATGTGGGCTTAGGGGATTTTTATATGAAAGACACATTTCTGGGAACCTCCTTCAATGTAAATCTGTATGTCTACATCGTTACTGACTCTTCATGTTTTTCCTTGATACATGGTATAGATATGATGCTAAGCTGACAGAGAAACTCTGGGCTCAAATAACTCTGTGTCATCCTATTAATTAATTTACACAGCAGTTTTATACTAGAGTCCTGCATCATGTAGGTATCTGTGGTGTTTTCTAAGATTGAGATGGTAAGGGGATTTCCACAGATTTAATGGTCTCTCAAACTCATGGCTTTCAGGGGTGAATGAAAGAGATATATGGCTCGGATATGCTGGGTTGAGGTAAGAACAAGGAGCTAGATAGAAATGTGGCTAAGCCATAGGCCTAACAGTATGAAGTTACTATAAGAGTCAGTGTGTTTTTTGGGGGGACTTTGACATGGCTGGTCCAAATAAGCAGCATTAGGCAGGTCTGAACAGTGGGGCTAATCTGGGCCAAAATCCTCATTGTTAGAGAAGGCATTCAAAAATGGACCAAATATACCCACCCAAAGCCTGAGAAATCTTACCAAGGGATCTAGAGCAGAGAAACTGATCCAAGAGCAGGTTCAAAAGTGTGTCTCTGAAGTCAGTCATGGTACATAGTTAGTGTGGCATCCAGACCACAGGCTAAATGGCAGCGGAATCACTGCAGTGAGCATAAACTGCAAGCACCCAGATCCCGAAGTCTCACAGGAATTTCAATAGCATGTGAATGACTTAAGGCTTCTGTTTATTTTGAAGAAAATGGAGCAGAGTCAATGACAGCTTTTTGGATATTGGCATTGTCTTGGGTGTGCTCTGTCTGCCTGCAGAGATTAGAGACATGGACCATTTAAGAGAACTTCGTAACTCAGCTTTATTGGCAAAAACTATGTGGCTCTTTCAGAGAGTGCTAGCATTTTAAAAATATTTTCTGATTAAAAATAGTTAATGATACACAATAAAACAGATTCAGATAGAGTCAACCTCTCAATGGGTTAAACTATGTGTCAAAAGGAATATGTAGATTGGGAGAGAAAAGAAAGAAGGTAGAGAAAGTCTTTCAAAAAGAGAAATAGAGGAATAAAAATATAATAAGCCACATAAAGATGGAAAATACACAGAGTCTGGATTATGGTTATTACTGTGTCTTCTTTTAATTTTTTAACTGTTAATGAGCTAACTGCAGAAGACAATCGATTCCAAAGGATGCTAAATAAAACAAAAACATATATTTTTAAAGTATCTTGACTTTGAAGTTTGTTTCTAAGGATTTGTTGCTTTGGAAGTGAGGTTCTGTTGTTGTTTCCACAGAAGATGAAAACCTGCAGATTTCTTCCAGGCAAATGGGATTTCACTAACCAAGACTGCCTGAAAATTATGTGATAAGAAGATATGGTCACATCAGCTTCAAGACTAAGATGATCCAGTCTCAAGAACCTGTAAGATTGTCAGCGCCACTTAATCAGCAGGCAGGAGTAATGAAATATTATGCCCAAATTCCCAAAATATTGATTATAAATGTTGTTTTCATTATGAATGGTTAATGGTCATAGTTAATCTCTTTCTAAGAAAAAAAGGCATATGGTATATGAGTGATTTTTTAAAAATTAGATTATTGAATTTACTTTAATACCAAAATCAACTGTTAATCTCAACAGACATTGCAGTGCTATGGAGGTTGGTTTACTGATACAACTTTAAGATCAGTTTTTTTCATGCTGTATATATTTTTCTACTGTTGTTTAAGGTATGATGATCATGTTACTCTCTTAAAATTTGTAAAATTAAGAAATGCAGATTAATAGTCACTTGTGATAACCAAACTTATAGTCATGTCTTTCTATATGCTGTAAATAAAGATTTTTTTGGGCCATGACAGACACCATAAAAAATAGTAGGCAGGGAAATCAGAATAGGTTAGGTAGTAGTAGAAGGGCAGAGTCTCAGAGATTGAGCTAGACACCCAAAAAAGCAACATGTAAGGTACACAGGTGAGCCACGGGCCATGTGGCAGGAAAGATTGATGATAATGGCTTGAGTTAAGATGAAGGAGCTATCTAGCAATGAGCCTGAGACCTAGGCTAAACAGCACGAACTTAATACGAGTGTCTGTGCGTTTCTTGAGAGATTTGGGATAGATGGTACAGATAAGCCATGGTGGTTGGGTCCTAACAGTGGGGCTAATCTGTGCCCAAAAAAATCATTATTATTAGGGGCATTCCTCAGAAAGAACTTAAAACCAGTTAAAGAGGACAAAACTTCCTTCCAGAAAGACTTAAAGTACCTTGATTCAACTGAGTTTAGTGGACCAGCCAACTAGAGCGGCCAGTTCCTTTGAAGGTCTCAGGAAAATGGATTGCCAGGTGAAGTAAGAATGGAATATAAGATCAAGGTTCCAGGAAAGAAGTACATCACAAAGGTGTGTGTGGGTGGGGCTATATGCCTACTTGAGGCTTTATCATACTTCTCCATATCATTGGCTGCTACGGAACCTGCTAACCTGTTGAGATGAACATTTCTATGAATACCTGGGCTTTTCCTATGTCTAGACTCCAGTTCTACACTCTACTGTGAAGTTGTTCATCTAAAAAGATCACTTACCATTTCAATTCCTTCCCCGTAGTCCTTAATCAGTCTAACCTGGGATTTCTCTACAATAAACTAATAAAATTTAAATCATTTTTAAGAAAGTATTAAAGTTGAAATTATTCCTATGTAAGCTATTTCCCCAAAGACCTAAGAATGTAATGGAGATTAATATTCCTATAAATAATAGTGCACAATGTGCATGTGTCTAAACTTTATTGTACTCTCTCAGGAGTTCCCCCAAGTTTTTCTGTTAGGAAGGTTTCTCTAATAGTATATGCTTCTGCCAGTCCCCTGATGCTCCCTAGACTTTCCATCATGGGTACTGGTCTGTCAATAATGGCCTACTCAGAATGACAGACTTCTTCAGGAAAGGAAATGATCTGTGGACCTGGAGATCAGCAATAAAGCTTTCTCTTTATATTCTCAGTGTTTTCTTATGACTTTTTTTTTAAATTAATTTCAGGTCATATTACAAAGCCATGGCTTTCCCAAGCCAGCATTGTTCTAAATGGAAAGGATTGTAAGCAATACTCTAAATAGAGAAACAAGTCTGGACTCTACAGTATTTCCTGTCTTGGCCCTGAGATTCATCTCCAGCACTACAAAAAAATGCAAAATGATAAAAATAAAAAACACATACAGTGTCTTTGAGGGTAAATTCAGAAAAACAGAGGGAGAGATGTTTCTCAATAATTCACCAAACTTGTGAGCAAATATTGAAGCTCAATGGTTTATTTATGCAGTCACTAGAAAGACAGAAACTGCCTTATTCAAAGACAAGAGCAAAATAGGTTAAATTACCTCTCTCAATACTACTAGAGAGACTAAATACAACCTGGAAATCACAGCTTCTGTAAAGAAGTAGACAACTTTGGCCATCATGATTTTTCCCTTTAATTTCCCAGTAAATGGTTGCAGGTTTGCACTGGGATTTGGATTAGTTGATATAAATGTCTAAACTGTATATGTAATTTTACTTTTGCCATACTCTGTTTTCCTCAATCAATGAGTTGTCAGGTAAAATTTTAGACAATGATAGTATTTCTAAAATTAATAAGAATGTGGAAAATTTTATTGCCACTTGATTATGTGACAATGATATTTTCTCTTTCTGAAAATCTGTAACATGAACATTTCATATTTTGAGTATTAATTATCCTACCATAAAGCATGTGAGTTGTTCAAGTATTCATTATTTTAGTACTTTCTAATTTATTGTCCTTCTATGCCCTAAACTTTAAGGGTGTATATGAATGTGTATATAAATAGGTTAGTTTTGCCACAAAATACACAAATATTATGATAAATTATGCATTTATCAGAAACTACAAATACAAAAAAATTGTTTCATTTATAAACAAGAAACATAAAGACAATTACATCCATAATACATGATATAAAAGTTAGGGACATTTTATTTTAAATTTGGGGGGCATTCTGACAATAAGGATGTTTTGTATTTTTCTATGTACTGAGTTGAAAGAATAATTTTTCGTTACTGACTTCTAAACATAGACATTGGTTTAGATAGTGTTATTTTTATTTATGAATGACATAATACAACTTTGAAATTTCATTGCCGACTATAGTCTTATTTTTCCAAGGAATAAACATGTCTGATACGTTTAAAGAGTTGAAAATAAACCACTATCCCCAATATTTTTCAATATAGTGTTTGAAGCAAAAACTATAGGCAAAGGAAGGAACTTAATTTTAATTAAGGTATCAATTAATTATTAAAATATTACATTATTAAAGACATGCATAAAACTCTGGTGCACTCAATTTCCTCAAATCACATTAATAAAATTAAATACCCAGATTAACACAAACCCAATAATAGTGGGAAATTTCAACACTCCAATTTCTTCTATAGATAAGACATCTGAACACAAAAAAGAGAAACTTCAGAGTTAACTGACATCTTCTATCAAATGAACCTAATAGATATCTAGAGACTATTCAACCCAAATACCAAGGGTATACACATATACATTCTACTCAGCAGCACAGGGAAGCTTCTTCAAAATATAACATTTTCTCAAATAAAAAACAAGCATTAATAAATACAGAACAAGCATTAATAAATACAGAGTAGTTGAAATAATTTCATGTATCATACCCAACCCTTATGCAATAAAATTAAAATGAACACCAAACAAAAAAAGTCGACTAAATGTATAAACATATGGAGATTAAGCAACTCATTATTAAATGATGAATGGGCCAAAAAATTAAAATATTCCTTGAACTAAATGAAGCAAAACCACCATGATATAACCTTTGGGAAACAGTCAAGGCATTTTAAAGAAGGAAGTTAATAGCCCTAAGTGCTACACTTCCAAAATATGTACAGATAAATGACTTATTGATATAACAAACCAAATTCAAAAACAGTAGACAGAAAGAAATAATTTTTAAAAATCAGGTGATGTTGGCTGGTACTAGAAACTTAGTGAACTACTTAGGCCTAGTAACCATGTTTCTGTAGAAGTGACCAGTCAGGCTGAGGACCCTTGAAAAGAGAAACATTTACCCTGTTCATCCTGAGAAGTTGGTTGGGTGAGAATTGACTGTGTTCTGTGTCCTCTTTCTCATATTCTATCTTTTCATCAATATCTGACTCAGGGATTTCAATACATGCTAACTAGAGCTTGTACATTATTTGGAGCTCAACTTTCTGGGCTTGAATTAGGAAAAAAGGACCTTGCCAGCCAAAGGTCTACATGGCCAACTGGCTCGGCTTTCTGTTAGGAGTTAGCCTCCAGCATTAGACAGAGTCCACAATATGTGTGTCTTCTCCATGTTCATCTGGGCAAGTTTTTCAGACAGCAGCCTCCCTCTTTACGTGAGGGTTGTATTTTCCCTCTTTTTGGACACTAAGTATCTGCCCCCAACATAGTCATCTGAATCATCATTGATAACAGGTTTGATGAGTAAATTGGGATTACTTAAAATGGGGACCATGCCTAAAGCAGAGAGAGAACTTTTTCACACCTTAAAAATGAGAAAGAGTAGCATGATGGACGGTGGTTGGTCTTTCACCAACATTACTCTAGATGATTTGAAACTAGAACCAGTAAAGGAGAAGAAAAATAATGTCATGTTTATTATAAATATTACTTTTTGATTATTTCTGTTCTATCACTTAAGAAGTCAGTTACTGTGAATGCCAAGAAGAACACCTTAGAAAAGCCTTTTAAGAGAGAACACAGAAATATTCATAACAAAACAAGAATATAAGGAGTTAATCTCAACATTGACTTGTAAGATTATAAGAATATACCTAAGGCTTTCAAACAGCCAAACTTAGTACACTCGGTAACGTTGAAGGAATCAAAAAATGATAACAATTGTTCTGAATCTAGTTGGACTTTCCTATGAATGTTAGATTTAAGGAGATTCAAGAAGCAATCATCACTTAAGGTATGCACTCACAGTTTGTAAAACAAATGTTAAATTTTTTGGTCAACATGTAAATAAATTATCCCAAAAGACTGGTCAGATATGGTTATTGCTGCATTGAAGTCTAGACCACTCTCACAGTAGAAGACTTTATGGGAGGAGTCTACAACAATAGAACAAAGAAGAAAAGCTGGAGGCTGTGTAAAGGTATTCTGATTACTATTAGAATAGTCACCAATTTGATTACAGGATATGGTCAGTTAAGGATACCTATTCACTATTTCTAGCAGTCTTAGCTGGGGTCATTCTTAGAGATTTGTGTGAGTTTACTTAGGCCATTTCTCTACCTAACCACAAAATTTCCCCTTATCAAGATGTATTTTTCATTATTCTTCCCCTCCATTCACCACCCGACCCAATCTCTCAGGTTCCCATGGGTGTCAGGATGGCCAAGTGGTTTAAGGTACCAGATTCAAGACTCTTCTTTAAACATCGGAACTGAGATCTAGGTGTTCTCACTCATATGAGGAACATGCAAACTGATTTCATAGAAGGTAAGAATGAAACAGTCGTCACTGAGAGGTGGGTTATGGGGAGAAGGAAGTACAGCAGGAACAGGTAGTAATTTGTATAGCTGCTGGTATTTTGTAGTACTGTTTAGTAACTATGCTTTATAGCAACATATGATGAATCTGTGAGGAAGGAAGAGACGCCAAAAACCCATTCCTATGCATGTAATGATGTGGGAATGTCTTTCTGTGTGCTGTGCATATCAATCTTTAAATAAAAGAGGTGTTTTGGCCCATGACAGATGATTTCTTTGATATGTTCTTGAATTTGTTTGGCCAGTATGTTATTGAGTATTTTTACATTGATGGATGAGTTTGCTTCTAATTGTTTGATAGCCTTCAGTTGTGCAGTTAGGTCTCTTGTGTGAGATTGCTCTAGGTTTTTCATACTGGCACCTAGTGCTTTGACTTTTCCCCTTTACTCTACTTTCTTTGTGTCCTACATGTTTGGGTATGTTGTGGGTTCATTTTCATTGAATTCTAGGAAGTCTTTGATTTCTTTCTTTACTTTTTCCTTGGCAGACATGAGTTCAATTGAGAGATGTTCAGTTTCCATGAGTTTGTAGGCTTTCTGTGGTTTGTGTTGTTATTGAACACTAACTTCAGTGTATGGTGGTCTTTTAGGATACAAGGAGTTATTCCAATTTTTTTGTATCTATTGATATTTGCTTTATGACTGAGTATGTGGTCAATTTGAGAGAACATTTCATGGGATGCTAAGAAAAGGGTATATTCATTTTTTGGTTGGAAAGTTATGTATATATCTGTTAAGACCATTTGGATCATAATATCTGTTAGATCCTATCGTGGTAAATTCACTAGCAATATATCATATGAAGAGTTAATATTTATTGAAGGGCATATGAACACTGACGGTACATATTGATCCTTAATACAGTTCGTGGAGATAGGAACTAGGGCTGCTGATCCATTTTCTGAGAATGCAGGAACAAAACAGGGGTGACCTCAGTGTCTGAGAGTCTGGTCATGCCCCATTCAGGCTCCCAGTACTCCAGAGATACACCTCCAAGCCTTGTCAACTAACACCTGAATCCCACTAAAAGACCCTTATTTGTCAGTTGAGTTTCTGTCTGGTAGACCTACCAATCCATTGATGAGAGTGAAGTATTGAAGTCTCCCACTATCAAAGTCTAAGGTTCGATGTGAGATTTAAGCTTTAGTAATGTTTCTTTTACATATGTAAGTGCCTTTCTGTTGCGGGCATAAATTTTCAGAATTGAGACTTTATTTGGATGGATTATTCCTGAGATGAATAAGTAATGTCCACGCTGATCTCTTTTGATTTTAGTTGGAAGTCTAATTTTTAGGTATTCAGATGGCTACACCAGCTTGTTTCTTAGGATCATTTGATTGGAAAGTCTTTTCCCAACCCTTTACTCTGAGTCAGTAGTCAGTAGTTGAAGTTGACATGTGTCTCTTATATGCAGCAGAAAGATGGCTTCTCCATTTGTATCCGTTGTGTTAGGGTGTGTCTTTTTATAGGTGAATGGAGTCAATGGATATTAGAGGATATTAATGTCCAGTGATTATTTGTTTTATTATTATTGATGATATTATGTGTGTTGTTTCCCTTTTTAAGGTTTTTCTCTGTGGGGGTTATCTATTACTTATGGTTTCCTTAGGCTGGGGTTTTCCCTTTAGTGCTTTTTCTAGGGCTGTATTTGTGGATAGGTATTACTTAAATCTTGTTTTGTGGTGAAAAATCTTGTTTCCTCCATCTATGGTGGTTTATATTTTTGCTGGGTATTTTAGTCTGTGTGGGCAACTATGGTCTCTTAGTGACTGCATAACATCTGACCAGGATCTTCCGGCTTCCATTGTTTCCACTGAACAGTCTGGTGATATTCTGATGGGTCTGCTTTTATAAGTTACTTGAATTTTTTCTTTGCACCTCTTAGTATTCTTTATTTATTCTGTAGGTTTACTGGCTTGATTATTATGTGGTGAGCAAACATTTGGAGGGATCTAGTCTATTTTGTGTTCCATAAGCGTCTTATATCTTTAGACATTTCTCTGATTTTCTTGAATATATTTTATGTGCCTTTGAGCTGGTATTCTTCTTCTATTCCTATTATTCTTAAGTTTGGTCTTTTCATGGTATCTCAGATTTCCTGGACGTCTTATGTTATTATTTTGTGTGTGGGGGTGTTTATTGAGGTTTTTTTTTTTTTTTGAGTGACAAATCTGCTTCCACTATCAAATATTCCATTTAGTCTTGCATTCTGTTGGTTATTCTGCATCTGTAGTTCCAGTGCATTTCTTCAGATTTTCCATTTCCACCATCCCTCAGTTTGTGTATTCTTTATTGCTTCCATCTCAATGTTTACATCTCGAATTGTTTCCTTCACTTGTTTGATTACTTTTTCTCGGTTTTCTTTATTTTCATCCAGAATTTGTTTATCTCTTCCAATTTTTTGCTTGTCTTTTCCTGTATTTATTTAAGGGGGATATTTATTTCCTCTTTTGAGGCCTCGATTATCTTCATAAAAGTGTTTTTAAGGTTATTTTCTTCTTAATCTTCTCTTCCTCCTCCTACTCTTCTTCTTCTCCTGCTTCTTCATTATTCTTTCTTCTTTGTTGTTATGATCAGATCTTGTTGTAGAACCACCAGAGTCTAGTGGTGCCACATTGTTCTTTATGTTGTTATATGTATTCTTGAGCTAGGATCTGCCCATTTCAGGATTTGTATCTATCCCAGGGAGGTGACTCTGCTGCAATCTGTTATTCCTGTGTGTATCAGGAAGACTTCTTAGTACAAACTGGGCTCTATGTCCACTTGGAGGTAGCATATTCTGTGTCACAGTGCCCAGTTCTTGGTGCCATAAGAGCTGGCAGAATGTCTGTCTCAGGGATTCACTCTTGGTCCAATATGAGCTCTTGATCTAGAAGGTGCTCTTAATCCTATAGGGGCTTTTGATCTAATAGATACTGGGGGACAGTGGGTCTCAAGTAATCACTATGGTCATGAGGTGATGGGGTGGGATTTGTACATAGGAGTGTTCTGGGAACTAGGCTTCACTGGGGATTCCTGGTCTGCAGGGGGTTTTCCTGTGGCCTGGATGTAGGGAAGATATGAGTGTGGGTTAGGTTCCAAGGGTTGTGTCCCAGGAGACTGGGATCTCTTCCTGAGCTGGGTGCCACTCACCTCTTGGTCCAATAGGTGCTGAGGATCTGTGGGTATTGAGTACCCGCTGAAGTTACTGGGTTCTGGGGTGGGTTGGGCCTTGCAGAAATTTTCAAGTTGAGGGTGTCCAGAAAACTGGATTTTATTGGGGATTCTAGCCTACAGGGCTTTTTCCCTGCTGGCCTGGATGAAGGGGAGAGATAAGTCATTATATAATTCTATCTTGATACTGTTTTGTAGTATATAGTCATAACATGTTATATTTAAAACCTTCCTTCTTAAATAGACAAAAGGCAGAAATGCTGTGAAATGGTGCTTTTGTACATAGTAATATTTTGTCTCTCAAATTGGTTTAATAAAACACTGATTGGCCAGTAGAGGAGCAGGAAGTAGAGATGAGAAAGACAAACTGAGAGTTCTGAAAAAGAGAAGTACGGAGAAGGTGCTGTACTGAGAAAAGTTACCAAGCAACATGGCTAAATATAAATAGAAATATGGGTTAGTTTAAGTGTAAGAGTCAGCTTATTACTATTACTATTAATATTACTTAATACTTAATTTTAAACTTCTGAGTCAGTTATTTAGGAAGCAACTGCTAGGGAGAGGCTGCCAAGATAGAAACTTCTGCCTACAATCGACTATTTTAAGTTTCTCTCATTCCTAAAGACAATAACCTTGTCATTTTTTGACTATTGGTTTCTTCCTAAAATTATATTCATCAAGGTGGGTAAAATTGGTGACTTGGAACTAGATTCTCCACTCTAAAGAGAGTTTGTGGGGAAAACCCTAATCCCAACACACTTAGAAGGAGAGGTAAAATGTATCTGGGCAGAGCCTCTGAAGAGTAGCCAGAGGAGCTGAAGGAAGATCCCATTCTAGCAGGATCTACAGTTAAAACAACATAGCATGCAGTTAACTGTGCTTTTCATTTCCTTGCACCACCAATTTATTCAGTACCTGGAGCCATATATTTTAGATGATGGCTCAGCAATGGAGCATAAAGCTCTTGTCAAACTTACTTTAATAAAGAGGCTGGATGAATATTGCATGAATGGTAATTGATCTTACAATATTGGGGAAAAGCTGAAAGATTAGAGACAGAGAGAAACAAGCCACAGTCACTACTCACCTCACAAATTTCTCAGGCTGAAAGGGGATAGATCCAGTAGCCAGGGATAGATTCAGTCCTCAGACTGAATGTCTCTGAGTCCTCAACCAAAGGGAAAGGGCTGAAATCATATATCTTCCACCTTATATCTTTTTCTCTGCCCAGCCATTTCACTTCCTGGTTCAAACATCCTAGTGCTTGGATTAAAGACATTGTGTTTCCCAAGTACTGGGAGCAGGAGTGTGGGATCACAAGGGCTGGGATTGCAGGTGTGTTTACCACCACCTGCCTCTGTTTGGTCTTGAACTCACAGAGACCCAGAACAATCTCTTCCCCTGCCTCTGGAACTTTAGCATTGAAGTTATGTGCCACCACTCCCTGACCTCTACGGCTAACTGTGGCTGCCTCTGTCCTCTGATCTTCAGGCAAACTTTATTAGAGTATGCACAATATATCACCACAGATGAATTTGATCCTTATAAGAGCAGTCCATAGCAACGAACTTAGCAAGCACAATACCCTTTTAGACTGGTACCCACACCTAGATTAAGTGTCATTTCCAGTTGGATTTGTAACTGCCGAATATCCTCCAGGCAGCAAGATCCTGATGCACACACAGATTGAATTCTGAATAACTTAGATACAGAACTTCCATTGGCACTTGGATCATTTAAGTTGTATTCATTGTGTATTTAGTATTTTCATAAATAGTTACAGTTTGGGGCTGTCTAATATGTTCAAAGTAAATCATATCCATTTAATCTCTATAAATGTGTATGTGGAATACTTAAATATCCATAAATCAATTGAACCATGGATATTATTCTTCCATTCTATGACTGCAGTACAAAATAGGGTTGGACCATATTTTCAGAAATCTATAATACAAGGTCCATCCTACAGACTTCTGAGCATACTACTGCAGCTAGAACTCATCAGCCTGTCACCATTAACATTTGCTTGAGAGTGGTCTTTAATTTCTATTTGACATGTGTGATTTTTCTGATGGCCATACAGTGGGTGTTAGTGAGACAGATGACAGGGTAAGGGAACTTCTAGAGAGTGACAAGAATGGCCAGTTTTCAACTTCCATTTTCATGGATCCCAGCTTTCTCCAAATATAAGATTATTTTCTTCACCAGAACACCACTAATTGTGACTCAAACATACACGGTTTTCTCTTAGTATTTCGTCCTCAGGACTATATTTACTTCCTTTTTTATGGTAGCATAGAAAGTAGTAGGTTTCATAATGACATGTTCTTATGTTCTTGGTTTCTAATCAAAATGGAAATCACCTTGTCCCACCATCTGTCTTCATCTTGCTAGTCCTCTTCTTTATCCCTAATTGTCCCTGTTACCTTCATGCCCAATGTATAGAGTCACTCTTTTTACCTCTTTAAGGACTCAGCCTCCTATCTTATGGTACCCTAGTTTTATGTCCAACACACAGAATGACACAAAACACAAATTGAATTGTTGTTACTCATTGAAATTAAGCTTGACTCATCTGTCTTTCTGCACTTGGCTTGTTTTGTTTAACATGATCATTTACCAACACCTATGACTCCTCTCTGCTTCCTCACATAGTACTGAGGCAGAGATCTTCAGGCTCTTAGCTTTCCACAAGGCCTACACTTCAACTCATCAGAGCCATATCTGTAGGAATCCATATTACCTCTATCACCACTAGGAGAGCTACATTGAGCATTATAGTTTCTACATAAGAATGGTGTATGAAATGGGTGTATGACACAACTAACCTCAGAGTATCTGCCATGTAATATTAATAAAGTCTAATCCTGACCACAGCACACACAGATTATATGTCCATTGTCTATATTGTTCCAAAACCCCTGGTCTCATATTTACCTTCTATAATTTTCAATATAAGCCTTAAAACTGTTATTCTCTAAACTCTTCTGGAGGAACAGGTATACAATTCTTTCTTGTTAGGAAGGCAGTCTATACCTGCCAGTATTATAGCTGTGGAGGAAAAGGTATCCTAACTTGTTAGGAAGTCAGGGTATACCTTCAGCTGTGGAGGGTATCCTGGATACCTACAGCTGTGAGAAGAAAGATATCCTGACTTGTCAGGAAGTCAGGCTATACCTGAAGCTGAGATGCAGTGGGGATGTTCATCTCTGAGAGAGAACTGTTACAGCTTAACTTTGTTCAACTCCCTCGAAAGGAGCTTTGCAACAGAGATATCCATGTCTTCTGATGCTCTACTCATCTTCCAAGGGAGCTTCCTAGTGTAGACTCTGCTCCTCACCAGCAAAAGAAGATCTTCACCCAAAACTCTTTTAAGAAAGAGATTCGTTTGGGAAAGGAATACAGGAGAGTGGCTGCCTCTACCCTGATGGAAAAGGACAGCTGATAGCTAAACCAATAGAGGGGCTTATATAGGGCTTCTGAGGGGTGGAATGTTTCCAGTGAGAAGATGTTCTACTTAGGGATTAGCTGGATTTCCTGCTCAGGGATTGGTTGGTTTAGTTGGTCAGAGGCAGAGTTGGCTCTGGTTTCAGGGACAATATGTGTTTCTTTGATTCTGTTTGAGGGCTCACGTGTTTCTTTCCTTGGCTCATATTTCAGGGTCAGGGTGCTGAATTTTATGCTCAGGGACTGATTGTTTTAGTTATTCGGAAGCTGATTCGTGTCTGGTTTCAGGCCTAAATTATGTTTCTTTCACTTGTCTTTTTTATCCTTTTGGCTCTAATTTCAGGGTCAAGGTATATTTCGTGCACTGGCTCTGGGTTCAGGGTCAGGGAGTGTTTCTTTGGTTCTGGCTTCAGATTTAAAGTGTTTCTTTCACTGGATCAAGATCCAGGACCAGGGTGGGTTTCTTTGCCTGGTCCTTTTGACCTACATCTCCTGTCTTTGATGCTGAATGGAATATTGACAGATTTCTTTTATTATATTTTCATTTATTTGGAGTGTGTGTGTTCAATTTTGAATGTCAAAAGACATTGTCAGGGAGTCAGTTCTCTCTGTCCATCATGTGGGTCTTTAGGATAGAAATCATGTCATCAGAGTTGGCAGCAGGATCCTCTACCACAAAGCCATCTAGCCTACTTGAAACATTGATATTTTACCAGAGTGGTTTTTACACAGTAAAACTAACACTAACAGAGTGCTTAGCATGTAGTATCCCTAGTGTTGACCAGATACCATACAGAGAGATCTATGCTTAAACACTGCCCGGCAAAGGAAGACCAATACTAATGAGACTTAGTACAGTGGAAAGAATACATAGGGAATACTTGGCACAAGGTCCTAACAGAGTAGTGGTTACCTCCTACAAAATTACTAAGAGAAAACTTGACAAATAATATGGAAATGGATACTTAACTGTTAGAATTATAATAAATTTTAATAAATAATGTATTTATACATATAACTGACATTTAGTCTTTCAACATTGTAGCTATGGTCTGGAATTCCCACCGCATTCTTCTTCTCATGGTGGGTTTATTTCAATGCTCTGTGGTTAAGACAAGAAAGAAAAGAAACACTAGCAAATTCACACTACCTACTCACTGGTCTGTTTCCTCCTGTCCTTCACAGCCCACATGCTTCCTTCTCACCCAACCTCACAGCCTGTGCTACACAGGCAAACCCTTTTCTCAGAGCAAGGTGACTGCCTCACTTTTCTTTTCCTTAAATTTCTAAACCAGAGTAAGATGTGGCCTGTACTTTGAGAGCTGACTTGGGATTTGGGAGCTCATAGCATCCTGGGTAGGGAAGGTCTCCAAATTACCCAGCTTTGCAGTAAAGGAAGCATGATATGATACTTCAGCTTCACTGTTGCACCCCAGAGGACTAGAAGTGGATAAGTGATCTAATATTATATCAAAAAAAGTATGTGTTCTGGGGTTTGGGAGATGTGTCAAAGGACCACTTACAGATTTAGTCATCCTCATCATCATCTTCTTTTTCAGGGTCACTGATCTCTTCATATATCACTCGATGTTTTCTTTCCCTCAAACGATGAGCCCATACATTTACATGAATGCCACCTTCTGAAATAGGGAGAGATTAGTGCATGAGAATTAGATAGTTTAGGGCCTTGTTTTATCAGAATAGAACAGGGCATGTTCCTCCCATGAGCCCATGGGCCTTTCCATTCTGATGTTTATGTTTGCTGGCTTGTAAAGACTGAGATATTAGCCACACAGCAGTACAGACCAAAGACCATTCCAGGTAATCCAGTGTACTGTTTGGTCCCTCTCCCCCATCATCTGGTATAGAATTCCTATTTTATCCTTCATTAGAAAGAGGGCCCAATGATCATTTTCTTATATTGTGTGGATTAAAGAAATGAACCACAGAGTATGTAGAAAACCTGTCCATTGTCACATGTCTTTCAGAAGGACAAATCAAATTATGAATATGGAAATCCTTGCTAACATCTGAACTGGTGCTGGGTGATCCTGTCAAGCAGCAAGGCTGTGGAGTTTTGTGGGCCCATGCCACTCACTCAGAACATGCCATGGAAGCCAGAGTTTTGTTTCTTCAATGATTCCTTCTCATCCATTGCCACCCAACTGTCTGTCCCCAAAAACGTGCTTTCTCTTGGGTATGCAGATTTCTCTGGGCCCATCCTTAGCCTAGTGTACCTGGAACTCATTTGGGTTATTTTCTTCTCATTCCACCTCCTTCAGCATTTTTAAACACTAAAGCACTTGTTCAGGCTCTCTGTAGGATTCCTATACTGTATTAGAGGTTAAGTAATTTCTGAGGTTTTCCAAAGACTATGTTAGCATACATTAATTATATATGCTGTTACCTTTCGATATGACATTTTTATATGCATGTATAATGTGCTGTGATAATTTAGACTCATTAACGTCTTTTGACTCATGTCAATGCCCTTCCTCGCCATTACTAGATTATCTTTCATTTCATATTTTATATTGGTGGGGCTAAATGAGTTTAATTGGGCATATTTACATGTGCCCTGGGCCTCATCTGTCTTTTCCCTGACAACTGTTAACTGCCCTCATATCCTCTGAGAGGGTGGAGCCTGGTGTGCCTCTCCTTCCATGACAGAATGATGAAGGGCTCAAGCCTTTGTAGGTGTTTTTATTGATTTTCATAACATGCTAACTGTACCTGGAGAAGTATTTGTCATTATTTGTAGCCAAATAAGAAAGAGCATGGGTGTTCAATTAAGAAAGGGATGTCCTAAGTACAGCATGTTCCTGGGACTAAATGTTTGCCTTTATATTTTTCATAGACTGCCATTTATACAAGCAGAATAATGTACATTTAATTAGGAATCCATAATAAAGAAGATTTCGGGAAGAAAATCACTTGTGGAGTCCATGGGTTCTATGAAAGGTTGGTAGTCTATAAAATATAAGGCTTCACACATAAACTTGTGGTTCATCACATGGACAGTAAATAAAAGAGTGAATAGAAGAGGGAAGAAAGTACTGTACCAAGATGATTTGTACAAATTAATGCAGGCAATGGGGAAGAAAGAAAAGAGACACACTGATCTAGGTATCAAAGAATATGTTGCCAAGAGTGGCATCACACAGGACATTTGTAAGAACACTTTGTGTAGAATTTGATAAGATGATAACTACACCATTTCTATTGATATAAATGTCACTAATAATAAGCTACCTGTCATTCAACTTCCTGATTGTTGAATGAGGAAATCTATATACAACTGAAAAAACAGTAACTTATTGCCCTTTATTTTATTCTTATATTTATTATTTATGTGTACATGTATATGTCTCTGTGTATGTTTGACCCATGGGTGGGTGTGTCTGGGGAGGCAAGACTACTGTGTCAGATCCTCTGGAACTTAAGTGACAGATAGTAGTGAGCCACTCAGTGTTGGTGCTAGGAACTGAACTCCAGTCCTCTGGAACAAGAGCAGATACCCTACCCACTGAGCAGTCTCTCCATACACCCTCTTTATTTTATTTTTTCATGTGCTTTTGGCTTTGAAACAATATCTCTTCATGTTCCTGAGAAAAGTCTTGCTTTAATGACTCTACAGAACTTTCCAATTTTCACATGCAAAACACACCCAAGTGGAAAAGCATTTTAAATGCTAGAATAATAGAACTGAACACTTGCTCTTATAATCCCTTCTGTTTTATTCAGTCCTTAACTGTACCCTCACTGGCCACCAACTCTCAGCTCCCTTAGCTCTATACACTAAACAATAAACTACAACTATAGAAAATTCCATTTCATAAATAGCCAGGTCTTTCTAAGGGTTCCTCTTGTGTCTGTGGAGCAAACAGTTCCCAAATGTGGATATATCCTGAAGTCCATCACAGTGCGAGGAGCCCTGTGATTTCCAGCCAGGGGAATGCATAGTCAATTTACAGAGGCTAGCTGGTGATTCCTGCTTAGAAAGTAAGCTTCAGTATGAAAGAACAAACAGACTCTGTGGGAGAATGCCCGACAGAGGCATCACCTGGATTTCAGAAATGAAAGAAATGAATGCATGTCAGTGGTTTGAGCTATGAGCTAAAGAGCCAATACATTAATTATTAAACTATTGTGATTGAAAAAATGCAGACCTGATAGTGTAAAGCTGACCAAGAATGTATGATTCCATAGGCCCCATGGGTGGAAACTGTTACTATGATTTTGCTAATTGAGTTTAGTACAGAGTGACATCTAAATTCATATCTCTTCACTTTAGATAGCTCTCAGGCATTATTAGAGAAGTTTTGTTTTAAAGTGAGTGATGGATAATACAGGAACCCCCAACTGGTTAGAATGTAGAAAATGTGTCTATTCATTGCTCAGCTAAACATTGAACATATATGTCATGCATCTTCCTCCCAAACTCAGGTACCACTGTAAAAGGGGGATATAGAGACTGTAGGAAGCAGAAGACAGGAAGGACCAGAGCAATATAGTGTTTTAAGGTAATGACAAATTGTTACACTCATAAACTCAGAGAGGTTGCCTTTGTCTATATAAGACCTGCATTGTCAAACCAGTCAGCATTCTAGCATGGAGTGAGTAGGTACTCATGAGCTTCCACCCCTTTGTGGGTATCCTTTTTGATAATAAATGGCTTTCATGGGAGGGAGAGTCAGTATTTTTAAGGTTGTGGTCGTTAGTAAGTCAAGTATGTTCTAGTGGATGGTTTCTCATCCCATGTTATATAAAGAGCACAAATTGGGCTTGGTTGGTTATTTCTAAAAAATTAAAAAGCAAGACGTTGAGTTTGAGGAATGTGGAGAAGTGAGAAAAACATAAAAAAATTTTATGTTAATTAGATGAAAGAATAAGGTATAAGTGAAAATGATCAAAATATATAAAATTCTCAATGAATTAAATACAATACCATATTGAAAAATAATTAAGAAATTAGGTTAATGAACTACAATTAGACTGCATCCAGCCTGCCAAATTGGAAGCAGTGGGAACAGGATCATCTCTGGAGTTAACAGATCCATTTATATTATGATGATCTATTTGCAGTGAAGTCAAGTATAAAAGAGAATGTGTGTGTGTGTGTGTGTGTGTGTGTGTGTCTGTGTGTGTGTGTGTGTGTGTGTGTGTGCGCGCGCGCATGTGTGTTGAGCTGTATCTCTGTGACAGTGTCTGCATGTATGTGTATAGGGTGTATGTGTCTGCCTGTGTTTAGGATGTGATAAGGGACAGGTGCTACATATTAACCATTTACTTATTATCCAAATAATGTGTTTTGGAATATTATATGACAGGGTCTTTTACACCATCCTCTAAATGAACTGTTTTCCACACAGCTCTAACCTGAAGATGAAGAAAAGACATGCCTGCAACCTTACCAGGTATCTTGACTGAAAAGGTGATTCTTCACAGCCCCTCTCTAACTACTCACCACTGTTAGGGCCATGAACTTCAATACATTCCAGTGGAGATTCTTTCGCTTTGTCCTTGCAATGCATGAAAATTGGTTTGTTGACTGTGACCCCTAAAAGGAAACAAAGTGCTTGCTCTTTAACAGACATCACAAAAATGGAAATGCGGCTAGGATCTGGGATGCAGCACAGACCTTAAGGCCCACAAGAACAAGAGCCTGCAGGAAAGAAAAGTGCAGGCTGCTGCAGGCCTGAGCCGTATTGCCTGTGCTCTATGCTCTCAGCCCCGAACACGTTGGAGAAAGCAGCATGCTCAGCCAGCACTTGGACATTTCACTGTGAAGAAGTATTGTGTGACAGAGAGAGGTACATACTATATGTTGAAAAGAAGCTGTGGCATAGAAAATAACTGGGAAACACCCAGGCTTGTCTGAACCTGGAACTTCCTATTATCTAAGGCCATCATTCTGAAGTAGGTTCTTTTCATATACACGTAGACAATTTTCTGCAAGAAGGTGATATTTTCCCATTCTTCCTCAGAGAAATATGAAGCAATATCTTGGAAGGCCGAGAAAACAAGAAAATATAAAATCTTAGAAGTACTCTCTCCTGGACATGTGTGCCATTCATACTAGAAAGGTCTCTATGTTGGAGGACCTCAGTGGTCAACCTAGAAAATCAAGATAATTGATGCTGGGAAATGTGGGGATCAAGTGAGAGATTTGCATAACAGCCATTTCCCAACTACATTGGAAATGCTCGTTGCTATCAGGTCTCCCTTTGGTCCTGCTCCTGATTTCAAAGTGCTGATTATTACCAAATGGATTTAGCACTCAATTACCATTCTAAATTCTTCAGGGATACTGGAGAAGGACATTTTGAGAATGCCTCTGGTTTCCACCTTCTGAAAAATCTTTCTGTCATGGTCCTTGGTCATGAATCTGCTTATGCCAACGCCCTACCTGGTCAACTCACCTTACAGAACTTTGCCTCGGGAATCTTTTTTACAGAGTTATTTTCAAAAGAGCTCTATTTTTTCTTGTCAGCAAGATGAGTGAAATTTTGAGAATACATCATCTGATTTTGTTCCAGCATAAAATAAACTATCCCGGGAAGGGAGTTTCTTCAAACTTAAAAAAAAAATTGTCCTGTGAGTAAAGGAGGCAGGGATGGACAATAACCCTCAGTACATGAAATTTCTTTGTGGTCCCTTTCATCGTTTCATCCTGAGATCACCTACCCCTGATTAGATCTATGAGCAAATTAGGAATCAGTTGGATTCTCTGACTATGTATGAAGTTAAATTGAGTCTTCAAATGTGAGGTAAACTTCTGTTCTGATTTGTTGCCCTGGAGTGTTCATTGAAATTAAAAGAAAGAGATTGAATTGAGCAAGGGCAGACATGTTTTCACTCACGTGAAGAACATAGAAACAGATTTCATAGGAGCTAAGAATGAAACAGTTTTCACTGAGAGGTAGTTTATGGGGTAAAGGATGTATGACACAAACAAGCAGTAATTAGTATACCCGCTGGTATTTTGCAGTACACTTTAGTAACTATGGTTTAAAGCTACATATGATAAATCTGTGAGTAAGGCAAAGAGAAGCCATAAATCCATTTCTATGCATCTAATGATGTGGGAATGTCTTTCTGTGTGCTGTTAATATCAATATTTAGATAAAGGAGCTGTTTTGGCACATGATAGGCACCATAGAAAAAGTAGAAGGAAAACTCACAGCATGCATAGGAGAAGCAGAGCAGAGTCCAAAAAATCTATCTAGCCACCCACAAGAAGCATGTAAGGAACACTACTGAGCCACAGGCCAATGGCAGACAGATTATGAGAATGGGTTGAGTTAGGATGTAAGAGCCAGCTGTAGGTCTACCAGACAGAAACTCAATGGACAAATAAGGGTCTTGAAGTGGGATTCAGGTGTTGGCTGACAAGGCTTGGAGGTGTATCTCTGGAGTACTGGGAGCCTGAATGGGGCATGATCATATTCTCAGACACTGAACTTGCCCTTGTTTTGTTCCTGTGTTCTCAGAAAATGGATAAGCAGCCCTAGTTCCTATCTCCAAGAACTGTATTAAGGTTCAATTTGTACGGTCAGTATTCATATGCCCTTCAATAAATATTAACTCTTCATATGATATTTTGCTAGTGAATTTACCACGATAGTATCTAACAGATATTATGATCCAAATGGTCTTAATAGATACATACAGAACTTTCCACCCAAAAAAGGGAATATACCCTTTTCTTAGCACCCATGGAACTTTCTCTCAAATTGGCCACATACTCAGTCTTAAAGCAAATATCAATAGACACAAAAAATGGGGATTACTCCTTGTATCCTAAAAGACCACCATACACTAAAGTTAGAGTTCAATAACAACACAAACCACAGAAAGCCTACAAACTTTTGGAAACTGAACATCTCTCAACTGAACTCACGTCTGCCAAAGAAAAAGTAAAGAAAGAAATCAATGGCTTCCCAGAATTCAATGAAAATGAATCCACAAAATACCCAAACATATAGCACACAACGAAAGCAGAGTTAAGAGGAAAAATCAAAGTACTAGATGCCAATATGAAAAACCTAGAGCAATCTCACACAAGAGAACTAACTGCACAGGTGAAGGTTTCGAACAATTAGAAGAAAACTTACCCAGAAGGAGTACATGGCAGGAAATAATCAAACTTAGGGTTGAAATCAATATAATAGAAACAAAGAGAACAATACAAAGAATCATTAAATCAAAGAGTTGGTACTTCAAGAGAGTCAACTAACTCTTATCAAACTAATCAAAAGGAAGATGGAGAACATCCAAATTAACAGACACCAAGGAAATCCACAGAAACATTAGGTCGCACTTCAAAAACCTATACTCTACTAAATTGGAAAACCTGAAAGCAATGGACAGCTTTCTGAACAAGTACCACTTACCATAATTAAATGAAGACCAGATAAATGATCTAAATAGACCTATAGCACTCATAAAAATTGAACCTGTTGTTAAAATTCTCCCAAGAAAAGAAGCCCAGGGTCAGACGGTCTCACCACAGAATTCTACCAGAACTTCAAAGATAAATTAATAAATTAATATCAATACTACCCAAATTTTTCCACACAATAGAAACTGAAGGAACTTTACCAAACTTTTTATGAGGCTATAGTCACCCTGAAACACAAGCCAAACAAGAATGCAACAAAAGGAAACAAATTACAAACAATCATGAACAACCATTCAAAAATACTCAATAAAATACTGGCAAACCAAATTCAAAAATAAAATACTGACAAACCAAATACAAAAATACTGGCAAACCAAATCCAAAGAAATCATCCAGCATGGTCTAGTAGGCTTAACTCCAGAAACGTAGGGATGGGTTAACATACAAAACACTGTGAATGTCATCCATCATATAAACAACCTGAAAGATAAAAAGACACCACATGATCATCCCAATAGATGATTAAAAAAGCCTTTGAAAATATCCAACTCTCTTTCATGATAAGAGTCCTGTAGAGATCAGGAATATAGGGAAAATACCTAAACATAATAAAGATAATATACAGCAAGCTAACAGCCAACATCAAACTAAATGGAGAGAAACTCAAAGCAAACCCACTAAAATCAGGAACAGAACAAGTCTATTCTCTCTTCCCATATCTTTTCAATATAGTTCTCAAAGATTTAGCTAGATTAATAAGACAACAAGATGAGATTAAGGGGATATAAATTGGAAAGGAAGAAGTCAAACTATCTCTATTTGCAGACGATATGATCGTTTACATAACTGATGCCAAAATTCTACCAGGGAACTCCTACAACTGATAAACACCTTCAGCAATTTAGCAGGGTACAAGATTAACACAAAACATCCAAAGCACTCCTATACACTAAGGATAAAAGGGCTGAAAAAGAAATCAGGGAAACATACCCCTTTATATTAGCTAAAAATAGTATTAAGTATCTTCACGTAACTCTAACCAAAGAAGTAGCAGGCCTGTTTGACAAACCTTTAAGTCATTGAAGAAAGAAACGGAAGAAGATATAAGAAAGTGGAAAGATCTCCCATGCTCCTGGATATGTAGGATCAATATCCTAAAAATGGCAATCTTACCAAAAGCAATCTACAGTTTCAAGAAATCTCATTAAAATCCCAACACAGTTCTTCATAGACCTTGAAAGAACAATACTCAATTTCATACGGAATAACAAGAAAACTAGGATTGCCAATATAATCCTGTCCAACAACAGAATTTTGTGAGGCATCACCACCCCTGACTTGAAACCCTACTATTGAGCTACAGTAATAAAAGCAGCTTGGTACTGGCATAAAAACAGACTTGTGAATCAATGGAATCAAATTAGAGTCCCCAAAATTAATCCACACACCTATGAACATCTGATTTTTGACAAAGAGGCCAACAATATAGAATGGAAAAAAGATAGTATCTTCAACAAATGGAGGTGGCATAGTTGGATAGTGATTTGTAGAAGAATGCAGATAGATTCATATCTATCACCCAGCAAAAAAGTCAAGTTCACATGGGTCAAAGACCTCAACATAAACCCAGTTACACTTAACTTGATAGAAAAGAAAGTGGGAAATATTGTCCCATGCATTGGCACGGGCAATCACTTCCTAAATATAACACCAGTAGCACAGTCACCAAGAACAACAATCAATAAATGAGACCTCTTGAAACTGAGAAGCTTCTGAAAGGCAAAGGACATGATCAATACGACAAAATGACAGTCTACAGAATGGGAAAATATCTTCACCAACCCTACATGTGACAGAAGACTGATCTCTAAAATATATAGAAAACTCAAGAAACCAGAGGTCAGAAAAACAAATAATCCAATTAAAAATGAAGTTCAGGGCTAAAAAGGGAATTCTCAACAGAAAAATTTCAAATTTCTGAAAGGCACATAAAAAATTACTCAACATCCTTGGCCACCAGAGAAATACAATCTTATACCTGTCAGAATGGCTAGGATTAAAAACACAGATGACAGCCTATGCTGGAAAGGATGCAGAGCAAAGGGAACATTCCTCCACTTTTGGAGGCCTCTTGTATAGCCACTCTGGAATTCAGTATGGTAATTCCTCAGAAAACTGGGAATCAGTCTCCCCAATGATCCAGCAATACCACTATTGGGCATGTACTCAAATGATGCACATTCTTACCCATGGGCATTAACTCAACTATGTTCAAAGTAGTATTATTCATAATAGCCAGAACTTAGAAACAACCCTGATGCCTCTCAAAATAAGAATGGGATTAAACATTGTGGGACATTTACATAATGCAATACTAAGTAGTAAAAAAAATGACATCTTGAAAAAGATGGATTTGGAGAGTATCATTTTGTGTGAGGTAATCTCAGAAAGATAGACTTGGTATATTCTCACTCATAGGTGCATTTTAGACATAAACGAAAGATACAATCCACAAACTCCTCAGCAGCTAGTTAACAGGAGGAAATTATGAGAGATATCCATGAATCCCCTGGAGAAGGGGAATTAGGGATCTTTTAAGTAAATTGTGATTATACAGAGCAGCAAGCAAGGGGAGGTGGGAGGAAATTATGATCAGAAGGAGCAACAGAGAGGGAGAACAATGGAAGAGATATCTTGATAGAAGGAGCTATTGTGGGGTTAGAGAGAAACCTGGTGCTAAAGAAACATCCAATAACCCACAAGATGTCCCCGGCTAGGACTCCAAGCAATAGTGGAGAGGGTGACTAACAGGACTTCCTCTATAATCAAATAAATGACCACACTAACTGTCATTATGGAACCTTCATTCAGCAATGGATTGAGGCAGAAGCAGAGATCCATAGCTCAGCACTTGGTTGAGCTCCCAGTCCAGCTGAAGTAAGAGAAAGAGAAGAGATTATATGAGCAAAGGGATTGGGATCATGAAAAGGAGACCCATAGAGATGGCTTACTAACTCTGAAATGACATCCAAGGAACCTACATGAAATTGAACTAAACCCTCTGAATGTAGACAACAGATGAATGCCATGGACAGTTTGTGGACTCTCTTGCAATAGAAGCAGAGTTTATTTCTGGTGCATGAACTTGGAGAGCAGTCCCGACAGAGGAACACTTACCCAGCCTTGACACTGAGGGGAGGGACTTGGTCCTATCTCAACTAAATATGCCAGACAGAACTGACACATCTTGGGATTCCTTGGTGTTCCTGGGGAATGGATGTAGGGGGTGGAAGCTGAGCTATGACTGGGAGAAGGGCAGGGAGGGGGACCAGTTGTGAATATGGGAAAAAACTTTTTTTTAAAAAATAAAGATAAAAAAGGAAAAACGTAAAAAGAATTACAGTAACATGTTGCACAAATTCTAATTGGTCTTTTAATAAAGCTTGGAGCCAGATATTGAGGTAAATGTTGAAAAAACAGAAAGAAAGTGGAACAAGCCACAGTCATTTCTCAGCTCACCAACTTCTCAGCCTAAAGGAGTAGATCCTGTCTCCATGAATTTTTAGACCGATTGTGTCTGAGTCCTCAGGCAAAGAAAAGGGAAGGTGTAGGGAAGAAGGGAAGCAAAGAGGCCAACCTCTGTCTCCTCCCACCTTATATGCCTTTCTATGCCCAGCCATATCACTTCCTGTCTCCACCTTTTTAGTGTTGATATTAAAGGTGTGTGCCACCACTGCCTCTCTCTATTTCTCTTTTAGATTGGATTAATCTTGTGTAGTGCAGGTGGCTGACTTTGAACTCACATAGATCAAATGGGATCTCTACCTACCAAGTGCTAAGACTAAGGCATGTGCCACCACTTATTGACCTGTATGAATAACTCTGTGAATGGTTCTCTCCTCTGATCTTCAGGCAATCTTTACTACATTTAAAATAACATATCACAACAGTTCCCTGTTTTCTGATCAAAAATGTAAAAAGATTATATATACCTAATATAAGAAAAACTATATACAAGAAATAACAAAACTATATTATATATACAGGCAACAATTACATCTATAATGTTCAGTCCATTAGCAACTGACATATTCAAAAAAGATACTCTATTATTTATCCTTTCTTGGTGAATCCAAAGAAATGTATCTAATTCACTTTCTATATAACCTGTATTACCAATCAAAAACTATCTTTTGATGTGTATCAAACTTATACACTTTACACCTCTTAGTGAGTTTCCTTTCTGCATATGTACCTAGGAAAATTATGTAGTCTTCAACTTCTTTAGAGACCCAAAAAGGAAATAATATTAACTGACTAAGCAGGAAGTTACAATATCTATAGGGGATCCTGAAAACAAAAAAAAATGGGGTAGTTGTCAAGTCTTGGGATAGGTAGCTTTATCATTTGTTGTCCAGTCTCTATGTAATGGGAAAGTGCAGGGTTTTTCTGTGAGGCTGGACCATGTTAACTAGTCAATTGTCCTGAGCAGTCTGTTGTCCAAAGCTGATCTTAAGGTGGTGTTTGTCAGTTTAATGGTGTTATTATATTCTTCAAAGAATTGTTGTTGTGGGGTTCCATCATCAAGTTCAGAGACAGCATTAGGTCAGATTATTCCTGTCCTTGGTAATTTTTTTCTGGGTAGTACTCCCTTCTTCTTTGGATGCCTATTTGTCCAGAGGTCTTTTAAATTCTCAAGATTGTCGTTTTTATTTTCCTGAAAAGACAAAATGAAAGCCCTTCCCAACACTAACATTGGGGAGTTTTGAAAACTAATCCTTATCAATTTTAATTCATGGTTTCTCCTGATTTTTTTCTGTTCTCTCTTCTATAGCTGTTCTATAGTCCTGTGCAGTATGGTTTTTTACAATAGGCATTAGGTTCTATAATTGCTTTGGTAAGGAGTTTTCTCCACTATGACAGAAAATGACCAAATTGAATTTGACTTGTGTTCCTGTGAGAGGTTCCTCAGGACATTTGCCAAAGGCAAGGGCAAAGGATTACCTTGTCTGTCCCTTGTTGATTTATCTTCCTTAGTCCAACATCTGTCTTTGCCATACCTTCTACATAATCCAGAAGGGAGGAACATTCTTTTGGGGTCATTCTTAGCAAAAAACATTGCTTCTAGGAACACTCTGTTTACAGTCCTTTTAAACATGGCCTTATTTGCTGCAATTGAAACATTTTAATTTTCAATTTTGCTTCAAATCTCAGGGAATCAACTCTCCTATCTAAGCATTATCATAGTTAGGACATTCAACATCGATTGTATTTAGGATCCATTCCTTCAAGGGTGCTGATCTTGACTTTCCAACCTTATTGCAGTTTTGCATCATGCATTAGCATTTTAAAAAGCCATAGATTCCATTATTATTCATCCAACTTCTGAATTTTTGTATCATTCTACTTACTGCTGAAGTCAAATTTTGTAAGAAATCTTTAAAGGTTTATCTTGTGCCCTGCATAACTTTTGTATGTGACTCAATTTTCCTTCCTACTTCTACAATTGTATCCCAAATATTTAAGGTTGCCATAGGACATAAATCTAGGCTATGGTCATAGTATAAAAACTGACTTTCTCTATTATCATAATATTCAAATTTTAAATAACTAGTCTTGGAAGATTTCAATCCCTCTAGCCCTATTATGTTGTTCAATGGTCTTAGCCTCATCTTCCTACCAGGACATATATTGTAATGGGGAACCAGGCTCCAAGATTGTTATAATCAAATCTATCCAGTCTTGAAGGATAATTCTATTACAAGTTGACCACATGTCTGCTTTCAAAAGGTAGAGTGCTTATCATATGAGAATATTGTTTCCTTGAATCTTCAAAAATCTGTCATTTTCAGAGGTGTCCACTCAGCTCTCACATGGGGATGGATATCTATCGTTTGTCAGGAAATTCCTGTAAGGTTACTGATAAATTTCAGTTGGATGATTGAAAGCCTTAGGCTGTTTCTCTGTAACCCTGTAATGCAGTGTTGAGATTGGTTCTCTTTTAAATTTCTATCTGGGTCTGAATATTTCTATGATCTGTTTTAACAAGTTTTTCTAAGACTTGTATCTTGGCACCATATCAACCAAATTGACACTCATATAAACCAACATTTTTAAGGCTAAAACAGGAATAATCAAACAAATAATATACATATAAAGACATTACATTAATCCCATACACATTAATTATCCCCATTTAATACTTCCATTTTATTCCATCTATCATATTATCAAACAGAGACCAAACTAAACTCCTTTCACCTGAATAGCGTTTCCCATTTTTGAATGTGGGAAAACATCTTTTTAAAATTAATTCCTTCCACTTAAGACATTCCAATTGTTTTGCAAAATCTACTGACCATGACAAGTCACATGAGGATGAACTGAGGCAGCTATCTTGTGTGGTAGCAGCTTGAAGAAGTGGTCCAGAAAAAGCCCACAACCCACTGGGAGATGAAAACTACTTTCTGAAAAATGTACCCAGGGGATTGTGGGGAAGAAACATGTGTGGTGGGAATAGCCTAAAAGGTAGAGCTGGTTAGTAATGATAGGCTGACTCCAAAAGGAAATTCTAGCTGGTGGGGAATTTATTCCAGCTATGTATAGCTCTGGCTTGTGCTAGTGTTTGCAAAGCCACAGTCAAGTGGCTTTTTCATAAATTTGTACCTCAAAAGTTGGATGTCAGATGTTGCACAAATCCTGATTGGTCTTATAATAAGAAGGCACAGCCAGATATTTGGGTAAATTTTGAAAGATCATAAAGAAAGCAAAATTACACATACAGTTTAGAGATTTAAATCAAATACCCCAAATACAGGTGCAAACAAGAAACCATTTAACGGAAATTAAAGGGTAAAATAATGATGGCTGAAGTTGTCTACTTCTTTACACAAGCTGTGATTCCCAGGTTGTATTTAGTCTCTCTAGTAGTATTGAGAGAGGTAATTTAACCTGCTTTGCTCTTATCTTTGAATAATGTAATTTCTGTGTTTTTAGTGACTGCATTCATAGACCATGAAGCATCAGTATTTTCTCACATGTTTGGTCAAGTATTGAGAACCATCTCTCACTCTGTTTTCCCGACTTTACCTTCTAACACAATCTATGTGGTATTTCTGTTGATCATTTTGCTCTTTTTGTAGTGCTGAAGATGAAACCGTGGACCAAGACTGGGAATACTGTAGAGACCTGAGCTGTTTCTATTTTTAGAGTATCGCTTACAATCTTTTCCATTTAGAACAATGCTGGCTGTGGGAAAGCCATTGCTTTGTAATGTGACCTAAAATGAATTTGAAAAAAATAATTCAGAAGAAAATACACTGAAAATATGATGTGAAAGTTTTAGTGCTGATCCCAAGGTCCATAGACTATTTCCTTTCCTGAAGACGTCTCAGTCATTCTCAGGAGGCCATTATTGACAAACTAGTACCCATGATGGAAAGTCTAGAGAGCATCAGGGGACCAGTGGAAGCATATACTATTAGGGAAACCTGTCTAACAGAAGTACTTGAAAACTCCTCAAAGAACACAATAAAGTGTAATCACATGAACATTGTGCACTATTATTCATAGGAATACTAATGTACAACAAGTTCTTAGGTCTTTGGGCAAATAGCTTACATAGGAATAATTTCAACTTAATACTTTCATTAATAAATGATTTAAATGTTATTAGTTTATTGTAGAGAGATCCCAGGTTAGACTGATTAAGCAAGACTGGGAAGGATTTGAAATCTAAGTGATTATTTAGATGAACAACTTCACAGTAGAGTGTGGAAGTGTAGTCTAGACATAGGGAAAGCCCAGGTATTCATAGAAATGTTCATTTCAACAGGTTAGCAGGTTCTGTAGCAGACAGTGACATGGAGAAATATTATAAAACCTTAAGTAGGCATACACTCCCCCCCTTTGTGATGTACTTTTTCCTGGAACCTTGGGATCCTACATTCCATTCTTACCTCACCTGGCAATCCATTTTCCTGAGACCTTCAAAGGAACTGGCTGCTCTAGTTGGCTGGTCCTCTGAACTCAGCTGCATCAAGGTACTTTAAGTCTTTCTGGAAGGAAGTTTTGTCCTCTTTCGTCTGTGGTAAGTTCTTCCTGAGGAATGCCCCCTATGATAATGAGATTTCTGGGCCAGATTAGCTCCACAGTTAGGACATTCCCACCAGTGCTTATCTGGACCATCTATCCCAGATCTCTCAAGAAACACACAAACACTCACATTAACTTCATGCTGTTTAGCCTAGGTCTCAGGCTCATTGCTAGATAGTTCCCTCATCTTAACTCAAGGCATTCCCATCTATCTGTCCTGCCCCATGGCCTGTGGCTCACCTGTGTTCCTTACATGTTTCTTCTTTGTGTGTCTTGCTATATCTCTGTAACTCTGCCCTTCTCCTAGTACCTATTTTGATTTCCCAGCCTACGTTTTTTTATGGTGTCTGTCATGGGCCAAAACAGTCCCTTATTTACAGCATATAGAAAGATATGACTATATGTTTAGTTATCACAAGTAACTACTAATCTGCATTTCTTAATTTTAGAACTTCTAAGTTAGTAACATGAAAACCATACCTTAAAAAACAGTAGAAATTTTACAGAGCATAAAAAAATCTAATCTTAAATTTGTACCAATAAACCAAAATCCATACCAATGAAAAGTATGTTGAGATTAACCATTGATTTTGGTAATAAAGTAAATTCAAAAATCTAAATTTTAAAAAAGTCACTGATATACCATATGCCTTTTTCTTCTTAGGAAGAGATTAACTCTGACCATTAACCATTCATAATAAAAACAAACATTTATAAACAATGTTTTGGGAATTTGCATAATATTTCATTACTACTGCCTGCTGATTAAGCAGCTCTGACAATCTTAAAGGTTCTTGAGACTGGATCATCTTAGTCTTGAAGCTGATGTGAACATATCTTCCTATCAGAGAATTTTCAGGTGGTCTTGGTTAGAGGTTCCCAGAAATGTGTCTTTTATATAAAACTCCCCTAAGCCTAAGTTTGATAGCTAGGGCCCACTTGGCATTCGGGGAGAATATAAGGTATTCTTTGACGTATAATGACATGTGAGTGATAGGCACATATACAAACACACACTGAATAAAAATGTAATGAAGTATTACAACATATTTGAAGCCCCTTTGTTGCCTCTCTAACACAGACATGTTAGTTTTCACACTACCCTTCTCTTTTTAGACCAAGTCTTATGTACTACAGGGTGGCTTTGAACTATCCCCATCTTCGTATCTCATTTTCCTAAGTGCTAAGAAGAGAGGTGTTCACTATCAAACTAGCTTCCTAAGATATTTTGTTCTAAGTTTTATTTATGATTTATTTTAATTTACATTCCAACCACTTTTCTCTCTACCTTTTTTTAAAAACATAAATGTCCTTTTCATGTGTGCATCCCCTTGCCTTCACTCCCCTCAATCCCTCCCAGTCAGACTTCAGCAAATTCCATACCCATCCCCCAATCTTCTCCCCTAGAAAGGCAAGTAGTCCCAAGGTGGGTCAGCTCAGTGTGCCATATCCACTCCATGCAAGTTGTACTCACTCATCCCAAAGACAAGGGTGGGTTATGTTTTCTTCTCTAGGAAATGTGGGCCAAGGTGCCAGCCCAAACATAGGAACACAGTCTAATTCCACTCCTTGAGACTCCACGTACTGGCCATGCAAATGTATTGTTGCCTACCCTTGAAGGGCCTACCTCCTTTTCCTGCTGAGTCTCCAGTGGCTATTCTTGATTCAGTGACCTCCTCAGAGCTCCAGTCTGCCCTCTCTGTATGACTCCTCTTCATAATCCCTTCCCCTCTGCTCATACAGACTCTCCTCCCCTGCTCTCAGCTGACCAGGAGCTCAACCCAGTGCTCAGCCATGCATCTCTGCCTCCACCTTTATTCTTTGTTCATGCCCTACCTCTTTTCTACTCCCCCATCTACTGCCTAGAAAAGTCAAGTCCTCCTATGGGAGTCAACAAAGCATGGCATATCAAGTTTGGCCCCACCCTTGCACCAAGGCTGAACAAGGCCTCACACCACAGGGAATATTATTAAAGAAACTAGGTAGTGTGCCAGGAAAGATCCTAGTCCCATGGCTAGAGGCCCCACAAACAGACCATGCTACATAACTGTCACCTACATGAGGAGTGTCTAGGTCAGTCCCATGAAAGCTCCCTACCTGTTTGTCTAGACTCCATGTTTTCCCATGACCTTGGATCAGTTGTCTTTCTGGTTTTCCCTGACCTGAAGTTGACCCTCATTCTAGGCCCAGTGCTTTACTGTTGATGTCTGCATCTATTTCCATCAGTTACTGGATGAAGGTTCTATGATGACAGTTAGGGTGGTCATCAATTTGATTACCTGGTAAGGCCAGTTCAGGCACCCTCTCTGCTATTATTAGGAATCTTAGCTGGGATCATCTTTATGGAATCCTTCAATTTTTCTTGGCACCAGGTTTCTCTCTAGGTCCACAATGTCCCCCTCTATGCAGATATCTGCTTCATTTCACTCCTTCTCTGTCCTTCTCCCAACTCAGCCATTTTGATCCCTCATGTTTCTTTCCCCTTCCCTCTACCTCCCCATCCTAATTGTTTAGTCATTCCCTCCCAGGGTGATCCATGTCTTCCTCTAAGGGTAGTCCTTGTTTCCTAGTTTCTCTAGCATGATTGATTGTAGCCTCATTATCCTTTGCCTTCATATTATCCACTTTGGAGTATATGATTTATTTTAATTGATATACAATAGTAGTTCAAGTACAATTAAAATACAGTGTTGTGATTCAAGATATACATAGGTGTGTTCTTATCAAATATAGGCAATTCATATTTCTGTGTTCTTATGTAAATGAAGTTTATATCCTCTCTCTTCCACTATTTTCTGGTAAAGTTCGGAAATTAATGCAAGCACCACTTATTTGATATCAAGGAATCCTATAGATTAAATCATGTCTTAATCAGCCTGGTCTTGATCTTACTTTGAAGCTTAGACAGGCATTGAACATAAGATATTTCTATTTCACCTTCCCAACTATCTTGTATTTCATGTGCATCAGTGAATTTCTTGGTCCTGGGTGGCCAGAGGTCTTGACCGATGGACTGACCCGTGGGCCCAGACCCCTTAGCCTTTTCAGCTTATCAGGTCACCTAAAATGATTCAGATGCTTATATAAGTTCATGCTGTTTGGTCTATGGCTCAGGCACATCACCAGCTGGCTCTTACATCTTAACTCAACCCATTCTCATTAATCTTTCTGCCATGTCACCCATGGTTCCCTTGTGTTCCTTTCCTGTCTTTTCTTGGGATGCTGGGTCGATTTGCCTGACTCTGCCCTTCTTCTCATACCTATGTTGTGATTCCCCTCCTACTTTTTCTATGGTGCCTGCCATGGGCCAAAACAGCTCCTTTATGTAAAGATTGATATTCACAGCACACAGAAAGACATTCGCATTTCATTACATGCATAGGAATGGACTTTTGGCTTCTCTTTTCCTTCCACAAAGATTCACCCTATGTAGCTATAAAACATAGTTACTAATGTGTACTGAAAATACCAGCAGCTATACTAATTACTACCCGTTCCTTTCATACCTCCTTCTTTCCATAACGCACCTTTCAGTGACAACTGTTTCAATCTTAGCTTCTATGAAATCAGTTTGCATGTTCCTCATATGAGTGAGAACACCTAGATCTCAGTTCTGATGTTTAAAGAAGAGTTTTGACTCTGGTACCTTAAACCACTTGGCCATCCTGACACCCATGGGGACCTGAGAGATTGGGTTGGGTGGTGAATGGAGGGGAAGAATAATGAAAGTGACATCTTGATAAGGGGACTTTTGGGGCTAGGTAGAGACCTGGCCTAAAGAAAACTCTCACAAATCTATAAGAATGACCACAACTAAGATGGTCAGAAATAGTGGATAGGTATCCTGAACTCACCATATCCTCTAATCAAATTGGTGACTACTTCAATAGTAATCAGAGTGCATTCAACCAGCCTCTAGCTTTGCTTCTTTGTTCCATTGTTTTAGCCCCTTCCCATCATGTCTTACTACTGTGAGAGTTGTCTAGCCTTCAATGAAGCCATAACCATATCTGATCAGTCTTTAGGGATAATTTATTTACATGTTGACCAAAAAATTTAACATTTGTTTTACAAACTGTGAGTGCATACCTTAAGTGATGATTGCTTCTTGAATCTCCTTAAATCTAACTAGAGCTCACCTAGTTTTTGAACAATTTTTATCATTTTGTGATTCCTTCAAGGTTACAGAGTGTACTAAGTTTGGCTGTTTGAAAGCTTTAGATTGCTTCTCTGAAATCTTATAAGCCAATGTTGAGATTAACTCTTTATATTCTTTTAAGCTATGAATATTTCTGTGTTCTCTCTTAACAGGCTTTTCTAAGGTGTTCTTCTTGGCATTCACACTAACTGACTTTTTAACTGATAAAATAGGAATAATCAAAAAGTAATATTTATAATAAACATTATGACATTATTTATCTTCTCTTTTACTGGTTCTAGTTTGAAACCATCTAGAGCAATGTTAATGAAAGACCAACGACCTTCCATCATGCTACACTTTCTCATTTTAAGGTGTGAAAAAGTTCTCTCTCTGCTTTAGGCATAGTCCCCATTTTAAGTAATCGCAATTTACTCATCAAACTGGTTGTCAATGATGATTCAGATGACTATGTTGGGGGCAGCTACTTAGTGTCCAAAAAGAGGGAAAACACAACCCCCACTAAAAGAGGGAGGCTGCTGTCTGAAAAACTTGCCCAGATGAACATGGAGAAGACACACATATTGTGGACTCTGTCTAATGCTGGAGGCTAACTCCTAACAGAAAGCCGAGCCAGTTGGCCATGTAGAGCTTTGGCTGGCAAGGTCTTTTTTTTTTCCTAATTCATGCCCTGAAAGTTGAGCTCCAAATATTGTGCAAACTCTAGTGAGCATGTATTGAAATCCTTGAGTCAGATATTGATGAAAAGCTAGAATATGAGAACGAGGACACAGAACACAGTCAATTCTCACCCAACCAACTTCTCAGGATGAACATGGTAAATGTTTCTCTTTTCAAGGTTCCTCAGCCTGACTGGTCACTTCTACAGAAACATGGTTACTAGGCCTAAGTAGTTCACTAAGTTTCTAGTACCAGCCATTATCACCTGATTTTTAAAAAAATATTTCTTGCTATCTACCAAATTTGATTTTGTTTTCCTTTTTCCAATTTCTTGTGTTGTATCAATAAGTCATTTATCTGTACGTTTTTTGCAAGTGTAGCAATTAGGGCTATTAACTTCCTTCTTAAAAATGCCTTGACTGTGTCTCAAAGGTTATGTTGTGGTGGTTTTGCTTCATTTACTTCCAGGAATATTTTAATTTTTTGGCCCATTCATCATTTAATAATGAGTTGCTCAATTTCCATATGTTTATACATTTAGTAGATATTTTTGTTTGATGTTCATTTTAATTTTATTGCATAATGGTTGGGTAGGATATATGAAATTTTTTCAACTTTTCTGTATTTATTAACGCTTGTTTTTTATTATAGCTCATGATATATTTTGAAGACGCTTCCCTGTGCTGCTGAGTAGAATGTATATGTGTATAACCTTGGTATTTGGGTTGAATAGTCTCTAGATATCTGTTAGGTTCATTTGATAGAAGATGTCATTTAACTCTGAAGTTTCTCTACTTTTTTGGTCCAGACATCTTATCTATACAAGAAATTGGAGTGCTGAAATTTCCCACTATGTTTGGGTTTATGTTAATCTGGGTCTTTAATTTTATTAATATGATTTGATGAAATTGAGCGCACCAGAGTTTTATGCATGTCTTTAGTATTGTAATATTTTATTAATTAATTGATACCTTGATTTAAATGAAATTCATTTCTTTGTCTATAGTTAGTGCTTCAGCACAATATTTAAAAAGATTGGGGATAGTGTTCTTTTTAAACTCTTTAAACATATCAGACTTGTTTATTCCTTGGAAAAATAAGACTGTAGTGGGCAATGAAGTTTCAAACTTGTATTATCATTCATAAATAGAAATAACACTATCTAAACAAATGACTGCACTTAAAGTCAGTAATGAAAAATTGTTCTTGCAACTCACAACACAGAAAAATACAAAACATCCTTATTATCAGAATCCCCCCAAAAACATTAAAAATGTAATGTCGCTGACTTTTATATTATGAATTATAAATGTAAATGTCTTTATATTTTTTGTTTATAATTGAAACAATTTTTTGTATTTGTAGTGTCTGATAAACACATAATTTATGATATAATTTGTATATTTTGTGGCAAAACAGAAATATTTATATACACATTCATATATACCAGTAAACATTCGGGAATAGAAAGTCAATAAATGAGAAAGTACTAAAACAATGTATACTTTCACAATTCACATGCTTTAAGGTAGGATAATTAATACTCAACATAAAAAATGTCCATGTTACAGACTTTCAGAAAAAGAAAATTCATATAATCAAATGGCAATAAAATTTTCCACTTTCATATTCATTTTAGAAATACTATCATTGTCTATAATTTTATGTGACAAACCATTGAGTGAGTAAAACAGAATATGGCAAAAGTAAAATTACATATAAAGTTTAGAGATTTATATCAACTAATCCAAATCCAGGTGCAAACCAGAAACCATTTACCAGCAAATTAAAGGGAAAAATCATGATGGCTGAAGTTGTCTACTTCTTTACATAAGCTGTGATTTCCAGGTTGTATTTAGTGTCTCTAGTAGTATTGAGAGAGGTAATTTAACCTGCTTTTCTTGTCTTTGAATTAGGTAATTTCTGTATTTTTAGTGGCTGCATACATAGACCATTCAGATTGAATATTTGCTCACACGTTTGGTCAAGTATTGAGAACCATCCCTCACTCTGTTTTCCTGAATTTACCTTCTAAGACAATCTATATGGCTTTCCTTTTGATCATTTTGCTCTTTTTGTAGTGCTGGAGATGAAACCCAGGGCCAAGACTGGGAATACTGCAGTCCTGAGTTGTTTCTATTTTTAGAGTATCACTTACAATCTTTTCCATTTAGAACAATGCTGGCTGTGGGAAAGCCATTGCTTTGTAATATGACCTAAAATTAATTAAAAAAATAAGCCAGAAGAAAACACACTGAGAATATGAAGTGAAAGTTTTAGTTCTGATCTCCAGGTCCACAGATCATTTCCTTTCCTCAAGAAGTCTCAGTCATTCTGATTAGGCCATTATTGACAGACCAGTACCCATGATGGAAAGTCTAGAGAGCATCAGGGGACCGGCGGAAGCATATACTATTAGAGAAATCTTCCTAAGCGAAACACTTGGGAACTCCTCAAAGAGCACAATAAAGTGCATCACATGCACATTGTGCACTATTATTCATAGGAATATTAATGCACAACAAGTTCTTAGGTCTTTGGGGGAATAGCTTAGAGAGGAATAATTTCAACTTAATAGTTTTTAATAAATGATTTACTTGTTATTAGTTTATTGTAGAGAGATCCCAGGTTAGACTGATTAAGGAAGACTGGGAAGGATTTGAAATGGTAAGTGACTTTTTTAGATGAACAACTTCACAGTAGAGTGTGGAAGTGTAGTCTAGACATAGGGAAAGCCCAGGTATTCATAGAAATGTTCATCTCAACAGGTTAGCAGGTTCTGAAGCAGCCAGTGACATGGAGAAATATGATATAATCTTAAGTAGGCACACCCCCCTTTGTGATGTACTTCTTTCCTGGAACCTTGGGATCCTACATTCCATTCTTACTTCACCTGGCAATCCATTTTCCTGAGACCTTCAAAGGAACTGGCTGCTCTACTGGGCTGGTCCTCTGAACTCAGCTGAATTAAGGTACTTTAAGTCTTTCTGGAAGGAAGTTTTGTCCTCTTTAGTCTGTGGTAAGTTCTTCCTGAGGAATGCCCCCTATGATAATGAGATTTCTGGTCCAGATTAGCCCCACTGTTAGGACCTGCCCACCTCTGCTGATCTGGACCATCTCTATCCCAAATCTCCCTAGAAACGTACAAATACTTTTATTACCTTCATGCTGTTTAGCCTAGAGGTCAGGCTCATTGCTAGATAGCTCCTTCATCTTACCTCAACATATTCCCATCAATTTTTCATGCCACATGTCACATGGCTTACCTGTGTTCCTTACATGTTGCTTCTTTGGGTGTCTTGCTATATCTCTGTGATTCTGCCCTTCTCCTACTACCAGTCATGGGCCAAAACAGTCCTTTATTTACAGCTTATAGAAAGTCATGGCTTTAATTTTGTTAATCACAAGTGACTATTAATCTGAATTTCTTAATTTTATGATTCTAAGTGAGTAACATGAACATCACACTTCAAACAACAGTAGAAAAATACATACAGCATAACAAAACTAATCTTAAATTTGTATCAAGAAACCAAAATCTGTACCAATGTAAAATATGTTGAGGTTAACAGTTGATTAAAGTATTGAAGTAAATTTAATAATCTAATTTTTACAAAAATTACTGGTATACCATATACACTTTTTCTTCTTAGAAAGAGATTAACTATGACCATTGACCATTCATAATGAAAAAAAACTTTTATGAACAATATTTTGGGAATTTGGGCATATTTCATTACTACTGCCTGCTGATTGAGCAGTGCTGACAATCTTACAGGTTCTTGAGACTGGATCATCTTAGTCTTGAAGCTGATGTGAACATATCTTCCTATCAGAGAATTTTCATGTGGTCTTTGTTGGTGAAACCCTATTTGCCTGGAAGCAGTTCACTGGTTCTCATCTTCTGTGGAAACAACAACAGAACCTCTCTTCCAAAGCAATAAATCTTTAGAAATAAACTTCAAAGTCAAGATACCTTTAAAATATGTTTTTTGTATAACTTACCATCCTTTGGAATTGAATGTCTTTCTACAGTTAGCTCAATAACACTTAAAAAATTAAAACAAGACACAATAATATCTATAATCTAGACTCTGTGTTTTCCATCTTTATGTGGGTTACTATATTTTTATTCCTTTATTTCTCCTTTAAAAGACTTTATCTAGTTCTTTCTTTTCTCTCCCAGTCTACTTATTCCTTTTCACACACATTTTAACCCAATGAGAGGTTTTCTATATCTGAACCTGTTTTATTGTGTGATGTGTGAATGCCCTTCTTTATGCTGTGAATCTCAATCTTTGAATAAAGGAGCTGTTTTGGGCCATGGCGGGTACCGTAGAATAGGTAGGAGGAGAAATCAGAGCTTAGGTGGGAGAAGCAGGGTGGAGTCAGGCAGATCGAGCCAGCCGCCCAAGGAGCAACATGTAAAGAACACGGGTGAGCCATGGGCCGGGGCCACGTGGCCCACAGATTAATAGAAATGGGTTGATTTAAGATGTAAGAGCTAGCTAACAATGTGCCCGAGCCATAGGCCAAACAGCATGAAGTTAATAAAAGCGTCTGAGTCATTTCTGGGGGCCTGGGCGGCGGTGCACGGATAAGCGATCCCGGGCGACAGATCTGTGGGTCCTGGATCTCGGGCGCACGGGACCCGGAAGCCACTACAACAGATGGCGCCCAACGTGGGGCGATTATCCACTTAGAGCCTGAGAAAGATTAAAAAGGGTTCTAGATCGCAGAAACTGTACAAAGGCAATTTCCAAATTGTATATACAAAGTGGGTACAAAGAAAGCATGGTCCGGGTCACATTCAAAATGGCGCCAGCAGCGGGCTGGCGTCAGGCAGTGTAAGCTGCAATCAGGCGGGTTCCTGAAAACTAACAAAAGACTCAGTAACAAGTAATTGATTTTAGATTTCTGCTTATTTTGAACAAAAGAGAAACAAATTTTCTTCGTGGCAGCATTTTCTTGGGTGTGCTCTGTTTACGGTCCGTTTAAGAAAACTTAGTGATTCAGCCTAATTTGCAAAAACTGTGCTTCTTTTTGGAGAATGTATTTTAAAAGCTCTTAAGGTTAGAAGATGATTAAAGATTCACAATAAAACAGATTCAAATAAAAAGAAAACCTGTAAATGGGTTACAATGTTTGTAAAAGGTACATAGGCTTCAGAGAGAAAAGAAAGACGTTAGAAAAAGTTTTTAAAGCGAAAAATAGAATAATAAAAATATAATAAGCCACTTAAAGATGGAAAATAGACACAAAATCTGGATTTTGGTTGTTATTGTGTTTTCTTTTAATTTTTTAACCGTTAATGAGCTAACTGCAGAAAGACAATGGATTACAAAGGCTACTAAGTTAAACAAAAATGTATATTTTAAAGGTATTTTGATTTCAAAATTTGTGTCTAAGGATTTATTGCTTCGGAAGAGTTCTTCTTTTGTTTCCACAGAAGATGAGAACCTGTGGATTCCTTCTAGGCAAATATGGTTTCATCAACCAAGACCCCCTGAAAAAACCTCTGATGAGAAGAGATGGCCAGATCAGCTTCACAGCTGCAGATTATGACCCAGTCTCAACAATCCGTGAGAATTTCAACGCCCCTTAATCAGCAAGAAGTAGTAATGGATAACTTCGCCCAAATTCCCCAAATATTGTTTCTAAATGTTTGTTTTCATTATAAATGGTTAATGGTCATAGTCAATCTCTTTCTAAGAAGAAACGGGGGATATGGTATGTGAATGCTTTTTTAAAAAATTAGATTATTGAATTTACAGGTAATCAGCTGTTAATCTCAAACTGCTTTACATTCGTATAGATTTTGGTTTATTGATACAAATTTAAAGTCAATTTTATTATGCTGTATGTGTTTTTCTATTCTTGTTTAAGGTATGATGTTCATATAACTGTTTTAAAATTGTAGTGTATAATTAAGAAGTGAAGGTTAATAGTCACTTTTGATAATCAAACTTATAGTTAGGTTAGTTAAGATTTTTAGGTATACAAAGATATATTTCAATTAGATAGATAATCTTCAAATACTTCTAAGACCTACAGAATATGGCATTTAAAATGTTTTAAGAGCTTAGACTTTTCTGGACAGTGAGACAGGTCTACTCCTGGCAGCACTAATTTACTTCAACAGGAAAATGGGCATCGAAGAAACTCCATATGGAGTCTACTCTATTTGTGGTAATGGTAAGCCACTAGAGAAGAACCTGTTTTTATATTGACTGCTTGACAGTATGCTGTTTAAACTGGACATGCAGGTTCCATAAGAAGATGACCTCTGAACTTTGGCAGAACAAGCCAAGATCATCATTCAGTTTCCTGCTTTACAGAGAAAACTGTCAGACATTCTTCAGGACTCAAGGAGAAACAACGGATGAACTGTGTCAGAATGGGAAGAGAAGATTTCCTGCTTCACTGAAATGAAAAGAGACTTTGGGCCTGTAGGCTGAAGATGGATGCCCCAACTTTATAAAAGAACTTTGGGTGACTGTCCAGGCAGATAGGTGTCATCTCTGTCCTTTCTAGCTTTTAGAAGTCGCTTGCACTTCTGGTTTACTTGGGTAAATATGTCCTTCTGTGGTCTTTGATGTAGTTGAAGATTAGATAGTTAGAGGTATAGTTTTTCTTAGTCATTTGAAAGATATATTAGATATAAAACTTTAGATTCATAAAGATAAGGTAGATGATAGAATATTTTCTTTAATTTTGCTAAATACAAATAGACTAGATATTGTAACTGTAATTCTTACTTGATAGCTATTTTGTTTGTTATATGTAATTTTGCTATGTTAAAATAGAAACCTTCCTTTTTAATTAGAGAGAAAGGGGGAAGTGATGTGGGAATGCCCTTCTTTATGCTGTGAACCTCAATCTTTGAATAAAGGAGCTGTTTTGGGCCATGGCGGGTACCGTAGAATAGGTAGGAGGAGAAATCAGAGCTTAGGTGGGAGAAGCAGGGTGGAGTCAGGCAGATCGAGCCAGCCGCCCAAGGAGCAACATGTAAGGAACACAGGTGAGCCACGGGCCGGGGCCACGTGGCCCACGGATTAATAGAAATGGGTTGATTTAAGATGTAAGAGCTAGCTAACAATGTGCCCGAGCCATAGGCCAAACAACATGAAGTTAATAGAAGCATCTGAGTCATTTCTGGGGGCCTGGGCGGCGGTGCGCGGATAAGCAGTCTCAGCGGCGGGTCTGTGGGTCCCGGATCTCTGGCGGCCCGGGACCCGAGAGCCCTCACTACAACAATTGTGTGTCATTAATCATTTTTAACTAGAAAATATTTTTTAAATGCTAGCAGTCCCAGGAAGAGCCATATAGTTTTTGCCTGTAAAGCTGAGTCAGGAAGTTCTCTTAAAGTGGCCACGTGTCTGTTTGCTGCCAGCAGACAGAGCACACCCAAGCAAATGACACTATCATAAAGCTGTCTTTGTCTCTGTTCCCTTTTGTTCAAAATAAATGGAAACATTAAATCAATCACATGCTACTAAATCTTATATGAGGCTTCGGGATCCAGCCTGGCTTCAGTTTATGATTGCTGCAGTGAGTCAGCTGCCATTTTCTCTGTGGTCTGGATGCCACACCATCTCTGTACCATGACTGACTTCAGAGACACAATTTTGAAGCTGCCCTTGGATCAGTTTCTCTGCTCTAGAATCCTTTCTAAGCTTTCTCAGGCTTTGTGTGGGTACATTCATTCCATTTTAGGATGCCATCTGTAAAAATGAGTTTTTTGTCTTAGATTAGCCCCACTGTTCGAACCTGGTTCTGTTCCTTATGTGGACCTGCAATCCCAAAGTCCCAAGTAAATGCAGACATGATTATATTAACATCATACTGTTAGGCCTATGGCTTAGTCACATTTCTATCTAGCTCCTTATTCTTACCTCAACCCAGCATATCTGAGCCATATATCTCTTTCCTTCACCCCTGAAAGCCATCAGTTTGAGAGACCATTAAATCTGTGGAAATCCCCTCACCATCACAATCTTAGAAAACACCACAGATACCTATATTATGCAGGACTCTAGTATAAAACTGCTGTGTAAATTAATTAATAGGATGAGACAGAGTTATTTGAGCCCAGAGTTTCTCTGTCAGCTTAGCATCGCATCTATACCATGAATCAAGGAAAAAGATGAAGAGTCAGTAATGATGGAGACATACAGATTTACATTGAGGAGGTTCCTTAAAATGTGTCTTTTATATAAAAACCCCTAAGCCTAAGTTTGATAGCTAGGGCCCACATGGCATTCGGGGAGAAGGTAAGGTATTCTTTAACATATAATGACATGTGAGTAGCACATATACAAACACACACTGAATAAAACTGTAATGAAGTATTACAACATATTTGAAGTCTTTTTGTTGCCTCGCTAACACAGACATGTTAGTTTTCACACTGCCCTTCTTTTTTGAGACCAAGTCTTATATAGTACAGGGTGGTTTTGAACTATCCCCAACTTCCTATCTCATTTTCCTAAGTGCTAAGAAACGAGGTGTTCACCATCAAAACTAGCTTAGTAAGATAATTTATTCTAAGTTTTATTTATGATTTATTTTATTTTACATTCCAACCATAGTTTTCTCTATACCATTTTTAAAAACATAAATGTCATTTTGATTGTATGCATCCCCCTGCCTTCCCTCTTCCCCATCCCTCTGAGTCAGCCTTCAGGGAATCTCATGCCCATTCCCCATTCTCTCTTCCAGAAGGTCAAGAAGTCCCAAGGTGGGTCATCTCAGTGTGGCATATCTACTCCAGGCAAGTTCTACTCACTCATCCTAGAAAGAAGGCTGGGTTATGTGTTCCTCTATACGGAATGTGCTCCAAGGTGCCAGCCCACACACAGGAACACAGACTGATTTCACCCCTTTAGGCTCCACATATTGTCCATGCCAATCTACAGTTGCCTACACTTGGAGGGCCTAGCTCCTTTTCCTGCTGGGCCTCCAGTGGCTATTCTTGATTCAGTGACATCCTCCGAGCTCTAGTCATCCCTCTATGTGGGACTCCTCTTCATAATCCCTATTCCCCTGTTCATACAGACACTCCTCCCCTTCTCTCAGCTGACCAGGAGCTCAGCCCAGTGCTCAGCCATGGATCTCTAACTCCACCTCTATTCTTTGTTGGATCTCCTACCTCTTTTCTTCTGCCCTATCCACTGTACAGAAAGGTCAAGTTCTCCTATGGGAGTCAACAAAGCATGGCATGTCAAGTTTGGCCCCATGCCTTGCACCAAGGTGGAACCAGGTTTCTCACCACAGATAATAGGTTTCAAAAACCTAGGTAGTGTGCCAGGAAAGATCCTAATCCCACTTCTAGAGACACCATTGACAGACAAATCTTCATAATTGTCACCTACATGAGCAGGGTCTAGGTTAGTCCCATGCAGGCTCCCTACCTGTTAGTCTAGAGAACATGTTTTCCCATGAGTTTAGATTAGTTGTCTTTGTGGTTTTCCCTGACATGATCTTGACACCCATGCTCAGCCCAATGTTTTACTGTGGATTTCTGCATCTATTTCCATCAGTTACTGGATGAAGGTTCTATGATGACAATTAGGGTGGTCATCAATTTGATTACACGGGAATGCCAGTTCAGGCACCCTGTCTGCTTTAGTAGGATCTTATCTCGGAACATCTTTATGGATTCCTGCAATTTTTCGTGGCACCAGGTTTCTTTCTAACTCTACAATGTCCCCCTCTATCAAGTTGTCTGTTTTATTTCACTCGCTATGTCCTTCTCCCTACTCAGCCATTTTTTCCCCTCATGTCCCTATCACCTTCCCTGTACCTCCCCATCATAACTGTTTAGTCTCCCCCTCCCAGGGTGATCCATGTCTTCCTCTTAGGGTAGTCCTTGTTTCCTAGTTTCTCTAGGACACAGGATTGTAGCCTGGTTATCCTTTGCCTTCATATTATCCACTTATGAGTATATGATTTATTTTAATTGATATACTACAATAGTGTATACACTATTAAAATGTAGTGTCATGATTCAAAACATACATATGTGTGTGCTTATCAAATATAGGCAATTCACATTTTTGTGTCGTTATGTAAATGAAGTTTATAACCTCTCTCTTCTACTATTTTCTGGTATATTGGGAAATTCATGCAAGGACCACTCATATATTAGGAAGGAATCCTGTAAATTAAATGATGTATTTCCCAGCCTGTTCTTGATCAAACTTTCCAGTTCAGACAGGCATTGAACATAGGACTCTTCTATCTCACCTTCCCAACTCTCTTGTATTTCATGTGTAGCAGTGAGGTTTCTTGGTCCTGGGCTGCCAGAGGTCCAGACCCACAGACCTCGGGCCCAGACCCCTTATCATCTGCAGCTGATCAGCCCCACCAAATAATTCAGATGCTTATATTAAGTTCATGATGTTTGGTTTATGGCTCAGTCACATCCACAGCTGGCTCTTACATCCAAACTCAACCCATTCTCATAAATCTGTCTGCCATTGGCTGTGGCTTAGTAGTGATCCTTACATGCTTCTTGTGGGTGGCTAGGTCGATTTTTCTGATTCTGTTCTGCTTCTCCTAGGCATGCTGTGAGTTTCCCTTCTACTTTTTCTGTGGTGACTGTCATGGGCAAAAACAGCTCCTTTATCTAAAGATTGATATTCACAGCACACAGAAAGACATTCCCACATCATTACATGCATAGAAATAGATTTATGGCTTCTCTTTACCTTACTCACAGATTCACCATATGTAGCTTTAAACTGTAGTTACTAAAGTGTACTGCAGCATACAAGCGGGTATACTAATTACTACCAGTTCTTTTCGTACGTCCTTTACCCCATAAACTACCTCTCAGTGAAAACTGTTTCTTTCTTAGCTCCTATGAAATCTGTTTCCATGTTCTTCACATGAGTAAGAACACATCTGCCCTTGCTAAATTCAATCTCTTTCTCTTAATTTCAATGAACACTCCAGGGCAACTAATCGGAACAGAAGTTTACCTCACATTTAAAGACTCATTTTAACTTTCTACATAGTCAGAGAATCCAACTTATTCCTAATTCTCTCATAGAATCAGGGGTAGGTGATCTTAGGATGAAATGGAACATAAAGAAATTTCATGTACTGAGGGTTATTGTTCATCACTGCCTCCTTTCCTCACAGGACAACTTTTTTTTTTAAGTTTGAAGAAACACCCTTCCCGGGATAGTTTATTTTATGCTGGAACCAAATCAGATGATGTCTTCTCAAAATATCACTCATCTTGTTGACAAGAAAAAAGAGAGGTCTTGTGAAAATAACTCTGTGGAAAAGATTCCCGAGGCAAAGTTCTGTATGGTGAGTTGACCATGTAGGGCGTTGGCAGAAGCAGATTCATGACCAAGGACCATGACAGAAAGATTTTTCAGAATGTGGAAACCAGAGGCATTCTCAAAATGTCCTTCTCCAGTATCCCTGAAGAATTTAGAATGGTAATTGAGTACTAAATGCAGTTGGTAATAATCACCACTTTGTAATCAGGAGCAGGACCAAAGGGAGACCTGATAGCAACGAGCATTTCCAATGTAGTTGGGAAATGGCTGTTATGCAAATCTCTCACTTGATCCCCACATTTCCCAGCATCAATTATCTTGATTTTCTAGGTTGACCACTGAGATCCTCCAACATAGAGACCTTTCTATTATGAATGGCACACATGTCCAGGAGAGAGTACTTCTAAGATTTTATATTTTCTTGTTTTCTAGGCCTTCCAAGATATTACTTCGTATTTCTCTGAGGAAGAATGGGGAAATCTCACATTCTTGCAAAAAATTGTCTACGTGTATATGAAAAGAACCTACTTCAGAATGATTGCCTTAGGTAATAGGAAGTTCCAGGTTCAGACAAGCCTGGATGTTTCCTAGTTATTTTCTATGCCACAGTTTCCTTTCGACTTATAGCATGTACCTTTGCCACACAGTAGTTTTCTTCACAGTGAAATGTCAAAGTGCTTCCTGAGCATGCTGCTGTTCTCCAACATGTTTAGGCCTGAGAGTATAGAGCACAGGCAGTAGGGCTCAGGCCTGCAGCAGCCTGCACTTTTCTTTCCTGCACGCTCTTGTTCTTGTGGGCCTTAAGGTCTGTGCTGCATCCCAAATCCTAGCTGCATTTCCATTTTTGTGCTGTCTGTTAAAGAGCAAACACTTTGTTTCCTTTTAGGGGTCACAGTCAACAAACCAATATTCATGCGTCGCAAGGACAAGGCAGAAGACTCTCCATTGGAATGTATTGAAGTCCATGGTCCACACAGTGTTGAGTAGTTAGGGAGGGGCTGTGAAGAATCACCTTTTCAGTCAAGATATCTGGTAAGGTTACAGGCATGTCTTTTCTTCATCTTCAGGTTAGGGCTGTGTGGAAAAGAGTTCATTTAGAGGATGGTGTAAAAGACCCTGTCATATAAATGTTTAAAACCATTATTTTGGATAATAAGTAAATGGCTAATATGTAGCACCTGTCCCTTATCATATCCTAAACACAGGCAGACACATACACCGTATAAACATACATGCAGACACATTATCACAGAGATACAACTCAACACACACATGCACACACCACACACACACACACACACACACACACACACACACACACAGATTCTCTTTTATACTTGACATCACTGAAAATAGATCATCATAATATAAATGGATCAGTTAACTCCAGAGATGATCCTGTTCCCACTGCTTCCAATTTGGCAGCTTGGGTGCAATCTAATTGTAGTTCATTAACATAATTTCTTAATCCTTTTTACATATGGTATTTTATTTAATTCACTGAGGATTTTATATATTTTGATCATATTCACACATACCTTATTCTTTCATCTAATTAACATAAAAAATTTATGTTTTTCTCACTTCCCCACATTCCTCAAACTCACCTCTTTTTTTAAAATTTTTTAGAAATAACCAACCAAGCCCAATTTGTACTCTTTATATAACATGGGATGAGGAACCATCCACTAGAACATACTTGACTTAGTAATGACCACAACCTTAAAAATACTGACTCTCCCTCCCATGAAAGACATCGATTATCAAAAAGGATACCCACAAAGGGGTGGGAGCTCATGAGTACCTACTCACTCCATGCTAGAATGCTGACTGGTTTGACAATGCAGGTCTTATATAGGCAATGGCAACCTCTCTGAGTTTATGAGTGTAACAATTTGTCATTTCCTTAAAACACTATATTGCTCTGGTCCTTCCTGTCTTCTGCTTCTTACATTCTCTCTATCCCCCTTTTACAGTGGTACATGATTTAGGGAGGAAGACCCATGACATATATGTTCAATGTTTAGCTGAGCAATGCATAGACACATTTTCTACATTCTAACCAGTTGGGAGCTCCTGTATTATCCATCACTCACTTTAAAACAAATCTTCTCCAATAATGTCTGAAAGATATCTATCGTGAAGAGATATGAATTTATATGTCAGTTTGTACTAAATTCATTTAGCAAAATCATAGTAACAATTTCCAACCATGGGGCCTATGCAATCATATGTTCTTGGTCAGCTTTACAGTACCAGGTCTGCATTTTTTCAGTCACAATATCTTAAGAATTATAGCATTGGCTCTTTAGCACATAGCTCAAACCACTGACATGTATTCATGTCTTTTTTCATTTCTTTAATCCCGGTGATGCCTCTGTCAAGCATTCTCCCACAGACAGAGTCTGTTTGTTATTTCATACTGAAGCTTACTTTCTAAGCAGGAATCACCAGCTAGCCTCTGTATATTGACTATGCATTCCTCTGGCTGGAAATCACAGGGCTCCTCCCACTGTGATAGACTTCAGGATATATCTACATTTGGGAACTGTCTGCCCCACAGACACAACCCAGAGGAACCCTTAGAGACACCTGGCTATTTATGAAATGGAATTTTCAATAGTTGCCATTTACACTTTAGTGTATATAGTTAAGGGAGCTGAGAGTTGGTAGCCAGTGAGGGCACAGTTAAGGACTGAATAAAACAGAAGGGATTGTAAGAGCAAGTATTCAGTTTTATTATTCTGTCATTTAAAAAGCATGTCCATTTGGGTGTGTTTGGCATGTGATAATTGCAAAGTTCTGTAGGTTCATTAAAACAAGACTTTTCTCAGGCATAAATCAGGAAGTTGAATGACAGGTATCTTATTATTAATGACTTTTATATCAGCAGAAATAGTGTAGGTATCATCTTATCAAATTCTACATGAAGTGTTCATACCAATGTCCTGTGTGATGCCACTCTTGGCAACATATTCTTTGATACCTAGATCAGTGTGTCTCTTTTCTTTCTTCCCCATTGCCTGCATTAATTTGTAAAAATCATCTTGGTACAGTACTGTCTTCTCTCTTCTATTCACTCTTTTATTAACTGTCAATGTGATGAACCACAAGCTTATGTGTGAAGCCTTATATTTTGTAGACTACCCACCTTTCATAGAACCCATGGACTCCACAAGTGATTTTCTTCCCTAAATCTTTATTGTGGATTCTTAATTAAATGTACATTATTCTGCTTGTATAAATGGCAGTCTATGAAAAATATAAAGGCAAACATTTAGTCCCAGGAACATGCTGTACTTAGGACATCCCTTTCTTAATTGAACACCCATGCTCTTTCTTATTTGGCTACAAATAATGACAAATACTTCTCCAGGTACAGTTAGCATGTTATGAAAATCAATAAAAACACCTACAAAGGCTTGAGCCCTTCATCATTCTGTCATGGAAGGAGAGGCTCACCAGGTTCCACCCTCTCAGAGGATATGAGGGCAGTTAATAGTTGTCAGGGAAAAGACAGATGAGGCCGCCCAGGGCACATGTAAATATGCCCAATTAAACTCATTTAGCCCCACCAATATAAAATATGAAATGAAAGATAATCTAGTAATGGCGAGGAAGGGCATTGACATGAGTCAAAAGAGGTTAATGAGTCTAAATTATCACAGCACATTATACATGCATATAAAAATGTCATATCGAAAGGTAACAGCATATATAATTAATGTATGCTAACACAGTCTTTGGAAAACCTCAGAAATTACTTAAACTCTAATACAGTATAGGAATCCTACAGAGAGCCTGAACAAGTGCTTTAGTGTTTAAAAATGCTGAAGGAGGTGGAATGAGAAGAAAATAACCCAAATGAGTTCCAGGTACACTAGGCTAAGTATGGGCCCAGAGAAATCTGCACACCAAGAGAAAGCACGTTTTTGGGGACAGACAATTGGGTGGCAATGGATGAGAAGGAATCATTGAAGAAACAAAACTCTGGCTTCCATGGCATGCTCTGAGTGAGTGGCATGGGCCCACAAAACTCCACAGCCTTGCTGTGTGACAGGATCACCCAGCACCAGTTCAGATGTTAGCAAGGATTTCCATATTCATAATTTGATTTGTCCTTCTGAAAGACATGTGACAATGGACAGGTTTTCTACATACTCTGTGGTTCATTTCTTTAATCCACACAATATAAGAAAATGATCATTGGGCCCTCTTTCTAATGAAGGATAAAATAGGAATTCTATACCAGATGATGGGGGAGAGGGACCAAACAGTACACTGGATTACCTGGAATGGTCTTTGGTCTGTACTGCTGTGTGGCTAATATCTCAGTCTTTACAAGCCAGCAAACATAAACATCAGAATGGAAAGGCCCATGGGCTCATGGGAGGAACATGCCCTGTTCTATTCTGACAAAACAAGGCCCTAAACTATCTAGTTCTCATGCACTAATCTCTCCCTATTTCAGAAGGTGGCATTCATGTAAATGTATGGGCTCATCGTTTGAGGGAAAGAAAACATCGAGTGATATATGAAGAGATCAGTGACCCTGAAGAAGAAGATGATGAGGAGGATGACTAAACCTGTAAGTGGTCCTTTGACACATCTCCCAAACCCCAGAATACATACTTTTTTTGATATAATATTAGATCACTTATCCACTTCTAATCCTTTGGGGTGCAACAGTGAAGCTGAAGTATCATATCATGCTTCCTTTACTGCAAAGCTGGGTAATTTGGAGACCTTCCCTACCCAGGATGCTATGAGCTCCCAAATCCCAAGTCAGCTCTCAAAGTACAGGCCACATCTTACTCTGGTTTAGAAATTTAAGGAAAAGAAATGTGAGGCAGTCACCTTGCTCTGAGACAAGGGTTTGCCTGTGTAGCACAGGCTTTGAGGTTGGGTGAGAAGGAATCATGTGGGCTGTGAAGGACAGGAGGAAACAGACCAGTGAGTAGGTAGTGTGAATTTGCTAGTGTTTCTTTTCTTTCTTGTCTTAACCACAGAGCATTGAAATAAACCTACCATGAGAAGAAGAATACGGTGGGAATTCCAGACCATAGCTACAATGTTGAAGGCTAAATGTCAGTTATATGTATAAATACATTATTTATTAAAATTTATTATAATTCTAACAGTTAAGTATCCATTTCCATATTATTTGTCAAGTTTTCTCTTAGGAATTTTGTAGGAGGTATCCAATACTCTGTTAGGACCTTGTGCCAAGTATTCCCTATGTATTCTTTCCACTGTACTAAGTCTCATTAGTATTGGTCTTCCTTTACCAGGCAGTGTTTAAGCATAGATCTTGCTGTATGGTATCTGGTCAGCACTAGGGATTCTACATGCTAAGCACTCTGTTAGTGTTAGTTTTACTCTGTAAAAACCACTCTGGTAAAATATCAATGTTTCAAGTAGGCTAGATGGCTTTGTGGTAGAGGATCCTGCTGCTAACTAAGATGACATGATTTCTATCCTAAAGACCCACATGATGGACAGAGAGAACTGACTCCCTGACAATGTCTTTTGACATTCAAAATTGAACACACACACTGCAAATAAATGAAAATATAATAAAAGAAATCTGTCAATATTCCATTCAGCATCAAAGACAGGAGATGTAGGTCAAAAGGACCAGGCAAAGAAACCCACCCTGGTCCTGGAACTTGATCCAGTGAAAGAAAAACTTTAAATCTGAAGCCAGAACCAAAGAAACACTCCCTGCCCTGAACCCAGAGCCAGTGCACAAAATATACCTTGACCCTGAAATTAGAGCCAAAAGGATAAAAAAGACAAGTGAAAGAAACATAATTTAGGCCTGAAACCAGACATGAATCAGCTTCCAAATAACTAAAACAATCAGTCCCTGAGCATAAAATACAGCACATTGACCCTGAAATCTGAGCCAAGGAAAGAAACACGTGAGCCCTCAAACAGAACCAAAGAAACACATTTTGTCCCTGAAACCAGAGCCAACTCTGCCTCTGACCAACTAAAGCAACCAACCCCTGGGCAGTAAATCCAGCTAATCCCTAAGTAGAACATCTTCTCACTGGAAACATTCCACCTCTAAGAAGCCCTATATAAGCCCCTCTATTGGTTTAGCTATCAGCTGTCCTTTTCCATCAGGGTAGAGGCAGCCACTCTCCTGTATTCCTTTCCCAAACAAAACTCTTTCTTAAAAGAGTTTTGGGTGAATATCTTCTTTTGCTGGTGAGGAGCAGAGTCTCCACTAGGAAGCTCCATTGGAAGGTGAGTAGAGCATCAGAAGACGTGGATATCTCTGTTGCAAAGCTCCTTTCGAGGGAGTCGAACAAAGTTAAGCTGTAACAGTTCTCTCTCAGAGATGAACATCCCCACTGCATCTCAGCTTCAGGAATACCCTGACTTCCTGACAATTTAGGATATCTTTCTTCTCACAGCTGTAGGTATCCAGGATACCCTCCACAGCTGAAGGTATACCCTGACTTCCTGACAAGTTAGGATACCTTTTCCTCCACAGCTATAATACTGGCAGGTATAGACTGCCTTCCTGACAAGAAAGAATTGTATACCTGTTCCTCCAGAAGAGTTTAGAGAATAACAGTTTTAAGGCTTATATTGAAAATTATAGAAGGTAAATATGAGACCAGGGGTTTTGGAACAATATAGACAATGGACATATAATCTGTGTGTGCTGGGGTCAGGATTAGACTTTATTAATATTACATGGCAGATACTCTGAGGTGAGTTGTGTCATACACCCATTTCATACACCATTCTTATGTAGAATCTATAATGCTCAGTGTAGCTCTCCTAGTGGTGATAGAGGTAATATGGATTCCTACAGATATGGCTCTGATGAGTTGAAGTGCAGGCCTTGTGGAAAGGTAAGAGGCAGAAGATCTCTGCCTCAGTACTATGTGAGGATGCAGAGAGGAGTCATAGGTGTTGGTAAATGATCATGTTAAACAAAACAAGCCAAGTGCAGAAAGACAGATGAGTCAAGCTTAATTGCAATGAGTAACAACATTTCAATTTGTGTTTTGTGTCATTCTGTGTGTTGGACATAAAACTAGGGTACCATAATATAGGAGGCTGAGTCCTTAAAGAGATAAAAAGAGTGACTCTATACATTGGGCATGAAGGTAACAGGGACAATTAGGGATAAAGAAGAGGACTAGCAAGATGAAGACAGATGGTGGGACAAGGTGATTTCCATTTTGATTAGAAACCAAGAACATAAGAACATGTCATTATGAAACCTACTACTTTCTATGCTACCATAAAAAATGAAGTAAATATAGTCCTGAGGACGAAATACTAAGAGAAAACAGTGTATGTTTGAGTCACAATTAGTGGTCTTTAGGTGGAGAAAATAATCTTATATTTGGAGAAAGCTGGGATCCATAAAAATGGAAGTTGAAAACTGGCCATTCTTGTCACTCTCTAGAAGTTCCCTTACCCTGTCATCTGTCTCACTAACACCCACTGTATGGCCATCAGAAAAATCACACATGTCAAATAGAAATTAAAGACCACTCTCAAGCAAATGTTAATGGTGACAGGCTGATGACTTCTAGCTGCAGTAATATGCTCAGAAGTCTGTAGGATGGACCTTGTATTATAGATTTCTGAAAATATGGGTGAACCTATTTTGTACTGCAGTCATAGAATGGAAGAATAATAGCCATGACTCAATTGATTTATGGATATTTAAGTATTCCACATACACATTTATAGAGATTAAATGGATATGATTTACTTTGAACATATTAGACACCCCCAAATTGTAACTATTTATGAAAATACCAAATACACAAAGAATACAACCTAAATGATCCAAGTGCCAATGGAATTTCTGTATCTAAGTTATTCAGAATTCAATCTGTGTTTGCATCAGGATCTTGCTGCCTGGAGGATATTTGGCAGTTACAAATCCAACTGGAAATGACACTTAAAGTAGGTGTGGGTACCAGTCTAAAAGGGTATTGTGCTTGCTAAGTTCATTGCTATGGACTGCTCTTATAAGGATCAAATTCATCTGTGGTGATATATTGTGCACACTCTAATAAAGTTTGCCTGAAGATCAGAGGACAGAGGCAGCCACAGTTAGCCATAGAGGTCAGGGAGTGGTGGCACATAACTTCAATGCTAAAATTCCAGAGGCAGGGGAAGAGATTGGTCTGGGTCTCTGTGAGTTCAAGACCAAACAGAGGCAGGTGGTGGGATACACACCTGCAATCCCAGCCCTTGTGATCCCACACTCCTACTCCCAGTACTTGGGAAACACAACGTCTTTAATCCAAGCCCTAGGTTGTTTGAACCAGGAAGTGAAATGGCTGGGCAGAGAAAAAGATAAAAGGTGGAAGATACATGATTTCAGCCCTTTCCCTTGGGTTGAGGTCTCAGAGACATTCAGTCTGAGGATTCCTGGAGACTGGATCTATCCCTTTTCTGCCTGGAGAATTTGTGAGATGAGAAGTGACTTTGGCTTGTTTCCCTGTGTCTCTAATCTTTCAGTTTTTCCTCAACACTATAAGATCAGTTACGATTCATACAATATTCATCCATCCTCTTTAATAAGTCAGTTTTACAAGAGCTTTAGGCTCCATTGCTGAGCCATCATCTACAATATATGGCTCCAGGTACTGAATAAACTGGTGGTACAAGGAAATGAAGCACAGTTAACTGCATGCTATGTTGTTTTAACTGTAGATCCTGGTAGACTGGCATCTTCCTTCAGCTTCTCTGGCTACTCTTCAGAGGCTCTGCCCAGATGTACTTCACGTCTAAATTTTAGTGTGTCAGTACTAGGACTTTCCCCAAGAAACTCTTTTTAGAGTGGAGAATCTGGTTCCAAGTCACCAATTTTACCCAGCTTGATGAGTATAATTTTAGAAAGTAATGTATAGTCAAAAAATGACAAGGTTATTGTCTTTAGGAATGAGAGAAACTTAAAGTAATCGACTGTAGGCAGAAGTTTCTGTCTTGGCAGCCTCTCCCAAGTACCTAGCAGTTGCTTCCTAAATAACTGACTCAGAAGTTTAAAATTAAGTATTAAGTAATATTAATATTAATAATAATAAGCTGACTCTTACACTTAAACTAACCCATATTTTTATTTATGTTTAGCGATGTTGCTTGGTACTTTTTCTCTGTACAGCACCTTCTTAGTACTTCTCCTTTTCAGCACTCTCAGTTTGTCAGTCAAATCTCTACTTCCTGCTCCTCTAATGGCCAATCAGTGTTTTATTAAACCAATTTGAGAGACAAAATATTACTATGTACAAAAGCACCATTTCACAGCATTTCTGCCTTTTGTCTATTTAAGAAGGAAGGTTTTAAATATAACACGTTATGACTATATACTACAAAACAGTAATCAAGATAGAATTATATAATGACTTATCTCTCCCCTACATCAAGGCCAGCAGGGAAAAAGCACTGTAGGCTAGAATCCCCAATAAAATCCAGTTTTCTGGACACCCTCAACTAGAAAACTTCCACAAGCCCTAACCCACCACAGAACCCAGTCACTTCAGCAGGTGCTTGAGACTCATAGATCCTCAGAACCTATTGGACCAAGAGGTAATTGACACCCAGCTCAGACAGAGATCCCAGTCTCCTGGGACAGAACCCTTGGAACCTTACCCCCTCTCATATATTCCCTGCATTCAGGCCAGCAGAAAACCTCCCCTACAGACCATGACTCCCCAGTGAAGCCCAGTTCACAGAAAACTCCTATCTACAAACCCACCCCATCACCTCATGACAATAGTGATTACTTGAGACCCACAGTCCCCCAGCATCTATTAGATCAAAAGCCCCTATAGGATTAAGAGCACCTTCTAGATCAAGAGCTCATATTGGACAAAGAGTGAATCCCTGAGACAGACATTCTGCCAGCTCTTATTGCACCAAGAACTGGGCACTGTGCACAGAATATGCTACCTCCAAGTGGACTGAGAGCCCAGATTGTACCAAGAAGGCTTCCTGATACACACAGGAATAACAGATTGCAGCAGAGTCACCTCCCTGGGATAGATACAAATCCTGCAATGGGCAGATCCTAGCTCAAGAATACATATAACAACGTAAAGAACAATGTGGCACCACTAGACTCTGGTGGTTCTACAACAAGATCTGATCATAACAACGAAGAAGAAAGAATAATGAAGAAGCAGGAGAAGAAGAGGAGGAGGAAGAAGAAGAATAAGAAGAAAATAACCTTAAAAACAATTTTATGAAGGTAATCGAGGCCTCAAAAGAGGAAATAAATATCTTCCTTAAAGAAATACAGGAAAAGACAAGCGAAAAATTGGAAGAGATAAACAAATTCTGGATGAAAATAATGAAAACCAAGAAAAAGCAATCAAACAAGTGAAGGAAACAATTCGAGATGTAAAAATTGAAATAGAAACAATAAAGAAGACACAAAGTGAGGGATGAAGGAAATAAAAATCTGAAGAATTGCACTGGAACTACAGATGAAGAATGACCAAGAGAATGCAAGACTAAATGGAAGATTTGATAGTGGAAACAGATTTGTCACTCAAAAAAAAATCCTCAATAAACAACCCCCCCCAAACAAAATCATCACATAAGATGTCCAGGAAATCTGGGACACCATGAAAAGACCAAACTTAAGAATAATAGGAATAGAAGAAGAATACCAGCTCAAAGGCACATAAAATATATTCAAGAAAATCAAAGGAATGTGTAAAGATATAAGAAGCTTATGGAACACAAAATAGACTAGATCCCTCCAAATGTTTGCTCACCACATAATAATCAAGCCAGTAAACTTACAGAATAAATAAAGAATACTAAGAGGTGCAAAGAAAAAATTCAAGTAACTTATAAAAGCAGACCCATCAGAATATCACCAGACTGTTCAGTGGAATCAATGAAAGCCGGAAGATGTTATGCAGACACTAAGAGACCATAGTTGCCAACACAGACTAAAATACCCAGCAAAAATATAAACCACCATAGGTGGAGGAAACAAGATTTTTCACCACAAAACCAGATTTAAATAATACCTATCCACAAATACAGCCCCAGAAAAAGCACTAAAGGGAAAACCCCAGCCTAAGGAAACCATATATAACAGATAAGCCCCACAGAAGAAAAAGACAAAAAAGGGAAACAACACATATACTATCATCAATAATAAGAAAACTAATAATCACTGGACATTAATATCCTCTAATATCCATTGACTCCATTCACCTATAAAAAGACACACCCTAACACCATGGATACAAATGGAGAAGTCATCTTTCTGCTGCATATAAGAGACACATGTCAACTTCAACTACAGACACTGACTCAGAGTAAAGGGTTGGGAAAAGACTTTCCAATCAAATGATCCTAAGAAACAAGCTGGTGTAGCCATCTGAATACCTAAAAATTAGACTTCCAACTAAAATCAAAAGAGATCAGCGTGGACATTACTTATTCATCTCAGGAATAATCCATCCAAATAAAGTCTCAATTCTGAAAATTTATGCCCGCAACAGAAAGGCACTTACATATGTAAAAGAAACATTACTAAAGCTTAAATCTCACATCGAACCTTAGACTTTGATAGTGGGAGACTTCAATACTTCACTCTCATCAATGGATTGGTAGGTCTACCAGACAGAAACTCAACTGACAAATAAGGGTCTTTTAGTGGGATTCAGGTGTTAGTTGACAAGGCTTGGAGGTGTATCTCTGGAGTACTGGGAGCCTGAATGGGGCATGACCAGACTCTCAGACACTGAGGTCACCCCTGTTTTGTTCCTGCATTCTCAGAAAATGGATCAGCAGCCCTAGTTCCTATCTCCACGAACTGTATTAAGGATCAATTTGTACCGTCAGTGTTCATATGCCCTTCAATAAATATTAACTCTTCATATGATATATTGCAAGGGAATTTACCATGATAGGATCTAACAGATATTATGATCCAAATGGTCTTAACAGATATATACATAACTTTCCAACCAAAAATATGAACATACCCTTTTCTTAGCATCCCATGAAATGTTCTCTCAAATTGACCACATACTCAGTCATAAAGCAAATATCAATAGATACAAAAATGGGAATAACTCCTTGTATTCTAAAAGACCAACATACACTAAAGTTAGAGTTCAATAATGACACAAACCACAGAAAGCCTACAAACTCATGGAAACTGAACATCTCTCAATTGAACTCACATCTGCCAAGGAAAAAGTAAAGAAAGAAATCAAAGACTTCCTAGAATTCAATGAAAATGAACCCACAACATACCCAAACATGTAGGACACAAAGAAAGTAGAGTAAAGGGGAAAAGTCAAAGCACTAGGTGCCAGTATGAAAAACCTAGAGCAATCTCACACAAGAGACCTAACTGCACAGCTGAAGGCTTTCAAACAATTAGAAGCAAACTCATCCATCAATGTAAAAATATTCAATAACATACTGGCCAACCAAATTCAAGAACATATCAAAGAAATCATCTGTCATGGGCCAAAACAGCTGCTTTATTTAAAGATTGATATTCACAGCACACAGAAAGACATTCCCACATCATTACATACATAGGAATGGATTTTTGGCTTCTCTTTTCTTTCCTCACTGATTCAACATATGTAGCTATAAAACATAGTCACAAATGTGTACTGCAAAATACCAGCAGCTATACTAATTACTACCTACTTCTCCCATAACCCACCTCTCAGTTTCAACTGTTTCATTCTTAGTTTCTATGAAATCAGTTTCCATGTTCCTTTTATGAGTTTGAACACCTAGATCTCAGTTCTGATGTTTAAAGAAGAGTCTTGACTCTGACACCTTAAACCATTCGGCCATCCTGACACCCATTGGAACATGAGAGATTGGGTGGTGAATGGAGGGGAAGAATAATGAAAGAGACATCTTGATAAGGGGACATTTTGTGGTTAGGTAGAGACCTGGCCTAAAGAAAACTCTCACAAATCTCTAAGAATGATCCCAGTCTGTTTGTTCTTTCATACTGACACTTATTTCTAAGCAGGAATCACCAGCTAGCCTCTGTAAATTTGCTATGCACTTCTCTGGTTGGAAATCACAGGGCTCCTCCCATTGTTTTATTATTCTATCAGTTAAAAAGAGTTTCCATTTGGGTGTGTTTGGCATGTGATAATTGCAAAGTTTTGAGTGTCATTAAAAACAAGTCTTTTCTCGGGCACATGAAGAGATATTGCCTCAAAGCCAAAAGCACATGAACAAATAAAATAAAGGGAGTGTACGGAGACATTGCTCAGTGATTAGGGTATCTGCTCTTGTTCTAGAGGACTGGAGCTCAGTTCCTAACACCAACATTGAGTGGCTCACTATCATCTGTCAATTCAGTTCCAGAGGATCTGACACAATACTCTTGCCTCCCAAGACACACTCACACATGAGTCAAACCTACACAGAGACATATACATGTTCACATAAATAATAAATAAAAGAATAAAGGGCAATAAGTTTTTGTTTTTTCAGTTGTATATAGATTTCCTCATGCATAAATCAGGAAGTTCATTGAAAGGTAGCTTATTATTAGTGACCTTGATATCAGCAAAAATGGTGCATGTATCATCTTATCTAAGTCTACATGAAGTGTTCTTACCAATGTCCAGAGAATCATTAGGTCATACTTCAAAAACCTGTACCCACTAAATTGGAAAACTTAAAAGAAGTGGACAGCTTTCTGAACAAGTACCATTTACCAAAATTAAATCAAGACCAGATAAATGACCTAAATAGACCTATAACTTTCATGAAAATTGAAGCTGTTATTAAAAGTTTCCCAAGCACAAGAAGCCCAGGGCCAGTTGGTCTCAGCACAGAATTGTACCAGAACTGCAAAGATAAATTAATAAATTAATATCAATACTTCCCAAATTTTCCCACACAATAGAAACTGAAGGAACTTTGCCAAACTTTTTATGGGGCTATAGTCACCCTGATTCCCAAAGCACACAAGAATGCAACAAAGACAACATATTACATACCAATCTCCCTCATGAATATCAATGTAAAAATACTAAGTAACATACTGGCAAACCAAATTCAAGAACATATCAAAGAAATCATCTAGCATGATGAAGTAGGCTTAACTCCAGAAACATAGGGATGGTACTACATACAAAAAACTGTGAATGTCATCCATCATATAAACAACCTGAAAGAAAAAAAGAAACTACATGATCATGTCATTAGATCATGCAAAAGCCTTTGACAATATCCAACTCTCTTTCATGATAAAAGTCCTGGATTGATCAGGAATATAGGGAAAATACCTAAACATAATAAAGGCAATATACAGCAAGCCACCAGCCAGCATCAAACTAAATGGAGAGAAACTCAAAGCAAGCACACTAAAATCAGGAACAGAACAAGGCTATTCTCTCTTCCCATATCTTTTCAATATAGTTCTCGAAGTCTTAGCTAGAGTAATAAGACAACAAGATGAGATTAAGGGGATATAAATTGGAAAGGAAGAAGTCAAACTATCTCTATTTGCAAATGATATGATCGTTTATATAACTGATGCCAAAATTCTACCAGGGAACTCCTACAACTGATAAACACCTTCAGCAATTTAGCGGGGTACAAGATTAACTCAAAATATCCATAGCCCTCCTATACACTAAGGATAAAAGGGCTGAAAAAGAAATCAGGGAAACATCCCCCTTTATAATAGCTAACAATAGTATTAAGAATTTTTACATAATTCTAACTGAAGAAGTAGCAGGTCTGTTTGACAAAAACTTGAAGTCATTGGAGAAAGAAATGGAAGAAGATATCAGAAAGTGGAAAGATCTCCCATGCTCATGGATAGGTAGGATCAATATAGTATAAATGGCAATCTTACCAAAAGCAATCTACAGATTCAAGCAATCTCATTAAAATCCCAATACAGTTCTTCATAGATCTTGAAAGAGCAATACTCAATTTCATACAGAATAACAAGAAACCTAGGATTGCCAATACAATACTGCTCAATAACAGAATATTGTGAGGCATCACAGTCCCTGACTTAAAACTCTACTATTGAGCTACAGTAATAAAACAGCTGGGTACTGGCATAAAAACAGACTTGTGGATCAATGGAATCAAATTAAAGACCCCGACATTAATCCACACACCTATGAACATCTGATTTTTGACAAAGAGGTCAAAAATATAGAATGGAAAAAAGATAGTATCTTCAACAAATGGTGCTAGCATAATTGGATAGTGGTTTGTAGAAGAATGCAAATAGATCCATATCTATCACCCAGGAAAACTCAAGTTCACATGGGTCAAAGACCTCAACATAAACCCAGTTACACTTCACTTGATAGAAATGAAAGTGGGAAATATCCTACAATGCATTGTTAAGGGCAATCATTTCCTAAATATAACACCAGTAGCACAGACACCAAGAACAACAATCAATAAATGAGACCTCTTGAAACTGAGAAGCTTCTGAAAGGCAAAGGACATGGTCAATACGACAAAATGACAGTCTACAGAATGGGAAAAGATCTTCACCAACCCTACATATGACAGAAGACTGATCTCTAAAATATATAGAGAGCTCAAGAAACCAGAGGTCAAAAAAAAACAAATAATCCAATTAAAAATGAGTTTCAGAGCTAAAAAGAGAATACTCAACAGAAGAATTTCAAATTTCTGAAAGGCACTTAAAATATTGCTCAACATCCTTGGCCACCAGAGAAATGTAATCTTACACCTGTCAGAATGGCTAGGATTAAAAACACAGATGACAGCCTATGCTAGATAGGATGCAGAGCAAGGGGAACACTCCTCCATTGTTGGAGGCCACTTGTACATCCACTCTGGAATTCAGTATGGCATTTCCTCAAAAAAAAACTGGGAACCAGTCTCCACAATGATCCAGCAATACCACTATTGGGCATGTACCCAAAGGATGCACATTCTTACCCCAATGGCATTAACTCAACTATGTTCAAAGCAGCATTATCCATACTAGCAAGAACCTAGAAACCACCCAGATACCCCTCAACAGAAGAATGGATTTAAAAATTGTGGGACATTTACATAATGTAATACTCAGCAGTAAAAAAAAATGGCATCTTGAAATTTGGAGGTAAATGGATGGATTAAGTGAGTATCATTTTGTGTGAGCTAACATAAACCCAGAAAGATAGACTTGGTATGTTCTCACTCATAGGTGCAATTTAGACATAAACAAAAGATACAATCCACAAACTCCTCAGCAGCTAGTTAACAGGAGGAAATTATGAGAGATTTCCATGAATCACCTGGAGAAGGGGAAGTAGGGATCTCTTAAGTAAATTGGGATTATACAGAGCAGCAAGCAAGGGGAGGTGGGAAGAAATTATGAGAGAAAGAGATAGTTGAACAGAAGGAACAACAGAGAGGGAGAACAATGAAAGAGATATCTTGATAGAGGGATCTATTGTGGGGTTAGAGAGAAACCTGGTGCTAAAATAACATCCAATAACCCACAAGATGTCCCCGGCTTGGACTCCAAGTAATAGTGGAGATGGTGACTAACAGGACTTCCTCTATAATCAATCAAATGGCCATACTAATTATCATTATGTAACCTTCATACAGCAACGGATTGAGGCAGAAGCAGAGATCCATAGCTAAGAACTTGGTTGAGCTCCCAGTCCAGCTGAAGAGAGAGAGAGAAGACATTATATGACCAAAGGGATAGGATCATGAAAAGGAGACCCATAGAGATGGCTTACTAACTCTGAAATGATAGCTGAGGAACCTACATGAAATTAAACTAAATCCTCTGAATGTAGACAACAGTTGAATGGCATGGACAGTTTGTGGACCCTCTTACAGTAGAACCAGACTTTATTTCTGGTGCATGAACTTGGAGTGCAGTCCCTACAGAGGAAAACTTTACTCAGCCTTGACTCTGAGGGGAAGGACTTGATCCTACCTCAACTAAATATGTCAGACAGAACTGACTCACCTTGGGATTCCTTGCTCTTCCTGGGCTGGGGAATGGATGTGAGGGCTGAGGCTGAGCTAGGACTGGGAAAAAGGAAGGGAGGGGGACCAGATGTGAGCATGGGAAAACACTTTTTTTTAAAAAAAATAAAGATAAAAAAGGAAAAAAGTAAAAGGAAATGTAGTACCATGTTGCACAAATTCTAATTGGTCTTTTAATAAAAACTTGGAGCCAGATATTGAGGTAAATGTTGAAAAATCAGAAAGACAGAGGAACAAGCCACAAGCATTTCTCAGCTCACCAAGTCCTCAGCCTAATGGAGTAGATCCTGTCTCCATGAATTTTCAGACTGATTGTGTCTGAGTCCTCAGGCAAAAATGTGAAGGTGTAGGGAGGAAGGGAAGCACAGAGGCCAACCTCTGTCTCCTCCCACCTTGTATTCCTTTCTCTGCCTAGCCATATCACTTCCTTTCTCTACCTTCCTAGTGCTGATATTAAAGGTGTGTGCCACCACTGCCTGTCTCTATTTCTCTTTTAGATTGGATTAATCTTGTCTAGTGCAGGGTGGCTTTGAACTCACACAGATCAAGAGTGATCTCTACCTACCCAGTGCTAAGATTAAGGTGTGTGTCACCACTAACTGACCTGTATGAATAACTCTGTGAAAGGTTCTCTCCTCTGATCTTCAGGCAATCTTTACTACATTTCAAACAACATATCACCACAGTTCCCTGTTTTCTGGTCAAAAATATAAAAGGGTTATATATACCTAATATAAGAAAAACTATATACAAGAAATAAGAAATCTATATATTATATACGCAGACAACAATTACATCAATAATGTTCAGTCCATTAGCAACTCACAAATTCAGAAAAAATACTCTATTATTTATCCTATCTTGGTGAATCCAAAGGAGTTTACCTAATTCACTTTCTATCCAACCTGTACTACCAATCAATATCTATCTTTTGATGTCTCTGAAACTTAAACACTTTACACCTCTCAGTGAGTTTCCTTTCTGCATATGTACCTAGGAAAATTATGTAGTCTTCACCTTCTTTAGAGACCCCAGAAGGAATTAATATTAACTGAGTAAGCAGGAAGTGACATCTTTATGGAATCCTGAAAACAAAAAAATTTGGTTAGTTGTCAAGTCTTTAGATAGGTAGCTGTATCATTTCTTGTCCAGTCTCTATGTAATGGGAAGTGCAGGGTTTGTCTGTGAGGCTTGACCATGTTAGTTAGCCACCATTGAAATTGTCCTGAGCAGTTTGTAGTCCAAAGCTGATCTTAGAGTGGTGTTTGTCAGCTTAATAGTGTTATAATATTCCTCAAAGGATTGTTGTTGTGGAATTACATCATCAAGTTCAGAGACAGCATTAGGTCAAATTATTCCTATCCTTGGTATTTTTTTCTGGTTAGTACTCCCTTCTTCTTTGGATGCCTATTTGTCCAGAGGTCTTTTAACTTCGCAAGATTTTTTTTATTTTCCTTAAAAGAAAAAATGAAAGCCCTCCCGAACACTAACACTGGGGAGTTTTGAAAACTAATCCTTATCAACTTTGATTTATGTTTTCTCCTGATTTTTTTTTTCTGTTCTCTCTTCTATAGCTGTTCTATCGTCCTCTGCAATATGGTTTTCTACAATAGGCGATAGGATCCTTAATAGTTTTTATAAGGAGTTTTCTCCACTATGACAGAATATTACAAAATTGAATTTGACTTGGGTTCCTGTGAGATATTCCTCACGACATTAGCCAAATGCAAAGGATTACCTTGTCTGTCCCTTGTTGATTTATATTCCTTAGTCCAACATCTGCCTTTGCTACACCTTCTGCATAATCCAGAAGAAAGGAGCATTCTTTTGTGGTCATTCTTAGCAAAAAACATTGTTTCTAGGAACACTCTGTTTACAGTCCTTTTAAGCATCACCTTATTTGCTGCAATTGAAACATATTAAATGCCAATTTTGCTTCAAACCTCAGGAAATCACCTCTCCTATCCAAGCATTATCATAGTTAGGACATTCAATATTGAACGTTTTTAGGATCCATTCCTTCAAGGGTCCTGATCTTGACTTTCCAACCTTAAAAAAAAAAGGTCAGAAGAAAACACACTGAGAATATGAAGTGAAAGTTTTAGTGCTGATCTCAAGGTCCACAGACCGTTTCCTTTCCTGAAGAAGTCTCTGTCATTCTGAGTAGGCCATTATTGACAGACCAGTACCCATGATGGAAAGTCTAGAGAGTATCAGGGGCCCAGTGGAAGCATATACTATTAGGGAAACCTTCCTAACAGAAGCACTTGAAACTCTTCAATGAGCACAATAAAGTATATTTACATGCACATTGTGAACGATTATTCATAGGAATATTAATGTCCATCAAGTACTTAGGTCTTTGGGGAAATAGCTTACATTGGAATAATTTCAATTTCAATACTTTCCTTAATAAATGATTTAAATGTTATTAGTTTATTGTAGAGAGATCTCAGGTTAGATTGACTAAGGAAGACTGGGAAGGATTTGAAATAGTAAGTGATTTTTTTTTTTGAGGATCAACTTCACAGTAGAGTGTAGAGCTGTAGTATAGACATAAGGAAAGCCCTGATATTCATAGAAATGTTCATCTCAACAGATAAACAGGTTATGTAGCACACAGGGACATGGAGAAATATGATAAAACCTCAAGTAAGCATATAGCCCTCCCCCCACCTTTGTGATGTACTTCTTTCCTGGAACCTTGGGATCCTACATTCCATTCTTACTTCACCTGGAAATCCATTTTTCTGAGACCTTCAAAGGTACTGGCTGCTCTACTTGGCTGTTCCTCTGAACTCAGCTGAATCAAGGTACTTTAAGTCTTTCTAGAAGGAAGTTTTGTCTTCTTTAGTCTGTGGTAAGGTCTGTCTGAGGAATGCCTTCTATAATATTGAGATTTCTGGCCAAGTTTAGCCACACTGTTAGTACCTGCCCACCACTGCTTATCTGGACCATCTCTATCCCAAATCTCTCAAGAAACACAGACACTCATATTAACTTCATGCTGTTTAGCCTAGGTCTCAGGCTCATTGCTAGATAACTCCTCCACCTTAACTCAAGCCATTCTCATCAATCTTTCCTGACACAGGGCCCGTGGCTCACCTATGTTCTGTACATGGTGCTTCTTTGGTTGGCTGGCTATATCTCTGGGAATCTGCCTTTCTTCTACTACCTATTCTAATTTTCCTACTACTTTTTTTCAGGGTCTGGTCATGGGCCAAAACAGTCTGTTATTTACAGTGTATAGAAGACATGACTATAAGTTTGGTAATCACAAGTGACTATTAATCTGTATTTTTTAATTTTACAACTTAAGTGAGTAACATGAACATCATACATTAAACAGCAGAAAAATATATACAGCATAATAAAACTAATCTTAAATTTGTATCAATAAACCAAAATCCACACAAATGTAAAGTATGTTTAGATTAACAGTTGATTAAGATATTGAACTAAAGTCAAAAATCTAATTTTTAAAAAAGCACTCATATACCATATGCCCTTTTTCTTCTTAGAAACAGATTAACTATGACCATTAACCATTCATAGTGAAAACAAACATTTATAAACAATGTTTTGGGAATTTGTGCATAATATTTCACTACTACTGCCTGCTGATTAAGGGGCGCTGACAATCTTACAGGTTCTTGAGACTGGATCATCTTAGTCTTGAAGCTGATGTGAACATATCTTCCTATCAAAGAATTTTCAGGTTGTCTTGGTTGGTGAAACCCTATTTGCCTGGAAGCAATCCACAGGTTCTCATCTTTGGTGGAAACAACAACAGAACCTCTCTTCCAAAGCAATAAATCCTTAGATACAAACTTCAAAGTCAAGATACTTTTAAAATATATGTTTTTGTTTACCTTAGCATTCTTTGAAATTGATTGTCTTCTGCAGTTAAGTCTACCAGTTAGAAAATTAAAAGAAGACACAATAATAAGCACAATCCAGATTCTGTATATTTTCCATCTTTACATGGCTTATTAATTTTTATTTCTCTATTTCTCTTTTTAAAAGACTTTCTCTGATTCTTTTTGTTCTCTCCCAGTTTACATATTCCTTTTCACACACATTTTAACCCATTGAGAGGTTGTCTATATCTGAGTATGTTTTATTTTGTATCATTAATCATTTTTAAACAGAAAATATTTTTTAAATGTTAGCACTCTCTGAAAGAGCCACAGAGTTTTGCCAATGAAGCTGAGTCTGGAAGTTCTCATAAAAGGGCCAGGTCTCTGATTGCTGCCAGCAGACAGAGCACACCCAAGAAAATACCACTATCAAAATGCTGTTTTGACTCTGTCCAATTTTCTTAAAAATAAATGGAAACTTTAAATCAATAACATGCTACTGAGTCTTCTATGAGGCTTCCGGATCTGGTCTGGTTGCAGTTTGTTCTGGCTGCATGTAGTCCGCTGTCATTTTCTCTGTGGTCTGGATGCCACACCATCTCTGTACGATGATTGACTTCAGAGACACAATTTTGAAGCTGCTCTTGCATCAGTTTCTCTGCTCTAGAATCCTTTGTAAGCTTTCTCAGGCTTTGTGTGGGTACATTTGTTCCATTTTTGGATGCCATCTGAAACAATGAAGTTTTTGTCCCAGATTAGCCCCACTGTTCAAACCAGGTGCTGCTGCTTATTTGGACCTGCAATCCCATAGTCCCAAATAAATGCACAGTTGACTATATTAACTTTATACTGTTAGACCTATGGCTTAGTCTCATTGCTGTCTAGCTCCTTCATTTTACCTCAACCGAGCACACCCAAGCCATAAATCTCTTTCCCTCACCCCTGAAAACCATCAGTTGGAGAGACCATTAAATCTGTGGCAATCCCCTCACCATCTCAATCTTAGAATACACCACACAGATCCCGAAATTATGCTTGACTCTAGTATAAAACTGTGTAAAGTAATAGGATTATACAGAATTATTTGAGCCCAGAGTTTCTCCCAGAGTTTCTCTGTCAGCTTAGCATCGTATCTATACGATGAATCAAGGAAATACATGAAGAGTCAGTAATGATGGAGACATACAGATTTACATTGAAGGAGGTTCCAAGAAATGTGTCTTTTATATAAAAATCCCCTAAGTCTAAGTTTGATAGCTAGGGCCCACATGGCATTAGGGGAGAATGTAAGGTATTCTTTAACATATAATGACATGTGAGTCATGGGGACATACACAAACACACATTGAATAAAACTGTAATGAAGTATTACAACATATTTGAAGTCCCTTTGTTGCCTCTCTAACACAGACATGTTAGTTTTCACACTGCCCTTCTCTTTTGAGACCAAGTCTTACATAGTACAGGGTGGCTTTGAACTATCCCCATCTTCCTATCTCACTTTCCTAAGTGTGAAGAAGAGAGGTGTTCACCATCAAACTAGCTTGGGAAGATAATTTGTTCTGTTTTATTTACGATGTATTTTATTTTACATTCCAACCACAGTTTTCTGCCTCATTTTTTTAAAACCATAAATGTCATTTTGATGTATGTGTCCCCCTGCCTTCTCTCTCCCCAATCGCTCAACGGTCAGACTTCAGCAAATCTCATACCCATCTCCCCATCTTCTTCCTGAGAAGGGCAAGAAGTCCCAAGGTGGGTCAGTTTAGTGTGGCACATCCACTCCAGGTAAATTCTACTCTCTCATCCCGGAAACAAGCCTGGGTTAGGTGTTCCTCTATAAAGAATGTGCTCCAAGGTGCCAGCCCACACACAGGAACACAGTGTTATTCCACCCCTAGAGGCTCCACATACTGCTCATGCCAATCTACAGTTGCCTACCTTTGTAGGGCTTAGCTCCTTTTCCTGCTGGGCATCCAGTGGCTATTCTTGATTCAGTGACCTCCTCAGAGCTCTAGTCAACCCTCTATGTGGGACTCCTCTTCATAATTTCTATCCCCCTGCTCATACAGACTCTCCTCCCCTGCTCTCAGCTGACCAGGAGCTCAGCCCAGTGCTCAGCCATGGATCTCTACCTCCACCTCTATTCTTTGTTGGATTCCCTACCTCTTTTCTACTCCCACATCCACTGCCCAGAAATGCCAAGTCCTCCTATGGGAGTCAACAAAGCATGGCATATCAAGTTTGGCCCCACCCTTGCACCAAGGCTGAGCAAGGCCTCACAATACAGGGAATAGTTTTCAAAATACTAGCTAGTGTGCCAGGAAAGATCCTAGTCCCAGTGCAAGAGGCCCCATAAACAGACCATGCTTCATAACTGTCACCTATATGAGGAGTGTCTAGGTTAGTCCCATGCAGGCTCCCTACCTGTTTGTCTAGACTCCATGACTTCCCCTGAGCTTGGATCACTTGCCTTTGTGGTTTTCCCTGACATGATATTGACCCTCATGCTAGGCCCAGTGCTTTACTGTTGATGTCTGCATCTATTTCCATCAGTTATTGGATGAAGGTTCTATGATGACAATTAGGGTGGTCATCAATTTGATTACCCTGGAAGGGCCAGTTCAGGCACCCTCTCTGCAATTATTAGGAATCTTAGCTGGGATCATTTTTGTGGATTCCTGCAATAATTCTTGGCACCAGGTTTCACTCAAGGTTCACAATGTCCCCCTCTATGAAGATATCTGCTTCATTTCACTCCATCTCTGTCCCTTTCCCAAATCAGCCTTTTTGATCCCTCATGTCCCTATCCCCTTCCCTCTACCTCCCTATCCTAATTGTTTAGTCTCTCTCTCCCAGGGTGATCCATGTCTTCCTCTTAGGGTAGTCCTTGCTGCCTAATTTTTCTAGCTCGATGGATTGTAGCCTGGCTATCCTTTGCCTTCATACTATCCACTTAGGAAGATATGATTTATGTTAATTGATATACAGCAGTAGTTAATTCACAATTAAAATACAGTGTCATGATTCAAGATATACACAGGTGTGCTCTTATCAAATATAGGCAATTCATATGTCTGTGTCCTTATGTAAATGAAGTTTATATCCTCTCTCTTCTATTATTTTCTGTAAAATTGAGAAATTAATGCAAGGACCACTTATATGTTAGGAATGAAACCTATAGATTAAGTCATGTATTAATCAGCCTGGTATTGATCCTACTTTGTAGCATAGACAGGCATAGAACATAGGACCTTTCTATCTCACCTTCCCAAATATCTTGCATTTCATGTGTAGCAGTGAGCTTTCTTGGTCCTGGGAAGCCAGAGGTCCAGACCCACAGACATACAGGCCCAGACTTCTTAGCATTCACAGCTGATCAGGCCACCCAATATGAATCAGACACTTATATTAAGTTCATGCTGTTTGGTCTATGGCTCAGGCACATCCCTAGCTGGCTCTTACATCTTAACTCAACCCATTCTCATTAATCTTTCTGCTACATGGCCCGTGGCTCTCTTGTGTTCCTTCCATGCTTTTTCTTGGGCAGCTGGGTCGATTTCCTGACTCTGCCCTTCTTCTCCTACCTATGCTGTGATTTCCCCTCCTTTTTTAAATAGTGCCTGTCATGGTTCAAAACAACTCCTTTATTTAAAGATTGATATTCACAGCACACAGAAAGACATTCGCATTTTATTCCCTGCATAGGAATGGACTTTTGGCTTCTCTTTTCCTTACTCAAAGATTGACCCTATGTAGCTATAAAACATAGTTACTAATGTGTACTGAAAATACCAGCAGCTATACTAATTACTACCCGTTCCTTTCATACCTCCTTCTTTCCATAACCCACCTTTCAGTGACAACTGTTTCAATCTTAGCTTCTAAGAAATCAGTTTGCATGTTCCTCATATGAGTGAGAACACCTTGATCTCATTTCTAATGCTTAAAGAAGAGTCTTGACTCTGGTACCTTAAACCACTTGGCCATCCTGACACCCATGGGAACCTGAGAGATTGGGTTGGGTGGTGAATGGAGGGGAAGAATAATGAAATAGACATCTTGATAAGGGGACTTTTTGTGGTTAGGTAGAGACCTGGCCTAAAGAAAACTCTCACAAATCTATAAGAATGACCCCAGCTAAGATGGTCAGACATAGTGGATAGGTATCCTGAACTCACCATATCCTCTAATCAAATTGGTGACTACTTCAATAGTAATCAGAGTGCCTTTACCCATCCTCTAGCTTTGCTTCCTTGTTCTATTGTTGTAGCCTCCTCCCATAAAGTCTTCTACTGTGAACGTGGTCTAGCCTTCAATGCAGCAATAACCATATTTGTCCAGTCTTTAGGGATAATTTATTTAACATTTGCTTTACAAACTGTGAGTGCATCCCTTAAGTGATGATTGCTTCTTGAATCTCCTCAAATCTAACTAGAGCCCAACTAGTTTCTGAAAATTTTTTTATCATTTTGTAATTCCTTCAAGGTTACCGAGTATACTAAGTTTGACTGTTTGTAAGCCTTAGGTTGTTTCTCTGAAAACTTATAAGTCAATGTTGAGATTGGCCTTTAAATTCCTGTTTGGGTATTAAATTTTCTGTGTTCTCTCTTAACAGGCTTTTCTAAGGTGTTCTTCTCGGCATTCACACTAACTGACTTTTTAACTGATAGAATAGAAATAATTAAAAATAATATTTCTAATAAACATTATGACATTATTTATCTTCTCCTTTACTGGTTCTAGTTTTAAGTCATCTAGAGTAATGTTGGTGAAAGACCAACCACCTTCCATCATGCTACTCTTTCTCATTTTTAAGGTGTGAAAGAGTTCGATCTCTGCTTTAGCCATAGTCCCCATTTTATGTAATCCCAATTTACTCATCAAATTTTTATCAATGATGATTCAGATGGCTATGTTGAGGGCAGCTACTTAGTGTCCAAAAAGAGGGAAAACACAATCCCCACTAAAAGAGGGAGGCTGCTGTCTGAAAAACTTGCCCAGATGAACATGGAGAAGACACACATATTGTGGACTCTGTCTAATGCTGGAGGCTAACTCCTAACAGAAAGCCGAGCCAGTTGGCCATGTAGAGCTTTGGCTGGCAAGGTCTTTTTTTCCTAATTCATGCCCTGAAAGTTGAGCTCCAAATAATGTACAAACTCTAGTTAGCATGTATTGAAATCCCTGAGTCAGATATTGATGAAAAGCTAGAATATGAGAAAGAGGACACAGAACACAGTCAATTCTCACCCAACCAACTTCTCAGGATGAACAGGGTAAATGTTTCTCTTTTCAAGGGTCCTCGGCCTACAGAAACATGGTTACTAGGCCTAAGTAGTTCACTAAGTTTCTAGTACCAGCCAACATCACCTGATTTTTAAAAATTATTTTTTTCTGTCTACTTTTTTGAATTTGGTTTGTTATATCAATAAGTCATTTATCTGTACATATTTTATAAGTGTAGCACTTAGGGCTATTAACTTCCTTCTTAAAAATGCCTTGACTTTCTCAAAGGTTATATTGTCATGGTTTTGCTTCATTTAGTTCCAGGAACATTTTAATTTTTTGGCCCATTCATCATTTAATAATGAGTGGCTTAATCTCCGTACGTTTATACATTTAGTCAATTTTTTTTGTTTGGTGTTCATTTTAATTTTATTCCATAAGGGTTGGGTATGATACATGAAATTATTTCAAATTTTCTGTATTTCTTAATGCTTGTTTTTTATTTGAGCATATGTTATATTTTGAAGCAGTTTCCCTGTGCTTCTGAGTAGAATGCATATGTGTATACCCTTGGTATTTGGGTTGAATAGTCTCTAGATATCTATTAGTTTCATTTGATAGAATATGTCAGTTAACTCTGAAGTTTCTCTTTTATTGTGTTCAGATGTCTTATCTATAGAAGAAATTGGAGTGCTGAAATTTCCCACTATTATTGGGTTTGTGTTAATCTGGGTCTTTAATTTTATTAATATGATTTGAGGAAATTGAGTGCACCAGAGTTTTATGCATGTCTTTAATAATGTAATATTTTAATAATTAATTGATACCTTGATTAAAATTAAGTTCCTTCCTTTGCCTATAGTTTTTGCTTCAAACACTATATTGAAAAATATTGGGGATAGTGGTTTATTTTCAACTCTTTAAACATATCAGACTTGTTTATTCCTTGGAAAAATAAGACTATAGTCGGCAATGAAGTTTCACAATTGTATTATGTCATTCATAAATAAAAATAACACTATCTAAACCAATGTCTATGTTTAGAAGTCAGAAACAAAAAATTGTTCTTTCAACTCAGTACATAGAAAAATAGAAAACATCCTTATTGTCAGAATAACCCCCAAATTGAAAATAAAATGTACCTAACTTTTATATCATGTATTAGGGACGTAATTGTCTTTATATTGCTTGTTTATAATTGAAACAATTTTTTTGTATTTGTAGTTTCTGATAAATGCATAATTTATGATAATATTTGTGTATTTTGTGGCAAAACTAACCTATTTATGTACACTTTCATATATACCCTTAAAGTTTAGGGCATAGAAGGTCAATAAATTAGAAAGTACTAAAATAATGAATACGTGAACAATTCACATGCTTTATGGTAGGATAATTAATACTCAACATATGAAATGATCATGTTACAGACTTTCAGAAAGAGAAAATATCATTGTTAGATAATCAAGTGCCAATTAAATTTTCCACTTTCTTATTAATTTTAGAAATACTATGATTGTCTAAAATTTTACCATACAACTCATTGTTTGAGGAAAACAGACTATGGCAAAAGTAAAATTACATATACAGTTTAGAGATTTATATCAACTAACACGAATTCCGGTGCAAACATGAAACCATTTACCGGGAAATTAAAGGGAAAAATCATGATGGCCAAAGTTGTCTACTTCTTTACATAAGCTGTGATTTCCAGGTTGTATTTAGTTTCTCTAGTACTATTGAGAGAGGTAATTTAACCTGTTTTGCTCTTGTCTTTGAATAAGGCAGTTTCTGTCTTTTTAGTGACTGCAGAAATAAACCATTGAGCTTCAATATTTGCTCACAGATTTGGTGAATTATTGAGACACATCTCTCCCTCAGTTTTTCTGAATTTACCTTCAAAGATACTGTATGTGGTTTTTATTTTTATCATTTTGCATGTTTTGTAGTGCAGGAGATGAAACTCAGGGCCAAGACAGGGAGTACTGTAGAGTCGAGACTTGTTTCTCTATTTAGAGTATTGCTTACAATCTTTTCCATTTAGAACAATGCTGGCTGTGGGAAAGCCATTGCTTTGTAATATGACCTAAAATTAATTTTAAAAGAAAGTCAGAATAAAACACACTGAGAATATGAAGAGAAAGTTTTAGTGCTGATCTCCAGGTCCACAGATCATTTCCTGAAGAAATCTCAGTCATTCTGAGTAGGCCATTATTGACAGACCAGTACCCATGATGGAAAGTCTAGGGAGCATCAGGGACCGAAGGAAGCATATACTATTAGAGAAACCTTCCTAACAGAAACACTTTGGGGAACTCCTGAGAGAGTACAATAAAGTTTAGACACATGCAAATTGTGCACTATCATATATAGGAATTCTAATGTCCATAACGTTCTTAGGTCTTTGGGGAAATAGCTTACATAGGAATAATTTCAACTTTAATACTTTCTTAAAAAATGATTTAAATTTTATTAGTTTACTGTAGAGAAATCCCAGGTTAGACTGATTAAGGACTACAGGGAAGAAATTGAAATGGTAAGTGATCTTTTTAGATGAACAACTTCACAGTAGAGTGTAGAACTGGAGTCTAGACATAGGAAAAGCCCAGGTATTCATAGAAATGTTCATCTCAACAGGTTAGCAGGTTCCGTAGCAGCCAATGACATGGAGAAATATGATAAAGCCTCAAGTAGGCATATAGCCACACACCCACACACACCTTTGTGATGTACTTCTTTCCTGGAACCTTGATCTTATATTCCATTCTTACTTCACCTGGCAATCCATTTTCCTGAGACCTTCAAAGGAACTGGCTGATCTAGTTGGCTGGTCCTCTAAACTCAGGTGAATCAAGGTATTTAAGTCTTTCTGGAAGGAAGTTTTGTCCTCTTTAATCGGTTGTAAGTTCTTTCTGAGGAATGCCCCTAATAATGATGAGTTTTTTTTGGCACAGATTAGCCCCACTGTTAGGACCCAACCACCATGGCTTATCTGTACCATCTATCCCAAATCTCTCAAGAAACGCACAGACACTCATATTAAGTTCATGCTGTTTAGCCTAGGTCTCAGGCTCATTGCTAGATAGCTCCTTCATCTTAACTCAAGCCATTATCATCAATCTTTCCTGCCACATGGCCCGTGGCTCACCTGTGTACCTTACATGTTGCTTTTTTGGGTGTCTAGCTCAATCTCTGAGACTCTGCCCTTCTCCTACTACCTAACCTATTCTGATTTCCCTGCCTACTATTTTTTATGGTGTCTGCCATGGCCCAAAACAATCTTTATTTACAGCATATAGAAAGACATGACTATAAGTTTGGTTATCACAAGTGACTATCAACCTGCATTTCTTAATTTTACAAATTTTAAGTGAGTAACGTAATCATCATACCTTAAACAACAGTAGAAATATATATACAGCATAAAAAAAACTGATCTTAAAGTTCTATCAGTAAACCAACCTCCATAGCACTGCAATGTCTGTTGAGATTAACAGTTGATTTTGGTATTAAAGTAAACTCAATAATCTAATTTTTAAAAAATCACTCATATACCATATGCCTTTTTTTCTTAGAAAGAGATTAACTATGACGATTAACCATTCATAATGAAAACATCATTTATAATCAATATTTTGGGAATTTGGGCATAATATTTCATTACTACTGCCTGCTGATTAAGGGGCGCTGACAATCTTACAGGTTCTCGAGACTGGATCATCTTAGACTTGAAGATGATGTGACCATATCTTCTTATCACATAATTTTCAGGCAGTCTTGGTTAGTAAAATCCTATTTGCCAGGAAGAAATCTGCAGGTTCTCATCTTCTGTGGAAACAACAACAGAACCTCACTTCCAAAGCAACAAATCCTTAGAAACAAACTTCAAAGTCAAGATACTTAAAAAATATATGTTTTTGTTTTATTTAGCATCCTTTGGAATTGATTGTCTTCCTCAGTTAGCTTATTAACAGTTAAAAAATTAAAGGAAGACACAGTAATAGCCATAATCCAGACTCTGTGTATTTTCCATCTTTATGTGGCTTATTATAAATTTATTCCTCTATTTCTCTTTTTGAAAGACTTTCTCTACCTTCTTTCTTTTCTCTCCCAATCTACATATTCCCTTTGACACATAGTTTAACCCATTGAGAGGTTGACTCTATCTGAATCTGTTTTATTGTGTATCATTAATCATTTTTAACCAGAAAATATTTTTAAAATGCTAGCACTCTCTGAAAGAGCCACATAGTTTTTGTCAATAAAGCTGAGTTAGGAAGTTCTCTTAAATGGTCCACGTCTCTAAGCTCTGCAGGCAGACAGAGCACACCCAAGACAATGCCAATATCCAAAAAGCTGTCATTGACTCTGCTCCATTTTCTTCAAAATAAACAGAAGCCTTAAGTCATTCACATGCTATTGAAATTCCTGTGAGACTTCGGGATCTGGGTGCTTGCAGTTTATGCTCACTGCAGTGATTCCGCTGCCATTTAGCCTGTGGTCTGGATGCCACACTAACTATGTACCATGACTGACTTCAGAGACACAATTTTGAACCTGCTCTTGGATCAGTTTCTCTGCTCTAGATCCCTTGGTAAGATTTCTCAGGCTTTGGGTGGGTATATTCGGTCCATTTTTGGATGCCTTCTATAACAATGAGGATTTTGGCCCAGATTAGCCCCACTGTTCAGACCTGCCTAATGCTGCTTATTTGGACCAGCCATGTCAAAGTCCCCCCCAAAAACACACTGACTCTTATAGTAACTTCATGCTGTTTGGCCTACGGCTTAGGCACATTGCTAGCTAGCTCCTTCATCTTACCTCATCCCAGCACATCTGAGCCATATATCTCTTTCCTTCACCCCTGAAAGCTATCAGTTTGAGAGACCATTAAATCTGTGGAAATCCCCTCACCATCTCAATCTGAGAATACACCACAGATACCTACATGATGCAGGACTCTAGCATAAAACTGCTGTGTAAATTAATTAATAGGATGAGACAGAGTTATTTGAGCCCAGAGTTTCTCTGTCAGCTTAGCATCATATCTATACCATGTATCAAGAAAAAACATGTAGAGTCAGTAACGATGTAGACATACAGATTTACATTGAAGGAGGTTCCCAGAAATGTGTCTTTCATATAAAAATCCCCTAAGCCTACATTTGATAGCTAGGGCCCACATTGCATTCTGGGAGAATGGAAGGTATTCTTTAACATATAATGACATGTGAGTCATGGGCACATATACAAACACACACAGAATAAAACTGTAATGAAGTATTACAACATATTTGAAGTCCCTTTGTTGCCTCTTTAACACAGACATGTTAGTTTTTTCACTACCCTTCTGTTTTGAGACCAAGACTTATATAGTACAGGGTGGTTTTGAACTATCCCCATCTTCATATCTCATTTTCCTAAGTGTTAAGAACAGAGGTGTTCACCATCAACACTAGCTTCCGAAGATAATTTGTTCTAAGTATTACTTATGGTTTATTTTATTTTACATTCCAACCTCAGATTTCTCTCTACTTTTTTAAAAATAAAACTGTCATTCTTATGTATGTATCCCCCCGTTCCCCCTGACTTCCCTTCACCCCATCCCATCTAGTGAGCCTTTAGCCTCTCCCATCCCCATCCACCAATCCTCTCCCTGATAAGGGCAAGAAATCAGAAGGTGGATTAGCTCAGTGTGGCACATCCACTGCAGGCAAGTTCTACTCACTCATCACAAAGACAAGGATGGGTTAGGTATTCCTGTATAGGGAATGTGCTCCAAGGTGACAGCCCACACACAGGAACACAGTCTGATTTCATTCCTTGAGGCTCTACATACTGCCCATACCAATCTACCTACAGTTGCCTACCCTTGGAGGGCCTACTTCCTTTTCCTGATGGATCTCCAGTGGCTATTCTTGATTCAGTGAGCTCCCCAGAGCTACTGGCAGCCGTCGATGTGGGACTCCTCTTCATAATCCCTATCCTCCTGCTCATACAGCCTCTCCTCCCCTGCTCTCAGCTGGACCTGGAGCTCAGCCCAGTGCTCAGTCAGCCATGGATCTTTGCTTCCACCTCTCTTCTTTGTTGGATGCCCACCCTCTTTTCTACTCCCACATCCACTGCCCAGAAAGGTCAACTCCTCCTACGGGAGTCAACAAATCATGGCATATTAAGTTTGGCCCCACCCCTTGCACTAAGCAGAAAAAGGCCTCACACCACAGGGAATAGGTTTCAAGAAACTAGCTAGTGTGCCAGGAAAGATCCTAGTCCCACTGCTAGAGGCCCCATAAACAGACCAAGCTACATAACTGTCACATACATGAGGAGGATCATGGTCAGTCCCATGCAGGCTCCCTACCTGTTGGTATAGAGTCCATGAGTTCCCAGGAACTTGGAACAGTTGTCTTGGTGGTTTTCCCTGACATGATCTTGACCCTCATACTCAGCCCAGTGCTTTACTGTGGATCTCTTTCTGTGGATCTATTTCCCTCAGTTACTGGATGAAGGTTCTATGATGACAGTTAGGGTGGTCATCAATTTGGTTACCCGGGAAGGTCAGTTCAGGCACCCTCTCTGCTATTATTAGGAATCTTAGCTGGGATCATCTTTGTGGATTCCTGAAATTTTCCTTGGCAACAGGTTTCTCTCTAACCCCACAATGTTCCCCTCTATCAAGATATCTGCTTCATTTCACTCCTTCTCTGTTCCTCTCCCAACTCTGCTATTTTGATTCCTCATGTCCCCCTGCCCTTCCCTCTACTTCCCCATCCTAATTGTTTAGTCTCCCCCTCCCAAGGTGATCCAAGTCTTCATTTAGGGTACTCCTTGTTGCCTAGTTTCTCTAGGATGAAGGATTGTAGTCTGGCCATCCTTTGCCTTCATACTATCCACTTATGAGTATATGATATATTTTAATTTATATACAACGATAGTTCATGCACAAGTAAAATACAGTGTCGTCATTCAAGATATACATTTGTGTGCTTATCAAATGTAGACAATTCATATTTCTGTGTCCTCATGTAAAGGAAATGTATGACCTCTCTCTTCTTCTATTTTCTGGTAAATATGGGAAATTAATGAATGACCACTTATGTTAGGAAGGAATCTTATAGATTAAATTATGTATTACCCAGCCTGGTCTTGATGTCACTTTGTAGCTCAGACAGGCATTGAACATAGGACCTTTCTATCTCAACTTCCCAACATCTTGTATTTAATGTGTAACAGTGAGGTTTCTTGGCCCTGGGTGGCCAGGGGTCCAGACTCACAGACCTGCATGCCCAGAACCCTTAACCTCCGGGGCTGATCAGGTCCCCCAAAATGATTCAGACACTTATATTAAGTTCGTGCTGTTTGGTCTGTGGCTGAGGCACATCCCCAGCTGGCTCTTACATCTTATCTCAACACATTCTCATTAATCCTTCTAAAACGTGGCCCGTTGCTTACTTGTGTTCCTTAAATGTGTATTCTTTGGTGACTGGGTTGATTTGTCTGCCTCTGCCCTGATTCTCCTACCTATGCTCTGATTTCCCTCCTAATTTTCTATGGTGTCTGTCATGGGCCAAAACAGCTCCTTTATTTAAAGATTGATATTCACAGCACAGAAAGCCATTCCCACATCATTACATGCATAGGAATGGACATTTGGCTTCTCTTTTCTTTCCTCACTGATTCAATATATGTAGCTTTAAAACATAGTCACAAATGTGTACTGCAAAATACCAGCAGCTAAACTAATTACTTCCTGTTCCTTTGGAACCTACTTCTCCCCATAACCCACCTCTCAGTTTCAACTGTTTCATTCTTAGTTTCTATGAAATCAGTTTCCATGTTCCTTTTATGAGTTTGAACACCTAGAACTCAATTCTGATTTTTAAAGAAGAGTCTTGACTCTGTCACCTTAAACCACTCGGCCATCCTGACACCCACTGGAACATGAGAGATTGGGTGGTGAATGGAGGGGAAGAATAATGAAAAAGACATCTTGATAAGGGGACATTTTGTGGTTAGGTAGAGACCTGGCCTAAAGAAAACTCTCACAAATCTCTAAGAATGACCCCAGTTAAGACTGCTAGAAATAGTGGATAGGTATCCTGAACTGACCATATCCTGTAATCAAATTAGTGACTGTTCCAGTCGTAATCAGAGTGCCTTCAACCAGCCTCTAGCTTTGCTTCCTTGTTCTATTGTTTTAGACTCCTCCCATCATATCTTCTACTGTGAGAGTGGTCTAGCCTTCAATGCAGCAATAACCATATCTGACCATAATTTGTTTATATGGTGACCAAGAAATTTAACGTTTGTCTTACAAAATTTGAGTGCATACCTTAAGTGATGATTGCCTCTTGAATCTCCTTAAATCTAAACATTTATACTAGAGCCAAACTAGCTTCTGAACAATTGTTATCATTTTGTGATTCCTTCAGCGTTACTGAGTATACTAAGTTTGGTTGTTTGAAAGCCTTAGGTTGCTTCTCTGTAAATTTATATGTCAATGTTGAGATTATCTCGTTAAATTTTTGTTTCTGTATGAATATTTCTGTGTTCTCTCTTAATAGGCTTTTCTCAGGTGTTCTTCTTGGCATTCACACTAACTGTCTTTTTAACTGATAGAACAGAAATAATCAAAAAATAAGATTTATAATAAACATTATGATATTATTTATTGTCTCCTTTACTGGTTCTAGTTTTGAACCATATAGAGCAATTTATTTTAATTGATATACAACAATAATTAATGCACAATTAAAATACTGGGATGTGATTCAAGATATACATAGGTGTGTGCTTATGAAATATAGGCAGTTCATATTTCTGTGTCTTTATGTAAATGAAGTTTATAACCTTTCCTACTATTTTCTGGTAATATTGGGAAATTAATGCATGGACCAGTTATATGGTAGGAAGGAATCCTATCGAGTAAATTATGTACTAATCAGCCTGGTCTTGATCTTACTTTGTAGCTTAGACAGGCATTGAACACAGGACCTTTCTATCTCACCTTCCCAACTAACTTGTATTTCATGTGTAGCAGTGAGGTTTCTTGGTCCTGGGCAGTCAGAGGTCCAGACCCATAGACCTGAGGGCCCAGACCCCTTAGCCTCCGGGGCTGATCAGCCCCCCCCCCAAATCATTCAGATGCTTATATTAAGTTCATGCTGTTTGGTCTATGGCTCAGGCACATCCCTAGCTGGCTCTTACATCTTAACTCAACCCATTCTCATTAATCTTTCTGCTACATGGCCTGTGACTCACTTGTGTTCTTTACATGCTTTTTCTTGGGCTGCTGGATCTATTTGTCTGACTCTGCCCTGATTCTCCTACCTATGCTGTGATTTCCCCTCCTATTTTTTCTATGGTGAATATCAAGGCCCGAAACAGCTCCTTTATTTAAAGTTTGGTATTCACAGCACACAGAAAGACATTCGCATTTTATTACATGCATAGGAATGCATTTTTGGCTTCTCTTTTCCTTCCTCACAGATTCACCATTTGTATCTCTAAAGCATAGTTACTAAACTGTACTGCAAAATACCAGCAGCAATACTAATTACTACCTGTTCCTGTCATACCTCCTTCTTTCCATAACCCATCTCTCAGTGGCACCTGTTTCATTGTTAGCTTCTATGATATCAGTTTCCATGTTCATCATATGAGTGAGTACACCTTGAACTCAATTATGATTTTGAAAGAAGAGTCTTGACTCTGGCACCTTAATCCACTCGGCCATTCTGACACCCATTGGAACATGAGACATTGGGTTGTGTGGTGAATGGAAGGGAAGAATAATGAAAGAGACATGTTGATAAGGGGAAATTTTGTGGTTAGGTAGAGACCTGGCCTAAAGAAAACTCTCACAAATCTCTAAGAAAGACCCCAGCTAAGACTGCTAGAAATAGTGGATAGGTATCCTGAACTGACCATATCCTGTAAACAAATTAGTGACTGTTCCAGTCGTAATCAGAGTGCCTTCAACCAGCCTCTAGCTTTGCTTATTTGTTCTATTGTTTTAGCCTCCTCCATTGATGTCTTCTACTGTGAACATGATCTAGCTTTCAATGCAGCAATCACCATATCTGAGCAAAAAATTTAACAGTTGTTTTTCAAACTGTGAGTACATATCATAAGTGATGATTACTTCTTTAATCTCCTTAAATCTAACATTCACATTAGAGCCCAACTAGCTTCTGAACAATTTTTATCATATTTTGATTCCTTCAATGTTACCGAGTATATGGAGTTTGGCTGTTTGAAAGCCTTAGGTTGGTTCTCTGTAAACTTATAAGTCAATGTTGAGATTATCTTTTTGAATTCTTGTTTCAGTAGGAATATTTCTGTGTTCTCTCTTAACAGGCTTTTCTAAGGCTTTCTTCTTGGCATTTACACTAACTGACTTTTTAAGTGATGGAACAGAAATAATCAAAAAGTAATATTTATAATAAACATTATGATATTATTTATTGTTTCCTTTACTGGTTCTAGTTTCAAATCATCTAAGGTAATGTTGATGAAAGACTAACCACCTTCCATCATGCTACTCTTTCTCATTTTTAAGGTGTGAAAAAGTTCTCTCCTTGCTTTAGGCATAGTCTCCACTTTAAGTAATCTCAATTTACTCATCAAATTGGTTGTCAATGATGATTCAGATGACTATGTTGGGGGCAGATACTTAGTGTCCAAAAAGAGGAAAAACACAACCCCCACTAAAAGAGGGAGGCTGCTGTCTGAAAATCTTGCCAAGATGAACATGGAGAAGACACACATGTTGTGGACTCTGCTTAATGCTGGAGGCTAACTCCTAACAGAAAGCCGAGCCAGTTGGCCATGTAGAGCTTTGGCTGGCAAGGTCTTTTTTTCCTAATTCATGCCCTGAAAGTTGAGCTCCAAATAATGTACAAACTCTAGTTAGCATGTATTGAAATCCCTGAGTCAGATATTGATGAAAAGCTAGAATATGAGAAAGAGGACACAGAACACAGTCAATTCTCACCCAACCAACTTCTCAGGATGAACAGGGTAAATGTTTCTCTTTTCAAGGGTCCTCAGCCTGACTGGTCCCTTCTACAGAAACATGGTTACTAGGCCTAAGTAGTTCACTAAGTTTCTAGTACCAGCCATTATCACCTGATTTTTTTTTAAAAAAAAATATTTCTTGCTATCTACCAAATTTGATTTTGGTTTGCTTTTTCCAAATTCTTGTGTTGTATCAATAAGTCATTTATCTGTACATTTTTTGCAAGTGTAGCACTTAGGGCTATTAACTTCCTTCTTAAAAATGCCTTGATTTTTTCACAAAGTTTATATCGTGGTGGTTTTCCTTCATTTAGTTAGAGGAATATTTTAATTTTTTTGGCCCATTCATTATTTAATAATGAGGTGCTTAATCTTCATACGTTTATACATTTAGTAGATATTTTTGTTTGGTGTTGATTTTAAGTTTATTGCATAATGGTTGGGTGGGATGCATGAAATTATTTCACTTTTCTGTATTATTAATGCTTCTTTTTCATTTGAGCATATGTTATATTTGAAGAAGCTTCCCTGTGTTGCTGAGTAGAATGTATATGTGTATACCCTTGGTATTTGGGTTGAATAGTCTCTAGATATCTATTAGGTTCATTTGATAGAAGATGTCATTTAACTCTGAAATTTCTCTTTATTTTTTTCATCCAGATGTCTTATCTGTAGAAGAAATTGGAGTGCTGAAATTTCCCACCATATTGGGTTTATGTTAATCTGGGTGTTTAATTTTATTAATACGATTTGATGAAATTGAGTGCACCAGAGTTTTATGCATGTCTTTAGTATTGTAATATTTTATTAATTGATGGATACATTGATTAAAATGAAGTTCCTTTCTTTGTCTATAGTTAGTGCTTCATGCAGTATATTGAAACATATTGGGGTTAGTGTTTTTTTTTAAAACTCTTTAAACATAGCAGACTTGTTTATTACTTGGAAATATAAAACTGTAGTGGGCAATGAATTTTAAAAGTTGTTTGTACGTCATTCATAAATAAAAAAACACTATCTAAACCAATGTATGTGCTAAGAATTCAATAATGAATAATGGTTCTTGCAACACAGGACATAGAATAATATAAAACATCCTTATTATCAGAATATCCAAAAAAACAGTTTAAAAATAGATTGTCCCTAACTTTTATGTTATGTATTATGGATGTAATTGTTTTTATATTTCTTGTTTATAACTGAAACAAAATTTTTGTATTTGTAATTCCTGATAAATGCACAAGTTATGATAATATTATATACACGTTCATATATACCCTTAAAGTTTAGAGCATAGAAGGTCAGTAAATTAGAAAGTACTAAAATAATGAATACTTTAACAATTTACATGCTTTATGGTAGGATAATTAATACTCAACATATAAAATGTACATGTTACAGAATGTCAGAAAGGTAATATGTCATTGTTAGATAATCAAGTGACAATAAAATATTCCACTATCATATTCACTTTAGAAATACTATCATAGACTAAAATATTACCTGTCAACTCATTGATTGAGGAAAACATAATATGGCAAAAGTAAAATTACATAAACCGTTTAGAGATTTAAATCGAAAATGCAAATACAGTTGCAAACAAGAAACCATTTACTAGCAAATTAAAGGGAAAAATAGTGATGGCTGAAGTGGTCTACTTCTTTACATAAGCTGTGATTTCCAGGTTGTATTTAGTCTCTCTAGTTGTATTGAGAGTGGTAATTTAACCTGTTTTGCTGTTATCTTTGAATAAGGTAATTTCTCTCTTTTTAGTGAAGGCATAAATAGACCATTCAGCTTCAGTATTTGCTCACAAGTTTGGTCAAGTATTGAGAAAAATCTCTCACTCTGTTTTTCTGAATTATTCTTCTAAGACACTCTATGTGGTTTTTCTTTCCATCATTTTGCATTTTTTGTCATGCTGCAGATGAAACCCCGGGCCAAGAATGGGACTATTGTAGAGTCCTGACTTGTTTCTCTATTTAGAATATCGCTTACAATCTTTTCCATTTAGAATAATGCTGGCTGTGGGAAAGCCATTGCTTTGTAATATGACCTAAAATTAATTTGAAAACAATAAGTCAGAAGAAACCACACAGAGAATATGAAATGAAAGTTTTAGTGCTGATCTCCAGGTCCACAGACCATTTCATTTCCTGAAGAAGTCTCAGTCATTCTGATTAGGCCATTATTGACAGACCAGTACCCATGATGGAACATCTAGAGAGCATCAGGGGACCAGTGGAAACATATACTATTAGAGAAACCTTCCTAACAGAAGCACTTGGGAACTCTCAAAGAGCACAATAGAGTGCATCACATGCACATTGTGCACTATTATTCATAGGAATATTAATGTACAAGTTTTTAGTTCATTGGAAAAATAGCTTACATAGGATAAATTTCAACTTTAACACTATCCTTAATAAATGAGCTAAATGTTAATAGTTTATTATAGAGAGATCCCAGGTTAGACTGGTTAAGGAAGACTGGGAATGTTTTGAAATGGTAAGTGATTTTTTTTTAGATGAACAACTTCACAATAGGATGTAGAACTGTAGTATAGACATAGGCAAAGCTTAGGTGTTTATAGAAATGTTCATCTCAACAGGTTAACAGGTTCTGTAGCAGCCAGTGACATGGAGAAATATAATAAAACCTCAAGTAGGTATACATAATCCCCACATTTGTGATGTACTTCTTTTCTGGAACCTTGGGATCCTACATTCCATTCTTACCTTACCTGACAATCCATATTCCTGAGACCTTCAAAGGTACTGGCTGCTCTAGTTAGCTGTTCTTCTAAATTCAGCTGAATCAAGGTACTTTAAGTTTTTCTGGAAGTAAGTTTTGTCCTCTAGGTTTTTCATATCGGTATCTAGTGCTTTGAGTTTTCAGACCCACAGACCTATAGGCCCAGACCTCTTAGCCTCCCGAGTTGATCAGTTCCCCCCAAATGATTCAGACACCTATATTAAGTTCATGCTGCTTGGTTCATGGCTCAGGCACATCCAAAGCTAGCTTTTACCTCCTAACTCAACCCACTCTCATAAAACTGTCTGCCATTGGCCCGTGGTTCACTTGTGTTCCTTGCATGCTTCTTCTTGGGTGGCTGGGTCGATTTGTTTGACTCTTCCCTGCTTCTCTTATGTATGCTGTGATTTCCTTTTCTACTTTTTCTGTGGTGCCTGTCACCGGCCAAAACAGTTCCTTTATCTAAAGATTGATATTCACAGCACACAGAAAGACATTCCCACATCATTACATGCATAGGAATGCATTTTTGGCTTCTCTTTTCCTCCTCACAGATTCACCATATGCAGCTTTAAACTGTGGTTATTAAAGTGTACTGCAAAATACCAGCAACTATACTAATTACTACCTGTTCCTGTTGTACCTCCTTTTCCCCATAATCTACCTCTCAGTGAATCTGTTTTCTTAGCTCCTATGAAATTCGTTTCCATGTTCTTCACATGAGAGAGAACATGTCTGTCCTTGCTCAATTCAATCTCTTTCTCTTAATTTCAATGAACACTCCAGGGCAACAAATCAGAACAGAAGCTTACCTCACATTTAAAGACTCAATTTAACTTTATACACAGTCAGAGAATCCAACTTATTCCTAATTCTCTCATAGATCTAATCTGGGGTAGGTGATCTTAGGATGAAATGGACCATAAAGAAATTTCATGTACTGAGGGTTATTGTCCATCCATGCCTCCTTTCCTCACAGGACATTTTATTTTATTTTAGAAGAAACTCCCTTCCCGGGATAGTTTATTTTATGCTGGAACCAAATCAGATGATGTCTTCTCAAAATTTCACTCATCTTTCTGACAAGAAAAAAGAGAGTTCTTGTGAAAATAACTCTGGGAAAATGATTCATGAGGCAAAGATCTCTAAGGTGAGTTGACCAAGCAGGGTGTGGGCACAAGCAGATGCATAAACAAGGACCATGACAGAAATAATTTTCAGAAGGTGGAAACCAGAGGCATTCTCAAAATTTCCTTCTCCAGTATCCCTGATGAATTTAGAATGGTAATTGAGTACTAAATGCATTTGGTAATAATCACCACTTTGTAATCAGGAGCAGGACCAAAGGGAGATCTGATAGCATTGAACATTTCCAAGGTAGTTGGGAAATGCCTGTTATGCAAATCTCTCACTTGATCCCCACATTTCCCAGCATCAATTATCTTGATTTTCTAGGTTGACCACTGAGGTCCTCCAACAAAGAGAGTGTTCTAGTATGAATGGCACACATGTCCAGCAGAGAGTACTTCTAAGATTTTATGTTTTCTTGTTTTCTAGGCCTTCCAAGATATTGCTTCATATTTTTCTGAGGAAGAATGGGAAAATATCACCAACTGGCAGAAAAGTCTCTACGTTTATATGAAAAGAAACTACTTAAGAATGATGGCCTTAGGTAATAGGAAGTTCCAGGTTTAGACAAGCCTGAGTGTTTCCCAGTTATTTTCTATGCCACAGCTTCTTTTCAACATATAGTATGTACCTCTCTCTGTCACACAATACTTTTCTTCACAGAGAAATGTCCAAGTGCTGCCTGAGCATGCTGCTCTTCTCCAATGTGTTTAGGGCTCAGAGCATAGAGCACAGGCAATAGTGCTCAGGCCTGCAGCAGTCTGCACTTTTCTTTCCTGCAGGCTCTTGTTCTTGTGGGCCTGAAGGCCTGTGCTGCATCCCAGATCCTAGCTGCATTTCCATTTTTGTGATGTCTGTTAAAGATCAAGAACTTTGTTTCCTTTTAGGGGTCACAGTCAACAAACCAATTTTTATGCGTTGCAAGGACAAAGCGAAAGAATCTCCAGTGGAATGTATTGAAGTTCATGGCACTAACAGTGGTGAGTAGTTAGGGAGGGGCTGTGAAGAATCACCTTTTCAGTCGAGATACTTGGTAAGGTTACAGGCATATCTTTTCTTCATCTTCAGGTTAGGGCTGTGTGGAAAAGAGTTCTTTAGAGGATGGTGTAAAAGACCCTGCCATATTAAAGTCAAAAATGTACATAAGTTTGGGTAATAAATAAACAGCTAATATGTCATACCTGTCCTTTATCAGTCCTGTATCACAACTCAAACACCGGCAGACACATCCACCCTATACACATACATGCAGACACTGTCACACAGAAACAATACAAGACACACACCCAACACACATTCTCTTTTATAACTGACATCAATGAAAATGGATCATCGTAATATAAGTGGAAGAGTTAACTCCAGAGATGATCCTGTTCCCACTGTTTCCTATTTGCCAGGTTGGATGCAATCTAATTGTAGTTCATTAACATAATTTCTTAATCGTTTTACAATATGGTATTTTATTTTATCCTTTGAGGGTTGTATGTATTTTGATCATATTCACACATACCATACTCATTCATCTAATTAACATAAAATATTTTTTGATGTTTTTCTCACTTCCCCACACTCCTCAAATTCATGTCTTGATTTTTATATTTTTTAAAAATAACCAAAAAAGGCCAATTTGTGCTCTTTATATAACATGGGATGTGAGATCATCCACTAGAGTATGCTTGAATTAATAAAGTCCATACCCTGAAAGAAAACAGACTCTCCCTCCCATGAAAGCCATTCATTTTCAAAAAGGATACTCTTAAAGGAGTGGGAGATCATGAGTACCTACTCACTCCATGCTAGAATGCTGACTGGCTTGACAAAGCAGGTCTTATATAGGCAAAGGCAACCTCTATGAGTTTATGAGTGTAACAATTTGTCATGTCCATAAAATACTGTATTTGCTCTGGTCCTTCCTGTCTTCTGCTTCTTACAATCTCTCTATCCCCTCTTTAACAATGGTACTGAAGTTTGAAAGCAAGATGCATGACATATATGTTCAATGCTTAGCTGAAAAATGCATAGACACATTTTCTACATTCTAACCAATTGGGAGCTCCTGTATTAGCCATCACTCACTTTAAAACAAAACTACTCTAATAATGTCTGAGAGCTATCTAAGGTGAAGAGATATAAATTTAGATGCCAGTTTGTGTTAAATTCATTTAATAAAATCATAATAACAGTTTCCACCCATGGGGCCTATGCAATCATACATTCTTGGTCAGCTTTACAGTACCAGGTCTGCATTTTTTTCAATCACAATATATTAATAATTAAAGTATTGGCTCTTTAGCTCATAGCTCAAACCACTGACATGCATTCATGTCTTCTTTCATTTATGAAATCCAGGTGATCCAGGTGAGCAAAAAACTCAAGTTCACATGGGTCAAAGACCTCAACATAAACCCAATTACACTTAACTTGATAGAAATTAAAGTGGGAAATACCCTCCAATGCATTGTTAAGGGCAATCACTTCCTAAATATAACACCAGTAGCACAGACACCAAGAACAACAATCAATAAATGAGACCTCTTGAAACTGGAAAGCTTCTGAAAGGCAAAGGACATGGTCAATACGACAAAATGACAGTCTACAGAATTGGAAAAGATCTTCACCAACCCTACATATGACAGAAGACTGATCTCTAAAGTATATAGAGAACTCAAGAAACCAGAGGTCAAAAAAAAAAAACCAACAAATAATCCAATTAAAAATGAAGTTCAGAGCTAAAAAGGGAATTCTTAACAGAAGAATTTCAAATTTCTGAAAGGCACTTAAAAATTGCTCAACATCCTTGGCCACCAGAGAAATGTAATCTTACACCTGTCGGAATGGCTAGAATTAAAAACACAGATTACAGTCTATCCTGGAGAAGATGCAGAGCAAGGGGAACACTCCTCTAGTTTTGGAGGCCACTTGTACAGCCACTCTGGAATTCAGTATGGCATTTCCTCAGAAAACTGGGAATCAGTCTCCCAAAGATCCAGCAATACCACTATTGGGCATGTACCCAAAGGATGCACATTCTTACTCCAAGGGCATTAATTCAACTATGATCAAAGCAGCATTATTCATAATATCTAGAACCTAGAAACAACCCAGATGCCCCTCAAATGAAGAATGGATTTAAAAAATGTGGTACATTTACATAATATAATACTCAGCAGTAAAAAAAAATGACACCTTTAAATTTGGAGGTAAATGGATGGATTTGGAGAGTATCATTTTGTATGAGGTAACATAAACCCACTATGTCTCCACTATGACAGAAAATGACCAAACTGAATGTGACTTGGGTTCCTGTGAGAGGTTCCTCAGGACATTTGCCAAAGGCAAAGAATTACCTTGTCTGTCCCTTGTTGATTTATATTCCTTAGTCCAACATCAGCCTTTGCCACACCTTCTGCATAATCCAGAAGGGAAGAGCATATTGTTGGGGTCATTCTTAGCAAAAACATTGCTTCTAGGAACACTCTGTCTACAGTCCTTTTAAAAGTGACCTTATTTACTGCAATTGAAACATTTTAAATTTCAATTTTGCTTCAAACCTCAGGAAGTCACCTCTCCTATCCAATCATTATCAGAGTTAGGATATTCAATATCGATTGTATTTAGGATCCATTCCTTCATGGGTGCTGATCTTGACTTTCCAACCTTATACCCTTTTGCATTATGCATTGGCATTTTAAAAAGCCATGGATTCCAGTATTCTTTACCTAGCTTCTGAATTTTGTATCATTTTATTTACTGCTGAAGTCAATGTTTGTAAGAAATCTTTAAAGGTTTATCTTATGCCTTGCATGACTTTTGTATGTGACTCAATTTTCCTTCCTACTTCTAAAATTCTATGCCAAATATTTAAGGTTGCCATATGACATAAATCTAGGGCATAGTCATAATATAAAGACTGATGTTCTACATTAGCAAAATATTCAAATTTTAAGTAACTAGTCTTGGAATATTTCAATCCCTCTAGCCCTATTTTGTTGTTCAATGGTCTTAGCCTCATCTTCCTTACATTGTAATTGGGAACCAGCCTCCAAGATTGCTATAACCAAATCTATCCAGTCTTGAAGGATAATTCTATTACAAGTTGACCACATGTCTGCTGTTAGCTGCATCCAGTCAGTTGGTTTAATCCGGTTTTTTGCCGACCATGAATTTAGAAGCTGCTTTACATAAGTAGAGTGTATACCATGCATTGATATTGCCTCTTTAAAATCCTTGATGTCTCTCATATGTACTGGCTCATAGCTATACTCTACATATTCTGAGGTTCCCCCAGGTGTTATCTTTGTCTGAATAGTAGCTGGGAATAATAGTGGTGCGGAAGGGGGTAGCCCTGTTATGTTTACCACTTTAGGTAGAGTAGCTCCAGTACCATAATATCCCATTGGGGGTTGACCTGAACTGTTCTGAGCATAAGATGCATCAATACCCTTTTCCAGCATTGCAATATGGTCCTCCCATTCTTGTATTTTGGATATGACCAGTTCCCATTCCTGGATTTGGGATACTACTGGTTTCCATTCTTGAAGTTTAGATACTATTGATTTTTCTAGATCTTGAGTGTCCTAATGAAGAAGTCCTTCCAAAGACCTCAGCAAGCCAGCAATTTTTTGATCCCCATCATTAACATAATTAATGATTTTCTTGTTCTCATCATTAATGTAGTCAACAAGTTTCTTGTTTTCATCATTTACGTAGAGCCTATACTTTTCTTGTACAGTGTTATTCATATCTAAAGAGGAAGCCTTATCTGAAAGCTTGTTGTAACCAATTTCCAGAGTATCCATCCTTTTTGCCATCTTAGTGTTTGACAGTTCCACATCATATACCTTGGACAGCAACTGTTGATTTACATTTTGTACCTGTTTAACCTCATCTGCTACTGTAGAATTCGATAGTTCCATAATACATAATCTGGACAGTAATTGTTGGTTTCCATTTGACACCTCTGTCATCATCCTCTTATTTTGAAACATAAAATAGAGAAACAAGCCAAAAAATAGTAAGACTGGGGTATTGAATCCTTCAAAGGTATTCATTTAAAAATTTGTCAACCACCATGGCAAAATATGACCTAAAGTCTTCAAAAGAATAATTGTCAGTCATTGCATCAATTCAGGTGTAATTACGCTGTTTAGTCCACAGGTGTCACAGTAGCATTCAATGCCCTGCTCACTGTATGGCAGATTCAGAGGCTCTCAGCAGCAGGAAGCTACCTACAGACCCTACGTGGTTTTGAAGGGCCCCAGCAGGCAGAATACAAGCCTTGGAAAAAGCAAATTCTCACAAATTAAGACAGGATGTTAATCACAAAATAGAAGGGTTTTTGTTTCCTTTGTTCACTTGCGTGAGTAATTTACAGTTGCCTGGGTCACAATCAGTGACCACGTGGGCTGGCTGGGAGGGAGGGATGTGCGTGCACTTTAAACTCCTCTACCAGGGCTAGATGGATGGAGCCACCATACAAGCAGGCAGTGGCAGGCCAAGTGGACGATGGACCACTCCTCCTGAGCGCCCCACCTGCTCACTGAGCTGAAAACCCACATTTCCACACTGAGCTGAAAACTCGCGCTTGCACACTGAGCTGAAAACTCACGTTTGTGCACAGAGCTGAAAACCTGCACCCCCACACACTGGAGGCCCCGTTGGGTGCCAGATGTAGGCGGAGTATTACTTACAAGGCACCAGTCCATGATAAATATTTATTAGAATATAAATCAACACTCATGATATTAGTAACAGCTTATAGTAGCACCTGAACAGGGACTGGAGTACCCGAGCGATGGATGAGCGATGGGCGAGTGATGGACCTACAGTGGATTCTGCTCCTGTCTCTCCAGCAGCCAGGAACCAGGAAGAGAGCTCTTCATGTCCCAGAAGCCCCTTATCAATGGGGTTGACCACACCCCCTCCAGGTTGGCCAAACGCCCTCCAGGAGCTCAGGACCCTGGATAAGCATCTTAGGACTTTATCAGCTGACACCTAAATCCCACTACAAGTACCAAGCTGTTTTTATTACTGTAGCTCAATAGTAGGGTTTCAAGTCAGGGGTTGTGATGCCTCACAAAATTCTGTTATTGAACAGGATTATATTGGCAATCCTAGGTTTCTTGTTATTCTGTATGAAATTGAGTATTGTTCTTTTAAAGTTTATGACGAATTGTGTTGGGATTTTAATGAGATTCCTTGAATCTGTAGATTGCTTTTGGTAAGATTGCCATTTTTAGGATATTAATCCTACCTATCCAGGAGCATGGGAGATCTTTCCACTTTCTGATATCTTCTTCCATTTCTTTCTTCAATGACTTAAAGGTTTGTCAAACAGGCCTGCTACTCCTTTGGTTAGAGTTACGTGAAGATACTTAATACTATTGTTAGCTATTATAAGGGGGGGGGATGTTTCCCTGATTTCTTTTTCAGCCCTTTTATCCTTAGTGTATAGGAGTGCTGTGGATATTTTGAGTTAATCTTGTACCCCGCTAAATTGCTGAAGGTGTTTATCGGTTGTAGGAGTTCCCTGGTAGAATTTTGGCATCAGTTATGTATACGATCATATTGTCTGCAAATAGAGATAGTTTGACTTCTTCCTTTCCAATTTATATCCCCTTAATCTCATCTTGTTGTCTTATTACTCTAGCTAAGACTTTGAGAACTATATTGAAAAGATATGGGAAGAGAGAATAGCCTTGTTCTGTTCCTGATTTTAGTGGGCTTGCTTTGAGTTTCTCTCCATTTAGTTTGATGTTGGCTGGTGGCTTGCTGTAGATTAACTTTATTATGTTTAGGTGTTTTCCTATATTCCTGATCTCTACAGGAGTCTTATCATGAAACAGAGATGGATATTGTCAAAGGCTTTTTCAACAGCTAATGAAATGATCACATGGATTCTTTTTATCTTTCAGGTTGTTTATATGATGGATGACATTCATGGTTTTCTGTATGTTGACCCATCCCTACGTTTCTGGAGTTAAGCCTACTTGACCATGCTGGATGATTTCTTTGAATTTGGTTTGCCAGTATTTTTTGAATTTCATTTTCCAGTATTTTGTTTTTGAATTTGGTTTGCCAGTATTTTATTGAGTATTTTTGAATCGATGTTCATGAGGGTATGTAATTTGTTGTCTTTGTTGCATTCTTGTGTGTCTTGGGTTTCTGGGTGAATATAGCCTCATAAAAAGTTTGGCAAATTTCCTTCAGTTTCTATTGTGTGGAAAAATTCTGGGAGCATTGATATTAATTTATTAATTTATCTTTGAAGTTCTGGTAGAATTCTGTGCTGAGACCATCTGACCCTGAGCTTCTTTTGCTTGGGAGACTTAACAACACTTAAATTTTTATGAGGGCTGTAGGTCTATTTAGATCATTTATCTGTTCTTGATTTAATTCTGGTAAATGGTACTCGTTCAGAAAGTTGTCCATTGCCTATAGGTTTTCCAATTTCGTAGAGTACAGGTTTTTGAAGTATGACCTAATGATTCTCTGGATTTCCTGGATGTCTGTTGTTATGTCTCCCTTTTCAGTTCTGATTTTGTTAATTTGGATGTTCTCCATCTGCCTTTTGATTAGTTTGATAAGAGTTTGGTGACTTTCTTGAAGTACCAACTCTTTGATTTATTGATTCTTTGTATTGTTCTCTTTGTTTCTAATGTATTGATTTCAGTCCTAAGTTTGATTATTTCCTGCCATCTACTCCTTCTGGGTGAGTTTGCTTCTAATTGTTTGAAAGCTTTCAGCTGGGAGGTTAGGTCTCTTGTGTGAGATTGCTCTAGGTTTTTCATATTGGCATCTAGTTCTTTGAGATTTCCTCTTAACTCTGCTTTCATTGTGTCCTGTAAGTGTTGTTCTGGATTCGTTTTCATTGAATTCTAGGAAGCCTTTGATTTCTTTCTTTACTTCTTCCTTTGCCAAAGTGGTTCAATTGAGAGATGTTCAGTTTCCATGAGTTTGTAGGCTTTCTGTGGTTTGTGTTTTGGAACTCTAACTTTAGTGTATGGTGGTCTTTTAGGATACAAGGAGTTATTCCAATTTTTTGGTATCTATTGATATTTGCTTTATGACGGAGTATGTCTTCAATTTGAGAGAAAGTTTCATGGGATGCTAAGAAAAGGGTATATTCATTTTTTGGTTGGAAAGTTATGTATATATCTGTTAAGACCTTTTGGATCATAATATCTGTTAGATCCTATCGTGGTAAATTCACTTGCAATATATCATATAAAGGGTTAATATTTGTTGAAGGGCATAAGAACACTGATGGTACAAATTGATCCTTAATACAGTTCTTGGAGATAGGAACTAGGGCTGCTGATCCATTTTCTGAGAACACAGGAACAAAACCTCAGTGTCTGAGAGTCTGGTCATGCCCCATTCAGGCTCCCATTTCCCCAGAGATACACCTACAAGCCTTGTCAGCTAACACCTGAATCCCACTACAAAACCCTTATTTGTCAGTTGAGTTTCTGTCTGGTAGACCTACCAATCCATTGATGAGAGTGAAGTATTGAAGTCTCCCACTATCAAAGTCTAAGGTTCGATGTAAGATTTAAGCTTTACTAATATTTCTTTTACATATGAAGGTACCTTTGTGTTGTGGGCATAAATTTTCAGAATTGAGACTTTAATTGGATGGATTATTCCTGAGATGAATAAGTAATGTCTACCATGATCTCTTTTGACTTTAGTTGGAAGTCTATTTTTTAGACATTAGGATGATTACAGCACCTTATTTCTTAGGATCATTTGATTAGAAATTCTTTTCCCAACCCTTTACTCTGAGTCAGTGTCTGTAGTTGAAGTTAATGTGTGTCTCTTATTTGCTGCAGAAAGATGGCTTCTGCATTTGTATCCATGGTGTTAGGGTGTGTCTTTTTATAGGTGAATGGAGTCAATGGATATTAGAGGATATTAATGTCCAGTGATTATTAGTTTTGTTATTATTGATGATAGTATATGTGTTGTTTCCCTTTTTTGTCTTTTTCTTCTGTGGGGCTTATCTGTTATATATGGTTTCCTTAGGCTGGGGTTTTCCCTTTAGTGCTTTTTCTAGGGCTGTATTTGTGGATAGGTATTATTTAAATCTGGTTTTGTGGTGGAAAATCTTGTTTCCTCCACCTATGGTGGTTTATATTTTTGCTGGGTATTTTAGTCTGTGTTGGCAACTATGGTCTCTTAGTGTCTGCATAACATCTTCCAGCTTTCATTGATTCCACTGAACAGTCTGGTGACATTCTGATGGGTATGCTTTTATAAGTTACATGATTTTTTTCTTTGCACCTCTTAGTATTCTTTATTTATTCTGTAAGCTTACTGGCTTGATTATTATGTGGTGCGCAAACATTTGGAAGGATCTAGTCTATTTTGTGTTCCATAAGCTTCTTATATCTTTAGACATTTCTTTGATTTTCTTGAATATATTTTATGTGCCTTTGAGCTGGTATTCTTCTTCTATTCCTATTATTCTTAAGTTTGGTCTTTTCATGGTGTCCCAGATTTCCTAGACGTCTTATGTGATGATTTTGTGGGGGGGGGTTGTTTATTGAGGGTTTTTTTTTTGAGTGACAAATCTGTTTCCACTATCAAATCTTCCATTTAGTTTTGCATTCTCTTGGTCATTCTTCATCTGTAGTTCCAGTGCATTTCTTCAGATTTTCCATTTCCACCATCCCTCAGTTTGTGTTTTCTTTATTGCTTCTATTTCAATTTTTACATCTCGAATTGTTTCCTTCAGTTATTTGATTGCTTTTTCTTGGTTTTCATTATTTTCATCCAGCATTTGTTTATCTCTTCCAATTTTTTGCTTGTCTTTTCCTGCATTTCTTTAAGGGAGATATTTATTTCCTCTTTTGAGGCCTCGATTACCTTCATAAAATTGTTTTTAAGGTTATTTTCTTCTAGGTCTTCTTCCTCCTCCTCTTCTTCTTCTCCTGTTTCTTCATTATTCTTTCTTCTTCGTTGTTATGATCAGATCTTGTTGTAGAACCACCAGAGTCTAGTGGTGCCACATTGTTCTTTACGTTGTTATATGTATTCTTGAGCTAGGATCTGCCCATTGCAGGATTTGTATCTATCCCAGGGAGGTGACTCTGCTGCAATCTGTTATTCCTGTGTGTATCAGGAAGCCTTCTTGGTACAATCTGGGCTCTCAGTCCACTTGGAGGTAGCATATTATGTGTCACAGTGCCCAGTTCTTGGTGCAATAAGAGCTGGCAGAATGTCTGTCTCAGGGATTCACTCTTGGTCCAATATGAGCTCTTGATCTAGAAGGTGCTCTTAATCCTATAGGGGCTTTTGATCTGATAGATGCTGGGGGACTATGGGTCTCAAGTAATCACTATTGTCATGAGGTGAAGGGGTGGGTTTGTAGATAGGAGTGTTCTGTGAACTAGGCTTCACTGGGGAGTCCTGGTCTGTAGGGAAGGATTTCTGCTGGCCTGAATGCAGGGAATATATGAGAGGGGGTAAGGTTCCAAGGGTTCTGTCCCAGGAGACTGGGATCTCTGTCTGAGCTGGGTGTCAATTACCTCTTGGTCCAATAGGTTCTGAGGATCTGTGAGTCTCAAGCACCTGCTAAAGTGACTGGGTTCTGGGGTGGGTTGGGGCTTGTGGAAGTTTTCTAGTTGAGGGTGTCCAGAAAACCGGATTTTTGGGGGATTCTATCCTACAGGGCTTTTTCCCTGCTGGCCTGGATGTAGGGGAGAGACAAGTCATTATATAATTCTATCTTGATTACTGTTTTCTAGTATATAGTCATAACGTGTTATATTTAAAACCTTCCTTCTTAAATAGACAAAAGGCAGAAATGCTGTGAAATGGTGCTTTTGTACATAGCAACATTTTGTCACTGAAAGTGGTTTAATAAAACACTGATTGTTCAGTAGACAAGCACGGAGTAGAAATGAGACAGACTAACTGAGAGTGCTGAAAAGGAGAAGTACTGAGAAGTTGCTGTACAGAGAAAAAGTACCAAGCAACATGGCTAAACATAAATAAAAATATGGGTTAATTTAAGTGTAAGAGTCAGCTTATTTTAATAATATTAATATTACTTAATACTTAATTTTAAACTTCTGAGTCAGTTATTTAGGAAGCAACTGCTAGGTACTTCGAAGAGGCTGCCAAGACAGAAACTTCTGCCTACAGTTGATTACTTTAAGTTTCTTTCATTCCTAAAGACAATAACCTTGTCATTTTTTGACTATACATTACTTTCTAAAATTATACTCATCAAGCTGGGTAAAATTGGTGACTTGGAACCAGATTCTCCACTCTAAAAAGAATTTCTTGGGGAAAGCCCTAGTCCTGACACACTAAGAATGAGAGGTGAAGTACATCTGGGCAGAGCCTCTAAAGAGTAGCCAGAGAAGCTGAAGGAAGATGCCAGTCTACCAGGATCTACAGTTAAAACAACATAGCATGCAGTTAACTGTGCTTCATTTCCTTGTACCACCAGTTTATTCAGTACCTGGAGCCATACATTGTAGATGATGGCTCAGCAATGGAGCCTAAAGCTCTTGTAAAACTGACTTATTAAAGAGGATGGATGAATATTGCATGAATCGTAACTGATCTTATAATATTGAGGAAAAACTGAAAGATTAGAGACACAGGGAAACAAGCCAAAGTCACTTCTCATCTCACAAATTCTCCAGGCAGAAAAGGGATAGATCCAGTCTCCAGGAATCCTCAGACTGAATGTCTCTGAGACCTCAACCAAAGGGAAAGGGCTGAAATCATGTATCTTCCACCTTTTATCTTTTTCTCTGCCCAGCCATTTCACTTCCTGGTTCAAACAACCTAGTGCTTGGATTAAAGACGTTGTGCTTCCCAAGTACTGGGAGTAGGAGTGTGGGATCACAAGGGCTGGGATTACAGGTGTGTGTCCCACCACCTGCCTCTGTTTCGTCTTGAACTCACAGAGACCCAGACTAATCTCTTCCCCTGCCTCTGGAATTTTAGCATTGAAGTTATGTGCCACCACTCCCTGACCTCTATGGCTAACTGTGGCTGCCTCTGTCCTCTGATCTTCAGGCAAACTTTATTAGAGTATGCACAATATATCACCACAGATGAATTTGATCCTTATAAGAGCAGTCCATAGCAACGAACTTAGCAAGCACAATACCCTTTTAGACTGGTACCCACACCTACTTTAAGTGTCATTTCCAGTTGGATTTGTAACTGCCAAATATCCTCCAGGCAGCAAGATCCTGATGCAAACACAGATTGAATTCTGAATAACTTAGATACAGAACTTCCATTGGCACTTGGATCATTTAAGTTGTATTCATTGTGTATTTAGTATTTTCATAAATAGTTACAGTTTGGGGCTGTCTAATATGGTCAAAGTAAATCATATCCATTTAATCTCTATAAATGTGTATGTGGAATACTTAAATATCCATAAATCAATTGAACCATGGATATTATTCTTCCATTCTATGACTGCAGTACAAAATAGGGTTGGACCATATTTTCAGAAATCTATAATACAAGGTCCATCCTACAGACTTCTGAGCATACTACTGCAGCTAGAACTCATCAGCCTGTCACCATTAACATTTGCTTGAGAGTGGTCTTTAATTTCTATTTGACATGTGTGATTTTTCTGATGGCCATACAGTGGGTGTTAGTGGGACAGATGACAGGGTAAGGGAACTTCTAGAGAGTGACAAGAATGGCCAGTTTTCAACTTCCATTTTCATGGATCCCAGCTTTCTCCAAATATAAGATTATTTTCTCCACCTAAAGACCACTAATTGTGACTCAAACATACACTGTTTTCTCTTAGTATTTCGTCCTCAGGACTATATTTACTTCATTTTTTATGGTAGCATAGAAAGTAGTAGGTTTCATAATGACATGTTCTTATGTTCTTGGTTTCTAATCAAAATGGAAATCACCTTGTCCCACCATCTGTCTTCATCTTGCTAGTCCTCTTCTTTATCCCTAATTGTCCCTGTTACCTTCATGCCCAATGTATAGAGTCACTCTTTTTACCTCTTTAAGGACTCAGCCTCCTATCTTATGGTACCCTAGTTTTATGTCCAACACACAGAATGACACAAAACACAAATTTAAATGTTGTTACTCATTGAAATTAAGCTTGACTCATCTGTCTTTCTGCACTTGGCTTGTTTTGTTTAACATGATCATTTACCAACACCTATGACTCCTCTCTGCGTCCTCACATAGTACTGAGGCAGAGATCTTCAGTCTCTTAGCTTTCCACAAGGCCTGAACTTCAACTCATCAGAGCCATATCTGTAGGAATCCATATTACCTCTATCACCACTAGGAGAGCTACATTGAGCATTATAGTTTCTACATAAGAATGGTGTATGAAATGGGTGTATGATACAACTCACCTCAGAGTATCTGCCATGTAATATTAATAAAGTCTAATCCTGACCACAGCACACACAGATTATATGTCCATTGTCTATATTGTTCCAAAACCCCTGGTCTCATATTTACCTTCTATAATTTTCAATATAAGCCTTAAAACTGTTATTCTCTAAACTCTTCTGGAGGAACAGGTATCCAATTCTTTCTTGTCAGGAAGGCAGTCTATACCTGCCAGTATTATAGCTGTGGAGGAAAAGGTATCTTAACTTGTTAGGAAGTCAGGGTATACCTTCAGCTGTGGAGGGTATCCTGGATACTACAGCTGTGAGAAGAAAGATATCCTGACTTGTCAGGAAGTCAGGGTATACCTGAAGCTGAGATGCAGTGGGGATGTTCATCTCTGAGAGAGAACTGTTACAGCTTAACTTTGTTCAACTCCCTCGAAAGGAGCTTTGCAACAGAGATATCCATGTCTTCTGATGCTCTACTCACCTTCCAAGGGAGCTTCCTAGTGGAGACTCTGCTCCTCACCAGCAAAAGAAGATCTTCACCCAAAACTCTTTTAAGAAAGAGATTTGTTTGGGAAAGGAATATAGGAGAGTGGCTGCCTCTACCCTGATGGAAAAGGACAGCTGATAGCTAAACCAATAGAGGGGCTTATATAGGGCTTCTGAGGGGTGGAATGTTTCCAGTGAGAAGATGTTCTACTTAGGGATTAGCTGGATTTCCTGCTCAGGGATTGGTTGGTTTAGTTGGTCAGAGGCAGAGTTGGCTCTGGTTTCAGGGACAATATGTGTTTCTTTGGTTCTGTTTGAGGGCTCACGTGTTTCTTTCCTTGGCTCAGATTTCAGGGTCAGGGTGCTGAATTTTATGCTCAGGGACTGATTGTTTTAGTTATTCGGAAGCTGATTCGTGTCTGGTTTCAGGCCTAAATTATTTTTCTTTCACTTGTCTTTTTTATCCTTTTGGCTCTAATTTCAGGGTCAAGGTATATTTCGTGCACTGGCTCTGGGTTCAAGGTCAGGGAGTGTTTCTTTGGTTCTGGCTTCAGATTTAAAGTGTTTCTTTCACTGGCTCAAGATCCAGGACCAGGGTGGGTTTCTTTGCCTGGTCCTTTTGACCTACATCTCCTGTCTTTGATGCTGAATGGAATATTGACAGATTTCTTTTATTATATTTTCATTTATTTGGAGTGTGTGTGTTCAATTTTGAATGTCAAAAGACATTGTCAGGGAGTCAGTTCTCTCTGTCCATCATGTGGGTCTTTAGGATAGAAATCATGTCATCAGAGTTGGCAGCAGGATCCTCTACCACAAAGCCATCTAGCCTACTTGAAACATTGATATTTTACCAGAGTGGTTTTTACACAGTAAAACTAACACTAACAGAGTGCTTAGCATGTAGTATCCCTAGTGCTGACCAGATACCATACAGAGAGATCTATGCTTAAACACTTCCCGGCAAAGGAAGACCAATACTAATGAGACTTAGTACAGTGGAAAGAATACATAGGGAATACTTGGCACAAGGTCCTAACAGAGTAGTGGTTACCTCCAACAAAATTACTAAGAGAAAACTTGACAAATAATATGGAAATGGATACTTAACTGTTAGAATTATAATAAATTTTAATAAATAATGTATTTATACATATAACTGACATTTAGTCTTTCAACATTGTAGCTATGGTCTGGAATTCCCACCGTATTCTTCTTCTCATGGTAGGTTTATTTCAATGCTCTGTGGTTAAGACAAGAAAGAAAAGAAACACTAGCAAATTCACACTACCTACTCAATGGTCTGTTTCCTCCTGTCCTTCACAGCTTTGCACCCCAGAGGACTAGAAGTGGATAAGTGATCTAATATTATATCAAAAAAAGTATGTATTCTGGGGTTTGGGAGATGTGTCAAAGGACCACTTACAGATTTAGTCATCCTCATCATCATCTTCTTCTTCAGGGTCACTGATTTCTTCATATATCACTCGATGTTTTCTTTCCCTCAAACGATGAGCCCATACATTTACATGAATGCCACCTTCTGAAATAGGGAGAGATTAGTGCATGAGAACTAGATAGTTTAGGGCCTTGTTTTATCAGAATAGAACAGGGCATGTTCCTCCCAAGAGCCCATGGGCCTTTCCATTCTGATGTTTATGTTTGCTGGTTTGTAAAGACTGAGATATTAGCCACACAGCAGTACAGACCAAAGACCATTCCAGGTAATCCAGTGTATGTTTGGTCCCTCTCCCCCATCATCTGGTATAGAATTCCTATTTTATCCTTCATTAGAAAGAGGGCCCAATGATCATTTTCTTATATTGTGTGGATTAAAGAAATGAACCACAGAGTATGTAGAAAACCTGTTCATTGTCACATGTCTTTCAGAAGGACAAATCAAATTATGAATATGGAAATCCTTGCTAACATCTGAACTGGTACTGGGTGATCTTGTCACACAGCAAGTCTGTGGAGTTTTGTGGGCCCATGCCACTCACTCAGAACATGCCATGGAAGCCAGAGTTTTGTTTCTTCAATGATTCCTTCTCATCCATTGCCACCCAACTGTCTGTCCCCAAAAACGTGCTTTCTCTTGGGTGTGCAGATTTCTCTGGGCCCATCCTTAGCCTAGTGTACCTGGAACTCATTTAGGTTATTTTCTTCTCATTCCACCTCCTTCAGCATTTTTAAACACTAAAGCACTTGTTCAGGCTCTCTGTAGGATTCCTATACTGTATTAGAGGTTAAGTAAATTCTGAGGTTTTCCAAAGACTATGTTAGCATACATTAATTATATATGCTGTTACCTTACGATATGACATTTTTATATGCATGTATAATGTGCTGTGATAATTTAGACTCATTAACCTCTTTTGACTCATGTCAATGCCCTTCCTCGCCATTACTAGATTATCTTTCATTTCATATTTTATATTGGTGGGGCTAAATGAGTTTAATTGGGCATATTTACATGTGCGCTGGGCCTCATCTGTCTTTTCCCTGACAACTGTTAACTGCCCTCATATCCTCTGAGAGGGTGGAACCTGGAGAGCCTCTCCTTCCATGAAAGAATGATGAAGGGCTCAAGCCTTTGTGGTGTTTTTATTGATTTTCATAACATGCTAACTGTACCTGGAGAAGTATTTGTCATTATTTGTAGCCAATTAAGAAAGAGCATGGGTGTTCAAATAAGAAAGTAATGTCCTAAGTACACCATGTTTCTGGGACTAAATGTTTGCCTTTATATATTTCATAGACTGCCACTTATACAAGCAGAGTAATGTACATTTAATTAGGAATCCATAATAAAGAAGATTTAGGGAAGAAAATCACTTGTGGAGTCCATGGGTTCTATGAAAGGTGGGTAGTCTACAAAATATAAGGCTTCACACATAAGCTTGTGGTTCATCACATTGACAGTTAATAAAAGAGTGAATAGAAGAGAGAAGACAGTACTGTACCAAGATGATTTTTACAAATTAATGCAGGCAATGGGGAAGAAAGAAAAGAGACACACTGATCTAGGTATCAAAGAATATGTTGCCAAGAGTGGCATCACACAGGACATTGGTAAGAACACTTCATGTAGAATATAATAAGATACACTATATCTGCTGATATAAAAGTCATTAATAATAAGCTACCTGTTATTCAACTTCCTAATTTATGCCTGAGAAAAGTCTTGTTTTAATGACCCTAAAGAACTTTGCAATTATCACATGCCAAACACACCCAAATGGACACTTTTTAAATGACAGAATAATAAAACTGAATACTTCCTCTTACGATCCCTTCTGTTTTATTCAGTCCTTAACTGTGCCCTCACTGGCCACCAACTCTCAGCTCCTTTAACCGTATACACTAAAGTGTAAACGGCAACTATAGAAAATTCCATTTCATAAATAGCCAGGTGTCTCTAAGGGTTCCTCTGGGTTGTGTCTGTGGGGCAGACAGTTCCCAAATGTAGATATATCCTGAAGTCTGTCACAGTGGGAGGAGCCCTGTGATTTCCAGCCAGAGGAATGCATAGTCAATTTACAGAGGCTAGCTGGTGATTCCTGCTTAGAAAGTAAGCTTCAGTATGAAAGAACAAACAGACTCTGTGGGAGAATGCCTGACAGAGGCATCACCTGGAATAAAGAAATGAAAAAAGATATGAATACATGTCAGTGGTTTGAGCTATGTGCTAAAGAGCCAATGCTATAATTCTTAAGATATTGTGATTGAAAAAATGCAGACCTGGTACTGTAAAGCTGACCAAGAACATATGATTGCATAGGCCCCATGGGTGGAAACTATTACTATGATTTTGCTAAATGAATTTAGTACAAACTGACATATAAATTCATATCTCTTCACGATAGATATCTTTCAGACATTATTAGAGAAGTTTTGTTTTAAAGTGAGTGATGGATAATACAGGAGCTCCCAACTGGTTAGAATGTAGAAAATGTGTCTATGCATTGCTCAGCTAAACATTGAACATATATTTCATGCGTCTTCCTCCCTAAATCATGTGCCACTGTAAAAGGGGGATAGAGAGAATGTAAGAAGCAGAAGACAGGAAGGACCAGAACAATATAGTGTTTTAAGGAAATGATAAATTGTTACACTCATAAACTCATAGAGGTTGCCATTGCCTATATAAGACCTGCATTGTCAAACCAGTCAGCATTCTAGCATGGAGTGAGTAGGTACTCATGAGCTCCCACCCCTTTGTGGGTATCCTTTTTGATAATCGATGGCTTTCATGGGAGGGAGAGTCAGTATTTTTAAGGTTGTGGTCATTACTAAGTCAAGTATGTTCTAGTGGATGGTTCCTCATCCCATGTTATATAAAGAGCACAAATTGGGCTTGGTTGGTTATTTCTAAAAAATTTAAAAAGAAGAGGTGAGTTTGAGGAATGTGGGGAAGTGAGAAAAACATAAAATTTTTTATGTTAATTAGATGAAAGAATAAGGTATGTGTGAATATGATCAAAATATATAAAATTCTCAATGAATTAAATAAAATACCATATTGAAAAAGGATTAAGAAATTATGTTAATGAACTACAATTAGATTGCACCCAAGCTGCCAAATTGGAAGCAGTGGGAACAGGATCATCTCTGGAGTTAACTGATCCATTTATATTATGATGATCTATTTTCAGTGATGTCAAGTATAAAAGAGAATGTGTGTGTTTGTGTGTGTGTGTGTGTGTGTGTGTGTGTGGTGTGTGGTTGCATGTGTGTGTTGAGTTGTATCTCTGTGATAATGTGTCTGCATGTATGTTTATAGGGTGTATGTGTCTGCCTGTGTTTAGGATATGATAAGGGACAGGTGCTACATATTAGCCATTTACTTATTATCCAAAATAATGATTTTAGACATTTATCTGACAGGGTCTTTTACACCATCCTCTAAATGAACTCTTTTCCACAAGGCCTAACCTGAAGATGAAGAAAAGACATGCCTGTAACCTTACCAGATATCTTGACTGAAAAGGTGATTCTTCACAGCCCCTCCCTAACTACTCACCAGTGTGAGTGCCATGGACTTCAATACATTCCAATGGAGATTCTTCCGCCTTGTCCTTGCGACGCATGAATATTGGTTTGTTGACTGTGACCCCTAAAAGGAAACAAAGTGTTTGCTCTTTAACAGACAGCACAAAAATGGAAATGCAGCTAGGATCTGGGATGCAGCACAGACCTTAAGGCCCACAAGAACAAGAGCCTGCAGGAAAGAAAAGTGCAGGCTGCTGCAGGCCTGAGCCCTATTGCCTTTGCTGTATGCTCTCAGCCCTAAACACATTGGAGAAGAGCAGCATGCTCAGGCAGCACTTTGACATTTCACTGTGAAGAAAAGTACTGTGTGGCAAAAGTACATGCTATAAGTCGAAAGGAAGCTGTGGCATAGAAAATAACTAGGAAACATCCAGGCTTGTCTGAACCTGGAACTTCCTATTACCTAAGGCCATCATTCTGAAGTAGGTTCTTTTCATATACACGTAGACAATTTTTTGCAAGAATGTGAGATTTCCCCATTCTTCCTCAGAGAAATACGAAGTAATATCTTGGAAGGCCTAGAAAACAAGAAAATATAAAATCTTAGAAGTACTCTCTCCTGGACATGTGTGCCATTCATACTAGAAAGGTCTCTATGTTGGAGGATCTCAGTGGTCAACCTAGAAAATCAAGATAATTGATGCTGGGAAATGTGGGGATCAAGTGTGATATTTGCATAACAGCCATTTCCCAACTGCATTGGAAATGCTCGATGCTATCAGGTCTCCCTTTGGTCCTGCTCCTGATTACAAAGTGCTGATTATTACCAACTGCATTTAGTACTCAATTACCATTCTAAATTCTTCAGGGACACTGGAGAAGGACATTTTGAGGATGCCTCTGATTTCCACCTTCTGAAAAATCTTTCTGTCATGGTCATGGTCCTTGGTCATGAATCTGCTTCTCCCAACACCCTATCTGGTCAACTCACCTTACAGAACTTTGCCTCGCGAATCATTTTCACAGAGTTATTTTCACAAGAACTCGCTTTTTTCTTGTCAACAAGATGAGTGAAATTTTGAGAATACATCATCTGATTTTGTTCCAGCATAAAATAAACTATCCCAGGAAGGGAGGTTCTTCAAACTTAAAAAAAAAAAAGTTGTCCTGTGAGTAAAGGAGGCAGGGATGGACAATAACCCTCAGTACATGAACTTTCTTTATGTTCCATTTCATTCTAAGATCACCTACCCCTGATTAGATCTACGAGAGAATTAGGAATAAGTTGGATTCTCTGACTGTGTATAAAGTTAAATTGAGTCTTTAAATGTGAGGTAAGCTTCTGTTCTGATTTGTTGCCCTGGAGTGTTCATTGAAATTAAGAGAAAGAGATTGAATTTAGCAAGGGCAGATGTGTTCTTACTCATGTGAAGAACATGGAAACAGATTTCATAGGAGCTAAGAAAGAAACAGTTTTCACTGAGAGGTAGTTTATGGGGTAAAGGAGGTACGAAAAGAACTGGTAGTAATTAGTATACCCGCTTGTATGCTGCAGTACACTTTAGTAACTACAGTTTAAAGCTACATATGGTGAATCTGTGAGTAAGGAAAAGAGAAGCCATAAATCCATTTCTATGCATATAATGATGTGAGAATGTCTTTCTGTGTGCTGTGAATATCAATCTTTAGATAAAGGAGCTGTTTTCACCCATGACAGGCACCATAGAAAAAGTAGAAGGGAAACTCACAGCATGCCTAGGAGAAGCAGAACAGAATCAGAAAAATCGACCTAGCCACCCACAAGAAGCATGTAAGGAACACTACTGAGCCACAGCCAATGGCAGACAGATTTATGAGAATGGGTTGAGTTAGGATGTAAGAGCCAGCTGTGGATGTGACTGAGCCATAAACCAAACATCATGAACTTAATATAAGCATCTGAATTATTTGGGGGGGGGCTGATCAGCTGCAGATGATAAGGGGTCTGGGCCCGAGGTCTGTCGGTCTGGACGTCTGGCAGCCCAGGACCAAGAAACCTCACTACTACACATGAAATACAAGAGAGTTGGGTAGGTGAGATAGAAGAGTCCTGTGTTCAATGCCTGTCTGAACTGGAAAGTGTGATCAAGAACAGGCTGGGAAATACATCATTTAATTAACAGGATTCTTCCTAATATATGAGTGGTACTTGCATGAATTTCCCAATATACCAGAAAATAGTAGAAGAGAGAGGTTATAAACTTCATTTACTTAAAGACACAAAAATGTGAATTGTCTACATTTGATAAGCACACACGTAGGTTTGTTTTGAATCATGACACTACATTTTAATAGTGTATACACTATTGTAGTATATCAATTAAAATAAATCATATACTCATAAGTGGATAATATGAAGGCAAAGGATAACCAGGCTACAATCCTGTGTCCTAGAGAAACTAGGTAACAAAAACTACCCTAAGAGGAAGACATGGATCACCCTGGGAGGGGGAGACTAAACAGTTAGGATGGGGAGGTACAGGGAAGGTGATAGGGACATGAGGGAACAAAATGGCTCAGTAGGGAGAAGGACATAGAGAGTGAAATAAAACAGTTAACTTGATAGAGGGGGACATTGTAGAGTTAGAAGGAAACCTGGTGCCAAGGAAAAATTGCAGGAATCCATAAAGATGGTCCGAGATATGATCCTACTAATAGCAGACAGGGTGCCTGAACTGGCATTCCCGGGTAATCAAATTGATGACCACCCTAATTGTCATCATAGAACCTTCATCCAGTAACTGATGGAAATAGATGCAGAAATCCACAGTAAAACATTGGGCTGAGCATGGGGGTCAAGATCATGTCAGGGAAAACCACAAAGACAACTGATCCAAGCTCATGGGAAAACACGTTCTCTAGACCAACAGGAAGGGAGCCTGCATGGGACTAACCTAGACCCTCCTCATATAGGTGACAATTGTGAAGATTTGTCTGTCAATGGTGTCTCTAGAAGTGGGATTAGGATCTTTCCTGGCACACTACCTAGGTTTTTGAAACCTATTATCTGTGGTGAGAAACCTGGTTCCACCTTGGTGCAAGGCATGGGGCCAAACTTGACATGCCATGCTTTGTTGACTCCCATAGGAGGACTTGACCTTTCTGTACAGTGGATAGGGGAATAGAAAAGAGGTAGGGGATCCAACAAAGAATAGAGGTGGAGTTAGAGATCCATGGCTGAGCACTGGGCTGAGCTCCTGGTCAGCTGAGAGCAGGGGAGGAGTGTCTGTATGAACAGGGGGATAGGGATTATGAAGAGGAGTCCCACATAGAGGGATGACTAGAGCTCGGAGGATGTCACTGAATCAAGAATAGCCACTGGAGATCCAGCAGGAAAAGGAGCTAGGCCCTCCAAGTGTAGGCAAATGTAGATTGGCATGGACAATATGTGCAGATAAAGGGGTGGAATCAGTCTGTGTTCCTGTGTGTGGGCTGGCACCTTGGAGCACATTCCGTATAGAGGAACACATAACCCAGCCTTCTTTCTGGGATGAGTGAGTAGAACTTGCCTGGAGTAGATGTGCCACACTGAGATGATCCACCTTGGGACTTCTTGCCCTTCTGGAAGACAGAATGGGGAATGGGCATGAGGTTCGCTGAAGGCTGACTCAGAGGGATGGGGAGGAGGGAAGGCAGGGGGATGCATACAATCAAAATGACATTTATGTTTTTAAAAATGGTATAGAGAAAACTATGGTTGGGATGTAAAATAAAATAAATCATAAATAAAACTTAGAATAAATTATCTTAGGAAGCTAGTTTTGATGGTGAACACCTCGTTTCTTAGCACTTAGGAAAATGAGATAGGAAGTTGGGGATAGTTCAAAACCACCCTGTACTATATAAGACTTGGTCTCAAAAGAGAAGGGCAGTGTGAAAACTAACATGTCTGTGTTAGAGAGGCAACAAAAAGACTTCAAATATGTTCTAATACTTCATGACAGTTTTATTCAGTGTGTGTTTGTATATGTGCCCAAGACTCACATGTCATCATATGTTAAAGAATACCTTTCATTCTCCCCGAATGCCATGTGGGCTCTAGCTATCAAATGTAGGCTTAGGGGGTTTTTATATAAAAGACACATTTCTGGGAACCTCCTTCATTGTAAATCTGTATGTCTCCATCATTACTGACTCTTCATGTTTTTCCTTGATTCATGGTATAGATGCGATGCTAAGCTGACAGAGAAACTCTGGGCTCAAATAACTCTGTCTCATCCTATTAATTAATTTACACATCAGTTTTATACTAGAGTCCTGCATAATGTAGGTATCTGTGGTGTTTTCTAAGATTGAGATGGTGAGGGGATTTCCACAGATTTAATGGTCTCTCAAACTCATGGCTTTCAGGGGTGAAGGAAAGAGATATATGGCTCGGATATGCTGAGTAGAGGTAAGAATAAGGAGCTAGATAGAAATGTGACTAAGCCGTAGGCCTAACAGTATGAAGTTAATATAATCATGTCTGCATTTACTTGGGACTTTGGGATTGCAGGTCCACATAAGGAGCAGCACCAGGTTCGAACAGTGGGGCTAATCTAAGACAAAAAACTCATTGTTACAGATAGCGTCCTAAAATGGAATGAATGTACCCACACAAAGCCTGAGAAAGCTTAGAAAGGATTCTAGAGCAGAGAAACTGATCCAAGGGCAGCTTCAAAATTGTGTCTCTGAAGTCAGTCATGGTACAGAGATGGTGTGGCATCCAGACCACAGAGAAAATGGCAGCTGACTCACTGCAGCAATCATAAACTGAAGCCAGGCTGGATCCCGAAGCCTCATAGAAGATTCAGTAGCATGCGATTGATTTAAGGTTTCCATTTATTTTGAACAAAAGGGAACAGAGACAAAGACAGCTTTATGATAGTGGCATTTACTTGGGTGTGCTCTTTCTGCTGGCAGCAAACAGACACGTGGCCACTTTAAGAGAACTTCCTGACTCAGCTTTACAGGCAAAAACTATGTGGCTCTTCCTGGGACTGCTAGCATTTAAAAAATATTTTCTAGTTAAAAATGATTAATGACACACAATAAAACAGGTTCAGATATAGAAAACCTCTCATTGGGTAAAAATGTGTGTGAAAAGGAATAAGTAGACTGGGAGAGAAAAGAAAGAACTAGAGAAAGTCTTTTAAAGGAGAAATAAAGGAATAAAAATATAGTAAGCTACATAAAGATGGAAAACACAGAGTCTAGATTATAGATATTATTGTGTCTTGTTTTAATTTTTTAAGTGTTATTGAGCTAACTGCAGAAAGACATTCAATTCCAAAGGATGGTAAGTTATAAAAAAACATATATTTTAAAGGTATCTTGACTTTGAAGTTTATTTCTAAAGATTTATTGCTTTGGAAGAGAGGTTCTGTTGTTGTTTCCATTCGTGTTAGTTGATATAAATCTCTAAACTGTATATGTAATTTTACTTTTGCCATAGACTGTTTTCCTCAAACAATGAGTTGTAAGGTAAAATTTTAGACAATGATAGTATTTCTAAAACTAATAAGAAAGTGGAAAATTTTATTGCCACTTGATTATCTAACAATGATATTTTCTCTTTCTGAAAGTCTGTAACATGAACATTTCATATGTTGAGTATTAATTATCCTACCATAAAGCATGTGAATTGTTCACGTATTCACTATTTTTGTACTTTCTAATTTATTGACCTTCTATGCCCTAAACTTTAAGGGTATATATGAATGTGTATATAAATAGGTTAGTTTTGCCACAAAATAGACAAATATTATCATAAATTATGCATTTATCAGAAACTACAAATACAAAAAAATGTTTCAGTTATAAACAAGCAACATAAAGACAATTACATCCATAATACATGATATAAAAGTTAGGGACATTTTATTTTAAATTTGGGGGGTATTCTGACAATAAGGATGTTTTGTATTTTTCTATGTACTGAGTTGAAAGAACAATTTTTCGTTACTGACTTCTAAACATAGACATTGGTTTAGATAGTGTTATTTTTATTTATGAATGACATAATACAACTTTGAAACTTCATTGCCGACAATAGTCCTATTTTTCCAAGGAATAAACATGTCTGATACGTTTAAAGAGTTGAAAATAAACCACTATCCCCAATATTTTTCAATATAGTGTTTGAGGCAAAAACTAGGCAAAGGAAGGAACTTAATTTTAATTAAGGTATCAATTAATTATTAAAATATTACATTATTAAAGACATGCATAAAGCTCTGGTGCACTCAATTTCCTCAAATCATATTAATAAAATTAAAGCCACATAAAGATGGAAAATACACAGAGTCTGGATCATGGTTATTACTGTGTCTTCTTTTAATTTTTTAACTGTTAATGAGCTAACTGCAGAAGACAATCAATTCCAAAGGATGCTAAGTTAAACAAAAACATATATTTTAAAGTTATCTGGACTTTGAAGTTTGTTTCTAAGGATTTATTGCTTTGGAAGAGAGGTTCTGTTGTTGTTTCCACAGAAGATGAGAACCTGTGGACTTCTTCCAGGCAAATAGGGTTTCACCAATCAAGACCACCTGAAAATTCTCTGATAGGAAGATATGGTCACATCAGCACAAACACTAATATGATCCAGTCTCAAGAACCTGTAAGATTGTCAGCGCCACTTAATCAGCAGGCAGTAGTAATGAAATATTATGCAAGTTACCAAAATATTGTTTATAATTGTTTGTTTTCATTATGAATGGTTAATGGTCATAGTTAATCTCTTCCTAAGAAGAAAAAGGGCATACAGTATATCAATGATTTTTTTTACAAATTATATTTTTGAATTTACTTCACTACCAAAATCAGTGGTTAATCTCAACATAGTTTACATTGGTATGGATTTTGGTTCACTGATACAAATTTAAGATCACATTTGTTATGCTCTATAAATTTTTCTACTGTTGTTTAAGGTATAGTGTTCATGTTACTCACTTAGAAGTTGTAAAATTAAGAAATGCAGATTAATAGTCACTTCTGATAACCAAACTTATATCTATACGCTGTTAATAAGGGACTGTTATGGCCCATGACAGGCATCACAAAAAAATGTAGGCAGGAAAATCAAAATCGGTAGTATGAGAAAGGTAGAGTTGCAGAGATATATCCAGAAACCTAAAGAAGCAACATGTAAGGAACAAAGGTGAGCCACAGACCATGGGACAGGATAGACTGATGGGAATCCCTGAGTTAAGATGAAGGAGCTATCTAGCAATGAGCCTGAGACCTAGGCTAAACAGCATGAACTTAATATGAGTGTCTGTGTGTTTCTTGATAGATTTGAGATAGATGGTCCAGATCAGCAGTGGTGGGCAGGTCCTAACAGTGTGGCTAATCTGGGCCAGAAATCTCATTATTATAGGGGGCATTCCTCAGAAAGAACTTACCACAGACTAAAGAAGACAAAACTTACTTCCAGAAAGACTTAAAGTACCTTGATTCAGCTGAGTTCCAAGGACCAGCCCAGTAGAGCAGCCAGTTCCTTTGAAGGTCTCAGAAAAATGGATTGCCAGGTGAGGTAAGAATGGAATGTAGGATCCCAAGGTTCCAGGAAAGAAGTACATCACAAAGGTGGGGGTTATGTATGCCTACTTAATGTTTTATCATATTTCTCCATGTCACTGGCTGCTGCAGAACCTGCTAACCTGTTGAGATGAACATTTCTATGTATACTTCGGCTTTCCCTATGTCTAGACTACATTTCCACACTCTACTGTGAAGTTATTCATCTAAAACTCACTTACGATTTCAAATCCTTCCCAGGCATCCTTAATCAGTCTAACCTGGGATCTCTCTACAAAAAACTAATAACATTTAAATCATTTATTAAGGAAAGTATTAAGTTCAAATTATTCCTATGTAAGCTATTTCCCCAAAGACCTAAGAACCTGTTGTACATTTATAGTCCTATGAATAATAGTGCACAATGTTCATGTGATTACACTTTATTGTGCTCTTTGAGGAGTTCCCAAGTGCTTCTGTTGGAAAGGTTTCACTAATAGTATATGCTTCCACTGGTCCCCTGATGCTCTCAGGACTTTCCATCATGGGTACTGGTCTGTCAATAATGGCCTACTCAGAATGACAGAGACTTCTTCAGGAAAGGAAATGGTCTGTGGACCTGGAGATCAGCACTAAAACTTTCACTTCATATTCTCAGTGTGTTTTCTTCTGAATTATTGTTTTTCAAACTAATTTATGTCCCATATCCAGCATTGTTCTAAATGGAAAAGATTGTAAGCGATACTCTAAAAATAGAGACAACTCAGGACTCTGCAGTGTTCCCAGTCTTGGCCCTGGGTTTCATCTCCAGCACTACAAAAAGAGCAAAATGATCAAAAGAAAAACCACATAGATTGTGTTAGAAGGTAAATTCAGGAAAACAAAGTGAGGGATGGTTCTCAATACTTGACCAAACGTGTGAGCAAATATTCAAGCTGAATAGTCTATTTATGCAGCCACTAAAAAGACAGAAATTACCTAATTCAAAGACAAGAGAAAAACAGGTTAAATTACCTCTCTCAATACTATGAGAGAGACTAAATACAACCTGGAAATCACAGCTTATGTAAAGAAGTAGACAACTTCAGCCATCATGATTTTTCCCTTTAATTTCCTGGTAAATGGTTTCTGGTTTGCACTTGGATTTGGATTAGTTGATATAAATCTCTAAACTTTATATGTAATTTTACTTTTGCCATATTCTGTTTTACTCACTCAATGCGTTGTCACGTAAAATTATAGACAATGATAGTATTTCTAACGTGAATATGAAAGTGGAAAATTTTATTGGCATTTGATTATATAAAAATGATATTTTCTCTTTCTGAAAGTCTGTAAGGTGGACATTTTTCATGTTGAGTATTAATTATCCTACCTTAAAGTATGTGAATTGTGAAAGTATACATTATTTTAGTACTTTCTCATTGATTGACTTTCTATTCCCGAAAGTTTACTGGTATATATGAATGTGTATATAAATATTTCTGTTTTGCCACAAAATATACAAATTATGTCATAAATTATGCATTTATCAGACACTATAAATACAAAAAAATTGTTTCAGCTATAAACAGAAACTATAAAGGCATTTACATTTATAATTCATAATATAAAAGTCACCGACATTACATTTTTAATTTGTTTTTTTGGGTATTCTGATAATAAGGATGTTTTGTACTTTTCTGTGTCCTGAGTTGAAAGAACAATTTTTCATTATTGACTTTAAGCGCAGTCATTTGTTTAGATAGTGTTATTTTTATTTATGAATGATAATACAAGATTGAAACTTCATTGCCCACTACAGTCTTATTTTTCCAAGGAATAAACAAGTCTGATATGTTTAAAGAGTTTAAAAAGAACACTATCCCCAATCTTTTTAAATATGGTGCTGAAGCACTAACTACAGACAAAGAAAGGAATTTCATTTAAATCAAGGTATCAATTAATTAATAAAATATTACAATACTAAAGACATGCATAAAACTCTGGTGCGCTCAATTTCATCAAATCATATTAATAAAATTAAAGACCCAGATTAACATAAACCCAAACATAGTGGGAAATTTCAGCACTCTAATTTCTTCTATAGATAAGACATCTGAACACAAAAAAGAGAAACTTCAGAGTTAAATGACATCTTCCATCAAATGAACCTAATAGATATCTAGAGATTATTCAACCCACATACCAAGGGTAAACACATATACATTCTACTCAGCAGCACAGGGAAGCTTATTCAAAATATAACATATGCTCAAATAAAAAACAAGCATTAATAAATACAGAACAAGCATTAATGAGTACAGAAAAGTTGTAATAATTTCATGTATCCTACCCAACCATTATGCAATAAAATTAAAATCAACATAAAACAAAAAATATCTACTAAATGTATAAACATATGGAAATTGAGCAACTCATTATTAAATGATGAATGGGCCAAAAAATTAAAATATTCCTGGAACTAAATGAAGCAAAACCACCACGATATAACCTTTGGGAAACAGTCAAGGCATTTTAAAGAAGGAAGTTAATAGCCCTAAGTGCTACACTTCCAAAATATGTACAGATAAATGACTTATTGATATAACAAACCAAATCCAAAAACAGTAGACAGAAAGAAATAATTTTTAAAAATCAGGTGATGTTGGCTGGTACTAGAAACTTAGTGAACTTCTTAGGCCTAGTAACCATGTTTCTGTAGAAGGGACCAGTCAGGCTGAGGACCCTTGAAAAGAGAAACATTTACCCTGTTCATCCTGAGAAGTTGGTTGGGTGAGAATTGACTGTGTTCTGTGTCCTCTTTCTCATATTCTAGCTTTTCATCAATATCTGACTCAGGGATTTCAATACATGCTAACTAGAGTTTGTACATTATTTGGAGCTCAACTTTCAGGGCATGAATTAGGAAAAAAAAGACCTTGCCAGCCAAAGCTCTAAATGGCCAACTGGCTCGGCTTTCTGTTAGGAGTTAGCCTCCAGCATTAGACAGAGTCCACAATATGTGTGTCTTCTCCATGTTCATCTGGGCAAGTTTTTCAGACAGCAGCCTCCCTCTTTTAGTGGGGGTTGTGTTTTCCCTCTTTTTGGACACTAAGTAGCTGCCCCCAACATAGTCATCTGAATCATCATTGATAACAGGTTTGATGAGTAAATTGGGATTACTTAAAATGGGGACTATGGCTAAAGCAGAGAGAGAACTTTTTCACACCTTAAAAATGAGAAAGAGTAGCATGATGGAAGGTGGTTGGTCTTTCACCAACATTACTCTAGATGATTTGAAACTAGAACCAGTAAAGGAGAAGATAAATAATGTCATAATGTTTATTAGAAATATTATTTTTTGATTATTTCTGTTCTATCACTTAAAAAGTCAGTTAGTGTGAATGCCAAGAAGAACACCTTAGAAAAGCCTATTAAGAGAGAACACAGAAATATTCATACAGAAACAAGAATATAAAGAGTTAATCTCAACATTGGCTTATAAGATTACAGAGAAGCAATCTAAGGCTTTCAAACAGCCAAACTTAGTACACTCTGTAACCTTGAAGGAATCACAAAATGATAAAAATTGTTCAGAAGCTAGTTGAGCTCTAGTTAGATTTAAGGAGATTCAAGAAGCAATCATCACTTAAGGTATGCACTCACAGTTTGTAAAACAAATGTTAAATTTTTTGGTCAACATGTAAATAAATTATCCCTAAAGACTGATCAGATATGGTTATGGCTTCATTGAAGGCTAGACAACTCTCACAGTAGTAAGACATGATGCGAAGAGGCTAAAACAATAGAACAAAGAAGCAAAGCTAGAAGCTGGTTGAACACACTCTGATTACTATTGAAGTAGTCACCAATTTGATTAGAGGATATGGTGAGTTCAGGATACCTATCCACTATTTCTAACCATCTTAGCTGGGGTCATTCTTAGAGATTTGTGAGAGTTTTCTTTAGGCCAGGTCTCTACCTAACCACAAAAAGTCCCCTTATCAAGATGTCTCTTTCATTATTCTTCCCCTCCATTCACCACCCAACCCAATCTCTCAGGTTCCCATGGGTGTCAGGATGGCCGAATGGTTTAAGGTTCCAGAGTCAAGACTCTTCTTTAAAAATCAGAATTGATTCTAAGTGTGCTGGCTCCTGTGTGGACTTCTAGCTACACAGGAAGATTCATTGATCCCACAATTTAAGGTCAATATGAACAACACAGTGAGGCCCTGTCACTTAAAAAGAGAAAAAATAGAGAATAGATAAATACAGCATTCCAGGTAACACAGAAATAAACTGTTACATAGGTAAGTAAATTGAAAAAAAAAGTATAAAAGCCAATATAGTAAAGTAGTGCTGGAACAATTGGAGATCATTGGGTAGCAGAATGTACTTGGGTACTTACATCTCCCTATATTAAGAAAAAGTGAATGAAATTCTCAATCAGAGTCCAACAGTATAGCACCCAAGCATGCAGAATTCGTAAGTAAAAACAGTAAACAAATTTTGTGGTCCCTAAATGAACAAACATTACTTAGATGTGACTTCCAAACCACAATTAACAAAGTAACAAATTGATAATGTCTGGGAGTGTAGCTCACTGATAGGCCAGGTTCCTGGCAAACATGAGTCCCTGAGTTTGGTCTTCAGAGCAAAAAGAAAAGAAAAGAAAACTCCAAGAACTTATCAAAGATACTCACGTGACAAACACATGAAACATGCTTAGCATTATCACTGTCATTAGAGGAACATACATTTTTATCTATTAAAATGGGAAATATTGAGTAACAGCTGCATTATTTCCTACTCTGTTTTTTCTGTGACAAAATAGTTGACCAAGGCAGCTGAGAGATGCAAGCATTTATTTTTTGCCACACAATTTTGTTTTGTTTTGGGGTCGACTCTATCAGGAAGGAAGGACTAATGAATGTGCAGCTGGTTTTCTCCTTTTTTATCCAGTCCAGGCCACAACCCAGGAATGGTGAGCACAGTGAGCATACTTTGCACATTCATGAATCTAATCTAGACAATACCTCAGAGCCCTGCTTAGAGGCAAATAGAATGGAGATAGCCACTCATAGGTAGACAGAGGTTTGTCTCCTACATGAATCTAATGTTTTTCATTTGGGCAATCTAGATTGTCTTATAAGAGCCACATCCCTGGAGAAGCTGAAGTGTTCAATCATTGCAACAAGGAATTTTTAATTGTTGAGACAGAAACAGAATGTGTTTTAAGGCCCAGATACTTAGAAGGTTTATACATAGGTAACAAGAAGACTAAGGAGATGGTTCTGTTGGTAAAATTATTTCTGTTCAAACAAGATGACTTCCATTTGGATTTCCAAGAAACAAATGAAGAAAGCTGCCATAGTTGCACAAGTCTTTAATCATATTGGGGGAAGGTGGGGAGATACTGTGGGAAACAGTCTGATCCCCAGAACTCTCTGGCCAGCCAGGCCAGCCAGTTGGTGAGTGCAAGATTCAATAAAAAACTTGAGAGACTCTGCCACTAAACAATAACCCAATCACAATCTAGGAAAACACCCAAAGTCAGTGTCTGGTCTGGTCTCTACATTCAGAAGAACATACATTCACACACTCTCTCACACACACACACACACACACACACACACACACACACACACACACACACACACACACACACACAAGAACATGAGTTCAAGATTGATCTGGGTAGAACTGCAGCACCCTTTCTCAAAAAAAAAATGAAGAAGCCCAAGTTTGGTGACCCACACGTATGATCCTAGCATTAGGGAGACAGGGGCAGGTAGAGCTCTGTGAATCCAGGTCAGACTGGTCTATATAGTGAGTTTCAGACCACCCAGAGCTTTATAACCCTTGATTCAAATGCATTTTTAATTAAAAATAAAATAAATAGAAATTGTGAAAGAGTCTGGTACGGTGTTGCAAGACTGTAGTCCCAGCACTCTTCAGACAACATGGAAGGAACCACCAGAAGGTAGGGCCAGCCTGGTCTACAGAGAGAGTTCTAAAGGAGTTTAGGCTATGTAGAAAATCCCTGTGTTAAATCACAAAGAATCCACAGAGTAGGAGGTCTCATGCTTTTGGGAGCTCACAGACTCTGAAATGACAAGAGAAAAACCTTCATGGATTGGACCTGAATGTAGACAACAGTCAAACGGCATGGGCAGTTTGTGGAGCCTCTTGCACTTGGACAAGAGTTTATTCCTGGTGCATGAACTGGCTTCTCAGAGCCCATTCTCTACAGAGGAACATCTAACTCAATCTTGACACTGGGGGTGAGACTCAGACCTATCTCAACTAGATATGCTGATTGAATGGACTCACCTAGGGATTCCTTGCCCTCTCTGAGGAATGGATGGGGAAATTGGGGTGGGGAGAAGCTTGGGGAGGACTGGGAGAGGGGAATGGAGGGGAGCAGTTGAAGGTATGGGGAAAATTGTTAAAAAAATAATAATAAATAAGACCACAAAGTGAAGAAAATAAATGTACTTATCACCACTTATACAAAAAATAGCAGTGCAACTTGTTCATAAAAGCCTAAAGTGAGAAGTATTTCAAATGTCCCTCAGCTGCAAAATAAAATATGTAATACATTTTTTCCTCTAAATCAACATTTCTAGGAAGTTAATGTTAAGATTTTCTGTAAAGAATAGTGGTACTCCTCAATTATAAAAAAGAGAGATAAACAATAGCCCATCTGAAATTTACTGCCAGTGTTTTAATGAAAAATAATGAAGAGCCTTTGAAAGCATAAAACCAATAACTACAGAATAAATGCACAGTTCCTAATTGTACCAGGTTTATAGTTAAAGTGAGCAACAGCCAATATCGGTTGATTGTTGATCATCGGTATACTCCTGTGCTCAGAGTCAGAAACAGAAAGAGAAATACCAGATGTTTCCTTTAATAGGTGAAACCTAAATGTATCTTATATCAGTGAGAGGTGTGTACATGTGCATGCATATATATATTTCTATAGATATATCTTTTTTAAAAATATTGCAGAAAAAATAAGTATTAGAGACTTGGATTAGTGATTTAGAGCCCAAATCAATGATGATTCAGATGACTATGTTGGGGGCAGCTACTTAGTGTCCAAAAAGAGGGAAAACACAACCCCCACTAAAAGAGGGAGGCTGCTGTCTGAAAAACTTGCCCAGATGAACATGGACAAGACACACATGTTGTGGACTCTGCTTAACACTGGAGGCTAACTCCTAACAGAAAACCGAGCCAGCTGGTCATGTATAGTTCTGGCTGGCAAGGTCTTTTTTATTCCTAATTCTTGCCCCGAAATTTGAGAGTCAAATAATGTACAAAATCTAGTTAGTATGTATTGAATTCCCTGAGCCAGATATTGAGGAAAAGCTAGAATATGAGAAAGAGGAAACAGAATACAGTCAATTCTCACCCAACCAACTTCTCAGTATGAACAGGGTAAATGTTTTTCTTTTCAAGGGTCCTCAACCTGACTGGTCACTTCTACAGAAACATGGTTACTAGGCCTAAGTAGTTCACTATGTTTCTAGTACCAGCCATTATCACCTGATTTTTACAAAAATATTTCTTGCTATCTACCAAATTTGATTTTTTTTTTGCTTTTTCCAATTTCTTGTGTTGTATCAATAAGTCATTTATCTGTACATTTTTTGCAAGTGTAGCACTTAGGGCCATTAACTTCCTTCTTAAAAATGCCTTGACTGTGTCTCAAAGGTTATGTTGTGGTGGTTTTGCTTCATTTAGTTCCAGGAATATTTTAATTTTTTGGCCCATTCATCATTTAATAATGAGTTGCTCAATTTCCATATGTTTATACATTTAGTAGATATTTTTGTTTGATGTTGATTTTAATTTTATTGCATAATGGTTGGGTAGGATATATAAAATTTTTTCAACTTTTCTGTATTTATTAATGCTTGTTCTGTATTTATTAATGCTTGTTTTTTATTTGAGCATATGTTATATTTTGAAGAAGCTTCCCTGTGCTGCTGAGTAGAATGTATATGTGTATACCCTTGGTATTTGGGTTGAATAGTCTCTAGATATCTGTTAGGTTCATTATAAAGAAGGTGTCATTTAACTCTGAAGTTTCTCTACTTTTTTGGTCCAGACACCTTATCTATACAAGAAATTGGAGTGCTGAAATTTCCCACTATGTTTGGGTTTGTGTTAACCTGTGTCTTTAATTTTATTAATGTGATTTGATGATTTTGATCATATTCAGACATACCTTATTCTTTCATCTAATTAACATAAAAAAATTTCATGTTTTTCTCACTTCCCCACATTCCTCAAACTCACCTCTTTTTTTTAAATTTTTTAGAAATAACCAACCAAGCCCAATTTGTGCTCTTTATATAACATGGGATGAGGAACCATCCACTAGAACATACTTGACTTAGTAATGACCACAACCTTAAAAATACTGACTCTCCCTCCCATGAAAGCCATCGATTATCAAAAAGGATACCCACAAAGGGGTGGGAGCTCATGAGTACCTACTCACTCCATGCTAGAATGCTGACTGGTTTGACAATGCAGGTCTTATATAGGCAATGGCAACCTCTGTTGTAGTGTGTTTTCTCGGGTCCCAGACAGCCAGAGATCCCGGATCCACAGACTGGTCGCCGGGACCGCTTATCTGCCCGCTGCCACCTGGGTCCCCAGAAACGACTCAGACGCTTCTATTTACTTCATGCTGTTTGGCCTATGGCTCAGGCACATTGCTAGCTAGCTCTTATATCTTAAATCAACCCATTTCTATTAATCTGCGGACCACGTGGCCCGTAGCTCACCCGTGCTCCTTACATGCTGATCCTTCGGCGGCTTCAGCTCGGTCTCCCTGACTCCACCCTGCTTCTCCACCTAAGCTCTGATTCTCCTCCCACTTTTTCTATGGTGCCCGCCGTGACCCAACACAGCACTTTTATTTAAAGATACAGCACACACAAATGCATTCCCACAAACCTCTCTGAGTTTATGAGTGTAACAATTTATCATTTCCTTAAAACACTATATTGCTCTGGTCCTTCCTGTCTTCTGCTTCTTACATTCTCTATATCCCCCTTTTACAGTGGTACATGATTTAGGGAGGAAGACGCATGAAGTATATGTTCAATGTTTAGCTGAGCAATGCATAGACACATTTTCTACATTCTAACCAGTTGGGAGCTCCTGTATTATCCATCACTCACTTTAAAACAAAACTTCTCTAATAATGTCTGAAAGACATTTATCGTGAAGAGATATGAATTTATATGTCAGTTTGTACTAAATTCATTTAGCAAAATCATAGTAACAATTTCCAACCATGGGGCCTATGCAATCATATGTTCTTGGTCAGCTTTACAGTACCAGGTCTGCATTTTTTCAATCACAATATCTTAAGAATTATAGCATTGGCTCTTTAGCACATAGCTCAAACCACTGACATGTATTCGTGTCTTTTTTCATTTCTTTAATCCAGGTGATGCCTCTGTCAGGCATTCTCCCACAGAGTCTGTTTGTTCTTTCATACTGAAGCTTACTTTCTAAGCAGGAATCACCAGCTAGCCTCTGTAAATTGACTATGCATTCTTCTGGCTGGAAATCACAGGGCTCCTCCCACTGTGATAGACTTCAGGATATATCTACATTTGGGAACTGTCTGCCCCACAGACACAACCCAGAGGAACTCTTAGAGACACCTGGCTATTTATGAAATGGAATTTTCTATAGTTGCCGTTTACACTTTAGTGTATACAGTTAAGGGAGCTGAGAGTTGGTGGCCAGTGAGGGCACAGTTAAGGACTGAATAAAACAGAAGGAATCATAAGAGGAAGTATTCAGTTTTATTATTCTGTCATTTAAAAAGCATGTCCATTTGGGTGTGTTTGGCATGTGATAATTGCAAAGTTCTGTAGGGTCATTAAAACAAGACTTTTCTCAGGCATAAATCAGGAAGTTGAATGACAGGTAGTTTATTATTAATGACTTTTATATCAGCAGAAATACTGTAGGTATCATCTTATCAAATTCTACATGAAGTGTTCTTACCAATGTCCTGTGTGTGGCACTCTTGGCAACATATTCTTTGATACCTAGATCAGTGTGTCTCTTTTCTTTCTTCCCCATTGCCTGCATTAATTTGTACAAATCATCTTGGTACAGTACTGTCTTCTCTCTTCTATTCACTCTTTTATTAACTGTCAATGTGATGAACCACAAGCTTACGTGTGAAGCCTTATATTTTGTAGACTACCCACCTTTCATAGAACCCATGGACTCCACAAGTGATTTTCTTCCCTAAATCTTCTTTATTGTGGATTCCTAATTAAATGTACATTATTCTGCTTGTATAAATGGCAGTCTATGAAAAATATAAAGGGAAACATTTAGTCACAGAAACATGCCTCAATCCATTGCTGAATGAAGGTTCCATAATGACAGTTAGTGTGGTCATTTATTTGATTATAGAGGAAGTCCTGTTAGTCACCCTCTCCATTATTGCTTGGAGTCCTAGCCGGGGACATCTTGTGGGTTATTGGATGTTTCTTTAGCAGCAGGTTTCTCTCTAACTCCACAATAGCTCCCTCTATCAAGATATCTCTTTCATTGTTCTCCCTCTCTGTTGCTCCTTCTGTTCAACTATCTCTTTCTCTCATAATTTCTGCCCACCTCCCCTTGCTTGCTGCTCTGTATAATCACAATTTACTTAAAAGATCCCTAATCCCCCTTCTCCAGGGGATTCATGGATATCTCTCATAATTTCCTCTTGTTAACTAGCTGCTGAGGAGTTTGTGGATTGTATCTTTTGTTTATGTCTAAAATGCACCTATGAGTGAGAATATACCAAGTCTATCTTTCTGAGATTACCTCACACAAAATGATACTCTCCAAATCCATCCATTTCAAGATGTCATTTTTTTTACTACTTAGTATTACATTATGTAAATGCCCCACAATGTTTAATCCCATTCTTATTTTGAGAGGCATCAGGGTTGTTTCTAAGTTCTGGCTATTATGAATAATACTACTTTGAACATAGTTGAGTTAATGCCCATGGGTAAGAATGTGCATCATTTGAGTACATGCCCAATAGTGGTATTTCTGGATCATTGGGGAGACTGATTCCCAGTTTTCTGAGGAATTACCATACTGAATTCCAGAGTGGCTATACAAGAGGCCTCCAAAAGTGGAGGAATGTTCCCTTTGCTCTGCATCCTCTCCAGCATTGGTTTTCATCTGTGTTTTTAATCCTAGCCATTCTGACAGGTATAATATTGTATTTCTCTGGTGGCCAAGGATGTTGAGTAATTTTTTATGTGCCTTTCAGAAATTTGAAATTTTTCTGTTGAGAATTCCCTTTTTAGCCCTGAACTTCATTTTTAATTGGATTATTTGCTTTTCTGACCTCTGGTTTCTTGAGTTTTCTATATATTTTAGAGATCAGTCTTCTGTCACATGTAGGGTTGGTGAAGATCTTTTCCCATTCTGTAGACTGTCATTTTTTCATATTGATCATGTCCTTTGCCTTTCAGAAGCTTCTCAGTTTCAAGAGGTCTCATTTATTGATTGTTGTTCTTGGTGACTGTGCTACTGGTGTTATATTTAGGAAGTGATTGCCCGTGCCAATGCATTGGGCAATATTTCCCACTTACTTTTCTATCAAGTTAAGTGTAATTGGGTTTATGTTGGGGTCTTTGACCCATGTGAACTTGAGTTTTTTGTTGGGTGATAGATATGAATCTATCTGCATTCTTCTACAAATCACTATCCAACTATACCACCTCCATTTGTTGAAGATACTATCTTTTTTCCATTCTATATTGTTGGCCTCTTTGTCAAAAATCAGATGTTCATAGGTGTGTGGATTAATTTTGGGGACTCTAATTTGATTCCATTGATTCACAAGTCTGTTTTTTATGCCAGTACCAAGCTGCTTTTATTACTGTAGCTCAATAGTAGAGTTTCAAGTCAGGGGTGGTGATGCCTCACAAAATTCTGTTGTTGGACAGGATTATATTGGCAATCCTAGTTTTCTTGTTATTCTGTATGAAATTGAGTATTGTTCTTTCAAGGTCTATGAAGAACTGTGTTGGGATTTTAATGAGATTTCTTGAAACTGTAGATTGCTTTTGGTAAGATTGCCATTTTTAGGATATTGATCCTACATATCCAGGAGCATGGGAGATCTTTCCACTTTCTTATATCTTCTTCCATTTCTTTCTTCAATGACTTAAAGGTTTGTCAAACAGGCCTGCTACTTCTTTGGTTAGAGTTACGTGAAGATACTTAATACTATTGTTAGTTATTATATAGGGGTATGTTTCCCTGATTTATTTTTCAGCCCTTTTATCCTTAGTGTATAGGAGTGCTGTGGATATTTTGAGTTAATCTTGTACCCTGCTAAATTGCTGAAGGTGTTTATCAGTTGTAGGAGTTCCCTGGTAGAATTTTGGCATCAGTTATGTAAAGGATCATATCATCTGCAAATAGAGATAGTTTGACTTCTTCCTTTCCAATTTATATCCCCTTAATCTTATCTTGTTGTCTTATTACTCTAGATAAGACTTCAAGAACTATATTGAAAAGATATGGGAAGAGAGAATAGACTTGTTCTGTTCCTGATTTTAGTGGGTTTGCTTTGAGTTTCTCTCCATTTAGTTTGATGTTGGCTGTTAGCTTGCTGTATATTACCTTTATTATGTTTAGGTATTTTCCCTATATACCTGATCAATCCAGGACTCTTATCATGAAAGAGAGTTGGATATTTTCAAAGGCTTTTTTATCATCTATTGGGATGATCATGTGGTGTCTTTTTATCTTTCAGGTTGTTTATATGATGGATGACATTCACAGTGTTTTGTATATTAACCCATCCCTACGTTTCTGGAGTTAAGCCTACTAGACCATGCTGGATGATTTCTTTGGATTTGGTTTGCCAGTATTTTTGCATTTGGTTTGTCAGTATTTTATTTTTGAATTTGGTTTGCCAGTATTTTATTGAGTATTTTTGAATGGTTGTTCATGATTTTTTGTAATTTTTTTCCTTTTTTGCATTCTTGTGTGGCTTGTGTTTCAGGGTGACTATAGCCTCATAAAAAGTTTGGTAAAGTTCCCTCAGTTTCTATTCTGTAGAAAAATTTGGATAGTATTGATATTAATTTATTAATTTATCTTTGAAGTTCTGGTAGAATTCTGTGGTGAGAACATCTGACCCTGGGCTTCTTTTGCTTGGGAGAATTTTAACAACAGGTTCAATTTTTATGAGGGCTATAGGTCTATTTAGATCATTTATGTGGTCTTGATTTAATTATGGTAAGTGATACTTGTTCAGAAAGCTGTCCATTGCTTTCAGGTTTTCCAATTTAGTAGAGTATAGGTTTTTGAAGTATGACCTAATGCTTCTGTGGATTTCCTTGGTGTCTGTTAATTTGGATGCTCTCCATCTGCCTTTTGATTAGTTTGATAAGAGTTAGTTGAGTCTCTTGAAGTACCAACTCTTTGATTTAACGATTCTTTGTATTCTCTTTGTTTCTATTATATTGATTTCAGCCCCGAGTTTGATTATTTCCTGCCATGTACTCCTTCTGGGTAAGTTTTCTTCTAATTGTTCGAAACCTTCACCTGTGCAGTTAGTTCTTTTGTGTGAGATTGCTCTAGGTTTTTCATATTGGCATCTAGTACTTTGATTTTTCCTCTTAACTCTGTTTTCGTTGTGTCCTATATGTTTGGGTATTTTGTGGATTCATTTTCATTGAATTCTGGGAAGCCATTGATTTCTTTCTTTATTTTTTCCTTGGCAGATGTGAGTTCAATTGAGAGATGTTCAGTTTCCATGAGTTTGTAGGCTTTCTGTGGTTTGTGTCGTTATTGAACTCTAACTTTAGTGTATGGTGGTCTTTTAGGATACAAGGAGTAATCCCCATTTTTTGTGTCTATTGATATTTGCTTTAAGACTGAGTATGTGGCCAATTTGAGAGAAAGTTTTATGGGTGCTAAGAAAAGGGTATATTCCTTTTGTTTGGGTGGAAAGTTCTGTATGTATCTATTAAGACCATTTGGATCATAATATCTGTTAGATCCTATCGTGGTAAATTCACTAGCAAAATATCATATGAAGAGTTAATATTTATTGAAGGGCATATGAACACTGACAGTACAAATTGAACCTTAATACAGTTCTTGGAGATAGGAACTAGGGCTGCTTATCCATTTTCTGAGAACACAGGAACAAAACAAGGGCAAGTTCAGTGTCTGAGAATCTGATCATGCCCCATTCAGGCTCCCAGTACTCCAGAGATACACCTCCAAGCCTTGTCAGCCAACACCTGAATCCCACTACAAGACTCTTATTTGTCCATTGAGTTTCTGTCTGGTAGACCTACAGCTGGCTCTTACATCCTAACTCAACCCATTCTCATAATCTGTCTGCTATTGGCCTGTGGCTCAGTAGTGTTCCTTACATGCTTCTTGTGGGTGGCTAGATAGATTTTTTGGACTCTGCTCTGCTTCTCCTATGCATGCTGTGAGTTTTCCTTCTACTTTTTCTATGGTGCCTGTCATGTGCCAAAACAGCTCCTTTATCTAAAGATTGATATTAACAGCACACAGAAAGACATTCATACATCATTAGATGCATAGAAATGAATTTACGGTTTCTCTTTTCCTTACTCACAGATTTACCATATGTAGCTTTAAACCATAGTTACTAAAGTGTACTGCAAAATACCAGCGGGTATACTAATTACTGCTTGTTTGTGTCATACCTCCTTTACCCCATAAACTACCTCTAAGTGAAAACTGTTTCATTCTTAGCTCCTATGAAATCTGTTTCCATGTTCTTCACGTGAGTGAAAACATGTCTGCCCTTGCTCAATTCAATCTCTTTCTTTTAATTTCAATGAACACTCCAGGGCAACAAATCAGAACAGAAGTTTACCTTACATTTGAAGACTCAATTTAACTTCATACATAGTCAGAGAATCCAACTGATTCCTAATTCACTCATAGATCTAATCAGGAGTAGGTGATCTCAGGATGAAACGATGAAAGGGAACACAAAGAAAGTTCATGTACTGAGGGTTATTGTCCATCCCTGCCTCCTTTACTCACAGGACAATTTTTTTTTAAGTTTGAAGAAACTCCCTTCCCGGGATAGTTTATTTTATGCTGGAACAAAATCAGATGATGTATTCTCAAAATTTATCTCATCTTGTTGACAAGAAAAAATAGAGCTCTTTTGAAAATAACTCTGTAAAAAAGATTTGCAAGGCAAAGTTCTGTAAGGTGAGTTGACCAGGTAGGGCGTTGGCATAAGCAGATTCATGACCAAGGACCATGACAGAAAGATTTTTCAGAAGGTGGAAACCAGAGGCATCCTCAAAATTTCCTTCTCCAGTGTCCCTGAAGAATTTACAATGGTAATTGAGTGCTAAATCCATTTGGTAATAATCAGCACTTTGAAATCAGGAGCAGGACCAAAGGGAGACCTGATAGCATCGAGCATTTCCAATGTAGTTGGGAAATGGCTGTTTGGCAAATTTCTCATTTGATCCCCACATTTCCCAGCATCAATTATCTTGATTTTTTAGGTTGACCACTGAGGTCCTCCAACATAGAGACCTTTCTAGTATGAATGGCACACATGTCCAGGAGAGAGTATTTCTAAGATTTTATATTTTCTTGTTTTCTAGGCCTTCCAAGATATTGCTTCATATTTCTCTGAGGAAGAATGGGAAAATATCACCTAATTGCAGAAAATTGTCTACGTGTATATGAAAAGAACCTACTTCAGAATGATGGCCTTAGATAATAGGAAGTTCCAGGTTCAGACAAGCCTGGGTGTTTCCCAGTTATTTTCTATGCCACAGCTTCTTTTCAACATATAGTATGTACCTTTGCCACACAATACTTTTCTTCACACAGAAATGTCCAAGTGGGGACTGAGCATGCTGCTCTTCTCCAATGTGTTCAGGGCTGAGAGCATAGCGCACAGTCAATAGGGCTCAGGCCTGCAGCAGCCTGCACTTTTCTTTCCTGCAGGCTCTTGTTCTTGTGGGCCTTAAGGTCTGTGCTGCATCCCAAATCCTAGCTGCATTTCCATTTTTGTGCTGTCTGTTAAAGAGCAAGCACTTTGTTTCCTTTTAGGGGTCACAGTCAACAAACCAATTTTCATGCATTGCAAGGACAAAGCGAAAGAATCTCCACTGGAATGTATTGAAGTTCATTGCCCTAACAGTGGTGAGTAGTTAGAGAGGGGCTGTGAAGAATCACCTTTTCAGTCGAGATACCTGGTAAGGTTGCAGGTATGTCTTTTCTTCATCTTCAGGCTAGAGCTGTGTGGAAAACAGTTCATTTAGGGGATGGTACAAAAGACCCTGTCATAATATTCTAAAACACATTATTTTGGATAATAAGTAAATGGTTAATATGTAGCACCTGTCCCTTATCACTTCCTAAACACAGGCAGACACATACACCCTATACACATACATGCAGACACTGTCACAGAGATACAGCTCAACACACATGCGCGCGCGCACACACACACACACACACACACACACACACACACACACACACACACACACACACATTCTCTTTTATACTTGACTTCACTGCAAATAGATCATCATAATATAAATGGATCTGTTAACTCCAGAGACTATCCTGTTCCCACTGCTTCCAATTTGGCAGGCTGGATGCAGTCTAATTGTAGTTCATTAACATAATTTCTTAATCCTTTTTCAATATGGTATTTTATTTAATTCATTGAGAATTTTATATATTTTGATCATTTTCACTTATACCTTATTCTTTCATCTAATAAACATAAAAATTTTTTATGTTTTTCTCACTTCCCCACATTCCTCAAACTCAACGTCTTGCTTTTTAATTTTTTAGAAATAACCAACCAAGCCCAATTTGTGCTCTTTATATAACATGGGATGAGAAACCATCCACTAGAACATACTTGACTTACTAACGACCACAACCTTAAAAATACTGACTCTCCCTCCCATGAAAGCCATTTATTATCAAAAAGGATACCCACAAAGGGGTGGAAGCTCATGAGTACCTACTCACTCCATGCTAGAATGCTGACTGGTTTGACAATGCAGGTCTTATATAGACAAAGGCAACCTCTCTGAGTTTATGAGTGTAACAATTTGTCATTACCTTAAAACACTATATTGCTCTGGTCCTTCCTGTCTTCTGCTTCCTACAGTCTCTATATCCCCCTTTTACAGTGGTACCTGAGTTTGGGAGGAAGACGCATGACATATATGTTCAATGTTTAGCTGAGCAATGCATAGACACATTTTCTACATTCTAACCAGTTGGGAGCTCCTGTATTATCCATCACTCACTTTAAAACAAAACTTCTCTAATAATGTCTGAAAGACATTTATCATGAAGAGATATGAATTTATATGTCAGTTTGTACTAAATTCATTTAGCAAAATCATAGTAACAATTTCCAACCATGGGGCCTATGCAATCATATGTTCTTGGTCAGCTTTACAGTACCAGGTCTGCATTTTTTCAATCACAATATCTTAAGAATTATAGCATTGGCTCTTTAGCACATAGCTCAAACCACTGACATGTATTCGTGTCTTTTTTCATTTCTTTAATCCAGGTGATGCCTCTGTCAGGCATTCTCCCACAGAGTCTGTTTGTTCTTTCATACTGAAGCTTACTTTCTAAGCAGGAATCACCAGCTAGCCTCTGTAAATTGACTATGCATTCCTCTGGCTGGAAATCACAGGGCTCCTCCCACTGTGATAGACTTCAGGATATATCTACATTTGGGAACTGTCTGCCCCACAGACACAACCCAGAGGAACCCTTAGAGACACCTGGCTATTTATGAAATGGAATTTTCTATAGTTGCCGTTTACACTTTAGTGTATACAGTTAAGGGAGCTGAGAGTTGGTGGCCAGTGAGAGCACAGTTAAGGACTGAATAAAACAGAAGGAATCATAAGAGGAAGTATTCAGTTTTATTATTCTGTCATTTAAAAAGCATGTCCATTTGGGTGTGTTTGGCATGTGATAATTGCAAAGTTCTGTAGGGTCATTAAAACAAGACTTTTCTCAGGCATAAATCAGGAAGTTGAATGACAGGTAGCTTATTATTAATGACTTTTATATCAGCAGAAATACTGTAGGTATCATCTTATCAAATTCTACATGAAGTGTTCTTACCAATGTCCTGTGTGTGGCACTCTTGGCAACATATTCTTTGATACCTAGATCAGTGTGTCTCTTTTCTTTCTTCCCCATTGCCTGCATTAATTTGTACAAATCATCTTGGTACAGTACTGTCTTATCTCTTCTATTCACTCTTTTATTAACTGTCAATGTGATGAACCACAAGCTTATGTGTGAAGCCTTATATTTTGTAGACTACCCACCTTTCATAGAACCCATGGACTCCACAAGTGATTTTCTTCCCTAAATCTTCTTTATTATGGATTCCTAATTAAATGTACATTATTCTGCTTGTATAAATGGCAGTCTATGAAATATATAAAGGCAAATATTTAGTCCCAGAAACATGGTGTACTTAGGACATTACTTTCTTATTTGAACACACATGCTCTTTCTTACTTGGCTACAAATAATGGCAAATACTTCTCCAGGTACAGTTAGCATGTTATGAAAATCAATAAAAACACCACAAAGGCTTGAGCCCTTCTGTAGGCGGAGTCTACCCACAAGGACACCAATACCAGATAGATATTTATTAGAATATAAACCAACACTCACGGTACAGGCAACAGAGTATAATAGCACCTGAACAGGGACCAGAGTCTGCAGACGGACGGAAGACGTGAGCCTCCCTTCAGCAGCCAGGAACCAGGAAGAGAGTCTCCCAGCGTCCCAGCAGCCCCTTATCAATGGGTTCGGCCACACCCCCTCCAGGAGCCCGGGGCCATGGATAAGCTTCCTTGGACCCCATCAGCTGACACCTGAATCCCACAACATCTCCCCCCTTTTTCTAACTAAGAAGGTTTTAAACTAAGACTATGTACAGTAGGAATTATTATGAGGTAGTATCTAGGAGAGGTTAAAGTACAATTGTTAATCAAAGCCTAACTTATATAAGGTACATCTAATAGTTCTAGAATATTGGTAGATAGTAGGGTGTATAGATTATTTTAAAGGGTTAATCTGGGAAAGTGAGAATCTAACACCTGAGTGTTCTTATCTAAGGGATACTAGGGTGAAAACCTTAAACATCTATTCTTCAACCTCTTCAAGACCTGAGAAGGAAGGTGAATTTGTCTGAAAGACAGAAGTACATGGAAGCAGCTACTTCCAAAATTTGGGAGAGGACAGCAACACAGCTACCTGGACAATCACCTCTGGATTTGTGTACCGTTAGAGCATCTATTGGATTGGCTATAGGCCAATGGCATCTGACAGATCTTTTCACAAGCAGAACAATTTTGAAGGGACTGTCTTATCCTGTCTAGGCAGGTTTCGTCAGTCTCCATCTATCAACTTGTTCATCCAGCTTGACATCATGTGTGTACTGTCAGCAATCAAGGTAAGGACAGTTTCTTACTCAGCCGGCCATTTTTTGCCAAAAGGACCAACTCCAAAGGAGTATCTTTGATGCTCAACACCATCTCGAGAAGGGAGCAGTGACACCAGGAGTCGTCGTGTCTCTCGTGGCCAAATTTTAAATGTTAAATGCCATATTCTCTGGGTCTATGAAACGGTTGAAGATTCTTGTCCATCTATGATATTCTAACCTGTATCTGACATGACTGGGATATGATACCTTAAATAGTGTTGACTGCAGATCTTATCGTCTTAAGGAATAAACCCTGTACTAAAAATTAGAATACCTATATAAGGGGTGTACAATCTCTGAACAATGACCCTTAGTAGAACTATCGAGCATTAGCCAGGGGTATTTTACCAGGTAAAGTGTCCACAGCATTTTAGACATGTAAATACATATATATCATCTAAACAGAGGTATATAAAACATCTTGTGCATATATCATAACTAGTGCAATCATACATTATATCTAGTATAGTTAAATGAAGGTAGTAATTGCATAGTATACATGACAATGATGTGCAAATATTTTAAACAAAGGTAGAAGCATACATAAAATATAGCAATTTCAAATTCAGCTTTACATAATAGTTACAGATTCAGATTTATATCGAAGTACAAGTTGCTTTGGTTACATAAAACAATCTCAGATTAAACTTTGTACCAATGTACAAATTATCACAATTAAACATATAAAATGATTTTGCATTAGTATCAATATATAGATATCTATGACAGTGCAAATTGTCTTTAGCTTAGCCCATACATTTAGCTAAAATGAAGTATAGGTAGGTAGAACAGTCTACCTTTATCTATCCTATCTATTCCCCCTCTCTTCTAAAAAAAAGATCTCTGATGCTATATTATAGTTTTGTCTTTTACCCAGTTTTACCCACAACCTTTGGAGCATAAAACTTATTGGGAAAGGGGGCGTAGTCGTTTATAAGGTTGCTTCCTGCTGACTTAAGGGCGATGGCATCTCCTTGGGATCCTGTAAAAGCTAAAACAATGGTTAGTTCTTAATGGACTGACCACATACATCTATAACCATTTTTAGGATAGTGGTTAACTCCATCTGGAAACTTAATTAGCAGTGTGATCTGAAGGATAATCATAAGGAGCTATCTTGCAGCTGTTTTTGAATAATCTATTTCTTGAAAGCAATTATTGATTGGTGCGCACCAGGTTCCTGATTTTTCTATTTTTGTCTCTGCTGTCTGTCTATCTGTCTCTTATTCTCTCTCTCTCATATTCTTTCTTCTATTTTTGTTTTTCTAGCAGGAGTTGTTCCGGTGGAGGCCCCATCTCGGTTTCAGATTCTTTGTAGATAGCTGATAGGAGGAAATGTTATTTACAGTGGAAAACTTAAGCATTGTAGAAATTCAAAAGATATTTATATCTTTCATGACTTTAGGAGACTGGAAGCAGACAGAATGAGATGTTTGAGAGGTACAGAAACAGGGAGGAACGAGGTTTAAGATGAAGTCACAGTAATATTGGTCCCTAAATATTTTGCCTTCTGTCTCACACCAGGTGGCTTTTATGATGTGAGACAGAATTTTTCATATTCCTTTACCAATATGCTTGGATTTAGAGAGGGAGAAAGCCACAAGTTCCCAATCCAAATCCAGCCTTATTAACAGTCAAATCAGGACCATTTTTTTTTGAGATGTAGATGCAAGATGTAAAGCAGTAAAAATTGAGAAATTACCCAGTAGTGCACGTGTGTATCAGTTGGTCTTGTAGTCCGTCTTGTACATTCTTTAATCATCAGTCTGTCTTTTATTGCAGGTGAGTAATTATTCAATGTTTAGACAATGCCGTAAAAATAGTTGTATCCATTTTCCTGTAAAGACAAAACTGAGAGACCCTGCCCCAGGTTTGTTAAGTGTGTTTTCCTTACCACGCATCCGTTTGTCATGTCAGGGATGAGCAGTTACTTTTCTTGTTCAGGAAGAGCCTCTTTTTCGAAGCGGGCTTTTATTAGTTTTGTTGGTACCCATATCTTTTCTGTCCCTGTTGAAACAAGAGCAAAACCCCTACCCCATCGAAGCGCATACCCTGGCTTCCATTCGGAAGTCAACACATCTTTGAAGTAAATGGGTTGATTTAACTCAGAAGATTTTTCTACTACCCAATGTCTCTCAGCAGCTGAAGTTCCCTTTTCATCAGCATTAAGAAAATTTAATGTCAATAAGGCACTATGCAACCTCTCTCTGGGCTTTTTCATTTCTTTCTTTTGTTTATAAAGCATCTCTTTTAATGTGCGGTGAGATCTCTCCACGACTGCCTGTCCTGTAGGATTGTGTGGTATCCCTGTAATATGCTTTATATCATAGTATGCAAAAATTATCTTCATTTTTCGGGAGACGTAAGCTGGAGCATTGTCAGTCTTAATCTGAGTGGGAATTCCCAATATGGCCATGGCTTCCAAAAGGTGAGTAAGTACAGCATCAGCATTTTCAGAACTCAGGGCAGTCGCCCATTGCATTCCAGAATAGGTGTCAATAGTATGATGTACATATTTCATCTTTCCGAATTCTGGAAAGTGAAACACATCCATTTGCCATATCTCATTTCCGTGTGTACCCTTAGGATTAGTTCCTGCAGGTAAAGATGGTTGGTTATAGAAAGAGCAAGTGTCACATTTTTTTACTATTTCCTTTGCTTCAATCCAAGTGATGGGAAAACTCTTCTTCAGCCCTTTGCTGTTAACATGATGCTTTTCATGAAATTCTGTGGCCTTTAGCACGCTCCCTATTAGCAACCGATCTATTTCCTCATTACCCTGCGCTAGAGGGCCTGGGAGGCCTGTGTGTGCCCTGATATGTGTTATGTACATAGGATGTATCCTACCTCTGATGATATCTTGTAGTTGTATGAATAGTAAGGTCAAGTCTGTATCATCGTGAATGAAGTCAGCAGTTTCAATATGTGAAACAACTCTTTCTGCGTATTGAGAGTCAGTAATTAAGTTAAGAGGTTCTGTGAAATCCAACAACACCATAATAATCGCATATAGTTCTGACTTTTGAACAGAGTTATAAGGGCTCTGAGCCACTTTAGTTAGGTTCTCAGACTTGTAGCCAGCCTTCCCTAAATTGTTTGCATCTGTATAAAATATAGGGGCTCCAGAAATTGGTTCATCCTGTACTACACGAGGAAAGATCCAATTAGTTTCCTTTATAAATTGAATTCTCTTGTTTTGGGGATATTTATTATTAATTTCTCCTAAAAAGTCACTGCAAGCCTTTTGCCAAGGTTCACTGTCTGCCCATAATCGTTCAATTTCTTCATTAGTCAGAGGCACAACAATTTCTGCAGGGTCCTTTCCAGTCAATTGACGGAGTCTCAATTTACCTTTAAAAATCAGATCAGCAATTTTTTCGATATATGTCTTCATCTTTTTGCTTGGCCTATGTGGCAGAAATATCCATTCTAATATGATACTTTCTCTTTGCATTAAGATTCCTGTTGGAGATTGTCTTGAGGGTAGAATAACAAGTATGCATTCCAGGTCTGGATCCACACGATCCACATGTGTTTCTTGAAGTTTTCTTTCTACCAACTCTAATTCTTTCTCGGCCTCATCAGATAGTTTTCTTGGACTATTTAAACCCTTGTCACCTTCTAAAGTCTTGAATAAATTAACTAGTTCATAGTTTTTTATACCAATCATGGGCCGTATATGAGCAATATCTCCTAGTAGCTTTTGAAAATCGTTAAGAGTCTTCAATTTATCTCTATTTAATTTTACCTTTTGTGGTCTAATTTTTTGTAAACCTATCTTATATCCTAAATAATTGATAGAATCTCCCCTCTGTACTTTTTCTGGAGCAATTTGCAGTCCCCAATTAGGCAATACTTTCTGTAGTTCTTCAAACAATGTTTCTAATGTCTGTGGGTTTGGGTCTGCCAACAAAATATCATCCATATAATGGTAAATGATAGATTGTGGGAAGCGCTTGCGCAGTATTTCTAGTGGTTGTTGTACAAAATATTGGCATAAGGTGGGACTATTTAACATTCCTTGGGGCAGGACTCTCCATTGGTACCTCTTAGCTGGCCCTGAATTATTAAGAGTAGGCACTGTAAAAGCAAATTTCTCTTTGTCTTGTTCCTGTAAAGGTATGGTAAAAAAACAATCTTTCAAGTCAATAACTGTAATAGGCCATCCTTTAGGTAGCAGAGAAGGCAGGGGAATACCAGATTGTAAGGAGCCCATAGGTTGAATCACCTTATTAATTGCTCTTAAATCTGTCACCATCCTCCATTTTCCAGATTTTTTCTTGACAACAAAAACAGGAGAATTCCACGGACTGGTTGATTCTTCAATATGCTGAGCCTGTAACTGCTCCTGTACCAACTGTTCCAAAGCCTGAAGTTTTTCTTTTGTCAAAGGCCATTGTTGAACCCAAATAGGCTTTTCCGTTAACCATTTCAAAGGCAGTGCTGTGAGTGTCTTGTTAAGAGGGCGATTCTTTTGTACAACTTGAATGGCTGGTGAATTATTGTCATTTTTGGAAACATAGTTGAGCCTCCGGCTGACATCATAACCAGGAGGGATTTTAATCTGGGTATTCCATTGCATTAGGAGGTCGCGACCCCACAGATTCACTGCTATATCAGCCATATATGGCTTCAACCGTCCTTTCTGACCTTCTGGTCCTATGCATTCAAGCCACCTCACACTCTGTTTCACCTGAGATATTGTTCCAATACCCAGAAATTGGATATCTACTGTCTGTAAAGGCCATCTCGGATGCCAGGACCGTGGGGTTATGATCGAAACATCAGCCCCCGTGTCGACTAAACCCTGGATATAAATATTGTCTATCAGTACACCCAATTTTGGTCTTTGTTCATTTATCGAAGTCTGCCAAAATATTCGTTTCGTAATTGTCTTTGGAGTTTCTGAATCTTCTTTTGAATTTATGTTATCATCTGATATTGTATGTTTTTCAAGATCAGGTATTGGGTGTTCTATTCGTCTTGAGAATGCTGGTCCTTCTACTACGACCGGATATGATCTCACCATCCTCGAATTTGGAGTCTGATTTTGGGGGGCTTCCCGGGGGAAGCCCCGAAAGGCGTTTCCCGATGGCAGAGGGTTGCCTTCTTTATCTCTGATAGATCTACATTCATTGGTCCAATGCCGTCCCTTGCCACATCTTCTGCATAATCCAGAAGGCAATGGCCTTATGTTCGAATTAAACCTAGATCGGGCATCGTTTCTAAAAGTACTTTGTGTACAGTTTCGTCTTACATGGCCTTGTCTACCACAGTTGAAACAAGTGATTCCTTGGTTCCTCTTCCTTACCTTATCAATGGCTTGGTCTACCCAATTGTCTTCATTACTATGGAGAGGTTCAGCATTGATTGTATATTGAATCCATTCTTCTAGAGGTGCGGCTCTGATTTTTAAAGGCAGAAGCATTCTTCTACATTCCGGATTAGCATGATCAAAGGCCAGAGAAAGTATTATTTGCTTTCTAGCTTCTGGATCTGATATTGCTCTATTTACAGCCGTGGTAAGCCTGTGTAGAAAGTCAGTATAAGGCTCTTTCAAACCTTGTTTGACCTTAGCATAATGCTCAACTTTTTGACCTGGGTCTAAAATCTTTTCCCATGCATTAAGTGCGGCCATACGGCATAGCAATAAAGTATGTTCGTCATAAGTAGTTTGAGTCTTCACGTCAGCAAACATTCCTTCACCAAGGATTTGGTCCTGAGAAGCAAAGAAACCCCTAATTTTTCCTTGGTGTTCTAAGGTCCTGGCTTCCTCTCTAAACCAGCTTCTCCACTGCAAATTTTGGCTTTGGTCTAAGACGGCAGCCGTTAGCTGCATCCAATCGAAGGGGAGGATTCGGTTTTTTGCAGACCATGAATTCAGGAGCTGCTTTACATAAGTAGAGTGAATACCATACATGGATATCGCCTCTTTAAAATCTTTGATGTCTTTCATATGTAGTGGCTCATAACTATACTCTACATATTCTGAGGAACCCCCTGGTGCCATCTTGGTCTGAATAGTAGCTGGGAACAATAGTGGTGGTGAAGGAGGTATCCCCGTGATGTTTACAACTTTATGTAAAGTATTTCCAGTACCATACCACCCCATTGGGGGTTGACCTGAACTGTTCTGAGCATAAGATGTATCATTGCCCTTTTGTAGTGTTGCAATATGGTCCTCACCATATTGCAAAATTCTTTCATTTTGTATATAATGGGTTCCCATTCTTGGATTTTGGACATTACGGATTCCCATTCCTGGAATTTGGACATTGCAGGTACAAATTCTTGTATTTCGGATACCATGTGTCTCAAAGTTTGACTTTCTTGATGAAGTGATTCTTCTAAAGACCTCGCCGAGTTAGCAATTTTGAGATCTACATCATTAACATAATTAATGATTTTCTCGTCCACTTTATTAATGTGGTCAACAAGTTTCTTGTTCTCATCAGTTACGTAGAGTTTATATTGTTCTAGTTCCAAAGACCTCGCCGAGTTAGCAATTTTCAGATCTACATCATTAACATAATTAATGATTTTCTCGTCCAGTTTATTAATGTGGTTAATAAGTTTCTTGTTTTCATCAGTTACGTAGAGTTTATATTGTTCTAGTACAGTGTTATCATTATGTGAAAGCTTGTTGTAACCAATTTGTAGCATATCCATCGTTTTAGACATAGCAGAGTTTGAAAGCTGTAATTCACATATCTTGGACAACAGCTGCTGATTTAAGGTCTGCATCTGCTTAACGTCATCTGACAGTGTAGCGTTTGATAATTCTATAATACCAAGTTTGGATGGTAATTGAAAGTTCAGATTCGTGACCTCAGTCATCACCCTTCTATTGTGGAACACAACATACAGAAACAGACCAAGAAATAGTAAAACTGGGGTACTGAATACCTCAAGATACTCATTTAAAAACTTGTCCACCATCGTGGAAAAATATATACCGAATTCCTCAAAAGAATAGTTGTCAGCCATTACCTCAATCCAGGTGCAATGACGCTGTGTGGTCAGAAGGTGTCACAATAACGTTTAGTGCCCTGCTGTATGGCAGATGCAGAGACACTCAGCACGCTATTCACAGATCCTAGGTGTTAAAGGGTCTCAGCAGACAGAATAGAATCTTTGGAAAAAACAAATTCTCACAAGTCAAGACAGGATGTTAATTACAAGACAGAATGGTTTTAGTTATCTTTGTTCACCTACAGGAATAATTCACAATTGTCCCAGGTTACAGGGATTAGGGGCGGAGCTGCTGCTTGAATCTGCAGTTTCTGGTTCAAACCCAGCCAGCCAGGTTGGGGGAAGGGCGAGCGTGCAGCTGCAGTTCAAACTCAATTAAAATGAACTGAGCAGCGGTACAGCTAGGGGCGGAGTTACCGACTGCGCGCTCAGCAGATGCAGACAGCCCGGGTCAGCCCAGACAGCCCGGGTCAGCCGTTTAGCTAGGCAGCGAGCCGCGCGCTGGGGGAGGGGTGAAGTTACCGATCGCGTGCGCAGCAGGCAGACAGCCCTGGTCAGCCGTTTAGCTAGGCAGCGAGCCGCGCGCTGGGGGAGGGGTGAAGTTACCGATCGCGTGCGCAGCAGGCAGACAGCCCGGGTCAGCCGTTTAGCTAGGCAGCGGGCCCTGGCCGTGCGCAGCTCGCGCGGATGATTAGCGCGGCCGAACCAACCAGCCAAAGACTAGCCTAAGCCGTTTGGAAGTCACCTCTCAATATCAAACCCGCATGCATAGGGCTGGATATGATCTGCCCACAGTCAAACCTGACCTGAGTGCGTTCTAAACCCGACCCGTGGGTCTGGGGCGGGAGTCTGGAGGGACGCGAGTCGCGCGCCACTGGATGAGGGGCGGAGCTAACACTAGCGCGGCGTACCAAGCAGGCAGAGGGAGCCTAAGCCGTTTGGAAGTCACCTCTCACTATCAAACCTGCACGCACAGGGCTGGGTACGATCTGCCCACAGTCAAACTTGACCTGAGTGCGTTCTAAGCCCGACCCGTGGGTCCGCCAGCCCGGGGCGTGGGCGTTGGGCGCCAGATGTAGGCGGAGTCTACCCACAAGGACACCAATACCAGATAGATATTTATTAGAATATAAACCAACACTCACGGTACAGGCAACAGAGTATAATAGCACCTGAACAGGGACCAGAGTCTGCAGACGGACGGAAGACGTGAGCCTCCCTTCAGCAGCCAGGAACCAGGAAGAGAGACTCCCAGCGTCCTAGCAGCCCCTTATCAATGGGTTCGGCCACACCCCCTCCAGGAGCCCAGGGCCATGGATAAGCTTCCTTGGACCCCATCAGCTGACACCTGAATCCCACAAAACCCTTCATCATTCTGTGTTGGAAGGAGAGGTTCACCAGGTTCCACCCACTCAGGGGATATGAAGGCAGTTAACAATTGTCAGGGAAAAGACAGATGAGGCCCAGTGCACATGTAAATATGCCCAATTAAACTCATTTAGCCCCACCAATATAAAATATGAAATGAAAGATAATCTAGTAATGGCGAGGAAGGGCATTGACATGAGTCAAAAGAGGTTAATGAGTCTAAATTATCACAGCACATTATACATGCATAAAAAAATGTCATATCGAAAGGTAACAGCATATATAATTAATGTATGCTAACATAGTCTTTGGAAAACCTCAGAAATTACTTAACCTCTAATACAGTATAGGAATCCTACAGAGAGCCTGAACAAGTGCTTTAGTGTTTAAAAATGCTGAAGGAGGTGGAATGAGAAGAAAATAACCCAAATGAGTTCCAGGTACACTAGGCTAAGGATGGGCCCAGAGAAATCTGCACACCCAAGAGAAAGCACGTTTTTGGGGACAGAGAGTTGGGTGGCAATGGATGAGAAGGAATCATTGAAGAAACAAAACTCTGGCTTCCATGGCATGTTCTGAGTGAGTGGCATGGGCCCACAAAACTCCACAGACTTGCTGCCTGACAAAATCACCCAGCATCAGTTAAGATGTTAGCAAGGATTTCCATATTCATAATTTGATTTGTCCTTCTGAAAGACATGTGACAATAAACAGGTTTTCTACATACTCTGTGGTTCATTTCTTTAATCCACACAATATAAGAAAATGATCATTGGGCCCTCTTTCTAATGAAGGATAAAATAGGAATTCTATACCAGATGATGGGGGAGAGGGACCAAACAGTACACTGGATTACCTGGAATGGTCTTTGGTCTGTACTGCTGTGTGGCTAATATCTCAATCTTTACAAGCCAGCAAACATAAACATCAGAATGGAAAGGCCCATGGGCTCATGGGAGGAACATGCCCTGTTCTATTCTGACAAAACAAGGCCCTAAACTATCTAGTTCTCATGCACTAATCTATCCCTATTTCAGAAGGTGGCATTCATGTAAATGTATGGGCTCATCGTTTGAGGGAAAGAAAACATCCAGTGATATATGAAGAGATCAGTGACCCTGAAGAAGAAGATGATGATGAGGATGACTAAATCTGTAAGTGGTCCTTTGACACATCTCCCAAACCCCAGAATACATACTTTTTTTTATATAATATTAGATCACTTATCCACTTCTAGTCCTCTGGGGTGCAACAGTGAAGCTGAAGTATCATATCATGCTTCCTTTACTGCAAAGCTGGGTAATTTGGAGACCTTCCCTACCCAGGATGCTATGAGCTCCTAAATCCCAAGTCAGCTCTCAAAGTACAGGCCACATCTTACTCTGGTTTAGAAATTTAAGGAAAAGAAAGGTGAGGCAGTCACCCTGCTCTGAGAAAAGGGTTTGCCTGTGTAGCACAGGCTTTGAGGTTGGGTGAGAAGGAAGCATGTGGGCTGTGAAGGACAGGAGGAAACAGACCAGTGAGTAGGTAGTGTGAATTTGCTAGTGTTTCTTTTCTTTCTTGTCTTAACCACAGAGCATTGAAATAAACCTACCATGAGAAGAAGAATGCGGTGGGAATTCCAGACCATAGCGACAATGTTGAAAGACTAAATGGCAGTTATATGTATAAATACATTATTTATTTAAATTTATTATAATTCTAACAGTTAAGTATCCATTTCCATATTATTTGTCAACTTTTCTCTTAGCAGTTTTGTAGGAGGTAATCAATACTCTGTTAGGACCTTGTTCCAAGTATTCCCTATGTATTCTTTCCACTGTACTAAGTCTCATTAGTATTGGTCTTCCTTTGCCGGGCAGTGTTTAAGCATAGATCTCGCTGTATGGTATCTGGTCAGCACTAGGGATTCTACATGCTAAGCACTCTGTTAGTATTAGTTTTACTGTGTAAAAACCACTCTGGTAAAATATCAATGTTTCAAGTAGGCTAGATGGCTTTGTGGTAGAGGATCCTGCTGCCAACTCTGATGACATGATTTCTATCCTAAAGACCCACATGATGGACAGAGAGAACTGACTCCCTGACAATGTCTTTTGACATTCAAAATTGAACACACACACTTCAAATAAATGAAAATATAATAAAAGAAATCTGTCAATAATTCCATTTTGCATCAAAGATAGGAGATGTAGGTCAAAAGGACCAGGCAAAGAAACCCACCCTGGTCCTGGAACTTGAGCCAGTGAAAGAAACACTTTAAATCTGAAGCCAGAACCAAAGAAACACTCCCTGCCCTGAACCCAGAGCCAGTGAAAGAAATATACCTTGACCCTGAAATTAGAGCCAAAAGGATAAAAAAGACAAGTGAAAGAAACATAATTTAGGCCTGAAACCAGACACGAATCAGCTTCCAAATAACTAAAACAATCAGTCCCTGAGCATAAAATCCAGCACATTGACCCTGAAATCTGAGCCAAGGAAAGAAACACGTGAGCCCTCAAACAGAACCAAAGAAACACATTTTGTCCCTGAAACCAGAGCCAACTCTGCCTCTGACCAACTAAAGCAACCAATCCCTGGGCAGGAAATCCAGCTAATCCCTAAGTAGAACATCTTCTCACTGGAAACATTCCACCTCTAAGAAGCCCTATATAAGCCCCTCTATTGGTTTAGCTATCAGCTGTCCTTTTCCATCAGGGAAGAGGCAGTTATTCTCCTGTATTCCTTTCCCAAACAAAACTCTTTCTTAAAAGAGTTTTGGGTGAAGATCTTCTTTTGCTGGTGAGGAGCAGAGTCTCCACTAGGAAGCTCCATTGGAAGGTGAGTAGAGCATCAGAAGACATGGATATCTCTGTTGCAAAGCTCCTTTCGAGGGAGTTGAACAAAGTTAAGCTGTAACAGTTCTCTCTCAGAGATGAACATCCCCACTGCATCTCAGCTTCAGGTATACCCTGACTTCCTGACAAGTTAGGATATCTTTCTTCTCACAGCTGTTGGTATCCAGGATACCCTCCACAGCTGAAGGTATACCCTGACTTCCTGACAAGTTAGGATACCTTTTCCTCCACAGCTATAATACTGGCAGATGTAGACTGCCTTCCTGACAAGAAAGAATTGTATACCTGTTCCTCCAGAAAAGTTTAAAGAATAACAGTTTTAAGGCTTATATTGAAAATTATAGAAGGTAAATATGAGACCAGGGGTTTTGGAACAATATAGACAATGGACATATAATCTGTGTGTGCTGTGGTCAGAATTAGACTTTATTAATAATACATGGCAGATACTCTGAGGTGAGTTGTGTCATAGACCCATTTCATACACCATTCTTATGTAGAAACTATAATGCTCAATGTAGCTCTCCTAGTGGTGATAGAGGTAATATGGATTTCTCCAGATATGGCTCTGATGAGTTGAAGTGCAGGTCTTGTGGAAAGCTAAGAGACTGAAGATCTCTGCCTCAGTACTATATGAGGACGCAGGGAGGAGTCATAGGTGTTGGTAAATGATCATGTTAAACAAAACAATCCAGGTGCTGATAGACAGGTGATTCAAGCTTAATTTCAGCGAGTCACAACATTTAAATTTGTGTTTTGTGTAATTCTGTATGTTGGACATGAAACTAGGGTACCATAAGATAGGAGGCTGAGTCCTTAAAGAGGTAAAAAGAATGACTCTATACATTGGGCATGAAGGTAACAGGGACAATTAGGAATAAAGAAGAGGACTAGCAAGATGAAGACAGATGGTGGGACAAGGTGATTTCAATTTTGATTAGAAACCGAGAACATAAGAATATGTCATTATGAAACCTACTACTTTCTATTCTACCATAAAAAAATGAAGTAAATATAGTCCTGATGATGAAATACAAAGAGAAAACAGTGTATGTTTGAGTCACAATTAGTGGTCTTCAGGTGGAGAAAATAATCTTATATTTGGAGAAAGCTGGGATCCATGAAAATGGAAGTTGAAAACTGGCCATTCTTGTCACTCTCTAGAAGTTCCCTTACCCTGTCATCTGTCTCACTAACACCCACTGTATGGCCATCAGAAAAATCACACATGTCAAATAGTAATTAAAGTCCACTCTCGAGCAAATGTTAATGGTGACAGGCTGATGAGTTCTAGCTGCAGTAGTATGCTCAGAAGTCTGTAGGATGGACCTTGTATTATAGATTTCTGAAAATATGGCCCAACCTATTTTGTACTGCAGTCATAGAATGGAAGAATAATAGCCATGGTTCAATTGATTTATGAAAATTTAAATATTCCACATACACATTTATAGAGATTAAATGGATATGATTTACTTTGAACATATTAGACACCCCCAAACTGTAACTATTTATGAAAATACCAAATACACAGTGAATACAACCTAAATGATCCAAGTGCCAATGGAAGTTCTGTATCTAAGTTATTCAGAATTCAATCTGTGTTTGCATCAGGATCTTGCTGCCTGGAGGATATTCGGCAGTTACAAATCCAACTGGAAATGTGTGGTACCAGTCTAAAAGGGTATTGTGCTTGATAATTTCGTTGTTATGGACTGCTCTTATAAGGATCAAATTCATCTGTGGTGATATATTGTGCACACTCTAATAAAGTTTGCCTGAAGATCAGAGGACAGAGGCAGCCACAGTTAGCCATAGAGGTCAGGGAGTGGTGGCACATAACTTCAATGCTAAAATTTCAGAGGCAGGGGAAGAGATTTGTCTGGGTCTCTGTGAGTTCAAGACCAAACAGAGGCAGGTTGTGGGACACACACCTGTAATCCCAGCCCTTGTGATCCCACACTCCTACTCCCAGTACTTTGGAAACACAATGTCTTTAATCCAAGCACTAGGTTGTTTGAACCAGGAAGTGAAATGGCTGGGCAGAGAAAAAGATAAAAGGTGGAAGATACATGATTTCAGCCCTTTCCCTTTGGTTGAGGTCTCAGAGACATTCAGTCTGAGGTTTCCTGGAGACTAGATCTATCCCTTTTCTGCCTGGAGAATTTGTGAGATGAGAAGTGACTGTGGCTTGTTTCCCTGTGTCTCTAATCTTTCAGTTTTAACTCAATATTATAAGATCAGTTACGATTCATGCAATATTCATCCATCCTCTTTAATAAGTCAGTTTTACAAGAGCTTTAGGCTCCATTGCTGAGCCATCATCTACAATGTATGGCTCCAGGTACTGAATAAACTGGTGGTACAAGGAAATGAAGCACAGTTAACTGCATGCTATGTTGTTTTAACTGTAGATCCTGGTAGACTGGCATCTTCCTTCAGCTTCTCTGGCTACTCTTCAGAGGCTCTGCCCAGATGTACTTCACCTCTCATTCTTAGTGTGTCAGGACTAGGGCTTTCCCCAAGAAATTCTTTTTAGAGTGGAGAATCTGGTTCCAAGTCACCAATTTTACCCAGCTTGATGAGTATAATTTTAGAAAGTAATGTATAGTCAAAAAATGACAAGGTTATTGTCTTTAGGAATGAAAGAAACTTAAAGTAATCAACTGTAGGCAGAAGTTTCTGTCTTGGCAGCCTCTTCGAAGTACCTAGCAGTTGCTTCCTAAATAACTGACTCAGAAGTTTAAAATTAAGTATTAAGTAATATTAATATTAATAATAATAAGCTGACTCTTACACTTAAACTAACCCATATTTTTATTTATGTTTAGCGATGTTGCTTGGTACTTTTTCTCCATACAGCATCTTCTCAGTACTTCTCCTTTTCAGCACTCTCAGTTTGTCTGTCTCATTTCTACTCCATGCTTGTCTACTGGCCAATCACTGTTTTAATAAACCAACTTGAGTGACAAAATGTTACTATGTACAAAAGCACCATTTCACAGCATTTCTGCCTTTTGTCTATTTAAGAAGGAAGGTTTTAAATATAACACGTTATGACTATATACTACAAAACAGTAATCAAGATAGAATTATATAATGACTTATCTCTCCCCTACATCCAGGCCAGCAGGGAAAAAGCCCTGTAGGCTAGAATCCCCAATAAAATCCAGTTTTCTGGACACCCTCAACTAGAAAACTTCCACAAGCCCTAACTCACCACAGAACCCAGTCACTTCAGCAGGTGCTTGAGACTCACAGATCCTCAGAACCTATTGGACCAAGAGGTAATTGACACCCAGCTCAGACAGAGATCCCAGTCTCCTGGGACAGAACCCTTGGAACCTTACCCCCTCTCTTATATTCCCTGCATTCAGGCCAGCAGAAATCCTTCCCTACAGACCAGGACTCCCCAGTGAAGCCTAGTTCACAGAACTCTCCTATCTACAAACCCACCCCATCACCTCATGACAATAGTGATTACTTGAGACCCACAGTCCCCCAGCATCTATTAGATCAAAAGCCCCTATAGGATTAAGAGCACCTTCTAGATCAAGAGCTCATATTGGACCAAGAGTGAATCCCTGAGACAGACATTCTGCCAGCTCTTATTGCACCAAGAACTGGGCACTGTGACACAGAATATGCTACTTCCAAGTGGACTGAGAGCCCAGATTGTACCAAGAAGGCTTCCTGATACACACAGGAATAACAGATTGCAGCAGAGTCACCTCCCTGGGATAGATACAAATCCTGCAATGGGCAGATCCTAGCTCAAGAATACATATAACAACATAAAGAACAATGTGGCACCACTAGACTCTGGTGGTTCTACAACAAGATCTGATCATAACAACGAAGAAGAAAGAATAATGAAGAAGCAGGAGAAGAAGAAGAGGAGGAGGAAGAAGAAGACTAAGAAGAAAATAACCTTAAAAACAATTTTATGAAGATAATCGAGGCCTCAAAAGAGGAAATAAATATCTCCCTTAAAGAAATACAGGAAAAGACAAGCAAAAAATTGGAAGAGATAAACAAATGCTGGATGAAAATAATGAAAACCAAGAAAGAGTAATCAAACAAGTGAAGGAAACAATTCGAGATGTAAAAGTTGAAATAGAAGCAATAAAGAAAACACAAACTGAGGGATGGTGGAAATGGAAAATCTGAAGAAATGCACTGGAACTACAGATGAAGAATGACCAACAGAATGCAAGACTAAATGGAAGATTTGATAGTGGAAACAGATTTGTCACTCAAAAAAAAAAACCCTCAATAAACAACCCCCCCCAAACAAAATCATAACATAAGATGTCCAGGAAATCTGGGACACCATGAAAAGACCAAACTTAGGAATAATAGGAATAGAAGAAGAATACCAGCTCAAAGGCACATAAAATATATTCAAGAAAATCAAAGAAATGTCTAAAGATATAAGAAGCTTATGGAACATAAAATAGACTAGATCCCTCCAAATGTTTGCTCACCACATAATAATCAAGCCAGTAAGCTTACAGAATAAATAAAGAATACTAAGAGGTGCAAAGAAAAAATTCAAGTAACTTATAAAAGCAGACCCATCAGAATATCACCAGACTGTTCAGTGGAAACAATGAAACCAGAAGATCCTGGTCAGATGTTATGCAGACACTAAGAGACCATAGTTGCCAACACAGACAAAAATACCCAGCAAAAATATAAACCACCATAGATGGAGGAAACAAGATTTTTCACCACAAAACCAGATTTAAATAATACCTATCCACAAATACAGCCCTAGAAAAAGCACTAAAGGGAAAACCCCAGCCTAAGGAAACCATAAGTAATAGATAACCCTCACAGAAGAAAAACCCTAAAAAGGGAAACAACCCACATAATATCATCAATAATAACAAAACTAATAATCACTGGATATTAATATCCTCTAATATCCATGGACTCCATTCACCTATAAAAAGACACAACCTAACACCATGGATACAAATGCAGAAGCCATCTTTCTGCTGCATATAAGAGAAACATGTCAACTTCAACTACAGACACTGACTCAGAGTAAAGGGTTGGGAAAAGACTTTCCAATCAAATGATCCTAAGAAACAAGCTGGTGTAGTCATCTGAATACCTGAAAATTAGACTTCCAACTAAAATCAAAAGAGATCGGGGTGGACATTACTTATTCATCTCAGGAATAATCCATCAAAATAAAGTCTCAATCTGAAAATTTATGCCCGCAACAGAAAGGCACTTACATATGTAAAAGAAACATTACTAAAGCTTAAATCTCACATCGAACCTTAGACTTTGATAGTGGGAGACTTCAATACTTCACTCTCATCAATGGATTGGTAGGTCTACCAGACAGAAACTCAACTGACGAATAAGAGTCTTGTAGTGGGATTCAGGTGTTAGCTGACAAGGCTTGGAGGTGTATCTCTGGAGTACTGGGAGCCTGAATGGGGCATGACCAGACTCTCAGACACTGAGGTCACCCCTGTTTTGTTCCTGTATTCTCAGAAAATGGATCAGCAGCCCTAGTTCCTATATCCAAGAACTGTATTGAGGATCAATTTGTACCGTCAGTGTTCATATGACCTTCAATAAATATTAACTCTTCATATGATATATTGCAAGTGAATTTACCATGATAGGATCTAACAGATATTATGATCCGAATTGTCTTAATAGATATATACATAACTTTCCAACCAAAAATATGAACATACCCTTTTCTTAGCATCCCATGAAACATTCTCTCAAATTGACCACATACTCAGTCATAAAGCAAATATCAATAGATACAAAAATGGGAATAACTCCTTGTATTCTAAAAGACCAACATACACTAAAGGTAGAGTTCAATAACAACACAAACCACAGAAAGCCTACAAACTCATGGAAACTGAAAATCTCTCAATTGATCTCACGTCTGCCAAGGAAAAAGTAAGAAAGAAATCAAAGACTTCCGAGAATTCAATGAAAATGAACCCACAACATACCCAAACATATAGGACACAAAGAAAGCAGAGTAAAGAGGAAAAGTCAAAGCCTTGGTGCCAATATGAAAAACCTAGAGCAATCTCACACAAGAGACCAAACTGCACAGCTGAATGCTTTCAAACAATTAGAAGCAAACTCATCCATCAATGTAAAAATATTCAATAACATACTGGCCAACCAAATCCAAGAACATATGAAAGAAATCATCTGTCATGGGCCAAAACAGCTCCTTTATTTAAAGATTGATATTCACAGCACACAGAAAGCCATTCCCACATCATTACATACATAGGAATGGATTTTTGGCTTCTCTTTTCTTTCCTCACTGATTCAGCATATGTAGCTATAAAACATAGTCACAAATGTGTACTGCAAAATACCAGCAGCTAAACTAGTTACTACCTACTTCTCCCATAAACCACCTCTCAGTTTCAACTGTTTCATTCTTAGTTTCTATGAAATCAGTTTCCATGTTCCTTTTATGAGTTTGAACACCTAGATCTCAGTTCTGATGTTTAAAGAAGAGTCTTGACTCTGACACCTTAAACCATTCGGCCATCCTGACACCCATTGGAACATGAGAGATTGGGTCGTGAATGGAGGGGAAAAATAATGAAAAAGACATCTTGATAAGGGGACATTTTGTGGTTATGTAGAGACCTGGCCTAAAGAAAACTCTTACAAGTCTCTAAGAATGACCCCAGTTAAGACTGCTAGAAATAGTGGATAGGTATCCTGAACTGACCGTATCCTGTAATCAAATTAGTGACTGCTCCAGTAGTAATCAGAGTGTGCTTTCACCCAGCCTCTAGCTTTGCTGACAAACACCACTATAAGGTCAACTTTGGACTACAAACTGCTCAGGACAATTTCATTGGTGGCTAACTAACATGGTCAAGCCTCACAGACAAATCCTGCACTTCCCATTACATAGAGACTGGACAAGAAATGATACAGCTACCTATCTAAAGACTTGACAACTAACCAATTTTTTTTGTTTTCAGGATTCCATAAAGATGTCACTTGCTGCTTACTCAGTTAATATTAATTCCTTCTGGGGTCTCTAAAGAAGGTGAAGACTACATAATTTTCCTAGGTACATATGCAGAAAGGAAACTCACTGAGAGGTATAAAGTGTTTAAGATTCAGAGACATCAAAAGATAGATATTGATTGGTAGTACAGGTTGGATAGAAAGTGAATTAGGTAAACTCCTTTGGATTCACCAAGATAGGATAAATAATAGAGTATTTTTTCTGAATTTGTGAGTTGCTAATGGACTGAACATTATTGATGTAATTGTTGTCTGCGTATATAATATATAGATTTCTTATTTCTTTTATATAGTTTTTCTTATATTAGGTATATATAACCCTTTTACATTTTTGACCAGAAAACAGGGAACTGTGGTGATATGTTGTTTGAAATGTAGTAAAGATTGCCTGAAGGTCAGAGGAGAGAACCTTTCACAGAGTTATTCATACAGGTCAGTTAGTGGTGACACACACCTTAATCTTAGCACTTGGTAGGTAGAGATCACTCTTGATATGTGTGAGTTCAAAGCCACCCTGCACTACACAAGATCAATCCAATCTAAAAGAGAAATAGAGAGAGGCAGTGGTGGAACACACCTTTAATATCAGCATTAGGAAGGTAGAGAAAGGAAGTGATATGGCTGGGCAGAGAAAGGAATACAAGGTGGGAGGAGACAGAGGTTGGCCTCTGTGCTTCCCTTCCTCCCTACACCTTCCCTTTTTTGCCTGAGGACTCAGACACAATCAGTCTGAAAATTCATGGAGACAGGATCTACTCCTTTAGGCTGAGGACTTGGTGAGCTGAGAAATGCTTGTGGCTTGTTCCTCTGTCTTTCTGATTTTTCAACATTTACCTCAATATCTGGCTCCAAGTTTTTATTAAAAGACTAATTAGAATTTGTGCAACATGGTACTACAATTCCTTTTACCTTTTTCCTTTTTTATCTTTATTTTTTTTTTTAAAAAAATGTGTTTTCCCATGCTCACATCTGGTCCCCCTCCCTTCCTTTTTCCCAGTCCTAGCTCAGCCTCAGCCCTCACATGCATTCCCCAGCCCAGGAAGAGCAAGGAATCCCAAGGTGAGTCAGTTCTGTCTGACATATTTAGTTGAGGTAGGATCAAGTCCCTCCCCTCAGAGTCAAGGCTGAGTAAAGTTTTCCTCTGTAGGGACTGCACTCCAAGTTCATGCACCAGAAATAAAGTCTGGTTCTACTGTAAGAGGGTCCACAAACTGTCCATGCCATTCAATTGTTGTCTACATTCAGAGGGTTTAGTTCAATTTCATGTAGGTTCCTCAGCTATCATTTCAGAGTTAGTAAGCCATCTCTATGGGTCTCCTTTTCATGATCCTATCCCTTTGGTCATATAATATCTTCTCTCTCTCTCTTCAGCTGGACTGGGAGCTCAACCAAGTTCTTAGCTATGGATCTCTGCTTCTGCCTCAATCCATTGCTGGATGAAGGTTACATAATGATAATTAGTATGGCCATTTGTTTGATTATAGAGGAAGTCCTGTTAGTCACCCTCTCCACTATTACCTGGAGTCCTAGCCGGGGACATCTTGTGGGTTACTGGATGTTTCTTTAGCACCAGGTTTCTCTCTAACCCCACAATAGATCCCTCTATCAAGATATCTCTTTCATTGTTCTCCCTCTCTGTTGTTCCTTCTGTTCAACTATCTCTTTCTCTCATAATTTCTTCCCACCTCCCCTTGCTTGCTGCTCTGTATAATCCCAATTTACTTAAGAGATCCCTACTTCCCCTTCTCCAGGTGATTCATGGAAATCTCTCATAATTTCCTCCTGTTAACTAGCTGCTGAGGAGTTTGTGGATTGTATCTTTTGTTTATGTCTAAAATGCACCTATGAGTGAGAACATACCAAGTCTATCTTTCTGGGTTTATGTTAGCTCACACAAAATGATACTCACTTAATCCATCCATTTACCTCCAAATTTCAAGATGCCATTTTTTTTTACTGCTGAGTATTACATTATGTAAATGTCCCACAATATTTAAATCCATTCTTCTGTTGAGGGGTATCTGGGTGGTTTCTAGGTTCTTGCTAGTATGGATAATGCTGCTTTGAACATAGTTGAGTTAATGCCATTGGGGTAAGAATGTGCATCCTTTGGGTACATGCCCAATAGTGGTATTGCTGGATCATTGTGGAGACTGATTCCCAGTTTTTTTTGAGGAAATGCCATACTGAATTCCAGAGTGGATGTACAAGTGGCCTCCAACAATGGAGGAGTGTTCCCCTTGCTCTGCATCCTATCCAGCATAGGCTGTCATCTGTGTTTTTAATCCTAGCCATTCTGACAGGTGTAAGATTACATTTCTCTGGTGGCCAAGGATGTTGAGCAATATTTTAAGTGCCTTTCAGAAATTTGAAATTCTTCTGTTGAGTATTCTCTTTTTAGCTCTGAAACTCATTTTTAATTGGATTATTTGGTTTTTTTTTTTGACCTCTGGTTACTTGAGCTCTCTATATATTTTAGAGATCAGTCTTCTGTCATATGTAGGGTTGGTGAAGATCTTTTCCAATTCTGTAGACTGTCATTTTGTCGTATTGACCATGTCCTTTGCCTTTCAGAAGCTTCTCAGTTTCAAGAGGTCTCATTTATTGATTGTTGTTCTTGGTGTCTGTGCTACTGGTGTTATATTTAGGAAATGATTTCCCTTAACAATGCATTGTAGGATATTTCCCACTTTCTTATCTATCAAGTGAAGTGTAACTGGGTTTATGTTGTGGTCTTTGACCCATGTGAACTTGAGTTTTCCTGGGTGATAGATATGGATCTATTTGCATTCTTCTACAAACCACTATCCAATTATGCTAGCACCATTTGTTGAAGATACTATCTTTTTTCCATTCTATATTTTTGACCTATTTGTCAAAAATCAGATGTTCATAGGTGTATGGATTAATGTCGGGGTCTTTAATTTGATTCCATTGATCCACAAGTCTGTTTTTATGCCAGTACCCAGCTGTTTTATTACTGTAGCACAATAGTAGAGTTTTAAGTCAGGGACTGTGATGCCTCACAATATTCTGTTATTGAGCAGTATTGTATTGGCAATCCTAGGTTTCTTGTTATTCTGTATGAAATTGAGTATTGCTCTTTCAAGATCTATGAAGAACTGTATTGGGATTTTAATGAGATTGCTTGAATCTGTAGATTGCTTTTGGTAAGATTGCCATTTATACTATATTGATCCTACCTATCCATGAGCATGGGTGATCTTTCCACTTTCTGATATATTCTTCCATTTCTTTCTCCAATGACTTCAAGTTTTTGTCAAACAGACCTGCTACTTCTTCAGTTAGAATTACGTAAAAATTCTTAATACTATTGTTAGCTATTATAAAGGGGTATGTTTCCCTGATTTCTTTTTCAGCCCTTTTATCCTTAGTGTATAGGAGGGCTATGGATATTTTGAGTTAATCTTGTACCCCGCTAAATTGCTGAAGGTGTTTATCAGTTGTAGGAGTTCCCTGGTAGAATTTTGGCATCAGTTATATAAACGATCATATCATTTGCAAATAGAGATAGTTTGACTTCTTCCTTTCCAATTTATATCCCCTTAATCTCATCTTGTTATCTTATTACTCTAGCTAAGACTTCGAGAACTATATTGAAAAGATATGGGAAGAGAGAATAGCCTTGTTCTGTTCCTGATTTTAGTGGGCTTGCTTTGAGTTTCTCTCCATTTAGTTTGATGTTGGCTGGTGGCTTGCTGTATATTACCTTTATTGTGTTTAGGTATTTTCCCTATATTCCTGATCAATCCAGGACTTTTATCATGAAAGAGAGTTGGATATTGTCAAAGGCTTTTGCATGGTCTAATGACATGATCATGTAGTTTCTTTTTTTCTTTCAGGTTGTTTATATGATGGATGACATTCACAGTTTTTTGTATGTAGTACCATCCCTATGTTTCTGGAGTTAAGCCTACTTCATCATGCTAGATGATTTCTTTGATATGTTCTTGAATTTGGTTTGCCAGTATGTTACTTAGTATTTTTACATTGATGTTCATGAGGGAGATTGGTATGTAATATGTTGTCTTTGTTGCATTCTTGTGTGCTTTGGGAATCAGGGTGAGTATAGCCCCATAAAAAGTTTGGCAAAGTTCCTTCAGTTTCTATTGTGTGGGAAAATTTGGGAAGTATTGATATTAATTTATTAATTTATCTTTGCAGTTCTGATACAATTCTGTGCTGAGACCAACTGGCCCTGGGCTTCTTGTGCTTGGGAAACTTTTAATAACAGCTTCAATTTTCATGAGAGTTATAGGTCTATTTAGGTCATTTTTCTTGTCTTGATTTAATTTTGGTAAATAGTACTTGTTCAGAAAGCTGTCCACTTCTTTTAAGTTTTCCAATTTAGTGGGTACAGGTTTTTGAAGTATGACCTAATGATTCTCTGGACATTGGTAAGAACACTTCATGTAGACTTAGGTAAGATGATACATGCACCATTTCTGCTGATATCAAGGTCACTAATAATAAGCTACCTTTCAATGAACTTCCTGATTTATGCATGAGGAAATCTATATAAAACTGAAAAAACAAAAACTTATTGCCCTTTATTCTTTTATTTATTATTTATGTGAACATGTATATGTCTCTGTGTAGGTTTGACTCATGTGTGAGTGTGTCTTGGGAGGCAAGAGTATTGTGTCAGATCCTCTGGAACTGAATTGACAGATGATAGTGAGCCACTCAATGTTGGTGTTAGGAACTGAGCTCCAGTCCTCTAGAACAAGAGCAGATACCCTAATCACTGAGCAATGTCTCCGTACTCTCCCTTTATTTTATTTGTTCATGTGCTTTTGGCTTTGAGGCAATATCTCTTCATGTGCCCGAGAAAAGACTTGTTTTTAATGACACTCAAAACTTTGCAATTATCACATGCCAAACACACCCAAATGGAAACTCTTTTTAACTGATAGAATAATAAAACAATGGGAGGAGCCCTGTGATTTCCAACCAGAGAAGTGCATAGCAAATTTACAGAGGCTAGCTGGTGATTCCTGCTTAGAAATAAGTGTCAGTATGAAAGAACAAACAGACTCTCTGGCAGAATGCGTGACAGAGGCATCACCTGGATTTCATAAATGAAAGAAGACATGAATGCATGTCAGTGGTTTGAGCTATGCGCTAAAGAGCCAATACTTTAATTATTAAAATATTGTGACTGAAAAAAATGCAGAACTGGTACTGTAAAGCTGACCAAAAACGTATGATTGCATAGGCCCCATGGGTGGAAACTGTTACAATGATTTTGCTAAATGAATTTAGTACAAAGTGACATCTAAATTCATATCTCTTCACCATAGATAGCTCTCAGACATTATTAGAGAAGTTTTGTTTTAAAGTGAGTGATGGCTAATACAGGAGATCCCAACTGGTTAGACTACAGAAAATGTGTCTATGCATTTTTCAGCTAAACACTGAACAAAAATGTCATGCATCTTCCTCCCAAACTCCAGTACCATTGTTAAATAGGGGATAGAGAGATTGTAAGAAGCAGACTATATTTACTTCATTTTTTATGGTAGCATAGAAAGTAATGGGTTTCATAATGACATATCCTTATGTTCTTGGTTTCTAATCAAAATGGAAATCACCTTGTCCCACCATCTGTCTTCATCTTGCTAGTCCTTTCCTTTATTCCTAATTGTCCCTGTTACCTTCATGTCCAATGTATAGAGTCACTCTTTTTACCTCTTTAAGGACTCAGCCTCCTATCTTATGGTTTTATGTCCAACACACAGAATGACACAAAACACAAATTGAAATGTTGTTACTCATTGAAATTAAGCTTGACTCATCTGTCTTTCTGCACTTGGCTTGTTTTGTTTAACTTGATCATTTATCAACACCTATGACTCCTCTCTGCCTCCTCACATAGTAGTGAGGCAGAGATCTTCTGTCTCTTACCTTTCCACAAGACCTGCACTTCAACCCATCAGAGCCATATCTGTAGGAATCCATATTACCTCTATCACCACTAGGAGAGCTACATTGAGCATTATAGTTTCTACATAAGAATGGTGTATGAAATGGGTGTAAGACACAACTCACCTCACAGTATCTGCCATGTAATATTAATGAAGTCTAGTCCTTACCACAGCACACATAGATTATGTGTCCATTGTCTATATTTGTCCACAACCCCAGGTCTCATTTTTGCCTTCTATATTCTTCAACTATAAACCTTAAATCTGTTTTTCTCTGAGCTCTTCTGGAGGAAAATGTATACAATCCAGACTTGGCAGGAAAGCAGGCTATACCTGATATATCTACATCTTGATAGAGGGGGACATTGTGGGGTTATAGAGAAACCTGGTGCCAAGAAAAATTGCAGGGATCCACAAAGATGATCCCAGCTTAGATTCTTAATAATAGCAGAGAGGGTGCCTGAACTGGCCTTCCCGGATAATCAAATCGATGACCACCCTAATTGTCATCATAGAACCTTCATCCATTAACTGATGGAAATAGATGCAGACATCAACAGTAAAGCACTGGGCTGAGCACGAGGGTCAAGATCATGTCAGGGAAAACCACAAGGACAACTGATCCAAGCTCGTGGGAACTCATGGACTCTAGACCAACAGGTAGGGAGCCTGCATGGGACTGACCTAGACCCTCCTCATGACAGTTATGTTGCTTTGTCTATTTATGGGGTCTCTAGTAGTGGAACTAGGATCTTTCCTGCCACACTAGTTAGTTTCTTGAAACCTATTACCTGTGGTTAGATGCCTTGCTCAGCCTTGGTGCAAAGGATGGGGCCAAACTGGATATGCCATGCTTTTTGATTCCCATAGGAGGACTTGACCTTTTTGGGCAGTGGATGGGGGAGTAGAAAAGAGGTAGGGCATCCAACAAAGAATAAAGGTGGAGGCAGAGATCCATGGCTGAGCACTGGCCTGAGCTCCTGGTCCACTTAAGAACAGGGCAGGAGCATCTGTATGAACAGGAGGGTAGGGATTATGAAGGGAGTCCCATATAGATGGCTGGCAGTAGCTCTGTGGAGCTCACTGAATTAAGAATAGCAACTAGATATCCATCAGGAAAAGGAGTTAACCCTACAAGGATAGGCAATTGTAGATTGGCATAGGGAGTATGTGGAGCCTGGAGGAGTGGTACCAGACTGTGTTCCTGTGTGTCGGCTGGCACCTTGGAGCACATTCCCTATAGAGGAACACCCAACCCAGCCTTGTCTTTGGGTTGAGTGAGTAGAATTTGCCTGGAGTGGATGTGCCACACTAAACTGAACTACCTTTGGGACTTCTTGCTCTTCTGGGGGAGAAGATGGGTGGATGTAAATGGGGGAGGCTAAAGGCTGACTCGGAGGGATCTGGTGGAGGGAAGGCAGGGGGATGCATACAACAAAATGACATTTATGTTTTTAAAAAAGGTAGGAAGAAAACTGTGGTTGGAATGTAAAATAAAATACATTATAAATAAAACGTAGGACAAATTATCTTAGGAAGCTAGTTTGCTGGAGAACACCTCTCTTCTTAGCACTTAGGAAAATGAGATAGGAAGATGGGGATAGTTCAAAGTCACCCTGTACTATATAATACTTGGTCTCAAAAGAGAAGGGCAGTATGTAAACTAACATGTCTGTGTTAGAGAGGCAACAAAGGGACTTCAAATATTTTGTAATACTTCATTACAGTTTTATTCAGTGTATTTGTATATGTGCCCATGAATCACATGTTATTATATGTCAAAGAATGCCTTACATTCTCCCCATCTACTAGGTGGGCTCTAGCTATCAAACTTAGGCTTAGGGGATTTTTATATAAAACACACATTTCTGGGAACCTCCTTCAGTGTAACTCTGTATGTCTCCATTGTTACTGACTCTTCATGTATTTCCATGATTCATGGAATTGATATGATGCTAAGCTGACAGAGAAACTCTGGGCTCAAATAATTCTATCTCATCCTATTAACTAATTTACACAGCAGTTTTATACTAGAGTCCTGCATCATGTAGGTATCTGTGGTGTATTCTAAGATTGAGATGGTGAGGGGATTGCCACAGATTGAATGGTCTCTAAAACTGATGGTTTTCAGGGGTGAGGGAAAGTGATATATGGCTCGGATGTGCTAGGTTGAGGTAAGATGAAGGAGCTAGATAGCAATGTGTCTAAGCCATAGGCCTAACAGCATGAAGTTAATATAAGCATCTGTGCTTTGGGACTTTGGGATTGCTGGTTCTAATAAACAGCAGCATGCAGTTCTGAACAGTGGGGCTAATATGGGACAGAAACCTCATTGTTACAAACGGCAGAGTAACATTGACCGAATATACCTACACAAAGCCTGAAAAAGCATTCCAAGGATTCTAGACCACAGAAACTGATCCAAGGGCAGCTTCAAAATTGTGTCTCTGAAGTCAGTCATGGTACAGAGATGGTGTGGCATCCAGACCACAGACAAAATGGCAGTGGAATCCCTGCAGTGAGCATAAACTGCAACCAGGCAGGATCCTGAAGTGTCATAGGAGATTCAGTAGCATGTGATTGATGTAAGGTTTCCATTTATTTTGAAGAACATGGAACAGAGTCAAAGACAGGTTTTTGATAGTGCCTTTTTTCGGTGTGCTCTGTCAGCTGGCAGCAAACAGAGATGTGGCCCCTTTAAGAAAACTTTCTGATTCAGCTTTATTGACAAAAAATATGTGGCTCTTTCAGAGAGTGCTAACATTTAAAAAATATTTTCTTGGTAAAAATGATTCATGATACACAATAAAACAGATTCACATAGAGACAACCTCTCAATGGGTTAAAATACATGTGAAAAGGAATATGTAGACTTTTTCACTTTCTATTCCCTGAACTTTTCTGGTATATAGGAATGTTTATATAAATATTTCAGTTTTGCCACAAAATATACAAATATTATCATAAATTATTCATTTATCAGGAATTAAAAATACAACATTTTGTTTTACTTATAAACAAGAAATATAAAGACAATTGCATCCATAATACATAATATAAAAGTTAGGGACATTCTATTTTTAAATATTTTTTGGGTATTCTAATAATAAGGATGTTTTGTATTTTTCTATGTCATGAGATGCAAGAACAATTTTTCATTCTGACTTCTAAGCACAGACATTTGTTTAGATAGTGTTATTTTTAATTATGAATGATATACATACAACTTTGAAACTTCATTGCCCACTACAGTCTTATTTTACCAAGGAATAAACAAGTCTAATATGTTTAAAGAGTTTTAAAAAAACCACTATCCCCAATATTTTTCAATATATTGCTTGAAGTACTAACTATAGACAAAGAAAGGAACTTCTTTTTAATCAAGGTATCAATTAATAAATAAAATATTACAATACGAAAGACATGGATAAAAGTCTGATGCACTCAATTTCATGAAATCATACTAATAAAATAAAAGACCCAGATAACACAAACCCAATAATAGTGGGAAATTTCAGCACTCCAATTTCTTCTATAGATAAGACATCTGAACACAAAAAAGAGAAACTTCAGAGCTAAATGACATCTTCTAGCAAATGAACCTAATAGATACCTAGAGACTATTGAACCAAAATTCCAAGGGTATACACATATACATTCTACTCAGCAACACAGGGAAGCCTCTTCAAAATATAACATATGCTCCAATAAAATACAAGCATTAATATATACAGAAAAGTTGAAATAATTTCAAGTATCCTGACCAACCATTATGCAAGAAACTTAAAATAAACACCAAAAAAATCTACTATATGTATAAACACTTGGAGATTAAACCACTCATTATTAAACGATGAATGGGCCAAAAAAATTAAACTACTTCTGGAACTAAATGAAAGAAAACCACCACGATATAACCTTTGAGAAACAGTCAAGGAATGTTTAAAAAGGAAGTTAATAGCCCTAAGTGCTACACTTACAAAAAATGTACTGATAAATGACTTATTGATACAACACAAAAATTTGGAAATAACAAACCAAACTCAAATTCAATAGATAGCAAGAAATATTTTTTTTAAAAAAATCGGGTGATAATGGCTGGTACTAGAAACTTAGTGAACTGCTTGGACCTAGCAACCATGCATTCTGTAAAGGTGACCAGTCAGGCTGAGGACCCTTGGAAAAAGACACACTTACCCTGTTCACCCTGAGAAGTTAGTTGGGTGGGAATGATGGTGTTCTGTTTCCTCTTTCTCATATTCTAGCATTTCCTCAATATCTGGCTGGAGGATTTAAATACATGATAACTAGAATTTGTACAATGTTTGCCACTCAACATTCAGGGCAGAGCTATTCATGGACAGCTGGCTTGGTTTTCTGTTAGGAGTTAGCCTCCAGCTTTAAGCAGAGTCCACAACATGTGTGTCTTCTCCATGTTCATCTGGGCAAGTTTTTCAGACAGCAGCCTCCCTCTTTTAGTGGGGGTTGTGTTTTTCCTCTTTTTGGACACTAAGTAACTGCCCCCATTCATAGTCATCTGAATCATTATTGACAACAGATTTGATGAGTAAATTGGGATTGCTTAAAATGGGGACTATGCCTAAAGCAGAGAGAGAACTTTTTCACACCTCAAAAATGAGAAAGACTAGCATGATGGAAGGTGGTTGGTCTTTCACCAACATTACTCTAGATGATTTGAAACTAGAACCAGTAAAGGAGAAGATAAATAATGTCATAATGTTTATTATAAATATTACTTTTTGATTATTTCTGTTCTATCACTTAAAAAGGCAGTTAGTGTGAATGCCAAGAAGAACACCTTAGAAAAGCCTGGTAAGAGAGAACACAGAAATATTCATAGCAAAACAAGAATATAAAGAGTTAATCTCAACATTGGCTTGTAAGATTACAAGAAGCAACCTAAGGCTTTCAAACAGCCAAACTTAGTACACTTGGTAATGTTGAAGGAATCACAAAATGATAACAATTGTTCTGAATCTAGTTGGGCTTTCCTATGAATGTTAGATTTAAGGAGATTCAAGAAGCAATCATCACTTAAGGTATGCACTCACAGTTTGTAAAACAAATGTTAAATTTTTTGGTCAACATGTAAATAAATTATCCCAAAAGACTGGTCACATATGGTTATTGATGCATTGAAGGCTAGACCACTCTCACAGTAGAAGACTTTATGGGAGGAGTCTACAACAATAGAACAAAGAAGAAAAGCTGGAGGCTGTGTAAAGGCACTCTGATTACTATTAGAATAGTCACTAATTTGATTACAGGATATGTTCAGTTAAGGATACCTATTCACTATTTCTAGCAGTCTTAGCTGGGGTCATTCTTATAGATTTGTGAGAGTTTTCTTTAGGCCAGGTCTCTACCTAACCACAATATTTCCCCTTATCAAGATGTCTCTTTCATTATTCTTCCCCTCCATTCACCACCCAACCCAATCTCTCAGGTTCCCATGGGTGTCAGGATGGCCAAGTGGTTTAAGGTACCAGAGTCAAGACTCTTCTTTAAACATCAGAACTGAGATCTAGGTGTTCTCACTCATATGAGGAACATGGCTTATTAATTTTTATTTCTCTATTTCTCTTTTTAAAAGACTTTCTCTGATTCTTTTTGTTCTCTCCCAGTTGACATATTCCTTTTCACACACATTTTAACCTATTGAGAGGTTGTCTATATCTGAGTATGTTTTATTTTGTATCATTAATCATTTTTAAACAGAAAATATTTTTAAAATGTTAGCAGTCTCTGAAAGAGCCACAGAATTTTGCCAATGAAGCTGAGTCTGGAAGTTCTCATAAAAGGGCCAGGTCTCTGATTGCTGCCAGCAGACAGAGCACACCCAAGAAAATACCACTATCAAAATGCTGTTTTGACTCTGTTCCATTTTCTTAAAAATAAATGGAAACTTTAAATCAATAACATGCTATTGAGTCTTCTATGAGGCTTCCGGATCTGGTCTGGTTGCAGTTTGTTCTGGCTGCAGGTAGTCCGCTGCCATTTTCTCTGTGGTCTGGATGCCACACCATCTCTGTACGATGACTGACTTCAGAGACACAATTTTGAAGCTGCCCTTGGATCAGTTTCTGTAGTCTAGAATCCTTGGAATGCTTTTTCAGGCTTTGTGTGGGTATATTCGGTCAATGTTACTCTGCCGTTTGTAACAATGAGGTTTCTGGCCCATATTAGCCCCACTGTTCAGAGCTGCATGCTGCTGTTTATTAGAACCAGCAATCCCAAAGTCCCAAAGCACAGATGCTTATATTAACTTTATGCTGTTAGGCCTATGGCTTAGACACATTGCTATCTACCTCCTTCATCTTACCTCAACCCAGCACATCCGAGCCATATATCACTTTCCCTCACCCCTGAAAACCATCAGTTTTAGAGACCATTCAATCTGTGGCAATCCCCTCACCATCTCAATCTTAGAATACACCACAGATACCTACATGATGCAGGACTCTAGCATAAAACTGCTGTGTAAATTAGTTAATAGGATGAGACAGAATTATTTGAGCCCAGAGTTTCTCTGTCAGCTTAGCATCGTATATATACGATGAATCAAGGAAATACATGAAGAGTCAGTAATGATGGAGACATAAAGATTTACATTGAAGGAGGTTCCAAGAAATGTGTGTTTTATATAAAAATTCCCTAAGCCTAAGTTGGATAGCTAGGGCCCACATGGCATTAGGGGAGAATGTAAGGTATTCTTTAACATATAATGACATGTGAGTCATGGGGACATACACAAACACACATTGAATAAAACTGTAATGAAGTATTACAGCATATTTGAAATCCCTTTGTTGCCTCTATAACACAGACATGTTAGTTTTCACACTGCCCTTCTCTTTTGAGACCAAGTCTTACATAGTACAGGGAGGCTTGAAGTATCCCCATCTTCCTATCTCATTTTCCTAAGTGCTAAGAAGAGAGGTGTTCACCATCAAACTAGCTTGGGAAGATAATTTGTTCTGTTTTATTTACGATGTATTTTATTTTACATTCCAACCACAGTTTACTCCCTCATTTTTTTAAAACCATAAATGTCATTTTGATGTATGTGTCCCCCTGCCTTCCCTCCTCCCAATCCCTCCCAGTCAGTCTTCAGCAAATCTAATACCCATCTCCCCATCTTCTCCCCGAGAAGGGCAAGAAGTCCCAAGGTGGGTCAGTTCAGTGAGGCACATCCATTCCAGGTAAATTCTACTCTCTCATCCCAGGAACAAGCCTGGGTTAGGTGTTCCTCTATAAAGAATGTGCTCCAAGGTGCCAGCCCACACACAGGAACAGAGTGTTATCCCACCCCTAGAGGCTCCACATACTGCTCATGCCAATCTACATTTGCCTACACTTGGAGGGCCTAGCTCCTTTTCCTGATGGATCTCCAGTGGCTATTCTTGATTCAGTGACATCCTCCGAGCTCTAGTCATCCCTCTATGTGGGACTCCTCTTCATAATCCCTATCCCCCTGTTCATACAGACACTCCTCTTCTGCTCTCAGCTGACCAGGAGCTCAGCCCAGTGCTCAGCCATGGATCTCTACCTCCATCTCTATTTGTTGGATTCCCTACCTCTTTTCTACTCCCCCATCCACTGCCCAGAAAGGTCAAGTCCTCCAATTGGAGTCAACAAAGCATGGCATATCAAGTTTGGCCCCACCCTTGCACCAAGGCTGAGCAAGGCCTCACACCACAGGGAATAGTTTTCAAAATACTAGCTAGTGTGCCAGGAAAGATCCTAGTCCCAGGGCAAGAGGCCCCATAAACAGACCATGCTTCATAACTGTCACCTACATGAGCAGGCTCTAGGTTAGTCCCATGCAGGCTCCCTACCTGTTTGTCTAGACTCCATGAGTTCCCCTGAGCTTGGATCACTTGCCTTTGTGGTTTTCCCTAACATGATATTGACCCTCATGCTAGGCCCAGTGCTTTACTGTTGATGTCTGCATCTATTTCCATCAGTTACTGGATGAAGGTTCTATGATGACAATTAGGGTGGTCATCAATTTGATTACCCGGGAAGGGCCAGTACAGGCACCCTCTCTGCAATCATTAGGAATCTTAGCTGGGATCATTTTTGTGGATTCCTGCAATAATTCTTGGCACCAGGTTTCTCTCAAGGTTCACAATGTCCCCATCTATGTTGATATCTGCTTCATTTCACTCCTTCTCTGTCCCCTTCCCAAATCAGCCTTTTTGATCCCTCATGACCCTATCCCCTTCCCTCTACCTCCCTATCCTAATTGTTTAGTCTCTCTCTCCTAGGGTGATACATGTCTTCCTCTTAGGGTAGTCCTTGCTGCCTAGTTTTTCTAGCTCGATGGATTGTAGCCTGGCTATCCTTTGCCTTCACACTATCCACTTAGGAGGATATGATTTATGTTAATTGATATACAACAGTAGTTAATTCACAATTAAAGTACAGTGTCATGTTTCAAGATATACACAGGTGTGTTCTTATCAAATATAGGCAATTCATATGTCTGTTTCCTTATGTAAATGAAGTTTATATCCTGTCTCTTCTACTATTTTCTGGTAAAATTGAGAAATTAGTGCAAGGCCCACTTATATGTTAGGAATGAAACTTATAGATTAAGTCATGTATTAATCAGCCTGGTCTTGATCCTACTTTGTAGCATAGACAGGCATAGAACATAGGACCTTTCTATCTCACCTTCCCAAATATCTTGCATTTCATGTGTAGCAGTGAGCTTTCTTGGTCCTGGGCAGTCAGAGGTCCAGACCAACAGACATACAGGCCCAGACTTCTTAGCATTCACAGATGATCAGGCCACCTAAAATGAATCAGACACTTATATTAAGTTCATGCTGTTTGGTCTATGGCTCAGACACATCCCTAGTTGGCTCTTACATCTTAACTCAACCCATTCTCATTAATCTTTCTGCTACATGGCCCGTGGCTCTCTTGTGTTCCTTCCATGCTTTTTCTTGGGCAGCTGGGTCGATTTCCTGACTCTGCCCTTCTTCTCCTACCTATGCTGTGATTTCCCCTCATTTTTTTTTTATAGTGCCTGTCATGGTTCAAAACAGCTCCTTTATTTAAAGATTGATATTCACAGCACACAGAAAGACATTCGCATTTCATTACATGCATAGGAATGGACTTTTGGCTTCTCTTTTCCTTCTTCAAAGCTTCACCCTATGTAGCTATAAAACATAGTTACTAATGTGTACTGAAAATACCAGCAGCTATACTAATTACTACCCGTTCCTTTCATACCTCCTTCTTTCCATAACCCACCTTTCAGTGACAACTGACAACTGTTTCAATCTTAGCTTCTATGAAATCAGTTTGCATGTTCCTCATATGAGTGAGAACACCTTGTTCTCATTTCTAATGCTTAAAGAAGAGTCTTGACTCTGGTACCTTAAACCACATGGCCATCCTGACACCCATGGGAACCTGAGAGATTGGGTTGGGTGGTGAATGGAGGGGAAGAATAATGAAATAGACATCTTGATAAGGGGACTTTTTGTGGTTAGGTAGAGACCTGGCCTAAAGAAAACTCTCACAAATCTATAAGAATGACCCCAGCTAAGATGGTCAGACATAGTGGATAGGTATCCTGAACTCACCATATCCTCTAATCAAATTGGTGACTACTTCAATAGTAATCAGAGTGCCTTTACCCAGCCTCTAGCTTTGCTTCCTTGTTCTATTGTTTTAGCCTCCTCCCATAAAGTCTTCTACTGTGAACGTGGTCTAGCCTTCAATGCAGCAATAACCATATTTGTCCAGTCTTTAGGGATAATTTATTAAACATTTGCTTTACAAACTGTGAGTGCATCCCTTAAGTGATGATTGCTTCTTGAATCTCCTTAAATCTAACTAGAGCCCAACTAGTTTCTGGAAAATTTTTTATCACTTTGTTATTCCTTCAACGTTACCGAGTATACTAAGTTTGGCTGTTTGTAAGCCTTAGGTTGTTTCTCTGAAAACTTATAAGTCAATGTTGAGATTGGGTCTTTAAATTCCTGTGTGGGTATTAATATTTCTGTGTTCTCTCTTAACAGGCTTTTCTAAGGTGTTCTTCTCGGCATTCACACTAAGTGACTTTTTAACTGATAGAATAGAAATAATCAAAAAATAATATTTCTAATAAACATTATGAGATTATTTATCTTCTCCTTTACTGATTCTAGTTTCAAATCATCTAGAGTAATATTGGTGAAAGACCAACCACCTTGCATCATGCTATTATTTCTCATTTTTAAGGTGTGAAAAAGTTCTCTCTCTGCTTTAGCCATAGTCCCCATTTTATGTAATCCCAATTTATTCATCAAATTGTTATCAATGATGATTCAGATGGCTATGTTGGGGGCAGCTACTTAGTGTCCAAAAAGAGGGAAAACACAACCCCCACTAAAAGAGGGAAGCTGCTGTCTGAAAAACTTGCCCAGATGAACATGGAGAAGACACACATATTGTGGACTCTGTCTAATGCTGGAGGCTAACTCCTAACAGAATGCCGAGCCAGTTGGCCATGTAGAGCTTAGGCTGGCAAGGTCTTTTTTTTCCTAATTCATGCCCTGAAAGTTGAGCTCCAAATAATGTACAAACTCTAGTTAGCATGTATTGAAATCCCTGAGTCAGATATTGATGAAAAGCTAGAATATGAGAAAGAGGACACAGAACACAGTCAATTCTCACCCAACCAACTTCTCAGGATGAACAGGGTAAATGTTTCTCTTTTCAAGGGTCCTCAGCCTACAGAAACATGGTTACTAGGCCTAAGTAGTTCACTAAGTTTCTAGTACCAGCCAACATCACCTGATTTTTAAAAATTATTTCTTTCTGTCTACTGTTTTGAATTTGGATTGTTATATCAATAAGTCATTTATGTACATATTTTGTAAGTGTAGCACTTAGGGCTATTAACTTCCTTCTTAAAAATGCCTTGACTGTTTCTCAAAGGTTATATTGTGGTGGTTTTGCTTCATTTAGTTCCAGGAATATTTTAATTTTTGGCCCATTCATCATTTAATAATGAGTTGCTTAATCTCCATACGTTTATACATTTAGTCAATTTTTTTTGTTTGGTGTTCATTTTAATTTCATTGCATAAGTGTTGGGTATGATACATGAAATTATTTCAACTTCTCTGTATTTATTAATGCTTGTTCTGTATTTAGTAATGCTTGTTTTTTATTTGAGCATATGTTATATTTTGAAGCAGTTTCCCTGTGCTGCTGAGTAGAACGTATATGTGTATACCCTTGGTATTTGGGTTGAATAGTCTCTAGATATCTATTAGTTTCATTTGATAGAAGATGTCACTTAACTCTGAAGTTTCTCTTTTTTTGTGTTCAGATGTCTTATCTATAGAAGAAATTGGATTGTTGAAATTTCCCACTATTATTGGGTTTGTGTTAATCTGGGTCTTTAATTTTATTAATATGATTTGATGAAATTGATTGCAGCAGAGTTTTATGCATGTCTTTAATAATGTAATATTTTAATAATTAATTGATACCTTGATTAAAATTAAGTTCCTTCCTTTGCCTATAGTTTTTGCTTCAAACACTATATTGAAAAATATTGAGGATAGTGGTTTATTTTCAACTCTTTAAACATATTAGACTTGTTTATTCTTTGGAAAAATAAGACTATAGTCGGCAATGAAGTTTCAAAATTGTATTATGTCATTCATAAATAAAAATAACACTATCTAAAACAATGTCTATGTTTAGAATTCAGTAATAAAAAATTGTTCTTTCAACTCAGTACATAGAAAAATAGAAAATATCCTTATTGTCAGAATAACTCCCAAATTGAAAATAAAATGTCCTTAAATTTTATATCATGTATTAGGGACGTAATTGTCTTTATATTGCTTGTTTATAATTGAAACAATTTTTTTGTATTTGTAGTTTCTGATAAATGCATAATTTATGATAATATTTGTGTATTTTGTGGCAAAACTAACGTATTTATGTATACTTTCATATATACCCTTAAATTTTAGGGCATAGAAGGTCAATAAATTAGAAAGTACTAAAATAATGAATACATGAAAAATTCACATGCTTTATGGTAGGATAATTAATACTCAACATATGAAATGATCATGTTACAGACTTTCAGAAAGAGAAAATATCATTGTTAGATAATCAAGTGGCAATAAAATTTTCCACTTTGTTATTAATTTTAGAAATACTATCATTGTCTAAAATTTTACCTAACAACTCATTGATTGAGGAAAACAGAGTATGGCAAACGTAAAATTACATATACAGTTTAGAGATTTATATCAACTAATCTGAATTCTGGTGCAAACCTGAAACCATTTACCGGGAAATTAAAGGGAAAAATCATGATGGCCAAAGTTGTCTACTTCTTTACATAAGCTGTGATTTCCAGGTTGTATTTAGTCTCTCTAGTAGTATTGAGAGAGGTAATTTAACCTGTTTTGCTCTTGTCTTTGAATAAGGCAGTTTCTGTCTTTTTAGTGACTGCATAAATAAACCATTGAGCTTCAATATTTGCTCACAGATTTGGTGAATTATTGAGAAACATCTCTCCCTCTGTTTTTCTGAATTTACCTTCAAAGACACTGTATGTAGTTTTTATTTTTATCATTTTGCATTTTTTGTAGTGCTGGAGATGAAACTCAGGGCCAAGACAGGGAATACTGTAGAGTCCAGACTTGTTTCTCTATTTAGAGTATTGCTTACAATCTTTTCCATTTAGAATAATGCTGGCTGTGGGAAAGCCATTGCTTTGTAATATGACCTAAAATTAACTTTAAAAAAAAGTCAGAAGAAAACACACTGAGAATATGAAGTGAAAGTTTTAGTGCTGATCTCCAGGTCCACAGATCATTTCCTTTCCTGAAGAAGTCTCAGTCATTCTGAGTAGGCCATTATTGACAGACCAGTACCCATGATGGAAAGTCTAGGGAGCATCAGGGGACCGAATGAAGCATATACTATTAGAGAAACCTTCCTAACAGAAACACATGGGGGAACTCCTGAGAGAGTACAATAAAGTTTAGACATGTGCAAATTGTGCAGTATCATATATAGGAATATTAATGTTCATTATGTTCTTAGATCTTTGGGGAAATAGCTTACATAGGAATAATTTCAATTTTAATACTTTCTTAAAAATGATTTAAATTTTATTAGTTTATTGTAGAGAAATCCCAGGTTAGACTGATTAAGGACTACGGGGAAGGAATTGAAATGGTAAGTGATCTTTTTAGATGAACAACTTCACAGTAGAGTGTAGAACTGGAGTCTAGACATAGGAAAAGCCCAGGTATTCATAGAAATGTTCATCTCAACAGGTTAGCAGTTTCCGTAGCAGCCAATGACATGGAGAAATATGATAAAGCCTCAAGAAGGTATACATACCCCCCCCTTTTTCATGTACTTCTTTCCTTGAACCTTGATCTTATGTTCCATTCTTACCTCACCTGGAAATCCATTTTCCTGAGACCTTCAAAGGAACTGGCTGCTCTAGTTGGCTGGTCCTCTAAACTCAGGTGAATCAAGGTATTTAAGTCTTTCTGGAAGGAAGTTTTGTCCTCTTTAATCGGTTGTATATTCTTTCTGAGGAATGCCCCTAATAATAATGAGTTTTTTGGCACAGATTAGCCCCACTGTTAGGACCCGACCACTATGGCTTATCTGTACCATCTATCACAAATCTCTCAAGAAACGCACAGACACTCATATTAAGTTCATGCTGTTTAGCCTAGTTCTCAGGCTCATTCCTTCATCTTAGCTCAAGCCATTATCATCAATCTTTCATGCCACATGGCCCATGCCTCACCTGTGTACCTTACATGTTTCTTTTTGGGGTGTCTAACTCAATCTCTGAGACTCTGCCCTTCTCCTACTACCTATTCTGATTTCCCTGCCTACTATTTTTTATGGTGCCTGTCATAGTCCAAAACAATCTTTATTTACAGCATATAGAAAGACATGACTATAAGTTTGGTTATGACAAGTGACTATTAATCTGCATTTCTTAATTTTACAAATTTTAAGTATGTAACGCGATCATCATACCTTAAACAACAGTAGAAAAATGTATACAGAATAAAAAAAACTGATCTTAAAGTTGTATCAATAAACCAACCTCCATAGCACTGCAATGTCTGTTGAGATTAACAGTTGATTTTGGTATTAAAGTAAACTCAATAACCTAATTTTTTAAAAAAATCACTCATATACCATATGCCTTTTTTTCTTAGAAAGAGATTAACTATGACCATTAACCATTCTTAATGAAAACAACATTTATAAACAATATTTCGGGAATTTGTGCATAATATTTCATTACTACTGCCTGCTGATTAAGGGGCGCTGACAGTCTTACAGGTTCTTGAGACTGGATCATCTTAGTCTTGAAGCTGATGTGACCATATCTTCCTATCACAGAATTTTCAGGCAGTCTTGGTTAGTGAAATCCTATTTGCCTGGAAGAAATCTACATGTTCTCATCTTCTGCGGAAACAACAACAGAACCTCACTTCCAAAGCAACAAATCCTTAGAAACAAACTTCAAAGTCAAGATACTTAAAAAATATATGTTTTTGTTTTATTTAGCATCCTTTGGAATTGATTGTCTTCTGCAGTTAGCTCATTAACAGTTAAAAAATTAAAAGAAGACACAGTAATGCCCATAATCCAGACTCTGTGTATTTTCCATCTTTATGTGGCTTATTATATTTTTATTCCTCTATTTCTCTTTTTGAAAGACTTTCTCTACCTTCTTTCTTTTCTCTCCCAATCTACATATTCCTTTTGACACATAGTTTAACCCATTGAGAGGTTGACTCTATCTGAATCTGTTTTATTGTGTATCATTAATCATTTTTAACCAGAAAATATTTTTAAAATGCTAGCACTCTCTGAAAGAGCCACATAGTTTTTGCCAATAAAGCTGAGTTAGGAAGTTCTCTTAAATGGTCCATGTCTCTAAGCTCTGCAGGCAGACAGAGCACACCCAAGACAATGCCAATATCCAAAAAGCTGTCATTGACTCTGCTCCATTTTCTTCAAAATAAACAGAAGCCTTAAGTCATTCACATGCTATTGAAATTCCTGTGAGACTTCGGGATCTGGGTGCTTGCAGTTTGTGCTCACTGTAGTGATTCCGCTGCCATTTAGCCTGTGGTCTGGATGCCACACTAACTATGTACCATGACTGACTTCAGAGACACAATTTTGAACCTGCTCTTGGATCAGTTTCTCTGCTCTAGATCCCTTGGTAAGATTTCTCAGGCTTTGGGTGGGTATATTCGGTCCATTTTTGGATGCCTTCTATAACAATGAGGATTTTGGCCCAGATTAGCCCCACTGTTCAGACCTGCCTAATGCTGCTTATTTGCACCAGCTATCCCAAAGTCCCCCCCCCCCAAACACACTAACTCTTATATTAACTTCATGCTGTTTGACCTACGGCTTAGGCACATTGCTAGCTAGCTCCTTCATCTTACCTCATCCCATCCCACCCGAGCCATATATCTCTTTCCTTCACCCCTGAAAGCCATCAGTTTGAGAGACCATTAAATCTGTGGCAAATCCCTCACCATCTCAATCTTAGAATACACCACAGGGTGGATTTGAATTATCCCAATCTTCATATCTCATTTTCCTAAGTGTTAAGAACAGAGGTGTTCACCATCAACACTAGCTTCCGAAGATAATTTGTTCTAAGTATTACTTATGGTTTATTTTATTTTACATTCCAACCTCAGATTTCTCTCTACTTTTTTAAAAATAAAACTGTCATTCTTATGTATGTATCCCCCCCCCCCGTTCCCCCTGACTTCCCTTAACCCAATCCCATCCAGTGAGCCTTTAGCCTCTCCCATCCCCATCCACCAATCCTCTCCCTGATAAGGGCAAGAAATCAGAAGGTGGATTAGCTCAGTGTGGCACATCCACTGCAGGCAAGTTCTACTCACTCATCACAAAGACAAGGATGGGTTAGGTATTCCTGTATAGGGAATGTGCTCCAAGGTGACAGCCCACACACAGGAACACAGTCTGATTTCATTCCTTGAGGCTTTACATACTGCCCATACCAATCTACCTACAGTTGCCTACACTTGGAGGGCCTAGTTCCTTTTCCTGATGGATCTCCAGTGGCTATTCTTGATTCAGTGAGCTCCCCAGAGCTACTGGCAGCCGTCTATGTGGGACTCCTCTTAATAATCCCTATCCTCCTGCTCATACAGCCTTTCCTCCCCTGCTCTCAGCTGGACCTGGAGCTCAGCCCAGTGCTCAGTCAGCCATGGATCTTTGCTTCCACCTCTCTTCTTTGTTGGATGCCCACCCTCTTTTCTACTCCCACATCCACTGCCCAGAAAGGTCAACTTCTCCTACGGGAGTCAACAAATCATGGCATATTAAGTTTGGCCCCACCCCTTGCACTAAGCAGAAAAAGGCCTCACACCACAGGGAATAGGTTTCAAGAAACTAGCTTGTGTGCCAGGAAAGATCCTAGTCCCACTGCTAGAGGCCCCACAAACAGACCAAACTATATAACTTTCACATACATGAGGAGGATCATGGTCAGTCCCATGCAGGCTCCCTACCTGTTGTTATAGAGTCCATGAGTTCCCAGGAACTTGGAACAGTTGTCTTGGTGGTATTCCCTGACATGATCTTGACCCTCATACTCAGCCCAGTGTCTTTCTGTGGATCTCTTTCTGTGGCTCTATTTCCATCAGTTACTGGATGAAGGTTCTATGATGACAGTTAGGGTGGTCATCAATTTGGTTACCCGGGAAGGTCAGTTCAGGCACCCTCTCTGCTATTATTAGGAATCTTAGCTGGGATCATCTTTGTGGATTCCTGAAATTTTCCTTGGCAACAGGTTTCTCTCTAACCCCACAATGTTCCCCTCTATCAAGATATCTGCTTCATTTCACTCCTTCTCTGTTCCTCTCCCAACTCTGCTATTTTGATTCCTCATGTCCCCCTGCCCTTCCCTCTACTTCCCCATCCTAATTGTTTAGTCTCCCCCTCCCAAGGTGATCCAAGTCTTCCTTTAGGGTATTCCTTGTTGCCTAGTTTCTCTAGGACGAAGGATTGTAGTCTGGCCATCCTTTGCCTTCATACTATCCACTTATGAGTATATGATATATTTTAATTTATATACAACGATAGTTCATGCACAAGTAAAATACAGTGTCGTGATTCAAGATATACATTTGTGTGCTTATCAAATGTAGACAATTCATATTTCTGTGTCCTCATGTAAAGGAAGTTTATGACCTCTCTCTTCTTCTATTTTCTGGTAAAATTGGGAAATTAATGAATGACCACTTATGTTAGGAAGGAATCTTATAGATTAAATTATGCATTAACCAGCCTGGTCTTGATGTCACTTTGTAGCTCAGACAGGCATTGAACATAGGACCTTTCTATCTCAACTTTCCAACATCTTGTATTTAATGTGTAACAGTGAGGTTTCTTGGCCCTGGGTGGCCAGGGGTCCAGACCCACAGACCTGCGTGCCCAGAACCCTTAACCTCCGGGGCTGATCAGGTCCCCCAAAATGATTCAGACACTTATATTAAGTTCGTGCTGTTTGGTCTGTGGCTCAGGCACATCCCCAGCTGGCTCTTACATCTTAACTCATCCCATTCTCATTAATCCTTCTGCCAAGTGGCCAGTTGCTTACTTGTGCTCCTTAAATGTGTATTCTTTGGTGACTGGGTTGATTTGTCTGCCTCTGCCCTTATTCTCCTACCTATGCTCTGATTTCCCTCCTAATTTTCTATGGTGTCTGTCATGGGCCAAAACAGCTCCTTTATTTAAAGATTGATATTCACAACACAGAAAGCCATTCCCACATCATTACATGCATAGGAATGGATTTTTGGCTTCTCTTTTCTTTCCTCACTGATTCAACATATGTAGCTTTAAAACATAGTCACAAATGTGTACAGCAAAATACCAGCAGCTAAACTAATAACTTCCTGTTCCTTTCGAACCTACTTCTCCCCCCACCTCTCAGAGAGAACTGTTTCATTCTTAGTTTCTATGAAATCAGTTTCCATGTTCCTTTTATGAATTTGAATACTTAGAACTCAATTCTGATTTTTAAAGAAGAGTCTTGACTCTGACACCTTAAACCACTCAGCCATCCTGACACCATTGGAACATGAGAGATTGGGTGGTGAATGGAGGGGAAGAATAATGAAAGAGACATCTTGATAAGGGGACATTTTGTGGTTAGCTAGAGACCTGGCCTAAAGAAAACTCTCACAAATCTCTTAGAATGACCCCAGTTAAGACTGCTAGAAATAGTGGATAGGTATCCTGAACTGACCATATCCTGTAATCAAATTAGTGACTGCTCCAGTAGTAATCAGAGTGCCTTCACCCAGCCTCTAGCTTTGCTTCCTTGTTCTATTGTTTTGGACTCCTCCCATCATATCTTCTACTTTGAGAGTGGTCTAGCCTTCAATGCAGCAATAACAATATCTGACCATAATTTGTTTATATGGTGACCAAGAAATTTAACGTTTGTCTTACAAATTGTCAGTGCATACCTTAAGTGATGATTGCCTCTTGAATCTCCTTAAATCTAAACATTTATACTAGAGCCAAACTAGCTTCTGAACAATTGTTATCATTTTGTGATTCCTTCAGCGTTACTGAGTATACTAAGTTTGGTTGTTTGAAAGCCTTAGGTTGCTTCTCTGTAAATTTATATGTCAATGTTGAGATTATCTCTTTAAATTCTTGTTTCTGTATGAATATTTCTGTGTTTTCTCTTAATAGGCTTTTCTCAGGTGTTCTTCTTGGCATTCACACTAACTGTCTTTTTAACTATAGAACAGAAATAATCAAAAAGTAATATTTATAATAAACATTATGATATTATTTATTGTCTCCTTCACTGGTTCTAGTTTCAAATCATCTAAGGTAATGTTGATGAAAGACCAACCACCTTCCATCATGCTACTCTTTCTCATTTTTAAGGTGTGAAAATGTTCTCTCCTTGCTTTAGGCATCGTCCCCATTTTAAGTAATCCCAATTTACTCATCAAACTTGTTGTCAATGATGATTCAGATGACTATGTTGGGGGCACTACTTAATGTCCAAAAAGAGGGAAAACACAACCCCCACTAAAAGAGGGAGGCTGCTGTCTGAAAAACTTGCCCAGATGAACATGGAGAAGACACACATGTTGTGGACTCTGCTTAAAGCTGGAGGCCAACCCCTAATAGAAAACTGAGCCAGCTTGCCATGAATAGCTCTGGCTGCAAGGTCTTTTTTTTTAATTCCTGCCCCGAAAGGTGAGAGTCAAATAATGTAGAAACTCTAGTTAGCATGTATTGAATTCCCTGAGTCAGATATTGAGGAAAAGGTAGAATATGAGAAAGAGGAAACAGAACACAGTCAATTCTCACCCAACCAACTTCTCAGGATGACCAGTGTAAATATTTCTCTTTTCAAGGGTCCTCAGCCTGACTGGTCACTTCTACAGAAACATGGTTACTAGGCCTAGCCATTATCACCTGATTTTTTTTTAAAAAAAGTATTTCTTGCTATCTACCAAATTTGATTTTGGTTTGCTTTTTCCAAATTCTTGTGTTGTATCAATAAGTCATTTATCTGTACATTTTTTGCAAGTGTAGCACTTAGGGCTATTAACTTCCTTCTTAAAAATGCCTTGATTTTTTCACAAAGTTTATATCGTGGTGGTTTTCTTGCATTTAGTTAGAGGAATATTTTAATTTTTTGGCCCATTCATCATTTAATAATGAGGTGCTTAATCTCCATACGTTTATACATTTAGTAGATATTTTTGTTTGGTGTTGATTTTAAGTTTATTGCATAATGGTTGGGTGGGATACATGAAATTATTTCACTTTTCTGTATTATTAATGCTTCTTTTTCATTTGAGCATATGTTATATTTGAAGAAGCTTCCCTGTGTTGCTGAGTAGAATGTATATGTGTATACCCTTGGTATTTGGGTTTAATAGTCTCTAGATATCTATTAGGTTCATTTGATAGAAGATGTCATTTAACTCTGAAATTTCTCTTTATTTTTTTCATCCAGATGTCTTATCTGTAGAAGAAATTGGAGTGCTGAAATTTCCCACCATATTAGGTTTGTGTCAATCTGGGTGTTTAATTTTATTAATACGATTTGATGAAATTGAGTGCACCAGAGTTTTATGCATGTCTTTAGTATTGTAATATTTTATTAATTGATGAATACATTGATTAAAATGAAGTTCCTTTCTTTGTCTATAGTTAGTTCTTCATGCAGTATATTGAAACATATTTGGGTTAGTGTTTTTTTTTAAACTCTTTAAACATAGCAGACTTGTTTATTACTTGGAAATATAAAACTGAAGTGGGCAATGAAGTTTAAAAGTTGTTTGTACGTCATTCATAAATAAAAAAAACACTATCTAAACCAATGTATGTGCTTAGAAGTCAGTAATGAATAATGGTTCTTGCAACACAGGACATAGAATAATATAAAACATACTTATTATCAGAATATCCAAAAAACAGTTTAAAAATAGATTGTCCCTAACTTTTATGTTATGTATTATGGATGTAATTGTTTTTATATTTCTTGTTTATAACTGAAACAAAATTTATGTATTTGTAATTCCTGATAAATGCACAAGTTATGATAATATTATATACACATTCATATTTACCCTTAAAGTTTAGAGTATAGAAGGTCAGTAAATTAGAAAGTACTAAAATAATGAATACTTTAACAATTTACATGCTTTATGGTAGGATAATTAATACTCAACATATAAAATTTACATGTTACACAATGTCAGAAAGGTAATATGTCATTGTTAGATAATCAAGTGGCAATAAAATTTTCCACTTTCATATTCACTTTAGAAATACTATCATAGACTAAAATATTACCTGTCAACTCATTCATTGAGGAAAACATAATATGGCAAAAGTAAAATTACATAAACAGTTTAGAGATTTAAATCGAAAACGCAAATACAGTTGCAAACAAGAAACCATTTACTAGCAAATTAAAGGGAAAAATAGTGATGGCTGAAGTGGTCTACTTCTTTACATAAGCTGTGATTTCCAGTTTGTATTTAGTCTCTCTAGTTGTATTGAGAGAGGTAATTTAACCTGTTTTGCTGTTATCTTTGAATAAGGTAATTTCTCTCTTTTTAGTGACGGCATAAATAGATCATTCAGCTTGAGTATTTGCTCACAAGTTTGGTCAAGTATTGAGAAAAATCTCTCACTCTGTTTTTCTGAATTATTCTTCTAAGACACTCTACGTGGTTTTTCTTTCCATCATTTTGCATTTTTTGTCATGCTGCAGATGAAACCCAGGGCCAAGCATGGGACTATTGTAGAGTCCTGACTTGTTTCTCTATTTAGAGTATCGCTTACAATCTTTTCCATTTAGAACAATGCTGGCTGCGGGAAAGCCATTGCTTTGTAATATGACCTAAAATTAATTTGAAAACAATAAGTCAGAAGAAACCACACAGAGAATATGAAATGAAAGTTTTAGTGCTGATCTCCAGGTCCACAGATCATTTCATTTCCTGAAGAAGTCTCAGTCATTCTGATTAGGCCATTATTGACAGACCAGTACCCATGATGGAAAGTCTAGAGAGCATCAGGGGACCAGTGGAAACATATACTATTAGAGAAACCTTCCTAACAGAAGCACTTGGGAACTCTCAAAGAGCACAATAGAGTGCATCACATGCACATTGTGCACTATTATTCATAGGAATATTAATGTACAAGTTTTTAGTTCATTGGAAAAATAGCTTACATAGGATAAATTTCAACTTTAACACTATCCTTAATAAATGAGCTAAATGTTAATAGTTTATTATAGAGAGATCCCAGGTTAGACTGATTAAGGAAGACTGGGAATGTTTTGAAATGGTAAGTGATTTTTTTTAGATGAACAACTTCACAATAGGGTGTAGAACTGTAGTATAGACATAGGCAAAGCTTAGGTGTTTATAGAAATGTTCATCTCAACAGGTTAACAGGTTCTGTAGCAGCCAGTGACATGGAGAAATATAATAAAACCTCAAGTAGGTATACATAATCCCCACATTTGTGATGTACTTCTTTTCTGGAACCTTGGGATCCTACATTCCATTCTTACCTTACCTGGCAATCCATATTCCTGAGACCTTCAAAGGTACTGGCTGCTCTAGTTAGCTGTTCTTCTAAATTCAGCTGAATCAAGGTACTTTAAGTTTTTCTGGAAGTAAGTTTTGTCCTCTAGGTTTTTCATATCGGTATCTAGTGCTTTGAGTTTTCAGACCCACAGACCTATAGTCCCAGACCTCTTAGCCTCCCGAGCTGATCAGTTCCCCCAAAATGGTTCAGACACCTATTTTAAATTCATGCTACTTGGTTCATGGCTCAGGCACATCCAAAGCTTGCTTTTACCTCCTAACTCAACCCATTCTCATAAAACTGTCTGCCATTGGCCCGTGGTTCACTTGTGTTCCTTACATGCTTCTTCTTGGGTGGCTGGGTTGATTTGTTTGACTCTGCCCTGCTTCTCCTATGTATGCTGTGATTTCCTTTTCTACTTTTTCTATGGTGCCTGTCACCAGCCAAAACAGTTCATTTATCTAAAGATTGATATTCACAGCACACAGAAAGACATTCCCACATCATTACATGCATAGGAATGCATTTTTGGCTTCTCTTTTCCTCCTCACAGATTCACCATATGCAGCTTTAAACTGTGGTTATTAAAGTGTACTGCAAAATACCAGCAACTATACTAATTACTACCTGTTCCTGTTGTACCTCCTTTTCCCCATAATGTACCTCTCAGTGAATCTGTTTTCTTATCTCCTATGAAATTCATTTCCATGTTCTTCACATGAGAGAGAACATGTCTGTCCTTGCTCAATTCAATCTCTTTCTCTTAATTTCAATGAACACTCCAGGGCAACAAATCAGAATAGAAGCTTACCTCACATTTAAAGACTCAATTTAACTTTATACATAGTCAGAGAATCCAACTTATTCCTAATTCTCTCATAGATCTAATCTGGGGTAGGTGATCTTAGGATGAAATGGACCATAAAGAAATTTCATGTACTGAGGGTTATTGTCCATTCATAGCTCCTTTCCTCACAGGACATTTTATTTTATTTTAGAAGAAACTCCCTTCCCGGGATAGTTTATTTTATGCTGGAACCAAATCAGATGATGTCTTCTCAAAATTTCACTCATCTTTCTGACAAGAAAAAAGAGAGTTCTTGTGAAAATAACTCTGGGAAAATGATTCATGAGGCAAAGATCTCTAAGGTGAGTTGACCAAGCAGGGTGTGGGCACAAGCAGATGCATAAACAAGGACCATGACAGAAATAATTTTCAGAAGGTGGAAACCAGAGGCATTCTCAAAATTTCCTTCTCCAGTATCCCTGATGAATTTAGAATGGTAATTGAGTACTAAATGCATTTGGTAATAATCACCACTTTGTAATCAGGAGCAGGACCAAAGGGAGACCTGATAGCATCAAGCATTTCCAATGTAGTTGGGAAATGGCTGTTATGCAAATCTCTCACTTGATCCCCACATTTCACAGCATCAATTATCTTGATTTTCTAGGTTGACCACTGAGGTCCTCCAACAAAGAGAGTGTTCTAGTATGAATGGTGCACATGTCAAGCAGAGAGTACTTCTAAGATTTTATATTTTCTTGTTTTCTAGGCCTTCCAAGATATTGCTTCATATTTCTCTGAGGAAGAATGGGAAAATATCACCAACTGGCAGAAAAGTCTCTACGTTTATATGAAAAGAAACTACTTAAGAATGATGGCCTTAGGTAATAGGAAGTTCCAGGTTTAGACAAGCCTGAGTGTTTCCCAGTTATTTTCTATGCCACAGCTTCTTTTCAACATATAGTATGTACCTCTCTCTGTCACACAATACTTTTCTTCACAGAGAAATGTCCAAGTGCTGGCTGAGCATGCTGCTTTCTCCAATGTGTTCAGGGCTGAGAGCATAGAACACAGGCAATAGGACTCAGGCCTGCAGCAGTCTGCACTTTTCTTTCCTGCAGGCTCTTGTTCTTGTGGGCCTGAAGGTCTGTGCTGCATCCCAGATCCTAGCTGCATTTCCATTTTTGTGCTGTCTGTTAAAGAGCAAGAACTTTGTTTCCTTTTAGGGGTCACAGTCAACAAACCAATTTTTATGCGTTGCAATGACAAGGAGGAAGAATCTCCATTGGAATGTATTGAAGACCATGGCACTCACACTGGTGAGTAGTTAGGGAGGGGCTGTGAAGAATCACCTTTTCAGTTGAGAAACTTGGTAAGGTTACAGGCATGTCTTTTCTTCATCTTCAGGTTAGGGCTGTGTGGAAAAGAGTTCTTTAGAGGATGGTGTAAAAGACCCTGCCATATTAAAGTCAAAAATCTACATAAGTTTGGGTAATAAATAAACAGCTAATATGTCATACCTGTCCTTTATCAGTCCTGTATCACAACTTAAACACCGGCAGACACATCCACCCTATACACATACATGCAGACACTGTCACACAGAAACAATACAAGACACACACCCAACACACATTCTCTTTTATAACTGACATCAATGAAAATGGATCATCGTAATATAAGTGGAAGAGTTAACTCCAGAGATGATCCTGTTCCCACAGTTTCCAATTTGCCAGGTTGGATGCAATCTAATTGTAGTTCATTAACATAATTTCTTAATTGTATTACAATATGGTATTTAATTTTATCCTTTGAGGGTTTTATGTATTTTGATCATATTCACACATACCTTACTCATTCATCTAATTAACATAAAATATTTTTTGATGTTTTTCTCACTTCCCCACACTCCTCAAATTCATGTCTTGATTTTTTTAAAAAAAATAACCAAAAAGCCCAATTTGTGCTCTTTATATAACATGGGATGAGAGATCATCCACTAGAGTATGCTTGAATTAATAAAGTCCATACCCTTAAAGAAAACAGACTCTCCTTCCCATGAAAGCCATTCATTTTCAAAAAGGATACTTTTAAAGGAGTGGGAGCTCATGAGTACCTACTCACTCCATGCTAGAATGCTGACTGGCTTGACAAAGCAGGTCTTATATAGGCAAAGGCAACCTCTATGAGTTTATGAGTGTAACAATTTGTCATGTCCATAAAATACTGTATTTGCTCTGGTCCTTCCTGTCTTCTGCTTCTTACAATCTCTCTATCCCCTCTTTAACAATGGTACTGAAGTTTGAAAGCAAGATGCATGACATATACGTTCAATGCTTAGCTGAAAAATGCATAGACACATTTTCTACATTCTAACCAGTTGGGAGCTCCTGTATTAGCCATCACTCACTTTAAAACAAAACTACTCTAATAATGTCTGAGAGCTATCTAAGGTGAAGAAATATAAATTTAGATGCCAGTTTGTGTTAAATTCATTTAGTAAAATCATAATAACAGTTTCCACCCATGGGGCCTATGCAATCATACATTCTTGGTCAGCTTTACAGTACCAGGTCTGCATTTTTTCAATCACAATATATTAATAATTAAAGTATTGGCTCTTTAGCTCATACCTCAAACCACTGACATGCATTCATGTCTTCTTTCATTTATGAAATCCAGGTGATCCAGGTGAGCAAAAAACTCAAGTTCACATGGGTCAAAGACTTCAACATAAACCCAAATACACTCACCTTGATAGAAATTAAAGTGGGAAATACCCTCCAATGCATTGTTAAGGGCAATCACTTCCTAAATATAACACCAGTAGCACAGACACCAAGAATAACAATCAATAAATGAGACCTCTTGAAACTGGAAAGCTTCTGAAAGGCAAAGGACATGGTCAATACAACAAAATGACAGTCTACAGAATGGGAAAAGATCTTCACCAACCCTACATATGACAGAAGACTGATCTCTAAAGTATATAGAGAACTCAAGAAACCAGAGGTCAAAAAAACCCAAATAATCCAATTAAAAATGAGGTTCAGAGCTAAAAAGGGAATTCTTAACATAAGAATTTCAAATTTCTGAAAGGCACTTAAAAAATTGCTCAGCATCCTTGGACACCAGAGAAATGTAATCTTACACCTGTCAGAATGGCTAGAATTAAAAACACAGACTACAGTCTATCCTGGAGAAGATGCAGAGCAAGGGGAACACTCCTCTACTTTTGGAGGCCACTTGTACAGCCACTCTGGAATTCAGTATGGCATTTCCTTAGAAAACTGGGAATCAGTCTCCCAATGATCGAGCAATACCACTATTAGGCATGTACTCAAAGGATGCACATTCTTACTCCAAGGGCATTAATTCAACTATGATCAAAGCAGCATTATTCATAATATCTAGAACCTAGAAACAACCCAGATGCCCCTCAAATGAAGAATGGATTTAAAAAATGTGGTACATTTACATAATATAATACTCAGCAGTAAAAAAATGACACCTTTAAATTTGGAGGTAAATGGATGGATTTGGAGAGTATCATTTTGTATGAGGTAACATAAACCCACTATGTCTCCACTATGATAGAAAATGACCAAACTGAATGTGACTTGGGTTCCTGTGAGAGGTTCCTCAGGACATTTACCAAAGGCAAAGGATTACCTTGTCTGTACCTTGTTGATTTATATTCCTTAGTCCAACATCAGCCTTTGCCACACCTTCTGCATAATCCAGAATGGAAGAGCATATTGTTGGGGTCATTGTTAGCAAAAACATTGCTTCTAGGAACACTCTGTCTACAGTCCTTTTAAAAGAACCTTATTAACTGCAATTGAAACATTTTAAATTTCAATTTTGCTTCAAACCTCAGGAAATCACCTCTCCTATCCAATCATTATCAGAGTTAGGATATTCAACATCGATTGTATTTAGCATCCATTCCTTCATGGGTGCTGATCTTTACTTTTCAACCTTATACCCTTTTGCATTATACTTTGGCATTTTAAAAAGCCATGGATTCCAGTATTCTTTGCCTAGCTTCTGAATTTTGTATCATTCTATTTACTACTGAAGTCAATGTTTGTAAGAAATCTTTAAAGGTTTATCTTATGCCTTGCATAACTTTTGTATGTGACTCAATTTTCCTTCCTACTTCTAAAATTCTATGCCAAATATTTAAGGTTGCCATATGACATAAATCTAGGGCATAGTCATAATATAAAGACTGATGTTCTACATTAGCAAAATATTCAAATTTTAAGTAACTAGTCTTGGAATATTTCAATCCCTCTAGCCCTATTTTGTTGTTCAATGGTCTTAGCCTCATCTTCCTTACATTGTAATTGGGAACCAGCCTCCAAGATTGCTATAACCAAATCTATCCAGTCTTGAAGGATAATTCTATTACAAGTTGACCACATGTCTGCTGTTAGCTGCATCCAGTCAGTTGGTTTAATCCGGTTTTTTGCTGACCATGAATTTAGAAGCTCCTTTACATAAGTAGAGTGTATACTGTGCATTGATATTGCCTCTTTAAAATCCTTGATGTCTCTCATATGTACTGGCTCATAGCTATACTCTACATATTCTGAGGTTCCCCCAGGTGTTATCTTTGTCTGAATAGTAGCTGGGAATAATAGTGGTGCGGAAGGGGGTAGCCCTGTTATGTTTACCACTTTAGGTAGAGTAGCTCCAGTACCATAATATCCCATTGGGGGTTGACCTGAACTGTTCTGAGCATAAGATGCATCAATACCCTTTTCCAGCATTGCAATATGGTCCTCCCATTCTTGTATTTTGGATATGACCAGTTCCCATTCCTGGATTTGGGATACTACTGGTTTCCATTCTTGAAGTTTAGATACTATTGATTTTTCTAGATCTTGAGTGTCCTGATGAAGAAGTCCTTCCAAAGACCTCAGCAAGCCAGCAATTTTTTGATCCCCATCATTAACATAATTAATGATTTTCTTGTTCTCATCATTAATGTAGTCAACAAGTTTCTTGTTTTCATCATTTACGTAGAGCCTATACTTTTCTTGTACAGTGTTATTCATATCTAAAGAGGAAGTCTTATCTGAAAGCCTGTTGTAACCAATTTCCAGAGTATCCATCCTTTTTGCCATCTTAGTGTTTGACAGTTCCACATCATATACCTTGGACAGCAACTGTTGATTTACATTTTGTACCTGTTTAACCTCATCTGCTACTGTAGAATTCGATAGTTCCATAATACATAATCTGGACAGTAATTGTTGGTTTCCATTTGACACCTCTGTCATCATCCTCTTATTTTGAAACATAAAATAGAGAAACAAGCCAAAAAATAGTAAGACTGGGGTATTGAATCCTTCAAAGGTATTCATTTAAAAATTTGTCAACCACCATGGCAAAATATGACCTAAAGTCTTCAAAAGAATAATTGTCAGTCATTGGATCAATTCAGGTGTAATTACGCTGTTTATTTAGTCCACAGGTGTCACAGTAGCATTCAATGCCCTGCTCACTGTATGGCAGATTCAGAGGCTCTCAGCAGCAGGAAGCTACCTACAGACACTACGTGGTTTTGAAGGGCCCCAGCAGGCAGAATACAAGCCTTGGAAAAAGCAAGTTCTCACAAATTAAGACAGGATGTTAATCACAAAATAGAAGGGTTTTTGTTTCCTTTGTTCGCTTGCATGAGTAATTTACAGTTGCCTGGGTCACAATCAGTGACCACGTGGGCTGGCTGGGAGGGAGGGATGTGCGTGCACTTTAAACTCCTCTACCAGGGCTAGATGGATGGAGCCACCATACAAGCAGGCAGTGGCAGGCCAAGTGGACAATGGACCACTCCTCCTGAGTGCCCCACCTGCTCACTGAGCTGAAAACCCATGTTTCCACACTGAGCCGAAAACTGGCGCTTGCACACTGAGCCGAAAACTCATGTTTGTGCACAGAGCTGAAAACCCGCACCCCCACACACTGGAGGCCCCGTTGGGTGCTAGATGTAGGCGGAGTATTACTTACAAGGCACCAGTCCATGATAAATATTTATTAGAATATAAATCAACACTCATGATATTAGTAACAGCTTATAGTAGCACCTGAACAGGGACTGGAGTACCCGAGCGATGGATGAGCGATGGGCGAGTGATGGACCTACAGTGGATTCTGCTCCTGTCTCTCTAGCAGCCAGGAACCAGGAAGAGAGCTCTTCATGTCCCAGAAGCCCCTTATCAATGGGGTTGACCATACCCCCTCCAGGTTGGCCAAACCCCATCCAGGAGCTCAGGACTCTGGATAAGCATCTTAGGACTTTATCAGCTGACACCTAAATCCCACTACAAGTACCAAGCTGTTTTTATTACTGTAGCTCAATAGTAGGGTTTCAAGTCAGGGGTGGTGATGCCTCACAAAATTCTGTTATTGAACAGGATTATATTGGCAATCCTAGGTTTCTTGTTATTCTGTATGAAATTGAGTATTGTTCTTTCAAGGTCTATGAAGAACTATGTTGGGATTTTAATGAGATTCCTTGAATCTGTAGATTGCTTTTGGTAAGATTGCCATTTTTAAAATATTAATCCTACCTATCCAGGAGCATGGGAGATCTTTCCACTTTCTGATATCTTCTTCCATTTCTTTTTTCAATGACTTAAAGGTTTGTCAAACAGGCCTGCTACTCCTTTGGTTAGAGTTACGTGAAGATACTTAATACTATTGTTAGCTATTATAAGGGGGGGATGTTTCCCTGATTTCTTTTTCAGCCCTTTTATCCTTAGTGTATAGGAGTGCTGTGGATATTTTGAGTTAATCTTGTACCCCGCTAAATTGCTGAAGGTGTTTATCAGTTGTAGGAGTTCCCTGGTAGAATTTTGGCATCAGTTATGTATACGATCATATTGTCTGCAAATAGAGATAGTTTGACTTCTTCCTTTCCAATTTATATCCCCTTAATCTCATCTTGTTGTCTTATTACTCTAGCTAAAACTTTGAGAACTATATTGAAAAGATATGGGAAGAGAGAATAGCCTTGTTCTGTTCCTGATTTTAGTGGGCTTGCTTTGAGTTTCTCTCCATTTAGTTTGATGTTGGCTGGTGGCTTGCTGTAGATTAACTTTATTATGTTTAGGTGTTTTCCTATATTCCTGATCTCTACAGGAGTCTTATCATGAAACAGAGATGGATATTGTCAAAGGCTTTTTCAACAGCTAATGAAATGATCACATGGATTCTTTTTATCTTTCAGGTTGTTTATATGATGGATGACATTCATGGTTTTCTGTATGTTGACCCATCCCTACGTTTCTGGAGTTAAGCCTACTTGACCATGCTGGATGATTTCTTTGAATTTGGTTTGCCAGTATTTTTTGAATTTCATTTTCCAGTATTTTGTTTTTGAATTTGGTTTGCCAGTATTTTATTGAGTATTTTTGAATCGATGTTCATGAGGGTATGTAATTTGTTGTCTTTGTTGCATTCTTGTGTGGCTTGGGTTTCTGGGTGAATATAGCCTCATAAAAAGTTTGGCAAATTTCCTTCAGTTTCTATTGTGTGGAAAAATTCTGGGAGCATTGATATTAATTTATTAATTTATCTTTGAAGTTCTGGTAGAATTCTGTGCTGAGACCATCTGACCCTGAGCTTCTTTTGCTTGGGAGACTTAACAACACTTAAATTTTTATGAGGGCTGTAGGTCTATTTAGATCATTTATCTGTTCTTGATTTAATTCTGGTAAATGGTACTTGTTCAGAAAGTTGTCCATTGCCTATAGGTTTTCCAATTTCGTAGAGTACAGGTTTTTGAAGTATGACCTAATGATTCTCTGGATTTCCTGGATGTCTGTTGTTATGTCTCCCTTTTCAGTTCTGATTTTGTTAATTTGGATGTTCTCCATCTGCCTTTTGATTAGTTTGATAAGAGTTTGGTGACTTTCTTGAAGTACCAACTCTTTGATTTATTGATTCTTTGTATTGTTCTCTTTGTTTCTAATGTATTGATTTCAGTCCTAAGTTTGATTATTTCCTGCCATCTACTCCTTCTGGGTGAGTTTGCTTCTAATTGTTTGAAAGCTTTCAGCTGGGAGGTTAGGTCTCTTGTGTGAGATTGCTCTAGGTTTTTCATATTGGCATCTAGTTCTTTGAGATTTCCTCTTAACTCTGCTTTCATTGTGTCCTGTAAGTTTTGTTCTGGATTCGTTTTCATTGAATTCTAGGAAGCCTTTGATTTCTTTCTTTACTTCTTCCTTTGCCAAAGTGGTTCAATTGAGAGATGTTCAGTTTCCATGAGTTTGTAGGCTTTCTGTGGTTTGTGTTTTGGAACTCTAACTTTAGTGTATGGTGGTCTTTTAGGATACAAGGAGTTATTCCAATTTTTTGGTATCTATTGATATTTGCTTTATGACGGAGTATGTCGTCAATTTGAGAAAAAGTTTCATGGGATGCTAAGAAAAGGGTATATTCATTTTTTGGTTGGAAAGTTATGTATATATCTATTAAGACCATTTGGATCATAATATCTGTTAGATCTTATCGTGGTAAATTCACTTGCAATATATCATATAAAGGGTTAATATTTATTGAAGGGCATAAGAACACTGATGGTACAAATTGATCCTTAATACAGTTCTTGGAGATAGGAACTAGGGCTGCTGATCCATTTTCTGAGAACACAGGAACAAAACCTCAGTGTCTGAGAGTCTGGTCATGCCCCATTCAGGCTCCCATTACCCCAGAGATACACCTACAAGCCTTGTCAGCTAACACCTGAATCCCACTACAAAACCCTTATTTGTCAGTTGAGTTTCTGTCTGGTAGACCTACCAATCCATTGATGAGAGTGAAGTATTGAAGTCTCCCACTATCAAAGTCTAAGGTTCGATGTAAGATTTAAGCTTTACTAATATTTCTTTTACATATGAAGGTACCTTTGTGTTGTGGGCATAAATTTTCAGAATTGAGACTTTAATTGGATGGATTATTCCTGAGATGAATAAGTAATGTCTACCGTGATCTCTTTTGACTTTAGTTGGAAGTCTATTTTTTACATATTAGGATGATTACAGCACCTTATTTCTTAGGATCATTTGATTAGAAATTCTTTTCCCAACCCTTTACTCTGAGTCAGTGTCTGTAGTTGAAGTTAATGTGTGTCTCTTATTTGCTGCAGAAAGATGGCTTCTGCATTTGTATCCATGGTGTTAGGGTGTGTCTTTTTATAGGTGAATGGAGTCAATGGATATTAGAGGATATTAATGTCCAGTGACTATTAGTTTTGTTATTATTGATGATAGTATATGTGTTGTTTCCCTTTTTTGTCTTTTTCTTCTGTGGGGCTTATCTGTTATATATGGTTTCCTTAGGCTGGGGTTTTCCCTTTAGTGCTTTTTCTAGGGCTGTATTTGTGGATAGGTATTATTTAAATCTGGTTTTGTGGTGAAAAATCTTGTTTCCTCCACCTATGGTGGTTTATATTTTTGCTGGGTATTTTAGTCTGTGTTGGCAACTATGGTCTCTTAGTGTCTGCATAACATCTTCCGGCTTTCATTGATTCCACTGAACAGTCTGGTGATATTCTGATGGGTCTGCTTTTATAAGTTACATGATTTTTTTCTTTGCACCTCTTAGTATTCTTTATTTATTCTGTAAGCTTACTGGCTTGATTATTATGTGGTGAACAAACATTTGGAGGGATCTAGTCTATTTTGTGTTCCATAAGCTTCTTATATCTTTAGACATTTCTTTGATTTTCTTGAATATATTTTATGTGCCTTTGAGCTGGTATTCTTCTTCTATTCCTATTATTCTTAAGTTTGGTCTTTTCATGGTGTCCCAGATTTCCTAGACGTCTTATGTGATGATTTTGTGGGGGGGGGGTGTTTATTGAGGGTTTTTTTTTTTTTGAGTGACAAATCTGTTTCCACTATCAAATCTTCCATTTAGTCTTGCATTCTCTTGGTCATTCTTCATCTGTAGTTCCAGTGCATTTCTTCAGATTTTCCATTTCCACCATCCCTCAGTTTGTGTTTTCTTTATTGCTTCTATTTCAATTTTTACATCTCGAATTGTTTCCTTCACTTATTTGATTGCTTTTTCTTGGTTTTCATTATTTTCATCCAGCATTTGTTTATCTCTTCCAATTTTTTGCTTGTCTTTTCCTGTATTTCTTTAAGGGAGATATTTGTTTCCTCTTTTGAGGCCTCGATTATCTTCATAAAATTGTTTTTAAGGTTATTTTCTTCTTAGTCTTCTTCCTCCTCCTCTTCTTCTTCTCCTGCTTCTTCATTATTCTTTCTTCTTCGTTGTTATGATCAGATCTTGTTGTAGAACCACCAGAGTCTAGTGGTGCCACATTGTTCTTTACGTTGTTATATGTATTCTTGAGGTAGGATCTGCCCATTGCAGGATTTGTATCTATCCCAGGGAGGTGACTCTGCTGCAATCTGTTATTCCTGTGTGTATCAGGAAGCCTTTTTGGTACAATCTGGGCTCTCTGTCCACTTGGAGGTAGCATATTCTGTGTCACAGTGCCCAGTTCTTGGTGCAATAAGAGCTGGCAGAATGTCTGTCTCAGGGATTCACTCTTGGTCCAATATTAGCTCTTGATCTAGAAGGTGTTCTTAATCCTATAGGGGCTTTTGATCTAATAGATACTGGGGGACTGTGGGTCTCAAGTAATCACTATTGTCATGAGGTGATTGGGTGAGTTTGTAGATAGGAGTGTTCTGTGAACTGGGCTTCACTAGGGAGTCCTGGTCTGTAGGGGAGGTTTTCTGCTGGCCTGAATGCAGGGAATATATGAGAGGGGGTAAGGTTCCAAGGGTTCTGTCCCAGGAGACTGGGATCTCTGTCTGAGCTGGGTGTCAATTACCTCTTGGTCCAATAGGTACTGAGGATCTGTGAGTCTCAAGCACCTGCTGAAGTGACTGGGTTCTTGGGTGGGTTGGGGCTTGTGGAAGTTTTCTAGTTGAGGGTGTCCAGAAAACCGGATTTTATTGGGGATTCTAGCCTACAGGGCTTCTTCCCTGCTGGCCTGGATGTAGGGGAGAGATAAGTCATTATATAATTCTATCTTGATTACTGTTTTCTAGTATATAGTCATAACGTGTTATATTTAAAACCTTCCTTCTTAAATAGACAAAAGGCAGAAATGCTGTGAAATGGTGCTTTTGTACATAGTAACATTTTGTCACTGAAATTGGTTTAATAAAACACTGATTGGTCAGTAGACAAGCACGGAGTAGAAATGAGACAGACTAACTGAGAGTGCTGAAAAGGAGAAGTACTGAGAAGTTGCTGTACAGAGAAAAAGTACCAAGCAACATCGCTAAACATAAATAAAAATATGGGTTAATTTAAGTGTAAGAGTCAGCTTATTTTAATAATATTAATATTACTTAATACTTAATTTTAAACTTCTGAGTCAGTTATTTAGGAAGCAACTGCTAGGTACTTCGAAGAGGCTGCCAAGACAGAAACTTCTGCCTACAGTTGATTACTTTAAGTTTCTTTCATTCCTAAAGACAATAAACTTGTCATTTTTTGACTATACATTACTTTCTAAAATTATACTCATCAAGCTGGGTAAAATTGGTGACTTGGAACCAGATTCTCCACTCTAAAAAGAATTTCTTGGGGAAAGCCCTAGTCCTGACACACTAAGAATGAGAGGTGAAGTACATCTGGGCAGAGCCTCTAAAGAGTAGCCAGAGAAGCTGAAGGAAGATGCCAGTCTACCAGGATCTACAGTTAAAACAACATAGCATGCAGTTAACTGTGCTTCATTTCCTTGTACCACCAGTTTATTCAGTACCTGGCGCCATACATTGTAGATGATGGCTCAGCAATGGAGCCTAAAGCTCTTGTAAAACTGACTTATTAAAGAGGATGGATGAATATTGCATGAATCGTAACTGATCTTATAATATTGAGGAAAAACTGAAAGATTAGAGACACAGGGAAACAAGCCACAGTCACTTCTCATCTCACAAATTCTCCAGGCAGAAAAGGGATAGATCCAGTCTCCAGGAATCCTCAGACTGAATGTCTCTGAGACCTCAACCCAAGGGAAAGGGCTGAAATCATGTATCTTCCACCTTTTATCTTTTTCTCTGCCCAGCCATTTCACTTCCTGGTTCAAACAACCTAGTGCTTGGATTAAAGATGTTGTGTTTCCCAAGTACTGGGAGTAGGAGTGTGGGATCACAAGGGCTGGGATTACAGGTGTGTGCCCCACCACCTGCCTCTGTTTCGTCTTGAACTCACAGAGACCCAGACCAATCTCTTCCCCTGCCTCTGGAATTTTTGCATTGAAGTTATGTGCCACCACTCCCTGACCTCTATGGCTAACTGTGGCTGCCTCTGTCCTCTGATCTTCAGGCAAACTTTATTAGAGTGTGCACAATATATCACCACAGATGAATTTGATCCTTATAAGAGCAGTCCATAGCAACGAACTTAGCAAGCACAATACCCTTTTAGACTGGTACCCACACCTACTTAAAGTGTCATTTCCAGTTGGATTTGTAACTGCCAAATATCCTCCAGGCACCAAGATCCTGATGCAAACACAGATTGAATTCTGAATAACTTAGATACAGAACTTCCATTGGCACTTGGATCATTTAAGTTGTATTCATTGTGTATTTAGTATTTTCATAAATAGCTACAGTTTGGGGCTGTCTAATATGTTCAAAGTAAATCATATCCATTTAATCTCTATAAATGTGTATGTGGAATACTTAAATATCCATAAATCAATTGAACCATGGCTATTATTCTTCCATTCTATGACTGCAGTACAAAATAGGGTTGGGCCGTATTTTCAGAAATCTATAATACAAGGTCCATCCTACAGACTTCTGAGCATACTACTGCAGCTAGAAGTCATCAGCCTGTCACCATTAACATTTGCTTGAGAGTGGTCTTTAATTTCTATTTGACATGTGTGATTTTTCTGATGGCCATACAGTGGGTGTTAGTGAGACAGATGACAGGGTAAGGGAACTTCTAGAGAGTGACAAGAATGGCCAGTTTTCAACTTCCATTTTCATGGATCCCAGCTTTCTCCAAATATAAGATTATTTTCTCCACCTAAAGACCACTAATTGTGACTCAAACATACACTGTTTTCTCTTAGTATTTCATCCTCAGGACTATATTTACTTCATTTTTTATGGTAGCATAGAAAGTAGTAGGTTTCATAATGACATGTTCTTATGTTCTTGGTTTCTAATCAAAATGGAAATCACCTTGTCCCACCATCTGTCTTCATCTTGCTAGTCCTCTTTTTTATTCCTAATTGTCCCTGTTACCTTCATGCCCAATGTATAGAGTCATTCTTTTTACCTCTTTAAGGACTCAGCCTCCTATCTTATGGTACCCTAGTTTTATGTCCAACACACAGAATGACACAAAACACAAATTGAAATGTTGTTACTCATTGAAATTAAGTTTGACTCATCTGTCTTTCTGCACTTGGCTTGTTTTGTTTAACATGATCATTTACCAACACCTATGACTCCTCTCTGCGTCCTCACATAGTACTGAGGCAGAGATCTTCAGTCTCTTAGCTTTCCACAAGGCCTACACTTCAACTCATCAGAGCCATATCTGTAGGAATCCATATTACCTCTATCACCACTAGGAGAGCTACATTGAGCATTATAGTTTCTACATAAGAATGATGTATGAAATGGGTGTATGACACAACTAACCTCAGAGTATCTGCCATGTAATATTAATAAAGTCTAATCCTGACCACAGCACACACAGATTATATGTCCATTGTCTATATTGTTCCAAAACCCCTGGTCTCATATTTACCTTCTATAATTTTCAATATAAGCCTTAAAACTGTTATTCTCTAAACTCTTCTGGAGGAACAGGTATACAATTCTTTCTTGTCAGGAAGGCAGTCTATACCTGCCAGTATTATAGCTGTGGCGGAAAAGGTATCTTAACTTGTTAGGAAGTCAGGGTATACCTTCAGCTGTGGAGGGTATCCTGGATACCTACAGCTGTGAGAAGAAAGATATCCTGACTTGTCAGGAAGTCAGGGTATACCTGAAGCTGAGATGCAGTGGGGATGTTCATCTCTGAGAGAGAACTGTTACACCTTAACTTTGTTCAACTCCCTCGAAAGGAGCTTTGCAACAGAGATATCCATGTCTTCTGATGCTCTACTCACCTTCCAAGGGAGCTTCCTAGTGGAGACTCTGCTCCTCACCAGCAAAAGAAGATCTTCACCCAAAACTCTTTTAAGAAAGAGATTCATTTGGGAAAGGAATACAGGAGAGTGGCTGCCTCTACCCTGATGGAAAAGGACAGCTGATAGCTAAACCAATAGAGGGGCTTATATAGGGCTTCTGAGGGGTGGAATGTTTCCAGTGAGAAGATGTTCTACTTAGGGATTAGCTGGATTTCCTGCTCAGGGATTGGTTGGTTTAGTTGGTCAGAGGCAGAGTTGGCTCTGGTTTCAGGGACAATATGTGTTTCTTTGGTTCTGTTTGAGGGCTCACGTGTTTCTTTCCTTGGCTCAGATTTCAGGGTCAGGGTGCTGAATTTTATGCTCAGGGACTGATTGTTTTAGTTATTCGGAAGCTGATTCGTGTCTGGTTTCAGGCCTAAATTATGTTTCTTTCACTTGTCTTTTTTATCCTTTTGGCTCTAATTTCAGGGTCAAGGTATATTTCGTGTACTGGCTCTGGGCTCAAGGTCAGGGAGTGTTTCTTTGGTTCTGGCTTCAGATTTAAAGTGTTTCTTTCACTGGCTCAAGATCCAGGACCAGGGTGGGTTTCTTTGCCTGGTCCTTTTGACCTACATCTCCTGTCTTTGATGCTGAATGGAATATTGACAGATTTCTTTTATTATATTTTCATTTATTTGGAGTGTGTGTGTTCAATTTTGAATGTCAAAAGACATTGTCAGGGAGTCAGTTCTCTCTGTCCATCATGTGGGTCTTTAGGATAGAAATCATGTCATCAGAGTTGGCAGCAGGATCCTCTACCACAAAGCCATCTAGCCTACTTGAAACACTGATATTTTTCCAGAGTGGTTTTTACACAGTAAAACTAACACTAACAGAGTGCTTAGCATGTAGTATTCCTAGTGCTGACCAGATACCATACAGAGAGATCTATGCTTAAACACTGCCCGGCAAAGGAAGACCAATACTAATGAGACTTAGTACAGTGGAAAGTATACATAGGGAATACTTGGCACAAGGTCCTAACAGAGTATTGGTTACCTCCTACAAAATTGCTAAGAGAAAACTTGACAAATAATATGGAAATGGATACTTAACTGTTAGAATTATAATGAATTTTAATAAATAATGTATTTATACATATAACTGACATTTAGTCTTTCAACAATGTAGCTATGGTCTGGAATTCCCACCGCATTCTTCTTATCATGGTAGGTTTATTTCAAAGCTCTGTGGTTAAGACAAGAAAGAAAAGAAACACTAGCAAATTCATACTACCTATTCACTGGTCTGTTTCCTCCTGTCCTTCACAGCCCACATGCTTCCTTCTCACCCAACCTCAAAGCCTGTGCTACACAGGCAAACCCTTTTCTCAGAGCAGGGTGACTGCCTCACCTTTCTTTTCCTTAAATTTCTAAACCAGAGTAAGATGTGGCCTGTACTTTGAGAGCTGACTTGGGATTTAGGAGCTCATAGCATCCTGGGTAGGGAAGGTCTCCAAATTACCCAGCTTTGCAGTAAAGGAAGCATGATATGATACTTCAGCTTCACTGTTGCACCCCAGAGGACTAGAAGTGGATAAGTGATCTAATATTATATAAAAAAGTATGTATTCTGGGGTTTGGGAGATGTGTCAAAGGACCACTTACAGATTTAGTCATCCTCATCATCATCTTCTTCTTCAGGGTCACTGATCTCTTCATATATCACTCGATGTTTTCTTTCCCTCAAACGATGAGCCCATACATTTACATGAATGCCACCATCTGAAATAGGGAGAGATTAGTGAATGAGAACTAGATAGTTTAGGGCCTTGTTTTGTCAGAATAGAACAGGGCATGTTCCTCCCATGAGCCCATGGGCCTTTCCATTCTGATGTTTATGTTTGCTGGCTTGTAAAGACTGAGATATTAGCCACACAGCAGTACAGACCAAAGACCATTCCAGGTAATCCAGTGTACTGTTTGGTCCCTCTCCCCCATCATCTGGTATAGAATTCCTATTTTATCCTTCATTAGAAAGAGGGCCCAATGATCATTTTCTTATATTGTGTGGATTAAAGAAATGAACCACAGATTATGTAGAAAACCTGTCCATTGTCACATGTCCTCCAGAAGGAAAAATCAAATTATGAATATGGAGACCCTTGCTAATATCTGAACTGGGGTTGGGTGATCTTGTCACACAGCAAGGCTGTGGAGTATTGTGGGCCCATGCCACTCACTCAGAACATGCCATGGAAGCCAGAGTTTTGTTTCTTCAATGATTCCTTCTCATCCATTGCCACCCAACTGTCTGTCCCCAAAAACGTGCTTTCTCTTGGGTGTGCAGATTTCTCTGGGCCCATCCTTAGCCTAGTGTACCTGGAACTCATTTGGGTTATTTTCTTCTCATTCCACCTCCTTCAGCATTTTTAAACACTAAAGCACTTGTTCAGGCTCTCTGTAGGATTCCTATACTGTATTAGAGGTTAAGTAATTTCTGAGGTTTTCCAAAGACTATGTTAGCATACATTAATTATATATGCTGTTACCTTTCGATATGACATTTTTATATGCATGTATTATGTGCTGTGATAATTTAGACTCATTAACCTCTTTTGACTCATGTCAATGCCCTTCCTCACCATTACTAGATTATCTTTCATTTCATATTTTATATTGGTGGGGCTAAATGAGTTTAATTGGGCATATTTACAGGTGCACTGGGCCTCATCTGTCTTTTCCCTGACAACCGTTAACTGCCCTCATATCCTCTGAGAGGGTGGAACCTGGAGAGCCTCTCCTTCCATGACAGAATGATGAAGGGCTCAAGCCTTTGTGGTGTTTTTATTGATTTTCATAACATGCTAACTGTACCTGGAGAAGTATTTGTCATTATTTGTAGCCAAGTAAGAAAGAGCATGTGTGTTCAAATAAGAAAGTAATGTCCTAAGTCCACCATGTTTCTGGGACTAAACATTTGCCTTTATATATTTCATAGACTGCCATTTATACAAGCAGAATAATGTACATTTAATTAAGAATCCACAATAAAGAAGATTTAGGGAAGAAAATCACTTGTGGAGTCCATGGGTTCTATGAAAGGTGGGTAGTCTACAAAATATAAGGCTTCACACATAAGCTTGTGGTTCATCACATTGACAGTTAATAAAAGAGTGAATAGAAGAGAGAAGACAGTACTGTACCAAGATGATTTTTACAAATTAATGCAGGCAATGGGGAAGAAAGAAAAGAGACACACTGATCTAGGTATCAAAGAATATGTTGCCAAGAGTGGCATCACACAGGACATTGGTATGAACAGTTCATGTAGAATTTGATAAGATGATACCTACACTATTTCTGCTGATATAAAAGTCATTAATAATAAGATACCTGTCATTCAACTTCCTGATTTATGCCTGAGAAAAGTCTTGTTTTAATGACCCTACAAAACTTTGCAATTATCACATGCCAAACACACCCAAATGGACATGCTTTTTAAATGACAGAATAATAAAACTGAATACTTTCTCTTACAATCCCTTCTGTTTTATTCAGTCCTTAACTGTGCCCTCACTGGCTACCAACTCTCAGCTCCCTTAACTATATACACTAAAGTGTAAATGGCAACTATTGAAAATTCCATTTCATAAATAGCCAGGTGTCTCTAAGGGTTCCTCTGGGTTGTGTCTGTGGGGCAGACAGTTCCCAAATGTAGATATATCCTGAAGTCTATCACAGTGGGAGGAGCCCTGTGATTTCCAGCCAGAGGAATGCATAGTCAATATACAGAGGCTAGCTGGTGATTCCTGCTTAGAAAGTAAGCTTCAGTATGAAAGAACAAACAGACTCTGTCTGTGGGAGAATGCCTGACAGAGGCATCACCGGGATTAAAGAAATGAAAAAAGACATGAATACATGTCAGTGGTTTGAGGTATGTGCTAAAGAGCCAATGCTATAATTCTTAAGATATTGTGATTGAAAAAATGCAGACCTGGTACTGTAAAGCTGACCAAGAACATATGATTGCATAGGCCCCATGGTTGGAAACTATTACTATGATTTTGCTAAATGAATTTAGTACAAACTGACATATAAATTCATATCTCTTCATGATAGATATCTTTCAGACATTATTAGAGAAGTTTTGTTTTAAAGTGAGTGATGGCTAATACAGGAGCTCCCAACTGGTCAGAATGTAGAAAATGTGTCTATGCATTGCTCAGCTAAACATTGAACATATATTTCATGCGTCTTCCTCCCTAAATCATGTACCACTGTAAAAGGGGGATAGAGAGAATGTAAGAAGCAGAAGACAGGAAGGACCAGAGCAATATAGTGTTTTAAGGAAATGATAAATTGTTACACTCATAAACTCAGAGAGGGTGCCATTGCCTATATAAGACCTGCATTGTCAAACCAGTCAGCATTCTAGCATGGAGTGAGTAGGTACTCATGAGCTCCCACCCCTTTGTGGGTATCCTTTTTGATAATCGATGTCTTTCATGGGAGGGAGAGTCAGTATTTTTAAGGTTGTGGTCATTACTAAGTCAAGTATGTTCTAGTGGATGGTTCCTCATCCCATGTTATATAAAGAGCACAAATTGGGCTTGGTTGGTTATTTCTAAAAATTTAAAAAAAAGAGGTGAGTTTGAGGAATGTAGGGAAGTGAGAAAAACATAAAATTTTTTATGTTAATTAGATGAAAGAATAAGGTATGTGTGAATATGATCAAAATATATAAAATCCTCAATGAATTAAATAAAATACCATATTGAAAAAGGATTAAGAAATTATGTTAATGAACTACAATTAGATTGCACCCAAGCTGCCAAATTGGAAGCAGTGGGAACAGGATCATCTCTGGAGTTAACTGATCCATTTATATTATGATGATCTATTTTCAGTGATGTCAAGTATAAAAGAGAATGTGTGTGTGTGTGTGTGTGTGTGTGTGTGTGTGTGTGTGTGTGTGTGTGTGGTGTGTGTGTGGTTGCATGTGTGTGTTGAGTTGTATCTCTGTGATAATGTGTCTGCCTGTATGTTTATAGGGTGTATGTGTCTGCCTGTGTTTAGGATATGATAAGGGACAGGTGCTACATATTAGCCATTTAGTTATTATCCAAAATAATGATTTTAGACATTTATCTGACAGGGTCTTTTACACCATCCTCTAAATGAACTCTTTTCCACAAGGCCTAACCTGAAGATGAAGAAAAGACATGCCTGTAACCTTACCAGATATCTTGACTGAAAAGGTGATTCTTCACAGCCCCTCCCTAACTACTCACCAGTGTGAGGGCCATGGACTTCAATACATTCCAATGAAGATTCTTCCGCCTTGTCCTTGCGACGCATGAATATTGGTTTGTTGACTGTGACCCCTAAAAGGAAACAAAGTGTTTGCTCTTTAACAGACAGCACAAAAATGGAAATGCAGCTAGGATCTGGGATGCAGCACAGACCTTAAGGCCCACAAGAACAAGAGCCTGCAGGAAAGAAAAGTGCAGGCTGCTGCAGGCCTGAGCCCTATTGCCTTTGCTGTATGCTCTCAGCCCTAAACACATTGGAGAAGAGCAGCATGCTCAGGCAGCACTTTGACATTTCACTGTGAAGAAAAGTACTGTGTGGCAAAGGTACATACTATATGTTGAAAAGAAGCTGTGGCATAGAAAATAACTAGGAAACATCCAGGCTTGTCTGAACCTGGAAGTTCCTATTACCTAAGGCCATCATTCTGAAGTAGGTTCTTTTCATATACACGTAGACAATTTTTTGCAAGAATGTGAGATTTCCCCATTCTTCCTCAGAGAAATACGAAGTAATATCTTGGAAGGCCTAGAAAACAAGAAAATATAAAATCTTAGAAGTACTCTCTCCTGGACATGTGTGCCATTCATACTAGAAAGGTCTCTATGTTGGAGGATCTCAGTGGTCAACCTAGAAAATCAAGATAATTGATGCTGGGAAATGTGGGGATCAAGTGTGATATTTGCATAACAGCCATTTCCCAACTGCATTGGAAATGCTCGATGCTATCAGGTCTCCCTTTGGTCCTGCTCCTGATTACAAAGTGCTGATTATTACCAACTGCATTTAGTACTCAATTACCATTCTAAATTCTTCAGGGACACTGGAGAAGGACATTTTGAGGATGCCTCTGATTTCCACCTTCTGAAAAATCTTTCTGTCATGGTCCTTGGTCATGAATCTGCTTCTCCCAACACCCTACCTGGTCAACTCACCTTACAGAACTTTGCCTCGCGAATCATTTTCACAGAGTTATTTTCACAAGAACTCTCTTTTTTCTTGTCAACAAGATGAGTGAAATTTTGAGAAGACATCATCTGATTTTGTTCCAGCATAAAATAAACTATCCCAGGAAGGGAGGTTCTTCAAACTTAAAAAAAAAAAGTTGTCCTGTGAGTAAAGGTGGCAGGGATGGACAATAACCCTCAGTACATGAACTTTCTTTATGTTCCATTTCATTCTAAGATCACCTACCCCTGATTAGATCTATGAGAGTATTAGGAATAAGTTGGATTCTCTGACTATGTATAAAGTTAAATTGAGTCTTTAAATGTGAGGTAAACTTCTGTTCTGATTTGTTGCCCTAGAGTGTTCATTGAAATTAAGAGAAAGAGATTGAATTTAGCAAGGGCAGATGTGTTCTTACTCATGTGAAGAACATGGAAACAGATTTCATAGGAGCTAAGAAAGAAACAGTTTTCACTGAGAGGTAGTTTATGGGGTAAAGGAGGTACGAAAAGAACTGGTAGTAATTAGTATACCCGCTTGTATGCTGCAGTACACTTTAGTAACTACAGTTTAAAGCTACATATGGTGAATCTGTGAGTAAGGAAAAGAGAAGCCATAAATCCATTTCTATGCATATAATGATGTGAGAATGTCTTTCTGTGTGCTGTGAATATCAATCTTTAGATAAAGGAGCTGTTTTCACCCATGACAGGCACCATAGAAAAAGTAGAAGGGAAACTCACAGCATGCCTAGGAGAAGCAGAACAGAATCAGAAAAATCGACCTAGCCACCCACAAGAAGCATGTAAGGAACACTACTGAGCTACAGCCAATGGCAGACAGATTTATGAGAATGGGTTGAGTTAGGATGTAAGAGCCAGCTGTGGATGTGACTGAGCCATAAACCAAACATCATGAACTTAATATAAGCATCTGAATTATTTGGGGGGGGCTGATCAGCTGCAGATGATAAGGGGTCTGGGCCCGAGGTCTGTGGGTCTGGACGTCTGGCAGCCCAGGACCAAGAAACCTCACTACTACACATGAAATACAAGAGAGTTGGGTAGGTGAGATAGAAGAGTCCTGTGTTCAATGCCTGTCTGAACTGGAAAGTGTGATCAAGAACAGGCTGGGAAATACATCATTTAATTAACAGGATTCTTCCTAATATATGAGTGGTACTTGCATGAATTTCCCAATATACCAGAAAATAGTAGAAGAGAGAGGTTATAAACTTCATTTACTTAAAGACACAAAAATGTGAATTGTCTACATTTGATAAGCACACACGTAGGTTTGTTTTGAATCATGACACTACATTTTAATAGTGTATACACTATTGTAGTATATCAATTAAAATAAATCATATACTCATAAGTGGATAATATGAAGGCAAAGGATAACCAGGCTACAATCCTGTGTCCTAGAGAAACTAGGTAACAAAAACTACCCTAAGAGGAAGACATGGATCACCCTGGGAGGGGGAGACCAAACAGTTGGATGGGGAGGTACAGGGAAGGTGATAGGGACATGAGGGAACAAAATGGCTCAGCAGGGAGAAGGACATAGATAGTGAAATAAAACAGTTAACTTAATAGAGGGGGACATTGTAGAGTTAGAAAGAAACCTGGTGCCAAGGAAAAATTGCAGGAATCCATAAAGATGGTCCGAGATATGATCCTACTAATAGCAGACAGGGTGCCTGAACTGGCATTCCCGGGTAATCAAATTAATGACCACCCTAATTGTCATCATAGAACCTTCATCCAGTAACTGATGGAAATAGATGCAGAAATCCACAGTAAAACATTGGGCTGAGCATGGGGGTCAAGATCATGTCAGGGAAAACCACAAAGACAACTGATCCAAGCTCATGGGAAAACATGTTCTCTAGACCAACAGGAAGGGAGCCTGCATGGGACTAACCTAGACCCTCCTCATATAGGTGACAATTATGAAGATTTGTCTGTCAATGGTGTCTCTAGAAGTGGGATTAGGATCTTTCCTGGCACACTACCTAGGTTTTTGAAACCTATTATCTGTGGTGAGAAACCTGGTTCCACCTTGGTGCAAGGCATGGCGCCAAACTTGACATGCCATGCTTTGTTGACTCCCATAGGAGGACTTGACCTTTCTGTACAGTGGATAGGGGAATAGAAAAGAGGTAGGGGATCCAACAAAGAATAGAGGTGGAGTTAGAGATCCATGGCTGAGCACTGGGCTGAGCTCCTGGTCAGCTGAGAGCAGGGGAGGAGTGTCTGTATGAACAGGGGGATAGGGATTATGAAGAGGAGTCCCACATAGAGGGATGACTAGAGCTCGGAGGATGTCACTGAATCAAGAATAGCCACTGGAGATCCATCAGGAAAAGGAGCTAGGCCCTCCAAGTGTAGGCAAATGTAGATTGGCATGGACAATATGTGGAGCCTAAAGGGGTGGAATCAGTCTGTGTTCCTTTGTGTGGGCTGGCACCTTGGAGCACATTCCGTATAGAGGAACACATAACCCAGCCTTCTTTCTGGGATGAGTGAGTAGAACTTGCCTGGAGTAGATGTGCCACAATGAAATGATCCACCTTGGGACTTCTTGCCCTTCTGGAAGACAGAATGGGGAATGGGCATGAGGTTCGCTGAAGGCTGACTCAGAGGGATGGGGAGGAGGGAAGGCAGGGGGATGCATACAATCAAAATGACATTTATGTTTTTAAAAATGGTATGGAGAAAACTATGGTTGGGATGTAAAATAAAATAAATCATAAATAAAACTTAGAATAAATTATCTTAGGAAGCTAGTTTTGATGGTGAACACCTCGTTTCTTAGCACTTAGGAAAATGAGATAGGAAGTTGGGGATAGTTCAAAACCACCCTGTACTATATAAGACTTGGTCTCAAAAGAGAAGGGCAGTGTGAAAACTAACATGTCTGTGTTAGAGAGGCAACAAAAAGACTTCAAATATGTTCTAATACTTCATGACAGTTTTATTCAGTGTGTGTTTGTATATGTGCCCAAGACTCACATGTCATCATATGTTAAAGAATACCTTTCATTCTCCCCGAATGCCATGTGGGCTCTAGCTATCAAATGTAGGCTTAGGGGGTTTTTATATAAAAGACACATTTCTGGGAACCTCCTTCATTGTAAATCTGTATGTCTCCATCATTACTGACTCTTCATGTTTTTCCTTGATTCATGGTATAGATGCGATGCTAAGCTGACAGAGAAACTCTGGGCTCAAATAACTCTGTCTCATCCTATTAATTAATTTACACATCAGTTTTATACTAGAGTCCTGCATAATGTCGGTATCTGTGGTTTTTTCTAAGATTGAGATGGTGAGGGGATTTCCACAGATTTAATGGTCTCTCAAACTCATGGCTTTCAGGGGTGAAGGAAAGAGATATATGGCTCGGATATGCTGAGTAGAGGTAAGAATAAGGAGCTAGATAGAAATGTGACTAAGCCGTAGGCCTAACAGTATGAAATTAATATAATCATGTCTGCATTTACTTGGGACTTTGGGATTGCAGGTCCACATAAGGAGCAGCACCAGGTTCGAACAGTGGGGCTAATCTAAGACAAAAAACTCATTGTTACAGATAGCGTCCTAAAATGGAATGAATGTACTCACACAAAGCCTGAGAAAGCTTAGAAAGGATTCTAGAGCAGAGAAACTGATCCAAGGGCAGCTTCAAAATTGTGTCTCTGAAGTCAGTCATGGTACAGAGATGGTGTGGCATCCAGACCACAGAGAAAATGGCAGCTGACTCACTGCAGCAATCATAAACTGAAGCCAGGCTGGATCCCGAAGCCTCATAGAAGATTTAGTAGCATGTGATTGATTTAAGGTTTCCATATATTTTGAACAAAAGGGAACAGAGACAAAGACAGCTTTATGATAGTGGCATTTACTTGGGTGTGCTCTTTCTGCTGGCAGCAAACAGACACGTGGCCACTTTAAGAGAACTTCCTGACTCAGCTTTACAGGCAAAAACTATGTGGCTCTTCCTGGGACTGCTAGCATTTAAAAAATATTTTCTAGTTAAAAATGATTAATGACACACAATAAAACAGGTTCAGATATAGAAAACCTCTCATTGGGTTAAAATGTGTGTGAAAAGGAATAAGTATACTGGGAGAGAAAAGAAAGAACTAGAGAAAGTCTTTTAAAGGAGAAATAAAGGAATAAAAATATAGTAAGCCACATAAAGATGGAAAACACAGAGTCTAGATTATAGATATTATTGTGTCTTGTTTTAATTTTTTAAGTGTTATTGAGCTAACTGCAGAAAGACATTCAATTCCAAAGGATGGTAAGTTATACAAAAAAACATATATTTTAAAGGTATCTTGACTTTGAAGTTTATTTCTAAAGATTTATTGCTTTGGAAGAGAGGTCCTGTTGTTGTTTCCACAGAAGATGAGAACCAGTGAACTGCTTTCAGGCAAATAGGGTTTCACCAACCAAGACCACCTGAAAATTCTCTGATAGGAAGATATGTTCACATCAGCTTCAACACTAATATGATCCAGTCTCAAGAACCTGTAAGATTGTCAGCACTGCTCAATCAGCAGGCAGTAGTAATGAAATATGCCCATATTCCCAAAATATTGTTTATAAAAGTTTTTTTCATTATGAATGGTCAATGGTCATAGTTAATCTCTTTCTAAGAAGAAAAAGTGTATATGGTATACCAGTAATTTTTGTAAAAAATTAGATTATTAAATTTACTTCAATACTTTAATCAACTGTTAACCTCAACATACTTTACATTGGTATGGATTTTGGTTTATTGATAGAAATTTAATTTTAGTTTTGTTATGCTGTATGTATTTTTCTACTGTTGTTTGAAGTGTGATGTTCATGTTACTCACTTAGAATCATAAAATTAAATAATTAAGATTAATAGTCACTTGTGATTAACAAAATTAAAGCCATGACTTTCTATAAGCTGTAAATAAAGGACTGTTTTGGCCCATGACAGGCACCATAAAAAAAGCATGCAGGAAAATTAGAATAGGTAGTAGGAGAAGGGCAGAATCACAGAGATATAGCAAGACACCCAAAGAAGCAACATGTAAGGAACACAGGTACGCCATGGGACATGTGGCACAAAAATTGATGGGAATATGTTGAGGTAAGATGAAGGAGCTATCTAGCAATGAGCCTGACCTCTAGGCTAAACAGCATGAAGGTAATAAAAGTATTTGTACGTTTCTAGGGAGATTTGGGATAGATGGTCCAGATCAGCAGAGGTGGGCAAGTCCTAACAGTGGGGCTAATCTGGGCTAGAATTCTCATTATTATAGGGGGCATTACTTAGGAAGAACATACCACAGACTAAAGAGGACAAAACTTCCTTCCAGAAAGACTTAAAGTACCTTAATTCAGCTGAGTTCAGAGGACCAGCCCAGTAGAGCAGCCAGTTCCTTTGAAGGTCTCAGGAAAATGGATTGCCAGGTGAAGTAAGAATGGAATGTAGGATCCCAAGGTTCCAGGAAAGAAGTACATCACAAAGGCGGTGGGGTGTGCCTACTTAAGGTTATATCATATTTCTCCATGTCACTGGCTGCTTCAGAACCTGCTAACCTATTGAGATGAACATTTCTATGAATACCTGGGCTTTCCCTGTGTCTAGACTACACTTCCACACTCTACTGTGAAGTTGTTCATCTAAAAAAGTCACTTATCATTTCAAATCCTTCCCAGTCTTCCTTAATCAGTCTAACCTGGGATCTCTCTACAATAAACTAATAACATGTAAATCATTTATTAAAAAGTATTAAGTTGAAATTATTCCTCTGTAAGCTATTCCCCCAAAGACCTAAGAACTTGTTGTGCATTAATATTCCTATGAATAATAGTGCACAATGTGCATGTGATTACACTTTCTTGTGCTCATTGAGGAGTTTTCAAGTGTTTCTGTGAGACAGGTTTCTCTAATAGTATATGCTTCCGCAGGTCGCCTGATGCTCCCTCGACTTTCCATCATGGGTACTGGTTTGTCAATAATGGCATATTCAGAATGACTGAGACTTCTTCAGGAAAGGAAATGATCTGTGTACCTGGAGATCAGCACTAAAACTTTCACTTCATATTTTCAGTGTGTTTTCTTATGACTTTTTTTTAAAATTAATTTTAGGTCATATTACAAAGCAATGGCTTTCCCACAGCCAGCATTGTTCTAAATGGAAAGGATTGTAAGCAATACTCTAAATAGAGAAACAAGTCTGGACTCTACAGTATTCCCTGTTTTGGCCCTGATATTCATCTCCAGCACTACAAAAAATGCAAAATGATAAAAATAAAAACACATACAGTGTCTTTGAGGGTAAATTCAGAAAAACAGAGGGAGAGATGTTTCTCAATAATTCACCAAACTTGTGAGCAAATATTGAAGCTCAATGGTTTATTTATGCAGTCACTAAAAAGAGAGAAACTGCCTTATTCAAAGACAAGAGCAAAACAGGTTAAATTACCTCTCTCAATACTACTAGAGAGACTAAATACAACCTGGAAATCACAGCTTATGTAAAGAAGTAGACAACTTTGGCCATCATGATTTTTCCCTTTAATTTCCCGGTAAATGGTTTCAGGTTTGCACCGGGATTTGTATTAGTTGATATAAATCTCTAAACTGTATATGTAATTTTGACTTTTGCCATAGTCTGTTTTCCTCAATCAATGAGTTGTCAGGTAAAATTTTAGACAATGATAGTATTTCTAAAATTAATAAGAAAGTGGAAAATTTTATTGCCACTTGATTATCTAACAATGATATTTTCTCTTTCTGAAAGTCTGTAACATGAACATTTCATATGTTGAGTATTAATTATCCTACCATAAAGCATGTGAATTGTTCACGTATTCATTATATTTGTACTTTCTAATTTATTGACCTTCTATGCCCTAAACTTTAAGGGTATATATGAATGTGTATATAAATAGGTTAGTTTTGCCACAAAATAGACAAATATTATCATAAATTATGCATTTATCAGAAACTACAAATACAAAAAAATTGTTTAAGTTATAAACAAGCAACATAAAGGCAATTACATCCATAATACATGATATAAAAGTTAGGGACATTTTATTTTAAATTTGGGGGGTATTCTGACAATAAGGATGTTTTGTATTTTTCTATGTACTGAGTTGAAAGAACAATTTTTCGTTACTGACTTCTAAACATAGACATTGGTTTAGATAGTGTTATTTTTATTTATGAATGACATAATACAACTTTGAAACTTCATTGCCGACTATAGTCTTATTTTTCCAAGGAACAAACATGTCTGCTACATTTAAAGAGTTGAAAATAAACCACTATCCCCAATATTTTTCAATATAGTGTTTGAAGCAAAAACTATAGGCAAAGAAAGGAACTTAATTTTAATTAAGGTATCAATTAATTATTAAAATATTACATTATTAAAGACATGAATAAAACTCTGGTGCACTCAATTTCATCAAGTCATATTAATAAAATTAAAGACCCAGATTAACACAAACCCAATAATAGTGGTAAATTTCCGCACTCCAATTTCTTCTATAGATAAGACATCTGAACACAAAGAAAGAGAAACTTCAGAGTTAAATGACATCTTCTATCAAATGAACCTAATAGGTATCTAGAGACTATTCAACCCAAATACCAAGGGTATACACATATACATTCTACTCAGCAGCACAGGGAAGCTTCTTCAAAATATAACATATGCTCAAATAAAAAACAAGCATTAATAAATACAGAACAAGCATTAATAAATACAGAGAAGTTGAAATAATTTCATGTATCATACCCAACCCTTATGCAATAAAATTAAAATGAACACCAAACAAAAAAAGTCGACTAAATGTATAAACGTATGGAGATTAAGCAACTCATTATTAAATGATGAATGGGCCAAAAAATTAAAATATTCCTGGAACTAAATGAAGCAACTCCACCACGATATAACCTTTGAGAAACAGTCAAGGCATTTTTAAGAAGGAAGTTAATAGCCCTAAGTGCTACACTTACAAAATATGTACAGATAAATGACTTATTGATATAACAAACCAAATTCAAAAACAGTAGACAGAAAGAAATAATTTTTAAAAATCAGGTGATGTTGGCCGGTACTAGAAACTTAGTGAACTACTTAGGCCTAGTAACCATGTTTCTGTAGAAGTGACCAGTCAGGCTGAGGATCCTTGAAAAGAGAAACATTTACCCTGTTCACCCTGAGAAGTTGGTTGGGTGAGAATTGACTGTGTTCTGTGTCCTCTTTCTCATATTCTAGCTTTTCATCAATATCTGACTCAGGGATTTCAATACATGCTAACTAGAGTTTGTACATTATATGGAGCTCAACTTTCAGGGCATGAATTAGGAAAAAAAGACCTTGCCAGCCAAAGCTCTACATGGCCAACTTACTCGGCTTTCTGTTAGGAGTTAGCCTCCAGCATTAGACAGAGTCCACAATATGTGTGTCTTCTCCATGTTCATCTGGGCAACTTTTTCAGACAGCAGCCTCCCTCTTTTAGTGGGGGTTGTGTTTTCCCTCTTTTTGGACACTAAGTAGCTGCCCCAACATCGCCATCTGAATCATCATTGATAACAGGTTTGATGAGTACATTGGGATTACTTAAAATGGGGACTATGCCTAAAGCAGAGAGAGAACTTTTTCACACCTTAAAAATGAGAAAGAGTAGCATGATGGAAGGTGGTCGGTCTTTCACCAACATTACTCTAGATGATTTGAAACTAGATCCACTAAAGGAGAATATAAATAATGGCATAATGTTTATTAGAAATATTATTTTTTGATTATTTCTATTCTATCACTTAAAAAGGCAGTTAGTGTGAATGCCAAGAAGAACACCTTAGAAAAGCCTGTTAAGAGAGAACACAGAAATATTAATACCCAAACAGGAATTTAAAGACCCAATCTCAACATTGACTTATAAGTTTTCAGAGAAAAAACCTAAGGCTTACAAACAGTCAAACTTAGTATAGTCGGTAATGTTGAAGGAATTACAAAATGATAAAATTTTTTTCAGAAACTAGTTGGGCTTTAGTTAGATTTGAGGAGATTCAAGAAGCAATCATCACTTAAGGGATGCACTCACAGTTTGTAAAGCAAATGTTAAATAAATTATCCCTAAAGACTGGGCAAATATGGTTATTGCTGCATTGAAGGCTAGACCACCTTCACAGTAGAAGACTTTATGGGAGGAGGCTAAAACAATAGAACAAGGAAGCAAAGCTAGAGGCTGGGTAAAGGCACTCTGATTACTATTGAAGTAGTCACCATTTTGATTAGAGGATGTGGTGAGTTCTGGATACCTATCCACTATGTCTGACCATCTTAGCTGGGGTCATTCTTAGAGATTTGTGAGAGTTTTCTTTAGGCCAGGTCTCTACCTAACCACAAAATATCCCCTTACCAAGATGTCTCTTTCATTATTCTTCCCCTCCATTCACCACCCAACCCAATCTCTCAGGTTCCCATGGGTGTCAGGATGGCCAAGTGGTTTAAGGTACCAGAGTCAAGACTCTTCTTTAAACATCAGAACTGAGATCTAGGTGTTCTCACTCATATGAGGAACATGCAAGCTGATTTCATAGAAGCTAAGATTGAAACAGTTGTCACTGAAAGGTGGGTTATGGCAAGAAGGAGGTATGAAAGGAACGGGTAGTAATTAGTATAGCTGCTGGTATTTTCAGGACACCTTAGTAACTATGTTTTATAGCTACATAGGGTAAATCTTTGAGGAAGGAAAAGAGAAGCCAAAAGTCCATTCCTATGCAGGGAATAAAATGCGAATGTCTTTCTGTGTGCTGTGAATATCAATCTTTAAATAAAGGAGCTGTTTTGGCCCATGACAGATTATTTCTTTGATATGTTCTCGAATTTGGTTGGCCAATATGTTATTGAATATTATTACATTGATGGATGAGTTTGCTTCTAATTGTTTGAAAGCCTTCAGCTGAGAGGTTAGGTCTCATGTGTGAGATTGCTCTAGGTTTTTCATATTGACACCAAGGCTTTGACTTTTCCTCTTTACTCTGCTTTCTTTGTGTCCTATATGTTTGGGTATGTTGTGGGTTCATTTTCATTGAATTCTAGGAAGTCGTTGATTTCTTTCTTTACTTTTTCCTTGGCAGATGTGAGTTCAATTGAGAGATGTTTAGTTTCCATGAGTTTGTAGGCTTTCTGTGGTTTGTATTGTTATTGAACTCTAACTTTAGTGTATGGTGATCTTTTAGGATACAAGGAGTTATTCCCATTTTTGTATCTATTGATATTTGCTTTATGACTGAGTATGTGGTCAATTTGAGAGAAAGTTTCATGGGATGCTAAAAAAAGGGTATATTCATTTTTTTGGATGGAAAGTTATGTATATATCTATTAAGACCATTTGGATCATAATATCTGTTAGATCCTATCATGATAAATTCACTAGCAAAATAGCATATGAAGGGTTAATATTTATTGAAGGGCATATGAACACTGACGGTACAAATTGATCCTTAATACAGTTCTTGGAGATAGGAACTAGGGCTGCTGATCCATTTTCTGAGAATACAGGAACAAAACAGGGATGACCTCAGTGTCTGAGAGTCTGGTCATGCCCCATTCAGGCTCCCATTACCCCAGAGATACACCTACAAGCCTTGTCAGCTAACACCAGAATCCCACTACAAAACCCTTATTTGTCAGTTGAGTTTCTGTCTGGTAGACCTACCAATCCATTGATGAGAGTGAAGTATTGAAGTCTCCCACTATCAAAGTCTAAGGTTCGATGTAAGATTTAAGCTTTACTAATATTTCTTTTACATATGAAGGTACCTTTCTGTTGCGGGCATAAATTTTCAGAATTGAGACTTTAATTGGATGGATTATTCCTGAGATGAATAAGTAATGTCTACCGTGATCTCTTTTGACTTTAGTTGGAAGTCTATTTTTTACATATTAGGATGGGTACAGCACCTTATTTCTTAGGATCATTTGATTGGAAAGTCTTTTCCCAACCCTTTACTCTGAGTCAGTGTCTGTAGTTGAAGTTAATGTGTGTCTCTTATTTGCTGCAGAAAGATGGCTTCTGCATTTGTATCCATGGTGTTAGGGTGTGTCTTTTTATAGGTGAATGGAGTCAATGGATATTAGAGGATATTAATGTCCAGTGATTATTAGTTTTGTTATTATTGACGATATTATGTGTGTTGTTTCCCTTTTTAGAGTTTTTCTTCTGTGGGGGTTATCTATTACTTATGGTTTCCTTAGGCTGGGGTTTTCCCTTTAGTGCTTTTTCCAGGGTTGTATTTGTGGATAAGTATTATTTAAATCTGGTTTTGTGGTGAAAAATCTTGTTTCCTCCACCTATGGTGGTTTATATTTTTGCTGGGTATTTTAGTCGGTGTTGGCAACTATGGTCTCTTAGTGTCTGCATAACATCTTCCGGCTTTCATTGATTCCACTGAACAGTCTGGTGATATTCTGATGGGTCTGCTTTTATAAGTTACATGATTTTTTTCTTTGCACCTCTTAGTATTCTTTATTTATTCTGTAAGCTTACTGGCTTGATTATTACGTGGTGAGCAAACATTTGGAGGGATCTAGTCTATTTTGTGTTCCATAAGCTTTTTATATCTTTAGACATTTCTTTGATTTTCTTGAATATATTTTATGTGCCTTTGAGCTGGTATTCTTCTTCTATTCTTATTATTCTTAAGTTTGGTCTTTTCATGGTGTCCCAGATTTCCTAGACGTCTTATGTGATGATTTTGTGTGGGGGGGTTGTTTATTGAGGGTTTTTTTTTTGAGTGACAAATCTATTTCCACTATCAAATCTTCCATTTAGTCTTGCATTCTGTTGGTCATTCTTCGTCTGTAGTTCCAGTGCATTTCTTCAGATTTTCCATTTCCACCATCCCTCAGTTTGTGTCTTCTTTATTGCTTCTATTTCAATTTTTACATCTCGAATTGTTTCCTTCACTTGTTTGATTGCTTTTTCTTGGTTTGCATTATTTTCATCCAGAATTTGTTGATCTCTTCCAATTTTTTGCTTGTCTTTTCCTGTATTTCTTTAAGGGAGATATTTATTTCCTCTTTAGAGGCCTCGATTATCTTCATAAAAGTTTTTTTAAGGTTATTTTCTTCTTAGTCTTCTTCTTCCTCCTCCTCCTCTTCTTCTACTGCTTCTTCATTATTCTTTCTTCTTCGTTGTTATGATCAGATCTTGTTGTAGAACCACCAGAGTCTAGTGGTGCCACATTGTTCTTTACGTTGTTATATGTATTCTTGAGCTAGGATCTGCCCATTGCAGGATTTGTATCTATCCCAGGGAGGTGACTCTGCTGCAATCTGTTATTCCTGTGTGTATCAGGAAGCCTTCTTGGTACAATCTGGGCTCTCAGTCCACTTGGAGGTAGCATATTCTGTGTCACAGTGCCCAGTTCTTGGTGCAATAAGAGCTGGCAGAATGTCTGTCTCAGGGATTCACTCTTGGTCCAATATGAGCTCTTGATCTAGAAGGTGTTCTTAATCCTATAGGGGCTTTTGATCTAATAGATACTGGGGGACTGTGGGTCTCAAGTAATCACTATTGTCATGAGGTGATTGGGTGCGTTTGTAGATAGGAGTGTTCTGGGAACTAGGTTTCACTGGGGATTCCTGGTCTGCAGGGAAGGATTTCTGCTGGCCTGAATGCAGGGAATATATGAGAGGGGGTAAGGTTCCAAGGGTTCTGTCCCAGGAGACTGGGATCTCTGTCTGAGCTGGGTGTCAATTTCCTGTTGGTCCAATAGGTACTGAGGATCTGTGAGTCTCAAGCACCTGCTGAAGTGACTGGGTTCTGGGGTGGGTTGGGGCTTGTGGAAGTTTTCTAGTTGAGGGCGTCCAGAAAACTGGATTCTATTGGGGATTCTATCCTACAGGGCTTTTTCCCTGCTGGCCTGGATGTAGGGGAGAGATAAGTCATTATATAATTCTATCTTGATTACTGTTTTGTAGTATATAGTCATAACTTGTTATATTTAAAACCTTCCTTCTTAAATAGACAAAAGACAGAAATGCTGTGAAATGGTGCTTTTGTACATAGTAATATTTTGTCACTCAAACTGGTTTAATAAAACACTGATTGGCCAGTAGAGAAGCAGGAAATAGAGATGAGAAAGACAAACTGAGAGTGCTGAAAAAGAGAAGTACAGAGATGGTGCTGTACTGAGAAAAGTTACCGAGCAACATGGCTAAATATAAATAGAAATATGGGTTAGTTTAAGTGTAAGAGTTAGCTTATTACTATTAATATTACTTAATACTTAATTTTAAACTTCTGAGTCAGTTATTTAGGAAGCAACTGCTAAGTACTTGGGAGAGGCTGCCAAGACAGAAACTTCTGCCTCCAATCGATTATTTTAAGTTTCTCTCATTCCTAAAGACAATAACCTTGTCATTTTTTGACTATAGGTTTCTTCCTAAAATTATATTCATCAAGCTGGGTAAAATTGGTGACTTGGAACCAGATTCTCCACTCTAAAGACAGGTTCTGGGGAAAACCCTACTACCAACACACTTAGAAAGAGAGGTAAAATGCATCTGGGCCGAGCCTCTGAAGAGTAGCCAGAGAAGCTGAAGGAAGATCCCAGTCTAACAGGATCTACAGTTAAAACAACATAGCATGCAGTTAACTGTGCTTTTCATTTCCTTGTACCACCAGTTTATTCAGTACCTGGAGCCATACATTTTAGATGATTGCTCAGCAATGGAGCATAAAGCTCTTGTCAAACTGACTTATTAAAGAGGATGGATGAATATTGCATGAATGGTAATTGATCTTATAATATTGGGGAAAAGCTGAAAGATTAGAGACAGAGAGAAACAAGCCACAGTCACTTCTCACCTCACAAATTTCTCAGACTGAAAAGGGATAGATCCAGTTGCCAGGGATAGATTCAGTCCTCAGACTGAATGTCTCTGAGTCCTCAACCAAAGGGAAAGGGCTGAAATCATATCTCTTCCACCTTATATCTTTTTCTCTGCTCAGCCACATCACTTCCTGGTTCAAACAACCTAGTGTTTGGATTAAAGACATTGTGTTTCCCAAGTACTGGGAGCAGGAGTGTGGGATCACAAGGGCTGGGATTGCAGGTGTGTTTACCACCACCTGCCTCTGTTTGGTCTTGAACTCACAGAGACCCAGACCAATCTCTTCCCCTGCCTCTGGAACATTAGCATTGAAGTTACATGCCACCACTCCCTGACCTCTATGGCTAACTGTGGCTGCCTCTGTCCTCTGATCTTTAGGCAAACTTTATTAGAGTGTGCAATATACATCACCACAGATGAATTTGATCCTTATAAGAGCAACCCATACCAACAAACCTAGCAAGCACAATACCCTTTAAGACTGGTACCCACACATAGATCCAGTGTCATTTCCAGGTGGATTTGTAACTGCAGAGTATCCTCCAGGCAGCAAGATCCTGATGCACACACAGATTGAATGCTGAATAACTTAGATACAGAACTTCCATTGGCACTTGGATCATTTAAGTTGTATTCATTGTGTATTTGGTATTTTCATAAATAGTTACAGTTTGGGGGTGTCTAATATGTTCAAAGTAAATCATATCCATTTAATCTCTATAAATGTGTATATGGAATACTTACATATCCATAAATGAATTGAGTCATGGCTATTATTCTTCCATCCTATAACTTCAGTACAAAATGGGTTAGGCCATATTTTCAGAAATCTATAATACAAGGTCCATCCTACAGACTTCTGAGCATATTACTGCAGCTAGAAGTCATCAGTCTGTCAACATTAACATGTGCTTAAGAGCAATCTTTAATTTCTATTTGACATGTGTGATTTTTCTGATGACCATACAGTGGGTGTTAGTGAGACAGATGACAGGGTAAGGGAACTTCTTGAGACTGACAAGAATGGCCAGTTTTCAACTTCCACTTTCATGGATTCCAGTTTTCTCTAAATATAAGATTATTTTCTCCACCAGAACACCACTAATTGTGACTCAAACATACACTGTTTTCTCTTTGTATTTCATCATTAGGACTATATTTACTTCATTTTTTTATGGTAGCATAGAAAGTAGAGGGTTTCATAATGACATATCCATATGTTCTTGGTTTCTAATCAAAATGGAAATCACTTTGTCCCACCATCTGTCTTCATCTTGCTAGTCCTCTTCTTTATTCCTAATTGTCCCTGTTACCTTCATGCCCAATGTATAGAGTCATTCTTTTTACCTCTTTAAGGACTCAGCCTCCTATCATATGGTACCCTACTTTCATGTCCAACATACAGAATTACACAAAACAGAAATTTAAATGTTGTGACTCGCTGAAATTAAGCTTGAATCACCTGCCTATCAGCACCTGGATTGTTTTGTTTAACATGATCATTTATAAACAACTATGCCTCCTCTCTGCATCCTCACATAGTACTGAGGCAGAGATCTTCTGTCTTTTACCTTTCCACAAGGCCTCCAGTTCACTTAATCAGAGCCATATCTGTAGGAACACATATTACCACTATCACCACTAGGAGAGCTACATTGAACATTATAGTTTCTACATAAGAATGGTTTATGCAATGGCTATATGACACAATTCACCTCAGAGTATCTGCCATGTAATATTAATGAATTCTAGTCCTCACCACAGCACACACAGATTATATGTCCATTGTCTATATTGCTCCAAAACCCCTGGTCTCATATTTACCTTCTATAATTTTCAATATAAGCCTTAAAACTGTTATTCTTTAAACTCTTCTGGAGGAACAGGTATACAATCCAGACATGTCAGGAAGGCAGTCTATACCTGCCAGTATTATAGCTGTGGAGGAAAAGGTATCCTAACTTGTCAGGAAGTCAGGGTATACCTTCATCTGTGAAGGGTATCCTGGATACCTACAGCTGTGAGAAGAAAGATATCCTGACTTGTCAGGAAGTCAAGGTATACCTAAAGCTGGGATGCAGTGGGAATGTTCATCTCTGAGAGAGAACTGTTACACCTTAATGTTACACCTTAACTTTGTTTCACCCCTTCAAATGGAGCTTTGCAACAGAGATATCCATTTCTTCTGCTGCTCTACTCACCTTCCAAGGGAGCTTTCTAGTGGAGACTCTGCGCCTCACCAGCAAAAGAAGATATTCACCCAAAACTCTTTGAAGGAAGAGATTTCTTTGGAAAAGGAATCCAGGAGAGTGCTTGCCTCTGCCAGGATGGAAATGGACTACTGTTAACTAAACAGGTTGAGGGACTGATATAGGGCTTCTTAGGGGTAGAGTGTTTCAAGGGAGAAGATGTTCTACTTAGGGGTTAGCTGATATTCCTGCTCAGGGATGGGATGATTTATTTGATCAGAGGCAGAGTTGGCTATGGTTTCAGGGACAAAATGTGTTTCTTTGGTTCTGTTTGAGGGCTCACATGTTTCTTTCCTTGGCTCAGATTTCAGGGTCAGGGTGCTAGATTTTATGCTCAGGGAATGGTTGCTTTTCTTGTTGAGGGATTGGTTGGTTTAGTTAGTCATAAGCAGGTTTGGGTCTGGTTTCAGGCCTAAATTATGTTTCTTTCACTTGTCTTTTTTATACATTTGGCTCTAATGTCAGGGTCACGGCATATTTCTTTCACTGGCTCTCGTTTCAGGGTCAGGGAGTGTTTCTTTGGTTCTGGCTTCAGAGTTACAGTGTTTTGTTCACTGGCTCTACTTCCAGGACCAGGGTGGGTTTCTTTGCCTGGTCCTTTAGCCCTACATCTTCTGTCTTTGATGCAATTCAAGTCTGACCTTTTACTAGGAATCTGTTAATGCTTCAGCCTCTAGTCCTACATTTCTTAGACCACCTTCCTAAGATTTCTGCTAAATAACTATTTCATCATCGAATCTTGTTCATATAAAGTCCTAAATCCCTGGCAGTATGTCTAATTTTTTTCTAGAGTGATACCTTTTCCCTGGTTCTGTTTGGTATGCCAGTCAATCAGAAGGGAGGAACACATGCTGCACATAGAAAATGCATCTATCAACTGAACTCACTGAAACTATAAGCCCAAAGTAGCCTTTCATCCTTTATTTTTACCAGGCATTTTGTTAGCAATAAAGCAGCAACTACTAGTTCAATATATCTCAGTGGTAGAGCACTTGTCTTGTATGCAGGAAGACCTGGGTTCAATCCTTAGAATCGGATATAATAATTCACGTGTAGCTGGTAGGATTAGAGCATTGATATACACTGAACTTCCAACTCTTAGGTAAATCACGGTCCCATGTGTTTTCAAGAAAATCCAGATCATGAAATTTGGATTTGTCGCCTGTGTGCAGACAGTGGAGTAAGTATGTGCTGACCAAAAAATTAAATAAGATGGTTGTGACTAGTCATATTTCTGAGTAGAGCATGGCATGTGACAATGACTATAGTGATGATGTGTGTATATGTGGAAAAGTACAGAGAAATGTGTTAAAAATAAACAAATATAACTCTCCTTGATAGTCCTGGGCAAGGGAAGACCAGTGTGCTTTATTAAAAAGGGTGTCTGATAGCATATGATTCCAAAGACAGGTACAGAGTAGACAAACATTAATTTGCATTGGGAATAGGCCTCACTGAAGGGAATATTGACAGATTTCTTTTACTATATTTTTATTTATTTAGAGTACATGTGTTGAATTTTGAATGTCAAAAGACATTGTAAGGGAGTCAGTTCTCTCTGTATGTCATGTGGGTCTTTAGGATACAAATCATGTCATCTGAGTTGGCAGCAGGATCCTCTACAACAGACCTATCTAGTCTGATTGAAACATTGATATTCTGTGAGAGTGGTTTTTACACAGTAAAACTAATACTAACAGAGGTATCCCCAGGGCTGACCAGAAATCACACAACGAGATCTATGCTTAAAGACTGCCCAGCAAAGGAAGAACAATACTAACAGGATTTAGTATATTGGCAAGTATACATAGGGAATGCTTGGCACAAGGTCCTAAAAGAGTATTGGTTGCCTCCTACAAAAATGCTAAGATTCAGAACACTTGAAAAATAATATAGAAGTGGATACTTAACTCTAAGAATTAAGTTATTATAATAAAATTTAATAAATGTATTTATACATCTGACTGACATTTAGTCTTTCAACATTGTAGCTATGGTCTGGAATTCCCACCGCATTCTTCTTCTCATGGTAGGTTTATTTCAAAGCTCTGTGGTTAAGACAAGAAAGAAAAGAAACACTAGCAAATTCACACTACCTACTCACTGGTCTGTTTCCTCCTGTCCTTCACAGCCTACATGCCTTCCTCTCACCTAACCTCCCAGCCTCCTCTTCTCAGCGCACTGTGACTGCCTCAGCTTGTCCTTGAATTTCTAAACCAGAGTAAGATGTGGCCTGTACTTTGAGAACTGACCTGGGATTTGGGAGCTCATAGCATCCTGGGTAGGGAAGGTCTCCAAATTACCCAGCTTTGCAGTAAAGGAAGCATGATATGATACTTTAGCTTCAGTGTTGCACCCCAGAGGACTAGAAGTGGATAAGTGATCTAATATTATATAAGAAAAGTATGTATTCTGGGGTTTGGGAGATGTGTCAAAGGACCACTTACAGATTTAGTCATCCTCCTCCTCATCTTCTTCTTCAGGGTCACTGATCTCTTCATATATCACTCGTTGTTTTCTTTCCCTCAAACGATGAGCCCATATGTAGTAGTGCGTTCTCAGGTCCCGGGCAGCCAGAGATCCAGAGACCCACAGACCTGCCCGCCTGAGACTGCTTAGGAACCCACCTCCGCTCAGACCCCCAGAAACGACTCAGACGCTTATATTAACTTCATGCTGTTTGGCCTATGGCTCAGGCACATTGCCAGCTAGCTCTTATATCTTAAATCAACCCATTTCTATTAATCTGTTGGCCACGTGGCCCGTGGCTCACCCGTGCCTCCTTACATGTTGCTCCTTGGGCGGCTGGCTCGATCTGTCTTACTCCTCCCTGCTTCTCCTACCTAAGCTCTGATTTCTCCTCCTACTTTTTCTATGGTGCCTGCCATGGCTCAAAACAGCTCCTTTATTTAAAGATTGAGATTCACAGCATACATAAACGCATTCCCACATCACTTCCCCTTTCTCTCTAATCAAAATGTAGACGGAGTTTTACTTTCAAGGCGCCAGTCCAAAATTAATATTTATTAGAATATAAATTAACACTCACAATATTAGTAACAGCTTATGGTGGCACCTGAACAAGGACTGGCGGATCCAAGCGATGGACGAGCGATGAAAGCGCGATGGAAGCATGATGAATTCCGATTCTGTCTGTCCAGCAGGCAGCAGCCAGGAACCAGGAAGAGCGCTCCTCATGTCCCAGCAGCCACTTATCAATGGGCTTGGCCACACCCCCTCCAGGGTCCTGGAAGTGTCTTCTGACCTTATCAGCTGACACATTAATCCCGCCACACCCATACATTTACATGAATGCCACCTTCTGAAATAGGGAGAGATTAGTGCATGAGAAATAGATAGTTTAGGGTCTTGTTTTGTCAGAATAGAACAGGGCATGTTCCTCCCATGAGCCCATGGGCCTTTCCATTCTGATGTTTATGTTTGCTGGCTTGTAAAGACTGAGATATTAGCCACACAGCAGTACAGACCAAAGACCATTCCAGGTAATCCAGTGTACTGTTTGGTCCCTCTCCCCCATCATCTGGTATAGAATTCCTATATTATCCTTCATTAGAAAGAGGGCCCAATGATCATTTTCTTATATTGTGTGGATTAAAGAAATGAACCACAGAGTATGTAGAAAACCTGTCCATTGTCACATGTCTTTCAGAAGGACAAATCAAATTATGAATATGGAGACCCTTGCTAACCTCTGAACTGGTGCTGGGTGATCTTGTCACACAGCAAGGCTGTGGAGTATTGTGGGCCCATGCCACTCACTCAGAACATGCCGTGGAAGCCAGAGTTTTGAATCTTCAATGATTCCTTCTCATCCATTGCCACCCAACTCTCTGTCCCCAAAAACCTGCTTTCTATTAGGTGTGCAGATTTCTCTGGGCCCATCCTTAGCCTAGTGTACCTGGAACTCATTTGGGTTATTTTCTTCTCATTCCACCTCCTTCAGAATTTTTAAACACTAAAGCACTTGTTCAGGCTCTCTGTAGGATTCCTATACTGTATTAGAGGTTAAGTAATTTCTGAGGTTTTCCAAAGACTATGTTAGCATACATTAATTATATATGCTGTTACCTTTCGATATGACATTTTTATATGCATGTATAATGTCCTGTGATAATTTAGACTCATTAACCTCTTTTGACTCATGTCAGTGCCCTTCCTCGCCATTACTAGATTATCTTTCATTTCATATTTATATTGGTGGGGCTAAATGGTTTAATTAGGCATATTTACATGTGCACTGGGCCTCATCTGTCTTTTCCCTGACAACCGTTAACTGCCCTCATATCCTCTGAGAGGGTGGAACCTGGTGAGCCTCTCCTTCCATGACAGAATGTTGAAGGCCTCAAGCCTTTGTAGGTGTTTTTATTGATTTTCATAACATGCTAACTGTACCTGGCAAAGTATTTGTCATTATTTGTAGCCAAATAAGAAAGAGCATGGGTGTTCAATTAAGAAAGGAATGTCCTAAGTACAGCATGTTCCTGGGACTAAATGTTTGCCTTTATATATTTCATAGACTGCCATTTATACAAGCAGAATAATGTACATTAAATTAGGAATCCATAATAAAGGATATTTAGAGAAGAAAATCACTTGTGGAGTCCATGGGTTCTATGAAAGGTTGGTAGTCTATAAAATATAAGGCTTCACACATAAACTTGTGGTTCATCATATGGACAGTAAATAAAAGAGTTAATAGAATAGGGAAGAAAGTACTGTACCAAGATGATTTGTACAAATTAATGCAGGTAATGGGGAAGAAAGAAAAGAGACACACTGATCTAGGTATCAATGAATATGTTGTCAATAGTGGCATCACACAGGACATTTGTAAGAACACTTCGTGTAGAATTTGATAAGATGATAACTACACCATTTCTGTTCATATAAAAGTCACTAATAATAAGCTACCTGTCATTCAACTTCCTGATTGTTTAATGAGGAAATCTATGTACAACTGAAAAACCAATAACTTATTGCCCTTTATTTTATTCTTATATTTATTATTTATGTGTACATGTATATGTCTCTTTGTATGTTTGACCCATGGGTGGGTGTGTTTGGGGAGGCAAGACTACTGTGTCAGATCCTCTGGAACTTAAGTGACAGATAGTAGTGAGCCACTCAGTGTTGGTGCTAGGAACTGAACTCCAGTCCTCTGGAACAAGAGCAGATACCCTACCCACTGAGCAGTCTCTCCATACTCCCTCTTTATTTTATTTTTTCATGTGCTTTTGGCTTTGAAGCAATATGTCTTCATGTTCCTGAGAAAAGTCTTGCTTTAATGACCCTACAGAACTTTCCAATTATCACATGCCAAACACACCCAAGTGGAAAAGCATTTTAAATGCTAGAATAATAAAACTGAATACTTGCTCTTATAATCCTTTCTGTTTTATTCAGTCCTTAACTGTACCCTCACTGGCCACCAACTCTCAGCTCCCTTAGCTCTATACACTAAACTATAAACTACAACTATAGAAAATTCCATTTCATAAATAGCGAGGTGTTTCTAAGGGTTCCTCTCGTTGTGTCTGTGGAGCAAACAGTTCCCAAATGTGGATATATCCTGAAGTCTACCACAGTGGGTGGAGCCCTGTGATTTCCAGCCAGAGGAATGCATAGTCAATTTACAGAGGCTAGCTGGTGATTCCTGCTTAGAAAGTAAGCTTCAGTATGAAAGAACAAACAGACTCTGTGGGAGAATGCCTGACAGAGGCATCACCTGGATTTCAGAAATGAAAGACATGAATGCATGTCAGTGGTTTGAGCTATGAGCTAAAGAGCCAATACTTTAATTATTAAACTATTGTGATTGAAAAAATGCAGTCCTGGTACTGTAAAGCTGACCAAGAATGTATGATTCCATAGGCCCCATGGGTGGAAACTGTTACTATGATTTTGCTAAATGAGTTTAGTACAGAGTGACATCTAAATTCATATCTCTTCACTTTAGATAGCTCTCAGGCATTATTAGAGAAGTTTTGTTTTAAAATGAGTGATGGATAATACAGGAACCCCCAACTGGTTAGAATGTAGAAAATGTGTCTATTTATTGCTCAGCTAAACATTGAACATATATGTCATGCATCTTCCTCCCAAACTCAGGTACCACTTTAAAAGGGGGATATAGAGACTGTAGGAAGCAGAAGACAGGAAGGACCAGAGCAATATAGTGTTTTAAGGTAATGACAAATTGTTACACTCATAAACTCAGAGAGGTTGCCTTTGCCTATATAAGACCTGCATTGTCAAACCAGTCAGCATTCTAGCATGGAGTGAGTAGGTATTCATGAGCTTCCACCCCTTTGTGAGTATCCTTTCTGATAATAAATGGCTTTCATGGGAGGGAGAGTCAGTATTTTTAAGGTTGTGGTCGTTAGTAAGTCAAGTATGTTCTAGTGGATGGTTTCTCATCCCATGTTATATAAAGAGCACAAATTGGGCTTGGTTGGTTATTTCTAAAAAATTAAGAAACAAGACGTTGTGTTTGAGGAATGTGGGGAAGTGAGAAAAACATAAAAAAATTTATGTTAATTAGATGAAAGAATAAGGTATAAGTGAAAATGATCAAAATATATAAAATTCTCAATGAATTAAATAAAATACCATATTGAAAAAGGATTAAGAAATTATGTTAATGAACTACAATTCGATTGCATCCAGCCTGCCAAATTGGAAGCAGTGGGAACAGGATCATCTCTGGAGTTAACGGATCCATTTATATTATGATGATCTATTTTCAGTGATGTCAAGTATAAAAGAGAATATGTGTGTGTGTGTGTGTGTGTGTGTGTGTGTGTTTGCACGCATGTGTGTTGAGCTGTATCTCTGTGACAGTGTCTGCATGTATGTGTATAGGGTGTATGTGTCTGCCTGTGTTTAGGGTGTGATAAGGGACAGGTGCTTCATACTAACCATTTATTTATTATCCAAAATAATGTGTTTTAGAATATTATGACAGGGTCTTTTGTACCATCCTCTAAATGAACTGTTTTCCACACAGCTCTAGCCTGAAGATGAAGAAAAGACATGCATGCAACCTTACCAGGTATCTTGACTGAAAAGGTGATTCTTCACAGCCCCTCTCTAACTACTCACCACTGTTAGGGCCATGAACTTCAATACATTCCAGTGGAGATTCTTTCGCTTTGTCCTTGCAATGCATGAAAATTGGTTTGTTGACTGTGACCCCTAAAAGGAAAGAAAGTGCTTGCTCTTTAACAGACAGCACAAAAATGGAAATGCGGCTAGGATCTGGGATGCAGCACAGACCTTAAGGCCCACAAGAACAAGAGCCTGCAGGAAAGAAAAGTGCAGGCTGCTGCAGGCCTGAACCCTATTGCCTGTGCTCTATGCTCTCAGCCTGAAACACATTGGAGAAGAGCAACATGCTCAGCCCCCACTTGGACATTTCTGTGTGAAGAAAAGTATTGTGTGGCAAAGGTGCATACTATATGCTGAAAAGAAGCTGTGGCATAGAAAATAACTGGGAAACACACAGGCTTGTCTGAACCTGGAACTTCCTATTACCTAAGGCCATCATTCTGAAGTAGTTTCTTTTCATATACACGTAGACAATTTTCTGCAAGAAGGTGATATTTTCCCATTCTTCCTCAGAGAAATATGAAGCAATATCTTGGAAGGCCTAGAAAACAAGAAAATATAAAATCTTAGAAGTACTCTCTCCTGGACATGTGTGCCATTCATACTAGAAAGGTCTCTATGTTGGAGGACCTCAGTGGTCAACCTAGAAAATCAAGATAATTGATGCTGGGAAATGTGGAGATCAAGTGAGAAATTTGCCAAACAGCCATTTCCCAACTACATTGAAATGCTCGATGCTATCAGGTCTCCCTTTGGTCCTGCTCCTGATTTCAAAGTGCTGATTATTCCCAAATGGATTTAGCACTCAATTACCATTCTAAATTCTTCAGGGATACTGGAGAAGGACATTTTGAGGGTGCCTCTGGTTTCCACCTTCTGAAAAATCTTTCTGTCATAATGGTCCTTGGTCATGAATCTGCTTCTCCCAACGCCCTACCTGGTCAACTCACCTTACAGAACTTTGCCTCGCAAATCTTTTTTACAGAGTTATTTTCAAAAGAACTCTATTTTTTCTTGTCAACAAGATGAGAGAAATTTTGAGAAGAGATCATCTGATTTTGTTCCAGCATAAAATAAACTATCCTGGGAAGGGAGTTTCTTCAAACTTAAAAAAAAATTGTCCTGTGAGTAAAGGAGGCAGGGATGGACAATAACCCTCAGTACATGAACTTTCTTTGTTGTCCCTTCCATCGTTTCATCCTAAGATCCCCTACCCCTGATTAGATCTATGAGCAAATTAGGAATCAGTTGGATTCTCTGACTATGTATGAAGTTAAATTGAGTCTTCAAATGTGAGGTAAACTTCTGTTCTGATTTTGCCCTGGAGTGTTCATTGAAATTAAAAGAAAGAGATTGAATTGAGCAAGGGCAGACATGTTTTCACTCACGTGAAGAACATGGAAACAGATTTCATAGGAGCTAAGAATGAAACAGTTTTCACTTAGAGGTAGTTTATGGGGTAAAGGAGGTATGACACAAAGAAGCAGTAATTAGTATACCCGCTGGTATTTTGCAGTACACTTTAGTAACTATGGTTTAAAGCTACATATGGTAAATCTGTGAGTAAGGAAAAGAGAAGCCATAAATCCATTTCTGTGCATGTAATGATGTGGGAATGTCTTTCTGTGTGCTGTGAATATCAATCTTTAGATAAAGGAGCTGTTTTGGCACATGACAGGCACCATAGAAAAAGTAGAAGGAAAACTCACAGCATGCATAGGAGAAGCAGAGCAGAGTCCAAAAAATCTATCTAGCCACCCACAAGAAGCATGTAAGGAACACTACTGAGCCACAGGCCAATGGCAGACAGATTATGAGAATGGGTTGAGTTAGGATGTAAGAGCCAGCTGTAGGTCTACCAGACAGAAACTCAATGGACAAATAAGGGTCTTGTAGTGGGATTCAGGTGTTGGCTGACAAGGCTTGGAGGTGTATCTCTGGAGTACTGGGAGCCTGAATGGGGCATGATCAGATTCTCAGACACTGAACTTGCCCTTGTTTTGTTCCTGTGTTCTCAGAAAATGGATAAGCAGCCCTAGTTCCTATCTCCAAGAACTGTATTAAGGTTCAATTTGTACTGTCAGTGTTCATATGCCCTTCAATAAATATTAACTCTTCATATGATATTTTGCTAGTGAATTTACCACGATAGGATCTAACAGATATTATGATCCAAATGGTCTTAATAGATACATACAGAACTTTCCACCCAAACAAAAGGAATATACCCTTTTCTTAGCACCCATAAAACTTTCTCTCAAATTGGCCACATACTCAGTCTTAAAGCAAATATCAATAGACACAAAAAATGGGGATTACTCCTTGTATCCTAAAAGACCACCATACACTAAAGTTAGAGTTCAATAATGACACAAACCACAGAAAGCCTACAAACTCATGGAAACTGAACATCTCTCAATTGAACTCACATCTGCCAAGGAAAAAGTAAAGAAAGAAATCAATGGCTTCCCAGAATTCAATGAAAATGAATCCACAAAATACCCAAACATATAGGACACAACGAAAGCAGAGTTAAGAGGAAAAATCAAAGTATTAGATGCCAATATGAAAAACCTAGAGCAATCTCACACAAGAGAACTAACTGCACAGGTGAAGGTTTCGAACAATTAGAAGAAAACTTACCCAGAAGGAGTACATGGCAGGAAATAATCAAACTTTGGGCTGAAATCAATATAATAGAAACAAAGAGAACAATACAAAGAATCATTAAATCAAAGAGTTGGTACTTCAAGAGCGTCAACTAACTCTTATCAAACTAATCAAAAGGCAGATGGAGAGCATCCAAATTAACAGACACCAAGGAAATCCACAGAAGCATTAGGTCGTACTTCAAAAACCTATACTCTACTAAATTGGAAAACCTGAAAGCAATGGATAGCTTTCTGAACAAGTACCACTTACCATAATTAAATCAAGACCAGATAAATGATCTAAATAGACCTATAGCCCTCATAAAAATTGAACCTGTTGTTAAAATTCTCCCAAGCAAATGAAGCCCAGGGTCAGATGGTCTCACCACAGAATTCTACCAGAACTTCAAAGATAAATTAATAAATTAATATCAATACTACACAAATTTTTCCACACAATAGAAACTGAGGGAACTTCACCAAACTTTTTATGAGGCTATAGTCACCCTGAAACACAAGCCACACAAGAATGCAAAAAAAGGAAACAAATTACAAACAATCATGAACAACCATTCAAAAATACTCAATAAAATACTGGCAAACCAAATTCAAAAATAAAATACTGACAAACCAAACACAAAAATACTGGCAAACCAAATCCAAAGAATTCATCCAGCATGGTCTAGTAGGCTTAACTCCGTAGGGATGGGTTAACATACAAAACACTGTGAATGTCATCCATCATATCAACAACCTGAAAGATAAAAAGACACCACATGATCATCCCAATAGATGATAAAAAAGCCTTTGAAAATATCCAACTCTCTTTCATGATAAGAGTCCTGGATTGATCAGGAATATAAGGAAAATACCTAAACATAATAAAGGTAATATACAGCAAGCTAACAGCCAACATCAAACTAAATGGAGAGAAACTCAAAGCAAACCCACTAAAATCAGGAACAGAACAATTCTATTCTCTCTTCCCATATCTTTTCAATATAGTTCTCGAAGTCTTATCTAGAGTAATAAGACAACAAGATGAGATTAAGGGGATATAAATTGGAAAGGAAGAAGTCAAACTATCTCTATTTGCAGATGATATGATCGTTTACATAACTGATGCCAAAATTCTACCAGGGAACTCCTACAACTGATAAACACCTTCAGCAATTTAGCAGGGTACAAGATTAACTCAAAACATCCACAGCACTCCTATACACTAAGGATAAAAGGGCTGAAAAATAAATCAGGGAAACATACCCCTTTATAATCTTCACGTAACTCTAACCAAAGAAGTAGCAGGCCTGTTTGACAAACCTTTAAGTCATTGAAGAAAGAAATGGAAGAAGATATAAGAAAGTGGAAATATCTCCCATGCTCCTGGATATGTAGGATCAATATCCTAAAAATGGCAATCTTACCAAAAGCAATCTACAGTTTCAAGAAATCTCATTAAAATCCCAACACAGTTCTACATAGACCTTGAAAGAACAATACTCAATTTCATACAGAATAACAAGAAAACTAGGATTGCCAATATAATCCTGTCCAACAACAGAATTTTGTGAGGCATCACCACCCCTGACTTGAAACTCTACTATTGAGCTACAGTAATAAAAGCAGCTTGGTACTGGCATAAAAACAGACTTGTGAATCAATGGAATCAAATTAAAGTCCCCAAAATTAATCCACACACCTATGAACATCTGATTTTTGACAAAGAGGCCAACAATATAGAATGGAAAAAAGATAGTATCTTCAACAAATGGAGGTGGTATAGTTGGATAGTGATTTGTAGAAGAATGCAGATAGATCCATATCTATCACCAAGCAAAAAAACTCAAGTTCACATGGGTCAAAGACCTCAACATAAACCCAGTTACACTTAACTTGATAGAAAAGAAAGTGGGAAATATTGCCCAATGCATTGGCATGGGCAATCACTTCCTAAATATAACACCAGTAGCACAGTCACCAAGAACAACAATCAATAAATGAGACCTCTTGAAACTGAGAAGCTTCTGAAAGGCGAAGGACATGATCAATACGACAAAATGACAGTCTACAGAATGGGAAAAGATCTTCACCAACCCTACATGTGACAGAAGACTGATCTCTAAAATATATAGAAAACTCAAGAAACCAGAGGTCAGAAAAACAAATAATCCAATTAAAAATGAAGTTCAGGGCTAAAAAGGGAATTCTCAACAGAAAAATTTCAAATTTCTGAAAGGCACATAAAAAATTACTCAACATCCTTGGCCACCAGAGAAATACAATCTTATACCTGTCAGAATGGCTAGGATTAAAAACACAGATGAAAACCAATGCTGGAGAGGATGCAGAGCAAAGGGAACATTCCTCCACTTTTGGAGGCCTCTTGTATAGCCACTCTGGAATTCAGTATGTTAATTCCTCAGAAAACTGGGAATCAGTCTCCCCAATGATCCAGCAATACCACTATTGGGCATGTACTCAAATGATGCACATTCTTACCCATGGGCATTAACTCAACTATGTTCAAAGCAGTATTATTCATAATAGCCAGAACCTAGAAGCAACCCTGATGCCTCTCAAAATAAGAATGGGATTAAACATTGTGGGACATTTATATAATGTAATACTAAGTAGTAAAAAAAAATGACATCTTGAAATGGATGGATTTGGAGAGTATCATTTTGTGTGAGGTAATCTCAGAAAGATAGACTTGGTATATTCTCACTCATAGGTGCATTTTAGACATAAACAAAAATACAATCCACAAACTCCTCAGCAGCTAGTTAACAGGAGGAAATTATGAGAGATATCCATGAATCCCCTGGAGAAGGGGAATTAGGGATCTCTTAAGTAAATTGTGATTATACAGAGCAGCAAGCAAGGGGAGGCGGGAAGAAATTATGAGAGAAAGAGATAGTTGAACAGAAGGAGCAACAGAGAGGGAGAACAATGGAAGAGATATCTTGATAGAGGGAGCTATTGTGGGGTTAGAGAGAAACCTGGTGCTAAAGAAACATCCAATAACCCACAAGATGTCCCCGGCTAGGATTCCAAGCAATAGTGGAGAGGGTGACTAACAGGACTTCCTCTATAATCAAATAAATGACCACACTAACTGTCATTATGTAACCTTCATCCAGCAATGGATTGTGGCAGAAGCAGAGATCCATAGCTCAGCACTTGGTTGAGCTCCCAGTCCAGCTGAAGTAAGAGAAAGAGAAGAGATTATATGAGCAAAGGGATTGGGATCATGAAAAGGAGACCCATAGAGATGGCTTACTAACTCTGAAATGACATCCAAGGAACCTACATGAAATTGAACTAAACCCTCTGAACGTAGACAACAGATGAATGCCATGGACAGTTTGTGGACCCTCTTGCAATAGAAGCAGAGTTTATTTCTGGTGCATGAACTTGGAGAGCAGTCCTGACAGAGGAACACTTACCCAGCCTTGACACTGAGGGGAGGGACTTGGTCCTATCTCAACTAAATATGCCAGACAGAACTGACACATCTTGGGATTCCTTGGTGTTCCTGGGGAATGGATGTAGGGGGTGGAAGCTGAGCTATGACTGGGAGAAGGGCAGGGAGGGGGACCAGTTGTGAGTATGGGAAAAAACTTTTTTTAAAAAAAATAAAGATAAAAAAGGAAAAACGTAAAAAGAATTACAGTAACATGTTGCACAAATTCTAATTGGTCTTTTAATAAAAACTTGGAGCCAGATATTGAGGTAAATGTTGAAAAAACAGAAAGAAAGTGGAACAAGCCACAGTCATTTCTTAGCTCACCAACTTCTCAGCCTAAAGGAGTAGATCCTGTCTCCATGAATTTTTAGACTGATTGTGTCTGAGTCCTCAGGCAAAGAAAAGGGAAGGTGTAGGGAAGAAGGGAAGCAAAGAGGCCAACCTCTGTCTCCTCCCACCTTATATGCCTTTCTATGCCCAGCCATATCACTTCCTGTCTCCACCTTTTTAGTGTTGATATTAAAGGTGTGTGCCACCACTGCCTCTCTCTATTTCTCTTTTAGATTGGATTAATCTTGTGTAGTGCAGGTGGCTGGCTTTGAACTCACACAGATCAAATGGGATCTCTACCTACCAAGTGCTAAGACTAAGGCATGTGCCACCACTTATTGACCTGTAGGAATAACTCTGTGAATGGTTCTCTCCTCTGATCTTCAGGCAATCTTTACTACATTTTAAACAACATATCACAACAGTTCCCTGTTTTCTGTTCAAAAATGTAAAAAGATCATATATACCTAATATAAGAAAAACTATATACAAGAAATAACAAAACTATATTATATATACAGGCAACAATTACATCTATAATGTTCAGTCCATTAGCAACTGACAAATTCAAAAAAGATACTCTATTATTTATCCTTTCTTGGTGAATCCAAAGAAATGTATCTAATTCACTTTCTATATAACCTGTATTACCAATAAAAAACTATCTTTTGATGTGTATCAAACTTATACACTTTACACCTCTCAGTGAGTTTCCTTTCTGCATATGTACCTAGGAAAATTATGTAGTCTTCAACATCTTTAGAGACCCAAAAAGGAAATAGTATTAACTGACTAAGCAGGAAGTTACAATATCTATAGGGGATCCTGAAAACAAAAAAAATGGGGTAGTTGTCAAGTCTTGGGATAGGTAGCTGTATCATTTGATGTTCAGTCTCTATGTAATGGGAAAGTGCAGGTTTTTTCTGTGAGGCTGGACCATGTTAGCTAGCCACCATTGAAATTGTCCTGAGCAGTCTGTAGTCCAAAGCTGATCTTAAGGTGGTGTTTGTCAGTTTAATGGTGTTATTATATTCTTCAAAGAATTGTTGTTGTGGGGTTCCATCATCAAGTTCAGAGACAGCATTAGGTCAGATTATTCCTGTCCTTGGTAATTTTTTCTGGGTAGTACTCCCTTCTTTGGATGCCTATTTGTCCAGAGTTCTTTTAAATTCTCAAGACTGTTGTTTTTATTTTCCTGAAAAGACAAAACGAAAGCCCTTCCCAACACTAACATTGGGGAGTTTTGAAAACTAATCCTTATAAATTTTGATTCATGGTTTCTCCTGATTTTTTTCTGTTCTCTCTTCTATAGCCGTTCTATAGTCCTGTGCAGTATGGTTTTTTACAATAGGCATTAGGTTTTGTAATTGCTTTGATAAGGAGTTTTCTCCACTATGACAGAAAATGACCAAATTGAATTTGACTTGTGTTCCTGTGAGAGGTTCCTCGGGACATTTGCCAAAGGCAAGGGCAAAGGATTACCTTGTCTGTCCCTTGTTGATTTATCTTCCTTAGTCCAGCATCTGCCTTTGCCATACCTTCTGCATAATCCAGAAGGGAGGAACATTCTTTTGGGGTCATTCTTAGCAAAAAACATTGCTTCTAGGAACACTCTGTTTACAGTCCTTTTAAACATGACCTTATTTACTGCAATTGAAACATTTTAATTTTCAATTTTGCTTCAAATCTCAGGAAATCAACTCTCCTATCTAAGCATTATCATAGTTAGGACATTCAGTATCTATTGTATTTAGGATCCATTCCGTCAAGGGTGCTGATCTTGAATTTCCAAACTTATTGCAGTTTTGCATCATGCATTAGCATTTTAAAAAGCCATAGATTCCATTATTATTTGTCTAACTTCTGAATTTTTGTATCATTCTACTTACTGCTGAGGTCAAATTTTGTAAGAAATTTTTAAAGGTTTATCTTGTGCCCTGCATAACTTTTGTATGTGACTCAATTTTCCTTCCTACTTCTACAATTGTATCCCAAATATTTAAGGTTGCCATAGGACATAAATCTAGGCTATGGTCATAATATAAAAACTGACTTTCTCTATTATCATAATATTCAAATTTTAAATAACTAGTCTTGGAAGATTTCAATCCCTCTAGCCCTATTATGTTGTTCAATGGTCTTAGCCTCATCTTCCTACCACGACATATATTGTAATGGGGAACCAGGCTCCAAGATTGTCATAATCAAATCTATCCAGTCTTGAAGGATAATTCTATTACAAGTTGACCACATGTCTGCTTTCAAAAGGTAGAGTGCTTATCATAAGAGAATATTGCTTCCTTGAATCTCGAAAAATCTATCCTTTTCAGAGGAGTCCACTCAGCTCTAACATGGGAATGGATATCTATCGTTTGTCAGGAAATTCCTGTAAGGTTACTGATAAATTTCAGTTGGATGATTGAAAGCCTTAGGCTGTTTCTCTCTAACCCTGTAATGCAGTGTTGAGATTGGTTCTCTTTTAAATTTCTATCTGGGTCTGAATATTTCTATGATCTGTTTTAACAAGTTTTTCTAAGACTTGTATCTTGGCACCATATCAACCAAATTGACACTCATATAAACCAACATTTTTAAGGCTAAAACAGGAATAATCAAACAAATAATATATATATATATATATATATATATATATATAAAGACATTACATTAATCCCATACACATTAATTATCCCCATTTAATACTTCCATTTTATTCCATCTATCATATTATCAAACAGAGACCAAACTAAACTCCTTTCACCTGAATAGTGTTTCCCATTTTTGAATGTGGGAAAACAACATCTTTTTAAAATTAATTCCTTCCACTTAAGACATCCCAATTGTTTTGCAAAATCTACTGACCATGACAAGTCACATGAGGGTGTACTGAGGCAGCTATCTTGTGTGGTAGCAGCTTGAAGAAGTGGTCCAGAAAAAGCCCACAACCCACTGGGAGATGAAAACTACTTTCTGAAAAATGTACCCAGGGGATTGTGTGGAAGAAACATGTGTGGTGGGAATAACCTAAAAGGTAGAACTGGTTAGTAATGATAGGCTAACTCCAAAAGGAAATTCTAGCTGGTGGGGAATTTATTCCAGCTATGTATAGCTCTGGCTTGTGCTAGTGTTTGCAAAGCCACAGTCAAGTGGCTTTTCATAAATTTGTACCTCAAAAGTTGGATGTCAGATGTTGCACAAATCCTGATTGGTCTTATAATAAGAAGGCACAGCCAGATATTTGGGTAAATTTTGAAAGATCATAAAGAAAGCAAAATTACACATACAGTTTAGAGATTTAAATCAAATAACCCAAATACAGGTGCAAACAAGAAACCATTTAACGGAAATTAAAGGGTAAAATAATGATGGCTGAAGTTGTCTACTTCTTTACACAAGCTGTGATTCCCAGGTTGTATTTAGTCTCTCTAGTAGTATTGAGAGAGGTAATTTAACCTGCTTTACTCTTATCTTTGAATAAGGTAATTTCTGTGTTTTTAGTGACTGCATACATAGACCATGAAGCATCAATATTTTCTCACATGTTTGGTCAAGTATTGAGAACCATATCTCACTCTGTTTTCCCGAATTTGCCTTTTAACACAATCTATACAGTTTTTCTTTGGATCATTTTGCTCTTTTTGTAGTGCTGAAGATGAAACCGTGGACCAAGACTGGGAATACTGTAGAGACCTGAGCTGTTTCTATTTTTAGAGTATCACTTACAATCTTTTCCATTTAGAACAATGCTGGCTGTGGGAAAGCCATTGCTTTGTAATACGACCTAAAATGAATTTGAAAAAAATAATTCAGAAGAAAATACACTGAAAATATGATGTGAAAGTTTTAGTGCTGATCCCAAGGTCCACAGATCATTTCCTTTCCTGAAGAAGTCTCAGTCATTCTGAGTAGGCCATTATTGACAAACTAGTACCCATGATGGAAAGTCTAGAGAGCATCAGGGGACCAGTGGAAGCATATACTATTAGGGAAACCTTTCTAACAGAAGTACTTAAAAACTCCTCAAAGAACACAATAAAGTGTAATCACATGAACATTGTGCACTATTATTCATAGGAATACTAATGTACAACAAGTTCTTAGGTCTTTGGGCAAATAGCTTACATAGGAATAATTTCAACTTAATACTTTCATTAATAAATGATTTAAATGTTATTAGTTTATTGTAGAGAGATCCCAGGTTAGACTGATTAAGCAAGACTGGGAAGGATTTGAAATCTAAGTGATTTTTTTAGATGAACAACTTCACAGTAGAGTGTGGAAGTGTAGTCTAGACATAGGGAAAGCCCAGGTATTCATAGAAATGTTCATTTCAACAGGTTAGCAGGTTCTGTAGCAGACAGTGACATGGAGAAATATTATAAAACCTTAAGTAGGCATACACTCCCCCCCTTTGTGATGTACTTTTTCCTGGAACCTTGGGATCCTACATTCCATTCTTACCTCACCTGGCAATCCATTTTCCTGAGACCTTCAAAGGAACTGGCTGCTCTAGTTGGCTGGTCCTCTGAACTCAGCTGAATCAAGGTACTTTAAGTCTTTCTGGAAGGAAGTTTTGTCCTCTTTCGTCTGTGGTAAGTTCTTCCTGAGGAATGCCCCCTATGATAATGAGATTTCTGGGCCAGATTAGCTCCACAGTTAGGACATTCCCACCATTGTTGATCTGGACCATCTATCCCATATCTCTCAAGAAACACACAAACACTCACATTAACTTCATGCTGTTTAGCCTAGGTCTCAGGCTCATTGCTAGATAGTTCCCTCATCTTAACTCAAGGCATTCCCATCTATCTGTCCTGCCCCATGGCCTGTGGCTCACCTGTGTTCCTTACATGTTGCTTCTTTGTGTGTCTCACTATATCTCTGTGACTCTGCCCTTCTCCTACTACCTATTTTGATTTCCCTCCCTACGATTTTTTATGGTGTCTGTCATGGGCCAAAACAGTCCCTTATTTACAGCATATAGAAACAAATGACTATATGTTTGGTTATCACAAGTAACTATTAATCTGCATTTCTTAATTTTACAACTTCTAAGTTAGTAACATGAACACCATACCTTAAAAAACAGTAGAAATTTTATAGAGCATAACAAATCTAATCTTAATTTGTATCAATAAACCAAAATCCATACCAATGAAAAGTATGTTGAGATTAACCATTGATTTTGGTAATAAAGTAAATTCAAAAATCTAAATTTTAAAAAAGTCACTGATATACCATATGCCTTTTTCTTCTTAGGAAGAGATTAACTCTGACCATTAACCATTCATAATTAAAACAAACATTTATAAACAATGTTTTGGGAATTTGCATAATATTTCATTACTACTGCCTGCTGATTAAGCAGCTCTGAAAATCTTAAAGGTTCTTGAGACTGGATCATCTTAGTCTTGAAGCTGATGTGAACATATCTTCTTATCAGAGAATTTTCATGTGGTCTTGGTTGGTGAAACCCTATTTGCCTGGAAGCAATCCACAGGTTCTTATCTTCTGTGGAAACAGCAACAGAGCCTCTTTTCCAAAGCTAAATCCTTAGAAACAAACTTTAAAGTCAATATACCTTAAAATATATGTTTTTGTTTAACTTACCATCCTTTGGAATTGATTGTCTTTCTACAGTTAGCTCATTAACAGTTAAAAAATTAAAAGAAGATACAATAGTAACCATAATGCACTGTGTATTTTCCATCTCTACATGGCTTATTATATTTTTATTCCTCTATTTCTCTTTTTAAAAGACTTTCTCTAGTTCTTTCTTTTCTCTCCCAGTCTACGTATTCCTTTACACACACATTTTAACCCAATGAGAAGTTTTCTTTATCTGAACCTGTTTTATTGTGTATCATTAATCATTTTTACCAGAAAATATTTGTAAAATGCTAGCAGCCTCTGAAGAGCCACATAGTTTTTGCCAATAAAGCTGAGCCAGGAAGTTCTCTTAAAGGGGCCAGGTCCCTGATTGCTGCCAGCAGACAGAGCACACCCAAGAAAATACCAAGATCATAAAGCTGTCTTTGACTCTGTTCCCTTTTCTTCAAAGTAAATGGAAACCTTAAATCAATCACATGCTACTGAGTCTCCTATGAGGCTTCGGGATCCGTCCTGGTCACTGTAATGAGTCCACTGCCATTTTTTCTGTGGTCTGGATGCCACACCATCTCTGTACCATGACTGACTTCAGAGACACAATTTTGAAGCTCCCCTTGGATCAGTTTCTGTGCTCTAGGATTCTTTGTAAGCTTTCTCAGGCTCTGTGTGGATATATTCAGTCCATTTTTGGACACCATCCGTAAAATTGAGGTTTTTGTCCCAGATTAGCCCAAATGTTCAAACCTGGTGCTGCTGCTTATGTGGACCAGCTATCCCAAAGTCCCAAGTAAACACACAGACGGTTATATTAACTTCATACTGTTAGACCTATGACTTAGTCACTTGCTATCTAGCTCCTTCATCTTACCTCAACCAGCACATCCGAGCCATATGTCCCTATCCTTCACCCCTGAACATCATCACTTTGAGACCATTAAATCTGTGGCAATCCCCTCACCATCTCAATCTTAGAATATACCACAGATACCTACATGATGCTTAACTCTAGTATAAAACTGCTGTGTAAATTAATTAATAGGATTATACAGAATTATATGAGCCCAGAGTTTCTCTGTCCACTTAGCATGATATCAATTACATGAATCAAGGAAATACATGAAGAGTCAGTAATGATGGAGACATACAGATTTACATTGAAGTGGGTTCCCAGAAATGTGTCTTTCATATAAAACTCCCCTAAGCCTAAGTTTGATAGCTAGGGCCCACTTGGCATTCGAAGAGAATATAAGGTATTCTTTGACGTATAATGACATGTGAGTGATAGGCACATATACGAACACACACTGAATAGAACTGTAATGAAGTATTACAACATATTTGAAGTTCCTTTGTTGCCTCTCTAACACAGACATGTTAGTTTTCACACTACCCTTCTCTTTTTAGACCAAGTCTTATATACTACAGGGTGGCTTTGAACTATCCCCATCTTCCTATCTCATTTTCCTAAGTGCTAAGAAGAGAGGTGTTCACCATCAAACTAGCTTCCTAAGATATTTTGTTCTAAGTTTTATTTATGATTTATTTTAATTTACATTCCAACCACTTTTCTCTCTACCTTTTTTTTAAAAACATAAATGTCCTTTTCATGTGTGCATCCCCTTGCCTTCGCTCCCCTCAATCCCTCCCAGTCAGACTTCAGCAAATCCCATACCCATCCCCCAAACTTCTCCCCCAGAAAGGCAAGTAGTCCCAAGGTAGGTCAGCTCAGTGTGCCATATCCACTCCAAGCAAGTTGTACTCACTCATCCCAAAGACAAGGGTGGGTTATGTTTTCTTCTCTAGGAAATGTGGGCCAAGGTGCCAGCCCAAACATAGGAACACAGTCTGATTCCACCCCTTGAGGCTCCACGTACTGCCCATGCAAATGTACAGTTGCCTACACTTGAAGGGCCTACCTCCTTTTCCTGCTGGGTCTCCAGTGGCTATTCTTGATTCAGTGACCTCCTCAGAGCTCCAGTCTGCCCTCTCTGTATGACTCCTCTTCATAATCCCTTCCCCCCTGCTCATACAGACTCTCCTCCCCTGCTCTCAGCTGACCAGGAGCTCAACCCAGTGCTCAGCCATGCATCTCTGCCTCCACCTTTATTCTTTGTTCATGCCCTACCTATTTTCTACTCCCCCATCCACTTCCTAGAAAAGTCAAGTCCTCCTATGGGAGTCAACAAAGCATGGCATATCAAGTTTGGACGCACCCTTGCACCAAGGCTGAACAAGGCCTCACACCACAGGGAATATTTTTAAAGAAACTAGGTAGTGTGCCAGGAAAGATCCTAGTCCTACAGCTAGAGGCCCCATAAACAGACCACGCTACATAACTGTCACCTACATGAGCAGGGTCTAGGGCAGTCCCATGCAGGCTCCCTACCTGTTTGTCTAGACTCCATGTTTTCCCATGACCTTGGATCAGTTGTCTTTGTGGTTTTCCCTGACCTGATGTTGACCCTTATGCTAGGCCCAGTCCTTTACTGTTGATGTCTGCATCTATTTTCATCAGTTACTGCATGAAGGTTCTATTAGGGTGGTCATCAATTTGATTACCTGGTAAGGCCAATTCAGGCACCCTCTCTGCTATTATTAGGAATCTTAGCTGGGATTATCTTTATGGATTCCTGAAATATTTCTTGGCACCAGGTTTCTCTCTAGATCCACAATGTCCGCCTCTATGAAGATATCTGCTTCATTTCACTCCCTCTCTGTCCCTCTCCCAACTCAGCCATTTTGATCCCTCATGTTTCTATCCCCTTCCCTCTACCTCCCCATCCTAATTGTTTAGTCTTTCCCTCCCTGGGTGATCCATGTCTTCCTCTAAGGGTAGTCCTTGTTTCCTAGTTTCTCTAGCATGTTTGATTGTAGCCTGGTTATCCTTTGACTTCATATTATCCACTTTGGAGGATATGATTTATTTTAATTGATATACAATAGTAGTTCATGTACAATTGAAATACAGTGTCGTGATTCAAGATATACATAGGTGTGTTCTTATCAAATATAGGCAATTCATATTTCTGTGTCCTTATGTAAATGAAGTTTATATCCTCTCTCTTCTACTATTTTCTGGTAAAGTTCGGAAATTAATGAAAGCACCACTTATTTGATATCAAGGAATCCTATAGATTAAATCATGTATTAATCAGCTTGGTCTTGATCTTACTTTGTAGCTTAGACAGGCATTGAACATAGGATATTTCTATTTCACCTTCCCAACTCTCTTGTATTTCATGTGCATCAGTGAAGTTTCTTGGTCCTGGGTGGCCAGAGGTCTTGACCGATGGACTGACCCGTGGGCCCAGACCCCTTAGCCTTTTCAGCTTATCAGGCCCCCTAAAATGATTCAGATGCTTATATAAGTTCATGCTGTTTGGTCTATGGCTCAGGCACATAACCAGCTGGCTCTTACATCTTAACTCAACCCATTCTCATTAATCTTTGTGCCATGTCACCCATGGTTCCCTTGTGTTCCTTTCCTGCCTTTTCTTGGGCTGCTGGGTCGATTTGCCTGACTCTGCCCTTCTCATACCTATGCTGTGATTCCCCTCCTACTTTTTCTATGGTGCCTGCCATGGGCCAAAACAGCTCCTTTATTTAAAGATTGATATAAACAGAACACAGAAAGACAATCGCATTTCATTACATGCATAGGAATGGACTTTTGGCTTCTCTTTTCCTTCCTCAAAGATTCACCCTATGTAGCTATAAAACATAGTTACTAATGTGTCCTGAAAATACCAGCAGCTATACTAATTACTGCCCGTTCCTTTCATACCTCCTTCTTTCCATAACCCACCTTTCAGTGACAACTGTTTCAATCTTAGCTTCTATGAAATCAGTTTGCATGTTCATCATATGAATACCATATTGAAAAAGGATTAAGAAATTATGTTAATGAACTACAATTAGATTGCACCCAAGCTGCCAAATTGGAAGCAGTGGGAACAGGATCATCTCTGGAGTTAACTGATCCATTTATATTATGATGATCTATTTTCAGTGATGTCAAGTATAAAAGAGAATGTGTGTGTGTGTGTGTGTGTGTGTGTGTGTGTGTGTGGTGTGTGTGTGGTTGCATGTGTGTGTTGAGTTGTATCTCTGTGATAATGTGTCTGCCTGTATGTTTATAGGGTGTATGTGTCTGCCTGTGTTTAGGATATGATAAGGGACAGGTGCTACATATTAGCCATTTAGTTATTATCCAAAATAATGATTTTAGACATTTATCTGACAGGGTCTTTTACACCATCCTCTAAATGAACTCTTTTCCACAAGGCCTAACCTGAAGATGAAGAAAAGACATGCCTGTAACCTTACCAGATATCTTGACTGAAAAGGTGATTCTTCACAGCCCCTCCCTAACTACTCACCAGTGTGAGGGCCATGGACTTCAATACATTCCAATGAAGATTCTTCCGCCTTGTCCTTGCGACGCATGAATATTGGTTTGTTGACTGTGACCCCTAAAAGGAAACAAAGTGTTTGCTCTTTAACAGACAGCACAAAAATGGAAATGCAGCTAGGATCTGGGATGCAGCACAGACCTTAAGGCCCACAAGAACAAGAGCCTGCAGGAAAGAAAAGTGCAGACTGCTGCAGGCCTGAGCACTATTGCCTGTGCTCTATGCTCTGAGCCCTAAACACATTGGAGAAGAGCAGCATGCTCAGGCAGCACTTTGACATTTCACTGTGAAGAAAAGTACTGTGTGGCAAAAGTACATGCTATAAGTCGAAAGGAAGCTGTGGCATAGAAAATAACTAGGAAACACCCAGGCTTGTCTGAACCTGGAACTTCCTATTACCTAAGGCCATCATTCTGAAGTAGGTTCTTTTCATATACACGTAGACAATTTTTTGCAAGAATGTGAGATTTCCCCATTCTTCCTCAGAGAAATACGAAGTAATATCTTGGAAGGCCTAGAAAACAAGAAAATATAAAATCTTAGAAGTACTCTCTCCTGGACATGTGTGCCATTCATACTAGAAAGGTCTCTATGTTGGAGGATCTCAGTGGTCAACCTAGAAAATCAAGATAATTGATGCTGGGAAATGTGGGGATCAAGTGTGATATTTGCATAACAGCCATTTCCCAACTGCATTGGAAATGCTCGATGCTATCAGGTCTCCCTTTGGTCCTGCTCCTGATTACAAAGTGCTGATTATTACCAACTGCATTTAGTACTCAATTACCATTCTAAATTCTTCAGGGACACTGGAGAAGGACATTTTGAGGATGCCTCTGATTTCCACCTTCTGAAAAATCTTTCTGTCATGGTCATGGTCCTTGGTCATGAATCTGCTTCTCCCAACACCCTACCTGGTCAACTCACCTTACAGAACTTTGCCTCGCGAATCATTTTCACAGAGTTATTTTCACAAGAACTCTCTTTTTTCTTGTCAACAAGATGAGTGAAATTTTGAGAAGACATCATCTGATTTTGTTCCAGCATAAAATAAACTATCCCAGGAAGGGAGGTTCTTCAAACTTAAAAAAAAAAAAAAGTTGTCCTGTGAGTAAAGGAGGCAGGGATGGACAATAACCCTCAGTACATGAACTTTCTTTATGTTCCATTTCATTCTAAGATCACCTACCCCTGATTAGATCTATGAGAGAATTAGGAATAAGTTGGATTCTCTGACTGTGTATAAATTAAATTGAGTCTTTAAATGTGAGGTAAGCTTCTGTTCTGATTTGTTGCCCTGGAGTGTTCATTGAAATTAAGAGAAAGAGATTGAATTTAGCAAGGGCAGATGTGTTCTTACTCATGTGAAGAACATGGAAACAGATTTCATAGGAGCTAAGAAAGAAACAGTTTTCACTGAGAGGTAGTTTATGGGGTAAAGGAGGTACGAAAAGAACTGGTAGTAATTAGTATACCCGCTTGTATGCTGCAGTACACTTTAGTAACTACAGTTTAAAGCTACATATGGTGAATCTGTGAGTAAGGAAAAGAGAAGCCATAAATCCATTTCTATGCATATAATGATGTTAGAATGTCTTTCTGTGTGCTGTGAATATCAATCTTTAGATAAAGGAGCTGTTTTCACCCATGACAGGCACCATAGAAAAAGTAGAAGGGAAACTCACAGCATGCCTAGGAGAAGCAGAACAGAATCAGAAAAATCGACCTAGCCACCCACAAGAAGCATGTAAGGAACACTACTGAGCCACAGCCAATGGCAGACAGATTTATGAGAATGGGTTGAGTTAGGATGTAAGAGCCAGATGTGGATGTGACTGAGCCATAAACCAAACATCATGAACTTAATATAAGCATCTGAATTATTTGGGGGGGGGGGCTGATCAGCTGCAGATGATAAGGGGTCTGGGCCCGAGGTCTGTGGGTCTGGACGTCTGGCAGCCCAGGACCAAGAAACCTCACTACTACACATGAAATACAAGAGAGTTGGGTAGGTGAGATAGAAGAGTACTGTGTTCAATGCCTGTCTGAACTGGAAAGTGTGATCAAGAACAGGCTGGGAAATACATCATTTAATTAACAGGATTCTTCCTAATATATGAGTGGTACTTGCATGAATTTCCCAATATACCAGAAAATAGTAGAAGAGAGAGGTTATAAACTTCATTTACTTAAAGACACAAAAATGTGAATTGTCTACATTTGATAAGCACACACGTATGTTTGTTTTGAATCATGACACTACATTTTAATAGTGTATACACTATTGTAGTATATCAATTAAAATAAATCATATACTCATAAGTGGATAATATGAAGGCAAAGGATAACCAGGCTACAATCCTGTGTCCTAGAGAAACTAGGTAACAAAAACTACCCTAAGAGGAAGACATGGATCACCCTGGGAGGGGGAGACTAAACAGTTAGGATGGGGAGGTACAGGGAAGGTGATAGGGACATGAGGGAACAAAATGGCTCAGTAGGGAGAAGGACATAGAGAGTGAAATAAAACAGTTAACTTGATAGAGGGGGACATTGTAGAGTTAGAAAGAAACCTGATGCCAAGGAAAAATTGCAGGAATCCATAAAGATGGTCCGAGATATGATCCTACTAATAGCAGACAGGGTGCCTGAACTGGCATTCCCGGGTAATCAAATTGATGACCACCCTAATTGTCATCATAGAACCTTCATCCAGTAACTGATGGAAATAGATGCAGAAATCCACAGTAAAACATTGGTCTGAGCATGGGGGTCAAGATCATGTCAGGGAAAACCACAAAGACAACTGATCCAAGCTCATGGGAAAACACGTTCTCTAGACCAACAGGAAGGGAGCCTGCATGGGACTAACCTAGACCCTCCTCATATAGGTGACAATTATGAAGATTTGTCTGTCAATGGTGTCTCTAGAAGTGGGATTAGGATCTTTCCTGGCACACTACCTAGGTTTTTGAAACCTATTATCTGTGGTGAGAAACCTGGTTCCACCTTGGTGCAAGGCATGGGGCCAAACTTGACATGCCATGCTTTGTTGACTCCCATAGGAGGACTTGACCTTTCTGTACAGTGGATAGGGCAATAGAAAAGAGGTAGGGGATCCAACAAAGAATAGAGGTGGAGTTAGAGATCCATGGCTGAGCACTGGGCTGAGCTCCTGGTCAGCTGAGAGCAGGGGAGGAGTGTCTGTATGAACAGGGGGATAGGGATTATGAAGAGGAGTCCCACATAGAGGGATGACTAGAGCTCGGAGGATGTCACTGAATCAAGAATAGCCACTGGAGGCCCAGCAGGAAAAGGAGCTAGGCCCTCCAAGTGTAGGCAAATGTAGATTGGCATGGACAATATGTGCAGCCTAAAGGGGTGGAATCAGTCTGTGTTCCTGTGTGTGGGCTGGCACCTTGGAGCACATTCCATATAGAGGAACACATAACCCAGCCTTCTTTCTGGGATGAGTGAGTAGAACTTGCCTGGAGTAGATGTGCCACACTGAGATGATCCACCTTGGGACTTCTTGCCCTTCTGGAAGACAGAATGGGGAATGGGCATGAGGTTCGCTGAAGGCTGACTCAGAGGGATGGGGAGGAGGGAAGGCAGGGGGATGCATACAATCAAAATGACATTTATGTTTTTAAAAATGGTATAGAGAAAACTATGGTTGGAATGTAAAATAAAATAAATCATAAATAAAACTTAGAATAAATTATCTTAGGAAGCTAGTTTTGATGGTGAACACCTCGTTTCTTAGCACTTAGGAAAATGAGATAGGAAGTTGGGGATAGTTCAAAACCACCCTGTACTATATAAGACTTGGTCTCAAAAGAGAAGGGCAGTGTGAAAACTAACATGTCTGTGTTAGAGAGGCAACAAAAAGACTTCAAATATGTTCTAATACTTCATGACAGTTTTATTCAGTGTGTGTTTGTATATGTGCCCAAGACTCACATGTCATCATATGTTAAAGAATACCTTTCATTCTCCCCGAATGCCATGTGGGCTCTAGCTATCAAATGTAGGCTTAGGGGGTTTTTATATAAAAGACACATTTCTGGGAACCTCCTTCATTGTAAATCTGTATGTCTCCATCATTACTGACTCTTCATGTTTCTCCTTGATACATGGTATTGATATGATGCTAAGCTGACAGAGAAACTCTGGGCTCAAATAACTCTGTCTCATCCTATTAATTAATTTACACATCAGTTTTATACTAGAGTCCTGCATAATGTAGGTATCTGTGGTGTTTTCTAAGATTGAGATGGTGAGGGGATTTCCACAGATTTAATGGTCTCTCAAACTCATGGCTTTCAGGGGTGAAGGAAAGAGATATATGGCTCGGATATGCTGAGTAGAGGTAAGAATAAGGAGCTAGATAGAAATGTGACTAAGCCGTAGGCCTAACAGTATGAAGTTAATATAATCATGTCTGCATTTACTTGGGACTTTGGGATTGCAGGTCCACATAAGGAGCAGCACCAGGTTCGAACAGTGGGGCTAATCTAAGACAAAAAACTCATTGTTACAGATAGCATCCTAAAATGGAATGAATGTACCCACACAAAGCCTGAGAAAGCTTAGAAAGGATTCTAGAGCAGAGAAACTGATCCAAGGGCAGCTTCAAAATTGTGTCTCTGAAGTCAGTCATGGTACAGAGATGGTGTGGCATCCAGACCACAGAGAAAATGGCAGCTGACTCACTGCAGCAATCATAAACTGAAGCCAGGCTGGATCCCGAAGCCTCATAGAAGATTCAGTAGCATGCGATTGATTTAAGGTTTCCATTTATTTTGAACAAAAGGGAACAGAGACAAAGACAGCTTTATGATAGTGGTATTTACTTGGGTGTGCTCTTTCTGCTGGCAGCAAACAGACACGTGGCCACTTTAAGAGAACTTCCTGACTCAGCTTTACAGGCAAAAACTATGTGGCTCTTCCTGGGACTGCTAGCATTTAAAAAATATTTTCTAGTTAAAAATGATTAATGACACACAATAAAACAGGTTCAGATATAGAAAACCTCTCATTGGGTTAAAATGTGTATGAAAAGGAATAAGTAGACTGGGAGAGAAAAGAAAGAACTAGAGAAAGTCTTTTAAAGGAGAAATAAAGGAATAAAAATATAGTAAGCTACATAAAGATGGTAAACACAGAGTCTAGATTATAGATATTATTGTGTCTTGTTTTAATTTTTTAAGTGTTATTGAGCTAACTGCAGAAAGACATTCAATTCCAAAGGATGGTAAGTTATACAAAAAAACATATATTTTAAAGGTATCTTGACTTTGAAGTTTATTTCTAAAGATTTATTGCTTTGGAAGAGAGGTCCTGTTGTTGTTTCCACAGAAGATGAGAACCAGTGAACTGCTTTCAGGCAAATAGGGTTTCACCAACCAAGACCACCTGAAAATTCTCTGATAGGAAGATATGTTCACATCAGCTTCAACACTAATATGATCCAGTCTCAAGAACCTGTAAGATTGTCAGCACTGCTCAATCAGCAGGCAGTAGTAATGAAATATGCCCATATTCCCAAAATATTGTTTATAAAAGTTTTTTTCATTATGAATGGTCAATGGTCATAGTTAATCTCTTTCTAAGAAGAAAAAGTGTATATGGTATACCAGTAATTTTTGTAAAAAATTAGATTATTAAATTTACTTCAATACTTTAATCAACTGTTAACCTCAACATACTTTACATTGGTATGGATTTTGGTTTATTGATAGAAATTTAATTTTAGTTTTGTTATGCTGTATGTATTTTTCTACTGTTGTTTGAAGTGTGATGTTCATGTTACTCACTTAGAATCATAAAATTAAATAATTAAGATTAATAGTCACTTGTGATTAACAAAATTAAAGCCATGACTTTCTATAAGCTGTAAATAAAGGACTGTTTTGGCCCATGACTGGCACCATAAAAAAAAGCATGCAGGAAAATTAGAATAGGTAGTAGGAGAAGGGCAGAATCACAGAGATATAGCAAGACACCCAAAGAAGCAACATGTAAGGAACACAGGTACGCCATGGGACATGTGGCACAAAAATTGATGGGAATATGTTGAGGTAAGATGAAGGAGCTATCTAGCAATGAGCCTGACCTCTAGGCTAAACAGCATGAAGGTAATAAAAGTATTTGTACGTTTCTAGGGAGATTTGGGATAGATGGTCCAGATCAGCAGAGGTGGGCAAGTCCTAACAGTGGGGCTAATCTGGGCTAGAATTCTCATTATTATAGGGGGCATTACTTAGGAAGAACATACCACAGACTAAAGAGGACAAAACTTCCTTCCAGAAAGACTTAAAGTACCTTAATTCAGCTGAGTTCAGAGGACCAGCCCAGTAGAGCAGCCAGTTCCTTTGAGGTCTCAGGAAAATGGATTGCCAGGTGAAGTAAGAATGGAATGTAGGATCCCAAGGTTCCAGGAAAGAAGTACATCACAAAGGCGAGGGGGGGGGGTGTGCCTACTTAAGGTTATATCATATTTCTCCATGTCACTGGCTGCTTCAGAACCTGCTAACCTATTGAGATGAACATTTCTATGAATACCTGGGCTTTCCCTGTGTCTAGACTACACTTCCACACTCTACTGTGAAGTTGTTCATCTAAAAAAGTCACTTATCATTTCAAATCCTTCCCAGTCTTCCTTAATCAGTCTAACCTGGGATCTCTCTACAATAAACTAATAACATGTAAATCATTTATTAAAAAGTATTAAGATGAAATTATTCCTATGTAAGCTATTCCCCCAAAGACCTAAGAACTTGTTGTGCATTAATATTCCTATGAATAATAGTGCACAATGTGCATGTGATTACACATTCTTGTGCTCATTGAGGAGTTTTCAAGTGTTTCTGTGAGACAGGTTTCTCTAATAGTATATGCTTCCGCCGGTCACCTGATGCTCCCTAGACTTTCCATCTAGGGTACTGGTCTGTCAATAATGGCATACTCAGAATGACTGAGACTTCTTCAGGAAAGGAAATGATCTGTGGACCTGGAGATCAGCACTAAAACTTTCACTTCATATTTTCAGTCTGTTTTCTTATGACTTTTTTTAAAAATTAATTTTAGGTCATATTACAAAGCAATGGCTTTCCCACAGACAGCATTGTTCTAAATGGAAAGGATTGTAAGCAATACTCTAAATAGAGAAACAAGTCTGGACTCTACAGTATTCCCTGTTTTGGACCTGAGATTCATCTCCAGCACTACAAAAAAATGCAAAATGATAAAAATAAAAAACACAACAGTGTCTTTGAGGGTAAATTCAGAAAAACAGAGGGAGAGATGGTTCTCAATAATTCACCAAACTTGTGAGCAAATATTGAAGCTCAATGGTTTATTTATGCAGTCACTAAAAAGACAGAAACTGCCTTATTCAAAGACAAGAGCAAAACAGGTTAAATTACCTCTCTCAATACTACTAGAGAGACTAAATACAACCTGGAAATCACAGCTTATGTAAAGAAGTAGACAACTTTGGCCATCATGATTTTTCCTTTAATTTCCCGGTAAATGGTTGCAGGTTTGCACCGGGATTTGGATTAGTTGATATAAATCTCTAAACTGTATATGTAATTTTTACTTTTGCCATACTCTGTTTTCTTCAATCAATGAGTTGTCAAGTAAAATTTTAGACAATGATAGTATTTCTAAAATTAATAAGAAAGTGGAAAATTTTATTGCCACTTGATTATCTAACAATGATATTTTCTCTTTCTGAAAGTCTGTAACATGAACATTTCATATGTTGAGTATTACTTATCCTACCATAAAGCATGTGAATTGTTCACGTATTCACTATTTTTGTACTTTCTAATTTATTGACCTTCTATGCCCTAAACTTTAAGGGTATATATGAATGTGTATATAAATAGGTTAGTTTTGCCACAAAATAGACAAATATTATCATAAATTATGCATTTATCAGAAACTACAAATACAAAAAAATGTTTCAGTTATAAACAAGCAACATAAAGACAATTACATCCATAATACATGATATAAAAGTTAGGGACATTTTATTTTAAATTTGGGGGGTATTCTGACAATAAGGATGTTTTGTATTTTTCTATGTACTGAGTTGAAAGAACAATTTTTCGTTACTGACTTCTAAACATAGACATTGGTTTAGATAGTGTTATTTTTATTTATGAATGACATAATACAACTTTGAAACTTCATTGCCGACAATAGTCCTATTTTTCCAAGGAATAAACATGTCTGATACGTTTAAAGAGTTGAAAATAAACCACTATCCCCAATATTTTTCAATATAGTGTTTGAGGCAAAAACTAGGCAAAGGAAGGAACTTAATTTTAATTAAGGTATCAATTAATTATTAAAATATTACATTATTAAAGACATGCATAAAACTCTGGTGCACTCAATTTCCTCAAATCATATTAATAAAATTAAAGCCACATAAAGATGGAAAATACACAGAGTCTGGATCATGGTTATTACTGTGTCTTCTTTTATTTTTTTAACTGTTAATGAGCTAACTGCAGAAGACAATCAATTCCAAAGGATGCTAAGTTAAACAAAAACATATATTTTAAAGTTATCTGGACTTTGAAGTTTGTTTCTAAGGATTTATTGCTTTGGAAGAGAGGTTCTGTTGTTGTTTCCACAGAAGATGAGAACCTGTGGACTTCTTCCAGGCAAATAGGGTTTCACCAATCAAGACCACCTGAAAATTCTCTGATAGGAAGATATGGTCACATCAGCACAAACACTAATATGATCTAGTCTCAAGAACCTGTAAGATTGTCAGCGCCACTTAATCAGCAGGCAGTAGTAATGAAATATTATGCAAGTTACCAAAATATTGTTTATAATTGTTTGTTTTCATTATGAATGGTTAATGGTCATAGTTAATCTCTTCCTAAGAAGAAAAAGGGCATACAGTATATCAATGATTTTTTTTACAAATTATATTTTTGAATTACTTCACTACCAAAATCAGTGGTTAATCTCAACATAGTTTACATTGGTATGGATTTTGGTTCACTGATACAAATTTAAGATCACATTTGTTATGCTCTATAAATTTTTCTACTGTTGTTTAAGGTATAGTGTTCATGTTACTCACTTAGAAGTTGTAAAATTAAGAAATGCAGATTAATAGTCACTTCTGATAACCAAACTTATATCTATACGCTGTTAATAAGGGACTGTTATGGCCCATGACAGGCATCACAAAAAAATGTAGGCAGGAAAATCAAAATCGGTAGTATGAGAAAGGTAGAGTTGCAGAGATATATCCAGAAACCTAAAGAAGCAACATGTAAGGAACAAAGGTGAGCCACAGACCATGGGACAGGATAGACTGATGGGAATGCCTTGAGTTAAGATGAAGGAGCTATCTAGCAATGAGCCTGAGACCTAGGCTAAACAGCATGAACTTAATATGAGTGTCTGTGTGTTTCTTGATAGATTTGAGATAGATGGTCCAGATCAGCAGTGGTGGGCAGGTCCTAACAGTGTGGCTAATCTGGGCCAGAAATCTCATTATTATAGGGGGCATTCCTCAGAAAGAACTTACCACAGACTAAAGAAGACAAAACTTACTTCCAGAAAGACTTAAAGTACCTTGATTCAGCTGAGTTCCAAGGACCAGCCCAGTAGAGCAGCCAGTTCCTTTGAAGGTCTCAGGAAAATGGATTGCCAGGTGAGGTAAGAATGGAATGTAGGATCCCAAGGTTCCAGGAAAGAAGTACATCACAAAGGTGGGGGTTATGTATGCCTACTTAATGTTTTATCATATTTCTCCATGTCACTGGCTGCTGCAGAACCTGCTAACCTGTTGAGATGAACATTTCTATGTATACTTCGGCTTTCCCTATGTCTAGACTACACTTCCACACTCTACTGTGAAGTTATTCATCTAAAACTCACTTACGATTTCAAATCCTTCCCAGGCATCCTTAATCAGTCTAACCTGGGATCTCTCTACAAAAAACTAATAATATTTAAATCATTTATTAAGGAAAGTATTAAGTTCAAATTATTCCTATTTAAGCTATTTCCCCAAAGACCTAAGAACCTGTTGTACATTTATAGTCCTATGAATAATAGTGCACAATGTTCATGTGATTACACTTTATTGTGCTCTTTGAGGAGTTCCCAAGTGCTTCTGTTGGAAAGGTTTCACTAATAGTATATGCTTCCACTGGTCCCCTGATGCTCTCTAGACTTTCCATCATGGGTACTGGTCTGTCAATAATGGCCTACTCAGAATGACAGAGACTTCCTCAGGAAAGGAAATGGTCTGTGGACCTGGAGATCAGCACTAAAACTTTCACTTCATATTCTCAGTGTGTTTTCTTCTGAATTATTGTTTTTCAAACTAATTTATGTCCCATATCCAGCATTGTTCTAAATGGAAAAGATTGTAAGCGATACTCTAAAAATAGAGACAACTCAGGACTCTGCAGTGTTCCCAGTCTTGGCCCTGGGTTTCATCTCCAGCACTACAAAAAGAGCAAAATGATCAAAAGAAAAACCACATAGATTGTGTTAGAAGGTAAATTCAGGAAAACAAAGTGAGGGATGGTTCTCAATACTTGACCAAACGTGTGAGCAAATATTCAAGCTGAATAGTCTATTTATGCAGCTTCTAAAAAGACAGAAATTACCTAATTCAAAGACAAGAGAAAAACAGGTTAAATTACCTCTCTCAATACTACGAGAGAGACTAAATACAACCTGGAAATCACAGCTTATGTAAAGAAGTAGACAACTTCAGCCATCATGATTTTTCCCTTTAATTTCCTGGTAAATGGTTTCTGGTTTGCACCTGGATTTGGATTAGTTGATATAAATCTCTAAACTTTATATGTAATTTTACTTTTGCCATATTCTGTTTTACTCACTCAATGCGTTGTCACGTAAAATTATAGACAATGATAGTATTTCTAAGGTGAATATGAAAGTGGAAAATTTTATTGGCATTTGATTATATAAAAATGATATTTTCTCTTTCTGAAAGTCTGTAACGTGGACATTTTTTATGTTGAGTATTAATTATCCTACCTTAAAGTATGTGAATTGTGAAAGTATACATTATTTTAGTACTTTCTCATTGATTGACTTTCTATTCCCGAAAGTTTACTGGTATATATGAATGTGTATATAAATATTTCTGTTTTGCCACAAAATATACAAATTATGTCATAAATTATGCATTTATCAGACACTATAAATACAAAAAAATTGTTTCAGCTATAAACAGAAACTATAAAGACATTTACATTTATAATTCATAATATAAAAGTCACCGACATTACATTTTTAATTTGTTTTTTTGGGTATTCTGATAATAAGGATGTTTTGTACTTTTCTGTGTCCTGAGTTGAAAGAACAATTTTTCATTATTGACTTTAAGCGCAGTCATTTGTTTAGATAGTGTTATTTTTATTTATGAATGATAATACAAGATTGAAACTTCATTGCCCACTACAGTCTTATTTTTCCAAGGAATAAACAATTCTGATATGTTTAAAGAGTTTAAAAAGAACACTATCCCCAATCTTTTTAAATATGGTGCTGAAGCACTAACTACAGACAAAGAAAGGAATTTCATTTAAATCAAGGTATCAATTAATTAATAAAATATTACAATACTAAAGACATGCATAAAACTCTGGTGCGCTCAATTTCATCAAATCATATTAATAAAATTAAAGACCCAGATTAACATAAACCCAAACATAGTGGGAAATTTCAGCAGTCCAATTTCTTCTATAGATAAGACATCTGAACACAAAAAAAGAGAAACTTCAGAGTTAAATGACATCTTCCATCAAATGAACCTAATAGATATCTAGAGACTATTCAACCCAAATACCAAGGGTAAACACATATACATTCTACTCAGCAGCACAGGGAATCGTCTTCAAAATATAACATATGCTCAAATAAAAAACAAGCATTAATAAATACAGAACAAGCATTAATAAGTACAGAAAAGTTGTAATAATTTCATGTATCCTACCCAACCATTATGCAATAAAATTAAAATCAACATAAAACAAAAAATATCTACTAAATGTATAAACATATGGAAATTGAGCAACTCATTATTAAATGATGAATGGGCCAAAAAATTAAAATATTCCTGGAACTAAATGAAGCAAAACCACCACGATATAACCTTTGGGAAACAGTCAAGGCATTTTAAAGAAGGAAGTTAATAGCCCTAAGTGCTACACTTCCAAAATATGTACAGATAAATGACTTATTGATATAACAAACCAAATTCAAAAACAGTAGACAGAAAGAAATAATTTTTAAAAATCAGGTGATGTTGGCTGGTACTAGAAACTTAGTGAACTTCTTAGGCCTAGTAACCATGTTTCTGTAGAAGGGACCAGTCAGGCTGAGGACCCTTGAAAAGAGAAACATTTACCCTGTTCATCCTGAGAAGTTGGTTTGGTGAGAATTGACTGTGTTCTGTGTCCTCTTTCTCATATTCTAGCTTTTCATCAATATCTGACTCAGGGATTTCAATACATGCTAACTAGAGTTTGTACATTATTTGGAGCTCAACTTTCAGGGCATGAATTAGGAAAAAAAAGACCTTGCCAGCCAAAGCTCTAAATGGCCAACTGGCTCCGCTTTCTGTTAGGAGTTAGCCTCCAGCATTAGACAGAGTCCACAATATGTGTGTCTTCTCCATGTTCATCTGGGCAAGTTTTTCAGACAGCAGCCTCCCTCTTTTAGTGGGGGTTGTGTTTTCCCTCTTTTTGGACACTATGTAGCTGCCCCCAACATAGTCTTCTGAATCATCATTGACAACCAGTTTGATGAGTAAATTGGGATTACTTAAAATGGGGACTATGCCTAAAGCAGAGAGAGAACTTTTTCACACCTTAAAATGAGAAAGTGTAGCATGATGGAAGGTCGTTGGTCTTTCATTAACATTGCTCTAGATGGTTTCAAACTAGAACCAGTAAAAGAGAAGATAAATAATGTCATAATGTTTATTATAAATATTACTTTTTGATTATTCCTATTTTATCAGTTAAAAAGTCAGTTAGTGTGAATGCCAAGAAGAGCACCTTAGAAAAGCCTGTTAAGGGAGAACACAGAAATATTCATAGCTTAAAAGAATATAAAGAGTTAATCTCAACATTGGCTTATAAGATTACAGAGAAGCAATCTAAGGCTTTCAAACAGCCAAACTTAGTACACTCTGTAACCTTGAAGGAATCCAAAATGATAAAAATTGTTCAGAAGCTAGTTGAGCTCTAGTTAGATTTAAGGAGATTCAAGAAGCAATCATCACTTAAGGTATGCACTCACAGTTTGTAAAACAAATGTTAAATTTTTTGGTCAACATGTAAATAAATTATCCCTAAAGACTGATCAGATATGGTTATGGCTTCATTGAAGGCTAGACAACTCTCACAGTAGTAAGACATGATGCGAAGAGGCTAAAACAATAGAACAAAGAAGCAAAGCTAGAAGCTGGTTGAACACACTCTGATTACTATTGAAGTAGTCACCAATTTGATTAGAGGATATGGTGAGTTCAGGATACCTATCCACTATTTCTAACCATCTTAGCTGGGGTCATTCTTAGAGATTTGTGAGAGTTTTCTTTAGGCCAGGTCTCTACCTAACCACAAAAAGTCCCCTTATCAAGATGTCTCTTTCATTATTCTTCCCCTCCATTCACCACCCAACCCAATCTCTCAGGTTCCCATGGGTGTCAGGATGGCCGAATGGTTTAAGGTTCCAGAGTCAAGACTCTTCTTTAAAAATCAGAATTGATTCTAAGTGTGCTGGCTCCTGTGTGGACTTCTAGCTACACAGGAAGATTCATTGATCCCACAATTTAAGGTCAATATGAACAACACAGTGAGGCCCTGTCACTTAAAAAGAGAAAAAATAGAGAATAGATAAATACAGCATTCCAGGTAACACAGAAATAAACTGTTACATAGGTAAGTAAATTGAAAAAAAAGTATAAAAGCCAATATAGTAAAGTAGTGCTGGAACAATTGGAGATCATTGGGTAGCAGAATGTACTTGGGTACTTACATCTCCCTATATTAAGAAAAAGTGAATGAAATTCTCAATCAGAGTCCAACAGTATAGCACCCAAGCATGCAGAATTCGTAAGTAAAAACAGTAAACAAATTTTGTGGTCCCTAAATGAACAAACATTACTTAGATGTGACTTCCAAACCACAATTAACAAAGTAACAAATTGATAATGTCTGGGAGTGTAGCTCACTGATAGGCCAGGTTCCTGGCAAACATGAGTCCCTGAGTTTGGTCTTCAGAGCAAAAAGAAAAGAAAAGAAAACTCCAAGAACTTATCAAAGATACTCACGTGACAAACACATGAAACATGCTTAGCATTATCACTGTCATTAGAGGAACATACATTTTTATCTATTAAAATGGGAAATATTGAGTAACAGCTGCATTATTTCCTACTCTGTTTTTTCTGTGACAAAATAGTTGACCAAGGCAGCTGAGAGATGCAAGCATTTATTTTTTGCCACACAATTTTGTTTTGTTTTGGGGTCGACTCTATCAGGAAGGAAGGACTAATGAATGTGCAGCTGGTTTTCTCCTTTTTTATCCAGTCCAGGCCACAACCCAGGAATGGTGAGCACAGTGAGCATACTTTGCACATTCATGAATCTAATCTAGACAATACCTCAGAGCCCTGCTTAGAGGCAAATAGAATGGAGATAGCCACTCATAGGTAGACAGAGGTTTGTCTCCTACATGAATCTAATGTTTTTCATTTGGGCAATCTAGATTGTCTTATAAGAGCCACATCCCTGGAGAAGCTGAAGTGTTCAATCATTGCAACAAGGAATTTTTAATTGTTGAGACAGAAACAGAATGTGTTTTAAGGCCCAGATACTTAGAAGGTTTATACATAGGTAACAAGAAGACTAAGGAGATGGTTCTGTTGGTAAAATTATTTCTGTTCAAACAAGATGACTTCCATTTGGATTTCCAAGAAACAAATGAAGAAAGCTGCCATAGTTGCACAAGTCTTTAATCATATTGGGGGAAGGTGGGGAGATACTGTGGGAAACAGTCTGATCCCCAGAACTCTCTGGCCAGCCAGGCCAGCCAGTTGGTGAGTGCAAGATTCAATAAAAAACTTGAGAGACTCTGCCACTAAACAATAACCCAATCACAATCTAGGAAAACACCCAAAGTCAGTGTCTGGTCTGGTCTCTACATTCAGAAGAACATACATTCACACACTCACACACACACACACACACACACACACACACACACACACACACACACACACACACACACACAAGAACATGAGTTCAAGATTGATCTGGGTAGAACTGCAGCACCCTTTCTCAAAAAAAAAATGAAGAAGCCCAAGTTTGGTGACCCACACGTATGATCCTAGCATTAGGGAGACAGGGGCAGGTAGAGCTCTGTGAATCCAGGTCAGACTGGTCTATATAGTGAGTTTCAGACCACCCAGAGCTTTATAACCCTTGATTCAAATGCATTTTTAATTAAAAATAAAATAAATAGAAATTGTGAAAGAGTCTGGTACGGTGTTGCAAGACTGTAGTCCCAGCACTCTTCAGACAACATGGAAGGAACCACCAGAAGGTAGGGCCAGCCTGGTCTACAGAGAGAGTTCTAAAGGAGTTTAGGCTATGTAGAAAATCCCTGTGTTAAATCACAAAGAATCCACAGAGTAGGAGGTCTCATGCTTTTGGGAGCTCACAGACTCTGAAATGACAAGAGAAAAACCTTCATGGATTGGACCTGAATGTAGACAACAGTCAAACGGCATGGGCAGTTTGTGGAGCCTCTTGCACTTGGACAAGAGTTTATTCCTGGTGCATGAACTGGCTTCTCAGAGCCCATTCTCTACAGAGGAACATCTAACTCAATCTTGACACTGGGGGTGAGACTCAGACCTATCTCAACTAGATATGCTGATTGAATGGACTCACCTAGGGATTCCTTGCCCTCTCTGAGGAATGGATGGGGAAATTGGGGTGGGGAGAAGCTTGGGGAGGACTGGGAGAGGGGAATGGAGGGGAGCAGTTGAAGGTATGGGGAAAATTGTTAAAAAAATAATAATAAATAAGACCACAAAGTGAAGAAAATAAATGTACTTATCACCACTTATACAAAAAATAGCAGTGCAACTTGTTCATAAAAGCCTAAAGTGAGAAGTATTTCAAATGTCCCTCAGCTGCAAAATAAAATATGTAATACATTTTTTCCTCTAAATCAACATTTCTAGGAAGTTAATGTTAAGATTTTCTGTAAAGAATAGTGGTACTCCTCAATTATAAAAAAGAGAGATAAACAATAGCCCATCTGAAATTTACTGCCAGTGTTTTAATGAAAAATAATGAAGAGCCTTTGAAAGCATAAAACCAATAACTACAGAATAAATGCACAGTTCCTAATTGTACCAGGTTTATAGTTAAAGTGAGCAACAGCCAATATCGGTTGATTGTTGATCATCGGTATACTCCTGTGCTCAGAGTCAGAAACAGAAAGAGAAATACCAGATGTTTCCTTTAATAGGTGAAACCTAAATGTATCTTATATCAGTGAGAGGTGTGTACATGTGCATGCATATATATATTTCTATAGATATATCTTTTTTAAAAATATTGCAGAAAAAATAAGTATTAGAGACTTGGATTAGTGATATAGAGCCCAAATCAATGATGATTCAGATGACTATGTTGGGGGCAGCTACTTAGTGTCCAAAAAGAGGGAAAACACAACCCCCACTAAAAGAGGGAGGCTGCTGTCTGAAAAACTTGCCCAGATGAACATGGACAAGACACACATGTTGTGGACTCTGCTTAACGCTGGAGGCTAACTCCTAACAGAAAACCGAGCCAGCTGGTCATGTATAGTTCTGGCTGGCAAGGTCTTTTTTATTCCTAATTCTTGCCCCGAAATTTGAGAGTCAAATAATGTACAAAATCTAGTTAGTATGTATTGAATTCCCTGAGCCAGATATTGAGGAAAAGCTAGAATATGAGAAAGAGGAAACAGAATACAGTCAATTCTCACCCAACCAACTTCTCAGTATGAACAAGGTAAATGTTTTTCTTTTCAAGGGTCCTCAACCTGACTGGTCACTTCTACAGAAACATGGTTACTAGGCCTAAGTAGTTCACTATGTTTCTAGTACCAGCCATTATCACCTGATTTTTACAAAAATATTTCTTGCTATCTACCAAATTTGATTTTTTTTTGCTTTTTCCAATTTCTTGTGTTGTATCAATAAGTCATTTATCTGTACATTTTTTGCAAGTGTACTTAGGGCCATTAACTTCCTTCTTAAAAATGCCTTGACTGTGTCTCAAAGGTTATGTTGTGGTGGTTTTGCTTCATTTAGTTCCAGGAATATTTTAATTTTTTGGCCCATTCATCATTTAATAATGAGTTGCTCAATTTCCATATGTTTATACATTTAGTAGATATTTTTGTTTGATGTTGATTTTAATTTTATTGCATAATGTTTGGGTAGGATACATAAAATTTTTTCAACTTTTCTGTATTTATTAATGCTTGTTCTGTATTTATTAATGCTTGTTTTTTATTTGAGCATATGTTATATTTTGAAGAAGCTTCCCTGTGCTGCTGAGTAGAATGTATATGTGTATACACTTGGTATTTGTGGTGAATAGTCTCTAGATATCTGTTAGGTTCATTATAAAGAAGGTGTCATTTAACTCTGAAGTTTCTCTACTTTTTTGGTCCAGACACCTTATCTATACAAGAAATTGGAGTGCTGAAATTTCCCACTATGTTTGGGTTTGTGTTAATCTGTGTCTTTAATTTTATTAATGTGATTTGATGATTTTGATCATATTCAGACATACCTTATTCTTTCATCTAATTAACATAAAAAATTTCATGTTTTTCTCACTTCCCCACATTCCTCAAACTCACCTCTTTTTTTTAAATTTTTTAGAAATAACCAACCAAGCCCAATTTGTGCTCTTTATATAACATGGGATGAGGAACCATCCACTAGAACATACTTGACTTAGTAATGACCACAACCTTAAAAATACTGACTCTCCCTCCCATGAAAGCCATCGATTATCAAAAAGGATACCCACAAAGGGGTGGGAGCTCATGAGTACCTACTCACTCCATGCTAGAATGCTGACTGGTTTGACAATGCAGGTCTTATATAGGCAATGGCAACCCCTGTTGTAGTGTGTTTTCTCGGGTCCCAGACAGCCAGAGATCCCGGATCCACAGACTGGTCGCCGGGACCACTTATCTGCCCTCTGCCACCTGGGTCCCCAGAAACGACTCAGATGCTTCTATTTACTTCATGCTGTTTGGCCTATGGCTCAGGCACATTGCTAGCTAGCTCTTATATCTTAAATCAACCCATTTCTATTAATCTGCGGGCCACGTGGCCCGTAGCTCACCCGTGCTCCTTACATGCTGATCCTTCGGCGGCTTCAGCTCGGTCTCCCTGACTCCACCCTGCTTCTCCACCTAAGCTCTGATTCTCCTCCCACTTTTTCTATGGTGCCCGCCATGACCCAACACAGCACTTTTATTTAAAGATACAGCACACACAAATGCATTCCCACAAACCTCTCTGAGTTTATGAGTGTAACAATTTATCATTTCCTTAAAACACTATATTGCTCTGGTCCTTCCTGTCTTCTGCTTCTTACATTCTCTATATCCCCCTTTTACAGTGGTACATGATTTAGGGAGGAAGACGCATGAAATATATGTTCAATGTTTAGCTGAGCAATGCATAGACACATTTTCTACATTCTAACCAGTTGGGAGCTCCTGTATTATCCATCACTCACTTTAAAACAAAACTTCTCTAATAATGTCTGAAAGACATTTATCGTGAAGAGATATGAATTTATATGTCAGTTTGTACTAAATTCATTTAGCAAAATCATAGTAACAATTTCCAACCATGGGGCCTATGCAATCATATGTTCTTGGTCAGCTTTACAGTACCAGGTCTGCATTTTTTCAATCACAATATCTTAAGAATTATAGCATTGGCTCTTTAGCACATAGCTCAAACCACTGACATGTATTCGTGTCTTTTTTCATTTCTTTAATCCAGGTGATGCCTCTGTCAGGCATTCTCCCACAGAGTCTGTTTGTTCTTTCATACTGAAGCTTACTTTCTAAGCAGGAATCACCAGCTAGCCTCTGTAAATTGACTATGCATTCCTCTGGCTGGAAATCACAGGGCTCCTCCCACTGTGATAGACTTCAGGATATATCTACATTTGGGAACTGTCTGCCCCACAGACACAACCCAGAGGAACCTTTAGAGACACCTGGCTATTTATGAAATGGAATTTTCTATAGTTGCCGTTTACACTTTAGTGTATACAGTTAAGGGAGCTGAGAGTTGGTGGCCAGTGAGGGCACAGTTAAGGACTGAATAAAACAGAAGGAATCATAAGAGGAAGTATTCAGTTTTATTATTCTGTCATTTAAAAAGCATGTCCATTTGGGTGTGTTTGGCATGTGATAATTGCAAAGTTCTGTAGGGTCATTAAAACAAGACTTTTCTCAGGCATAAATCAGGAAGTTGAATGACAGGTAGCTTATTATTAATGACTTTTATATCAGCAGAAATAGTGTAGGTATCATCTTATCAAATTCTACATGAAGTGTTCTTACCAATGTCCTGTGTGTGGCACTCTTGGCAACATATTCTTTGATACCTAGATCAGTGTGTCTCTTTTCTTTCTTCCCCATTGCCTGCATTAATTTGTACAAATCATCTTGGTACAGTACTGTCTTCTCTCTTCTATTCACTCTTTTATTAACTGTCAATGTGATGAACCACAAGCTTATGTGTGAAGCCTTATATTTTGTAGACTACCCACCTTTCATAGAACCCATGGACTCCACAAGTGATTTTCTTCCCTAAATCTTCTTTATTGTGGATTCCTAATTAAATGTACATTATTCTGCTTGTATAAATGGCAGTCTATGAAAAATATAAAGGGAAACATTTAGTCCCAGAAACATGCCTCAATCCATTGCTGAATGAAGGTTCCATAATGACAGTTAGTGTGGTCATTTATTTGATTATAGAGGAAGTCCTGTTAGTCACCCTCTCCATTATTGCTTGGAGTCCTAGCCGGGGACATCTTGTGGGTTATTGGATGTTTCTTTAGCACCAGGTTTCTCTCTAACTCCACAATAGCTCCCTCTATCAAGATATCTCTTTCATTGTTCTCCCTCTCTGTTGCTCCTTCTGTTCAACTATCTCTTTCTCTCATAATTTCTGCCCACCTCCCCTTGCTTGCTGCTCTGTATAATCACAATTTACTTAAAAGATCCCTAATCCCCCTTCTCCAGGGGATTCATGGATATCTCTCATAATTTCCTCTTGTTAACTAGCTGCTGAGGAGTTTGTGGATTGTATCTTTTGTTTATGTCTAAAATGCACCTATGAGTGAGAATATACCAAGTCTATCTTTCTGAGATTACCTCACACAAAATGATACTCTCCAAATCCATCCATTTCAAGATGTCATTTTTTTTACTACTTAGTATTACATTATGTAAATGCCCCACAATGTTTAATCCCATTCTTATTTTGAGAGGCATCAGGGTTGTTTCTAAGTTCTGGCTATTATGAATAATACTACTTTGAACATAGTTGAGTTAATGCCCATGGGTAAGAATGTGCATCATTTGAGTACATGCCCAATAGTGGTATTTCTGGATCATTGGGGAGACTGATTCCCAGTTTTCTGAGGAATTACCATACTGAATTCCAGAGTGGCTATACAAGAGGCCTCCAAAAGTGGAGGAATGTTCCCTTTGCTCTGCATCCTCTCCAGCATTGGTTTTCATCTGTGTTTTTAATCCTAGCCATTCTGACAGGTATAATATTGTATTTCTCTGGTGGCCAAGGATGTTGAGTAATTTTTTATGTGCCTTTCAGAAATTTGAAATTTTTCTGTTGAGAATTCCCTTTTTAGCCCTGAACTTCATTTTTAATTGGATTATTTGTTTTTCTGACCTCTGGTTTCTTGAGTTTTCTATATATTTTAGAGATCAGTCTTCTGTCACATGTAGGGTTGGTGAAGATCTTTTCCCATTCTGTAGACTCATTTTTTCATATTGATCATGTCCTTTGCCTTTCAGAAGCTTCTCAGTTTCAAGAGGTCTCATTTATTGATTGTTGTTCTTGGTGACTGTGCTACTGGTGTTATATTTAGGAAGTGATTGCCCGTGCCAATGCATTGGGCAATATTTCCCACTTTCTTTTCTATCAAGTTAAGTGTAATTGGTTTTATGTTGAGGTCTTTGACCCATGTGAACTTGAGTTTTTTGTTGGGTGATAGATATGAATCTATCTGCATTCTTCTACAAATCACTATCCAACTATACCACCTCCATTTGTTGAAGATACTATCTTTTTTCCATTCTATATTGTTGGCCTCTTTGTCAAAAATCAGATGTTCATAGGTGTGTGGATTAATTTTGGGGACTCTAATTTGATTCCATTGATTCACAAGTCTGTTTTTTATGCCAGTACCAAGCTGCTTTTATTACTGTAGCTCAATAGTAGAGTTTCAAGTCAGGGGTGGTGATGCCTCACAAAATTCTGTTGTTGGACAGGATTATATTGGCAATCCTAGTTTTCTTGTTATTCTGTATGAAATTGAGTATTGTTCTTTCAAGGTCTATGAAGAACTGTGTTGGGATTTTAATGAGATTTCTTGAAACTGTAGATTGCTTTTGGTAAGATTGCCATTTTTAGGGTATTGATCCTACATATCCAGGAGCATGGGAGATCTTTCCACTTTCTTATATCTTCTTCCGTTTCTTTCTTCAATGACTTAAAGGTTTGTCAAACAGGCCTGCTACTTCTTTGGTTAGAGTTACGTGAAGATACTTAATACTATTGTTAGTTATTATATAGGGGTATGTTTCCCTGATTTATTTTTCAGCCCTTTTATCCTTAGTGTATAGGAGTGCTGTGGATATTTTGAGTTAATCTTGTACCCTGCTAAATTGCTGAAGGTGTTTATCAGTTGTAGGAGTTCCCTGGTAGAATTTTGGCATCAGTTATGTAAAGGATCATATCATCTGCAAATAGAGATAGTTTGACTTCTTCCTTTCCAATTTATATCCCCTTAATCTTATCTTGTTGTCTTATTACTCTAGATAAGACTTCAAGTACTATATTGAAAAGATATGGGAAGAGAGAATAGACTTGTTCTGTTCCTGATTTTAGTGGGTTTGCTTTGAGTTTCTCTCCATTTAGTTTGATGTTGGCTGTTAGCTTGCTGTATATTACCTTTATTATGTTTAGGTATTTTCCCTATATTCCTGATCAATCCAGGACTCTTATCATGAAAGAGAGTTGGATATTTTCAAAGGCTTTTTTATCATCTATTGGGATGATCATGTGGTGTCTTTTTATCTTTCAGGTTGTTTATATGATGGATGACATTCACAGTGTTTTGTATATTAACCCATCCCTACGTTTCTGGAGTTAAGCCTACTAGACCATGCTGGATGATTTCTTTGGATTTGGTTTGCCAGTATTTTTGCATTTGGTTTGTCAGTATTTTATTTTTGAATTTGGTTTGCCAGTATTTTATTGAGTATTTTTGAATGGTTGTTCATGATTTTTTGTAATTTTTTTCCTTTTTTGCATTCTTGTGTGGCTTGTGTTTCAGGGTGACTATAGCCTCATAAAAAGTTTGGTAAAGTTCCCTCAGTTTCTATTCTGTAGAAAAATTTGGGTAGTATTGATATTAATTTATTAATTTATCTTTGAAGTTCTGGTAGAATTCTGTGGTGAGAACATCTGACCCTGGGCTTCTTTTGCTTGGGAGAATTTTAACAACAGGTTCAATTTTTATGAGGGCTATAGGTCTATTTAGATCATTTATCTGGTCTTGATTTAATTATGGTAAGTGATACTTGTTCAGAAAGCTGTCCATTGCTTTCAGGTTTTCCAACTTAGTAGAGTATAGGTTTTTGAAGTATGACCTAATGCTTCTGTGGATTTCCTTGGTGTCTGTTAATTTGGATGCTCTCCATCTGCCTTTTGATTAGTTTGATAAGAGTTAGTTGACTCTCTTGAAGTACCAACTCTTTGATTTAACGATTCTTTGTATTCTCTTTGTTTCTATTATATTGATTTCAGCCCTGAGTTTGATTATTTCCTGCCATGTACTCCTTCTGGGTAAGTTTTCTTCTAATTGTTCGAAACCTTCACCTGTGCAGTTAGTTCTTTTGTGTGAGATTGCTCTAGGTTTTTCATATTGGCATCTAGTACTTTGATTTTTCCTCTTAACTCTGTTTTCATTGTGTCCTATATGTTTGGGTATTTTGTGGATTCATTTTCATTGAATTATGGGAAGCCATTGATTTCTTTCTTTATTTTTTCCTTGGCAGATGTGAGTTCAATTGAGAGATGTTCAGTTTCCATGAGTTTGTAGGCTTTCTGTGGTTTGTGTCGTTATTGAACTCTAACTTTAGTGTATGGTGGTCTTTTAGGATACAAGGAGTAATCCCCATTTTTTGTGTCTATTGATATTTGCTTTAAGACTGAGTATGTGGCCAATTTGAGAGAAAGTTTTATGGGTGCTAAGAAAAGGGTATATTCCTTTTGTTTGGGTGGAAAGTTCTGTATGTATCTATTAAGACCATTTGGATCATAATATCTGTTAGATCCTATCGTGGTAAATTCACTAGCAAAATATCATATGAAGAGTTAATATTTATTGAAGGGCATATGAACACTGACAGTACAAATTGAACCTTAATACAGTTCTTGGAGATAGGAACTAGGGCTGCTTATCCATTTTCTGAGAACACAGGAACAAAACAAGGGCAAGTTCAGTGTCTGAGAATCTGATCATGCCCCATTCAGGCTCCCAGTACTCCAGAGATACACCTCCAAGCCTTGTCAGCCAACACCTGAATCCCACTACAAGACTCTTATTTGTCCATTGAGTTTCTGTCTGGTAGACCTACAGCTGGCTCTTACATCCTAACTCAACCCATTCTCATAATCTGTCTGCTATTGGCCTGTGGCTCAGTAGTGTTCCTTACATGCTTCTTGTGGGTGGCTAGATAGATTTTTTGGACTCTGCTCTGCTTCTCCTATGCATGCTGTGAGTTTTCCTTCTACTTTTTCTATGGTGCCTGTCATGTGCCAAAACAGCTCCTTTATCTAAAGATTGATATTAACAGCACACAGAAAGACATTCATACATCATTAGATGCATAGAAATGAATTTACGGTTTCTCTTTTCCTTACTCACAGATTTACCATATGTAGCTTTAAACCATAGTTACTAAAGTGTACTGCAAAATACCAGCGGGTATACTAATTACTGCTTGTTTGTGTCATACCTCCTTTACCCCATAAACTACCTCTAAGTGAAAACTGTTTCATTCTTAGCTCCTATGAAATCTGTTTCCATGTTCTTCACGTGAGTGAAAACATGTCTGCCCTTGCTCAATTCAATCTCTTTCTTTTAATTTCAATGAACACTCCAGGGCAACAAATCAGAACAGAAGTTTACCTTACATTTGAAGACTCAATTTAACTTCATACATAGTCAGAGAATCCAACTGATTCCTAATTCACTCATAGATCTAATCAGGAGTAGGTGATCTCAGGATGAAACGATGAAAGGGAACACAAAGAAAGTTCATGTACTGAGGGTTATTGTCCATCCCTGCCTCCTTTACTCACAGGACAATTTTTTTTTAAGTTTGAAGAAACTCCCTTCCCGGGATAGTTTATTTTATGCTGGAACAAAATCAGATGATGTATTCTCAAAATTTCACTCATCTTGTTGACAAGAAAAAATAGAGCTCTTTTGAAAATAACTCTGTAAAAAAGATTTGCAAGGCAAAGTTCTGTAAGGTGAGTTGACCAGGTAGGGCGTTGGCATAAGCAGATTCATGACCAAGGACCATGACAGAAAGATTTTTCAGAAGGTGGAAACCAGAGGCATCCTCAAAATTTCCTTCTCCAGTGTCCCTGAAGAATTTACAATGGTAATTGAGTGCTAAATGCATTTGGTAATAATCAGCACTTTGAAATCAGGAGCAGGACCAAAGGGAGACCTGATAGCATCGAGCATTTCCAATGTAGTTGGGAAATGGCTGTTTGGCAAATTTCTCATTTGATCCCCACATTTCCCAGCATCAATTATCTTGAATTTTTAGGTTGACCACTGAGGTCCTCCAACATAGAGACCTTTCTAGTATGAATGGCACACATGTCCAGGAGAGAGTATTTCTAAGATTTTATATTTTCTTGTTTTCTAGGCCTTCCAAGATATTACTTCGTATTTCTCTGAGGAAGAATGGGGAAATCTCACATTCTTGCAGAAAATTGTCTACGTGTATATGAAAAGAACCTACTTCAGAATGATGGCCTTAGATAATAGGAAGTTCCAGGTTCAGACAAGCCTGGGTGTTTCCCAGTTATTTTCTATGCCACAGCTTCTTTTCAACATATAGTATGTACCTTTGCCACACAATACTTTTCTTCACACAGAAATGTCCAAGTGGGGACTGAGCATGCTGCTCTTCTCCAATGTGTTCAGGGCTGAGAGCATAGAGCACAGGCAATAGGGCGCAGGCCTGCAGCAGCCTGCACTTTTCTTTCCTGCAGGCTCTTGTTCTTGTGGGCCTTAAGGTCTGTGCTGCATCCCAAATCCTAGCTGCATTTCCATTTTTGTGCTGTCTGTTAAAGAGCAAGCACTTTGTTTCCTTTTAGGGGTCACAGTCAACAAACCAATTTTCATGCATTGCAAGGACAAAGCGAAAGAATCTCCACTGGAATGTATTGAAGTTCATGGCCCTAACAGTGGTGAGTAGTTAGAGAGGGGCTGTGAAGAATCACCTTTTCAGTCAAGATACCTGGTAAGGTTGCAGGTATGTCTTTTCTTCATCTTCAGGCTAGAGCTGTGTGGAAAACAGTTCATTTAGGGGATGGTACAAAAGACCCTGTCATAATATTCTAAAACACATTATTTTGGATAATAAGTAAATGGTTAATATGTAGCACCTGTCCCTTATCACTTCCTAAACACAGGCAGACACATACACCCTATACACATACATGCAGACACTGTCACAGAGATACAGCTCAACACACATGCGCGCGTGCACACACACACACACACACACACACACACACACACACACACACATTCTCTTTTATACTTGACTTCACTGCAAATAGATCATCATAATATAAATGGATCTGTTAACTCCAGAGACTATCCTGTTCCCACTGCTTCCAATTTGGCAGGCTGGATGCAGTCTAATTGTAGTTCATTAACATAATTTCTTAATCCTTTTTCAATATGGTATTTTATTTAATTCATTGAGAATTTTATATATTTTGATCATTTTCACTTATACCTTATTCTTTCATCTAATTAACATAAAAATTTTTTATGTTTTTCTCACTTCCCCACATTCCTCAAACTCAACGTCTTGCTTTTTAATTTTTTAGAAATAACCAACCAAGCCCAATTTGTGCTCTTTATATAACATGGGATGAGAAACCATCCACTAGAACATACTTGACTTACTAACGACCACAACCTTAAAAATACTGACTCTCCCTCCCATGAAAGCCATTTATTATCAAAAAGGATACCCACAAAGGGGTGGAAGCTCATGAGTACCTACTCACTCCATGCTAGAATGCTGACTGGTTTGACAATGCAGGTCTTATATAGACAAAGGCAACCTCTCTGAGTTTATGAGTGTAACAATTTGTCATTACCTTAAAACACTATATTGCTCTGGTCCTTCCTGTCTTCTGCTTCCTACAGTCTCTATATCCCCCTTTTACAGTGGTACATGATTTAGGGAGGAAGACGCATGACATATATGTTCAATGTTTAGCTGAGCAATGCATAGACACATTTTCTACATTCTAACCAGTTGGGAGCTCCTGTATTATCCATCACTCACTTTAAAACAAAACTTCTCTAATAATGTCTGAAAGACATTTATCGTGAAGAGATATGAATTTATATGCCAGTTTGTACTAAATTCATTTAGCAAAATCATAGTAACAATTTCCAACCATGGGGCCTATGCAATCATATGTTCTTGGTCAGCTTTACAGTACCAGGTCTGCATTTTTTCAATCACAATATCTTAAGAATTATAGCATTGGCTCTTTAGCACATAGCTCAAACCACTGACATGTATTCGTGTCTTTTTTCATTTCTTTAATCCAGGTGATGCCTCTGTCAGGCATTCTCCCACAGAGTCTGTTTGTTCTTTCATACTGAAGCTTACTTTCTAAGCAGGAATCACCAGCTAGCCTCTGTAAATTGACTATGCATTCCTCTGGCTGGAAATCACAGGGCTCCTCCCACTGTGATAGACTTCAGGATATATCTACATTTGGGAACTGTCTGCCCCACAGACACAACCCAGAGGAACCTTTAGAGACACCTGGCTATTTATGAAATGGAATTTTCTATAGTTGCCGTTTACACTTTAGTGTATACAGTTAAGGGAGCTGAGAGTTGGTGGCCAGTGAGGGCACAGTTAAGGACTGAATAAAACAGAAGGAATCATAAGAGGAAGTATTCAGTTTTATTATTCTGTCATTTAAAAAGCATGTCCATTTGGGTGTGTTTGGCATGTGATAATTGCAAAGTTCTGTAGGGTCATTAAAACAAGACTTTTCTCAGGCATAAATCAGGAAGTTGAATGACAGGTAGCTTATTATTAATGACTTTTATATCAGCAGAAATAGTGTAGGTATCATCTTATCAAATTCTACATGAAGTGTTCTTACCAATGTCCTGTGTGTGGCACTCTTGGCAACATATTCTTTGATACCTAGATCAGTGTGTCTCTTTTCTTTCTTCCCCATTGCCTGCATTAATTTGTACAAATCATCTTGGTACAGTACTGTCTTCTCTCTTCTATTCACTCTTTTATTAACTGTCAATGTGATGAACCACAAGCTTATGTGTGAAGCCTTATATTTTGTAGACTACCCACTTTCATAGAACCCATGGACTCCACAAGTGATTTTCTTCCCTAAATCTTCTTTATTATGGATTCCTAATTAAATGTACATTATTCTGCTTGTATAAATGGCAGTCTATGAAATATATAAAGGCAAATATTTAGTCCCAGAAACATGGTGTACTTAGGACATTACTTTCTTATTTGAACACACATGCTCTTTCTTACTTGGCTACAAATAATGGCAAATACTTCTCCAGGTACATTTAGCATGTTATGAAAATCAATAAAAACACCACAAAGGCTTGAGCCCTTCATCATTCTGTGTTGGAAGAAGAGGTTCACCAGGTTCCACCCACTCAGGGGATATGAAGGCAGTTAACAATTGTCAGGGAAAAGACAGATGAGGCCCAGTGCACATGTAAATATGCCCAATTAAACTCATTTAGCCCCACCAATATAAAATATGAAATGAAAGATAATCTAGTAATGGCGAGGAAGGGCATTGACATGAGTCAAAAGAGGTTAATGAGTCTAAATTATCACAGCACATTATACATGCATAAAAAATGTCATATCGAAAGGTAACAGCATATATAATTAATGTATGCTAACATAGTCTTTGGAAAACCTCAGAAATTACTTAACCTCTAATACAGTATAGGAATCCTACAGAGAGCCTGAACAAGTGCTTTAGGGTTTAAAAATGCTGAAGGAGGTGGAATGAGAAGAAAATAACCCAAATGAGTTCCAGTTACACTAGGCTAAGGATGGGCCCAGAGAAATCTGCACACCCAAGAGAAAGCACGTTTTTGGGGACAGAGAGTTGGGTGGCAATGGATGAGAAGGAATCATTGAAGAAACAAAACTCTGGCTTCCATGGCATGTTCTGAGTGAGTGGCATGGGCCCACAAAACTCCACAGACTTGCTGCCTGACAAAATCACCCAGCACCAGTTAAGATGTTAGCAAGGATTTCCATATTCATAATTTGATTTGTCCTTCTGAAAGACATGTGACAATGGACAGGTTTTTTACATACTCTGTGGTTCATTTCTTTAATCCACACAATATAAGAAAATGATCATTGGGCCCTCTTTCTAATGAAGGATAAAATAGGAATTCTATACCAGATGATGGGGGAGAGGGACCAAACAGTACACTGGATTACCTGGAATGGTCTTTGGTCTGTACTGCTGTGTGGCTAATATCTCAATCTTTACAAGCCAGCAAACATAAACATCAGAATGGAAAGGCCCATGGGCTCATGGGAGGAACATGCCCTGTTCTATTCTGACAAAACAAGGCCCTAAACTATCTAGTTCTCATGCACTAATCTCTCCCTATTTCAGAAGGTGGCATTCATGTAAATGTATGGGCTCATCGTTTGAGGGAAAGAAAACATCGAGTGATATATGAAGAGATCAGTGACCCTGAAGAAGAAGATGATGATGAGGATGATTAAATCTGTAAGTGGTCCTTTGACACATCTCCCAAACCCCAGAATACATACTTTTTTTGATATAATATTATATCACTTATCCACTTCTAGTCCTCTGGGGTGCAACAGTGAAGCTGAAGTATCATATCATGCTTCCTTTACTGCAAAGCTGGGTAATTTGGAGACCTTCCCTACCCAGGATGCTATGAGCTCCTAAATCCCAAGTCAGCTCTCAAAGTACAGGCCACATCTTACTCTGGTTTAGAAATTTAAGGAAAAGAAAGGTGAGGCAGTCACCCTGCTCTGAGAAAAGCGTTTGGATGTGTTGCACAGGCTTTGAGGTTGGGTGAGAAGGAAGCATGTGGGCTGTGAAGGACAGGAGGAAACAGACCAGTGAGTAGGTAGTGTGAATTTGCTAGTGTTTCTTTTCTTTCTTGTCTTAACCACAGAGCATTGAAATAAACCTACCATGAGAAGAAGAATGCGGTGGGAATTCCAGACCATAGCTACAATGTTGAAAGACTAAATGGCAGTTATATGTATAAATACATTATTTATTTAAATTTATTATAATTCTAACAGTTAAGTATCCATTTACATATTATTTGTCAAGTTTTCTCTTAGCAGTTTTGTAGGAGGTAACCAATACTCTGTTAGGACCTTGTTCCAAGTATTCCCTATGTATTCTTTCCACTGTACTAAGTCTCATTAGTATTGGTCTTCCTTTGCCGGGCAGTGTTTAAGCATAGATCTCGCTGTATGGTATCTGGTCAGCACTAGGGATTCTACATGCTAAGCACTCTGTTAGTATTAGTTTTACTGTGTAAAAGCCACTCTGGTAAAATATCAATGTTTCAAGTAGGCTAGATGGCTTTGTGGTAGAAGATCCTGCTGCCAACTCTGATGACATGATTTCTATCCTAAAGACCCACATGATGGACAGAGAGAACTGACTCCCTGACAATGTCTTTTGACATTCAAAATTGAACACACACACTTCAAATAAATGAACATATAATAAAATAAATCTGTCAATAATTCCATTTTGCATCAAAGATAGGAGATGTAGGTCAAAAGGACCAGACAAAGAAACCCACCCTGGTCCTGGAACTTGAGCCAGTGAAAGAAACACTTTAAATCTGAAGCCAGAACCAAAGAAAGACTCCCTGCCCTGAACCCAGAGCCAGTGAAAGAAATATACCTTGACCCTGAAATTAGAGCCAAAAGGATAAAAAAGACAAGTGAAAGAAACATAATTTAGGCCTGAAACCAGACACGAATCAGCTTCCGAATAACTAAAACAATCAGTCCCTGAGCATAAAATCCAGCACATTGACCCTGAAATCTGAGCCAAGGAAAGAAACACGTGAGCCCTCAAACAGAACCAAAGAAACACATATTGTCCCTGAAACCAGAGCCAACTCTGCCTCTGACCAACTAAAGCAACCAATCCCTGGGCAGGAAATCCAGCTAATCCCTAAGTAGAACATCTTCTCACTGGAAACATTCCACCTCTAAGAAGCCCTATATAAGCCCCTCTATTGGTTTAGCTATCAGCTGTCCTTTTCCATCAGGGTAGAGGCAGCCATTCTCCTGTATTCCTTTCCCAAACAAAACTCTTTCTTAAAAGAGTTTTGGGTGAAGATCTTCTTTTGCTGGTGAGGAGCAGAGTCTCCACTAGGAAGCTCCATTGGAAGGTGAGTAGAGCATCAGAAGACATGGATATCTCTGTTGCAAAGCTCCTTTCGAGGGAGTTGAACAAAGTTAAGCTGTAACAGTTCTCTCTCAGAGATGAACATCCCCACTGCATCTCAGCTTCAGGTATACCCTGACTTCCTGACAAGTTAGGATATCTTTCTTCTCACAGCTGTTGGTATCCAGGATACCCTCCACAGCTGAAGGTATACCCTGACTTCCTGACAAGTTAGGATACCTTTTCCTCCACAGCTATAATACTGGCAGATGTAGACTGCCTTCCTGACAAGAAAGAATTGTATACCTGTTCCTCCAGAAAAGTTTAAAGAATAACAGTTTTAAGGCTTATATTGAAAATTATAGAAGGTAAATATGAGACCAGGGGTTTTGGAACAATATAGACAATGGACATATAATCTGTGTGTGCTGTGGTCAGAATTAGACTTTATTAATAATACATGGCAGATACTCTGAGGTGAGTTGTGTCATAGACCCATTTCATACACCATTCTTATGTAGAAACTATAATGCTCAATGTAGCTCTCCTAGTGGTGATAGAGGTAATATGGATTTCTCCAGATATGGCTCTGATCAGTTGAAGTGCAGGTCTTGTGGAAAGCTAAGAGACTGAAGATCTCTGCCTCAGTACTATATGAGGACGCAGGGAGGAGTCATAGGTCTTGGTAAATGATCATGTTAAACAAAACAATCCAGGTGCTGATAGACAGGTGATTCAAGCTTAATTTCAGCGAGTCACAACATTTAAATTTGTGTTTTGTGTAATTCTGTATGTTGGACATGAAACTAGGGTACCATAAGATAGGAGGCTGAGTCCTTAAAGCGGTAAAAAGAATGACTCTATACATTGGGCATGAAGGTAACAGGGACAATTAGGAATAAAGAAGAGGACTAGCAAGATGAAGACAGATGGTGGGACAAGGTGATTTCAATTTTGATTAGAAACCGAGAACATAAGAATATGTCATTATGAAACCCACTACTTTCTATTCTACCATAAAAAATGAAGTAAATATAGTCCTGATGATGAAATACAAAGAGAAAACAGTGTATGTTTGAGTCACAATTAGTGGTCTTCAGGTGGAGAAAATAATCTTATATTTGGAGAAAGCTGGGATCCATGAAAATGGAAGTTGAAAACTGGCCATTCTTGTCACTCTCTAGAAGTTCCCTTACCCTGTCATCTGTCTCACTAACACCCACTGTATGGCCATCAGAAAAATCACACATGTCAAATAGTAATTAAAGTCCACTCTCAAGCAAATGTTAATGGTGACAGGCTGATGAGTTCTAGCTGCAGTAGTATGCTCAGAAGTCTGTAGGATGGACCTTGTATTATAGATTTCTGAAAATATGGTCCAACCTATTTTGTACTGCAGTCATAGAATGGAAGAATAATAGCCATGGTTCAATTGATTTATGAAAATTTAAGTATTCCACATACACATTTATAGAGATTAAATGGATATGATTTACTTTGAACATATTAGAAACCCCCAAACTGTAACTATTTATGAAAATACCAAATACACAGTGAATACAACCTAAATGATCCAAGTGCCAATGGAAGTTCTGTATCTAAGTTATTCAGAATTCAATCTGTGTTTGCATCAGGATCTTGCTGCCTGGAGGATATTCGGCAGTTACAAATCCAACTGGAAATGTGTGGGTACCAGTCTAAAAGGGTATTGTGCTTGATAATTTCGTTGTTATGGACTGCTCTTATAAGGATCAAATTCATCTGTGGTGATATATTGTGCACACTCTAATAAAGTTTGCCTGAAGATCAGAGGACAGAGGCAGCCACAGTTAGCCATAGAGGTCAGGGAGTGGTGGCACATAACTTCAATGCTAAAATTTCAGAGGCAGGGGAAGAGATTTGTCTGGGTCTCTGTGAGTTCAAGACTAAACAGAGGCAGGTTGTGGGACACACACCTGTAATCCCAGCCCTTGTGATCCCACACTCCTACTCCCAGTACTTTGGAAACACAATGTCTTTAATCCAAGCACTAGGTTGTTTGAACCAGGAAGTGAAATGGCTGGGCAGAGAAAAAGATAAAAGGTGGAAGATACATGATTTCAGCCCTTTCCCTTGGGTTGAGGTCTCAGAGACATTCAGTCTGAGGTTTCCTGGAGACTAGATCTATCCCTTTTCTGCCTGGAGAATTTGTGAGATGAGAAGTGACTGTGGCTTGTTTCCCTGTGTCTCTAATCTTTCAGTTTTTCCTCAACACTATAAGATCAGTTACGATTCATACAATATTCATCCATCCTCTTTAATAAGTCAGTTTTACAAGAGCTTTAGGCTCCATTGCTGAGCCATCATCTACAATGTATGGCTCCAGGTACTGAATAAACTGGTGGTTCAAGGAAATGAAGCACAGTTAACTGCATGCTATGTTGTTTTAACTGTAGATCCTGGTAGACTGGCATCTTCCTTCAGCTTCTCTGGCTAGTCTTCAGAGGCTCTGCCCAGATGTACTTCACCTCTCATTCTTAGTGTGTCAGGACTAGGGCTTTCCCCAAGAAATTCTTTTTAGAGTGGAGAATCTGGTTCCAAGTCACCAATTTTACCCAGCTTGATGAGTATAATTTTAGAAAGTAATGTATAGTCAAAAAATGACAAGGTTATTGTCTTTAGGAATGAAAGAAACTTAAAGTAATCAACTGTAGGCAGAAGTTTCTGTCTTGGCAGCCTCTTCGAAGTACCTAGCAGTTGCTTCCTAAATAACTGACTCAGAAGTTTAAAATTAAGTATTAAGTAATATTAATATTAATAATAATAAGCTGACTCTTACACTTAAACTAACCCATATTTTTATTTATGTTTAGCGATGTTGCTTGGTACTTTTTCTCCATACAGCATCTTCTCAGTACTTCTCCTTTTCAGCACTCTCAGTTTGTCTGTCTCATTTCTACTCCATGCTTGTCTACTGGCCAATCACTGTTTTAATAAACCAACTTGAGTGACAAAATGTTACTATGTACAAAAGCACCATTTCACAGCATTTCTGCCTTTTGTCTATTTAAGAAGGAAGGTTTTAAATATAACACGTTATGACTATATACTAGAAAACAGTAATCAAGATAGAATTATATAATGACTTATCTCTCCCCTACATCCAGGCCAGCAGGGAAAAAGCCCTGTAGGCTAGAATCCCCAATAAAATCCAGTTTTCTGGACACCCTCAACTAGAAAACTTCCACAAGCCCCAACCCACCCCAGAACCCAGTCACTTCAGCAGGTGCTTGAGACTCACAGATCCTCAGAACCTATTGGACCAAGAGGTAATTGACACCCAGCTCAGACAGAGATCCCAGTCTCCTGGGACAGAACCCTTGGAACCTTACCCCCTCTCTTATATTCCCTGCATTCAGGCCAGCAGAAATCCTTCCCTACAGACCAGGACTCCCCAGTGAAGCCTAGTTCACAGAACTCTCCTATCTACAAACCCACCCCATCACCTCATGACAATAGTGATTACTTGAGACCCACAGTCCCCCAGCATCTATTAGATCAAAAGCCCCTATAGGATTAAGAGCACCTTCTAGATCAAGAGCTCATATTGGACCAAGAGTGAATCCCTGAGACAGACATTCTGCCAGCTCTTATTGCACCAAGAACTGGGCACTGTGACACAGAATATGCTACCTCCAAGTGGACTGAGAGCCCAGATTTTACCAAGAAGGCTTCCTGATACACACAGGAATAACAGATTGCAGCAGAGTCACCTCCCTGGGATAGATACAAATCCTGCAATGGGCAGATCCTAGCTCAAGAATACATATAACAACGTAAAGAACAATGTGGCACCACTAGACTCTGGTGGTTCTACAACAAGATCTGATCATAACAACGAAGAAGAAAGAATAATGAAGAAGCAGGAGAAGAAGAAGAGGAGGAGGAAGAAGAAGACTAAGAAGAAAATAACCTTAAAAACAATTTTATGAAGATAATCGAGGCCTCAAAAGAGGAAATAAATATCTCCCTTAAAAAAATACAGGAAAAGACAAGCAAAAAATTGGAAGAGATAAACAAATGCTGGATGAAAATAATGAAAACCAAGAAAAAGCAATCAAACAAGTGAAGGAAACAATTCGAAATGTAAAAGTTGAAATAGAAGCAATAAAGAAAACACAAACTGAGGGATGGTGGAAATGGAAAATCTGAAGAAATGCACTGGAACTACAGATGAAGAATGACCAACAGAATGCAAGACTAAATGGAAGATTTGATAGTGGAAACAGATTTGTCACTCAAAAAAAAAACCCCTCAATAAACAACCCCCCCCCATACAAAATCATAACATAAGATGTCCAGGAAATCTGGGACACCATGAAAAGACCAAACTTAGGAATAATAGGAATAGAAGAAGAATACCAGCTCAAAGGCACATAAAATATATTCAAGAAAATCAAAGAAATGTCTAAAGATATAAGAAGCTTATGGAACATAAAATAGACTAGATCCCTCCAAATGTTTGCTCACCACATAATAATCAAGCCAGTAAACTTACAGAATAAATAAAGAATACTAAGAGGTGCAAAGAAAAAATTCAAGTAACTTATAAAAGCATACCCATCAGAATATCACCAGACTGTTCAGTGGAAACAATGAAAGCTGGAAGATGTTATGCAGACACTAAGAGACCATAGTTGCCAACACAGACAAAAATACCCAGCAAAAATATAAACCACCATAGATGGAGGAAACAAGATTTTTCACCACAAAACCAGATTTAAATAATACCTATCCACAAATACAGCCCTAGAAAAAGCACTAAAGGGAAAACCCCAGCCTAAGGAAACCATAAGTAATAGATAACCCTCACAGAAGAAAAACCCTAAAAAGGGAAACAACCCACATAATATCATCAATAATAACAAAACTAATAATCACTGGACATTAATATCCTCTAATATCCATGGACTCCATTCACCTATAAAAAGACACAACCTAACACCATGGATACAAATGCAGAAGCCATCTTTCTGCTGCATATAAGAGAAACATGTCAACTTCAACTACAGACACTGACTCAGAGTAAAGGGTTGGGAAAAGACTTTCCAATCAAATGATCCTAAGAAACAAGCTGGTGTAGCCATCTGAATACCTAAAAATTAGACTTCCAACTAAAATCAAAAGAGATCAGCGTGGACATTACTTATTCATCTCAGGAATAATCCATCCAAATAAAGTCTCAATCTGAAAATTTATGCCCGCAACAGAAAGGCACTTACATATGTAAAAGAAACATTACTAAAGCTTAAATCTCACATCGAACCTTAGACTTTGATAGTGGGAGACTTCAATACTTCACTCTCATCAATGGATTGGTAGGTCTACCAGACAGAAACTCAACTGACGAATAAGAGTCTTGTAGTGGGATTCAGGTGTTAGCTGACAAGGCTTGGAGGTGTATCTCTGGAGTACTGGGAGCCTGAATGGGGCATGACCAGACTCTCAGACACTGAGGTCACCCCTGTTTTGTTCCTGTATTCTCAGAAAATGGATCAGCAGCCCTAGTTCCTATCTCCAAGAACTGTATTAAGGATCAATTTGTACCGTCAGTGTTCATATGACCTTCAATAAATATTAACTCTTCATATGATATATTGCAAGTGAATTTACCATGATAGGATCTAACAGATATTATGATCCGAATGGTCTTAATAGATATATACATAACTTTCCAACCAAAAATATGAACATACCCTTTTCTTAGCATCCCATGAAACATTCTCTCAAATTGACCACATACTCAGTCATAAAGCAAATATCAATAGATACAAAAATGGGAATAACTCCTTGTATTCTAAAAGACCAACATACACTAAAGGTAGAGTTCAATAACAACACAAACCACAGAAAGCCTACAAACTCATGGAAACTGAAAATCTCTCAATTGATCTCACGTCTGCCAAGGAAAAAGTAAGAAAGAAATCAAAGACTTCCGAGAATTCAATGAAAATGAACCCACAACATACCCAAACATATAGGACACAAAGAAAGCAGAGTAAAGAGGAAAAGTCAAAGCCTTGGTGCCAATATGAAAAACCTAGAGCAATCTCACACAAGAGACCAAACTGCACAGCTGAATGCTTTCAAACAATTAGAAGCAAACTCATCCATCAATGTAAAAATATTCAATAACATACTGGCCAACCAAATCCAAGAACATATGAAAGAAATCATCTGTCATGGGCCAAAACAGCTCCTTTATTTAAAGATTGATATTCACAGCACACAGAAAGCCATTCCCACATCATTACATACATAGGAATGGATTTTTGGCTTCTCTTTTCTTTCCTCACTGATTCAGCATATGTAGCTATAAAACATAGTCACAAATGTGTACTGCAAAATACCAGCAGCTAAACTAGTTACTACCTACTTCTCCCATAAACCACCTCTCAGTTTCAACTGTTTCATTCTTAGTTTCTATGAAATCAGTTTCCATGTTCCTTTTATGAGTTTGAACACCTAGATCTCAGTTCTGATGTTTAAAGAAGAGTCTTGACTCTGACACCTTAAACCATTCGGCCATCCTGACACCCATTGGAACATGAGAGATTGGGTCGTGAATGGAGGGGAAAAATAATGAAAAAGACATCTTGATAAGGGGACATTTTGTGGTTATGTAGAGACCTGGCCTAAAGAAAACTCTTACAAGTCTCTAAGAATGACCCCAGTTAAGACTGCTAGAAATAGTGGATAGGTATCCTGAACTGACCGTATCCTGTAATCAAATTAGTGACTGCTCCAGTAGTAATCAGAGTGTGCTTTCACCCAGCCTCTAGCTTTGCTGACAAACACCACTCTAAGGTCAACTTTGGACTACAAACTGCTCAGGACAATTTCATTGGTGGCTAACTAACATGGTCAAGCCTCACAGACAAATCCTGCACTTCCCATTACATAGAGACTGGACAAGAAATGATACAGCTACCTATCTAAAGACTTGACAACTAACCAATTTTTTTTGTTTTCAGGATTCCATAAAGATGTCACTTGCTGCTTACTCAGTTAATATTAATTCCGTCTGGGGTCTCTAAAGAAGGTGAAGACTACATAATTTTCCTAGGTACATATGCAGAAAGGAAACTCACTGAGAGGTATAAAGTGTTTAAGATTCAGAGACATCAAAAGATAGATATTGATTGGTAGTACAGGTTGGATAGAAAGTGAATTAGGTAAACTCCTTTGGATTCACCAAGATAGGATAAATAATAGAGTATTTTTTCTGAATTTGTGAGTTGCTAATGGACTGAACATTATTGATGTAATTGTTGTCTGCGTATATAATATATAGATTTCTTATTTCTTTTATATAGTTTTTCTTATATTAGGTATATATAACCCTTTTACATTTTTGACCAGAAAACAGGGAACTGTGGTGATATGTTGTTTGAAATGTAGTAAAGATTGCCTGAAGGTCAGAGGAGAGAACCTTTCACAGAGTTATTCATACAGGTCAGTTAGTGGTGACACACACCTTAATCTTAGCACTTGGTAGGTAGAGATCACTCTTGATATGTGTGAGTTCAAAGCCACCCTGCACTACACAAGATCAATCCAATCTAAAAGAGAAATAGAGAGAGGCAGTGGTGGAACACACCTTTAATATCAGCATTAGGAAGGTAGAGAAAGGAAGTGATATGGCTGGGCAGAGAAAGGAATACAAGGTGGGAGGAGACAGAGGTTGGCCTCTGTGCTTCCCTTCCTCCCTACACCTTCCCTTTTTTGCCTGAGGACTCAGACACAATCAGTCTGAAAATTCATGGAGACAGGATCTACTCCTTTAGGCTGAGGACTTGGTGAGCTGAGAAATGCTTGTGGCTTGTTCCTCTGTCTTTCTGATTTTTCAACATTTACCTCAATATCTGGCTCCAAGTTTTTATTAAAAGACTAATTAGAATTTGTGCAACATGGTACTACAATTCCTTTTACCTTTTTCCTTTTTTATCTTTATTTTTTTTTAAAAAAAAATGTGTTTTCCCATGCTCACATCTGGTCCCCCTCCCTTCCTTTTTCCCAGTCCTAGCTCAGCCTCAGCCCTCACATCCATTCCCCAGCCCAGGAAGAGCAAGGAATCCCAAGGTGAGTCAGTTCTGTCTGACATATTTAGTTGAGGTAGGATCAAGTCCCTCCCCTCAGAGTCAAGGCTGAGTAAAGTTTTCCTCTGTAGGGACTGCACTCCAAGTTCATGCACCAGAAATAAAGTCTGATTCTACTGTAAGAGGGTCCACAAACTGTCCATGCCATTCAATTGTTGTCTACATTCAGAGGGTTTAGTTCAATTTCATGTAGGTTCCTCAGCTATCATTTCAGAGTTAGTAAGCCATCTCTATGGGTCTCCTTTTCATGATCCTATCCCTTTGGTCATATAATATCTTCTCTCTCTCTCTTCAGCTGGACTGGGAGCTCAACCAAGTTCTTAGCTATGGATCTCTGCTTCTGCCTCAATCCATTGCTGGATGAAGGTTACATAATGATAATTAGTATGGCCATTTGTTTGATTATAGAGGAAGTCCTGTTAGTCACCATCTCCACTATTACCTGGAGTCCTAGCCGGGGACATCTTGTGGGTTACTGGATGTTTCTTTAGCACCAGGTTTCTCTCTAACCCCACAATAGATCCCTCTATCAAGATATCTCTTTAATTGTTCTCCCTCTCTGTTCTTCCTTCTGTTCAACTATCTCTTTCTCTCATAATTTCTTCCCACCTCCCCTTGCTTGCTGCTCTGTATAATCCCAATTTACTTAAGAGATCCCTACTTCCCCTTCTCCAGGTGATTCATGGAAATCTCTCATAATTTCCTCCTGTTAACTAGCTGCTGAGGAGTTTGTGGATTGTATCTTTTGTTTATGTCTAAAATGCACCTATGAGTGAGAACATACCAAGTCTATCTTTCTGGGTTTATGTTAGCTCACACAAAATGATACTCACTTAATCCATCCATTTACCTCCAAATTTCAAGATGCCATTTTTTTTACTGCTGAGTATTACATTATGTAAATGTCCCACAATATTTAAATCCATTCTTCTGTTGAGGGGTATCTGGGTGGTTTCTAGGTTCTTGCTAGTATGGATAATGCTGCTTTGAACATAGTTGAGTTAATGCCATTGGGGTAAGAATGTGCATCCTTTGGGTACATGCCCAATAGTGTATTGCTGGATCATTGTGGAGACTGATTCCCAGTTTTTTTTTGAGGAAATGCCATACTGAATTCCAGAGTGGATGTACAAGTGGCCTCCAACAATGGAGGAGTGTTCCCCTTGCTCTGCATCCTATCCAGCATAGGCTGTCATCTGTGTTTTTAATCCTAGCCATTCTGACAGGTGTAAGATTACATTTCTCTGGTGGCCAAGGATGTTGAGCAATATTTTAAGTGCCTTTCAGAAATTTGAAATTCTTCTGTTGAGTATTCTCTTTTTAGCTCTGAAACTCATTTTTAATTGGATTATTTGTTTTTTTTTTTGACCTCTGGTTACTTGAGCTCTCTATATATTTTAGAGATCAGTCTTCTGTCATATGTAGGGTTGGTGAAGATCTTTTCCCATTCTGTAGACTGTCATTTTGTCATATTGACCATGTCCTTTGCCTTTCAGAAGCTTCTCAGTTTCAAGAGGTCTCATTTATTGATTGTTGTTCTTGGTGTCTGTGCTACTGGTGTTATATTTAGGAAATGATTTCCCTTAACAATGCATTGTAGGATATTTCCCACTTTCATTTCTATCAAGTGAAGTGTAACTGGGTTTATGTTGTGGTCTTTGACCCATGTGAACTTGAGTTTTCCTGGGTGATAGATATGGATCTATTTGCATTCTTCTACAAACCACTATCCAATTATGCTAGCACCATTTGTTGAAGATACTATCTTTTTTCCATTCTATATTTTTGACCTATTTGTCAAAAATCAGATGTTCATAGGTGTATGGATTAATGTCGGGGTCTTTAATTTGATTCCATTGATCCACAAGTCTGTTTTTATGCCAGTACCCAGCTGTTTTATTACTGTAGCACAATAGTAAAGTTTTAAGTCAGGGACTGTGATGCCTCACAATATTCTGTTATTGAGCAGTATTGTATTGGCAATCCTAGGTTTCTTGTTATTCTGTATGAAATTGAGTATTGCTCTTTCAAGATCTATGAAGAACTGTATTGGGATTTTAATGAGATTGCTTGAATCTGTAGATTGCTTTTGGTAAGATTGCCATTTATACTATATTGATCCTACCTATCCATGAGCATGGGTGATCTTTCCACTTTCTGATATATTCTTCCATTTCTTTCTCCAATGACTTCAAGTTTTTGTCAAACAGACCTGCTACTTCTTCAGTTAGAATTACGTAAAAATTCTTAATACTATTGTTAGCTATTATAAAGGGGTATGTTTCCCTGATTTCTTTTTCAGCCCTTTTATCTTTAGTGTATAGGAGGGCTATGGATATTTTGAGTTAATCTTGTACCCCGCTAAATTGCTGAAGGTGTTTATCAGTTGTAGGAGTTCCCTGGTAGAATTTTGGCATCAGTTATATAAACGATCATATCATTTGCAAATAGAGATAGTTTGACTTCTTCCTTTCCAATTTATATCCCCTTAATCTCATCTTGTTGTCTTATTACTCTAGCTAAGACTTCGAGAACTATATTGAAAAGATATGGGAAGAGAGAATAGCCTTGTTCTGTTCCTGATTTTAGTGGGCTTGCTTTGAGTTTTTCTCCATTTAGTTTGATGTTGGCTGGTGGCTTGCTGTATATTACCTTTATTGTGTTTAGGTATTTTCCCTATATTCCTGATCAATCCAGGACTTTTATCATGAAAGAGAGTTGGATATTGTCAAAGGCTTTTGCATGATCTAATGACATGATCATGTAGTTTCTTTTTTTCTTTCAGGTTGTTTATATGATGGATGACATTCACCGTTTTCTGTATGTAGTACCATCCCTATGTTTCTGGAGTTAAGCCTACTTCATCATGCTAGATGATTTTTTTGATATGTTCTTGAATTTGGTTTGCCAGTATGTTACTTAGTATTTTTACATTGATGTTCATGAGGGAGATTGGTATGTAATATGTTGTCTTTGTTGCATTCTTGTGTGCTTTGGGAATCAGGGTGAGTATAGCCCCATAAAAAGTTTGGCAAAGTTCCTTCAGTTTCTATTGTGTGGGAAAATTTGGGAAGTATTGATATTAATTTATTAATTTATCTTTGCAGTTCTGATACAATTCTGTGCTGAGACCAACTGGCCCTGGGCTTCTTGTGCTTGGGAAACTTTTAATAACAGCTTCAATTTTCATGAGAGTTATAGGTCTATTTAGGTCATTTTTCTTGTCTTGATTTAATTTTGGTAAATAGTACTTGTTCAGAAAGCTGTCCACTTCTTTTAAGTTTTCCAATTTAGTGGGTACAGGTTTTTGAAGTATGACCTAATGATTCTCTGGACATTGGTAAGAACACTTCATGTAGACTTAGATAAGATGATACATGCACCATTTCTGCTGATATCAAGGTCACTAATAATAAGCTACCTTTCAATGAACTTCCTGATTTATGCATGAGGAAATCTATATACAACTGAAAAAACAAAAAACTTATTGCCCTTTATTCTTTTATTTATTATTTATGTGAACATGTATATGTCTCTGTGTAGGTTTGACTCATGTGTGAGTGTGTCTTGGGAGGCAAGAGTATTGTGTCAGATCCTCTGGAACTGAATTGACAGATGATAGTGAGCCACTCAATGTTGGTGTTAGGAACTGAGCTCCAGTCCTCTAGAACAAGAGCAGATACCCTAATCACTGAGCAATGTCTCTGTACTCTCCCTTTATTTTATTTGTTCATGTGCTTTTGGCTTTGAGGCAATATCTCTTCATGTGCCCGAGAAAAGACTTGTTTTTAATGACACTCAAAACTTTGCAATTATCACATGCCAAACACACCCAAATGGAAACTCTTTGTAACTGATAGAATAATAAAACAATGGGAGGAGCCCTGTGATTTCCAACCAGAGAAGTGCATAGCAAATTTACAGAGGCTAGCTGGTGATTCCTGCTTAGAAATAAGTGTCAGTATGAAAGAACAAACAGACTCTGTGGCAGAATGCGTGACAGAGGCATCACCTGGATTTCATAAATGAAAGAAGACATGAATGCATGTCAGTGGTTTGAGCTATGCGCTAAAGAGCCAATACTTTAATTATTAAAATATTGTGACTGAAAAAAATGCAGAACTGGTACTGTAAAGCTGACCAAAAACGTATGATTGCATAGGCCCCATGGGTGGAAACTGTTACAATGATTTTGCTAAATGAATTTAGTACAAAGTGACATCTAAATTCATATCTCTTCACCATAGATAGCTCTCAGACATTATTAGAGAAGTTTTGTTTTAAAGTGAGTGATGGCTAATACAGGAGATCCCAACTGGTTAGACTACAGAAAATGTGTCTATGCATTTTTCAGCTAAACACTGAACAAAAATGTCATGCATCTTCCTCCCAAACTCCAGTACCATTGTTAAATAGGGGATAGAGAGATTGTAAGAAGCAGACTATATTTACTTCATTTTTTATGGTAGCATAGAAAGTAATGGGTTTCATAATGACATATCCTTATGTTCTTGGTTTCTAATCAAAATGGAAATCACCTTGTCCCACCATCTGTCTTCATCTTGCTAGTCCTTTCCTTTATTCCTAATTGTCCCTGTTACCTTCATGTCCAATGTATAGAGTCACTCTTTTTACCTCTTTAAGGACTCAGCCTCCTATCTTATGGTTTTATGTCCAACACACAGAATGACACAAAACACAAATTGAAATGTTGTTACTCATTGAAATTAAGCTTGACTCATCTGTCTTTCTGCACTTGGCTTGTTTTGTTTAACTTGATCATTTATCAACACCTATGACTCCTCTCTGCCTCCTCACATAGTAGTGAGGCAGAGATCTTCTGTCTCTTACCTTTCCACAAGGCCTGCACTTCAACCCATCAGAGCCATATCTGTAGGAATCCATATTACCTCTATCACCACTAGGAGAGCTACATTGAGCATTACAGTTTCTACATAAGAATGGTGTATGAAATGGGTGTAAGACACAACTCACCTCACAGTATCTGCCATGTAATATTAATGAAGTCTAGTCCTTACCACAGCACACATAGATTATGTGTCCATTGTCTATATTTGTCCACAACCCCAGGTCTCATTTTTGCCTTCTATATTCTTCAACTATAAACCTTAAATCTGTTTTTCTCTGAGCTCTTCTGGAGGAAAATGTATACAATCCAGACTTGGCAGGAAAGCAGGCTATACCTGATATATCTACATCTTGATAGAGGGGGACATTGTGGGGTTATAGAGAAACCTGGTGCCAAGAAAAATTGCAGGGATCCACAAAGATGATCCCAGCTTAGATTCTTAATAATAGCAGAGAGGGTGCCTGAACTGGCCTTCCCGGATAATCAAATCGATGACCACCCTAATTGTCATCATAGAACCTTCATCCATTAACTGATGGAAATAGATGCAGACATCAACAGTAAAGCACTGGGCTGAGCACGAGGGTCAAGATCATGTCAGGGAAAACCACAAGGACAACTGATCCAAGCTCGTGGGAACTCATGGACTCTAGACCAACAGGTAGGGAGCCTGTATGGGACTGACCTAGACCCTCCTCATGACAGTTATGTTGCTTTGTCTATTTATGGGGTCTCTAGTAGTGGAACTAGGATCTTTCCTGCCACACTAGTTAGTTTCTTGAAACCTATTACCTGTGGTTAGATGCCTTGCTCAGCCTTGGTGCAAAGGATGGGGCCAAACTGGATATGCCATGCTTTTTGATTCCCATAGGAGGACTTGACCGTTTTGGGCAGTGGATGGGGGAGTAGAAAAGAGGTAGGGCATCCAACAAAGAATAAAGGTGGAGGCAGAGATCCATGGCTGAGCACTGGCCTGAGCTCCTGGTCCACTTAAGAACAGGGCAGGAGCATCTGTATGAACAGGAGGGTAGGGATTATGAAGGGAGTCCCATATAGATGGCTGGCAGTAGCTCTGTGGAGCTCACTGAATTAAGAATAGCAACTAGATATCCATCAGGAAAAGGAGTTAACCCTACAAGGATAGGCAATTGTAGATTGGCATAGGGAGTATGTGGAGCCTGGAGGAGTGGTACCAGACTGTGTTCCTGTGTGTCGGCTGGCACCTTGGAGCACATTCCCTATAGAGGAACACCCAACCCAGCCTTGTCTTTGGGTTGAGTGAGTAGAATTTGCCTGGAGTGGATGTGCCACACTAAACTGAACTACCTTTGGGACTTCTTGCTCTTCTGGGGGAGAAGATGGGTGGATGTAAATGGGGGAGGCTAAAGGCTGACTCGGAGGGATCTGGTGGAGGGAAGGCAGGGGGATGCATACAACAAAATGACATTTATGTTTTTAAAAAAGGTAGGAAGAAAACTGTGGTTGGAATGTAAAATAAAATACATTATAAATAAAACTTAGGACAAATTATCTTAGGAAGCTAGTTTGCTGGAGAACACCTCTCTTCTTAGCACTTAGGAAAATGAGATAGGAAGATGGGGATAGTTCAAAGTCACCCTGTACTATATAATACTTGGTCTCAAAAGAGAAGGGCAGTATGTAAACTAACATGTCTGTGTTAGAGAGGCAACAAAGGGACTTCAAATATTTTGTAATACTTCATTACAGTTTTATTCAGTGTATTTGTATATGTGCCCATGAATCACATGTTATTATATGTCAAAGAATGCCTTACATTCTCCCCATCTACTATGTGGGCTCTAGCTATCAAACTTAGGCTTAGGGGATTTTTATATAAAACACACATTTCTGGGAACCTCCTTCAGTGTAACTCTGTATGTCTCCATTGTTACTGACTCTTCATGTATTTCCATGATTCATGGAATTGATATGATGCTAAGCTGACAGAGAAACTCTGGGCTCAAATAATTCTATCTCATCCTATTAACTAATTTACACAGCAGTTTTATACTAGAGTCCTGCATCATGTAGGTATCTGTGGTGTATTCTAAGATTGAGATGGTGAGGGGATTGCCACAGATTGAATGGTCTCTAAAACTGATGGTTTTCAGGGGTGAGGGAAAGTGATATATGGCTCGGATGTGCTAGGTTGAGGTAAGATGAAGGAGCTAGATAGCAATGTGTCTAAGCCATAGGCCTAACAGCATGAAGTTAATATAAGCATCTGTGCTTTGGGACTTTGGGATTGCTGGTTCTAATAAACAGCAGCATGCAGTTCTGAACAGTGGGGCTAATATGGGACAGAAACCTCATTGTTACAAACGGCAGAGTAACATTGACCGAATATACCCACACAAAGCCTGAAAAAGCATTCCAAGGATTCTAGACCACAGAAACTGATCCAAGGGCAGCTTCAAAATTGTGTCTCTGAAGTCAGTCATGGTACAGAGATGGTGTGGCATCCAGACCACAGACAAAATGGCAGTGGAATCCCTGCAGTGAGCATAAACTGCAACCAGGCAGGATCCTGAAGTGTCATAGGAGATTCAGTAGCATGTGATTGATGTAAGGTTTCCATTTATTTTGAAGAACATGGAACAGAGTCAAAGACAGGTTTTTGATAGTGCCTTTTTTCGGTGTGCTCTGTCAGCTGGCAGCAAACAGAGATGTGGCCCCTTTAAGAAAACTTTCTGATTCAGCTTTATTGACAAAAAATATGTGGCTCTTTCAGAGAGTGCTAACATTTAAAAAATATTTTCTTGGTAAAAATGATTCATGATACACAATAAAACAGATTCACATAGAGACAACCTCTCAATGGGTTAAAATACATGTGAAAAGGAATATGTAGACTTTTTCACTTTCTATTCCCTGAACTTTTCTGGTATATAGGAATGTTTATATAAATATTTCAGTTTTGCCACAAAATATACAAATATTATCATAAATTATTCATTTATCAGGACTTAAAAATACAACATTTTGTTTTACTTATAAACAAGAAATATAAAGACAATTGCATCCATAATACATAATATAAAAGTTAGGGACATTCTATTTTTAAATATTTTTTGGGTATTCTAATAATAAGGATGTTTTGTATTTTTCTATGTCATGAGATGCAAGAACAATTTTTCATTCTGACTTCTAAGCACAGACATTTGTTTAGATAGTGTTATTTTTAATTATGAATGATATACATACAACTTTGAAACTTCATTGCCCACTACAGTCTTATTTACCCAAGGAATAAACAAGTCTAATATGTTTAAAGAGTTTTAAAAAAACCACTATCCCCAATATTTTTCAATATATTGCTTGAAGTACTAACTATAGACAAAGAAAGGATCTTCTTTTTAATCCAGGTATCAATTAATAAATAAAATATTACAATACTAAAGACATGGATAAAAGTCTGATGCACTCAATTTCATGAAATCATACTAATAAAATAAAAGACCCAGATAACACAAACCCAATAATAGTGGGAAATTTCAACACTCCAATTTCTTCTATACATAAGACATCTGAACACAAAAAAGAGAAACTTCAGAGCTAAATGACATCTCCTAGCAAATGAACCTAATAGATACCTAGAGACTATTGAACCAAAATTCCAAGGGTATACACATATACATTCTACTCAGCAACACAGGGAAGCCTCTTCAAAATATAACATATGCTCCAATAAAATACAAGCATTAATATATACAGAAAAGTTGAAATAATTTCAAGTATCCTGACCAACCATTATGCAAGAAACTTAAAATAAACACCAAAAAAATCTACTATATGTATAAACATTTGGAGATTAAACCACTCATTATTAAACGATGAATGGGCCAAAAAAATTAAACTACTTCTGGAACTAAATGAAAGAAAACCACCACGATATAACCTTTGAGAAACAGTCAAGGAATGTTTAAAAAGGAAGTTAATAGCCCTAAGTGCTACACTTACAAAAAATATACTGATAAATGACTTATTGATACAACACAAAAATTTGGAAATAACAAACCAAACTCAAATTCAATAGATAGCAAGAAATATTTTTTTAAAAAAAATCGGGTGATAATGGCTGGTACTAGAAACTTAGTGAACTGCTTGGACCTAGCAACCATGCATTCTGTAAAGGTGACCAGTCAGGCTGAGGACCCTTGGAAAAAGACACACTTACCCTGTTCACCCTGAGAAGTTAGTTGGGTGGGAATGATGGTGTTCTGTTTCCTCTTTCTCATATTCTAGCATTTCCTCAATATCTGGCTGGAGGATTTAAATACATGATAACTAGAATTTGTACAATGTTTGCCACTCAACATTCAGGGCAGAGCTATTCATGGACAGCTGGCTTGGTTTTCTGTTAGGAGTTAGCCTCCAGCTTTAAGCAGAGTCCACAACATGTGTGTCTTCTCCATGTTCATCTGGGCAAGTTTTTCAGACAGCAGCCTCCCTCTTTTAGTGGGGGTTGTGTTTTTCCTCTTTTTGGACACTAAGTAACTGCCCCCATTCATAGTCATCTGAATCATTATTGACAACAGATTTGATGAGTAAATTGGGATTGCTTAAAATGGGGACTATGCCTAAAGCAGAGAGAGAACTTTTTCACACCTCAAAAATGAGAAAGACTAGCATGATGGAAGGTGGTTGGTCTTTCACCAACATTACTCTAGATGATTTGAAACTAGAACCAGTAAAGGAGAAGATAAATAATGTCATAATGTTTATTATAAATATTACTTTTTGATTATTTCTGTTCTATCACTTAAAAAGGCAGTTAGTGTGAATGCCAAGAAGAACACCTTAGAAAAGCCTGGTAAGAGAGAACACAGAAATATTCATAGCAAAACAAGAATATAAAGAGTTAATCTCAACATTGGCTTGTAAGATTACAAGAAGCAACCTAAGGCTTTCAAACAGCCAAACTTAGTACACTCGGTAATGTTGAAGGAATCACAAAATGATAACAATTGTTCTGAATCTAGTTGGGCTTTCCTATGAATGTTAGATTTAAGGAGATTCAAGAAGCAATCATCACTTAAGGTATGCACTCACAGTTTGTAAAACAAATGTTAAATTTTTTGGTCAACATGTAAATAAATTATCCCAAAAGACTGGTCACATATGGTTATTGATGCATTGAAGGCTAGACCACTCTCACAGTAGAAGACTTTATGGGAGGAGTCTACAACAATAGAACAAAGAAGAAAAGCTGGAGGCTGTGTAAAGGCACTCTGATTACTATTAGAATAGTCACTAATTTGATTACAGGATATGTTCAGTTAAGGATACCTATTCACTATTTCTAGCAGTCTTAGCTGGGGTCATTCTTATAGATTTGTGAGAGTTTTCTTTAGGCCAGGTCTCTACCTAACCACAATATTTCCCCTTATCAAGATGTCTCTTTCATTATTCTTCCCCTCCATTCACCACCCAACCCAATCTCTCAGGTTCCCATGGGTGTCAGGATGGCCAAGTGGTTTAAGGTACCAGAGTCAAGACTCTTCTTTAAACATCAGAACTGAGATCTAGGTGTTCTCACTCATATGAGGAACATGGCTTATTAATTTTTATTTCTCTATTTCTCTTTTTAAAAGACTTTCTCTGATTCTTTTTGTTCTCTCCCAGTTGACATATTCCTTTTCACACACATTTTAACCTATTGAGAGGTTGTCTATATCTGAGTATGTTTTATTTTGTATCATTAATCATTTTTAAACAGAAAATATTTTTAAAATGTTAGCAGTCTCTGAAAGAGCCACAGAATTTTGCCAATGAAGCTGAGTCTAGAAGTTCTCATAAAAGGGCCAGGTCTCTGATTGCTGCCAGCAGACAGAGCACACCCAAGAAAATACCACTATCAAAATGCTGTTTTGACTCTGTTCCATTTTCTTAAAAATAAATGGAAACTTTAAATCAATAACATGCTATTGAGTCTTCTATGAGGCTTCCGGATCTGGTCTGGTTGCAGTTTGTTCTGGCTGCAGGTAGTCCGCTGCCATTTTCTCTGTGGTCTGGATGCCACACCATCTCTGTACGATGACTGACTTCAGAGACACAATTTTGAAGCTGCCCTTGGATCAATTTCTGTAGTCTAGAATCCTTGGAATGCTTTTTCAGGCTTTGTGTGGGTATAATTGGTCAATGTTACTCTGCCGTTTGTAACAATGAGGTTTCTGGCCCATATTAGCCCCACTGTTCAGAGCTGCATGCTGCTGTTTATTAGAACCAGCAATCCCAAAGTCCCAAAGCACAGATGCTTATATTAACTTTATGCTGTTAGGCCTATGGCTTAGACACATTGCTATCTAGCTCCTTCATCTTACCTCAACCCAGCACATCCGAGCCATATATCACTTTCCCTCACCCCTGAAAGCCATCAGTTTGAGAGACCATTAAATCTGTGGCAATCCCCTCACCATCTCAATCTTAGAATACACCACAGATACCTACATGATGCAGGACTCTAGCATAAAACTGCTGTGTAAATTAGTTAATAGGATGAGACAGAATTATTTGAGCCCAGAGTTTCTCTGTCAGCTTAGCATCGTATATATACGATGAATCAAGGAAATACATGAAGAGTCAGTAATGATGGAGACATAAAGATTTACATTGAAGGAGGTTCCAAGAAATGTGTGTTTTATATAAAAATTCCCTAAGCCTAAGTTGGATAGCTAGGGCCCACATGGCATTAGGGGAGAATGTAAGGTATTCTTTAACATATAATGACATGTGAGTCATGGGGACATACACAAACACACATTGAATAAAACTGTAATGAAGTATTACAGCATATTTGAAATCCCTTTGTTGCCTCTATAACACAGACATGTTAGTTTTCACACTGCCCTTCTCTTTTGAGACCAAGTCTTACATAGTACAGGGAGGCTTGAAGTATCCCCATCTTCCTATCTCATTTTCCTAAGTGCTAAGAAGAGAGGTGTTCACCATCAAACTAGCTTGGGAAGATAATTTGTTCTGTTTTATTTACGATGTATTTTATTTTACATTCCAACCACAGTTTACTCCCTCATTTTTTTAAAACCATAAATGTCATTTTGATGTATGTGTCCCCCTGCTTTCCCTCCTCCCAATCCCTCTCAGTCAGTCTTCAGCAAATCTAATACCCATCTCCCCATCTTCTCCCCGAGAAGGGCAAGAAGTCCCAAGGTGGGTCAGTTCAGTGAGGCACATCCATTCCAGGTAAATTCTACTCTCTCATCCCAGGAACAAGCCTGGGTTAGGTTTTCCTCTATAAAGAATGTGCTCCAAGGTGCCAGCCCACACACAGGAACACAGTGTTATCCCACCCCTAGAGGCTCCACATACTGCTCATGCCAATCTACAGTTGCCTACCCTTGTATGGCTTAGCTCCTTTTCCTGCTGGGCATCCAGTGGCTATTCTTGATTCAGTGACCTCCTTAGAGCTCTAGTCAACCCCCTATGTGGGACTCCTCTTAATAATCCCTATCCCCCTGCTCATACAGACTCTCCTCTTCTGCTCTCAGCTGACCAGGAGCTCAGCCCAGTGCTCAGCCATGGATCTCTACCTCCACCTCTATTCTTTGTTGGATTCCCTACCTCTTTTCTACTCCCCCATCCACTGCCCAGAAAGGTCAAGTTTTCCAATTGGAGTCAACAAAGCATGGTATATCAAGTTTGGCCCCACCCTTGCACCAAGGCTGAGCAAGGCCTCACACCACAGGGAATAGTTTTCAAAATACTAGCTAGTGTGCCAGGAAAGATCCTAGTCCCAGTGATAGAGGCCCCATAAACAGACCATGCTTCATAACTGTCACCTACATGAGCAGGCTCTAGGTTAGTCCCATGCAGGCTCCCTACCTGTTTGTCTAGACTCCATGAGTTCCCCTGAGCTTGGATCACTTGCCTTTGTGGTTTTCCCTAACATGATATTGACCCTCATGCTAGGCCCAGTGCTTTACTGTTGATGTCTGCATCTATTTCCATCAGTTACTGGATGAAGGTTCTATGATGACAATTAGGGTGGTCATCAATTTGATTACCCGGGAAGGGCCAGTACAGGCACCCTCTCTGCAATCATTAGGAATCTTAGCTGGGATCATTTTTGTGGATTCCTGCAATAATTCTTGGCACCAGGTTTCTCTCAAGGTTCACAATGTCCCCATCTATGTTGATATCTGCTTCATTTCACTCCTTCTCTGTCCCCTTCCCAAATCAGCCTTTTTGATCCCTCATGACCCTATCCCCTTCCCTCTACCTCCCTATCCTAATTGTTTAGTCTCTCTCTCCTAGGGTGATCCATGTCTTCCTCTTAGGGTAGTCCTTGCTGCCTAGTTTTTCTAGCTCGATGGATTGTAGCCTGGCTATCTTTTGCCTTCACACTATCCACTTAGGAGGATATGATTTATGTTAATTGATATACAACAGTAGTTAATTCACAATTAAAGTACAGTGTCATGTTTCAAGATATACACAGGTGGGTTCTTATCAAATATAGGCAATTCATATGTCTGTTTCCTTATGTAAATGAAGTTTATATCCTGTCTCTTCTACTATTTTCTGGTAAAATTGAGAAATTAGTGCAAGACCCACTTATATGTTAGGAATGAAACTTATAGATTAAGTCATGTATTAATCAGCCTGGTCTTGATCCTACTTTGTAGCATAGACAGGCATAGAACATAGGACCTTTCTATCTCACCTTCCCAAATATCTTGCATTTCATGTGTAGCAGTGAGCTTTCTTGGTCCTGGGCAGTCAGAGGTCCAGACCCACAGACATACAGGCCCAGACTTCTTAGCATTCACAGATGATCAGGCCACCTAAAATGAATCAGACACTTATATTAAGTTCATGCTGTTTGGTCTATGGCTCAGACACATCCCTAGTTGGCTCTTACATCTTAACTCAACCCATTCTCATTAATCTTTCTGCTACATGGCCTGTGGCTCGCTTGTGTTCCTTCCATGCTTTTTCTTGGGCAGCTGGGTCGATTTCCTGACTCTGCCCTTCTTCTCCTACCTATGCTGTGATTTCCCCTCATTTTTTTTTATAGTGCCTGTCATGGTTCAAAACAGCTCCTTTATTTAAAGATTGATATTCACAGCACACAGAAAGACATTCGCATTTCATTACATGCATAGGAATGGACTTTTGGCTTCTCTTTTCCTTCTTCAAAGCTTCACCCTATGTAGCTATAAAACATAGTTATTAATGTGTACTGAAAATACCAGCAGCTATACTAATTACTACCCGTTCCTTTCATACCTCCTTCTTTCCATAACCCACCTTTCAGTGACAACTGACAACTGTTTCAATCTTAGCTTCTATGAAATCAGTTTGCATGTTCCTCATATGAGTGAGAACACCTTGTTCTCATTTCTAATGCTTAAAGAAGAGTCTTGACTCTGGTACCTTAAACCACTAGGCCATCCTGACACCCATGGGAACCTGAGAGATTGGGTTGGGTGGTGAATGGAGGGGAAGAATAATGAAATAGACATCTTGATAAGGGGACTTTTTGTGGTTAGGTAGAGACCTGGCCTAAAGAAAACTCTCACAAATCTATAAGAATGACCCCAGCTAAGATGGTCAGACATAGTGGATAGGTATCCTGAACTCACCATATCCTCTAATCAAATTGGTGACTACTTCAATAGTAATCAGAGTGCCTTTACCCAGCCTCTAGCTTTGCTTCCTTGTTCTATTGTTTTAGCCTCCTCCCATAAAGTCTTCTACTGTGAACGTGGTCTAGCCTTCAATGCAGCAATAACCATATTTGTCCAGTCTTTAGGGATAATTTATTAAACATTTGCTTTACAAACTGTGAGTGCATCCCTTAAGTGATGATTGCTTCTTGAATCTCCTTAAATCTAACTAGAGCCCAACTAGTTTCTGAAAAATTTTTTATCATTCTGTGATTCCTTCAACGTTACCGAGTATACTAAGTTTGGCTGTTTGTAAGCCTTAGGTTGTTTCTCTGAAAACTTATAAGTCAATGTTGAGATTGGGTCTTTAAATCCCTGTGTGGGTATTAATATTTCTGTGTTCTCTCTTAACAGGCTTTTCTAAGGTGTTCTTCTCGGCATTCACACTAACTGACTTTTTAACTGATAGAACAGAAATAATCAAAAAGTAATAGTTCTAATAAACATTATGACATTATTTATCTTCTCTTTTACTGGTTCTAGTTTCAAACCATCTAGAGCAATGTTAATGAAAGACCAACCACCTTCCATCATGCTACTCTTTTCATTTTTAAGGTGTGAAAAAGTTCTCTCTCTGCTTTAGGCATAGTCCCCATTTTAAGCAATCCCAATTTACTCATCAAACCTGTTGTCAATAATGATTCAGATGATTATGAATTGGGGCAGTTACTTAGTGTCCAAAAAGAGGAAAAACACAAGCCCCACTAAAAGAGGGAGGCTGCTGTCTGAAAAACTTGCCCAGATGAACATGGAGAAGACACACATGTTGTGGACTCTGCTTAATGCTGGAGGCTAACTCCTAACAGAAAACCGAGCCAGCTTGCCATGAATCGCTCTGGCTGGCAAGGTCTTTTTTTCCCTAATTCATGCCCTGAAAGTTGAGCTCCAAATAATGTACAAACTCTAGTTAGCATGTATTGAAATCCCTGAGTCAGATATTGATGAAAAGCTAGAATATGAGAAAGAGGACACAGAACACAGTCAATTCTCACCCAACCAACTTCTCAGGATGAACAGGGTAAATGTTTCTCTTTTCAAGGGTCCTCAGCCTGACTGGTCACTTCTACAGAAACATGGTTACTAGGCCTAAGTAGTTCACTAAGTTTCTAGTACCAGCCAACATCACCTGATTTTTAAAAATTATTTCTTTCTGTCTACTGTTTTTGAATTTGGTTTGTTATATCAATAAGTCATTTATCAGTACATATTTTGTAAGGATAGTACTTAGGGCTATTAACTTCCTTCTTAAAAATGCCTTGACTGTGTCTCAAAGGTTATGTTGTGGTGGTTTTGCTTCATTTAGTTCCAGGAATATTTTAATTTTTTGGCCCATTCATCATTTAATAATGAGTTGCTCAGTTTCCATATGTTTATACATTTAGTAGATATTTTTTGTTTTATGTTGATTTTAATTTTATTGCATAATGGTTGGGTAGGATACATGAAATTATTACAACTTTTCTGTACGTATTAATGCTTGTTCTGTATTTATTAATCTTTGTTTTTTATTTGAGCATATGTTATATTTTGAAGAAGCTTCCCTGTGCTGCTGAGTAGAATGTATATGTGTTTACCCTTGGTATTTGGGTTGAATAGTCTCTAGATATCTATTAGGTTCATTTGATGGAAGATGTCATTTAACTCTGAAGTTTCTCTACTTTTTTGGTCCAGAAGTCTTATCTATAGAAGAAATTAGAGTGCTGAAATTTCCCACTATGTTTGGGTTTATGTTAATCTGGTTCTTTAATTTTATTAATATGATTTGGTGAAATTGAGTGCACCAGAATTTTATGCATGTCTTTAGTATTGCAATATTTTATAAATTAATTGATACCTTGATTTAAATGAAATTCCTTTCTTTGTCTATAGTTAGTGCTTCAGCACCATATTTAAAAAGATTGGGGATAGTGTTTTTTTTAAACTCTTTGAACATATCATACTTGTTTACTCCTTGGGTAAATAAGACTGTAGTGGGCAATGAAGTTTCAATCTTGTATTATCATTAATAAATAAAAATAACACTATCTATACAAATGTCTGTGATAACAAGTCAGTAATGAAAAATTTTTCCTGCAACTGAGGACACAGAAAAATACAAAACATCCTTATTATCAGAATACCCAAAAAAAAAAACAAATTAAAAATAGAATGTCGGAGAGTTTTATATTATGAATTATAAATGTAAATGTCTTTATAGTTTCTGTTTATAGCTGAAAGAATTTTTTTGTACTTATACTGTCTGATAAATGCATAATTTATGATATAATTTGTATATTTTATGGCAAAACAGAAATATTTATATACACATTCATATATACCAGAAAACTTTCGGGAATAGAAAGTCAATCAATGAGAAAGTCCTAAAATAATGTATACTTTCACAATTTACATGCTTTAAGGTAGGATAATTAATACTCAACATAAAAAATGTCCATGTTACAGACTTTCAGAAAGAGAAAATATCATTTTTATATAATAAAATGCCAATAAAATTTTCCACTTTCATATTCACTTTAGAAATACTACCATTGTCTATAATTTTACGTGACAACCCATTGAGTGAGAACACCTAGATCTCAGTTCTGATGTTTAAAGAAGAGTCTTGAATAATGAAAGAGACATCTTGATAAGGGGACATTTGTGGTTAGGTAGAGACCTGGTCTAAGAAAAAACTCTCACAAATCTATAAGAATGACCCCAGCTAAGATGGTCAGAAATAGTGGATAGGTATCCTGAACTCACCATATCCTCTAATCAAATTGGTGACTACTTCAATAGTAATCAGAGTGCCTTTACCCAGCCTCTAGCTTTGCTTCCTTGTTCTATTGTTTTAGCCTCCTCCCATAAAGTCTTCTACTGTGAACGTGGTCTAGCCTTCAAAGCAGCAATAACCATATTTGTCCAGTCTTTAGGGATAATTTATTTTACATTCCTTCAAGGTTACCAAGTATACTAAGTTTGACTGTTTGTAAGCTTTAGGTTGTTTCTCTAAAAACTTATAAGTCAATGTTGAGATTGGGTCTTTAAATTCCTATTTGTGTATTAATATTTTTGTGTTCTCTATTAACAGGCTTTTCTAAGGTGTTCTTCTCGGCATTCACACTAACTGACTTTTTAACTGATAGAATAGAAATAATCAAAAAATAATATTTCTAATAAACATTATGACATTATTTATCTTCTCCTTTACTGGTTCTAGTTTCAAATCATCTAGAGTAATGTTGGTGAAAGACCAACACCTTCTATCATGCTACTCTTTCTCATTTTTGAGGTGTGAAAAAGTTCTCTCTCTGCTCTAGGCATAGTCCCCATTTTAAGTGATCCCAATTTACTCATCAAACTTGTTGTCAATGATGATTCAGATGACTATGTTGGGGGCAGCTACTTAGTGTCCAAAAAGAGGGAACACACAACCCCCATTAAAAGAGGGAGGCTGCTGTCTGAAAAAGTTGCCCAGATGAACATGGAGAAGACACACATATTGTGGACTCTGTCTAATGCTGGAGGCTAACTCCTAACAGAAAGCCGAGCCAGTTGGCCATGTAGAGCTTTGGCTAGCAAGGTCATTTTTTCCTAATTCATGCCCTGAAAGTTGAGCTCCAAATAGTGTACAAACTCTAGTTAGCATGTATTGAAATCCCTGAGTCAGATATTGATGAAAAGCTAGAATATGAGAAAGAGGACACAGAACACAGTCAATTCTCACCAAACCAACTTCTCAGGGTGAACAGGGTAAATGTTTCTCTTATCAAGGGTCCTCAGCCTGACTGGTCACTTCTACAGAAACAGGGTTACTAGGCCTAAGTAGTTCACTAAATTTCTAGTACCAGCCAACATCACCTGATTTTTAAAAATTATTTCTTTCTGTCTACTGTTTTTGAATTTGGTTTGTTATATCAATAAGTCATTTATCTGTACATATTTTGTAAGTATAGCACTTAGGGCTATTAACTTCCTTCTTAAAAATGCCTTGACTGTTTTCCAAAGGTTATATCTTGGTGGTTTTGCTTCATTTAGTTCCAGGAATATTTTAATTTTTTGGCCCATTCATCATTTAATAATGAGTTGCTTAATCTCCATACGTTTATACATTTAGTCGACTTTTTCTGTTTGGTGTTCATTTTAATTTTATTGCATAAGGGTTGGGTATGATACATGAAATTATTTCAACTTCTCTGTATTTATTAATGCTTGTTCTGTATTTATTAATGCTTGTTTTTTATTTGGGCATATGTTATATTTTGAAGAAGCTTCCCTGTGCTGCTGAGTAGAATGTATATGTGTATATCCTTGGTATTTGGGTTGAATAGTCTCTAGATATCTATTAGGTTCATTTGATGGCAGATGTCATTTAACTTTGAAGTTTCTCTTTTTTTGTGTTCAGATGTCTTATGTATAGAAGAAATTGGAGTGCTGAAATTTACCACTATTATTGGGTTTGTGTTAATCTGGGTCTTTTATTTTATTAATATGATTTGATGAAATTGAGTGTACCAGAGTTTTATGCATGTCTTTAATAATGTAATATTTTAATAATTAATTGATACCTTGATTAAAATTAAGTTCCTTTCTTTGCCTATAGTTTTTGCTTCAAACACTATATTGAAAAATATTGGGGATAGTGGTTTATTTTCAACTCTTTAAACATATCAGACATGTTTATTCCTTGGAAAAATAGGACTATTGTCGGCAATGAAGTTTCAAAGTTGTATTATGTCATTCATAAATAAAAATAACACCATCTAAACCAATGTCTATGTTTAGAAGTCAGTAACGAAAAATTGTTCTTTCAACTCAGTACATAGAAAAATACAAAACATCCTTATTGTCAGAATACCCCCCAAATTTAAATTAAAATATCCTTAACTTTTATATCATGTATTATGGATGTAATTGTCTTCATATTGCTTGTTTATATCTGAAACAATTTTTTTGTATTTGTAGTTATCATAAATTATGATAATTCATGATAATATTTGTCTATTTTGTGGCAAAACTAACCTATTTATATACACATTCATATACACCCTTAAAGTTTAGGGCATAGAAGGTCAATAAATTAGAAAGTACTAAAATAATGAATACATGAACAATTCACATGCTTTATGGTAGGATAATTAATACTCATCATATGAAATGTTCATGTTATAGACTTTCAGAAAGAGAAAACATCATTGTTAGATAATCAAGTGGCAATAAAATTTTCCACTTTCTTATTAATTTTAGAAATACTATCATTGTCTAAAATTTTACCTGACAACTCATTGATTGAGGAAAACAGAGTATGGCAAAAGTAAAATTACATATACAGTTTAGAGATTTATATCAACTAATCCAAATCCCGGTGCAAACCTGAAACCATTTACCGGGAAATTAAAGGGAAAAATCATGATGGCCAAAGTTGTCTACTTCTTTACATAAGCTGTGATTTCCAGGTTGTATTTAGTCTCTCTAGTAGTATTGAGAGAGGTAATTTAACCTGTTTTGCTCTTGTCTTTGAATAAGGCAGTTTCTGTCTTTTTAGTGACTGCATAAATAAACCATTGAGCTTCAATATTTGCTCACAAGTTTGGTGAATTATTGAGAAACATCTCTCTCTCTGTTTTTCTGAATTTACCTTCAAAGACACTGTATGTGGTTTTTATTTTTATCATTTTGCATTTTTTGTAGTGCTGGAGATGAAACTCAGGGCCAAGACAGGGAATACTGTAGAGTCCAGACTTGTTTCTCTATTTAGAGTATTGCTTACAATCTTTTCCATTTAGAACAATGCTGGCTGTGGGAAAGCCATTGCTTTGTAATATGACCTAAAATTAATTTTAAAAAAAAGTCAGAATAAAACACACTGAGAATATGAAGAGAAAGTTTTAGTGCTGATCTCCAGGTCCACAGATCATTTCCTTTCCTGAAGAAGTCTCAGTCATTCTGAGTAGGCCATTATTGGCAGACCAGTACCCATGATGAAAAGTCTAGGGAGCATCAGGGGACCGGAGGAAGCATATACTATTAGAGAAACCTTCCTAACAGAAAAGCTTGGGGGAACTCCTGAGAGAGTACAATAAAGTTTAGACACATGCACATTGTGCACTATTATTTATAGGAATATTAATATCCATTACGTTCTTAGGTCTTTGGGGAAATATCTTAAATAGGGATAATTTCAACTTCAATACTTTCTTAAAAAATGATTTAAATTTTATTTGTTTATTGTAGAGAAATCCCAGGTTAGACTGATTAAGGACTCGGGGAAGGAAGTGAAATGGTAAGTGATCTTTTTAGATGAACAACTTCACAGTAGAGTGTAGAACTGGAGTCTAGACATAGGAAAAGCCCAGGTATTCATAGAAATGTTCATCTCAACAGGTTAGCAGGTTCTGTAGCAGCCAATGACATGGAGAAATATGATAAAGCCTCAAGTAGGCATATAGCCCCCCCCACACACACACCTTTGTGATGTACTTCTTTCCTGGAACCTTGATCTTATATTCCATTCTTACTTCACCTGGCAATCCATTTTCCTGAGACCTTCAAAGGAACTGGCTGATCTAGTTGGCTGGTCCTCTAAACTCAGGTGAATCAAGGTATTTAAGTCTTTCTGGAAGGAAGTTTTGTCCTCTTTAATCGGTTGTAAGTTCTTTCTGAGGAATGCCCCTAATAATGATGAGTTTTTTGGCAGAGATTAGCCCCACTGTTAGGACCCGACCACCATGGCTTATCTGTACCATCTATCCCAAATCTCTCAAGAAACGCACAGACACTAGTATTAAGTTCATGCTGTTTAGCCTAGGTCTCAGGCTCATTGCTAGATAGCTCCTTCATCTTAACTCAAGCCATTATCATCAATCTTTCCTGCCACATGGCCCGTGCCTCACCTGTGTACCTTACATGTTGCTTTTTTGGGTGTCTAGCTCAATCTCTGAGACTCTGCCCTTCTACTACTACCTAACCTATTCTGATTTCCCTGCCTACTATTTTTTATGGTGTCTGTCATGGCCCAAAACAATCTTTATTTACAGCATATAGAAAGACATGACTATAAGTTTGGTTATCACAAGTGACTATTAATCTGCATTTCTTAATTTTACAAATTTTAAGAGAGTAACATGATCATAATACCTTAAACAACAGTAGAAAAATATATACAGCATAAAAAAAAACTGATCTTAAAGTTGTATCAGTAAACCAACCTCCATAGCACTGCAATGTCTGTTGAGATTAACAGTTGATTTTGGTATTAAAGTAACCTCAATTATCTAATTTTTAAAAAATCACTCATATACCATATGCCTTTTTTTCTTAGAGAGAGATTAACTATGACCATTAACCATTCATAATGAAAACAACATTTATAATCAATATTTTGGGAATTTGGGCATAATATTTCATTACTACTGCCTTCTGATTAAGGGGCGCTGACAATCTTACAGGTTATTGAGACTGGATCATCTTAGTCTTGAAGCTGATGTGACCATATCTTCCTATCACAGAATTTTCAGGCAGTCTTGGTTAGTGAAATCCTATTTGCCTGGAAGAAATCTGCAGGTTCTCATCTTCTGTGGAAACAACAATAGAACCTCACTTCCAAAGCAACAAATCCTTAGAAACAAACTTCAAAGTCAAGATACTTTAAAATATGTTTTTGTTTTATTTAGCATCCTTTGGAATTGATTATCTTCTGCAGTTAGCTCATTAACAGTTAAAAAATTAAAAGAAGACACAGTAATAACCATGATCCAGACTCTGTGTATTTTCCATCTTTATTTGGCTTATTATATTTTTATTCCTCTATTTCTCTTTTTGAAAGACTTTCTCTACCTTCTTTCTTTTCTCTCCCAATCTACATATTCCTTTTGACACATAGTTTAACCCATTGAGAGGTTGACTCTATCTGAATCTGTTTTATTTTGTATCATTAACCATTTTTAACCAGAAAATATTTTTAAAATGCTAGCACACTCTGAAAGAGCCACATAGTTTTTGCCAATAAAGCTGAGTTAGGAAGTTCTCTTAAATGGTCCATGTCTCTAAGCTCTGCAGGCAGACAGAGCACACCCAAGACAATGCCAATATCCAAAAAGCTGTCATTGACTCTGCTCCATTTTCTTCAAAATAAACAGAAGCCTTAAGTCATTCACATGCTATTGAAATTCCTGTGAGACTTCGGGATCTGGGTGCTTGCAGTTTATGCTCACTGCAGTGATTCCGCTGCCATTTAGCCTGTGGTCTGGATGCCACACTAGCTATGTACCATGACTGACTTCAGAGACACAATTTTGAACCTGCTCTTGGATCAGTTTCTCTGCTCTAGATCCCTTGGTAAGATTTCTCAGGCTTTGGGTGGGTATATTCGGTCCATTTTTGGATGCCTTCTATAACAATGAGGATTTTGGCCCAGATTAGCCCCACTGTTCAGACCTGCCTAATGCTGCTTATTTGCACCAGCCATGTCAAAGTCCCCCCCCAAAACACACTGACTCTTATATTAACTTCATGTTGTTTGGCCTACAGCTTAGGCACATTGCTAGCTAGCTCCTTCATCTTACCTCATTCTAGCACATCCGAGCCATATATCTCTCTCCTTCACCCCTGAAAGCCATCAGTTTGAGAGACCATTAAATCTGTGGCAATCCCCTCACCATCTCAATCTTAGAATACACCACAGATACCTACATGATGCAGGACTCTAGCATAAAACTGCTGTTTAAATTAATTAATAGGATGAGACAGAGTTATTTGAGCCCAGACTTTCTCTGTCAGCTTAGCATCATATCTATACCATGTATCAAGGAAAAACATGAAGAGTCAGTAACGATGTAGACATACAGATTTACATTGAAGGAGGTTCCCAGAAATGTGTCTTTTATATAAAAATCCCCTAAGCCTAAGTTTGATGGCTAGGGTCCATATGGCATTCAGGGAGAATATAAGATATTCTTTAACATATAATGACATGTGAGTCATGGGCACATATACAAACACACACAGAATAAAACTGTAATGAAGTATTACAACATATTTGAAGTCCCTTTGTTGCCTCTTTAACACAGACATGTTAGTTTTCTCACTACCCTTCTGTTTTGAGACCAAGACTTATATAGTACAGGGTGGTTTTGAACTATCCCCATCTTCATATCTCATTTTCCTAAGTGTTAAGAACAGAGGTATTCACCATCAACACTAGCTTCCGAAGATAATTTGTTCTAAGTATTACTTATGGTTTATTTTATTTTACATTCCAACCTCAGATTTCTCTCTACTTTTTTAAAAATAAAACTGTCATTCTTATGTATGTATCCCCCCGTTCCCCCTGACTTCCCTTCACCCCATCCCATCCAGTGAGCCTTTAGCCTCTCCCATCCCCATCCACCAATCCTCTCCCTGATAAGGGCAAGAAATCAGAAGGTGGATTAGCTCAGTGTGGCACATCCACTGCAGGCAAGTTCTACTCACTCATCACAAAGACAAGGATGGGTTAGGTATTCCTGTATAGGGAATGTGCTCCAAGGTGACAGCCCACACACAGGAACACAGTCTGATTTCATTCCTTGAGGCTCTACATACTTCCCATACCAATCTACCTACAGTTGCCTACCCTTGGAGGGCCTACTTCCTTTTCCTGATGGATCTCCAGTGGCTATTCTTGATTCAGTGAGCTCCCCAGAGCTACTGGCAGCCGTCTATGTGGGACTCCTCTTCATAATCCCTATCCTCCTGCTCATACAGCCTCTCCTCCCCTGCTCTCAGCTGGACCTGGAGCTCAGCCCAGTGCTCAGTCAGCCATGGATCTTTGCTTCCACCTCTCTTCTTTGTTGGATGCCCACCCTCTTTTCTACTCCCACATCCACTGCCCAGAAAGGTCAACTCCTCCTACGGGAGTCAATAAATCATGGCATATTAAGTTTGGCCCCACCCCTTGCACTAAGCAGAAAAAGGCCTCACACCACAGGGAATAGGTTTCAAGAAACTAGCTAGTGTGCCAGGAAAGATCCTAGTCCCACTGCTAGAGGCCCCATAAACAGACCAAGCTACATAACTGTCACATACATGAGGAGGATCATGGTCAGTCCCATGCAGGCTCCCTACCTGTTGGTATAGAGTCCATGAGTTCCCAGGAACTTGGAACAGTTGTCTTGGTGGTATTCCCTGACATGATCTTGACCCTCATACTCAGCCCAGTGTCTTTCTGTGGATCTCTTTCTGTGGCTCTATTTCCATCAGTTACTGGATGAAGGTTCTATGATGACAGTTAGGGTGGTCATCAATTTGGTTACCCGGGAAGGTCAGTTCAGGCACCCTCTCTGCTATTATTAGGAATCTTAGCTGGGATCATCTTTGTGGATTCCTGAAATTTTCCTTGGCAACAGGTTTCTCTCTAACCCCACAATGTTCCCCTCTATCAAGATATCTGCTTCATTTCACTCATTCTCTGTTCCTCTCCCAACTCTGCTATTTTGATGCCTCATGTCCCCCTGCCCTTCCCTCTACTTCCCCATCCTAATTGTTTAGTCTCCCCCTCCCAAGGTGATCCAAGTCTTCATTTAGGGTACTCCTTGTTGCCTAGTTTCTCTAGGACGAAGGATTGTAGTCTGGCCATCCTTTGCCTTCATACTATCCACTTATGAGTATATGATATATTTCAATTTATATACAACTATAGTTCTTGCACAAGTAAAATACAGTGTCGTGATTCAAGATATACATTTGTGTGCTTATCAAATGTAGACAATTCATATTTCTGTGTCCTCATGTAAAGGAAGTTTATGACCTCTCTCTTCTTCTATTTTCTTGTAAAATTGGGAAATTAATGCATGGACCACTTATGTTAGGAAGGATTAAATTATGTATTAACCAGCCTGGTCTTGATGTCACTTTGTAGCTCAGACAGGCATTGAACATAGGACCTTTCTATCTCAACTTCCCAACATCTTGTATTTCATGTGTAACAGTGAGGTTTCTTGGCCCTGGGTGGCCAGGGGTCCAGACCCACAGACCTGCGTTCCCAGAATCCTTAACCTCCGGGGCTGATCAGGTCCCCCAAAATGATTCAGACACTTATATTAAGTTCGTGTTGTTTGGTCTGTGGCTCAGGCACATCCCCAGCTGGCTCTTACATCTTAACTCAACCCATTCTCATTAATCCTTCTGCCACGTGGCCCGTTGCTTACTTGTGTTCCTTAAATGTGTATTCTCTGGTGACTGAGTCGATTTGTCTGCCTCTGCCCTGATTCTCCTACCTATGCTCTGATGTCCCTCCTAATTTTCTATGGTGTCTGTCATGGGCCAAAACAGCTCCTTTATTTAAAGATTGATATTCACAGCACTGAAAGCCATTACCACATCATTACATGCATAGGAATGGATTTTTGGCTTCTCTTTTCTTTCCTCACTGACTCAACATATGTAGCTATAAAACATAGTCACAAATGTGTACTGCAAAATACCCGCAGCTAAACTAATTACTTCCTGTTCCTTTGGAACCTACTTCTCCCCATAACCCACCTCTCAGTGACAACTGTTTCATTCTTAGTTTCTATGAAATCAGTTTCCATGTTCCTTTTATGAATTTGAATACCTAGAACTCAATTCTGATTTTTAAAGAAGAGTCTTGACTCTGACACCTTAAACCACTCGGCCATCCTGACACCCATTGGAACATGAGAGATTGGGTGGTGAATGGAGGGGAAGAATAATGAAAGAGACATCTTGATAAGGGGACATTTTGTGGTTAGGTAGAGACCTGGCCTAAAGAAAACTCTCACAAATCTATAAGAATGACCCCAGTTGAGACTGCTAGAAATATTGGATAGGTATCCTGAACTGACCATATCCTGTAATCAAATTAGTGACTGCTCCAGTAGTAATCAGAGTGCCTTCACCCAGCCTCTAGCTTTGCTTCCTTGTTCTATTGTTTTAGACTCCTCCCATCATATCTTCTACTGTGAGAGTGATCTAGCCTTCAATGCAGCAATAACCATATCTGACCATAATTTGTTTATATGGTGACCAAGAAATTTAACGTTTGTCTTACAAATTGTGAGTGCATACCTTAAGTGATGATTGCCTCTTGAATCTCCTTAAATCTAAACATTTATACTAGAGCCAAACTAGCTTCTGAACAATTGTTATCATTTTGTGATTCCTTCAGCGTTACTGAGTATACTAAGTTTGGTTGTTTGAAAGCCTTAGGTTGCTTCTCTGTAAATTTATATGTCAATGTTGAGATTATCTCTTTAAATTCTTGTTTCTGTATGAATATTTCTGTGTTCTCTCTTAATAGGCTTTTCTCAGGTGTTCTTCTTGGCATTCACACTAACTGTCTTTTTAACTGATAGAACAGAAATAATCAAAAAATAGTATTTATAATAAACATTATGATATTATTTATTGTCTCCTTTACTGGTTCTAGTTTTGAACCATATAGAGCAATTTATATTAATTGATATACAACAATAATTAATGCACAATTAAAAGACTGTGTTGTGATTCAAGATATACATAGGTGTGTGCTTATGAAATATAGGCAGTTCATATATCTGTGTCTTTATGTAAATTAAGTTTATAATCTTTCCTACTATTTTCTGGTAAAATTGGGAAATTAATGCATGGACCAGTTATATGGTAGGAAGGAATCCTATTGAGTAAATTATGTACTAATCAACCTGGTCTTGATCTTACTTTGTAGCTTAGACAGGCATTGAACACAGGACCTTTCTGTCTCACCTTCCCAACTAACTTGTATTTCATGTGTAGCAGTGAGGTTTCTTGGTCCTGGGCAGTCAGAGGTCCAGACCCATAGACCTGAGGGCCCAGACCTCTTAGCCTCCGGGGCTGATCAGCCCCCCCCACGCCCCCAAATCATTCAGATGCTTATATTAAGTTCATGCTGTTTGGTCTATGGCTCAGACACATCCCTAGCTGGCTCTTACATCTTAACTCAACCCATTCTCATTAATCTTTCTGCTACATGGCCCGTGACTCACTTTTGTTCTTTACATGCTTTTTCTTGGGTTGCTGGATCGATTTGTCTGCCTCTGCCCTGATTCTCCTACCTATGCTCTGATTTCCCTCCTAATTTTCTATGGTGTCTGTCATGGGCCAAAACAGCTCCTTTATTTAAAGATTGATATTCACAGCACAGAAAGCCATTCCCACATCATTACATGCATAGGAATGGATTTTTGGCTTCTCTTTTCTTTCCTCACTGACTCAACATATGTAGTTATAAAACATAGTCACAAATGTGTACTGCAAAATACCCGCAGCTAAACTAATTACTTCCTGTTCCTTTGGAACCTACTTCTCCCCATAACCCACCTCTCAGTGACAACTGTTTCATTCTTAGTTTCTATGAAATCAGTTTCCATGTTCCTTTTATGAATTTGAATACCTAGAACTCAATTCTGATTTTTAAAGAAGAGTCTTGACTCTGACACCTTAAACCACTCGGCCATCCTGACACCCATTGGAACATGAGAGATTGGGTGGTGAATGGAGGGGAAGAATAATGAAAGAGACATCTTGATAAGGGGACATTTTGTGGTTAGGTAGAGACCTGGCCTAAAGAAAACTCTCACAAATCTATAAGAATGACCCCAGCTAAGATGGTCAGAAGTAGTGGATAGGTATCCTGAACTGACCATATCCTCTAATCAAATTGGTGACTACTTCAATAGTAATCAGAGTGCCTTTACCCAGCCTCTAGCTATGCTTCCTTGTTCTATTGTTTTAGCCTCCTCCCGTAAAGTCTTCTACTGTGAAGGTGGTCTAGCCTTCAATGCAGCAATAACCATATTTGCCCAGTTTTTAGGGATAATTTATTTAACATTTCCTTTACAAACTGTGAGTGCATCCCTTAAGTGATGATTGTTTCTTGAATCTCTTTAAATCTAACTAGAGCCCAACTAGTTTCTGAAAAAAAAATTATCATTTTGTAATTCCTTCAATGTTACCGAGTATACTAAGTTTGACTGTTTGTAAGCCTTAGGTTGTTTCTCTGAAAACTTATAAGTCAATGTTGAGATTGGGTCTATAAATTCCTGTTTGTGTATTAATATTTTTGTGTTCTCTCTTAACAGGATTTTCTAAGGTGTTCTTCTTGGCATTCACACTAACTGCCTTTTTAAGTGATAGAATAGAAATAATCAAAAAATAATATTTCTAATAAATATTATGACATTATTTATCTTCTCCTTTACTGGTTCTAGTTTCAAATAATCTAGAGTAATGTTGGTGAAAGACCAACCACCTTCCATCATGCTACTCTTTCTCATTTTTGAGGTGTGAAAAAGTTCTCTCTCTGCTCTAGGCATAGTCCCCATTTTAAGTAATCCCAATTTACTCATCAAATTGTTATCAATGATGATTCAGATGACTATGTTGGGGGCAGCTACTTAGTGTCCAAAAAGAGGGAAAACACAACCCCCACTAAAAGAGGGAGGCTGCTGTCTGAAAAACTTGCCCAGATGAACATGGAGAAGACACACATATTGTGGACTCTGTCTAATGCTGGAGGCTAACTCCTAACAGAAAGCCGAGCCAGTTGGCCATGTAGAGCTTTGGCTGGCAAGGTCTTTTTTTCCTAATTCATGCCCTGAAAGTTGAGCTCCAAATAGTGTACAAACTCTAGTTAGCATGTATTGAAATCCCTGAGTCAGATATTGATGAAAAGCTAGAATATGAGAAAGAGGACACAGAACACAGTCAATTCTCACCCAACAACTTTTCAGGATGAGAAGGGTCCTCAGCCTGACTGGTCACTTCTACAGAAACATGGTTACTAGGCCTAAGTAGTTCACTAAGTTTCTAGTGCCAGCCATCATCACCTGATTTTTAAAAATTATTTCGTTCTGTCTACTGTTTTTGAATTTGGTTTGTTATATCAATAAGTCATTTATCTGTACATATTTTGTAAGTGTAGCACTTAGGGCTATTATCTTCCTTCTTAAAAATGCCTTGACTGTTTCCATAAGGTTATATCTTGGTGGTTTTGCTTCATTTAGTTCCAGGAATATTTTAATTTTTTGGCCCATTCATCATTTAATAATGAGTTGCTTAATCTCCATACGTTTATATATTTAGTCGACTTTTTCTGTTTGGTGTTCATTTTAATTTTATTGCATAAGTGTTGGGTATGATACATGAAATTATTTCAACTTCTCTGTATTTATTAATGCTTGTTCTGTATTTATTAATGCTTGTTTTTTATATGGGCATATGTTATATTTTGAAGAAGCTTCCCTGTGCTGCTGAGTAGAATGTATATGTGTATACCCTTGGTTTTTGGGTTGAATAGTCTCTAGATATTTATTAGGTTCATTTGATGGCAGATGTCATTTAACTCTGAAGTTTCTCTTTTTTTGTGTTCAGATGTCTTATGTATAGAAGAAATTGGAGTGCTGAAATTTACCACTATTATTGGGTTTGTGTTAATCTGGGTCTTTTATTTTATTAATATGATTTGATGAAATTGAGTGTACCAGAGTTTTATGCATGTCTTTAATAATGTAATATTTTAATAATTAATTGATACCTTGATTAAAATTAAGTTCCTTTCTTTGCCTATAGTTTTTGCTTCAAACACTATATTGAAAAATATTGGGGATAGTGGTTTATTTTCAACTCTTTAAACATATCAGACATGTTTATTCCTTGGAAAAATAGGACTATTGTCGGCAATGAAGTTTCAAAGTTGTATTATGTCATTCATAAATAAAAATAACACCATCTAAACCAATGTCTATGTTTAGAAGTCAGTAACGAAAAATTGTTCTTTCAACTCAGTACATAGAAAAATACAAAACATCCTTATTGTCAGAATACCCCCCAAATTTAAATTAAAATATCCTTAACTTTTATATCATGTATTATGGATGTAATTGTCTTCATATTGCTTGTTTATATCTGAAACAATTTTTTTGTATTTGTAGTTATCATAAATTATGATAATTTATGATAATATTTGTCTATTTTGTGGCAAAACTAACCTATTTATATACACATTCATATACACCCTTAAAGTTTAGGGCATAGAAGGTCAATAAATTAGAAAGTACTAAAATAATGAATACATGAACAATTCACATGCTTTATGGTAGGATAATTAATACTCATCATATGAAATGTTCATGTTATAGACTTTCAGAAAGAGAAAACATCATTGTTAGATAATCAAGTGGCAATAAAATTTTCCACTTTCTTATTAATTTTAGAAATACTATCATTGTCTAAAATTTTACCTGACAACTCATTGATTGAGGAAAACAGAGTATGGCAAAAGTAAAATTACATATACAGTTTAGAGATTTATATCAACTAATCCAAATCCCGGTGCAAACCTGAAACCATTTACCGGGAAATTAAAGGGAAAAATCATGATGGCCAAAGTTGTCTACTTCTTTACATAAGCTGTGATTTCCAGGTTGTATTTAGTCTCTCTAGTAGTATTGAGAGAGGTAATTTAACCTGTTTTGCTCTTGTCTTTGAATAAGGCAGTTTCTGTCTTTTTAGTGACTGCATAAATAAACCATTGAGCTTCAATATTTGCTCACAAGTTTGGTGAATTATTGAGAAACATCTCTCCCTCTGTTTTTCTGAATTTACCTTCAAAGACACTGTATGTGGTTTTTATTTTTATCATTTTGCATTTTTTTGTAGTGCTGGAGATGAATCTCAGGGCCAAGACAGGGAATAGTGTAGAGTCCAGACTTGTTTCTCTATTTAGAGTATTGCTTACAATCTTTTCCATTTAGAACAATGCTGGCTGTGGGAAAGCCATTGCTTTGTAATATGACCTAAAATTAATTTTAAAAAAAGTCAGAATAAAACACACTGAGAATATGAAGAGAAAGTTTTAGTGCTGATCTCCAGGTCCACAGATCATTTCCTTTCCTGAAGAAGTCTCAGTCATTCTGAGTAGGCCATTATTGGCAGACCAGTACCCATGATGAAAAGTCTAGGGAGCATCAGGGGACCGGAGGAAGCATATACTATTAGAGAAACCTTCCTAACAGAAAAACTTGGGGGAACTCCTGAGAGAGTACAATAAAGTTTAGACACATGCACATTGTGCACTATTATTTATAGGAATATTAATATCCATTACGTTCTTAGGTCTTTGGGGAAATATCTTAAATAGGGATAATTTCAACTTCAATACTTTCTTAAAAAATGATTTAAATTTTATTTGTTTATTGTAGAGAAATCCCAGGTTAGACTGATTAAGGACTCGGGGAAGGAAGTGAAATGGTAAGTGATCTTTTTAGATGAACAACTTCACAGTAGAGTGTAGAACTGGAGTCTAGACATAGGAAAAGCCCAGGTATTCATAGAAATGTTCATCTCAACAGGTTAGCAGGTTCCGTAGCAGCCAATGACATGGAGAAATATGATAAAGCCTCAAGTAGGCATATAGCCCCCCCACACACACACCTTTGTGATGTACTTCTTTCCTGGAACCTTGATCTTATATTCCATTCTTACTTCACCTGGCAATCCATTTTCCTGAGACCTTCAAAGGAACTGGCTGCTCTAGTTGGCTGGTCCTCTAAACTCAGGTGAATCAAGGTATTTAAGTCTTTCTGGAAGGAAGTTTTGTCCTCTTTAATCGGTTGTAAGTTCTTTCTGAGGAATGCCCCTAATAATGATGAGTTTTTTGGCAGAGATTAGCCCCACTGTTAGGACCCGACCACCATGGCTTATCTGTACCATCTATCACAAATCTCTCAAGAAACGCACAGACACTCGTATTAAGTTCATGCTGTTTAGCCTAGGTCTCAGGCTCATTGCTAGATAGCTCCTTCATCTTAACTCAAGCCATTATCATCAATCTTTCCTGCCACATGGCCCGTGCCTCACCTGTGTACCTTACATGTTGCTTTTTTGGGTGTCTAGCTCAATCTCTGAGACTCTGCCCTTCTACTACTACCTAACCTATTCTGATTTCCCTGCCTACTATTTTTTATGGTGTCTGTCATGGCCCAAAACAATCTTTATTTACAGCATATAGAAAGACATGACTATAAGTTTGGTTATCACAAGTGACTATTAATCTGCATTTCTTAATTTTACAAATTTTAAGAGAGTAACATGATCATAATACCTTAAACAACAGTAGAAAATATATACAGCATAAAAAAAACTGATCTTAAAGTTGTATCAGTAAACCAACCTCCATAGCACTGCAATGTCTGTTGAGATTAACAGTTGATTTTGGTATTAAAGTAACCTCAATTATCTAATTTTTAAAAAATCACTCATATACCATATGCCTTTTTTTCTTAGAGAGAGATTAACTATGACCATTAACCATTCATAATGAAAACAACATTTATAATCAATATTTTGGGAATTTGGGCATAATATTTCATTACTACTGCCTTCTGATTAAGGGGCGCTGACAATCTTACAGGTTATTGAGACTGGATCATCTTAGTCTTGAAGCTGATGTGACCATATCTTCCTATCACAGAATTTTCAGGCAGTCTTGGTTAGTGAAATCCTATTTGCCTGGAAGAAATCTGCAGGTTCTCATCTTCTGTGGAAACAACAATAGAACCTCACTTCCAAAGCAACAAATCCTTAGAAACAAATTTCAAAGTCAAGATACTTTAAAAATATATGTTTTTGTTTTATTTAGCATCCTTTGGAATTGATTGTCTTCTGCAGTTAGCTCATTAACAGTTAAAAAATTAAAAGAAGACACAGTAATAACCATGATCCAGACTCTGTGTATTTTCCATCTTTATTTGGCTTATTATATTTTTATTCCTCTATTTCTCTTTTTGAAAGACTTTCTCTACCTTCTTTCTTTTCTCTCCCAATCTACATATTCCTTTTGACACATAGTTTAACCTATTGAGAGGTTGACTCTATCTGAATCTGTTTTATTTTGTATCATTAATCATTTTTAACCAGAAAATATTTTTAAAATGCTAGCACTCTCTGAAAGAGCCACATAGTTTTTGCCAATAAAGCTGAGTTAGGAAGTTCTCTTAAATGGTCCATGTCTCTAAGCTCTGCAGGCAGACAGAGCACACCCAAGACAATGCCAATATCCAAAAAGCTGTCATTGACTCTGCTCCATTTTCTTCAAAATAAACAGAAGCCTTAAGTCATTCACATGCTATTGAAATTCCTGTGAGACTTCAGGATCTGGGTGCTTGCAGTTTATGCTCACTGCAGTGATTCCGCTGCCATTTAGCCTGTGGTCTGGATGCCACACTAGCTATGTACCATGACTGACTTCAGAGACACAATTTTGAACCTGCTCTTGGATCAGTTTCTCTGCTCTAGATCCCTTGGTAAGATTTCTCAGGCTTTGGGTGGGTATATTCGGTCCATTTTTGGATGCCTTCTATAACAATGAGGATTTTGGCCCAGATTAGCCCCACTGTTCAGACCTGCCTAATGCTGCTTATTTGCACCAGCCATGTCAAAGTCCCCCCCCAAAACACACTGACTCTTATATTAACTTCATGTTGTTTGGCCTACGGCTTAGGCACATTGCTAGCTAGCTCCTTCATCTTACCTCATTCCAGCACATCCGAGCCATATATCTCTCTCCTTCACCCTTGAAAGCCATCAGTTTGAGAGACCATTAAATCTGTGGCAATCCCCTCACCATCTCAATCTTAGAATACACCACAGATACCTACATGATGCAGGACTCTAGCATAAAACTGCTGTTTAAATTAATTAGTAGGATGAGACAGAGTTATTTGAGCCCAGACTTTCTCTGTCAGCTTAGCATCATATCTATACCATGTATCAAGGAAAAACATGAAGAGTCAGTAACGATGTAGACATACAGATTTACATTGAAGGAGGTTCCCAGAAATGTGTCTTTTATATAAAAATCCCCTAAGCCTAAGTTTGATGGCTAGGGTCCATATGGCATTCAGGGAGAATATAAGATATTCTTTAACATATAATGACATGTGAGTCATGGGCACATATACAAACACACACAGAATAAAACTGTAATGAAGTATTACAACATATTTGAAGTCCCTTTGTTGCCTCTTTAACACAGACATGTTAGTTTTCTCACTGCCCTTCTGTTTTGAGACCAAGACTTATATAGTACAGGGTGGTTTTGAACTATCCCCATCTTCATATCTCATTTTCCTAAGTGTTAAGAACAGAGGTATTCACCATCAACACTAGCTTCCGAAGATAATTTGTTCTAAGTATTACTTATGGTTTATTTTATTTTACATTCCAACCTCAGATTTCTCTCTACTTTTTTAAAAATAAAACTGTCATTCTTATGTATGTATCCCCCCGTTCCCCCTGACTTCCCTTCACCCCATCCCATCCAGTGAGCCTTTAGCCTCTCCCATCCCCATCCACCAATCCTCTCCCTGATAAGGGCAAGAAATCAGAAGGTGGATTAGCTCAGTGTGGCACATCCACTGCAGGCAAGTTCTACTCACTCATCACAAAGACAAGGATGGGTTAGGTATTCCTGTATAGGGAATGTGCTCCAAGGTGACAGCCCACACACAGGAACACAGTCTGATTTCATTCCTTGAGGCTCTACATACTGCCCATACCAATCTACCTACAGTTGCCTACCCTTGGAGGGCCTACTTCCTTTTCCTGATGGATCTCCAGTGGCTATTCTTGATTCAGTGAGCTCCCCAGAGCTACTGGCAGCCGTCTATGTGGGACTCCTCTTCATAATCCCTATCCTCCTGCTCATACAGCCTCTCCTCCCCTGCTCTCAGCTGGACCTGGAGCTCAGCCCAGTGCTCAGTCAGCCATGGATCTTTGCTTCCACCTCTCTTCTTTGTTGGATGCCCACCCTCTTTTCTACTCCCACATCCACTGCCCAGAAAGGTCAACTCCTCCTATGGGAGTCAACAAATCATGGCATATTAAGTTTGGCCCCACCCCTTGCACTAAGCAGAAAAAGGCCTCACACCACAGGGAATAGGTTTCAAGAAACTAGCTAGTGTGCCAGGAAAGATACTAGTCCCACTGCTAGAGGCCCCATAAACAGACCAAGCTACATAACTGTCACATACATGAGGAGGATCATGGTCAGTCCCATGCAGGCTCCCTACCTGTTGGTATAGAGTCCATGAGTTCCCAGGAACTTGGAACAGTTGTCTTGGTGGTATTCCCTGACATGATCTTGACCCTCATACTCAGCCCAGTGTCTTTCTGTGGATCTCTTTCTGTGGCTCTATTTCCATCAGTTACTGGATGAAGGTTCTATGATGACAGTTAGGGTGGTCATCAATTTGGTTACCCGGGAAGGTCAGTTCAGGCACCCTCTCTGCTATTATTAGGAATCTTAGCTGGGATCATCTTTGTGGATTCCTGAAATTTTCCTTGGCAACAGGTTTCTCTCTAACCCCACAATGTTCCCCTCTATCAAGATATCTGCTTCATTTCACTCCTTCTCTGTTCCTCTCCCAACTCTGCTATTTTGATTCCTCATGTCCCCCTGCCCTTCCCTCTACTTCCCCATCCTAATTGTTTAGTCTCCCCCTCCCAAGGTGATCCAAGTCTTCATTTAGGGTACTCCTTGTTGCCTAGTTTCTCTAGGACGAAGGATTGTAGTCTGGCCATCCTTTGCCTTCATACTATCCACTTATGAGTATATGATATATTTTAATTTATATACAACGATAGTTCATGCACAAGTAAAATACAGTGTCGTGATTCAAGATATACATTTGTGTGCTTATCAAATGTAGACAATTCATATTTCTGTGTCCTCATGTAAAGGAAGTTTATGACCTCTCTCTTCTTCTATTTTCTGGTAAAATTGGGAAATTAATGAATGACCACTTATGTTAGGAAGGCATCTTATAGATTAAATTATGTATTAACCAGCCTGGTCTTGATGTCACTTTGTAGCTCAGACAGGCATTGAACATAGGACCTTTCTATCTCAACTTTCCAACATCTTGTATTTCATGTGTAACAGTGAGGTTTCTTGGCCCTGGGTGGCCAGGGGTCCAGACCCACAGACCTGCGTGCCCAGAACCCTTAACCTCCGGGGCTGATCAGGTCCCCCAAAATGATTCAGACACTTATATTAAGTTAGGGCTGTTTGGTCTGTGGCTCAGGCACATCCCCAGCTGGCTCTTACATCTTAACTCATCCCATTCTCATTAATCCTTCTGCCAAGTGGCCCGTTGCTTACTTGTGTTCCTTAAATGTGTATTCTTTGGTGACTGGGTCGATTTGTCTGCCTCTGCCCTTATTCTCCTACCTATGCTCTGATTTCCCTCCTAATTTTCTATGGTGTCTGTCATGGGCCAAAACAGCTCCTTTATTTAAAGATTGATATTCACAACACAGAAAGCCATTCCCACATCATTACATGCATAGGAATGGATTTTTGGCTTCTCTTTTCTTTCCTCACTGATTCAACATATGTAGCTTTAAAACATAGTCACAAATGTGTACTGCAAAATACCAGCAGCTAAACTAATAACTTCCTGTTCCTTTCGAACCTACTTCTCCCCCCACCTCTCAGAGAGAACTGTTTCATTCTTAGTTTCTATGAAATCAGTTTCCATGTTCCTTTTATGAATTTGAATACTTAGAACTCAATTCTGATTTTTAAAGAAGAGTCTTGACTCTGACACCTTAAACCACTCAGCCATCCTGACACCCACTGGAACATGAGAGATTGCGTGGTGAATGGAGGGGAAGAATAATGAAAGAGACATCTTGATAAGGGGACATTTTGTGGTTAGGTAGAGACCTGGCCTAAAGAAAACTCTCACAAATCTCTAAGAATGACCCCAGTTAAGACTGCTAGAAATATTGGATAGGTATCCTGAACTGACCATATCCTGTAATCAAATTAGTGACTGCTCCTGTAGTAATCAGAGTGCCTTCACCCAGCCTCTAGCTTTGCTTCCTTGTTCTATTGTTTTGGACTCCTCCCATCATATCTTCTACTGTGAGAGTGGTCTAGCCTTCAATGCAGCAATAACCATATCTGACCATAATTTGTTTATATGGTGACCAAGAAATTTAACGTTTGTCTTACAAAATTTGAGTGCATACCTTAAGTGATGATTGCCTCTTGAATCTCCTTAAATCTAAACATTTATACTAGAGCCAAACTAGCTTCTGGACAATTGTTATCATTTTGTGATTCCTTCAGCGTTACTGAGTATACTAAGTTTGGTTGTTTGAAAGCCTTAGGTTGCTTCTCTGTAAATTTATATGTCAATGTTGAGATTATCTCTTTAAATTCTTGTTTCTGTATGAATATTTCTGTGTTCTCTCTTAATAGGCTTTTCTCAGGTGTTCTTCTTGGCATTCACACTAACTGTCTTTTTAACTGATAGAACAAAAATAATCAAAAAGTAATATTTATAATAAACATTATTATTTATTGTCTCCTTCACTGGTTCTAGTTTCAAATCATCTAAGGTAATGTTGATGAAAGACCAACCACCTTCCATCATGCTACTCTTTCTCATTTTTAAGGTGTGAAAATGTTCTCTCCTTGCTTTAGGCATCGTCCCCATTTTAAGTAATCCCAATTTACTCATCAAACTTGTTGTCAATGATGATTCAGATGACTATGTTGGGGCCACTACTTAGTGTCCAAAAAGAGGGAAAACACAACCCCCACTAAAAGAGGGAGGCTGCTGTCTGAAAAACTTGCCCAGATGAACATGGAGAAGACACACATGTTGTGGACTCTGCTTAACGCTGGAGGCCAACCCCTAATAGAAAACTGAGCCAGCTTGCCATGAATAGCTCTGGCTGCAAGGTCTTTTTTTTTTCTAATTCCTGCCCCGAAAGGTGAGAGTCAAATAATGTAGAAACTCTAGTTAGCATGTATTGAAATCCCTGAGTCAGATATTGAGGAAAAGGTAGAATATGAGAAAGAGGAAACAGAACACAGTCAATTCTCACCCAACCAACTTCTCAGGATGACCAGTGTAAATATTTCTCTTTTCAAGGGTCCTCAGCCTGACTGGTCACTTCTACAGAAACATGGTTACTAGGCCTAGCCATTATCACCTGATTTTTTTTTTAAAAAAGTATTTCTTGCTATCTACCAAATTTGATTTTGGTTTGTTTTTTCCAAATTCTTGTGTTGTATCAATAAGTCATTTATCTGTACATTTTTTGCAAGTGTAGCACTTAGGGCTATTAACTTCCTTCTTAAAAATGCCTTGATTTTTTCACAAAGTTTATATCGTGGTGGTTTTCTTGCATTTAGTTAGAGGAATATTTTAATTTTTTGGCCCATTTATCATTTAATAATGAGGTGCTTAATCTCCATACGTTTATACATTTAGTAGATGTTGTAGCCAGTTCGCCGGTCTTGGTTGATGCAGGCAGAGGTCCCAGACCCACAGACCTGCCGCCGGAACTGCTTAGCCGCCCGCCGCCCGGGTCTCCAGAAACGACTCAGACGCTTTTATTTATTTTATGCTGTTTGGCCTATGGCTCAGGCACATTGTTAGCTAGCTCTTATATCTTAAATCAACCCATTTCTATTAATCTGCGGGCCACGTGGCCCGCGTGGCTCACCCGTGTCTATTTACATGTTGCTCCTTCGGCGGCTTCCGCAAGGTCTCCCTGACTCCACCCTGCTTCTCTCACCTAAGCTCTGATTCTCCTCCCACTTCCTCTATGGTGCCTGCCATGACCCATAACAGCTACTTTATTTAAAGATACAGCACACACAAATGCATTCCCACATCACTTCCCCCTTTCTCTCTAATCAAAAAGGAAGGTTTCAATTTTAACATGACAAAATTATATATAACAAAATAGCTATCAAGCAAGAATTACAGTTATAATATCTAGTCTATTTGTGTTTAGCAAAATTAAAGAAAATACTCTATCATCTACCTTATCTTTATGAATCTAAAGTTTTATATCTAATATATCTTTTAAATGACTAAGAAAAACTGTACATATAACTATCTAATCTTCAACTACATCAAAGACCACAGAAGGATATAATATTTACCCAAGTAAACCAGAAGTGCAAATGACTTCTAAAATCTAGAAAGGACAGAGATGACACCTATCTGCCTGGACAGTCACCCAAAGTTCTTTTATAAAGTTGGGGCAACCATCTTCAGCCTATAGGCCTGGAGTCTCTTTTCATTTCAGTGAAGCAGGAAATCCGTTCTGCCCATTCTGGCACAGTTCATCCGTTGCTTCTCCTTGAGTCTTGAAGAATGTCTGACAGTTTTCTCTGTAAAGCAGGAACCTGAATGATGATCTTGGCTTGTTCTGCCAAAGTTCAGAGGTCATCTTCTTATGGAACCTGCATGTCCAGTTTAAACAGCATACTGTCAAGCAGTCAATATAAAAACAGGTTCTTCTCTAGTGGCTTACCATTACCACAAATAGAGTAGACTCCATATGGAGTTTCTTTGAAGCCCATTTTTCTCTTGAAGATTGGTGCTGCCAGGAACAAATCTGTCTCACTGTCCAGAAAAGTCTAAGCTCTTAAAACATTTTAAATGCCATATTCTGTAGGTCTTAGAAGTATTTGAAGATTACCTATCTAATTGAAATATATCTTTGTATACCTAAAAATCTTAACTAACCTAACTATAAGTTTGATTATCAAAAGTGACTATTAACCTTCATTTCTTAATTATACACTACAATTTTAAAACAGTTACATGAACATCATACCTTAAACAAGAATAGAAAAACACATACAGCATAACAAAATTGACCTTAAATTTGTATCAATAAACCAAAATCTATACTAATGTAAAGTAGTTTGAGATTAACAGCTGATTACCTGTAAATTCAATAATCTAATTTTTTAAAAAAGCATTCACATACCATATCCCCCGTTTTTTCTTAGAAAGAGATTGACTATGACCATTAACCATTTATAATGAAAACAAACATTTAGAAACAATATTTGGGGAATTTGGGCGAAGTTATCCATTACTACTTCCTGCTGATTAAGGGGCGTTGAAAATCTCACGGATTGTTGAGACTGGGTCATAATCTGTAGCTGTGAAGCTGATCTGGCCATCTCTTTTTATCAGAGGTTTTTTCAGGGGGTCTTGGTTGATGAAACCATATTTGCCTGGAAGCAATCCACAGGTTCTCATCTGTGGAGACAGAAACAGAACTCTTCCAAAGCAATAAATCCTTAGACACAAATTTCAAAATCAAAATACCTTTAAAATATATATTCTTGTTTAACTTAGTAGCCTTTGCAATCCATTGTCTTTCTGCAGTTAGCTCATTAACAGTTAAAAAATTAAAAGAAAACACAATAACAACCAAAATCTAGATTTTGCGTCTATTTTCCATCTTTACGTGGCTTATTATAATTTTATTACTCTATTTCTCGCTTTAAAAACTTTTTCTAACCTCTTTATTTTCTCTCTGAAGCCTATGTACCTTTTACAAACATTGTAACCCGTTTACAGGTTTTCTTTTTATCTGAATCTGTTTTATTGTGAATCCTTAATCATCTTCTAACCTTAAGAGCTTTTAAAATACATTCTCCAAAAAGAAACACAGTTTTTGCAAATTAGGCTGAATCACTAAGTTTTCTTAAACGGACCGTAAACAGAGCACACCTAAGAAAATGTTGCCACGAAGAAAATTTGTTTCTCTTTTGTTCAAAATAAGCAGAAATCTAAAATCAATCATATGTTATTTAGTCTTCTGTGAGACTGGTTGCAGCTGCAGCTCACACTGACTGCCGACAGCCCGCCGGTTCCATTTTGAATGTGACCCAGACCATGCTTCGTTTGTACAAAGACCCGATTTACATACACAATTTGGAAGCTGCCTTTGCTCAGTTTCTGTGATCTAGAACTCTTTTTAATCTTTCTCAGGCTCTAAGTGGATAATCGGCCCACGTTGGATGCGCCATCTGTTGTAGAGAGTTCGCGGGTCCGGGGCAGCCAAAGATCTGGGACCCACAGCTGCCGGGACTGCTTATCCACCCGCCGCCCGGGTCTCTAGAAACAACTCAGACGCTTTATTTATTTTATGCTGTTTGGCCTATGGCTCAGGCACATTGTTAGCTAGCTCTTATATCTTAAATCAACCCATTTCTATTAATCTGCGGGCCACGTGGCCCGCGTGGCTCACCCGTGTCTCTTTACATGTTGCTCCTTCGGCGGCTTCCGCGCGGTCTCCCTGACTCCACCCTGCTTCTCTCACCTAAGCTCTGATTCTCCTCCCACTTCCTCTATGGTGCCCACCATGACCCATAACAGCTACTTTATTTAGAGATACAGCACACACAAATGCATTCCCACATCAAGTAGATATTTTTCTTTGGTGTAGATTTTAAGTTTATTGCATAATGGTTGGGTGGGATACATGAAATTATTTCACTTTTCTGTATTATTAATGCTTCTTTTTCATTTGAGCATATGTTATATTTGAAGAAGCTTCCCTGTGTTGCTGAGTAGAATGTATATGTGTATACCCTTGGTATTTGGGTTGAATAGTCTCTAGATATCTATTAGGTTCATTTGATAGAAGATGTCATTTAACTCTTAAATTTCTCTTTATTTTTTTCATCCAGATGTCTTATCTGTAGAAGAAATTGGAGTGCTGAAATTTCCCACCATATTAGGTTTGTGTCAATCTGGGTGTTTAATTTTATTAATACGATTTGATGAAATTGAGTGCACCAGAGTTTTATGCATGTCTTTAGTATTGTAATACTTTATTAATTGATGAATACATTGATTAAAATGAAGTTCCTTTCTTTGTCTATAGTTAGTTCTTCATGCAGTATATTGAAACATATTTGGGTTAGTGTTTTTTTTAAACTCTTTAAACATAGCAGACTTGTTTATTACTTGGAAATATAAAACTGAAGTGGGCAATGAAGTTTAAAAGTTGTTTGTACGTCATTCATAAATAAAAAAAACACTATCTAAACCAATGTATGTGCTTAGAAGTCAGTAATGAATAATGGTTCTTGCAACACAGGACATAGAATAATATAAAACATCCTTATTATCAGAATATCCAAAAAACAGTTTAAAAATAGATTGTCCCTAACTTTTATGTTATGTATTATGGATGTAATTGTTTTTATATTTCTTGTTTATAACTGAAACAAAATTTATGTATTTGTAATTCCTGATAAATGCACAAGTTATGATAATATTATATACACATTCATATATACCCTTAAAGTTTAGAGTATAGAAGGTCAGTAAATTAGAAAGTACTAAAATAATGAATACTTTAACAATTTACATGCTTTATGGTAGGATAATTAATACTCAACATATAAAATTTACATGTTACACAATGTCAGAAAGGTAATATGTCATTGTTAGATAATCAAGTGGCAATAAAATTTTCCACTTTCATATTCACTTTAGAAATACTATCATAGACTAAAATATTACCTGTCAACTCATTCATTGAGGAAAACATAATATGGCAAAAGTAAAATTACATAAACAGTTTAGAGATTTAAATCGAAAACGCAAATACAGTTGCAAACAAGAAACCATTTACTAGCAAATTAAAGGGAAAAATAGTGATGGCTGAAGTGGTCTACTTCTTTACATAAGCTGTGATTTCCAGTTTGTATTTAGTCTCTCTAGTTGTATTGAGAGAGGTAATTTAACCTGTTTTGCTGTTATCTTTGAATAAGGTAATTTCTCTCTTTTTAGTGACGGCATAAATAGACCATTCAGCTTGAGTATTTGCTCACAAGTTTGGTCAAGTATTGAGAAAAATCTCTCACTCTGTTTTTCTGAATTATTCTTCTAAGACACTCTACGTGGTTTTTCTTTCCATCATTTTGCATTTTTTGTCATGCTGCAGATGAAACCCAGGGCCAAGCATGGGACTATTGTAGAGTCCTGACTTGTTTCTCTATTTAGAGTATCGCTTACAATCTTTTCCATTTAGAACAATGCTGGCTGCGGGAAAGCCATTGCTTTGTAATATGACCTAAAATTAATTTGAAAACAATAAGTCAGAAGAAACCACACAGAGATTATGAAATGAAAGTTTTAGTGCTGATCTCCAGGTCCACAGATCATTTCATTTCCTGAAGAAGTCTCAGTCATTCTGATTAGGCCATTATTGACAGACCAGTACCCATGATGGAAAGTCTAGAGAGCATCAGGGGACCAGTGGAAACATATACTATTAGAGAAACCTTCCTAACAGAAGCACTTGGGAACTCTCAAAGAGCACAATAAAGTGCATCACATGTACATTGTGCACTATTATTCATAGGAATATTAATGTACAACAAGTTTTTAGTTCATTGGAGAAATAGCTTACATAGGATAAATTTCAACTTTAACACTATCCTTAATAAATGAGCTAAATGTTAATAGTTTATTATAGAGAGATCCCAGGTTAGACTGATTAAGGAAGACTGGGAATGTTTTGAAATGGTAAGTGATTTTTTTTAGATGAACAACTTCACAATAGGGTGTAGAACTGTAGTATAGACATAGGCAAAGCTTAGGTGTTTATAGAAATGTTCATCTCAACAGGTTAACAGGTTCTGTAGCAGCCAGTGACATGGAGAAATATAATAAAACCTCAAGTAGGTATACATAATCCCCACATTTGTGATGTACTTCTTTTCTGGAACCTTGGGATCCTACATTCCATTCTTACCTTACCTGGCAATCCATATTCCTGAGACCTTCAAAGGTACTGGCTGCTCTAGTTAGCTGTTCTTCTAAATTCAGCTGAATCAAGGTACTTTAAGTTTTTCTGGAAGTAAGTTTTGTCCTCTAGGTTTTTCATATCGGTATCTAGTGCTTTGAGTTTTCAGACCCACAGACCTATAGTCCCAGACCTCTTAGCCTCCCGAGCTGATCAGTTCCCCCAAAATGGTTTAGACACCTATTTTAAATTCATGCTACTTGGTTCATGGCTCAGGCACATCCAAAGCTTGCTTTTACCTCCTAACTCAACCCATTCTCATAAAACTGTCTGCCATTGGCCCGTGGTTCACTTGTGTTCCTTACATGCTTCTTCTTGGGTGGCTGGGTTGATTTGTTTGACTCTGCCCTGCTTCTCCTATGTATGCTGTGATTTCCTTTTCTACTTTTTCTATGGTGCCTGTCACCAGCCAAAACAGTTCCTTTATCTAAAGATTGATATTCACAGCACACAGAAAGACATTCCCACATCATTACATGCATAGGAATGCAGTTTTGGCTTCTCTTTTCCTCCTCACAGATTCACCATATGCAGCTTTAAACTGTGGTTATTAAAGTGTACTGCAAAATACCAGCAACTATACTAATTACTACCTGTTCCTGTTGTACCTCCTTTTCCCCATAATCTACCTCTCAGTGAATCTGTTTTCTTATCTCCTATGAAATTCGTTTCCATGTTCTTCACATGAGAGAGAACATGTCTGTCCTTGCTCAATTCAATCTCTTTCTCTTAATTTCAATGAACACTCCAGGGCAACAAATCAGAACAGAAGCTTACCTCACATTTAAAGACTCAATTTAACTTTATACATAGTCAGAGAATCCAACTTATTCCTAATTCTCTCATAGATCTAATCTGGGGTAGGTGATCTTAGGATGAAATGGACCATAAAGAAATTTCATGTACTGAGGGTTATTGTCCATTCATAGCTCCTTTCCTCACAGGACATTTTATTTTATTTTAGAAGAAACTCCCTTCCCGGGATAGTTTATTTTATGCTGGAACCAAATCAGATGATGTCTTCTCAAAATTTCACTCATCTTTCTGACAAGAAAAAAGAGAGTTCTTGTGAAAATAACTCTGGGAAAATGATTCATGAGGCAAAGATCTCTAAGGTGAGTTGACCAAGCAGGGTGTGGGCACAAGCAGATGCATAAACAAGGACCATGACAGAAATAATTTTCAGAAGGTGGAAACCAGAGGCATTCTCAAAATGTCCTTCTCCAGTATCCCTGATGAATTTAGAATGGTAATTGAGTACTAAATGCATTTGGTAATAATCACCACTTTGTAATCAGGAGCAGGACCAAAGGGAGACCTGATAGCATCAAGCATTTCCAATGTAGTTGGGAAATGGCTGTTATGCAAATCTCTCACTTGATCCCCACATTTCCCAGCATCAATTATCTTGATTTTCTAGGTTGACCACTGAGGTCCTCCAACAAAGAGAGTGTTCTAGTATGAATGGTGCACATGTCAAGCAGAGAGTACTTCTAAGATTTTATATTTTCTTGTTTTCTAGGCCTTCCAAGATATTGCTTCATATTTCTCTGAGGAAGAATGGGAAAATATCACCAACTGGCAGAAAAGTCTCTACGTTTATATGAAAAGAAACTACTTAAGAATGATGGCCTTAGGTAATAGGAAGTTCCAGGTTTAGACAAGCCTGAGTGTTTCCCAGTTATTTTCTATGCCACAGCTTCTTTTCAACATATAGTATGTACCTCTCTCTGTCACACAATACTTTTCTTCACAGAGAAATGTCCAAGTGCTGCCTGAGCATGCTGCTTTCTCCAATGTGTTCAGGGCTGAGAGCATAGAGCACAGGCAATAGGACTCAGGCCTGCAGCAGTCTGCACTTTTCTTTCCTGCAGGCTCTTGTTCTTGTGGGCCTGAAGGTCTGTGCTGCATCCCAGATCCTAGCTGCATTTCCATTTTTGTGCTGTCTGTTAAAGAGCAAGAACTTTGTTTCCTTTTAGGGGTCACAGTCAACAAACCAATTTTTATGCGTTGCAAGGACAAGGAGGAAGAATCTCCATTGGAATGTATTGAAGACCATGGCACTCACACTGGTGAGTAGTTAGGGAGGGGCTGTGAAGAATCACCTTTTCAGTCGAGATACTTGGTAAGGTTACAGGCATGTCTTTTCTTCATCTTCAGGTTAGGGCTGTGTGGAAAAGAGTTCTTTAGAGGATGGTGTAAAAGACCCTGCCATATTAAAGTCAAAAATCTACATAAGTTTGGGTAATAAATAAACAGCTAATATGTCATACCTGTCCTTTATCAGTCCTGTATCACAACTTAAACACCGGCAGACACATCCACCCTATACACATACATGCAGACACTGTCACACAGAAACAATACAAGACACACACACACACACACACCCAACACACATTCTCTTTTATAACTGACATCAATGAAAATGGATCATCGTAATATAAGTGGAAGAGTTAACTCCAGAGATGATCCTGTTCCCACAGTTTCCAATTTGCCAGGTTGGATGCAATCTAATTGTAGTTCATTAACATAATTTCTTAATTGTATTACAATATGGTATTTAATTTTATCCTTTGAGGGTTTTATGTATTTTGATCATATTCACACATACCTTACTCATTCATCTAATTAACATAAAATATTTTTTGATGTTTTTCTCACTTCCCCACACTCCTCAAATTCATGTCTTGATTTTTTTTAAAAAAATAACCAAAAAGCCCAATTTGTGCTCTTTATATAACATGGGATGAGAGATCATCCACTAGAGTATGCTTGAATTAATAAAGTCCATACCCTTAAAGAAAACAGACTCTCCTTCCCATGAAAGCCATTCATTTTCAAAAAGGATACTTTTAAAGGAGTGGGAGCTCATGAGTACCTACTCACTCCATGCTAGAATGCTGACTGGCTTGACAAAGCAGGTCTTATATAGGCAAAGGCAACCTCTATGAGTTTATGAGTGTAACAATTTGTCATGTCCATAAAATACTGTATTTGCTCTGGTCCTTCCTGTCTTCTGCTTCTTACAATCTCTCTATCCCCTCTTTAACAATGGTACTGAAGTTTGAAAGCAAGATGCATGACATATACGTTCAATGCTTAGCTGAAAAATGCATAGACACATTTTCTACATTCTAACCAGTTGGGAGCTCCTGTATTAGCCATCACTCACTTTAAAACAAAACTACTCTAATAATGTCTGAGAGCTATCTAAGGTGAAGAAATATAAATTTAGATGCCAGTTTGTGTTAAATTCATTTAGTAAAATCATAATAACAGTTTACACCCATGGGGCCTATGCAATCATACATTCTTGGTCAGCTTTACAGTACCAGGTCTGCATTTTTTCAATCACAATATATTAATAATTAAAGTATTGGCTCTTTAGCTCATACCTCAAACCACTGACATGCATTCATGTCTTCTTTCATTTATGAAATCCAGGTGATCCAGGTGAGCAAAAAACTCAAGTTCACATGGGTCAAAGACTTCAACATAAACCCAAATACACTCACCTTGATAGAAATTAAAGTGGGAAATACCCTCCAATGCATTGTTAAGGGCAATCACTTCCTAAATATAACACCAGTAGCACAGACACCAAGAATAACAATCAATAAATGAGACCTCTTGAAACTGGAAAGCTTCTGAAAGGCAAAGGACATGGTCAATACAACAAAATGACAGTCTACAGAATGGGAAAAGATCTTCACCAACCCTACATGTGACAGAAGACTGATCTCTAAAATATATAGAGAACTCAAGAAACCAGAGGTCAAAAAAACCCAAATAATCCAATTAAAAATGAGGTTCAGAGCTAAAAAGGGAATTCTTAACATAAGAATTTCAAATTTCTGAAAGGCACTTAAAAAATAGCTCAGCATCCTTGGACACCAGAGAAATGTAATCTTACACCTGTCAGAATGGCTAGAATTAAAAACACAGACTACAGTCTATCCTGGAGAAGATGCAGAGCAAGGGGAACACTCCTCTAGTTTTGGAGGCCACTTGTACAGCCACTCTGGAATTCAGTATGGCATTTCCTCAGAAAACTGGGAATCAGTCTCCCAATGATCGAGCAATACCACTATTAGGCATGTACTCAAAGGATGCACATTCTTACTCCAAGGGCATTAATTCAACTATGATCAAAGCAGCATTATTCATAATATCTAGAACCTAGAAACAACCCAGATGCCCCTCAAATGAAGAATGGATTTAAAAAATGTGGTACATTTACATAATATAATACTCAGCAGTAAAAAAATGACACCTTTAAATTTGGAGGTAAATGGATGGATTTGGAGAGTATCATTTTGTATGAGGTAACATAAACCCACTATGTCTCCACTATGATAGAAAATGACCAAACTGAATGTGACTTGGGTTCCTGTGAGAGGTTCCTCAGGACATTTACCAAAGGCAAAGGATTACCTTGTCTGTACCTTGTTGATTTATATTCCTTAGTCCAACATCAGCCTTTGCCACACCTTCTGCATAATCCAGAAGGGAAGAGCATATTGTTGGGGTCATTGTTAGCAAAAACATTGCTTCTAGGAACACTCTGTCTACAGTCCTTTTAAAAGAACCTTATTAACTGCAATTGAAACATTTTAAATTTCAATTTTGCTTCAAACCTCAGGAAATCACCTCTCCTATCCAATCATTATCAGAGTTAGGATATTTAATATCGATTGTATTTAGGATCCATTCCTTCATGGGTGCTGATCTTTACTTTTCAACCTTATACCCTTTTGCATTATACTTTGGCATTTTAAAAAGCCATGGATTCCAGTATTCTTTGCCTAGCTTCTGAATTTTGTATCATTCTATTTACTACTGAAGTCAATGTTTGTAAGAAATCTTTAAAGGTTTATCTTATGCCTTGCATAACTTTTGTATGTGACTCAATTTTCCTTCCTACTTCTAAAATTCTATGCCAAATATTTAAGGTTGCCATATGACATAAATCTAGGGCATAGTCATAATATAAAGACTGATGTTCTACATTAGCAAAATATTCAAATTTTAAGTAACTAGTCTTGGAATATTTCAATCCCTCTAGCCCTATTTTGTTGTTCAATGGTCTTAGCCTCATCTTCCTTACATTGTAATTGGGAACCAGCCTCCAAGATTGCTATAACCAAATCTATCCAGTCTTGAAGGATAATTCTATTACAAGTTGACCACATGTCTGCTGTTAGCTGCATCCAGTCAGTTGGTTTAATCCGGTTTTTTGCCGACCATGAATTTAGAAGCTGCTTTACATAAGTAGAGTGTATACCATGCATTGATATTGCCTCTTTAAAATCCTTGATGTCTCTCATATGTACTGGCTCATAGCTATACTCTACATATTCTGAGGATCCCCCAGGTGTTATCTTTGTCTGAATAGTAGCTGGGAATAATAGTGGTGCGGAAGGGGGTAGCCCTGTTATGTTTACCACTTTAGGTAGAGTAGCTCCAGTACCATAATATCCCATTGGGGGTTGACCTGAACTGTTCTGAGCATAAGATGCATCAATACCCTTTTCCAGCATTGCAATATGGTCCTCCCATTCTTGTATTTTGGATATGACCAGTTCCCATTCAGTTACATAAACATCCTATCTTAAACAAGAGTAGAAAAATACATACAGCATAAGAGATTTGACCTTAAATTTGTATCAATAAACCAAAATCTATACCAAAGTAAAACATTTTGAGATTAACAGCTGATTTCTTGATCTAAGTAAATTCAATAATCAATTTTTTTAAAAAAATCATTTATATACCATATCCCCTTTTTCTTCTTAGAAAGAGATTAACTATGACCGTTAACCATTTATAATGAAATCAAACATCTAGAAACAATATTTGGGGAATTTGGGCATCGTTTTTTATTACTATTACTTGCTGACTAAGGGGCGTTGAAAATCTCATGGTTGTTGAGGCTGGATCAGTCTGCAGCTCTGAAGCTGATACTGCCATCTCTTCCCATAAGGTTTTTTCAGAGGGGTCTTGGTTGATGAAACCATATTTGCCTGGAAGCAATCTACAGGTTCTCATCTTCTGTGGAAACAAAAGCAGAACTCTTCCAAAGCAATAAATCTTTAGACACATCAAGGTTGGGTGGTAAAATGAATGTAGTTAAAAAGCAGCTATTGAGTTGGCCATGGCAGCACACTCTTCTAATCCTAGGATTTGGAAGACTGAGGGAGAACTATTGTGAGTTAGAGAATAGCCTGGGTTACATAGTGAGATCTTCCTCCCCTACCATGACCTCCATAATACATGCATATTATAATTACTGAACTGAAGATCAGCCTAAAGAACTCTGTCAACATTCATCAGAAATGAATAGAGACAGAATCAATGAAGGCTAATTTAATGAACAGGGAGAAATAGATAGTTTGATTCACTAAATAAAACCTTCATTAGAGGAGAGTGAGTAAATACATAAATGAATGCATGAATGAGAACTTCTCATATTTAGGAAAAACTTCAGACCTAAAGATTATTGTATACTGTATCCAATACACTTCTAGATCCATTGACATTTAAGAACATAAAAAATTGAAGGAAATAACACAATGGTAGACTTTCTGATTAGTATGTGAAAAGGTCTACATTCCACCCATAGTATCAAAATAGCAGAGCAATGCAAAGCAAAAACTTTCTGAGGAAAACAATAACCTACTTAAAAATACAGAGCAAATGAACTACCATCAGATTTCTCAGACACCATACTGGTGGGGCTCAGAATATGATGTTTACCTGGACTACAAGACCCTGGCTTCCACAGAGATCCGGGACCCATAGACCTGCCGCTAGGGACCGCTTATCCGCGCACCGCCGCCCAGGCCCCCAGAAACGACTCAGACGCTTTTATTAACTTCATGCTGTTTGGCCTATGGCTCAGGCACATTGCTAGCTAGCTCTTACATCTTAAATCAACCCATTTCTATTAATCTGTGGGCCACGTGGCCCCGGCCCGTGGCTCACCTGTGTTCCTTACATGTTGCTCCTTGGGCGGCTGGCTCGATCTGCTTCTGACTCCGCCCTGCTTCTCCTGCCTAAGCTCTGATCTCTCCTCCTACTTTTTCTATGGTGCCTGCCATGGCTCAAAACAGCTCCTTTATTTAAAGATTGAGATTCACAGCATGCATAAACACATTCCCACATCACTTCCCCCTTTCTGTCTAATCAAAAAGGAAGGTTTCAATTTTAACATAGCAAAATTATATATAACAAACAAAATAGCTATCAAGCAAGAATTACAGTTATAATATTTAGTCTATTTGTATTTAGCAAAATTAAAGAAAATATTCTATCATCTATTTTATTTTTATGAATATAAAGTTTCATATCTAATATACCTTTCAAATGACTAAGAAAAACTGTACATATAACTATCTAATCTTCAACTACATCAAAGACCACAGAAGGATATAATATTTACCCAAGTAAACCAGAAGTGCAAACGACTTTTAAAATCTAGAAAGGACAGAGATGACACCTATCTGCCTGGACAGTCACCCAAAGTTCTTTTATAAAGTTGGGGCATCCATCTTCAGCCTACAGGCCCAAAGTCTCTTTTCATTTCAGTGAAGCAGGAAATCTGTTCTGCCCATTCTGGCACAGTTCATCCGTTGCTTTTCCTTGAGTCCTGAAGAATGTCTGACAGTTTTCTCTGTAAAGCAGGAACCTGAATGATGATCTTGGCTTGTTCTGCCAAAGTTCAGAGGTCATCTTCTTATGGAACCTGCATGTCCAGTTTAAACAGCATACTGTCAAGCAGTCAATATAAAAACAGGTTCTTCTCTAGTGGCTTACCATTACCACAAATAGAGTAGACTCCATATGGAGTTTCTTTGAAGCCCATTTTTCTCTTGAAGATTGGTGCTGCCAGGAACAAATCTGTCTCACTGTCCAGAAAAGTCTAAGCTCTTAAAACATTTTAAATGCCATATTCTGTAGGTCTTAGAAGTATTTGAAGATTACCTATCTAATTGAAATATATCTTTGTATACCTAAAAATCTTAACTAACCTAACTATAAGTTTGATTATCAAAAGTGACTATTAACCTTCATTTCTTAATTATACACTACAATTTTAAAACAGTTACATGAACATCATACCTTAAACAAGAATAGAAAAACACATACAGCATAACAAAATTGACCTTAAATTTGTATCAATAAACCAAAATCTATACGAATGTAAAGCAGTTTGAGATTAACAGCTGATTACCTGTAAATTCAATAATCTAATTTTTTAAAAAAGCATTCACATACCATATCCCCCGTTTCTTCTTAGAAAGAGATTGACTATGACCATTAACCATTTATAATGAAAACAAACATTTAGAAACAATATTTGGGGAATTTGGGCGAAGTTATCCATTACTACTTCCTGCTGATTAAGGGGCATTGAAAATCTCACGGATTGTTGAGACTGGATCATAATCTGCAGCCATGAAGCTGATCTGGCCATCTCTTTTCATCAGAGGTTTTTTTTCAGGGGGTCTTGATTGATGAAACCATATTTGCCTGAAAGCAATCCACAGGTTCTCATGTTCTGTGGAAACAAAAGCAGAACTCTTCCAAAGCAATAAATCCTTAGACACAAATTTCAAAATCAAAATATCTTTAAAATATACATTCTTGTTTAACTTAGTAGCCTTTGCAATCCATTGTCTTTCTGCAGTTAGCTCATTAACAGTTAAAAAATTAAAAGAAAACACAATAACAACCAAAATCCAGATTTTGTGTCTATTTTCCATCTTTACGTGGCTTATTATATTTTTATTTCTCTATTTCTCGCTTTAAAAACTTTTTCTAACCTCTTTCTTTTCTCTCTGAAGCCTATGTACCTTTTACAAACATTGTAACCCGTTTACAGGTTTTCTTTTTATCTGAATCTGTTTTATTGTGAATCTTTAATCATCTTCTAACCTTAAGAGCTTTTAAAATACATTCTCCAAAAAGAAGCACAGTTTTTGCAAATTAGGCTGAATCACTAAGTTTTCTTAAACGGACCGTAAACAGAGCACACCCAAGAAAATGCTGCCACGAAGAAAATTTGTTTCTCTTTTGTTCAAAATAAGCAGAAATCTAAAATCAATCACATGTTACTGAGTCTTTTGTTAGTTATCAGGAACCCGCCTGATTGCCGCTGCAGCTTACACTGACTGCCGCCAGCTCGCCACCGGCGCCATTTTGAATGTGACCCGGACCATGCTTTCTTTGTACAAAGACCCACTTCCACACAATTTGGAAGCTGCCTTTGCTCAGTTTCTGCGATCTAGAACCCTTTCTAATCTTTCTCAGGCTTTAAGTGGATAATCGCCCCACGTTGGATGCGCCATCTGTAGTAGTGGGTTTCGGGTCCCATGCGCCAGAGATCCGGGACCCACAGACCTGCCGCCCCGGGACCGCTTATCCGCGCACCGCCGCCCAGGCCCCCAGAAATGACTCAGACGCTTTTATTAACTTCATGCTGTTTGGCCTATGGCTCGGGCACATTGTTAGCTAGCTCTTACATCTTAAATCAACCCATTTCTATTAATCTGTGGGCCACGTGGCCCCGGCCCGTGGCTCACCTGTGTTCCTTACATGTTGCTCCTTGGGCGGCTGGCTCGATCTGCTTCTGACTCCGCCCTGCTTCTCCTGCCTAAGCTCTGATCTCTCCTCCTACTTTTTCTATGGTGCCTGCCATGGCTCAAAACAGCTCCTTTTTTTAAAGATTGAGATTCACAGCATGCATAAACGCATTCCCACATCACACAACACCAAAAAAAGAAATAGAGTTAAAATGATAGTTATTTTTAATCCAGATATAGGGGGACATAACTGTAGCCCTGTCCCTTGGGAGGCCGATTCAGGAGGGTTTTGGGTTACCAGTTTGGACTATGAAGCAAGACACTGTCTATAAAATAAATAATTTTGTTGACAAGGTTACAATGTCATAACAGATCAACAACACTAAAAAGAACTTACAAATAGGGTGCAATAAAGAAGGTTACATCTCAAGTATACTAGGCCTCAGAAGGAGTATGACAGAGAAATGTTTAAGTAGAAAATTAGCTCTCCAATTGTAAAGAATGAAATGATATCACTTGTAGTAAAATAGTTAAAACTAGAGATCGCCATGTTATACTAAATAAATCAGCCATAGACAGATTTTGTATGTTTTTTCCATACATGAAATTAAGATTTTATTTTCTGAGACAGGGTCTCAATATGTAGCCCTGGTGGGGTTAGAGCTCACTAAAGAGACCAGACTAATTTCAAACTGAGAAATCTCTCTGCTCCCGACTCTTAAGTGCTGAGATTAAAAGAAGGTGCCCCCATGACTGGCTAGGTTTTTATTCAAGAAAATTCTGTCATGTTCTACCCTTTATTTTATTTGTGAGAATATAATACAATTATATTATTTCTCCCTTTTATCCTGTTCCTCCAAACTCTCCTGTATCCCCCCTCCTTGCTCTCTTTCAAGTGTGTGTCCTCTTTTCTCACTGAAATATTTTTTAAAGTACAACCTGGGTGAGGTGGGACATCTCAGTTCTTTAGAGGTGGAGGTAGGAGGATTCGGAGTTTGAATCCATCTTTAGCTACATAGAGAGTTGGAGTATCTCCAGGGCAACATTAGACTCTTTTTAAAATGTGTGTATATACATATGTAAGAAAGGAAAACAAAGGGTCATATGTGGATATAGGCAGGGGTCTAAGAAGGGATGGATAAGAGGGGTAAGTGAGGGGGGAACCCTTGTTTATCTATTGAATCTAGTCTGTTTATCCATCTAGCCATCAATCTACCTACCTACCCATCACCTATCCATCTATGAATCTATCTATGTATCTATGTATCTATGTATGTATGAGAGAAGACACAATTTAATTTTCTTAGCGGGGGGAGACAGCAGAAGGGTTATAAAGGAGGGTGAAGAAATCATTTTAAAAGGTTGGAAATGGAGACAAAAGATAAAGAAATAACTAGATTCAAATTTACAAAAATCAATACAGGTTTGGAAGTGGTGGCACACGTCTTTCTTATTTGTTGCTGTGGTTTCTTCCTTCCTTCCTTCCTTCCTTCCTTCCTTCCTTCCTTCCTTTCTTTCTTTCTTTCTTTCTTTCTTTCTTTCTTTCTTTCTTTCTCTCTCTCTCTCTCTCTCCCTCCCTCCCTCCCTCCCTCCCTCCCTCCCTCCCCCCTTCTCTCTCTCTCTCTTTCTTTCTTTCTTTCTTTCTTTCTTTCTTTTTTTCGTGAGATGATTTCTCAGTGCAGTCTTGCCTGTCCTGGAACTCTAGAGACCATGCTGACTCGAATTCACAAAGACTGGCTTGCGCTGCCTCCCGAGTGCTGTGATTGAAGGCATGCTCCACCAAAGCCTACCTGGGGACATTTAACTTTAATCCCAGCACTTAGAAAGCAGAGGCAGGAGGATCTCAGAGTTCTAGGACAGTTTGATCGACATCATGAGTTCTATGACAGCCAAGCTACATAGAGAAACCCTGTCTCAAATCAAACAAACAAACAAAACAAACTCACTACGAATTATTCCTAAAAGGCCTTGTAAGTAGGATGGCTGATTAAAAGCTGCCCCAACATGATGCAGTAAACGAAGAAGAGAATAAGAGACAAGAAACTCAATCCATCCTATCCTAGCCTCAAACTCTCTAGGAAGCTATCTCAAGCGAATCTAGAATTTATGGTCCTCTTACCTCAGCCTGCATAGTGCTGGCATTACAGGAGTGGGCCACCGTCCCAGCTCCTAACATTTTAATAGTCAGTTTGTCATTGCAGCTGTAATAGCTAAAATAAAGTAACACTTATTGTGCGATGCCTGCTCTTCTTAGGGCTTCAATATGGTAGCTCATTTGATCGTAACAGTCAAGTGAGTGGATCGCTGTAATCCCAATTTACTCGCGTAGATTCAGACAGTGAAAGGTGGTGTGACATACACAAGGCCATACCGTTAAACACATTGAAACGTCCGATTTTGAACTCCTGTAATCTGGCTCCAGGGTTTGTGCCTCAAACTGTCAGAGCTTCCCCACCATGCTCTCTGTCTTTCTCCTAACCCTCAAGAGTGGTAATATATTGCCCAGGCTGACCTCAATCTCCTGGGTAAAGCCATTTTCCTGTACCGGCCTTCCAAGTAGCTGGGACTAATGGTGCAAGACACTACATCTAGCTCTTTTCTCCTCCTCCTGCTCTTCTTGTTCTTCCTCTCTCTCTCTCTCTCTCTCTCTCTGTCTCCCTGTCTCTCGATACAGAGACAATGACAGACATGTACAGAACAGATAGACACACAGAGAGAATCATGCTCAGATTTGGTGGGGCTTGTGAAGAATCGTGTCCCTTTTCATCATTTTTCTATATTCTGTATATCAAAATAGATGCATGCAGGTCTGATACTTGGTAAGTTCACAAGAGAGTGTTGGATGGCCTCAACCTGCAGTTACAAATGATTGTGAGCCACCATGCGGGCACTGGGAACCAACCCAGTCTGCAAGAACAACAGGTACTCTTAACCACCTAGCCAACTCTCCAGCCCCCAAAGATTCATGCCAAGTTCAAAAACTTCTAGATCATCATTTCTTCAAGGACCGCCTTCTCTCCGTTCTTTCTTTTTATACTTTGTGTCTGAAAATCCCATTGGATGAACATTGAGATTTCTGGGGTCTATTGTCCAACCTTTCCCTTCCAGTCTCTGTTTCTTAGTCTTTTTTGGGCTATGCCACCGTACTGCTGAGCTTTTTTTTTTTTTTTTTTTTTTTTTTTTTTTTTTTTTTTTTTTTTTTTTTTTTTTTTTTTTAAATGTGTTTGGGCTGCATTTGTGTCTATGCGCAAAGAGGCCAGAAGAGGGCATCAGATCTCCGAGACCTGGAGTTACAGACAGTTTTGGACTGCCCTGTGGGTCCTGGATCTTAAACCCAGACCCTCAACAAGAGCAACCAGTAATCTTAACCACTGAGCCGTCTATCTCTCTAAGCCCTGAGCATGTTTTTAATATCAAATTGGCTAGGTATCTTATGCCAATATGGTGCACAATATTGTTGTTATATTTTAGGTAGTTAATTTATTTTTGAAAAAGTTTCATGTAGCCCATGCTGGCCTCAGACTCCCTATGCAGTTGAGAAATATCTGACTCTCCAGCCTCCATGTCTTTCTGTTTTTATGGGGTGTTGAGAATCAAACTCAGACCTGTTCCTGCTGGGCCAGCAGTCTTAGCAACTGGACCATCTCATCTGAACAGAGACTATTCATCTGGTACACGTTTCTTCCCTCCCCACCAAATCCCCTACCTAAACATCAGCTAAACCTCTGTTTTCTTAAATGTATTATTTTTGTGGTGTCAGGTCAGGGTTTAATTTCTGTAGATGAACAGACGTTTGTCAAACAATCACTTATCCTGAGATCAATCCTCTCCTCACCCTTTGGAAATGCAGACTACAGTTTTATAGGTAGATTACTCTGCTCCTTGACTTTCTGTTTTGTTTCACTGACGGACCTGTTTATACGTGTATTCCATTTTTATGGCGGCTATAATGGATTGTCACATACCCAATGGCCTAAAACTCACAAATGTATCGCCTTACATGTCTGTAGTTCAGAAATCCAGCATAAATGTGTTACAAAGATAACATTCCTTGCCCACTGTCCTTGGCTTATGGCTTTCATCTTTCATCTTCAAAACCAGCATCACACCTCTTTGTCTGTCTTTCTGTCTTCTTTGTCAGACTACCGTTTACAAGCCACTTATAAAGACCACTGTGGCGACATCGGTACCATCAGGATAAGCCAACATGATCTCACTATTTTAAGGTTTAGCTACCCTAATTCTACATGCAGCTACATTTTCTCTTCAACATACGCGTGGGTTCTGTGAATCGGGATGTGGGTATCTTTGAGGGACCATTATTATACTTAACAAACTTAACTCTGGCCTCTGACTATGATTTCGAGCTACATTTCAGTATTTGTTAGGGCAAATATGCCATATTAAGAAAACGGCAGGCCTCCCATGGGTATCGAGAAAGCCTGGCATATGGAGGTGAGATAGGATTATGCTTCTCCTCTTGTATTAAGGCCAGGCAAAACAACCCAGTATGAAGAATGGGTTTCTGGAATTAAAATAAATGAATACATTTAATTAATAAAAAGAATAAGACTTTTTTTAAGTAAATAAAAAGTACCATGTTGTTATAATTTCAAAAAATTCCTGGGCTGTAAACTAGGGGTGTGGTTCAGTGGCAGAGTCCTTGCCTACTATGCACAAGGCTCTGGATCTGATGTCCAGCACGGAACAAGGAAATCCCTGGCTAATCTTTGTTGTGTGTGCATGATACTAGGGACTGAATCAAAGCTTCACCAGTACTAACTAGATGACCATTCTCCCAGAGAGCCCTACCTCCAGACCTTTCTATTTCTGAAAGAGGGAACTTTCTTTTTCTAAAGAAGATTCTCATTGAATCTGCTCATTGGCTTGACTCTTGATCTGTGGCCCAGGTAGGCCTTGGGTTTGTGATCCACATACCTCAACCTCCCACTTAGTTGGAATTACAAGCCTATGCCTCCAGGTCTGGCTTGGCTACCTTTTATATGTTAATTCTGCTATTCTAGTTTGTATTGGTGAGCTTCATTTTTTTTTGTTTTTGATAAAAGGCTGTTCTTACTTTTTTGAACCTTTCTTTTGCATTGGCAAATGTTAAAACTCAATGACATAAACAAAGAAAATCTCACTTGGGTTCTGTTTGCAGCAGAAATACAAAATAAATGCCAAGAGTCTTGTCAAATACTCATGCTGATCTTTTGCTTCATGGCATTAATGATCAAAGAACAGTGGAACAAGGAGCATGTCATTGTGCATGGTCGTGCACACCTGCAAACCCAACGCTTGAGCGGTTAAGGAATGAGTATCAGGAACTCAAGAGCGTCATTGACTACGCGGCAAGTTTGAGACCAGCAGAGGCTACGTGAGACTCTGTCTCAACTAGACAGATAGATACAGAGACGTACGGGAGTGGGGGGATAGAGAGGGAGGCCGGGCATGCTGGCATATGCCTGTAGTCTCATCACTGAGGAGGCTGAGGCAGGAGGATCACTACAAGTTCAAATCTATCTTGGGTGACAGGGTGAAACTTTAAAATACACAGAAGGAGAGGGGAAAAAAGGAGGGGAGGAGAAGAGAGGGAGAGGTACGGGTGAGAATGTATAATGTATGTAAGATGATCCCACGAGGTCAGGGGTTTAAGACCAACCTTGTGGCTCCTCCTCTCAGAGAAGACATAAGAAATGTCTACCCCTTCTCCTAAGGTCTCAGTGACAGAATGAGGCGTGATTCCTCTCCAGTTCACTCTGGGGAACCAGTGAGTTTATGGGCTTCCTTACAGAATATAGGGGAGGGGTTACTTACAGGGCTGTGGACATTCTTTCCCCAACCAACCTCACCGGGAAAGCCTTACCTGGCCTGCACGGGGGCTTCCCAGAGCCACATAGATGGATTACCCTTCTGGTCCTCTCTGGCCTCTATAAACCCCAGGACATGTCCAGAGTTGCCAGTTGGGTAGGGAGAAGTTTGATGCTCAGGGTTTGGGAGATATGTAAAGTGTCAATAGCCCAGCTGGGGTGATATTTTTATGGGGTGGAGGGAGACGGGGATGAATGCACCAAGATGGCGGTCGTTTGGCTGAGGAGACAGTCATCACAACAGGCTTGAACAACATGGTGAGAATTGTCTGAGAAAATGGAAAAGGTAGGAAAGGGGATTGATTGTATTAGTGACTTTTGTCACAGCTGTGACCAAATCAACTTAAGGCGTGGTTTATTTGAGGGAGATACAGTTTATGGTGGCTGGAAGCATTTGAAGGGCTGAGAACAAGGCATCCACAGACAGGAAGCAGAGAAAGAGGGAGATGGATGTCACCCTCCACTTGCCAACATAGATCCTTCACTTCTACGTTCTAGCATCTTTGGTACAGGAATGTACTCCTGTTCTTTTCTCTCAGTCTGTGGTCTCATCTCAGCAGGAGGACGTCGTCCACACACTAGGCTGGGTGTCTCCTCCTCACTAAGCTGGGAACTCCTCACCAACAAACCCTGAGGTGTGTCTTCAGGATGATTCCAAAGCCCATCAAGTTGACAAGACCAACTATGGTGGTTTGAAGGAAAACAGCCCCCAAGGGACTGGTACTATTAAATGTGGTGCAGTTGGAGTCCAGCTTCTTTCTCTCAGTGTGACTGTCAGTCACTTCCTGTTGTCTGCAAGATGTAGCACTCTCAGCTCTAACACCCCATCTTTCAACACAGCACCATGAGCCTGGTCATGATGATAAAGGACTGAACCTCTCAAACTGTGAGCCAGTCACCCCAGTGAGAGGTGCTGTGATCATGGTCTACACAGTACATTCGAAGGCCAGCAAAGATGACATAGTGGGACTCTGTCTTTAAAAAAAAAAAAAGTGTTTTTACTCCCTTCTGCCGAGTCAGCATTCAGCTATTTTTTTTCCCCCAGGGTAAGGCAGGTGAGTAAATAATGTAGGCATTGAAGGGCAGATGGTCTCCTAAGCAACTCCTCAGTTCTGCACGAACAGCCATGAGCAATCCACAAACACATCCACTAATCATATCATTGCTGTCAACAGACCATTTCTTGAATCAAATAAAGCCCAAGTTGCTAGGTATTCCTGGCAAGGATCTGAATGAAGGAATGGTTTGCAATCATCCTCTGGTAATGTAGCAAAAAGCCATAGGCCTTCAGGAAGTGGAATATGAATATATCATCCACCCCCCTCTCTATTCCCCCCTTCCCTGCTCCTATTTCCTCCCTCCAGTGTCACCTCTCAAATTTTCCAACCTAATCACCTTTCTAAACATTTTGTTAATTTATCTTGGAGGCTGAGTCAGCTATGGGAGCTATAACAGGTAGAAAACACAGAATTCCCAACTGGTCATCTTTTGCACCAAATGAAGTGTCTGGTAATGAGATAGGGTTACATCCAGTTGACTTGTTGGCCAAAGGGGTATCAAGACAACCCCTGAACAACCCAGGCTGTTGCCAAAATTGTACGTTGTTCTCCACAAGCTGACAGCAAGGCCCCCATGCTGAAGACAACACCTACATAACTCATTGAAGATGGAGATGTTGATAGAGATGGTGCCAACATAGATCCTTCACTTCTACGTTCTAGCATCTTTGGTACAGGAATGTTCTCTATTCCTTCTCAAGAGACAATTGTAAGCTCCAACACAGCCCCCCCAAACCTTTGATTTATAATCTCTCCTGTCTGCAAAATATGCTAGGGCCATGGCAGCACACAGCTTGTGTGAGGAACCAACAAATAACTGATTTGACTTATAGCCCACTCAGTGAGATGGAATCCATACCTGACACTGTCTGGGTGACCACAAACCAGAGACTAGATAGCTCAGGAACATACGGTAATACCAAATAAATCTGGTATAAAAAAAGTGATAAAATGATTCCTAAAGACACCCCCCCCCCGTTTAAGCTAGGATTTCTCTGTGTAACAGTTCTAGGTGTCCTGGAACTCTCACAGGCCTTCAGGAAGTGGAGCATCATCCACTTCTCTCTCTACCTCTTCCTCCCTTGCGCTTTTACTAAAATTTGTACAAAACCCTTGAAGTCTGTGGTATTTTTGTCGCTTGTCTGGAGCCTCTTGGATTTGATGATTACAGATCTTGTAAAGTCTAAAATCTATGGGACAGCTCGCAAGCCATATGTCTAGGAGGATGATATGGCAGTTAAGAGCTAAGGAGGAGGCCAGGAAGACCTATCACTGTGAATATGTTTTGCAGGGAATCTAGACACTCACAGCATCTTCTTCTCTGGCATTCCTGTTTTGTTACATATTCAACTTTGCACAAGTTACTTAACCTTTCCAAATCTCAATTTCCCTATTGTAGGCACACCTGGCTCTGTATCTTTACAACCATATGAATTCTTTTTCAGTGTCCTACTCTCTTTGGAGTTGGCACTAGACATTTAGAGACCAGAAGTTAAATGTGGCTTTGTGTTCCCCAGTGACTAGTGTGGTCACCAGATCATGCTCAGTGCTGATACCAGGAGACTTGCTCTTTGTCCCTGGACACAGGAGCATTTTCCTGTGACTTCTGGTATTGTCCTTAAGTGAGTGTACCCTTGTCAATTGCTGAGGACACCACCAGAGAGAATAACAATATAGCTTGCTTTCTCCTCAAAAACATTTTCAGTGATTTCTCAGAATCTGTGCAGCAGTTTCTTGAACCTGCTTCCTATGTTGGGTAATCCTACCATGAATTTTATGCTCCAGGGCGAGATATGACTCAAAATTTCAGAGTCATTTCCCTATTTGCGTAGAGATGTAAAGAGATGGTCTGTACTCAACCCTGTCTCAGCCTTGCTACTTAGCCCACTCTCTTCTGTACACATTCTCCATAGCTCTATCTATGCTTTGGCTGGGAGGCAACATTCCTCTCTTTCTTCCTCAATTCACTTTCCACAGTCTGAAGACTCCACACTTGGAATGATTCCACAACATATACCCAGAACCTGGGACTAGATACCGGGAACATCCATCTCCCCCTCCCCAACTTATACTCTATGTATCATCAGTGTTCCTGGCATCATAATGCATTTCTAACTCCTCTTTCCTTTGCGAAACAAATACTGGAGCTCTGGCAAGAGGCCTCACATATACCAGGATCCCCATCTTAGAACAACACAAGGATAAGAAAGTTGAGATTATACCCTCTATGGCTGTGTGTGGTCTAATAGTACAAAGTTATAATTATTGACTCATGACTCCATTTGGGAATATTGTTTCAAGAGCACTGGTAATTTCTTTGCTTTGTGCTGAAAAGTATCTCAGAGCTTCAAATGTGGGAAGGAGACATTGTGGTGATATATTTTATATTCAGTAAAGTTAACCTGGAATATCAGAGAACATAGTCACCCACACCCAAGCCATGAGGGTCTGAGAGTGACAACTCACGCCTTTAATCACAGCACAGAGATAGCAAAGTGGTAGGTAACTCACACCTTTAATCCCATCATGGAATGACAGAGTGGTGACCTGCATCTTTAATCCCCATGATTCAGGAGACAGGGATATTTCTGTATTTCTGTGAGTTCAAAGCCTAAAAACAAAAAAGCAGTAGCTCACACCTTTAATCCTAACTCTGAGATTATGATGCAGAGTTGAACTCAGAAGTGAACAGCTGGGTGGAGAAGATATTTAAGGCAGCTGTAGGCTGACATTCAGGTACTCTGTAGGAGCAACCAGCCAGGCAGAGGTGTTGCATGCCATTAGTCCCAGAATTTGGGAGGCAAAGACAGGAAGATCTTTGAGAGGTCCAGGCCAGCCTGGTATACAAAGCAAGTTCCAGGACAGCCAGGACTGTTACACTGAAAACCCTCTCTCAAAAACAAACAAACAAACAAACAAACAAAAAACAAAAAAGTCTGGAGAGATGGCTCTGTTCTCTGATATTCCACGTTGATGTTATTAAATATAAAATATATTACTACAAGGCATTTTAACACAGATGTACACCTCTTATCACAGTTGTATACCTCTTATCACACATGTATACCTTTTATCACAGATGTATACTTCTTATATATGAGAACATTTTATTTCTTTCAGCACAAAATGATATGCTCTGAAAGAGGGCTATATTTTCCTCTCTCCCCTTCCCTGGCCCAGAGCTGACTGCTTCATCTCTCTAACTTGCAAAATATACTGGGAGGAGACTGTTCCATCACAAGTTCTACCCAAAACCAGTCCTCAAGTCCTTGGTTGTGAAATACCCAGTGGTCTGTTGATCATAGCTATGCCCCCTTCTGGATGATAACTTTCTGTACTGATGTATTATAGTTCTTTATTAAATATCAAAAGAAGCAACTGGAGTGAGAAGGGACTCATTTTGACTCACCATTGAAGAGAACATTATCTACCATGGGGGTGGGGGGAGGCCTGGAAGCTAGTACTCTGTCTGTGGTTGTAAGAACTTGTGGCATATCTCATTCATCTCATTTCAGTGGATCTGAAAGCAGAATGTTTCCTCAGAAAAAGGTTCTAGTCTATAGCCTTAAGGTCAACTCCAGTGGAACAATGTCTAATAGCGGAGTCTCATGTCCAATAGGTTCCACAGCCTTCCACCAAACACCAGTGATTGAGGCCCAAGACTCCACGTCATGAGCACCCATATTATTGGGATTATTCCACAGAACTTCATAATTTTAGGTTTCAATTGTGTTCTTTTTTTGCCATATTTCATTCATTCTTCACTTAGACATATTTGCAATGCTATTTGTTCCAGTAAATTTGGGGACTCTTTCACTCAGAAATAGTGGCACAGGAGTCTGTCCAATGAACAACTGATGTAGTTCCTGGACACAACATGGAACCACATAGTAAGTAGTTAGCTCAAAAAAAAAATAGGATTGAGGGTCACTGAAGTCACAGAAAATGCATGAAGACTTGCATTATCTACAGAGGTTCTTGATTTTAAACCTGCCCTGTGGGGATTCAACAAAAGCTTCAGAAGTTTTGGAGATATCGGAGGGAATCTACCCACAGTCTAAGTGGGGATTTAATAAAAGCTCCAGAAATTCTGGAGATCTAACCACAGTCTAGGAGAATCAGAGAGCGGTGATTCACACCTTTAATCCTAGCACAGGGAGTATCCCGGGAGTGGTGACCTACACTCTTAATCCCAACTCAGTAGAGGTCATTTTAGATTATAGAAGGAATTCCAGGCTCCCAAGCAGGCAGTGGTGGGGCCACGCCTTAATTTACCAAAAGAGTATTTAAGGCTTAAGGCTGGCATAGAGGAGGAGGAAGCCAAGGGAAGCCAGCCTGAGGAAGCTGGAAGACAGCTGGGTAAAATCTGATTGTGGTGTTTATTCTCTCTTAAATCTCTGACTTCCTCAGAGATCTATCCCTGAGTCTCATTTATTCATGCAACACTGCCCGGATTTAATTTTTTCAGGGCGTCTCTCATAGAGAACCTACCTCTAGTGTGAAGGCGTCAGGCAGTGTCTTCTGGATATAGACAAAGTGCATTAGTTCAGATGCCCCTTGACAATTAACCTACCAGGGCAGTCAGTGCCCATCGATGGTTCAGGAAAGCATGTTGGACAAATGGGACAAGTACTGACCCAAGCTTCCATGGCCAGAAGTACTTCACAAAGCAGGTTTGTTCCTACAATGCCCCCCAAAGTGGCATATGTGCTCTCCCAGGCACTGACTCTGCCAGGACCTGCTGACCTGTTTCAGTGCGAGTTTCTACACTTGCTCAGCTTTCCCCTCTTATCTGTTATTCCATCCTGCTGGATAGTATTTCCTCTAAAGCATGCGCCATGTGCTTTAGCTCACAATCTCCAGTCCTCCTCCATCTGCTTCCTTCTTAAGATGTTTATCCCGGGATCTCTCTGCACTAACTTTATGACATCTAAGTTATTCATAAAATAACTATTAATGTTAAAAAATCACTTCTGCATGTAATTTTTCTCAAAGGACGAATATAGAAGAGTGTCTTGTTCCCTGGAACTGAAGTTACAAGTGGCTGTGAGCTGTCCCAAACGAATGTTGGGAACCTAGCTAATGACTTCTGTAAAAGAAATATGGGCTCTTAATCATTAAGCCATCTCTCTAACCCTTCTTTATTGTTTTCAACAATATTTTTTCTTTATTAAAATTAACTTTTAGAATAGAATTCAGATTGTTTCTTCATGGCATCTTCACATACATATTTCATTACAGATTCTCATTTATTCTCTCTCCCTATTGCCTTTGCTTTTAGGGCCTCCGGCTCTTGTGTTGTGGCATCGTGGGAGTCCTCTTCATGGCCATCAGTCTGGGCTTTATGTTTGCCAACTGGGCCACAGGCCAGGGCCATATGTCTGGACACTGAGCTGTCCTGTCCTGCCTCACTGAGTCCCTATGTTCACACACATGTACATGAGGGAATCCAAGCTACCTTCCCGAGTTTCCCCTGCTAGAGTGTGGAGGCGGCTGCTCTATCCACACTGCTGTCAGAGATGGGGTCAGTAGAGGCTGCAGAGTAGTTACTTCCCTCCTCCCTAGGGTTGCCTGCACCTACTGCCAACCCTATGAGAGGAGGGACGCTAGCTAGGTCCTTAGAAAGCTTTTGCCCAGCACAGATCTCACTTTCTGGATGAAGGTGTTTGTCACATTTATCCTGGGGCTAAAAGAATAAAAGATGCTGAATGTCAACCCTGGTCTGCACTTCTGATATTTCTCAAAGACTTATTGGAAGAAACCTGCCCAAGTGAAGGCAGGGGTAAACTGAGGCTATGAGTAGGTCTGTGTTCTTTCTCATCTGTTCAGTCTTTTCTCCATCCCTCCAGTGAGTGGCCCTCACCCTAATCGCTCACCCATTTCCTGACTCAACAGTGATTGTGAGCTTGGGGACATGGCCGTGAATGTTCTAAGTGTGTCAGAGATAGAATCTCGAACCAAACAGATCATAGTGCTTCAGGACAAGAAGGAAACAGCGCCTAAATTTGGTCTGCTTTCTACTTCTGGGTGGCCCTGGACTAAAAATGTTTTGCAAATTTCTAAAGTATTGAGAAGAATCCAAAGAAGAATAGTATTTTCTGGTCTGGAAAGCTTGCTCAGCAGGTAAATGCAGGCTCCACCAGGGCTGACAAAGTGAGTTTGATCTGAAAGGAGTGTACTGAGTCCCATGAGTTGGTCCTCTGAATGCCGCATGAGTGCTGTGGTACTTATGCACCGGCAATTATGTGCATGTGCACGCATGTGTGTGCACACATCCCAGAGGATCAAATAAATGTTTAAACATTAAATGGTTTCTGTGACACTTGGAAATTGGCGGAAAGTCACATTTCAGTGTCTATATGTTTTGTTGTAACAAGACTAATGGCTGTGTTTGTAGAGGGCCCATGGCTGTTCGTGCAGAAGTAGGGAGTTGCTTAGGAGACCATATGGCCTTCAATGCCTATGTTATTTACTCACCTGCCTTTTCTCCAGAAATATTAGCTTAATGCTGACTCTGCGGAAGGGAAGAAAAACATTATGGTCCATGGTGCTATAATAGGGTAAGAGAAATTCTAACCAATTTTGCACATGGAAGGAAACAGGCTTTGGTTGCTGTGAAGATAGATGTCTCATCAGTGAAAAACACTTGCTGCTTTTCCAGATGACTTGAGTTGGGTCCCCACAGCACACACAGATCTGGAAGCATATAACCACACAAAAGTCTATCTCTAGGGAATCTGACAAACTCTCCAGGCCTCACAGGCAGGTTCTTTCTCTCTTCCTCACTCTCCCTTTCTCTTTCCTTTCCTTTTCTCCATGCACAGAAACAGCATACACATGAGAGATCAATAAAGGAAAATTAAAATAAACCTTAAGGAATCAGGATTGAGAGTGTGCTTGGCACAAGGTAATAATGATTAACTATAGAGCAATTTCCTTTTCTTTGTTTTAAAGCTTATATATAGAATTTCAAAGTTTTGCCCATGATTCTGAGTGTTCACCATGCTCTTTCTTTAAAAGAATCTTTTCACCTGTCACAGGCTTAAGGAGAAAAAAATGAAAAGAATGTTAATAAGTTAAGTGGTGGTGGAGCATGCCTTTATGTCCAGTACTCAGGAGGCAGAGGCAGACAGAGCTCTGAGGTCAAGCCAACCTTGTCTACATGGTGAGTCACAGGACATCCAGGGCTACACAGTGAAACTATGTTTCAGAAAAAAAGAAATGTCAATGAATCCCCACTGATACTCAGTCTGAACTCTTTTGCCTTCCCTGCATACCAGTAGTTAGGACACTCTGGCTCTGTTTAGAGATTTTGTGTTAGAAAAGCAAGAGAGCACATCTTGTCTCCTGTGCGTGGAATCACTTCATTCCTTAAAAGAAGAAGGGCCTGGACTATTGACCATGCCCAGTTTTACACTATGAGGTTTATATTACCTGAAAAAAAGCTAGGTATGTGTTTGTGTGTATGTGTGTGTGAGGAGAGAGAGAGAGAGAGAGAGAGAGAGAGAGAGAGAGAGAGAGAGAGAGAGAGAGAGAGAGAGAGAGAGAGAGAGAGAGAGAGAGAGAGAGAGAGAGAGAGATCTGTAACAATGGAATATAACAGCGTCTTTATGTGTGCATACATGGTGGAAAGTGACTCTATGTTTGGGATGGGATACAGGGCAGTGAACACTCAAACTATTACCTCAGAATTTTATTTGATCTGCCCTTTGAGATATTCGTCCAAATGAAATCCTGTCCACTCAGTTCTGACAAGGAGGAGGAGGAGGAGAAAAAGAAGAAAGGAACTGCCCATAACCTTCTAAGCCATCTTGACTGAAAGTATATCCTTTATAATGAATGTGTGAAGAGACCTTGATTCTCTGCGAGGCCTAAGGTGTTTGTTGGATACAGCAGGCACAGAAGAGCAGAAACCACAATGTTCTCATCCATATATGGAAGGAGAAAAGTTTCCATTTGTAGAAGATAGGAGGCAGAGGGGTCAAGGGCACCACAAGAAAACCCAGAGAATCAACTAAACGTGGGTTCATGGGACTCACAGAGGCTGAATCGACAACCAGGGAGTCTGCATGGGACTGATCCAGGCCCTCTACATACATGTGACAGTTGTGTAGCTTGGTCCTATTGTGGGACTGCTAACAGCGGGAGCAGGGGCTGTCTTTGACTCTTTGGCTGGCTTCTGGGACCCGGCTGGTCATACTGGGTCAACTTGTCCAGTCCTAAGGCAGAGGGAGGTGCTTAGTCTTACATCAATTTGATATGCCATGTTTTATTGATGCTCATGGGTGGGTGACCTGCCTTTTCCTGGATGTAGACAAAAAAGGCAGGGATTGGGGAGTGGGAACTTGGGGTTGGAGAAAGAAAAGGAGGGAGGGGATATGTGACTGGAATGTAAAATAAGAATCAAACACTGGTCACTAGAGCCTAGGCAGTGAGGAGTTCATCCATGTTTGGTAGGAAGATAAGTACCCAATACAGTTAGTTGGAGAGGAGGCTTTCCTTCCAGTGGGCATAACAATCCCTTACTTACTATTGGTACTGCTACTACCACCACTATTTTAGTAATTTTTATTTGTAATATATTATATAAAGTATTAATATTTACTAAAGGGTATTTTCGTGTGTTTCTGATGGGATTGTGTATGTGTGTGCCACTGTGTGAATGTCAGACAATAAATATATGTAATCGGTTCTGTCTTTCCATTTTCTATGTGTTCAGAGGACCCTAAACTTAAATAGTCAGACTAGCTACTCAGTAACTTCTGTGGCGGAGCCATCTTTCTCTCTCCCAAGCAACAATATTTTGCAGTACATTTTGACTCTCTTCAGTTTATCAGATGATGTAGTGAGTTATGTAATAAAGTAGGAGAAAAGGCAGGTCTGGTTTCAGAGGCCTACAAACAGTCTGGAGGCTGAAAAAGAAGACTTTTAAAGTACTGCTTTGGCTTCGTGATCAAAGCCATTCTGGGCTTTGTGATCAGATCCTGAAAGAAGACTGAAAGGAGGTGGGAATAACACAGAGATATGAGGCTGAACATCCAGATTTGAAGGCAGCAGAAACTGGAAGGCAGTACGAAGAGAGAGCCATGGGGCCTGGCTTGGGCTTTTGAAACCCCAGAGCCTGCCCTGAGTGACACCCCCACAAGGCCACATCTCCAAATGCTAAGCAATTCCACCAGCTGAGGACCAAGTACTCAAATATATGAGCCTATGGAGGCTTCCCCCATTCTTCCCAGCACATTCTACACCTTGCCTCTCATAGGCGTGTGCTTATCTCGTAATACACAATGTCTTTAATTCAGTTTCATAAGTTTTCATAGACTTTCACAGCCTCAACAGGATTTACAAATCCAAAGTATCTTCTGAGACTCAGTCATCTCTTAATTGCAAAGTCCTGGAAAACCAAAAAGCAAGTTACACTTCTAACACACAATTGCACAGAATATACACTGATTCCAATAGAGAGAAGTGTGGCATAGTGAGAAAATACAGAACCAATGCAAGACCAAAGTCCAGCAGGACACACTCCAATCCTGTAGCTCTGATGTCAAAGGGCTTAGATGACTTCCCTTTGGCTTTGCCCACTGTCACATACTTCTCTCTACTCCGCTGCTTCCACTTCCTGTCTGCAGTGCTCCTTCAACATATCTCACAGCTCTATAATCTCCAATATCTTGGGGCCTTGAACACTATCCAGATTTTCATGCAATGGCTTCCCAGGGCCTCCCCTGCCAAATGCCTGAGTTCATGACATTGTTTAAGTATGGAGGTAGATTCCAAACCCTTTTACTCGGGTATCCTTCAGGACTCTAAAGTCAGTACCATCTGGATGATGCTACCAAGTTTGACTGCCTGCGCTGCATGGAACCTGGTACCCACCTTGATATACAGTTGTGTAAGTTTTGATTTATTCATGTCTTTTAGGGGCAGATAATCGGTTAGGCGGTTTTTTTTTTTTTTCCATCTTACAAGTTGATAGCTTAGCCGCTGGTGGGTCATCCCCTTTATATCATCCCGCATCGGGCCTCCCCTTATCTCTTGTAGCATAAGCCTTGACTTCAACATTACATTTCTTCCTGTTCTCTTTCCCCTCAGACTGTATGTATCTTGCCTTGCTTGCTCATTTTCACTGTAGTTCTGCATGACAGTGATTGCTAATTGCCACACAACAGAATCAATATTAGGCTGTTCTAGAATCACCTCTGCCAATGAAATTGGTACCAAACTCTTTAATTTTAGCCTTAGGCACATTCTTAGGACGAGGGCAAAACACTAGTCATATTTTTCACCAAAATATCATGAATGGTCTCTTAACCTAATTGCTAGTATTGTTTACCTTTGAAAGCTCTTGGGCAGGGGTTTAAGAGTTCATATTGCTCTCAGCACTGCTGCCTTCCAAAGGCCTTCTATTAGTCTCTTAATCCATGCTCAGAGCACGCTGAGCCCAATCACAAAACCCTATTCTTTGGTCCAATCTCTGTCTTACTCTTTATATTTGTGATAAGACACCTTGACCAAGGCAACTTATAGAAGAAAGAATTTATTGGGGGCTCACAATTTCAGAAGGCAAGTCCATGATAATTATGGTGGGGAGCGTGGCAGCAGGCAGATAGGCATGGTGCTGGAGCACTAGCCGAGAGCTTGCATCTTGAGACCCAGACACAAGTCAGAATGGGGAGTGGGAGAAAGCCAACTGGGAGGGGTGTGGGCTTTGAAACTTCAAAGCCTGCTTCCAATGTCAAACCACCTCCAACAAGGCCATACCTAAACACTTTCAACAACTGGGAACCAAGTATTCAAATATATGGGCCTATAGGGACCATTCTTATTCAAATCACCACACAGGATCTCACTATGTAGGTGGGACTGGTTTGGAACTCTCAATGTAGATCAAATTGTTCTTGAATTCATAAAGAGATAACAGTTTCTACCTTCTTAGTGCTGGAGTTGAGGGCATATGGTACCATGTCCACCTATGTTTTAATTTTAGGAATAATTTTATTTATGTGTATGAATATTTGCCCCTATGTGCATATCACATGCATTCTGGGGCTCATGGAAGCTGGAGAAGGGCAATGGATACCCAGCAGCTGGAGTTAAGATATTAGTGAACTAGCCTACATGAATTCTGAAAACTGAATTTGGGATATCTGGAAAAACATCCAGTGCTCTCAACTCTTCTTGAGTGATCTCTTCATCTTCTTTACCTTTGATCAGAACAAAAAATATATTGTTCTGGGGGAAATGCTTAAACATCAATCCATGTACATACATCTTTAGGTGTGTCCTCTTGACATTTCCTTTGAGATATTGTATGTATGATGCCAAGCTGATAGAAACTAATAGAAAACCTTAGGATACAAATTTCTGCTCCATGATGTGATTCTATCTCTCTCTGTGTATGTGTGCATGCGCATGTGTGTGTACTGATCTGATTTAAAGTGGCTAACATGATTGTTACAGGTAGGAAATTTTCTTCAACTGTTGGTTTTAGAGGTTATGAAAGGGTATAAATTGTTCCTCCATCCTGAAGAGAAGTGGATTTGCTAAGCTGAGTGAATTGTAGGGCTGACATTGCCTAATATAGGAAGCATTGGAGAGAAGAGAGCTGGCAATACTAACTCTATAAGACCAGCTCTCACTCAACTGAAGGAAGAAGGGTGCTTCATACGTACCAATCTGGGACTCCCCAAAAAGAAGTCCTCAGCAAAGTGTCAGGTAGTGGACATCAAGGAGTCTTTGGACCATGGTCATTGTGCTTTTATTACTAGAGGATATAGGAAGAGAATCACTATGACAATACTTGTTTTTGTATCTGCTTGAAAAAAAAATCTCCAAGGCATCTAAAAGAGTTTGAAGTTTGTGGGGTAAGTTGTAGGACTGTTTCACTCAGAAATAGTGGCACAGGGGTCTGTCCGGTGAACAACTGATGTAGTTCCTGGACACAACATGGAACCACATAGTAAGTAGTTAGCTCAAAGAGTAGGACTGAGGGTCACTGAAGTCACAGAAAACTCATGAAGACTTGCATTATCTACAGAGGTTCCTGATTTTACACTTACCTGGGTTTAAGTTTTTCAGGGTGTCTCTCATAGAGAACCTACCTCTAGTGTGAAGGCGTCAGGCAGTGTCTTCTGGATATAGACAAAGTGCATTAGTTCAGATGCCCCTTGACAATTAACCTACCATGGCAGTCAGTGCCCATCGATGGTTCAGGAAAGCATGTTGGACAAATGGGACAAGTACTGACCCAAGCTTCCATAGCCAGAAGTACTTCACAAAGCAGGTTTGTTCCTACAATGCCCCCCAAAGTGGCATATGTGCTCTCCCAGGCACTGACTCTGCCAGGACCTGCTGACCTGTTTCAGTGCGAGTTTCTACACTTGCTCAGCTTTCCCCTCTTATCTGTTATTCCATCCTGCTGGATAGTATTTCCTCTAAAGCATGCGCCATGTGCTTTAGCTCACAATCTCCAGTCCTCCTCCATCTGCTTCCTTCTTAAGATGTTTATCCCGGGATCTCTCTGCACTAACTTTATGACATCTAAGTTATTCATAAAATAACTATTAATGTTAAAAAATCACTTCTGCATGTAATTTTTCTCAAAGGATGAATATAGAAGAGTGTCTTGTTCCCTGGAACTGAAGTTACAAGTGGCTGTGAGCTGTCCCATATGAATGTTGGGAACCTAGCTAATGACTTCTGTAAAAGAAATATGGGCTCTAAATCACTAATCCAAGTCTCTAATACTTATTTTTTCTGCAATATTTTTAAAGAAAGATATATCTATAGAAATATATATATGCATGCACATGTACACACCTCTCACTGATATAAGATACATTTAGGTTTCACCTATTAAAGGAAACATCTGGTATTTCTCTTTCTGTTTCTGACTCTGAGCACAGGAGTATACCGATGATCAACAATCAACCGATATTGGCTGTTGCTCACTTTAACTATAAACCTGGTACAATTAGGAACTGTGCATTTATTCTGTAGTTATTGGTTTTATGCTTTCAAAGGCTCTTCATTATTTTTCATTAAAACACTGGCAGTAAATTTCAGATGGGCTATTGTTTATCTCTCTTTTTTATAATTGAGGAGTACCACTATTCTTTACAGAAAATCTTAACATTAACTTCCTAGAAATGTTGATTTAGAGGAAAAAATGTATTACATATTTTATTTTGCAGCTGAGGGACATTTGAAATACTTCTCACTTTAGGCTTTTATGAACAAGTTGCACTGCTATTTTTTGTATAAGTGGTGATAAGTACATTTATTTTCTTCACTTTGTGGTCTTATTTATTATTATTTTTTTTAACAATTTTCCCCATACCTTCAACTGCTCCCCTCCATTCCCCTCTCCCAGTCCTCCCCAAGCTTCTCCCCACCCCAATTTCCCCATCCATTCCTCAGAGAGGGCAAGGAATCCCTAGGTGAGTCCATTCAATCAGCATATCTAGTTGAGATAGGTCTGAGTCTCACCCCCAGTGTCAAGATTGAGTTAGATGTTCCTCTGTAGAGAATGGGCTCTGAGAAGCCAGTTCATGCACCAGGAATAAACTCTTGTCCAAGTGCAAGAGGCTCCACAAACTGCCCATGCCGTTTGACTGTTGTCTACATTCAGGTCCAATCCATGAAGGTTTTTCTCTTGTCATTTCAGAGTCTGTGAGCTCCCAAAAGCATGAGACCTCCTACTCTGTGGATTCTTTGTGATTTAACACAGGGATTTTCTACATAGCCTAAACTCCTTTAGAACTCTCTCTGTAGACCAGGCTGGCCCTACCTTCTGGTGGTTCCTTCCATGTTGTCTGAAGAGTGCTGGGACTACAGTCTTGCAACACCGTACCAGACTCTTTCACAATTTCTATTTATTTTATTTTTAATTAAAAATGCATTTGAATCAAGGGTTATAAAGCTCTGGGTGGTCTGAAACTCACTATATAGACCAGTCTGACCTGGATTCACAGAGCTCTACCTGCCCCTGTCTCCCTAATGCTAGGATCATACGTGTGGGTCACCAAACTTGGGCTTCTTCATTTTTTTTTTGAGAAAGGGTGCTGCAGTTCTACCCAGATCAATCTTGAACTCATGTTCTTGTGTGTGTGTGTGTGTGTGTGTGTGTGTGTGTGTGTGTGTGTGTGTGTGTGTGTGTGTGAGAGAGAGAGAGAGTGTGTGAATGTATGTTCTTCTGAATGTAGAGACCAGACCAGACACTGACTTTGGGTGTTTTCCTAGATTGTGATTGGGTTATTGTTTAGTGGCAGAGTCTCTCAAGTTTTTTATTGAATCTTGCACTCACCAACTGGCTGGCCTGGCTGGCCAGAGAGTTCTGGGGATCAGACTGTTTCCCACAGTATCTCCCCACCTTCCCCCAATATGATTAAAGACTTGTGCAACTATGGCAGCTTTCTTCATTTGTTTCTTGGAAATCCAAATGGAAGTCATCTTGTTTGAATAGAAATAATTTTACCAACAGAACCATCTCCTTAGTCTTCTTGTTACCTATGTATAAACCTTCTAAGTATCTGGGCCTTAAAACACATTCTGTTTCTGTCTCAACAATTAAAAATTCCTTGTTGCAATGATTGAACACTTCAGCTTCTCCAGGGATGTGGCTCTTATAAGACAATCTAGATTGCCCAAATGAAAAACATTAGATTCATGTAGGAGACAAACCTCTGTCTACCTATGAGTGGCTATCTCCATTCTATTTGCCTCTAAGCAGGGCTCTGAGGTATTTTCTAGATTAGATTCATGAATGTGCAAAGTATGCTCACTGTGCTCACCATTCCTGGGTTGTGGCCTGGACTGGATAAAAAAGGAGAAAACCAGCTGCACATTCATTAGTCCTTCCTTCCTGATAGAGTCGACCCCAAAACAAAACAAAATTGTGTGGCAAAAAATAAATGCTTGCATCTCTCAGCTGCCTTGGTCAACTATTTTGTCACAGAAAAAAACAGAGTAGGAAATAATGCAGCTGTTACTCAATATTTCCCATTTTAATAGATAATAATGTATGTTCCTCTAATGACAGTGATAATGCTAAGCATGTTTCATGTGTTTGTCACGTGAGTATCTTTGATAAGTTCTTGGAGTTTTCTTTTCTTTTCTTTTTGCTCTGAAGACCAAACTCAGGGACTCATGTTTGCCAGGAACCTGGCCTATCAGTGAGCTACACTCCCAGACATTATCAATTTTTTACTTTGTTAATTGTGGTTTGGAAGTCACATCTAAGTAATGTTTGTTCATTTAGAGACCACAAAATTTGTTTACTGTTTTTACTTACGAATTCTGCATGCTTGGGTGCTATACTGTTGGACTCTGATTGAGAATTTCATTCACTTTTTCTTAATATAGGGAGATGTAAGTACCCAAGTACATTCTGCTACCCAATGATCTCCAATTGTTCCAGCACTACTTTACTATATTGGCTTTTATACTTTTTTTTTCAATTTACTTACCTATGTAACAGTTTATTTCTGTGTTACCTGGAATGCTGTATTTATCTATTCTCTATTTTTTCTCTTTTTAAGTGACAGGGCCTCACTGTGTTGTTCATATTGACCTTAAATTGTGGGATCAATGAATCTTCCTGTGTAGCTAGAAGTCCACACAGGAGCCAGCACACTTAGAATCAATTCTGATTTTTAAAGAAGAGTCTTGACTCTGGCACCTTAAACCACTAGCCATCCTGACACCCATGGGAACCTGAGAGATTGGGTTCGGTGGTGAATGGAGGGGAAGAATAATGAAAGAGACATCTTGATAAGGGGACTTTTTGTGGTTAGGTAGAGACCTGGCCTAAAGAAAACTCTCACAAATCTCTAAGAATGACCCCAGCTAAGATGGTTAGAAATAGTGGATAGGTATCCTGAACTCACCATATCCTCTAATCAAATTGGTGACTACTTCAATAGTAATCAGAGTGTGTTCAACCAGCTTCTAGCTTTGCTTCTTTGTTCTATTGTTTTAGCCTCTTCGCATCATGTCTTACTACTGTGAGAGTTGTCTAGCCTTCAATGAAGCCATAACCATATCTGATCAGTCTTTAGGGATAATTTATTTACATGTTGACCAAAAAATTTAACATTTGTTTTACAAACTGTGAGTGCATACCTTAAGTGATGATTGCTTCTTGAATCTCCTTAAATCTAACTAGAGCTCAACTAGCTTCTGAACAATTTTTATCATTTTGTGATTCCTTCAAGGTTACAGGGTGTACTAAGTTTGGCTGTTTGAAAGCCTTAGATTGCTTCTCTGTAATCTTATAAGCCAATGTTGAGATTAACTCTTTATATTCTTGTTTCTGTATGAATATTTCTGTGTTCTCTCTTAATAGGCTTTTCTAAGGTGTTCTTCTTGGCATTCAGACTGACTTTTTAAGTGATAGAACAGAAATAATCAAAAAATAATATTTCTAATAAACATTATGACATTATTTATCTTCTCCTTTACTGGTTCTAGTTTCAAATCATCTAGAGTAATGTTGGTGAAAGACCAACCACCTTCCATCATGCTACTCTTTCTCATTTTTAAGGTGTGAAAAAGTTCTCTCTCTGCTTTAGGCATAGTCCCCATTTTAAGTAATCCCAATTTACTCATCAAATTGTTATCAATGATGATTCAGATGGCTATGTTGGGGGCAGCTACTTAGTGTCCAAAAAGAGGGAAAACACAACCCCCACTAAAAGAGGCAGGCTGCTGTCTGAAAAACTTGCCCAGATGAACATGGAGAAGACACACATATTGTGGACTCTGTCTAATGCTGGAGGCTAACTCCTAACAGAAAGCCGAGCCAGTTGGCCATTTAGAGCTTTGGCTGGCAAGGTCTTTTTTTTCCTAATTCATGCCCTGAAAGTTGAGCTCCAAATAATGTACAAACTCTAGTTAACATGTATTGAAATCCCTGAGTCAGATATTGATGAAAAGCTAGAATATGAGAAAGAGGACACAGAACACAGTCAATTCTCACCCAACCAACTTCTCAGGATGAACAGGGTAAATGTTTCTCTTTTCAAGGGTCCTCAGCCTGACTGGTCCCTTCTACAGAAACATGGTTACTAGGCCTAAGAAGTTCACTAAGTTTCTAGTACCAGCCAACATCACCTGATTTTTAAAAATTATTTCTTTCTGTCTACTGTTTTTGAATTTGGTTTGTTATATCAATAAGTCATTTATCTGTACATATTTTGGAAGTGTAGCACTTAGGGCTATTAACTTCCTTCTTAAAAATGCCTTGACTGTTTCCCAAAGGTTATATCGTGGTGGTTTTGCTTCATTTAGTTCCAGGAATATTTTAATTTTTTGGCCCATTCATCATTTAATAATGAGTTGCTCAATTTCCATATGTTTATACATTTAGTAGATATTTTTTGTTTTATGTTGATTTTAATTTTATTGCATAATGGTTGGGTAGTATACATGAAATTATTACAACTTTTCTGTACTTATTAATGCTTGTTCTGTATTTATTAATGCTTGTTTTTTATTTGAGCATATGTTATATTTTGAATAAGCTTCCCTGTGCTGCTGAGTAGAATGTATATGTGTTTACCCTTGGTATGTGGGTTGAATAATCTCTAGATATCTATTAGGTTCATTTGATGGAAGATGTCATTTAACTCTGAAGTTTCTCTTTTTTGTGTTCAGATGTCTTATCTATAGAAGAAATTGGAGTGCTGAAATTTCCCACTATGTTTGGGTTTATGTTAATCTGGGTCTTTAATTTTATTAATATGATTTGATGAAATTGAGCGCACCAGAGTTTTATGCATGTCTTTAGTATTGTAATATTTTATTAATTAATTGATACCTTGATTTAAATGAAATTCCTTTCTTTGTCTGTAGTTAGTTCTTCAGCACCATATTTAAAAAGATTGGGGATAGTGTTCTTTTTAAACTCTTTAAACATATCAGAATTGTTTATTCCTTGGAAAAATAAGACTGTAGTGGGCAATGAAGTTTCAATCTTGTATTATCATTCATAAATAAAAATAACACTATCTAAACAAATGACTGCGCTTAAAGTCAATAATGAAAAATTGTTCTTTCAACTCAGGACACAGAAAAGTACAAAACATCCTTATTATCAGAATACCCAAAAAAACAAATTAAAAATGTAATGTCGGTGACTTTTATATTATGAATTATAAATGTAAATGTCTTTATAGTTTCTGTTTATAGCTGAAACAATTTTTTTGTATTTATAGTGTCTGATAAATGCATAATTTATGACATAATTTGTATATTTTGTGGCAAAACAGAAATATTTATATACACATTCATATATACCAGTAAACTTTCGGGAATAGAAAGTCAATCAATGAGAAAGTACTAAAATAATGTATACTTTCACAATTCACATACTTTAAGGTAGGATAATTAATACTCAACATAAAAAATGTCCACGTTACAGACTTTCAGAAAGAGAAAATATCATTTTTATATAATCAAATGCCAATAAAATTTTCCACTTTCATATTCACGTTAGAAATACTATCATTGTCTATAATTTTACGTGACAACGCATTGAGTGAGTAAAACAGAATATGGCAAAAGTAAAATTACATATAAAGTTTAGAGATTTATATCAACTAATCCAAATCCAGGTGCAAACCAGAAACCATTTACCAGGAAATTAAAGGGAAAAATCATGATGGCTGAAGTTGTCTACTTCTTTACATAAGCTGTGATTTCCAGGTTGTATTTAGTCTCTCTCATAGTATTGAGAGAGGTAATTTAACCTGTTTTTCTCTCGTCTTTGAATTAGGTAATTTCTGTCTTTTTAGTGGCTGCATAAATAGACTATTCAGCTTGAATATTTGCTCACACGTTTGGTCAAGTATTGAGAACCATCCCTCACTTTGTTTTCCTGAATTTACCTTCTAACACAATCTATGTGGTTTTTCTTTTGATCATTTTGCTCTTTTTGTAGTGCTGGAGATGAAACCCAGGGCCAAGACTGGGAACACTGCAGAGTCCTGAGTTGTCTCTATTTTTAGAGTATCGCTTACAATCTTTTCCATTTAGAACAATGCTGGATATGGGACATAAATTAGTTTGAAAAACAATAATTCAGAAGAAAACACACTGAGAATATGAAGTGAAAGTTTTAGTGCTGATCTCCAGGTCCACAGACCATTTCCTTTCCTGAAGAAGTCTCTGTCATTCTGAGTAGGCCATTATTGACAGACCAGTACCCATGATGGAAAGTCTAGAGAGCATCAGGGGACCAGTGGAAGCATATACTATTAGTGAAACCTTTCCAACAGAAGCACTTGGGAACTCCTCAAAGAGCACAATAAAGTGTAATCACATGAACATTGTGCACTATTATTCATAGGACTATAAATGTACAACAGGTTCTTAGGTCTTTGGGGAAATAGCTTACATAAGAATAATTTGAACTTAATACTTTCCTTAATAAATGATTTAAATGTTATTAGTTTTTTGTAGAGAGATCCCAGGTTAGACTGATTAAGGATGCCTGGGAAGGATTTGAAATCGTAAGTGAGTTTTAGATGAATAACTTCACAGTAGAGTGTGGAAGTGTAGTCTAGACATAGGGAAAGCCGAAGTATACATAGAAATGTTCATCTCAACAGGTTAGCAGGTTCTGCAGCAGCCAGTGACATGGAGAAATATGATAAAACATTAAGTAGGCATACATAACCCCCACCTTTGTGATGTACTTCTTTCCTGGAACCTTGGGATCCTACATTCCATTCTTACCTCACCTGGCAATCCATTTTCCTGAGACCTTCAAAGGAACTGGCTGCTCTACTGGGCTGGTCCTTGGAACTCAGCTGAATCAAGGTACTTTAAGTCTTTCTGGAAGTAAGTTTTGTCTTCTTTAGTCTGTGGTAAGTTCTTTCTGAGGAATGCCCCCTATAATAATGAGATTTCTGGCCCAGATTAGCCACACTGTTAGGACCTGCCCACCACTGCTGATCTGGACCATCTATCTCAAATCTATCAAGAAACACACAGACACTCATATTAAGTTCATGCTGTTTAGCCTAGGTCTCAGGCTCATTGCTAGATAGCTCCTTCATCTTAACTCAAGGCATTCCCATCAGTCTATCCTGTCCCATGGTCTGTGGCTCACCTTTGTTCCTTACATGTTGCTTCTTTAGGTTTCTGGATATATCTCTGCAACTCTACCTTTCTCATACTACCGATTTTGATTTTCCTGCCTACATTTTTTTGTGATGCCTGTCATGGGCCATAACAGTCCCTTATTAACAGCGTATAGATATAAGTTTGGTTATCAGAAGTGACTATTAATCTGCATTTCTTAATTTTACAACTTCTAAGTGAGTAACATGAACACTATACCTTAAACAACAGTAGAAAAATTTATAGAGCATAACAAATGTGATCTTAAATTTGTATCAGTGAACCAAAATCCATACCAATGTAAACTATGTTGAGATTAACCACTGATTTTGGTAGTGAAGTAAATTCAAAAATATAATTTGTAAAAAAAATCATTGATATACTGTATGCCCTTTTTCTTCTTAGGAAGAGATTAACTATGACCATTAACCATTCATAATGAAAACAAACAATTATAAACAATATTTTGGTAACTTGCATAATATTTCATTACTACTGCCTGCTGATTAAGTGGCGCTGACAATCTTACAGGTTCTTGAGACTGGATCATATTAGTGTTTGTGCTGATGTGACCATATCTTCCTATCAGAGAATTTTCAGGTGGTCTTGATTGGTGAAACCCTATTTGCCTGGAAGAAGTCCACAGGTTCTCATCTTCTGTGGAAACAACAACAGAACCTCTCTTCCAAAGCAATAAATCCTTAGAAATAAACTTCAAAGTCCAGATAACTTTAAAATATATGTTTTTGTTTAACTTAGCATCCTTTGGAATTGATTGTCTTCTGCAGTTAGCTCATTAACAGTTAAAAAATTAAAAGAAGACACAGTAATAACCATGATCCAGACTCTGTGTATTTTCCATCTTTATGTGGCTTTAATTTTATTAATATGATTTGAGGAAATTGAGTGCACCAGAGCTTTATGCATGTCTTTAATAATGTAATATTTTAATAATTAATTGATACCTTAATTAAAATTAAGTTCCTTCCTTTGCCTAGTTTTTGCCTCAAACACTATATTGAAAAATATTGGGGATAGTGGTTTATTTTCAACTCTTTAAATGTATCAGACATGTTTATTCCTTGGAAAAATAGGACTATTGTCGGCAATGAAGTTTCAAAGTTGTATTATGTCATTCATAAATAAAAATAACACTATCTAAACCAATGTCTATGTTTAGAAGTCAGTAACGAAAAATTGTTTTTTCAACTCAGTACATAGAAAAATACAAAACATCCTTATTGTCAGAATACCCCCCAAATTTAAAATAAAATGCCCCTAACTTTTATATCATGTATTATGGATGTAATTGTCTTTATGTTGCTTGTTTATAACTGAAACATTTTTTTGTAGTTGTAGTTTCTGATAAATGCATAATTTATGATAATATTTGTCTATTTTGTGGCAAAACTAACCTATTTATATACACATTCATATATACCCTTAAAGTTTAGGGCATAGAAGGTCAATAAATTAGAAAGTACAAAAATAGTGAATACGTGAACAATTCACATGCTTTATGGTAGGATAATTAATACTCAACATATGAAATGTTCATGTTACAGACTTTCAGAAAGAGAAAATATCATTGTTAGATAATCAAGTGGCAATAAAATTTTCCACTTTCTTATTAATTTTAGAAATACTATGATTGTCTAAAATTTTACTTGACAACTCATTGATTGAAGAAAACAGACTATGGCAAAAATAAAAATTACATATACAGTTTAGAGATTTATATCAACTAATCCAAATCCCGGTGCAAACCTGCAACCATTTACCGGGAAATTAAAGGAAAAATCATGATGGCCAAAGTTGTCTACTTCTTTACATAAGCTGTGATTTCCAGGTTGTATTTAGTCTCTCTAGTAGTATTGAGAGAGGTAATTTAACCTATTTTGCTCTTGTCTTTGAATAAGGCAGTTTCTGTCTTTTTAGTGACTGCATAAATAAACCATTGAGCTTCAATATTTGCTCACAAGTTTGGTGAATTATTGAGAACCATCTCTCCCTCTGTTTTTCTGAATTTACCCTCAAAGACACTGTTGTGTTTTTTATTTTTATCATTTTGCATTTTTTTGTAGTGCTGGAGATGAATCTCAGGTCCAAAACAGGGAATACTGTAGAGTCCAGACTTGTTTCTCTATTTAGAGTATTGCTTACAATCCTTTCCATTTAGAACAATGCTGGCTGTGGGAAAGCCATTGCTTTGTAATATGACCTAAAATTAATTTTTAAAAAAAGTCATAAGAAAACAGACTGAAAATATGAAGTGAAAGTTTTAGTGCTGATCTCCAGGTCCACAGATCATTTCCTTTCCTGAAGAAGTCTCAGTCATTCTGAGTATGCCATTATTGACAGACCAGTACCCTAGATGGAAAGTCTAGGGAGCATCAGGTGACCTGCGGAAGCATATACTATTAGAGAAACCTGTCTCACAGAAACACTTGAAAACTCCTCAATGAGCACAAGAACGTGTAATCACATGCACATTGTGCACTATTATTCATAGGAATATTAATGCACAACAAGTTCTTAGGTCTTTGGGGGAATAGCTTACATAGGAATAATTTCAACTTAATACTTTTTAATAAATGATTTACATGTTATTAGTTTATTGTAGAGAGATCCCAGGTTAGACTGATTAAGGAAGACTGGGAAGGATTTGAAATGATAAGTGACTTTTTTAGATGAACAACTTCACAGTAGAGTGTGGAAGTGTAGTCTAGACATAGGGAAAGCCCAGGTATTCATAGAAATGTTCATCTCAACAGGTTAGCAGGTTCTGAAGCAGCCAGTGACATGGAGAAATATGATATAACCTTAAGTAGGCACCCCCCCCCTTTGTGATGTACTTCTTTCCTGGAACCTTGGGATCCTACATTCCATTCTTACCTCACCTGGCAATCCATTTTCCTGAGACCTTCAAAGGAACTGGCTGCTCTACTGGGCTGGTCCTCTGAACTCAGCTGAATTAAGGAGGTACTTTAAGTCTTTCTGGAAGGAAGTTTTGTCCTCTTTAGTCTGTGGTAAGTTCTTCCTAAGTAATGCCCCCTATAATAATGAGAATTCTAGCCCAGATTAGCCCCACTGTTAGGACCTGCCCACCTCTGCTGATCTGGACCATCTATCCCAAATCTCCCTAGAAACGTACAAATACTTTTATTACCTTCATGCTGTTTAGCCTAGAGGTCAGGCTCATTGCTAGATAGCTCCTTCATCTTACCTCAACATATTCCCATCAATTTTTCGTGCCACATGTCCCATGGCTTACCTGTGTTCCTTACATGTTGCTTCTTTGGGTGTCTTGTTATATCTCTGTGATTCTGCCCTTCTCCTACTACCTATTCTAATTTTCCTGCCTGCTTTTTTTATGGTGCCAGTCATGGGCCAAAACAGTCCTTTATTTACAGCTTATAGAAAGTCATGGCTTTAATTTTGTTAACCACAAGTGACTATTAATCTTAATTATTTAATTTTATGATTCTAAGTGAGTAACATGAACATCACTTCAAACAACAGTAGAAAAATACATACAGCATAACAAAACTAAAATTAAATTTCTATCAATAAACCAAAATCCATACCAATGTAAAGTATGTTGAGGTTAACAGTTGATTAAAGTATTGAAGTAAATTTAATAATCTAATTTTTTACAAAAATTACTGATATACCATATACACTTTTTCTTCTTAGAAAGAGATTAACTATGACCATTGACCATTCATAATGAAAAAAAACTTTTATAAACAATATTTTGGGAATATGGGCATATTTCATTACTACTGCCTGCTGATTGAGCAGTGCTGACAATCTTACAGGTTCTTGAGACTGGATCATATTAGTGTTGAAGCTGATGTGAACATATCTTCCTATCAGAGAATTTTCAGGTGGTCTTGGTTGGTGAAGCCCTATTTGCCTGGAAGCAGTTCACTGGTTCTCATCTTCTGTGGAAACAACAACAGAACCTCTCTTCCAAAGCAATAAATCTTTAGAAATAAACTTCAAAGTCAAGATACCTTTAAAATATATGTTTTTTTATAACTTACCATCCTTTGGAATTGAATGTCTTTCTGCAGTTAGCTCAATAACACTTAAAAAATTAAAACAAGACACAATAATATCTATAATCTAGACTCTGTGTTTTCCATCTTTATGTAGCTTACTATATTTTTATTCCTTTATTTCTCCTTTAAAAGACTTTCTCTAGTTCTTTCTTTTCTCTCCCAGTCTACTTATTCCTTTTCACACACATTTTTACCCAATGAGAGGTTTTCTATATCTGAACCTGTTTTATTGTGTGTCATTAATCATTTTTAACTAGAAAATATTTTTTAAATGCTAGCAGTCCCAGGAAGAGCCACATAGTTTTTGCCTGTAAAGCTGAGTCAGGAAGTTCTCTTAAAGTGGCCACGTGTCTGTTTGCTGCCAGCAGAAAGAGCACACCCAAGTAAATGCCACTATCATAAAGCTGTCTTTGTCTCTGTTCCCTTTTGTTCAAAATAAATGGAAACCTTAAATCAATCACATGCTACTGAATCTTCTATGAGGCTTCGGGATCCAGCCTGGCTTCAGTTTATGATTGCTGCAGTGAGTCAGCTGCCATTTTCTCTGTGGTCTGGATGCCACACCATCTCTGTACCATGACTGACTTCAGAGACACAATTTTGAAGCTGCCCTTGGATCAGTTTCTCTGCTCTAGAATCCTTTCTAAGCTTTCTCAGGCTTTGTGTGGGTACATTCATTCCATTTTAGGACGCTATCTGTAACAATGAGTTTTTTGTCTTAGATTAGCCCCACTGTTCGAACCTGGTGCTGCTCCTTATGTGGACCTGCAATCCCAAAGTCCCAAGTAAATGCAGACATGATTATATTAACTTCATACTGTTAGGCCTACGGCTTAGTCACATTTCTATCTAGCTCCTTATTCTTACCTCTACTCAGCATATCCGAGCCATATATCTCTTTCCTTCACCCCTGAAAGCCATGAGTTTGAGAGACCATTAAATCTGTGGAAATCCCCTCACAATCTCAATCTTAGAAAACAACACAGATACCTACATTATGCAGGACTCTAGTATAAAACTGATGTGTAAATTAATTAATAGGATGAGACAGAGTTATTTGAGCCCAGAGTTTCTCTGTCAGCTTAGCATCGCATCTATACCATGAATCAAGGAAAAACATGAAGAGTCAGTAATGATGGAGACATACAGATTTACAATGAAGGAGGTTCCCAGAAATGTGTCTTTTATATAAAAACCCCCTAAGCCTACATTTGATAGCTAGAGCCCACATGGCATTCGGGGAGAATGAAAGGTATTCTTTAACATATGATGACATGTGAGTCTTGGGCACATATACAAACACACACTGAATAAAACTGTCATGAAGTATTAGAACATATTTGAAGTCTTTTTGTTGCCTCTCTAACACAGACATGTTAGTTTTCACACTGCCCTTCTCTTTTGAGACCAAGTCTTATATAGTACAGGGTGGTTTTGAACTATCCCCAACTTCCTATCTCATTTTCCTAAGTGCTAAGAAACGAGGTGTTCACCATCAAAACTAGCTTCCTAAGATAATTTATTCTAAGTTTTATTTATGATTTATTTTATTTTACATCCCAACCATAGTTTTCTCCATACCATTTTTAAAAACATAAATGTCATTTTGATTGTATGCATCCCCCTGCCTTCCCTCCTCCCCATCCCTCTGAGTCAGCCTTCAGCGAACCTCATGCCCATTCCCCATTCTGTCTTCCAGAAGGGCAAGAAGTCCCAAGGTGGATCATCTCAGTGTGGCACATCTACTCCAGGCAAGTTCTACTCACTCATCCCAGAAAGAAGGCTGGGTTATGTGTTCCTCTATACGGAATGTGCTCCAAGGTGCCAGCCCACACACAGGAACACAGACTGATTCCACCCCTTTAGGCTCCACATATTGTCCATGCCAATCTACATTTGCCTACACTTGGAGGGCCTAGCTCCTTTTCCTGATGGATCTCCAGTGGCTATTCTTGATTCAGTGACATCCTCCGAGCTCTAGTCATCCCTCTATGTGGGACTCCTCTTCATAATCCCTATCCCCCTGTTCATACAGACACTCCTCCCCTGCTCTCAGCTGACCAGGAGCTCAGCCCAGTGCTCAGCCATGGATCTCTAACTCCACCTCTATTCTTTGTTGGATCCCCTACCTCTTTTCTATTCCCCTATCCACTGTACAGAAAGGTCAAGTCCTCCTATGGGAGTCAACAAAGCATGGCATGTCAAGTTTGGCCCCATGCCTTGCACCAAGGTGGAACCAGGTTTCTCACCACAGATAATAGGTTTCAAAAACCTAGGTAGTGTGCCAGGAAAGATCCTAATCCCACTTCTAGAGACACCATTGACAGACAAATCTTCATAATTGTCACCTATATGAGGAGGGTCTAGGTTAGTCCCATGCAGGCTCCCTTCCTGTTGGTCTAGAGAATGTGTTTTCCCATGAGCTTGGATCAGTTGTCTTTGTGGTTTTCCCTGACATGATCTTGACCCCCATGCTCAGCCCAATGTTTTACTGTGGATTTCTGCATCTATTTCCATCAGTTACTGGATGAAGGTTCTATGATGACAATTAGGGTGGTCATCAATTTGATTACCCGGGAATGCCAGTTCAGGCACCCTGTCTGCTATTAGTAGGATCATATCTCGGACCATCTTTATGGATTCCTGCAATTTTTCCTTGGCATCAGGTTTCTTTCTAACTCTACAATGTCCCCCTCTATCAAGTTAACTGTTTTATTTCACTCTCTATGTCCTTCTCCCTACTGAGCCATTTTGTTCCCTCATGTCCCTATCACCTTCCCTGTACCTCCCCATCCTAACTGTTTAGTCTCCCCCTCCCAGGGTGATCCATGTCTTCCTCTTAGGGTAGTTTTTGTTACCTAGTTTCTCTAGGACACAGGATTGTAGCCTGGTTATCCTTTGCCTTCATATTATCCACTTATGAGTATATGATTTATTTTAATTGATATACTACAATAGTGTATACACTATTAAAATGTAGTGTCATGATTCAAAACAAACATACGTGTGTGCTTATCAAATGTAGACAATTCACATTTTTGTGTCTTTAAGTAAATGAAGTTTATAACCTCTCTCTTCTACTATTTTCTGGTATATTGGGAAATTCATGCAAGTACCACTCATATATTAGGAAGAATCCTGTTAATTAAATGATGTATTTCCCAGCCTGTTCTTGATCACACTTTCCAGTTCAGACAGGCATTGAACACAGTACTCTTCTATCTCACCTACCCAACTCTCTTGTATTTCATGTGTAGTAGTGAGGTTTCTTGGTCCTGGGCTGCCAGACGTCCAGACCCACAGACCTCGGGCCCAGACCCCTTATCATCTGCAGCTGATCAGCCCCCCCCCCAAATAATTCAGATGCTTATATTAAGTTCATGATGTTTGGTTTATGGCTCAGTCACATCCACATCTGGCTCTTACATCCTAACTCAACCCATTCTCATAAATCTGTCTGCCATTGGCTGTGGCTCAGTAGTGTTCCTTACATGCTTCTTGTGGGTGGCTAGGTCGATTTTTCTGATTCTGTTCTGCTTCTCCTAGGCATGCTGTGAGTTTCCCTTCTACTTTTTCTATGGTGCCTGTCATGGGTGAAAACAGCTCCTTTATCTAAAGATTGATATTCACAGCACACAGAAAGACATTCTAACATCATTATATGCATAGAAATGGATTTATGGCTTCTCTTTTCCTTACTCACAGATTCACCATATGTAGCTTTAAACTGTAGTTACTAAAGTGTACTGCAGCATACAAGCGGGTATACTAATTACTACCAGTTCTTTTCGTACCTCCTTTACCCCATAAACTACCTCTCAGTGAAAACTGTTTCTTTCTTAGCTCCTATGAAATCTGTTTCCATGTTCTTCACATGAGTAAGAACACATCTGCCCTTGCTAAATTCAATCTCTTTCTCTTAATTTCAATGAACACTCCAGGGCAACAAATCAGAACAGAAGCTTACCTCACATTTAAAGACTCAATTTAACTTTATACACAGTCAGAGAATCCAACTTATTCCTAATTCTCTCATAGATCTAATCAGGGGTAGGTGATCTTAGAATGAAATGGAACATAAAGAAAGTTCATGTACTGAGGGTTATTGTCCATCCCTGCCTCCTTTACTCACAGGACAACTTTTTTTTTTTTTAAGTTTGAAGAACCTCCCTTCCTGGGATAGTTTATTTTATGCTGGAACAAAATCAGATGATGTATTCTCAAAATTTCACTCATCTTGTTGACAAGAAAAAAGCGAGTTCTTGTGAAAATAACTCTGTGAAAATGATTCGCGAGGCAAAGTTCTGTAAGGTGAGTTGACCAGGTAGGGTGTTGGGAGAAGCAGATTCATGACCAAGGACCATGACAGAAAGATTTTTCAGAAGGTGGAAATCAGAGGCATCCTCAAAATGTCCTTCTCCAGTGTCCCTGAAGAATTTAGAATGGTAATTGAGTACTAAATGCAGTTGGTAATAATCAGCACTTTGTAATCAGGAGCTGGACCAAAGGGAGACCTGATAGCATCGAGCATTTCCAATGCAGTTGGGAAATGGCTGTTATGCAAATATCACACTTGATCCCCACATTTCCCAGCATCAATTATCTTGATTTTCTAGGTTGACCACTGAGATCCTCCAACATAGAGACCTTTCTAGTATGAATGGCACACATGTCCAGGAGAGAGTACTTCTAAGATTTTATATTTTCTTGTTTTCTAGGCCTTCCAAGATATTACTTCGTATTTCTCTGAGGAAGAATGGGGAAATCTCACATTCTTGCAAAAAATTGTCTACGTGTATATGAAAAGAACCTACTTCAGAATGATGGCCTTAGGTAATAGGAAGTTCCAGGTTCAGACAAGCCTGGGTGTTTCCTAGTTATTTTCTATGCCACAGCTTCCTTTCGACTTATAGCATGTACTTTTGCCACACAGTACTTTTCTTCACAGTGAAATGTCAAAGTGCTGCCTGAGCATGCTGCTCTTCTCCAATGTGTTTAGGGCTGAGAGCATACAGCAAAGGCAATAGGGCTCAGGCCTGCAGCAGCCTGCACTTTTCTTTCCTGCAGGCTCTTGTTCTTGTGGGCCTTAAGGTCTGTGCTGCATCCCAGATCCTAGCTGCATTTCCATTTTTGTGCTGTCTGTTAAAGAGCAAACACTTTGTTTCCTTTTAGGGGTCACAGTCAACAAACCAATATTCATGCGTCGCAAGACAAGGCGGAAGAATCTCCATTGGAATGTATTGAAGTCCATGGCACTCACACTGGTGAGTAGTTAGAGAGGGGCTGTGAAGAATCACCTTTTCAGTCAAGATATCTGGTAAGGTTACAGGCATATCTTTTCTTCATCTTCAGGTTAGGCCTTGTGGAAAAGAGTTCATTTAGAGGATGGTGTAAAAGACCCTGTCAGATAAATGTCTAAAATCATTATTTTCGATAATAAGTAAATGGCTAATATGTAGCACCTGTCCCTTATCATATCCTAAACACAGGCAGACACATACACCCTATAAACATACATGCAGACACATTATCACAGAGATACAACTCAACACACACATGCAACCACACACCACACACACACACACACACACAAACACACACACACACACACACACACACACACACACATTCTCTTTTATACTTGACATCACTGAAAATAGATCATCATAATATAAATGGATCAGTTAACTCCAGAGATGATCCTGTTCCCACTGCTTCCAATTTGGCAGCTTGGGTGCAATCTAATTGTAGTTCATTAACATAATTTCTTAATCCTTTTTCAATATGGTATTTTATTTAATTCATTGAGAATGTTATATATTTTGATCATATTCACACATACCTTATTCTTTCATCTAATTAACATAAAAAATTTTATGTTTTTCTCACTTCCCCACATTCCTCAAACTCACCTCTTCTTTTTAAATTTTTTAGAAATAACCAACCAAGCCCAATTTGTGCTCTTTATATAACATGGGATGAGGAACCATCCACTAGAACATACTTGACTTAGTAATGACCACAACCTTAAAAATACTGACTCTCCCTCCCATGAAAGCCATCAATTATCAAAAAGGATACCCACAAAGGGGTGGGAGCTCATGAGTACCTACTCACTCCATGCTAGAATGCTGACTGGTTTGACAATGCAGGTCTTATATAGGCAATGGCAACCTCTCTGAGTTTATGAGTGTAACAATTTATCATTTCCTTAAAACACTATATTGTTCTGGTCCTTCCTGTCTTCTGCTTCTTACATTTTCTCTATCCCCCTTTTACAGTGGCACATGATTTAGGGAGGAAGACGCATGAAATATATGTTCAATGTTTAGCTGAGCAATGCATAGACACATTTTCTACATTCTAACCAGTTGGGAGCTCCTGTATTATCCATCACTCACTTTAAAACAAAACTTCTCTAATAATGTCTAAAAGATATCTATCGTGAAGAGATATGAATTTATATGTCAGTTTGTACTAAATTCATTTAGCAAAATCATAGTAATAGTTTCCACCCATGGGGCCTATGCAATCATATGTTCTTGGTCAGCTTTACAGTACCAGGTCTGCATTTTTTCAGTCACAATATCTTAAGAATTATAGCATTGGCTCTTTAGCACATAGCTCAAACCACTGACATGTATTCATGTCTTTTTTCATTTCTTTATTCCAGGTGATGCCTCTGTCAGGCATTCTCCCACAGAGTCTGTTTGTTCTTTCATACTGAAGCTTACTTTCTAAGCAGGAATCACCAGCTAGCCTCTGTAAATTGACTATGCATTCCTCTGGCTGGAAATCACAGGGCTCCTCCCACTGTGACAGACTTCAGGATATATCTACATTTGGGAACTGTCTGCCCCACAGACACAACCCAGAGGAACCCTTAGAGACACCTGGCTATTTATGAAATGGAATTTTCTATAGTTGCCGTTTACACTTTAGTGTATACGGTTAAAGGAGCTGAGAGTTGGTGGCCAGTGAGGGCACAGTTAAGGACTGAATAAAACAGAAGGGATCGTAAGAGGAAGTATTCAGTTTTATTATTCTGTCATTTAAAAAGTGTGTCCATTTGGGTGTGTTTGGCATGTGATAATTGCAAAGTTTTTTAGGGTCATTAAAACAAGACTTTTCTCAGGCATAAATTAGGAAGTTGAATAACAGGTAGCTTATTATTAATGACTTTTATATCAGCAGATATAGTGTATCTTATTATATTCTACATGAAGTGTTCTTACCAATGTCCTGTGTGTGGCACTCTTGGCAACATATTCTTTGATACCTAGATCAGTGTGTCTCTTTTCTTTCTTCCCCATTGCCTGCATTAATTTGTAAAAATCATCTTGGTAGAGTACTGTCTTCTCTCTTCTATTCACTCTTTTATTAACTGTCAATGTGATGAACCACAAGCTTATGTGTGAAGCCTTATATTTTGTAGACTACCCACCTTTCATAGAACCCATGGACTCCACAAGTGATTTTCTTCCCTAAATCTTCTTTATTATGGATTCCTAATTAAATGTACATTACTCTGCTTGTATAAATGGCAGTCTATGAAATATATAAAGGCAAACATTTAGTCCCAGAAACATGGTGTACTTAGGACATTACTTTCTTATTTGAACACCCATGCTCTTTCTTAATTGGCTACAAATAATGACAAATACTTCTCCAGGTACAGTTAGCATGTTATGAAAATCAATAAAAACACCTACAAAGGCTTGAGGCCTTCATCATTCTGTCATGGAAGGAGAGGCTCACCAGGTTCCACCCTCTCAGAGGATATGAGGGCAGTTAACAGTTGTCAGGGAAAAGACAGATGAGGCCCAGTGCACATGTAAATATGCCCAATTAAACACATTTAGCCCCACCAATATAAAATATGAAATGAAAGATAATCTAGTAATGGCGAGGAAGGGCATTGACATGAGTCAAAAGAGGTTAATGAGTGTAAATTATCACAGCACATTATACATGCATATAAAAATGTCATATCGTAAGGTAACAGCATATATAATTAATGTATGCTAACATAGTCTTTGGAAAACCTCAGAAATTACTTAACCTCTAATACAGTATAGGAATCCTACAGAGAGCCTGAACAAGTGCTTTAGTTTTTAAAAATGCTGAAGGAGGTGGAATGAGAAGAAAATAACCTAAATGAGTTCCAGGTACACTAGGCTAAGGATGGGCACAGAGAAATCTGCACACCCAAGAGAAAGCACGTTTTTGGGGACAGACAGTTGGGTGGCAATGGATGAGAAGGAATCATTGAAGAAACAAAACTCTGGCTTCCATGGCATGTTTTGAGTGAGTGGCATGGGCCCACAAAACTCCACAGACTTGCTGCGTGACAAGATCACCCAGTACCAGTTCAGATGTTAGCAAGGATTTCCATATTCATAATTTGATTTGTCCTTCTGAAAGACATGTGACAATGGACAGGTTTTCTACATACTCTGTGGTTCATTTCTTTAATCCACACAATATAAGAAAATGATCATTGGGCCCTCTTTCTAATGAAGGATAAAATAGGAATTCTATACCAGATGATGGGGGAGAGGGACCAAACAGTACACTGGATTACCTGGAATGGTCTTTGGTCTGTACTGCTGTGTGGCTAATATCTCAGTCTTTACAAGCCAGCAAACATAAACATCAGAATGGAAAGGCCCATGGGCTCATGGGAGGAACATGCCCTGTTCTATTCTGACAAAACAAGGCCCTAAACTATCTAGTTGTCATGCACTAATCTCTCCCTATTTCAGAAGGTGGCATTCATGTAAATGTATGGGCTCATCGTTTGAGGGAAAGAAAACATCGAGTGATATATGAAGAAATCAGTGACCCTGAAGAAGAAGATGATGATGAGGATGACTAAATCTGTAAGTGGTCCTTTGACACATCTCCCAAACCCCAGAATACATACTTTTTTTTTATATAATATTAGATCACTTATCCACTTCTAGTCCTCTGGGGTGCAACAGTGAAGCTGAAGTATCATATCATGCTTCCTTTACTGCAAAGCTGGGTAATTTGGAGACCTTCCCTACCCAGGATGCTATGAGCTCCTAAATCCCAAGTCAGCTCTCAAAGTACAGGCCACATCTTACACTGGTTTAGAAATTTAAGGAAAAGAAAGGTGAGGCAGTCACCTTGCTCTGAGAAAAGGGTTTGCCTGTGTAGCACAGGCTTTGAGGTTGGGTGAGAAGGAAGCATGTGGGCTGTGAAGGACAGGAGGAAACAGACCATTGAGTAGGTAGTGTGAATTTGCTAGTGTTTCTTTTCTTTCTTGTCTTAACCACAGAGCATTGAAATAAACCCACCTTGAGAAGAAGAATACGGTGGGAATTCCAGACCATAGCTACAATGTTGAAAGACTAAATGTCAGTTATATGTATAAATACATTATTTATTAAAATTTATTATAATTCTAACAGTTAAGTATCCATTTCCATATTATTTGTCAAGTTTTCTCTTAGTAATTTTGTTGGAGGTAACCACTACTCTGTTAGGACCTTGTGCCAAGTATTCCCTATGTATTCTTTCCACTGTACTAAGTCTCATTAGTATTGGTCTTCCTTTGCCGGGCAGTGTTTAAGCATAGATCTCTCTGTATGGTATCTGGTCAGCACTAGGGATACTACATGCTAAGCACTCTGTTAGTGTTAGTTTTACTGTGTAAAAACCACTCTGGTAAAATATCAATGTTTCAAGTAGGCTAGATGGCTTTGTGGTAGAGGATCCTGCTGCCAACTCTGATGACATGATTTCTATCCTAAAGACCCACATGATGGACAGAGAGAACTGACTCCCTGACAATGTCTTTTGACATTCAAAATTGAACACACACACTCCAAATAAATGAAAACATAATAAAAGAAATCTGTCAATATTCCATTCAGCATCAAAGACAGGAGATGTAGGTCAAAAGGACCAGGCAAAGAAACCCACCCTGGTCCTGGATCTTGAGCCAGTGAAAGAAACACTTTAAATCTGAAGCCAGAACCAAAGAAACACTCCCTGACCTTGAACCCAGAGCCAGTGCACGAAATATACCTTGACCCTGAAATTAGAGCCAAAAGGATAAAAAAGACAAGTGAAAGAAAAATAATTTAGGCCTGAAACCAGACACGAATCAGCTTCCGAATAACTAAAACAATCAGTCCCTGAGCATAAAATTCAGCACCCTGACCCTGAAATCTGAGCCAAGGAAAGAAACACGTGAGCCCTCAAACAGAACCAAAGAAACACATATTGTCCCTGAAACCAGAGCCAACTCTGCCTCTGACCAACTAAACCAACCAATCCCTGAGCAGGAAATCCAGCTAATCCCTAAGTAGAACATCTTCTCACTGGAAACATTCCACCCCTCAGAAGCCCTATATAAGCCCCTCTATTGGTTTAGCTATCAGCTGTCCTTTTCCATCAGGGTAGAGGCAGCCACTCTCCTGTATTCCTTTCCCAAACGAATCTCTTTCTTAAAAGAGTTTTGGGTGAAGATCTTCTTTTGCTGGTGAGGAGCAGAGTCTCCACTAGGAAGCTCCCTTGGAAGGTGAGTAGAGCATCAGAAGACATGGATATCTATGTTGCAAAGCTCCTTTCGAGGGAGTTGAACAAAGTTAAGCTGTAACAGTTCTCTCTCAGAGATGAACATCCCCACTGCATCTCAGCTTCAGGTATACCCTGACTTCCTGACAAGTCAGGATATCTTTCTTCTCACAGCTGTAGTATCCAGGATACCCTCCACAGCTGAAGGTATACCCTGACTTCCTAACAAGTTAAGATACCTTTTCCTCCACAGCTATAATACTGGCAGGTATAGACTGCCTTCCTGACAAGAAAGAATTGTATACCTGTTCCTCCAGAAGAGTTTAGAGAATAACAGTTTTAAGGCTTATATTGAAAATTATAGAAGGTAAATATGAGACCAGGGGTTTTGGAACAATATAGACAATGGACATATAATCTGTGTGTGCTGTGGTCAGGATTAGACTTTATTAATATTACATGGCAGATACTCTGAGGTTAGTTGTGTCATACACCCATTTCATACACCATTCTTATGTAGAAACTATAATGCTCAATGTAGCTCTCCTAGTGGTGATAGAGGTAATATGGATTCCTACAGATATGGCTCTGATGAGTTGAAGTGTAGGCCTTGTGGAAAGCTAAGAGCCTGAAGATCTCTGCCTCAGTACTATGTGAGGAAGCAGAGAGGAGTCATAGGTGTTGGTAAATGATCATGTTAAACAAAACAAGCCAAGTGCAGAAAGACAGATGAGTCAAGCTTAATTTCAATGAGTAACAACATTTCAATTTGTGTTTTGTGTCATTCTGTGTGTTGGACATAAAACTAGGGTACCATAAGATAGGAGGCTGAGTCCTTAAAGAGGTAAAAAGAGTGACTCTATACATTGGGCATGAAGGTAACAGGGACAATTAGGGATAAAGAAGAGGACTAGCAAGATGAAGACAGATGGTGGGACAAGGTGATTTCCATTTTGATTAGAAACCAAGAACATAAGAACATGTCATTATGAAACCTACTACTTTCTATGCTACCATAAAAAATGAAGTAAATATAGTCCTGAGGAGGAAATACTAAGAGAAAACAGTGTATGTTTGAGTCACAATTAGTGGTCTTTAGGTGTAGAAAAAAATCTTATATTTGGAGAAAGCTGGGATCCATGAAAATGGAAGTTGAAAACTGGCCATTCTTGTCACTCTCTAGAAGTTCCCTTACCCTGTCATCTGTCTCACTAACACCCACTGTATGGCCATCAGAAAAATCACACATGTCAAATAGAAATTAAAGACCACTCTCAAGCAAATGTTAATGGTGACAGGCTGATGACTTCTAGCTGCAGTAGTATGCTCAGAAGTCTGTAGGATGGACCTTGTATTATAGATTTCTGAAAATATGGTCCAACCCTATTTTGTACTGCAGTCATAGAATGGAAGAATAATATCCATGGTTCAATTGATTTATGGATATTTAAGTATTCCACATACACATTTATAGAGATTAAATGGATATGATTTACTTTGAACATATTAGACAGCCCCAAACTGTAACTATTTATGAAAATACTAAATACACAATGAATACAACTTAAATGATCCAAGTGCCAATGGAAGTTCTGTATCTAAGTTATTCAGAATTCAATCTGTGTTTGCATCAGGATCTTGGTGCCTGGAGGATATTTGGCAGTTACAAATCCAACTGGAAATGACACTTAAAGTAGGTGTGGGTACCAGTCTAAAAGGGTATTGTGCTTGCTAAGTTCATTGCTATGGACTGCTCTTATAAGGATCAAATTCATCTGTGGTGATATATTGTGCATACTCTAATAAAGTTTGCCTGAAGATCAGAGGACAGAGGCAGCCACAGTTAGCCATAGAGGTCAGGGAGTGGTGGCACATAACTTCAATGCTAAAATTCCAGAGGCAGGGGAAGAGATTAGTCTGGGTCTCTGTGAGTTCAAGACGAAACAGAGGCAGGTGGTGGGACACACACCTGTAATCCCAGCCCTTGTGATCCCACACTCCTACTCCCAGTACTTGGGAAACACAATGTCTTTAATCCAAGCACTAGGTTGTTTGAACCAGGAAGTGAAATGGCTGGGCAGAGAAAAAGATAAAAGGTGGAAGATACATGATTTCAGCCCTTTCCCTTTGGTTGAGGTCTCAGAGACATTCAGTCTGAGGATTCCTGGAGACTGGATCTATCCCTTTTCTGCCTGGAGAATTTTTGAGATGAGAAGTGACTGTGGCTTGTTTCCCTGTGTCTCTAATCTTTCAGTTTTTCCTCAATATTATAAGATCAGTTACGATTCATGCAATATTCATCCATCCTCTTTAATAAGTCAGTTTTACAAGAGCTTTAGGCTCCATTGCTGAGCCATCATCTACAATGTATGGCTCCAGGTACTGAATAAACTGGTGGTACAAGGAAATGAAGCACAGTTAACTGCATGCTATGTTGTTTTAACTGTAGATCCTGGTAGACTGGCATCTTCCTTCAGCTTCTCTGGCTACTCTTCAGAGGCTCTGCCCAGATGTACTTCACCTCTCATTCTTAGTGTGTCAGGACTAGGGCTTTCCCCAAGAAATTCTTTTTAGAGTGGAGAATCTGGTTCCAAGTCACCAATTTTACCCAGCTTGATGAGTATAATTTTAGAAAGTAATGTATAGTCAAAAAATGACAAGGTTATTGTCTTTAGGAATGAAAGAAACTTAAAGTAATCAACTGTAGGCAGAAGTTTCTGTCTTGGCAGCCTCTTCGAAGTACCTAGCAGTTGCTTCCTAAATAACTGACTCAGAAGTTTAAAATTAAGTATTAAGTAATATTAATATTATTAAAATAAGCTGACTCTTACACTTAAATTAACCCATATTTTTATTTATGTTTAGCCATGTTGCTTGGTACTTTTTCTCTGTACAGCAACTTCTCAGTACTCCTTTTCAGCACTCTCAGTTAGTCTGTCTCATTTCTACTCCGTGCTTGTCTACTGAACAATCAGTGTTTTATTAAACCAATTTCAGTGACAAAATGTTGCTATGTACAAAAGCACCATTTCACAGCATTTCTGCCTTTTGTCTATTTAAGAAGGAAGGTTTTAAATATAACACGTTATGACTATATACTAGAAAACAGTAATCAAGATAGAATTATATAATGACTTATCTCTCCCCTACATCAAGGCCAGCAGGGAAAAAGCACTGTAGGCTAGAATCCCCCAAAAATCTGGTTTTCTGGACACCCTCAACTAGAAAACTTCCACAAGCCCCAACCCACCCCAGAACCCAGTCACTTTAGCAGGTGCTTGAGACTCACAGATCCTCAGAACCTATTGGACCAAGAGGTAATTGACACCCAGCTCAGACAGAGATCCCAGTCTCCTGGGACAGAACCCTTGGAACCTTACCCCCTCTCATATATTCCCTGCATTCAGGCCAGCAGAAATCCTTCCCTACAGACCAGGACTCCACAGTGAAGCCTAGTTCACAGAACACTCCTATCTACAAACCCACCCCTTCACCTAATGACAATAGTGATTACTTGAGACCCATAGTCCCACAGCATCTATTAGATCAAAAGCCCCTATAGGATTAAGAGCACCTTCTAGATCAAGAGCTCATATTGGACCAAGAGTGAATCCCTGAGACAGACATTCTGCCAGCTCTTATTGCACCAAGAACTGGGCACTGTGACACAGAATATGCTACCTCCAAGTGGACTGAGAGCCCAGATTGTACCAAGAAGGCTTCCTGATACACACAGGAATAACAGATTGCAGCAGAGTCACCTCCCTGGGATAGATACAAATCCTGCAATGGGCAGATCCTAGCTCAAGAATACATATAACAACGTAAAGAACAATGTGGCACCACTAGACTCTGGTGGTTCTACAACAAGATCTGATCATAACAACGAAGAAGAAAGAATAATGAAGAAGCAGGAGAAGAAGAAGAGGAGGAGGAGGAAGAAGACCTAGAAGAAAATAACCTTAAAAACAATTTTATGAAGATAATCGAGGCCTCAAAAGAGGAAATAAATATCTCCCTTAAAGAAATACAGGAAAAGACAAGCAAAAAATTGGAAGAGATAAACAAATGCTGGATGAAAATAATGAAAACCAAGAAAAAGCAATCAAATAAGTGAAGGAAACAATTCGAGATGTAAAAATTGAAATAGAAGCAATAAAGAAAACACAAACTGAGGGATGGTGGAAATGGAAAATCTGAAGAAATGCACTGGAACTACAGATGAAGAATGACCAACAGAATGCAAGACTAAATGGAAGATTTGATAGTGGAAACAGATTTGTCACTCAAAAAAAAAACCCTCAATAAACAACCCCCCCCCCCACAAAATCATCACATAAGACGTCTAGGAAATCTGGGACACCATGAAAAGACCAAACTTAAGAATAATAGGAATAGAAGAAGAATACCAGCTCAAAGGCACATAAAATATATTCAAGAAAATCAAAGAAATGTCTAAAGATATAAGAAGCTTATGGAACACAAAATAGACTAGATCCCTCCAAATGTTTGCTCACAACATAATAATCAAGCCAGTAAGCTTACAGAATAAATAAAGAATACTAAGAGGTGCAAAGAAAAAAATCATGTAACTTATAAAAGCATACCCATCAGAATATCACCAGACTGTTCAGTGGAATCAATGAAAGCTGGAAGATGTTATGCAGACACTAAGAGACCATAGTTGCCAACACAGACTAAAATACCCAGCAAAAATATAAACCACCATAGGTGGAGGAAACAAGATTTTCCACCACAAAACCAGATTTAAATAATACCTATCCACAAATACAGCCCTAGAAAAAGCACTAAAGGGAAAACCCCAGCCTAAGGAAACCATATATAACAGATAAGCCCCACAGAAGAAAAAGACAAAAAAGGGAAACAACACATATACTATCATCAATAATAACAAAACTAATAATCACTGGACATTAATATCCTCTAATATCCATTGACTCCATTCACCTATAAAAAGACACACCCTAACACCATGGATACAAATGCAGAAGCCATCTTTCTGCAGCAAATAAGAGACACACATTAACTTCAACTACAGACACTGACTCAGAGTAAAGGGTTGGGAAAAGAATTTCTAATCAAATGATCCTAAGAAATAAGGTGCTGTAATCATCCTAATATCTAAAAAATTGACTTCCAACTAAAGTCAAAAGAGATCATGGTGGACATTACTTATTCATCTCAGGAATCATCCATCCAATTAAAGTCTCAATTCTGAAAATTTATGCCCACAACACAAAGGTACCTTTATATGTAAAAGAAATATTAGTAAAGCTTAAATCTTACATCGAACCTTAGACTTTGATAGTGGGAGACTTCAATACTTCACTCTCATCAATGGATTGGTAGGTCTACCAGACAGAAACTCAACTGACAAATAAGGGTTTTGTAGTGGGATTCAGGTGTTAGCTGACAAGGCTTGTAGGTGTATCTCTGGGGTAATGGGAGCCTGAATGGGGCATGACCAGACTCTCAGACACTGAGGTTTTGTTCCTGTGTTCTCAGAAAATGGATCAGCAGCCCTAGTTCCTATCTCCAAGAACTGTATTAAGGATCAATTTGTACCATCAGTGTTCTTATGCCCTTCAATAAATATTAACCCTTTATATGATATATTGCAAGTGAATTTACCACGATAGGATCTAACAGATATTATGATCCAAATGGTCTTAACAGATATATACATAACTTTCCAATCAAAAAATGAATATACCCTTTTCTTAGCATCCCATGAAACTTTCTCTCAAATTGACGACATACTCCGTCATAAAGCAAATATCAATAGATACCAAAAAATTGGAATAACTCCTTGTATCCTAAAAGACCACCATACACTAAAGTTAGAGTTCAATAACACAAACCACAGAAAGCCTACAAACTCATGGAAACTGAACATCTCTCAATTGAACCACTTTGGCAAAGGAAGAAGTAAAGAAAGAAATCAAAGGCTTCCTAGAATTCAATGAAAACGAATCCAGAACAACACTTACAGGACACAATGAAAGCAGAGTTAAGAGGAAATCTCAAAGAACTAGATGCCAATATGAAAAACCTAGAGCAATCTCACACAAGAGACCTAACTTCCCAGCTGAAAGCTTTCAAACAATTAGAAGCAAACTCACCCAGAAGGAGTAGATGGCAGGAAATAATCAAACTTAGGACTGAAATCAATACATTAGAAACAAAGAGAACAATACAAAGAATCAATAAATCAAAGAGTTGGTACTTCAAGAAAGTCACCAAACTCTTATCAAACTAATCAAAAGGCAGATGGAGAACATCCAAATTAACAAAATCAGAACTGAAAAGGTAGACATAACAACAGACATCCAGGAAATCCAGAGAATCATTAGGTCATACTTCAAAAACCTGTACTCTACGAAATTGGAAAACCTATAGGCAATGGACAACTTTCTGAACAAGTACCATTTACCAGAATTAAATCAAGAACAGATAAATGATCTAAATAGACCTACAGCCCTCATAAAAATTTAAGTGTTGTTAAGTCTCCCAAGCAAAAGAAGCTCAGGGTCAGATGGTCTCAGCACAGAATTCTACCAGAACTTCAAAGATAAATTAATAAATTAATATCAATGCTCCCAGAATTTTTCCACACAATAGAAACTGAAGGAAATTTGCCAAACTTTTTATGAGGCTATATTCACCCAGAAACCCAAGCCACACAAGAATGCAACAAAGACAACAAATTACATACCCTCATGAACATCGATTCAAAAATACTCAATAAAATACTGGCAAACCAAATTCAAAAACAAAATACTGGAAAATGAAATTCAAAAAATACTGGCAAACCAAATTCAAAGAAATCATCCAGCATGGTCAAGTAGGCTTAACTCCAGAAACGTAGGGATGGGTCAACATACAGAAAACCATGAATGTCATCCATCATATAAACAACCTGAAAGATAAAAAGAATCCATGTGATCATTTCATTAGCTGTTGAAAAAGCCTTTGACAATATCCATCTCTGTTTCATGATAAGACTCCTGTAGAGATCAGGAATATAGGAAAACACCTAAACATAATAAAGTTAATCTACAGCAAGCCACCAGCCAACATCAAACTAAATGGAGAGAAACTCAAAGCAAGCCCACTAAAATCAGGAACAGAACAAGGCTATTCTCTCTTCCCATATCTTTTCAATATAGTTCTCAAAGTCTTAGCTAGAGTAATAAGACAACAAGATGAGATTAAGGGGATATAAATTGGAAAGGAAGAAGTCAAACTATCTCTATTTGCAGACAATATGATCGTATACATAACTGATGCCAAAATTCTACCAGGGAACTCCTACAACCGATAAACACCTTCAGCAATTTAGCGGGGTACAAGATTAACTCAAAATATCCACAGCACTCCTATACACTAAGGATAAAAGGGCTGAAAAAGAAATCAGGGAAACATCCCCCCCTTAAAATAGCTAACAATAGTATTAAGTATCTTCACGTAACTCTAACCAAAGGAGTAGCAGGCCTGTTTGACAAACCTTTAAGTCATTGAAGAAAGAAATGGAAGAAGATATCAGAAAGTGGAAAGATCTCCCATGCTCCTGGATAGGTAGGATTAATATCCTAAAAATGGCAATCTTACCAAAAGCAATCTACAGATTCAAGGAATCTCATTAAAATCCCAACACAATTCGTCATAAACTTTAAAAGAACAATACTCAATTTCATACAGAATAACAAGAAACCTACGATTGCCAATATAATCCTGTTCAATAACAGAATTTTGTGAGGCATCACAACCCCTGACTTGAAACCCTACTATTGAGCTACAGTAATAAAAACAGCTTGGTACTTGTAGTGGGATTTAGGTGTCAGCTGATAAAGTCCTAAGATGCTTATCCAGGGTCCTGAGCTCCTGGAGGGGGTTTGGCCAACCTGGAGGGGGTGTGGTCAACCCCATTGATAAGGGGCTTCTGGGACATGAAGAGCTCTCTTCCTGGTTCCTGGCTGCTGGAGAGACAGGAGCAGAATCCACTGTAGGTCCATCACTCGCCCATCACTCATCCATCGCTCGGGTACTCCAGTCCCTGTTCAGGTGCTACTATAAGCTGTTACTAATATCATGAGTGTTGATTTATATTCTAATAAATATTTATCATGGACTGGTGCCTTGTAAGTAATACTCCGCCTACATCTGGCACCCAACGGGGCCTCCAGTGTGTGGGGGTGCGGGTTTTCAGCTCTGTGCACAAACGTGAGTTTTCGGCTCAGTGTGCAAGCGCAAGTTTTCAGCTCAGTGTGGAAATGTGGGTTTTCAGCTCAGTGAGCAGGTGGGGCGCTCAGGAGGAGTGGTCCATCGTCCACTTGGCCTGCCACTGCCTGCTTGTATGGTGGCTCCATCCATCTAGCCCTGGTAGAGGAGTTTAAAGTGCACGCACATCCCTCCCTCCCAGCCAGCCCACGTGGTCACTGATTGTGACCCAGGCAACTGTAAATTACTCACACAAGTGAACAAAGGAAACAAAAACCCTTCTATTTTGTGATTAACATCCTGTCTTAATTTGTGAGAATTTGCTTTTTCCAAGGCTTGTATTCTGCCTGCTGGGGCCCTTCAAAACCACTTAGTGTCTGTAGGTAGCTTCCTGCTGCTGAGAGCCTCTGAATCTGCCATACAGTGAGCAGGGCATTGAATGCTACTGTGACACCTGTGGACTAAATAAACAGCGTAATTACACCTGAATTGATGCAATGACTGACAATTATTCTTTTGAAGACTTTAGGTCATATTTTGCCATGGTGGTTGACAAATTTTTAAATGAATACCTTTGAAGGATTCAATACCCCAGTCTTACTATTTTTTGGCTTGTTTCTCTATTTTATGTTTCAAAATAAGAGGATGATGACAGAGGTGTCAAATGGAAACCAACAATTACTGTCCAGATTATGTATTATGGAACTATCGAATTCTACAGTAGCAGATGAGGTTAAACAGGTACAAAATGTAAATCGACAGTTGCTGTCCAAGGTATATGACGTGGAACTGTCAAACACTAAGATGGCAAAAAGGATGGATACTCTGGAAATTGGTTACAACAGGCTTTCAGATAAGGCTTCCTCTTTAGATATGAATAACACTGTACAAGAAAAGTATAGGCTCTACGTAAATGATGAAAACAAGAAACTTGTTGACTACATTAATGATGAGAACAAGAAAATCATTAATTATGTTAATGATGGGGATCAAAAAATTGCTGGCTTGCTGAGGTCTTTGGAAGGACTTCTTCATCAGGACACTCAAGATCTAGAAAAATCAATAGTATCTAAACTTCAAGAATGGAAACCAGTAGTATCCCAAATCCAGGAATGGGAACTGGTCATATCCAAAATACAAGAATGGGAGGACCATATTGCAATGCTGGAAAAGGGTATTGATGCATCTTATGCTCAGAACAGTTCAGGTCAACCCCCAATGGGATATTATGGTACTGGAGCTACTCTACCTAAAGTGGTAAACATAACAGGGCTACCCCCTTCCGCACCACTATTATTCCCAGCTACTATTCAGACAAAGATAACACCTGGGGGATCCTCAGAATATGTAGAGTATAGCTATGAGCCAGTACATATGAGAGACATCAAGGATTTTAAAGAGGCAATATCAATGCATGGTATACACTCTACTTATGTAAAGCAGCTTCTAAATTCATGGTCGGCAAAAAACCGGATTAAACCAACTGACTGGATGCAGCTAACAGCAGACATGTGGTCAACTTGTAATAGAATTATCCTTCAAGACTGGATAGATTTGGTTATAGCAATCTTGGAGGCTGGTTCCCAATTACAATGTAAGGAAGATGAGGCTAAGACCATTGAACAACAAAATAGGGCTAGAGGGATTGAAATATTCCAAGACTAGTTACTTAAAATTTGAATATTTTGCTAATGTAGAACATCAGTCTTTATATTATGACTATGCCCTAGATTTATGTCATATGGCAACCTTAAATATTTGGCATAGAATTTTAGAAGTAGGAAGGAAAATTGAGTCACATACAAAAGTTATGCAAGGCATAAGATAAACCTTTAAAGATTTCTTACAAACATTGACTTCAGCAATAAATAGAATGATACAAATTTCAGAAGCTAGGTAAAGAATACTGGAATCCATGGCTTTTTAAAATGCCAATGCATAATGCAAAAGGGTATAAGGTTGGAAAGTCAAGATCAGCACCCATGAAGGAATGGATCCTAAATACAATCGATATTGAATATCCTAACTCTGATAATGATTGGATAGGAGAGGTGACTTCCTGAGGTTTGAAGCAAAATTGAAATTTAAAATGTTTCAATTGCAGTAAATAAGGTCACTTTTAAAAGGACTGTAGACAGAGTGTTCCTAGAAGCAATGTTTTTGCTAAGAATGACCCCAACAATATGCTCTTCCCTTCTGGATTATGCAGAAGGTGTGGCAAAGGCTGATGTTGGACTAAGGAATATAAATCAACAAGGGACAGACAAGGTAATTCTTTGCCTTTTCCTCTCACAGGAACCCAAGTCACATTCAGTTTGGTCATTTTCTGTCATAGTGGAGACATAGTGGGTTTATGTTACCTCATACAAAATGATACTCTCCAAATCCATCCATTTACCTCCAAATTTAAAGGTGTCATTTTTTTTTACTGCTGAGTATTATATTATGTAAATGTACCACATTTTTTAAATCCATTCTTCATTTGAGGGGCATCTGGGTTGTTTCTAGGTTCTAGATATTATGAATAATGCTGCTTTGATCATAGTTGAATTAATGCCCTTGGAGTAAGAATGTGCATCCTTTGGGTACATGCCCAATAGTGGTATTACTGGATCTTTGGGAGACTGATTCCCAGTTTTCTGAGGAAATGCCATACTGAATTCCAGAGTGGCTGTACAAGTGGCCTCCAAAACTAGAGGAGTGTTCCCCTTGCTCTGCATCTTCTCCAGGATAGATTGTAATTTTTTTTTTTAATTCTATCCATTCTGACTGGTGTAAGATTACATTTCTCTGGTGGCCAAGGATGTTGAGCAATTTTTTAAGTGCCTTTCAGAAATTTGAAATTCTTCTGTTAAGAATTCCCTTTTTAGCTCTGAACTTCATTTTTAATTGGATTATTTGTTGGGTTTTTTTTTTTTTTTTGACCTCTGGTTTCTTGAGTTCTCTATATACTTTAGAGATCAGTCTTCTGTCATATGTAGGGTTGGTGAAGATCTTTTCCAATTCTGTAGACTGTCATTTTGTCGTATTGACCATGTCCTTTGCCTTTCAGAAGCTTTCCAGTTTCATGTGGTCTCATTTATTGATTGTTGTTCTTGGTGTCTGTGCTACTGGTGTTATATTTAGGAAGTGATTGCCCTTAACAATGCATTGGAGGGTATTTCCCACTTTAATTTCTATCAAGTTAAGTGTAATTGGGTTTATGTTGAGGTCTTTGACCCATGTGAACTTGAGTTTTTTGCTCACCTGGATCACCTGGATTTCATAAATGAAAGAAGACATGAATGCATGTCAGTGGTTTGAGCTATGAGCTAAAGAGCCAATACTTTAATTATTAATATATTGTGATTGAAAAAAATGCAGACCTGGTACTGTAAAGCTGACCAAGAATGTATGATTGCATAGGCCCCATGGGTGGTAACTGTTATTATGATTTTACTAAATGAATTTAACACAAACTGGCATCTAAATTTATATCTCTTCACCTTAGATAGCTCTCAGACATTATTAGAGTAGTTTTGTTTTAAAGTGAGTGATGGCTAATACAGGAGCTCCCAATTGGTTAGAATGTAGAAAATGTGTCTATGCATTTTTCAGCTAAGCATTGAACATATATGTCATGCATATTGCTTTCAAACTTCAGTACCATTGTTAAAGAGGGGATAGAGAGATTGTAAGAAGCAGAAGACAGGAAGGACCAGAGCTAATACAGTATTTTATGGACATGATAAATTGTTACACTCATAAACTCATAGAGGTTGCCTTTGCCTATATAAGACCTGCTTTGTCAAGCCAGTCAGCATTCTAGCATGGAGTGAGTAGGTACTCATGATCTCCCACTCCTTTAAGAGTATCCTTTTTGAAAATGAATGGCTTTCCTGGGAGGGAGAGTCTGTTTTCTTTCAGGGTATGGACTTTATTAATTCAAGCATACTCTAGTGGATGATCTCACATCCCATGTTATATAAAGAGCACAAATTGGCCTTTTTTGGTTATTTTTAAAAAATATAAAAATCAAGACATGAATTTGAGGAGTGTGGGGAAGTGAGAAAAACATCAAAAAATATTTTATGTTAATTAGATGAATGAGTAAGGTATGTGTGAATATGATCAAAATACATACAACCCTCAAAGGATAAAATAAAATACCATATTGTAAAACGATTAAGAAATTATGTTAATGAACTACAATTAGATTGCATCCAACCTGGCAAATAGGAAACAGTGGGAACAGGATCATCTCTGGAGTTAACTCTTCCACTTATATTACGATGATCCATTTTCATTGATGTCAGTTATAAAAGAGAATGTGTGTTGGGTGTGTGTCTTGTATTGTTTCTGTGTGACAGTGTCTGCATGTATGTGTATAGGGTGGATGTGTCTGCCGGTGTTTGAGTTGTGATACAGGACTGATAAAGGACAGGTATGACATATTAGCTGTTTATTTATTACCCAAACTTATGTACATTTTTGACTTTAATATGGCAGGGTCTTTTACACCATCCTCTAAAGAACTCTTTTCCACACAGCCCTAACCTGAAGATGAAGAAAAGATATGCCTGTAACCTTACCAAGTATCTCGACTGAAAAGGTGATTCTTCACAGCCCCTCCCTAACTACTCACCACTGTTAGTGCCATGAACTTCAATACATTCCACTGGAGATTCTTTCGCTTTGTCCTTGTAACGCATAAAAATTGGTTTGTTGACTGTGACCCCTAAAAGGAAACAAAGTTCTTGATCTTTAACAGACATCACAAAAATGGAAATGCAGCTAGGATCTGGGATGCAGCACAGGCCTTCAGGCCCAGAAGAACAAGAGCCTGCAGGAAAGAAAAGTGCAGACTGCTGCAGGCCTGAGCACTATTGCCTGTGCTCTATGCTCTGAGCCCTAAACACATTGGAGAAGAGCAGCATGCTCAGGCAGCACTTGGACATTTCTCTGTGAAGAAAACTATTGTGTGACAGAGAGAGGTACATACTATATGTTGAAAAGAAGCTGTGGCATAGAAAATAACTGGGAAACACTCAGGCTTGTCTAAACCTGGAACTTCCTATTACCTAAGGCCATCATTCTTAAGTAGTTTCTTTTCATATAAACGTAGAGACTTTTCTGCCAGTTGGTGATATTTTCCCATTCTTCCTCAGAAAAATATGAAGCAATATCTTGGAAGGCCTAGAAAACAAGAAAACATAAAATCTTAGAAGTACTCTCTGCTGGACATGTGTGCCATTCATACTAGAAAACTCTCTTTGTTGGAGGACCTCAGTGGTCAACCTAGAAAATCAAGATAATTGATGCTGGGAAATGTGGGGATCAAGTGAGAGATTTGCATAACAGGCATTTCCCAACTACCTTGGAAATGTTCAATGCTATCAGATCTCCCTTTGGTCCTGCTCCTGATTACAAAGTGGTGATTATTACCAAATGCATTTAGTACTCAATTACCATTCTAAATTCATCAGGGATACTGGAGAAGGAAATTTTGAGAATGCCTCTGGTTTCCACCTTCTGAAAATTATTTCTGTCATGGTCCTTGTTTATGCATCTGCTTGTGCCCACACCCTGCTTGGTCAACTCACCTTAGAGATCTTTGCCTCATGAATCATTTTCCCAGAGTTATTTTCACAAGAACTCTCTTTTTTTTGTCAGAAAGATGAGTGAAATTTTGAGAAGACATCATCTGATTTGGTTCCAGCATAAAATAAACTATCCCGGGAAGGGAGTTTCTTCTAAAATAAAATAAAATGTCCTGTGAGGAAAGGAGGCATGGATGGACAATAACCCTCAGTACATGAAATTTCTTTATGGTCCATTTCATCCTAAGATCACCTACCCCAGATTAGATCTATGAGAGAATTAGGAATAAGTTGGATTCTCTGACTGCGTATAAAGTTAAATTGAGTCTTTAAATGTGAGGTAAGCTTCTGTTCTGATTTGTTGCCCTGGAGTGTTCATTGAAATTAAGAGAAAGAGATTGAATTGAGCAAGGACAGACATGTTCTCTCTCATGTGAAGAACATGGAAACGAATTTCATAGGAGCTAAGAAAACAGATTCACTGAGAGGTAGATTATGGGGAAAAGGAGGTACAACAGGAACAGGTAGGAATTAGTATAGTTGCTGGTATTTTGCAGTACACTTTAATAACCACAGTTTAAAGCTGCATATGGTGAATCTGTGAGGAGGAAAAGAGAAGCCAAAAATGTATTCCTATGCATGTAATGATGTGGGAATGTCTTTCTGTGTGCTGTGAATATCAATCTTTAGATAAAGGAACTGTTTTGGCCGGTGACAGGCACCATAGAAAAAGTAGAAAAGGAAATCACAGCATACATAGGAGAAGCAGGGAAGAGTCAAACAAATCAACCCAGCCACCCAAGAAGAAGCATGCAAGGAACACAAGTGAACCACGGGCCAATGGCAGACAGTTTTATGAGAGTGGGTTGAGTTAGGAGGTAAAAGCTAGCTTTGGATGTGCCTGAGCCATGAACCAAGCAGCATGAACTTAATATAGGTGTCTGAATCATTTGGGGGGAACTGATCAACTCGGGAGGCTAAGAGGTCTGGGCCTATAGGTCTGTGGGTCTGAAAACTCAAAGCACTAGATACCGATATGAAAAACCTAGAGGACAAAACTTACTTCCAGAAAAACTTAAAGTACCTTGATTCAGCTGAATTTAGAAGAACAGCTAACTAGAGCAGCCAGTACCTTTGAAGGTCTCAGGAATATGGATTGTCAGGTAAGGTAAGAATGGAATGTAGGATCCCAAGGTTCCAGAAAAGAAGTACATCACAAATGTGGGGATTATGTATACCTACTTGAGGTTTTATTATATTTCTCCATGTCACTGGCTGCTACAGAACCTGTTAACCTGTTGAGATGAACATTTCTATAAACACCTAAGCTTTGCCTATGTCTATACTACAGTTCTACATCCTATTGTGAAGTTGTTCATCTAAAAAAAAAATCCCTTTAATTTGCTAGTAAATGGTTTCTTGTTTGCAACTGTATTTGCGTATTCGATTTAAATCTCTAAACGGTTTATGTAATTTTACTTTTGCCATATTATGTTTTCCTCAATCAATGAGTTGACAGGTAATATTTTAGTCTATGATAGTATTTCTAAAGTGAATATGATAGTGGAAAATTTTATTGTCACTTGATTATCTAACAATGACATATTACCTTTCTGACATTCTGTAACATGTACATTTTATATGTTGAGTATTAATTATCCTACCATAAAGCATGTAAATTGTTAAAGTATTCATTATTTTAGTACTTTCTAATTTACTGACCTTCTATGCTCTAAACTTTAAGGGTATATATGAACGTTTATATAATATTATCATAACTTGTGCATTTATCAGGAATTACAAATACAAAAATTTTGTTTCGGTTATAAACAAGAAATATAAAAACAATTACATCCATAATACATAACATAAAAGTTAGGGACAATCTATTTTTAAACTGTTTTTTTGGATATTCTGATAATAAGGATGTTTTATATTATTCTATGTCCTGTGTTGCAAGAACCATTATTCATTACTGAATTCTTAGCACATACATTGGTTTAGATAGTGTTTTTTTTTAATTTATGAATGACGTACAAACAACTTTTAAAATTCATTGCCCACTACAGTTTTATATTTCCAAGTAATAAACAAGTCTGGTATGTTTAAAGAGTTTTAAAAAAAAACACTAACCCCAATATGTTTCAATATACTGCATGAAGCACTAACTATAGACAAAGAAAGGAACTTCATTTTAATCAATGTATCCATCAATTAATAAAATATTACAACACTAAAGACATGCATAAAACTCTGGTGCACTCAATTTCATCAAATCGTATTAATAAAATTAAACACCCAGATTAACACAAACCCAATATGGTGGGAAATTTCAGCACTCCAATTTCTTCTACAGATAAGACATCTGGATGAAAAAAATAAAGAGAAATTTCAGAGTTAAATGACATCTTCTATCAAATGAACCTAATAGATATCTAGAGACTATTCAACCCAAATACCAAGGGTATACACATATACATTCTACTCAGCAACACAGGAAGCTTCTTCAAATATAACATATGCTCAAATGAAAAAGAAGCATTAATAATACAGAAAAGTGAAATAATTTCATGCATCCCACCCAACCATTATGCAATAAACTTAAAATCAACACCAAACAAAAATATCTACTAAATGTATAAACGTATGAAGATTAAGCACCTCATTATTAAATGATGAATGGGCCAAAAAATTAAAATATTCCTCTAACTAAATGAAGGAAAACCACCACGATATAAACTTTGTGAAAAAATCAAGGCATTTTTAAGAAGGAAGTTAATAGCCCTAAGTGCTACACTTGCAAAAAATGTACAGATAAATGACTTATTGATACAACACAAGAATTTGGAAAAAGCAAACCAAAATCAAATTTGGTAGATAGCAAGAAATATTTTTTAAAAAAAATCAGGTGATAATGGCTGGTACTAGAAACTTAGTGAACTACTTAGGCCTTGTAACCATGTTTCTGTAGAAGGGACCAGTCAGGCTGAGGACCCTTGAAAAGAGAAACATTTACCCTGTTCATCCTGAGAAGTTGGTTGGGTGAGAATTGACTGTGTTCTGTGTCTTCTTTCTCATATTCTAGCTTTTCATCAATATCTGACTCAGGGATTTCAATACATGCTAACTAGAGTTTCTACATTATTTGACTCTCAACTTTCGAGGCATGAATTAGAAAAAAAAAGACCTTGCCAGCCAGAGCTCTTCATGGCAAGCTGGCTCAGTTTTCTGTTAGGGGTTAGCCTCCAGCATTAAGCAGAGTCCACAACATGTGTGTCTTCTCCATGTTCATCTTGGCAAGTTTTTCAGACAGCAGCCTCCCTCTTTTAGTGGGGGTTGTGTTTTTCCTCTTTTTGACACTAAGTATCTGCCCCCAACATAGTCATCTGAATCATCATTGACAACCAGTTTGATGAGTAAATTGAGATTACTTAAAATGGGGACTATGCCTAAAGCAAGGAGAGAACTTTTTCACACCTTAAAAATGAGAAAGAGTAGCATGATGGAAGGTGGTTAGTCTTTCATCAACATTACCTTAGATGATTTGAAACTAGAACCAGTAAAGGAAACAATAAATAATATCATAATGTTTATTATAAATATTACTTTTTGATTATTTCTGTTCCATCACTTAAAAAGTCAGTTAGTGTAAATGCCAAGAAGAAAGCCTTAGAAAAGCCTGTTAAGAGAGAACACAGAAATATTCCTACTGAAACAAGAATTCAAAAAGATAATCTCAACATTGACTTATAAGATTACAGAGAACCAAACTAAGGCTTTCAAACAGCCAAACTCCATATACTCGGTAACATTGAAGGAATCAAAATATGATAAAAATTGTTCAGAAGCTAGTTGGGCTCTAATGTCAATGTTAGATTTAAGGAGATTAAAGAAGTAATCATCACTTATGATATGTACTCACAGTTTGTAAAACAACTGTTAAATTTTTTGCTCAGATATGGTGATTGCTGCCTTGAAAGCTAGATCATGTTCACAGTAGAAGACATCAATGGAGGAGGCTAAAACAATAGAACAAATAAGCAAAGCTAGAGGTTGGTTGAAGGCACTCTGATTACGACTGGAACAGTCACTAATTTGATTACAGGATATGGTCAGTTCAGGATACCTATCCACTATTTCTAGCAGTCTTAGCTGGGGTCTTTCTTAGAGATTTGTGAGAGTTTTCTTTAGGCCAGGTCTCTACCTAACCACAAAATTTCCCCTTATCAACATGTCTATTTCATTATTCTTCCCTTCCATTCACCACACAACCCAATGTCTCATGTTCCAATGGGTGTCAGAATGGCCGAGTGGATTAAGGTGCCAGAGTCAAGACTCTTCTTTCAAAATCATAATTGAGTTCAAGGTGTACTCACTCATATGATGAACATGGAAACTGATATCATAGAAGCTAACAATGAAACAGGTGCCACTGAGAGATGGGTTATGGAAAGAAGGAGGTATGACAGGAACAGGTAGTAATTAGTATTGCTGCTGGTATTTTGCAGTACAGTTTAGTAACTATGCTTTAGAGATACAAATGGTGAATCTGTGAGGAAGGAAAAGAGAAGCCAAAAATGCATTCCTATGCATGTAATAAAATACGAATGTCTTTCTGTGTGCTGTGAATACCAAACTTTAAATAAAGGAGCTGTTTCGGGCCTTGATATTCACCATAGAAAAAATAGGAGGGGAAATCACAGCATAGGTAGGAGAATCAGGGCAGAGTCAGACAAATAGATCCAGCAGCCCAAGAAAAAGCATGTAAAGAACACAAGTGAGTCACGGGCCATGTAGCAGAAAGATTAATGAGAATGGGATGAGTTAAGATGTAAGAGCCAGCTAGGGATGTGCCTGAGCCATAGACCAAACTTAATATAAGCATCTAAATGACTTGGGGTGGGGGTGGGGGGGCTGATCAGCCCCGGAGGCTAAGGGGTCTGGGCCCTCAGGTCTATGGGTCTGGACCTCTGACTGCCCAGGACCAAGAAACCTCACTGCTACACATGAAATACAAGTTAGTTGGGAAGGTGAGATAGAAAGGTCCTGTGTTCAATGCCTGTCTAAGCTACAAAGTAAGATCAAGACCAGGCTGATTAGTACATAATTTACTCGATAGGATTCCTTCCTACCATATAACTGGTCCATGCATTAATTTCCCAATATTACCAGAAAATAGTAGGAAAGTTTATAAACTTCATTTACATAAAGACACAGAAATATGAACTGCCTATATTTCATAAGCACACACCTATGTATATCTTGAATCACATCCCAGTATTTTAATTGTACATTAATTATTGTTGTATATCAATTAAAATAAATTGCTCTATATGGTTCAAAACTAGAACCAGTAAAGGAGACAATAAATAATATCATAATGTTTATTATAAATATTATTTTTTGATTATTTCTGTTCTATCAGTTAAAAAGACAGTTAGTGTGAATGCCAAGAAGAACACCTGAGAAAAGCCTATTAAGAGAGAACACAGAAATATTCATACAGAAACAAGAATTTAACGAGATAATCTCAACATTGACATATAAATTTACAGAGAAGCAACCTAAGGCTTTCAAACAACCAAACTTAGTATACTCAGTAACGCTGAAGGAATCACAAAATGATAACAATTGTTCAGAAGCTAGTTTGGCTCTAGTATAAATGTTTAGATTTAAGGAGATTCAAGAGGCAATCATCACTTAAGGTATGCACTGACAATTTGTAAGACAAATGTTAAATTTCTTGGTCACCATATAAACAAATTATGGTCAGATATGGTTATTGCTGCATTGAAGGCTAGACCACTCTCACAGTAGAAGATAGGATGGGAGGAGTCTAAAACAATAGAACAAGGAAGCAAAGCTAGAGGCTGGTTGAAGGCACTCTGATTACGACTGGAGCAGTCACTAATTTGATTACAGGATATGGTCAGTTCAGGATACCTATCCACTATTTCTAGCAGTCTTAATTGGGGTCATTCTTAGAGATTTGTGAGAGTTTTCTTTAGGCCAGGTCTCTACCTAACCACAAAATGTCCCCTTATCAAGATGTCTTTTTCATTATTCTTCCCCTCCATTCACCACCCAATCTCTCATGTTCCAGTGGGTGTCAGGATGGCCGAGTGGTTTAAGGTGACAGAGTCAAGACTCTTCTTTAAAAATCAGAATTGAGTTCTAGGTGTTCAAACTCATAAAAGGAACATGGAAACTGATTTCATAGAAACTAAGAATGAAACAGTTGAAACTGAGAGGTGGGTTATGGGGAGAAGTAGGTTCCAAAGGAACAGGAAGTAATTGGTTTAGCTGCTGGTATTTTGCAGTACACATTTGTGACTATGTTTTAAAGCTACATATGTTGAATCAGTGAGGAAAGAAAAGAGAAGCCAAATGTCCATTCCTATGCATGTAATGATGTGGGAATGGCTTTCTGTGCTGTGAATATCAATCTTTAAATAAAGGAGCTGTTTTGGCCCATGACAGACACCATAGAAAATTAGGAGGGAAATCAGAGCATAGGTAGGAGAATCAGGGCAGAGGCAGACAAATCAACCAGTCACCAAAGAATACACATTTAAGGAACACAAGTAAGCAACGGGCCACGTTGCAGAAGGATTAATGAGAATGTGTTGAGATAAGATGTAAGAGCCAGCTGGGGATGTGCCTGAGCCACAGACCAAACAGCACGAACTTAATATAAGTGTCTGAATCATTTTGGGGGACCTGATCAGCCCCGGAGGTTAAGGGTTCTGGGCACGCAGGTCTGTGGGTCTGGACCTCTGGCCACCCAGGGCCAAGAAACCTCACTGTTACACATTAAATACAAGATGTTGGGAAGTTGAGATAGAAAGGTCCTATGTTCAATGCCTGTCTGAGCTACAAAGTGACATCAAGACCAGGCTGGGTAATACATAATTTAATCTATAAGATTCCTTCCTAACATAAGTGGTCATTCATTAATTTCCCAATTTTACCAGAAAATAGAAGAAGAGAGAGGTCATAAACTTCCTTTACATGAGGACAGAGAAATATGAATTGTCTACATTTGATAAGCACACAAATGTATATCTTGAATGACGACACTGTATTTTACTTGTGCATGAACTATCGTTGTATATAAATTAAAATATATCATATACTCATAAGTGGATAGTATGAAGGCAAAGGATGGCCAGACTACAATCCTTCGTCCTAGAGAAACTAGGCAACAAGGAGTACCCTAAATGAAGACTTGGATCACCTTGGGAGGGGGAGACTAAACAATTAGGATGGGGAAGTAGAGGGAAGGGCAGGGGGACATGAGGAATCAAAATAGCAGAGTTGGGAGAGGAACAGAGAAGGAGTGAAATGAAGCAGATATCTTGATAGAGGGGAACATTGTGGGGTTAGAGAGAAACCTGTTGCCAAGGAAAATTTCAGGAATCCACAAAGATGATCCCAGCTAAGATTCCTAATAATAGCAGAGAGGGTGCCTGAACTGACCTTCCCGGGTAACCAAATTGATGACCACCCTAACTGTCATCATAGAACCTTCATCCAGTAACTGATGGAAATAGATCCACAGAAAGAGATCCACAGTAAAGCACTGGGCTGAGTATGAGGGTCAAGATCATGTCAGGGAAAACCACCAAGACAACTGTTCCAAGTTCCTGGGAACTCATGGACTCTATACCAACAGGTAGGGAGCCTGCATGGGACTGACCATGATCCTCCTCATGTATGTGACAGTTATGTAGCTTGGTCTGTTTATGGGGCCTCTAGCAGTGGGACTAGGATCTTTCCTGGCACACTAGCTAGTTTCTTGAAACCTATTCCCTGTGGTGTGAGGCCTTTTTCTGCTTAGTGCAAGGGGTGGGGCCAAACTTAATATGCCATGATTTGTTGACTCCCGTAGGAGGAGTTGACCTTTCTGGGCAGTGGATGTGGGAGTAGAAAAGAGGGTGGGCATCCAACAAAGAAGAGAGGTGGAAGCAAAGATCCATGGCTGACTGAGCACTGGGCTGAGCTCCAGGTCCAGCTGAGAGCAGGGGAGGAGAGGCTGTATGAGCAGGAGGATAGGGATTATGAAGAGGAGTCCCACATAGATGGCTGCCAGTAGCTCTGGGGAGCTCACTGAATCAAGAATAGCCACGGGAGATCCATCAGGAAAAGGAACTAGGCCCTCCAAGGGTAGGCAACTGTAGGTAGATTGGTATGGGCAGTATGTAGAGCCTCAAGGAATGAAATCAGACTGTGTTCCTGTGGGTGGGCTGTCACCTTGGAGCACATTCCCTATACAGGAAATCCTAACCCATCCTTGTCTTTGGGATGAGTGAGTAGAACTTGCCTGCAGTGGATGTGCCACACTGAGCTAATCCACCTTCTGATTTCTTGCCCTTATCAGGGAGAGGATTGGTGGGAGAGGCTAAAGGCTCACTGGATGGGATGGGGAGAAGGGAAGTCTGGGGGAATGGAGGGATACATAAATAAGAATGACAGTTTTATTTTTAAAAAAGTAGAGAGAAATCTGAGGTTGGAATGTAAAATAAAATAAACCATAAGTAATACTTAGAACAAATTATCTTCGGAAGCTAGTGTTGATGGTGAACACCTCTGTTCTTAACACTTAGGAAAATGAGATATGAAGATGGGGATAGTTCAAAACCACCCTGTACTATATAAGTCTTGGTCTCAAAACAGAAGGGCAGTGAGAAAACTAACTTGTCTGTGTTAAAGAGGCAACAAAGGGACTTCAAATATGTTGTAATACTTCATTACAGTTTTATTCTGTGTGTGTTTGTATATGTGCCCATGACTCACATGTCATTATATGTTAAAGAATACCTTCCATTCTCCCAGAATGCCATGTGTGCCCTAGCTATCAAATGTGGGCTTAGGGGATTTTTATATGAAAGACAGATTTCTGGGAACCTCCTTCAATGTAAATCTGTATGTCTACATCGTTACTGACTCTTCATGTTTTTCCTTGATACATGGTATAGATATGATGCTAAGCTGACAGAGAAACTCTGGGCTCAAATAACTCTGTGTCATCCTATTAATTAATTTACACAGCAGTTTTATACTAGAGTCCTGCATCATGTAGGTATCTGTGGTGTTTTCTAAGATTGAGATGGTGAGGGGATTTCCACAGATTTTATGGTATCTCAAACTCATGGCTTTCAGGGGTGAATGAAAGAGATATATGGCTCGGATATGCTGGGTTGAGGTAAGAACAAGGACCTAGATAGAAATGTGGCTAAGTCATAGGCCTAACAGTATGAAGTTACTATAAGAGTCAGTGTGTTTTTTGGGGGGACTTTGACATGGCTGGTCCAAATAAGCAGCATTAGGCAGGTCTGAACAGTGGGGCTAATCTGGGCCAAAATCCTCATTGTTACAGAAGGCATTCAAAAATGGACCAAATATACCCACCCAAAGCCTGAGAAATCTTACCAAGGGATCTAGAGCAGAGAAACTGATCCAAGAGCAGGTTCAAAATTGTGTCTCTGAAGTCATTCATGGTACATAGTTAGTGTGGCATCCAGACCACAGGCTAAATGGCAGCAGAATCATTGCAGTGAGCCTAAACTGCAAGCACCCAGATCCCGAAGTCTCACAGGAATTTCAATAGCATGTGAATGACTTAAGGCTTCTGTTTATTTTGAAGAAAATGGAGCAGAGTCAATGACAGCTTTTTGGATATTGGCATTGTCTTGGGTGTGCTCTGTCTGCCTGCAGAGATTAGAGACATGGACCATTTAAGAGAACTTCCTAACTCAGCTTTATTGGCAAAAACTATGTGGCTCTTTCAGAGAGTGCTAGCATTTTAAAAATATTTTCTGATTAAAAATAGTTAATGATACACAATAAAACAGATTCAGATAGAGTCAACCTCTCAATGGGTTAAACTATGTGTCAAAAGGAATATGTATATTGGGAGAGAAAAGAAAGAAGGTAGAGAAAGTCTTTCAAAAAGAGAAATAGAGGAATAAAAATATAATAAGCCACATAAAGATGGAAAATACACAGAGTCTGGATTATGGTTATTACTGTGTCTTCTTTTAATTTTTTAACTGTTAATGAGCTAACTGCAGAAGACAATCAATTCCAAAGGATGCTAAATAAAACAAAAACATATATTTTTAAAGTATCTTGACTTTGAAGTTTGTTTCTAAGGATTTGTTGCTTTGGAAGTGAGGTTCTGTTGTTGTTTCCACAGAAGATGAAAACCTGCAGATTTCTTCCAGGCAAATGGGATTTCACTAACCAAGACTGCCTGAAAATTATGTGATAAGAAGATATGGTCACATCAGCTTCAAGACTAAGATGATCCAGTCTCAAGAACCTGTAAGATTGTCAGCGCCACTTAATCAGCAGGCAGGAGTAATGAAATATTATGCCCAAATTCCCAAAATATTGATTATAAATGTTGTTTTCATTATGAATGGTGAATGGTCATAGTTAATCTCTTTCTAAGAAAAAAAGGCATATGGTATATGAGTGATTTTTTAAAAATTATATTATTGAATTTACTTTAATACCAAAATCAACTGTTAATCTCAACAGACATTGCAGTGCTATGGAGGTTGGTTTACTGATACAACTTTAAGATCAGTTTTTTTCGTGCTGTATATATTTTTCTACTGTTGTTTAAGGTATGATGATCATGTTACTCTCTTAAAATTTGTAAAATTAAGAAATGCAGATTAATAGTCACTTGTGATAACCAAACTTATAGTCATGTCTTTCTATATGCTGTAAATAAAGATTTTTTTGGGCCATGACAGACACCATAAAAAATAGTAGGCAGGGAAATCAGAATAGGTTAGGTAGTAGTAGAAGGGCAGAGTCTCAGAGATTGAGCTAGACACCCAAAAAAGCACCATGTAAGGTACACAGGTGAGCCACGGGCCATGTGGCAGGAAAGATTGATAATGGCTTGAGTTAAGATGAAGGAGCTATCTAGCAATGAGCCTGAGACCTAGGCTATACAGCATGAATGTAATATGAGTGTCTGTGCGTTTCTTGAGAGATTTGGGATAGATGGTACAGATAAGCCATGGTGGTTGGGTCCTAACAGTGGGGCTAATCTGTGCCCAAAAAAATCATTATTATTAGGGGCATTCCTCAGAAAGAACTTAAAACCAGTTGAGTAGGACAAAACTTCCTTCCAGAAAGACTTAAAGTACCTTGATTCAACTGAGTTTAGTGGACCAGCCAACTAGAGCGGCCAGTTCCTTTGAAGGTCTCAGGAAAATGGATTGCCAGGTGAAGTAAGAATGGAATATAAGATCAAGGTTCCAGGAAAGAAGTACATCACAAAGGTGTGTGTGGGTGGGGCTATATGCCTACTTGAGGCTTTATCATACTTCTCCATATCATTGGCTGCTAAGGAACCTGCTAACCTGTTGAGATGAACATTTCTATGAATACCTGGGCTTTTCCTATGTCTAGACTCCAGTTCTACACTCTACTGTGAAGTTGTTCATCTAAAAAGATCACTTACCATTTCAATTCCTTCCCCGTAGTCCTTAATCAGTCTAACCTGGGATTTCTCTACAATAAACTAATAAAATTTAAATCATTTTTAAGAAAGTATTAAAGTTGAAATTATTCCTATGTAAGCTATTTCCCCAAAGACCTAAGAATGTAATGGAGATTAATATTCCTATAAATAATAGTGCACAATGTGCATGTGTCTAAACTTTATTGTACTCTCTCAGGAGTTCCCCCAAGTTTTTCTGTTAGGAAGGTTTCTCTAATAGTATATGCTTCCGCCAGTCCCCTGATGCTCCCTAGACTTTCCATCATGGGTACTGGTCTGTCAATAATGGCCTACTCAGAATGACAGACTTCTTCAGGAAAGGAAATGATCTGTGGACCTGGAGATCAGCAAAAAAACTTTCTCTTCATATTCTCAGTGTTTTCTTATGACTTTTTTTTAAATTAATTTTAGGTCATATTACAAAGCAATGGCTTTCCCACAGCCAGCATTGTTCTAAATGGAAAGGATTGTAAGCAATACTCTAAATAGAGAAACAAGTCTGGACTCTACAGTATTCCCTGTCTTGGCCCTGAGATTCATCTCCAGCACTACAAAAAAATGCAAAATGATAAAAATAAAAAACACATACAGTGTCTTTGAGGGTAAATTCAGAAAAACAGAGGGAGAGATGTTTCTCAATAATTCACCAAACTTGTGAGCAAATATTGAAGCTCAATGGTTTATTTATGCAGTCACTAGAAAGACAGAAACTGCCTTATTCAAAGACAAGAGCAAAATAGGTTAAATTACCCCTCTCAATACTACTAGAGAGACTAAATACAACCTGGAAATCACAGCTTATGTAAAGAAGTAGACAACTTTGGCCATCATGATTTTTCCCTTTAATTTCCCAGTAAATGGTTGCAGGTTTGCACTGGGATTTGGATTAGTTGATACAAATGTCTAAACTGTATATGTAATTTTACTTTTGCCATACTCTGTTTTCCTCAATCAATGAGTTGTCAGGTAAAATTTTAGACAATGATAGTATTTCTAAAATTAATAAGAAAGTGGAAAATTTTATTGCCACTTGATTAGCTAACAATGATGTTTTCTCCTCTTCTTCTTCTCCTGCTTCTTCATTATTCTTTCTTCTTCGTTGTTATGATCAGATCTTGTTGTAGAATCACCAGAGTCTAGTGGTGCCACATTGTTCTTTATGTTGTTATATGTATTCTTGAGCTAGGATCTGCCCATTTCAGGATTTGTATCTATCCCAGGGAGGTGACTCTGCTGCAATCTGTTATTCCTGTGTGTATCAGGAAGACTTCTTAATACAAACTGGGCTCTATGTCCACTTGGAGGTAGCATATTCTGTGTCACAGTGCCCAGTTCTTGGTGCAATAAGAGCTGGCAGAATGTCTGTCTCAGGGATTCACTCTTGGTCCAATATGAGCTCTTGATCTAGAAGGTGCTCTTAATCCTATAGGGGCTTTTGATCTAATAGATACTGGGGGACTGTGGGTCTCAAGTAATCACTATGGTCATGAGGTGATGCGGTGGGATTTGTACATAGGAGTGTTCTGGGAAATAGGCTTCACTGGGGATTCCTGGTCTGCAGGGGGTTTTCCTGTGGCCTGGATGTAGGGAAGATATGAGTGTGGGTTAGGTTCCAAGGGTTGTGTCCCAGGAGACTGGGATCTCTTCCTGAGCTGGGTGCCACTCACCTCTTGGTCCAATAGGTGCTGAGGATCTGTGGGTATTGAGTACCCGCTGAAGTTACTGGGTTCTGGGGTGGGTTGGGCCTTGCAGAAATTTTCAAGTTGAGGGTGTCCAGAAAACTGGATTTTATTGGGGATTCTAGCCTACAGGGCTTTTTCCCTGCTGGCCTGGATGAAGGGGAGAGATAAGTCATTATATAATTCTATCTTGATACTGTTTTGTAGTATATAGTCATAACATGTTATATTTAAAACCTTCCTTCTTAAATAGACAAAAGGCAGAAATGCTGTGAAATGGTGCTTTTGTACATAGTAATATTTTGTCTCTCAAATTGGTTTAATAAAACACTGATTGGCCAGTAGAGGAGCAGGAAGTAGAGATGAGAAGGACAAACTGAGAGTTCTGAAAAAGAGAAGTACGGAGAAGGTGCTGTACTGAGAAAAGTTACCAAGCAACATGGCTAAATATAAATAGAAATATGGGTTAGTTTAAGTGTAAGAGTCAGCTTATTACTATTACTATTAATATTACTTAATACTTAATTTTAAACTTCTGAGTCAGTTATTTAGGAAGCAACTGCTAGGGAGAGGCTGCCAAGATAGAAACTTCTGCCTACAATCGACTATTTTAAGTTTCTCTCATTCCTAAAGACAATAACCTTGTCATTTTTTGACTATTGGTTTCTTCCTAAAATTATATTCATCAAGCTGGGTAAAATTGGTGACTTGGAACTAGATTCTCCACTCTAAAGAGAGTTTGTGGGGAAAACCCTAATCCCAACACACTTAGAAGGAGAGGTAAAATGTATCTGGCAGAGCCTCTGAAGAGTAGCCAGAGAAGCTGAAGGAAGATGCCAGTCTACCAGGATCTACAGTTAAAACAACATAGCATGCAGTTAACTGTGCTTCATTTCCTTGTACCACCAGTTTATTCAGTACCTGGAGCCATACATTGTAGATGATGGCTCAGCAATGGAGCCTAAAGCTCTTGTAAAACTGACTTATTAAAGAGGATGGATGAATATTGCATGAATCGTAACTGATTTTATAATATTGAGGAAAAACTGAAAGATTAGAGACACAGGGAAACAAGCCACAGTCACTTCTCATCTCACAAATTCTCCAGGCAGAAAAGGGATAGATCCAGTCTCCAGGAATCCTCAGACTGAATGTCTCTGAGACCTCAACCAAAGGGAAAGGGCTGAAATCATGTATCTTCCACCTTTTATCTTTTTCTCTGCCCAGCCATTTCACTTCCTGGTTCAAACAACCTAGTGCTTGGATTAAAGACATTGTGTTTCCCAAGTACTGGGAGTAGGAGTGTGGGATCACAAGGGCTGGGATTACAGGTGTGTGTCCCACCACCTGCCTCTGTTTCGTCTTGAACTCACAGAGACCCAGACCAATCTCTTCCCCTGCCTCTGGAATTTTAGCATTGAAGTTATGTGCCACCACTCCCTGACCTCTATGGCTAACTGTGGCTGCCTCTGTCCTCTGATCTTCAGGCAAACTTTATTAGAGTATGCACAATATATCACCACAGATGAATTTGATCCTTATAAGAGCAGTCCATAGCAATGAACTTAGCAAGCACAATACCCTTTTAGACTGGTACCCACACCTACTTTAAGTGTCATTTCCAGTTGGATTTGTAACTGCCAAATATCCTCCAGGCACCAAGATCCTGATGCAAACACAGATTGAATTCTGAATAACTTAGATACAGAACTTCCATTGGCACTTGGATCATTTAAGTTGTATTCATTGTGTATTTAGTATTTTCATAAATAGTTACAGTTTGGGGCTGTCTAATATGTTCAAAGTAAATCATATCCATTTAATCTCTATAAATGTGTATGTGGAATACTTAAATATCCATAAATCAATTGAACCATGGATATTATTCTTCCATTCTATGACTGCAGTACAAAATAGGTTGGACCATATTTTCAGAAATCTATAATACAAGGTCCATCCTACAGACTTCTGAGCATACTACTGCAGCTAGAAGTCATCAGCCTGTCACCATTAACATTTGCTTGAAAGTGGTCTTTAATTTCTATTTGACATGTGTGATTTTTCTGATGGCCATACAGTGGGTGTTAGTGAGACAGATGACAGGGTAAGGGAACTTCTAGAGAGTGACAAGAATGGCCAGTTTTCAACTTCCATTTTCATGGATCCCAGCTTTCTCCAAATATAAGATTATTTTCTCCACCTAAAGACCACTAATTGTGACTCAAACATACACTGTTTTCTCTTAGTATTTCGTCCTCAGGACTATATTTACTTCATTTTTTATGGTAGCATAGAAAGTAGTAGGTTTCATAATGACATGTTCTTATGTTCTTGGTTTCTAATAAAAATGGAAATCACCTTGTCCCACCATCTGTCTTCATCTTGCTAGTCCTCTTCTTTATCCCTAATTGTCCCTGTTACCTTCATGCCCAATGTATAGAGTCACTCTTTTTACCTCTTTAAGGACTCAGCCTCCTATCTTATGGTACCCTAGTTTTATGTCCAACACACAGAATGACACAAAACACAAATTGAAATGTTGTTACTCATTGAAATTAAGCTTGACTCATCTGTCTTTCTGCACTTGGCTTGTTTTGTTTAACATGATCATTTACCAACACCTATGACTCCTCTCTGCTTCCTCACATAGTACTGAGGCAGAGATCTTCAGGCTCTTAGCTTTCCACAAGGCCTACACTTCAACTCATCAGAGCCATATCTGTAGGAATCCATATTACCTCTATCACCACTAGGAGAGCTACATTGAGCATTATAGTTTCTACATAAGAATGGTGTATGAAATGGGTGTATGACACAACTAACCTCAGAGTATCTGCCATGTAATATTAATAAAGTCTAATCCTGACCACAGCACACACAGATTATATGTCCATTGTCTATATTGTTCCAAAACCCCTGGTCTCATATTTACCTTCTATAATTTTCAATATAAGCCTTAAAACTGTTATTCTCTAAACTCTTCTGGAGGAACAGGTATACAATTCTTTCTTGTCAGGAAGGCAGTCTATACCTGCCAGTATTATAGCTGTGGAGGAAAAGGTATCTTAACTTGTTAGGAAGTCAGGGTATACCTTCAGCTGTGGAGGGTATCCTGGATACTACAGCTGTGAGAAGAAAGATATCCTGACTTGTCAGGAAGTCAGGGTATACCTGAAGCTGAGATGCAGTGGGGATGTTCATCTCTGAGAGAGAACTGTTACAGCTTAACTTTGTTCAACTCCCTCGAAAGGAGCTTTGCAACAGAGATATCCATGTCTTCTGATGCTCTACTCACCTTCCAAGGGAGCTTCCTAGTGGAGACTCTGCTCCTCACCAGCAAAAGAAGATCTTCACCCAAAACTCTTTTAAGAAAGAGATTCGTTTGGGAAAGGAATACAGGAGAGTGGCTGCCTCTACCCTGATGGAAAAGGACAGCTGATAGCTAAACCAATAGAGGGGCTTATATAGGGCTTCTGAGGGGTGGAATGTTTCCAGTGAGAAGATGTTCTACTTAGGGATTAGCTGGATTTCCTGCTCAGGGATTGGTTGGTTTAGTTGGTCAGAGGCAGAGTTGGCTCTGGTTTCAGGGACAATATGTGTTTCTTTGGTTCTGTTTGAGGGCTCACGTGTTTCTTTCCTTGGCTCAGATTTCAGGGTCAGGGTGCTGAATTTTATGCTCAGGGACTGATTGTTTTAGTTATTCGGAAGCTGATTCGTGTCTGGTTTCAGGCCTAAATTATTTTTCTTTCACTTGTCTTTTTTATCCTTTTGGCTCTAATTTCAGGGTCAAGGTATATTTCGTGCACTGGCTCTGGGTTCAAGGTCAGGGAGTGTTTCTTTGGTTCTGGCTTCAGATTTAAAGTGTTTCTTTCACTGGCTCAAGATCCAGGACCAGGGTGGGTTTCTTTGCCTGGTCCTTTTGACCTACATCTCCTGTCTTTGATGCTGAATGGAATATTGACAGATTTCTTTTATTATATTTTCATTTATTTGGAGTGTGTGTGTTCAATTTTGAATGTCAAAAGACATTGTCAGGGAGTCAGTTCTCTCTGTCCATCATGTGGGTCTTTAGGATAGAAATCATGTCATCAGAGTTGGCAGCAGGATCCTCTACCACAAAGCCATCTAGCCTACTTGAAACATTGATATTTTACCAGAGTGGTTTTTACACAGTAAAACTAACACTAACAGAGTGCTTAGCATGTAGTATCCCTAGTGCTGACCAGATACCATACAGAGAGATCTATGCTTAAACACTGCCCGGCAAAGGAAGACCAATACTAATGAGACTTAGTACAGTGGAAAGAATACATAGGGAATACTTGGCACAAGGTCCTAACAGAGTAGTGGTTACCTCCAACAAAATTACTAAGAGAAAACTTGACAAATAATATGGAAATGGATACTTAACTGTTAGAATTATAATAAATTTTAATAAATAATGTATTTATACATATAACTGACATTTAGTCTTTCAACATTGTAGCTATGGTCTGGAATTCCCACCGTATTCTTCTTCTCAAGGTGGGTTTATTTCAATGCTCTGTGGTTAAGACAAGAAAGAAAAGAAACACTAGCAAATTCACACTACCTACTCAATGGTCTGTTTCCTCCTGTCCTTCACAGCCCACATGCTTTCTTCTCACCCAACCTCAAAGCCTGTGCTACACAGGCAAACCCTTTTCTCAGAGCAAGGTGACTGCCTCACCTTTCTTTTCCTTAAATTTCTAAACCAGTGTAAGATGTGGCCTGTACTTTGAGAGCTGACTTGGAATTTGGGAGCTCATAGCATCCTGGGTAGGGAAGGTCTCCAAATTACCCAGCTTTGCAGTAAAGGAAGCATGATATGATACTTCAGCTTCACTGTTGCACCCCAGAGGACTAGAAGTGGATAAGTGATCTAATATTATATCAAAAAAAGTATGTATTCTGGGGTTTGGGAGATGTGTCAAAGGACCACTTACAGATTTAGTCATCCTCATCATCATCTTCTTCTTCAGGGTCACTGATTTCTTCATATATCACTCGATGTTTTCTTTCCCTCAAACGATGAGCCCATACATTTACATGAATGCCACCTTCTGAAATAGGGAGAGATTAGTGCATGAGAATTAGATAGTTTAGGGCCTTGTTTTATCAGAATAGAACAGGGCATGTTCCTCCCATGAGCCCATGGGCCTTTCCATTCTGATGTTTATGTTTGCTGGCTTGTAAAGACTGAGATATTAGCCACACAGCAGTACAGACCAAAGACCATTCCAGGTAATCCAGTGTACTGTTTGGTCCCTCTCCCCCATCATCTGGTATAGAATTCCTATTTTATCCTTCATTAGAAAGAGGGCCCAATGATCATTTTCTTATATTGTGTGGATTAAAGAAATGAACCACAGAGTATGTAGAAAACCTGTTTATTGTCACATGTCTTTCAGAAGGACAAATCAAATTATGAATATGGAAATCCTTGCTAACATCTGAACTGGTACTGGGTGATCTTGTCACGCAGCAAGTCTGTGGAGTTTTGTGGGCCCATGCCACTCACTCAGAACATGCCATGGAAGCCAGAGTTTTGTTTCTTCAATGATTCCTTCTCATCCATTGCCACCCAACTGTCTTTCCCCAAAAACGTGCTTTCTCTTGGGTGTGCAGATTTCTCTGGGCCCATCCTTAGCCTAGTGTACCTGGATCTCATTTAGGTTATTTTCTTCTCATTCCACCTCCTTCAGCATTTTTAAACACTAAAGCACTTGTTCAGGCTCTCTGTAGGATTCCTATACTGTATTAGAGGTTAAGTAATTTCTGAGGTTTTCCAAAGACTATGTTAGCATACATTAATTATATATGCTGTTACCTTACGATATGACATTTTTATATGCATGTATAATGTGCTGTGATAATTTAGACTCATTAACCTCTTTTGACTCATGTCAATGCCCTTCCTCGCCATTACTAGATTATCTTTCATTTCATATTTTATATTGGTGGGGCTTAATGAGTTTAATTGGCCTATTTACATGTGCACTGGGCCTCATCTGTCTTTTCCCTGACAACTGTTAACTGCCCTCATATCCTCTGAGAGGGTGGAACCTGGTGAGCCTCTCCTTCCATGACAGAATGATGAAGGGCTCAAGCCTTTGTGGTGTTTTTATTGATTTTCATAACATGCTAACTGTACCTGGAGAAGTATTTGTCATTATTTGTAGCCAATTAAGAAAGAGCATGGGTGTTCAAATAAGAAAGTAATGTCCTAAGTACACCATGTTTCTGGGACTAAATGTTTGCCTTTATATATTTCATAGACTGCCATTTATACAAGCAGAGTAATGTACATTTAATTAGGAATCCATAATAAAGAAGATTTAGGGAAGAAAATCACTTGTGGAGTCCATGGGTTCTATGAAAGGTGGGTAGTCTACAAAATATAAGGCTTCACACATAAGCTTGTGGTTCATCACATTGACAGTTAATAAAAGAGTGAATAGAAGAGAGAAGACAGTACTCTACCAAGATGATTTTTACAAATTAATGCAGGCAATGGGGAAGAAAGAAAAGAGACACACTGATCTAGGTATCAAAGAATATGTTGCCAAGAGTGGCATCACACAGGACATTGGTAAGAACACTTCATGTAGAATATAATAAGATACACTATATCTGCTGATATAAAAGTCATTAATAATAAGCTACCTGTTATTCAACTTCCTAATTTATGCCTGAGAAAAGTCTTGTTTTAATGACCCTAAAGAACTTTGCAATTATCACATGCCAAACACACCCAAATGGACACACTTTTTAAATGACAGAATAATAAAACTGAGTACTTCCTCTTACGATCCCTTCTGTTTTATTCAGTCCTTATCTGTGCCCTCACTGGCCACCAACTCTCAGCTCTTTAACCGTATACACTAAAGTGTAAACGGCAACTATAGAAAATTCCATTTCATAAATAGCCAGGTGTCTCTAAGGGTTCCTCTGGGTTGTGTCTGTGGGGCAAACAGTTCCCAAATGTAGATATATCCTGAAGTCTGTCACAGTGAGAGGAGCCCTGTGATTTCCAGCCAGAGGAATGCATAGTCAATTTACAGAGGCTAGCTGGTGATTCCTGCTTAGAAAGTAAGCTTCAGTATGAAAGAACAAACAGACTCTGTGGGAGAATGCCTGACAGAGGCATCACCTGGAATAAAGAAATGAAAAAAGACATGAATACATGTCAGTGGTTTGAGCTATGTGCTAAAGAGCCAATGCTATAATTCTTAAGATATTGTGATTGAAAAAATGCAGACCTGGTACTGTAAAGCTGACCAAGAACATATGATTGCATAGGCCCCATGGGTGGAAACTATTACTATGATTTTGCTAAATGAATTTAGTACAAACTGACATATAAATTCATATCTCTTCACGATAGATATCTTTCAGACATTATTAGAGAAGTTTTGTTTTAAAGTGAGTGATGGATAATACAGGAGCTCCCAACTGGTTAGAATGTAGAAAATGTGTCTATGCATTGCTCAGCTAAACATTGAACATATATTTCATGCGTCTTCCTCCCTAAATCATGTGCCACTGTAAAAGGGGGATAGAGAAAATGTAAGAAGCAGAAGACAGGAAGGACCAGAACAATATAGTGTTTTAAGGAAATGATAAATTGTTACACTCATAAACTCAGAGAGGTTGCCATTGCCTATATAAGACCTGCATTGTCAAACCAGTCAACATTCTAGCATGGAGTGAGTAGGTACTCATGAGCTCCCACCCCTTTGTGGGTATCCTTTTTGATAATCGATGGCTTTCATGGGAGGGAGAGTCAGTATTTTTAAGGTTGTGGTCATTACTAAGTCAAGTATGTTCTAGTGGATGGTTCCTCATCCCATGTTATATAAAGAGCACAAATTGGGCTTGGTTGGTTATTTCTAAAAAATTTATAAAGAAGAGGTGAGTTTGAGGAATGTGGGGAAGTGAGAAAAACATAAAATTTTTTATGTTAATTAGATGAAAGAATAAGGTATGTGTGAATATGATCAAAATATATAACATTCTCAATGAATTAAATAAAATACCATATTGTAAAAGGATTAAGAAATTATGTTAATGAACTACAATTAGATTGCACCCAAGCTGCCAAATTGGAAGCAGTGGGAACAGGATCATCTCTGGAGTTAACTGATCCATTTATATTATGATGATCTATTTTCAGTGATGTCAAGTATAAAAGAGAATGTGTGTGTGTGTGTGTGTGTGTGTGTGTGTGTGTGTGTGTGTGGTGTGTGGTTGCATGTGTGTGTTGAGTTGTATCTCTGTGATAATGTGTCTGCATGTATGTTTATAGGGTGTATGTGTCTGCCTGTGTTTAGGATATGATAAGGGACAGGTGCTACATATTAGCCATTTACTTATTATCGAAAATAATGATTTTAGACATTTATCTGACAGGGTCTTTTACACCATCCTCTAAATGAACTCTTTTCCACAAGGCCTAACCTGAAGATGAAGAAAAGACATGCCTGTAACCTTACCAGATATCTTGACTGAAAAGGTGATTCTTCACAGCCCCTCTCTAACTACTCACCAGTGTGAGTGCCATGGACTTCAATACATTCCAATGGAGATTCTTCCGCCTTGTCCTTGCGACGCATGAATATTGGTTTGTTGACTGTGACCCCTAAAAGGAAACAAAGTGTTTGCTCTTTAACAGACAGCACAAAAATGGAAATGCAGCTAGGATCTGGGATGCAGCACAGACCTTAAGGCCCACAAGAACAAGAGCCTGCAGGAAAGAAAAGTGCAGGCTGCTGCAGGCCTGAGCCCTATTGCCTTTGCTGTATGCTCTCAGCCCTAAACACATTGGAGAAGAGCAGCATGCTCAGGCAGCACTTTGACATTTCACTGTGAAGAAAAGTACTGTGTGGCAAAAGTACATGCTATAAGTCGAAAGGAAGCTGTGGCATAGAAAATAACTAGGAAACACCCAGGCTTGTCTGAACCTGGAACTTCCTATTACCTAAGGCCATCATTCTGAAGTAGGTTCTTTTCATATACACGTAGACAATTTTTTGCAAGAATGTGAGATTTCCCCATTCTTCCTCAGAGAAATACGAAGTAATATCTTGGAAGGCCTAGAAAACAAGAAAATATAAAATCTTAGAAGTACTCTCTCCTGGACATGTGTGCCATTCATACTAGAAAGGTCTCTATGTTGGAGGATCTCAGTGGTCAACCTAGAAAATCAAGATAATTGATGCTGGGAAATGTGGGGATCAAGTGTGATATTTGCATAACAGCCATTTCCCAACTGCATTGGAAATGCTCGATGCTATCAGGTCTCCCTTTGGTCCTGCTCCTGATTACAAAGTGCTGATTATTACCAACTGCATTTAGTACTCAATTACCATTCTAAATTCTTCAGGGACACTGGAGAAGGACATTTTGAGGATGCCTCTGATTTCCACCTTCTGAAAAATCTTTCTGTCATGGTCCTTGGTCATGAATCTGCTTCTCCCAACACCCTACCTGGTCAACTCACCTTACAGAACTTTGCCTCGCGAATCATTTTCACAGAGTTATTTTCACAAGAACTCTCTTTTTTCTTGTCAACAAGATGAGTGAAATTTTGAGAAGACATCATCTGATTTTGTTCCAGCATAAAATAAACTATCCCAGGAAGGGAGGTTCTTCAAACTTAAAAAAAAAAAAAGTTGTCCTGTGAGTAAAGGAGGCAGGGATGGACAATAACCCTCAGTACATGAACTTTCTTTATGTTCCATTTCATTCTAAGATCACCTACCCCTGATTAGATCTATGAGAGAATTAGGAATAATTTGGATTCTCTGACTGTGTATAAAGTTAAATTGAGTCTTTAAATGTGAGGTAAGCTTCTGTTCTGATTTGTTGCCCTGGAGTGTTCATTGAAATTAAGAGAAAGAGATTGAATTTAGCAAGGGCAGATGTGTTCTTACTCATGTGAAGAACATGGAAACAGATTTCATAGGAGCTAAGAAAGAAACAGTTTTCACTGAGAGGTAGTTTATGGGGTAAAGGAGGTACGAAAAGAACTGGTAGTAATTAGTATACCCGCTTGTATGCTGCAGTACACTTTAGTAACTACAGTTTAAAGCTACATATGGTGAATCTGTGAGTAAGGAAAAGAGAAGCCATAAATCCATTTCTATGCATATAATGATGTGAGAATGTCTTTCTGTGTGCTGTGAATATCAATCTTTAGATAAAGGAGCTGTTTTCACCCATGACAGGCACCATAGAAAAAGTAGAAGGGAAACTCACAGCATGCCTAGGAGAAGCAGAACAGAATCAGAAAAATCGACCTAGCCACCCACAAGAAGCATGTAAGGAACACTACTGAGCCACAGCCAATGGCAGACAGATTTATGAGAATGGGTTGAGTTAGGATGTAAGAGCCAGCTGTGGATGTGACTGAGCCATAAACCAAACATCATGAACTTAATATAAGCATCTGAATTATTTGGGGGGGGGCTGATCAGCTGCAGATGATAAGGGGTCTGGGCCCGAGGTCTGTGGTTCTGGACGTCTGGCAGCCCAGGACCAAGAAACCTCACTACTACACATGAAATACAAGAGAGTTGGGTAGGTGAGATAGAAGAGTCCTGTGTTCAATGCCTGTCTGAACTGGAAAGTGTGATCAAGAACAGGCTGGGAAATACATCATTTAATTAACAGGATTCTTCCTAATATATGAGTGGTACTTGCATGAATTTCCCAATATACCAGAAAATAGTAGAAGAGAGAGGTTATAAACTTCATTTACTTAAAGACACAAAAATGTGAATTGTCTACATTTGATAAGCACACACGTATGTTTGTTTTGAATCATGACACTACATTTTAATAGTGTATACACTATTGTAGTATATCAATTAAAATAAATCATATACTCATAAGTGGATAATATGAAGGCAAAGGATAACCAGGCTACAATCCTGTGTCCTAGAGAAACTAGGTAACAAAAACTACCCTAAGAGGAAGACATGGATCACCCTGGGAGGGGGAGACCAAACAGTTAGGATGGGGAGGTACAGGGAAGGTGATAGGGACATGAGGGAACAAAATGGCTCAGTAGGGAGAAGGACATAGAGAGTGAAATAAAACAGTTAACTTGATAGAGGGGGACATTGTAGAGTTAGAAAGAAACCTGGTGCCAAGGAAAAATTGCAGGAATCCATAAAGATGGTCCGAGATATGATCCTACTAATAGCAGACAGGGTGCCTGAACTGGCATTCCCGGGTAATCAAATTGATGACCACCCTAATTGTCATCATAGAACCTTCATCCAGTAACTGATGGAAATAGATGCAGAAATCCACAGTAAAACATTGGGCTGAGCATGGGGGTCAAGATCATGTCAGGGAAAACCACAAAGACAACTGATCCAAGCTCATGGGAAAACACGTTCTCTAGACCAACAGGAAGGGAGCCTGCATGGGACTAACCTAGACCCTCCTCATATAGGTGACAATTATGAAGATTTGTCTGTCAATGGTGTCTCTAGAAGTGGGATTAGGATCTTTCCTGGCACACTACCTAGGTTTTTGAAACCTATTATCTGTGGTGAGAAACCTGGTTCCACCTTGGTGCAAGGCATGGGGCCAAACTTGACATGCCATGCTTTGTTGACTCCCATAGGAGGACTTGACCTTTCTGTACAGTGGATAGGGGAATAGAAAAGAGGTAGGGGATCCAACAAAGAATAGAGGTGGAGTTAGAGATCCATGGCTGAGCACTGGGCTGAGCTCCTGGTCAGCTGAGAGCAGGGGAGGAGTGTCTGTATGAACAGGGGGATAGGGATTATGAAGAGGAGTCCCACATAGAGGGATGACTAGAGCTCGGAGGATGTCACTGAATCAAGAATAGCCACTGGAGGCCCAGCAGGAAAAGGAGCTAGGCCCTCCAAGTGTAGGCAAATGTAGATTGGCATGGACAATATGTGCAGCCTAAAGGGGTGGAATCAGTCTGTGTTCCTGTGTGTGGGCTGGCACCTTGGAGCACATTCCGTATAGAGGAACACATAACCCAGCCTTCTTTCTGGGATGAGTGAGTAGAACTTGCCTGGAGTAGATGTGCCACACTGAGATGATCCACCTTGGGACTTCTTGCCCTTCTGGAAGACAGAATGGGGAATGGGCATGAGGTTCGCTGAAGGCTGACTCAGAGGGATGGGGAGGAGGGAAGGCAGGGGGATGCATACAATCAAAATGACATTTATGTTTTTAAAAATGGTATGGAGAAAACTATGGTTGGGATGTAAAATAAAATAAATCATAAATAAAACTTAGAATAAATTATCTTAGGAAGCTAGTTTTGATGGTGAACACCTCGTTTCTTAGCACTTAGGAAAATGAGATAGGAAGTTGGGGATAGTTCAAAACCACCCTGTACTATATAAGACTTGGTCTCAAAAGAGAAGGGCAGTGTGAAAACTAACATGTCTGTGTTAGAGAGGCAACAAAAAGACTTCAAATATGTTCTAATACTTCATGACAGTTTTATTCAGTGTGTGTTTGTATATGTGCCCAAGACTCACATGTCATCATATGTTAAAGAATACCTTTCATTCTCCCTGAATGCCATGTGGGCTCTAGTCCCAAAGCACAGATGCTTATATTAACTTCATGCTGTTAGGCCTATGGCTTAGACACATTGCTATCTAGCTCCTTCATCTTACCTCAACCTAGCACATCCGAGCCATATATCACTTTCCCTCACCCCTGAAAACAATCAGTTTTAGAGACCATTCAATCTGTGGCAATCCCCTCACCATCTCAATCTTAGAATACACCACAGATACCTACATGATGCAGGACTCTAGCATAAAACTGCTGTGTAAATTAGTTAATAGGATGAGATAGAATTATTTGAGCCCAGAGTTTCTCTGTCAGCTTAGCATCATATCAATTCCATGAATCATGGAAATACATGAAGAGTCAGTAACAATGGAGACATACAGAGTTACACTGAAGGAGGTTCCCAGAAATGTGTGTTTTATATAAAAATCCCCTAAGCCTAAGTTTGATAGCTAGAGCCCACATAGTAGATGGGGAGAATGTAAGGCATTCTTTGACATATAATAACATGTGATTCATGGGCACATATACAAATACACTGAATAAAACTGTAATGAAGTATTACAAAATATTTGAAGTCCCTTTGTTGCCTCTCTAACACAGACATGTTAGTTTACATACTGCCCTTCTCTTTTGAGACCAAGTATTATATAGTACAGGGTGACTTTGAACTATCCCCATCTTCCTATCTCATTTTCCTAAGTGCTAAGAAGAGAGGTGTTCTCCAGCAAACTAGCTTCCTAAGATAATTTGTCCTACGTTTTATTTATAATGTATTTTATTTTACATTCCAACCACAGTTTTCTTCCTACCTTTTTTAAAAACATAAATGTCATTTTGTTGTATGCATCCCCCTGCCTTCCCTCCACCAGATCCCTCCGAGTCAGCCTTTAGCCTCCCCCATTTACATCCACCCATCTTCTCCCCCAGAAGAGCAAGAAGTCCCAAAGGTAGTTCAGTTTAGTGTGGCACATCCACTCCAGGCAAATTCTACTCACTCAACCCAAAGACAAGGCTGGGTTGGGTGTTCCTCTATAGGGAATGTGCTCCAAGGTGCCAGCCGACACACAGGAACACAGTCTGGTACCACTCCTCCAGGCTCCACATACTCCCTATGCCAATCTACAATTGCCTATCCTTGTAGGGTTAACTCCTTTTCCTGATGGATATCTAGTTGCTATTCTTAATTCAGTGAGCTCCACAGAGCTACTGCCAGCCATCTATATGGGACTCCCTTCATAATCCCTACCCTCCTGTTCATACAGATGCTCCTGCCCTGTTCTTAAGTGGACCAGGAGCTCAGGCCAGTGCTCAGCCATGGATCTCTGCCTCCACCTTTATTCTTTGTTGGATGCCCTACCTCTTTTCTACTCCCCAATCCACTGCCCAAAAAGGTCAAGTCCTCCTATGGGAATCAAAAAGCATGGCATATCCAGTTTGGCCCCATCCTTTGCACCAAGGCTGAGCAAGGCATCTAACCACAGGTAATAGGTTTCAAGAAACTAACTAGTGTGGCAGGAAAGATCCTAGTTCCACTACTAGAGACCCCATAAATAGACAAAGCAACATAACTGTCATGAGGAGGGTCTAGGTCAGTCCCATGCAGGCTCCCTACCTGTTGGTCTAGAGTCCATGAGTTCCCACGAGCTTGGATCAGTTGTCCTTGTGGTTTTCCCTGACATGATCTTGACCCTCGTGCTCAGCCCAGTGCTTTACTGTTGATGTCTGCATCTATTTCCATCAGTTAATGGATGAAGGTTCTATGATGACAATTAGGGTGGTCATCGATTTGATTATCCGGGAAGGCCAGTTCAGGCACCCTCTCTGCTATTATTAGGAATCTAAGCTGGGATCATCTTTGTGGATCCCTGCAATTTTTCTTGGCACCAGGTTTCTCTATAACCCCACAATGTCCCCCTCTATCAAGATGTAGATATATCAGGTATAGCCTGCTTTCCTGCCAAGTCTGGATTGTATACATTTTCCTCCAGAAGAGCTCAGAGAAAAACAGATTTAAGGTTTATAGTTGAAGAATATAGAAGGCAAAAATGAGACCTGGGTTGTGGACAAATATAGACAATGGACACATAATCTATGTGTGCTGTGGTAAGGACTAGACTTCATTAATATTACATGGCAGATACTGTGAGGTGAGTTGTGTCTTACACCCATTTCATACACCATTCTTATGTAGAAACTATAATGCTCAATGTAGCTCTCCTAGTGGTGATAGAGGTAATATGGATTCCTACAGATATGGCTCTGATGGGTTGAAGTGCAGGCCTTGTGGAAAGGTAAGAGACAGAAGATCTCTGCCTCACTACTATGTGAGGAGGCAGAGAGGAGTCATAGGTGTTGATAAATGATCAAGTTAAACAAAACAAGCCAAGTGCAGAAAGACAGATGAGTCAAGCTTAATTTCAATGAGTAACAACATTTAAATTTGTGTTTTGTGTCATTCTGTGTGTTGGACATAAAACCATAAGATAGGAGGCTGAGTCCTTAAAGAGGTAAAAAGAATGACTCTATACATTGGACATGAAGGTAACAGGGACAATTAGGAATAAAGGAAAGGACTAGCAAGATGAAGACAGATGGTGGGACAAGGTGATTTCCATTTTGATTAGAAACCAAGAACATAAGGATATGTCATTATGAAACCCATTACTTTCTATGCTACCATAAAAAAATGAAGTAAATATAGTCTGCTTCTTACAATCTCTCTATCCCCTATTTAACAATGGTACTGGAGTTTGGGAGGAAGATGCATGACATTTTTGTTCAGTGTTTAGCTGAAAAATGCATAGACACATTTTCTGTAGTCTAACCAGTTGGGATCTCCTGTATTAGCCATCACTCACTTTAAAACAAAACTTCTCTAATAATGTCTGAGAGCTATCTATGGTGAAGAGATATGAATTTAGATGTCACTTTGTACTAAATTCATTTAGCAAAATCATTGTAACAGTTTCCACCCATGGGGCCTATGCAATCATACGTTTTTGGTCAGCTTTACAGTACCAGTTCTGCATTTTTTCAGTCACAATATTTTAATAATTAAAGTATTGGCTCTTTAGTGCATAGCTCAAACCACTGACATGCATTCATGTCTTCTTTCATTTATGAAATCCAGGTGATGCCTCTGTCACGCATTCTGCCACAGAGTCTGTTTGTTCTTTCATACTGACACTTATTTCTAAGCAGGAATCACCAGCTAGCCTCTGTAAATTTGCTATGCACTTCTCTGGTTGGAAATCACAGGGCTCCTCCCATTGTTTTATTATTCTATCAGTTAAAAAGAGTTTCCATTTGGGTGTGTTTGGCATGTGATAATTGCAAAGTTTTGAGTGTCATTAAAAACAAGTCTTTTCTCGGGCACATGAAGAGATATTGCCTCAAAGCCAAAAGCACATGAACAAATAAAATAAAGGGAGAGTACGGAGACATTGCTCAGTGATTAGGGTATCTGCTCTTGTTCTAGAGGACTGGAGCTCAGTTCCTAACACCAACATTGAGTGGCTCACTGTCATCTGTCAATTCAGTTCCAGAGGATCTGACACAATACTCTTGCCTCCCAAGACACACTCACACATGAGTCAAACCTACACAGAGACATATACATGTTCACATAAATAATAAATAAAAGAATAAAGGGCAATAAGTTTTTGTTTTTTCAGTTGTATATAGATTTCCTCATGCATAAATCAGGAAGTTCATTGAAAGGTAGCTTATTATTAGTGACCTTGATATCAGCAGAAATGGTGCATGTATCATCTTATCTAAGTCTACATGAAGTGTTCTTACCAATGTCCAGAGAATCATTAGGTCATACTTCAAAAACCTGTACCCACTAAATTGGAAAACTTAAAAGAAGTGGACAGCTTTCTGAACAAGTACTATTTACCAAAATTAAATCAAGACAAGAAAAATGACCTAAATAGACCTATAACTCTCATGAAAATTGAAGCTGTTATTAAAAGTTTCCCAAGCACAAGAAGCCCAGGGCCAGTTGGTCTCAGCACAGAATTGTATCAGAACTGCAAAGATAAATTAATAAATTAATATCAATACTTCCCAAATTTTCCCACACAATAGAAACTGAAGGAACTTTGCCAAACTTTTTATGGGGCTATACTCACCCTGATTCCCAAAGCACACAAGAATGCAACAAAGACAACATATTACATGCCAATCTCCCTCATGAACATCAATGTAAAAATACTAAGTAACATACTGGCAAACCAAATTCAAGAACATATCAAAAAAATCATCTAGCATGATGAAGTAGGCTTAACTCCAGAAACATAGGGATGGTACTACATACAAAAAACTGTGAATGTCATCCATCATATAAACAACCTGAAAGAAAAAAAGAAACTACATGATCATGTCATTAGATCATGCAAAAGCCTTTGACAATATCCAACTCTCTTTCATGATAAAAGTCCTGGATTGATCAGGAATATAGGGAAAATACCTAAACACAATAAAGGTAATATACAGCAAGCCACCAGCCAACATCAAACTAAATGGAGAGAAACTCAAAGCAAGCCCACTAAAATCAGGAACAGAACAAGGCTATTCTCTCTTCCCATATCTTTTCAATATAGTTCTCGAAGTCTTAGCTAGAGTAATAAGACAACAAGATGAGATTAAGGGGATATAAATTGGAAAGGAAGAAGTCAAACTATCTCTATTTGCAAATGATATGATCGTTTATATAACTGATGCCAAAATTCTACCAGGGAACTCCTACAACTGATAAACACCTTCAGCAATTTAGCGGGGTACAAGATTAACTCAAAATATCCATAGCCCTCCTATACACTAAAGATAAAAGGGCTGAAAAAGAAATCAGGGAAACATACCCCTTTATAATAGCTAACAATAGTATTAAGAATTTTTACGTAATTCTAACTGAAGAAGTAGCAGGTCTGTTTGACAAAAACTTGAAGTCATTGGAGAAAGAAATGGAAGAATATATCAGAAAGTGGAAAGATCACCCATGCTCATGGATAGGTAGGATCAATATAGTATAAATGGCAATCTTACCAAAAGCAATCTACAGATTCAAGCAATCTCATTAAAATCCCAATACAGTTCTTCATAGATCTTGAAAGAGCAATACTCAATTTCATACAGAATAACAAGAAACCTAGGATTGCCAATACAATACTGCTCAATAACAGAATATTGTGAGGCATCACAGTCCCTGACTTAAAACTTTACTATTGTGCTACAGTAATAAAACAGCTGGGTACTGGCATAAAAACAGACTTGTGGATCAATGGAATCAAATTAAAGACCCCGACATTAATCCATACACCTATGAACATCTGATTTTTGACAAATAGGTCAAAAATATAGAATGGAAAAAAGATAGTATCTTCAACAAATGGTGCTAGCATAATTGGATAGTGGTTTGTAGAAGAATGCAAATAGATCCATATCTATCACCCAGGAAAACTCAAGTTCACATGGGTCAAAGACCACAACATAAACCCAGTTACACTTCACTTGATAGAAATGAAAGTGGGAAATATCCTACAATGCATTGTTAAGGGAAATCATTTCCTAAATATAACACCAGTAGCACAGACACCAAGAACAACAATCAATAAATGAGACCTCTTGAAACTGAGAAGCTTCTGAAAGGCAAAGGACATGGTCAATACGACAAAATGACAGTCTACAGAATTGGAAAAGATCTTCACCAACCCTACATATGACAGAAGACTGATCTCTAAAATATATAGAGAGCTCAAGAAACCAGAGGTCAAAAAAAACAAATAATCCAATTAAAAATGAGTTTCAGAGCTAAAAAGAGAATACTCAACAGAAGAATTTCAAATTTCTGAAAGGCACTTAAAATATTGCTCAACATCCTTGGCCACCAGAGAAATGTAATCTTACACCTGTCAGAATGGCTAGGATTAAAAACACAGATGACAGCCTATGCTGGATAGGATGCAGAGCAAGGGGAACACTCCTCCATTGTTGGAGGCCACTTGTACATCCACTCTGGAATTCAGTATGGCATTTCCTCAAAAAAAACTGGGAATCAGTCTCCACAATGATCCAGCAATACCACTATTGGGCATGTACCCAAAGGATGCACATTCTTACCCCAATGGCATTAACTCAACTATGTTTAAAGCAGCATTATCCATACTAGCAAGAACCTAGAAACCACCCAGATACCCCTCAACAGAAGAATGGATTTAAATATTGTGGGACATTTACATAATGTAATACTCAGCAGTAAAAAAAATGGCATCTTGAAATTTGGAGGTAAATGGATGGATTAAGTGAGTATCATTTTGTGTGAGCTAACATAAACCCAGAAAGATAGACTTGGTATGTTCTCACTCATAGGTGCATTTTAGACATAAACAAAAGATACAATCCACAAACTCCTCAGCAGCTAGTTAACAGGAGGAAATTATGAGAGATTTCCATGAATCACCTGGAGAAGGGGAAGTAGGGATCTCTTAAGTAAATTGGGATTATACAGAGCAGCAAGCAAGGGGAGGTGGGAAGAAATTATGAGAGAAAGAGATAGTTGAACAGAAGGAACAACAGAGAGGGAGAACAATGAAAGAGATATCTTGATAGAGGGATCTATTGTGGGGTTAGAGAGAAACCTGGTGCTAAAGAAACATCCAGTAACCCACAAGATGTCCCCGGCTAGGACTCCAGGTAATAGTGGAGATGGTGACTAACAGGACTTCCTCTATAATCAAACAAATGGCCATACTAATTATCATTTTGTAACCTTCATCCAGCAATGGATTGAGGCAGAAGCAGAGATCCATAGCTAAGAACTTGGTTGAGCTCCCAGTCCAGCTGAAGAGAGAGAGAAGATATTATATGACCAAAGGGATAGGATCATGAAAAGGAGACCCATAGAGATGGCTTACTAACTCTGAAATGATAGCTGAGGAACCTACATGAAATTGAACTAAACCCTCTGAATGTAGACAACAATTGAATGGCATGGACAGTTTGTGGACCCTCTTACAGTAGAACCAGACTTTATTTCTGGTGCATGAACTTGGAGTGCAGTCCCTACAGAGGAAAACTTTACTCAGCCTTGACTCTGAGGGGAGGGACTTGATCCTACCTCAACTAAATATGTCAGACAGAACTGACTCACCTTGGGATTCCTTGCTCTTCCTGGGCTGGGGAATGGATGTGAGGGCTGAGGCTGAGCTAGGACTGGGAAAAAGGAAGGGAGGGGGACCAGATGTGAGCATGGGAAAACACATTTTTTTTAAAAAAAAAATAAAGATAAAAAAGGAAAAAGGTAAAAGGAATTGTAGTACCATGTTGCACAAATTCTAATTAGTCTTTTAATAAAAACTTGGAGCCAGATATTGAGGTAAATGTTGAAAAATCAGAAAGACAGAGGAACAAGCCACAAGCATTTCTCAGCTCACCAAGTCCTCAGCCTAAAGGAGTAGATCCTGTCTCCATGAATTTTCAGACTGATTGTGTCTGAGTACTCAGGCAAAAAAAGGGAAGGTGTAGGGAGGAAGGGAAGCACAGAGGCCAACCTCTGTCTCCTCCCACCTTGTATTCCTTTCTCTGCCCAGCCATATCACTTCCTTTCTCTACCTTCCTAATGCTGATATTAAAGGTGTGTGCCACCACTGCCTGTCTCTATTTCTCTTTTAGATTGGATTGATCTTGTGTAGTGCAGGGTGGCTTTGAACTCACACATATCAAGAGTGATCTCTACCTACCAAGTGCTAAGATTAAGGTGTGTGTCACCACTAACTGACCTGTATGAATAACTCTGTGAAAGGTTCTCTCCTCTGACCTTCAGGCAATCTTTACTACATTTCAAACAACATATCACCACAGTTCCCTGTTTTCTGGTCAAAAATGTAAAAGGGTTATATATACCTAATATAAGAAAAACTATATAAAAGAAATAAGAAATCTATATATTATATACGCAGACAACAATGACATCAATAATGTTCAGTCCATTAGCAACTCACAAATTCAGAAAAAATACTCTATTATTTATCCTATCTTGGTGAATCCAAAGGAGTTTACCTAATTCACTTTCTATCCAACCTGTACTACCAATCAATATCTATCTTTTGATGTCTCTGAATCTTAAACACTTTATACCTCTCAGTGAGTTTCCTTTCTGCATATGTACCTAGGAAAATTATGTAGTCTTCACCTTCTTTAGAGACCCCAGAAGGAATTAATATTAACTGAGTAAGCAGCAAGTGACATCTTTATGGAATCCTGAAAACAAAAAAAATTGGTTAGTTGTCAAGTCTTTAGATAGGTAACTGTATCATTTCTTGTCCAGTCTCTATGTAATGGGAAGTGCAGGATTTGTCTGTGAGGCTTGACCATGTTAGTTAGCCACCAATGAAATTGTCCTGAGCAGTTTGTAGTCCAAAGTTGACCTTAGAGTGGTGTTTGTCAGCAAAGCTAGAGGCTGGGTGAAAGCACACTCTGATTACTACTGGAGCAGTCACTAATTTGATTACAGTATACGGTCAGTTCAGGATACCTATCCACTATTTCTAGCAGTCTTAACTGGGGTCATTCTTAGACACTTGTAAGAGTTTTCTTTAGGCCAGGTCTCTACATAACCACAAAATGTCCCCTTATCAAGATGTCTTTTTCATTATTTTTCCCCTCCATTCACGACCCAATCTCTCATGTTCCAATGGGTGTCAGGATGGCCGAATGGTTTAAGGTGTCAGAGTCAAGACTCTTCTTTAAACATCAGAACTGAGATCTAGGTGTTCAAACTCATAAAAGGAACATGGAAACTGATTTCATAGAAACTAAGAATGAAACAGTTGAAACTGAGAGGTGGTTTATGGGAGAAGTAGGTAGTAATTAGTTTAGCTGCTGGTATTTTGCAGTACACATTTGTGACTATGTTTTATAGCTACATATGTTGAATCAGTGAGGAAAGAAAAGAGAAGCCAAAAATCCATTCCTATGTATGTAATGATGTGGGAATGGCTTTCTGTGTGCTGTGAATATCAATCTTTAAATAAAGCAGCTGTTTTGGCCCATGACAGATGATTTCTTTGATATGTTCTTGAATTTGGTTGGCCAGTATGTTATTGAATATTTTTACATTGATGGATGAGTTTGCTTCTAATTGTTTGAAAGCATTCAGCTGTGCAGTTTGGTCTCTTGTGTGAGATTGCTCTAGGTTTTTCATATTGGCACCAAGGCTTTGACTTTTCCTCTTTACTCTGCTTTCTTTGTGTCCTATATGTTTGGGTGTGTTGTGGGTTCATTTTCATTGAATTCTCGGAAGTCTTTGATTTCTTTCTTACTTTTTCCTTGGCAGACGTGAGATCAATTGAGAGATTTTCAGTTTCCATGAGTTTGTAGGCTTTCTGTGGTTTGTGTTGTTATTGAACTCTACCTTTAGTGTATGTTGGTCTTTTAGAATACAAGGAGTTATTCCCATTTTTGTATCTATTGATATTTGCTTTATGACTGAGTATGTGGTCAATTTGAGAGAATGTTTCATGGGATGCTAAGAAAAGGGTATGTTCATATTTTTGGTTGGAAAGTTATGTATATATCTATTAAGACCATTCGGATCATAATATCTGTTAGATCCTATCATGGTAAATTCACTTGCAATATATCATATGAAGAGTTAATATTTATTGAAGGTCATATGAACACTGACGGTACAAATTGATCCTTAATAGAGTTCTTGGAGATAGGAACTAGGGCTGCTGATCCATTTTCTGAGAATACAGGAACAAAACAGGGGTGACCTCAGTGTCTGAGAGTCTGGTCATGCCCCATTCAGGCTCCCAGTACTCCAGAGATACACCTCCAAGCCTTGTCAGCTAACACCTGAATCCCACTACAAGACTCTTATTCGTCAGTTGAGTTTCTGTCTGGTAGACCTACCAATCCATTGATGAGAGTGAAGTATTGAAGTCTCCCACTATCAAAGTCTAAGGTTCGATGTGAGATTTAAGCTTTAGTAATGTTTCTTTTACATATGTAAGTGCCTTTCTGTTGCGGGCATAAATTTTCAGATTGAGACTTTATTTGGATGGATTATTCCTGAGATGAATAAGTAATGTCCACGCTGATCTCTTTTGATTTTAGTTGGAAGTCTAATTTTTAGGTATTCAGATGGCTACACCAGCTTGTTTCTTAGGATCATTTGATTGGAAAGTCTTTTCCCAACCCTTTACTCTGAGTCAGTGTCTGTAGTTGAAGTTGACATGTTTCTCTTATATGCAGCAGAAAGATGGCTTCTGCATTTGTATCCATGGTGTTAGGTTGTGTCTTTTTATAGGTGAATGGAGTCCATGGATATTAGAGGATATTAATGTCCAGTGATTATTAGTTTTGTTATTATTGATGATATTATGTGGGTTGTTTCCCTTTTTAGGGTTTTTCTTCTGTGAGGGTTATCTATTACTTATGGTTTCCTTAGGCTGGGGTTTTCCCTTTAGTGCTTTTTCTAGGGCTGTATTTGTGTATAGGTATTATTTAAATCTGGTTTTGTGGTGAAAAATCTTGTTTCCTCCATCTATGGTGGTTTATATTTTTGCTGGGTATTTTTGTCTGTGTTGGCAACTATGGTCTCTTAGTGTCTGCATAACGTCTGACCAGGATCTTCTGGCTTTCATTGTTTCCACTGAACAGTCTGGTGATATTCTGATGGGTCTGCTTTTATAAGTTACTTGAATTTTTTCTTTGCACCTCTTAGTATTCTTTATTTATTCTGTAAGTTTACTGGCTTGATTATTATGTGGTGAGCAAACATTTGGAGGGATCTAGTCTATTTTATGTTCCATAAGCTTCTTATATCTTTAGACATTTCTTTGATTTTCTTGAATATATTTTATGTGCCTTTGAGCTGGTATTCTTCTTCTATTCCTATTATTCCTAAGTTTGGTCTTTTCATGGTGTCCCAGATTTCCTAGACGTCTTATGTGATGATTTTGTGGGGGGGGGGTGTTTATTGAGGGTTTTTTTTTTTGAGTGACAAATCTGTTTCCACTATCAAATCTTCCATTTAGTCTTGCATTCTCTTGGTCATTCTTCATCTGTAGTTCCAGTGCATTTCTTCAGATTTTCCATTTCCACCATCCCTCAGTTTGTGTTTTCTTTATTGCTTCTATTTCAACTTTCACATCTCGAATTGTTTCCTTCACTTGTTTGATTGCTTTTTCTTGGTTTTCATTATTTTCATCCAGCATTTGTTTATCTCTTCCAATTTTTTGCTTGTCTTTTCCTGTATTTCTTTAAGGGAGATATTTATTTCCTCTTTTGAGGCCTCGATTATCTTCATAAAATTGTTTTTAAGGTTATTTTCTTCTTAGTCTTCTTCTTCCTCCTCCTCTTCTTCTTCTCCTGCTTCTTCATTATTCTTTCTTCTTCGTTGTTATGATCAGATCTTGTTGTAGAACCACCAGAGTCTAGTGGTGCCACATTGTTCTTTACGTTGTTATATGTATTCTTGAGCTAGGATCTGCCCATTGCAGGATTTGTATCTATCCCAGGGAGGTGACTCTGCTGCAATCTGTTATTCCTGTGTGTATCAGGAAGCCTTCTTGGTACAATCTGGGCTCTCAGTCCACTTGGAGGTAGCATATTCTGTGTCACAGTGCCCAGTTCTTGGTGCAATAAGACCTGGCAGAATGTCTGTCTCAGGGATTCACTCTTGGTCCAATATGAGCTCTTGATCTAGAAGGTGCTCTTAATCCTATAGGGGCTTTTGATCTAATAGATGCTGGGGGACTGTGGGTCTCAAGTAATCACTATTGTCATGAGGTGATGGGGTGGGTTTGTAGATAGGAGAGTTCTGTGAACTAGGCTTCACTGGGGAGTCCTGGTCTGTAGGGAAGGATTTCTGCTGGCCTGAATGCAGGGAATATAAGAGAGGGGGTAAGGTTCCAAGGGTTCTGTCCCAGGAGACTGGGATCTCTGTCTGAGCTGGGTGTCAATTACCTCTTGGTCCAATAGGTTCTGAGGATCTGTGAGTTTCAAGCACCTGCTGAAGTGACTGGGTTCTGTGGTGAGTTAGGGCTTGTGGAAGTTTTCTAGTTGAGGGTGTCCAGAAAACTGGATTTTATTGGGGATTCTAGCCTACAGGGCTTTTTCCCTGCTGGCCTGGATGTAAGGGAGAGATAAGTCATTATATAATTCTATCTTGATTACTGTTTTGTAGTATATAGTCATAACGTGTTATATTTAAAACCTTCCTTCTTAAATAGACAAAAGGCAGAAATGCTGTGAAATGGTGCTTTTGTACATAGTAACATTTTGTCACTCAAGTTGGTTTATTAAAACAGTGATTGGCCAGTAGACAAGCATGGAGTAGAAATGAGACAGACAAACTGAGAGTGCTGAAAAGGAGAAGTACTGAGAAGATGCTGTATGGAGAAAAAGTACCAAGCAACATCGCTAAACATAAATAAAAGTAAGAGTCAGCTTATTATTATTAATATTAATATTACCTAATACTTAATTTTAAACTTCTGAGTCAGTTATTTAGGAAGCAACTGCTAGGTACTTCGAAGAGGCTGCCAAGACAGAAACTTCTGCCTACAGTTGATTACTTTAAGTTTCTTTCATTCCTAAAGACAATAACCTTGTCATTTTTTGACTATACATTACTTTCTAAAATTATACTCATCAAGCTGGGTAAAATTGGTGACTTGGAACCAGATTCTCCACTCTAAAAAGAATTTCTTGGGGAAAGCCCTAGTCCTGACACACTAAGAATGAGAGGTGAAGTACATCTGGGCAGAGCCTCTGAAGAGTAGCCAGAGAAGCTGAAGGAAGATGCCAGTCTACCAGGATCTACAGTTAAAACAACATAGCATGCAGTTAACTGTGCTTCATTTCCTTGTACCACCAGTTTATTCAGTACCTGGAGCCATACATTGTAGATGATGGCTCAGCAATGGAGCCTAAAGCTCTTGTAAAACTGGCTTATTAAAGAGGATGGATGAATATTGCATGAATCGTAACTGATCTTATAATATTGAGTTAAAACTGAAAGATTAGAGACACAGGGAAACAAGCCACAGTCACTTCTCATCTCACAAATTCTCCAGGCAGAAAAGGGATAGATCTAGTCTCCAGGAAACCTCAGACTGAATGTCTCTGAGACCTCAACCCAAAGGAAAGGGCTGAAATCATGTATCTTCCACCTTTTATCTTTTTCTCTGCCCAGCCATTTCACTTCCTGGTTCAAACAACCTAGTGCTTGGATTAAAGACATTGTGTTTCCAAAGTACTGGGAGTAGGAGTGTGGGATCACAAGGGCTGGGATTACAGGTGTGTGTCCCACAACCTGCCTCTGTTTAGTCTTGAACTCACAGAGACCCAGACAAATCTCTTCCCCTGCCTCTGAAATTTTAGCATTGAAGTTATGTGCCACCACTCCCTGACCTCTATGGCTAACTGTGGCTGCCTCTGTCCTCTGATCTTCAGGCAAACTTTATTAGAGTGTGCACAATATATCACCACAGATGAATTTGATCCTTATAAGAGCAGTCCATAACAACGAAATTATCAAGCACAATACCCTTTTAGACTGGTACCCACACATTTCCAGTTGGATTTGTAACTGCCGAATATCCTCCAGGCAGCAAGATCCTGATGCAAACACAGATTGAATTCTGAATAACTTAGATACAGAACTTCCATTGGCACTTGGATCATTTAGGTTGTATTCACTGTGTATTTGGTATTTTCATAAATAGTTACAGTTTGGGGGTTTCTAATATGTTCAAAGTAAATCATATCCATTTAATCTCTATAAATGTGTATGTGGAATACTTAAATTTTCATAAATCAATTGAACCATGGCTATTATTCTTCCATTCTATGACTGCAGTACAAAATAGGTTGGGCCATATTTTCAGAAATCTATAATACAAGGTCCATCCTACAGACTTCTGAGCATACTACTGCAGCTAGAACTCATCAGCCTGTCACCATTAACATTTGCTTGAGAGTGGACTTTAATTACTATTTGACATGTGTGATTTTTCTGATGGCCATACAGTGAGTGTTAGTGAGACAGATGACAGGGTAAGGGAACTTCTAGAGAGTGACAAGAATGGCCAGTTTCCAACTTCCATTTTCATGGATCCCAGCTTTCTCCAAATATAAGATTATTTTCTCCACCTGAAGACCACTAATTGTGACTCAAACATACACTGTTTTCTCTTTGTATTTCATCATCAGGACTATATTTACTTCATTTTTTATGGTAGAATAGAAAGTAGTGGGTTTCATAATGACATATTCTTATGTTCTCGGTTTCTAATCAAAATTGAAATCACCTTGTCCCACCATCTGTCTTCATCTTGCTAGTCCTCTTCTTTATTCCTAATTGTCCCTGTTACCTTCATGCCCAATGTATAGAGTCATTCTTTTTACCTCTTTAAGGACTCAGCCTCCTATCTTATGGTACCCTAGTTTCATGTCCAACATACAGAATTAAACAAAACACAAATTTAAATGTTGTGACTCGCTGAAATTAAGCTTGAATCACCTGTCTATCAGCACCTGGATTGTTTTGTTTAACATGATCATTTGCCAAGACCTATGACTCCTCCCTGCGTCCTCATATAGTACTGAGGCAGAGATCTTCAGTCTCTTAGCTTTCCACAAGACCTGCACTTCAACTGATCAGAGCCATATCTGGAGAAATCCATATTACCTCTATCACCACTAGGAGAGCTACATTGAGCATTATAGTTTCTACATAAGAATGGTGTATGAAATGGGTCTATGACACAACTCACCTCAGAGTATCTGCCATGTATTATTAATAAAGTCTAATTCTGACCACAGCACACACAGATTATATGTCCATTGTCTATATTGTTCCAAAACCCCTGGTCTCATATTTACCTTCTATAATTTTCAATATAAGCCTTAAAACTGTTATTCTTTAAACTTTTCTGGAGGAACAGGTATACAATTCTTTCTTGTCAGGAAGGCAGTCTACATCTGCCAGTATTATGGCTGTGGAGGAAAAGGTATCCTAACTTGTCAGGAAGTCAGGGTATACCTTCAGCTGTGGAGGGTATCCTGGATACCAACAGCTGTGAGAAGAAAGATATCCTAACTTGTCAGGAAGTCAGGGTATACCTGAAGCTGAGATGCAGTGGGGATGTTCATCTCTGAGAGAGAACTGTTACAGCTTAACTTTGTTCAACTCCCTCGAAAGGAGCTTTGCAACAGAGATATCCATGTCTTCTGATGCTCTACTCACCTTCCAATGGAGCTTCCTAGTGGAGACTCTGCTCCTCACCAGCAAAAGAAGATCTTCACGCAAAACTCTTTTAAGAAAGAGTTTTGTTTGGGAAAGGAATACAGGAGAATGGCTGCCTCTACCCTGATGGAAAAGAACAGCTGATAGCTAAACCAATAGAGGGGCTTATATAGGGCTTCTTAGAGGTGGAATGTTTCCAGTGAGAAGATGTTCTACTTAGGGATTAGCTGGATTTCCTGCCCAGGGATTGGTTGCTTGAGGTGGTCAGAGGCAGAGTTGGCTCTGGTTTCAGGGACAAAATGTGTTTCTTTGGTTCTGTTTGAGGGCTCACGTGTTTCTTTCCTTGGCTCAGATTTCAGGGTCAATGTCCTGGATTTTATGCTCAGGGACTGATTGTTTTAGTTATTCGGAAGCTGATTCGTGTCTGGTTTCAGGCCTAAATTATGTTTCTTTCACTTGTCTTTTTTATCCTTTTGGCTCTAATTTCAGGGTCAAGGTATATTTCTTTCACTGGCTCTGGGTTCAGGGCAGGGAGTGTTTCTTTGGTTCTGGCTTCAGATTTAAAGTGTTTCTTTCACTGGCTCAAGTTCCAGGACCAGGGTGGGTTTCTTTGCCTGGTCCTTTTGACCTACATCTCCTATCTTTGATGCAAAATGGAATTATTGACAGATTTATTTTATTATATTTTCATTTATTTGAAGTGTGTGTGTTCAATTTTGAATGTCAAAAGACATTGTCAGGGAGTCAGTTCTCTCTGTCCATCACGTGGGTCTTTAGGATAGAAATCATGTCATCAGAGTTGGCAGCAGGATCCTCTACCACAAAGCCATCTAGCCTACTTGAAACATTGATATTTTACCAGAGTGGTTTTTACACAGTAAAACTAATACTAACAGAGTGCTTAGCATGTAGAATCCCTAGTGCTGACCAGATACCATACAGCGAGATCTATGCTTAAACACTGCCCGGCAAAGGAAGACCAATACTAATGAGACTTAGTACAGTGGAAAGAATACATAGGGAATACTTGGCACAAGGTCCTAACAGAGTAGTGGTTACCTCCAACAAAATTACTAAGAGAAAACTTGACAAATAATATGGAAATGGATACTTAACTGTTAGAATTATAATAAATTTTAATAAATAATGTATTTATACATATAACTGACATTTAGTCTTTCAACATTGTAGCTATGGTCTGGAATTCCCACCGTATTCTTCTTCTCATGGTAGGTTTATTTCAATGCTCTGTGGTTAAGACAAGAAAGAAAAGAAACACTAGCAAATTCACACTACCTACTCAATGGTCTGTTTCCTCCTGTCCTTCACAGCCCACATGCTTCCTTCTCACCCAACCTCAAAGCCTGTGCTACACAGGCAAACCCTTTTCTCAGAGCAAGGTGACTGCCTCACCTTTCTTTTCCTTAAATTTCTAAACCAGTGTAAGATGTGGCCTGTACTTTGAGAGCTGACTTGGGATTTAGGAGCTCATAGCATCCTGGGTAGGGAAGGTCTCCAAATTACCCAGCTTTGCAGTAAAGGAAGCATGATATGATACTTCAGCTTCACTGTTGCACCCCAGAGGACTAGAAGTAGATAAGTGATCTAATATTATATAAAAAAAAGTATGTATTCTGGGGTTTGGGAGATGTGTCAAAGGACCACTTACAGATTTAGTCATCCTCATCATCATCTTCTTCTTCAGGGTCACTGATTTCTTCATATATCACTCGATGTTTTCTTTCCCTCAAACGATGAGCCCATACATTTACATGAATGCCACCTTCTGAAATAGGGAGAGATTAGTGCATGAGAATTAGATAGTTTAGGGCCTTGTTTTATCAGAATAGAACAGGGCATGTTCCTCCCATGAGCCCATGGGCCTTTCCATTCTGATGTTTATGTTTGCTGGTTTGTAAAGACTGAGATATTAGCCACACAGCAGTACAGACCAAAGACCATTCCAGGTAATCCAGTGTACTGTTTGGTCCCTCTCCCCCATCATCTGGTATAGAATTCCTATTTTATCCTTCATTAGAAAGAGGGCCCAATGATCATTTTCTTATATTGTGTGGATTAAAGAAATGAACCACAGAGTATGTAGAAAACCTGTCCATTGTCACATGTCTTTCAGAAGGACAAATCAAATTATGAATATGGAAATCCTTGCTAACATCTTAACTGGTACTGGGTGATTTTGTCAGGCAGCAAGTCTGTGGAGTTTTGTGGGCCCATGCCACTCACTCAGAACATGCCATGGAAGCCAGAGTTTTGTTTCTTCAATGATTCCTTCTCATCCATTGCCACCCAACTCTCTGTCCCCAAAAACGTGCTTTCTCTTGGGTGTGCAGATTTCTCTGGGCCCAACCTTAGCCTAGTGTACCTGGAACTCATTTGGGTTATTTTCTTCTCATTCCACCTCCTTCAGCATTTTTAAACACTAAAGCACTTGTTCAGGCTCTCTGTAGGATTCCTATACTGTATTAGAGGTTAAGTAATTTCTGAGGTTTTCCAAAGACTATGTTAGCATACATTAATTATATATGCTGTTACCTTTCGATATGACATTTTTTTTATGCATGTATAATGTGCTGTGATAATTTAGACTCATTAACCTCTTTTGACTCATGTCAATGCCCTTCCTCGCCATTACTAGGTTATCTTTCATTTCATATTTTATATTGATGGGGCTAAATGAGTTTAATTGGGCATATTTACATGTGCACTGGGCCTCATCTGTCTTTTCCCTGACAATTGTTAACTGCCTTCATATCCCCTGAGTGGGTGGAACCTGGTGAACCTCTCCTTCCAACGCAGAATGATGAAGGTGTGTGTTCAAATAAGAAAGTAATGTCCTAAGTGCACCATGTTTCTGGGACTAAATATTTGCCTTTATATATTTCATAGACTGCCATTTATACAAGCAGAATAATGTACATTTAATTAGGAATCCATAATAAAGAAGATTTAGGGAAGAAAATCACTTGTGGAGTCCATGGGTTCTATGAAAGGTGGGTAGTCTACAAAATATAAGGCTTCACACATAAGCTTGTGGTTCATCACATTGACAGTTAATAAAAGAGTGAATAGAAGAGAGAAGACAGTACTATACCAAGATGATTTGTACAAATTAATGCAGGCAATGGGGAAGAAAGAAAAGAGACACACTGATCTAGGTATCAATGAATATGTTGCCAAGAGTGGCATCACACAGGACATTGGTAAGAACACTTCATGTAGAATTTGATAAGATGATACCTACAGTATTTCTGCTGATATAAAAGTCATTAATAATAAGCTACCTGTCATTCAACTTCCTGATTTATGCCTGAGAATAGTCTTGTTTTAATGACCCTACAGAACTTTGCAATTATCACATGCCAAACACACCCAAATGGACATGCTTTTTAAATGACAGAATAATAAAACTGAATACTTCCTCTTATGATTCCTTCTGTTTTATTCAGTCCTTAACTGTGCCCTCACTGGCCACCAACTCTCAGCTCCCTTAACTGTATACACTAAAGTGTAAACAGCAACTATAGAAAATTCCATTTCATAAATAGCCAGGTGTCTCTAAAGGTTCCTCTGGGTTGTGTCTGTGGGGCAGACAGTTCCCAAATGTAGATATATCCTGAAGTCTATCACAGTGGGAGGAGCCCTGTGATTTCCAGCCAGAGGAATGCATAGTCAATTTACAGAGGCTAGCTGGTGATTCCTGCTTAGAAAGTAAGCTTCAGTATGAAAGAACAAACAGACTCTGTGGGAGAATGCCTGACACAGGCATCACCTGGATTAAAGAAATGAAAAAAGACACGAATACATGTCAGTGGTTTGAGCTATGTGCTAAAGAGCCAATGCTATAATTCTTAAGATATTGTGATTGAAAAAATGCAGACCTGGTACTGTAAAGCTGACCAAGAACATATGATTGCATAGGCCCCATGGTTGGAAATTGTTACTATGATTTTGCTAAATGAATTTAGTACAAACTGACATATAAATTCATATCTCTTCACGATAAATGTCTTTCAGACATTATTAGAGAAGTTTTGTTTTAAAGTGAGTGATGGATAATACAGGAGCTCCCAACTGGTTAGAATGTAGAAAATGTGTCTATGCATTGCTCAGCTAAACATTGAACATATATGTCATGCGTCTTCCTCCCTAAATCATGTACCACTGTAAAAGGGGGATATAGAGACTCTAGGAAACAGAAGACAGGAAGGACCAGAGCAATATAGTGTTTTAAGGTAATGACAAATTGTTACACTCATAAACTCAGAGAGGTTGCCTTTGTCTATATAAGACCTGCATTGTCAAACCAGTCAGCATTCTAGCATGGAGTGAGTAGGTACTCATGAGCTTCCACCCCTTTGTGGGTATCCTTTTTGATAATAAATGGCTTTCATGGGAGGGAGAGTCAGTATTTTTAAGGTTGTGGTCGTTAGTAAGTCAAGTATGTTCTAGTGGATGGTTTCTCATCCCATGTTATATAAAGAGAACAAATTGGGCTTGGTTGGTTATTTCTAAAAAATTAAAAAGCAAGACGTTGAGTTTGAGGAATGTGGGGAAGTGAGAAAAACATAAAAAATTTTTATGTTAATTAGATGAAAGAATAAGGTATAAGTGAAAATGATCAAAATATATAAAATTCTCAATGAATTAAATAAAATACCATATTGAAAAAGGATTAAGAAATTAGGTTAATGAACTACAATTAGACTGCATCCAGCCTGCCAAATTGGAAGCAGTGGGAACAGGATAGTCTCTGGAGTTAACAGATCCATTTATATTATGATGATCTATTTGCAGTGAAGTCAAGTATAAAAGAGAATGTGTGTGTGTGTGTGTGTGTGTGTGTGTGTGTGTGTGTGTGTGTGTGTGTGCGTGCGCGCGCGCGCATGTGTGTTGAGCTGTATCTCTGTGACAGTGTCTGCATGTATGTGTATAGGGTGTATGTGTCTGCCTGTGTTTAGGAAGTGATAAGGGACAGGTGCTACATGTTAACCATTTACTTATTATCCAAAATAATGTGTTTTAGAATATTATGACAGGGTCTTTTGTACCATCCCCTAAATGAACTGTTTTCCACACAGCTCTAGCCTGAAGATGAAGAAAAGACATGCCTGCAACCTTACCAGGTATCTTGACTGAAAAGGTGATTCTTCACAGCCCCTCTCTAACTACTCACCACTGTTAGGGCCATGAACTTCAATACATTCCAGTGGAGATTCTTTCGCTTTGTCCTTGCAATGCATGAAAATTGGTTTGTTGACTGTGACCCCTAAAAGGAAACAAAGTGCTTGCTCTTTAACAGACAGCACAAAAATGGAAATGCAGCTAGGATTTGGGATGCAGCACAGACCTTAAGGCCCACAAGAACAAGAGCCTGCAGGAAAGAAAAGTGCAGGCTGCTGCAGGCCTGCGCCCTATTGCCTGTGCTCTATGCTCTCAGCCCTGAACACATTGGAGAAGAGCAGCATGCTCAGTCCCCACTTGGACATTTCTGTGTGAAGAAAAGTATTGTGTGGCAAAGGTACATACTATATGTTGAAAAGAAGCTGTGGCATAGAAAATAAATGGGAAACACCCAGGCTTGTCTGAACCTGGAACTTCCTATTATCTAAGGCCATCATTCTGAAGTAGGTTCTTTTCATATACACGTAGACAATTTTCTGCAATTAGGTGATATTTTCCCATTCTTCCTCAGAGAAATATGAAGCAATATCTTGGAAGGCCTAGAAAACAAGAAAATATAAAATCTTAGAAATACTCTCTCCTGGACATGTGTGCCATTCAAACTAGAAAGGTCTCTATGTTGGAGGACCTCAGTGGTCAACCTAAAAAATCAAGATAATTGATGCTGGGAAATGTGGGGATCAAATGAGAAATTTGCCAAACAGCCATTTCCCAACTACATTGGAAATGCTCGATGCTATCAGGTCTCCCTTTGGTCCTGCTCCTGATTTCAAAGTGCTGATTATTACCAAATGCATTTAGCACTCAATTACCATTGTAAATTCTTCAGGGACACTGGAGAAGGAAATTTTGAGGATGCCTCTGGTTTGCACCTTCTGAAAAATCTTTCTGTCATGGTCCTTGGTCATGAATCTGCTTATGCCAACGCCCTACCTGGTCAACTCACCTTACAGAACTTTGCCTTGCAAATCTTTTTTACAGAGTTATTTTCAAAAGAGCTCTATTTTTTCTTGTCAACAAGATGAGTGAAATTTTGAGAATACATCATCTGATTTTGTTCCAGCATAAAATAAACTATCCCGGGAAGGGAGTTTCTTCAAACTTAAAAAAAAAATTGTCCTGTGAGTAAAGGAGGCAGGGATGGACAATAACCCTCAGTACATGAACTTTCTTTGTGTTCCCTTTCATCGTTTCATCCTGAGATCACCTACTCCTGATTAGATCTATGAGTGAATTAGGAATCAGTTGGATTCTCTGACTATGTATGAAGTTAAATTGAGTCTTCAAATGTAAGGTAAACTTCTGTTCTGATTTGTTGCCCTGGAGTGTTCATTGAAATTAAAAGAAAGAGATTGAATTGAGCAAGGGCAGACATGTTTTCACTCACGTGAAGAACATGGAAACAGATTTCATAGGAGCTAAGAATGAAACAGTTTTCACTTAGAGGTAGTTTATGGGGTAAAGGAGGTATGACACAAACAAGCAGTAATTAGTATACCCGCTGGTATTTTGCAGTACACTTTAGTAACTATGGTTTAAAGCTACATATGGTAAATCTGTGAGTAAGGAAAAGAGAAACCGTAAATTCATTTCTATGCATCTAATGATGTGGGAATGTCTTTCTGTGTGCTGTTAATATCAATCTTTAGATAAAGGAGCTGTTTTGGCACATGACAGGCACCATAGAAAAAGTAGAAGGAAAACTCACAGCATGCATAGGAGAAGCAGAGCAGAGTCCAAAAAATCTATCTAGCCACCCACAAGAAGCATGTAAGGAACATTACTGAGCCACAGGCCAATAGCAGACAGATTATGAGAATGGGTTGAGTTAGGATGTAAGAGCCAGCTGTAGGTCTACCAGACAGAAACTCAATGGACAAATAAGAGTCTTGTAGTGGGATTCAGGTGTTGGCTGACAAGGCTTGGAGGTGTATCTCTGGAGTACTGGGAGCCTGAATGGGGCATGATCAGATTCTCAGACACTGAACTTGCCCTTGTTTTGTTCCTGTGTTCTCAGAAAATGGATAAGCAGCCCTAGTTCCTATCTCCAAGAACTGTATTAAGGTTCAATTTGTACTGTCAGTGTTCATATGCCCTTCAGTAAATATTAACTCTTCATATGATATTTTGCTAGTGAATTTACCACGATAGGATCTAACAGATATTATGATCCAAATGGTCTTAATAGATACATACAGAACTTTCCACCCAAACAAAAGGAATATACCCTTTTCTTAGCACCCATAAAACTTTCTCTCAAATTGGCCACATACTCAGTCTTAAAGCAAATATCAATAGACACAAAAAATGAGGATTACTCCTTGTATCCTAAAAGACCACCATACACTAAAGTTAGAGTTCAATAACGACACAAACCACAGAAAGCCTACAAACTCATGGAAACTGAACATCTCTCAATTGAACTCACATCTGACAAGGAAAAAATAAAGAAAGAAATCAATGGCTTCCCAGAATTCAATGAAAATGAATCCACAAAATACCCAAACATATAGGACACAACGAAAACAGAGTTAAGAGGAAAAATCAAAGTACTAGATGCCAATATGAAAAACCTAGAGCAATCTCACACAAAAGAACTAACTGCACAGGTGAAGGTTTCGAACAATTAGAAGAAAACTTACCCAGAAGGAGTACATGGCAGGAAATAATCAAACTCAGGGCTGAAATCAATATAATAGAAACAAAGAGAATACAAAGAATCGTTAAATCAAAGAGTTGGTACTTCAAGAGAGTCAACTAACTCTTATCAAACTAATCAAAAGGCAGATGGAGAGCATCCAAATTAACAGACACCAAGGAAATCCACAGAAGCATTAGGTCATACTTCAAAAACCTATACTCTACTAAATTGGAAAACCTGAAAGCAATGGACAGCTTTCTGAACAAGTATCACTTACCATAATTAAATCAAGACCAGATAAATGATCTAAATAGACCTATAGCCCTCATAAAAATTGAACCTGTTGTTAAAATTCTCCCAAGCAAAAGAAGCCCAGGGTCAGATGTTCTCACCACAGAATTCTACCTGAACTTCAAAGATAAATTAATAAATTAATATCAATACTACCCAAATTTTTCTACAGAATAGAAACTGAGGGAACTTTACCAAACTTTTTATGAGGCTATAGTCACCCTGAAACACAAGCCACACAAGAATGCAAAAAAGGAAAAAAATTACAAAAAATCATGAACAACCATTCAAAAATACTCAATAAAATACTGGCAAACCAAATTCAAAAATAAAATACTGACAAACCAAATGCAAAAATACTGGCAAACCAAATCCAAAGAAATCATCCAGCATGGTCTAGTAGGCTTAACTCCAGAAACGTAGGGATGGGTTAATATACAAAACACTGTGAATGTCATCCATCATATAAACAACCTGAAAGATAAAAAGTACTAGATGCCAATATGATCATCCCACATGATCATCCCAATAGATGATAAAAAAGCCTTTGAAAATATCCAACTCTCTTTCATGATAAGAGTCCTGGATTGATCAGGAATATAGGGAAAATACCTAAACATAATAAAGGTAATATACAGCAAGCTAACAGCCAACATCAAACTAAATGGAGAGAAACTCAAAGCAAACCCACTAAAATCAGGAACAGAACAAGTCTATTCTCTCTTCCCATATCTTTTCAATATAGTTCTTGAAGTCTTATCTAGAGTAATAAGACAACAAGATAAGATTAAGGGGATATAAATTGGAAAGGAAGAAGTCAAACTATCTCTATTTGCAGATGATATGATCCTTTACATAACTGATGCCAAAATTCTACCAGGGAACTCCTACAACTGATAAACACCTTCAGCAATTTAGCAGGGTACAAGATTAACTCAAAACATCCACAGCACTCCTATACACTAAGGATAAAAGGGCTGAAAAAGAAATCAGGGAAACATACCCCTTTATATTAGCTAAAAATAGTATTAAGTATCTTCACGTAACTCTAACCAAAGAAGTAGCAGGCCTGTTTGACAAACCTTTAAGTCATTGAAGAAAGAAACGGAAGAAGATATAAGAAAGTGGAAAGATCTCCCATGCTCCTGGATATGTAGGATCAATATCCTAAAAATGGCAATCTTACCAAAAGCAATCTACAGTTTCAAGAAATCTCATTAAAATCGCAACACAGTTCTTCATAGACCTTGAAAGAACAATACTCAATTTCATACAGAATAACAAGAAAACTAGGATTGCCAATATAATCCTGTCCAACAACAGAATTTTGTGAGGCATCACCACCCCTGACTTGAAACTCTACTATTGAGCTACAGTAATAAAAGCAGCTTGGTACTGGCATAAAAAACAGACTTGTGAATCAATGGAATCAAATTAGAGTCCCCAAAATTAATCCACACACCTATGAACATCTGATTTTTGACAAAGAGGCCAACAATATAGAATGGAAAAAAGATAGTATCTTCAACAAATGGAGGTGGTATAGTTGGATAGTGATTTGTAGAAGAATGCAGATAGATTCATATCTATCACCCAACAAAAAACTCAAGTTCACATGGGTCAAAGACCTCAACATAAACCCAATTACACTTAACTTGATAGAAAAGAAAGTGGGAAATATTGCCCAATGCATTGGCACGGGCAATCACTTCCTAAATATAACACCAGTAGCACAGTCACCAAGAACAACAATCAATAAATGAGACCTCTTGAAACTGAGAAGCTTCTGAAAGGCAAAGGACATGATCAATATGAAAAAATGACAGTCTACAGAATGGGAAAAGATCTTCACCAACCCTACATGTGACAGAAGACTGATCTCTAAAATATATAGAAAACTCAAGAAACCAGAGGTCAGAAAAACAAATAATCCAATTAAAAATGAAGTTCAGGGCTAAAAAGGGAATTCTCAACAGAAAAATTTCAAATTTCTGAAAGGCACATAAAAAATTACTCAACATCCTTGGCCACCAGAGAAATACAATATTATACCTGTCAGAATGGCTAGGATTAAAAACACAGATGAAAACCAATGCTGGAGAGGATGCAGAGCAAAGGGAACATTCCTCCACTTTTGGAGGCCTCTTGTATAGCCACTCTGGAATTCAGTATGGTAATTCCTCAGAAAACTGGGAATCAGTCTCCCCAATGATCCAGAAATACCACTATTGGGCATGTACTCAAATGATGCACATTCTTACCCATGGGCATTAACTCAACTATGTTCAAAGTAGTATTATTCATAATAGCCAGAACTTAGAAACAACCCTGATGCCTCTCAAAATAAGAATGGGATTAAACATTGTGGGGCATTTACATAATGTAATACTAAGTAGTAAAAAAAATGACATCTTGAAATGGATGGATTTGGAGAGTATCATTTTGTGTGAGGTAATCTCAGAAAGATAGACTTGGTATATTCTCACTCATAGGAGCATTTTAGACATAAACAAAAGATACAATCCACAAACTCCTCAGCAGCTAGTTAACAAGAGGAAATTATGAGAGATATCCATGAATCCCCTGGAGAAGGGGGATTAGGGATCTTTTAAGTAAATTGTGATTATACAGAGCAGCAAGCAAGGGGAGGTGGGCAGAAATTATGAGAGAAAGAGATAGTTGAACAGAAGGAGCAACAGAGAGGGAGAACAATGAAAGAGATATCTTGATAGAGGGAGCTATTGTGGAGTTAGAGAGAAACCTGGTGCTAAAGAAACATCCAATAACCCACAAGATGTCCCCGGCTAGGACTCCAAGCAATAATGGAGAGGGTGACTAACAGGACTTCCTCTATAATCAAATAAATGACCACACTAACTGTCATTATGGAACCTTCATTCAGCAATGGATTGAGGCATGTTTCTGGGACTAAATGTTTCCCTTTATATTTTTCATAGACTGCCATTTATACAAGCAGAATAATGTACATTTAATTAGGAATCCACAATAAAGAAGATTTAGGGAAGAAAATCACTTGTGGAGTCCATGGGTTCTATGAAAGGTGGGTAGTCTACAAAATATAAGGCTTCACACATAAGCTTGTGGTTCATCACATTGACAGTTAATAAAAGAGTGAATAGAAGAGAGAAGACAGTACTGTACCAAGATGATTTGTACAAATTAATGCAGGCAATGGGGAAGAAAGAAAAGAGACACACTGATCTAGGTATCAAAGAATATGTTGCCAAGAGTGCCACACACAGGACATTGGTAAGAACACTTCATGTAGAATTTGATAAGATGATACCTACAGTATTTCTGCTGATATAAAAGTCATTAATAATAAGCTACCTGTCATTCAACTTCCTGATTTATGCCTGAGAAAAGTCTTGTTTTAATGACCCTACAGAACTTTGCAATTATCACATGCCAAACACACCCAAATGGACATGCTTTTTAAATGACAGACTAATAAAACTGAATACTTCCTCTTATGATTCCTTCTGTTTTATTCAGTCCTTAACTGTGCCCTCACTGGCCACCAACTCTCAGCTCCCTTAACTGTATACACTAAAGTGTAAACGGCAACTATAGAAAATTCCATTTCATAAATAGCCAGGTGTCTCTAAGGGTTCCTCTTGGTTGTGTCTGTGGGGCAGACAGTTCCCAAATGTAGATATATCCTGAAGTCTATCACAGTGGGAGGAGCCCTGTGATTTCCAGCCAGAGGAATGCATAGTCAATTTACAGAGGCTAGCTGGTGATTCCTGCTTAGAAAGTAAGCTTCAGTATGAAAGAACAAACAGACTCTGTGGGAGAATGCCTGACAGAGGCATCACCTGGATTAAAGAAATGAAAAAAGACACGAATACATGTCAGTGGTTTGAGCTATGTGCTAAAGAGCCAATGCTATAATTCTTAAGATATTGTGATTGAAAAAATGCAGACATGGTACTGTAAAGCTGACCAAGAACATATGATTGCATAGGCCCCATGGTTGGAAATTGTTACTATGATTTTGCTAAATGAATTTAGTACAAACTGACATATAAATTCATATCTCTTCACGATAAATGTCTTTTAGACATTATTAGAGAAGTTTTGTTTTAAAGTGAGTGATGGATAATACAGGAGCTCCCAACTGGTTAGAATGTAGAAAATGTGTCTATGCATTGCTCAGCTAAACATTGAACATATATTTCATGCGTCTTCCTCCCTAAATCATGTACCACTGTAAAAGGGGGATATAGAGACTGTAGGAAGCAGAAGACAGGAAGGACCAGAGCAATATAGTGTTTTAAGGAAATGGTAAATTGTTACACTCATAAACTCAGAGAGGTTTGTGGGAATGCATTTGTGTGTGCTGTATCTTTAAATAAAAGTGCTGTGTTGGGTCATGGCAGGCACCATAGAAAAAGTGGGAGGAGAATCAGAGCTTAGGTGGAGAAGCAGGGTGGAGTCAGGGAGACTGAGCTGATGCCGCCGAAGGATCAGCATGTAAGGAGCACGGGTAAGCTACGGGCCACGTGGCCCGCAGATTAATAGAAATGGGTTGATTTAAGATATAAGAGCTAGCTAGCAATGTGCCTGAGCCATAGGCCAAACAGCATGAAGTAAATAGAAGCGTCTGAGTCGTTTCTGGGGACCCAGGTGGCAGCGGGCAGCTAAGCGGTCCCGGCGACCGGTCTGTGGATCCGGGATCTCTGGCTGTCTGGGACCCGAGAAAACACACTACAACAGAGGTTGCCATTGCCTATATAAGACCTGCATTGTCAAACCAGTCAGCATTCTAGCATGGAGTGAGTAGGTACTCATGAGCTCCCACCCCTTTGTGGGTATCCTTTTTGATAATCGATGGCTTTCATGGGAGGGAGAGTCAGTATTTTTAAGGTTGTGGTCATTACTAAGTCAAGTATGTTCTAGTGGATGGTTCCTCATCCCATGTTATATAAAGAGCACAAATTGGGCTTGGTTGGTTATTTCTAAAAAATTTAAAAAAAAGAGGTGAGTTTGAGGAATGTGGGGAAGTGAGAAAAACATGAAATTTTTTTATGTTAATTAGATGAAAGAATAAGGTATGTCTGAATATGATCAAAATCATCAAATCACATTAATAAAATTAAAGACACAGGTTAACACAAACCCAAACATAGTGGGAAATTTCAGCACTCCAATTTCTTGTATAGATAAGGTGTCTGGACCAAAAAAGTAGAGAAACTTCAGAGTTAAATGACACCTTCTTTATAATGAACCTAACAGATATCTAGAGACTATTCAACCCAAATACCAAGGGTATACACATATACATTCTACTCAGCAGCACAGGGAAGCTTCTTCAAAATATAACATATGCTCAAATAAAAAACAAGCATTAATAAATACAGAACAAGCATTAATAAATACAGAAAAGTTGAAAAAATTTTATATATCCTACCCAACCATTATGCAATAAAATTAAAATCAACATCAAACAAAAATATCTACTAAATGTATAAACATATGGAAATTGAGCAACTCATTATTAAATGATGAATGGGCCAAAAAATTAAAATATTCCTGGAACTAAATGAAGCAAAACCACCACAACATAACCTTTGAGACACAGTCAAGGCATTTTTAAGAAGGAAGTTAATGGCCCTAAGTGCTACACTTTCAAAAAATGTACAGATAAATGACTTATTGATACAACACAAGAAATTGGAAAAAGCAAAAAAAAATCAAATTTGGTAGATAGCAAGAAATATTTTTGTAAAAATCAGGTGATAATGGCTGGTACTAGAAACATAGTGAACTACTTAGGCCTAGTAACCATGTTTCTGTAGAAGTGACCAGTCAGGTTGAGGACCCTTGAAAAGAAAAACATTTACCTTGTTCATACTGAGAAGTTGGTTGGGTGAGAATTGACTGTATTCTGTTTCCTCTTTCTCATATTCTAGCTTTTCCTCAATATCTGGCTCAGGGAATTCAATACATACTAACTAAATTTTGTACATTATTTGACTCTCAAATTTCGGGGCAAGAATTAGGAATAAAAAAGACCTTGCCAGCCAGAACTATACATGACCAGCTGGCTCGGTTTTCTGTTAGGAGTTAGCCTCCAGCGTTAAGCAGAGTCCACAACATGTGTGTCTTGTCCATGTTCATCTGGGCAAGTTTTTCAGACAGCAGCCTCCCTCTTTTAGTGGGGGTTGTGTTTTCCCTCTTTTTGGACACTAAGTAGCTGCCCCCAACATAGTCATCTGAATCATCATTGATTTGGGCTCTAAATCACTAATCCAAGTCTCTAATACTTATTTTTTCTGCAATATTTTTAAAAAAGATATATCTATAGAAATATATATATGCATGCACATGTACACACCTCTCACTGATATAAGATACATTTAGGTTTCACCTATTAAAGGAAACATCTGGTATTTCTCTTTCTGTTTCTGACTCTGAGCACAGGAGTATACCGATGATCAACAATCAACCGATATTGGCTGTTGCTCACTTTAACTATAAACCTGGTACAATTAGGAACTGTGCATTTATTCTGTAGTTATTGGTTTTATGCTTTCAAAGGCTCTTCATTATTTTTCATTAAAACACTGGCAGTAAATTTCAGATGGGCTATTGTTTATCTCTCTTTTTTATAATTGAGGAGTACCACTATTCTTTACAGAAAATCTTAACATTAACTTCCTAGAAATGTTGATTTAGAGGAAAAAATGTATTACATATTTTATTTTGCAGCTGAGGGACATTTGAAATACTTCTCACTTTAGGCTTTTATGAACAAGTTGCACTGCTATTTTTTGTATAAGTGGTGATAAGTACATTTATTTTCTTCACTTTGTGGTCTTATTTATTATTATTTTTTTTAACAATTTTCCCCATACCTTCAACTGCTCCCCTCCATTCCCCTCTCCCAGTCCCCCCCAAGCTTCTCCCCACCCCAATTTCCCCATCCATTCCTCAGAGAGGGCAAGGAATCCCTAGGTGAGTCCATTCAATCAGCATATCTAGTTGAGATAGGTCTGAGTCTCACCCCCAGTGTCAAGATTGAGTTAGATGTTCCTCTGTAGAGAATGGGCTCTGAGAAGCCAGTTCATGCACCAGGAATAAACTCTTGTCCAAGTGCAAGAGGCTCCACAAACTGCCCATGCCGTTTGACTGTTGTCTACATTCAGGTCCAATCCATGAAGGTTTTTCTCTTGTCATTTCAGAGTCTGTGAGCTCCCAAAAGCATGAGACCTCCTACTCTGTGGATTCTTTGTGATTTAACACAGGGATTTTCTACATAGCCTAAACTCCTTTAGAACTCTCTCTGTAGACCAGGCTGGCCCTACCTTCTGGTGGTTCCTTCCATGTTGTCTGAAGAGTGCTGGGACTACAGTCTTGCAACACCGTACCAGACTCTTTCACAATTTCTATTTATTTTATTTTTAATTAAAAATGCATTTGAATCTAGGGTTATAAAGCTCTGGGTGGTCTGAAACTCACTATATAGACCAGTCTGACCTGGATTCACAGAGCTCTACCTGCCCCTGTCTCCCTAATGCTAGGATCATACGTGTGGGTCACCAAACTTGGGCTTCTTCATTTTTTTTTGAGAAAGGGTGCTGCAGTTCTACCCAGATCAATCTTGAACTCATGTTCTTGTGTGTGTGTGTGTGTGTGTGTGTGTGTGTGTGTGTGTGTGTGTGTGTGTGAGAGTGTGTGAATGTATGTTCTTCTGAATGTAGAGACCAGACCAGACACTGACTTTGGGTGTTTTCCTAGATTGTGATTGGGTTATTGTTTAGTGGCAGAGTCTCTCAAGTTTTTTATTGAATCTTGCACTCACCAACTGGCTGGCCTGGCTGGCCAGAGAGTTCTGGGGATCAGACTGTTTCCCACAGTATCTCCCCACCTTCCCCCAATATGATTAAAGACTTGTGCAACTATGGCAGCTTTCTTCATTTGTTTCTTGGAAATCCAAATGGAAGTCATCTTGTTTGAACAGAAATAATTTTACCAACAGAACCATCTCCTTAGTCTTCTTGTTACCTATGTATAAACCTTCTAAGTATCTGGGCCTTAAAACACATTCTGTTTCTGTCTCAACAATTAAAAATTCCTTGTTGCAATGATTGAACACTTCAGCTTCTCCAGGGATGTGGCTCTTATAAGACAATCTAGATTGCCCAAATGAAAAACATTAGATTCATGTAGGACACAAACCTCTGTCTACCTATGAGTGGCTATCTCCATTCTATTTGCCTCTAAGCAGGGCTCTGAGGTATTTTCTAGATTAGATTCATGAATGTGCAAAGTATGCTCACTGTGCTCACCATTCCTGGGTTGTGGCCTGGACTGGATAAAAAAGGAGAAAACCAGCTGCACATTCATTAGTCCTTCCTTCCTGATAGAGTCGACCCCAAAACAAAACAAAATTGTGTGGCAAAAAATAAATGCTTGCATCTCTCAGCTGCCTTGGTCAACTATTTTGTCACAGAAAAAAACAGAGTAGGAAATAATGCAGCTGTTACTCAATATTTCCCATTTTAATAGATAATAATGTATGTTCCTCTAATGACAGTGATAATGCTAAGCATGTTTCATGTGTTTGTCACGTGAGTATCTTTGATAAGTTCTTGGAGTTTTCTTTTCTTTTCTTTTTGCTCTGAAGACCAAACTCAGGGACTCATGTTTGCCAGGAACCTGGCCTATCAGTGAGCTACACTCCCAGACATTATCAATTTTTTACTTTGTTAATTGTGGTTTGGAAGTCACATCTAAGTAATGTTTGTTCATTTAGGGACCACAAAATTTGTTTACTGTTTTTACTTACGAATTCTGCATGCTTGGGTGCTATACTGTTGGACTCTGATTGAGAATTTCATTCACTTTTTCTTAATATAGGGAGATGTAAGTACCCAAGTACATTCTGCTACCCAATGATCTCCAATTGTTCCAGCACTACTTTACTATATTGGCTTTTATACTTTTTTTTTCAATTTACTTACCTATGTAACAGTTTATTTCTGTGTTACCTGGAATGCTGTATTTATCTATTCTCTATTTTTTCTCTTTTTAAGTGACAGGGCCTCACTGTGTTGTTCATATTGACCTTAAATTGTGGGATCAATGAATCTTCCTGTGTAGCTAGAAGTCCACACAGGAGCCAGCACACTTAGAATCAATTCTGATTTTTAAAGAAGAGTCTTGACTCTGGCACCTTAAACCACTAGCCATCCTGACACCCATGGGAACCTGAGAGATTGGGTTGGGTGGTGAATGGAGGGGAAGAATAATGAAAGAGACATCTTGATAAGGGGACTTTTTGTGGTTAGGTAGAGACCTGGCCTAAAGAAAACTCTCACAAATCTCTAAGAATGACCCCAGCTAAGATGGTTAGAAATAGTGGATAGGTATCCTGAACTCACCATATCCTCTAATCAAATTGGTGACTACTTCAATAGTAATCAGAGTGCCTTTACCCAGCCTCTAGCTTTGCTTCCTTGTTCTATTGTTTTAGCCTCTTTGCATCATGTCTTACTACTGTGAGAGTTGTCTAGCCTTCAATGAAGCCATAACCATATCTGATCAGTCTTTAGGGATAATTTATTTACATGTTGACCAAAAAATTTAACATTTGTTTTACAAACTGTGAGTGCATACCTTAAGTGATGATTGCTTCTTGAATCTCCTTAAATCTAACTAGAGCTCAACTAGCTTCTGAACAATTTTTATCATTTTGTGATTCCTTCAAGGTTACAGAGTGTACTAAGTTTGGCTGTTTGAAAGCCTTAGATTGCTTCTCTGTAATCTTATAAGCCAATGTTGAGATTAACTCTTTATATTCTTGTTTCTGTATGAATATTTCTGTGTTCTCTCTTAATAGGCTTTTCTAAGGTGTTCTTCTTGGCATTCAGACTGACTTTTTAAGTGATAGAACAGAAATAATCAAAAAATAATATTTCTAATAAACATTATGACATTATTTATCTTCTCCTTTACTGGTTCTAGTTTCAAATCATCTAGAGTAATGTTGGTGAAAGACCAACCACCTTCCATCATGCTACTCTTTCTCATTTTTAAGGTGTGAAAAAGTTCTCTCTCTGCTTTAGCCATAGTCCCCATTTTAAGTAATCCCAATTTACTCATCAAACCTGTTATCAATGATGATTCAGATGACTATGTTGGGGGCAGCTACTTAGTGTCCAAGAAGAGGGAAAACACAACCCCCACTAAAAGAGGGAGGCTGCTGTCTGAAAAACTTGCCCAGATGAACATGGAGAAGACACACATATTGTGGACTCTGTCTAATGCTGGAGGCTAACTCCTAACAGAAAGCCGAGCCAGTTGGCCATTTAGAGCTTTGGCTGGCAAGGTCTTTTTTTTCCTAATTCATGCCCTGAAAGTTGAGCTCCAAATAATGTACAAACTCTAGTTAGCATGTATTGAAATCCCTGAGTCAGATATTGATGAAAAGCTAGAATATGAGAAAGAGGACACAGAACACAGTCAATTCTCACCCAACCAACTTCTCAGGATGAACAGGGTAAATGTTTCTCTTTTCAAGGGTCCTCAGCCTGACTGGTCCCTTCTACAGAAACATGGTTACTAGGCCTAAGAAGTTCACTAAGTTTCTAGTACCAGCCAACATCACCTGATTTTTAAAAATTATTTCTTTCTGTCTACTGTTTTTGAATTTGGTTTGTTATATCAATAAGTCATTTATCTGTACATATTTTGGAAGTGTAGCACTTAGGGCTATTAACTTCCTTCTTAAAAATGCCTTGACTGTTTCCCAAAGGTTATATCATGGTGGTTTTGCTTCATTTAGTTCCAGGAATATTTTAATTTTTTGGCCCATTCATCATTTAATAATGAGTTGCTCAATTTCCATATGTTTATACATTTAGTAGATATTTTTTGTTTTATGTTGATTTTAATTTTATTGCATAATGGTTGGGTAGGATACATGAAATTATTACAACTTTTCTGTACTCATTAATGCTTGTTCTGTATTTATTAATGCTTGTTTTTTATTTGAGCATATGTTATATTTTGAAGACGATTCCCTGTGCTGCTGAGTAGAATGTATATGTTTTAACCCTTGGTATTTGGGTTGAATAGTCTCTAGATATCTATTAGGTTCATTTGATGGAAGATGTCATTTAACTCTGAAGTTTCTCTTTTTTTGTGTTCAGATGTCTTATCTATAGAAGAAATTGGAGTGCTGAAATTTCCCACTATGTTTGGGTTTATGTTAATCTGGGTCTTTAATTTTATTAATATGATTTGATGAAATTGAGCGCACCAGAGTTTTATGCATGTCTTTAGTATTGTAATATTTTATTAATTAATTGATACCTTGATTTAAATGAAATTCCTTTCTTTGTCTGTAGTTAGTGCTTCAGCACCATATTTAAAAAGATTGGGGATAGTGTTCTTTTTAAACTCTTTAAACATATCAGACTTGTTTATTCCTTGGAAAAATAAGACTGTAGTGGGCAATGAAGTTTCAATCTTGTATTATCATTCATAAATAAAAATAACACTATCTAAACAAATGACTGCGCTTAAAGTCAATAATGAAAAATTGTTCTTTCAACTCAGGACACAGAAAAGTACAAAACATCCTTATTATCAGAATACCCAAAAAAACAAATTAAAAATGTAATGTCGGTGACTTTTATATTATGAATTATAAATGTAAATGTCTTTATAGTTTCTGTTTATAGCTGAAACAATTTTTTTGTATTTATAGTGTCTGATAAATGCATAATTTATGACATAATTTGTATATTTTGTGGCAAAACAGAAATATTTATATACACATTCATATATACCAGTAAACTTTCGGGAATAGAAAGTCAATCAATGAGAAAGTACTAAAATAATGTATACTTTCACAATTCACATACTTTAAGGTAGGATAATTAATACTCAACATAAAAAATGTCCACGTTACAGACTTTCAGAAAGAGAAAATATCATTTTTATATAATCAAATGCCAATAAAATTTTCCACTTTCATATTCACGTTAGAAATACTATCATTGTCTATAATTTTACGTGACAACGCATTGAGTGAGTAAAAAAGAATATGGCAAAAGTAAAATTACATATAAAGTTTAGAGATTTATATCAACTAATCCAAATCCAGGTGCAAACCAGAAACCATTTACCAGGAAATTAAAGGGAAAAATCATGATGGCTGAAGTTGTCTACTTCTTTACATAAGCTGTGATTTCCAGGTTGTATTTAGTCTCTCTCATAGTATTGAGAGAGGTAATTTAACCTGTTTTTCTCTTGTCTTTGAATTAGGTAATTTCTGTCTTTTTAGTGGCTGCATAAATAGACTATTCAGCTTGAATATTTGCTCACACGTTTGGTCAAGTATTGAGAACCATCCCTCACTTTGTTTTCCTGAATTTACCTTCTAACACAATCTATGTGGTTTTTCTTTTGATCATTTTGCTCTTTTTGTAGTGCTGGAGATGAAACCCAGGGCCAAGACTGGGAACACTGCAGAGTCCTGAGTTGTCTCTATTTTTAGAGTATCGCTTACAATCTTTTCCATTTAGAACAATGCTGGATATGGGACATAAATTAGTTTGAAAAACAATAATTCAGAAGAAAACACACTGAGAATATGAAGTGAAAGTTTTAGTGCTGATCTCCAGGTCCACAGACCATTTCCTTTCCTGAAGAAGTCTCTGTCATTCTGAGTAGGCCATTATTGACAGACCAGTACCCATGATGGAAAGTCTAGAGAGCATCAGGGGACCAGTGGAAGCATATACTATTAGTGAAACCTTTCCAACAGAAGCACTTGGGAACTCCTCAAAGAGCACAATAAAGTGTAATCACATGAACATTGTGCACTATTATTCATAGGACTATAAATGTACAACAGGTTCTTAGGTCTTTGGGGAAATAGCTTACATAGGAATAATTTGAACTTAATACTTTCCTTAATAAATGATTTAAATGTTATTAGTTTTTTGTAGAGAGATCCCAGGTTAGACTGATTAAGGATGCCTGGGAAGGATTTGAAATCGTAAGTGAGTTTTAGATGAATAACTTCACAGTAGAGTGTGGAAGTGTAGTCTAGACATAGGGAAAGCCGAAGTATACATAGAAATGTTCATCTCAACAGGTTAGCAGGTTCTGCAGCAGCCAGTGACATGGAGAAATATGATAAAACATTAAGTAGGCATACATAACCCCCACCTTTGTGATGTACTTCTTTCCTGGAACCTTGGGATCCTACATTCCATTCTTACCTCACCTGGCAATCCATTTTCCTGAGACCTTCAAAGGAACTGGCTGCTCTACTGGGCTGGTCCTTGGAACTCAGCTGAATCAAGGTACTTTAAGTCTTTCTGGAAGTAAGTTTTGTCTTCTTTAGTCTGTGGTAAGTTCTTTCTGAGGAATGCCCCCTATAATAATGAGATTTCTGGCCCAGATTAGCCACACTGTTAGGACCTGCCCACCACTGCTGATCTGGACCATCTATCTCAAATCTATCAAGAAACACACAGACACTCATATTAAGTTCATGCTGTTTAGCCTAGGTCTCAGGCTCATTGCTAGATAGCTCCTTCATCTTAACTCAAGGCATTCCCATCAGTCTATCCTGTCCCATGGTCTGTGGCTCACCTTTGTTCCTTACATGTTACTTCTTTAGGTTTCTGGATATATCTCTGCAACTCTACCTTTCTCATACTACCGATTTTGATTTTCCTGCCTACATTTTTTTGTGATGCCTGTCATGGGCCATAACAGTCCCTTATTAACAGCGTATAGATATAAGTTTGGTTATCAGAAGTGACTATTAATCTGCATTTCTTAATTTTACAACTTCTAAGTGAGTAACATGAACACTATACCTTAAACAACAGTAGAAAAATTTATAGAGCATAACAAATGTGATCTTAAATTTGTATCAGTGAACCAAAATCCATACCAATGTAAACTATGTTGAGATTAACCACTGATTTTGGTAGTGAAGTAAATTCAAAAATATAATTGTAAAAAAAATCATTGATATACTGTATGCCCTTTTTCTTCTTAGGAAGAGATTAACTATGACCATTAACCATTCATAATGAAAACAAACAATTATAAACAATATTTTGGTAACTTGCATAATATTTCATTACTACTGCCTGCTGATTAAGTGGCGCTGACAATCTTACAGGTTCTTGAGACTGGATCATATTAGTGTTTGTGCTGATGTGACCATATCTTCCTATCAGAGAATTTTCAGGTGGTCTTGATTGGTGAAACCCTATTTGCCTGGAAGAAGTCCACAGGTTCTCATCTTCTGTGGAAACAACAACAGAACCTCTCTTCCAAAGCAATAAATCCTTAGAAACAAACTTCAAAGTCCAGATAACTTTAAAATATATGTTTTTGTTTAACTTAGCATCCTTTGGAATTGATTGTCTTCTGCAGTTAGCTCATTAACAGTTAAAAAATTAAAAGAAGACACAGTAATAACCATGATCCAGACTCTGTGTATTTTCCATCTTTATGTGGCTTTAATTTTATTAATATGATTTGAGGAAATTGAGTGCACCAGAGCTTTATGCATGTCTTTAATAATGTAATATTTTAATAATTAATTGATACCTTAATTAAAATTAAGTTCCTTCCTTTGCCTAGTTTTTGCCTAAAACACTATATTGAAAAATATTGGGGATAGTGGTTTATTTTCAACTCTTTAAACGTTTCAGACATGTTTATTCCTTGGAAAAATAGGACTATTGTCGGCAGGAAGTTTCAAAGTTGTATTATGTCATTCATAAATAAAAATAACACTATCTAAACCAATGTCTATGTTTAGAAGTCAGTAAAGAAAAGTTGTTCTTTCAACTCAGTACATAGAAAAATACAAAACATCCTTATTGTCAGAATACCCCCCAAATTTAAAATAAAATGTCCCTAACTTTTATATCATGTATTATGGATGTAATTGTCTTTATGTTGCTTGTTTATAACTGAAACATTTTTTTGTGTTTGTAGTTTCTGATAAATGCATAATTTATGATAATATTTGTCTATTTTGTGGCAAAACTAACCTATTTATATACACATTCATATATACCCTTAAAGTTTAGGGCATAGAAGGTCAATAAATTAGAAAGTACAAAAATAGTGAATACGTGAACAATTCACATGCTTTATGGTAGGATAATTAATACTCAACATATGAAATGTTCATGTTACAGACTTTCAGAAAGAGAAAATATCATTGTTAGATAATCAAGTGGCAATAAAATTTTCCACTTTCTTATTAATTTTAGAAATACTATCATTGTCTAAAATTTTACTTGACAACTCATTGATTGAAGAAAACAGACTATGGCAAAAGTAAAAATTACATATACAGTTTAGAGATTTATATCAACTAATCCAAATCCCGGTGCAAACCTGCAACCATTTACCGGGAAATTAAAGGAAAAATCATGATGGCCAAAGTTGTCTACTTCTTTACATAAGCTGTGATTTCCAGGTTGTATTTAGTCTCTCTAGTAGTATTGAGAGAGGTAATTTAAACTGTTTTGCTCTTGTCTTTGAATAAGGCAGTTTCTGTCTTTTTAGTGACTGCATAAATAAACCATTGAGCTTCAATATTTGCTCACAAGTTTGGTGAATTATTGAGAACCATCTCTCCCTCTGTTTTTCTGAATTTACCCTCAAAGACACTGTATGTGTTTTTTATTTTTATCATTTTGCATTTTTTTGTAGTGCTGGAGATGAATCTCAGGTCCAAAACAGGGAATACTGTAGAGTCCAGACTTGTTTCTCTATTTAGAGTATTGCTTACAATCCTTTCCATTTAGAACAATGCTGTCTGTGGGAAAGCCATTGCTTTGTAATATGACCTAAAATTAATTTTTAAAAAAAGTCATAAGAAAACACACTGAAAATATGAAGTGAAAGTTTTAGTGCTGATCTCCAGGTCCACAGATCATTTCCTTTCCTGAAGAAGTCTCAGTCATTCTGAGTATGCCATTATTGACAGACCAGTACCCTAGATGGAAAGTCTAGGGAGCATCAGGTGACCGGCGGAAGCATATACTATTAGAGAAACCTGTCTCACAGAAACACTTGAAAACTCCTCAATGAGCACAAGAACGTGTAATCACATGCACATTGTGCACTATTATTCATAGGAATATTAATGCACAACAAGTTCTTAGGTCTTTGGGAGAATAGCTTACATAGGAATAATTTCAACTTAATACTTTTTAATAAATGATTTACATGTTATTAGTTTATTGTAGAGAGATCCCAGGTTAGACTGATTAAGGAAGACTGGGAAGGATTTGAAATGATAAGTGACTTTTTTAGATGAACAACTTCACAGTAGAGTGTGGAAGTGTAGTCTAGACATAGGGAAAGCCCAGGTATTCATAGAAATGTTCATCTCAACAGGTTAGCAGGTTCTGAAGCAGCCAGTGACATGGAGAAATATGATATAACCTTAAGTAGGCACACCCCCCCGCCTTTGTGATGTACTTCTTTCCTGGAACCTTGGGATCCTACATTCCATTCTTACTTCACCTGGCAATCCATTTTCCTGAGACCTTCAAAGGAACTGGCTGCTCTACTGGGCTGGTCCTCTGAACTCAGCTGAATTAAGGTACTTTAAGTCTTTCTGGAAGGAAGTTTTGTCCTCTTTAGTCTGTGGTATGTTCTTCCTAAGTAATGTCCCCTATAATAATGAGAATTCTAGCCCAGATTAGCCCCACTGTTAGGACTTGCCCACCTCTGCTGATCTGGACCATCTATCCCAAATCTCCCTAGAAACGTACAAATACTTTTATTACCTTCATGCTGTTTAGCCTAGAGGTCAGGCTCATTGCTACATAGCTCCTTCATCTTACCTCAACATATTCCCATCAATTTTTGTGCCACATGTCCCATGGCTTACCTGTGTTCCTTACATGTTGCTTCTTTGGGTGTCTTGCTATATCTCTGTGATTCTGCCCTTCTCCTACTACCTATTCTAATTTTCCTGCATGCTTTTTTTTTATGGTGCCAGTCATGGGCCAAAACAGTCCTTTATTTACAGCTTATAGAAAGTCATGGCTTTAATTTTGTTAATCACAAGTGACTATTAATCTTAATTATTTAATTTTATGATTCTAAGTGAGTAACATGAACATCACACTTCAAACAACAGTAGAAAAATATATACAGCATAACAAAACTAAAATTAAATTTCTATCAATAAACCAAAATCCATACCAATGTAAAGTATGTTGAGGTTAACAGTTGATTAAAGTATTGAAGTAAATTTAATAATCTAATTTTTTACAAAAATTACTGGTATACCATATACACTTTTTCTTCTTAGAAAGAGATTAACTATGACCATTGACCATTCATAATGAAAAAAAACTTTTATAAACAATATTTTGGGAATATGGGCATATTTAATTACTACTGCCTGCTGATTGAGCAGTGCTGACAATCTTACAGGTTCTTGAGACTGGATCATATTAGTGTTGAAGCTGATGTGAACATATCTTCCTATCAGAGAATTTTCAGGTGGTCTTGGTTGGTGAAACCCTATTTGCCTGAAAGCAGTTCACTGGTTCTCATCTTCTGTGGAAACAACAACAGGACCTCTCTTCCAAAGCAATAAATCTTTAGAAATAAACTTCAAAGTCAAGATACCTTTAAAATATATGTTTTTTTTTGTATAACTTACCATCCTTTGGAATTGAATGTCTTTCTGCAGTTAGCTCAATAACACTTAAAAAATTAAAACAAGACACAATAATATCTATAATCTAGACTCTGTGTTTTCCATCTTTATGTGGCTTACTATATTTTTATTCCTTTATTTCTCCTTTAAAAGACTTTCTCTAGTTCTTTCTTTTCTCTCCCAGTCTACTTATTCCTTTTCACACACATTTTAACCCAATGAGAGGTTTTCTATATCTGAACCTGTTTTATTGTGTGTCATTAATCATTTTTAACTAGAAAATATTTTTTAAATGCTAGCAGTCCCAGGAAGAGCCACATAGTTTTTGCCTGTAAAGCTGAGTCAGGAAGTTCTCTTAAAGTGGCCACGTGTCTGTTTGCTGCCAGCAGAAAGAGCACACCCAAGTAAATGCCACTATCATAAAGCTGTCTTTGTCTCTGTTCCCTTTTGTTCAAAATAAATGGAAACCTTAAATCAATCACATGCTACTAAATCTTCTATGAGGCTTCGGGATCCAGCCTGGCTTCAGTTTATGATTGCTGCAGTGAGCCAGCTGCCATTTTCTCTGTGGTCTGGATGCCACACCATCTCTGTACCATGACTGACTTCAGAGACACAATTTTGAAGCTGCCCTTGGATCAGTTTCTCTGCTCTAGAATCCTTTCTAAGCTTTCTCAGGCTTTGTGTGGGTACATTCATTCCATTTTAGGATGCTATCTGTAACAATGAGTTTTTTGTCTTAGATTAGCCCCACTGTTCGAACCTGGTGCTGCTCCTTATGTGGACCTGCAATCCCAAAGTCCCAAGTAAATGCAGACATGATTATATTAACTTCATACTGTTAGGCCTACGGCTTAGTCACATTTCTATCTAGCTCCTTATTCTTACCTCTACTCAGCATATCCGAGCCATATATCTCTTTCCTTCACCCCTGAAAGCCATGAGTTTGAGAGACCATTAAATCTGTGGAAATCCCCTCACCATCTCAATCTTAGAAAACACCACAGATACCTACATTATGCAGGACTCTAGTATAAAACTGATGTGTAAATTAATTAATAGGATGAGACAGAGTTATTTGAGCCCAGAGTTTCTCTGTCAGCTTAGCATCGCATCTATACCATGAATCAAGGAAAAACATGAAGAGTCAGTAATGATGGAGACATACAGATTTACAATGAAGGAGGTTCCCAGAAATGTGTCTTTTATATAAAAACCCCCTAAGCCTACATTTGATAGCTAGAGCCCACATGGCATTCAGGGAGAATGAAAGGTATTCTTTAACATATGATGACATGTGAGTCTTGGGCACATATACAAACACACACTGAATAAAACTGTCATGAAGTATTAGAACATATTTGAAGTCTTTTTGTTGCCTCTCTAACACAGACATGTTAGTTTTCACACTGCCCTTCTCTTTTGAGACCAAGTCTTATATAGTACAGGGTGGTTTTGAACTATCCCCAACTTCCTATCTCATTTTCCTAAGTGCTAAGAAACGAGGTGTTCACCATCAAAACTAGCTTCCTAAGATAATTTATTCTAAGTTTTATTTATGATTTATTTTATTTTACATCCCAACCATAGTTTTCTCCATACCATTTTTAAAAACATAAATGTCATTTTGATTGTATGCATCCCCCTGCCTTCCCTCCTCCCCATCCCTCTGAGTCAGCCTTCAGCGAACCTCATGCCCATTCCCCATTCTGTCTTCCAGAAGGGCAAGAAGTCCCAAGGTGGATCATCTCAGTGTGGCACATCTACTCCAGGCAAGTTCTACTCACTCATCCCAGAAAGAAGGCTGGGTTATGTGTTCCTCTATACGGAATGTGCTCCAAGGTGCCAGCCCACACACAGGAACACAGACTGATTCCACCCCTTTAGGCTGCACATATTGTCCATGCCAATCTACATTTGCCTACACTTGGAGGGCCTAGCTCCTTTTCCTGCTGGGCCTCCAGTGGCTATTCTTGATTCAGTGACATCCTCCGAGCTCTAGTCATCCCTCTATGTGGGACTCCTCTTCATAATCCCTATCCCCCTGTTCATACAGACACTCCTCCCCTGCTCTCAGCTGACCAGGAGCTCAGCCCAGTGCTCAGCCATGGATCTCTAACTCCACCTCTATTCTTTGTTGGATCCCCTACCTCTTTTCTATTCCCCTATCCACTGTACAGAAAGGTCAAGTCCTCCTATGGGAGTCAACAAAGCATGGCATGTCAAGTTTGGCCCCATGCCTTGCACCAAGGTGGAACCAGGTTTCTCACCACAGATAATAGGTTTCAAAAACCTAGGTAGTGTGCCAGGAAAGATCCTAATCCCACTTCTAGAGACACCATTGACAGACAAATCTTCATAATTGTCACCTATATGAGGAGGGTCTAGGTTAGTCCCATGCAGGCTCCCTTCCTGTTGGTCTAGAGAACGTGTTTTCCCATGAGCTTGGATCAGTTGTCTTTGTGGTTTTCCCTGACATGATCTTGACCCCCATGCTCAGCCCAATGTTTTACTGTGGATTTCTGCATCTATTTCCATCAGTTACTGGATGAAGGTACTATGATGACAATTAGGGTGGTCATCAATTTGATTACCCGGGAATGCCAGTTCAGGCACCCTGTCTGCTATTAGTAGGATCATATCTCGGACCATCTTTATGGATTCCTGCAATTTTTCCTTGGCACCAGGTTTCTTTCTAACTCTACAATGTCCCCCTCTATCAAGTTAACTGTTTTATTTCACTCTCTATGTCCTTCTCCCTACTGAGCCATTTTGTTCCCTCATGTCCCTATCACCTTCCCTGTACCTCCCCATCCTAACTGTTTGGTCTCCCCCTCCCAGGGTGATCCATGTCTTCCTCTTAGGGTAGTTTTTGTTACCTAGTTTCTCTAGGACACAGGATTGTAGCCTGGTTATCCTTTGCCTTCATATTATCCACTTATGAGTATATGATTTATTTTAATTGATATACTACAATAGTGTATACACTATTAAAATGTAGTGTCATGATTCAAAACAAACATACGTGTGTGCTTATCAAATGTAGACAATTCACATTTTTGTGTCTTTAAGTAAATGAAGTTTATAACCTCTCTCTTCTACTATTTTCTGGTATATTGGGAAATTCATGCAAGTACCACTCATATATTAGGAAGAATCCTGTTAATTAAATGATGTATTTCCCAGCCTGTTCTTGATCACACTTTCCAGTTCAGACAGGCATTGAACACAGGACTCTTCTATCTCACCTACCCAACTCTCTTGTATTTCATGTGTAGTAGTGAGGTTTCTTGGTCCTGGGCTGCCAGACGTCCAGAACCACAGACCTCGGGCCCAGACCCCTTATCATCTGCAGCTGATCAGCCCCCCCCCAAATAATTCAGATGCTTATATTAAGTTCATGATGTTTGGTTTATGGCTCAGTCACATCCACAGCTGGCTCTTACATCCTAACTCAACCCATTCTCATAAATCTGTCTGCCATTGGCTGTGGCTCAGTAGTGTTCCTTACATGCTTCTTGTGGGTGGCTAGGTCGATTTTTCTGATTCTGTTCTGCTTCTCCTAGGCATGCTGTGAGTTTCCCTTCTACTTTTTCTATGGTGCCTGTCATGGGTGAAAACAGCTCCTTTATCTAAAGATTGATATTCACAGCACACAGAAAGACATTCTCACATCATTATATGCATAGAAATGGATTTATGGCTTCTCTTTTCCTTACTCACAGATTCACCATATGTAGCTTTAAACTGTAGTTACTAAAGTGTACTGCAGCATACAAGCGGGTATACTAATTACTACCAGTTCTTTTCGTACCTCCTTTACCCCATAAACTACCTCTCAGTGAAAACTGTTTCTTTCTTAGCTCCTATGAAATCTGTTTCCATGTTCTTCACATGAGTAAGAACACATCTGCCCTTGCTAAATTCAATCTCTTTCTCTTAATTTCAATGAACACTCCAGGGCAACAAATCAGAACAGAAGCTTACCTCACATTTAAAGACTCAATTTAACTTTATACACAGTCAGAGAATCCAACTTATTCCTAATTCTCTCGTAGATCTAATCAGGGGTAGGTGATCTTAGAATGAAATGGAACATAAAGAAAGTTCATGTACTGAGGGTTATTGTCCATCCCTGCCTCCTTTACTCACAGGACAACTTTTTTTTTTTTAAGTTTGAAGAACCTCCCTTCCTGGGATAGTTTATTTTATGCTGGAACAAAATCAGATGATGTATTCTCAAAATTTCACTCATCTTGTTGACAAGAAAAAAGAGAGTTCTTGTGAAAATAACTCTGTGAAAATGATTCGCGAGGCAAAGTTCTGTAAGGTGAGTTGACCAGGTAGGGTGTTGGGAGAAGCAGATTCATGACCAAGGACCATGACAGAAAGATTTTTCAGAAGGTGGAAATCAGAGGCATCCTCAAAATGTCCTTCTCCAGTGTCCCTGAAGAATTTAGAATGGTAATTGAGTACTAAATGCAGTTGGTAATAATCAGCACTTTGTAATCAGGAGCAGGACCAAAGGGAGACCTGATAGCATCGAGCATTTCCAATGCAGTTGGGAAATGGCTGTTATGCAAATATCACACTTGATCCCCACATTTCCCAGCATCAATTATCTTGATTTTCTAGGTTGACCACTGAGATCCTCCAACATAGAGACCTTTCTAGTATGAATGGCACACATGTCCAGGAGAGAGTACTTCTAAGATTTTATATTTTCTTGTTTTCTAGGCCTTCCAAGATATTACTTCGTATTTCTCTGAGGAAGAATGGGGAAATCTCACATTCTTGCAAAAAATTGTCTACGTGTATATGAAAAGAACCTACTTCAGAATGATGGCCTTAGGTAATAGGAAGTTCCAGGTTCAGACAAGCCTGGGTGTTTCCTAGTTATTTTCTATGCCACAGCTTCCTTTCGACTTATAGCATGTACTTTTGCCACACAGTACTTTTCTTCACAGTGAAATGTCAAAGTGCTGCCTGAGCATGCTGCTCTTCTCCAATGTGTTTAGGGCTGAGAGCATACAGCAAAGGCAATAGGGCTCAGGCCTGCAGCAGCCTGCACTTTTCTTTCCTGCAGGCTCTTGTTCTTGTGGGCCTTAAGGTCTGTGCTGCATCCCAGATCCTAGCTGCATTTCCATTTTTGTGCTGTCTGTTAAAGAGCAAACACTTTGTTTCCTTTTAGGGGTCACAGTCAACAAACCAATATTCATGCGTCGCAAGGACAAGGCGGAAGAATCTCCATTGGAATGTATTGAAGTCCATGGCACTCACACTGGTGAGTAGTTAGAGAGGGGCTGTGAAGAATCACCTTTTCAGTCAAGATATCTGGTAAGGTTACAGGCATGTCTTTTCTTCATCTTCAGGTTAGGCCTTGTGGAAAAGAGTTCATTTAGAGGATGGTGTAAAAGACCCTGTCAGATAAATGTCTAAAATCATTATTTTCGATAATAAGTAAATGGCTAATATGTAGCACCTGTCCCTTATCATATCCTAAACACAGGCAGACACATACACCCTATAAACATACATGCAGACACATTATCACAGAGATACAACTCAACACACACATGCAACCACACACCACACACACACACACACACACACACACACACACACATTCTCTTTTATACTTGACATCACTGAAAATAGATCATCATAATATAAATGGATCAGTTAACTCCAGAGATGATCCTGTTCCCACTGCTTCCAATTTGGCAGCTTGGGTGCAATCTAATTGTAGTTCATTAACATAATTTCTTAATCCTTTTACAATATGGTATTTTATTTAATTCATTGAGAATGTTATATATTTTGATCATATTCACACATACCTTATTCTTTCATCTAATTAACATAAAAAATTTTATGTTTTTCTCACTTCCCCACATTCCTCAAACTCACCTCTTCTTTATAAATTTTTTAGAAATAACCAACCAAGCCCAATTTGTGCTCTTTATATAACATGGGATGAGGAACCATCCACTAGAACATACTTGACTTAGTAATGACCACAACCTTAAAAATACTGACTCTCCCTCCCATGAAAGCCATCGATTATCAAAAAGGATACCCACAAAGGGGTGGGAGCTCATGAGTACCTACTCACTCCATGCTAGAATGTTGACTGGTTTGACAATGCAGGTCTTATATAGGCAATGGCAACCTCTCTGAGTTTATGAGTGTAACAATTTATCATTTCCTTAAAACACTATATTGTTCTGGTCCTTCCTGTCTTCTGCTTCTTACATTTTCTCTATCCCCCTTTTACAGTGGCACATGATTTAGGGAGGAAGACGCATGAAATATATGTTCAATGTTTAGCTGAGCAATGCATAGACACATTTTCTACATTCTAACCAGTTGGGAGCTCCTGTATTATCCATCACTCACTTTAAAACAAAACTTCTCTAATAATGTCTGAAAGATATCTATCGTGAAGAGATATGAATTTATATGTCAGTTTGTACTAAATTCATTTAGCAAAATCATAGTAATAGTTTCCACCCATGGGGCCTATGCAATCATATGTTCTTGGTCAGCTTTACAGTACCAGGTCTGCATTTTTTCAATCACAATATCTTAAGAATTATAGCATTGGCTCTTTAGCACATAGCTCAAACCACTGACATGTATTCATGTCTTTTTTCATTTCTTTATTCCAGGTGATGCCTCTGTCAGGCATTCTCCCACAGAGTCTGTTTGTTCTTTCATACTGAAGCTTACTTTCTAAGCAGGAATCACCAGCTAGCCTCTGTAAATTGACTATGCATTCCTCTGGCTGGAAATCACAGGGCTCCTCCCACTGTGACAGACTTCAGGATATATCTACATTTGGGAACTGTTTGCCCCACAGACACAACCCAGAGGAACCCTTAGAGACACCTGGCTATTTATGAAATGGAATTTTCTATAGTTGCCGTTTACACTTTAGTGTATACGGTTAAAGAGCTGAGAGTTGGTGGCCAGTGAGGGCACAGTTAAGGACTGAATAAAACAGAAGGGATCGTAAGAGGAAGTACTCAGTTTTATTATTCTGTCATTTAAAAAGTGTGTCCATTTGGGTGTGTTTGGCATGTGATAATTGCAAAGTTCTTTAGGGTCATTAAAACAAGACTTTTCTCAGGCATAAATTAGGAAGTTGAATAACAGGTAGCTTATTATTAATGACTTTTATATCAGCAGATATAGTGTATCTTATTATATTCTACATGAAGTGTTCTTACCAATGTCCTGTGTGATGCCACTCTTGGCAACATATTCTTTGATACCTAGATCAGTGTGTCTCTTTTCTTTCTTCCCCATTGCCTGCATTAATTTGTAAAAATCATCTTGGTAGAGTACTGTCTTCTCTCTTCTATTCACTCTTTTATTAACTGTCAATGTGATGAACCACAAGCTTATGTGTGAAGCCTTATATTTTGTAGACTACCCACCTTTCATAGAACCCATGGACTCCACAAGTGATTTTCTTCCCTAAATCTTCTTTATTATGGATTCCTAATTAAATGTACATTACTCTGCTTGTATAAATGGCAGTCTATGAAATATATAAAGGCAAACATTTAGTCCCAGAAACATGGTGTACTTAGGACATTACTTTCTTATTTGAACACCCATGCTCTTTCTTAATTGGCTACAAATAATGACAAATACTTCTCCAGGTACAGTTAGCATGTTATGAAAATCAATAAAAACACCACAAAGGCTTGAGCCCTTCATCATTCTGTCATGGAAGGAGAGGCTCACCAGGTTCCACCCTCTCAGAGGATATGAGGGCAGTTAACAGTTGTCAGGGAAAAGACAGATGAGGCCCAGTGCACATGTAAATAGGCCAATTAAACTCATTTAGCCCCACCAATATAAAATATGAAATGAAAGATAATCTAGTAATGGCGAGGAAGGGCATTGACATGAGTCAAAAGAGGTTAATGAGTCTAAATTATCACAGCACATTATACATGCATATAAAAATGTCATATCGTAAGGTAACAGCATATATAATTAATGTATGCTAACATAGTCTTTGGAAAACCTCAGAAATTACTTAACCTCTAATACAGTATAGGAATCCTACAGAGAGCCTGAACAAGTGCTTTAGTGTTTAAAAATGCTGAAGGAGGTGGAATGAGAAGAAAATAACCTAAATGAGATCCAGGTACACTAGGCTAAGGATGGGCCCAGAGAAATCTGCACACCCAAGAGAAAGCACGTTTTTGGGGACAGACAGTTGGGTGGCAATGGATGAGAAGGAATCATTGAAGAAACAAAACTCTGGCTTCCATGGCATGTTCTGAGTGAGTGGCATGGGCCCACAAAACTCCACAGACTTGCTGCGTGACAAGATCACCCAGTACCAGTTCAGATGTTAGCAAGGATTTCCATATTCATAATTTGATTTGTCCTTCTGAAAGACATGTGACAATAAACAGGTTTTCTACATACTCTGTGGTTCATTTCTTTAATCCACACAATATAAGAAAATGATCATTGGGCCCTCTTTCTAATGAAGGATAAAATAGGAATTCTATACCAGATGATGGGGGAGAGGGACCAAACAGTACACTGGATTACCTGGAATGGTCTTTGGTCTGTACTACTGTGTGGCTAATATCTCAGTCTTTACAAGCCAGCAAACATAAACATCAGAATGGAAAGGCCCATGGGCTCATGGGAGGAACATGCCCTGTTCTATTCTGATAAAACAAGGCCCTAAACTATCTAATTCTCATGCACTAATCTCTCCCTATTTCAGAAGGTGGCATTCATGTAAATGTATGGGCTCATCGTTTGAGGGAAAGAAAACATCGAGTGATATATGAAGAAATCAGTGACCCTGAAGAAGAAGATGATGATGAGGATGACTAAATCTGTAAGTGGTCCTTTGACACATCTCCCAAACCCCAGAATACATACTTTTTTTGATATAATATTAGATCACTTATCCACTTCTAGTCCTCTGGGGTGCAACAGTGAAGCTGAAGTATCATATCATGCTTCCTTTACTGCAAAGCTGGGTAATTTGGAGACCTTCCCTACCCAGGATGCTATGAGCTCCCAAATTCCAAGTCAGCTCTCAAAGTACAGGCCACATCTTACACTGGTTTAGAAATTTAAGGAAAAGAAAGGTGAGGCAGTCACCTTGCTCTGAGAAAAGGGTTTGCCTGTGTAGCACAGGCTTTGAGGTTGGGTGAGAAGAAAGCATGTGGGCTGTGAAGGACAGGAGGAAACAGACCATTGAGTAGGTAGTGTGAATTTGCTAGTGTTTCTTTTCTTTCTTGTCTTAACCACAGAGCATTGAAATAAACCCACCTTGAGAAGAAGAATACGGTGGGAATACCAGACCATAGCTACAATGTTGAAAGACTAAATGTCAGTTATATGTATAAATACATTATTTATTAAAATTTATTATAATTCTAACAGTTAAGTATCCATTTCCATATTATTTGTCAAGTTTTCTCTTAGTAATTTTGTTGGAGGTAACCACTACTCTGTTAGGACCTTGTGCCAAGTATTCCCTATGTATTCTTTCCACTGTACTAAGTCTCATTAGTATTGGTCTTCCTTTGCCGGGCAGTGTTTAAGCATAGATCTCTCTGTATGGTATCTGGTCAGCACTAGGGATACTACATGCTAAGCACTCTGTTAGTGTTAGTTTTACTGTGTAAAAACCACTCTGGTAAAATATCAATGTTTCAAGTAGGCTAGATGGCTTTGTGGTAGAGGATCCTGCTGCCAACTCTGATGACATGATTTCTATCCTAAAGACCCACATGATGGACAGAGAGAACTGACTCCCTGACAATGTCTTTTGACATTCAAAATTGAACACACACACTCCAAATAAATGAAAATATAATAAAAGAAATCTGTCAATATTCCATTCAGCATCAAAGACAGGAGATGTAGGTCAAAAGGACCAGGCAAAGAAACCCACCCTGGTCCTGGATCTTGAGCCAGTGAAAGAAACACTTTAAATCTGAAGCCAGAACCAAAGAAACACTCCCTGACCTTGAACCCAGAGCCAGTGCACGAAATATACCTTGACCCTGAAATTAGAGCCAAAAGGATAAAAAAGACAAGTGAAAGAAAAATAATTTAGGCCTGAAACCAGACACGAATCAGCTTCCGAATAACTAAAACAATCAGTCCCTGAGCATAAAATTCAGCACCCTGACCCTGAAATCTGAGCCAAGGAAAGAAACACGTGAGCCCTCAAACAGAACCAAAGAAACACATATTGTCCCTGAAACCAGAGCCAACTCTGCCTCTGACCAACTAAACCAACCAATCCCTGAGCAGGAAATCCAGCTAATCCCTAAGTAGAACATCTTCTCACTGGAAACATTCCACCCCTCAGAAGCCCTATATAAGCCCCTCTATTGGTTTAGCTATCAGCTGTCCTTTTCCATCAGGGTAGAGGCAGCCACTCTCCTGTATTCCTTTCCCAAACGAATCTCTTTCTTAAAAGAGTTTTGGGTGAAGATCTTCTTTTGCTGGTGAGGAGCAGAGTCTCCACTAGGAAGCTCCCTTGGAAGGTGAGTAGAGCATCAGAAGACATGGATATCTCTGTTGCAAAGCTCCTTTCGAGGGAGTTGAACAAAGTTAAGCTGTAACAGTTCTCTCTCAGAGATGAACATCCCCACTGCATCTCAGCTTCAGGTATACCCTGACTTCCTGACAAGTCAGGATATCTTTCTTCTCACAGCTGTAGTATCCAGGATACCCTCCACAGCTGAAGGTATACCCTGACTTCCTAACAAGTTAAGATACCTTTTCCTCCACAGCTATAATACTGGCAGGTATAGACTGCCTTCCTGACAAGAAAGAATTGTATACCTGTTCCTCCAGAAGAGTTTAGAGAATAACAGTTTTAAGGCTTATATTGAAAATTATAGAAGGTAAATATGAGACCAGGGGTTTTGGAACAATATAGACAATGGACATATAATCTGTGTGTGCTGTGGTCAGGATTAGACTTTATTAATATTACATGGCAGATACTCTGAGGTTAGTTGTGTCATACACCCATTTCATACACCATTCTTATGTAGAAACTATAATGCTCAATGTAGCTCTCCTAGTGGTGATAGAGGTAATATGGATTCCTACAGATATGGCTCTGATGAGTTGAAGTGTAGGCCTTGTGGAAAGCTAAGAGCCTGAAGATCTCTGCCTCAGTACTATGTGAGGAAGCAGAGAGGAGTCATAGGTGTTGGTAAATGATCATGTTAAACAAAACAAGCCAAGTGCAGAAAGACAGATGAGTCAAGCTTAATTTCAATGAGTAACAACATTTCAATTTGTGTTTTGTGTCATTCTGTGTGTTGGACATAAAACTAGGGTACCATAAGATAGGAGGCTGAGTCCTTAAAGAGGTAAAAAGAGTGACTCTATACATTGGGCATGAAGGTAACAGGGACAATTAGGGATAAAGAAGAGGACTAGCAAGATGAAGACAGATGGTGGGACAAGGTGATTTCCATTTTTATTAGAAACCAAGAACATAAGAACATGTCATTATGAAACCTACTACTTTCTATGCTACCATAAAAAAGGAAGTAAATATAGTCCTGAGGACGAAATACTAAGAGAAAACAGTGTATGTTTGAGTCACAATTAGTGGTCTTTAGGTGGAGAAAATAATCTTATATTTGGAGAAAGCTGGGATCCATGAAAATGGAAGTTGAAAACTGGCCATTCTTGTCACTCTCTAGAAGTTCCCTTACCCTGTCATCTGTCTCACTAACACCCACTGTATGGCCATCAGAAAAATCACACATGTCAAATAGAAATTAAAGACCACTTTCAAGCAAATGTTAATGGTGACAGGCTGATGACTTCTAGCTGCAGTAGTATGCTCAGAAGTCTGTAGGATGGACCTTGTATTATAGATTTCTGAAAATATGGTCCAACCTATTTTGTACTGCAGTCATAGAATGGAAGAATAATATCCATGGTTCAATTGATTTATGGATATTTAAGTATTCCACATACACATTTATAGAGATTAAATGGATATGATTTACTTTGAACATATTAGACAGCCCCAAACTGTAACTATTTATGAAAATACTAAATACACAATGAATACAACTTAAATGATCCAAGTGCCAATGGAAGTTCTGTATCTAAGTTATTCAGAATTCAATCTGTGTTTGCATCAGGATCTTGGTGCCTGGAGGATATTTGGCAGTTACAAATCCAACTGGAAATGACACTTAAAGTAGGTGTGGGTACCAGTCTAAAAGGGTATTGTGCTTGCTAAGTTCATTGCTATGGACTGCTCTTATAAGGATCAAATTCATCTGTGGTGATATATTGTGCATACTCTAATAAAGTTTGCCTGAAGATCAGAGGACAGAGGCAGCCACAGTTAGCCATAGAGGTCAGGGAGTGGTGGCACATAACTTCAATGCTAAAATTCCAGAGGCAGGGGAAGAGATTGGTCTGGGTCTCTGTGAGTTCAAGAAGAAACAGAGGCAGGTGGTGGGACACACACCTGTAATCCCAGCCCTTGTGATCCCACACTCCTACTCCCAGTACTTGGGAAACACAATGTCTTTAATCCAAGCACTAGGTTGTTTGAACCAGGAAGTGAAATGGCTGGGCAGAGAAAAAGATAAAAGGTGGAAGATACATGATTTCAGCCCTTTCCCTTTGGTTGAGGTCTCAGAGACATTCAGTCTGAGGATTCCTGGAGACTGGATCTATCCCTTTTCTGCCTGGAGAATTTGTGAGATGAGAAGTGACTTTGGCTTGTTTCCCTGTGTCTCTAATCTTTCAGTTTTTCCTCAATATTATAAAATCAGTTACGATTCATGCAATATTCATCCATCCTCTTTAATAAGTCAGTTTTACAAGAGCTTTAGGCTCCATTGCTGAGCCATCATCTACAATGTATGGCTCCAGGTACTGAATAAACTGGTGGTACAAGGAAATGAAGCACAGTTAACTGCATGCTATGTTGTTTTAACTGTAGATCCTGGTAGACTGGCATCTTCCTTCAGCTTCTCTGGCTACTCTTCAGAGGCTCTGCCCAGATGTACTTCACCTCTCATTCTTAGTGTGTCAGGACTAGGGCTTTCCCCAAGAAATTCTTTTTAGAGTGGAGAATCTGGTTCCAAGTCACCAATTTTACCCAGCTTGATGAGTATAATTTTAGAAAGTAATGTATAGTCAAAAAATGACAAGGTTATTGTCTTTAGGAATGAAAGAAACTTAAAGTAATCAACTGTAGGCAGAAGTTTCTGTCTTGGCAGCCTCTTCGAAGTACCTAGCAGTTGCTTCCTAAATAACTGACTCAGAAGTTTAAAATTAAGTATTAAGTAATATTAATATTATTAAAATAAGCTGACTCTTACACTTAAATTAACCCATATTTTTATTTATGTTTAGCGATGTTGCTTGGTACTTTTTCTCTGTACAGCAACTTCTCAGTACTTCTCCTTTTCAGCACTCTCAGTTAGTCTGTCTCATTTCTACTCCGTGCTTGTCTACTGAACAATCAGTGTTTTATTAAACCAATTTCAGTGACAAAATGTTGCTATGTACAAAAGCACCATTTCACAGCATTTCTGCCTTTTGTCTATTTAAGAAGGAAGGTTTTAAATATAACACGTTATGACTATATACTACAAAACAGTAATCAAGATAGAATTATATAATGACTTATCTCTCCCCTACATCCAGTCCAGCAGGGAAAAAGCCCTGTAGGCTAGAATCCCCCAAAAATCCGGTTTTCTGGACAACCTCAACTAGAAAACTTGCACAAGCCCCAACCCACCCCAGAACCCAGTCACTTTAGCAGGTGCTTGAGACTCACAGATCCTCAGAACCTATTGGACCAAGAGGTAATTGACACCCAGCTCAGACAGAGATCCCAGTCTCCTGGGACAGAACCCTTGGAACCTTACCCCATCTCATATATTCCCTGCATTCAGGCCAGCAGAAATCCTTCCCTACAGACCAGGACTCCCCAGTGAAGCCTAGTTCACAGAACACTCCTATCTACAAACAAACCCCTTCACCTCATGACAATAGTGATTACTTGAGACCCATAGTCCCCCAGCATCTATTAGATCAAAAGCCCCTATAGGATTAAGAGCACCTTCTAGATCAAGAGCTCATATTGGACAAAGAGTGAATCCCTGAGACAGACATTCTGCCAGCTCTTATTGCACCAAGTACTGGGCACTGTGACACAGAATATGCTACCTCCAAGTGGACTGAGAGCCCAGATTTTACCAAGAAGGCTTCCTGATACACACAGGAATAACAGATTGCAGCAGAGTCACCTCCCTGGGATAGATACAAATCCTGAAATGGGCAGATCCTAGCTCAAGAATACATATAACAACGTAAAGAACAATGTGGCACCACTAGACTCTGGTGGTTCTACAACAAGATCTGATCATAACAACGAAGAATAAAGAATAATGAAGAAGCAGGAGAAGAAGAAGAGGAGGAGGAGGAAGAAGACCTAGAAGAAAATAACCTTAAAAACAATTTTATGAAGATAATCGAGGCCTCAAAAGAGGAAATAAATATCTCCCTTAAAGAAATACAGGAAAAGACAAGCAAAAAATTGGAAGAGATAAACAAATGCTGGATGAAAATAATGAAAACCAAGAAAAAGCAATCAAATAAGTGAAGGAAACAATTCGAGATGTAAAAACTGAAATAGAAGCAATAAAGAAAACACAAATTGAGGGATGGTGGAAATGGAAAATCTGAAGAAATGCACTGGAACTACAGATGAAGAATGACCAAGAGAATGCAAGACTAAGTGGAAGATTTGATAGTGGAAACAGATTTGTCACTCAAAAAAAAAAACCCTCAATAAACAACCCCCCCCCACAAAATCATCACATAAGACGTCTAGGAAATCTGGGACACCATGAAAAGACCAAACTTAAGAATAATAGGAATAGAAGAAGAATACCAGCTCAAAGGCACATAAAATATATTCAAGAAAATCAAAGAAATGTCTAAAGATATAAGAAGCTTATGGAACACAAAATAGACTAGATCCCTCCAAATGTTTGCTCACAACATAATAATCAAGCCAGTAAGCTTACAGAATAAATAAAGAATACTAAGAGGTGCAAAGAAAAAAATCATGTAACTTATAAAAGCATACCCATCAGAATATCACCAGACTGTTCAGTGGAATCAATGAAAGCTGGAAGATGTTATGCAGACACTAAGAGACCATAGTTGCCAACACAGACTAAAATACCCAGCAAAAATATAAACCACCATAGGTGGAGGAAACAAGATTTTCCACCACAAAACCAGATTTAAATAATACCTATCCACAAATACAGCCCTAGAAAAAGCACTAAAGGGAAAACCCCAGCCTAAGGAAACCATATATAACAGATAAGCCCCACAGAAGAAAAAGACAAAAAAGGGAAACAACACATATACTATCATCAATAATAACAAAACTAATAATCACTGGACATTAATATCCTCTAATATCCATTGACTCCATTCACCTATAAAAAGACACACCCTAACACCATGGATACAAATGCAGAAGCCATCTTTCTGCAGCAAATAAGAGACACACATTAATTTCAACTACAGACACTGACTCAGAGTAAAGGGTTGGGAAAAGAATTTCTAATCAAATGATCCTAAGAAATAAGGTGCTGTAATCATCCTAATGTCTAAAAAATAGACTTCCAACTAAAGTCAAAAGAGATCATGGGAGACATTACTTATTCATCTCAGGAATAATCCAATTAAAGTCTCAATTCTGAAAATTTATGCCCACAACACAAAGGTACCTTCATATGTAAAAGAAATATTAGTAAAGCTTAAATCTTACATCGAACCTTAGACTTTGATAGTGGGAGACTTCAATACTTCACTCTCATCAATGGATTGGTAGGTCTACCAGACAGAAACTCAACTGACAAATAAGGGTTTTGTAGTGGGATTCAGGTGTTAGCTGACAAGGCTTGTAGGTGTATCTCTGGGGTAATGGGAGCCTGAATGGGGCATGACCAGACTCTCAGACACTGAGGTTTTGTTCCTGTGTTCTCAGAAAATGGATCAGCAGCCCTAGTTCCTATCTCCAAGAACTGTATTAAGGATCAATTTGTACCATCAGTGTTCTTATGCCCTTCAATAAATATTAACCCTTTATATGATATATTGCAAGTGAATTTACCATGATAGGATCTAACAGATATTATGATCCAAATGGTCTTAACAGATATATACATAACTTTCCAACCAAAAAATGAATATACCCTTTTCTTAGCATCCCATGAAACTTTCTCTCAAATTGACGACATACTCCGTCATAAAGCAAATATCAATAGATACCAAAAAATTGGAATAACTCCTTGTATCCTAAAAGACCACCATACACTAAAGTTAGAGTTCAATAACACAAACCACAGAAAGCCTACAAACTCATGGAAACTGAACATCTCTCAACTGAACCACTTTGGCAAAGGAAGAAGTAAAGAAAGAAATCAAAGGCTTCCTAGAATTCAATGAAAACGAATCCAGAACAACACTTACAGGACACAATGAAAGCAGAGTTAAGAGGAAATCTCAAAGAACTAGATGCCAATATGAAAAACCTAGAGCAATCTCACACAAGAGACCTAACCTCCCAGCTGAAAACTCACCCAGAAGGAGTAGATGGCAGGAAATAATCAAACTTAGGACTGAAATCAATACATTAGAAACAAAGAGAACAATACAAAGAATCAATAAATCAAAGAGTTGGTACTTCAAGAAAGTCACCAAACTCTTATCAAACTAATCAAAAGGCAGATGGAGAACATCCAAATTAACAAAATCAGAACTGAAAAGGTAGACATAACAACAGACATCCAGGAAATCCAGAGAATCATTAGGTCATACTTCAAAAACCTGTACTCTACGAAATTGGAAAACCTATAGGCAATGGACAACTTTCTGAACAAGTACCATTTACCAGAATTAAATCAAGAACAGATAAATGATCTAAATAGACCTACAGCCCTCATAAAAATTTAAGTGTTGTTAAGTCTCCCAAGCAAAAGAAGCTCAGGGTCAGATGGTCTCAGCACAGAATTCTACCAGAACTTCAAAGATAAATTAATAAATTAATATCAATGCTCCCAGAATTTTTCCACACAATAGAAACTGAAGGAAATTTGCCAAACTTTTTATGAGGCTATATTCACCCAGAAACCCAAGCCACACAAGAATGCAACAAAGACAACAAATTACATACCCTCATGAACATCGATTCAAAAATACTCAATAAAATACTGGCAAACCAAATTCAAAAACAAAATACTGGAAAATGAAATTCAAAAAATACTGGCAAACCAAATTCAAAGAAATCATCCAGCATGGTCAAGTAGGCTTAACTCCAGAAACGTAGGGATGGGTCAACATACAGAAAACCATGAATGTCATCCATCATATAAACAACCTGAAAGATAAAAAGAATCCATGTGATCATTTCATTAGCTGTTGAAAAAGCCTTTGACAATATCCATCTCTGTTTCATGATAAGACTCCTGTAGAGATCAGGAATATAGGAAAACACCTAAACATAATAAAGTTAATCTACAGCAAGCCACCAGCCAACATCAAACTAAATGGAGAGAAACTCAAAGCAAGCCCACTAAAATCAGGAACAGAACAAGGCTATTCTCTCTTCCCATATCTTTTCAATATAGTTCTCAAAGTCTTAGCTAGAGTAATAAGACAACAAGATGAGATTAAGGGGATATAAATTGGAAAGGAAGAAGTCAAACTATCTCTATTTGCAGACAATATGATCGTATACATAACTGATGCCAAAATTCTACCAGGGAACTCCTACAACCGATAAACACCTTCAGCAATTTAGCGGGGTACAAGATTAACTCAAAATATCCACAGCACTCCTATACACTAAGGATAAAAGGGCTGAAAAAGAAATCAGGGAAACATCCCCCCCTTAAAATAGCTAACAATAGTATTAAGTATCTTCACGTAACTCTAACCAAAGGAGTAGCAGGCCTGTTTGACAAACCTTTAAGTCATTGAAGAAAGAAATGGAAGAAGATATCAGAAAGTGGAAAGATCTCCCATGCTCCTGGATAGGTAGGATTAATATCCTAAAAATGGCAATCTTACCAAAAGCAATCTACAGATTCAAGGAATCTCATTAAAATCCCAACACAATTCGTCATAAACTTTAAAAGAACAATACTCAATTTCATACAGAATAACAAGAAACCTACGATTGCCAATATAATCCTGTTCAATAACAGAATTTTGTGAGGCATCACAACCCCTGACTTGAAACCCTACTATTGAGCTACAGTAATAAAAACAGCTTGGTACTTGTAGTGGGATTTAGGTGTCAGCTGATAAAGTCCTAAGATGCTTATCCAGGGTCCTGAGCTCCTGGAGGGGGTTTGGCCAACCTGGAGGGGGTGTGGTCAACCCCATTGATAAGGGGCTTCTGGGACATGAAGAGCTCTCTTCCTGGTTCCTGGCTGCTGGAGAGACAGGAGCAGAATCCACTGTAGGTCCATCACTCGCCCATCACTCATCCATCGCTCGGGTACTCCAGTCCCTGTTCAGGTGCTACTATAAGCTGTTACTAATATCATGAGTGTTGATTTATATTCTAATAAATATTTATCATGGACTGGTGCCTTGTAAGTAATACTCCGCCTACATCTGGCACCCAACGGGGCCTCCAGTGTGTGGGGGTGCGGGTTTTCAGCTCTGTGCACAAACGTGAGTTTTCGGCTCAGTGTGCAAGCGCGAGTTTTCAGCTCAGTGTGGAAATGTGGGTTTTCAGCTCAGTGAGCAGGTGAGGCGCTCAGGAGGAGTGGTCCATCGTCCACTTGGCCTGCCACTGCCTGCTTGTATGGTGGCTCCATCCATCTAGCCCTGGTAGAGGAGTTTAAAGTGCACGCACATCCCTCCCTCCCAGCCAGCCCACGTGGTCACTGATTGTGACCCAGGCAACTGTAAATTACTCACGCAAGTGAACAAAGGAAACAAAAACCCTTCTATTTTGTGATTAACATCCTGTCTTAATTTGTGAGAATTTGCTTTTTCCAAGGCTTGTATTCTGCCTGCTGGGGCCCTTCAAAACCACTTAGTGTCTGTAGGTAGCTTCCTGCTGCTGAGAGCCTCTGAATCTGCCATACAGTGAGCAGGGCATTGAATGCTACTGTGACACCTGTGGACTAAATAAACAGCGTAATTACACCTGAATTGATGCAATGACTGACAATTATTCTTTTGAAGACTTTAGGTCATATTTTGCCATGGTGGTTGACAAATTTTTAAATGAATACCTTTGAAGGATTCAATACCCCAGTCTTACTATTTTTTGGCTTGTTTCTCTATTTTATGTTTCAAAATAAGAGGATGATGACAGAGGTGTCAAATGGAAACCAACAATTACTGTCCAGATTATGTATTATGGAACTATCGAATTCTACAGTAGCAGATGAGGTTAAACAGGTACAAAATGTAAATCGACAGTTGCTGTCCAAGGTATATGACGTGGAACTGTCAAACACTAAGATGGCAAAAAGGATGGATACTCTGGAAATTGGTTACAACAAGCTTTCAGATAAGGCTTCCTCTTTAGATATGAATAACACTGTACAAGAAAAGTATAGGCTCTACGTAAATGATGAAAACAAGAAACTTGTTGACTACATTAATGATGAGAACAAGAAAATCATTAATTATGTTAATGATGGGGATCAAAAAATTGCTGGCTTGCTGAGGTCTTTGGAAGGACTTCTTCATCAGGACACTCAAGATCTAGAAAAATCAATAGTATCTAAACTTCAAGAATGGAAACCAGTAGTATCCCAAATCCAGGAATGGGAACTGGTCATATCCAAAATACAAGAATGGGAGGACCATATTGCAATGCTGGAAAAGGGTATTGATGCATCTTATGCTCAGAACAGTTCAGGTCAACCCCCAATGGGATATTATGGTACTGGAGCTACTCTACCTAAAGTGGTAAACATAACAGGGCTACCCCCTTCCGCACCACTATTATTCCCAGCTACTATTCAGACAAAGATAACACCTGGGGGATCCTCAGAATATGTAGAGTATAGCTATGAGCCAGTACATATGAGAGACATCAAGGATTTTAAAGAGGCAATATCAATGCATGGTATACACTCTACTTATGTAAAGCAGCTTCTAAATTCATGGTCGGCAAAAAACCGGATTAAACCAACTGACTGGATGCAGCTAACAGCAGACATGTGGTCAACTTGTAATAGAATTATCCTTCAAGACTGGATAGATTTGGTTATAGCAATCTTGGAGGCTGGTTCCCAATTACAATGTAAGGAAGATGAGGCTAAGACCATTGAACAACAAAATAGGGCTAGAGGGATTGAAATATTCCAAGACTAGTTACTTAAAATTTGAATATTTTGCTAATGTAGAACATCAGTCTTTATATTATGACTATGCCCTAGATTTATGTCATATGGCAACCTTAAATATTTGGCATAGAATTTTAGAAGTAGGAAGGAAAATTGAGTCACATACAAAAGTTATGCAAGGCATAAGATAAACCTTTAAAGATTTCTTACAAACATTGACTTCAGCAATAAATAGAATGATACAAATTTCAGAAGCTAGGTAAAGAATACTGGAATCCATGGCTTTTTAAAATGCCAATGCATAATGCAAAAGGGTATAAGGTTGGAAAGTCAAGATCAGCACCCATGAAGGAATGGATCCTAAATACAATCGATATTGAATATCCTAACTCTGATAATGATTGGATAGGAGAGGTGACTTCCTGAGGTTTGAAGCAAAATTGAAATTTAAAATGTTTCAATTGCAGTAAATAAGGTCACTTTTAAAAGGACTGTAGACAGAGTGTTCCTAGAAGCAATGTTTTTGCTAAGAATGACCCCAACAATATGCTCTTCCCTTCTGGATTATGCAGAAGGTGTGGCAAAGGCTGATGTTGGACTAAGGAATATAAATCAACAAGGGACAGACAAGGTAATTCTTTGCCTTTTCCTCTCACAGGAACCCAAGTCACATTCAGTTTGGTCATTTTCTGTCATAGTGGAGACATAGTGGGTTTATGTTACCTCATACAAAATGATACTCTCCAAATCCATCCATTTACCTCCAAATTTAAAGGTGTCATTTTTTTTTACTGCTGAGTATTATATTATGTAAATGTACCACATTTTTTAAATCCATTCTTCATTTGAGGGGCATCTGGGTTGTTTCTAGGTTCTAGATATTATGAATAATGCTGCTTTGATCATAGTTGAATTAATGCCCTTGGAGTAAGAATGTGCATCCTTTGGGTACATGCCCAATAGTGGTATTACTGGATCTTTGGGAGACTGATTCCCAGTTTTCTGAGGAAATGCCATACTGAATTCCAGAGTGGCTGTACAAGTGGCCTCCAAAACTAGAGGAGTGTTCCCCTTGCTCTGCATCTTCTCCAGGATAGATTGTAATTTTTTTTTTTAATTCTATCCATTCTGACTGGTGTAAGATTACATTTCTCTGGTGGCCAAGGATGTTGAGCAATTTTTTAAGTGCCTTTCAGAAATTTGAAATTCTTCTGTTAAGAATTCCCTTTTTAGCTCTGAACTTCATTTTTAATTGGATTATTTGTTGGGTTTTTTTTTTTTTGACCTCTGGTTTCTTGAGTTCTCTATATACTTTAGAGATCAGTCTTCTGTCATATGTAGGGTTGGTGAAGATCTTTTCCAATTCTGTAGACTGTCATTTTGTCGTATTGACCATGTCCTTTGCCTTTCAGAAGCTTTCCAGTTTCATGTGGTCTCATTTATTGATTGTTGTTCTTGGTGTCTGTGCTACTGGTGTTATATTTAGGAAGTGATTGCCCTTAACAATGCATTGGAGGGTATTTCCCACTTTAATTTCTATCAAGTTAAGTGTAATTGGGTTTATGTTGAGGTCTTTGACCCATGTGAACTTGAGTTTTTTGCTCACCTGGATCACCTGGATTTCATAAATGAAAGAAGACATGAATGCATGTCAGTGGTTTGAGCTATGAGCTAAAGAGCCAATACTTTAATTATTAATATATTGTGATTGAAAAAAATGCAGACCTGGTACTGTAAAGCTGACCAAGAATGTATGATTGCATAGGCCCCATGGGTGGTAACTGTTATTATGATTTTACTAAATGAATTTAACACAAACTGGCATCTAAATTTATATCTCTTCACCTTAGATAGCTCTCAGACATTATTAGAGTAGTTTTGTTTTAAAGTGAGTGATGGCTAATACAGGAGCTCCCAATTGGTTAGAATGTAGAAAATGTGTCTATGCATTTTTCAGCTAAGCATTGAACATATATGTCATGCATATTGCTTTCAAACTTCAGTACCATTGTTAAAGAGGGGATAGAGAGATTGTAAGAAGCAGAAGACAGGAAGGACCAGAGCTAATACAGTATTTTATGGACATGATAAATTGTTACACTCATAAACTCATAGAGGTTGCCTTTGCCTATATAAGACCTGCTTTGTCAAGCCAGTCAGCATTCTAGCATGGAGTGAGTAGGTACTCATGATCTCCCACTCCTTTAAGAGTATCCTTTTTGAAAATGAATGGCTTTCCTGGGAGGGAGAGTCTGTTTTCTTTCAGGGTATGGACTTTATTAATTCAAGCATACTCTAGTGGATGATCTCACATCCCATGTTATATAAAGAGCACAAATTGGCCTTTTTTGGTTATTTTTAAAAAATATAAAAATCAAGACATGAATTTGAGGAGTGTGGGGAAGTGAGAAAAACATCAAAAAATATTTTATGTTAATTAGATGAATGAGTAAGGTATGTGTGAATATGATCAAAATACATACAACCCTCAAAGGATAAAATAAAATACCATATTGTAAAATGATTAAGAAATTATGTTAATGAACTACAATTAGATTGCATCCAACCTGGCAAATAGGAAACAGTGGGAACAGGATCATCTCTGGAGTTAACTCTTCCACTTATATTACGATGATCCATTTTCATTGATGTCAGTTATAAAAGAGAATGTGTGTTGGGTGTGTGTCTTGTATTGTTTCTGTGTGACAGTGTCTGCATGTATGTGTATAGGGTGGATGTGTCTGCCGGTGTTTGAGTTGTGATACAGGACTGATAAAGGACAGGTATGACATATTAGCTGTTTATTTATTACCCAAACTTATGTACATTTTTGACTTTAATATGGCAGGGTCTTTTACACCATCCTCTAAAGAACTCTTTTCCACACAGCCCTAACCTGAAGATGAAGAAAAGATATGCCTGTAACCTTACCAAGTATCTCGACTGAAAAGGTGATTCTTCACAGCCCCTCCCTAACTACTCACCACTGTTAGTGCCATGAACTTCAATACATTCCACTGGAGATTCTTTCGCTTTGTCCTTGTAACGCATAAAAATTGGTTTGTTGACTGTGACCCCTAAAAGGAAACAAAGTTCTTGATCTTTAACAGACATCACAAAAATGGAAATGCAGCTAGGATCTGGGATGCAGCACAGGCCTTCAGGCCCAGAAGAACAAGAGCCTGCAGGAAAGAAAAGTGCAGACTGCTGCAGGCCTGAGCACTATTGCCTGTGCTCTATGCTCTGAGCCCTAAACACATTGGAGAAGAGCAGCATGCTCAGGCAGCACTTGGACATTTCTCTGTGAAGAAAACTATTGTGTGACAGAGAGAGGTACATACTATATGTTGAAAAGAAGCTGTGGCATAGAAAATAACTGGGAAACACTCAGGCTTGTCTAAACCTGGAACTTCCTATTACCTAAGGCCATCATTCTTAAGTAGTTTCTTTTCATATAAACGTAGAGACTTTTCTGCCAGTTGGTGATATTTTCCCATTCTTCCTCAGAAAAATATGAAGCAATATCTTGGAAGGCCTAGAAAACAAGAAAACATAAAATCTTAGAAGTACTCTCTGCTGGACATGTGTGCCATTCATACTAGAAAACTCTCTTTGTTGGAGGACCTCAGTGGTCAACCTAGAAAATCAAGATAATTGATGCTGGGAAATGTGGGGATCAAGTGAGAGATTTGCATAACAGGCATTTCCCAACTACCTTGGAAATGTTCAATGCTATCAGATCTCCCTTTGGTCCTGCTCCTGATTACAAAGTGGTGATTATTACCAAATGCATTTAGTACTCAATTACCATTCTAAATTCATCAGGGATACTGGAGAAGGAAATTTTGAGAATGCCTCTGGTTTCCACCTTCTGAAAATTATTTCTGTCATGGTCCTTGTTTATGCATCTGCTTGTGCCCACACCCTGCTTGGTCAACTCACCTTAGAGATCTTTGCCTCATGAATCATTTTCCCAGAGTTATTTTCACAAGAACTCTCTTTTTTTGTCAGAAAGATGAGTGAAATTTTGAGAAGACATCATCTGATTTGGTTCCAGCATAAAATAAACTATCCCGGGAAGGGAGTTTCTTCTAAAATAAAATAAAATGTCCTGTGAGGAAAGGAGGCATGGATGGACAATAACCCTCAGTACATGAAATTTCTTTATGGTCCATTTCATCCTAAGATCACCTACCCCAGATTAGATCTATGAGAGAATTAGGAATAAGTTGGATTCTCTGACTGCGTATAAAGTTAAATTGAGTCTTTAAATGTGAGGTAAGCTTCTGTTCTGATTTGTTGCCCTGGAGTGTTCATTGAAATTAAGAGAAAGAGATTGAATTGAGCAAGGACAGACATGTTCTCTCTCATGTGAAGAACATGGAAACGAATTTCATAGGAGCTAAGAAAACAGATTCACTGAGAGGTAGATTATGGGGAAAAGGAGGTACAACAGGAACAGGTAGGAATTAGTATAGTTGCTGGTATTTTGCAGTACACTTTAATAACCACAGTTTAAAGCTGCATATGGTGAATCTGTGAGGAGGAAAAGAGAAGCCAAAAATGTATTCCTATGCATGTAATGATGTGGGAATGTCTTTCTGTGTGCTGTGAATATCAATCTTTAGATAAAGGAACTGTTTTGGCCGGTGACAGGCACCATAGAAAAAGTAGAAAAGGAAATCACAGCATACATAGGAGAAGCAGGGAAGAGTCAAACAAATCAACCCAGCCACCCAAGAAGAAGCATGCAAGGAACACAAGTGAACCACGGGCCAATGGCAGACAATTTTATGAGAGTGGGTTGAGTTAGGAGGTAAAAGCTAGCTTTGGATGTGCCTGAGCCATGAACCAAGCAGCATGAACTTAATATAGGTGTCTGAATCATTTGGGGGGAACTGATCAACTCGGGAGGCTAAGAGGTCTGGGCCTATAGGTCTGTGGGTCTGAAAACTCAAAGCACTAGATACCGATATGAAAAACCTAGAGGACAAAACTTACTTCCAGAAAAACTTAAAGTACCTTGATTCAGCTGAATTTAGAAGAACAGCTAACTAGAGCAGCCAGTACCTTTGAAGGTCTCAGGAATATGGATTGTCAGGTAAGGTAAGAATGGAATGTAGGATCCCAAGGTTCCAGAAAAGAAGTACATCACAAATGTGGGGATTATGTATACCTACTTGAGGTTTTATTATATTTCTCCATGTCACTGGCTGCTACAGAACCTGTTAACCTGTTGAGATGAACATTTCTATAAACACCTAAGCTTTGCCTATGTCTATACTACAGTTCTACATCCTATTGTGAAGTTGTTCATCTAAAAAAAAAATCCCTTTAATTTGCTAGTAAATGGTTTCTTGTTTGCAACTGTATTTGCGTATTCGATTTAAATCTCTAAACGGTTTATGTAATTTTACTTTTGCCATATTATGTTTTCCTCAATCAATGAGTTGACAGGTAATATTTTAGTCTATGATAGTATTTCTAAAGTGAATATGATAGTGGAAAATTTTATTGTCACTTGATTATCTAACAATGACATATTACCTTTCTGACATTCTGTAACATGTACATTTTATATGTTGAGTATTAATTATCCTACCATAAAGCATGTAAATTGTTAAAGTATTCATTATTTTAGTACTTTCTAATTTACTGACCTTCTATGCTCTAAACTTTAAGGGTATATATGAACGTTTATATAATATTATCATAACTTGTGCATTTATCAGGAATTACAAATACAAAAATTTTGTTTCGGTTATAAACAAGAAATATAAAAACAATTACATCCATAATACATAACATAAAAGTTAGGGACAATCTATTTTTAAACTGTTTTTTTGGATATTCTGATAATAAGGATGTTTTATATTATTCTATGTCCTGTGTTGCAAGAACCATTATTCATTACTGAATTCTTAGCACATACATTGGTTTAGATAGTGTTTTTTTTTAATTTATGAATGACGTACAAACAACTTTTAAAATTCATTGCCCACTACAGTTTTATATTTCCAAGTAATAAACAAGTCTGGTATGTTTAAAGAGTTTTAAAAAAAAACACTAACCCCAATATGTTTCAATATACTGCATGAAGCACTAACTATAGACAAAGAAAGGAACTTCATTTTAATCAATGTATCCATCAATTAATAAAATATTACAACACTAAAGACATGCATAAAACTCTGGTGCACTCAATTTCATCAAATCGTATTAATAAAATTAAACACCCAGATTAACACAAACCCAATATGGTGGGAAATTTCAGCACTCCAATTTCTTCTACAGATAAGACATCTGGATGAAAAAAATAAAGAGAAATTTCAGAGTTAAATGACATCTTCTATCAAATGAACCTAATAGATATCTAGAGACTATTCAACCCAAATACCAAGGGTATACACATATACATTCTACTCAGCAACACAGGAAGCTTCTTCAAATATAACATATGCTCAAATGAAAAAGAAGCATTAATAATACAGAAAAGTGAAATAATTTCATGCATCCCACCCAACCATTATGCAATAAACTTAAAATCAACACCAAACAAAAATATCTACTAAATGTATAAACGTATGAAGATTAAGCACCTCATTATTAAATGATGAATGGGCCAAAAAATTAAAATATTCCTCTAACTAAATGAAGGAAAACCACCACGATATAAACTTTGTGAAAAAATCAAGGCATTTTTAAGAAGGAAGTTAATAGCCCTAAGTGCTACACTTGCAAAAAATGTACAGATAAATGACTTATTGATACAACACAAGAATTTGGAAAAAGCAAACCAAAATCAAATTTGGTAGATAGCAAGAAATATTTTTTTAAAAAAAATCAGGTGATAATGGCTGGTACTAGAAACTTAGTGAACTACTTAGGCCTTGTAACCATGTTTCTGTAGAAGGGACCAGTCAGGCTGAGGACCCTTGAAAAGAGAAACATTTACCCTGTTCATCCTGAGAAGTTGGTTGGGTGAGAATTGACTGTGTTCTGTGTCTTCTTTCTCATATTCTAGCTTTTCATCAATATCTGACTCAGGGATTTCAATACATGCTAACTAGAGTTTCTACATTATTTGACTCTCAACTTTCGAGGCATGAATTAGAAAAAAAAAGACCTTGCCAGCCAGAGCTCTTCATGGCAAGCTGGCTCAGTTTTCTGTTAGGGGTTAGCCTCCAGCATTAAGCAGAGTCCACAACATGTGTGTCTTCTCCATGTTCATCTTGGCAAGTTTTTCAGACAGCAGCCTCCCTCTTTTAGTGGGGGTTGTGTTTTTCCTCTTTTTGGACACTAAGTATCTGCCCCCAACATAGTCATCTGAATCATCATTGACAACCAGTTTGATGAGTAAATTGAGATTACTTAAAATGGGGACTATGCCTAAAGCAAGGAGAGAACTTTTTCACACCTTAAAAATGAGAAAGAGTAGCATGATGGAAGGTGGTTAGTCTTTCATCAACATTACCTTAGATGATTTGAAACTAGAACCAGTAAAGGAAACAATAAATAATATCATAATGTTTATTATAAATATTACTTTTTGATTATTTCTGTTCCATCACTTAAAAAGTCAGTTAGTGTAAATGCCAAGAAGAAAGCCTTAGAAAAGCCTGTTAAGAGAGAACACAGAAATATTCCTACTGAAACAAGAATTCAAAAAGATAATCTCAACATTGACTTATAAGATTACAGAGAACCAAACTAAGGCTTTCAAACAGCCAAACTCCATATACTCGGTAACATTGAAGGAATCAAAATATGATAAAAATTGTTCAGAAGCTAGTTGGGCTCTAATGTCAATGTTAGATTTAAGGAGATTAAAGAAGTAATCATCACTTATGATATGTACTCACAGTTTGTAAAACAACTGTTAAATTTTTTGCTCAGATATGGTGATTGCTGCCTTGAAAGCTAGATCATGTTCACAGTAGAAGACATCAATGGAGGAGGCTAAAACAATAGAACAAATAAGCAAAGCTAGAGGTTGGTTGAAGGCACTCTGATTACGACTGGAACAGTCACTAATTTGATTACAGGATATGGTCAGTTCAGGATACCTATCCACTATTTCTAGCAGTCTTAGCTGGGGTCTTTCTTAGAGATTTGTGAGAGTTTTCTTTAGGCCAGGTCTCTACCTAACCACAAAATTTCCCCTTATCAACATGTCTATTTCATTATTCTTCCCTTCCATTCACCACACAACCCAATGTCTCATGTTCCAATGGGTGTCAGAATGGCCGAGTGGATTAAGGTGCCAGAGTCAAGACTCTTCTTTCAAAATCATAATTGAGTTCAAGGTGTACTCACTCATATGATGAACATGGAAACTGATATCATAGAAGCTAACAATGAAACAGGTGCCACTGAGAGATGGGTTATGGAAAGAAGGAGGTATGACAGGAACAGGTAGTAATTAGTATTGCTGCTGGTATTTTGCAGTACAGTTTAGTAACTATGCTTTAGAGATACAAATGGTGAATCTGTGAGGAAGGAAAAGAGAAGCCAAAAATGCATTCCTATGCATGTAATAAAATACGAATGTCTTTCTGTGTGCTGTGAATACCAAACTTTAAATAAAGGAGCTGTTTCGGGCCTTGATATTCACCATAGAAAAAATAGGAGGGGAAATCACAGCATAGGTAGGAGAATCAGGGCAGAGTCAGACAAATAGATCCAGCAGCCCAAGAAAAAGCATGTAAAGAACACAAGTGAGTCACGGGCCATGTAGCAGAAAGATTAATGAGAATGGGATGAGTTAAGATGTAAGAGCCAGCTAGGGATGTGCCTGAGCCATAGACCAAACTTAATATAAGCATCTAAATGACTTGGGGTGGGGGTGGGGGGGCTGATCAGCCCCGGAGGCTAAGGGGTCTGGGCCCTCAGGTCTATGGGTCTGGACCTCTGACTGCCCAGGACCAAGAAACCTCACTGCTACACATGAAATACAAGTTAGTTGGGAAGGTGAGATAGAAAGGTCCTGTGTTCAATGCCTGTCTAAGCTACAAAGTAAGATCAAGACCAGGCTGATTAGTACATAATTTACTCGATAGGATTCCTTCCTACCATATAACTGGTCCATGCATTAATTTCCCAATATTACCAGAAAATAGTAGGAAAGTTTATAAACTTCATTTACATAAAGACACAGAAATATGAACTGCCTATATTTCATAAGCACACACCTATGTATATCTTGAATCACATCCCAGTATTTTAATTGTACATTAATTATTGTTGTATATCAATTAAAATAAATTGCTCTATATGGTTCAAAACTAGAACCAGTAAAGGAGACAATAAATAATATCATAATGTTTATTATAAATATTATTTTTTGATTATTTCTGTTCTATCAGTTAAAAAGACAGTTAGTGTGAATGCCAAGAAGAACACCTGAGAAAAGCCTATTAAGAGAGAACACAGAAATATTCATACAGAAACAAGAATTTAACGAGATAATCTCAACATTGACATATAAATTTACAGAGAAGCAACCTAAGGCTTTCAAACAACCAAACTTAGTATACTCAGTAACGCTGAAGGAATCACAAAATGATAACAATTGTTCAGAAGCTAGTTTGGCTCTAGTATAAATGTTTAGATTTAAGGAGATTCAAGAGGCAATCATCACTTAAGGTATGCACTGACAATTTGTAAGACAAATGTTAAATTTCTTGGTCACCATATAAACAAATTATGGTCAGATATGGTTATTGCTGCATTGAAGGCTAGACCACTCTCACAGTAGAAGATAGGATGGGAGGAGTCTAAAACAATAGAACAAGGAAGCAAAGCTAGAGGCTGGTTGAAGGCACTCTGATTACGACTGGAGCAGTCACTAATTTGATTACAGGATATGGTCAGTTCAGGATACCTATCCACTATTTCTAGCAGTCTTAATTGGGGTCATTCTTAGAGATTTGTGAGAGTTTTCTTTAGGCCAGGTCTCTACCTAACCACAAAATGTCCCCTTATCAAGATGTCTTTTTCATTATTCTTCCCCTCCATTCACCACCCAATCTCTCATGTTCCAGTGGGTGTCAGGATGGCCGAGTGGTTTAAGGTGACAGAGTCAAGACTCTTCTTTAAAAATCAGAATTGAGTTCTAGGTGTTCAAACTCATAAAAGGAACATGGAAACTGATTTCATAGAAACTAAGAATGAAACAGTTGAAACTGAGAGGTGGGTTATGGGGAGAAGTAGGTTCCAAAGGAACAGGAAGTAATTGGTTTAGCTGCTGGTATTTTGCAGTACACATTTGTGACTATGTTTTAAAGCTACATATGTTGAATCAGTGAGGAAAGAAAAGAGAAGCCAAATGTCCATTCCTATGCATGTAATGATGTGGGAATGGCTTTCTGTGCTGTGAATATCAATCTTTAAATAAAGGAGCTGTTTTGGCCCATGACAGACACCATAGAAAATTAGGAGGGAAATCAGAGCATAGGTAGGAGAATCAGGGCAGAGGCAGACAAATCAACCAGTCACCAAAGAATACACATTTAAGGAACACAAGTAAGCAACGGGCCACGTTGCAGAAGGATTAATGAGAATGTGTTGAGATAAGATGTAAGAGCCAGCTGGGGATGTGCCTGAGCCACAGACCAAACAGCACGAACTTAATATAAGTGTCTGAATCATTTTGGGGGACCTGATCAGCCCCGGAGGTTAAGGGTTCTGGGCACGCAGGTCTGTGGGTCTGGACCTCTGGCCACCCAGGGCCAAGAAACCTCACTGTTACACATTAAATACAAGATGTTGGGAAGTTGAGATAGAAAGGTCCTATGTTCAATGCCTGTCTGAGCTACAAAGTGACATCAAGACCAGGCTGGGTAATACATAATTTAATCTATAAGATTCCTTCCTAACATAAGTGGTCATTCATTAATTTCCCAATTTTACCAGAAAATAGAAGAAGAGAGAGGTCATAAACTTCCTTTACATGAGGACAGAGAAATATGAATTGTCTACATTTGATAAGCACACAAATGTATATCTTGAATGACGACACTGTATTTTACTTGTGCATGAACTATCGTTGTATATAAATTAAAATATATCATATACTCATAAGTGGATAGTATGAAGGCAAAGGATGGCCAGACTACAATCCTTCGTCCTAGAGAAACTAGGCAACAAGGAGTACCCTAAATGAAGACTTGGATCACCTTGGGAGGGGGAGACTAAACAATTAGGATGGGGAAGTAGAGGGAAGGGCAGGGGGACATGAGGAATCAAAATAGCAGAGTTGGGAGAGGAACAGAGAAGGAGTGAAATGAAGCAGATATCTTGATAGAGGGGAACATTGTGGGGTTAGAGAGAAACCTGTTGCCAAGGAAAATTTCAGGAATCCACAAAGATGATCCCAGCTAAGATTCCTAATAATAGCAGAGAGGGTGCCTGAACTGACCTTCCCGGGTAACCAAATTGATGACCACCCTAACTGTCATCATAGAACCTTCATCCAGTAACTGATGGAAATAGATCCACAGAAAGAGATCCACAGTAAAGCACTGGGCTGAGTATGAGGGTCAAGATCATGTCAGGGAAAACCACCAAGACAACTGTTCCAAGTTCCTGGGAACTCATGGACTCTATACCAACAGGTAGGGAGCCTGCATGGGACTGACCATGATCCTCCTCATGTATGTGACAGTTATGTAGCTTGGTCTGTTTATGGGGCCTCTAGCAGTGGGACTAGGATCTTTCCTGGCACACTAGCTAGTTTCTTGAAACCTATTCCCTGTGGTGTGAGGCCTTTTTCTGCTTAGTGCAAGGGGTGGGGCCAAACTTAATATGCCATGATTTGTTGACTCCCGTAGGAGGAGTTGACCTTTCTGGGCAGTGGATGTGGGAGTAGAAAAGAGGGTGGGCATCCAACAAAGAAGAGAGGTGGAAGCAAAGATCCATGGCTGACTGAGCACTGGGCTGAGCTCCAGGTCCAGCTGAGAGCAGGGGAGGAGAGGCTGTATGAGCAGGAGGATAGGGATTATGAAGAGGAGTCCCACATAGATGGCTGCCAGTAGCTCTGGGGAGCTCACTGAATCAAGAATAGCCACGGGAGATCCATCAGGAAAAGGAACTAGGCCCTCCAAGGGTAGGCAACTGTAGGTAGATTGGTATGGGCAGTATGTAGAGCCTCAAGGAATGAAATCAGACTGTGTTCCTGTGGGTGGGCTGTCACCTTGGAGCACATTCCCTATACAGGAAATCCTAACCCATCCTTGTCTTTGGGATGAGTGAGTAGAACTTGCCTGCAGTGGATGTGCCACACTGAGCTAATCCACCTTCTGATTTCTTGCCCTTATCAGGGAGAGGATTGGTGGGAGAGGCTAAAGGCTCACTGGATGGGATGGGGAGAAGGGAAGTCTGGGGGAATGGAGGGATACATAAATAAGAATGACAGTTTTATTTTTAAAAAAGTAGAGAGAAATCTGAGGTTGGAATGTAAAATATAATAAACCATAAGTAATACTTAGAACAAATTATCTTCGGAAGCTAGTGTTGATGGTGAACACCTCTGTTCTTAACACTTAGGAAAATGAGATATGAAGATGGGGATAGTTCAAAACCACCCTGTACTATATAAGTCTTGGTCTCAAAACAGAAGGGCAGTGAGAAAACTAACTTGTCTGTGTTAAAGAGGCAACAAAGGGACTTCAAATATGTTGTAATACTTCATTACAGTTTTATTCTGTGTGTGTTTGTATATGTGCCCATGACTCACATGTCATTATATGTTAAAGAATACCTTCCATTCTCCCAGAATGCCATGTGTGCCCTAGCTATCAAATGTGGGCTTAGGGGATTTTTATATGAAAGACAGATTTCTGGGAACCTCCTTCAATGTAAATCTGTATGTCTACATCGTTACTGACTCTTCATGTTTTTCCTTGATACATGGTATAGATATGATGCTAAGCTGACAGAGAAACTCTGGGCTCAAATAACTCTGTGTCATCCTATTAATTAATTTACACAGCAGTTTTATACTAGAGTCCTGCATCATGTAGGTATCTGTGGTGTTTTCTAAGATTGAGATGGTAAGGGGATTTCCACAGATTTAATGGTCTCTCAAACTCATGGCTTTCAGGGGTGAATGAAAGAGATATATGGCTCGGATATGCTGGGTTGAGGTAAGAACAAGGAGCTAGATAGAAATGTGGCTAAGCCATAGGCCTAACAGTATGAAGTTACTATAAGAGTCAGTGTGTTTTTTGGGGGGACTTTGACATGGCTGGTCCAAATAAGCAGCATTAGGCAGGTCTGAACAGTGGGGCTAATCTGGGCCAAAATCCTCATTGTTACAGAAGGCATTCAAAAATGGACCAAATATACCCACCCAAAGCCTGAGAAATCTTACCAAGGGATCTAGAGCAGAGAAACTGATCCAAGAGCAGGTTCAAAATTGTGTCTCTGAAGTCAGTCATGGTACATAGTTAGTGTGGCATCCAGACCACAGGCTAAATGGCAGCGGAATCACTGCAGTGAGCATAAACTGCAAGCACCCAGATCCCGAAGTCTCACAGGAATTTCAATAGCATGTGAATGACTTAAGGCTTCTGTTTATTTTGAAGAAAATGGAGCAGAGTCAATGACAGCTTTTTGGATATTGGCATTGTCTTGGGCGTGCTCTGTCTGCCTGCAGAGATTAGAGACATGGACCATTTAAGAGAACTTCGTAACTCAGCTTTATTGGCAAAAACTATGTGGCTCTTTCAGAGAGTGCTAGCATTTTAAAAATATTTTCTGATTAAAAATAGTTAATGATACACAATAAAACAGATTCAGATAGAGTCAACCTCTCAATGGGTTAAACTATGTGTCAAAAGGAATATGTAGATTGGGAGAGAAAAGAAAGAAGGTAGAGAAAGTCTTTCAAAAAGAGAAATAGAGGAATAAAAATATAATAAGCCACATAAAGATGGAAAATACACAGAGTCTGGATTATGGTTATTACTGTGTCTTCTTTTAATTTTTTAACTGTTAATGAGCTAACTGCAGAAGACAATCGATTCCAAAGGATGCTAAATAAAACAAAAACATATATTTTTAAAGTATCTTGACTTTGAAGTTTGTTTCTAAGGATTTGTTGCTTTGGAAGTGAGGTTCTGTTGTTGTTTCCACAGAAGATGAAAACCTGCAGATTTCTTCCAGGCAAATGGGATTTCACTAACCAAGACTGCCTGAAAATTATGTGATAAGAAGATATGGTCACATCAGCTTCAAGACTAAGATGATCCAGTCTCAAGAACCTGTAAGATTGTCAGCGCCACTTAATCAGCAGGCAGGAGTAATGAAATATTATGCCCAAATTCCCAAAATATTGATTATAAATGTTGTTTTCATTATGAATGGTTAATGGTCATAGTTAATCTCTTTCTAAGAAAAAAAGGCATATGGTATATGAGTGATTTTTTAAAAATTAGATTATTGAATTTACTTTAATACCAAAATCAACTGTTAATCTCAACAGACATTGCAGTGCTATGGAGGTTGGTTTACTGATACAACTTTAAGATCAGTTTTTTTCATGCTGTATATATTTTTCTACTGTTGTTTAAGGTATGATGATCATGTTACTCTCTTAAAATTTGTAAAATTAAGAAATGCAGATTAATAGTCACTTGTGATAACCAAACTTATAGTCATGTCTTTCTATATGCTGTAAATAAAGATTTTTTTGGGCCATGACAGACACCATAAAAAATAGTAGGCAGGGAAATCAGAATAGGTTAGGTAGTAGTAGAAGGGCAGAGTCTCAGAGATTGAGCTAGACACCCAAAAAAGCAACATGTAAGGTACACAGGTGAGCCACGGGCCATGTGGCAGGAAAGATTGATGATAATGGCTTGAGTTAAGATGAAGGAGCTATCTAGCAATGAGCCTGAGACCTAGGCTAAACAGCACGAACTTAATACGAGTGTCTGTGCGTTTCTTGAGAGATTTGGGATAGATGGTACAGATAAGCCATGGTGGTTGGGTCCTAACAGTGGGGCTAATCTGTGCCCAAAAAAATCATTATTATTAGGGGCATTCCTCAGAAAGAACTTAAAACCAGTTAAAGAGGACAAAACTTCCTTCCAGAAAGACTTAAAGTACCTTGATTCAACTGAGTTTAGTGGACCAGCCAACTAGAGCGGCCAGTTCCTTTGAAGGTCTCAGGAAAATGGATTGCCAGGTGAAGTAAGAATGGAATATAAGATCAAGGTTCCAGGAAAGAAGTACATCACAAAGGTGTGTGTGGGTGGGGCTATATGCCTACTTGAGGCTTTATCATACTTCTCCATATCATTGGCTGCTACGGAACCTGCTAACCTGTTGAGATGAACATTTCTATGAATACCTGGGCTTTTCCTATGTCTAGACTCCAGTTCTACACTCTACTGTGAAGTTGTTCATCTAAAAAGATCACTTACCATTTCAATTCCTTCCCCATAGTCCTTAATCAGTCTAACCTGGGATTTCTCTACAATAAACTAATAAAATTTAAATCATTTTTAAGAAAGTATTAAAGTTGAAATTATTCCTATGTAAGCTATTTCCCCAAAGACCTAAGAATGTAATGGAGATTAATATTCCTATAAATAATAGTGCACAATGTGCATGTGTCTAAACTTTATTGTACTCTCTCAGGAGTTCCCCCAAGTTTTTCTGTTAGGAAGGTTTCTCTAATAGTATATGCTTCCGCCAGTCCCCTGATGCTCCCTAGACTTTCCATCATGGGTACTGGTCTGTCAATAATGGCCTACTCAGAATGACAGACTTCTTCAGGAAAGGAAATGATCTGTGGACCTGGAGATCAGCAATAAAACTTTCTCTTTATATTCTCAGTGTTTTCTTATGACTTTTTTTTTAAATTAATTTCAGGTCATATTACAAAGCCATGGCTTTCCCACAGCCAGCATTGTTCTAAATGGAAAGGATTGTAAGCAATACTCTAAATAGAGAAACAAGTCTGGACTCTACAGTATTTCCTGTCTTGGCCCTGAGATTCATCTCCAGCACTACAAAAAAATGCAAAATGATAAAAATAAAAAACACATACAGTGTCTTTGAGGGTAAATTCAGAAAAACAGAGGGAGAGATGTTTCTCAATAATTCACCAAACTTGTGAGCAAATATTGAAGCTCAATGGTTTATTTATGCAGTCACTAGAAAGACAGAAACTGCCTTATTCAAAGACAAGAGCAAAATAGGTTAAATTACCTCTCTCAATACTACTAGAGAGACTAAATACAACCTGGAAATCACAGCTTATGTAAAGAAGTAGACAACTTTGGCCATCATGATTTTTCCCTTTAATTTCCCAGTAAATGGTTGCAGGTTTGCACTGGGATTTGGATTAGTTGATATAAATGTCTAAACTGTATATGTAATTTTACTTTTGCCATACTCTGTTTTCCTCAATCAATGAGTTGTCAGGTAAAATTTTAGACAATGATAGTATTTCTAAAATTAATAAGAATGTGGAAAATTTTATTGCCACTTGATTATGTGACAATGATATTTTCTCTTTCTGAAAATCTGTAACATGAACATTTCATATTTTGAGTATTAATTATCCTACCATAAAGCATGTGAGTTGTTCAAGTATTCATTATTTTAGTACTTTCTAATTTATTGTCCTTCTATGCCCTAAACTTTAAGGGTGTATATGAATGTGTATATAAATAGGTTAGTTTTGCCACAAAATACACAAATATTATGATAAATTATGCATTTATCAGAAACTACAAATACAAAAAAATTGTTTCAGTTATAAACAAGAAACATAAAGACAATTACATCCATAATACATGATATAAAAGTTAGGGACATTTTATTTTAAATTTGGGGGGCATTCTGACAATAAGGATGTTTTGTATTTTTCTATGTACTGAGTTGAAAGAACAATTTTTCGTTACTGACTTCTAAACATAGACATTGGTTTAGATAGTGTTATTTTTATTTATGAATGACATAATACAACTTTGAAATTTCATTGCCGACTATAGTCTTATTTTTCCAAGGAATAAACATGTCTGATACGTTTAAAGAGTTGAAAATAAACCACTATCCCCAATATTTTTCAATATAGTGTTTGAAGCAAAAACTATAGGCAAAGGAAGGAACTTAATTTTAATTAAGGTATCAATTAATTATTAAAATATTACATTATTAAAGACATGCATAAAACTCTGGTGCACTCAATTTCCTCAAATCACATTAATAAAATTAAATACCCAGATTAACACAAACCCAATAATAGTGGGAAATTTCAACACTCCAATTTCTTCTATAGATAAGACATCTGAACACAAAAAGAGAAACTTCAGAGTTAACTGACATCTTCTATCAAATGAACCTAATAGATATCTAGAGACTATTCAACCCAAATACCAAGGGTATACACATATACATTCTACTCAGCAGCACAGGGAAGCTTCTTCAAAATATAACATTTTCTCAAATAAAAAACAAGCATTAATAAATACAGAACAAGCATTAATAAATACAGAGTAGTTGAAATAATTTCATGTATCATACCCAACCCTTATGCAATAAAATTAAAATGAACACCAAACAAAAAAAGTCGACTAAATGTATAAACATATGGAGATTAAGCAACTCATTATTAAATGATGAATGGGCCAAAAAATTAAAATATTCCTTGAACTAAATGAAGCAAAACCACCATGATATAACCTTTGGGAAACAGTCAAGGCATTTTAAAGAAGGAAGTTAATAGCCCTAAGTGCTACACTTCCAAAATATGTACAGATAAATGACTTATTGATATAACAAACCAAATTCAAAAACAGTAGACAGAAAGAAATAATTTTTAAAAATCAGGTGATGTTGGCTGGTACTAGAAACTTAGTGAACTACTTAGGCCTAGTAACCATGTTTCTGTAGAAGTGACCAGTCAGGCTGAGGACCCTTGAAAAGAGAAACATTTACCCTGTTCATCCTGAGAAGTTGGTTGGGTGAGAATTGACTGTGTTCTGTGTCCTCTTTCTCATATTCTATCTTTTCATCAATATCTGACTCAGGGATTTCAATACATGCTAACTAGAGCTTGTACATTATTTGGAGCTCAACTTTCTGGGCTTGAATTAGGAAAAAAGGACCTTGCCAGCCAAAGGTCTACATGGCCAACTGGCTCGGCTTTCTGTTAGGAGTTAGCCTCCAGCATTAGACAGAGTCCACAATATGTGTGTCTTCTCCATGTTCATCTGGGCAAGTTTTTCAGACAGCAGCCTCCCTCTTTACGTGAGGGTTGTATTTTCCCTCTTTTTGGACACTAAGTATCTGCCCCCAACATAGTCATCTGAATCATCATTGATAACAGGTTTGATGAGTAAATTGGGATTACTTAAAATGGGGACCATGCCTAAAGCAGAGAGAGAACTTTTTCACACCTTAAAAATGAGAAAGAGTAGCATGATGGACGGTGGTTGGTCTTTCACCAACATTACTCTAGATGATTTGAAACTAGAACCAGTAAAGGAGAAGAAAAATAATGTCATGTTTATTATAAATATTACTTTTTGATTATTTCTGTTCTATCACTTAAAAAGTCAGTTACTGTGAATGCCAAGAAGAACACCTTAGAAAAGCCTGTTAAGAGAGAACACAGAAATATTCATAACAAAACAAGAATATAAGGAGTTAATCTCAACATTGACTTGTAAGATTATAAGAATATACCTAAGGCTTTCAAACAGCCAAACTTAGTACACTCGGTAATGTTGAAGGAATCAAAAAATGATAACAATTGTTCTGAATCTAGTTGGACTTTCCTATGAATGTTAGATTTAAGGAGATTCAAGAAGCAATCATCACTTAAGGTATGCACTCACAGTTTGTAAAACAAATGTTAAATTTTTTGGTCAACATGTAAATAAATTATCCCAAAAGACTGGTCAGATATGGTTATTGCTGCATTGAAGTCTAGACCACTCTCACAGTAGAAGACTTTATGGGAGGAGTCTACAACAATAGAACAAAGAAGAAAAGCTGGAGGCTGTGTAAAGGTATTCTGATTACTATTAGAATAGTCACCAATTTGATTACAGGATATGGTCAGTTAAGGATACCTATTCACTATTTCTAGCAGTCTTAGCTGGGGTCATTCTTAGAGATTTGTGAGAGTTTACTTAGGCCATTTCTCTACCTAACCACAAAATTTCCCCTTATCAAGATGTATTTTTCATTATTCTTCCCCTCCATTCACCACCCGACCCAATCTCTCAGGTTCCCATGGGTGTCAGGATGGCCAAGTGGTTTAAGGTACCAGATTCAAGACTCTTCTTTAAACATCGGAACTGAGATCTAGGTGTTCTCACTCATATGAGGAACATGCAAACTGATTTCATAGAAGCTAAGAATGAAACAGTCGTCACTGAGAGGTGGGTTATGGGGAGAAGGAAGTACAGCAGGAACAGGTAGTAATTTGTATAGCTGCTGGTATTTTGTAGTACTGTTTAGTAACTATGCTTTATAGCAACATATGATGAATCTGTGAGGAAGGAAGAGACGCCAAAAACCCATTCCTATGCATGTAATGATGTGGGAATGTCTTTCTGTGTGCTGTGCATATCAATCTTTAAATAAAAGAGGTGTTTTGGCCCATGACAGATGATTTCTTTGATATGTTCTTGAATTTGTTTGGCCAGTATGTTATTGAGTATTTTTACATTGATGGATGAGTTTGCTTCTAATTGTTTGATAGCCTTCAGTTGTGCAGTTAGGTCTCTTGTGTGAGATTGCTCTAGGTTTTTCATACTGGCACCTAGTGCTTTGACTTTTCCCCTTTACTCTACTTTCTTTGTGTCCTACATGTTTGGGTATGTTGTGGGTTCATTTTCATTGAATTCTAGGAAGTCTTTGATTTCTTTCTTTACTTTTTCCTTGGCAGACATGTGTTCAATTGAGAGATGTTCAGTTTCCATGAGTTTGTAGGCTTTCTGTGGTTTGTGTTGTTATTGAACACTAACTTCAGTGTATGGTGGTCTTTTAGGATACAAGGAGTTATTCCAATTTTTTTGTATCTATTGATATTTGCTTTATGACTGAGTATGTGGTCAATTTGAGAGAACATTTCATGGGATGCTAAGAAAAGGGTATATTCATTTTTTGGTTGGAAAGTTATGTATATATCTGTTAAGACCATTTGGATCATAATATCTGTTAGATCCTATCGTGGTAAATTCACTAGCAATATATCATATGAAGAGTTAATATTTATTGAAGGGCATATGAACACTGACGGTACATATTGATCATTAATACAGTTCGTGGAGATAGGAACTAGGGCTGCTGATCCATTTTCTGAGAATGCAGGAACAAAACAGAGGTGACCTCAGTGTCTGAGAGTCTGGTCATGCCCCATTCAGGCTCCCAGTACTCCAGAGATACACCTCCAAGCCTTGTCAACTAACACCTGAATCCCACTAAAAGACCCTTATTTGTCAGTTGAGTTTCTGTCTGGTAGACCTACCAATCCATTGATGAGAGTGAAGTATTGAAGTCTCCCACTATCAAAGTCTAAGGTTCGATGTGAGATTTAAGCTTTAGTAATGTTTCTTTTACATATGTAAGTGCCTTTCTGTTGCGGGCATAAATTTTCAGAATTGAGACTTTATTTGGATGGATTATTCCTGAGATGAATAAGTAATGTCCACGCTGATCTCTTTTGATTTTAGTTGGAAGTCTAATTTTTAGGTATTCAGATGGCTACACCAGCTTGTTTCTTAGGATCATTTGATTGGAAAGTCTTTTCCCAACCCTTTACTCTGAGTCAGTAGTCAGTAGTTGAAGTTGACATGTGTCTCTTATATGCAGCAGAAAGATGGCTTCTCCATTTGTATCCGTTGTGTTAGGGTGTGTCTTTTTATAGGTGAATGGAGTCAATGGATATTAGAGGATATTAATGTCCAGTGATTATTTGTTTTATTATTATTGATGATATTATGTGTGTTGTTTCCCTTTTTAAGGTTTTTCTCTGTGGGGGTTATCTATTACTTATGGTTTCCTTAGGCTGGGGTTTTCCCTTTAGTGCTTTTTCTAGGGCTGTATTTGTGGATAGGTATTACTTAAATCTTGTTTTGTGGTGAAAAATCTTGTTTCCTCCATCTATGGTGGTTTATATTTTTGCTGGGTATTTTAGTCTGTGTGGGCAACTATGGTCTCTTAGTGACTGCATAACATCTGACCAGGATCTTCCGGCTTCCATTGTTTCCACTGAACAGTCTGGTGATATTCTGATGGGTCTGCTTTTATAAGTTACTTGAATTTTTTCTTTGCACCTCTTAGTATTCTTTATTTATTCTGTAGGTTTACTGGCTTGATTATTATGTGGTGAGCAAACATTTGGAGGGATCTAGTCTATTTTGTGTTCCATAAGCGTCTTATATCTTTAGACATTTCTCTGATTTTCTTGAATATATTTTATGTGCCTTTGAGCTGGTATTCTTCTTCTATTCCTATTATTCTTAAGTTTGGTCTTTTCATGGTGTCCCAGATTTCCTGGACATCTTATGTGATGATTTTGTTTGGGGGGGGGTTGTTTATTGAGGTTTTTTTTTTTTTTTGAGTGACAAATCTGCTTCCACTATCAAATCTTCCATTTAGTCTTGCATTCTGTTGGTTATTCTGCATCTGTAGTTCCAGTGCATTTCTTCAGATTTTCCATTTCCACCATCCCTCAGTTTGTGTATTCTTTATTGCTTCCATCTCAATGTTTACATCTCGAATTGTTTCCTTCACTTGTTTGATTACTTTTTCTCGGTTTTCTTTATTTTCATCCAGAATTTGTTTATCTCTTCCAATTTTTTGCTTGTCTTTTCCTGTATTTATTTAAGGGGGATATTTATTTCCTCTTTTGAGGCCTCGATTATCTTCATAAAAGTGTTTTTAAGGTTATTTTCTTCTTAATCTTCTCTTCCTCCTCCTACTCTTCTTCTTCTCCTGCTTCTTCATTATTCTTTCTTCTTTGTTGTTATGATCAGATCTTGTTGTAGAACCACCAGAGTCTAGTGGTGCCACATTGTTCTTTATGTTGTTATATGTATTCTTGAGCTAGGATCTGCCCATTTCAGGATTTGTATCTATCCCAGGGAGGTGACTCTGCTGCAATCTGTTATTCCTGTGTGTATCAGGAAGACTTCTTAGTACAAACTGGGCTCTATGTCCACTTGGAGGTAGCATATTCTGTGTCACAGTGCCCAGTTCTTGGTGCCATAAGAGCTGGCAGAATGTCTGTCTCAGGGATTCACTCTTGGTCCAATATGAGCTCTTGATCTAGAAGGTGCTCTTAATCCTATAGGGGCTTTTGATCTAATAGATACTGGGGGACAGTGGGTCTCAAGTAATCACTATGGTCATGAGGTGATGGGGTGGGATTTGTACATAGGAGTGTTCTGGGAACTAGGCTTCACTGGGGATTCCTGGTCTGCAGGGGGTTTTCCTGTGGCCTGGATGTAGGGAAGATATGAGTGTGGGTTAGGTTCCAAGGGTTGTGTCCCAGGAGACTGGGATCTCTTCCTGAGCTGGGTGCCACTCACCTCTTGGTCCAATAGGTGCTGAGGATCTGTGGGTATTGAGTACCCGCTGAAGTTACTGGGTTCTGGGGTGGGTTGGGCCTTGCAGAAATTTTCAAGTTGAGGGTGTCCAGAAAACTGGATTTTATTGGGGATTCTAGCCTACAGGGCTTTTTCCCTGCTGGCCTGGATGAAGGGGAGAGATAAGTCATTATATAATTCTATCTTGATACTGTTTTGTAGTATATAGTCATAACATGTTATATTTAAAACCTTCCTTCTTAAATAGACAAAAGGCAGAAATGCTGTGAAATGGTGCTTTTGTACATAGTAATATTTTGTCTCTCAAATTGGTTTAATAAAACACTGATTGGCCAGTAGAGGAGCAGGAAGTAGAGATGAGAAAGACAAACTGAGAGTTCTGAAAAAGAGAAGTACGGAGAAGGTGCTGTACTGAGAAAAGTTACCAAGCAACATGGCTAAATATAAATAGAAATATGGGTTAGTTTAAGTGTAAGAGTCAGCTTATTACTATTACTATTAATATTACTTAATACTTAATTTTAAACTTCTGAGTCAGTTATTTAGGAAGCAACTGCTAGGGAGAGGCTGCCAAGATAGAAACTTCTGCCTACAATCGACTATTTTAAGTTTCTCTCATTCCTAAAGACAATAACCTTGTCATTTTTTGACTATTGGTTTCTTCCTAAAATTATATTCATCAAGGTGGGTAAAATTGGTGACTTGGAACTAGATTCTCCACTCTAAAGAGAGTTTGTGGGGAAAACCCTAATCCCAACACACTTAGAAGGAGAGGTAAAATGTATCTGGGCAGAGCCTCTGAAGAGTAGCCAGAGGAGCTGAAGGAAGATCCCATTCTAGCAGGATCTACAGTTAAAACAACATAGCATGCAGTTAACTGTGCTTTTCATTTCCTTGCACCACCAATTTATTCAGTACCTGGAGCCATATATTTTAGATGATGGCTCAGCAATGGAGCATAAAGCTCTTGTCAAACTTACTTTAATAAAGAGGCTGGATGAATATTGCATGAATGGTAATTGATCTTACAATATTGGGGAAAAGCTGAAAGATTAGAGACAGAGAGAAACAAGCCACAGTCACTACTCACCTCACAAATTTCTCAGGCTGAAAGGGGATAGATCCAGTAGCCAGGGATAGATTCAGTCCTCAGACTGAATGTCTCTGAGTCCTCAACCAAAGGGAAAGGGCTGAAATCATATCTCTTCCACCTTATATCTTTTTCTCTGCCCAGCCATTTCACTTCCTGGTTCAAACATCCTAGTGCTTGGATTAAAGACATTGTGTTTCCCAAGTACTGGGAGCAGGAGTGTGGGATCACAAGGGCTGGGATTGCAGGTGTGTTTACCACCACCTGCCTCTGTTTGGTCTTGAACTCACAGAGACCCAGAACAATCTCTTCCCCTGCCTCTGGAACTTTAGCATTGAAGTTATGTGCCACCACTCCCTGACCTCTACGGCTAACTGTGGCTGCCTCTGTCCTCTGATCTTCAGGCAAACTTTATTAGAGTGTGCACAATATATCACCACAGATGAATTTGATCCTTATAAGAGCAGTCCATAGCAACGAACTTAGCAAGCACAATACCCTTTTAGACTGGTACCCACACCTAGATTAAGTGTCATTTCCAGTTGGATTTGTAACTGCCGAATATCCTCCAGGCAGCAAGATCCTGATGCAAACACAGATTGAATTCTGAATAACTTAGATACAGAACTTCCATTGGCACTTGGATCATTTAAGTTGTATTCATTGTGTATTTAGTATTTTCATAAATAGTTACAGTTTGGGGCTGTCTAATATGTTCAAAGTAAATCATATCCATTTAATCTCTATAAATGTGTATGTGGAATACTTAAATATCCATAAATCAATTGAACCATGGATATTATTCTTCCATTCTATGACTGCAGTACAAAATAGGGTTGGACCATATTTTCAGAAATCTATAATACAAGGTCCATCCTACAGACTTCTGAGCATACTACTGCAGCTAGAAGTCATCAGCCTGTCACCATTAACATTTGCTTGAGAGTGGTCTTTAATTTCTATTTGACATGTGTGATTTTTCTGATGGCCATACAGTGGGTGTTAGTGAGACAGATGACAGGGTAAGGGAACTTCTAGAGAGTGACAAGAATGGCCAGTTTTCAACTTCCATTTTCATGGATCCCAGCTTTCTCCAAATATAAGATTATTTTCTCCACCAGAACACCACTAATTGTGACTCAAACATACACTGTTTTCTCTTAGTATTTCGTCCTCAGGACTATATTTACTTCCTTTTTTATGGTAGCATAGAAAGTAGTAGGTTTCATAATGACATGTTCTTATGTTCTTGGTTTCTAATCAAAATGGAAATCACCTTGTCCCACCATCTGTCTTCATCTTGCTAGTCCTCTTCTTTATCCCTAATTGTCCCTGTTACCTTCATGCCCAATGTATAGAGTCACTCTTTTTACCTCTTTAAGGACTCAGCCTCCTATCTTATGGTACCCTAGTTTTATGTCCAACACACAGAATGACACAAAACACAAATTGAATTGTTGTTACTCATTGAAATTAAGCTTGACTCATCTGTCTTTCTGCACTTGGCTTGTTTTGTTTAACATGATCATTTACCAACACCTATGACTCCTCTCTGCTTCCTCACATAGTACTGAGGCAGAGATCTTCAGGCTCTTAGCTTTCCACAAGGCCTACACTTCAACTCATCAGAGCCATATCTGTAGGAATCCATATTACCTCTATCACGACTAGGAGAGCTACATTGAGCATTATAGTTTCTACATAAGAATGGTGTATGAAATGGGTGTATGACACAACTAACCTCAGAGTATCTGCCATGTAATATTAATAAAGTCTAATCCTGACCACAGCACACACAGATTATATGTCCATTGTCTATATTGTTCCAAAACCCCTGGTCTCATATTTACCTTCTATAATTTTCAATATAAGCCTTAAAACTGTTATTCTCTAAACTCTTCTGGAGGAACAGGTATACAATTCTTTCTTGTCAGGAAGGCAGTCTATACCTGCCAGTATTATAGCTGTGGAGGAAAAGGTATCCTAACTTGTTAGGAAGTCAGGGTATACCTTCAGCTGTGGAGGGTATCCTGGATACCTACAGCTGTGAGAAGAAAGATATCCTGACTTGTCAGGAAGTCAGGCTATACCTGAAGCTGAGATGCAGTGGGGATGTTCATCTCTGAGAGAGAAATGTTACAGCTTAACTTTGTTCAACTCCCTCGAAAGGAGCTTTGCAACAGAGATATCCATGTCTTCTGATGCTCTACTCATCTTCCAAGGGAGCTTCCTAGTGGAGACTCTGCTCCTCACCAGCAAAAGAAGATCTTCACCCAAAACTCTTTTAAGAAAGAGATTCGTTTGGGAAAGGAATACAGGAGAGTGGCTGCCTCTACCCTGATGGAAAAGGACAGCTGATAGCTAAACCAATAGAGGGGCTTATATAGGGCTTCTGAGGGGTGGAATGTTTCCAGTGAGAAGATGTTCTACTTAGGGATTAGCTGGATTTCCTGCTCAGGGATTGGTTGGTTTAGTTGGTCAGAGGCAGAGTTGGCTCTGGTTTCAGGGACAATATGTGTTTCTTTGATTCTGTTTGAGGGCTCACGTGTTTCTTTCCTTGGCTCATATTTCAGGGTCAGGGTGCTGAATTTTATGCTCAGGGACTGATTGTTTTAGTTATTCGGAAGCTGATTCGTGTCTGGTTTCAGGCCTAAATTATGTTTCTTTCACTTGTCTTTTTTATCCTTTTGGCTCTAATTTCAGGGTCAAGGTATATTTCGTGCACTGGCTCTGGGTTCAGGGTCAGGGAGTGTTTCTTTGGTTCTGGCTTCAGATTTAAAGTGTTTCTTTCACTGGATCAAGATCCAGGACCAGGGTGGGTTTCTTTGCCTGGTCCTTTTGACCTACATCTCCTGTCTTTGATGCTGAATGGAATATTGACAGATTTCTTTTATTATATTTTCATTTATTTGGAGTGTGTGTGTTCAATTTTGAATGTCAAAAGACATTGTCAGGGAGTCAGTTCTCTCTGTCCATCATGTGGGTCTTTAGGATAGAAATCATGTCATCAGAGTTGGCAGCAGGATCCTCTACCACAAAGCCATCTAGCCTACTTGAAACATTGATATTTTACCAGAGTGGTTTTTACACAGTAAAACTAACACTAACAGAGTGCTTAGCATGTAGTATCCCTAGTGTTGACCAGATACCATACAGAGAGATCTATGCTTAAACACTGCCCGGCAAAGGAAGACCAATACTAATGAGACTTAGTACAGTGGAAAGAATACATAGGGAATACTTGGCACAAGGTCCTAACAGAGTAGTGGTTACCTCCTACAAAATTACTAAGAGAAAACTTGACAAATAATATGGAAATGGATACTTAACTGTTAGAATTATAATAAATTTTAATAAATAATGTATTTATACATATAACTGACATTTAGTCTTTCAACATTGTAGCTATGGTCTGGAATTCCCACCGCATTCTTCTTCTCATGGTGGGTTTATTTCAATGCTCTGTGGTTAAGACAAGAAAGAAAAGAAACACTAGCAAATTCACACTACCTACTCACTGGTCTGTTTCCTCCTGTCCTTCACAGCCCACATGCTTCCTTCTCACCCAACCTCACAGCCTGTGCTACACAGGCAAACCCTTTTCTCAGAGCAAGGTGACTGCCTCACTTTTCTTTTCCTTAAATTTCTAAACCAGAGTAAGATGTGGCCTGTACTTTGAGAGCTGACTTGGGATTTGGGAGCTCATAGCATCCTGGGTAGGGAAGGTCTCCAAATTACCCAGCTTTGCAGTAAAGGAAGCATGATATGATACTTCAGCTTCACTGTTGCACCCCAGAGGACTAGAAGTGGATAAGTGATCTAATATTATATCAAAAAAAGTATGTGTTCTGGGGTTTGGGAGATGTGTCAAAGGACCACTTACAGATTTAGTCATCCTCATCATCATCTTCTTTTTCAGGGTCACTGATCTCTTCATATATCACTCGATGTTTTCTTTCCCTCAAACGATGAGCCCATACATTTACATGAATGCCACCTTCTGAAATAGGGAGAGATTAGTGCATGAGAATTAGATAGTTTAGGGCCTTGTTTTATCAGAATAGAACAGGGCATGTTCCTCCCATGAGCCCATGGGCCTTTCCATTCTGATGTTTATGTTTGCTGGCTTGTAAAGACTGAGATATTAGCCACACAGCAGTACAGACCAAAGACCATTCCAGGTAATCCAGTGTACTGTTTGGTCCCTCTCCCCCATCATCTGGTATAGAATTCCTATTTTATCCTTCATTAGAAAGAGGGCCCAATGATCATTTTCTTATATTGTGTGGATTAAAGAAATGAACCACAGAGTATGTAGAAAACCTGTCCATTGTCACATGTCTTTCAGAAGGACAAATCAAATTATGAATATGGAAATCCTTGCTAACATCTGAACTGGTGCTGGGTGATCCTGTCAAGCAGCAAGGCTGTGGAGTTTTGTGGGCCCATGCCACTCACTCAGAACATGCCATGGAAGCCAGAGTTTTGTTTCTTCAATGATTCCTTCTCATCCATTGCCACCCAACTGTCTGTCCCCAAAAACGTGCTTTCTCTTGGGTGTGCAGATTTCTCTGGGCCCATCCTTAGCCTAGTGTACCTGGAACTCATTTGGGTTATTTTCTTCTCATTCCACCTCCTTCAGCATTTTTAAACACTAAAGCACTTGTTCAGGCTCTCTGTAGGATTCCTATACTGTATTAGAGGTTAAGTAATTTCTGAGGTTTTCCAAAGACTATGTTAGCATACATTAATTATATATGCTGTTACCTTTCGATATGACATTTTTATATGCATGTATAATGTGCTGTGATAATTTAGACTCATTAACGTCTTTTGACTCATGTCAATGCCCTTCCTCGCCATTACTAGATTATCTTTCATTTCATATTTTATATTGGTGGGGCTAAATGAGTTTAATTGGGCATATTTACATGTGCCCTGGGCCTCATCTGTCTTTTCCCTGACAACTGTTAACTGCCCTCATATCCTCTGAGAGGGTGGAACCTGGTGAGCCTCTCCTTCCATGACAGAATGATGAAGGGCTCAAGCCTTTGTAGGTGTTTTTATTGATTTTCATAACATGCTAACTGTACCTGGAGAAGTATTTGTCATTATTTGTAGCCAAATAAGAAAGAGCATGGGTGTTCAATTAAGAAAGGGATGTCCTAAGTACAGCATGTTCCTGGGACTAAATGTTTGCCTTTATATTTTTCATAGACTGCCATTTATACAAGCAGAATAATGTACATTTAATTAGGAATCCATAATAAAGAAGATTTCGGGAAGAAAATCACTTGTGGAGTCCATGGGTTCTATGAAAGGTTGGTAGTCTATAAAATATAAGGCTTCACACATAAACTTGTGGTTCATCACATGGACAGTAAATAAAAGAGTGAATAGAAGAGGGAAGAAAGTACTGTACCAAGATGATTTGTACAAATTAATGCAGGCAATGGGGAAGAAAGAAAAGAGACACACTGATCTAGGTATCAAAGAATATGTTGCCAAGAGTGGCATCACACAGGACATTTGTAAGAACACTTTGTGTAGAATTTGATAAGATGATAACTACACCATTTCTATTGATATAAATGTCACTAATAATAAGCTACCTGTCATTCAACTTCCTGATTGTTGAATGAGGAAATCTATATACAACTGAAAAAACAGTAACTTATTGCCCTTTATTTTATTCTTATATTTATTATTTATGTGTACATGTATATGTCTCTGTGTATGTTTGACCCATGGGTGGGTGTGTCTGGGGAGGCAAGACTACTGTGTCAGATCCTCTGGAACTTAAGTGACAGATAGTAGTGAGCCACTCAGTGTTGGTGCTAGGAACTGAACTCCAGTCCTCTGGAACAAGAGCAGATACCCTACCCACTGAGCAGTCTCTCCATACACCCTCTTTATTTTATTTTTTCATGTGCTTTTGGCTTTGAAACAATATCTCTTCATGTTCCTGAGAAAAGTCTTGCTTTAATGACTCTACAGAACTTTCCAATTTTCACATGCAAAACACACCCAAGTGGAAAAGCATTTTAAATGCTAGAATAATAGAACTGAACACTTGCTCTTATAATCCCTTCTGTTTTATTCAGTCCTTAACTGTACCCTCACTGGCCACCAACTCTCAGCTCCCTTAGCTCTATACACTAAACAATAAACTACAACTATAGAAAATTCCATTTCATAAATAGCCAGGTCTTTCTAAGGGTTCCTCTTGTGTCTGTGGAGCAAACAGTTCCCAAATGTGGATATATCCTGAAGTCTATCACAGTGGGAGGAGCCCTGTGATTTCCAGCCAGGGGAATGCATAGTCAATTTACAGAGGCTAGCTGGTGATTCCTGCTTAGAAAGTAAGCTTCAGTATGAAAGAACAAACAGACTCTGTGGGAGAATGCCCGACAGAGGCATCACCTGGATTTCAGAAATGAAAGACATGAATGCATGTCAGTGGTTTGAGCTATGAGCTAAAGAGCCAATACATTAATTATTAAACTATTGTGATTGAAAAAATGCAGACCTGATAGTGTAAAGCTGACCAAGAATGTATGATTCCATAGGCCCCATGGGTGGAAACTGTTACTATGATTTTGCTAATTGAGTTTAGTACAGAGTGACATCTAAATTCATATCTCTTCACTTTAGATAGCTCTCAGGCATTATTAGAGAAGTTTTGTTTTAAAGTGAGTGATGGATAATACAGGAACCCCCAACTGGTTAGAATGTAGAAAACTTGTCTATTCATTGCTCAGCTAAACATTGAACATATATGTCATGCATCTTCCTCCCAAACTCAGGTACCACTGTAAAAGGGGGATATAGAGACTGTAGGAAGCAGAAGACAGGAAGGACCAGAGCAATATAGTGTTTTAAGGTAATGACAAATTGTTACACTCATAAACTCAGAGAGGTTGCCTTTGTCTATATAAGACCTGCATTGTCAAACCAGTCAGCATTCTAGCATGGAGTGAGTAGGTACTCATGAGCTTCCACCCCTTTGTGGGTATCCTTTTTGATAATAAATGGCTTTCATGGGAGGGAGAGTCAGTATTTTTAAGGTTGTGGTCGTTAGTAAGTCAAGTATGTTCTAGTGGATGGTTTCTCATCCCATGTTATATAAAGAGCACAAATTGGGCTTGGTTGGTTATTTCTAAAAAATTAAAAAGCAAGACGTTGAGTTTGAGGAATGTGGAGAAGTGAGAAAAACATAAAAAAATTTTATGTTAATTAGATGAAAGAATAAGGTATAAGTGAAAATGATCAAAATATATAAAATTCTCAATGAATTAAATACAATACCATATTGAAAAAGAATTAAGAAATTAGGTTAATGAACTACAATTAGACTGCATCCAGCCTGCCAAATTGGAAGCAGTGGGAACAGGATCATCTCTGGAGTTAACAGATCCATTTATATTATGATGATCTATTTGCAGTGAAGTCAAGTATAAAAGAGAATGTGTGTGTGTGTGTGTGTGTGTGTGTGTGTGTCTGTGTGTGTGTGTGTGTGTGTGTGTGTGTGCGCGCACGCATGTGTGTTGAGCTGTATCTCTGTGACAGTGTCTGCATGTATGTGTATAGGGTGTATGTGTCTGCCTGTGTTTAGGATGTGATAAGGGACAGGTGCTACATATTAACCATTTACTTATTATCCAAATAATGTGTTTTGGAATATTATATGACAGGGTCTTTTACACCATCCTCTAAATGAACTGTTTTCCACACAGCTCTAACCTGAAGATGAAGAAAAGACATGCCTGCAACCTTACCAGGTATCTTGACTGAAAAGGTGATTCTTCACAGCCCCTCTCTAACTACTCACCACTGTTAGGGCCATGAACTTCAATACATTCCAGTGGAGATTCTTTCGCTTTGTCCTTGCAATGCATGAAAATTGGTTTGTTGACTGTGACCCCTAAAAGGAAACAAAGTGCTTGCTCTTTAACAGACATCACAAAAATGGAAATGCGGCTAGGATCTGGGATGCAGCACAGACCTTAAGGCCCACAAGAACAAGAGCCTGCAGGAAAGAAAAGTGCAGGCTGCTGCAGGCCTGAGCCGTATTGCCTGTGCTCTATGCTCTCAGCCCCGAACACGTTGGAGAAAGCAGCATGCTCAGCCAGCACTTGGACATTTCACTGTGAAGAAAAGTATTGTGTGACAGAGAGAGGTACATACTATATGTTGAAAAGAAGCTGTGGCATAGAAAATAACTGGGAAACACCCAAGCTTGTCTGAACCTGGAACTTCCTATTATCTAAGGCCATCATTCTGAAGTAGGTTCTTTTCATATACACGTAGACAATTTTCTGCAAGAAGGTGATATTTTCCCATTCTTCCTCAGAGAAATATGAAGCAATATCTTGGAAGGCCGAGAAAACAAGAAAATATAAAATCTTAGAAGTACTCTCTCCTGGACATGTGTGCCATTCATACTAGAAAGGTCTCTATGTTGGAGGACCTCAGTGGTCAACCTAGAAAATCAAGATAATTGATGCTGGGAAATGTGGGGATCAAGTGAGAGATTTGCATAACAGCCATTTCCCAACTACATTGGAAATGCTCGTTGCTATCAGGTCTCCCTTTGGTCCTGCTCCTGATTTCAAAGTGCTGATTATTACCAAATGGATTTAGCACTCAATTACCATTCTAAATTCTTCAGGGATACTGGAGAAGGACATTTTGAGAATGCCTCTGGTTTCCACCTTCTGAAAAATCTTTCTGTCATGGTCCTTGGTCATGAATCTGCTTATGCCAACGCCCTACCTGGTCAACTCACCTTACAGAACTTTGCCTCGGGAATCTTTTTTACAGAGTTATTTTCAAAAGAGCTCTATTTTTTCTTGTCAGCAAGATGAGTGAAATTTTGAGAATACATCATCTGATTTTGTTCCAGCATAAAATAAACTATCCCGGGAAGGGAGTTTCTTCCAACTTAAAAAAAAAAATTGTCCTGTGAGTAAAGGAGGCAGGGATGGACAATAACCCTCAGTACATGAAATTTCTTTGTGGTCCCTTTCATCGTTTCATCCTGAGATCACCTACCCCTGATTAGATCTATGAGCAAATTAGGAATCAGTTGGATTCTCTGACTATGTATGAAGTTAAATTGAGTCTTCAAATGTGAGGTAAACTTCTGTTCTGATTTGTTGCCCTGGAGTGTTCATTGAAATTAAAAGAAAGAGATTGAATTGAGCAAGGGCAGACATGTTTTCACTCACGTGAAGAACATAGAAACAGATTTCATAGGAGCTAAGAATGAAACAGTTTTCACTGAGAGGTAGTTTATGGGGTAAAGGATGTATGACACAAACAAGCAGTAATTAGTATACCCGCTGGTATTTTGCAGTACACTTTAGTAACTATGGTTTAAAGCTACATATGATAAATCTGTGAGTAAGGCAAAGAGAAGCCATAAATCCATTTCTATGCATCTAATGATGTGGGAATGTCTTTCTGTGTGCTGTTAATATCAATATTTAGATAAAGGATCTGTTTTGGCACATGATAGGCACCATAGAAAAAGTAGAAGGAAAACTCACAGCATGCATAGGAGAAGCAGAGCAGAGTCCAAAAAATCTATCTAGCCACCCACAAGAAGCATGTAAGGAACACTACTGAGCCACAGGCCAATGGCAGACAGATTATGAGAATGGGTTGAGTTAGGATGTAAGAGCCAGCTGTAGGTCTACCAGACAGAAACTCAATGGACAAATAAGGGTCTTGAAGTGGGATTCAGGTGTTGGCTGACAAGGCTTGGAGGTGTATCTCTGGAGTACTGGGAGCCTGAATGGGGCATGATCATATTCTCAGACACTGAACTTGCCCTTGTTTTGTTCCTGTGTTCTCAGAAAATGGATAAGCAGCCCTAGTTCCTATCTCCAAGAACTGTATTAAGGTTCAATTTGTACGGTCAGTATTCATATGCCCTTCAATAAATATTAACTCTTCATATGATATTTTGCTAGTTAATTTACCACGATAGTATCTAACAGATATTATGATCCAAATGGTCTTAATAGATACATACAGAACTTTCCACCCAAAAAAGGGAATATACCCTTTTCTTAGCACCCATGGAACTTTCTCTCAAATTGGCCACATACTCAGTCTTAAAGCAAATATCAATAGACACAAAAAATGGGGATTACTCCTTGTATCCTAAAAGACCACCATACACTAAAGTTAGAGTTCAATAACAACACAAACCACAGAAAGCCTACAAACTTTTGGAAACTGAACATCTCTCAACTGAACTCACGTCTGCCAAAGAAAAAGTAAAGAAAGAAATCAATGGCTTCCCAGAATTCAATGAAAATGAATCCACAAAATACCCAAACATATAGCACACAACGAAAGCAGAGTTAAGAGGAAAAATCAAAGTACTAGATGCCAATATGAAAAACCTAGAGCAATCTCACACAAGAGAACTAACTGCACAGGTGAAGGTTTCGAACAATTAGAAGAAAATTTACCCAGAAGGAGTACATGGCAGGAAATAATCAAACTTAGGGTTGAAATCAATATAATAGAAACAAAGAGAACAATACAAAGAATCATTAAATCAAAGAGTTGGTACTTCAAGAGAGTCAACTAACTCTTATCAAACTAATCAAAAGGAAGATGGAGAACATCCAAATTAACAGACACCAAGGAAATCCACAGAAACATTAGGTCGCACTTCAAAAACCTATACTCTACTAAATTGGAAAACCTGAAAGCAATGGACAGCTTTCTGAACAAGTACCACTTACCATAATTAAATCAAGACCAGATAAATGATCTAAATAGACCTATAGCACTCATAAAAATTGAACCTGTTGTTAAAATTCTCCCAAGAAAAGAAGCCCAGGGTCAGACGGTCTCACCACAGAATTCTACCAGAACTTCAAAGATAAATTAATAAATTAATATCAATACTACCCAAATTTTTCCACACAATAGAAACTGAAGGAACTTTACCAAACTTTTTATGAGGCTATAGTCACCCTGAAACACAAGCCAAACAAGAATGCAACAAAAGGAAACAAATTACAAACAATCATGAACAACCATTCAAAAATACTCAATAAAATACTGGCAAACCAAATTCAAAAATAAAATACTGACAAACCAAATACAAAAATACTGGCAAACCAAATCCAAAGAAATCATCCAGCATGGTCTAGTAGGCTTAACTCCAGAAACGTAGGGATGGGTTAACATACAAAACACTGTGAATGTCATCCATCATATAAACAACCTGAAAGATAAAAAGACACCACATGATCATCCCAATAGATGATTAAAAAAGCCTTTGAAAATATCCAACTCTCTTTCATGATAAGAGTCCTGTAGAGATCAGGAATATAGGGAAAATACCTAAACATAATAAAGATAATATACAGCAAGCTAACAGCCAACATCAAACTAAATGGAGAGAAACTCAAAGCAAACCCACTAAAATCAGGAACAGAACAAGTCTATTCTCTCTTCCCATATCTTTTCAATATAGTTCTCAAAGATTTAGCTAGATTAATAAGACAACAAGATGAGATTAAGGGGATATAAATTGGAAAGGAAGAAGTCAAACTATCTCTATTTGCAGACGATATGATCGTTTACATAACTGATGCCAAAATTCTACCAGGGAACTCCTACAACTGATAAACACCTTCAGCAATTTAGCGGGGTACAAGATTAACACAAAACATCCAAAGCACTCCTATACACTAAGGATAAAAGGGCTGAAAAAGAAATCAGGGAAACATACCCCTTTATATTAGCTAAAAATAGTATTAAGTATCTTCACGTAACTCTAACCAAAGAAGTAGCAGGCCTGTTTGACAAACCTTTAAGTCATTGAAGAAAGAAACGGAAGAAGATATAAGAAAGTGGAAAGATCTCCCATGCTCCTGGATATGTAGGATCAATATCCTAAAAATGGCAATCTTACCAAAAGCAATCTACAGTTTCAAGAAATCTCATTAAAATCCCAACACAGTTCTTCATAGACCTTGAAAGAACAATACTCAATTTCATACGGAATAACAAGAAAACTAGGATTGCCAATATAATCCTGTCCAACAACAGAATTTTGTGAGGCATCACCACCCCTGACTTGAAACCCTACTATTGAGCTACAGTAATAAAAGCAGCTTGGTACTGGCATAAAAACAGACTTGTGAATCAATGGAATCAAATTAGAGTCCCCAAAATTAATCCACACACCTATGAACATCTGATTTTTGACAAAGAGGCCAACAATATAGAATGGAAAAAAGATAGTATCTTCAACAAATGGAGGTGGCATAGTTGGATAGTTATTTGTAGAAGAATGCAGATAGATTCATATCTATCACCCAGCAAAAAAGTCAAGTTCACATGGGTCAAAGACCTCAACATAAACCCAGTTACACTTAACTTGATAGAAAAGAAAGTGGGAAATATTGTCCAATGCATTGGCACGGGCAATCACTTCCTAAATATAACACTAGTAGCACAGTCACCAAGAACAACAATCAATAAATGAGACCTCTTGAAACTGAGAAGCTTCTGAAAGGCAAAGGACATGATCAATACGACAAAATGACAGTCTACAGAATGGGAAAAGATCTTCACCAACCCTACATGTGACAGAAGACTGATCTCTAAAATATATAGAAAACTCAAGAAACCAGAGGTCAGAAAAACAAATAATCCAATTAAAAATGAAGTTCAGGGCTAAAAAGGGAATTCTCAACAGAAAAATTTCAAATTTCTGAAAGGCACATAAAAAATTACTCAACATCCTTGGCCACCAGAGAAATACAATCTTATACCTGTCAGAATGGCTAGGATTAAAAACACAGATGACAGCCTATGCTGGAAAGGATGCAGAGCAAAGGGAACATTCCTCCACTTTTGGAGGCCTCTTGTATAGCCACTCTGGAATTCAGTATGGTAATTCCTCAGAAAACTGGGAATCAGTCTCCCCAATGATCCAGCAATACCATTATTGGGCATGTACTCAAATGATGCACATTCTTACCCATGGGCATTAACTCAACTATGTTCAAAGTAGTATTATTCATAATAGCCAGAACTTAGAAACAACCCTGATGCCTCTCAAAATAAGAATGGGATTAAACATTGTGGGACATTTACATAATGCAATACTAAGTAGTAAAAAAAATGACATCTTGAAATGGATGGATTTGGAGAGTATCATTTTGTGTGAGGTAATCTCAGAAAGATAGACTTGGTATATTCTCACTCATAGGTGCATTTTAGACATAAACGAAAGATACAATCCACAAACTCCTCAGCAGCTAGTTAACAGGAGGAAATTATGAGAGATATCCATGAATCCCCTGGAGAAGGGGAATTAGGGATCTTTTAAGTAAATTGTGATTATACAGAGCAGCAAGCAAGGGGAGGTGGGAGGAAATTATGAGAGAAAGAGATAGTTGATCAGAAGGAGCAACAGAGAGGGAGAACAATGGAAGAGATATCTTGATAGAAGGAGCTATTGTGGGGTTAGAGAGAAACCTGGTGCTAAAGAAACATCCAATAACCCACAAGATGTCCCCGGCTAGGACTCCAAGCAATAGTGGAGAGGGTGACTAACAGGACTTCCTCTATAATCAAATAAATGACCACACTAACTGTCATTATGGAACCTTCATTCAGCAATGGATTGAGGCAGAAGCAGAGATCCATAGCTCAGCACTTGGTTGAGCTCCCAGTCCAGCTGAAGTAAGAGAAAGAGAAGAGATTATATGAGCAAAGGGATTGGGATCATGAAAAGGAGACCCATAGAGATGGCTTACTAACTCTGAAATGACATCCAAGGAACCTACATGAAATTGAACTAAACCCTCTGAATGTAGACAACAGATGAATGCCATGGACAGTTTGTGGACTCTCTTGCAATAGAAGCAGAGTTTATTTCTGGTGCATGAACTTGGAGAGCAGTCCCGACAGAGGAACACTTACCCAGCCTTGACACTGAGGGGAGGGACTTGATCCTATCTCAACTAAATATGCCAGACAGAACTGACACATCTTGGGATTCCTTGGTGTTCCTGGGGAATGGATGTAGGGGGTGGAAGCTGAGCTATGACTGGGAGAAGGGCAGGGAGGGGGACCAGTTGTGAATATGGGAAAAAACTTTTTTTTAAAAAATAAAGATAAAAAAGGAAAAACGTAAAAAGAATTACAGTAACATGTTGCACAAATTCTAATTGGTCTTTTAATAAAGCTTGGAGCCAGATATTGAGGTAAATGTTGAAAAAACAGAAAGAAAGTGGAACAAGCCACAGTCATTTCTCAGCTCACCAACTTCTCAGCCTAAAGGAGTAGATCCTGTCTCCATGAATTTTTAGACCGATTGTGTCTGAGTCCTCAGGCAAAGAAAAGGGAAGGTGTAGGGAAGAAGGGAAGCAAAGAGGCCAACCTCTGTCTCCTCCCACCTTATATGCCTTTCTATGCCCAGCCATATCACTTCCTGTCTCCACCTTTTTAGTGTTGATATTAAAGGTGTGTGCCACCACTGCCTCTCTCTATTTCTCTTTTAGATTGGATTAATCTTGTGTAGTGCAGGTGGCTGACTTTGAACTCACATAGATCAAATGGGATCTCTACCTACCAAGTGCTAAGACTAAGGCATGTGCCACCACTTATTGACCTGTAGGAATAACTCTGTGAATGGTTCTCTCCTCTGATCTTCAGGCAATCTTTACTACATTTAAAATAACATATCACAACAGTTCCCTGTTTTCTGGTCAAAAATGTAAAAAGATCATATATACCTAATATAAGAAAAACTATATACAAGAAATAACAAAACTATATTATATATACAGGCAACAATTACATCTATAATGTTCAGTCCATTAGCAACTGACATATTCAAAAAAGATACTCTATTATTTATCCTTTCTTGGTGAATCCAAAGAAATGTATCTAATTCACTTTCTATATAACCTGTATTACCAATCAAAAACTATCTTTTGATGTGTATCAAACTTATACACTTTACACCTCTTAGTGAGTTTCCTTTCTGCATATGTACCTAGGAAAATTATGTAGTCTTCAACTTCTTTAGAGACCCAAAAAGGAAATAATATTAACTGACTAAGCAGGAAGTTACAATATCTATAGGGGATCCTGAAAACAAAAAAAAATGGGGTAGTTGTCAAGTCTTGGGATAGGTAGCTTTATCATTTGTTGTCCAGTCTCTATGTAATGGGAAAGTGCAGGGTTTTTCTGTGAGGCTGGACCATGTTAACTAGTCAATTGTCCTGAGCAGTCTGTTGTCCAAAGCTGATCTTAAGGTGGTGTTTGTCAGTTTAATGGTGTTATTATATTCTTCAAAGAATTGTTGTTGTGGGGTTCCATCATCAAGTTCAGAGACAGCATTAGGTCAGATTATTCCTGTCCTTGGTAATTTTTTTCTGGGTAGTACTCCCTTCTTCTTTGGATGCCTATTTGTCCAGAGGTCTTTTAAATTCTCAAGATTGTTGTTTTTATTTTCCTGAAAAGACAAAATGAAAGCCCTTCCCAACACTAACATTGGGGAGTTTTGAAAACTAATCCTTATAAATTTTGATTCATGGTTTCTCCTGATTTTTTTCTGTTCTCTCTTCTATAGCCGTTCTATAGTCCTGTGCAGTATGGTTTTTTACAATAGGCATTAGGTTCTATAATTGCTTTGGTAAGGAGTTTTCTCCACTATGACAGAAAATGACCAAATTGAATTTGACTTGTGTTCCTGTGAGAGGTTCCTCAGGACATTTGCCAAAGGCAAGGGCAAAGGATTACCTCGTCTGTCTCTTGTTGATTTATATTCCTTAGTCCAACATCTGTCTTTGCCATACCTTCTACATAATCCAGAAGGGAGGAACATTCTTTTGGGGTCATTCTTAGCAAAAAACATTGCTTCTAGGAACACTCTGTTTACAGTCCTTTTAAACATGGCCTTATTTGCTGCAATTGAAACATTTTAATTTTCAATTTTGCTTCAAATCTCAGGGAATCAACTCTCCTATCTAAGCATTATCATAGTTAGGACATTCAACATCGATTGTATTTAGGATCCATTCCTTCAAGGGTGCTGATCTTGACTTTCCAACCTTATTGCAGTTTTGCATCATGCATTAGCATTTTAAAAAGCCATAGATTCCATTATTATTCGTCCAACTTCTGAATTTTTGTATCATTCTACTTACTGCTGAAGTCAAATTTTGTAAGAAATCTTTAAAGGTTTATCTTGTGCCCTGCATAACTTTTGTATGTGACTCAATTTTCCTTCCTACTTCTACAATTGTATCCCAAATATTTAAGGTTGCCATAGGACATAAATCTAGGCTATGGTCATAGTATAAAAACTGACTTTCTCTATTATCATAATATTCAAATTTTAAATAACTAGTCTTGGAAGATTTCAATCCCTCTAGCCCTATTATGTTGTTCAATGGTCTTAGCCTCATCTTCCTACCAGGACATATATTGTAATGGGGAACCAGGCTCCAAGATTGTTATAATCAAATCTATCCAGTCTTGAAGGATAATTCTATTACAAGTTGACCACATGTCTGCTTTCAAAAGGTAGAGTGCTTATCATATGAGAATATTGTTTCCTTGAATCTTCAAAAATCTGTCATTTTCAGAGGTGTCCACTCAGCTCTCACATGGGGATGGATATCTATCGTTTGTCAGGAAATTCCTGTAAGGTTACTGATAAATTTCAGTTGGATGATTGAAAGCCTTAGGCTGTTTCTCTGTAACCCTGTAATGCAGTGTTGAGATTGGTTCTCTTTTAAATTTCTATCTGGGTCTGAATATTTCTATGATCTGTTTTAACAAGTTTTTCTAAGACTTGTATCTTGGCACCATATCAACCAAATTGACACTCATATAAACCAACATTTTTAAGGCTAAAACAGGAATAATCAAACAAATAATATACATATAAAGACATTACATTAATCCCATACACATTAATTATCCCCATTTAATACTTCCATTTTATTCCATCTATCATATTATCAAACAGAGACCAAACTAAACTCCTTTCACCTGAATAGCGTTTCCCATTTTTGAATGTGGGAAAACATCTTTTTAAAATTAATTCCTTCCACTTAAGACATTCCAATTGTTTTGCAAAATCTACTGACCATGACAAGTCACATGAGGATGAACTGAGGCAGCTATCTTGTGTGGTAGCAGCTTGAAGAAGTGGTCCAGAAAAAGCCCACAACCCACTGGGAGATGAAAACTACTTTCTGAAAAATGTACCCAGGGGATTGTGGGGAAGAAACATGTGTGGTGGGAATAGCCTAAAAGGTAGAGCTGGTTAGTAATGATAGGCTGACTCCAAAAGGAAATTCTAGCTGGTGGGGAATTTATTCCAGCTATGTATAGCTCTGGCTTGTGCTAGTGTTTGCAAAGCCACAGTCAAGTGGCATTTTCATAAATTTGTACCTCAAAAGTTGGATGTCAGATGTTGCACAAATCCTGATTGGTCTTATAATAAGAAGGCACAGCCAGATATTTGGGTAAATTTTGAAAGATCATAAAGAAAGCAAAATTACACATACAGTTTAGAGATTTAAATCAAATACCCCAAATACAGGTGCAAACAAGAAACCATTTAACGGAAATTAAAGGGTAAAATAATGATGGCTGAAGTTGTCTACTTCTTTACACAAGCTGTGATTCCCAGGTTGTATTTAGTCTCTCTAGTAGTATTGAGAGAGGTAATTTAACCTGCTTTGCTCTTATCTTTGAATAATGTAATTTCTGTGTTTTTAGTGACTGCATTCATAGACCATGAAGCATCAGTATTTTCTCACATGTTTGGTCAAGTATTGAGAACCATCTCTCACTCTGTTTTCCCGACTTTACCTTCTAACACAATCTATGTGGTATTTCTGTTGATCATTTTGCTCTTTTTGTAGTGCTGAAGATGAAACCGTGGACCAAGACTGGGAATACTGTAGAGACCTGAGCTGTTTCTATTTTTAGAGTATCGCTTACAATCTTTTCCATTTAGAACAATGCTGGCTGTGGGAAAGCCATTGCTTTGTAATGTGACCTAAAATGAATTTGAAAAAAATAATTCAGAAGAAAATACACTGAAAATATGATGTGAAAGTTTTAGTGCTGATCCCAAGGTCCATAGACTATTTCCTTTCCTGAAGACGTCTCAGTCATTCTCAGGAGGCCATTATTGACAAACTAGTACCCATGATGGAAAGTCTAGAGAGCATCAGGGGACCAGTGGAAGCATATACTATTAGGGAAACCTGTCTAACAGAAGTACTTGAAAACTCCTCAAAGAACACAATAAAGTGTAATCACATGAACAATGTGCACTATTATTCATAGGAATACTAATGTACAACAAGTTCTTAGGTCTTTGGGCAAATAGCTTACATAGGAATAATTTCAACTTAATACTTTCATTAATAAATGATTTAAATGTTATTAGTTTATTGTAGAGAGATCCCAGGTTATACTGATTAAGCAAGACTGGGAAGGATTTGAAATCTAAGTGATTATTTAGATGAACAACTTCACAGTAGAGTGTGGAAGTGTAGTCTAGACATAGGGAAAGCCCAGGTATTCATAGAAATGTTCATTTCAACAGGTTAGCAGGTTCTGTAGCAGACAGTGACATGGAGAAATATTATAAAACCTTAAGTAGGCATACACTCCCCCCCTTTGTGATGTACTTTTTCCTGGAACCTTGGGATCCTACATTCCATTCTTACCTCACCTGGCAATCCATTTTCCTGAGACCTTCAAAGGAACTGGCTGCTCTAGTTGGCTGGTCCTCTGAACTCAGCTGAATCAAGGTACTTTAAGTCTTTCTGGAAGGAAGTTTTGTCCTCTTTCGTCTGTGGTAAGTTCTTCCTGAGGAATGCCCCCTATGATAATGAGATTTCTGGCCCAGATTAGCTCCACAGTTAGGACATTCCCACCAGTGCTTATCTGGACCATCTATCCCAGATCTCTCAAGAAACACACAAACACTCACATTAACTTCATGCTGTTTAGCCTAGGTCTCAGGCTCATTGCTAGATAGTTCCCTCATCTTAACTCAAGGCATTCCCATCTATCTGTCCTGCCCCATGGCCTGTGGCTCACCTGTGTTCCTTACATGTTTCTTCTTTGTGTGTCTTGCTATATCTCTGTAACTCTGCCCTTCTCCTAGTACCTATTTTGATTTCCCAGCCTACGTTTTTTTATGGTGTCTGTCATGGGCCAAAACAGTCCCTTATTTACAGCATATAGAAAGATATGACTATATGTTTAGTTATCACAAGTAACTACTAATCTGCATTTCTTAATTTTAGAACTTCTAAGTTAGTAACATGAAAACCATACCTTAAAAAACAGTAGAAATTTTACAGAGCATAAAAAAATCTAATCTTAAATTTGTACCAATAAACCAAAATCCATACCAATGAAAAGTATGTTGAGATTAACCATTGATTTTGGTAATAAAGTAAATTCAAAAATCTAAATTTTAAAAAAGTCACTGATATACCATATGCCTTTTTCTTCTTAGGAAGAGATTAACTCTGACCATTAACCATTCATAATAAAAACAAACATTTATAAACAATGTTTTGGGAATTTGCATAATATTTCATTACTACTGCCTGCTGATTAAGCAGCTCTGACAATCTTAAAGGTTCTTGAGACTGGATCATCTTAGTCTTGAAGCTGATGTGAACATATCTTCCTATCAGAGAATTTTCAGGTGGTCTTGGTTAGAAGTTCCCAGAAATGTGTCTTTTATATAAAACTCCCCTAAGCCTAAGTTTGATAGCTAGGGCCCACTTGGCATTCGGGGAGAATATAAGGTATTCTTTGACGTATAATGACATGTGAATGATAGGCACATATACAAACACACACTGAATAAAAATGTAATGAAGTATTACAACATATTTGAAGCCCCTTTGTTGCCTCTAACACAGACATGTTAGTTTTCACACTACCCTTCTCTTTTTAGACCAAGTCTTATATACTACAGGGTGGCTTTGAACTATCCCCATCTTCGTATCTCATTTTCCTAAGTGCTAAGAAGAGAGGTGTTCACTATCAAACTAGCTTCCTAAGATATTTTGTTCTAAGTTTTATTTATGATTTATTTTAATTTACATTCCAACCACTTTTCTCTCTACCTTTTTTTAAAAACATAAATGTCCTTTTCATGTGTGCATCCCCTTGCCTTCACTCCCCTCAATCCCTCCCAGTCAGACTTCAGCAAATTCCATACCCATCCCCCAATCTTCTCCCCCAGAAAGGCAAGTAGTCCCAAGGTGGGTCAGCTCAGTGTGCCATATCCACTCCATGCAAGTTGTACTCACTCATCCCAAAGACAAGGGTGGGTTATGTTTTCTTCTCTAGGAAATGTGGGCCAAGGTGCCAGCCCAAACATAGGAACACAGTCTAATTCCACTCCTTGAGACTCCACGTACTGGCCATGCAAATGTACTGTTGCCTACCCTTGAAGGGCCTACCTCCTTTTCCTGCTGAGTCTCCAGTGGCTATTCCTGATTCAGTGACCTCCTCAGAGCTCCAATCTGCCCTCTCTGTATGACTCCTCTTCATAATCCCTTCCCCTCTGCTCATACAGACTCTCCTCCCCTGCTCTCAGCTGACCAGGAGCTCAACCCAGTGCTCAGCCATGCATCTCTGCCTCCACCTTTATTCTTTGTTCATGCCCTACCTCTTTTCTACTCCCCCATCTACTGCCTAGAAAAGTCAAGTCCTCCTATGGGAGTCAACAAAGCATGGCATATCAAGTTTGGCCCCACCCTTGCACCAAGGCTGAACAAGGCCTCACACCACAGGGAATATTATTAAAGAAACTAGGTAGTGTGCCAGGAAAGATCCTAGTCCCATGGCTAGAGGCCCCACAAACAGACCATGCTACATAACTGTCACCTACATGAGGAGTGTCTAGGTCAGTCCCATGAAAGCTCCCTACCTGTTTGTCTAGACTCCATGTTTTCCCATGACCTTGGATCAGTTGTCTTTCTGGTTTTCCCTGACCTGAAGTTGACCCTCATTCTAGGCCCAGTGCTTTACTGTTGATGTCTGCATCTATTTCCATCAGTTACTGGATGAAGGTTCTATGATGACAGTTAGGGTGGTCATCAATTTGATTACCTGGTAAGGCCAGTTCAGGCACCCTCTCTGCTATTATTAGGAATCTTAGCTGGGATCATCTTTATGGAATCCTTCAATTTTTCCTGGCACCAGTTTTCTCTCTAGGTCCACAATGTCCCCCTCTATGCAGATATCTGCTTCATTTCACTCCTTCTCTGTCCTTCTCCCAACTCAGCCATTTTGATCCCTCATGTTTCTTTCCCCTTCCCTCTACCTCCCCATCCTAATTGTTTAGTCATTCCCTCCCAGGGTGATCCATGTCTTCCTCTAAGGGTAGTCCTTGTTTCCTAGTTTCTCTAGCATGATTGATTGTAGCCTCATTATCCTTTGCCTTCATATTATCCACTTTGGAGGATATGATTTATTTTAATTGATATACAATAGTAGTTCAAGTACAATTAAAATACAGTGTTGTGATTCAAGATATACATAGGTGTGTTCTTATCAAATATAGGCAATTCATATTTCTGTGTCCTTATGTAAATGAAGTTTATATCCTCTCTCTTCCACTATTTTCTGGTAAAGTTCGGAAATTAATGCAAGCACCACTTATTTGATATCAAGGAATCCTATAGATTAAATCATGTCTTAATCAGCCTGGTCTTGATCTTACTTTGAAGCTTAGACAGGCATTGAACATAAGATGTTTCTATTTCACCTTCCCAACTATCTTGTATTTCATGTGCATCAGTGAATTTCTTGGTCCTGGGTGGCCAGAGGTCTTGACCGATGGACTGACCCGTGGGCCCAGACCCCTTAGCCTTTTCAGCTTATCAGGTCACCTAAAATGATTCAGATGCTTATATAAGTTCATGCTGTTTGGTCTATGGCTCAGGCACATCACCAGCTGGCTCTTACATCTTAACTCAACCCATTCTCATTAATCTTTCTGCCATGTCACCCATGGTTCCCTTGTGTTCCTTTCCTGTCTTTTCTTGGGCTGCTGGGTTGATTTGCCTGACTCTGCCCTTCTTCTCATACCTATGTTGTGATTCCCCTCCTACTTTTTCTATGGTGCCTGCCATGGGCCAAAACAGCTCCTTTATGTAAAGATTGATATTCACAGCACACAGAAAGACATTCGCATTTCATTACATGCATAGGAATGGACTTTTGGCTTCTCTTTTCCTTCCACAAAGATTCACCCTATGTAGCTATAAAACATAGTTACTAATGTGTACTGAAAATACCAGCAGCTATACTAATTACTACCCGTTCCTTTCATACCTCCTTCTTTCCATAACGCACCTTTCAGTGACAACTGTTTCAATCTTAGCTTCTATGAAATCAGTTTGCATGTTCCTCATATGAGTGAGAACACCTAGATCTCAGTTCTGATGTTTAAAGAAGAGTTTTGACTCTGGTACCTTAAACCACTTGGCCATCCTGACACCCATGGGGACCTGAGAGATTGGGTTGGGTGGTGAATGGAGGGGAAGAATAATGAAATAGACATCTTGATAAGGGGACTTTTGGGGCTAGGTAGAGACCTGGCCTAAAGAAAACTCTCACAAATCTATAAGAATGACCACAACTAAGATGGTCAGAAATAGTGGATAGGTATCCTGAACTCACCATATCCTCTAATCAAATTGGTGACTACTTCAATAGTAATCAGAGTGCATTCAACCAGCCTCTAGCTTTGCTTCTTTGTTCCATTGTTTTAGCCCCTTCCCATCATGTCTTACTACTGTGAGAGTTGTCTAGCCTTCAATGAAGCCATAACCATATCTGATCAGTCTTTAGGGATAATTTATTTACATGTTGACCAAAAAATTTAACATTTGTTTTACAAACTGTGAGTGCATACCTTAAGTGATGATTGCTTCTTGAATCTCCTTAAATCTAACTAGAGCTCACCTAGTTTTTGAACAATTTTTATCATTTTGTGATTCCTTCAAGGTTACAGAGTGTACTAAGTTTGGCTGTTTGAAAGCTTTAGATTGCTTCTCTGAAATCTTATAAGCCAATGTTGAGATTAACTCTTTATATTCTTTTAAGCTATGAATATTTCTGTGTTCTCTCTTAACAGGCTTTTCTAAGGTGTTCTTCTTGGCATTCACACTAACTGACTTTTTAACTGATAAAATAGGAATAATCAAAAAGTAATATTTATAATAAACATTATGACATTATTTATCTTCTCTTTTACTGGTTCTAGTTTGAAACCATCTAGAGCAATGTTAATGAAAGACCAACGACCTTCCATCATGCTACACTTTCTCATTTTAAGGTGTGAAAAAGTTCTCTCTCTGCTTTAGGCATAGTCCCCATTTTAAGTAATCGCAATTTACTCATCAAACTGGTTGTCAATGATGATTCAGATGACTATGTTGGGGGCAGCTACTTAGTGTCCAAAAAGAGGGAAAACACAACCCCCACTAAAAGAGGGAGGCTGCTGTCTGAAAAACTTGCCCAGATGAACATGGAGAAGACACACATATTGTGGACTCTGTCTAATGCTGGAGGCTAACTCCTAACAGAAAGCCGAGCCAGTTGGCCATGTAGAGCTTTGGCTGGCAAGGTCTTTTTTTTTTCCTAATTCATGCCCTGAAAGTTGAGCTCCAAATATTGTGCAAACTCTAGTGAGCATGTATTGAAATCCTTGAGTCAGATATTGATGAAAAGCTAGAATATGAGAACGAGGACACAGAACACAGTCAATTCTCACCCAACCAACTTCTCAGGATGAACATGGTAAATGTTTCTCTTTTCAAGGTTCCTCAGCCTGACTGGTCACTTCTACAGAAACATGGTTACTAGGCCTAAGTAGTTCACTAAGTTTCTAGTACCAGCCATTATCACCTGATTTTTAAAAAAATATTTCTTGCTATCTACCAAATTTGATTTTGTTTTCCTTTTTCCAATTTCTTGTGTTGTATCAATAAGTCATTTATCTGTACGTTTTTTGCAAGTGTAGCAATTAGGGCTATTAACTTCCTTCTTAAAAATGCCTTGACTGTGTCTCAAAGGTTATGTTGTGGTGGTTTTGCTTCATTTACTTCCAGGAATATTTTAATTTTTTGGCCCATTCATCATTTAATAATGAGTTGCTCAATTTCCATATGTTTATACATTTAGTAGATATTTTTGTTTGATGTTCATTTTAATTTTATTGCATAATGGTTGGGTAGGATATATGAAATTTTTTCAACTTTTCTGTATTTATTAACGCTTGTTTTTTATTATAGCTCATGATATATTTTGAAGACGCTTCCCTGTGCTGCTGAGTAGAATGTATATGTGTATAACCTTGGTATTTGGGTTGAATAGTCTCTAGATATCTGTTAGGTTCATTTGATAGAAGATGTCATTTAACTCTGAAGTTTCTCTACTTTTTTGGTCCAGACATCTTATCTATACAAGAAATTGGAGTGCTGAAATTTCCCACTATGTTTGGGTTTATGTTAATCTGGGTCTTTAATTTTATTAATATGATTTGATGAAATTGAGCGCACCAGAGTTTTATGCATGTCTTTAGTATTGTAATATTTTATTAATTAATTGATACCTTGATTTAAATGAAATTCATTTCTTTGTCTATAGTTAGTGCTTCAGCACAATATTTAAAAAGATTGGGGATAGTGTTCTTTTTAAACTCTTTAAACATATCAGACTTGTTTATTCCTTGGAAAAATAAGACTGTAGTGGGCAATGAAGTTTCAAACTTGTATTATCATTCATAAATAGAAATAACACTATCTAAACAAATGACTGCACTTAAAGTCACTAATGAAAAATTGTTCTTGCAACTCACAACACAGAAAAATACAAAACATCCTTATTATCAGAATCCCCCCCAAAACATTAAAAATGTAATGTCGCTGACTTTTATATTATGAATTATAAATGTAAATGTCTTTATATTTTTTGTTTATAATTGAAACAATTTTTTGTATTTGTAGTGTCTGATAAACACATAATTTATGATATAATTTGTATATTTTGTGGCAAAACAGAAATATTTATATACACATTCATATATACCAGTAAACATTCGGGAATAGAAAGTCAATAAATGAGAAAGTACTAAAACAATGTATACTTTCACAATTCACATGCTTTAAGGTAGGATAATTAATACTCAACATAAAAAATGTCCATGTTACAGACTTTCAGAAAAAGAAAATTCATATAATCAAATGGCAATAAAATTTTCCACTTTCATATTCATTTTAGAAATACTATCATTGTCTATAATTTTATGTGACAAACCATTGAGTGAGTAAAACAGAATATGGCAAAAGTAAAATTACATATAAAGTTTAGAGATTTATATCAACTAATCCAAATTCAGGTGCAAACCAGAAACCATTTACCAGCAAATTAAAGGGAAAAATCATGATGGCTGAAGTTGTCTACTTCTTTACATAAGCTGTGATTTCCAGGTTGTATTTAGTGTCTCTAGTAGTATTGAGAGAGGTAATTTAATCTGCTTTTCTTGTCTTTGAATTAGGTAATTTCTGTATTTTTAGTGGCTGCATACATAGACCATTCAGATTGAATATTTGCTCACACGTTTGGTCAAGTATTGAGAACCATCCCTCACTCTGTTTTCCTGAATTTACCTTCTAAGACAATCTATATGGCTTTTCTTTTGATCATTTTGCTCTTTTTGTAGTGCTGGAGATGAAACCCAGGGCCAAGACTGGGAATACTGCAGTCCTGAGTTGTTTCTATTTTTAGAGTATTACTTACAATCTTTTCCATTTAGAACAATGCTGGCTGTGGGAAAGCCATTGCTTTGTAATATGACCTAAAATTAATTAAAAAAATAAGCCAGAAGAAAACACACTGAGAATATGAAGTGAAAGTTTTAGTTCTGATCTCCAGGTCCACAGATCATTTCCTTTCCTCAAGAAGTCTCAGTCATTCTGATTAGGCCATTATTGACAGACCAGTACCCATGATGGAAAGTCTAGAGAGCATCAGGGGACCGGCGGAAGCATATACTATTAGAGAAATCTTCCTAAGCGAAACACTTGGGAACTCCTCAAAGAGCACAATAAAGTGCATCACATGCACGTTGTGCACTATTATTCATAGGAATATTAATGCACAACAAGTTCTTAGGTCTTTGGGGGAATAGCTTAGAGAGGAATAATTTCAACTTAATAGTTTTTAATAAATGATTTACTTGTTATTAGTTTATTGTAGAGAGATCCCAGGTTAGACTGATTAAGGAAGACTGGGAAGGATTTGAAATGGTAAGTGACTTTTTTAGATGAACAACTTCACAGTAGAGTGTGGAAGTGTAGTCTAGACATAGGGAAAGCCCAGGTATTCATAGAAATGTTCATCTCAACAGGTTAGCAGGTTCTGAAGCAGCCAGTGACATGGAGAAATATGATATAATCTTAAGTAGGCACACCCCCCTTTGTGATGTACTTCTTTCCTGGAACCTTGGGATCCTACATTCCATTCTTACTTCACCTGGCAATCCATTTTCCTGAGACCTTCAAAGGAACTGGCTGCTCTACTGGGCTGGTCCTCTGAACTCAGCTGAATTAAGGTACTTTAAGTCTTTCTGGAAGGAAGTTTTGTCCTCTTTAGTCTGTGGTAAGTTCTTCCTGAGGAATGCCCCCTATGATAATGAGATTTCTGGCCCAGATTAGCCCCACTGTTAGGACCTGCCCACCTCTGCTGATCTGGACCATCTCTATCCCAAATCTCCCTAGAAACGTACAAATACTTTTATTACCTTCATGCTGTTTAGCCTAGAGGTCAGGCTCATTGCTAGATAGCTCCTTCATCTTACCTCAACATATTCCCATCAATTTTTCGTGCCACATGTCACATGGCTTACCTGTGTTCCTTACATGTTGCTTCTTTGGGTGTCTTGCTATATCTCTGTGATTCTGCCCTTCTCCTACTACCAGTCATGGGCCAAAACAGTCCTTTATTTACAGCTTATAGAAAGTCATGGCTTTAATTTTGTTAATCACAAGTGACTATTAATCTGAATTTCTTAATTTTATGATTCTAAGTGAGTAACATGAACATCACACTTCAAACAACAGTAGAAAAATACATACAGCATAACAAAACTAATCTTAAATTTGTATCAAGAAACCAAAATCTGTACCAATGTAAAATATGTTGAGGTTAACAGTTGATTAAAGTATTGAAGTAAATTTAATAATCTAATTTTTACAAAAATTACTGGTATACCATATACACTTTTTCTTCTTAGAAAGAGATTAACTATGACCATTGACCATTCATAATGAAAAAAAACTTTTATGAACAATATTTTGGGAATTTGGGCATATTTCATTACTACTGCCTGCTGATTGAGCAGTGCTGACAATCTTACAGGTTCTTGAGACTGGATCATCTTAGTCTTGAAGCTGATGTGAACATATCTTCCTATCAGAGAATTTTCATGTGGTCTTTGTTGGTGAAACCCTATTTGCCTGGAAGCAGTTCACTGGTTCTCATCTTCTGTGGAAACAACAACAGAACCTCTCTTCCAAAGCAATAAATCTTTAGAAATAAACTTCAAAGTCAAGATACCTTTAAAATATGTTTTTTGTATAACTTACCATCCTTTGGAATTGAATGTCTTTCTACAGTTAGCTCAATAACACTTAAAAAATTAAAACAAGACACAATAATATCTATAATCTAGACTCTGTGTTTTCCATCTTTATGTGGGTTACTATATTTTTATTCCTTTATTTCTCCTTTAAAAGACTTTATCTAGTTCTTTCTTTTCTCTCCCAGTCTACTTATTCCTTTTCACACACATTTTAACCCAATGAGAGGTTTTCTATATCTGAACCTGTTTTATTGTGTGATGTGTGAATGCCCTTCTTTATGCTGTGAATCTCAATCTTTGAATAAAGGAGCTGTTTTGGGCCATGGCGGGTACCGTAGAATAGGTAGGAGGAGAAATCAGAGCTTAGGTGGGAGAAGCAGGGTGGAGTCAGGCAGATCCAGCCAGCCGCCCAAGGAGCAACATGTAAAGAACACGGGTGAGCCATGGGCCGGGGCCACGTGGCCCACAGATTAATAGAAATGGGTTGATTTAAGATGTAACAGCTAGCTAACAATGTGCCCGAGCCATAGGCCAAACAGCATGAAGTTAATAAAAGCGTCTGAGTCATTTCTGGGGGCCTGGGCGGCGGTGCACGGATAAGCGATCCCGGGCGACAGATCTGTGGGTCCTGGATCTCGGGCGCACGGGACCCGGAAGCCACTACAACAGATGGCGCCCAACGTGGGGCGATTATCCACTTAGAGCCTGAGAAAGATTAAAAAGGGTTCTAGATCGCAGAAACTGTACAAAGGCAATTTCCAAATTGTATGTACAAAGTGGGTACAAAGAAAGCATGGTCCGGGTCACATTCAAAATGGCGCCAGCAGCGGGCTGGCGTCAGGCAGTGTAAGCTGCAATCAGGCGGGTTCCTGAAAACTAACAAAAGACTCAGTAACAAGTAATTGATTTTAGATTTCTGCTTATTTTGAACAAAAGAGAAACAAATTTTCTTCGTGGCAGCATTTTCTTGGGTGTGCTCTGTTTACGGTCCGTTTAAGAAAACTTAGTGATTCAGCCTAATTTGCAAAACTGTGCTTCTTTTTGGAGAATGTATTTTAAAAGCTCTTAAGGTTAGAAGATGATTAAAGATTCACAATAAAACAGATTCAAATAAAAAGAAAACCTGTAAATGGGTTACAATGTTTGTAAAAGGTACATAGGCTTCAGAGAGAAAAGAAAGACGTTAGAAAAAGTTTTTAAAGCGAAAAATAGAATAATAAAAATATAATAAGCCACTTAAAGATGGAAAATAGACACAAAATCTGGATTTTGGTTGTTATTGTGTTTTCTTTTAATTTTTTAACCGTTAATGAGCTAACTGCAGAAAGACAATGGATTACAAAGGCTACTAAGTTAAACAAAAATGTATATTTTAAAGGTATTTTGATTTCAAAATTTGTGTCTAAGGATTTATTGCTTCGGAAGAGTTCTTCTTTTGTTTCCACAGAAGATGAGAACCTGTGGATTCCTTCTAGGCAAATATGGTTTCATCAACCAAGACCCCCTGAAAAAACCTCTGATGAGAAGAGATGGCCAGATCAGCTTCACAGCTGCAGATTATGACCCAGTCTCAACAATCCGTGAGAATTTCAACGCCCCTTAATCAGCAAGAAGTAGTAATGGATAACTTCGCCCAAATTCCCCAAATATTGTTTCTAAATGTTTGTTTTCATTATAAATGGTTAATGGTCATAGTCAATCTCTTTCTAAGAAGAAACGGGGGATATGGTATGTGAATGCTTTTTTAAAAAATTAGATTATTGAATTTACAGGTAATCAGCTGTTAATCTCAAACTGCTTTACATTCGTATAGATTTTGGTTTATTGATACAAATTTAAAGTCAATTTTATTATGCTGTATGTGTTTTTCTATTCTTGTTTAAGGTATGATGTTCATATAACTGTTTTAAAATTGTAGTGTATAATTAAGAAATGAAGGTTAATAGTCACTTTTGATAATCAAACTTATAGTTAGGTTAGTTAAGATTTTTAGGTATACAAAGATATATTTCAATTAGATAGATAATCTTCAAATACTTCTAAGACCTACAGAATATGGCATTTAAAATGTTTTAAGAGCTTAGACTTTTCTGGACAGTGAGACAGGTCTACTCCTGGCAGCACTAATTTACTTCAACAGGAAAATGGGCATCGAAGAAACTCCATATGGAGTCTACTCTATTTGTGGTAATGGTAAGCCACTAGAGAAGAACCTGTTTTTATATTGACTGCTTGACAGTATGCTGTTTAAACTGGACATGCAGGTTCCATAAGAAGATGACCTCTGAACTTTGGCAGAACAAGCCAAGATCATCATTCAGTTTCCTGCTTTACAGAGAAAACTGTCAGACATTCTTCAGGACTCAAGGAGAAACAACGGATGAACTGTGTCAGAATGGGAAGAGAAGATTTCCTGCTTCACTGAAATGAAAAGAGACTTTGGGCCTGTAGGCTGAAGATGGATGCCCCAACTTTATAAAAGAACTTTGGGTGACTGTCCAGGCAGATAGGTGTCATCTCTGTCCTTTCTAGCTTTTAGAAGTCGCTTGCACTTCTGGTTTACTTGGGTAAATATGTCCTTCTGTGGTCTTTGATGTAGTTGAAGATTAGATAGTTAGAGGTATAGTTTTTCTTAGTCATTTGAAAGATATATTAGATATAAAACTTTAGATTCATAAAGATAAGGTAGATGATAGAATATTTTCTTTAATTTTGCTAAATACAAATAGACTAGATATTGTAACTGTAATTCTTACTTGATAGCTATTTTGTTTGTTATATGTAATTTTGCTATGTTAAAATAGAAACCTTCCTTTTTAATTAGAGAGAAAGGGGGAAGTGATGTGGGAATGCCCTTCTTTATGCTGTGAATCTCAATCTTTGAATAAAGGAGCTGTTTTGGGCCATGGCGGGTACCGTAGAATAGGTAGGAGGAGAAATCAGAGCTTAGGTGGGAGAAGCAGGGTGGAGTCAGGCAGATCGAGCCAGCCGCCCAAGGAGCAACATGTAAGGAACACAGGTGAGCCACGGGCCGGGGCCACGTGGCCCACGGATTAATAGAAATGGGTTGATTTAAGATGTAAGAGCTAGCTAACAATGTGCCCGAGCCATAGGCCAAACAACATGAAGTTAATAGAAGCATCTGAGTCATTTCTGGGGGCCTGGGCGGCGGTGCGCGGATAAGCAGTCTCAGCGGCGGGTCTGTGGGTCCCGGATCTCTGGCGGCCCGGGACCCGAGAGCCCTCACTACAACAATTGTGTGTCATTAATCATTTTTAACTAGAAAATATTTTTTAAATGCTAGCAGTCCCAGGAAGAGCCATATAGTTTTTGCCTGTAAAGCTGAGTCAGGAAGTTCTCTTAAAGTGGCCACGTGTCTGTTTGCTGCCAGCAGACAGAGCACACCCAAGCAAATGACACTATCATAAAGCTGTCTTTGTCTCTGTTCCCTTTTGTTCAAAATAAATGGAAACATTAAATCAATCACATGCTACTAAATCTTCTTTGAGGCTTCGGGATCCAGCCTGGCTTCAGTTTATGATTGCTGCAGTGAGTCAGCTGCCATTTTCTCTGTGGTCTGGATGCCACACCATCTCTGTACCATGACTGACTTCAGAGACACAATTTTGAAGCTGCCCTTGGATCAGTTTCTCTGCTCTAGAATCCTTTCTAAGCTTTCTCAGGCTTTGTGTGGGTACATTCATTCCATTTTAGGATGCCATCTGTAAAAATGAGTTTTTTGTCTTAGATTAGCCCCACTGTTCGAACCTGGTTCTGTTCCTTATGTGGACCTGCAATCCCAAAGTCCCAAGTAAATGCAGACATGATTATATTAACATCATACTGTTAGGCCTATGGCTTAGTCACATTTCTATCTAGCTCCTTATTCTTACCTCAACCCAGCATATCTGAGCCATATATCTCTTTCCTTCACCCCTGAAAGCCATCAGTTTGAGAGACCATTAAATCTGTGGAAATCCCCTCACCATCACAATCTTAGAAAACACCACAGATACCTATATTATGCAGGACTCTAGTATAAAACTGCTGTGTAAATTAATTAATAGGATGAGACAGAGTTATTTGAGCCCAGAGTTTCTCTGTCAGCTTAGCATCGCATCTATACCATGAATCAAGGAAAAAGATGAAGAGTCAGTAATGATGGAGACATACAGATTTACATTGAGGAGGTTCCTTAAAATGTGTCTTTTATATAAAAACCCCTAAGCCTAAGTTTGATAGCTAGGGCCCACATGGCATTCGGGGAGAAGGTAAGGTATTCTTTAACATATAATGACATGTGAGTCATGGGCACATATACAAACACACACTGAATAAAACTGTAATGAAGTATTACAACATATTTGAAGTCTTTTTGTTGCCTCGCTAACACAGACATGTTAGTTTTCACACTGCCCTTCTTTTTTGAGACCAAGTCTTATATAGTACAGGGTGGTTTTGAACTATCCCCAACTTCCTATCTCATTTTCCTAAGTGCTAAGAAACGAGGTGTTCACCATCAAAACTAGCTTCCTAAGATAATTTATTCTAAGTTTTATTTATGATTTATTTTATTTTACATCCCAACCATAGTTTTCTCTATACCATTTTTAAAAACATAAATGTCATTTTGATTGTATGCATCCCCCTGCCTTCCCTCTTCCCCATCCCTCTGAGTCAGCCTTCAGGGAATCTCATGCCCATTCCCCATTGTCTCTTCCAGAAGGTCAAGAAGTCCCAAGGTGGGTCATCTCAGTGTGGCATATCTACTCCAGGCAAGTTCTACTCACTCATCCTAGAAAGAAGGCTGGGTTATGTGTTCCTCTATACGGAATGTGCTCCAAGGTGCCAGCCCACACACAGGAACACAGACTGATTCCACCCCTTTAGGCTCCACATATTGTCCATGCCAATCTACAGTTGCCTACACTTGGAGGGCCTAGCTCCTTTTCCTGCTGGGCCTCCAGTGGCTATTCTTGATTCAGTGACATCCTCCGAGCTCTAGTCATCCCTCTATGTGGGACTCCTCTTCATAATCCCTATTCCCCTGTTCATACAGACACTCCTCCCCTTCCCTCAGCTGACCAGGAGCTCAGCCCAGTGCTCAGCCATGGATCTCTAACTCCACCTCTATTCTTTGTTGGATCTCCTACCTCTTTTCTTCTGCCCTATCCACTGTACAGAAAGGTCAAGTTCTCCTATGGGAGTCAACAAAGCATGGCATGTCAAGTTTGGCCCCATGCCTTGCACCAAGGTGGAACCAGGTTTCTCACCACAGATAATAGGTTTCAAAAACCTAGGTAGTGTGCCAGGAAAGATCCTAATCCCACTTCTAGAGACACCATTGACAGACAAATCTTCATAATTGTCACCTACATGAGCAGGGTCTAGGTTAGTCCCATGCAGGCTCCCTACCTGTTAGTCTAGAGAACATGTTTTCCCATGAGTTTAGATTAGTTGTCTTTGTGGTTTTCCCTGACATGATCTTGACACCCATGCTCAGCCCAATGTTTTACTGTGGATTTCTGCATCTATTTCCATCAGTTACTGGATGAAGGTTCTATGATGACAATTAGGGTGGTCATCAATTTGATTACCCGGGAATGCCAGTTCAGGCACCCTGTCTGCTTTAGTAGGATCTTATCTCGGAACATCTTTATGGATTCCTGCAATTTTTCGTGGCACCAGGTTTCTTTCTAACTCTACAATGTCCCCCTCTATCAAGTTGTCTGTTTTATTTCACTCGCTATGTCCTTCTCCCTACTCAGCCATTTTTTTCCCCTCATGTCCCTATCACCTTCCCTGTACCTCCCCATCATAACTGTTTAGTCTCCCCCTCCCAGGGTGATCCATGTCTTCCTCTTAGGGTAGTCCTTGTTTCCTAGTTTCTCTAGGACACAGGATTGTAGCCTGGTTATCCTTTGCCTTCATATTATCCACTTATGAGTATATGATTTATTTTAATTGATATACTACAATAGTGTATACACTATTAAAATGTAGTGTCATGATTCAAAACATACATATGTGTGTGCTTATCAAATATAGGCAATTCACATTTTTGTGTCGTTATGTAAATGAAGTTTATAACCTCTCTCTTCTACTATTTTCTGGTATATTGGGAAATTCATGCAAGGACCACTCATATATTAGGAAGGAATCCTGTAAATTAAATGATGTATTTCCCAGCCTGTTCTTGATCAAACTTTCCAGTTCAGACAGGCATTGAACATAGGACTCTTCTATCTCACCTTCCCAACTCTCTTGTATTTCATGTGTAGCAGTGAGGTTTCTTGGTCCTGGGCTGCCAGAGGTCCAGACCCACAGACCTCGGGCCCAGACCCCTTATCATCTGCAGCTGATCAGCCCCACCAAATAATTCAGATGCTTATATTAAGTTCATGATGTTTGGTTTATGGCTCAGTCACATCCACAGCTGGCTCTTACATCCAAACTCAACCCATTCTCATAAATCTGTCTGCCATTGGCTGTGGCTTAGTAGTGATCCTTACATGCTTCTTGTGGGTGGCTAGGTCGATTTTTCTGATTCTGTTCTGCTTCTCCTAGGCATGCTGTGAGTTTCCCTTCTACTTTTTCTGTGGTGCCTGTCATGGGCAAAAACAGCTCCTTTATCTAAAGATTGATATTCACAGCACACAGAAAGACATTCCCACATCATTACATGCATAGAAATAGATTTATGGCTTCTCTTTACCTTACTCACAGATTCACCATATGTAGCTTTAAACTGTAGTTACTAAAGTGTACTGCAGCATACAAGCGGGTATACTAATTACTACCAGTTCTTTTCGTACGTCCTTTACCCCATAAACTACCTCTCAGTGAAAACTGTTTCTTTCTTAGCTCCTATGAAATCTGTTTCCATGTTCTTCACATGAGTAAGAACACATCTGCCCTTGCTAAATTCAATCTCTTTCTCTTAATTTCAATGAACACTCCAGGGCAACTAATCGGAACAGAAGTTTACCTCACATTTAAAGACTCATTTTAACTTTCTACATAGTCAGAGAATCCAACTTATTCCTAATTCTCTCATAGAATCAGGGGTAGGTGATCTTAGGATGAAATGGAACATAAAGAAATTTCATGTACTGAGGGTTATTGTTCATCACTGCCTCCTTTCCTCACAGGACAACTTTTTTTTTTAAGTTTGAAGAAACACCCTTCCCGGGATAGTTTATTTTATGCTGGAACCAAATCAGATGATGTCTTCTCAAAATATCACTCATCTTGTTGACAAGAAAAAAGAGAGGTCTTGTGAAAATAACTCTGTGGAAAAGATTCCCGAGGCAAAGTTCTGTATGGTGAGTTGACCATGTAGGGCGTTGGCAGAAGCAGATTCATGACCAAGGACCATGACAGAAAGATTTTTCAGAATGTGGAAACCAGAGGCATTCTCAAAATGTCCTTCTCCAGTATCCCTGAAGAATTTAGAATGGTAATTGAGTACTAAATGCAGTTGGTAATAATCACCACTTTGTAATCAGGAGCAGGACCAAAGGGAGACCTGATAGCAACGAGCATTTCCAATGTAGTTGGGAAATGGCTGTTATGCAAATCTCTCACTTGATCCCCACATTTCCCAGCATCAATTATCTTGATTTTCTAGGTTGACCACTGAGATCCTCCAACATAGAGACCTTTCTAGTATGAATGGCACACATGTCCAGGAGAGAGTACTTCTAAGATTTTATATTTTCTTGTTTTCTAGGCCTTCCAAGATATTACTTCGTATTTCTCTGAGGAAGAATGGGGAAATCTCACATTCTTGCAAAAAATTGTCTACGTGTATATGAAAAGAACCTACTTCAGAATGATTGCCTTAGGTAATAGGAAGTTCCAGGTTCAGACAAGCCTGGATGTTTCCTAGTTATTTTCTATGCCACAGTTTCCTTTCGACTTATAGCATGTACCTTTGCCACACAGTAGTTTTCTTCACAGTGAAATGTCAAAGTGCTTCCTGAGCATGCTGCTGTTCTCCAACATGTTTAGGCCTGAGAGTATAGAGCACAGGCAGTAGGGCTCAGGCCTGCAGCAGCCTGCACTTTTCTTTCCTGCACGCTCTTGTTCTTGTGGGCCTTAAGGTCTGTGCTGCATCCCAAATCCTAGCTGCATTTCCATTTTTGTGCTGTCTGTTAAAGAGCAAACACTTTGTTTCCTTTTAGGGGTCACAGTCAACAAACCAATATTCATGCGTCGCAAGGACAAGGCAGAAGACTCTCCATTGGAATGTATTGAAGTCCATGGTCCACACAGTGTTGAGTAGTTAGGGAGGGGCTGTGAAGAATCACCTTTTCAGTCAAGATATCTGGTAAGGTTACAGGCATGTCTTTTCTTCATCTTCAGGTTAGGGCTGTGTGGAAAAGAGTTCATTTAGAGGATGGTGTAAAAGACCCTGTCATATAAATGTTTAAAACCATTATTTTGGATAATAAGTAAATGGCTAATATGTAGCACCTGTCCCTTATCATATCCTAAACACAGGCAGACACATACACCGTATAAACATACATGCAGACACATTATCACAGAGATACAACTCAACACACACATGCACACACCACACACACACACACACACACACACACACACACAGATTCTCTTTTATACTTGACATCACTGAAAATAGATCATCATAATATAAATGGATCAGTTAACTCCAGAGATGATCCTGTTCCCACTGCTTCCAATTTGGCAGCTTGGGTGCAATCTAATTGTAGTTCATTAACATAATTTCTTAATCCTTTTTACATATGGTATTTTATTTAATTCACTGAGGATTTTATATATTTTGATCATATTCACACATACCTTATTCTTTCATCTAATTAACATAAAAAATTTATGTTTTTCTCACTTCCCCACATTCCTCAAACTCACCTCTTTTTTTAAAATTTTTTAGAAATAACCAACCAAGCCCAATTTGTACTCTTTATATAACATGGGATGAGGAACCATCCACTAGAACATACTTGACTTAGTAATGACCACAACCTTAAAAATACTGACTCTCCCTCCCATGAAAGACATCGATTATCAAAAAGGATACCCACAAAGGGGTGGGAGCTCATGAGTACCTACTCACTCCATGCTAGAATGCTGACTGGTTTGACAATGCAGGTCTTATATAGGCAATGGCAACCTCTCTGAGTTTATGAGTGTAACAATTTGTCATTTCCTTAAAACACTATATTGCTCTGGTCCTTCCTGTCTTCTGCTTCTTACATTCTCTCTATCCCCCTTTTACAGTGGTACATGATTTAGGGAGGAAGACCCATGACATATATGTTCAATGTTTAGCTGAGCAATGCATAGACACATTTTCTACATTCTAACCAGTTGGGAGCTCCTGTATTATCCATCACTCACTTTAAAACAAATCTTCTCCAATAATGTCTGAAAGATATCTATCGTGAAGAGATATGAATTTATATGTCAGTTTGTACTAAATTCATTTAGCAAAATCATAGTAACAATTTCCAACCATGGGGCCTATGCAATCATATGTTCTTGGTCAGCTTTACAGTACCAGGTCTGCATTTTTTCAGTCACAATATCTTAAGAATTATAGCATTGGCTCTTTAGCACATAGCTCAAACCACTGACATGTATTCATGTCTTTTTTCATTTCTTTAATCCCGGTGATGCCTCTGTCAAGCATTCTCCCACAGACAGAGTCTGTTTGTTATTTCATACTGAAGCTTACTTTCTAAGCAGGAATCACCAGCTAGCCTCTGTATATTGACTATGCATTCCTCTGGCTGGAAATCACAGGGCTCCTCCCACTGTGATAGACTTCAGGATATATCTACATTTGGGAACTGTCTGCCCCACAGACACAACCCAGAGGAACCCTTAGAGACACCTGGCTATTTATGAAATGGAATTTTCAATAGTTGCCATTTACACTTTAGTGTATATAGTTAAGGGAGCTGAGAGTTGGTAGCCAGTGAGGGCACAGTTAAGGACTGAATAAAACAGAAGGGATTGTAAGAGCAAGTATTCAGTTTTATTATTCTGTCATTTAAAAAGCATGTCCATTTGGGTGTGTTTGGCATGTGATAATTGCAAAGTTCTGTAGGGTCATTAAAACAAGACTTTTCTCAGGCATAAATCAGGAAGTTGAATGACAGGTATCTTATTATTAATGACTTTTATATCAGCAGAAATAGTGTAGGTATCATCTTATCAAATTCTACATGAAGTGTTCATACCAATGTCCTGTGTGATGCCACTCTTGGCAACATATTCTTTGATACCTAGATCAGTGTGTCTCTTTTCTTTCTTCCCCATTGCCTGCATTAATTTGTAAAAATCATCTTGGTACAGTACTGTCTTCTCTCTTCTATTCACTCTTTTATTAACTGTCAATGTGATGAACCACAAGCTTATGTGTGAAGCCTTATATTTTGTAGACTACCCACCTTTCATAGAACCCATGGACTCCACAAGTGATTTTCTTCCCTAAATCTTCTTTATTGTGGATTCTTAATTAAATGTACATTATTCTGCTTGTATAAATGGCAGTCTATGAAATATATAAAGGCAAATGTTTAGTCCCAGAAACATGGTGTACTTAGGACATTACTTTCTTATTTGAACACACATGCTCTTTCTTACTTGGCTACAAATAATGACAAATACTTCTCCAGGTACAGTTAGCATGTTATGAAAATCAATAAAAACACCTACAAAGGCTTGAGCCCTTCATCATTCTGTCATGGAAGGAGAGGCTCACCAGGTTCCACCCTCTCAGAGGATATGAGGGCAGTTAACAGTTGTCAGGGAAAAGACAGATGAGGCCCAGTGCACATGTAAATATGCCCAATTAAACTCATTTAGCCCCACCAATATAAAATATGAAATGAAAGATAATCTAGTAATGGCGAGGAAGGGCATTGACATGAGTCAAAAGAGGTTAATGAGTCTAAATTATCACAGCACATTATACATGCATATAAAAATGTCATATCGAAAGGTAACAGCATATATAATTAATGTATGCTAACACAGTCTTTGGAAAACCTCAGAAATTACTTAAACTCTAATACAGTATAGGAATCCTACAGAGAGCCTGAACAAGTGCTTTAGTGTTTAAAAATGCTGAAGGAGGTGGAATGAGAAGAAAATAACCCAAATGAGTTCCAGGTACACTAGGCTAAGTATGGGCCCAGAGAAATCTGCACACCAAGAGAAAGCACGTTTTTGGGGACAGACAATTGGGTGGCAATGGATGAGAAGGAATCATTGAAGAAACAAAACTCTGGCTTCCATGGCATGCTCTGAGTGAGTGGCATGGGCCCACAAAACTCCACAGCCTTGCTGTGTGACAGGATCACCCAGCACCAGTTCAGATGTTAGCAAGGATTTCCATATTCATAATTTGATTTGTCCTTCTGAAAGACATGTGACAATGGACAGGTTTTCTACATACTCTGTGGTTCATTTCTTTAATCCACACAATATAAGAAAATGATCATTGGGCCCTCTTTCTAATGAAGGATAAAATAGGAATTCTATACCAGATGATGGGGGAGAGGGACCAAACAGTACACTGGATTACCTGGAATGGTCTTTGGTCTGTACTGCTGTGTGGCTAATATCTCAGTCTTTACAAGCCAGCAAACATAAACATCAGAATGGAAAGGCCCATGGGCTCATGGGAGGAACATGCCCTGTTCTATTCTGACAAAACAAGGCCCTAAACTATCTAGTTCTCATGCACTAATCTCTCCCTATTTCAGAAGGTGGCATTCATGTAAATGTATGGGCTCATCGTTTGAGGGAAAGAAAACATCGAGTGATATATGAAGAGATCAGTGACCCTGAAGAAGAAGATGATGAGGAGGATGACTAAACCTGTAAGTGGTCCTTTGACACATCTCCCAAACCCCAGAATACATACTTTTTTTGATATAATATTAGATCACTTATCCACTTCTAATCCTTTGGGGTGCAACAGTGAAGCTGAAGTATCATATCATGCTTCCTTTACTGCAAAGCTGGGTAATTTGGAGACCTTCCCTACCCAGGATGCTATGAGCTCCCAAATCCCAAGTCAGCTCTCAAAGTACAGGCCACATCTTACTCTGGTTTAGAAATTTAAGGAAAAGAAATGTGAGGCAGTCACCTTGCTCTGAGACAAGGGTTTGCCTGTGTAGCACAGGCTTTGATGTTGGGTGAGAAGGAAGCATGTGGGCTGTGAAGGACAGGAGGAAACAGACCAGTGAGTAGGTAGTGTGAATTTGCTAGTGTTTCTTTTCTTTCTTGTCTTAACCACAGAGCATTGAAATAAACCTACCATGAGAAGAAGAATACGGTGGGAATTCCAGACCATAGCTACAATGTTGAAGGCTAAATGTCAGTTATATGTATAAATACATTATTTATTAAAATTTATTATAATTCTAACAGTTAAGTATCCATTTCCATATTATTTGTCAAGTTTTCTCTTAGGAATTTTGTAGGAGGTATCCAATACTCTGTTAGGACCTTGTGCCAAGTATTCCCTATGTATTCTTTCCACTGTACTAAGTCTCATTAGTATTGGTCTTCCTTTACCAGGCAGTGTTTAAGCATAGATCTTGCTGTATGGTATCTGGTCAGCACTAGGGATTCTACATGCTAAGCACTCTGTTAGTGTTAGTTTTACTCTGTAAAAACCACTCTGGTAAAATATCAATGTTTCAAGTAGGCTAGATGGCTTTGTGGTAGAGGATCCTGCTGCCAACTAAGATGACATGATTTCTATCCTAAAGACCCACATGATGGACAGAGAGAACTGACTCCCTGACAATGTCTTTTGACATTCAAAATTGAACACACACACTGCAAATAAATGAAAATATAATAAAAGAAATCTGTCAATATTCCATTCAGCATCAAAGACAGGAGATGTAGGTCAAAAGGACCAGGCAAAGAAACCCACCCTGGTCCTGGAACTTGATCCAGTGAAAGAAAAACTTTAAATCTGAAGCCAGAACCAAAGAAACACTCCCTGCCCTGAACCCAGAGCCAGTGCACAAAATATACCTTGACCCTGAAATTAGAGCCAAAAGGATAAAAAAGACAAGTGAAAGAAACATAATTTAGGCCTGAAACCAGACATGAATCAGCTTCCAAATAACTAAAACAATCAGTCCCTGAGCATAAAATACAGCACATTGACCCTGAAATCTGAGCCAAGGAAAGAAACACGTGAGCCCTCAAACAGAACCAAAGAAACACATTTTGTCCCTGAAACCAGAGCCAACTCTGCCTCTGACCAACTAAAGCAACCAACCCCTGGGCAGGAAATCCAGCTAATCCCTAAGTAGAACATCTTCTCACTGGAAACATTCCACCTCTAAGAAGCCCTATATAAGCCCCTCTATTGGTTTAGCTATCAGCTGTCCTTTTCCATCAGGGTAGAGGCAGCCACTCTCCTGAATTCCTTTCCCAAACAAAACTCTTTCTTAAAAGAGTTTTGGGTGAATATCTTCTTTTGCTGGTGAGGAGCAGAGTCTCCACTAGGAAGCTCCCTTGGAAGGTGAGTAGAGCATCAGAAGACGTGGATATCTCTGTTGCAAAGCTCCTTTCAAGGGAGTCGAACAAAGTTAAGCTGTAACAGTTCTCTCTCAGAGATGAACATCCCCACTGCATCTCAGCTTCAGGAATACCCTGACTTCCTGACAATTTAGGATATCTTTCTTCTCACAGCTGTAGGTATCCAGGATACCCTCCACAGCTGAAGGTATACCCTGACTTCCTGACAAGTTAGGATACCTTTTCCTCCACAGCTATAATACTGGCAGGTATAGACTGCCTTCCTGACAAGAAAGAATTGTATACCTGTTCCTCCAGAAGAGTTTAGAGAATAACAGTTTTAAGGCTTATATTGAAAATTATAGAAGGTAAATATGAGACCAGGGTTTTTGGAACAATATAGACAATGGACATATAATCTGTGTGTGCTGGGGTCAGGATTAGACTTTATTAATATTACATGGCAGATACTCTGAGGTGAGTTGTGTCATACACCCATTTCATACACCATTCTTATGTAGAATCTATAATGCTCAGTGTAGCTCTCCTAGTGGTGATAGAGGTAATATGGATTCCTACAGATATGGCTCTGATGAGTTGAAGTGCAGGCCTTGTGGAAAGGTAAGAGGCAGAAGATCTCTGCCTCAGTACTATGTGAGGATGCAGAGAGGAGTCATAGGTGTTGGTAAATGATCATGTTAAACAAAACAAGCCAAGTGCAGAAAGACAGATGAGTCAAGCTTAATTGCAATGAGTAACAACATTTCAATTTGTGTTTTGTGTCATTCTGTGTGTTGGACATAAAACTAGGGTACCATAATATAGGAGGCTGAGTCCTTAAAGAGGTAAAAAGAGTGACTCTATACATTGGGCATGAAGGTAACAGGGACAATTAGGGATAAAGAAGAGGACTAGCAAGATGAAGACAGATGGTGGGACAAGGTGATTTCCATTTTGATTAGAAACCAAGAACATAAGAACATGTCATTATGAAACCTACTACTTTCTATGCTACCATAAAAAAGGAAGTAAATATAGTCCTGAGGACGAAATACTAAGAGAAAACAGTGTATGTTTGAGTCACAATTAGTGGTGTTCTGGTGGAGAAAATAATCTTATATTTGGAGAAAGCTGGGATCCATGAAAATGGAAGTTGAAAACTGGCCATTCTTGTCACTCTCTAGAAGTTCCCTTACCCTGTCATCTGTCTCACTAACACCCACTGTATGGCCATCAGAAAAATCACACATGTCAAATAGAAATTAAAGACCACTCTCAAGCAAATGTTAATGGTGACAGGCTGATGAGTTCTAGCTGCAGTAGTATGCTCAGAAGTCTGTAGGATGGACCTTGTATTATAGATTTCTGAAAATATGGGTGAACCTATTTTGTACTGCAGTCATAGAATGGAAGAATAATAGCCATGACTCAATTGATTTATGGATATTTAAGTATTCCACATACACATTTATAGAGATTAAATGGATATGATTTACTTTGAACATATTAGACACCCCCAAATTGTAACTATTTATGAAAATACCAAATACACAAAGAATACAACCTAAATGATCCAAGTGCCAATGGAATTTCTGTATCTAAGTTATTCAGAATTCAATCTGTGTTTGCATCAGGATCTTGGTGCCTGGAGGATATTTGGCAGTTACAAATCCAACTGGAAATGACACTTAAAGTAGGTGTGGGTACCAGTCTAAAAGGGTATTGTGCTTGCTAAGTTCATTGCTATGGACTGCTCTTATAAGGATCAAATTCATCTGTGGTGATATATTGTGCACACTCTAATAAAGTTTGCCTGAAGATAAGAGGACAGAGGCAGCCACAGTTAGCCATAGAGGTCAGGGAGTGGTGGCACATAACTTCAATGCTAAAATTCCAGAGGCAGGGGAAGAGATTGGTCTGGGTCTCTGTGAGTTCAAGACCAAACAGAGGCAGGTGGTGGGATACACACCTGCAATCCCAGCCCTTGTGATCCCACACTCCTACTCCCAGTACTTGGGAAACACAACGTCTTTAATCCAAGCACTAGGTTGTTTGAACCAGGAAGTGAAATGGCTGGGCAGAGAAAAAGATAAAAGGTGGAAGATACATGATTTCAGCCCTTTCCCTTGGGTTGAGGTCTCAGAGACATTCAGTCTGAGGATTCCTGGAGACTGGATCTATCCCTTTTCTGCCTGGAGAATTTGTGAGATGAGAAGTGACTTTGGCTTGTTTCCCTGTGTCTCTAATCTTTCAGTTTTTCCTCAACACTATAAGATCAGTTACGATTCATACAATATTCATCCATCCTCTTTAATAAGTCAGTTTTACAAGAGCTTTAGGCTCCATTGCTGAGCCATCATCTACAATATATGGCTCCAGGTACTGAATAAACTGGTGGTACAAGGAAATGAAGCACAGTTAACTGCATGCTATGTTGTTTTAACTGTAGATCCTGGTAGACTGGCATCTTCCTTCAGCTTCTCTGGCTACTCTTCAGAGGCTCTGCCCAGATGTACTTCACGTCTAAATTTTAGTGTGTCAGTACTAGGACTTTCCCCAAGAAATTCTTTTTAGAGTGGAGAATCTGGTTCCAAGTCACCAATTTTACCCAGCTTGATGAGTATAATTTTAGAAAGTAATGTATAGTCAAAAAATGACAAGGTTATTGTCTTTAGGAATGAGAGAAACTTAAAGTAATCGACTGTAGGCAGAAGTTTCTGTCTTGGCAGCCTCTCCCAAGTACCTAGCAGTTGCTTCCTAAATAACTGACTCAGAAGTTTAAAATTAAGTATTAAGTAATATTAATATTAATAATAATAAGCTGACTCTTACACTTAAACTAACCCATATTTTTATTTATGTTTAGCCATGTTGCTTGGTACTTTTTCTCTGTACAGCACCTTCTCAGTACTTCTCCTTTTCAGCACTCTCAGTTTGTCAGTCAAATCTCTACTTCCTGCTCCTCTAATGGCCAATCAGTGTTTTATTAAACCAATTTGAGAGACAAAATATTACTATGTACAAAAGCACCATTTCACAGCATTTCTGCCTTTTGTCTATTTAAGAAGGAAGTTTTTAAATATAACACGTTATGACTATATACTACAAAACAGTAATCAAGATAGAATTATATAATGACTTATCTCTCCCCTACATCAAGGCCAGCAGGGAAAAAGCACTGTAGGCTAGAATCCCCAATAAAATCCAGTTTTCTGGACACCCTCAACTAGAAAACTTCCACAAGCCCTAACCCACCACAGAACCCAGTCACTTCAGCAGGTGCTTGAGACTCATAGATCCTCAGAACCTATTGGACCAAGAGGTAATTGACACCCAGCTCAGACAGAGATCCCAGTCTCCTGGGACAGAACCCTTGGAACCTTACCCCCTCTCATATATTCCCTGCATTCAGGCCAGCAGAAAACCTCCCCTACAGACCATGACTCCCCAGTGAAGCCCAGTTCACAGAAAACTCCTATCTACAAACCCACCCCATCACCTCATGACAATAGTGATTACTTGAGACCCACAGTCCCCCAGCATCTATTAGATCAAAAGCCCCTATAGGATTAAGAGCACCTTCTAGATCAAGAGCTCATATTGGACAAAGAGTGAATCCCTGAGACAGACATTCTGCCAGCTCTTATTGCACCAAGAACTGGGCACTGTGCACAGAATATGCTACCTCCAAGTGGACTGAGAGCCCAGATTGTACCAAGAAGGCTTCCTGATACACACAGGAATAACAGATTGCAGCAGAGTCACCTCCCTGGGATAGATACAAATCCTGCAATGGGCAGATCCTAGCTCAAGAATACATATAACAACGTAAAGAACAATGTGGCACCACTAGACTCTGGTGGTTCTACAACAAGATCTGATCATAACAACGAAGAAGAAAGAATAATGAAGAAGCAGGAGAAGAAGAAGAGGAGGAGGAAGAAGAAGAATAAGAAGAAAATAACCTTAAAAACAATTTTATGAAGGTAATCGAGGCCTCAAAAGAGGAAATAAATATCTTCCTTAAAGAAATACAGGAAAAGACAAGCGAAAAATTGGAAGAGATAAACAAATTCTGGATGAAAATAATGAAAACCAAGAAAAAGCAATCAAACAAGTGAAGGAAACAATTCGAGATGTAAAAATTGAAATAGAAACAATAAAGAAGACACAAAGTGAGGGATGAAGGAAATAAAAATCTGAAGAATTGCACTGGAACTACAGATGAAGAATGACCAAGAGAATGCAAGACTAAATGGAAGATTTGATAGTGGAAACAGATTTGTCACTCAAAAAAAAAATCCTCAATAAACAACCCCCCCCAAACAAAATCATCACATAAGATGTCCAGGAAATCTGGGACACCATGAAAAGACCAAACTTAAGAATAATAGGAATAGAAGAAGAATACCAGCTCAAAGGCACATAAAATATATTCAAGAAAATCAAAGGAATGTGTAAAGATATAAGAAGCTTATGGAACACATAATAGACTAGATCCCTCCAAATGTTTGCTCACCACATAATAATCAAGCCAGTAAACTTACAGAATAAATAAAGAATACTAAGAGGTGCAAAGAAAAAATTCAAGTAACTTATAAAAGCAGACCCATCAGAATATCACCAGACTGTTCAGTGGAATCAATGAAAGCCGGAAGATGTTATGCAGACACTAAGAGACCATAGTTGCCAACACAGACTAAAATACCCAGCAAAAATATAAACCACCATAGGTGGAGGAAACAAGATTTTTCACCACAAAACCAGATTTAAATAATACCTATCCACAAATACAGCCCCAGAAAAAGCACTAAAGGGAAAACCCCAGCCTAAGGAAACCATATATAACAGATAAGCCCCACAGAAGAAAAAGACAAAAAAGGGAAACAACACATATACTATCATCAATAATAACAAAACTAATAATCACTGGACATTAATATCCTCTAATATCCATTGACTCCATTCACCTATAAAAAGACACACCCTAACACCATGGATACAAATGGAGAAGTCATCTTTCTGCTGCATATAAGAGACACATGTCAACTTCAACTACAGACACTGACTCAGAGTAAAGGGTTGGGAAAAGACTTTCCAATCAAATGATCCTAAGAAACAAGCTGGTGTAGCCATCTGAATACCTAAAAATTAGACTTCCAACTAAAATCAAAAGAGATCAGCGTGGACATTACTTATTCATCTCAGGAATAATCCATCCAAATAAAGTCTCAATTCTGAAAATTTATGCCCGCAACAGAAAGGCACTTACATATGTAAAAGAAACATTACTAAAGCTTAAATCTCACATCGAACCTTAGACTTTGATAGTGGGAGACTTCAATACTTCACTCTCATCAATGGATTGGTAGGTCTACCAGACAGAAACTCAACTGACAAATAAGGGTCTTTTAGTGGGATTCAGGTGTTAGTTGACAAGGCTTGGAGGTGTATCTCTGGAGTACTGGGAGCCTGAATGGGGCATGACCAGACTCTCAGACACTGAGGTCACCCCTGTTTTGTTCCTGCATTCTCAGAAAATGGATCAGCAGCCCTAGTTCCTATCTCCACGAACTGTATTAAGGATCAATTTGTACCGTCAGTGTTCATATGCCCTTCAATAAATATTAACTCTTCATATGATATATTGCAAGGGAATTTACCATGATAGGATCTAACAGATATTATGATCCAAATGGTCTTAACAGATATATACATAACTTTCCAACCAAAAATATGAACATACCCTTTTCTTAGCATCCCATGAAATGTTCTCTCAAATTGACCACATACTCAGTCATAAAGCAAATATCAATAGATACAAAAATGGGAATAACTCCTTGTATTCTAAAAGACCAACATACACTAAAGTTAGAGTTCAATAATGACACAAACCACAGAAAGCCTACAAACTCATGGAAACTGAACATCTCTCAATTGAACTCACATCTGCCAAGGAAAAAGTAAAGAAAGAAATGAAAGACTTCCTAGAATTCAATGAAAATGAACCCACAACATACCCAAACATGTAGGACACAAAGAAAGTAGAGTAAAGGGGAAAAGTCAAAGCACTAGGTGCCAGTATGAAAAACCTAGAGCAATCTCACACAAGAGACCTAACTGCACAGCTGAAGGCTTTCAAACAATTAGAAGCAAACTCATCCATCAATGTAAAAATATTCAATAACATACTGGCCAACCAAATTCAAGAACATATCAAAGAAATCATCTGTCATGGGCCAAAACAGCTGCTTTATTTAAAGATTGATATTCACAGCACACAGAAAGACATTCCCACATCATTACATACATAGGAATGGATTTTTGGCTTCTCTTTTCTTTCCTCACTGATTCAACATATGTAGCTATAAAACATAGTCACAAATGTGTACTACAAAATACCAGCAGCTATACTAATTACTACCTACTTCTCCCATAACCCACCTCTCAGTTTCAACTGTTTCATTCTTAGTTTCTATGAAATCAGTTTCCATGTTCCTTTTATGAGTTTGAACACCTAGATCTCAGTTCTGATGTTTAAAGAAGAGTCTTGACTCTGACACCTTAAACCATTCGGCCATCCTGACACCCATTGGAACATGAGAGATTGGGTGGTGAATGGAGGGGAAGAATAATGAAAGAGACATCTTGATAAGGGGACATTTTGTGGTTAGGTAGAGACCTGGCCTAAAGAAAACTCTCACAAATCTCTAAGAATGATCCCAGTCTGTTTGTTCTTTCATACTGACACTTATTTCTAAGCAGGAATCACCAGCTAGCCTCTGTAAATTTGCTATGCACTTCTCTGGTTGGAAATCACAGGGCTCCTCCCATTGTTTTATTATTCTATCAGTTAAAAAGAGTTTCCATTTGGGTGTGTTTGGCATGTGATAATTGCAAAGTTTTGAGTGTCATTAAAAACAAGTCTTTTCTCGGGCACATGAAGAGATATTGCCTCAAAGCCAAAAGCACATGAACAAATAAAATAAAGGGAGTGTACGGAGACATTGCTCAGTGATTAGGGTATCTGCTCTTGTTCTAGAGGACTGGAGCTCAGTTCCTAACACCAACATTGAGTGGCTCACTATCATCTGTCAATTCAGTTCCAGAGGATCTGACACAATACTCTTGCCTCCCAAGACACACTCACACATGAGTCAAACCTACACAGAGACATATACATGTTCACATAAATAATAAATAAAAGAATAAAGGGCAATAAGTTTTTGTTTTTTCAGTTGTATATAGATTTCCTCATGCATAAATCAGGAAGTTCATTGAAAGGTAGCTTATTATTAGTGACCTTGATATCAGCAAAAATGGTGCATGTATCATCTTATCTAAGTCTACATGAAGTGTTCTTACCAATGTCCAGAGAATCATTAGGTCATACTTCAAAAACCTGTACCCACTAAATTGGAAAACTTAAAAGAAGTGGACAGCTTTCTGAACAAGTACCATTTACCAAAATTAAATCAAGACCAGATAAATGACCTAAATAGACCTATAACTTTCATGAAAATTGAAGCTGTTATTAAAAGTTTCCCAAGCACAAGAAGCCCAGGGCCAGTTGGTCTCAGCACAGAATTGTACCAGAACTGCAAAGATAAATTAATAAATTAATATCAATACTTCCCAAATTTTCCCACACAATAGAAACTGAAGGAACTTTGCCAAACTTTTTATGGGGCTATAGTCACCCTGATTCCCAAAGCACACAAGAATGCAACAAAGACAACATATTACATACCAATCTCCCTCATGAATATCAATGTAAAAATACTAAGTAACATACTGGCAAACGAAATTCAAGAACATATCAAAGAAATCATCTAGCATGATGAAGTAGGCTTAACTCCAGAAACATAGGGATGGTACTACATACAAAAAACTGTGAATGTCATCCATCATATAAACAACCTGAAAGAAAAAAAGAAACTACATGATCATGTCATTAGATCATGCAAAAGCCTTTGACAATATCCAACTCTCTTTCATGATAAAAGTCCTGGATTGATCAGGAATATAGGGAAAATACCTAAACATAATAAAGGCAATATACAGCAAGCCACCAGCCAGCATCAAACTAAATGGAGAGAAACTCAAAGCAAGCACACTAAAATCAGGAACAGAACAAGGCTATTCTCTCTTCCCATATCTTTTCAATATAGTTCTCGAAGTCTTAGCTAGAGTAATAAGACAACAAGATGAGATTAAGGGGATATAAATTGGAAAGGAAGAAGTCAAACTATCTCTATTTGCAAATGATATGATCGTTTATATAACTGATGCCAAAATTCTACCAGGGAACTCCTACAACTGATAAACACCTTCAGCAATTTAGCGGGGTACAAGATTAACTCAAAATATCCATAGCCCTCCTATACACTAAGGATAAAAGGGCTGAAAAAGAAATCAGGGAAACATCCCCCTTTATAATAGCTAACAATAGTATTAAGAATTTTTACATAATTCTAACTGAAGAAGTAGCAGGTCTGTTTGACAAAAACTTGAAGTCATTGGAGAAAGAAATGGAAGAAGATATCAGAAAGTGGAAAGATCTCCCATGCTCATGGATAGGTAGGATCAATATAGTATAAATGGCAATCTTACCAAAAGCAATCTACAGATTCAAGCAATCTCATTAAAATCCCAATACAGTTCTTCATAGATCTTGAAAGAGCAATACTCAATTTCATACAGAATAACAAGAAACCTAGGATTGCCAATACAATACTGCTCAATAACAGAATATTGTGAGGCATCACAGTCCCTGACTTAAAACTCTACTATTGAGCTACAGTAATAAAACAGCTGGGTACTGGCATAAAAACAGACTTGTGGATCAATGGAATCAAATTAAAGACCCCGACATTAATCCACACACCTATGAACATCTGATTTTTGACAAAGAGGTCAAAAATATAGAATGGAAAAAAGATAGTATCTTCAACAAATGGTGCTAGCATAATTGGATAGTGGTTTGTAGAAGAATGCAAATAGATCCATATCTATCACCCAGGAAAACTCAAGTTCACATGGGTCAAAGACCTCAACATAAACCCAGTTACACTTCACTTGATAGAAATGAAAGTGGGAAATATCCTACAATGCATTGTTAAGGGCAATCATTTCCTAAATATAACACCAGTAGCACAGACACCAAGAACAACAATCAATAAATGAGACCTCTTGAAACTGAGAAGCTTCTGAAAGGCAAAGGACATGGTCAATACGACAAAATGACAGTCTACAGAATGGGAAAAGATCTTCACCAACCCTACATATGACAGAAGACTGATCTCTAAAATATATAGAGAGCTCAAGAAACCAGAGGTCAAAAAAAAAACAAATAATCCAATTAAAAATGAGTTTCAGAGCTAAATAGAGAATACTCAACAGAAGAATTTCAAATTTCTGAAAGGCACTTAAAATATTGCTCAACATCCTTGGCCACCAGAGAAATGTAATCTTACACCTGTCAGAATGGCTAGGATTAAAAACACAGATGACAGCCTATGCTAGATAGGATGCAGAGCAAGGGGAACACTCCTCCATTGTTGGAGGCCACTTGTACATCCACTCTGGAATTCAGTATGGCATTTCCTCAAAAAAAAACTGGGAATCAGTCTCCACAATGATCCAGCAATACCACTATTGGGCATGTACCCAAAGGATGCACATTCTTACCCCAATGGCATTAACTCAACTATGTTCAAAGCAGCATTATCCATACTAGCAAGAACCTAGAAACCACCCAGATACCCCTCAACAGAAGAATGGATTTAAAAATTGTGGGACATTTACATAATGTAATACTCAGCAGTAAAAAAAAATGGCATCTTGAAATTTGGAGGTAAATGGATGGATTAAGTGAGTATCATTTTGTGTGAGCTAACATAAACCCAGAAAGATAGACTTGGTATGTTCTCACTCATAGGTGCAATTTAGACATAAACAAAAGATACAATCCACAAACTCCTCAGCAGCTAGTTAACAGGAGGAAATTATGAGAGATTTCCATGAATCACCTGGAGAAGGGGAAGTAGGGATCTCTTAAGTAAATTGGGATTATACAGAGCAGCAAGCAAGGGGAGGTGGGAAGAAATTATGAGAGAAAGAGATAGTTGAACAGAAGGAACAACAGAGAGGGAGAACAATGAAAGAGATATCTTGATAGAGGGATCTATTGTGGGGTTAGAGAGAAACCTGGTGCTAAAATAACATCCAATAACCCACAAGATGTCCCCGGCTTGGACTCCAAGTAATAGTGGAGATGGTGACTAACAGGACTTCCTCTATAATCAAACAAATGGCCATACTAATTATCATTATGTAACCTTCATCCAGCAACGGATTGAGGCAGAAGCAGAGATCCATAGCTAAGAACTTGGTTGAGCTCCCAGTCCAGCTGAAGAGAGAGAGAGAAGACATTATATGACCAAAGGGATAGGATCATGAAAAGGAGACCCATAGAGATGGCTTACTAACTCTGAAATGATAGCTGAGGAACCTACATGAAATTAAACTAAATCCTCTGAATGTAGACAACAGTTGAATGGCATGGACAGTTTGTGGACCCTCTTACAGTAGAACCAGACTTTATTTCTGGTGCATGAACTTGGAGTGCAGTCCCTACAGAGGAAAACTTTACTCAGCCTTGACTCTGAGGGGAAGGACTTGATCCTACCTCAACTAAATATGTCAGACAGAACTGACTCACCTTGGGATTCCTTGCTCTTCCTGGGCTGGGGAATGGATGTGAGGGCTGAGGCTGAGCTAGGACTGGGAAAAAGGAAGAGAGGGGGACCAGATGTGAGCATGGGAAAACACTTTTTTAAAAAAAAAATAAAGATAAAAAAGGAAAAAAGTAAAAGGAAATGTAGTACCATGTTGCACAAATTCTAATTGGTCTTTTAATAAAAACTTGGAGCCAGATATTGAGGTAAATGTTGAAAAATCAGAAAGACAGAGGAACAAGCCACAAGCATTTCTCAGCTCACCAAGTCCTCAGCCTAAAGGAGTAGATCCTGTCTCCATGAATTTTCAGACTGATTGTGTCTGAGTCCTCAGGCAAAAATGTGAAGGTGTAGGGAGGAAGGGAAGCACAGAGGCCAACCTCTGTCTCCTCCCACCTTGTATTCCTTTCTCTGCCCAGCCATATCACTTCCTTTCTCTACCTTCTTAGTGCTGATATTAAAGGTGTGTGCCACCACTGCCTGTCTCTATTTCTCTTTTAGATTGGATTAATCTTGTCTAGTGCAGGGTGGCTTTGAACTCACACAGATCAAGAGTGATCTCTACCTACCCAGTGCTAAGATTAAGGTGTGTGTCACCACTAACTGACCTGTATGAATAACTCTGTGAAAGGTTCTCTCCTCTGATCTTCAGGCAATCTTTACTACATTTCAAACAACATAACACCACAGTTCCCTGTTTTCTGGTCAAAAATATAAAAGGGTTATATATACCTAATATAAGAAAAACTATATACAAGAAATAAGAAATCTATATATTATATACGCAGACAACAATTACATCAATAATGTTCAGTCCATTAGCAACTCACAAATTCAGAAAAAATACTCTATTATTTATCCTATCTTGGTGAATCCAAAGGAGTTTACCTAATTCACTTTCTATCCAACCTGTACTACCAATCAATATCTATCTTTTGATGTCTCTGAATCTTAAACACTTTATACCTCTCAGTGAGTTTCCTTTCTGCATATGTACCTAGGAAAATTATGTAGTCTTCACCTTCTTTAGAGACCCCAGAAGGAATTAATATTAACTGAGTAAGCAGGAAGTGACATCTTTATGGAATCCTGAAAACAAAAAAATTTGGTTAGTTGTCAAGTCTTTAGATAGGTAGCTGTATCATTTCTTGTCCAGTCTCTATGTAATGGGAAGTGCAGGGTTTGTCTGTGAGGCTTGACCATGTTAGTTAGCCACCATTGAAATTGTCCTGAGCAGTTTGTAGTCCAAAGCTGATCTTAGAGTGGTGTTTGTCAGCTTAATAGTGTTATAATATTCCTCAAAGGATTGTTGTTGTGGAATTACATCATCAAGTTCAGAGACAGCATTAGGTCAAATTATTCCTATCCTTGGTATTTTTTTCTGGTTAGTACTCCCTTCTTCTTTGGATGCCTATTTGTCCAGAGGTCTTTTAACTTCGCAAGATTTTTTTTATTTTCCTTAAAAGAAAAAATGAAAGCCCTCCCGAACACTAACACTGGGGAGTTTTGAAAACTAATCCTTATCAACTTTGATTTATGTTTTCTCCTGAATTTTTTTCTGTTCTCTCTTCTATAGCTGTTCTATCGTCCTCTGCAATATGGTTTTCTACAATAGGCGATAGGATCCTTAATAGTTTTTATAAGGAGTTTTCTCCACTATGACAGAATATTACAAAATTGAATTTGACTTGGGTTCCTGTGAGATATTCCTCACGACATTAGCCAAATGCAAAGGATTACCTTGTCTGTCCCTTGTTGATTTATATTCCTTAGTCCAACATCTGCCTTTGCTACACCTTCTGCATAATCCAGAAGAAAGGAGCATTCTTTTGTGGTCATTCTTAGCAAAAAACATTGTTTCTAGGAACACTCTGTTTACAGTCCTTTTAAGCATCACCTTATTTGCTGCAATTGAAACATATTAAATGCCAATTTTGCTTCAAACCTCAGGAAATCACCTCTCCTATCCAAGCATTATCATAGTTAGGACATTCAATATTGAACGTTTTTAGGATCCATTCCTTCAAGGGTCCTGATCTTGACTTTCCAACCTTAAAAAAAAAAGGTCAGAAGAAAACACACTGAGAATATGAAGTGAAAGTTTTAGTGCTGATCTCAAGGTCCACAGACCGTTTCCTTTCCTGAAGAAGTCTCTGTCATTCTGAGTAGGCCATTATTGACAGACCAGTACCCATGATGGAAAGTCTAGAGAGTATCAGGGGCCCAGTGGAAGCATATACTATTAGGGAAACCTTCCTAACAGAAGCACTTGAAACTCTTCAATGAGCACAATAAAGTATATTTACATGCACATTGTGAACGATTATTCATAGGAATATTAATGTCCATCAAGTACTTAGGTCTTTGGGGAAATAGCTTACATTGGAATAATTTCAATTTCAATACTTTCCTTAATAAATGATTTAAATGTTATTAGTTTATTGTAGAGAGATCTCAGGTTAGATTGACTAAGGAAGACTGGGAAGGATTTGAAATAGTAAGTGATTTTTTTTTTTGAGGATCAACTTCACAGTAGAGTGTAGAGCTGTAGTATAGACATAAGGAAAGCCCTGATATTCACAGAAATGTTCATCTCAACAGATAAACAGGTTATGTAGCACACAGGGACATGGAGAAATATGATAAAACCTCAAGTAAGCATATAGCCCTCCCCCCACCTTTGTGATGTACTTCTTTCCTGGAACCTTGGGATCCTACATTCCATTCTTACTTCACCTGGAAATCCATTTTTCTGAGACCTTCAAAGGTACTGGCTGCTCTACTTGGCTGTTCCTCTGAACTCAGCTGAATCAAGGTACTTTAAGTCTTTCTAGAAGGAAGTTTTGTCTTCTTTAGTCTGTGGTAAGGTCTGTCTGAGGAATGCCTTCTATAATATTGAGATTTCTGGCCAAGTTTAGCCACACTGTTAGTACCTGCCCACCACTGCTTATCTGGACCATCTCTATCCCAAATCTCTCAAGAAACACAGACACTCATATTAACTTCATGCTGTTTAGCCTAGGTCTCAGGCTCATTGCTAGATAACTCCTCCACCTTAACTCAAGCCATTCTCATCAATCTTTCCTGACACAGGGCCCGTGGCTCACCTATGTTCTGTACATGGTGCTTCTTTGGTTGGCTGGCTATATCTCTGGGAATCTGCCTTTCTTCTACTACCATTTCTAATTTTCCTACTACTTTTTTTCAGGGTCTGGTCATGGGCCAAAACAGTCTGTTATTTACAGTGTATAGAAGACATGACTATAAGTTTGGTAATCACAAGTGACTATTAATCTGTATTTTTTAATTTTACAACTTAAGTGAGTAACATGAACATCATACATTAAACAGCAGAAAAATATATACAGCATAATAAAACTAATCTTAAATTTGTATCAATAAACCAAAATCCACACAAATGTAAAGTATGTTTAGATTAACAGTTGATTAAGATATTGAACTAAAGTCAAAAATCTAATTTTTAAAAAAGCACTCATATACCATATGCCCTTTTTCTTCTTAGAAACAGATTAACTATGACCATTAACCATTCATAGTGAAAACAAACATTTATAAACAATGTTTTGGGAATTTGTGCATAATATTTCACTACTACTGCCTGCTGATTAAGGGGCGCTGACAATCTTACAGGTTCTTGAGACTGGATCATCTTAGTCTTGAAGCTGATGTGAACATATCTTCCTATCAAAGAATTTTCAGGTTGTCTTGGTTGGTGAAACCCTATTTGCCTGGAAGCAATCCACAGGTTCTCATCTTTGGTGGAAACAACAACAGAACCTCTCTTCCAAAGCAATAAATCCTTAGATACAAACTTCAAAGTCAAGATACTTTTAAAATATATGTTTTTGTTTACCTTAGCATTCTTTGAAATTGATTGTCTTCTGCAGTTAAGTCTACCAGTTAGAAAATTAAAAGAAGACACAATAATAAGCACAATCCAGATTCTGTATATTTTCCATCTTTACATGGCTTATTAATTTTTATTTCTCTATTTCTCTTTTTAAAAGACTTTCTCTGATTCTTTTTGTTCTCTCCCAGTTTACATATTCCTTTTCACACACATTTTAACCCATTGAGAGGTTGTCTATATCTGAGTATGTTTTATTTTGTATCATTAATCATTTTTAAACAGAAAATATTTTTTAAATGTTAGCACTCTCTGAAAGAGCCACAGAGTTTTGCCAATGAAGCTGAGTCTGGAAGTTCTCATAAAAGGGCCAGGTCTCTGATTGCTGCCAGCAGACAGAGCACACCCAAGAAAATACCACTATCAAAATGCTGTTTTGACTCTGTCCAATTTTCTTAAAAATAAATGGAAACTTTAAATCAATAACATGCTACTGAGTCTTCTATGAGGCTTCCGGATCTGGTCTGGTTGCAGTTTGTTCTGGCTGCATGTAGTCCGCTGTCATTTTCTCTGTGGTCTGGATGCCACACCATCTCTGTACGATGATTGACTTCAGAGACACAATTTTGAAGCTGCTCTTGCATCAGTTTCTCTGCTCTAGAATCCTTTGTAAGCTTTCTCAGGCTTTGTGTGGGTACATTTGTTCCATTTTTGGATGCCATCTGAAACAATGAAGTTTTTGTCCCAGATTAGCCCCACTGTTCAAACCAGGTGCTGCTGCTTATTTGGACCTGCAATCCCATAGTCCCAAATAAATGCACAGTTGACTATATTAACTTTATACTGTTAGACCTATGGCTTAGTCTCATTGCTGTCTAGCTCCTTCATTTTACCTCAACCGAGCACACCCAAGCCATATATCTCTTTCCCTCACCCCTGAAAACCATCAGTTGGAGAGACCATTAAATCTGTGGCAATCCCCTCACCATCTCAATCTTAGAATACACCACACAGATCCCGAAATTATGCTTGACTCTAGTATAAAACTGTGTAAAGTAATAGGATTATACAGAATTATTTGAGCCCAGAGTTTCTCCCAGAGTTTCTCTGTCAGCTTAGCATCGTATCTATACGATGAATCAAGGAAATACATGAAGAGTCAGTAATGATGGAGACATACAGATTTACATTGAAGGAGGTTCCAAGAAATGTGTCTTTTATATAAAAATCCCCTAAGTCTAAGTTTGATAGCTAGGGCCCACATGGCATTAGGGGAGAATGTAAGGTATTCTTTAACATATAATGACATGTGAGTCATGGGGACATACACAAACACACATTGAATAAAACTGTAATGAAATATTACAACATATTTGAAGTCCCTTTGTTGCCTCTCTAACACAGACATGTTAGTTTTCACACTGCCCTTCTCTTTTGAGACCAAGTCTTACATAGTACAGGGTGGCTTTGAACTATCCCCATCTTCCTATCTCACTTTCCTAAGTGTGAAGAAGAGAGGTGTTCACCATCAAACTAGCTTGGGAAGATAATTTGTTCTGTTTTATTTACGATGTATTTTATTTTACATTCCAACCACAGTTTTCTGCCTCATTTTTTTAAAACCATAAATGTCATTTTGATGTATGTGTCCCCCTGCCTTCTCTCTCCCCAATCGCTCAACGGTCAGACTTCAGCAAATCTCATACCCATCTCCCCATCTTCTTCCTGAGAAGGGCAAGAAGTCCCAAGGTGGGTCAGTTTAGTGTGGCACATCCACTCCAGGTAAATTCTACTCTCTCATCCCGGAAACAAGCCTGGGTTAGGTGTTCCTCTATAAAGAATGTGCTCCAAGGTGCCAGCCCACACACAGGAACACAGTGTTATTCCACCCCTAGAGGCTCCACATACTGCTCATGCCAATCTACAGTTGCCTACCTTTGTAGGGCTTAGCTCCTTTTCCTGCTGGGCATCCAGTGGCTATTCTTGATTCAGTGACCTCCTCAGAGCTCTAGTCAACCCTCTATGTGGGACTCCTCTTCATAATTTCTATCCCCCTGCTCATACAGACTCTCCTCCCCTGCTCTCAGCTGACCAGGAGCTCAGCCCAGTGCTCAGCCATGGATCTCTACCTCCACCTCTATTCTTTGTTGGATTCCCTACCTCTTTTCTACTCCCACATCCACTGCCCAGAAATGCCAAGTCCTCCTATGGGAGTCAACAAAGCATGGCATATCAAGTTTGGCCCCACCCTTGCACCAAGGCTGAGCAAGGCCTCACAATACAGGGAATAGTTTTCAAAATACTAGCTAGTGTGCCAGGAAAGATCCTAGTCCCAGTGCAAGAGGCCCCATAAACAGACCATGCTTCATAACTGTCACCTATATGAGGAGTGTCTAGGTTAGTCCCATGCAGGCTCCCTACCTGTTTGTCTAGACTCCATGACTTCCCCTGAGCTTGGATCACTTGCCTTTGTGGTTTTCCCTGACATGATATTGACCCTCATGCTAGGCCCAGTGCTTTACTGTTGATGTCTGCATCTATTTCCATCAGTTATTGGATGAAGGTTCTATGATGACAATTAGGGTGGTCATCAATTTGATTACCCTGGAAGGGCCAGTTCAGGCACCCTCTCTGCAATTATTAGGAATCTTAGCTGGGATCATTTTTGTGGATTCCTGCAATAATTCTTGGCACCAGGTTTCACTCAAGGTTCACAATGTCCCCCTCTATGAAGATATCTGCTTCATTTCACTCCATCTCTGTCCCTTTCCCAAATCAGCCTTTTTGATCCCTCATGTCCCTATCCCCTTCCCTCTACCTCCCTATCCTAATTGTTTAGTCTCTCTCTCCCAGGGTGATCCATGTCTTCCTCTTAGGGTAGTCCTTGCTGCCTAATTTTTCTAGCTCGATGGATTGTAGCCTGGCTATCCTTTGCCTTCATACTATCCACTTAGGAAGATATGATTTATGTTAATTGATATACAGCAGTAGTTAATTCACAATTAAAATACAGTGTCATGATTCAAGATATACACAGGTGTGCTCTTATCAAATATAGGCAATTCATATGTCTGTGTCCTTATGTAAATGAAGTTTATATCCTCTCTCTTCTATTATTTTCTGTAAAATTGAGAAATTAATGCAAGGACCACTTATATGTTAGGAATGAAACCTATAGATTAAGTCATGTATTAATCAGCCTGGTATTGATCCTACTTTGTAGCATAGACAGGCATAGAACATAGGACCTTTCTATCTCACCTTCCCAAATATCTTGCATTTCATGTGTAGCAGTGAGCTTTCTTGGTCCTGGGAAGCCAGAGGTCCAGACCCACAGACATACAGGCCCAGACTTCTTAGCATTCACAGCTGATCAGGCCACCCAATATGAATCAGACACTTATATTAAGTTCATGCTGTTTGGTCTATGGCTCAGACACATCCCTAGCTGGCTCTTACATCTTAACTCAACCCATTCTCATTAATCTTTCTGCTACATGGCCCGTGGCTCTCTTGTGTTCCTTCCATGCTTTTTCTTGGGCAGCTGGGTCGATTTCCTGACTCTGCCCTTCTTCTCCTACCTATGCTGTGATTTCCCCTCCTTTTTTAAATAGTGCCTGTCATGGTTCAAAACAACTCCTTTATTTAAAGATTGATATTCACAGCACACAGAAAGACATTCGCATTTTATTCCCTGCATAGGAATGGACTTTTGGCTTCTCTTTTCCTTACTCAAAGATTGACCCTATGTAGCTATAAAACATAGTTACTAATGTGTACTGAAAATACCAGCAGCTATACTAATTACTACCCGTTCCTTTCATACCTCTTTCTTTCCATAACCCACCTTTCAGTGACAACTGTTTCAATCTTAGCTTCTAAGAAATCAGTTTGCATGTTCCTCATATGAGTGAGAACACCTTGATCTCATTTCTAATGCTTAAAGAAGAGTCTTGACTCTGGTACCTTAAACCACTTGGCCATCCTGACACCCATGGGAACCTGAGAGATTGGGTTGGGTGGTGAATGGAGGGGAAGAATAATGAAATAGACATCTTGATAAGGGGACTTTTTGTGGTTAGGTAGAGACCTGGCCTAAAGAAAACTCTCACAAATCTATAAGAATGACCCCAGCTAAGATGGTCAGACATAGTGGATAGGTATCCTGAACTCACCATATCCTCTAATCAAATTGGTGACTACTTCAATAGTAATCAGAGTGCCTTTACCCAGCCTCTAGCTTTGCTTCCTTGTTCTATTGTTGTAGCCTCCTCCCATAAAGTCTTCTACTGTGAACGTGGTCTAGCCTTCAATGCAGCAATAACCATATTTGTCCAGTCTTTAGGGATAATTTATTTAACATTTGCTTTACAAACTGTGAGTGCATCCCTTAAGTGATGATTGCTTCTTGAATCTCCTCAAATCTAACTAGAGCCCAACTAGTTTCTGAAAATTTTTTTATCATTTTGTAATTCCTTCAAGGTTACCGAGTATACTAAGTTTGACTGTTTGTAAGCCTTAGGTTGTTTCTCTGAAAACTTATAAGTCAATGTTGAGATTGGCCTTTAAATTCCTGTTTGGGTATTAAATTTTCTGTGTTCTCTCTTAACAGGCTTTTCTAAGGTGTTCTTCTCGGCATTCACACTAACTGACTTTTTAACTGATAGAATAGAAATAATTAAAAATAATATTTCTAATAAACATTATGACATTATTTATCTTCTCCTTTACTGGTTCTAGTTTTAAGTCATCTAGAGTAATGTTGGTGAAAGACCAACCACCTTCCATCATGCTACTCTTTCTCATTTTTAAGGTGTGAAAGAGTTCGATCTCTGCTTTAGCCATAGTCCCCATTTTATGTAATCCCAATTTACTCATCAAATTTTTATCAATGATGATTCAGATGGCTATGTTGAGGGCAGCTACTTAGTGTCCAAAAAGAGGGAAAACACAACCCCCACTAAAAGAGGGAGGCTGCTGTCTGAAAAACTTGCCCAGATGAACATGGAGAAGACACACATATTGTGGACTCTGTCTAATGCTGGAGGCTAACTCCTAACAGAAAGCCGAGCCAGTTGGCCATGTAGAGCTTTGGCTGGCAAGGTCTTTTTTTCCTAATTCATGCCCTGAAAGTTGAGCTCCAAATAATGTACAAACTCTAGTTAGCATGTATTGAAATCCCTGAGTCAGATATTGATGAAAAGCTAGAATATGAGAAAGAGGACACAGAACACAGTCAATTCTCACCCAACCAACTTCTCAGGATGAACAGGGTAAATGTTTCTCTTTTCAAGGGTCCTCGGCCTACAGAAACATGGTTACTAGGCCTAAGTAGTTCACTAAGTTTCTAGTACCAGCCAACATCACCTGATTTTTAAAAATTATTTTTTTCTGTCTACTTTTTTGAATTTGGTTTGTTATATCAATAAGTCATTTATCTGTACATATTTTATAAGTGTAGCACTTAGGGCTATTAACTTCCTTCTTAAAAATGCCTTGACTTTCTCAAAGGTTATATTGTCATGGTTTTGCTTCATTTAGTTCCAGGAACATTTTAATTTTTTGGCCCATTCATCATTTAATAATGAGTGGCTTAATCTCCGTACGTTTATACATTTAGTCAATTTTTTTTGTTTGGTGTTCATTTTAATTTTATTCCATAAGGGTTGGGTATGATACATGAAATTATTTCAAATTTTCTGTATTTCTTAATGCTTGTTTTTTATTTGAGCATATGTTATATTTTGAAGCAGTTTCCCTGTGCTTCTGAGTAGAATGTATATGTGTATACCCTTGGTATTTGGGTTGAATAGTCTCTAGATATCTATTAGTTTCATTTGATAGAATATGTCAGTTAACTCTGAAGTTTCTCTTTTATTGTGTTCAGATGTCTTATCTATAGAAGAAATTGGAGTGCTGAAATTTCCCACTATTATTGGGTTTGTGTTAATCTGGGTCTTTAATTTTATTAATATGATTTGAGGAAATTGAGTGCACCAGAGTTTTATGCATGTCTTTAATAATGTAATATTTTAATAATTAATTGATACCTTGATTAAAATTAAGTTCCTTCCTTTGCCTATAGTTTTTGCTTCAAACACTATATTGAAAAATATTGGGGATAGTGGTTTATTTTCAACTCTTTAAACATATCAGACTTGTTTATTCCTTGGAAAAATAAGACTATAGTCGGCAATGAAGTTTCACAATTGTATTATGTCATTCATAAATAAAAATAACACTATCTAAACCAATGTCTATGTTTAGAAGTCAGAAACAAAAAATTGTTCTTTCAACTCAGTACATAGAAAAATAGAAAACATCCTTATTGTCAGAATAACCCCCAAATTGAAAATAAAATGTACCTAACTTTTATATCATGTATTAGGGACGTAATTGTCTTTATATTGCTTGTTTATAATTGAAACAATTTTTTTGTATTTGTAGTTTCTGATAAATGCATAATTTATGATAATATTTGTGTATTTTGTGGCAAAACTAACCTATTTATGTACACTTTCATATATACCCTTAAAGTTTAGGGCATAGAAGGTCAATAAATTAGAAAGTACTAAAATAATGAATACGTGAACAATTCACATGCTTTATGGTAGGATAATTAATACTCAACATATGAAATGATCATGTTACAGACTTTCAGAAAGAGAAAATATCATTGTTAGATAATCAAGTGCCAATTAAATTTTCCACTTTCTTATTAATTTTAGAAATACTATGATTGTCTAAAATTTTACCATACAACTCATTGTTTGAGAAAAACAGACTATGGCAAAAGTAAAATTACATATACAGTTTAGAGATTTATATCAACTAACACGAATTCCGGTGCAAACATGAAACCATTTACCGGGAAATTAAAGGGAAAAATCATGATGGCCAAAGTTGTCTACTTCTTTACATAAGCTGTGATTTCCAGGTTGTATTTAGTTTCTCTAGTACTATTGAGAGAGGTAATTTAACCTGTTTTGCTCTTGTCTTTGAATAAGGCAGTTTCTGTCTTTTTAGTGACTGCAGAAATAAACCATTGAGCTTCAATATTTGCTCACAGATTTGGTGAATTATTGAGACACATCTCTCCCTCAGTTTTTCTGAATATACCTTCAAAGATACTGTATGTGGTTTTTATTTTTATCATTTTGCATGTTTTGTAGTGCAGGAGATGAAACTCAGGGCCAAGACAGGGAGTACTGTAGAGTCGAGACTTGTTTCTCTATTTAGAGTATTGCTTACAATCTTTTCCATTTAGAACAATGCTGGCTGTGGGAAAGCCATTGCTTTGTAATATGACCTAAAATTAATTTTAAAAGAAAGTCAGAATAAAACACACTGAGAATATGAAGAGAAAGTTTTAGTGCTGATCTCCAGGTCCACAGATCATTTCCTGAAGAAATCTCAGTCATTCTGAGTAGGCCATTATTGACAGACCAGTACCCATGATGGAAAGTCTAGGGAGCATCAGGGACCGAAGGAAGCATATACTATTAGAGAAACCTTCCTAACAGAAACACTTTGGGGAACTCCTGAGAGAGTACAATAAAGTTTAGACACATGCAAATTGTGCACTATCATATATAGGAATTCTAATGTCCATAACGTTCTTAGGTCTTTGGGGAAATAGCTTACATAGGAATAATTTCAACTTTAATACTTTCTTAAAAAATGATTTAAATTTTATTAGTTTACTGTAGAGAAATCCCAGGTTAGACTGATTAAGGACTACAGGGAAGAAATTGAAATGGTAAGTGATCTTTTTAGATGAACAACTTCACAGTAGAGTGTAGAACTGGAGTCTAGACATAGGAAAAGCCCAGGTATTCATAGAAATGTTCATCTCAACAGGTTAGCAGGTTCCGTAGCAGCCAATGACATGGAGAAATATGATAAAGCCTCAAGTAGGCATATAGCCACACACCCACACACACCTTTGTGATGTACTTCTTTCCTGGAACCTTGATCTTATATTCCATTCTTACTTCACCTGGCAATCCATTTTCCTGAGACCTTCAAAGGAACTGGCTGATCTAGTTGGCTGGTCCTCTAAACTCAGGTGAATCAAGGTATTTAAGTCTTTCTGGAAGGAAGTTTTGTCCTCTTTAATCGGTTGTAAGTTCTTTCTGAGGAATGCCCCTAATAATGATGAGTTTTTTTTGGCACAGATTAGCCCCACTGTTAGGACCCAACCACCATGGCTTATCTGTACCATCTATCCCAAATCTCTCAAGAAACGCACAGACACTCATATTAAGTTCATGCTGTTTAGCCTAGGTCTCAGGCTCATTGCTAGATAGCTCCTTCATCTTAACTCAAGCCATTATCATCAATCTTTCCTGCCACATGGCCCGTGGCTCACCTGTGTACCTTACATGTTGCTTTTTTGGGTGTCTAGCTCAATCTCTGAGACTCTGCCCTTCTCCTACTACCTAACCTATTCTGATTTCCCTGCCTACTATTTTTTATGGTGTCTGCCATGGCCCAAAACAATCTTTATTTACAGCATATAGAAAGACATGACTATAAGTTTGGTTATCACAAGTGACTATCAACCTGCATTTCTTAATTTTACAAATTTTAAGTGAGTAACGTAATCATCATACCTTAAACAACAGTAGAAAAATATATACAGCATAAAAAAAACTGATCTTAAAGTTCTATCAGTAAACAAACCTCCATAGCACTGCAATGTCTGTTGAGATTAACAGTTGATTTTGGTATTAAAGTAAACTCAATAATCTAATTTTTAAAAAATCACTCATATACCATATGCCTTTTTTTCTTAGAAAGAGATTAACTATGACGATTAACCATTCATAATGAAAACATCATTTATAATCAATATTTTGGGAATTTGGGCATAATATTTCATTACTACTGCCTGCTGATTAAGGGGCGCTGACAATCTTACAGGTTCTCGAGACTGGATCATCTTAGACTTGAAGATGATGTGACCATATCTTCTTATCACATAATTTTCAGGCAGTCTTGGTTAGTGAAATCCTATTTGCCAGGAAGAAATCTGCAGGTTCTCATCTTCTGTGGAAACAACAACAGAACCTCACTTCCAAAGCAACAAATCCTTAGAAACAAACTTCAAAGTCAAGATACTTAAAAAATATATGTTTTTGTTTTATTTAGCATCCTTTGGAATTGATTGTCTTCTTCAGTTAGCTTATTAACAGTTAAAAAATTAAAGGAAGACACAGTAATAGCCATAATCCAGACTCTGTGTATTTTCCATCTTTATGTGGCTTATTATAATTTTATTCCTCTATTTCTCTTTTTGAAAGACTTTCTCTACCTTCTTTCTTTTCTCTCCCAATCTACATATTCCTTTTGACACATAGTTTAACCCATTGAGAGGTTGACTCTATCTGAATCTGTTTTATTGTGTATCATTAATCATTTTTAACCAGAAAATATTTTTAAAATGCTAGCACTCTCTGAAAGAGCCACATAGTTTTTGTCAATAAAGCTGAGTTAGGAAGTTCTCTTAAATGGTCCACGTCTCTAAGCTCTGCAGGCAGACAGAGCACACCCAAGACAATGCCAATATCCAAAAAGCTGTCATTGACTCTGCTCCATTTTCTTCAAAATAAACAGAAGCCTTAAGTCATTCACATGCTATTGAAATTCCTGTGAGACTTCGGGATCTGGGTGCTTGCAGTTTATGCTCACTGCAGTGATTCCGCTGCCATTTAGCCTGTGGTCTGGATGCCACACCAACTATGTACCATGACTGACTTCAGAGACACAATTTTGAACCTGCTCTTGGATCAGTTTCTCTGCTCTAGATCCCTTGGTAAGATTTCTCAGGCTTTGGGTGGGTATATTCGGTCCATTTTTGGATGCCTTCTATAACAATGAGGATTTTGGCCCAGATTAGCCCCACTGTTCAGACCTGCCTAATGCTGCTTATTTGGACCAGCCATGTCAAAGTCCCCCCCAAAAACACACTGACTCTTATAGTAACTTCATGCTGTTTGGCCTACGGCTTAGGCACATTGCTAGCTAGCTCCTTCATCTTACCTCATCCCAGCACATCTGAGCCATATATCTCTTTCCTTCACCCCTGAAAGCTATCAGTTTGAGAGACCATTAAATCTGTGGCAATCCCCTCACCATCTCAATCTGAGATTACACCACAGATACCTACATGATGCAGGACTCTAGCATAAAACTGCTGTGTAAATTAATTAATAGGATGAGACAGAGTTATTTGAGCCCAGAGTTTCTCTGTCAGCTTAGCATCATATCTATACCATGTATCAAGAAAAAACATGAAGAGTCAGTAACGATGTAGACATACAGATTTACATTGAAGGAGGTTCCCAGAAATGTGTCTTTCATATAAAAATCCCCTAAGCCTACATTTGATAGCTAGGGCCCACATTGCATTCTGGGAGAATGGAAGGTATTCTTTAACATATAATGACATGTGAGTCATGGGCACATATACAAACACACACAGAATAAAACTGTAATGAAGTATTACAACATATTTGAAGTCCCTTTGTTGCCTCTTTAACACAGACATGTTAGTTTTCTCACTACCCTTCTGTTTTGAGACCAAGACTTATATAGTACAGGGTGGTTTTGAACTATCCCCATCTTCATATCTCATTTTCCTAAGTGTTAAGAACAGAGGTGTTCACCATCAACACTAGCTTCCGAAGATAATTTGTTCTAAGTATTACTTATGGTTTATTTTATTTTACATTCCAACCTCAGATTTCTCTCTACTTTTTTAAAAATAAAACTGTCATTCTTATGTATGTATCCCCCCGTTCCCCCTGACTTCCCTTTACCCCATCCCATCTAGTGAGCCTTTAGCCTCTCCCATCCCCATCCACCAATCCTCTCCCTGATAAGGGCAAGAAATCAGAAGGTGGATTAGCTCAGTGTGGCACATCCACTGCAGGCAAGTTCTACTCACTCATCACAAAGACAAGGATGGGTTAGGTATTCCTGTATAGGGAATGTGCTCCAAGGTGACAGCCCACACACAGGAACACAGTCTGATTTCATTCCTTGAGGCTCTACATACTGCCCATACCAATCTACCTACAGTTGCCTACCCTTGGAGGGCCTACTTCCTTTTCCTGATGGATCTCCAGTGGCTATTCTTGATTCAGTGAGCTCCCCAGAGCTACTGGCAGCCGTCGATGTGGGACTCCTCTTCATAATCCCTATCCTCCTGCTCATACAGCCTCTCCTCCCCTGCTCTCAGCTGGACCTGGAGCTCAGCCCAGTGCTCAGTCAGCCATGGATCTTTGCTTCCACCTCTCTTCTTTGTTGGATGCCCACCCTCTTTTCTACTCCCACATCCACTGCCCAGAAAGGTCAACTCCTCCTACGGGAGTCAACAAATCATGGCATATTAAGTTTGGCCCCACCCCTTGCACTAAGCAGAAAAAGGCCTCACACCACAGGGAATAGGTTTCAAGAAACTAGCTAGTGTGCCAGGAAAGATCCTAGTCCCACTGCTAGAGGCCCCATAAACAGACCAAGCTACATAACTGTCACATACATGAGGAGGATCATGGTCAGTCCCATGCAGGCTCCCTACCTGTTGGTATAGAGTCCATGAGTTCCCAGGAACTTGGAACAGTTGTCTTGGTGGTTTTCCCTGACATGATCTTGACCCTCATACTCAGCCCAGTGCTTTACTGTGGATCTCTTTCTGTGGATCTATTTCCCTCAGTTACTGGATGAAGGTTCTATGATGACAGTTAGGGTGGTCATCAATTTGGTTACCCGGGAAGGTCAGTTCAGGCACCCTCTCTGCTATTATTAGGAATCTTAGCTGGGATCATCTTTGTGGATTCCTGAAATTTTCCTTGGCAACAGGTTTCTCTCTAACCCCACAATGTTCCCCTCTATCAAGATATCTGCTTCATTTCACTCCTTCTCTGTTCCTCTCCCAACTCTGCTATTTTGATTCCTCATGTCCCCCTGCCCTTCCCTCTACTTCCCCATCCTAATTGTTTAGTCTCCCCCTCCCTAGGTGATCCAAGTCTTCATTTAGGGTACTCCTTGTTGCCTAGTTTCTCTAGGATGAAGGATTGTAGTCTGGCCATCCTTTGCCTTCATACTATCCACTTATGAGTATATGATATATTTTAATTTATATACAACGATAGTTCATGCACAAGTAAAATACAGTGTCGTCATTCAAGATATACATTTGTGTGCTTATCAAATGTAGACAATTCATATTTCTGTGTCCTCATGTAAAGGAAATGCATGACCTCTCTCTTCTTCTATTTTCTGGTAAAATTTGGAAATTAATGAATGACCACTTATGTTAGGAAGGAATCTTATAGATTAAATTATGTATTACCCAGCCTGGTCTTGATGTCACTTTGTAGCTCAGACAGGCATTGAACATAGGACCTTTCTATCTCAACTTCCCAACATCTTGTATTTAATGTGTAACAGTGAGGTTTCTTGGCCCTGGGTGGCCAGGGGTCCAGTCTCACAGACCTGCATGGCCAGAACCCTTAACCTCCGGGGCTGATCAGGTCCCCCAAAATGATTCAGACACTTATATTAAGTTCGTGCTGTTTGGTCTGTGGCTGAGGCACATCCCCAGCTGGCTCTTACATCTTATCTCAACACATTCTCATTAATCCTTCTAAAACGTGGCCCGTTGCTTACTTGTGTTCCTTAAATGTGTATTCTTTGGTGACTGGGTTGATTTGTCTGCCTCTGCCCTGATTCTCCTACCTATGCTCTGATTTCCCTCCTAATTTTCTATGGTGTCTGTCATGGGCCAAAACAGCTCCTTTATTTAAAGATTGATATTCACAGCACAGAAAGCCATTCCCACATCATTACATGCATAGGAATGGACATTTGGCTTCTCTTTTCTTTCCTCACTGATTCAATATATGTAGCTTTAAAACATAGTCACAAATGTGTACTGCAAAATACCAGCAGCTAAACTAATTACTTCCTGTTCCTTTGGAACCTACTTCTCCCCATAACCCACCTCTCAGTTTCAACTGTTTCATTCTTAGTTTCTATGAAATCAGTTTCCATGTTCCTTTTATGAGTTTGAACACCTAGAACTCAATTCTGATTTTTAAAGAAGAGTCTTGACTCTGTCACCTTAAACCACTCGGCCATCCTGACACCCACTGGAACATGAGAGATTGGGTGGTGAATGGAGGGGAAGAATAATGAAAAAGACATCTTGATAAGGGGACATTTTGTGGTTAGGTAGAGACCTGGCCTAAAGAAAACTCTCACAAATCTCTAAGAATGACCCCAGTTAAGACTGCTAGAAATAGTGGATAGGTATCCTGAACTGACCATATCCTGTAATCAAATTAGTGACTGTTCCAGTCGTAATCAGAGTGCCTTCAACCAGCCTCTAGCTTTGCTTCCTTGTTCTATTGTTTTAGACTCCTCCCATCATATCTTCTACTGTGAGAGTGGTCTAGCCTTCAATGCAGCAATAACCATATCTGACCATAATTTGTTTATATGGTGACCAAGAAATTTAACGTTTGTCTTACAAAATTTGAGTGCATACCTTAAGTGATGATTGCCTCTTGAATCTCCTTAAATCTAAACATTTATACTAGAGCCAAACTAGCTTCTGAACAATTGTTATCATTTTGTGATTCCTTCAGCGTTACTGAGTATACTAAGTTTGGTTGTTTGAAAGCCTTAGGTTGCTTCTCTGTAAATTTATATGTCAATGTTGAGATTATCTCGTTAAATTTTTGTTTCTGTATGAATATTTCTGTGTTCTCTCTTAATAGGCTTTTCTCAGGTGTTCTTCTTGGCATTCACACTAACTGTCTTTTTAACTGATAGAACAGAAATAATCAAAAAATAATATTTATAATAAACATTATGATATTATTTATTGTCTCCTTTACTGGTTCTAGTTTTGAACCATATAGAGCAATTTATTTTAATTGATATACAACAATAATTAATGCACAATTAAAATACTGGGATGTGATTCAAGATATACATAGGTGTGTGCTTATGAAATATAGGCAGTTCATATTTCTGTGTCTTTATGTAAATGAAGTTTATAACCTTTCCTACTATTTTCTGGTAATATTGGGAAATTAATGCATGGACCAGTTATATGGTAGGAAGGAATCCTATCGAGTAAATTATGTACTAATCAGCCTGGTCTTGATCTTACTTTGTAGCTTAGACAGGCATTGAACACAGGACCTTTCTATCTCACCTTCCCAACTAACTTGTATTTCATGTGTAGCAGTGAGGTTTCTTGGTCCTGGGCAGTCAGAGGTCCAGACCCATAGACCTGAGGGCCCAGACCCCTTAGCCTCCGGGGCTGATCAGCCGCCCCCCCAAATCATTCAGATGCTTATATTAAGTTCATGCTGTTTGGTCTATGGCTCAGGCACATCCCTAGCTGGCTCTTACATCTTAACTCAACCCATTCTCATTAATCTTTCTGCTACATGGCCTGTGACTCACTTGTGTTCTTTACATGCTTTTTCTTGGGCTGCTGGATCTATTTGTCTGACTCTGCCCTGATTCTCCTACCTATGCTGTGATTTCCCCTCCTATTTTTTCTATGGTGAATATCAAGGCCCGAAACAGCTCCTTTATTTAAAGTTTGGTATTCACAGCACACAGAAAGACATTCACATTTTATTACATGCATAGGAATGCATTTTTGGCTTCTCTTTTCCTTCCTCACAGATTCACCATTTGTATCTCTAAAGCATAGTTACTAAACTGTACTGCAAAATACCAGCAGCAATACTAATTACTACCTGTTCCTGTCATACCTCCTTCTTTCCATAACCCATCTCTCAGTGGCACCTGTTTCATTGTTAGCTTCTATGATATCAGTTTCCATGTTCATCATATGAGTGAGTACACCTTGAACTCAATTATGATTTTGAAAGAAGAGTCTTGACTCTGGCACCTTAATCCACTCGGCCATTCTGACACCCATTGGAACATGAGACATTGGGTTGTGTGGTGAATGGAAGGGAAGAATAATGAAAGAGACATGTTGATAAGGGGAAATTTTGTGGTTAGGTAGAGACCTGGCCTAAAGAAAACTCTCACAAATCTCTAAGAAAGACCCCAGCTAAGACTGCTAGAAATAGTGGATAGGTATCCTGAACTGACCATATCCTGTAAACAAATTAGTGACTGTTCCAGTCGTAATCAGAGTGCCTTCAACCAGCCTCTAGCTTTGCTTATTTGTTCTATTGTTTTAGCCTCCTCCATTGATGTCTTCTACTGTGAACATGATCTAGCTTTCAATGCAGCAATCACCATATCTGAGCAAAAAATTTAACAGTTGTTTTTCAAACTGTGAGTACATATCATAAGTGATGATTACTTCTTTAATCTCCTTAAATCTAACATTCACATTAGAGCCCAACTAGCTTCTGAACAATTTTTATCATATTTTGATTCCTTCAATGTTACCGAGTATATGGAGTTTGGCTGTTTGAAAGCCTTAGGTTGGTTCTCTGTAAACTTATAAGTCAATGTTGAGATTATCTTTTTGAATTCTTGTTTCAGTAGGAATATTTCTGTGTTCTCTCTTAACAGGCTTTTCTAAGGCTTTCTTCTTGGCATTTACACTAACTGACTTTTTAAGTGATGGAACAGAAATAATCAAAAAGTAATATTTATAATAAACATTATGATATTATTTATTGTTTCCTTTACTGGTTCTAGTTTCAAATCATCTAAGGTAATGTTGATGAAAGACTAACCACCTTCCATCATGCTACTCTTTCTCATTTTTAAGGTGTGAAAAAGTTCTCTCCTTGCTTTAGGCATAGTCTCCACTTTAAGTAATCTCAATTTACTCATCAAATTGGTTGTCAATGATGATTCAGATGACTATGTTGGGGGCAGATACTTAGTGTCCAAAAAGAGGAAAAACACAACCCCCACTAAAAGAGGGAGGCTGCTGTCTGAAAATCTTGCCAAGATGAACATGGAGAAGACACACATGTTGTGGACTCTGCTTAATGCTGGAGGCTAACTCCTAACAGAAAGCCGAGCCAGTTGGCCATGTAGAGCTTTGGCTGGCAAGGTCTTTTTTTCCTAATTCATGCCCTGAAATTTGAGCTCCAAATAATGTACAAACTCTAGTTAGCATGTATTGAAATCCCTGAGTCAGATATTGATGAAAAGCTAGAATATGAGAAAGAGGACACAGAACACAGTCAATTCTCACCCAACCAACTTCTCAGGATGAACAGGGTAAATGTTTCTCTTTTCAAGGGTCCTCAGCCTGACTGGTCCCTTCTACAGAAACATGGTTACTAGGCCTAAGTAGTTCACTAAGTTTCTAGTACCAGCCATTATCACCTGATTTTTTTTTAAAAAAAAATATTTCTTGCTATCTACCAAATTTGATTTTGGTTTGCTTTTTCCAAATTCTTGTGTTGTATCAATAAGTCATTTATCTGTACATTTTTTGCAAGTGTAGCACTTAGGGCTATTAACTTCCTTCTTAAAAATGCCTTGATTTTTTCACAAAGTTTATATCGTGGTGGTTTTCCTTCATTTAGTTAGAGGAATATTTTAATTTTTTTGGCCCATTCATTATTTAATAATGAGGTGCTTAATCTTCATACGTTTATACATTTAGTAGATATTTTTGTTTGGTGTTGATTTTAAGTTTATTGCATAATGGTTGGGTGGGATGCATGAAATTATTTCACTTTTCTGTATTATTAATGCTTCTTTTTCATTTGAGCATATGTTATATTTGAAGAAGCTTCCCTGTGTTGCTGAGTAGAATGTATATGTGTATACCCTTGGTATTTGGGTTGAATAGTCTCTAGATATCTATTAGGTTCATTTGATAGAAGATGTCATTTAACTCTGAAATTTCTCTTTATTTTTTTCATCCAGATGTCTTATCTGTAGAAGAAATTGGAGTGCTGAAATTTCCCACCATATTGGGTTTATGTTAATCTGGGTGTTTAATTTTATTAATACGATTTGATGAAATTGAGTGCACCAGAGTTTTATGCATGTCTTTAGTATTGTAATATTTTATTAATTGATGGATACATTGATTAAAATGAAGTTCCTTTCTTTGTCTATAGTTAGTGCTTCATGCAGTATATTGAAACATATTGGGGTTAGTGTTTTTTTTAAAACTCTTTAAACATAGCAGACTTGTTTATTACTTGGAAATATAAAACTGTAGTGGGCAATGAATTTTAAAAGTTGTTTGTACGTCATTCATAAATAAAAAAACACTATCTAAACCAATGTATGTGCTAAGAATTCAATAATGAATAATGGTTCTTGCAACACAGGACATAGAATAATATAAAACATCCTTATTATCAGAATATCCAAAAAAACAGTTTAAAAATAGATTGTCCCTAACTTTTATGTTATGTATTATGGATGTAATTGTTTTTATATTTCTTGTTTATAACTGAAACAAAATTTTTGTATTTGTAATTCCTGATAAATGCACAATTTATGATAATATTATATACACGTTCATATATACCCTTAAAGTTTAGAGCATAGAAGGTCAGTAAATTAGAAAGTACTAAAATAATGAATACTTTAACAATTTACATGCTTTATGGTAGGATAATTAATACTCAACATATAAAATGTACATGTTACAGAATGTCAGAAAGGTAATATGTCATTGTTAGATAATCAAGTGACAATAAAATATTCCACTATCATATTCACTTTAGAAATACTATCATAGACTAAAATATTACCTGTCAACTCATTGATTGAGGAAAACATAATATGGCAAAAGTAAAATTACATAAACCGTTTAGAGATTTAAATCGAAAACGCAAATACAGTTGCAAACAAGAAACCATTTACTAGCAAATTAAAGGGAAAAATAGTGATGGCTGAAGTGGTCTACTTCTTTACATAAGCTGTGATTTCCAGGTTGTATTTAGTCTCTCTAGTTGTATTGAGAGTGGTAATTTAACCTGTTTTGCTGTTATCTTTGAATAAGGTAATTTCTCTCTTTTTAGTGAAGGCATAAATAGACCATTCAGCTTCAGTATTTGCTCACAAGTTTGGTCAAGTATTGAGAAAAATCTCTCACTCTGTTTTTCTGAATTATTCTTCTAAGACACTCTATGTGGTTTTTCTTTCCATCATTTTGCATTTTTTGTCATGCTGCAGATGAAACCCCGGGCCAAGCATGGGACTATTGTAGAGTCCTGACTTGTTTCTCTATTTAGAATATCGCTTACAATCTTTTCCATTTAGAATAATGCTGGCTGTGGGAAAGCCATTGCTTTGTAATATGACCTAAAATTAATTTGAAAACAATAAGTCAGAAGAAACCACACAGAGAATATGAAATGAAAGTTTTAGTGCTGATCTCCAGGTCCACAGACCATTTCATTTCCTGAAGAAGTCTCAGTCATTCTGATTAGGCCATTATTGACAGACCAGTACCCATGATGGAACATCTAGAGAGCATCAGGGGACCAGTGGAAACATATACTATTAGAGAAACCTTCCTAACAGAAGCACTTGGGAACTCTCAAAGAGCACAATAGAGTGCATCACATGCACATTGTGCACTATTATTCATAGGAATATTAATGTACAAGTTTTTAGTTCATTGGAAAAATAGCTTACATAGGATAAATTTCAACTTTAACACTATCCTTAATAAATGAGCTAAATGTTAATAGTTTATTATAGAGAGATCCCAGGTTAGACTGGTTAAGGAAGACTGGGAATGTTTTGAAATGGTAAGTGATTTTTTTTTAGATGAACAACTTCACAATAGGATGTAGAACTGTAGTATAGACATAGGCAAAGCTTAGGTGTTTATAGAAATGTTCATCTCAACAGGTTAACAGGTTCTGTAGCAGCCAGTGACATGGAGAAATATAATAAAACCTCAAGTAGGTATACATAATCCCCACATTTGTGATGTACTTCTTTTCTGGAACCTTGGGATCCTACATTCCATTCTTACCTTACCTGACAATCCATATTCCTGAGACCTTCAAAGGTACTGGCTGCTCTAGTTAGCTGTTCTTCTAAATTCAGCTGAATCAAGGTACTTTAAGTTTTTCTGGAAGTAAGTTTTGTCCTCTAGGTTTTTCATATCGGTATCTAGTGCTTTGAGTTTTCAGACCCACAGACCTATAGGCCCAGACCTCTTAGCCTCCCGAGTTGATCAGTTCCCCCCAAATGATTCAGACACCTATATTAAGTTCATGCTGCTTGGTTCATGGCTCAGGCACATCCAAAGCTAGCTTTTACCTCCTAACTCAACCCACTCTCATAAAACTGTCTGCCATTGGCCCGTGGTTCACTTGTGTTCCTTGCATGCTTCTTCTTGGGTGGCTGGGTCGATTTGTTTGACTCTTCCCTGCTTCTCTTATGTATGCTGTGATTTCCTTTTCTACTTTTTCTGTGGTGCCTGTCACCGGCCAAAACAGTTCCTTTATCTAAAGATTGATATTCACAGCACACAGAAAGACATTCCCACATCATTACATGCATAGGAATGCATTTTTGGCTTCTCTTTTCCTCCTCACAGATTCACCATATGCAGCTTTAAACTGTGGTTATTAAAGTGTACTGCAAAATACCAGCAACTATACTAATTACTACCTGTTCCTGTTGTACCTCCTTTTCCCCATAATCTACCTCTCAGTGAATCTGTTTTCTTAGCTCCTATGAAATTCGTTTCCATGTTCTTCACATGAGAGAGAACATGTCTGTCCTTGCTCAATTCAATCTCTTTCTCTTAATTTCAATGAACACTCCAGGGCAACAAATCAGAACAGAAGCTTACCTCACATTTAAAGACTCAATTTAACTTTATACACAGTCAGAGAATCCAACTTATTCCTAATTCTCTCATAGATCTAATCTGGGGTAGGTGATCTTAGGATGAAATGGACCATAAAGAAATTTCATGTACTGAGGGTTATTGTCCATCCATGCCTCCTTTCCTCACAGGACATTTTATTTTATTTTAGAAGAAACTCCCTTCCCGGGATAGTTTATTTTATGCTGGAACCAAATCAGATGATGTCTTCTCAAAATTTCACTCATCTTTCTGACAAGAAAAAAGAGAGTTCTTGTGAAAATAACTCTGGGAAAATGATTCATGAGGCAAAGATCTCTAAGGTGAGTTGACCAAGCAGGGTGTGGGCACAAGCAGATGCATAAACAAGGACCATGACAGAAATAATTTTCAGAAGGTGGAAACCACAGGCATTCTCAAAATGTCCTTCTCCAGTATCCCTGATGAATTTAGAATGGTAATTGAGTACTAAATGCATTTGGTAATAATCACCACTTTGTAATCAGGAGCAGGACCAAAGGGAGATCTGATAGCATTGAACATTTCCAAGGTAGTTGGGAAATGCCTGTTATGCAAATCTCTCACTTGATCCCCACATTTCCCAGCATCAATTATCTTGATTTTCTAGGTTGACCACTGAGGTCCTCCAACAAAGAGAGTGTTCTAGTATGAATGGCACACATGTCCAGCAGAGAGTACTTCTAAGATTTTATGTTTTCTTGTTTTCTAGGCCTTCCAAGATATTGCTTCATATTTTTCTGAGGAAGAATGGGAAAATATCACCAACTGGCAGAAAAGTCTCTACGTTTATATGAAAAGAAACTACTTAAGAATGATGGCCTTAGGTAATAGGAAGTTCCAGGTTTAGACAAGCCTGAGTGTTTCCCAGTTATTTTCTATGCCACAGCTTCTTTTCAACATATAGTATGTACCTCTCTCTGTCACACAATACTTTTCTTCACAGAGAAATGTCCAAGTGCTGCCTGAGCATGCTGCTCTTCTCCAATGTGTTTAGGGCTCAGAGCATAGAGCACAGGCAATAGTGCTCAGGCCTGCAGCAGTCTGCACTTTTCTTTCCTGCAGGCTCTTGTTCTTGTGGGCCTGAAGGCCTGTGCTGCATCCCAGATCCTAGCTGCATTTCCATTTTTGTGATGTCTGTTAAAGATCAAGAACTTTGTTTCCTTTTAGGGGTCACAGTCAACAAACCAATTTTTATGCGTTGCAAGGACAAAGCGAAAGAATCTCCAGTGGAATGTATTGAAGTTCATGGCACTAACAGTGGTGAGTAGTTAGGGAGGGGCTGTGAAGAATCACCTTTTCAGTCGAGATACTTGGTAAGGTTACAGGCATATCTTTTCTTCATCTTCAGGTTAGGGCTGTGTGGAAAAGAGTTCTTTAGAGGATGGTGTAAAAGACCCTGCCATATTAAAGTCAAAAATGTACATAAGTTTGGGTAATAAATAAACAGCTAATATGTCATACCTGTCCTTTATCAGTCCTGTATCACAACTCAAACACCGGCAGACACATCCACCCTATACACATACATGCAGACACTGTCACACAGAAACAATACAAGACACACACCCAACACACATTCTCTTTTATAACTGACATCAATGAAAATGGATCATCGTAATATAAGTGGAAGAGTTAACTCCAGAGATGATCCTGTTCCCACTGTTTCCTATTTGCCAGGTTGGATGCAATCTAATTGTAGTTCATTAACATAATTTCTTAATCGTTTTACAATATGGTATTTTATTTTATCCTTTGAGGGTTGTATGTATTTTGATCATATTCACACATACCTTACTCATTCATCTAATTAACATAAAATATGTTTTGATGTTTTTCTCACTTCCCCACACTCCTCAAATTCATGTCTTGATTTTTATATTTTTTAAAAATAACCAAAAAAGGCCAATTTGTGCTCTTTATATAACATGGGATGTGAGATCATCCACTAGAGTATGCTTGAATTAATAAAGTCCATACCCTGAAAGAAAACAGACTCTCCCTCCCATGAAAGCCATTCATTTTCAAAAAGGATACTCTTAAAGGAGTGGGAGATCATGAGTACCTACTCACTCCATGCTAGAATGCTGACTGGCTTGACAATGCAGGTCTTATATAGGCAAAGGCAACCTCTCTGAGTTTATGAGTGTAACAATTTGTCATTACCTTAAAACACTATATTGCTCTGGTCCTTCCTGTCTTCTGCTTCCTACAGTCTCTATATCCCCCTTTTACAGTGGTACCTGAGTTTGGGAGGAAGATGCATGACATATATGTTCAATGTTTAGCTGAGCAATAAATAGACACATTTTCTACATTCTAACCAGTTGGGGGTTCCTGTATTAGCCATCACTCACTTTAAAACAAAACTTCTCTAATAATGCCTGAGAGCTATCTAAAGTGAAGAGATATGAATTTAGATGTCACTCTGTACTAAACTCATTTAGCAAAATCATAGTAACAGTTTCCACCCATGGGGCCTATGGAATCATACATTCTTGGTCAGCTTTACAGTACCAGGTCTGCATTTTTTTCAATCACAATATATTAATAATTAAAGTATTGGCTCTTTAGCTCATAGCTCAAACCACTGACATGCATTCATGTCTTCTTTCATTTATGAAATCCAGGTGATCCAGGTGAGCAAAAAACTCAAGTTCACATGGGTCAAAGACCTCAACATAAACCCAATTACACTTAACTTGATAGAAATTAAAGTGGGAAATACCCTCCAATGCATTGTTAAGGGCAATCACTTCCTAAATATAACACCAGTAGCACAGACACCAAGAACAACAATCAATAAATGAGACCTCTTGAAACTGGAAAGCTTCTGAAAGGCAAAGGACATGGTCAATACGACAAAATGACAGTCTACAGAATTGGAAAAGATCTTCACCAACCCTACATATGACAGAAGACTGATCTCTAAAGTATATAGAGAACTCAAGAAACCAGAGGTCAAAAAAAAAAACCAACAAATAATCCAATTAAAAATGAAGTTCAGAGCTAAAAAGGGAATTCTTAACAGAAGAATTTCAAATTTCTGAAAGGCACTTAAAAATTGCTCAACATCCTTGGCCACCAGAGAAATGTAATCTTACACCTGTCGGAATGGCTAGAATTAAAAACACAGATTACAGTCTATCCTGGAGAAGATGCAGAGCAAGGGGAACACTCCTCTAGTTTTGGAGGCCACTTGTACAGCCACTCTGGAATTCAGTATGGCATTTCCTCAGAAAACTGGGAATCAGTCTCCCAAAGATCCAGCAATACCACTATTGGGCATGTACCCAAAGGATGCACATTCTTACTCCAAGGGCATTAATTCAACTATGATCAAAGCAGCATTATTCATAATATCTAGAACCTAGAAACAACCCAGATGCCCCTCAAATGAAGAATGGATTTAAAAAATGTGGTACATTTACATAATATAATACTCAGCAGTAAAAAAAAATGACACCTTTAAATTTGGAGGTAAATGGATGGATTTGGAGAGTATCATTTTGTATGAGGTAACATAAACCCACTATGTCTCCACTATGACAGAAAATGACCAAACTGAATGTGACTTGGGTTCCTGTGAGAGGTTCCTCAGGACATTTGCCAAAGGCAAAGAATTACCTTGTCTGTCCCTTGTTGATTTATATTCCTTAGTCCAACATCAGCCTTTGCCACACCTTCTGCATAATCCAGAAGGGAAGAGCATATTGTTGGGGTCATTCTTAGCAAAAACATTGCTTCTAGGAACACTCTGTCTACAGTCCTTTTAAAAGTGACCTTATTTACTGCAATTGAAACATTTTAAATTTCAATTTTGCTTCAAACCTCAGGAAGTCACCTCTCCTATCCAATCATTATCAGAGTTAGGATATTCAATATCGATTGTATTTAGGATCCATTCCTTCATGGGTGCTGATCTTGACTTTCCAACCTTATACCCTTTTGCATTATGCATTGGCATTTTAAAAAGCCATGGATTCCAGTATTCTTTACCTAGCTTCTGAATTTTGTATCATTCTATTTACTGCTGAAGTCAATGTTTGTAAGAAATCTTTAAAGGTTTATCTTATGCCTTGCATAACTTTTGTATGTGACTCAATTTTCCTTCCTACTTCTAAAATTCTATGCCAAATATTTAAGGTTGCCATATGACATAAATCTAGGGCATAGTCATAATATAAAGACTGATGTTCTACATTAGCAAAATATTCAAATTTTAAGTAACTAGTCTTGGAATATTTCAATCCCTCTAGCCCTATTTTGTTGTTCAATGGTCTTAGCCTCATCTTCCTTACATTGTAATTGGGAACCAGCCTCCAAGATTGCTATAACCAAATCTATCCAGTCTTGAAGGATAATTCTATTACAAGTTGACCACATGTCTGCTGTTAGCTGCATCCAGTCAGTTGGTTTAATCCGGTTTTTTGCCGACCATGAATTTAGAAGCTGCTTTACATAAGTAGAGTGTATACCATGCATTGATATTGCCTCTTTAAAATCCTTGATGTCTCTCATATGTACTGGCTCATAGCTATACTCTACATATTCTGAGGTTCCCCCAGGTGTTATCTTTGTCTGAATAGTAGCTGGGAATAATAGTGGTGCGGAAGGGGGTAGCCCTGTTATGTTTACCACTTTAGGTAGAGTAGCTCCAGTACCATAATATCCCATTGGGGGTTGACCTGAACTGTTCTGAGCATAAGATGCATCAATACCCTTTTCCAGCATTGCAATATGGTCCTCCCATTCTTGTATTTTGGATATGACCAGTTCCCATTCCTGGATTTGGGATACTACTGGTTTCCATTCTTGAAGTTTAGATACTATTGATTTTTCTAGATCTTGAGTGTCCTGATGAAGAAGTCCTTCCAAAGACCTCAGCAAGCCAGCAATTTTTTGATCCCCATCATTAACATAATTAATGATTTTCTTGTTCTCATCATTAATGTAGTCAACAAGTTTCTTGTTTTCATCATTTACATAGAGCCTATACTTTTCTTGTACAGTGTTATTCATATCTAAAGAGGAAGCCTTATCTGAAAGCTTGTTGTAACCAATTTCCAGAGTATCCATCCTTTTTGCCATCTTAGTGTTTGACAGTTCCACATCATATACCTTGGACAGCAACTGTTGATTTACATTTTGTACCTGTTTAACCTCATCTGCTACTGTAGAATTCGATAGTTCCATAATACATAATCTGGACAGTAATTGTTGGTTTCCATTTGACACCTCTGTCATCATCCTCTTATTTTGAAACATAAAATAGAGAAACAAGCCAAAAAATAGTAAGACTGGGGTATTGAATCCTTCAAAGGTATTCATTTAAAAATTTGTCAACCACCATGGCAAAATATGACCTAAAGTCTTCAAAAGAATAATTGTCAGTCATTGCATCAATTCAGGTGTAATTACGCTGTTTAGTCCACAGGTGTCACAGTAGCATTCAATGCCCTGCTCACTGTATGGCAGATTCAGAGGCTCTCAGCAGCAGGAAGCTACCTACAGACCCTACGTGGTTTTGAAGGGCCCCAGCAGGCAGAATACAAGCCTTGGAAAAAGCAAATTCTCACAAATTAAGACAGGATGTTAATCACAAAATAGAAGGGTTTTTGTTTCCTTTGTTCACTTGCGTGAGTAATTTACAGTTGCCTGGGTCACAATCAGTGACCACGTGGGCTGGCTGGGAGGGAGGGATGTGCGTGCACTTTAAACTCCTCTACCAGGGCTAGATGGATGGAGCCACCATACAAGCAGGCAGTGGCAGGCCAAGTGGACGATGGACCACTCCTCCTGAGCGCCCCACCTGCTCACTGAGCTGAAAACCCACATTTCCACACTGAGCTGAAAACTCGCGCTTGCACACTGAGCTGAAAACTCACGTTTGTGCACAGAGCTGAAAACCTGCACCCCCACACACTGGAGGCCCCGTTGGGTGCCAGATGTAGGCGGAGTATTACTTACAAGGCACCAGTCCATGATAAATATTTATTAGAATATAAATCAACACTCATGATATTAGTAACAGCTTATAGTAGCACCTGAACAGGGACTGGAGTACCCGAGCGATGGATGAGCGATGGGCGAGTGATGGACCTACAGTGGATTCTGCTCCTGTCTCTCCAGCAGCCAGGAACCAGGAAGAGAGCTCTTCATGTCCCAGAAGCCCCTTATCAATGGGGTTGACCACACCCCCTCCAGGTTGGCCAAACCCCCTCCAGGAGCTCAGGACCCTGGATAAGCATCTTAGGACTTTATCAGCTGACACCTAAATCCCACTACAAGTACCAAGCTGTTTTTATTACTGTAGCTCAATAGTAGGGTTTCAAGTCAGGGGTTGTGATGCCTCACAAAATTCTGTTATTGAACAGGATTATATTGGCAATCCTAGGTTTCTTGTTATTCTGTATGAAATTGAGTATTGTTCTTTTAAAGTTTATGACGAATTGTGTTGGGATTTTAATGAGATTCCTTGAATCTGTAGATTGCTTTTGGTAAGATTGCCATTTTTAGGATATTAATCCTACCTATCCAGGAGCATGGGAGATCTTTCCACTTTCTGATATCTTCTTCCATTTCTTTCTTCAATGACTTAAAGGTTTGTCAAACAGGCCTGCTACTCCTTTGGTTAGAGTTACGTGAAGATACTTAATACTATTGTTAGCTATTATAAGGGGGGGGGGATGTTTCCCTGATTTCTTTTTCAGCCCTTTTATCCTTAGTGTATAGGAGTGCTGTGGATATTTTGAGTTAATCTTGTACCCCGCTAAATTGCTGAAGGTGTTTATCGGTTGTAGGAGTTCCCTGGTAGAATTTTGGCATCAGTTATGTATACGATCATATTGTCTGCAAATAGAGATAGTTTGACTTCTTCCTTTCCAATTTATATCCCCTTAATCTCATCTTGTTGTCTTATTACTCTAGCTAAGACTTTGAGAACTATATTGAAAAGATATGGGAAGAGAGAATAGCCTTGTTCTGTTCCTGATTTTAGTGGGCTTGCTTTGAGTTTCTCTCCATTTAGTTTGATGTTGGCTGGTGGCTTGCTGTAGATTAACTTTATTATGTTTAGGTGTTTTCCTATATTCCTGATCTCTACAGGAGTCTTATCATGAAACAGAGATGGATATTGTCAAAGGCTTTTTCAACAGCTAATGAAATGATCACATGGATTCTTTTTTTCTTTCAGGTTGTTTATATGATGGATGACATTCATGGTTTTCTGTATGTTGACCCATCCCTACGTTTCTGGAGTTAAGCCTACTTGACCATGCTGGATGATTTCTTTGAATTTGGTTTGCCAGTATTTTTTGAATTTCATTTTCCAGTATTTTGTTTTTGAATTTGGTTTGCCAGTATTTTATTGAGTATTTTTGAATCGATGTTCATGAGGGTATGTAATTTGTTGTCTTTGTTGCATTCTTGTGTGTCTTGGGTTTCTGGGTGAATATAGCCTCATAAAAAGTTTGGCAAATTTCCTTCAGTTTCTATTGTGTGGAAAAATTCTGGGAGCATTGATATTAATTTATTAATTTATCTTTGAAGTTCTGGTAGAATTCTGTGCTGAGACCATCTGACCCTGAGCTTCTTTTGCTTGGGAGACTTAACAACACTTAAATTTTTATGAGGGCTGTAGGTCTATTTAGATCATTTATCTGTTCTTGATTTAATTCTGGTAAATGGTACTCGTTCAGAAAGTTGTCCATTGCCTATAGGTTTTCCAATTTCGTAGAGTACAGGTTTTTGAAGTATGACCTAATGATTCTCTGGATTTCCTGTATGTCTGTTGTTATGTCTCCCTTTTCAGTTCTGATTTTGTTAATTTGGATGTTCTCCATCTGCCTTTTGATTAGTTTGATAAGAGTTTGGTGACTTTCTTGAAGTACCAACTCTTTGATTTATTGATTCTTTGTATTGTTCTCTTTGTTTCTAATGTATTGATTTCAGTCCTAAGTTTGATTATTTCCTGCCATCTACTCCTTCTGGGTGAGTTTGCTTCTAATTGTTTGAAAGCTTTCAGCTGGGAGGTTAGGTCTCTTGTGTGAGATTGCTCTAGGTTTTTCATATTGGCATCTAGTTCTTTGAGATTTCCTCTTAACTCTGCTTTCATTGTGTCCTGTAAGTGTTGTTCTGGATTCGTTTTCATTGAATTCTAGGAAGCCTTTGATTTCTTTCTTTACTTCTTCCTTTGCCAAAGTGGTTCAATTGAGAGATGTTCAGTTTCCATGAGTTTGTAGGCTTTCTGTGGTTTGTGTTATTGAACTCTAACTTTAGTGTATGGTGGTCTTTTAGGATACAAGGAGTTATTCCAATTTTTTGGTATCTATTGATATTTGCTTTATGACGGAGTATGTCGTCAATTTGAGAGAAAGTTTCATGGGATGCTAAGAAAAGGGTATATTCATTTTTTGGTTGGAAAGTTATGTATATATCTGTTAAGACCTTTTGGATCATAATATCTGTTAGATCCTATCGTGGTAAATTCACTTGCAATATATCATATAAAGGGTTAATATTTATTGAAGGGCATAAGAACACTGATGGTACAAATTGATCCTTAATACAGTTCTTGGAGATAGGAACTAGGGCTGCTGATCCATTTTCTGAGAACACAGGAACAAAACCTCAGTGTCTGAGAGTCTGGTCATGCCCCATTCAGGCTCCCATTACCCCAGAGATACACCTACAAGGCTTGTCAGCTAACACCTGAATCCCACTACAAAACCCTTATTTGTCAGTTGAGTTTCTGTCTGGTAGACCTACCAATCCATTGATGAGAGTGAAGTATTGAAGTCTCCCACTATCAAAGTCTAAGGTTCGATGTAAGATTTAAGCTTTACTAATATTTCTTTTACATATGAAGGTACCTTTGTGTTGTGGGCATAAATTTTCAGAATTTAGACTTTAATTGGATGGATTATTCCTGAGATGAATAAGTAATGTCTACCATGATCTCTTTTGACTTTAGTTGGAAGTCTATTTTTTAGACATTAGGATGATTACAGCACCTTATTTCTTAGGATCATTTGATTAGAAATTCTTTTCCCAACCCTTTACTCTGAGTCAGTGTCTGTAGTTGAAGTTAATGTGTGTCTCTTATTTGCTGCAGAAAGATGGCTTCTGCATTTGTATCCATGGTGTTAGGGTGTGTCTTTTTATAGGTGAATGGAGTCAATGGATATTAGAGGATATTAATGTCCAGTGATTATTAGTTTTGTTATTATTGATGATAGTATATGTGTTGTTTCCCTTTTTTGTCTTTTTCTTCTGTGGGGCTTATCTGTTATATATGGTTTCCTTAGGCTGGGGTTTTCCCTTTAGTGCTTTTTCTAGGGCTGTATTTGTGGATAGGTATTATTTAAATCTGGTTTTGTGGTGGAAAATCTTGTTTCCTCCACCTATGGTGGTTTATATTTTTGCTGGGTATTTTAGTCTGTGTTGGCAACTATGGTCTCTTAGTGTCTGCATAACATCTTCCAGCTTTCATTGATTCCACTGAACAGTCTGGTGATATTCTGATGGGTATGCTTTTATAAGTTACATGATTTTTTTCTTTGCACCTCTTAGTATTCTTTATTTATTCTGTAAGCTTACTGGCTTGATTATTATGTGGTGCGCAAACATTTGGAAGGATCTAGTCTATTTTGTGTTCCATAAGCTTCTTATATCTTTAGACATTTCTTTGATTTTCTTGAATATATTTTATGTGCCTTTGAGCTGGTATTCTTCTTCTATTCCTATTATTCTTAAGTTTGGTCTTTTCATGGTGTCCCAGATTTCCTAGACGTCTTATGTGATGATTTTGTGGGGGGGGGGTTGTTTATTGAGGGTTTTTTTTTTGAGTGACAAATCTGTTTCCACTATCAAATCTTCCATTTAGTCTTGCATTCTCTTGGTCATTCTTCATCTGTAGTTCCAGTGCATTTCTTCAGATTTTCCATTTCCACCATCCCTCAGTTTGTGTTTTCTTTATTGCTTCTATTTCAATTTTTACATCTCGAATTGTTTCCTTCACTTATTTGATTGCTTTTTCTTGGTTTTCATTATTTTCATCCAGCATTTGTTTATCTCTTCCAATTTTTTGCTTGTCTTTTCCTGCATTTCTTTAAGGGAGATATTTATTTCCTCTTTTGAGGCCTCGATTACCTTCATAAAATTGTTTTTAAGGTTATTTTCTTCTAGGTCTTCTTCCTCCTCCTCTTCTTCTTCTCCTGTTTCTTCATTATTCTTTCTTCTTCGTTGTTATGATCAGATCTTGTTGTAGAACCACCAGAGTCTAGTGGTGCCACATTGTTCTTTACGTTGTTATATGTATTCTTGAGCTAGGATCTGCCCATTGCAGGATTTGTATCTATCCCAGGGAGGTGACTCTGCTGCAATCTGTTATTCCTGTGTGTATCAGGAAGCCTTCTTGGTACAATCTGGGCTCTCAGTCCACTTGGAGGTAGCATATTATGTGTCACAGTGCCCAGTTCTTGGTGCAATAAGAGCTGGCAGAATGTCTGTCTCAGGGATTCACTCTTGGTCCAATATGAGCTCTTGATCTAGAAGGTGCTCTTAATCCTATAGGGGCTTTTGATCTGATAGATGCTGGGGGACTATGGGTCTCAAGTAATCACTATTGTCATGAGGTGAAGGGGTGGGTTTGTAGATAGGAGTGTTCTGTGAACTAGGCTTCACTGGGGAGTCCTGGTCTGTAGGGAAGGATTTCTGCTGGCCTGAATGCAGGGAATATATGAGAGGGGGTAAGGTTCCAAGGGTTCTGTCCCAGGAGACTGGGATCTCTGTCTGAGCTGGGTGTCAATTACCTCTTGGTCCAATAGGTTCTGAGGATCTGTGAGTCTCAAGCACCTGCTAAAGTGACTGGGTTCTGGGGTGGGTTGGGGCTTGTGGAAGTTTTCTAGTTGAGGGTGTCCAGAAAACCGGATTTTTGCGGGATTCTATCCTACAGGGCTTTTTCCCTGCTGGCCTGGATGTAGGGGAGAGACAAGTCATTATATAATTCTATCTTGATTACTGTTTTCTAGTATATAGTCATAACGTGTTATATTTAAAACCTTCCTTCTTAAATAGACAAAAGGCAGAAATGCTGTGAAATGGTGCTTTTGTACATAGCAACATTTTGTCACTGAAATTGGTTTAATAAAACACTGATTGTTCAGTAGACAAGCACGGAGTAGAAATGAGACAGACTAACTGAGAGTGCTGAAAAGGAGAAGTACTGAGAAGTTGCTGTACAGAGAAAAAGTACCAAGCAACATGGCTAAACATAAATAAAAATATGGGTTAATTTAAGTGTAAGAGTCAGCTTATTTTAATAATATTAATATTACTTAATACTTAATTTTAAACTTCTGAGTCAGTTATTTAGGAAGCAACTGCTAGGTACTTCGAAGAGGCTGCCAAGACAGAAACTTCTGCCTACAGTTGATTACTTTAAGTTTCTTTCATTCCTAAAGACAATAACCTTGTCATTTTTTGACTATACATTACTTTCTAAAATTATACTCATCAAGCTGGGTAAAATTGGTGACTTGGAACCAGATTCTCCACTCTAAAAAGAATTTCTTGGGGAAAGCCCTAGTCCTGACACACTAAGAATGAGAGGTGAAGTACATCTGGGCAGAGCCTCTAAAGAGTAGCCAGAGAAGCTGAAGGAAGATGCCAGTCTACCAGGATCTACAGTTAAAACAACATAGCATGCAGTTAACTGTGCTTCATTTCCTTGTACCACCAGTTTATTCAGTACCTGGAGCCATACATTGTAGATGATGGCTCAGCAATGGAGCCTAAAGCTCTTGTAAAACTGACTTATTAAAGAGGATGGATGAATATTGCATGAATCGTAACTGATCTTATAATATTGAGGAAAAACTGAAAGATTAGAGACACAGGGAAACAAGCCAAAGTCACTTCTCATCTCACAAATTCTCCAGGCAGAAAAGGGATAGATCCAGTCTCCAGGAATCCTCAGACTGAATGTCTCTGAGACCTCAACCAAAGGGAAAGGGCTGAAATCATGTATCTTCCACCTTTTATCTTTTTCTCTGCCCAGCCATTTCACTTCCTGTTTCAAACAACCTAGTGCTTGGATTAAAGACGTTGTGCTTCCCAAGTACTGGGAGTAGGAGTGTGGGATCACAAGGGCTGGGATTACAGGTGTGTGTCCCACCACCTGCCTCTGTTTCGTCTTGAACTCACAGAGACCCAGACTAATCTCTTCCCCTGCCTCTGGAATTTTAGCATTGAAGTTATGTGCCACCACTCCCTGACCTCTATGGCTAACTGTGGCTGCCTCTGTCCTCTGATCTTCAGGCAAACTTTATTAGAGTATGCACAATATATCACCACAGATGAATTTGATCCTTATAAGAGCAGTCCATAGCAACGAACTTAGCAAGCACAATACCCTTTTAGACTGGTACCCACACCTACTTTAAGTGTCATTTCCAGTTGGATTTGTAACTGCCAAATATCCTCCAGGCAGCAAGATCCTGATGCAAACACAGATTGAATTCTGAATAACTTAGATACAGAACTTCCATTGGCACTTGGATCATTTAAGTTGTATTCATTGTGTATTTAGTATTTTCATAAATAGTTACAGTTTGGGGCTGTCTAATATGGTCAAAGTAAATCATATCCATTTAATCTCTATAAATGTGTATGTGGAATACTTAAATATCCATAAATCAATTGAACCATGGATATTATTCTTCCATTCTATGACTGCAGTACAAAATAGGGTTGGACCATATTTTCAGAAATCTATAATACAAGGTCCATCCTACAGACTTCTGAGCATACTACTGCAGCTAGAACTCATCAGCCTGTCACCATTAACATTTGCTTGAGAGTGGTCTTTAATTTCTATTTGACATGTGTGATTTTTCTGATGGCCATACAGTGGGTGTTAGTGGGACAGATGACAGGGTAAGGGAACTTCTAGAGAGTGACAAGAATGGCCAGTTTTCAACTTCCATTTTCATGGATCCCAGCTTTCTCCAAATATAAGATTATTTTCTCCACCTAAAGACCACTAATTGTGACTCAAACATACACTGTTTTCTCTTAGTATTTCGTCCTCAGGACTATATTTACTTCATTTTTTATGGTAGCATAGAAAGTAGTAGGTTTCATAATGACATGTTCTTATGTTCTTGGTTTCTAATCAAAATGGAAATCACCTTGTCCCACCATCTGTCTTCATCTTGCTAGTCCTCTTCTTTATCCCTAATTGTCCCTGTTACCTTCATGCCCAATGTATAGAGTCACTCTTTTTACCTCTTTAAGGACTCAGCCTCCTATCTTATGGTACCCTAGTTTTATGTCCAACACACAGAATGACACAAAACACAAATTTAAATGTTGTTACTCATTGAAATTAAGCTTGACTCATCTGGCTTTCTGCACTTGGCTTGTTTTGTTTAACATGATCATTTACCAACACCTATGACTCCTCTCTGCATCCTCACATAGTACTGAGGCAGAGATCTTCAGTCTCTTAGCTTTCCACAAGGCCTGAACTTCAACTCATCAGAGCCATATCTGTAGGAATCCATATTACCTCTATCACCACTAGGAGAGCTACATTGAGCATTATAGTTTCTATATAAGAATGGTGTATGAAATGGGTGTATGATACAACTCACCTCAGAGTATCTGCCATGTAATATTAATAAAGTCTAATCCTGACCACAGCACACACAGATTATATGTCCATTGTCTATATTGTTCCAAAACCCCTGGTCTCATATTTACCTTCTATAATTTTCAATATAAGCCTTAAAACTGTTATTCTCTAAACTCTTCTGGAGGAACAGGTATACAATTCTTTCTTGTCAGGAAGGCAGTCTATACCTGCCAGTATTATAGCTGTGGAGGAAAAGGTATCTTAACTTGTTAGGAAGTCAGGGTATACCTTCAGCTGTGGAGGGTATCCTGGATACTACAGCTGTGAGAAGAAAGATATCCTGACTTGTCAGGAAGTCAGGGTATACCTGAAGCTGAGATGCAGTGGGGATGTTCATCTCTGAGAGAGAACTGTTACAGCTTAACTTTGTTCAACTCCCTCGAAAGGAGCTTTGCAACAGAGATATCCATGTCTTCTGATGCTCTACTCACCTTCCAAGGGAGCTTCCTAGTGGAGACTCTGCTCCTCACCAGCAAAAGAAGATCTTCACCCAAAACTCTTTTAAGAAAGAGATTTGTTTGGGAAAGGAATATAGGAGAGTGGCTGCCTCTACCCTGATGGAAAAGGACAGCTGATAGCTAAACCAATAGAGGGGCTTATATAGGGCTTCTGAGGGGTGGAATGTTTCCAGTGAGAAGATGTTCTACTTAGGGATTAGCTGGATTTCCTGCTCAGGGATTGGTTGGTTTAGTTGGTCAGAGGCAGAGTTGGCTCTGGTTTCAGGGACAATATGTGTTTCTTTGGTTCTGTTTGAGGGCTCACGTGTTTCTTTCCTTGGCTCAGATTTCAGGGTCAGGGTGCTGAATTTTATGCTCAGGGACTGATTGTTTTAGTTATTCGGAAGCTGATTCGTGTCTGGTTTCAGGCCTAAATTATTTTTCTTTCACTTGTCTTTTTTATCCTTTTGGCTCTAATTTCAGGGTCAAGGTATATTTCGTGCACTGGCTCTGGGTTCAAGGTCAGGGAGTGTTTCTTTGGTTCTGGCTTCAGATTTAAAGTGTTTCTTTCACTGGCTCAAGATCCAGGACCAGGGTGGGTTTCTTTGCCTGGTCCTTTTGACCTACATCTCCTGTCTTTGATGCTGAATGGAATATTGACAGATTTCTTTTATTATATTTTCATTTATTTGGAGTGTGTGTGTTCAATTTTGAATGTCAAAAGACATTGTCAGGGAGTCAGTTCTCTCTGTCCATCATGTGGGTCTTTAGGATAGAAATCATGTCATCAGAGTTGGCAGCAGGATCCTCTACCACAAAGCCATCTAGCCTACTTGAAACATTGATATTTTACCAGAGTGGTTTTTACACAGTAAAACTAACACTAACAGAGTGCTTAGCATGTAATATCCCTAGTGCTGACCAGATACCATACAGAGAGATCTATGCTTAAACACTTCCCGGCAAAGGAAGACCAATACTAATGAGACTTAGTACAGTGGAAAGAATACATAGGGAATACTTGGCACAAGGTCCTAACAGAGTAGTGGTTACCTCCTACAAAATTACTAAGAGAAAACTTGACAAATAATATGGAAATGGATACTTAACTGTTAGAATTATAATAAATTTTAATAAATAATGTATTTATACATATAACTGACATTTAGTCTTTCAACATTGTAGCTATGGTCTGGAATTCCCACCGTATTCTTCTTCTCATGGTAGGTTTATTTCAATGCTCTGTGGTTAAGACAAGAAAGAAAAGAAACACTAGCAAATTCACACTACCTACTCAATGGTCTGTTTCCTCCTGTCCTTCACAGCTTTGCACCCCAGAGGACTAGAAGTGGATAAGTGATCTAATATTATATCAAAAAAAGTATGTATTCTGGGGTTTGGGAGATGTGTCAAAGGACCACTTACAGATTTAGTCATCCTCATCATCATCTTCTTCTTCAGGGTCACTGATTTCTTCATATATCACTCGATGTTTTCTTTCCCTCAAATGATGAGCCCATACATTTACATGAATGCCACCTTCTGAAATAGGGAGAGATTAGTGCATGAGAACTAGATAGTTTAGGGCCTTGTTTTATCAGAATAGAACAGGGCATGTTCCTCCCAAGAGCCCATGGGCCTTTCCATTCTGATGTTTATGTTTGCTGGTTTGTAAAGACTGAGATATTAGCCACACAGCAGTACAGACCAAAGACCATTCCAGGTAATCCAGTGTACTGTTTGGTCCCTCTCCCCCATCATCTGGTATAGAATTCCTATTTTATCCTTCATTAGAAAGAGGGCCCAATGATCATTTTCTTATATTGTGTGGATTAAAGAAATGAACCACAGAGTATGTAGAAAACCTGTTCATTGTCACATGTCTTTCAGAAGGACAAATCAAATTATGAATATGGAAATCCTTGCTAATATCTGAACTGGTACTGGGTGATCTTGTCACACAGCAAGTCTGTGGAGTTTTGTGGGCCCATGCCACTCACTCAGAACATGCCATGGAAGCCAGAGTTTTGTTTCTTCAATGATTCCTTCTCATCCATTGCCACCCAACTGTCTGTCCCCAAAAACGTGCTTTCTCTTGGGTGTGCAGATTTCTCTGGGCCCATCCTTAGCCTAGTGTACCTGGAACTCATTTAGGTTATTTTCTTCTCATTCCACCTCCTTCAGCATTTTTAAACACTAAAGCACTTGTTCAGGCTCTCTGTAGGATTCCTATACTGTATTAGAGGTTAAGTAAATTCTGAGGTTTTCCAAAGACTATGTTAGCATACATTAATTATATATGCTGTTACCTTACGATATGACATTTTTATATGCATGTATAATGTGCTGTGATAATTTAGACTCATTAACCTCTTTTGACTCATGTCAATGCCCTTCCTCGCCATTACTAGATTATCTTTCATTTCATATTTTATATTGGTGGGGCTAAATGAGTTTAATTGGGCATATTTACATGTGCACTGGGCCTCATCTGTCTTTTCCCTGACAACTGTTAACTGCCCTCATATCCTCTGAGAGGGTGGAACCTGGTGAGCCTCTCCTTCCATGACAGAATGATGAAGGGCTCAAGCCTTTGTGGTGTTTTTATTGATTTTCATAACATGCTAACTGTACCTGGAGAAGTATTTGTCATTATTTGTAGCCAATTAAGAAAGAGCATGGGTGTTCAAATAAGAAAGTAATGTCCTAAGTACACCATGTTTCTGGGACTAAATGTTTGCCTTTATATATTTCATAGACTGCCACTTATACAAGCAGAGTAATGTACATTTAATTAGGAATCCATAATAAAGAAGATTTAGGGAAGAAAATCACTTGTGGAGTCCATGGGTTCTATGAAAGGTGGGTAGTCTACAAAATATAAGGCTTCACACATAAGCTTGTGGTTCATCACATTGACAGTTAATAAAAGAGTGAATAGAAGAGAGAAGACAGTACTCTACCAAGATGATTTTTACAAATTAATGCAGGCAATGGGGAAGAAAGAAAAGAGACACACTGATCTAGGTATCAAAGAATATGTTGCCAAGAGTGGCATCACACAGGACATTGGTAAGAACACTTCATGTAGAATATAATAAGATACACTATATCTGCTGATATAAAAGTCATTAATAATAAGCTACCTGTTATTCAACTTCCTAATTTATGCCTGAGAAAAGTCTTGTTTTAATGACCCTAAAGAACTTTGCAATTATCACATGCCAAACACACCCAAATGGACACACTTTTTAAATGACAGAATAATAAAACTGAATACTTCCTCTTACGATCCCTTCTGTTTTATTCAGTCCTTAACTGTGCCCTCACTGGCCACCAACTCTCAGCTCCTTTAACCGTATACACTAAAGTGTAAACGGCAACTATAGAAAATTCCATTTCATAAATAGCCAGGTGTCTCTAAGTGTTCCTCTGGGTTGTGTCTGTGGGGCAGACAGTTCCCAAATGTAGATATATCCTGAAGTCTGTCAATGTGGGAGGAGCCCTGTGATTTCCAGCCAGAGGAATGCATAGTCAATTTACAGAGGCTAGCTGGTGATTCCTGCTTAGAAAGTAAGCTTCAGTATGAAAGAACAAACAGACTCTGTGGGAGAATGCCTGACAGAGGCATCACCTGGAATAAAGAAATGAAAAAAGACATGAATACATGTCAGTGGTTTGAGCTATGTGCTAAAGAGCCAATGCTATAATTCTTAAGATATTGTGATTGAAAAAATGCAGACCTGGTACTGTAAAGCTGACCAAGAACATATGATTGCATAGGCCCCATGGGTGGAAACTATTACTATGATTTTGCTAAATGAATTTAGTACAAACTGACATATAAATTCATATCTCTTCACGATAGATATCTTTCAGACATTATTAGAGAAGTTTTGTTTTAAAGTGAGTGATGGATAATACAGGAGCTCCCAACTGGTTAGAATGTAGAAAATGTGTCTATGCATTGCTCAGCTAAACATTGAACATATATTTCATGCGTCTTCCTCCCTAAATCATGTGCCACTGTAAAAGGGGGATAGAGAGAATGTAAGAAGCAGAAGACAGGAAGGACCAGAACAATATAGTGTTTTAAGGAAATGATAAATTGTTACACTCATAAACTCATAGAGGTTGCCATTGCCTATATAAGACCTGCATTGTCAAACCAGTCAGCATTCTAGCATGGAGTGAGTAGGTACTCATGAGCTCCCACCCCTTTGTGGGTATCCTTTTTGATAATCGATGGCTTTCATGGGAGGGAGAGTCAGTATTTTTAAGGTTGTGGTCATTACTAAGTCAAGTATGTTCTAGTGGATGGTTCCTCATCCCATGTTATATAAAGAGCACAAATTGGGCTTGGTTGGTTATTTCTAAAAAATTTAAAAAGAAGAGGTGAGTTTGAGGATTGTGGGGAAGTGAGAAAAACATAAAATTTTTTATGTTAATTAGATGAAAGAATAAGGTATGTGTGAATATGATCAAAATATATAACATTCTCAATGAATTAAATAAAATACCATATTGAAAAAGGATTAAGAAATTATGTTAATGAACTACAATTAGATTGCACCCAAGCTGCCAAATTGGAAGCAGTGGGAACAGGATCATCTCTGGAGTTAACTGATCCATTTATATTATGATGATCTATTTTCAGTGATGTCAAGTATAAAAGAGAATGTGTGTGTTTGTGTGTGTGTGTGTGTGTGTGTGTGTGTGTGGTGTGTGGTTGCATGTGTGTGTTGAGTTGTATCTCTGTGATAATGTGTCTGCATGTATGTTTATAGGGTGTATGTGTCTGCCTGTGTTTAGGATATGATAAGGGACAGGTGCTACATATTAGCCATTTACTTATTATCGAAAATAATGATTTTAGACATTTATCTGACAGGGTCTTTTACACCATCCTCTAAATGAACTCTTTTCCACAAGGCCTAACCTGAAGATGAAGAAAAGACATGCCTGTAACCTTACCAGATATCTTGACTGAAAAGGTGATTCTTCACAGCCCCTCCCTAACTACTCACCAGTGTGAGTGCCATGGACTTCAATACATTCCAATGGAGATTCTTCCGCCTTGTCCTTGCGACGCATGAATATTGGTTTGTTGACTGTGACCCCTAAAAGGAAACAAAGTGTTTGCTCTTTAACAGACAGCACAAAAATGGAAATGCAGCTAGGATCTGGGATGCAGCACAGACCTTAAGGCCCACAAGAACAAGAGCCTGCAGGAAAGAAAAGTGCAGGCTGCTGCAGGCCTGAGCCCTATTGCCTTTGCTGTATGCTCTCAGCCCTAAACACATTGGAGAAGAGCAGCATGCTCAGGCAGCACTTTGACATTTCACTGTGAAGAAAAGTACTGTGTGGCAAAAGTACATGCTATAAGTCGAAAGGAAGCTGTGGCATAGAAAATAACTAGGAAACATCCAGGCTTGTCTGAACCTGGAACTTCCTATTACCTAAGGCCATCATTCTGAAGTAGGTTCTTTTCATATACACGTAGACAATTTTTTGCAAGAATGTGAGATTTCCCCATTCTTCCTCAGAGAAATACGAAGTAATATCTTGGAAGGCCTAGAAAACAAGAAAATATAAAATCTTAGAAGTACTCTCTCCTGGACATGTGTGCCATTCATACTAGAAAGGTCTCTATGTTGGAGGATCTCAGTGGTCAACCTAGAAAATCAAGATAATTGATGCTGGGAAATGTGGGGATCAAGTGTGATATTTGCATAACAGCCATTTCCCAACTGCATTGGAAATGCTCGATGCTATCAGGTCTCCCTTTGGTCCTGCTCCTGATTACAAAGTGCTGATTATTACCAACTGCATTTAGTACTCAATTACCATTCTAAATTCTTCAGGGACACTGGAGAAGGACATTTTGAGGATGCCTCTGATTTCCACCTTCTGAAAAATCTTTCTGTCATGGTCATGGTCCTTGGTCATGAATCTGCTTCTCCCAACACCCTATCTGGTCAACTCACCTTACAGAACTTTGCCTCGCGAATCATTTTCACAGAGTTATTTTCACAAGAACTCTCTTTTTTCTTGTCAACAAGATGAGTGAAATTTTGAGAATACATCATCTGATTTTGTTCCAGCATAAAATAAACTATCCCAGGAAGGGAGGTTCTTCAAACTTAAAAAAAAAAAAGTTGTCCTGTGAGTAAAGGAGGCAGGGATGGACAATAACCCTCAGTACATGAACTTTCTTTATGTTCCATTTCATTCTAAGATCACCTACCCCTGATTAGATCTATGAGAGAATTAGGAATAAGTTGGATTCTCTGACTGTGTATAAAGTTAAATTGAGTCTTTAAATGTGAGGTAAGCTTCTGTTCTGATTTGTTGCCCTGGAGTGTTCATTGAAATTAAGAGAAAGAGATTGAATTTAGCAAGGGCAGATGTGTTCTTACTCATGTGAAGAACATGGAAACAGATTTCATAGGAGCTAAGAAAGAAACAGTTTTCACTGAGAGGTAGTTTATGGGGTAAAGGAGGTACGAAAAGAACTGGTAGTAATTAGTATACCCGCTTGTATGCTGCAGTACACTTTAGTAACTACAGTTTAAAGCTACATATGGTGAATCTGTGAGTAAGGAAAAGAGAAGCCATAAATCCATTTCTATGCATATAATGATGTGAGAATGTCTTTCTGTGTGCTGTGAATATCAATCTTTAGATAAAGGAGCTGTTTTCACCCATGACAGGCACCATAGAAAAAGTAGAAGGGAAACTCACAGCATGCCTAGGAGAAGCAGAACAGAATCAGAAAAATCGACCTAGCCACCCACAAGAAGCATGTAAGGAACACTACTGAGCCACAGCCAATGGCAGACAGATTTATGAGAATGGGTTGAGTTAGGATGTAAGAGCCAGCTGTGGATGTGACTGAGCCATAAACCAAACATCATGAACTTAATATAAGCATCTGAATTATTTGGGGGGGGGGCTGATCAGCTGCAGATGATAAGGGGTCTGGGCCCGAGGTCTGTCGGTCTGGACGTCTGGCAGCCCAGGACCAAGAAACCTCACTACTACACATGAAATACAAGAGAGTTGGGTAGGTGAGATAGAAGAGTCCTGTGTTCAATGCCTGTCTGAACTGGAAAGTGTGATCAAGAACAGGCTGGGAAATACATCATTTAATTAACAGGATTCTTCCTAATATATGAGTGGTACTTGCATGAATTTCCCAATATACCAGAAAATAGTAGAAGAGAGAGGTTATAAACTTCATTTACTTAAAGACACAAAAATGTGAATTGTCTACATTTGATAAGCACACACGTAGGTTTGTTTTGAATCATGACACTACATTTTAATAGTGTATACACTATTGTAGTATATCAATTAAAATAAATCATATACTCATAAGTGGATAATATGAAGGCAAAGGATAACCAGGCTACAATCCTGTGTCCTAGAGAAACTAGGTAACAAAAACTACCCTAAGAGGAAGACATGGATCACCCTGGGAGGGGGAGACTAAACAGTTAGGATGGGGAGGTACAGGGAAGGTGATAGGGACATGAGGGAACAAAATGGCTCAGTAGGGAGAAGGACATAGAGAGTGAAATAAAACAGTTAACTTGATAGAGGGGGACATTGTAGAGTTAGAAGGAAACCTGGTGCCAAGGAAAAATTGCAGGAATCCATAAAGATGGTCCGAGATATGATCCTACTAATAGCAGACAGGGTGCCTGAACTGGCATTCCCGGGTAATCAAATTGATGACCACCCTAATTGTCATCATAGAACCTTCATCCAGTAACTGATGGAAATAGATGCAGAAATCCACAGTAAAACATTGGGCTGAGCATGGGGGTCAAGATCATGTCAGGGAAAACCACAAAGACAACTGATCCAAGCTCATGGGAAAACACGTTCTCTAGACCAACAGGAAGGGAGCCTGCATGGGACTAACCTAGACCCTCCAGATATAGGTGACAATTATGAAGATTTGTCTGTCAATGGTGTCTCTAGAAGTGGGATTAGGATCTTTCCTGGCACACTACCTAGGTTTTTGAAACCTATTATCTGTGGTGAGAAACCTGGTTCCACCTTGGTGCAAGGCATGGGGCCAAACTTGACATGCCATGCTTTGTTGACTCCCATAGGAGGACTTGACCTTTCTGTACAGTGGATAGGGGAATAGAAAAGAGGTAGGGGATCCAACAAAGAATAGAGGTGGAGTTAGAGATCCATGGCTGAGCACTGGGCTGAGCTCCTGGTCAGCTGAGAGCAGGGGAGGAGTGTCTGTATGAACAGGGGGATAGGGATTATGAAGAGGAGTCCCACATAGAGGGATGACTAGAGCTCGGAGGATGTCACTGAATCAAGAATAGCCACTGGAGATCCAGCAGGAAAAGGAGCTAGGCCCTCCAAGTGTAGGCAAATGTAGATTGGCATGGACAATATGTGCAGCCTAAAGGGGTGGAATCAGTCTGTGTTCCTGTGTGTGGGCTGGCACCTTGGAGCACATTCCGTATAGAGGAACACATAACCCAGCCTTCTTTCTGGGATGAGTGAGTAGAACTTGCCTGGAGTAGATGTGCCACACTGAGATGATCCACCTTGGGACTTCTTGCCCTTCTGGAAGACAGAATGGGGAATGGGCATGAGGTTCGCTGAAGGCTGACTCAGAGGGATGGGGAGGAGGGAAGGCAGGGGGATGCATACAATCAAAATGACATTTATGTTTTTAAAAATGGTATGGAGAAAACTATGGTTGGGATGTAAAATAAAATAAATCATAAATAAAACTTAGAATAAATTATCTTAGGAAGCTAGTTTTGATGGTGAACACCTCGTTTCTTAGCACTTAGGAAAATGAGATAGGAAGTTGGGGATAGTTCAAAACCACCCTGTACTATATAAGACTTGGTCTCAAAAGAGAAGGGCAGTGTGAAAACTAACATGTCTGTGTTAGAGAGGCAACAAAAAGACTTCAAATATGTTCTAATACTTCATGACAGTTTTATTCAGTGTGTGTTTGTATATGTGCCCAAGACTCACATGTCATCATATGTTAAAGAATACCTTTCATTCTCCCCGAATGCCATGTGGGCTCTAGCTATCAAATGTAGGCTTAGGGGGTTTTTATATAAAAGACACATTTCTGGGAACCTCCTTCATTGTAAATCTGTATGTCTCCATCATTACTGACTCTTCATGTTTTTCCTTGATTCATGGTATAGATGCGATGCTAAGCTGACAGAGAAACTCTGGGCTCAAATAACTCTGTCTCATCCTATTAATTAATTTACACATCAGTTTTATACTAGAGTCCTGCATAATGTAGGTATCTGTGGTGTTTTCTAAGATTGAGATGGTGAGGGGATTTCCACAGATTTAATGGTCTCTCAAACTCATGGCTTTCAGGGGTGAAGGAAAGAGATATATGGCTCGGATATGCTGAGTAGAGGTAAGAATAAGGAGCTAGATAGAAATGTGACTAAGCCGTAGGCCTAACAGTATGAAGTTAATATAATCATGTCTGCATTTACTTGGGACTTTGGGATTGCAGGTCCACATAAGGAGCAGCACCAGGTTCGAACAGTGGGGCTAATCTAAGACAAAAAACTCATTGTTACAGATAGCGTCCTAAAATGGAATGAATGTACCCACACAAAGCCTGAGAAAGCTTAGAAAGGATTCTAGAGCAGAGAAACTGATCCAAGGGCAGCTTCAAAATTGTGTCTCTGAAGTCAGTCATGGTACAGAGATGGTGTGGCATCCAGACCACAGAGAAAATGGCAGCTGACTCACTGCAGCAATCATAAACTGAAGCCAGGCTGGATCCCGAAGCCTCATAGAAGATTCAGTAGCATGCGATTGATTTAAGGTTTCCATTTATTTTGAACAAAAGGGAACAGAGACAAAGACAGCTTTATGATAGTGGCATTTACTTGGGTGTGCTCTTTCTGCTGGCAGCAAACAGACACGTGGCCACTTTAAGAGAACTTCCTGACTCAGCTTTACAGGCAAAAACTATGTGGCTCTTCCTGGGACTGCTAGCATTTAAAAAATATTTTCTAGTTAAAAATGATTAATGACACACAATAAAACAGGTTCAGATATAGAAAACCTCTCATTGGGTAAAAATGTGTGTGAAAAGGAATAAGTAGACTGGGAGAGAAAAGAAAGAACTAGAGAAAGTCTTTTAAAGGAGAAATAAAGGAATAAAAATATAGCAAGCTACATAAAGATGGAAAACACAGAGTCTAGATTATAGATATTATTGTGTCTTGTTTTAATTTTTTAAGTGTTATTGAGCTAACTGCAGAAAGACATTCAATTCCAAAGGATGGTAAGTTATAAAAAAACATATATTTTAAAGGTATCTTGACTTTGAAGTTTATTTCTAAAGATTTATTGCTTTGGAAGAGAGGTTCTGTTGTTGTTTCCATTCGTGTTAGTTGATATAAATCTCTAAACTGTATATGTAATTTTACTTTTGCCATAGTCTGTTTTCCTCAAACAATGAGTTGTAAGGTAAAATTTTAGACAATGATAGTATTTCTAAAACTAATAAGAAAGTGGAAAATTTTATTGCCACTTGATTATCTAACAATGATATTTTCTCTTTCTGCAAGTCTGTAACATGAACATTTCATATGTTGAGTATTAATTATCCTACCATAAAGCATGTGAATTGTTCACGTATTCACTATTTTTGTACTTTCTAATTTATTGACCTTCTATGCCCTAAACTTTAAGGGTATATATGAATGTGTATATAAATAGGTTAGTTTTGCCACAAAATAGACAAATATTATCATAAATTATGCATTTATCAGAAACTACAACTACAAAAAAATGTTTCAGTTATAAACAAGCAACATAAAGACAATTACATCCATAATACATGATATAAAAGTTAGGGACATTTTATTTTAAATTTGGGGGGTATTCTGACAATAAGGATGTTTTGTATTTTTCTATGTACTGAGTTGAAAAAACAATTTTTCGTTACTGACTTCTAAACATAGACATTGGTTTAGATAGTGTTATTTTTATTTATGAATGACATAATACAACTTTGAAACTTCATTGCCGACAATAGTCCTATTTTTCCAAGGAATAAACATGTCTGATACGTTTAAAGAGTTGAAAATAAACCACTATCCCCAATATTTTTCAATATAGTGTTTGAGGCAAAAACTAGGCAAAGGAAGGAACTTAATTTTAATTAAGGTATCAATTAATTATTAAAATATTACATTATTAAAGACATGCATAAAGCTCTGGTGCACTCAATTTCCTCAAATCATATTAATAAAATTAAAGCCACATAAAGATGGAAAATACACAGAGTCTGGATCATGGTTATTACTGTGTCTTCTTTTAATTTTTTAACTGTTAATGAGCTAACTGCAGAAGACAATCAATTCCAAAGGATGCTAAGTTAAACAAAAACATATATTTTAAAGTTATCTGGACTTTGAAGTTTGTTTCTAAGGATTTATTGCTTTGGAAGAGAGGTTCTGTTGTTGTTTCCACAGAAGATGAGAACCTGTGGACTTCTTCCAGGCAAATAGGGTTTCACCAATCAAGACCACCTGAAAATTCTCTGATAGGAAGATATGGTCACATCAGCACAAACACTAATATGATCCAGTCTCAAGAACCTGTAAGATTGTCAGCGCCACTTAATCAGCAGGCAGTAGTAATGAAATATTATGCAAGTTACCAAAATATTGTTTATAATTGTTTGTTTTCATTATGAATGGTTAATGGTCATAGTTAATCTCTTCCTAAGAAGAAAAAGGGCATACAGTATATCAATGATTTTTTTTACAAATTATATTTTTGAATTTACTTCACTACCAAAATCAGTGGTTAATCTCAACATAGTTTACATTGGTATGGATTTTGGTTCACTGATACAAATTTAAGATCACATTTGTTATGCTCTATAAATTTTTCTACTGTTGTTTAAGGTATAGTGTTCATGTTACTCACTTAGAAGTTGTAAAATTAAGAAATGCAGATTAATAGTCACTTCTGATAACCAAACTTATATCTATACGCTGTTAATAAGGGACTGTTATGGCCCATGACAGGCATCACAAAAAAATGTAGGCAGGAAAATCAAAATCGGTAGTATGAGAAAGGTAGAGTTGCAGAGATATATCCAGAAACCTAAAGAAGCAACATGTAAGGAACAAAGGTGAGCCACAGACCATGGGACAGGATAGACTGATGGGAATGCCTTGAGTTAAGATGAAGGAGCTATCTAGCAATGAGCCTGAGACCTAGGCTAAACAGCATGAACTTAATATGAGTGTCTGTGTGTTTCTTGATAGATTTGAGATAGATGGTCCAGATCAGCAGTGGTGGGCAGGTCCTAACAGTGTGGCTAATCTGGGCCAGAAATCTCATTATTATAGGGGGCATTCCTCAGAAAGAACTTACCACAGACTAAAGAAGACAAAACTTACTTCCAGAAAGACTTAAAGTACCTTGATTCAGCTGAGTTCCAAGGACCAGCCCAGTAGAGCAGCCAGTTCCTTTGAAGGTCTCAGGAAAATGGATTGCCAGGTGAGGTAAGAATGGAATGTAGGATCCCAAGGTTCCAGGAAAGAAGTACATCACAAAGGTGGGGGTTATGTATGCCTACTTAATGTTTTATCATATTTCTCCATGTCACTGGCTGCTGCAGAACCTGCTAACCTGTTGAGATGAACATTTCTATGTATACTTCGGCTTTCCCTATGTCTAGACTACATTTCCACACTCTACTGTGAAGTTATTCATCTAAAACTCACTTACGATTTCAAATCCTTCCCAGGCATCCTTAATCAGTCTAACCTGGGATCTCTCTACAAAAAACTAATAACATTTAAATCATTTATTAAGGAAAGTATTAAGTTCAAATTATTCCTATGTAAGCTATTTCCCCAAAGACCTAAGAACCTGTTGTACATTTATAGTCCTATGAATAATAGTGCACAATGTTCATGTGATTACACTTTATTGTGCTCTTTGAGGAGTTCCCAAGTGCTTCTGTTGGAAAGGTTTCACTAATAGTATATGCTTCCACTGGTCCCCTGATGCTCTCTAGACTTTCCATCATGGGTACTGGTCTGTCAATAATGGCCTACTCAGAATGACAGAGACTTCCTCAGGAAAGGAAATGGTCTGTGGACCTGGAGATCAGCACTAAAACTTTCACTTCATATTCTCAGTGTGTTTTCTTCTGAATTATTGTTTTTCAAACTAATTTATGTCCCATATCCAGCATTGTTCTAAATGGAAAAGATTGTAAGCGATACTCTAAAAATAGAGACAACTCAGGACTCTGCAGTGTTCCCAGTCTTGGCCCTGGGTTTCATCTCCAGCACTACAAAAAGAGCAAAATGATCAAAAGAAAAACCACATAGATTGTGTTAGAAGGTAAATTCAGGAAAACAAAGTGAGGGATGGTTCTCAATACTTGACCAAACGTGTGAGCAAATATTCAAGCTGAATAGTCTATTTATGCAGCCACTAAAAAGACAGAAATTACCTAATTCATAGACAAGAGAAAAACAGGTTAAATTACCTCTCTCAATACTACGAGAGAGACTAAATACAACCTGGAAATCACAGCTTATGTAAAGAAGTAGACAACTTCAGCCATCATGATTTTTCCCTTTAATTTCCTGGTAAATGGTTTCTGGTTTGCACCTGGATTTGGATTAGTTGATATAAATCTCTAAACTTTATATGTAATTTTACTTTTGCCATATTCTGTTTTACTCACTCAATGCGTTGTCACGTAAAATTATAGACAATGATAGTATTTCTAACGTGAATATGAAAGTGGAAAATTTTATTGGCATTTGATTATATAAAAATGATATTTCTCTTTCTGAAAGTCTGTAACGTGGACATTTTTTATGTTGAGTATTAATTATCCTACCTTAAAGTATGTGAATTGTGAAAGTATACATTATTTTAGTACTTTCTCATTGATTGACTTTCTATTCCCGAAAGTTTACTGGTATATATGAATGTGTATATAAATATTTCTGTTTTGCCACAAAATATACAAATTATGTCATAAATTATGCATTTATCAGACACTATAAATACAAAAAAATTGTTTCAGATATAAACAGAAACTATAAAGACATTTACATTTATAATTCATAATATAAAAGTCACCGACATTACATTTTTAATTTGTTTTTTTGGGTATTCTGATAATAAGGATGTTTTGTACTTTTCTGTGTCCTGAGTTGAAAGAACAATTTTTCATTATTGACTTTAAGCGCAGTCATTTGTTTAGATAGTGTTATTTTTATTTATGAATGATAATACAAGATTGAAACTTCATTGCCCACTACAGTCTTATTTTTCCAAGGAATAAACAATTCTGATATGTTTAAAGAGTTTAAAAAGAACACTATCCCCAATCTTTTTAAATATGGTGCTGAAGCACTAACTACAGACAAAGAAAGGAATTTCATTTAAATCAAGGTATCAATTAATTAATAAAATATTACAATACTAAAGACATGCATAAAACTCTGGTGCGCTCAATTTCATCAAATCATATTAATAAAATTAAAGACCCAGATTAACATAAACCCAAACATAGTGGGAAATTTCAGCAGTCCAATTTCTTCTATAGATAAGACATCTGAACACAAAAAAAGAGAAACTTCAGAGTTAAATGACATCTTCCATCAAATGAACCTAATAGATATCTAGAGACTATTCAACCCAAATACCAAGGGTAAACACATATACATTCTACTCAGCAGCACAGGGAATCGTCTTCAAAATATAACATATGCTCAAATAAAAAACAAGCATTAATAAATACAGAACAAGCATTAATAAGTACAGAAAAGTTGTAATAATTTCATGTATCCTACCCAACCATTATGCAATAAAATTAAAATCAACATAAAACAAAAAATATCTACTAAATGTATAAACATATGGAAATTGAGCAACTCATTATTAAATGATGAATGGGCCAAAAAATTAAAATATTCCTGGAACTAAATGAAGCAAAACCACCACGATATAACCTTTGGGAAACAGTCAAGGCATTTTAAAGAAGGAAGTTAATAGCCCTAAGTGCTACACTTCCAAAATATGTACAGATAAATGACTTATTGATATAACAAACCAAATTCAAAAACAGTAGACAGAAAGAAATAATTTTTAAAAATCAGGTGATGTTGGCTGGTACTAGAAGCTTAGTGAACTTCTTAGGCCTAGTAACCATGTTTCTGTAGAAGGGACCAGTCAGGCTGAGGACCCTTGAAAAGAGAAACATTTACCCTGTTCATCCTGAGAAGTTGGTTGGGTGAGAATTGACTGTGTTCTGTGTCCTCTTTCTCATATTCTAGCTTTTCATCAATATCTGACTCAGGGATTTCAATACATGCTAACTAGAGTTTGTACATTATTTGGAGCTCAACTTTCAGGGCATGAATTAGGAAAAAAAAGACCTTGCCAGCCAAAGCTCTAAATGGCCAACTGGCTCCCCTTTCTGTTAGGAGTTAGCCTCCAGCATTAGACAGAGTCCACAATATGTGTGTCTTCTCCATGTTCATCTGGGCAAGTTTTTCAGACAGCAGCCTCCCTCTTTTAGTGGGGGTTGTGTTTTCCCTCTTTTTGGACACTATGTAGCTGCCCCCAACATAGTCATCTGAATCATCATTGACAACCAGTTTGATGAGTAAATTGGGATTACTTAAAATGGGGACTATGCCTAAAGCAAGGAGAGAACATTTTCACACCTTAAAAATGAGAAAGAGTAGCATGATGGAAGGTGGTTAGTCTTTCATCAACATTACCTTAGATGATTTGAAACTAGAACCAGTAAAGGAAACAATAAATAATATCATAATGTTTATTATAAATATTACTTTTTGATTATTTCTGTTCCATCACTTAAAAAGTCAGTTAGTGTAAATGCCAAGAAGAACACCTTAGAAAAGCCTGTTAAGAGAGAACACAGAAATATTCATAGCTTAAAAGAATATAAAGAGTTAATCTCAACATTGGCTTATAAGATTACAGAGAAGCAATCTAAGGCTTTCAAACAGCCAAACTTAGTACACTCTGTAACCTTGAAGGAATCACAAAATGATAAAAATTGTTCAGAAGCTAGTTGAGCTCTAGTTAGATTTAAGGAGATTCAAGAAGCAATCATCACTTAAGGTATGCACTCACAGTTTGTAAAACAAATGTTAAATTTTTTGGTCAACATGTAAATAAATTATCCCTAAAGACTGATCAGATATGGTTATGGCTTCATTGAAGGCTAGACAACTCTCACAGTAGTAAGACATGATGCGAAGAGGCTAAAACAATAGAACAAAGAAGCAAAGCTAGAAGCTGGTTGAACACACTCTGATTACTATTGAAGTAGTCACCAATTTGATTAGAGGATATGGTGAGTTCAGGATACCTATCCACTATTTCTAACCATCTTAGCTGGGGTCATTCTTAGAGATTTGTGAGAGTTTTCTTTAGGCCAGGTCTCTACCTAACCACAAAAAGTCCCCTTATCAAGGTGTCTCTTTCATTATTCTTCCCCTCCATTCACTACCCAACCCAATCTCTCAGGTTCCCATGGGTGTCAGGATGGCCGAATGGTTTAAGGTTCCAGAGTCAAGACTCTTCTTTAAAAATCAGAATTGATTCTAAGTGTGCTGGCTCCTGTGTGGACTTCTAGCTACACAGGAAGATTCATTGATCCCACAATTTAAGGTCAATATGAACAACACAGTGAGGCCCTGTCACTTAAAAAGAGAAAAAATAGAGAATAGATAAATACAGCATTCCAGGTAACACAGAAATAAACTGTTACATAGGTAAGTAAATTGAAAAAAAAAGTATAAAAGCCAATATAGTAAAGTAGTGCTGGAACAATTGGAGATCATTGGGTAGCAGAATGTACTTGGGTACTTACATCTCCCTATATTAAGAAAAAGTGAATGAAATTCTCAATCAGAGTCCAACAGTATAGCACCCAAGCATGCAGAATTCGTAAGTAAAAACAGTAAACAAATTTTGTGGTCCCTAAATGAACAAACATTACTTAGATGTGACTTCCAAACCACAATTAACAAAGTAACAAATTGATAATGTCTGGGAGTGTAGCTCACTGATAGGCCAGGTTCCTGGCAAACATGAGTCCCTGAGTTTGGTCTTCAGAGCAAAAAGAAAAGAAAAGAAAACTCCAAGAACTTATCAAAGATACTCACGTGACAAACACATGAAACATGCTTAGCATTATCACTGTCATTAGAGGAACATACATTATTATCTATTAAAATGGGAAATATTGAGTAACAGCTGCATTATTTCCTACTCTGTTTTTTTCTGTGACAAAATAGTTGACCAAGGCAGCTGAGAGATGCAAGCATTTATTTTTTGCCACACAATTTTGTTTTGTTTTGGGGTCGACTCTATCAGGAAGGAAGGACTAATGAATGTGCAGCTGGTTTTCTCCTTTTTTATCCAGTCCAGGCCACAACCCAGGAATGGTGAGCACAGTGAGCATACTTTGCACATTCATGAATCTAATCTAGAAAATACCTCAGAGCCCTGCTTAGAGGCAAATAGAATGGAGATAGCCACTCATAGGTAGACAGAGGTTTGTCTCCTACATGAATCTAATGTTTTTCATTTGGGCAATCTAGATTGTCTTATAAGAGCCACATCCCTGGAGAAGCTGAAGTGTTCAATCATTGCAACAAGGAATTTTTAATTGTTGAGACAGAAACAGAATGTGTTTTAAGGCCCAGATACTTAGAAGGTTTATACATAGGTAACAAGAAGACTAAGGAGATGGTTCTGTTGGTAAAATTATTTCTGTTCAAACAAGATGACTTCCATTTGGATTTCCAAGAAACAAATGAAGAAAGCTGCCATAGTTGCACAAGTCTTTAATCATATTGGGGGAAGGTGGGGAGATACTGTGGGAAACAGTCTGATCCCCAGAACTCTCTGGCCAGCCAGGCCAGCCAGTTGGTGAGTGCAAGATTCAATAAAAAACTTGAGAGACTCTGCCACTAAACAATAACCCAATCACAATCTAGGAAAACACCCAAAGTCAGTGTCTGGTCTGGTCTCTACATTCAGAAGAACATACATTCACACACTCACACACACACACACACACACACACACACACACACACACACACACACACAAGAACATGAGTTCAAGATTGATCTGGGTAGAACTGCAGCACCCTTTCTCAAAAAAAAAAAATGAAGAAGCCCAAGTTTGGTGACCCACACGTATGATCCTAGCATTAGGGAGACAGGGGCAGGTAGAGCTCTGTGAATCCAGGTCAGACTGGTCTATATAGTGAGTTTCAGACCACCCAGAGCTTTATAACCCTTGATTCAAATGCATTTTTAATTAAAAATAAAATAAATAGAAATTGTGAAAGAGTCTGGTACGGTGTTGCAAGACTGTAGTCCCAGCACTCTTCAGACAACATGGAAGGAACCACCAGAAGGTAGGGCCAGCCTGGTCTACAGAGAGAGTTCTAAAGGAGTTTAGGCTATGTAGAAAATCCCTGTGTTAAATCACAAAGAATCCACAGAGTAGGAGGTCTCATGCTTTTGGGAGCTCACAGACTCTGAAATGACAAGAGAAAAACCTTCATGGATTGGACCTGAATGTAGACAACAGTCAAACGGCATGGGCAGTTTGTGGAGCCTCTTGCACTTGGACAAGAGTTTATTCCTGGTGCATGAACTGGCTTCTCAGAGCCCATTCTCTACAGAGGAACATCTAACTCAATCTTGACACTGGGGGTGAGACTCAGACCTATCTCAACTAGATATGCTGATTGAATGGACTCACCTAGGGATTCCTTGCCCTCTCTGAGGAATGGATGGGGAAATTGGGGTGGGGAGAAGCTTGGGGAGGACTGGGAGAGGGGAATGGAGGGGAGCAGTTGAAGGTATGGGGAAAATTGTTAAAAAAAATAATAATAAATAAGACCACAAAGTGAAGAAAATAAATGTACTTATCACCACTTATACAAAAAATAGCAGTGCAACTTGTTCATAAAAGCCTAAAGTGAGAAGTATTTCAAATGTCCCTCAGCTGCAAAATAAAATATGTAATACATTTTTTCCTCTAAATCAACATTTCTAGGAAGTTAATGTTAAGATTTTCTGTAAAGAATAGTGGTACTCCTCAATTATAAAAAAGAGAGATAAACAATAGCCCATCTGAAATTTACTGCCAGTGTTTTAATGAAAAATAATGAAGAGCCTTTGAAAGCATAAAACCAATAACTACAGAATAAATGCACAGTTCCTAATTGTACCAGGTTTATAGTTAAAGTGAGCAACAGCCAATATTGGTTGATTGTTGATCATCGGTATACTCCTGTGCTCAGAGTCAGAAACAGAAAGAGAAATACCAGATGTTTCCTTTAATAGGTGAAACCTAAATGTATCTTATATCAGTGAGAGGTGTGTACATGTGCATGCATATATATATTTCTATAGATATATCTTTTTTAAAAATATTGCAGAAAAAATAAGTATTAGAGACTTGGATTAGTGATATAGAGCCCAAATCAATGATGATTCAGATGACTATGTTGGGGGCAGCTACTTAGTGTCCAAAAAGAGGGAAAACACAACCCCCACTAAAAGAGGGAGGCTGCTGTCTGAAACACTTGCCCAGATGAACATGGACAAGACACACATGTTGTGGACTCTGCTTAACGCTGGAGGCTAACTCCTAACAGAAAACCGAGCCAGCTGGTCATGTATAGTTCTGGCTGGCAAGGTCTTTTTTATTCCTAATTCTTGCCCCGAAATTTGAGAGTCAAATAATGTACAAAATCTAGTTAGTATGTATTGAATTCCCTGAGCCAGATATTGAGGAAAAGCTAGAATATGAGAAAGAGGAAACAGAATACAGTCAATTCTCACCCAACCAACTTCTCAGTATGAACAAGGTAAATGTTTTTCTTTTCAAGGGTCCTCAACCTGACTGGTCACTTCTACAGAAACATGGTTACTAGGCCTAAGTAGTTCACTATGTTTCTAGTACCAGCCATTATCACCTGATTTTTACAAAAATATTTCTTGCTATCTACCAAATTTGATTTTTTTTTGCTTTTTCCAATTTCTTGTGTTGTATCAATAAGTCATTTATCTGTACATTTTTTGCAAGTGTAGCACTTAGGGCCATTAACTTCCTTCTTAAAAATGCCTTGACTGTGTCTCAAAGGTTATATCGTGGTGGTTTTGCTTCATTTAGTTCCAGGAATATTTTAATTTTTTGGCCCATTCATCATTTAATAATGAGTTGCTCAATTTCCATATGTTTATACATTTAGTAGATATTTTTGTTTGATGTTGATTTTAATTTTATTGCATAATGGTTGGGTAGGATATATAAAATTTTTTCAACTTTTCTGTATTTATTAATGCTTGTTCTGTATTTATTAATGCTTGTTTTTTATTTGAGCATATGTTATATTTTGAAGAAGCTTCCCTGTGCTGCTGAGTAGAATGTATATGTGTATACACTTGGTATTTGGGTTGAATAGTCTCTAGATATCTGTTAGGTTCATTATAAAGAAGGTGTCATTTAACTCTGAAGTTTCTCTACTTTTTTGGTCCAGACACCTTATCTATACAAGAAATTGGAGTGCTGAAATTTCCCACTATGTTTGGGTTTGTGTTAATCTGTGTCTTTAATTTTATTAATGTGATTTGATGATTTTGATCATATTCAGACATACCTTATTCTTTCATCTAATTAACATAAAAAATTTCATGTTTTTCTCACTTCCCCACATTCCTCAAACTCACCTCTTTTTTTTAAATTTTTTAGAAATAACCAACCAAGCCCAATTTGTGCTCTTTATATAACATGGGATGAGGAACCATCCACTAGAACATACTTGACTTAGTAATGACCACAACCTTAAAAATACTGACTCTCCCTCCCATGAAAGCCATCGATTATCAAAAAGGATACCCACAAAGTGGTGGGAGCTCATGAGTACCTACTCACTCCATGCTAGAATGCTGACTGGTTTGACAATGCAGGTCTTATATAGGCAATGGCAACCTCTGTTGTAGTGTGTTTTCTCGGGTCCCAGACAGCCAGAGATCCCGGATCCACAGACTGGTCGCCGGGACCGCTTATCTGCCCTCTGCCACCTGGGTCCCCAGAAACGACTCAGACGCTTCTATTTACTTCATGCTGTTTGGCCTATGGCTCAGGCACATTGCTAGCTAGCTCTTATATCTTAAATCAACCCATTTCTATTAATCTGCGGGCCACGTGGCCCGTAGCTCACCCGTGCTCCTTACATGCTGATCCTTCGGCGGCTTCAGCTCGGTCTCCCTGACTCCACCCTGCTTCTCCACCTAAGCTCTGATTCTCCTCCCACTTTTTCTATGGTGCCCGCCATGACCCAACACAGCACTTTTATTTAAAGATACAGCACACACAAATGCATTCCCACAAACCTCTCTGAGTTTATGAGTGTAACAATTTATCATTTCCTTAAAACACTATATTGCTCTGGTCCTTCCTGTCTTCTGCTTCTTACATTCTCTATATCCCCCTTTTACAGTGGTACATGATTTAGGGAGGAAGACGCATGAAATATATGTTCAATGTTTAGCTGAGCAATGCATAGACACATTTTCTACATTCTAACCAGTTGGGAGCTCCTGTATTATCCATCACTCACTTTAAAACAAAACTTCTCTAATAATGTCTGAAAGACATTTATCGTGAAGAGATATGAATTTATATGTCAGTTTGTACTAAATTCATTTAGCAAAATCATAGTAACAATTTCCAACCATGGGGCCTATGCAATCATATGTTCTTGGTCAGCTTTACAGTACCAGGTCTGCATTTTTTCAATCACAATATCTTAAGAATTATAGCATTGGCTCTTTAGCACATAGCTCAAACCACTGACATGTATTCGTGTCTTTTTTCATTTCTTTAATCCAGGTGATGCCTCTGTCAGGCATTCTCCCACAGAGTCTGTTTGTTCTTTCATACTGAAGCTTACTTTCTAAGCAGGAATCACCAGCTAGCCTCTGTAAATTGACTATGCATTCCTCTGGCTGGAAATCACAGGGCTCCTCCCACTGTGATAGACTTCAGGATATATCTACATTTGGGAACTGTCTGCCCCACAGACACAACCCAGAGGAACCTTTAGAGACACCTGGCTATTTATGAAATGGAATTTTCTATAGTTGCCGTTTACACTTTAGTGTATACAGTTAAGGGAGCTGAGAGTTGGTGGCCAGTGAGGGCACAGTTAAGGACTGAATAAAACAGAAGGAATCATAAGAGGAAGTATTCAGTTTTATTATTCTGTCATTTAAAAAGCATGTCCATTTGGGTGTGTTTGGCATGTGATAATTGCAAAGTTCTGTAGGGTCATTAAAACAAGACTTTTCTCAGGCATAAATCAGGAAGTTGAATGACAGGTAGCTTATTATTAATGACTTTTATATCAGCAGAAATACTGTAGGTATCATCTTATCAAATTCTACATGAAGTGTTCTTACCAATGTCCTGTGTGTGGCACTCTTGGCAACATATTCTTTGATACCTAGATCAGTGTGTCTCTTTTCTTTCTTCCCCATTGCCTGCATTAATTTGTACAAATCATCTTGGTACAGTACTGTCTTCTCTCTTCTATTCACTCTTTTATTAACTGTCAATGTGATGAACCACAAGCTTATGTGTGAAGCCTTATATTTTGTAGACTACCCACCTTTCATAGAACCCATGGACTCCACAAGTGATTTTCTTCCCTAAATCTTCTTTATTGTGGATTCCTAATTAAATGTACATTATTCTGCTTGTATAAATGGCAGTCTATGAAAAATATAAAGGGAAACATTTAGTCCCAGAAACATGCCTCAATCCATTGCTGAATGAAGGTTCCATAATGACAGTTAGTGTGGTCATTTATTTGATTATAGAGGAAGTCCTGTTAGTCACCCTCTCCATTATTGCTTGGAGTCCTAGCCGGGGACATCTTGTGGGTTATTGGATGTTTCTTTAGCACCAGGTTTCTCTCTAACTCCACAATAGCTCCCTCTATCAAGATATCTCTTTCATTGTTCTCCCTCTCTGTTGCTCCTTCTGTTCAACTATCTCTTTCTCTCATAATTTCTGCCCACCTCCCCTTGCTTGCTGCTCTGTATAATCACAATTTACTTAAAAGATCCCTAATCCCCCTTCTCCAGGGGATTCATGGATATCTCTCATAATTTCCTCTTGTTAACTAGCTGCTGAGGAGTTTGTGGATTGTATCTTTTGTTTATGTCTAAAATGCACCTATGAGTGAGAATATACCAAGTCTATCTTTCTGAGATTACCTCACACAAAATGATACTCTCCAAATCCATCCATTTCAAGATGTCATTTTTTTTACTACTTAGTATTACATTATGTAAATGCCCCACAATGTTTAATCCCATTCTTATTTTGAGAGGCATCAGGGTTGTTTCTAAGTTCTGGCTATTATGAATAATACTACTTTGAACATAGTTGAGTTAATGCCCATGGGTAAGAATGTGCATCATTTGAGTACATGCCCAATAGTGGTATTTCTGGATCATTGGGGAGACTGATTCCCAGTTTTCTGAGGAATTACCATACTGAATTCCAGAGTGGCTATACAAGAGGCCTCCAAAAGTGGAGGAATGTTCCCTTTGCTCTGCATCCTCTCCAGCATTGGTTTTCATCTGTGTTTTTAATCCTAGCCATTCTGACAGGTATAATATTGTATTTCTCTGGTGGCCAAGGATGTTGAGTAATTTTTTATGTGCCTTTCAGAAATTTGAAATTTTTCTGTTGAGAATTCCCTTTTTAGCCCTGAACTTCATTTTTAATTGGATTATTTGTTTTTCTGACCTCTGGTTTCTTGAGTTTTCTATATATTTTAGAGATCAGTCTTCTGTCACATGTAGGGTTGGTGAAGATCTTTTCCCATTCTGTAGACTCATTTTTTCATATTGATCATGTCCTTTGCCTTTCAGAAGCTTCTCAGTTTCAAGAGGTCTCATTTATTGATTGTTGTTCTTGGTGACTGTGCTACTGGTGTTATATTTAGGAAGTGATTGCCCGTGCCAATGCATTGGGCAATATTTCCCACTTTCTTTTCTATCAAGTTAAGTGTAATTGGGTTTATGTTGAGGTCTTTGACCCATGTGAACTTGAGTTTTTTGTTGGGTGATAGATATGAATCTATCTGCATTCTTCTACAAATCACTATCCAACTATACCACCTCCATTTGTTGAAGATACTATCTTTTTTCCATTCTATATTGTTGGCCTCTTTGTCAAAAATCAGATGTTCATAGGTGTGTGGATTAATTTTGGGGACTCTAATTTGATTCCATTGATTCACAAGTCTGTTTTTTATGCCAGTACCAAGCTGCTTTTATTACTGTAGCTCAATAGTAGAGTTTCAAGTCAGGGGTGGTGATGCCTCACAAAATTCTGTTGTTGGACAGGATTATATTGGCAATCCTAGTTTTCTTGTTATTCTGTATGAAATTGAGTATTGTTCTTTCAAGGTCTATGAAGAACTGTGTTGGGATTTTAATGAGATTTCTTGAAACTGTAGATTGCTTTTGGTAAGATTGCCATTTTTAGGGTATTGATCCTACATATCCAGGAGCATGGGAGATCTTTCCACTTTCTTATATCTTCTTCCGTTTCTTTCTTCAATGACTTAAAGGTTTGTCAAACAGGCCTGCTACTTCTTTGGTTAGAGTTACGTGAAGATACTTAATACTATTGTTAGTTATTATATAGGGGTATGTTTCCCTGATTTATTTTTCAGCCCTTTTATCCTTAGTGTATAGGAGTGCTGTGGATATTTTGAGTTAATCTTGTACCCTGCTAAATTGCTGAAGGTGTTTATCAGTTGTAGGAGTTCCCTGGTAGAATTTTGGCATCAGTTATGTAAAGGATCATATCATCTGCAAATAGAGATAGTTTGACTTCTTCCTTTCCAATTTATATCCCCTTAATCTTATCTTGTTGTCTTATTACTCTAGATAAGACTTCAAGAACTATATTGAAAAGATATGGGAAGAGAGAATAGACTTGTTCTGTTCCTGATTTTAGTGGGTTTGCTTTGAGTTTCTCTCCATTTAGTTTGATGTTGGCTGTTAGCTTGCTGTATATTACCTTTATTATGTTTAGGTATTTTCCCTATATTCCTGATCAATCCAGGACTCTTATCATGAAAGAGAGTTGGATATTTTCAAAGGCTTTTTTATCATCTATTGGGATGATCATGTGGTGTCTTTTTATCTTTCAGGTTGTTTATATGATGGATGACATTCACAGTGTTTTGTATATTAACCCATCCCTACGTTTCTGGAGTTAAGCCTACTAGACCATGCTGGATGATTTCTTTGGATTTGGTTTGCCAGTATTTTTGCATTTGGTTTGTCAGTATTTTATTTTTGAATTTGGTTTGCCAGTATTTTATTGAGTATTTTTGAATGGTTGTTCATGATTTTTTGTAATTTTTTTCCTTTTTTGCATTCTTGTGTGGCTTGTGTTTCAGGGTGACTATAGCCTCATAAAAAGTTTGGTAAAGTTCCCTCAGTTTCTATTCTGTAGAAAAATTTGGGTAGTATTGATATTAATTTATTAATTTATCTTTGAAGTTCTGGTAGAATTCTGTGGTGAGAACATCTGACCCTGGGCTTCTTTTGCTTGGGAGAATTTTAACAACAGGTTCAATTTTTATGAGGGCTATAGGTCTATTTAGATCATTTATCTGGTCTTGATTTAATTATGGTAAGTGATACTTGTTCAGAAAGCTGTCCATTGCTTTCAGGTTTTCCAATTTAGTAGAGTATAGGTTTTTGAAGTATGACCTAATGCTTCTGTGGATTTCCTTGGTGTCTGTTAATTTGGATGCTCTCCATCTGCCTTTTGATTAGTTTGATAAGAGTTAGTTGACTCTCTTGAAGTACCAACTCTTTGATTTAACGATTCTTTGTATTCTCTTTGTTTCTATTATATTGATTTCAGCCCTGAGTTTGATTATTTCCTGCCATGTACTCCTTCTGGGTAAGTTTTCTTCTAATTGTTCGAAACCTTCACCTGTGCAGTTAGTTCTTTTGTGTGAGATTGCTCTAGGTTTTTCATATTGGCATCTAGTACTTTGATTTTTCCTCTTAACTCTGTTTTCGTTGTGTCCTATATGTTTGGGTATTTTGTGGATTCATTTTCATTGAATTCTGGGAAGCCATTGATTTCTTTCTTTATTTTTTCCTTGGCAGATGTGAGTTCAATTGAGAGATGTTCAGTTTCCATGAGTTTGTAGGCTTTCTGTGGTTTGTGTCGTTATTGAACTCTAACTTTAGTGTATGGTGGTCTTTTAGGATACAAGGAGTAATCCCCATTTTTTGTGTCTATTGATATTTGCTTTAAGACTGAGTATGTGGCCAATTTGAGAGAAAGTTTTATGGGTGCTAAGAAAAGGGTATATTCCTTTTGTTTGGGTGGAAAGTTCTGTATGTATCTATTAAGACCATTTGGATCATAATATCTGTTAGATCCTATCGTGGTAAATTCACTAGCAAAATATCATATGAAGAGTTAATATTTATTGAAGGGCATATGAACACTGACAGTACAAATTGAACCTTAATACAGTTCTTGGAGATAGGAACTAGGGCTGCTTATCCATTTTCTGAGAACACAGGAACAAAACAAGGGCAAGTTCAGTGTCTGAGAATCTGATCATGCCCCATTCAGGCTCCCAGTACTCCAGAGATACACCTCCAAGCCTTGTCAGCCAACACCTGAATCCCACTACAAGACTCTTATTTGTCCATTGAGTTTCTGTCTGGTAGACCTACAGCTGGCTCTTACATCCTAACTCAACCCATTCTCATAATCTGTCTGCTATTGGCCTGTGGCTCAGTAGTGTTCCTTACATGCTTCTTGTGGGTGGCTAGATAGATTTTTTGGACTCTGCTCTGCTTCTCCTATGCATGCTGTGAGTTTTCCTTCTACTTTTTCTATGGTGCCTGTCATGTGCCAAAACAGCTCCTTTATCTAAAGATTGATATTAACAGCACACAGAAAGACATTCATACATCATTAGATGCATAGAAATGAATTTACGGTTTCTCTTTTCCTTACTCACAGATTTACCATATGTAGCTTTAAACCATAGTTACTAAAGTGTACTGCAAAATACCAGCGGGTATACTAATTACTGCTTGTTTGTGTCATACCTCCTTTACCCCATAAACTACCTCTAAGTGAAAACTGTTTCATTCTTAGCTCCTATGAAATCTGTTTCCATGTTCTTCACGTGAGTGAAAACATGTCTGCCCTTGCTCAATTCAATCTCTTTCTTTTAATTTCAATGAACACTCCAGGGCAACAAATCAGAACAGAAGTTTACCTTACATTTGAAGACTCAATTTAACTTCATACATAGTCAGAGAATCCAACTGATTCCTAATTCACTCATAGATCTAATCAGGAGTAGGTGATCTCAGGATGAAACGATGAAAGGGAACACAAAGAAAGTTCATGTACTGAGGGTTATTGTCCATCCCTGCCTCCTTTACTCACAGGACAATTTTTTTTTAAGTTTGAAGAAACTCCCTTCCCGGGATAGTTTATTTTATGCTGGAACAAAATCAGATGATGTATTCTCAAAATTTCACTCATCTTGTTGACAAGAAAAAACAGAGCTCTTTTGAAAATAACTCTGTAAAAAAGATTTGCAAGGCAAAGTTCTGTAAGGTGAGTTGACCAGGTAGGGCGTTGGCATAAGCAGATTCATGACCAAGGACCATGACAGAAAGATTTTTCAGAAGGTGGAAACCAGAGGCATCCTCAAAATTTCCTTCTCCAGTGTCCCTGAAGAATTTACAATGGTAATTGAGTGCTAAATGCATTTGGTAATAATCAGCACTTTGAAATCAGGAGCAGGACCAAAGGGAGACCTGATAGCATCGAGCATTTCCAATGTAGTTGGGAAATGGCTGTTTGGCAAATTTCTCATTTGATCCCCACATTTCCCAGCATCAATTATCTTGAATTTTTAGGTTGACCACTGAGGTCCTCCAACATAGAGACCTTTCTAGTATGAATGGCACACATGTCCAGGAGAGAGTATTTCTAAGATTTTATATTTTCTTGTTTTCTAGGCCTTCCAAGATATTGCTTCATATTTCTCTGAGGAAGAATGGGAAAATATCACCTAATTGCAGAAAATTGTCTACGTGTATATGAAAAGAACCTACTTCAGAATGATGGCCTTAGATAATAGGAAGTTCCAGGTTCAGACAAGCCTGGGTGTTTCCCAGTTATTTTCTATGCCACAGCTTCTTTTCAACATATAGTATGTACCTTTGCCACACAATACTTTTCTTCACACAGAAATGTCCAAGTGGGGACTGAGCATGCTGCTCTTCTCCAATGTGTTCAGGGCTGAGAGCATAGAGCACAGGCAATAGGGCGCAGGCCTGCAGCAGCCTGCACTTTTCTTTCCTGCAGGCTCTTGTTCTTGTGGGCCTTAAGGTCTGTGCTGCATCCCAAATCCTAGCTGCATTTCCATTTTTGTGCTGTCTGTTAAAGAGCAAGCACTTTGTTTCCTTTTAGGGGTCACAGTCAACAAACCAATTTTCATGCATTGCAAGGACAAAGCGAAAGAATCTCCACTGGAATGTATTGAAGTTCATGGCCCTAACAGTGGTGAGTAGTTAGAGAGGGGCTGTGAAGAATCACCTTTTCAGTCAAGATACCTGGTAAGGTTGCAGGTATGTCTTTTCTTCATCTTCAGGCTAGAGCTGTGTGGAAAACAGTTCATTTAGGGGATGGTACAAAAGACCCTGTCATAATATTCTAAAACACATTATTTTGGATAATAAGTAAATGGTTAATATGTAGCACCTGTCCCTTATCACTTCCTAAACACAGGCAGACACATACACCCTATACACATACATGCAGACACTGTCACAGAGATACAGCTCAACACACATGCGCGCGTGCACACACACACACACACACACACACACACACACACATTCTCTTTTATACTTGACTTCACTGAAAATAGATCATCATAATATAAATGGATCTGTTAACTCCAGAGACTATCCTGTTCCCACTGCTTCCAATTTGGCAGGCTGGATGCAGTCTAATTGTAGTTCATTAACATAATTTCTTAATCCTTTTTCAATATGGTATTTTATTTAATTCATTGAGAATTTTATATATTTTGATCATTTTCACTTATACCTTATTCTTTCATCTAATTAACATAAAAATTTTTTATGTTTTTCTCACTTCCCCACATTCCTCAAACTCAACGTCTTGCTTTTTAATTTTTTAGAAATAACCAACCAAGCCCAATTTGTGCTCTTTATATAACATGGGATGAGAAACCATCCACTAGAACATACTTGACTTACTAACGACCACAACCTTAAAAATACTGACTCTCCCTCCCATGAAAGCCATTTATTATCAAAAAGGATACCCACAAAGGGGTGGAAGCTCATGAGTACCTACTCACTCCATGCTAGAATGCTGACTGGTTTGACAATGCAGGTCTTATATAGACAAAGGCAACCTCTCTGAGTTTATGAGTGTAACAATTTGTCATTACCTTAAAACACTATATTGCTCTGGTCCTTCCTGTCTTCTGCTTCCTACAGTCTCTATATCCCCCTTTTACAGTGGTACATGATTTAGGGAGGAAGACGCATGACATATATGTTCAATGTTTAGCTGAGCAATGCATAGACACATTTTCTACATTCTAACCAGCTGGGAGCTCCTGTATTATCCATCACTCACTTTAAAACAAAACTTCTCTAATAATGTCTGAAAGACATTTATCGTGAAGAGATATGAATTTATATGTCAGTTTGTACTAAATTCATTTAGCAAAATCATAGTAACAATTTCCAACCATGGGGCCTATGCAATCATATGTTCTTGGTCAGCTTTACAGTACCAGGTCTGCATTTTTTCAATCACAATATCTTAAGAATTATAGCATTGGCTCTTTAGCACATAGCTCAAACCACTGACATGTATTCGTGTCTTTTTTCATTTCTTTAATCCAGGTGATGCCTCTGTCAGGCATTCTCCCACAGAGTCTGTTTGTTCTTTCATACTGAAGCTTACTTTCTAAGCAGGAATCACCAGCTAGCCTCTGTAAATTGACTATGCATTCTTCTGGCTGGAAATCACAGGGCTCCTCCCACTGTGATAGACTTCAGGATATATCTACATTTGGGAACTGTCTGCCCCACAGACACAACCCAGAGGAACCTTTAGAGACACCTGGCTATTTATGAAATGGAATTTTCTATAGTTGCCGTTTACACTTTAGTGTATACAGTTAAGGGAGCTGAGAGTTGGTGGCCAGTGAGGGCACAGTTAAGGACTGAATAAAACAGAAGGAATCATAAGAGGAAGTATTCAGTTTTATTATTCTGTCATTTAAAAAGCATGTCCATTTGGGTGTGTTTGGCATGTGATAATTGCAAAGTTCTGTAAGGTCATTAAAACAAGACTTTTCTCAGGCATAAATCAGGAAGTTGAATGACAGGTAGCTTATTATTAATGACTTTTATATCAGCAGAAATACTGTAGGTATCATCTTATCAAATTCTACATGAAGTGTTCTTACCAATGTCCTGTGTGATGCCACTCTTGGCAACATATTCTTTGATACCTAGATCAGTGTGTCTCTTTTCTTTCTTCCCCATTGCCTGCATTAATTTGTACAAATCATCTTGGTACAGTACTGTCTTCTCTCTTCTATTCACTCTTTTATTAACTGTCAATGTGATGAACCACAAGCTTATGTGTGAAGCCTTATATTTTGTAGACTACCCACCTTTCATAGAACCCATGGACTCCACAAGTGATTTTCTTCCCTAAATCTTCTTTATTGTGGATTCCTAATTAAATGTACATTATTCTGCTTGTATAAATGGCAGTCTATGAAAAATATAAAGGGAAACATTTAGTCCCAGAAACATGCCTCAATCCATTGCTGAATGAAGGTTCCATAATGACAGTTAGTGTGGTCATTTATTTGATTATAGAGGAAGTCCTGTTAGTCACCCTCTCCATTATTGCTTGGAGTCCTAGCCGGGGACATCTTGTGGGTTATTGGATGTTTCTTTAGCACCAGGTTTCTCTCTAACTCCACAATAGCTCCCTCTATCAAGATATCTCTTTCATTGTTCTCCCTCTCTGTTGCTCCTTCTGTTCAACTATCTCTTTCTCTCATAATTTCTGCCCACCTCCCCTTGCTTGCTGCTCTGTATAATCACAATTTACTTAAAAGATCCCTAATCCCCCTTCTCCAGGGGATTCATGGATATCTCTCATAATTTCCTCTTGTTAACTAGCTGCTGAGGAGTTTGTGGATTGTATCTTTTGTTTATGTCTAAAATGCACCTATGAGTGAGAATATACCAAGTCTATCTTTCTGAGATTACCTCACACAAAATGATACTCTCCAAATCCATCCATTTCAAGATGTCATTTTTTTTACTACTTAGTATTACATTATGTAAATGCCCCACAATGTTTAATCCCATTCTTATTTTGAGAGGCATCAGGGTTGTTTCTAAGTTCTGGCTATTATGAATAATACTACTTTGAACATAGTTGAGTTAATGCCCATGGGTAAGAATGTGCATCATTTGAGTACATGCCCAATAGTGGTATTTCTGGATCATTGGGGAGACTGATTCCCAGTTTTCTGAGGAATTACCATACTGAATTCCAGAGTGGCTATACAAGAGGCCTCCAAAAGTGGAGGAATGTTCCCTTTGCTCTGCATCCTCTCCAGCATTGGTTTTCATCTGTGTTTTTAATCCTAGCCATTCTGACAGGTATAATATTGTATTTCTCTGGTGGCCAAGGATGTTGAGTAATTTTTTATGTGCCTTTCAGAAATTTGAAATTTTTCTGTTGAGAATTCCCTTTTTAGCCCTGAACTTCATTTTTAATTGGATTATTTGTTTTTCTGACCTCTGGTTTCTTGAGTTTTCTATATATTTTAGAGATCAGTCTTCTGTCACATGTAGGGTTGGTGAAGATCTTTTCCCATTCTGTAGACTGTCATTTTTTCATATTGATCATGTCCTTTGCCTTTCAGAAGCTTCTCAGTTTCAAGAGGTCTCATTTATTGATTGTTGTTCTTGGTGACTGTGCTACTGGTGTTATATTTAGGAAGTGATTGCCCGTGCCAATGCATTGGGCAATATTTCCCACTTTCTTTTCTATCAAGTTAAGTGTAATTGGGTTTATGTTGAGGTCTTTGACCCATGTGAACTTGAGTTTTTTGTTGGGTGATAGATATGAATCTATCTGCATTCTTCTACAAATCACTATCCAACTATACCACCTCCATTTGTTGAAGATACTATCTTTTTTCCATTCTATATTGTTGGCCTCTTTGTCAAAAATCAGATGTTCATAGGTGTGTGGATTAATTTTGGGGACTCTAATTTGATTCCATTGATTCACAAGTCTGTTTTTTATGCCAGTACCAAGCTGCTTTTATTACTGTAGCTCAATAGTAGAGTTTCAAGTCAGGGGTGGTGATGCCTCACAAAATTCTGTTGTTGGACAGGATTATATTGGCAATCCTAGTTTTCTTGTTATTCTGTATGAAATTGAGTATTGTTCTTTCAAGGTCTATGAAGAACTGTGTTGGGATTTTAATGAGATTTCTTGAAACTGTAGATTGCTTTTGGTAAGATTGCCATTTTTAGGATATTGATCCTACATATCCAGGAGCATGGGAGATCTTTCCACTTTCTTATATCTTCTTCCGTTTCTTTCTTCAATGACTTAAAGGTTTGTCAAACAGGCCTGCTACTTCTTTGGTTAGAGTTACGTGAAGATACTTAATACTATTGTTAGTTATTATATAGGGGTATGTTTCCCTGATTTATTTTTCAGCCCTTTTATCCTTAGTGTATAGGAGTGCTGTGGATATTTTGAGTTAATCTTGTACCCTGCTAAATTGCTGAAGGTGTTTATCAGTTGTAGGAGTTCCCTGGTAGAATTTTGGCATCAGTTATGTAAAGGATCATATCATCTGCAAATAGAGATAGTTTGACTTCTTCCTTTCCAATTTATATCCCCTTAATCTTATCTTGTTGTCTTATTACTCTAGATAAGACTTCAAGAACTATATTGAAAAGATATGGGAAGAGAGAATAGACTTGTTCTGTTCCTGATTTTAGTGGGTTTGCTTTGAGTTTCTCTCCATTTAGTTTGATGTTGGCTGTTAGCTTGCTGTATATTACCTTTATTATGTTTAGGTATTTTCCCTATATTCCTGATCAATCCAGGACTCTTATCATGAAAGAGAGTTGGATATTTTCAAAGGCTTTTTTATCATCTATTGGGATGATCATGTGGTGTCTTTTTATCTTTCAGGTTGTTTATATGATGGATGACATTCACAGTGTTTTGTATATTAACCCATCCCTACGTTTCTGGAGTTAAGCCTACTAGACCATGCTGGATGATTTCTTTGGATTTGGTTTGCCAGTATTTTTGCATTTGGTTTGTCAGTATTTTATTTTTGAATTTGGTTTGCCAGTATTTTATTGAGTATTTTTGAATGGTTGTTCATGATTTTTTGTAATTTTTTTCCTTTTTTGCATTCTTGTGTGGCTTGTGTTTCAGGGTGACTATAGCCTCATAAAAAGTTTGGTAAAGTTCCCTCAGTTTCTATTCTGTAGAAAAATTTGGGTAGTATTGATATTAATTTATTAATTTATCTTTGAAGTTCTGGTAGAATTCTGTGGTGAGAACATCTGACCCTGGGCTTCTTTTGCTTGGGAGAATTTTAACAACAGGTTCAATTTTTATGAGGGCTATAGGTCTATTTAGATCATTTATCTGGTCTTGATTTAATTATGGTAAGTGATACTTGTTCAGAAAGCTGTCCATTGCTTTCAGGTTTTCCAATTTAGTAGAGTATAGGTTTTTGAAGTATGACCTAATGCTTCTGTGGATTTCCTTGGTGTCTGTTAATTTGGATGCTCTCCATCTGCCTTTTGATTAGTTTGATAAGAGTTAGTTGACTCTCTTGAAGTACCAACTCTTTGATTTAACGATTCTTTGTATTCTCTTTGTTTCTATTATATTGATTTCAGCCCTGAGTTTGATTATTTCCTGCCATGTACTCCTTCTGGGTAAGTTTTCTTCTAATTGTTCGAAACCTTCACCTGTGCAGTTAGTTCTTTTGTGTGAGATTGCTCTAGGTTTTTCATATTGGCATCTAGTACTTTGATTTTTCCTCTTAACTCTGTTTTCGTTGTGTCCTATATGTTTGGGTATTTTGTGGATTCATTTTCATTGAATTCTGGGAAGCCATTGATTTCTTTCTTTATTTTTTCCTTGGCAGATGTGAGTTCAATTGAGAGATGTTCAGTTTCCATGAGTTTGTAGGCTTTCTGTGGTTTGTGTCGTTATTGAACTCTAACTTTAGTGTATGGTGGTCTTTTAGGATACAAGGAGTAATCCCCATTTTTTGTGTCTATTGATATTTGCTTTAAGACTGAGTATGTGGCCAATTTGAGAGAAAGTTTTATGGGTGCTAAGAAAAGGGTATATTCCTTTTGTTTGGGTGGAAAGTTCTGTATGTATCTATTAAGACCATTTGGATCATAATATCTGTTAGATCCTATCGTGGTAAATTCACTAGCAAAATATCATATGAAGAGTTAATATTTATTGAAGGGCATATGAACACTGACAGTACAAATTGAACCTTAATACAGTTCTTGGAGATAGGAACTAGGGCTGCTTATCCATTTTCTGAGAACACAGGAACAAAGCAAGGGCAAGTTCAGTGTCTGAGAATCTGATCATGCCCCATTCAGGCTCCCAGTACTCCAGAGATACACCTCCAAGCCTTGTCAGCCAACACCTGAATCCCACTACAAGACTCTTATTTGTCCATTGAGTTTCTGTCTGGTAGACCTACAGCTGGCTCTTACATCCTAACTCAACCCATTCTCATAATCTGTCTGCTATTGGCCTGTGGCTCAGTAGTGTTCCTTACATGCTTCTTGTGGGTGGCTAGATAGATTTTTTGGACTCTGCTCTGCTTCTCCTATGCATGCTGTGAGTTTTCCTTCTACTTTTTCTATGGTGCCTGTCATGTGCCAAAACAGCTCCTTTATCTAAAGATTGATATTAACAGCACACAGAAAGACATTCATACATCATTAGATGCATAGAAATGAATTTACGGTTTCTCTTTTCCTTACTCACAGATTTACCATATGTAGCTTTAAACCATAGTTACTAAAGTGTACTGCAAAATACCAGCGGGTATACTAATTACTGCTTGTTTGTGTCATACCTCCTTTACCCCATAAACTACCTCTAAGTGAAAACTGTTTCATTCTTAGCTCCTATGAAATCTGTTTCCATGTTCTTCACGTGAGTGAAAACATGTCTGCCCTTGCTCAATTCAATCTCTTTCTTTTAATTTCAATGAACACTCCAGGGCAACAAATCAGAACAGAAGTTTACCTTACATTTGAAGACTCAATTTAACTTCATACATAGTCAGAGAATCCAACTGATTCCTAATTCACTCATAGATCTAATCAGGAGTAGGTGATCTCAGGATGAAACGATGAAAGGGAACACAAAGAAAGTTCATGTACTGAGGGTTATTGTCCATCCCTGCCTCCTTTACTCACAGGACAATTTTTTTTTAAGTTTGAAGAAACTCCCTTCCCGGGATAGTTTATTTTATGCTGGAACAAAATCAGATGATGTATTCTCAAAATTTCACTCATCTTGTTGACAAGAAAAAATAGAGCTCTTTTGAAAATAACTCTGTAAAAAAGATTTGCAAGGCAAAGTTCTGTAAGGTGAGTTGACCAGGTAGGGCGTTGGCATAAGCAGATTCATGACCAAGGACCATGACAGAAAGATTTTTCAGAAGGTGGAAACCAGAGGCATCCTCAAAATTTCCTTCTCCAGTGTCCCTGAAGAATTTACAATGGTAATTGAGTGCTAAATGCATTTGGTAATAATCAGCACTTTGAAATCAGGAGCAGGACCAAAGGGAGACCTGATAGCATCGAGCATTTCCAATGTAGTTGGGAAATGGCTGTTTGGCAAATTTCTCATTTGATCCCCACATTTCCCAGCATCAATTATCTTGAATTTTTAGGTTGACCACTGAGGTCCTCCAACATAGAGACCTTTCTAGTATGAATGGCACACATGTCCAGGAGAGAGTATTTCTAAGATTTTATATTTTCTTGTTTTCTAGGCCTTCCAAGATATTGCTTCATATTTCTCTGAGGAAGAATGGGAAAATATCACCTAATTGCAGAAAATTGTCTACGTGTATATGAAAAGAACCTACTTCAGAATGATGGCCTTAGATAATAGGAAGTTCCAGGTTCAGACAAGCCTGGGTGTTTCCCAGTTATTTTCTATGCCACAGCTTCTTTTCAACATATAGTATGTACCTTTGCCACACAATACTTTTCTTCACACAGAAATGTCCAAGTGGGGACTGAGCATGCTGCTCTTCTCCAATGTGTTCAGGGCTGAGAGCATAGAGCACAGGCAATAGGGCGCAGGCCTGCAGCAGCCTGCACTTTTCTTTCCTGCAGGCTCTTGTTCTTGTGGGCCTTAAGGTCTGTGCTGCATCCCAAATCCTAGCTGCATTTCCATTTTTGTGCTGTCTGTTAAAGAGCAAGCACTTTGTTTCCTTTTAGGGGTCACAGTCAACAAACCAATTTTCATGCATTGCAAGGACAAAGCGAAAGAATCTCCACTGGAATGTATTGAAGTTCATGGCCCTAACAGTGGTGAGTAGTTAGAGAGGGGCTGTGAAGAATCACCTTTTCAGTCAAGATACCTGGTAAGGTTGCAGGTATGTCTTTTCTTCATCTTCAGGCTAGAGCTGTGTGGAAAACAGTTCATTTAGGGGATGGTACAAAAGACCCTGTCATAATATTCTAAAACACATTATTTTGGATAATAAGTAAATGGTTAATATGTAGCACCTGTCCCTTATCACTTCCTAAACACAGGCAGACACATACACCCTATACACATACATGCAGACACTGTCACAGAGATACAGCTCAACACACATGCGCGCGTGCACACACACACACACACACACACACACACACACACACACACACACACACACACACATTCTCTTTTATACTTGACTTCACTGCAAATAGATCATCATAATATAAATGGATCTGTTAACTCCAGAGACTATCCTGTTCCCACTGCTTCCAATTTGGCAGGCTGGATGCAGTCTAATTGTAGTTCATTAACATAATTTCTTAATCCTTTTTCAATATGGTATTTTATTTAATTCATTGAGAATTTTATATATTTTGATCATTTTCACTTATACCTTATTCTTTCATCTAATTAACATAAAAATTTTTTATGTTTTTCTCACTTCCCCACATTCCTCAAACTCAACGTCTTGCTTTTTAATTTTTTAGAAATAACCAACCAAGCCCAATTTGTGCTCTTTATATAACATGGGATGAGAAACCATCCACTAGAACATACTTGACTTACTAACGACCACAACCTTAAAAATACTGACTCTCCCTCCCATGAAAGCCATTTATTATCAAAAAGGATACCCACAAAGGGGTGGGAGCTCATGAGTACCTACTCACTCCATGCTAGAATGCTGACTGGTTTGACAATGCAGGTCTTATATAGACAAAGGCAACCTCTCTGAGTTTATGAGTGTAACAATTTGTCATTACCTTAAAACACTATATTGCTCTGGTCCTTCCTGTCTTCTGCTTCCTACAGTCTCTATATCCCCCTTTTACAGTGGTACATGATTTAGGGAGGAAGACGCATGACATATATGTTCAATGTTTAGCTGAGCAATGCATAGACACATTTTCTACATTCTAACCAGTTGGGAGCTCCTGTATTATCCATCACTCACTTTAAAACAAAACTTCTCTAATAATGTCTGAAAGACATTTATCGTGAAGAGATATGAATTTATATGTCAGTTTGTACTAAATTCATTTAGCAAAATCATAGTAACAATTTCCAACCATGGGGCCTATGCAATCATATGTTCTTGGTCAGCTTTACAGTACCAGGTCTGCATTTTTTCAATCACAATATCTTAAGAATTATAGCATTGGCTCTTTAGCACATAGCTCAAACCACTGACATGTATTCGTGTCTTTTTTCATTTCTTTAATCCAGGTGATGCCTCTGTCAGGCATTCTCCCACAGAGTCTGTTTGTTCTTTCATACTGAAGCTTACTTTCTAAGCAGGAATCACCAGCTAGCCTCTGTAAATTGACTATGCATTCCTCTGGCTGGAAATCACAGGGCTCCTCCCACTGTGATAGACTTCAGGATATATCTACATTTGGGAACTGTCTGCCCCACAGACACAACCCAGAGGAACCTTTAGAGACACCTGGCTATTTATGAAATGGAATTTTCTATAGTTGCCGTTTACACTTTAGTGTATACAGTTAAGGGAGCTGAGAGTTGGTGGCCAGTGAGGGCACAGTTAAGGACTGAATAAAACAGAAGGAATCATAAGAGGAAGTATTCAGTTTTATTATTCTGTCATTTAAAAAGCATGTCCATTTGGGTGTGTTTGGCATGTGATAATTGCAAAGTTCTGTAGGGTCATTAAAACAAGACTTTTCTCAGGCATAAATCAGGAAGTTGAATGACAGGTAGCTTATTATTAATGACTTTTATATCAGCAGAAATACTGTAGGTATCATCTTATCAAATTCTACATGAAGTGTTCTTACCAATGTCCTGTGTGATGCCACTCTTGGCAACATATTCTTTGATACCTAGATCAGTGTGTCTCTTTTCTTTCTTCCCCATTGCCTGCATTAATTTGTACAAATCATCTTGGTACAGTACTGTCTTCTCTCTTCTATTCACTCTTTTATTAACTGTCAATGTGATGAACCACAAGCTTATGTGTGAAGCCTTATATTTTGTAGACTACCCACCTTTCATAGAACCCATGGACTCCACAAGTGATTTTCTTCCCTAAATCTTCTTTATTATGGATTCCTAATTAAATGTACATTATTCTGCTTGTATAAATGGCAGTCTATGAAATATATAAAGGCAAATATTTAGTCCCAGAAACATGGTGTACTTAGGACATTACTTTCTTATTTGAACACACGTGCTCTTTCTTACTTGGCTACAAATAATGGCAAATACTTCTCCAGGTACATTTAGCATGTTATGAAAATCAATAAAAACACCACAAAGGCTTGAGCCCTTCATCATTCTGTGTTGGAAGAAGAGGTTCACCAGGTTCCACCCACTCAGGGGATATGAAGGCAGTTAACAATTGTCAGGGAAAAGACAGATGAGGCCCAGTGCACATGTAAATATGCCCAATTAAACTCATTTAGCCCCACCAATATAAAATATGAAATGAAAGATAATCTAGTAATGGCGAGGAAGGGCATTGACATGAGTCAAAAGAGGTTAATGAGTCTAAATTATCACAGCACATTATACATGCATAAAAAAATGTCATATCGAAAGGTAACAGCATATATAATTAATGTATGCTAACATAGTCTTTGGAAAACCTCAGAAATTACTTAACCTCTAATACAGTATAGGAATCCTACAGAGAGCCTGAACAAGTGCTTTAGTGTTTAAAAATGCTGAAGGAGGTGGAATGAGAAGAAAATAACCCAAATGAGTTCCAGGTACACTAGGCTAAGGATGGGCCCAGAGAAATCTGCACACCCAAGAGAAAGCAGGTTTTTGGGGACAGAGAGTTGGGTGGCAATGGATGAGAAGGAATCATTGAAGAAACAAAACTCTGGCTTCCATGGCATGTTCTGAGTGAGTGGCATGGGCCCACAAAACTCCACAGACTTGCTGCCTGACAAAATCACCCAGCACCAGTTAAGATGTTAGCAAGGATTTCCATATTCATAATTTGATTTGTCCTTCTGAAAGACATGTGACAATGGACAGGTTTTTTACATACTCTGTGGTTCATTTCTTTAATCCACACAATATAAGAAAATGATCATTGGGCCCTCTTTCTAATGAAGGATAAAATAGGAATTCTATACCAGATGATGGGGGAGAGGGACCAAACAGTACACTGGATTACCTGGAATGGTCTTTGGTCTGTACTGCTGTGTGGCTAATATCTCAATCTTTACAAGCCAGCAAACATAAACATCAGAATGGAAAGGCCCATGGGCTCATGGGAGGAACATGCCCTGTTCTATTCTGACAAAACAAGGCCCTAAACTATCTAGTTCTCATGCACTAATCTCTCCCTATTTCAGAAGGTGGCATTCATGTAAATGTATGGGCTCATCGTTTGAGGGAAAGAAAACATCGAGTGATATATGAAGAGATCAGTGACCCTGAAGAAGAAGATGATGATGAGGATGATTAAATCTGTAAGTGGTACTTTGACACATCTCCCAAACCCCAGAATACATACTTTTTTTGATATAATATTAGATCACTTATCCACTTCTAGTCCTCTGGGGTGCAACAGTGAAGCTGAAGTATCATATCATGCTTCCTTTACTGCAAAGCTGGGTAATTTGGAGACCTTCCCTACCCAGGATGCTATGAGCTCCCAAATCCCAAGTCAGCTCTCAAAGTACAGGCCACATCTTACTCTGGTTTAGAAATTTAAGGAAAAGAAAGGTGAGGCAGTCACCCTGCTCTGAGAAAAGCGTTTGGATGTGTTGCACAGGCTTTGAGGTTGGGTGAGAAGGAAGCATGTGGGCTGTGAAGGACAGGAGGAAACAGACCAGTGAGTAGGTAGTGTGAATTTGCTAGTGTTTCTTTTCTTTCTTGTCTTAACCACAGAGCATTGAAATAAACCTACCATGAGAAGAAGAATGCGGTGGGAATTCCAGACCATAGCTACAATGTTGAAAGACTAAATGGCAGTTATATGTATAAATACATTATTTATTTAAATTTATTATAATTCTAACAGTTAAGTATCCATTTCCATATTATTTGTCAAGTTTTCTCTTAGCAGTTTTGTAGGAGGTAACCAATACTCTGTTAGGACCTTGTTCCAAGTATTCCCTATGTATTCTTTCCACTGTACTAAGTCTCATTAGTATTGGTCTTCCTTTGCCGGGCAGTGTTTAAGCATAGATCTCGCTGTATGGTATCTGGTCAGCACTAGGGATTCTACATGCTAAGCACTCTGTTAGTATTAGTTTTACTGTGTAAAAACCACTCTGGTAAAATATCAATGTTTCAAGTAGGCTAGATGGCTTTGTGGTAGAGGATCCTGCTGCCAACTCTGATGACATGATTTCTATCCTAAAGACCCACATGATGGACAGAGAGAACTGACTCCCTGACAATGTCTTTTGACATTCAAAATTGAACACACACACTTCAAATAAATGAACATATAATAAAATAAATCTGTCAATAATTCCATTTTGCATCAAAGATAGGAGATGTAGGTCAAAAGGACCAGACAAAGAAACCCACCCTGGTCCTGGAACTTGAGCCAGTGAAAGAAACACTTTAAATCTGAAGCCAGAACCAAAGAAAGCCTCCCTGCCCTGAACCCAGAGCCAGTGAAAGAAATATACCTTGACCCTGAAATTAGAGCCAAAAGGATAAAAAAGACAAGTGAAAGAAACATAATTTAGGCCTGAAACCAGACACGAATCAGCTTCCGAATAACTAAAACAATCAGTCCCTGAGCATAAAATCCAGCACATTGACCCTGAAATCTGAGCCAAGGAAAGAAACACGTGAGCCCTCAAACAGAACCAAAGAAACACATATTGTCCCTGAAACCAGAGCCAACTCTGCCTCTGACCAACTAAAGCAACCAATCCCTGGGCAGGAAATCCAGCTAATCCCTAAGTAGAACATCTTCTCACTGGAAACATTCCACCTCTAAGAAGCCCTATATAAGCCCCTCTATTGGTTTAGCTATCAGCTGTCCTTTTCCATCAGGGTAGAGGCAGCCATTCTCCTGTATTCCTTTCCCAAACAAAACTCTTTCTTAAAAGAGTTTTGGGTGAAGATCTTCTTTTGCTGGTGAGGAGCAGAGTCTCCACTAGGAAGCTCCATTGGAAGGTGAGTAGAGCATCAGAAGACATGGATATCTCTGTTGCAAAGCTCCTTTCGAGGGAGTTGAACAAAGTTAAGCTGTAACAGTTCTCTCTCAGAGATGAACATCCCCACTGCATCTCAGCTTCAGGTATACCCTGACTTCCTGACAAGTCAGGATATCTTTCTTCTCACAGCTGTAGTATCCAGGATACCCTCCACAGCTGAAGGTATACCCTGACTTCCTAACAAGTTAAGATACCTTTTCCTCCACAGCTATAATACTGGCAGGTATAGACTGCCTTCCTGACAAGAAAGAATTGTATACCTGTTCCTCCAGAAGAGTTTAGAGAATAACAGTTTTAAGGCTTATATTGAAAATTATAGAAGGTAAATATGAGACCAGGGGTTTTGGAACAATATAGACAATGGACATATAATCTGTGTGTGCTGTGGTCAGAATTAGACTTTATTAATAATACATGGCAGATACTCTGAGGTGAGTTGTGTCATAGACCCATTTCATACACCATTCTTATGTAGAAACTATAATGCTCAATGTAGCTCTCCTAGTGGTGATAGAGGTAATATGGATTTCTCCAGATATGGCTCTGATCAGTTGAAGTGCAGGTCTTGTGGAAAGCTAAGAGACTGAAGATCTCTGCCTCAGTACTATATGAGGACGCAGGGAGGAGTCATAGGTCTTGGTAAATGATCATGTTAAACAAAACAATCCAGGTGCTGATAGACAGGTGATTCAAGCTTAATTTCAGCGAGTCACAACATTTAAATTTGTGTTTTGTGTAATTCTGTATGTTGGACATGAAACTAGGGTACCATAAGATAGGAGGCTGAGTCCTTAAAGCGGTAAAAAGAATGACTCTATACATTGGGCATGAAGGTAACAGGGACAATTAGGAATAAAGAAGAGGACTAGCAAGATGAAGACAGATGGTGGGACAAGGTGATTTCAATTTTGATTAGAAACCGAGAACATAAGAATATGTCATTATGAAACCCACTACTTTCTATTCTACCATAAAAAATGAAGTAAATATAGTCCTGATGATGAAATACAAAGAGAAAACAGTGTATGTTTGTGTCACAATTAGTGGTCTTCAGGTGGAGAAAATAATCTTATATTTGGAGAAAGCTGGGATCCATGAAAATGGAAGTTGAAAACTGGCCATTCTTGTCACTCTCTAGAAGTTCCCTTACCCTGTCATCTGTCTCACTAACACCCACTGTATGGCCATCAGAAAAATCACACATGTCAAATAGTAATTAAAGTCCACTCTCAAGCAAATGTTAATGGTGACAGGCTGATGAGTTCTAGCTGCAGTAGTATGCTCAGAAGTCTGTAGGATGGACCTTGTATTATAGATTTCTGAAAATATGGTCCAACCTATTTTGTACTGCAGTCATAGAATGGAAGAATAATAGCCATGGTTCAATTGATTTATGAAAATTTAAGTATTCCACATACACATTTATAGAGATTAAATGGATATGATTTACTTTGAACATATTAGAAACCCCCAAACTGTAACTATTTATGAAAATACCAAATACACAGTGAATACAACCTAAATGATCCAAGTGCCAATGGAAGTTCTGTATCTAAGTTATTCAGAATTCAATCTGTGTTTGCATCAGGATCTTGCTGCCTGGAGGATATTCGGCAGTTACAAATCCAACTGGAAATGTGTGGGTACCAGTCTAAAAGGGTATTGTGCTTGATAATTTCGTTGTTATGGACTGCTCTTATAAGGATCAAATTCATCTGTGGTGATATATTGTGCACACTCTAATAAAGTTTGCCTGAAGATCAGAGGACAGAGGCAGCCACAGTTAGCCATAGAGGTCAGGGAGTGGTGGCACATAACTTCAATGCTAAAATTTCAGAGGCAGGGGAAGAGATTTGTCTGGGTCTCTGTGAGTTCAAGACCAAACAGAGGCAGGTTGTGGGACACACACCTGTAATCCCAGCCCTTGTGACCCCACACTCCTACTCCCAGTACTTTGGAAACACAATGTCTTTAATCCAAGCACTAGGTTGTTTGAACCAGGAAGTGAAATGGCTGGGCAGAGAAAAAGATAAAAGGTGGAAGATACATGATTTCAGCCCTTTCCCTTGGGTTGAGGTCTCAGAGACATTCAGTCTGAGGTTTCCTGGAGACTAGATCTATCCCTTTTCTGCCTGGAGAATTTGTGAGATGAGAAGTGACTGTGGCTTGTTTCCCTGTGTCTCTAATCTTTCAGTTTTTCCTCAACACTATAAGATCAGTTACGATTTATACAATATTCATCCATCCTCTTTAATAAGTCAGTTTTACAAGAGCTTTAGGCTCCATTGCTGAGCCATCATCTACAATGTATGGCTCCAGGTACTGAATAAACTGGTGGTACAAGGAAATGAAGCACAGTTAACTGCATGCTATGTTGTTTTAACTGTAGATCCTGGTAGACTGGCATCTTCCTTCAGCTTCTCTGGCTACTCTTCAGAGGCTCTGCCCAGATGTACTTCACCTCTCATTCTTAGTGTGTCAGGACTAGGGCTTTCCCCAAGAAATTCTTTTTAGAGTGGAGAATCTGGTTCCAAGTCACCAATTTTACCCAGCTTGATGAGTATAATTTTAGAAAGTAATGTATAGTCAAAAAATGACAAGGTTATTGTCTTTAGGAATGAAAGAAACTTAAAGTAATCAACTGTAGGCAGAAGTTTCTGTCTTGGCAGCCTCTTCGAAGTACCTAGCAGTTGCTTCCTAAATAACTGACTCAGAAGTTTAAAATTAAGTATTAAGTAATATTAATATTAATAATAATAAGCTGACTCTTACACTTAAACTAACCCATATTTTTATTTATGTTTAGCGATGTTGCTTGGTACTTTTTCTCCATACAGCATCTTCTCAGTACTTCTCCTTTTCAGCACTCTCAGTTTGTCTGTCTCATTTCTACTCCATGCTTGTCTACTGGCCAATCACTGTTTTAATAAACCAACTTGAGTGACAAAATGTTACTATGTACAAAAGCACCATTTCACAGCATTTCTGCCTTTTGTCTATTTAAGAAGGAAGGTTTTAAATATAACACGTTATGACTATATACTAGAAAACAGTAATCAAGATAGAATTATATAATGACTTATCTCTCCCCTACATCCAGGCCAGCAGGGAAAAAGCCCTGTAGGCTAGAATCCCCAATAAAATCCAGTTTTCTGGACACCCTCAACTAGAAAACTTCCACAAGCCCCAACCCACCCCAGAACCCAGTCACTTCAGCAGGTGCTTGAGACTCACAGATCCTCAGAACCTATTGGACCAAGAGGTAATTGACACCCAGCTCAGACAGAGATCCCAGTCTCCTGGGACAGAACCCTTGGAACCTTACCCCCTCTCTTATATTCCCTGCATTCAGGCCAGCAGAAATCCTTCCCTACAGACCAGGACTCCCCAGTGAAGCCTAGTTCACAGAACTCTCCTATCTACAAACCCACCCCATCACCTCATGACAATAGTGATTACTTGAGACCCACAGTCCCCCAGCATCTATTAGATCAAAAGCCCCTATAGGATTAAGAGCACCTTCTAGATCAAGAGCTCATATTGGACCAAGAGTGAATCCCTGAGACAGACATTCTGCCAGCTCTTATTGCACCAAGAACTGGGCACTGTGACACAGAATATGCTACCTCCAAGTGGACTGAGAGCCCAGATTGTACCAAGAAGGCTTCCTGATACACACAGGAATAACAGATTGCAGCAGAGTCACCTCCCTGGGATAGATACAAATCCTGCAATGGGCAGATCCTAGCTCAAGAATACATATAACAACGTAAAGAACAATGTGGCACCACTAGACTCTGGTGGTTCTACAACAAGATCTGATCATAACAACGAAGAAGAAAGAATAATGAAGAAGCAGGAGAAGAAGAAGAGGAGGAGGAAGAAGAAGACTAAGAAGAAAATAACCTTAAAAACAATTTTATGAAGATAATCGAGGCCTCAAAAGAGGAAATAAATATCTCCCTTAAAAAAATACAGGAAAAGACAAGCAAAAAATTGGAAGAGATAAACAAATGCTGGATGAAAATAATGAAAACCAAGAAAAAGCAATCAAACAAGTGAAGGAAACAATTCGAAATGTAAAAGTTGAAATAGAAGCAATAAAGAAAACACAAACTGAGGGATGGTGGAAATGGAAAATCTGAAGAAATGCACTGGAACTACAGATGAAGAATGACCAACAGAATGCAAGACTAAATGGAAGATTTGATAGTGGAAACAGATTTGTCACTCAAAAAAAAAACCCCTCAATAAACAACCCCCCCCCATACAAAATCATAACATAAGATGTCCAGGAAATCTGGGACACCATGAAAAGACCAAACTTAGGAATAATAGGAATAGAAGAAGAATACCAGCTCAAAGGCACATAAAATATATTCAAGAAAATCAAAGAAATGTCTAAAGATATAAGAAGCTTATGGAACATAAAATAGACTAGATCCCTCCAAATGTTTGCTCACCACATAATAATCAAGCCAGTAAACTTACAGAATAAATAAAGAATACTAAGAGGTGCAAAGAAAAAATTCAAGTAACTTATAAAAGCATACCCATCAGAATATCACCAGACTGTTCAGTGGAAACAATGAAAGCTGGAAGATGTTATGCAGACACTAAGAGACCATAGTTGCCAACACAGACTAAAATACCCAGCAAAAATATAAACCACCATAGATGGAGGAAACAAGATTTTTCACCACAAAACCAGATTTAAATAATACCTATCCACAAATACAGCCCTAGAAAAAGCACTAAAGGGAAAACCCCAGCCTAAGGAAACCATAAGTAATAGATAACCCTCACAGAAGAAAAACCCTAAAAAGGGAAACAACCCACATAATATCATCAATAATAACAAAACTAATAATCACTGGATATTAATATCCTCTAATATCCATGGACTCCATTCACCTATAAAAAGACACAACCTAACACCATGGATACAAATGCAGAAGCCATCTTTCTGCTGCATATAAGAGAAACATGTCAACTTCAACTACAGACACTGACTAGAGCAAAGGGTTGGGAAAAGACTTTCCAATCAAATGATCCTAAGAAACAAGCTGGTGTAGTCATCTGAATACCTGAAAATTAGACTTCCAACTAAAATCAAAAGAGATCGGGGTGGACATTACTTATTCATCTCAGGAATAATCCATCAAAATAAAGTCTCAATCTGAAAATTTATGCCCGCAACAGAAAGGCACTTACATATGTAAAAGAAACATTACTAAAGCTTAAATCTCACATCGAACCTTAGACTTTGATAGTGGGAGACTTCAATACTTCACTCTCATCAATGGATTGGTAGGTCTACCAGACAGAAACTCAACTGACGAATAAGAGTCTTGTAGTGGGATTCAGGTGTTAGCTGACAAGGCTTGGAGGTGTATCTCTGGAGTACTGGGAGCCTGAATGGGGCATGACCAGACTCTCAGACACTGAGGTCACCCCTGTTTTGTTCCTGTATTCTCAGAAAATGGATCAGCAGCCCTAGTTCCTATATCCAAGAACTGTATTGAGGATCAATTTGTACCGTCAGTGTTCATATGACCTTCAATAAATATTAACTCTTCATATGATATATTGCAAGTGAATTTACCATGATAGGATCTAACAGATATTATGATCCAAATGGTCTTAATAGATATATACATAACTTTCCAACCAAAAATATGAACATACCCTTTTCTTAGCATCCCATGAAACATTCTCTCAAATTGACCACATACTCAGTCATAAAGCAAATATCAATAGATACAAAAATGGGAATAACTCCTTGTATTCTAAAAGACCAACATACACTAAAGGTAGAGTTCAATAACAACACAAACCACAGAAAGCCTACAAACTCATGGAAACTGAAAATCTCTCAATTGATCTCACGTCTGCCAAGGAAAAAGTAAGAAAGAAATCAAAGACTTCCGAGAATTCAATGAAAATGAACCCACAACATACCCAAACATATAGGACACAAAGAAAGCAGAGTAAAGAGGAAAAGTCAAAGCCTTGGTGCCAATATGAAAAACCTAGAGCAATCTCACACAAGAGACCAAACTGCACAGCTGAATGCTTTCAAACAATTAGAAGCAAACTCATCCATCAATGTAAAAATATTCAATAACATACTGGCCAACCAAATCCAAGAACATATGAAAGAAATCATCTGTCATGGGCCAAAACAGCTCCTTTATTTAAAGATTGATATTCACAGCACACAGAAAGCCATTCCCACATCATTACATACATAGGAATGGATTTTTGGCTTCTCTTTTCTTTCCTCACTGATTCAGCATATGTAGCTTTAAAACATAGTCACAAATGTGTACTGCAAAATACCAGCAGCTAAACTAATTACTACCTACTTCTCCCATAAACCACCTCTCAGTTTCAACTGTTTCATTCTTAGTTTCTATGAAATCAGTTTCCATGTTCCTTTTATGAGTTTGAACACCTAGATCTCAGTTCTGATGTTTAAAGAAGAGTCTTGACTCTGACACCTTAAACCATTCGGCCATCCTGACACCCATTGGAACATGAGAGATTGGGTCGTGAATGGAGGGGAAAAATAATGAAAAAGACATCTTGATAAGGGGACATTTTGTGGTTATGTAGAGACCTGGCCTAAAGAAAACTCTTACAAGTCTCTAAGAATGACCCCAGTTAAGACTGCTAGAAATAGTGGATAGGTATCCTGAACTGACCGTATCCTGTAATCAAATTAGTGACTGCTCCAGTAGTAATCAGAGTGTGCTTTCACCCAGCCTCTAGCTTTGCTGACAAACACCACTATAAGGTCAACTTTGGACTACAAACTGCTCAGGACAATTTCATTGGTGGCTAACTAACATGGTCAAGCCTCACAGACAAATCCTGCACTTCCCATTACATAGAGACTGGACAAGAAATGATACAGCTACCTATCTAAAGACTTGACAACTAACCAATTTTTTTTGTTTTCAGGATTCCATAAAGATGTCACTTGCTGCTTACTCAGTTAATATTAATTCCTTCTGGGGTCTCTAAAGAAGGTGAAGACTACATAATTTTCCTAGGTACATATGCAGAAAGGAAACTCACTGAGAGGTATAAAGTGTTTAAGATTCAGAGACATCAAAAGATAGATATTGATTGGTAGTACAGGTTGGATAGAAAGTGAATTAGGTAAACTCCTTTGGATTCACCAAGATAGGATAAATAATAGAGTATTTTTTCTGAATTTGTGAGTTGCTAATGGACTGAACATTATTGATGTAATTGTTGTCTGCGTATATAATATATAGATTTCTTATTTCTTTTATATAGTTTTTCTTATATTAGGTATATATAACCCTTTTACATTTTTGACCAGAAAACAGGGAACTGTGGTGATATGTTGTTTGAAATGTAGTAAAGATTGCCTGAAGGTCAGAGGAGAGAACCTTTCACAGAGTTATTCATACAGGTCAGTTAGTGGTGACACACACCTTAATCTTAGCACTTGGTAGGTAGAGATCACTCTTGATATGTGTGAGTTCAAAGCCACCCTGCACTACACAAGATCAATCCAATCTAAAAGAGAAATAGAGACAGGCAGTGGTGGAACACACCTTTAATATCAGCATTAGGAAGGTAGAGAAAGGAAGTGATATGGCTGGGCAGAGAAAGGAATACAAGGTGGGACGAGACAGAGGTTGGCCTCTGTGCTTCCCTTCCTCCCTACACCTTCCCTTTTTTGCCTGAGGACTCAGACACAATCAGTCTGAAAATTCATGGAGACAGGATCTACTCCTTTAGGCTGAGGACTTGGTGAGCTGAGAAATGCTTGTGGCTTGTTCCTCTGTCTTTCTGATTTTTCAACATTTACCTCAATATCTGGCTCCAAGTTTTTATTAAAAGACTAATTAGAATTTGTGCAACATGGTACTACAATTCCTTTTACCTTTTTCCTTTTTTATCTTTATTTTTTTTTAAAAAAATGTGTTTTCCCATGCTCACATCTGGTCCCCCTCCCTTCCTTTTTCCCAGTCCTAGCTCAGCCTCAGCCCTCACATCCATTCCCCAGCCCAGGAAGAGCAAGGAATCCCAAGGTGAGTCAGTTCTGTCTGACATATTTAGTTGAGGTAGGATCAAGTCCCTCCCCTCAGAGTCAAGGCTGAGTAAAGTTTTCCTCTGTAGGGACTGCACTCCAAGTTCATGCACCAGAAATAAAGTCTGATTCTACTGTAAGAGGGTCCACAAACTGTCCATGCCATTCAATTGTTGTCTACATTCAGAGGGTTTAGTTCAATTTCATGTAGGTTCCTCAGCTATCATTTCAGAGTTAGTAAGCCATCTCTATGGGTCTCCTTTTCATGATCCTATCCCTTTGGTCATATAATATCTTCTCTCTCTCTCTTCAGCTGGACTGGGAGCTCAACCAAGTTCTTAGCTATGGATCTCTGCTTCTGCCTCAATCCATTGCTGGATGAAGGTTACATAATGATAATTAGTATGGCCATTTGTTTGATTATAGAGGAAGTCCTGTTAGTCACCATCTCCACTATTACCTGGAGTCCTAGCCGGGGACATCTTGTGGGTTACTGGATGTTTCTTTAGCACCAGGTTTCTCTCTAACCCCACAATAGATCCCTCTATCAAGATATCTCTTTAATTGTTCTCCCTCTCTGTTCTTCCTTCTGTTCAACTATCTCTTTCTCTCATAATTTCTTCCCACCTGCCCTTGCTTGCTGCTCTGTATAATCCCAATTTACTTAAGAGATCCCTACTTCCCCTTCTCCAGGTGATTCATGGAAATCTCTCATAATTTCCTCCTGTTAACTAGCTGCTGAGGAGTTTGTGGATTGTATCTTTTGTTTATGTCTAAAATGCACCTATGAGTGAGAACATACCAAGTCTATCTTTCTGGGTTTATGTTAGCTCACACAAAATGATACTCACTTAATCCATCCATTTACCTCCAAATTTCAAGATGCCATTTTTTTTACTGCTGAGTATTACATTATGTAAATGTCCCACAATATTTAAATCCATTCTTCTGTTGAGGGGTATCTGGGTGGTTTCTAGGTTCTTGCTAGTATGGATAATGCTGCTTTGAACATAGTTGAGTTAATGCCATTGGGGTAAGAATGTGCATCCTTTGGGTACATGCCCAATAGTGGTATTGCTGGATCATTGTGGAGACTGATTCCCAGTTTTTTTTTTTGAGGAAATGCCATACTGAATTCCAGAGTGGATGTACAAGTGGCCTCCAACAATGGAGGAGTGTTCCCCTTGCTCTGCATCCTATCCAGCATAGGCTGTCATCTGTGTTTTTAATCCTAGCCATTCTGACAGGTGTAAGATTACATTTCTCTGGTGGCCAAGGATGTTGAGCAATATTTTAAGTGCCTTTCAGAAATTTGAAATTCTTCTGTTGAGTATTCTCTTTTTAGCTCTGAAACTCATTTTTAATTGGATTATTTGTTTTTTTTTTGACCTCTGGTTACTTGAGCTCTCTATATATTTTAGAGATCAGTCTTCTGTCATATGTAGGGTTGGTGAAGATCTTTTCCCATTCTGTAGACTGTCATTTTGTCATATTGACCATGTCCTTTGCCTTTCAGAAGCTTCTCAGTTTCAAGAGGTCTCATTTATTGATTGTTGTTCTTGGTGTCTGTGCTACTGGTGTTATATTTAGGAAATGATTTCCCTTAACAATGCATTGTAGGATATTTCCCACTTTCATTTCTATCAAGTGAAGTGTAACTGGGTTTATGTTGTGGTCTTTGACCCATGTGAACTTGAGTTTTCCTGGGTGATAGATATGGATCTATTTGCATTCTTCTACAAACCACTATCCAATTATGCTAGCACCATTTGTTGAAGATACTATCTTTTTTCCATTCTATATTTTTGACCTATTTGTCAAAAATCAGATGTTCATAGGTGTATGGATTAATTTCTGGGTCTTTAATTTGATTCCATTGATCCACAAGTCTGTTTTTATGCCAGTACCCAGCTGTTTTATTACTGTAGCACAATAGTAGAGTTTTAAGTCAGGGACTGTGATGCCTCACAATATTCTGTTATTGAGCAGTATTGTATTGGCAATCCTAGGTTTCTTGTTATTCTGTATGAAATTGAGTATTGCTCTTTCAAGATCTATGAAGAACTGTATTGGGATTTTAATGAGATTGCTTGAATCTGTAGATTGCTTTTGGTAAGATTGCCATTTATACTATATTGATCCTACCTATCCATGAGCATGGGTGATCTTTCCACTTTCTGATATATTCTTCCATTTCTTTCTCCAATGACTTCAAGTTTTTGTCAAACAGACCTGCTACTTCTTCAGTTAGAATTACGTAAAAATTCTTAATACTATTGTTAGCTATTATAAAGGGGTATGTTTCCCTGATTTCTTTTTCAGCCCTTTTATCCTTAGTGTATAGGAGGGCTATGGATATTTTGAGTTAATCTTGTACCCCGCTAAATTGCTGAAGGTGTTTATCAGTTGTAGGAGTTCCCTGGTAGAATTTTGGCATCAGTTATATAAACGATCATATCATTTGCAAATAGAGATAGTTTGACTTCTTCCTTTCCAATTTATATCCCCTTAATCTCATCTTGTTATCTTATTACTCTAGCTAAGACTTCGAGAACTATATTGAAAAGATATGGGAAGAGAGAATAGCCTTGTTCTGTTCCTGATTTTAGTGGGCTTGCTTTGAGTTTCTCTCCATTTAGTTTGATGTTGGCTGGTGGCTTGCTGTATATTACCTTTATTGTGTTTAGGTATTTTCCCTATATTCCTGATCAATCCAGGACTTTTATCATGAAAGAGAGTTGGATATTGTCAAAGGCTTTTGCATGGTCTAATGACATGATCATGTAGTTTCTTTTTTTCTTTCAGGTTGTTTATATGATGGATGACATTCACCGTTTTTTGTATGTAGTACCATCCCTATGTTTCTGGAGTTAAGCCTACTTCATCATGCTAGATGATTTCTTTGATATGTTCTTGAATTTGGTTTGCCAGTATGTTACTTAGTATTTTTACATTGATGTTCATGAGGGAGATTGGTATGTAATATGTTGTCTTTGTTGCATTCTTGTGTGCTTTGGGAATCAGGGTGAGTATAGCCCCATAAAAAGTTTGGCAAAGTTCCTTCAGTTTCTATTGTGTGGGAAAATTTGGGAAGTATTGATATTAATTTATTAATTTATCTTTGCAGTTCTGATACAATTCTGTGCTGAGACCAACTGGCCCTGGGCTTCTTGTGCTTGGGAAACTTTTAATAACAGCTTCAATTTTCATGAGAGTTATAGGTCTATTTAGGTCATTTTTCTTGTCTTGATTTAATTTTGGTAAATAGTACTTGTTCAGAAAGCTGTCCACTTCTTTTAAGTTTTCCAATTTAGTGGGTACAGGTTTTTGAAGTATGACCTAATGATTCTCTGGACATTGGTAAGAACACTTCATGTAGACTTAGATAAGATGATACATGCACCATTTCTGCTGATATCAAGGTCACTAATAATAAGCTACCTTTCAATGAACTTCCTGATTTATGCATGAGGAAATCTATATACAACTGAAAAAACAAAAACTTATTGCCCTTTATTCTTTTATTTATTATTTATGTGAACATGTATATGTCTCTGTGTAGGTTTGACTCATGTGTGAGTGTGTCTTGGGAGGCAAGAGTATTGTGTCAGATCCTCTGGAACTGAATTGACAGATGATAGTGAGCCACTCAATGTTGGTGTTAGGAACTGAGCTCCAGTCCTCTAGAACAAGAGCAGATACCCTAATCACTGAGCAATGTCTCCGTACTCTCCCTTTATTTTATTTGTTCATGTGCTTTTGGCTTTGAGGCAATATCTCTTCATGTGCCCGAGAAAAGACTTGTTTTTAATGACACTCAAAACTTTGCAATTATCACATGCCAAACACACCCAAATGGAAACTCTTTTTAACTGATAGAATAATAAAACAATGGGAGGAGCCCTGTGATTTCCAACCAGAGAAGTGCATAGCAAATTTACAGAGGCTAGCTGGTGATTCCTGCTTAGAAATAAGTGTCAGTATGAAAGAACAAACAGACTCTCTGGCAGAATGCGTGACAGAGGCATCACCTGGATTTCATAAATGAAAGAAGACATGAATGCATGTCAGTGGTTTGAGCTATGCGCTAAAGAGCCAATACTTTAATTATTAAAATATTGTGACTGAAAAAAATGCAGAACTGGTACTGTAAAGCTGACCAAAAACGTATGATTGCATAGGCCCCATGGGTGGAAACTGTTACAATGATTTTGCTAAATGAATTTAGTACAAAGTGACATCTAAATTCATATCTCTTCACCATAGATAGCTCTCAGACATTATTAGAGAAGTTTTGTTTTAAAGTGAGTGATGGCTAATACAGGAGATCCCAACTGGTTAGACTACAGAAAATGTGTCTATGCATTTTTCAGCTAAACACTGAACAAAAATGTCATGCATCTTCCTCCCAAACTCCAGTACCATTGTTAAATAGGGGATAGAGAGATTGTAAGAAGGAGACTATATTTACTTCATTTTTTATGGTAGCATAGAAAGTAATGGGTTTCATAATGACATATCCTTATGTTCTTGGTTTCTAATCAAAATGGAAATCACCTTGTCCCACCATCTGTCTTCATCTTGCTAGTCCTTTCCTTTATTCCTAATTGTCCCTGTTACCTTCATGTCCAATGTATAGAGTCACTCTTTTTACCTCTTTAAGGACTCAGCCTCCTATCTTATGGTTTTATGTCCAACACACAGAATGACACAAAACACAAATTTAAATGTTGTTACTCATTGAAATTAAGCTTGACTCATCTGTCTTTCTGCACTTGGCTTGTTTTGTTTAACTTGATCATTTATCAACACCTATGACTCCTCTCTGCCTCCTCACATAGTAGTGAGGCAGAGATCTTCTGTCTCTTACCTTTCCACAAGGCCTGCACTTCAACCCATCAGAGCCATATCTGTAGGAATCCATATTACCTCTATCACCACTAGGAGAGCTACATTGAGCATTATAGTTTCTACATAAGAATGGTGTATGAAATGGGTGTAAGACACAACTCACCTCACAGTATCTGCCATGTAATATTAATGAAGTCTAGTCCTTACCACAGCACACATAGATTATGTGTCCATTGTCTATATTTGTCCACAACCCAAGGTCTCATTTTTGCCTTCTATATTCTTCAACTATAAACCTTAAATCTGTTTTTCTCTGAGCTCTTCTGGAGGAAAATGTATACAATCCAGACTTGGCAGGAAAGCAGGCTATACCTGATATATCTACATCTTGATAGAGGGGGACATTGTGGGGTTATAGAGAAACCTGGTGCCAAGAAAAATTGCAGGGATCCACAAAGATGATCCCAGCTTAGATTCTTAATAATAGCAGAGAGGGTGCCTGAACTGGCCTTCCCGGATAATCAAATCGATGACCACCCTAATTGTCATCATAGAACCTTCATCCATTAACTGATGGAAATAGATGCAGACATCAACAGTAAAGCACTGGGCTGAGCACGAGGGTCAAGATCATGTCAGGGAAAACCACAAGGACAACTGATCCAAGCTCGTGGGAACTCATGGACTCTAGACCAACAGGTAGGGAGCCTGCATGGGACTGACCTAGACCCTCCTCATGACAGTTATGTTGCTTTGTCTATTTATGGGGTCTCTAGTAGTGGAACTAGGATCTTTCCTGCCACACTAGTTAGTTTCTTGAAACCTATTACCTGTGGTTAGATGCCTTGCTCAGCCTTGGTGCAAAGGATGGGGCCAAACTGGATATGCCATGCTTTTTGATTCCCATAGGAGGACTTGACCTTTTTGGGCAGTGGATGGGGGAGTAGAAAAGAGGTAGGGCATCCAACAAAGAATAAAGGTGGAGGCAGAGATCCATGGCTGAGCACTGGCCTGAGCTCCTGGTCCACTTAAGAACAGGGCAGGAGCATCTGTATGAACAGGAGGGTAGGGATTATGAAGGGAGTCCCATATAGATGGCTGGCAGTAGCTCTGTGGAGCTCACTGAATTAAGAATAGCAACTAGATATCCATCAGGAAAAGGAGTTAACCCTACAAGGATAGGCAATTGTAGATTGGCATAGGGAGTATGTGGAGCCTGGAGGAGTGGTACCAGACTGTGTTCCTGTGTGTCGGCTGGCACCTTGGAGCACATTCCCTATAGAGGAACACCCAACCCAGCCTTGTCTTTGGGTTGAGTGAGTAGAATTTGCCTGGAGTGGATGTGCCACACTAAACTGAACTACCTTTGGGACTTCTTGCTCTTCTGGGGGAGAAGATGGGTGGATGTAAATGGGGGAGGCTAAAGGCTGACTCGGAGGGATCTGGTGGAGGGAAGGCAGGGGGATGCATACAACAAAATGACATTTATGTTTTTAAAAAAGGTAGGAAGAAAACTGTGGTTGGAATGTAAAATAAAATACATTATAAATAAAACGTAGGACAAATTATCTTAGGAAGCTAGTTTGCTGGAGAACACCTCTCTTCTTAGCACTTAGGAAAATGAGATAGGAAGATGGGGATAGTTCAAAGTCACCCTGTACTATATAATACTTGGTCTCAAAAGAGAAGGGCAGTATGTAAACTAACATGTCTGTGTTAGAGAGGCAACAAAGGGACTTCAAATATTTTGTAATACTTCATTACAGTTTTATTCAGTGTATTTGTATATGTGCCCATGAATCACATGTTATTATATGTCAAAGAATGCCTTACATTCTCCCCATCTACTAGGTGGGCTCTAGCTATCAAACTTAGGCTTAGGGGATTTTTATATAAAACACACATTTCTGGGAACCTCCTTCAGTGTAACTCTGTATGTCTCCATTGTTACTGACTCTTCATGTATTTCCATGATTCATGGAATTGATATGATGCTAAGCTGACAGAGAAACTCTGGGCTCAAATAATTCTATCTCATCCTATTAACTAATTTACACAGCAGTTTTATACTAGAGTCCTGCATCATGTAGGTATCTGTGGTGTATTCTAAGATTGAGATGGTGAGGGGATTGCCACAGATTGAATGGTCTCTAAAACTGATGGTTTTCAGGGGTGAGGGAAAGTGATATATGGCTCGGATGTGCTAGGTTGAGGTAAGATGAAGGAGCTAGATAGCAATGTGTCTAAGCCATAGGCCTAACAGCATGAAGTTAATATAAGCATCTGTGCTTTGGGACTTTGGGATTGCTGGTTCTAATAAACAGCAGCATGCAGTTCTGAACAGTGGGGCTAATATGGGACAGAAACCTCATTGTTACAAACGGCAGAGTAACATTGACCGAATATACCTACACAAAGCCTGAAAAAGCATTCCAAGGATTCTAGACCACAGAAACTGATCCAAGGGCAGCTTCAAAATTGTGTCTCTGAAGTCAGTCATGGTACAGAGATGGTGTGGCATCCAGACCACAGACAAAATGGCAGTGGAATCCCTGCAGTGAGCATAAATTGCAACCAGGCAGGATCCTGAAGTGTCATAGGAGATTCAGTAGCATGTGATTGATGTAAGGTTTCCATTTATTTTGAAGAACATGGAACAGAGTCAAAGACAGGTTTTTGATAGTGCCTTTTTTCGGTGTGCTCTGTCAGCTGGCAGCAAACAGAGATGTGGCCCCTTTAAGAAAACTTTCTGATTCAGCTTTATTGACAAAAAATATGTGGCTCTTTCAGAGAGTGCTAACATTTAAAAAATATTTTCTTGGTAAAAATGATTCATGATACACAATAAAACAGATTCACATAGAGACAACCTCTCAATGGGTTAAAATACATGTGAAAAGGAATATGTAGACTTTTTCACTTTCTATTCCCTGAACTTTTCTGGTATATAGGAATGTTTATATAAATATTTCAGTTTTGCCACAAAATATACAAATATTATCATAAATTATTCATTTATCAGGAATTAAAAATACAACATTTTGTTTTACTTATAAACAAGAAATATAAAGACAATTGCATCCATAATAAATAATATAAAAGTTAGGGACATTCTATTTTTAAATATTTTTTGGGTATTCTAATAATAAGGATGTTTTGTATTTTTCTATGTCATGAGATGCAAGAACAATTTTTCATTCTGACTTCTAAGCACAGACATTTGTTTAGATAGTGTTATTTTTAATTATGAATGATATACATACAACTTTGAAACTTCATTGCCCACTACAGTCTTATTTTACCAAGGAATAAACAAGTCTAATATGTTTAAAGAGTTTTAAAAAAACCACTATCCCCAATATTTTTCAATATATTGCTTGAAGTACTAACTATAGACAAAGAAAGGAACTTCTTTTTAATCAAGGTATCAATTAATAAATAAAATATTACAATACGAAAGACATGGATAAAAGTCTGATGCACTCAATTTCATGAAATCATACTAATAAAATAAAAGACCCAGATAACACAAACCCAATAATAGTGGGAAATTTCAGCACTCCAATTTCTTCTATAGATAAGACATCTGAACACAAAAAAGAGAAACTTCAGAGCTAAATGACATCTTCTAGCAAATGAACCTAATAGATACCTAGAGACTATTGAACCAAAATTCCAAGGGTATACACATATACATTCTACTCAGCAACACAGGGAAGCCTCTTCAAAATATAACATATGCTCCAATAAAATACAAGCATTAATATATACAGAAAAGTTGAAATAATTTCAAGTATCCTGACCAACCATTATGCAAGAAACTTAAAATAAACACCAAAAAAATCTACTATATGTATAAACATTTGGAGATTAAACCACTCATTATTAAACGATGAATGGGCCAAAAAAATTAAACTACTTCTGGAACTAAATGAAAGAAAACCACCACGATATAACCTTTGAGAAACAGTCAAGGAATGTTTAAAAAGGAAGTTAATAGCCCTAAGTGCTACACTTACAAAAAATATACTGATAAATGACTTATTGATACAACACAAAAATTTGGAAATAACAAACCAAACTCAAATTCAATAGATAGCAAGAAATATTTTTTTAAAAAAAATCGGGTGATAATGGCTGGTACTAGAAACTTAGTGAACTGCTTGGACCTAGCAACCATGCATTCTGTAAAGGTGACCAGTCAGGCTGAGGACCCTTGGAAAAAGACACACTTACCCTGTTCACCCTGAGAAGTTAGTTGGGTGGGAATGATGGTGTTCTGTTTCCTCTTTCTCATATTCTAGCATTTCCTCAATATCTGGCTGGAGGATTTAAATACATGATAACTAGAATTTGTACAATGTTTGCCACTCAACATTCAGGGCAGAGCTATTCATGGACAGCTGGCTTGGTTTTCTGTTAGGAGTTAGCCTCCAGCTTTAAGCAGAGTCCACAACATGTGTGTCTTCTCCATGTTCATCTGGGCAAGTTTTTCAGACAGCAGCCTCCCTCTTTTAGTGGGGGTTGTGTTTTTCCTCTTTTTGGACACTAAGTAACTGCCCCCATTCATAGTCATCTGAATCATTATTGACAACAGATTTGATGAGTAAATTGGGATTGCTTAAAATGGGGACTATGCCTAAAGCAGAGAGAGAACTTTTTCACACCTCAAAAATGAGAAAGACTAGCATGATGGAAGGTGGTTGGTCTTTCACCAACATTACTCTAGATGATTTGAAACTAGAACCAGTAAAGGAGAAGATAAATAATGTCATAATGTTTATTATAAATATTACTTTTTGATTATTTCTGTTCTATCACTTAAAAAGGCAGTTAGTGTGAATGCCAAGAAGAACACCTTAGAAAAGCCTGGTAAGAGAGAACACAGAAATATTCATAGCAAAACAAGAATATAAAGAGTTAATCTCAACATTGGCTTGTAAGATTACAAGAAGCAACCTAAGGCTTTCAAACAGCCAAACTTAGTACACTCGGTAATGTTGAAGGAATCACAAAATGATAACAATTGTTCTGAATCTAGTTGGGCTTTCCTATGAATGTTAGATTTAAGGAGATTCAAGAAGCAATCATCACTTAAGGTATGCACTCACAGTTTGTAAAACAAATGTTAAATTTTTTGGTCAACATGTAAATAAATTATCCCAAAAGACTGGTCACATATGGTTATTGATGCATTGAAGTCTAGACCACTCTCACAGTAGAAGACTTTATGGGAGGAGTCTACAACAATAGAACAAAGAAGAAAAGCTGGAGGCTGTGTAAAGGCACTCTGATTACTATTAGAATAGTCACTAATTTGATTACAGGATATGTTCAGTTAAGGATACCTATTCACTATTTCTAGCAGTCTTAGCTGGGGTCATTCTTATAGATTTGTGAGAGTTTTCTTTAGGCCAGGTCTCTACCTAACCACAATATTTCCCCTTATCAAGATGTCTCTTTCATTATTCTTCCCCTCCATTCACCACCCAACCCAATCTCTCAGGTTCCCATGGGTGTCAGGATGGCCAAGTGGTTTAAGGTACCAGAGTCAAGACTCTTCTTTAAACATCAGAACTGAGATCTAGGTGTTCTCACTCATATGAGGAACATGGCTTATTAATTTTTATTTCTCTATTTCTCTTTTTAAAAGACTTTCTCTGATTCTTTTTGTTCTCTCCCAGTTGACATATTCCTTTTCACACACATTTTAACTTATTGAGAGGTTGTCTATATCTGAGTATGTTTTATTTTGTATCATTAATCATTTTTAAACAGAAAATATTTTTAAAATGTTAGCAGTCTCTGAAAGAGCCACAGAATTTTGCCAATGAAGCTGAGTCTGGAAGTTCTCATAAAAGGGCCAGGTCTCTGATTGCTGCCAGCAGACAGAGCACACCCAAGAAAATACCACTATCAAAATGCTGTTTTGACTCTGTTCCATTTTCTTAAAAATAAATGGAAACTTTAAATCAATAACATGCTATTGAGTCTTCTATGAGGCTTCCGGATCTGGTCTGGTTGCAGTTTGTTCTGGCTGCAGGTAGTCCGCTGCCATTTTCTCTGTGGTCTGGATGCCACACCATCTCTGTACGATGACTGACTTCAGAGACACAATTTTGAAGCTGCCCTTGGATCAGTTTCTGTAGTCTAGAATCCTTGGAATGCTTTTTCAGGCTTTGTGTGGGTATATTCGGTCAATGTTACTCTGCCGTTTGTAACAATGAGGTTTCTGGCCCATATTAGCCCCACTGTTCAGAGCTGCATGCTGCTGTTTATTAGAACCAGCAATCCCAAAGTCCCAAAGCACAGATGCTTATATTAACTTTATGCTGTTAGGCCTATGGCTTAGACACATTGCTATCTACCTCCTTCATCTTACCTCAACCCAGCACATCCGAGCCATATATCACTTTCCCTCACCCCTGAAAACCATCAGTTTTAGAGACCATTCAATCTGTGGGAATCCCCTCACCATCTCAATCTTAGAATACACCACAGATACCTACATGATGCAGGACTCTAGCATAAAACTGCTGTGTAAATTAGTTAATAGGATGAGACAGAATTATTTGAGCCCAGAGTTTCTCTGTCAGCTTAGCATCGTATATATACGATGAATCAAGGAAATACATGAAGAGTCAGTAATGATGGAGACATAAAGATTTACATTGAAGGAGGTTCCAAGAAATGTGTGTTTTATATAAAAATTCCCTAAGCCTAAGTTGGATAGCTAGGGCCCACATGGCATTAGGGGAGAATGTAAGGTATTCTTTAACATATAATGACATGTGAGTCATGGGGACATACACAAACACACATTGAATAAAACTGTAATGAAGTATTACAGCATATTTGAAATCCCTTTGTTGCCTCTATAACACAGACATGTTAGTTTTCACACTGCCCTTCTCTTTTGAGACCAAGTCTTACATAGTACAGGGAGGCTTGAAGTATCCCCATCTTCCTATCTCATTTTCCTAAGTGCTAAGAAGAGAGGTGTTCACCATCAAACTAGCTTGGGAAGATAATTTGTTCTGTTTTATTTACGATGTATTTTATTTTACATTCCAACCACAGTTTACTCCCTCATTTTTTTAAAACCATAAATGTCATTTTGATGTATGTGTCCCCCTGCCTTCCCTCCTCCCAATCCCTCCCAGTCAGTCTTCAGCAAATCTAATACCCATCTCCCCATCTTCTCCCCGAGAAGGGCAAGAAGTCCCAAGGTGGGTCAGTTCAGTGAGGCACATCCATTCCAGGTAAATTCTACTCTCTCATCCCAGGAACAAGCCTGGGTTAGGTGTTCCTCTATAAAGAATGTGCTCCAAGGTGCCAGCCCACACACAGGAACAGAGTGTTATCCCACCCCTAGAGGCTCCACATACTGCTCATGCCAATCTACATTTGCCTACACTTGGAGGGCCTAGCTCCTTTTCCTGATGGATCTCCAGTGGCTATTCTTGATTCAGTGACATCCTCCGAGCTCTAGTCATCCCTCTATGTGGGACTCCTCTTCATAATCCCTATCCCCCTGTTCATACAGACACTCCTCTTCTGCTCTCAGCTGACCAGGAGCTCAGCCCAGTGCTCAGCCATGGATCTCTACCTCCACCTCTATTTGTTGGATTCCCTACCTCTTTTCTACTCCCCCATCCACTGCCCAGAAAGGTCAAGTCCTCCAATTGGAGTCAACAAAGCATGGCATATCAAGTTTGGCCCCACCCTTGCACCAAGGCTGAGCAAGGCCTCACACCACAGGGAATAGTTTTCAAAATACTAGCTAGTGTGCCAGGAAAGATCCTAGTCCCAGGGCAAGAGGCCCCATAAACAGACCATGCTTCATAACTGTCACCTACATGAGCAGGCTCTAGGTTAGTCCCATGCAGGCTCCCTACCTGTTTGTCTAGACTCCATGAGTTCCCCTGAGCTTGGATCACTTGCCTTTGTGGTTTTCCCTAACATGATATTGACCCTCATGCTAGGCCCAGTGCTTTACTGTTGATGTCTGCATCTATTTCCATCAGTTACTGGATGAAGGTTCTATGATGACAATTAGGGTGGTCATCAATTTGATTACCCGGGAAGGGCCAGTACAGGCACCCTCTCTGCAATCATTAGGAATCTTAGCTGGGATCATTTTTGTGGATTCCTGCAATAATTCTTGGCACCAGGTTTCTCTCAAGGTTCACAATGTCCCCATCTATGTTGATATCTGCTTCATTTCACTCCTTCTCTGTCCCCTTCCCAAATCAGCCTTTTTGATCCCTCATGACCCTATCCCCTTCCCTCTACCTCCCTATCCTAATTGTTTAGTCTCTCTCTCCTAGGGTGATACATGTCTTCCTCTTAGGGTAGTCCTTGCTGCCTAGTTTTTCTAGCTCGATGGATTGTAGCCTGGCTATCCTTTGCCTTCACACTATCCACTTAGGAGGATATGATTTATGTTAATTGATATACAACAGTAGTTAATTCACAATTAAAGTACAGTGTCATGTTTCAAGATATACACAGGTGTGTTCTTATCAAATATAGGCAATTCATATGTCTGTTTCCTTATGTAAATGAAGTTTATATCCTGTCTCTTCTACTATTTTCTGGTAAAATTGAGAAATTAGTGCAAGGCCCACTTATATGTTAGGAATGAAACTTATAGATTAAGTCATGTATTAATCAGCCTGGTCTTGATCCTACTTTGTAGCATAGACAGGCATAGAACATAGGACCTTTCTATCTCACCTTCCCAAATATCTTGCATTTCATGTGTAGCAGTGAGCTTTCTTGGTCCTGGGCAGTCAGAGGTCCAGACCAACAGACATACAGGCCCAGACTTCTTAGCATTCACAGATGATCAGGCCACCTAAAATGAATCAGACACTTATATTAAGTTCATGCTGTTTGGTCTATGGCTCAGACACATCCCTAGTTGGCTCTTACATCTTAACTCAACCCATTCTCATTAATCTTTCTGCTACATGGCCCGTGGCTCTCTTGTGTTCCTTCCATGCTTTTTCTTGGGCAGCTGGGTCGATTTCCTGACTCTGCCCTTCTTCTCCTACCTATGCTGTGATTTCCCCTCATTTTTTTTTATAGTGCCTGTCATGGTTCAAAACAGCTCCTTTATTTAAAGATTGATATTCACAGCACACAGAAAGACATTCGCATTTCATTACATGCATAGGAATGGACTTTTGGCTTCTCTTTTCCTTCTTCAAAGCTTCACCCTATGTAGCTATAAAACATAGTTACTAATGTGTACTGAAAATACCAGCAGCTATACTAATTACTACCCGTTCCTTTCATACCTCCTTCTTTCCATAACCCACCTTTCAGTGACAACTGACAACTGTTTCAATCTTAGCTTCTATGAAATCAGTTTGCATGTTCCTCATATGAGTGAGAACACCTTGTTCTCATTTCTAATGCTTAAAGAAGAGTCTTGACTCTGGTACCTTAAACCACATGGCCATCCTGACACCCATGGGAACCTGAGAGATTGGGTTGGGTGGTGAATGGAGGGGAAGAATAATGAAATAGACATCTTGATAAGGGGACTTTTTGTGGTTAGGTAGAGACCTGGCCTAAAGAAAACTCTCACAAATCTATAAGAATGACCCCAGCTAAGATGGTCAGACATAGTGGATAGGTATCCTGAACTCACCATATCCTCTAATCAAATTGGTGACTACTTCAATAGTAATCAGAGTGCCTTTACCCAGCCTCTAGCTTTGCTTCCTTGTTCTATTGTTTTAGCCTCCTCCCATAAAGTCTTCTACTGTGAACGTGGTCTAGCCTTCAATGCAGCAATAACCATATTTGTCCAGTCTTTAGGGATAATTTATTAAACATTTGCTTTACAAACTGTGAGTGCATCCCTTAAGTGATGATTGCTTCTTGAATCTCCTTAAATCTAACTAGAGCCCAACTAGTTTCTGGAAAATTTTTTATCACTTTGTTATTCCTTCAACGTTACCGAGTATACTAAGTTTGGCTGTTTGTAAGCCTTAGGTTGTTTCTCTGAAAACTTATAAGTCAATGTTGAGATTGGGTCTTTAAATTCCTGTGTGGGTATTAATATTTCTGTGTTCTCTCTTAACAGGCTTTTCTAAGGTGTTCTTCTCGGCATTCACACTAAGTGACTTTTTAACTGATAGAATAGAAATAATCAAAAAATAATATTTCTAATAAACATTATGAGATTATTTATCTTCTCCTTTACTGATTCTAGTTTCAAATCATCTAGAGTAATATTGGTGAAAGACCAACCACCTTGCATCATGCTATTATTTCTCATTTTTAAGGTGTGAAAAAGTTCTCTCTCTGCTTTAGCCATAGTCCCCATTTTATGTAATCCCAATTTATTCATCAAATTGTTATCAATGATGATTCAGATGGCTATGTTGGGGGCAGCTACTTAGTGTCCAAAAAGAGGGAAAACACAACCCCCACTAAAAGAGGGAAGCTGCTGTCTGAAAAACTTGCCCAGATGAACATGGAGAAGACACACATATTGTGGACTCTGTCTAATGCTGGAGGCTAACTCCTAACAGAATGCCGAGCCAGTTGGCCATGTAGAGCTTAGGCTGGCAAGGTCTTTTTTTTCCTAATTCATGCCCTGAAAGTTGAGCTCCAAATAATGTGCAAACTCTAGTTAGCATGTATTGAAATCCCTGAGTCAGATATTGATGAAAAGCTAGAATATGAGAAAGAGGACACAGAACACAGTCAATTCTCACCCAACCAACTTCTCAGGATGAACAGGGTAAATGTTTCTCTTTTCAAGGGTCCTCAGCCTACAGAAACATGGTTACTAGGCCTAAGTAGTTCACTAAGTTTCTAGTACCAGCCAACATCACCTGATTTTTAAAAATTATTTCTTTCTGTCTACTGTTTTGAATTTGGATTGTTATATCAATAAGTCATTTATGTACATATTTTGTAAGTGTAGCACTTAGGGCTATTAACTTCCTTCTTAAAAATGCCTTGACTGTTTCTCAAAGGTTATATTGTGGTGGTTTTGCTTCATTTAGTTCCAGGAATATTTTAATTTTTGGCCCATTCATCATTTAATAATGAGTTGCTTAATCTCCATACGTTTATACATTTAGTCAATTTTTTTTGTTTGGTGTTCATTTTAATTTCATTGCATAAGTGTTGGGTATGATACATGAAATTATTTCAACTTCTCTGTATTTATTAATGCTTGTTCTGTATTTAGTAATGCTTGTTTTTTATTTGAGCATATGTTATATTTTGAAGCAGTTTCCCTGTGCTGCTGAGTAGAACGTATATGTGTATACCCTTGGTATTTGGGTTGAATAGTCTCTAGATATCTATTAGTTTCATTTGATAGAAGATGTCACTTAACTCTGAAGTTTCTCTTTTTTTGTGTTCAGATGTCTTATCTATAGAAGAAATTGGAGTGTTGAAATTTCCCACTATTATTGGGTTTGTGTTAATCTGGGTCTTTAATTTTATTAATATGATTTGATGAAATTGATTGCAGCAGAGTTTTATGCATGTCTTTAATAATGTAATATTTTAATAATTAATTGATACCTTGATTAAAATTAAGTTCCTTCCTTTGCCTATAGTTTTTGCTTCAAACACTATATTGAAAAATATTGAGGATAGTGGTTTATTTTCAACTCTTTAAACATATTAGACTTGTTTATTCTTTGGAAAAATAAGACTATAGTCGGCAATGAAGTTTCAAAATTGTATTATGTCATTCATAAATAAAAATAACACTATCTAAAACAATGTCTATGTTTAGAATTCAGTAATAAAAAATTGTTCTTTCAACTCAGTACATAGAAAAATAGAAAATATCCTTATTGTCAGAATAACTCCCAAATTGAAAATAAAATGTCCTTAAATTTTATATCATGTATTAGGGACGTAATTGTCTTTATATTGCTTGTTTATAATTGAAACAATTTTTTTGTATTTGTAGTTTCTGATAAATGCATAATTTATGATAATATTTGTGTATTTTGTGGCAAAACTAACGTATTTATGTATACTTTCATATATACCCTTAAATTTTAGGGCATAGAAGGTCAATAAATTAGAAAGTACTAAAATAATGAATACATGAAAAATTCACATGCTTTATGGTAGGATAATTAATACTCAACATATGAAATGATCATGTTACAGACTTTCAGAAAGAGAAAATATCATTGTTAGATAATCAAGTGGCAATAAAATTTTCCACTTTGTTATTAATTTTAGAAATACTATCATTGTCTAAAATTTTACCTAACAACTCATTGATTGAGGAAAACAGAGTATGGCAAACGTAAAATTACATATACAGTTTAGAGATTTATATCAACTAATCTGAATTCTGGTGCAAACCTGAAACCATTTACCGGGAAATTAAAGGGAAAAATCATGATGGCCAAAGTTGTCTACTTCTTTACATAAGCTGTGATTTCCAGGTTGTATTTAGTCTCTCTAGTAGTATTGAGAGAGGTAATTTAACCTGTTTTGCTCTTGTCTTTGAATAAGGCAGTTTCTGTCTTTTTAGTGACTGCATAAATAAACCATTGAGCTTCAATATTTGCTCACAGATTTGGTGAATTATTGAGAAACATCTCTCCCTCTGTTTTTCTGAATTTACCTTCAAAGACACTGTATGTAGTTTTTATTTTTATCATTTTGCATTTTTTGTAGTGCTGGAGATGAAACTCAGGGCCAAGACAGGGAATACTGTAGAGTCCAGACTTGTTTCTCTATTTAGAGTATTGCTTACAATCTTTTCCATTTAGAACAATGCTGGCTGTGGGAAAGCCATTGCTTTGTAATATGACCTAAAATTAATTTTAAAAAAGTCAGAAGAAAACACACTGAGAATATGAAGTGAAAGTTTTAGTGCTGATCTCCAGGTCCACAGATCATTTCCTTTCCTGAAGAAGTCTCAGTCATTCCGAGTAGGCCATTATTGACAGACCAGTACCCATGATGGAAAGTCTAGGGAGCATCAGGGGACCGAATGAAGCATATACTATTAGAGAAACCTTCCTAACAGAAACACATGGGGGAACTCCTGAGAGAGTACAATAAAGTTTAGACATGTGCAAATTGTGCAGTATCATATATAGGAATATTAATGTCCATTATGTTCTTAGATCTTTGGGGAAATAGCTTACATAGGAATAATTTCAATTTTAATACTTTCTTAAAAATGATTTAAATTTTATTAGTTTATTGTAGAGAAATCCCAGGTTAGACTGATTAAGGACTACGGGGAAGGAATTGAAATGGTAAGTGATCTTTTTAGATGAACAACTTCACAGTAGAGTGTAGAACTGGAGTCTAGACATAGGAAAAGCCCAGGTATTCATAGAAATGTTCATCTCAACAGGTTAGCAGGTTCCGTAGCAGCCAATGACATGGAGAAATATGATAAAGCCTCAAGTAGGTATACATACCCCCCCCCTTTTTCATGTACTTCTTTCCTTGAACCTTGATCTTATGTTCCATTCTTACCTCACCTGGCAATCCATTTTCCTGAGACCTTCAAAGGAACTGGCTGCTCTAGTTGGCTGGTCCTCTAAACTCAGGTGAATCAAGGTATTTAAGTCTTTCTGGAAGGAAGTTTTGTCCTCTTTAATCGGTTGTATGTTCTTTCTGAGGAATGCCCCTAATAATAATGAGTTTTTTGGCACAGATTAGCCCCACTTTTAGGACCCGACCACCATGGCTTATCTGTACCATCTATCACAAATCTCTCAAGAAACGCACAGACACTCATATTAAGTTCATGCTGTTTAGCCTAGTTCTCAGGCTCATTCCTTCATCTTAGCTCAAGCCATTATCATCAATCTTTCATGCCACATGGCCCATGGCTCACCTGTGTACCTTACATGTTGCTTTTTGGGGTGTCTAAGTCAATCTCTGAGACTCTGCCCTTCTCCTACTACCTATTCTGATTTCCCTGCCTACTATTTTTTATGTTGCCTGTCATAGTCCAAAACAATCTTTATTTACAGCATATAGAAAGACATGACTATAAGTTTGGTTATGACAAGTGACTATTAATCTGCATTTCTTAATTTTACAAATTTTAAGTATGTAACGCGATCATCATACCTTAAACAACAGTAGAAAAATATATACAGAATGAAAAAAAAACTGATCTTAAAGTTGTATCAATAAACCAACCTCCATAGCACTGCAATGTCTGTTGAGATTAACAGTTGATTTTGGTATTAAAGTAAACTCAATAACCTAATTTTTTAAAAAAATCACTCATATACCATATGCCTTTTTTTCTTAGAAAGAGATTAACTATGACCATTAACCATTCTTAATGAAAACAACATTTATAAACAATATTTTGGGAATTTGTGCATAATATTTCATTACTACTGCCTGCTGATTAAGGGGCGCTGACACTCTTACAGGTTATTGAGACTGGATCATCTTAGTCTTGAAGCTGATGTGACCATATCTTCCTATCACAGAATTTTCAGGCAGTCTTGGTTAGTGAAATCCTATTTGCCTGGAAGAAATCTACATGTTCTCATCTTCTGCGGAAACAACAACAGAACCTCACTTCCAAAGCAACAAATCCTTAGAAACAAACTTCAAAGTCAAGATACTTAAAAAATATATGTTTTTGTTTTATTTAGCATCCTTTGGAATTGATTGTCTTCTGCAGTTAGCTCATTAACAGTTAAAAAATTAAAAGAAGACACAGTAATGCCCATAATCCAGACTCTGTGTATTTTCCATCTTTATGTGGCTTATTATATTTTTATTCCTCTATTTCTCTTTTTGAAAGACTTTCTCTACCTTCTTTCTTTTCTCTCCCAATCTACATATTCCTTTTGACACATAGTTTAACCCATTGAGAGGTTGACTCTATCTGAATCTGTTTTATTGTGTATCATTAATCATTTTTAACCAGAAAATATTTTTAAATTTTAAATAGCACTCTCTGAAAGAGCCACATAGTTTTTGCCAACAAAGCTGAGTTAGGAAGTTCTCTTAAATGGTCCATGTCTCTAAGCTCTGCAGGCAGACAGAGCACACCCAAGACAATGCCAATATCCAAAAAGCTGTCATTGACTCTGCTCCATTTTCTTCAAAATAAACAGAAGCCTTAAGTCATTCACATGCTATTGAAATTCCTGTGAGACTTCGGGATCTGGGTGCTTGCAGTTTATGCTCACTGTAGTGATTCCGCTGCCATTTAGCCTGTGGTCTGGATGCCACACTAACTATGTACCATGACTGACTTCAGAGACACAATTTTGAACGTGCTCTTGGATCAGTTTCTCTGCTCTAGATCCCTTGGTAATATTTCTCAGGCTTTGGGTGGGTATATTCGGTCCATTTTTGGATGCCTTCTATAACAATGAGGATTTTGGCCCAGATTAGCCCCACTGTTCAGACCTGCCTAATGCTGCTTATTTGCACCAGCTATCCCAAAGTCCCCCCCCCCACAAACACACTAACTCTTACATTAACTTCATGCTGTTTGACCTACGGCTTAGGCACATTGCTAGCTAGCTCCTTCATCTTACCTCATCCCATCCCACCCGAGCCATATATCTCTTTCCTTCACCCCTGAAAGCCATCAGTTTGAGAGACCATTAAATCTGTGGCAATCCCCTCACCATCTCAATCTTAGAATACACCACAGATACCTACATGATGCAGGACTCTAGCATAAAACTGCTGTTTAAATTAATTAATAGGATGAGACAGTGTTATTTGAGCCCAGAGTTTCTCTGTCAGCTTATCATCATATCAATACCATGTATCAAGGAGAAACATGAAGATCAGAAATGATATAGACATACAGATTTACATTGAAGGAGGTTCCCAGAAATGTGTCTTTCATATAAAAATCCCCTAAGCCTACATTTGATAGCTAGGGCCCACATGGCATTCGGGGAGAATGTAAGGTATTCTTTAACATAGAATGACATTTGAGTCATGGGCACATATAAAAACACACACTGAATAAAACTGTAATGAAGTATTACAACATATTTGATTTCCCTTTTTTGCCTCTTTAACACAGACATGTTAGTTTTCTCACTACCCTTCTGTTTTCAGACCAAGACTTATATAGTACAGGGTGGTTTTGAATTATCCCAATCTTCATATCTCATTTTCCTAAGTGTTAAGAACAGAGGTGTTCACCATCAACACTAGCTTCCGAAGATAATTTGTTCTAAGTATTACTTATGGTTTATTTTATTTTACATTCCAACCTCAGATTTCTCTCTACTTTTTTAAAAATAAAACTGTCATTCTTATGTATGTATCCCCCCCCCCGTTCCCCCTGACTTCCCTTAACCCAATCCCATCCAGTGAGCCTTTAGCCTCTCCCATCCCCATCCACCAATCCTCTCCCTGATAAGGGCAAGAAATCAGAAGGTGGATTAGCTCAGTGTGGCACATCCAGTGCAGGCAAGTTCTACTCACTCATCACAAAGACAAGGATGGGTTAGGTATTCCTGTATAGGGAATGTGCTCCAAGGTGACAGCCCACACACAGGAACACAGTCTGATTTCATTCCTTGAGGCTTTACATACTGCACATACCAATCTACCTACAGTTGCCTACCCTTGGAGGGCCTACTTCCTTTTCCTGATGGATCTCCAGTGGCTATTCTTGATTCAGTGAGCTCCCCAGAGCTACTGGCAGCCGTCTATGTGGGACTCCTCTTAATAATCCCTATCCTCCTGCTCATACAGCCTTTCCTCCCCTGCTCTCAGCTGGACCTGGAGCTCAGCCCAGTGCTCAGTCAGCCATGGATCTTTGCTTCCACCTCTCTTCTTTGTTGGATGCCCACCCTCTTTTCTACTCCCACATCCACTGCCCAGAAAGGTCAACTCCTCCTACGGAAGTCAACAAATCATGGCATATTAAGTTTGGCCCCACCCCTTGCACTAAGCAGAAAAAGGCCTCACACCACAGGGAATAGGTTTCAAGAAACTAGCTTGTGTGCCAGGAAAGATCCTAGTCCCACTGCTAGAGGCCCCATAAACAGACCAAGCTACATAACTGTCACATACATGAGGAGGATCATGGTCAGTCCCATGCAGGCTCCCTACCTGTTGGTATAGAGTCCATGAGTTCCCAGGAACTTGGAACAGTTGTCTTGGTGGTATTCCCTGACATGATCTTGACCCTCATACTCAGCCCAGTGCTTTACTGTGGATCTCTTTCTGTGGATCTCTTTCTGTGGATCTATTTCCATCAGTTACTGGATGAAGGTTCTATGATGACAGTTAGGGTGGTCATCAATTTGGTTACCCGGGAAGGTCAGTTCAGGCACCCTCTCTGCTATTATTAGGAATCTTAGCTGGGATCATCTTTGTGGATTCCTGAAATTTTCCTTGGCTACAGGTTTCTCTAATCCCACAATGTCCCCCTCTATCAAAATATCTGCTTCATTTCACTCCTTCTCTGTTCCTCTCCCAACTCTGCTATTTTGATTCCTCATTTCCCCCTGCCCTTCCCTCTACTTCCCCATCCTAATTGTTTAGTCTCCCCCTCCCAAGGTGATCCAAGTCTTCATCTTAGGATACTTTTTGTTGCCTAGTTTCTCTAGGATGAAGGATTGTAGTCTGGCCATCCTTTGCCTTCATACTATCCACTTATGAGTATATGATATATCTTAATTTATATACAACGATAGTTCATGCACAAGTAAAATACAGTGTCGTGATTCAAGATATACATTTGAGTGCTTAACAAATGAACACAATTCATATTTCTGTGTCCTCATGTAAAGGAAGTTTATGACCTCTCTCTTCTTCTATTTTCTGGTAAAATTGGGAAATTAATGCATGGACCACTTATGCTAGGAAGGAATCGTATAGATTAAATTATGTATTACACAACCTGGTCTTGATGTCACTTTGTAGCTCAGACAGGCTTTGAACATAGGACCTTTGTATCTCAACTTCCCAACATCTTGTATTTCATGTGTAACAGTGAGGTTTCTTGGCACTGGGTGGCCAAGGGTCCAGACCCACAGACCTGCGTGCCCAGACCCCTTAACCTCTGGAGCTGATCAGGTCCCCCAAAATGATTCAGACACTTATATTAAGTTCGTGCTGTTTGGTCTGTGGCTTAGGCACATCCCCAGCTGGCTCTTACATCTTAACTCAACCCATTCTCATTAATCCTTCTGCCACGTGTCCTGTTGCTTACTTGTGTTCCTTAAATGTGTATTCTTTGGTGACTGAGTCGATTTGTCTGCCTCTGCCCTGATTCTCCTACCTATGCTCTGATTTCCCTCCTAATTTTCTATGGTGTCTGTCATGGGCCAAAACAGCTCCTTTATTTAAAGATTGATATTCACAACACAGAAAGCCATTCCCACATCATTGCATGCATAGGAATGGACTTTTGGCTTCTCTTTTCTTTCCTCACTGATTCAACATATGTAGCTTTAAAATATAGTCACAAATGTGTACTGCAAAATACCAGCAGCCATACTAATTACTACCTAATTCTCCAATAACCCACCTCTCAGTTTCAACTGTTTCATTCTTAGTTTCTATGAAATCAGTTTCCATGTTCCTTTTATGAGTTTGAACACCTATAACTCAATTCTGATTTTTAAAGAAGAGTCTTGACTCTGACACCTTAAACCACTCGGCCATCCTGACACCCATTGGAACATGAGAGATTAGGTGGTGAATGGAGGGTAAGAATAATGAAAGAGACATCTTGATAAGGGGACATTTTGTCGTTAGGTAGAGACCTGGCCTAAAGAAAACTCTAACAAATCTCTAAGAATGACCCCAGTTAAGTCTGCTAGAAATAGTGGATAGGTATCCTGAACTGACCATATCCTGTAATCAAATTAGTGACTGCTCCAGTAGTAATCAGAGTGCCTTCACCCAGCCTCTAGCTTTGCTTCCCTGTTCTATTGTTTTAGACTTCTCCCATCATATCTTCTACTGTGAACGTGGTCTAGCCTTCAATGCAGCAATAACCATATCTGACCATAATTTGTTTATATGGTGACCAAGAAATTTAACGTTTGTCTTACAAATTGTCAGTGCATACCTTAAGTGATGATTGCCTCTTGAATCTCCTTAAATCTAAACATTTATACTAGAGCCAAACTAGCTTCTGAACAATTGTTATCATTCTGTGATTCCTTCAACGTTACTGAGTATACTAAGTTTGGTTGTTTGAAAGCCTTAGGTTGCTTCTCTGTAAATTTATATGTCAATGTTGAGATTATCTCGTTAAATTCTTGTTTCTGTATGAATATTTCTGTGTTCTCTCTTAATAGGCTTTTGTCAGGTGTTCTTCTTGGCATTTACACTAACTGTCTTTTTAACTGATAGAACAAAAATAATCAAAAATAATAATTATAATAAACATTATGATATTATTTATTGTCTCCTTTACTGGTTCTAGTTTTGAACCATATAGAGCAATTTATATTAATTGATATACAACAATAATTAATGCACAATTAAAAGGCTGTGTTGTGATTCAAGGTATACATAGGTGTGTGCTTATGAAATATAGGCAGTTCATATTTCTGTGTCTTTATGTAAATGAAGTTTATAACATTTCCTACTATTTTCTTGTAAAATTGGTAAATTTTTATATTTATATTTCATTTAAATATGTTTATATAATCATTCCTATATACCAGAAAAGTTCAGGGAATAGAAAGTGAAAAATTCTACATATTCCTTTTCACACACATTTTAACCCATTGAGATGTTGTCTCTATGTGAATCTGTTTTATTGTGTATCATGAATCATTTTTACCCAGAAAATATTTTTTAAATGTTAGCACTCTCTGAAAGAGCCACATATTTTTTGTCAATAAAGCTGAATCAGGAAGTTTTCTTAAAGGGGCCACATCTCTGTTTGCTGCCAGCAGACAGAGCACACCGAAAAAAGGCACTATCAAAAACCTATCTTTGACTCTGTTTCATGTTCTTCAAAATAAATGTAAACCTTACATCAATCACATGCTACTGTGTCTCCTATGAGATGTCGGGATCCGGTCTGGTTGCAATTTATGCTCGCTGCAGTGAGTCCGCTGCCATTTTGTCTATGGTCTGGATGCCACACCATCTCTGTACCATGACTGATTTCAGAGACACAATTTTGAAGCTGCCCTTGGATCAGTTTCTCTGCTCTAGAATCCTTGGAATGCTTTTTCAGGCTTTGTGTGGGTATATTCGGTCAATGTTACTCTGCTGTTTGTAACAGTTAGGTTTCTGGCCCATATTAGCCCCACTTTTCAGAACTGCACGATGCTGTTTATTAGGACCAGAAATTCCAAAGTCTCAAAGCACAGATGCTTATATTAACTTCATGCTGTTAGGCCTATGGCTTAGACACATTGTTATCTAGCTCCTTCATCTTACCTCAACCCAGCACATCTGAGCCATATATCACTTTCCCTCACTCCTGAAAACCATCAGTTGGAGAGACCATTCAATCTGTGGCAATCCTCTCACCATCTCAATCTTAGAATACACCACAGATACCTACATGATGCTTGACTCTAGTAAAAAACTGCTGTGTAAATTAATTAATAGGATGATACAGAATTATTTGAGCCCAGAGTTTTTCTGTCAGCTTAACATCATATCAATTCCATGAATAAAGGAAATACATGAAGATTCAGTAATTATGGAGACATACAGAGTTACATTGAAGGAGGTTCCCAGAAATGTGGGTTTTATATAAAAATCCCCTAAGCCTAAGTTTGATAGCTAGAGCCCACATAGTAGATGGGGAGAATGTAAGGCATTCTTTGACATATAATAACATGTGACTCATGGGCACATATATGAAAAATACTAAGTAACATATTGGCAAACCAAATTCAAGAACATATCAAAGAAATCATCTAGCATGATGAAGTGGGCTTAACTCCAGAAACATAGGGATGGTATTACATACAAAAAACTGTGAATGTCATCCATCATATAAACAACCTGAAAGAAAAAAAGAAACCACATGATCATCTCATTAGATCATGGAAAAGCCTTTGACAATATCCAACTCTCTTTCATGATAAAAGTCCTGGATTGATCAGGAATATAGGGAAAATACCTAAACACAATAAAGGTAATATACAGCAAGCCACCAGCCAACATCAAACTAAATGGAGAAAAACTCAAAGCAAGCCCACTAAAATCAGGAACAGAACAAGGCTATTCTCTCTTCCCATATCTTTTCAATATAGTTCTCGAAGTCTTAGCTAGAGTAATAAGACAACAAGATGATATTAAATGGATATAAATTGGAAAGGACGAAGTCAAACTATCTCTATTTGCAGACGATATGATCGTATACATAACTGATGCCAAAATTCTACCAGGGAACTCCTACAACTGATAAACACCTTCAGCAACTTAGTGGGGTACAAGATTAACTCAAAATATCCACAGCACTCCTATACACTAAGGATAAAAGGGCTGAAAAAGAAATCAGGGAAACATCCCCCTTTATAATAGCTAACAATAGTATTAAGTATTTTTATGTAACTCTAACTTAAGAAGTAGCAGGCCTGTTTGACAAAAACTTGAAGTCATTGGAGAAAGAAATATAAGAAGATATCAGAAAGTGGAAAGATCACCCATGCTCATGGATAGGTAAGATCAATATAGTAAAAATGGCAGTCTTACCAAAAGCAATCTACAGATTCAAGGAATATCATTAAAATCCCAATATAGTTCTTCATTGATCTTGAAAGAACAACACTCAATTTCATACAGAATAACAAGAAACCTAGGATTGCCAATACAATCCTGTTCAATAATAGAATTTTGTGAGGCATCACAACCCCTGACTTGAAACCCTACTATTGAGCAACAGTAATAAAAACGGCTGGGTACTGGCATAAAAACAGACTTGTGGATCAATGAAATCAAATTAAAGACCCCGACATTAACCCACACACCTATGAACATCTAATTTTTGAAAAAGAGGTCAAAAATATAGAATGGAAAAAAGATAGTATCTTCAACAAATGGTGCTAGCATAATTGGATAGTAGTTTGTAGAAGAATGCAAATAGATCCATATCTATCATCAAGGAAAACTCAAGTTCACATGGGTCAAAGACCTCAACATAAACCCAGTTACACTTAACTTGATAGATAAGAAAGTGGGAAATATTGTCCAATGCATTGGCACGGGCAATCACTTCCTAAATATAACACCAGCAGCACAGACACCAAGAACAACAATCAATAAATGAGACCTCTTGAAACTGAGAAGCTTCTGAAAGGCAAAGGATATGGTCAATACGACAAAATGACACTCTATGGAATGGGAAAAGATCTTCACCAACCCTACATATGATAGAAGACTAATCTCTAAAATATATAGAGAACTCAAGAAACCAGAGGTCAAAAAACAAATAATCAAATTAAAATTGAGGTTCAGAGCTAAAAAGAGAATACTCAACAGAAGAATTTCAAATTTCTGAAAGGCACTTAAAAAATTTCTCAACATCCTTGGCCACCAGAGAAATGTAATCTTACTCCTGTCAGAATGGCTAGGATTAAAAACACAGATGACAGCCTATGCTGGAAAGGATGCAGAGCAAGGGGAACTCTCCTCCATTGTTAGAGGTCACTTGTACAGCCACTCTGGAATTCACTATGGCATATCCTCAAAAAAACTGGGAATCAGTCTCCACAATGATCCAGCAATACCACTACTGGGCATGTACCCAAAGGATGCACATTCTTACCCCAAGGGCATTAACTCAACTATGTTCAAAGCAGCATTATCCATACTAGCAAGTGTAGGGGCATTGTGTTGTCTCATGGTAAATAACTGTACCACCCACTGGTTTCATAAAAAGAGCTGATTGGCCAAAGGCAGGCAGGCAGGAAGTGTAGGCAGGGCTACCAGACTAAAAACTCTGAGAACAGACCACCAGACAGAATTCCAGAGAGAGACCCAGAAGAAGCAGAGGACAACTATGCTGCCCTAAGAAAAGATACCGAACCGCATGGCTGAACAGAACAAGAGACATGGGTTAGGTGAAGGGTAGAGAGCTAGCAAATGATATGCCTGGGCCTGAGAATGATCAGCCTAAAATTAATGAAAGTGCCTGTGTGTCTCTGTAGGACTGTGTGACTGTGGGACTGCGGGACTGCGGGTCTGCAGGTCTGTGGGTCTGCGGGCCTAGACCTTGAGGTTAGGCCCGAAAGTCAAGGCCAGAAACCTCGTACTACAAATGGCAGCCCAACATGTGGCAAATATGCCCACATAAAGTCATAGAAAGCTTAAAAATGGTCTAGAGCCAAAAGCAGCCTCTGAATTGTGTCTCCCACATGGCCGTGGTACAGAGACACCCTGGTGAGGCCTGTCGGCTTGAGCTACAATGGTGGGCTTTTGGAGTGCAGCTTAAGGTGTAAAATGGCTCATTCTTGAAGTCTCATGGGAGCCTAGCTGTAAGCAAAAGGTTGTAAATGATTTATTTAAGGTTTCTGTTCATAAGGACAAAAAGGGAACAGAATCAAAGATGGCTTTCTTGTGGCAGTGTTTTCTTGGATCAGCTCTGTTTGCCAGAAGCAAACTGTGGCTTGGTTTTAAGAGAAGCTTCCTGATTCAGCATTAGAAGCAAAACACTTGTGAGTTTTTAAAGAGGCCCTGCTACCTAACACTTAAATGGAGTTAATGAGTAGCAGATGGCAAAGCTTTACTTGATAATTATATGGACCCTAAAATTCCCAGACTACCTGGGTTAAAAAGATAAATTCTATAAAATTAAACTAGGAGCTGGGTAGAGCCATCCACCCATCATATCAGCCTTTAATCCTGGCAGATTAAAGGTGTGTTCAGAAACAGAAGAAATAGAAGGATCTGGGTAGTCAATTATCCTAGCCAAGCAAAGGTGTGGTCAGAGACAGAAAAAATTAAGAAATAAATATATGGTAAAGACAGTTTTTTTGTAAAATGTCTAAGTGGTTTAGAGTGTGTTGAAAATATATATACATAGGCTTAGAGAAAGAAAAGAAAGGTTAGAGAAATCCTTTAAAAAAGAAATAAAGTAAAATAAATAAATAATAAATAAGCCACGTAAAGATGGAAAATACAAAGAATGTCTTGATACTGTATATTACTGTCTTATCTTTAAGCTTCTTGACTGAAAATGACTTAGTAAAAGCTGCTAAAAGACAGTTGATTATAAATGCTGTTAGAATAATTCAACCTATATATTTTGTAAATGAGTTTACTTTAAAATTGAAATGCAAAGATACGCTACTTTGGAGAAGAGGTTTTCCTTTTATTTTCACAGAAAATGAAAGACTGTGGATTTCTTACTGGATAAAGAACATAAAGTTTGATAGAGGAAGACCCCCTGAAAAATCTCCAATGGAAATGCATGGACCAGATGATTCAGCATTTCAGAGCACCTCTGTTGAAGTTCCAGAGCTCTGAATCCAAAACAATTTCAAGGACACTGGCTGAGATGACCCAGCCTTAGAGACTACTCCACTAAAGACTTGTCCATAATCCTACATTTTTCTTTGGATTCCCATGATATTGTCAGCATCCCCATTCAGCAGGAAGTAGCCTAGAGAACGAGGCCCACATTCCCAAAACGTGGATTATGGATGTTTGTGTTTATTTACAGTGTTGCTTATAAACTGTTATAGATAAGGGGGGGAAAGAATTTTAGAATTGGAGTTCTTTTTGTTTTAAAGAGAAAAGGGGATATGTAGGGGCATTGTGTTGTCTCATGGTAAATAACTGTCCCACCCACTGGTTTAATAAAAAGAGCTGATTGGCCAAAGGCAGGCAGGCAGGAAGTGTAGGTGGGGCTACCAGACTAAAAACTCTGAGAACAGCCCACCAGACAGAATTTCAGAGAGAGACCCAGAAGAAGCAGAGGACAACTATGCTGCTCTAAGAAAAGGTACTGAGCCGCATGGCTGAACAGAACAAGAGACATGGGTTAGGTGAAGGGTACAGAGCTAGCAAGTGATATGCCTGGGCCTGAGGCTGATCAGCCAAAAACTAATGAAGGCATCTGTATGTCTCTATGTATGTTTCAAGAACCTAGAAACCACCAAGATACCCCTCAACAGAAGAATGGATTTAAAAATTGTGGGACGTTTACATAAGGTAATACTCAGCAGTTAAAAAAAAGACATCTTGAAATTTGGAGATAAATGAATGGATTAAGTGAGTATCATTTTGTGTGAGCTAACATAAACCCAGAAAGATAGACTTGGTATATTCTCACTCATAGGTGCATTTTAGACATAAACAAAAGATACAATCCACAAACTCCTCAGCAGCTAGTTAACAGGAGGAAATTATGAGAGATTTCCATCAATCCCCTGGAGAAGGGGAAGTAGGGATCTCTAAGTAAATTGGGATTATACAGAGCAGCAAGCAAGGGGAGGTGGGAAGAAATAATGAGAGAAAGAGATAGTTGAACAGAAGGAGCAACAGAGAGGGAGAACAATGAAAGAGATATCTTGATAGAGGGAGCTATTGTGGGGTTAGAGAGAAACCTGGTGCTAAAGAAACATCCAATAACCCACAACATGTCCCCCGCTGGGACTCCAAGAAATAGTGGAGAGGGTGACTAACAGGAATTCCTCTATAATCAAACAAATGACCACACTAATTGTCATTATGGAACCTTCATCCAGCAATGGATTGAGGCAGAAGCAGAGATCCATAGCTAAGAACTCGGTTGAGCTCTCAGTCCATCTGAAGAGAGAGAGAGAAGACATTATATGACCAAAGGGATCTGGATCATGAAAAGGAGATCCATAAAGATGGCTTACTAACTCTGAAATGATAGCTGAGGAACCTACATGGAATTAAACTAAACCCTCTGAATGTAGACAAAAGTTGAATGGCATGGACAGTTTGTGGACCCTCTTGCAGTAGAATCAGACTTTATTTCTGGTGCATGAACTTGGAGTGCAGTCCCTACAGAGGAACACTTTACTCAGCCTTGACACTGAGGGGAGGGACTTGATCCTACCTCAACTAAATATGTCAGACACAACTGACTCACCTTGGGATTCCTTGCTCTTCCTGGGTTGGGGAATGGATGTGAGGGCTGACACTGAGCTAGGACTGGGAAAAAGGAAGGGAGGGGGACCAGATGTGAGCATGGGAAAAAACAGTTGCACAAATTCTAATTGGTCTTTTAATAAAAAGTTGGAGCCAGATATTGAAGTAAATGTTGAAAAATCAGAAAGAAAGGGGAACAAGCCACAGTCATTTCTCAGCTCACCAAGTCCTCAGCCTAAAGGAGTAGATCCTGTCTCCATGAATTTTCAGACTGATTGTGTCTGAGTCCTCAGGCAAAAAAGGGAAGGTGTAGGGAGGAAGGGAAGCACAGAGGCCAACCTCTGTCTCCTCCCACCTTATATCCCTTTCTCTGCACAGCCATATCACTTCTTTCTCTACCTTCCTAGTGCTGATATTAAAGGTGTGTGCCACCACTGCCTGTCTCTATTTCTCTTTTAGATTGGATTAATCTTGTGTAGTGCGGGGTGGCTTTGAACTCACACAGATCAAGAGTGATCTCTACCTATCAAGTGCTAATTTTAAGGTGTGTGCCACCACTAACTGACCTGTATGAATAACTCTGTGAAAGGTTCTCTCCTCTGATATTCAGGCAATCTTTACTACATTTCAAACAACATATCACCACAGTTCCCTGTTTTCTGGTCAAAAATATAAAAGGTTCATATATACCTAATATAAGAAAAACTATATACAAGAAATAAGAAATCTATATATTATATACACAGACAACAATTACATCAATAATGTTCAGTCCATTAGCAACTGACAAATTCAGAAAAAAATACTCTATTATTTATCCTTTCTTGGTGAATCCAAATTCACTTTCTACCCAACCTGTATTACCAATCAATATCTATCTTTTGATGTCTCTGAAACTTAAACACTTTACTCCTCTCAGTGAGTTTCCTTTCTGCATATGTACCTAGGAAAATTATGTAGTCTTCAACTTCTTTAGAGACCTCAGAAGGAAATAATATTAACTGAGTAAGCAGGAAGAGACATCTTTAGGGGATCCTGAAAACAAAAAAAATTGGTTAGTTGTCAAGTCTTTAGATAGGTAGCTGTATCATTTGTTGTCCAGTCTCTATGTAATGCGAAAATGCAGGGTTTGTCTGTGAGGCTTGACCATGTTAGCTAGCCACCATTGAAATTGTCCTGAGTAGTTTGTAGTCCAAAGTTGATCTTAGGGTGGTGTTTGTCAGCTTAATGGTGTTATAATATTCCTCATATAACTGATGATGTGGCGTTCCATCATCAAGTTCAGAGACAGCATTAGGTCAGATTATTCCTGTTCTTGGTAATTTTTTCTGGGTAGTACTACTCCCTTTTTCTTTGGATGCCTATTTGTCCAGAGGTCTTTTAACTTCTCAAGATGGTTTTTTTTTATTTTCCTTAACAGAAAAAATGAAAGCCCTTCCCAACACTAACATTGAGGAGTTTTGAAAACTAATCCTTATCAACTTTGATTTATGTTTTCTCCTGATTTTTTTTCTGTTCTCTCTTCTATAGCTGTTCTATCGTCCTCTGCAGTATGGTTTTCTACAATAAGCAATAGGTTCCTTAATAGCTTTTATAAGGATTTTTCTCCACTATGACAGAAAATAACCAAAATGAATTTGACTTGGGTTCCTGTGAGATATTCCTCAGGACATTTGCCAAAGGCAAAGGATTACCTTGTCTGTCCCTTGTTGATTTATATTCCTTAGTCCAACAGCTGTCTTTGCCACACCTTCTGCATAATCCAGAAGAAAGGAGCATTCTTTTGTGGTCATTCTTAGCAACAAACATTGTTTCTAGGAACACTCTGTTTACAGTACTTTTAAGCGTCACCTTATTTGCTGCAATTGAAACATTTTTAATGTCAATTTTGCTTCAAACCTCAGGAAATCACCTCTCCTATCCAAGCATTATCATAGTTAGGACACTCAATATTGAATGTTTTTAGTATCCATTCCTGCAAGGGTCCTGGTTTTGACTTTCAAACCTTAAAAAAAAATAAGTCAGAAGAAAACAAACTGAGAATATGAAGTGAAAGTTTTAGTGCTGATCTCCAGGTCCACAGACCATTTTCTTTCCTGAAGAAGTCTCTGTCATACTGAGTAGGCCATGGTTGACAGACCAGTACCCATGATGGAAAGTCTAGAGAGTATCAGGGGCCCAGTGGAAGCATATACTATTAGGGAAACTTTCCTAACAGAAGCACTTGGAAACTCTTCAATGAGCACAATAAAGTATAATTACATGCACATTGTGAACCATTATTGATAGGAATATTAATGTCCATCAAGTACTTAGGTCTTTGGGGAAATAGCTTACATTGGAACAATTTCAATTTCAATACTTTCCTTAATAAATGATTTAAATGTTATTAGGTTATTGTAGAGAGATCCCAGGTTAGATTGACTAAGGAAGACTGGGAAGGATTTGAAATGGTAAGTGATTTTTTTTTTGAGGATCAACTTCACAGTAGAGTGTAGAGCTGTAGTCTAGACATAGGGAAAGCCCTGATATTCATAGAAATGTTCATCTCAACAGATAAACAGGTTATGTAGCAGACAGTGACATGGAGAAATATGATAAAACCTAAAGTAAGCATATACCCCCCACCTTTGTGATGTACTTCTTTCCTGGAACCTTGGGATCCTACATTCCATTCTTACTTCACCTGGAAATCCATTTTTCTGAGACCTTCAAAGGTACTGGCTGCTGTATTTGGCTGATCCTCTGAACTCAGCTGAATCAAGGTACTTTAAGTCTTTCTGGAAGGAAGTTTTGTCTTCTTTAGTCTGTGGTAAGTTCTGTCTGAGGAATGCCTTCTATAATATTGAGATTTCTGGCCAAGATTAGCCACACTGTTAGTACCCGCCCAACACTGCTTATCTGGACCATCTCTATCCCAAATCTCTCAAGAAATACAGACACTCATATTAACCTCATGCTGTTTAGCCTAGGTCTGAGGCTCATTGCTAGATAGCTCCTCTACCTTAACTCAAGCCATTCTCATCAATCATTCCTGATACATGGCCCGTGGCTCACCTGTGTTCTGTACATGGTGCTTCTTTGGGTGTCTGGCTATATCTCTGGGAATCTGCCCTTCTTCTACTACCTATTCTAATTTTCCTGCCTACTTTTTTTAAGGGTCTGGTCATGGGCCAAAACAGTCTGTTATTTACAGTCTATAGAAGACATGACTATAAGTTTGGTAATCACAATTGACTATTAATCTGCATTTTTTAATTTTACAACTTTTAAGTGAGTAACATGAACATCATACATTAAACAGCAGAAAAGTATATACAGCATAACAAAACTAATCTTGAATTTGTATCAATAAACCAAAATCCACACAAATGTAAAGTATGTTTAGATTAACAGTTGATTAAGGTATTGAACTAAAGTCAAAAATCTAATTTTTAAAAAAGCACTCATATACCATATGCCCTTTTTCTTCTTAGAAACAGATTAACTATGACCATTAACCATTCATAGTGAAAACAAACATTTATAAACAATGTTTTGGGAATTTGTGCATAACATTTCATTGCTACTGCCTGCTGATTAAGGGGCGCTGACAATCTTACAGGTTCTTGAGACTGGATCATCTTAGTCTTGAAGCTGATGTAAACATATCTTCCTACCAAAGAATTTTCAGGTTGTCTTGGTTGGTGAAACCCTATTTGCCTGGAAGCAATCCACAGGTTCTCATCTTTGGTGGAAACAACAACAGAACCTCTCTTCCAAACCAATAAATCCTTAGATACAAACTTCAAAGTCAAGACACTTTTAAAATATATGTTTTGGTTTAACTTAGCATCCTTTGGAATTGATTGTCTTATGGAGTTAAGTCTACCAGTTAAAAAAATAAAAGAAGACACAATAATAAGCACAATCCAGATTCTGTGTATTTTCCATCTTTACATGGCTTATTATACTTTTATTTTTCTATTTCTCTTTTTAAAAGACTTTCTCTGATTCTTTTTGTTCTCTCCCAGTTTACATATTCCTTTTCACACACATTTTAACCCATGGAGAGGTTGTCTATATCTGAGTCTGCTTTATTTTGTATCATTAATTATTTTTAACCAGAAAATATTTTTTAAATGTTAGCAGTCTCTGAAAGAGCCACAGAGTTTTGCCAATGAAGCTGAGTCAGGAAGTTCTCTTAAAAGGGCCAAGTCTCTGATTGCTGCCAGCAGACAGAGTACACCCAAGAAAATACCACTATCAAAAAAGCTGTCTTTAACTCTGTCCCATTGTCTTCAAAATAAATGGAAACCTTAAATCAATCACATGATACTGCGTCTTTTATGAGGCTTCCAGATCTGGTCTGGTTGCAGTTTGTTCTTGCTGCAGGGAGTCCACTGCCATTTTCTCTGTGGTCTGGATGCCACACAATCTCTGTACCATGACTGACTTCAGAGACACAATTTTGGAGCTGCCCTTGAATCAGTTTCTCTGATCTAGAATCCTTTGTAAGCTTTCTCAGGCTTTGTGTGGGTACAGTTGTACCATTTTTGGACACCATCTGTAACAATGAAGTTTTTGTCCCAGATTAGCCCCACTGTTCAAACCTGATGCTGCTCCTTATGTGGACCTGCAATCTCAAAGTCCCAAGTAAACGCAGACATGATTATATTAACTTCATACTGTTAGGCCTATGACTTAGTCACTTGCTATCTAGCTCCTTAATCTTACCTCAACCCAGCACATCCGAGCCATATATCCCTTTCCTTCACCCCTGAAAACCATCAGTTGGAGAGACCATTAAATCTGTGGCAATCCCTCATCATCTCAATCTTAGAATACACCACAGATACCTACATTATGCAGGACTCTAGTATAAAACTGCTGTGTAAATTAATTAATAGGATTATACAGATTTATTTGAGCCCAGACTTTCTCTGTCAGCTTAGCATCATATCTATACCATGAATCAAGGAAAAACATGAAGAGTCAGCAGTAATGATGGAGAAATACAGATTTACATTGAGGAGGTTCCCAGAAATGTGTCTTTTATATAAAAACCCCTAAGCCTAAGTTTGATGGCTAGGGTCCATATGGCATTCGGGGAGAATATAAGATATTCTTTAACATATAATGACATGTGAGTCATGGGTACATATACAAACACACACTGAATAAAACTGTAATGAAGTATTACAACATATTTGAAGTCCCATTGTTGCCTCTCTAACACAGACATGTTAGTTTTCACACTGTCCTTCTCTTTTGAGACCAAGTCTTACATAGTACAGGGAGGCTTTGAAGTATACCCATCTTTCTATCTCATTTTCCTAAGTGCTAAGAAGAGAGATGTTCACCATCAAACTAGCTTCCTAAAATAATTTGTTCTAAGTATTACTTATAGTTTATTTTATTTTACATTCCAACCACAGTTTTCTTCCTACCTTTTTTAAAAACATAAATTCCATTTTGATGTATGCACCTCCCTGCCTTCCCTCAACTCAATCCCTCCCAGTCAGCCTTCAGCAAATCCCATCCCCATCCCCCTATCTTCTCCCCCAGAAGGGCAAGAAGTCCCATGGTGGGTCAGCTCAGTTTGGCATATCCACTCCAGGCAAGTTGTACTCACTCATCCCAAAGACAAGAGTGGGTTATGTTTTCTTATGTAGTGAATGTGCTCCAAGGTGCCAGCCCACCACAGGGACACAGTCTGATCCCACCCCTTGAGGCTCCACATACTGTCCACGCCATTCTACAGTTGCCTACTCTTAGAGGGCCTAGCTCCTTTTCCTGCTGGGTCTCCAATGGCTATTCTTGATTCAGTGACCTCTTCACAGCTCCATTCAGCCCTCTCTGTATGACTCCTCTTCATAATCCCTATCCCCCTGCTCATACAGACATTCCTCCCCTGCTCTCAGCCTAGTGCTCGGCCATTCATCTCTACCTCCACCTCTGTTCTTTATTGGATCCCCTACCTCTTTTCTACTCCCCCATCCACTGCCCATAAAGGTCAAGTCCTCCTATTGGGTCAACAAAGCATGACATATCAAGTTTGACCCCACCCTTGCACCAAGGCTAAACAAGGCCTCACACCACAGGGAATAGTTTTCAAAATACTAGCTAGTGTACCAGGAAAGATCCTAGTCCCAGGGCTAGAGGCCCCATAAACAGACCATGCTACATAACGGTCACCTACATGAGCAGGGTCTAGATCAGTCCCATGCAGGCTCCCTACTTGTTTGTCTAGACTCCATGTTTCCCCATGAGCTTGGATCAGTTGTCTGTGGTTTTCCCTGACATGATATTGACCCTCATGCTAGGCCCAGTGCTTTACTGTTGATGTCTGCATCTATTTTCATCAGTTACTGGATGAAGGTTCTATTAGGGTGGTCATCAATTTGATTACCCGGTAAGGCCAGTTCAGGCACCCTCTCTGCTATTATTAGGAATCCTAGCTGGGATCATCTTTATGGATTCCTGAAATATTTCTTGGCACCAGGTTTCTCTCTAGGTCCACAATGTCCCCCTCTATGAAGATATCTGCTCCATTTCACTCCCTCTCTGTCACTCACCCAACTCAGCCATTTTGATCCCTCATGTTTCTATCCCCTTCCCTCTACCTCTCCATCCTAATTGTTTAGTCTTTCCCTCCCAGGGTGATCCATGTCTTCCTCTTAGGGTAGTCCTTGTTTCCTAGTTTCTCTAGCACGATGGAGTGTAGCCTGGCTATCCTTTGCCTTCATATTATCCACTTTGGAGTATATGATTTATTTTAATTGATATACAATAGTAGTTCATGTACAATTAACATACAGTGTCATGATTCAAGATATACATAGGTGTGTTTTTATCAAATATAGGCAATTCATATTTCTGTGTCTTTATATAAATGTTGTTTATATCCTCTCTCTTCTACTATTTTCTGGTAAAATTGGGAAATTAATGCAAGCACCACTTATTTGATATCAAGGAATCCTATAGATTAAATCATGTATTAATCAGCCTGGTCTCAATCTTACTTTGTAGCTTAGACAGGCATTGAACATATGATATTTCTGTTTCACCTTCCCAACTATCTTGTATTTCATGTGCATCAGTGAAGTTTCTTGGTCCTAGGTGGCCAGAGGTCTAGACCCACAGACCTGTGGGCCCAGACCCCTTAGCCTTTGCAGCTCATCAGGCCCCCCCAAAATGATTAAGATGCTTATATAAGTTCATGCTGTTTCATCTATGGCTCAGGCACATCCCAAGCTGGCTCTTACATCTTAACTCAACCCATTCTCATTAATCTTTCTGCCATGTGTCCCATGGTTCTCTTGTGTTCCTTTCCTGCTTTTTCTTGGGCTGCTGTATCAATTTGCCTGACTCTGCCCTTCTTCTCATACCTATGTTGTGATTCCCCTCCTACTTTTCCTATGGTGCCTGCCATGGGCCGAAACAGCTCCTTTATTTAAATATTGATATTCACAGCACACAGAAAGACATTCGCATTTCATTACATGCATAGGAGTTTTCTTTTGGCTTCTCTTTTCCTTCCTCAAAGATTCACCCTATATAGCTATAAAACATAGTTACTAATGTGTAACCAGTGTAAATGTAAATGTGTAAATGTAATACCAGAAGCTATACTAATTACTACCTGTTCCTTTCATACCTCCTTCTTTCCATAACCCACCTTTCAGTGACAACTGTTTCAATCTTAGCTACTATGAAATCAGTTTGCATGTTCCTCATATGAGTGAGAACACCTAGATCTCAGTTCTGATGTTTAAAGAAGAGTCTTGACTCTGGTACCTTAAACCACTTGGCCATCCTGACACCCATGGGAACCTGAGAGATTGGGTTGGGTGGTGAATGGAGGGGAAGAATAATGAAAGAGACATCTTGATAAGGGGACATTTTGTGGTTAGGTAGAGACCTGGCCTAAAGAAAACTCTCACAAATCTCTAAGAATGACCCCAGCTAAGCTGGTTAGAAATAGTGGATAGGTATCCTGAACTGACCATATCATGTAATCAAATTGGTGACTACTTCAATAGTAATAAAAGTGCATTCAAGCAGCCTCTAGCTTTGCTTCCTTGTTCTATTGTTTTAGCCTCCTCCCATAAAGTCTTCTACTGTGAACCTGGTCTAGCCTTCAATGCAGCAATAACCTTAACTGATCCGTCTTTAGGGATAATTTATGTACATGTTGACCAAAGTATTTAACATTTGCTTTAGAAACTGTGAGTACATACCTTAAGTGATGATTGCTTCTTGAATCTCCTTAAATCTAACTAGAGCTCAACTAGCTTCTGAATAATTTTTATCATTTTGTGATTCCTTCAAGGTTACCGAGTATACTAATTTTGGCTGTTTGCAAGCTTCAGATTGCTTCTCTGTAATCTTATAAACCAATGTTGAGATTAACTCTTTATATTCTTGTTTTGCTGTGAATCTTTCTGTGTTCTCACCTAACAGGCTTTTCTAAGGTGTTCTTGGCATTCACACTAACTGACTTTTTAACTAATAGAACAGAAATAATCAAAAAGTAATAGTTCTAATAAACATTATGACATTATTTATCTTCTCTTTTACTGGTTCTAGTTTCAAACCATCTAGAGCAATGTTAATGAAAGACCAACCACCTTCCATCATGCTACTCTTTTCATTTTTAAGGTGTGAAAAAGTTCTCTCTCTGCTTTAGGCATAGTCCCCATTTTAAGCAATCCCAATTTACTCATCAAACCTGTTGTCAATAATGATTCAGATGATTATGAATTGGGGCAGTTACTTAGTGTCCAAAAAGAGGAAAAACACAAGCCCCACTAAAAGAGGGAGGCTGCTGTCTGAAAAACTTGCCCAGATGAACATGGAGAAGACACACATGTTGTGGACTCTGCTTAATGCTGGAGGCTAACTCCTAACAGAAAACCGAGCCAGCTTGCCATGAATCGCTCTGGCTGGCAAGGTCTTTTTTTCCCTAATTCATGCCCTGAAAGTTGAGCTCCAAATAATGTACAAACTCTAGTTAGCATGTATTGAAATCCCTGAGTCAGATATTGATGAAAAGATAGAATATGAGAAAGAGGACACAGAACACAGTCAATTCTCACCCAACCAACTTCTCAGGATGAACAGGCTAAATGTTTCTCTTTTCAAGGGTCCTCAGCCTGACTGGTCACTTCTACAGAAACATGGTTACTAGGCCTAAGTAGTTCACTAAGTTTCTAGTACCAGCCAACATCACCTGATTTTTAAAAATTATTTCTTTCTGTCTACTGTTTTTGAATTTGGTTTGTTATATCAATAAGTCATTTATCAGTACATATTTTGTAAGGATAGTACTTAGGGCTATTAACTTCCTTCTTAAAAATGCCTTGACTGTGTCTCAAAGGTTATGTTGTGGTGGTTTTGCTTCATTTAGTTCCAGGAATATTTTAATTTTTTGGCCCATTCATCATTTAATAATGAGTTGCTCAGTTTCCATATGTTTATACATTTAGTAGATATTTTTTGTTTTATGTTGATTTTAATTTTATTGCATAATGGTTGGGTAGGATACATGAAATTATTACAACTTTTCTGTACGTATTAATGCTTGTTCTGTATTTATTAATCTTTGTTTTTTATTTGAGCATATGTTATATTTTGAAGAAGCTTCCCTGTGCTGATGAGTAGAATGTATATGTGTTTACCCTTGGTATTTGGGTTGAATAGTCTCTAGATATCTATTAGGTTCATTTGATGGAAGATGTCATTTAACTCTGAAGTTTCTCTACTTTTTTGGTCCAGAAGTCTTATCTATAGAAGAAATTAGAGTGCTGAAATTTCCCACTATGTTTGGGTTTATGTTAATCTGGTTCTTTAATTTTATTAATATGATTTGGTGAAATTGAGTGCACCAGAATTTTATGCATGTCTTTAGTATTGCAATATTTTATAAATTAATTGATACCTTGATTTAAATGAAATTCCTTTCTTTGTCTATAGTTAGTGCTTCAGCACCATATTTAAAAAGATTGGGGATAGTGTTTTTTTTAAACTCTTTGAACATATCATACTTGTTTATTCCTTGGGTAAATAAGACTGTAGTGGGCAATGAAGTTTCAATCTTGTATTATCATTAATAAATAAAAATAACACTATCTATACAAATGTCTGTGATAACAAGTCAGTAATGAAAAATTTTTCCTGCAACTGAGGACACAGAAAAATACAAAACATCCTTATTATCAGAATACGCAAAAAAAACAAATTAAAAATAGAATGTCGGAGACTTTTATATTATGAATTATAAATGTAAATGTCTTTATAGTTTCTGTTTATAGCTGAAAGAATTTTTTTGTACTTATACTGTTTGATAAATGCATAATTTATGATATAATTTGTATATTTTGTGGCAAAACAGAAATATTTATATACACATTCATATATACCAGTAAACTTTCGGGAATAGAAAGTCAATCAATGAGAAAGTCCTAAAATAATGTATACTTTCACAATTTACATGCTTTAAGGTAGGATAATTAATACTCAACATAAAAAATGTCCATGTTACAGACTTTCAGAAAGAGAAAATATCATTTTTATATAATAAAATGCCAATAAAATTTTCCACTTTCATATTCACTTTATAAATACTACCATTGTCTATAATTTTACGTGACAACCCATTGAGTGAGAACACCTAGATCTCAGTTCTGATGTTTAAAGAAGAGTCTTGAATAATGAAAGAGACATCTTGATAAGGGGACATTTGTGGTTAGGTAGAGACCTGGTCTAAAAAAAAACTCTCACAAATCTATAAGAATGACCCCAGCTAAGATGGTCAGAAACAGTGGATAGGTATCCTGAACTCACCATATCCTCTAATCAAATTGGTGACTACTTCAATAGTAATCAGAGTGCCTTTACCCAGCCTCTAGCTTTGCTTCCTTGTTCTATTGTTTTAGCCTCCTCCCATAAAGTCTTCTACTGTGAACGTGGTCTAGCCTTCAAAGCAGCAATAACCATATTTGTCCAGTCTTTAGGGATAATTTATTTTACATTCCTTCAAGGTTACCAAGTATACTAAGTTTGACTGTTTGTAAGCTTTAGGTTGTTTCTCTAAAAACTTATAAGTCAATGTTGAGATTGGGTCTTTAAATTCCTATTTGTGTATTAATATTTTTGTGTTCTCTCTTAACAGGCTTTTCTAAGGTGTTCTTCTTGGCATTCACACTAACTGACTTTTTAACTGATAGAATAGAAATAATCAAAAAATAATATTTCTAATAAACATTATGACATTATTTATCTTCTCCTTTACTGGTTCTAGTTTCAAATCATCTAGAGTAATGTTGGTGAAAGACCAACACCTTCTATCATGCTACTCTTTCTCATTTTTGAGGTGTGAAAAAGTTCTCTCTCTGCTCTAGGCATAGTCCCCATTTTAAGTAATCCCAATTTACTCATCAAACCTGTTGTCAATGATGATTCAGATGACTATGTTGGGGGCAGCTACTTAGTGTCCAAAAAGAGGGAACACACAACCCCCACTAAAAGAGGGAGGCTGCTGTCTGAAAAAGTTGCCCAGATGAACATGGAGAAGACACACATATTGTGGACTCTGTCTAATGCTGGAGGCTAACTCCTAACAGAAAGCCGAGCCAGTTGGCCATGTAGAGCTTTGGCTAGCAAGGTCATTTTTTCCTAATTCATGCCCTGAAAGTTGAGCTCCAAATAGTGTACAAACTCTAGTTAGCATGTATTGAAATCCCTGAGTCAGATATTGATGAAAAGATAGAATATGAGAAAGAGGACACAGAACACAGTCAATTCTCACCAAACCAACTTCTCAGGGTGAACAGGGTAAATGTTTCTCTTATCAAGGGTCCTCAGCCTGACTGGTCACTTCTACAGAAACATGGTTACTAGGCCTAAGTAGTTCACTAAGTTTCTAGTACCAGCCAACATCACCTGATTTTTAAAAATTATTTCTTTCTGTCTACTGTTTTTGAATTTGGTTTGTTATATCAATAAGTCATTTATCTGTACATATTTTGTAAGTATAGCACTTAGGGCTATTAACTTCCTTCTTAAAAATGCCTCGACTGTTTTCCAAAGGTTATATCTTGGGGGTTTTGCTTCATTTAGTTCCAGGAATATTTTAATTTTTTGGCCCATTCATCATTTAATAATGAGTTGCTTAATCTCCATACGTTTATACATTTAGTCGACTTTTTCTGTTTGGTGTTCATTTTAATTTTATTGCATAAGGGTTGGGTATGATACATGAAATTATTTCAACTTCTCTGTATTTATTAATGTTTGTTCTGTATTTATTAATGCTTGTTTTTTATTTGGGCATATGTTATATTTTGAAGAAGCTTCCCTGTGCTGCTGAGTAGAATGTATATGTGTATACCCTTGGTATTTGGGTTGAATAGTCTCTAGATATCTATTAGGTTCATTTGATGGCAGATGTCATTTAACTCTGAAGTTTCTCTTTTTTTGTGTTCAGATGTCTTATGTATAGAAGAAATTGGAGTGCTGAAATTTACCACTATTATTGGGTTTGTGTTAATCTGGGTCTTTTATTTTATTAATATGATTTGATGAAATTGAGTGTACCAGAGTTTTATGCATGTCTTTAATAATGTAATATTTTAATAATTAATTGATACCTTGATTAAAATTAAGTTCCTTTCTTTGCCTATAGTTTTTGCTTCAAACACTATATTGAAAAATATTGGGGAGAGTGGTTTATTTTCAACTCTTTAAACATATCAGACATGTTTATTCCTTGGAAAAATAAGACTATAGTCGGCAATGAAGTTTCAAAGTTGTATTATGTCATTCATAAATAAAAATAACACCATCTAAACCAATGTCTATGTTTAGAAGTCAGTAACGAAAAGTTGTTCTTTCAACTCAGTACATAGAAAAATACAAAACATCCTTATTGTCAGAATACCCCCCAAATTTAAATTAAAATATCCTTAACTTTTATATCATGTATTATGGATGTAATTGTCTTCATATTGCTTGTTTATATCTGAAACAATTTTTTTGTATTTGTAGTTATCATAAATTATCATAATTTATGATAATATTTGTCTATTTTGTGGCAAAACTAACCTATTTATATACACATTCATATACACCCTTAAAGTTTAGGGCATAGAAGGTCAATAAATTAGAAAGTACTAAAATAATGAATACATGAAAAATTCACATGCTTTATGGTAGGATAATTAATACTCAACATATGAAATGTTCATGTTATAGACTTTCAGAAAGAGAAAACATCATTGTTAGATAATCAAGTGGCAATAAAATTTTCCACTTTCTTATTAATTTTAGAAATACTATCATTGTCTAAAATTTTACCTGACAACTCATTGATTGAGGAAAACAGAGTATGGCAAAAGTAAAATTACATATACAGTTTAGAGATTTATATCAACTAATCCAAATCCCGGTGCAAACCTGAAACCATTTACCGGGAAATTAAAGGGAAAAATCATGATGGCCAAAGTTGTCTACTTCTTTACATAAGCTGTGATTTCCAGGTTGTATTTAGTCTCTCTAGTAGTATTGAGAGAGGTAATTTAACCTGTTTTGCTCTTGTCTTTGAATAAGGCAGTTTCTGTCTTTTTAGTGACTGCATAAATAAACCATTGAGCTTCAATATTTGCTCACAAGTTTGGTGAATTATTGAAAACATCTCTCCCTCTGTTTTTCTGAATTTACCTTCAAAGACACTGTATGTGGTTTTTATTTTTATCATTTTGCATTTTTTGTAGTGCTGGAGATGAAACTCAGGGCCAAGACAGGGAATACTGTAGAGTCCAGACTTGTTTCTCTATTTAGAGTATTGCTTACAATCTTTTCCATTTAGAACAATGCTGGCTGTGGGAAAGCCATTGCTTTGTAATATGACCTAAAATTAATTTTAAAAAAAAGTCAGAATAAAACACACTGAGAATGTGAAGAGAAAGATTTAGTGCTGATCTCCAGGTCCACAGATCATTTCCTTTCCTGAAGAAGTCTCAGTCATTCTGAGTAGGCCATTATTGGCAGACCAGTACCCATGATGAAAAGTCTAGGGAGCATCAGGGGACCGGAGGAAGCATATACTATTAGAGAAACCTTCCTAACAGAAAAACTTGGGGGAACTCCTGAGAGAGTACAATAAAGTTTAGACACATGCACATTAGGCACTATTATTTATAGGAATATTAATATCCATTACGTTCTTAGTTCTTTGGGGAAATATCTTAAATAGGGATAATTTCAACTTCAATACTTTCTTAAAAAATGACTTAAATTTTATTTGTTTATTGTAGAGAAATCCCAGGTTAGACTGATTAAGGACTCGGGGAAGGAAGTGAAATGGTAAGTGATCTTTTTAGATGAACAACTTCACAGTAGAGTGTAGAACTGGAGTCTAGACATAGGAAAAGCCCAGGTATTCATAGAAATGTTCATCTCAACAGGTTAGCAGGTTCCGTAGCAGCCAATGACATGGAGAAATATGATAAAGCCTCAAGTAGGCCTATAGCCCCCCCCACACCTTTGTGATGTACTTCTTTCCTGGAACCTTGATCTTATATTCCATTCTTACTTCACATGGCAATGCATTTTCCTGAGACCTTCAAAGGAACTGGCTGATCTAGTTGGCTGGTCCTCTAAACTCAGGTGAATCAAGGTATTTAAGTCTTTCTGGAAGGAAGTTTTGTCCTCTTTAATCGGTTGTAAGTTCTTTCTGAGGAATGCCCCTAATAATGATGAGTTTTTTGGCAGAGATTAGCCCCACTGTTAGGACCCGACCACCATGGCTTATCTGTACCATCTATCACAAATCTCTCAAGAAACGCACAGACACTCGTATTAAGTTTATGCTGTTTAGCCTAGGTCTCAGGCTCATTGCTAGATAGCTCCTTCATCTTAACTCAAGCCATTATCATCAATCTTTCCTGCCACATGGCCCGTGCCTCACCTGTGTACCTTACATGTTGCTTTTTTGGGTGTCTAGCTCAATCTCTGAGACTCTGCCCTTCTACTACTACCTAACCTATTCTGATTTCCCTGCCTACTATTTTTTATGGTGTCTGTCATGGCCCAAAACAATCTTTATTTACAGCATATAGAAAGACATGACTATAAGTTTGGTTATCACAAGTGACTATTAATCTGCATTTCTTAATTTTACAAATTTTAAGAGAGTAACATGATCATAATACCTTAAACAACAGTAGAAAAATATATACAGCATAAAAAAAAACTGATCTTAAAGTTGTATCAGTAAACCAACCTCCATAGCACTGCAATGTCTGTTGAGATTAACAGTTGATTTTGGTATTAAAGTAACCTCAATTATCTAATTTTTAAAAAATCACTCATATACCATATGCCTTTTTTTCTTAGAGAGAGATTAACTATGACCATTAACCATTCATAATGAAAACAACATTTATAATCAATATTTTGGGAATTTGGGCATAATATTTCATTACTACTGCCTTCTGATTAAGAGGCGCTGACAATCTTACAGGTTATTGAGACTGGATCATCTTAGTCTTGAAGCTGATGTGACCATATCTTCCTATCACAGAATTTTCAGGCAGTCTTGGTTAGTGAAATCCTATTTGACTGGAAGAAATCTGCAGGTTCTCATCTTCTGTGGAAACAACAACAGAACCTCACTTCCAAAGCAACAAATCCTTAGAAACAAACTTCAAAGTCAAGATACTTTAAAAATATATGTTTTTGTTTTATTTAGCATCCTTTGGAATTGATTGTCTTCTGCAGTTAGCTCATTAACAGTTAAAAAATTAAAAGAAGACACAGTAATAACCATGATCCAGACTCTGTGTATTTTCCATCTTTATTTGGCTTATTATATTTTTATTCCTCTATTTCTCTTTTTGAAAGACTTTCTCTACCTTCTTTCTTTTCTCTCCCAATCTACATATTCCTTTTGACACATAGTTTAACCCATTGAGAGGTTGACTCTATCTGAATCTGTTTTATTTTGTATCATTAATCATTTTTAACCAGAAAATATTTTTAAAATGCTAGCACTCTCTGAAAGAGCCACATAGTTTTTGCCAATAAAGCTGAGTTACGAAGTTCTCTTAAATGGTCCATGTCTCTAAGCTCTGCAGGCAGACAGAGCACACCCAAGACAATGCCAATATCCAAAAAGCTGTCATTGACTCTGCTCCATTTTCTTCAAAATAAACAGAAGCCTTAAGTCATTCACATGCTATTGAAATTCCTGTGAGACTTCGGGATCTGGGTGCTTGCAGTTTATGCTCACTGCAGTGATTCCGCTGCCATTTAGCCTGTGGTCTGGATGCCACACTAGCTATGTACCATGACTGACTTCAGAGACACAATTTTGAACCTGCTCTTGGATCAGTTTCTCTGCTCTAGATCCCTTGGTAAGATTTCTCAGGCTTTGGGTGGGTATATTTGGTCCATTTTTGGATGCCTTCTATAACAATGAGGATTTTGGCCCAGATTAGCCCCACTGTTCAGACCTGCCTAATGCTGCTTATTTGCACCAGCCATGTCAAAGTCCCCCCCAAAAACACACTGACTCTTATATTAACTTCATGTTGTTTGGCCTACGGCTTAGGCACATTGCTAGCTAGCTCCTTCATCTTACCTCATTCCAGCACATCCGAGCCATATATCTCTCTCCTTCACCCCTGAAAGCCATCAGTTTGAGAGACCATTAAATCTGTGGCAATCCCCTCACCATCTCAATCTTAGAATACACCACAGATACCTACATGATGCAGGACTCTAGCATAAAACTGCTGTTTAAATTAATTAATAGGATGAGACAGAGTTATTTGAGCCCAGACTTTCTCTGTCAGCTTAGCATCATATCTATACCATGTATCAAGGAAAAACATGAAGAGTCAGTAACGATGTAGACATACAGATTTACATTGAAGGAGGTTCCCAGAAATGTGTCTTTTATATAAAAATCCCCTAAGCCTAAGTTTGATGGCTAGGGTCCATATGGCATCCAGGGAGAATATAAGATATTCTTTAACATATAATGACATGTGAGTCATGGGCACATATACAAACACACACAGAATAAAACTGTAATGAAGTATTACAACATATTTGAAGTCCCTTTGTTGCCTCTTTAACACAGACATGTTAGTTTTCTCACTACCCTTCTGTTTTGAGACCAAGACTTATATAGTACAGGGTGGTTTTGAACTATCCCCATCTTCATATCTCATTTTCCTAAGTGTTAAGAACAGAGGTGTTCACCATCAACACTAGCTTCCGAAGATAATTTGTTCTAAGTATTACTTATGGTTTATTTTATTTTACATTCCAACCTCAGATTTCTCTCTACTTTTTTAAAAATAAAACTGTCATTCTTATGTATGTATCCCCCCGTTCCCCCTGACTTCCCTTCACCCCATCCCATCCAGTGAGCCTTTAGCCTCTCCCATCCCCATCCACCAATCCTTTCCCTGATAAGGGCAAGAAATCAGAAGGTGGATTAGCTCAGTGTGGCACATCCACTGCAGGCAAGTTCTACTCACTCATCACAAAGACAAGGATGGGTTAGGTATTCCTGTATAGGGAATGTGCTCCAAGGTGACAGCCCACACACAGGAACACAGTCTGATTTCATTCCTTGAGGCTCTACATACTGCCAATACCAATCTACCTACAGTTGCCTACCCTTGGAGGGCCTACTTCCTTTTCCTGATGGATCTCCAGTGGCTATTCTTGATTCAGTGAGCTCCCCAGAGCTACTGGCAGCCGTCTATGTGGGACTCCTCTTCATAATCCCTATCCTCCTGCTCATACAGCCTCTCCTCCCCTGCTCTCAGCTGGACCTGGAGCTCAGCCCAGTGCTCAGTCAGCCATGGATCTTTGCTTCCACCTCTCTTCTTTGTTGGATGCCCACCCTCTTTTCTACTCCCACATCCACTGCCCAGAAAGGTCAACTCCTCCTACGGGAGTCAACAAATCATGGCATATTAAGTTTGGCCCCACCCCTTGCACTAAGCAGAAAAAGGCCTCACACCACAGGGAATAGGTTTCAAGAAACTAGCTAGTGTGCCAGGAAAGATCCTAGTCCCACTGCTAGAGGCCCCATAAACAGACCAAGCTACATAACTGTCACATACATGAGGAGGATCATGGTCAGTCCCAGGCAGGCTCCCTACCTGTTGGTATAGAGTCCATGAGTTCCCAGGAACTTGGAACAGTTGTCTTGGTGGTATTCCCTGACATGATCTTGACCCTCATACTCAGCCCAGTGTCTTTCTGTGGATCTCTTTCTGTGGCTCTATTTCCATCAGTTACTGGATGAAGGTTCTATGATGACAGTTAGGGTGGTCATCAATTTGGTTACCCGGGAAGGTCAGTTCAGGCACCCTCTCTGCTATTATTAGGAATCTTAGCTGGGATCATCTTTGTGGATTCCTGAAATTTTCCTTGGCAACAGGTTTCTCTCTAACCCCACAATGTTCCCCTCTATCAAGATATCTGCTTCATTTCACTCCTTCTCTGTTCCTCTCCCAACTCTGCTATTTTGATTCCTCATGTCCCCCTGCCCTTCCCTCTACTTCCCCATCCTAATTGTTTAGTCTCCCCATCCCAAGGTGATCCAAGTCTTCATTTAGGGTATTCCTTGTTGCCTAGTTTCTCTAGGACGAAGGATTGTAGTCTGGCCATCCTTTGCCTTCATACTATCCACTTATGAGTATATGATATATTTTAATTTATATACAACGATAGTTCATGCACAAGTAAAATACAGTGTCGTGATTCAAGATATACATTTGTGTGCTTATCAAATGTAGACAATTCATATTTCTGTGTCCTCATGTAAAGGAAGTTTATGACCTCTCTCTTCTTCTATTTTCTGGTAAAATTGGGAAATTAATGAATGACCACTTATGTTAGGAAGGAATCTTATAGATTAAATTATGTATTAACCAGCCTGGTCTTGATGTCACTTTGTAGCTCAGACAGGCATTGAACATAGGACCTTTCTATCTCAACTTTCCAACATCTTGTATTTAATGTGTAACAGTGAGGTTTCTTGGCCCTGGGTGGCCAGGGGTCCAGACCCACAGACCTGCGTGCCCAGAACCCTTAACCTCCGGGGCTGATCAGGTCCCCCAAAATGATTCAGACACTTATATTAAGTTCGTGCTGTTTGGTCTGTGGCTCAGGCACATCCCCAGCTGGCTCTTACATCTTAACTCATCCCATTCTCATTAATCCTTCTGCCAAGTGGCCCGTTGCTTACTTGTGCTCCTTAAATGTGTATTCTTTGGTGACTGGGTTGATTTGTCTGCCTCTGCCCTTATTCTCCTACCTATGCTCTGATTTCCCTCCTAATTTTCTATGGTGTCTGTCATGGGCCAAAACAGCTCCTTTATTTAAAGATTGATATTCACAACACAGAAAGCCATTCCCACATCATTACATGCATAGGAATGGATTTTTGGCTTCTCTTTTCTTTCCTCACTGATTCAACATATGTAGCTTTAAAACATAGTCACAAATGTGTACTGCAAAATACCAGCAGCTAAACTAATAACTTCCTGTTCCTTTCGAACCTACTTCTCCCCCCACCTCTCAGAGAGAACTGTTTCATTCTTAGTTTCTATGAAATCAGTTTCCATGTTCCTTTTATGAATTTGAATACTTAGAACTCAATTCTGATTTTTAAAGAAGAGTCTTGACTCTGACACCTTAAACCACTCAGCCATCCTGACACCATTGGAACATGAGAGATTGGGTGGTGAATGGAGGGGAAGAATAATGAAAGAGACATCTTGATAAGGGGACATTTTGTGGTTAGCTAGAGACCTGGCCTAAAGAAAACTCTCACAAATCTCTTAGAATGACCCCAGTTAAGACTGCTAGAAATAGTGGATAGGTATCCTGAACTGACCATATCCTGTAATCAAATTAGTGACTGCTCCAGTAGTAATCAGAGTGCCTTCACCCAGCCTCTAGCTTTGCTTCCTTGTTCTATTGTTTTGGACTCCTCCCATCATATCTTCTACTTTGAGAGTGGTCTAGCCTTCAATGCAGCAATAACAATATCTGACCATAATTTGTTTATATGGTGACCAAGAAATTTAACGTTTGTCTTACAAATTGTCAGTGCATACCTTAAGTGATGATTGCCTCTTGAATCTCATTAAATCTAAACATTTATACTAGAGCCAAACTAGCTTCTGAACAATTGTTATCATTTTGTGATTCCTTCAGCGTTACTGAGTATACTAAGTTTGGTTGTTTGAAAGCCTTAGGTTGCTTCTCTGTAAATTTATATGTCAATGTTGAGATTATCTCTTTAAATTCTTGTTTCTGTATGAATATTTCTGTGTTTTCTCTTAATAGGCTTTTCTCAGGTGTTCTTCTTGGCATTCACACTAACTGTCTTTTTAACTATAGAACAGAAATAATCAAAAAGTAATATTTATAATAAACATTATGATATTATTTATTGTCTCCTTCACTGGTTCTAGTTTCAAATCATCTAAGGTAATGTTGATGAAAGACCAACCACCTTCCATCATGCTACTCTTTCTCATTTTTAAGGTGTGAAAATGTTCTCTCCTTGCTTTAGGCATCGTCCCCATTTTAAGTAATCCCAATTTACTCATCAAACTTGTTGTCAATGATGATTCAGATGACTATGTTGGGGGCACTACTTAATGTCCAAAAAGAGGGAAAACACAACCCCCACTAAAAGAGGGAGGCTGCTGTCTGAAAAACTTGCCCAGATGAACATGGAGAAGACACACATGTTGTGGACTCTGCTTAAAGCTGGAGGCCAACCCCTAATAGAAAACTGAGCCAGCTTGCCATGAATAGCTCTGGCTGCAAGGTCTTTTTTTTTAATTCCTGCCCCAAAAGGTGAGAGTCAAATAATGTAGAAACTCTAGTTAGCATGTATTGAATTCCCTGAGTCAGATATTGAGGAAAAGGTAGAATATGAGAAAGAGGAAACAGAACACAGTCAATTCTCACCCAACCAACTTCTCAGGATGACCAGTGTAAATATTTCTCTTTTCAAGGGTCCTCAGCCTGACTGGTCACTTCTACAGAAACATGGTTACTAGGCCTAGCCATTATCACCTGATTTTTTTTTAAAAAAAGTATTTCTTGCTATCTACCAAATTTGATTTTGGTTTGCTTTTTCCAAATTCTTGTGTTGTATCAATAAGTCATTTATCTGTACATTTTTTGCAAGTGTAGCACTTAGGGCTATTAACTTCCTTCTTAAAAATGCCTTGATTTTTTCACAAAGTTTATATCGTGGTGGTTTTCTTGCATTTAGTTAGAGGAATATTTTAATTTTTTGGCCCATTCATCATTTAATAATGAGGTGCTTAATCTCCATACGTTTATACATTTAGTAGATATTTTTGTTTGGTGTTGATTTTAAGTTTATTGCATAATGGTTGGGTGGGATACATGAAATTATTTCACTTTTCTGTATTATTAATGCTTCTTTTTCATTTGAGCATATGTTATATTTGAAGAAGCTTCCCTGTGTTGCTGAGTAGAATGTATATGTGTATACCCTTGGTATTTGGGTTTAATAGTCTCTAGATATCTATTAGGTTCATTTGATAGAAGATGTCATTTAACTCTGAAATTTCTCTTTATTTTTTTCATCCAGATGTCTTATCTGTAGAAGAAATTGGAGTGCTGAAATTTCCCACCATATTAGGTTTGTGTCAATCTGGGTGTTTAATTTTATTAATACGATTTGATGAAATTGAGTGCACCAGAGTTTTATGCATGTCTTTAGTATTGTAATATTTTATTAATTGATGAATACATTGATTAAAATGAAGTTCCTTTCTTTGTCTATAGTTAGTTCTTCATGCAGTATATTGAAACATATTTGGGTTAGTGTTTTTTTTTAAACTCTTTAAACATAGCAGACTTGTTTATTACTTGGAAATATAAAACTGAAGTGGGCAATGAAGTTTAAAAGTTGTTTGTACGTCATTCATAAATAAAAAAAACACTATCTAAACCAATGTATGTGCTTAGAAGTCAGTAATGAATAATGGTTCTTGCAACACAGGACATAGAATAATATAAAACATACTTATTATCAGAATATCCAAAAAACAGTTTAAAAATAGATTGTCCCTAACTTTTATGTTATGTATTATGGATGTAATTGTTTTTATATTTCTTGTTTATAACTGAAACAAAATTTATGTATTTGTAATTCCTGATAAATGCACAAGTTATGATAATATTATATACACATTCATATTTACCCTTAAAGTTTAGAGTATAGAAGGTCAGTAAATTAGAAAGTACTAAAATAATGAATACTTTAACAATTTACATGCTTTATGGTAGGATAATTAATACTCAACATATAAAATTTACATGTTACACAATGTCAGAAAGGTAATATGTCATTGTTAGATAATCAAGTGGCAATAAAATTTTCCACTTTCATATTCACTTTAGAAATACTATCATAGACTAAAATATTACCTGTCAACTCATTCATTGAGGAAAACATAATATGGCAAAAGTAAAATTACATAAACAGTTTAGAGATTTAAATCGAAAACGCAAATACAGTTGCAAACAAGAAACCATTTACTAGCAAATTAAAGGGAAAAATAGTGATGGCTGAAGTGGTCTACTTCTTTACATAAGCTGTGATTTCCAGTTTGTATTTAGTCTCTCTAGTTGTATTGAGAGAGGTAATTTAACCTGTTTTGCTGTTATCTTTGAATAAGGTAATTTCTCTCTTTTTAGTGACGGCATAAATAGACCATTCAGCTTGAGTATTTGCTCACAAGTTTGGTCAAGTATTGAGAAAAATCTCTCACTCTGTTTTTCTGAATTATTCTTCTAAGACACTCTACGTGGTTTTTCTTTCCATCATTTTGCATTTTTTGTCATGCTGCAGATGAAACCCAGGGCCAAGCATGGGACTATTGTAGAGTCCTGACTTGTTTCTCTATTTAGAGTATCGCTTACAATCTTTTCCATTTAGAACAATGCTGGCTGCGGGAAAGCCATTGCTTTGTAATATGACCTAAAATTAATTTGAAAACAATAAGTCAGAAGAAACCACACAGAGAATATGAAATGAAAGTTTTAGTGCTGATCTCCAGGTCCACAGATCATTTCATTTCCTGAAGAAGTCTCAGTCATTCTGATTAGGCCATTATTGACAGACCAGTACCCATGATGGAAAGTCTAGAGAGCATCAGGGGACCAGTGGAAACATATACTATTAGAGAAACCTTCCTAACAGAAGCACTTGGGAACTTTCAAAGAGCACAATAGAGTGCATCACATGCACATTGTGCACTATTATTCATAGGAATATTAATGTACAAGTTTTTAGTTCATTGGAAAAATAGCTTACATAGGATAAATTTCAACTTTAACACTATCCTTAATAAATGAGCTAAATGTTAATAGTTTATTATAGAGAGATCCCAGGTTAGACTGATTAAGGAAGACTGGGAATGTTTTGAAATGGTAAGTGATTTTTTTTAGATGAACAACTTCACAATAGGGTGTAGAACTGTAGTATAGACATAGGCAAAGCTTAGGTGTTTATAGAAATGTTCATCTCAACAGGTTAACAGGTTCTGTAGCAGCCAGTGACATGGAGAAATATAATAAAACCTCAAGTAGGTATACATAATCCCCACATTTGTGATGTACTTCTTTTCTGGAACCTTGGGATCCTACATTCCATTCTTACCTTACCTGGCAATCCATATTCCTGAGACCTTCAAAGGTACTGGCTGCTCTAGTTAGCTGTTCTTCTAAATTCAGCTGAATCAAGGTACTTTAAGTTTTTCTGGAAGTAAGTTTTGTCCTCTAGGTTTTTCATATCGGTATCTAGTGCTTTGAGTTTTCAGACCCACAGACCTATAGTCCCAGACCTCTTAGCCTCCCGAGCTGATCAGTTCCCCCAAAATGGTTCAGACACCTATTTTAAATTCATGCTACTTGGTTCATGGCTCAGGCACATCCAAAGCTTGCTTTTACCTCCTAACTCAACCCATTCTCATAAAACTGTCTGCCATTGGCCCGTGGTTCACTTGTGTTCCTTACATGCTTCTTCTTGGGTGGCTGGGTTGATTTGTTTGACTCTGCCCTGCTTCTCCTATGTATGCTGTGATTTCCTTTTCTACTTTTTCTATGGTGCCTGTCACCAGCCAAAACAGTTCCTTTATCTAAAGATTGATATTCACAGCACACAGAAAGACATTCCCACATCATTACATGCATAGGAATGCATTTTTGGCTTCTCTTTTCCTCCTCACAGATTCACCATATGCAGCTTTAAACTGTGGTTATTAAAGTGTACTGCAAAATACCAGCAACTATACTAATTACTACCTGTTCCTGTTGTACCTCCTTTTCCCCATAATGTACCTCTCAGTGAATCTGTTTTCTTATCTCCTATGAAATTCGTTTCCATGTTCTTCACATGAGAGAGAACATGTCTGTCCTTGCTCAATTCAATCTCTTTCTCTTAATTTCAATGAACACTCCAGGGCAACAAATCAGAACAGAAGCTTACCTCACATTTAAAGACTCAATTTAACTTTATACATAGTCAGAGAATCCAACTTATTCCTAATTCTCTCATAGATCTAATCTGGGGTAGGTGATCTTAGGATGAAATGGACCATAAAGAAATTTCATGTACTGAGGGTTATTGTCCATTCATAGCTCCTTTCCTCACAGGACATTTTATTTTATTTTAGAAGAAACTCCCTTCCCGGGATAGTTTATTTTATGCTGGAACCAAATCAGATGATGTCTTCTCAAAATTTCACTCATCTTTCTGACAAGAAAAAAGAGAGTTCTTGTGAAAATAACTCTGGGAAAATGATTCATGAGGCAAAGATCTCTAAGGTGAGTTGACCAAGCAGGGTGTGGGCACAAGCAGATGCATAAACAAGGACCATGACAGAAATAATTTTCAGAAGGTGGAAACCAGAGGCATTCTCAAAATTTCCTTCTCCAGTATCCCTGATGAATTTAGAATGGTAATTGAGTACTAAATGCATTTGGTAATAATCACCACCTTGTAATCAGGAGCAGGACCAAAGGGAGACCTGATAGCATCAAGCATTTCCAATGTAGTTGGGAAATGGCTGTTATGCAAATCTCTCACTTGATCCCCACATTTCCCAGCATCAATTATCTTGATTTTCTAGGTTGACCACTGAGGTCCTCCAACAAAGAGAGTGTTCTAGTATGAATGGTGCACATGTCTAGCAGAGAGTACTTCTAAGATTTTATATTTTCTTGTTTTCTAGGCCTTCCAAGATATTGCTTCATATTTCTCTGAGGAAGAATGGGAAAATATCACCAACTGGCAGAAAAGTCTCTACGTTTATATGAAAAGAAACTACTTAAGAATGATGGCCTTAGGTAATAGGAAGTTCCAGGTTTAGACAAGCCTGAGTGTTTCCCAGTTATTTTCTATGCCACAGCTTCTTTTCAACATATAGTATGTACCTCTCTCTATTACACAATACTTTTCTTCACAGAGAAATGTCCAAGTGCTGGCTGAGCATGCTGCTTTCTCCAATGTGTTCAGGGCTGAGAGCATAGAACACAGGCAATAGGACTCAGGCCTGCAGCAGTCTGCACTTTTCTTTCCTGCAGGCTCTTGTTCTTGTGGGCCTGAAGGTCTGTGCTGCATCCCAGATCCTAGCTGCATTTCCATTTTTGTGCTGTCTGTTAAAGAGCAAGAACTTTGTTTCCTTTTAGGGGTCACAGTCAACAAACCAATTTTTATGCGTTGCAATGACAAGGAGGAAGAATCTCCATTGGAATGTATTGAAGACCATGGCACTCACACTGGTGAGTAGTTAGGGAGGGGCTGTGAAGAATCACCTTTTCAGTTGAGAAACTTGGTAAGGTTACAGGCATGTCTTTTCTTCATCTTCAGGTTAGGGCTGTGTGGAAAAGAGTTCTTTAGAGGATGGTGTAAAAGACCCTGCCATATTAAAGTCAAAAATCTACATAAGTTTGGGTAATAAATAAACAGCTAATATGTCATACCTGTCCTTTATCAGTCCTGTATCACAACTTAAACACCGGCAGACACATCCACCCTATACACATACATGCAGACACTGTCACACAGAAACAATACAAGACACACACCCAACACACATTCTCTTTTATAACTGACATCAATGAAAATGGATCATCGTAATATAAGTGGAAGAGTTAACTCCAGAGATGATCCTGTTCCCACAGTTTCCAATTTGCCAGGTTGGATGCAATCTAATTGTAGTTCATTAACATAATTTCTTAATTGTATTACAATATGGTATTTAATTTTATCCTTTGAGGGTTTTATGTATTTTGATCATATTCACACATACCTTACTCATTCATCTAATTAACATAAAATATTTTTTGATGTTTTTCTCACTTCCCCACACTCCTCAAATTCATGTCTTGATTTTTTTAAAAAAAATAACCAAAAAGCCCAATTTGTGCTCTTTATATAACATGGGATGAGAGATCATCCACTAGAGTATGCTTGAATTAATAAAGTCCATACCCTTAAAGAAAACAGACTCTCCTTCCCATGAAAGCCATTCATTTTCAAAAAGGATACTTTTAAAGGAGTGGGAGCTCATGAGTACCTACTCACTCCATGCTAGAATGCTGACTGGCTTGACAAAGCAGGTCTTATATAGGCAAAGGCAACCTCTATGAGTTTATGAGTGTAACAATTTGTCATGTCCATAAAATACTGTATTTGCTCTGGTCCTTCCTGTCTTCTGCTTCTTACAATCTCTCTATCCCCTCTTTAACAATGGTACTGAAGTTTGAAAGCAAGATGCATGACATATACGTTCAATGCTTAGCTGAAAAATGCATAGACACATTTTCTACATTCTAACCAGTTGGGAGCTCCTGTATTAGCCATCACTCACTTTAAAACAAAACTACTCTAATAATGTCTGAGAGCTATCTAAGGTGAAGAAATATAAATTTAGATGCCAGTTTGTGTTAAATTCATTTAGTAAAATCATAATAACAGTTTCCACCCATGGGGCCTATGCAATCATACATTCTTGGTCAGCTTTACAGTACCAGGTCTGCATTTTTTCAATCACAATATATTAATAATTAAAGTATTGGCTCTTTAGCTCATACCTCAAACCACTGACATGCATTCATGTCTTCTTTCATTTATGAAATCCAGGTGATCCAGGTGAGCAAAAAACTCAAGTTCACATGGGTCAAAGACTTCAACATAAACCCAAATACACTCACCTTGATAGAAATTAAAGTGGGAAATACCCTCCAATGCATTGTTAAGGGCAATCACTTCCTAAATATAACACCAGTAGCACAGACACCAAGAATAACAATCAATAAATGAGACCTCTTGAAACTGGAAAGCTTCTGAAAGGCAAAGGACATGGTCAATACAACAAAATGACAGTCTAAAGAATGGGAAAAGATCTTCACCAACCCTACACATGACAGAAGACTGATCTCTAAAGTATATAGAGAACTCAAGAAACCAGAGGTCAAAAAAACCCAAATAATCCAATTAAAAATGAGGTTCAGAGCTAAAAAGGGAATTCTTAACATAAGATTTTCAAATTTCTGAAAGGCACTTAAAAAATTGCTCAGCATCCTTGGACACCAGAGAAATGTAATCTTACACCTGTCAGAATGGCTAGAATTAAAAACACAGACTACAGTCTATCCTGGAGAAGATGCAGAGCAAGGGGAACACTCCTCTACTTTTGGAGGCCACTTGTACAGCCACTCTGGAATTCAGTATGGCATTTCCTCAGAAAACTGGGAATCAGTCTCCCAATGATCGAGCAATACCACTATTAGGCATGTACTCAAAGGATGCACATTCTTACTCCAAGGGCATTAATTCAACTATGATCAAAGCAGCATTATTCATAATATCTAGAACCTAGAAACAACCCAGATGCCCCTCAAATGAAGAATGGATTTAAAAAATGTGGTACATTTACATAATATAATACTCAGCAGTAAAAAAAAAATGACACCTTTAAATTTGGAGGTAAATGGATGGATTTGGAGAGTATCATTTTGTATGAGGTAACATAAACCCACTATGTCTCCACTATGATAGAAAATGACCAAACTGAATGTGACTTGGGTTCCTGTGAGAGGTTCCTCAGGACATTTACCAAAGGCAAAGGATTACCTTGTCTGTACCTTGTTGATTTATATTCCTTAGTCCAACATCAGCCTTTGCCACACCTTCTGCATAATCCAGAAGGGAAGAGCATATTGTTGGGGTCATTGTTAGCAAAAACATTGCTTCTAGGAACACTCTGTCTACAGTCCTTTTAAAAGAACCTTATTAACTGCAATTGAAACATTTTAAATTTCAATTTTGCTTCAAACCTCAGGAAGTCACCTCTCCTATCCAATCATTATCAGAGTTAGGATATTCAACATCGATTGTATTTAGCATCCATTCCTTCATGGGTGCTGATCTTTACTTTTCAACCTTATACCCTTTTGCATTATACTTTGGCATTTTAAAAAGCCATGGATTCCAGTATTCTTTGCCTAGCTTCTGAATTTTGTATCATTCTATTTACTACTGAAGTCAATGTTTGTAAGAAATCTTTAAAGGTTTATCTTATGCCTTGCATAACTTTTGTATGTGACTCAATTTTCCTTCCTACTTCTAAAATTCTATGCCAAATATTTAAGGTTGCCATATGACATAAATCTAGGGCATAGTCATAATATAAAGACTGATGTTCTACATTAGCAAAATATTCAAATTTTAAGTAACTAGTCTTGGAATATTTCAATCCCTCTAGCCCTATTTTGTTGTTCAATGGTCTTAGCCTCATCTTCCTTACATTGTAATTGGGAACCAGCCTCCAAGATTGCTATAACCAAATCTATCCAGTCTTGAAGGATAATTCTATTACAAGTTGACCACATGTCTGCTGTTAGCTGCATCCAGTCAGTTGGTTTAATCCGGTTTTTTGCTGACCATGAATTTAGAAGCTCCTTTACATAAGTAGAGTGTATACTGTGCATTGATATTGCCTCTTTAAAATCCTTGATGTCTCTCATATGTACTGGCTCATAGCTATACTCTACATATTCTGAGGTTCCCCCAGGTGTTATCTTTGTCTGAATAGTAGCTGGGAATAATAGTGGTGCGGAAGGGGGTAGCCCTGTTATGTTTACCACTTTAGGTAGAGTAGCTCCAGTACCATAATATCCCATTGGGGGTTGACCTGAACTGTTCTGAGCATAAGATGCATCAATACCCTTTTCCAGCATTGCAATATGGTCCTCCCATTCTTGTATTTTGGATATGACCAGTTCCCATTCCTGGATTTGGGATACTACTGGTTTCCATTCTTGAAGTTTAGATACTATTGATTTTTCTAGATCTTGAGTGTCCTGATGAAGAAGTCCTTCCAAAGACCTCAGCAAGCCAGCAATTTTTTGATCCCCATCATTAACATAATTAATGATTTTCTTGTTCTCATCATTAATGTAGTCAACAAGTTTCTTGTTTTCATCATTTACGTAGAGCCTATACTTTTCTTGTACAGTGTTATTCATATCTAAAGAGGAAGCCTTATCTGAAAGCTTGTTGTAACCAATTTCCAGAGTATCCATCCTTTTTGCCATCTTAGTGTTTGACAGTTCCACATCATATACCTTGGACAGCAACTGTTGATTTACATTTTGTACCTGTTTAACCTCATCTGCTACTGTAGAATTCGATAGTTCCATAATACATAATCTGGACAGTAATTGTTGGTTTCCATTTGACACCTCTGTCATCATCCTCTTATTTTGAAACATAAAATAGAGAAACAAGCCAAAAAATAGTAAGACTGCGGTATTGAATCCTTCAAAGGTATTCATTTAAAAATTTGTCAACCACCATGGCAAAATATGACCTAAAGTCTTCAAAAGAATAATTGTCAGTCATTGCATCAATTCAGGTGTAATTACGCTGTTTATTTAGTCCACAGGTGTCACAGTAGCATTCAATGCCCTGCTCACTGTATGGCAGATTCAGAGGCTCTCAGCAGCAGGAAGCTACCTACAGACACTACGTGGTTTTGAAGGGCCCCAGCAGGCAGAATACAAGCCTTGGAAACAGCAAGTTCTCACAAATTAAGACAGGATGTTAATCACAAAATAAAAGGGTTTTTGTTTCCTTTGTTCGCTTGCATGAGTAATTTACAGTTGCCTGGGTCACAATCAGTGACCACGTGGGCTGGCTGGGAGGGAGGGATGTGCGTGCACTTTAAACTCCTCTACCAGGGCTAGATGGATGGAGCCACCATACAAGCAGGCAGTGGCAGGCCAAGTGGACGATGGACCACTCCTCCTGAGTGCCCCACCTGCTCACTGAGCTGAAAACCCATGTTTCCACACTGAGCCGAAAACTGGCGCTTGCACACTGAGCCGAAAACTCATGTTTGTGCACAGAGCTGAAAACCCGCACCCCCACACACTGGAGGCCCCGTTGGGTGCTAGATGTAGGCGGAGTATTACTTACAAGGCACCAGTCCATGATAAATATTTATTAGAATATAAATCAACACTCATGATATTAGTAACAGCTTATAGTAGCACCTGAACAGGGACTGGAGTACCCGAGCGATGGATGAGCGATGGGCGAGTGATGGACCTACAGTGGATTCTGCTCCTGTCTCTCTAGCAGCCAGGAACCAGGAAGAGAGCTCTTCATGTCCCAGAAGCCCCTTATCAATGGGGTTGACCATACCCCCTCCAGGTTGGCCAAACCCCCTCCAGGAGCTCAGGACTCTGGATAAGCATCTTAGGACTTTATCAGCTGACACCTAAATCCCACTACAAGTACCAAGCTGTTTTTATTACTGTAGCTCAATAGTAGGGTTTCAAGTCAGGGGTGGTGATGCCTCACAAAATTCTGTTATTGAACAGGATTATATTGGCAATCCTAGGTTTCTTGTTATTCTGTATGAAATTGAGTATTGTTCTTTCAAGGTCTATGAAGAACTATGTTGGGATTTTAATGAGATTCCTTGAATCTGTAGATTGCTTTTGGTAAGATTGCCGTTTTTAAAATATTAATCCTACCTATCCAGGAGCATGGGAGATCTTTCCACTTTCTGATATCTTCTTCCATTTCTTTCTTCAATGACTTAAAGGTTTGTCAAACAGGCCTGCTACTCCTTTGGTTAGAGTTACGTGAAGATACTTAATACTATTGTTAGCTATTATAAGGGGGGGATGTTTCCCTGATTTCTTTTTCAGCCCTTTTATCCTTAGTGTATAGGAGTGCTGTGGATATTTTGAGTTAATCTTGTACCCCGCTAAATTGCTGAAGGTGTTTATCAGTTGTAGGAGTTCCCTGGTAGAATTTTGGCATCAGTTATGTATACGATCATATTGTCTGCAAATAGAGATAGTTTGACTTCTTCCTTTCCAATTTATATCCCCTTAATCTCATCTTGTTGTCTTATTACTCTAGCTAAGACTTTGAGAACTATATTGAAAAGATATGGGAAGAGAGAATAGCTTTGTTCTGTTCCTGATTTTAGTGGGCTTGCTTTGAGTTTCTCTCCATTTAGTTTGATGTTGGCTGGTGGCTTGCTGTAGATTAACTTTATTATGTTTAGGTGTTTTCCTATATTCCTGATCTCTACAGGAGTCTTATCATGAAACAGAGATGGATATTGTCAAAGGCTTTTTCAACAGCTAATGAAATGATCACATGGATTCTTTTTATCTTTCAGGTTGTTTATATGATGGATGACATTCATGGTTTTCTGTATGTTGACCCATCCCTACGTTTCTGGAGTTAAGCCTACTTGACCATGCTGGATGATTTCTTTGAATTTGGTTTGCCAGTATTTTTTGAATTTCATTTTCCAGTATTTTGTTTTTGAATTTGGTTTGCCAGTATTTTATTGAGTATTTTTGAATCGATGTTCATGAGGGTATGTAATTTGTTGTCTTTGTTGCATTCTTGTGTGGCTTGGGTTTCTGGGTGAATATAGCCTCATAAAAAGTTTGGCAAATTTCCTTCAGTTTCTATTGTGTGGAAAAATTCTGGGAGCATTGATATTAATTTATTAATTTATCTTTGAAGTTCTGGTAGAATTCTGTGCTGAGACCATCTGACCCTGAGCTTCTTTTGCTTGGGAGACTTAACAACACTTAAATTTTTATGAGGGCTGTAGGTCTATTTAGATCATTTATCTGTTCTTGATTTAATTCTGGTAAATGGTACTTGTTCAGAAAGTTGTCCATTGCCTATAGGTTTTCCAATTTCGTAGAGTACAGGTTTTTGAAGTATGACCTAATGATTCTCTGGATTTCCTGGATGTCTGTTGTTATGTCTCCCTTTTCAGTTCTGATTTTGTTAATTTGGATGTTCTCCATCTGCCTTTTGATTAGTTTGATAAGAGTTTGGTGACTTTCTTGAAGTACCAACTCTTTGATTTATTGATTCTTTGTATTGTCCTCTTTGTTTCTAATGTATTGATTTCAGTCCTAAGTTTGATTATTTCCTGCCATCTACTCCTTCTGGGTGAGTTTGCTTCTAATTGTTTGAAAGCTTTCAGCTGGGAGGTTAGGTCTCTTGTGTGAGATTGCTCTAGGTTTTTCATATTGGCATCTAGTTCTTTGAGATTTCCTCTTAACTCTGCTTTCATTGTGTCCTGTAAGTTTTGTTCTGGATTCGTTTTCATTGAATTCTAGGAAGCCTTTGATTTCTTTCTTTACTTCTTCCTTTGCCAAAGTGGTTCAATTGAGAGATGTTCAGTTTCCATGAGTTTGTAGGCTTTCTGTGGTTTGTGTTTTGGAACTCTAACTTTAGTGTATGGTGGTCTTTTAGGATACAAGGAGTTATTCCAATTTTTTGGTATCTATTGATATTTGCTTTATGACGGAGTATGTCGTCAATTTGAGAAAAAGTTTCATGGGATGCTAAGAAAAGGGTATATTCATTTTTTGGTTGGAAAGTTATGTATATATCTATTAAGACCATTTGGATCATAATATCTGTTAGATCTTATCGTGGTAAATTCACTTGCAATATATCATATAAAGGGTTAATATTTATTGAAGGGCATAAGAACACTGATGGTACAAATTGATCCTTAATACAGTTCTTGGAGATAGGAACTAGGGCTGCTGATCCATTTTCTGAGAACACAAGAACAAAACCTCAGTGTCTGAGAGTCTGGTCATGCCCCATTCAGGCTCCCATTACCCCAGAGATACACCTACAAGCCTTGTCAGCTAACACCTGAATCCCACTACAAAACCCTTATTTGTCAGTTGAGTTTCTGTCTGGTAGACCTACCAATCCATTGATGAGAGTGAAGTATTGAAGTCTCCCACTATCAAAGTCTAAGGTTCGATGTAAGATTTAAGCTTTACTAATATTTCTTTTACATATGAAGGTACCTTTGTGTTGTGGGCATAAATTTTCAGAATTGAGACTTTAATTGGATGGATTATTCCTGAGATGAATAAGTAATGTCTACCGTGATCTCTTTTGACTTTAGTTGGAAGTCTATTTTTTACATATTAGGATGATTACAGCACCTTATTTCTTAGGATCATTTGATTAGAAATTCTTTTCCCAACCCTTTACTCTGAGTCAGTGTCTGTAGTTGAAGTTAATGTGTGTCTCTTATTTGCTGCAGAAAGATGGCTTCTGCATTTGTATCCATGGTGTTAGGGTGTGTCTTTTTATAGGTGAATGGAGTCAATGGATATTAGAGGATATTAATGTCCAGTGACTATTAGTTTTGTTATTATTGATGATAGTATATGTGTTGTTTCCCTTTTTTGTCTTTTTCTTCTGTGGGGCTTATCTGTTATATATGGTTTCCTTAGGCTGGGGTTTTCCCTTTAGTGCTTTTTCTAGGGCTGTCTTTGTGGATAGGTATTATTTAAATCTGGTTTTGTGGTGAAAAATCTTGTTTCCTCCACCTATGGTGGTTTATATTTTTGCTGGGTATTTTAGTCTGTGTTGGCAACTATGGTCTCTTAGTGTCTGCATAACATCTTCCGGCTTTCATTGATTCCACTGAACAGTCTGGTGATATTCTGATGGGTCTGCTTTTATAAGTTACATGATTTTTTTCTTTGCACCTCTTAGTATTCTTTATTTATTCTGTAAGCTTACTGGCTTGATTATTATGTGGTGAGCAAACATTTGGAGGGATCTAGTCTATTTTGTGTTCCATAAGCTTCTTATATCTTTAGACATTTCTTTGATTTTCTTGAATATATTTTATGTGCCTTTGAGCTGGTATTCTTCTTCTATTCCTATTATTCTTAAGTTTGGTCTTTTCATGGTGTCCCAGATTTCCTAGACGTCTTATGTGATGATTTTGTGGGGGGGGGTGTTTATTGAGGGTTTTTTTTTTTGAGTGACAAATCTGTTTCCACTATCAAATCTTCCATTTAGTCTTGCATTCTCTTGGTCATTCTTCATCTGTAGTTCCAGTGCATTTCTTAAGATTTTCCATTTCCACCATCCCTCAGTTTGTGTTTTCTTTATTGCTTCTATTTCAATTTTTACATCTCGAATTGTTTCCTTCACTTATTTGATTGCTTTTTCTTGGTTTTCATTATTTTCATCCAGCATTTGTTTATCTCTTCCAATTTTTTGCTTGTCTTTTCCTGTATTTCTTTAAGGGAGATATTTGTTTCCTCTTTTGAGGCCTCGATTATCTTCATAAAATTGTTTTTAAGGTTATTTTCTTCTTAGTCTTCTTCTTCCTCCTCCTCTTCTTCTTCTCCTGCTTCTTCATTATTCTTTCTTCTTCGTTGTTATGATCAGATCTTGTTGTAGAACCACCAGAGTCTAGTGGTGCCACATTGTTCTTTACGTTGTTATATGTATTCTTGAGCTAGGATCTGCCCATTGCAGGATTTGTATCTATCCCAGGGAGGTGACTCTGCTGCAATCTGTTATTCCTGTGTGTATCAGGAAGCCTTCTTGGTACAATCTGGGCTCTCTGTCCACTTGGAGGTAGCATATTCTGTGTCACAGTGCCCAGTTCTTGGTGCAATAAGAGCTGGCAGAATGTCTGTCTCAGGGATTCACTCTTGGTCCAATATTAGCTCTTGATCTAGAAGGTGTTCTTAATCCTATAGGGGCTTTTGATCTAATAGATACTGGGGGACTGTGGGTCTCAAGTAATCACTATTGTCATGAGGTGATTGGGTGAGTTTGTAGATAGGAGTGTTCTGTGAACTGGGCTTCACTAGGGAGTCCTGGTCTGTAGGGGAGGTTTTCTGCTGGCCTGAATGCAGGGAATATATGAGAGGGGGTAAGGTTCCAAGGGTTCTGTCCCAGGAGACTGGGATCTCTGTCTGAGCTGGGTGTCAATTACCTCTTGGTCCAATAGGTACTGAGGATCTGTGAGTCTCAAGCACCTGCTGAAGTGACTGGGTTCTTGGGTGGGTTGGGGCTTGTGGAAGTTTTCTAGTTGAGGGTGTCCAGAAAACCGGATTTTTGCGGGATTCTATCCTACAGGGCTTTTTCCCTGCTGGCCTGGATGTAGGGGAGAGACAAGTCATTATATAATTCTATCTTGATTACTGTTTTCTAGTATATAGTCATAACGTGTTATATTTAAAACCTTCCTTCTTAAATAGACAAAAGGCAGAAATGCTGTGAAATGGTGCTTTTGTACATAGTAACATTTTGTCACTGAAATTGGTTTAATAAAACACTGATTGGTCAGTAGACAAGCACGGAGTAGAAATGAGACAGACTAACTGAGAGTGCTGAAAAGGAGAAGTACTGAGAAGTTGCTGTACAGAGAAAAAGTACCAAGCAACATCGCTAAAAATAAATAAAAATATGGGTTAATTTAAGTGTAAGAGTCAGCTTATTTTAATAATATTAATATTACTTAATACTTAATTTTAAACTTCTGAGTCAGTTATTTAGGAAGCAACTGCTAGGTACTTCGAAGAGGCTGCCAAGACAGAAACTTCTGCCTACAGTTGATTACTTTAAGTTTCTTTCATTCCTAAAGACAATAAACTTGTCATTTTTTGACTATACATTACTTTCTAAAATTATACTCATCAAGCTGGGTAAAATTGGTGACTTGGAACCAGATTCTCCACTCTAAAAAGAATTTCTTGGGGAAAGCCCTAGTCCTGACACACTAAGAATGAGAGGTGAAGTACATCTGGGCAGAGCCTCTAAAGAGTAGCCAGAGAAGCTGAAGGAAGATGCCAGTCTACCAGGATCTACAGTTAAAACAACATAGCATGCAGTTAACTGTGCTTCATTTCCTTGTACCACCAGTTTATTCAGTACCTGGCGCCATACATTGTAGATGATGGCTCAGCAATGGAGCCTAAAGCTCTTGTAAAACTGACTTATTAAAGAGGATGGATGAATATTGCATGAATCGTAACTGATCTTATAATATTGAGGAAAAACTGAAAGATTAGAGACACAGGGAAACAAGCCACAGTCACTTCTCATCTCACAAATTCTCCAGGCAGAAAAGGGATAGATCCAGTCTCCAGGAATCCTCAGACTGAATGTCTCTGAGACCTCAACCCAAGGGAAAGGGCTGAAATCATGTATCTTCCACCTTTTATCTTTTTCTCTGCCCAGCCATTTCACTTCCTGGTTCAAACAACCTAGTGCTTGGATTAAAGATGTTGTGTTTCCCAAGTACTGGGAGTAGGAGTGTGGGATCACAAGGGCTGGGATTACAGGTGTGTGCCCCACCACCTGCCTCTGTTTCGTCTTGAACTCACAGAGACCCAGACCAATCTCTTCCCCTGCCTCTGGAATTTTTGCATTGAAGTTATGTGCCACCACTCCCTGACCTCTATGGCTAACTGTGGCTGCCTCTGTCCTCTGATCTTCAGGCAAACTTTATTAGAGTGTGCACAATATATCACCACAGATGAATTTGATCCTTATAAGAGCAGTCCATAGCAACGAACTTAGCAAGCACAATACCCTTTTAGACTGGTACCCACACCTACTTAAAGTGTCATTTCCAGTTGGATTTGTAACTGCCAAATATCCTCCAGGCACCAAGATCCTGATGCAAACACAGATTGAATTCTGAATAACTTAGATACAGAACTTCCATTGGCACTTGGATCATTTAAGTTGTATTCATTGTGTATTTAGTATTTTCATAAATAGCTACAGTTTGGGGCTGTCTAATATGTTCAAAGTAAATCATATCCATTTAATCTCTATAAATGTGTATGTGGAATACTTAAATATCCATAAATCAATTGAACCATGGATATTATTCTTCCATTCTATGACTGCAGTACAAAATAGGGTTGGGCCATATTTTCAGAAATCTATAATACAAGGTCCATCCTACAGACTTCTGAGCATACTACTGCAGCTAGAAGTCATCAGCCTGTCACCATTAACATTTGCTTGAGAGTGGTCTTTAATTTCTATTTGACATGTGTGATTTTTCTGATGGCCATACAGTGGGTGTTAGTGAGACAGATGACAGGGTAAGGGAACTTCTAGAGAGTGACAAGAATGGCCAGTTTTCAACTTCCATTTTCATGGATCCCAGCTTTCTCCAAATATAAGATTATTTTCTCCACCTAAAGACCACTAATTGTGACTCAAACATACACTGTTTTCTCTTAGTATTTCATCCTCAGGACTATATTTACTTCATTTTTTATGGTAGCATAGAAAGTAGTAGGTTTCATAATGACATGTTCTTATGTTCTTGGTTTCTAATCAAAATGGAAATCACCTTGTCCCACCATCTGTCTTCATCTTGCTAGTCCTCTTTTTTATTCCTAATTGTCCCTGTTACCTTCATGCCCAATGTATAGAGTCATTCTTTTTACCTCTTTAAGGACTCAGCCTCCTATCTTATGGTACCCTAGTTTTATGTCCAACACACAGAATGACACAAAACACAAATTGAAATGTTGTTACTCATTGAAATTAAGTTTGACTCATCTGTCTTTCTGCACTTGGCTTGTTTTGTTTAACATGATCATTTACCAACACCTATGACTCCTCTCTGCGTCCTCACATAGTACTGAGGCAGAGATCTTCAGTCTCTTAGCTTTCCACAAGGCCTGAACTTCAACTCATCAGAGCCATATCTGTAGGAATCCATATTACCTCTATCACCACTAGGAGAGCTACATTGAGCATTATAGTTTCTACATAAGAATGATGTATGAAATGGGTGTATGACACAACTAACCTCAGAGTATCTGCCATGTAATATTAATAAAGTCTAATCCTGACCACAGCACACACAGATTATATGTCCATTGTCTATATTGTTCCAAAACCCCTGGTCTCATATTTACCTTCTATAATTTTCAATATAAGCCTTAAAACTGTTATTCTCTAAACTCTTCTGGAGGAACAGGTATACAATTCTTTCTTGTCAGGAAGGCAGTCTATACCTGCCAGTATTATAGCTGTGGCGGAAAAGGTATCTTAACTTGTTAGGAAGTCAGGGTATACCTTCAGCTGTGGAGGGTATCCTGGATACCTACAGCTGTGAGAAGAAAGATATCCTGACTTGTCAGGAAGTCAGGGTATACCTGAAGCTGAGATGCAGTGGGGATGTTCATCTCTGAGAGAGAACTGTTACACCTTAACTTTGTTCAACTCCCTCGAAAGGAGCTTTGCAACAGAGATATCCATGTCTTCTGATGCTCTACTCACCTTCCAAGGGAGCTTCCTAGTGGAGACCCTGCTCCTCACCAGCAAAAGAAGATCTTCACCCAAAACTCTTTTAAGAAAGAGATTCGTTTGGGAAAGGAATACAGGAGAGTGGCTGCCTCTACCCTGATGGAAAAGGACAGCTGATAGCTAAACCAATAGAGGGGCTTATATAGGGCTTCTGAGGGGTGGAATGTTTCCAGTGAGAAGATGTTCTACTTAGGGATTAGCTGGATTTCCTGCTCAGGGATTGGTTGGTTTAGTTGGTCAGAGGCAGAGTTGGCTCTGGTTTCAGGGACAATATGTGTTTCTTTGGTTCTGTTTGAGGGCTCACGTGTTTCTTTCCTTGGCTCAGATTTCAGGGTCAGGGTGCTGAATTTTATGCTCAGGGACTGATTGTTTTAGTTATTCGGAAGCTGATTCGTGTCTGGTTTCAGGCCTAAATTATGTTTCTTTCACTTGTCTTTTTTATCCTTTTGGCTCTAATTTCAGGGTCAAGGTATATTTCGTGTACTGGCTCTGGGCTCAAGGTCAGGGAGTGTTTCTTTGGTTCTGGCTTCAGATTTAAAGTGTTTCTTTCACTGGCTCAAGATCCAGGACCAGGGTGGGTTTCTTTGCCTGGTCCTTTTGACCTACATCTCCTGTCTTTGATGCTGAATGGAATATTGACAGATTTCTTTTATTATATGTTCATTTATTTGGAGTGTGTGTGTTCAATTTTGAATGTCAAAAGACATTGTCAGGGAGTCAGTTCTCTCTGTCCATCATGTGGGTCTTTAGGATAGAAATCATGTCATCAGAGTTGGCAGCAGGATCCTCTACCACAAAGCCATCTAGCCTACTTGAAACACTGATATTTTTCCAGAGTGGTTTTTACACAGTAAAACTAACACTAACAGAGTGCTTAGCATGTAGTATTCCTAGTGCTGACCAGATACCATACAGAGAGATCTATGCTTAAACACTGCCCAGCAAAGGAAGACCAATACTAATGAGACTTAGTACAGTGGAAAGTATACATAGGGAATACTTGGCACAAGGTCCTAACAGAGTATTGGTTACCTCCTACAAAATTGCTAAGAGAAAACTTGACAAATAATATGGAAATGGATACTTAACTGTTAGAATTATAATGAATTTTAATAAATAATGTATTTATACATATAACTGACATTTAGTCTTTCAACAATGTAGCTATGGTCTGGAATTCCCACTGCATTCTTCTTATCATGGTAGGTTTATTTCAAAGCTCTGTGGTTAAGACAAGAAAGAAAAGAAACACTAGCAAATTCATACTACCTATTCACTGGTCTGTTTCCTCCTGTCCTTCACAGCCCACATGCTTCCTTCTCACCCAACCTCAAAGCCTGTGCTACACAGGCAAACCCTTTTCTCAGAGCAGGGTGACTGCCTCACCTTTCTTTTCCTTAAATTTCTAAACCAGAGTAAGATGTGGCCTGTACTTTGAGAGCTGACTTGGGATTTAGGAGCTCATAGCATCCTGGGTAGGGAAGGTCTCCAAATTACCCAGCTTTGCAGTAAAGGAAGCATGATATGATACTTCAGCTTCACTGTTGCACCCCAGAGGACTAGAAGTGGATAAGTGATCTAATATTATATAAAAAAGTATGTATTCTGGGGTTTGGGAGATGTGTCAAAGGACCACTTACAGATTTAGTCATCCTCATCATCATCTTCTTCTTCAGGGTCACTGATCTCTTCATATATCACTCGATGTTTTCTTTCCCTCAAACGATGAGCCCATACATTTACATGAATGCCACCATCTGAAATAGGGAGAGATTAGTGAATGAGAACTAGATAGTTTAGGGCCTTGTTTTGTCAGAATAGAACAGGGCATGTTCCTCCCATGAGCCCATGGGCCTTTCCATTCTGATGTTTATGTTTGCTGGCTTGTATAGACTGAGATATTAGCCACACAGCAGTACAGACCAAAGACCATTCCAGGTAATCCAGTGTACTGTTTGGTCCCTCTCCCCCATCATCTGGTATAGAATTCCTATTTTATCCTTCATTAGAAAGAGGGCCCAATGATCATTTTCTTATATTGTGTGGATTAAAGAAATGAACCACAGATTATGTAGTAAACCTGTCCATTGTCACATGTCCTCCAGAAGGAAAAATCAAATTATGAATATGGAGACCCTTGCTAATATCTGAACTGGTGTTGGGTGATCTTGTCACACAGCAAGGCTGTGGAGTATTGTGGGCCCATGCCACTCACTCAGAACATGCCATGGAAGCCAGAGTTTTGTTTCTTCAATGATTCCTTCTCATCCATTGCCACCCAACTGTCTGTCCCCAAAAACGTGCTTTCTCTTGGGTGTGCAGATTTCTCTGGGCCCATCCTTAGCCTAGTGTACCTGGAACTCATTTGGGTTATTTTCTTCTCATTCCACCTCCTTCAGCATTTTTAAACACTAAAGCACTTGTTCAGGCTCTCTGTAGGATTCCTATACTGTATTAGAGGTTAAGTAATTTCTGAGGTTTTCCAAAGACTATGTTAGCATACATTAATTATATATGCTGTTACCTTTCGATATGACATTTTTATATGCATGTATTATGTGCTGTGATAATTTAGACTCATTAACCTCTTTTGACTCATGTCAATGCCCTTCCTCACCATTACTAGATTATCTTTCATTTCATATTTTATATTGGTGGGGCTAAATGAGTTTAATTGGGCATATTTACATGTGCACTGGGCCTCATCTGTCTTTTCCCTGACAACCGTTAACTGCCCTCATATCCTCTGAGAGGGTGGAACCTGGAGAGCCTCTCCTTCCATGACAGAATGATGAAGGGCTCAAGCCTTTGTGGTGTTTTTATTGATTTTCATAACATGCTAACTGTACCTGGAGAAGTATTTGTCATTATTTGTAGCCAAGTAAGAAAGAGCATGTGTGTTCAAATAAGAAAGTAATGTCCTAAGTCCACCATGTTTCTGGGACTAAACATTTGCCTTTATATATTTCATAGACTGCCATTTATACAAGCAGAATAATGTACATTTAATTAAGAATCCACAATAAAGAAGATTTAGGGAAGAAAATCACTTGTGGAGTCCATGGGTTCTATGAAAGGTGGGTAGTCTACAAAATATAAGGCTTCACACATAAGCTTGTGGTTCATCACATTGACAGTTAATAAAAGAGTGAATAGAAGAGAGAAGACAGTACTGTACCAAGATGATTTTTACAAATTAATGCAGGCAATGGGGAAGAAAGAAAAGAGACACACTGATCTAGGTATCAAAGAATATGTTGCCAAGAGTGGCATCACACAGGACATTGGTATGAACACTTCATGTAGAATTTGATAAGATGATACCTACACTATTTCTGCTGATATAAAAGTCATTAATAATAAGATACCTGTCATTCAACTTCCTGATTTATGCCTGAGAAAAGTCTTGTTTTAATGACCCTACAGAACTTTGCAATTATCACATGCCAAACACACCCAAATGGACATGCTTTTTAAATGACAGAATAATAAAACTGAATACTTCCTCTTACAATCCCTTCTGTTTTATTCAGTCCTTAACTGTGCCCTCACTGGCTACCAACTCTCAGCTCCCTTAACTATATACACTAAAGTGTAAATGGCAACTATTGAAAATTCCATTTCATAAATAGCCAAGTGTCTCTAAGGGTTCCTCTGGGTTGTGTCTGTGGGGCAGACAGTTCCCAAATGTAGATATATCCTGAAGTCTATCACAGTGGGAGGAGCCCTGTGATTTCCAGCCAGAGGAATGCATAGTCAATATACAGAGGCTAGCTGGTGATTCCTGCTTAGAAAGTAAGCTTCAGTATGAAAGAACAAACAGACTCTGTCTGTGGGAGAATGCCTGACAGAGGCATCACCGGGATTAAAGAAATGAAAAAAGACATGAATACATGTCAGTGGTTTGAGCTATGTGCTAAAGAGCCAATGCTATAATTCTTAAGATATTGTGATTGAAAAAATGCAGACCTGGTACTGTAAAGCTGACCAAGAACATATGATTGCATAGGCCCCATGGTTGGAAACTATTACTATGATTTTGCTAAATGAATTTAGTACAAACTGACATATAAATTCATATCTCTTCATGATAGATATCTTTCAGACATTATTAGAGAAGTTTTGTTTTAAAGTGAGTGATGGCTAATACAGGAGCTCCCAACTGGTCAGAATGTAGAAAATGTGTCTATGCATTGCTCAGCTAAACATTGAACATATATTTCATGCGTCTTCCTCCCTAAATCATGTACCACTGTAAAAGGGGGATAGAGAGAATGTAAGAAGCAGAAGACAGGAAGGACCAGAGCAATATAGTGTTTTAAGGAAATGATAAATTGTTACACTCATAAACTCAGAGAGGGTGCCATTGCCTATATAAGACCTGCATTGTCAAACCAGTCAGCATTCTAGCATGGAGTGAGTAGGTACTCATGAGCTCCCACCCCTTTGTGGGTATCCTTTTTGATAATCGATGTCTTTCATGGGAGGGAGAGTCAGTATTTTTAAGGTTGTGGTCATTACTAAGTCAAGTATGTTCTAGTGGATGGTTCCTCATCCCATGTTATATAAAGAGCACAAATTGGGCTTGGTTGGTTATTTCTAAAAATTTAAAAAAAAGAGGTGAGTTTGAGGAATGTAGGGAAGTGAGAAAAACATAAAATTTTTTATGTTAATTAGATGAAAGAATAAGGTATGTGTGAATATGATCAAAATATATAAAATCCTCAATGAATTAAATAAAATACCATATTGAAAAAGGATTAAGAAATTATGTTAATGAACTACAATTAGATTGCACCCAAGCTGCCAAATTGGAAGCAGTGGGAACAGGATCATCTCTGGAGTTAACTGATCCATTTATATTATGATGATCTATTTTCAGTGATGTCAAGTATAAAAGAGAATGTGTGTGTGTGTGTGTGTGTGTGTGTGTGTGTGTGGTGTGTGTGTGGTTGCATGTGTGTGTTGAGTTGTATCTCTGTGATAATGTGTCTGCCTGTATGTTTATAGGGTGTATGTGTCTGCCTGTGTTTAGGATATGATAAGGGACAGGTGCTACATATTAGCCATTTAGTTATTATCCAAAATAATGATTTTAGACATTTATCTGACAGGGTCTTTTACACCATCCTCTAAATGAACTCTTTTCCACAAGGCCTAACCTGAAGATGAAGAAAAGACATGCCTGTAACCTTACCAGATATCTTGACTGAAAAGGTGATTCTTCACAGCCCCTCCCTAACTACTCACCAGTGTGAGGGCCATGGACTTCAATACATTCCAATGAAGATTCTTCCGCCTTGTCCTTGCGACGCATGAATATTGGTTTGTTGACTGTGACCCCTAAAAGGAAACAAAGTGTTTGCTCTTTAACAGACAGCACAAAAATGGAAATGCAGCTAGGATCTGGGATGCAGCACAGACCTTAAGGCCCACAAGAACAAGAGCGTGCAGGAAAGAAAAGTGCAGGCTGCTGCAGGCCTGAGCCCTATTGCCTTTGCTGTATGCTCTCAGCCCTAAACACATTGGAGAAGAGCAGCATGCTCAGGCAGCACTTTGACATTTCACTGTGAAGAAAAGTACTGTGTGGCAAAGGTACATACTATATGTTGAAAAGAAGCTGTGGCATAGAAAATAACTAGGAAACATCCAGGCTTGTCTGAACCTGGAAGTTCCTATTACCTAAGGCCATCATTCTGAAGTAGGTTCTTTTCATATACACGTAGACAATTTTTTGCAAGAATGTGAGATTTCCCCATTCTTCCTCAGAGAAATACGAAGTAATATCTTGGAAGGCCTAGAAAACAAGAAAATATAAAATCTTAGAAGTACTCTCTCCTGGACATGTGTGCCATTCATACTAGAAAGGTCTCTATGTTGGAGGATCTCAGTGGTCAACCTAGAAAATCAAGATAATTGATGCTGGGAAATGTGGGGATCAAGTGTGATATTTGCATAACAGCCATTTCCCAACTGCATTGGAAATGCTCGATGCTATCAGGTCTCCCTTTGGTCCTGCTCCTGATTACAAAGTGCTGATTATTACCAACTGCATTTAGTACTCAATTACCATTCTAAATTCTTCAGGGACACTGGAGAAGGACATTTTGAGGATGCCTCTGATTTCCACCTTCTGAAAAATCTTTCTGTCATGGTCCTTGGTCATGAATCTGCTTCTCCCAACACCCTACCTGGTCAACTCACCTTACAGAACTTTGCCTCGCGAATCATTTTCACAGAGTTATTTTCACAAGAACTCTCTTTTTTCTTGTCAACAAGATGAGTGAAATTTTGAGAAGACATCATCTGATTTTGTTCCAGCATAAAATAAACTATCCCAGGAAGGGAGGTTCTTCAAACTTAAAAAAAAAAAAGTTGTCCTGTGAGTAAAGGTGGCAGGGATGGACAATAACCCTCAGTACATGAACTTTCTTTATGTTCCATTTCATTCTAAGATCACCTACCCCTGATTAGATCTATGAGAGTATTAGGAATAAGTTGGATTCTCTGACTATGTATAAAGTTAAATTGAGTCTTTAAATGTGAGGTAAACTTCTGTTCTGATTTGTTGCCCTAGAGTGTTCATTGAAATTAAGAGAAAGAGATTGAATTTAGCAAGGGCAGATGTGTTCTTACTCATGTGAAGAACATGGAAACAGATTTCATAGGAGCTAAGAAAGAAACAGTTTTCACTGAGAGGTAGTTTATGGGGTAAAGGAGGTACGAAAAGAACTGGTAGTAATTAGTATACCCGCTTGTATGCTGCAGTACACTTTAGTAACTACAGTTTAAAGCTACATATGGTGAATCTGTGAGTAAGGAAAAGAGAAGCCATAAATCCATTTCTATGCATATAATGATGTGAGAATGTCTTTCTGTGTGCTGTGAATATCAATCTTTAGATAAAGGAGCTGTTTTCACCCATGACAGGCACCATAGAAAAAGTAGAAGGGAAACTCACAGCATGCCTAGGAGAAGCAGAACAGAATCAGAAAAATCGACCTAGCCACCCACAAGAAGCATGTAAGGAACACTACTGAGCTACAGCCAATGGCAGACAGATTTATGAGAATGGGTTGAGTTAGGATGTAAGAGCCAGCTGTGGATGTGACTGAGCCATAAACCAAACATCATGAACTTAATATAAGCATCTGAATTATTTGGGGGGGGCTGATCAGCTGCAGATGATAAGGGGTCTGGGCCCGAGGTCTGTGGGTCTGGACGTCTGGCAGCCCAGGACCAAGAAACCTCACTACTACACATGAAATACAAGAGAGTTGGGTAGGTGAGATAGAAGAGTCCTGTGTTCAATGCCTGTCTGAACTGGAAAGTGTGATCAAGAACAGGCTGGGAAATACATCATTTAATTAACAGGATTCTTCCTAATATATGAGTGGTACTTGCATGAATTTCCCAATATACCAGAAAATAGTAGAAGAGAGAGGTTATAAACTTCATTTACTTAAAGACACAAAAATGTGAATTGTCTACATTTGATAAGCACACACGTAGGTTTGTTTTGAATCATGACACTACATTTTAATAGTGTATACACTATTGTAGTATATCAATTAAAATAAATCATATACTCATAAGTGGATAATATGAAGGCAAAGGATAACCAGGCTACAATCCTGTGTCCTAGAGAAACTAGGTAACAAAAACTACCCTAAGAGGAAGACATGGATCACCCTGGGAGGGGGAGACCAAACAGTTGGATGGGGAGGTACAGGGAAGGTGATAGGGACATGAGGGAACAAAATGGCTCAGCAGGGAGAAGGACATAGATAGTGAAATAAAACAGTTAACTTGATAGAGGGGGACATTGTAGAGTTAGAAAGAAACCTGGTGCCAAGGAAAAATTGCAGGAATCCATAAAGATGGTCCGAGATACGATCCTACTAATAGCAGACAGGGTGCCTGAACTGGCATTCCCGGGTAATCAAATTGATGACCACCCTAATTGTCATCATAGAACCTTCATCCAGTAACTGATGGAAATAGATGCAGAAATCCACAGTAAAACATTGGGCTGAGCATGGGGGTCAAGATCATGTCAGGGAAAACCACAAAGACAACTGATCCAAGCTCATGGGAAAACATGTTCTCTAGACCAACAGGAAGGGAGCCTGCATGGGACTAACCTAGACCCTCCTCATATAGGTGACAATTATGAAGATTTGTCTGTCAATGGTGTCTCTAGAAGTGGGATTAGGATCTTTCCTGGCACACTACCTAGGTTTTTGAAACCTATTATCTGTGGTGAGAAACCTGGTTCCACCTTGGTGCAAGGCATGGCGCCAAACTTGACATGCCATGCTTTGTTGACTCCCATAGGAGGACTTGACCTTTCTGTACAGTGGATAGGGGAATAGAAAAGAGGTAGGGGATCCAACAAAGAATAGAGGTGGAGTTAGAGATCCATGGCTGAGCACTGGGCTGAGCTCCTGGTCAGCTGAGAGCAGGGGAGGAGTGTCTGTATGAACAGGGGGATAGGGATTATGAAGAGGAGTCCCACATAGAGGGATGACTAGAGCTCGGAGGATGTCACTGAATCAAGAATAGCCACTGGAGATCCATCAGGAAAAGGAGCTAGGCCCTCCAAGTGTAGGCAAATGTAGATTGGCATGGACAATATGTGGAGCCTAAAGGGGTGGAATCAGTCTGTGTTCCTTTGTGTGGGCTGGCACCTTGGAGCACATTCCGTATAGAGGAACACATAACCCAGCCTTCTTTCTGGGATGAGTGAGTAGAACTTGCCTGGAGTAGATGTGCCACACTGAGATGATCCACCTTGGGACTTCTTGCCCTTCTGGAAGACAGAATGGGGAATGGGCATGAGGTTCGCTGAAGGCTGACTCAGAGGGATGGGGAGGAGGGAAGGCAGGGGGATGCATACAATCAAAATGACATTTATGTTTTTAAAAATGGTATGGAGAAAACTATGGTTGGGATGTAAAATAAAATAAATCATAAATAAAACTTAGAATAAATTATCTTAGGAAGCTAGTTTTGATGGTGAACACCTCGTTTCTTAGCACTTAGGAAAATGAGATAGGAAGTTGGGGATAGTTCAAAACCACCCTGTACTATATAAGACTTGGTCTCAAAAGAGAAGGGCAGTGTGAAAACTAACATGTCTGTGTTAGAGAGGCAACAAAAAGACTTCAAATATGTTCTAATACTTCATGACAGTTTTATTCAGTGTGTGTTTGTATATGTGCCCAAGACTCACATGTCATCATATGTTAAAGAATACCTTTCATTCTCCCCGAATGCCATGTGGGCTCTAGCTATCAAATGTAGGCTTAGGGGGTTTTTATATAAAAGACACATTTCTGGGAACCTCCTTCATTGTAAATCTGTATGTCTCCATCATTACTGACTCTTCATGTTTTTCCTTGATTCATGGTATAGATGCGATGCTAAGCTGACAGAGAAACTCTGGGCTCAAATAACTCTGTCTCATCCTATTAATTAATTTACACATCAGTTTTATACTAGAGTCCTGCATAATGTCAGTATCTGTGGTTTTTTCTAAGTTTGAGATGGTGAGGGGATTTCCACAGATTTAATGGTCTCTCAAACTCATGGCTTTCAGGGGTGAAGGAAAGAGATATATGGCTCGGATATGCTGAGTAGAGGTAAGAATAAGGAGCTAGATAGAAATGTGACTAAGCCGTAGGCCTAACAGTATGAAGTTAATATAATCATGTCTGCATTTACTTGGGACTTTGGGATTGCAGGTCCACATAAGGAGCAGCACCAGGTTCGAACAGTGGGGCTAATCTAAGACAAAAAACTCATTGTTACAGATAGCGTCCTAAAATGGAATGAATGTACCCACACAAAGCCTGAGAAAGCTTAGAAAGGATTCTAGAGCAGAGAAACTGATCCAAGGGCAGCTTCAAAATTGTGTCTCTGAAGTCAGTCATGGTACAGAGATGGTGTGGCATCCAGACCACAGAGAAAATGGCAGCTGACTCACTGCAGCAATCATAAACTGAAGCCAGGCTGGATCCCGAAGCCTCATAGAAGATTTAGTAGCATGTGATTGATTTAAGGTTTCCATATATTTTGAACAAAAGGGAACAGAGACAAAGACAGCTTTATGATAGTGGCATTTACTTGGGTGTGCTCTTTCTGCTGGCAGCAAACAGACACGTGGCCACTTTAAGAGAACTTCCTGACTCAGCTTTACAGGCAAAAACTATGTGGCTCTTCCTGGGACTGCTAGCATTTAAAAAATATTTTCTAGTTAAAAATGATTAATGACACACCATAAAACAGGTTCAGATATAGAAAACCTCTCATTGGGTTAAAATGTGTGTGAAAAGGAATAAGTATACTGGGAGAGAAAAGAAAGAACTAGAGAAAGTCTTTTAAAGGAGAAATAAAGGAATAAAAATATAGTAAGCCACATAAAGATGGAAAACACAGAGTCTAGATTATAGATATTATTGTGTCTTGTTTTAATTTTTTAAGTGTTATTGAGCTAACTGCAGAAAGACATTCAATTCCAAAGGATGGTAAGTTATACAAAAAAACATATATTTTAAAGGTATCTTGACTTTGAAGTTTATTTCTAAAGATTTATTGCTTTGGAAGAGAGGTCCTGTTGTTGTTTCCACAGAAGATGAGAACCAGTGAACTGCTTTCAGGCAAATAGGGTTTCACCAACCAAGACCACCTGAAAATTCTCTGATAGGAAGATATGTTCACATCAGCTTCAACACTAATATGATCCAGTCTCAAGAACCTGTAAGATTGTCAGCACTGCTCAATCAGCAGGCAGTAGTAATGAAATATGCCCATATTCCCAAAATATTGTTTATAAAAGTTTTTTTCATTATGAATGGTCAATGGTCATAGTTAATCTCTTTCTAAGAAGAAAAAGTGTATATGGTATACCAGTAATTTTTGTAAAAAATTAGATTATTAAATTTACTTCAATACTTTAATCAACTGTTAACCTCAACATACTTTACATTGGTATGGATTTTGGTTTATTGATAGAAATTTAATTTTAGTTTTGTTATGCTGTATGTATTTTTCTACTGTTGTTTGAAGTGTGATGTTCATGTTACTCACTTAGAATCATAAAATTAAATAATTAAGATTAATAGTCACTTGTGATTAACAAAATTAAAGCCATGACTTTCTATAAGCTGTAAATAAAGGACTGTTTTGGCCCATGACAGGCACCATAAAAAAAAGCATGCAGGAAAATTAGAATAGGTAGTAGGAGAAGGGCAGAATCACAGAGATATAGCAAGACACCCAAAGAAGCAACATGTAAGGAACACAGGTACGCCATGGGACATGTGGCACAAAAATTGATGGGAATATGTTGAGGTAAGATGAAGGAGCTATCTAGCAATGAGCCTGACCTCTAGGCTAAACAGCATGAAGGTAATAAAAGTATTTGTACGTTTCTAGGGAGATTTGGGATAGATGGTCCAGATCAGCAGAGGTGGGCAAGTCCTAACAGTGGGGCTAATCTGGGCTAGAATTCTCATTATTATAGGGGGCATTACTTAGGAAGAACATACCACAGACTAAAGAGGACAAAACTTCCTTCCAGAAAGACTTAAAGTACCTTAATTCAGCTGAGTTCAGAGGACCAGCCCAGTAGAGCAGCCAGTTCCTTTGAAGGTCTCAGGAAAATGGATTGCCAGGTGAAGTAAGAATGGAATGTAGGATCCCAAGGTTCCAGGAAAGAAGTACATCACAAAGGCGGTGGGGTGTGCCTACTTAAGGTTATATCATATTTCTCCATGTCACTGGCTACTTCAGAACCTGCTAACCTATTGAGATGAACATTTCTATGAATACCTGGGCTTTCCCTGTGTCTAGACTACACTTCCACACTCTACTGTGAAGTTGTTCATCTAAAAAAGTCACTTATCATTTCAAATCCTTCCCAGTCTTCCTTAATCAGTCTAACCTGGGATCTCTCTACAATAAACTAATAACATGTAAATCATTTATTAAAAAGTATTAAGTTGAAATTATTCCTCTGTAAGCTATTCCCCCAAAGACCTAAGAACTTGTTGTGCATTAATATTCCTATGAATAATAGTGCACAATGTGCATGTGATTACACTTTCTTGTGCTCATTGAGGAGTTTTCAAGTGTTTCTGTGAGACAGGTTTCTCTAATAGTATATGCTTCCGCAGGTCGCCTGATGCTCCCTAGACTTTCCATCATGGGTACTGGTCTGTCAATAATGGCATATTCAGAATGACTGAGACTTCTTCAGGAAAGGAAATGATCTGTGTACCTGGAGATCAGCACTAAAACTTTCACTTCATATTTTCAGTGTGTTTTCTTATGACTTTTTTTTAAAATTAATTTTAGGTCATATTACAAAGCAATGGCTTTCCCACAGCCAGCATTGTTCTAAATGGAAAGGATTGTAAGCAATACTCTAAATAGAGAAACAAGTCTGGACTCTACAGTATTCCCTGTTTTGGCCCTGATATTCATCTCCAGCACTACAAAAAATGCAAAATGATAAAAATAAAAACACATACAGTGTCTTTGAGGGTAAATTCAGAAAAACAGAGGGAGAGATGTTTCTCAATAATTCACCAAACTTGTGAGCAAATATTGAAGCTCAATGGTTTATTTATGCAGTCACTAAAAAGACAGAAACTGCCTTATTCAAAGACAAGAGCAAAACAGGTTAAATTACCTCTCTCAATACTACTAGAGAGACTAAATACAACCTGGAAATCACAGCTTATGTAAAGAAGTAGACAACTTTGGCCATCATGATTTTTCCCTTTAATTTCCCGGTAAATGGTTTCAGGTTTGCACCGGGATTTGGATTAGTTGATATAAATCTCTAAACTGTATATGTAATTTTGACTTTTGCCATAGTCTGTTTTCCTCAATCAATGAGTTGTCAGGTAAAATTTTAGACAATGATAGTATTTCTAAAATTAATAAGAAAGTGGAAAATTTTATTGCGACTTGATTATCTAACAATGATATTTTCTCTTTCTGAAAGTCTGTAACATGAACATTTCATATGTTGAGTATTAATTATCCTACCATAAAGCATGTGAATTGTTCACGTATTCATTATATTTGTACTTTCTAATTTATTGACCTTCTATGCCCTAAACTTTAAGGGTATATATGAATGTGTATATAAATAGGTTAGTTTTGCCACAAAATAGACAAATATTATCATAAATTATGCATTTATCAGAAACTACAAATACAAAAAAATTGTTTAAGTTATAAACAAGCAACATAAAGGCAATTACATCCATAATACATGATATAAAAGTTAGGGACATTTTATTTTAAATTTGGGGGGTATTCTGACAATAAGGATGTTTTGTATTTTTCTATGTACTGAGTTGAAAGAACAATTTTTCGTTACTGACTTCTAAACATAGACATTGGTTTAGATAGTGTTATTTTTATTTATGAATGACATAATACAACTTTGAAACTTCATTGCCGACTATAGTCTTATTTTTCCAAGGAATAAACATGTCTGCTACATTTAAAGAGTTGAAAATAAACCACTATCCCCAATATTTTTCAATATAGTGTTTGAAGCAAAAACTATAGGCAAAGAAAGGAACTTAATTTTAATTAAGGTATCAATTAATTATTAAAATATTACATTATTAAAGACATGAATAAAACTCTGGTGCACTCAATTTCATCAAGTCATATTAATAAAATTAAAGACCCAGATTAACACAAACCCAATAATAGTGGTAAATTTCCGCACTCCAATTTCTTCTATAGATAAGACATCTGAACACAAAGAAAGAGAAACTTCAGAGTTAAATGACATCTTCTATCAAATGAACCTAATAGGTATCTAGAGACTATCCAACCCAAATACCAAGGGTATACACATATACATTCTACTCAGCAGCACAGGGAAGCTTCTTCAAAATATAACATATGCTCAAATAAAAAACAAGCATTAATAAATACAGAACAAGCATTAATAAATACAGAGAAGTTGAAATAATTTCATGTATCATACCCAACCCTTATGCAATAAAATTAAAATGAACACCAAACAAAAAAAGTCGACTAAATGTATAAACGTATGGAGATTAAGCAACTCATTATTAAATGATGAATGGGCCAAAAAATTAAAATATTCCTGGAACTAAATGAAGCAACTCCACCACGATATAACCTTTGAGAAACAGTCAAGGCATTTTTAAGAAGGAAGTTAATAGCCCTAAGTGCTACACTTACAAAATATGTACAGATAAATGACTTATTGATATAACAAACCAAATTCAAAAACAGTAGACAGAAAGAAATAATTTTTAAAAATCAGGTGATGTTGGCCGGTACTAGAAACTGAGTGAACTACTTAGGCCTAGTAACCATGTTTCTGTAGAAGTGACCAGTCAGGCTGAGGATCCTTGAAAAGAGAAACATTTACCCTGTTCACCCTGAGAAGTTGGTTGGGTGAGAATTGACTGTGTTCTGTGTCCTCTTTCTCATATTCTAGCTTTTCATCAATATCTGACTCAGGGATTTCAATACATGCTAACTAGAGTTTGTACATTATATGGAGCTCAACTTTCAGGGCATGAATTAGGAAAAAAAGACCTTGCCAGCCAAAGCTCTACATGGCCAACTTACTCGGCTTTCTGTTAGGAGTTAGCCTCCAGCATTAGACAGAGTCCACAATATGTGTGTCTTCTCCATGTTCATCTGGGCAACTTTTTCAGACAGCAGCCTCCCTCTTTTAGTGGGGGTTGTGTTTTCCCTCTTTTTGGACACTAAGTAGCTGCCCCAACATCGCCATCTGAATCATCATTGATAACAGGTTTGATGAGTACATTGGGATTACTTAAAATGGGGACTATGCCTAAAGCAGAGAGAGAACTTTTTCACACCTTAAAAATGAGAAAGAGTAGCATGATGGAAGGTGGTCGGTCTTTCACCAACATTACTCTAGATGATTTGAAACTAGATCCACTAAAGGAGAATATAAATAATGGCATAATGTTTATTAGAAATATTATTTTTTGATTATTTCTATTCTATCACTTAAAAAGGCAGTTAGTGTGAATGCCAAGAAGAACACCTTAGAAAAGCCTGTTAAGAGAGAACACAGAAATATTAATACCCAAACAGGAATTTAAAGACCCAATCTCAACATTGACTTATAAGTTTTCAGAGAAAAAACCTAAGGCTTACAAACAGTCAAACTTAGTATAGTCGGTAATGTTGAAGGAATTACAAAATGATAAAATTTTTTTCAGAAACTAGTTGGGCTTTAGTTAGATTTGAGGAGATTCAAGAAGCAATCATCACTTAAGGGATGCACTCACAGTTTGTAAAGCAAATGTTAAATAAATTATCCCTAAAGACTGGGCAAATATGGTTATTGCTGCATTGAAGGCTAGACCACCTTCACAGTAGAAGACTTTATGGGAGGAGGCTAAAACAATAGAACAAGGAAGCAAAGCTAGAGGCTGGGTAAAGGCACTCTGATTACTATTGAAGTAGTCACCATTTTGATTAGAGGATGTGGTGAGTTCTGGATACCTATCCACTATGTCTGACCATCTTAGCTGGGGTCATTCTTATAGATTTGTGAGAGTTTTCTTTAGGCCAGGTCTCTACCTAACCACAAAATATCCCCTTACCAAGATGTCTCTTTCATTATTCTTCCCCTCCATTCACCACCCAACCCAATCTCTCAGGTTCCCATGGGTGTCAGGATGGCCAAGTGGTATAAGGTACCAGAGTCAAGACACTTCTTTAAACATCAGAACTGAGATCTAGGTGTTCTCACTCATATGAGGAACATGCAAGCTGATTTCATAGAAGCTAAGATTGAAACAGTTGTCACTGAAAGGTGGGTTATGGCAAGAAGGAGGTATGAAAGGAACGGGTAGTAATTAGTATAGCTGCTGGTATTTTCAGGACACCTTAGTAACTATGTTTTATAGCTACATAGGGTAAATCTTTGAGGAAGGAAAAGAGAAGCCAAAAGTCCATTCCTATGCAGGGAATAAAATGCGAATGTCTTTCTGTGTGCTGTGAATATCAATCTTTAAATAAAGGAGCTGTTTTGGCCCATGACAGATTATTTCTTTGATATGTTCTCGAATTTGGTTGGCCAATATGTTATTGAATATTATTACATTGATGGATGAGTTTGCTTCTAATTGTTTGAAAGCCTTCAGCTGAGAGGTTAGGTCTCATGTGTGAGATTGCTCTAGGTTTTTCATATTGACACCAAGGCTTTGACTTTTCCTCTTTACTCTGCTTTCTTTGTGTCCTATATGTTTGGGTATGTTGTGGGTTCATTTTCATTGAATTCTAGGAAGTCGTTGATTTCTTTCTTTACTTTTTCCTTGGCAGATGTGAGTTCAATTGAGAGATGTTTAGTTTCCATGAGTTTGTAGGCTTTCTGTGGTTTGTGTTGTTATTGAACTCTAACTTTAGTGTATGGTGATCTTTTAGGATACAAGGAGTTATTCCCATTTTTGTATCTATTGATATTTGCTTTATGACTGAGTATGTGGTCAATTTGAGAGAAAGTTTCATGGGATGCTAAAAAAAGGGTATATTCATTTTTTTGGATGGAAAGTTATGTATATATCTATTAAGACCATTTGGATCATAATATCTGTTAGATCCTATCATGATAAATTCACTAGCAAAATAGCATATGAAGGGTTAATATTTATTGAAGGGCATATGAACACTGACGGTACAAATTGATCCTTAATACAGTTCTTGGAGATAGGAACTAGGGCTGCTGATCCATTTTCTGAGAATACAGGAACTAAACAGGGATGACCTCAATGTCTGAGAGTCTGGTCATGCCCCATTCAGGCTCCCATTACCCCAGAGATACACCTACAAGCCTTGTCAGCTAACACCAGAATCCCACTACAAAACCCTTATTTGTCAGTTGAGTTTCTGTCTGGTAGACCTACCAATCCATTGATGAGAGTGAAGTATTGAAGTCTCCCACTATCAAAGTCTAAGGTTCGATGTAAGATTTAAGCTTTACTAATATTTCTTTTACATATGAAGGTACCTTTCTGTTGCGGGCATAAATTTTCAGAATTGAGACTTTAATTGGATGGATTATTCCTGAGATGAATAAGTAATGTCTACCGTGATCTCTTTTGACTTTAGTTGGAAGTCTATTTTTTACATATTAGGATGGGTACAGCACCTTATTTCTTAGGATCATTTGATTGGAAAGTCTTTTCCCAACCCTTTACTCTGAGTCAGTGTCTGTAGTTGAAGTTAATGTGTTTCTCTTATTTGCTGCAGAAAGATGGCTTCTGCATTTGTATCCATGGTGTTAGGGTGTGTCTTTTTATAGGTGAATGGAGTCAATGGATATTAGAGGATATTAATGTCCAGTGATTATTAGTTTTGTTATTATTGACGATATTATGTGTGTTGTTTCCCTTTTTAGAGTTTTTCTTCTGTGGGGGTTATCTATTACTTATGGTTTCCTTAGGCTGGGGTTTTCCCTTTAGTGCTTTTTCCAGGGTTGTATTTGTGGATAAGTATTATTTAAATCTGGTTTTGTGGTGAAAAATCTTGTTTCCTCCACCTATGGTGGTTTATATTTTTGCTGGGTATTTTAGTCGGTGTTGGCAACTATGGTCTCTTAGTGTCTGCATAACATCTTCCGGCTTTCATTGATTCCACTGAACAGTCTGGTGATATTCTGATGGGTCTGCTTTTATAAGTTACATGATTTTTTTCTTTGCACCTCTTAGTATTCTTTATTTATTCTGTAAGCTTACTGGCTTGATTATTATGTGGTGAGCAAACATTTGGAGGGATCTAGTCTATTTTGTGTTCCATAAGCTTTTTATATCTTTAGACATTTCTTTGATTTTCTTGAATATATTTTATGTGCCTTTGAGCTGGTATTCTTCTTCTATTCTTATTATTCTTAAGTTTTGTCTTTTCATGGTGTCCCAGATTTCCTAGACGTCTTATGTGATGATTTTGTGTGGGGGGGTTGTTTATTGAGGGTTTTTTTTTTGAGTGACAAATCTATTTCCACTATCAAATCTTCCATTTAGTCTTGCATTCTGTTGGTCATTCTTCGTCTGTAGTTCCAGTGCATTTCTTCAGATTTTCCATTTCCACCATCCCTCAGTTTGTGTCTTCTTTATTGCTTCTATTTCAATTTTTACATCTCGAATTGTTTCCTTCACTTGTTTGATTGCTTTTTCTTGGTTTTCATTATTTTCATCCAGAATTTGTTGATCTCTTCCAATTTTTTGCTTGTCTTTTCCTGTATTTCTTTAAGGGAGATATTTATTTCCTCTTTAGAGGCCTCGATTATCTTCATAAAAGTTTTTTTAAGGTTATTTTCTTCTTAGTCTTCTTCTTCCTCCTCCTCTTCTTCTACTGCTTCTTCATTATTCTTTCTTCTTTGTTGTTATGATCAGATCTTGTTGTAGAACCACCAGAGTCTAGTGGTGCCACATTGTTCTTTACGTTGTTATATGTATTCTTGAGCTAGGATCTGCCCATTGCAGGATTTGTATCTATCCCAGGGAGGTGACTCTGCTGCAATCTGTTATTCCTGTGTGTATCAGGAAGCCTTCTTGGTACAATCTGGGCTCTCAGTCCACTTGGAGGTAGCATATTCTGTGTCACAGTGCCCAGTTCTTGGTGCAATAAGAGCTGGCAGAATGTCTGTCTCAGGGATTCACTCTTGGTCCAATATGAGCTCTTGATCTAGAAGGTGTTCTTAATCCTATAGGGGCTTTTGATCTAATAGATACTGGGGGACTGTGGGTCTCAAGTAATCACTATTGTCATGAGGTGATTGGGTGCGTTTGTAGATAGGAGTGTTCTGGGAACTAGGTTTCACTGGGGATTCCTGGTCTGCAGGGAAGGATTTCTGCTGGCCTGAATGCAGGGAATATATGAGAGGGGGTAAGGTTCCAAGGGTTCTGTCCCAGGAGACTGGGATCTCTGTCTGAGCTGGGTGTCAATTTCCTGTTGGTCCAATAGGTACTGAGGATCTGTGAGTCTCAAGCACCTGCTGAAGTGACTGGGTTCTTGGGTGGGTTGGGGCTTGTGGAAGTTTTCTAGTTGAGGGCGTCCAGAAAACTGGATTCTATTGGGGATTCTATCCTACAGGGCTTTTTCCCTGCTGGCCTGGATGTAGGGGAGAGATAAGTCATTATATAATTCTATCTTGATTACTGTTTTGTAGTATATAGTCATAACTTGTTATATTTAAAACCTTCCTTCTTAAATAGACAAAAGACAGAAATGCTGTGAAATGGTGCTTTTGTACATAGTAATATTTTGTCACTCAAACTGGTTTAATAAAACACTGATTGGCCAGTAGAGAAGCAGGAAGTAGAGATGAGAAAGACAAACTGAGAGTGCTGAAAAAGAGAAGTACAGAGATGGTGCTGTACTGAGAAAAGTTACCAAGCAACATGGCTAAATATAAATAGAAATATGGGTTAGTTTAAGTGTAAGAGTTAGCTTATTACTATTAATATTACTTAATACTTAATTTTAAACTTCTGAGTCAGTTATTTAGGAAGCAACTGCTAAGTACTTGGGAGAGGCTGCCAAGACAGAAACTTCTGCCTCCAATCGATTATTTTAAGTTTCTCTCATTCCTAAAGACAATAACCTTGTCATTTTTTGACTATAGGTTTCTTCCTAAAATTATATTCATCAAGCTGGGTAAAATTGGTGACTTGGAACCAGATTCTCCACTCTAAAGAGAGGTTCTGGGGAAAACCCTACTACCAACACACTTAGAAAGAGAGGTAAAATGCATCTGGGCCGAGCCTCTGAAGAGTAGCCAGAGAAGCTGAAGGAAGATCCCAGTCTAACAGGATCTACAGTTAAAACAACATAGCATGCAGTTAACTGTGCTTTTCATTTCCTTGTACCACCAGTTTATTCAGTACCTGGAGCCATACATTTTAGATGATTGCTCAGCAATGGAGCATAAAGCTCTTGTCAAACTTACTTTAATAAAGAGGCTGGATGAATATTGCATGAATGGTAATTGATCTTATAATATTGGGGAAAAGCTGAAAGATTAGAGACAGAGAGAAACAAGCCACAGTCACTTCTCACCTCACAAATTTCTCAGACTGAAAAGGGATAGATCCAGTTTCCAGGGATAGATTCAGTCCTCAGACTGAATGTCTCTGAGTCCTCAACCAAAGGGAAAGGGCTGAAATCATATCTCTTCCACCTTATATCTTTTTCTCTGCTCAGCCACATCACTTCCTGGTTCAAACAACCTAGTGTTTGGATTAAAGACATTGTGTTTCCCAAGTACTGGGAGCAGGAGTGTGGGATCACAAGGGCTGGGATTGCAGGTGTGTTTACCACCACCTGCCTCTGTTTGGTCTTGAACTCACAGAGACCCAGACCAATCTCTTCCCCTGCCTCTGGAACATTAGCATTGAAGTTACATGCCACCACTCCCTGACCTCTATGGCTAACTGTGGCTGCCTCTGTCCTCTGATCTTTAGGCAAACTTTATTAGAGTGTGCAATATACATCACCACAGATGAATTTGATCCTTATAAGAGCAACCCATACCAACAAACCTAGCAAGCACAATACCCTTTAAGACTGGTACCCACACATAGATCCAGTGTCATTTCCAGGTGGATTTGTAACTGCAGAGTATCCTCCAGGCAGCAAGATCCTGATGCACACACAGATTGAATGCTGAATAACTTAGATACAGAACTTCCATTGGCACTTGGATCATTTAAGTTGTATTCATTGTGTATTTGGTATTTTCATAAATAGTTACAGTTTGGGGGTGTCTAATATGTTCAAAGTAAATCATATCCATTTAATCTCTATAAATGTGTATATGGAATACTTACATATCCATAAATGAATTGAGTCATGGCTATTATTCTTCCATCCTATAACTTCAGTACAAAATGGGTTAGGCCATATTTTCAGAAATCTATAATACAAGGTCCATCCTACAGACTTCTGAGCATATTACTGCAGCTAGAAGTCATCAGTCTGTCAACATTAACATGTGCTTAAGAGCAATCTTTAATTTCTATTTGACATGTGTGATTTTTCTGATGACCATACAGTGGGTGTTAGTGAGACAGATGACAGGGTAAGGGAACTTCTTGAGACTGACAAGAATGGCCAGTTTTCAACTTCCACTTTCATGGATTCCAGTTTTCTCTAAATATAAGATTATTTTCTCCACCAGAACACCACTAATTGTGACTCAAACATACACTGTTTTCTCTTTGTATTTCATCATCAGGACTATATTTACTTCATTTTTTTATGGTAGCATAGAAAGTAGAGGGTTTCATAATGACATATCCATATGTTCTTGGTTTCTAATCAAAATGGAAATCACTTTGTCCCACCATCTGTCTTCATCTTGCTAGTCCTCTTCTTTATTCCTAATTGTCCCTGTTACCTTCATGCCCAATGTATAGAGTCATTCTTTTTACCTCTTTAAGGACTCAGCCTCCTATCATATGGTACCCTACTTTCATGTCCAACATACAGAATTACACAAAACAGAAATTTAAATGTTGTGACTCGCTGAAATTAAGCTTGAATCACCTGCCTATCAGCACCTGGATTGTTTTGTTTAACATGATCATTTATAAACAACTATGCCTCCTCTCTGCATCCTCACATAGTACTGAGGCAGAGATCTTCTGTCTTTTACCTTTCCACAAGGCCTCCAGTTCACTTAATCAGAGCCATATCTGTAGGAACACATATTACCACTATCACCACTAGGAGAGCTACATTGAACATTATAGTTTCTACATAAGAATGGTTTATGCAATGGCTATATGACACAATTCACCTCAGAGTATCTGCCATGTAATATTAATGAATTCTAGTCCTCACCACAGCACACACAGATTATATGTCCATTGTCTATATTGCTCCAAAACCCCTGGTCTCATATTTACCTTCTATAATTTTCAATATAAGCCTTAAAACTGTTATTCTTTAAACTCTTCTGGAGGAACAGGTATACAATCCAGACATGTCAGGAAGGCAGTCTATACCTGCCAGTATTATAGCTGTGGAGGAAAAGGTATCCTAACTTGTCAGGAAGTCAGGGTATACCTTCATCTGTGAAGGGTATCCTGGATACCTACAGCTGTGAGAAGAAAGATATCCTGACTTGTCAGGAAGTCAAGGTATACCTAAAGCTGGGATGCAGTGGGAATGTTCATCTCTGAGAGAGAACTGTTACACCTTAATGTTACACCTTAACTTTGTTTCACCCCTTCAAATGGAGCTTTGCAACAGAGATATCCATTTCTTCTGCTGCTCTACTCACCTTCCAAGGGAGCTTTCTAGTGGAGACTCTGCGCCTCACCAGCAAAAGAAGATATTCACCCAAAACTCTTTGAAGGAAGAGATTTCTTTGGAAAAGGAATCCAGGAGAGTGCTTGCCTCTGCCAGGATGGAAATGGACTACTGTTAACTAAACAGGTTGAGGGACTGATATAGGGCTTCTTAGGGGTAGAGTGTTTCAAGGGAGAAGATGTTCTACTTAGGGGTTAGCTGATATTCCTGCTCAGGGATGGGATGATTTATTTGATCAGAGGCAGAGTTGGCTATGGTTTCAGGGACAAAATGTGTTTCTTTGGTTCTGTTTGAGGGCTCACATGTTTCTTTCCTTGGCTCAGATTTCAGGGTCAGGGTGCTAGATTTTATGCTCAGGGAATGGTTGCTTTTCTTGTTGAGGGATTGGTTGGTTTAGTTAGTCATAAGCAGGTTTGGGTCTGGTTTCAGGCCTAAATTATGTTTCTTTCACTTGTCTTTTTTATACATTTGGCTCTAATGTCAGGGTCACGGCATATTTCTTTCACTGGCTCTCGTTTCAGGGTCAGGGAGTGTTTCTTTGGTTCTGGCTTCAGAGTTACAGTGTTTTGTTCACTGGCTCTACTTCCAGGACCAGGGTGGGTTTCTTTGCCTGGTCCTTTAGCCCTACATCTTCTGTCTTTGATGCAATTCAAGTCTGACCTTTGACTAGGAATCTGTTAATGCTTCAGCCTCTAGTCCTACATTTCTTAGACCACCTTCCTAAGATTTCTGCTAAATAACTATTTCATCATCGAATCATGTTCATATAAAGTCCTAAATCCCTGGCAGTATGTCTAATTTTTTTCTAGAGTGATACCTTTTCCCTGGTTCTGTTTGGTATGCCAGTCAATCAGAAGGGAGGAACACATGCTGCACATAGAAAATGCATCTATCAACTGAACTCACTGAAACTATAAGCCCAAAGTAGCCTTTCATCCTTTATTTTTACCAGGCATTTTGTTAGCAATAAAGCAGCAACTACTAGTTCAATATATCTCAGTGGTAGAGCACTTGTCTTGTATGCAGGAAGACCTGGGTTCAATCCTTAGAATCGGATATAATAATTCACGTGTAGCTGGTAGGATTAGAGCATTGATATACACTGAACTTCCAACTCTTAGGTAAATCACGGTCCCATGTGTTTTCAAGAAAATCCAGATCATGAAATTTGGATTTGTCGCCTGTGTGCAGACAGTGGAGTAAGTATGTGCTGACCAAAAAATTAAATAAGATGGTTGTGACTAGTCATATTTCTGAGTAGAGCATGGCATGTGACAATGACTATAGTGATGATGTGTGTATATGTGGAAAAGTACAGAGAAATGTGTTAAAAATAAACAAATATAACTCTCCTTGATAGTCCTGGGCAAGGGAAGACCAGTGTGCTTTATTAAAAAGGGTGTCTGATAGCATATGATTCCAAAGACAGGTACAGAGTAGACAAACATTAATTTGCATTGGGAATAGGCCTCACTGAAGGGAATATTGACAGATTTCTTTTACTATATTTTTATTTATTTAGAGTACATGTGTTGAATTTTGAATGTCAAAAGACATTGTAAGGGAGTCAGTTCTCTCTGTATGTCATGTGGGTCTTTAGGATACAAATCATGTCATCTGAGTTGGCAGCAGGATCCTCTACAACAGACCTATCTAGTCTGATTGAAACATTGATATTCTGTGAGAGTGGTTTTTACACAGTAAAACTAATACTAACAGAGGTATCCCCAGGGCTGACCAGAAATCACACAACGAGATCTATGCTTAAAGACTGCCCAGCAAAGGAAGAACAATACTAACAGGATTTAGTATATTGGCAAGTATACATAGGGAATGCTTGGCACAAGGTCCTAAAAGAGTATTGGTTGCCTCCTACAAAAATGCTAAGATTCAGAACACTTGAAAAATAATATAGAAGTGGATACTTAACTCTAAGAATTAAGTTATTATAATAAAATTTAATAAATGTATTTATACATCTGACTGACATTTAGTCTTTCAACATTGTAGCTATGGTCTGGAATTCCCACCGCATTCTTCTTCTCATGGTAGGTTTATTTCAAAGCTCTGTGGTTAAGACAAGAAAGAAAAGAAACACTAGCAAATTCACACTACCTACTCACTGGTCTGTTTCCTCCTGTCCTTCACAGCCTACATGCCTTCCTCTCACCTAACCTCCCAGCCTCCTCTTCTCAGCGCACTGTGACTGCCTCAGCTTGTCCTTGAATTTCTAAACCAGAGTAAGATGTGGCCTGTACTTTGAGAACTGACCTGGGATTTGGGAGCTCATAGCATCCTGGGTAGGGAAGGTCTCCAAATTACCCAGCTTTGCAGTAAAGGAAGCATGATATGATACTTTAGCTTCAGTGTTGCACCCCAGAGGACTAGAAGTGGATAAGTGATCTAATATTATATAAGAAAAGTATGTATTCTGGGGTTTGGGAGATGTGTCAAAGGACCACTTACAGATTTAGTCATCCTCCTCCTCATCTTCTTCTTCAGGGTCACTGATCTCTTCATATATCACTCGTTGTTTTCTTTCCCTCAAACGATGAGCCCATATGTAGTAGTGCATTCTCAGGTCCCGGGCAGCCAGAGATCCAGAGACCCACAGACCTGCCCGCCTGAGACTGCTTAGGAACCCACCTCCGCTCAGACCCCCAGAAACGACTCAGACGCTTATATTAACTTCATGCTGTTTGGCCTATGGCTCAGGCACATTGCCAGCTAGCTCTTATATCTTAAATCAACCCATTTCTATTAATCTGTTGGCCATGTGGCCCGTGGCTCACCCGTGCCTCCTTACATGTTGCTCCTTGGGCGGCTGGCTCGATCTGTCTTACTCCTCCCTGCTTCTCCTACCTAAGCTCTGATTTCTCCTCCTACTTTTTCTATGGTGCCTGCCATGGCTCAAAACAGCTCCTTTATTTAAAGATTGAGATTCACAGCATACATAAACGCATTCCCACATCACTTCCCCTTTCTCTCTAATCAAAATGTAGACGGAGTTTTACTTTCAAGGCGCCAGTCCAAAATTAATATTTATTAGAATATAAATTAACACTCACAATATTAGTAACAGCTTATGGTGGCACCTGAACAAGGACTGGCGGATCCAAGCGATGGACGAGCGATGAAAGCGCGATGGAAGCATGATGAATTCCGATTCTGTCTGTCCAGCAGGCAGCAGCCAGGAACCAGGAAGAGCGCTCCTCATGTCCCAGCAGCCACTTATCAATGGGCTTGGCCACACCCCCTCCAGGGTCCTGGAAGTGTCTTCTGACCTTATCAGCTGACACATTAATCCCGCCACACCCATACATTTACATGAATGCCACCTTCTGAAATAGGGAGAGATTAGTGCATGAGAAATAGATAGTTTAGGGTCTTGTTTTGTCAGAATAGAACAGGGCATGTTCCTCCCATGAGCCCATGGGCCTTTCCATTCTGATGTTTATGTTTGCTGGCTTGTAAAGACTGAGATATTAGCCACACAGCAGTACAGACCAAAGACCATTCCAGGTAATCCAGTGTACTGTTTGGTCCCTCTCCCCCATCATCTGGTATAGAATTCCTATATTATCCTTCATTAGAAAGAGGGCCCAATGATCATTTTCTTATATTGTGTGGATTAAAGAAATGAACCACAGAGTATGTAGAAAACCTGTCCATTGTCACATGTCTTTCAGAAGGACAAATCAAATTATGAATATGGAGACCCTTGCTAACCTCTGAACTGGTGCTGGGTGATCTTGTCACACAGCAAGGCTGTGGAGTATTGTGGGCCCATGCCACTCACTCAGAACATGCCGTGGAAGCCAGAGTTTTGAATCTTCAATGATTCCTTCTCATCCATTGCCACCCAACTCTCTGTCCCCAAAAACCTGCTTTCTATTAGGTGTGCAGATTTCTCTGGGCCCATCCTTAGCCTAGTGTACCTGGAACTCATTTGGGTTATTTTCTTCTCATTCCACCTCCTTCAGAATTTTTAAACACTAAAGCACTTGTTCAGGCTCTCTGTAGGATTCCTATACTGTATTAGAGGTTAAGTAATTTCTGAGGTTTTCCAAAGACTATGTTAGCATACATTAATTATATATGCTGTTACCTTTCGATATGACATTTTTATATGCATGTATAATGTGCTGTGATAATTTAGACTCATTAACCTCTTTTGACTCATGTCAGTGCCCTTCCTCGCCATTACTAGATTATCTTTCATTTCATATTTATATTGGTGGGGCTAAATGGTTTAATTAGGCATATTTACATGTGCACTGGGCCTCATCTGTCTTTTCCCTGACAACCGTTAACTGCCCTCATATCCTCTGAGAGGGTGGAACCTGGTGAGCCTCTCCTTCCATGACAGAATGTTGAAGGCCTCAAGCCTTTGTAGGTGTTTTTATTGATTTTCATAACATGCTAACTGTACCTGGCAAAGTATTTGTCATTATTTGTAGCCAAATAAGAAAGAGCATGGGTGTTCAATTAAGAAAGGAATGTCCTAAGTACAGCATGTTCCTGGGACTAAATGTTTGCCTTTATATATTTCATAGACTGCCATTTATACAAGCAGAATAATGTACATTAAATTAGGAATCCATAATAAAGGATATTTAGAGAAGAAAATCACTTGTGGAGTCCATGGGTTCTATGAAAGGTTGGTAGTCTATAAAATATAAGGCTTCACACATAAACTTGTGGTTCATCATATGGACAGTAAATAAAAGAGTTAATAGAATAGGGAAGAAAGTACTGTACCAAGATGATTTGTACAAATTAATGCAGGTAATGGGGAAGAAAGAAAAGAGACACACTGATCTAGGTATCAATGAATATGTTGTCAATAGTGGCATCACACAGGACATTTGTAAGAACACTTCGTGTAGAATTTGATAAGATGATAACTACACCATTTCTGTTCATATAAAAGTCACTAATAATAAGCTACCTGTCATTCAACTTCCTGATTGTTTAATGAGGAAATCTATGTACAACTGAAAAACCAATAACTTATTGCCCTTTATTTTATTCTTATATTTATTATTTATGTGTACATGTATATGTCTCTTTGTATGTTTGACCCATGGGTGGGTGTGTTTGGGGAGGCAAGACTACTGTGTCAGATCCTCTGGAACTTAAGTGACAGATAGTAGTGAGCCACTCAGTGTTGGTGCTAGGAACTGAACTCCAGTCCTCTGGAACAAGAGCAGATACCCTACCCACTGAGCAGTCTCTCCATACTCCCTCTTTATTTTATTTTTTCATGTGCTTTTGGCTTTGAAGCAATATGTCTTCATGTTCCTGAGAAAAGTCTTGCTTTAATGACCCTACAGAACTTTCCAATTATCACATGCCAAACACACCCAAGTGGAAAAGCATTTTAAATGCTAGAATAATAAAACTGAATACTTGCTCTTATAATCCTTTCTGTTTTATTCAGTCCTTAACTGTACCCTCACTGGCCACCAACTCTCAGCTCCCTTAGCTCTATACACTAAACTATAAACTACAACTATAGAAAATTCCATTTCATAAATAGCGAGGTGTTTCTAAGGGTTCCTCTCGTTGTGTCTGTGGAGCAAACAGTTCCCAAATGTGGATATATCCTGAAGTCTACCACAGTGGGTGGAGCCCTGTGATTTCCAGCCAGAGGAATGCATAGTCAATTTACAGAGGCTAGCTGGTGATTCCTGCTTAGAAAGTAAGCTTCAGTATGAAAGAACAAACAGACTCTGTGGGAGAATGCCTGACAGAGGCATCACCTGGATTTCAGAAATGAAAGACATGAATGCATGTCAGTGGTTTGAGCTATGAGCTAAAGAGCCAATACTTTAATTATTAAACTATTGTGATTGAAAAAATGCAGTCCTGGTACTGTAAAGCTGACCAAGAATGTATGATTCCATAGGCCCCATGGGTGGAAACTGTTACTATGATTTTGCTAAATGAGTTTAGTACAGAGTGACATCTAAATTCATATCTCTTCACTTTAGATAGCTCTCAGGCATTATTAGAGAAGTTTTGTTTTAAAGTGAGTGATGGATAATACAGGAACCCCCAACTGGTTAGAATGTAGAAAATGTGTCTATTTATTGCTCAGCTAAACATTGAACATATATGTCATGCATCTTCCTCCCAAACTCAGGTACCACTTTAAAAGGGGGATATAGAGACTGTAGGAAGCAGAAGACAGGAAGGACCAGAGCAATATAGTGTTTTAAGGTAATGACAAATTGTTACACTCATAAACTCAGAGAGGTTGCCTTTGCCTATATAAGACCTGCATTGTCAAACCAGTCAGCATTCTAGCATGGAGTGAGTAGGTATTCATGAGCTTCCACCCCTTTGTGAGTATCCTTTCTGATAATAAATGGCTTTCATGGGAGGGAGAGTCAGTATTTTTAAGGTTGTGGTCGTTAGTAAGTCAAGTATGTTCTAGTGGATGGTTTCTCATCCCATGTTATATAAAGAGCACAAATTGGGCTTGGTTGGTTATTTCTAAAAAATTAAGAAACAAGACGTTGTGTTTGAGGAATGTGGGGAAGTGAGAAAAACATAAAAAAATTTATGTTAATTAGATGAAAGAATAAGGTATAAGTGAAAATTATCAAAATATATAAAATTCTCAATGAATTAAATAAAATACCATATTGAAAAAGGATTAAGAAATTATGTTAATGAACTACAATTCGATTGCATCCAGCCTGCCAAATTGGAAGCAGTGGGAACAGGATCATCTCTGGAGTTAACGGATCCATTTATATTATGATGATCTATTTTCAGTGATGTCAAGTATAAAAGAGAATATGTGTGTGTGTGTGTGTGTGTGTGTGTGTTTGAATGCATGTGTGTTGAGCTGTATCTCTGTGACAGTGTCTGCATGTATGTGTATAGGGTGTATGTGTCTGCCTGTGTTTAGGGTGTGATAAGGGACAGGTGCTTCATACTAACCATTTACTTATTATCCAAAATAATGTGTCTTAGAATATTATGACAGGGTCTTTTGTACCATCCTCTAAATGAACTGTTTTCCACACAGCTCTAGCCTGAAGATGAAGAAAAGACATGCATGCAACCTTACCAGGTATCTTGACTGAAAAGGTGATTCTTCACAGCCCCTCTCTAACTACTCACCACTGTTAGGGCCATGAACTTCAATACATTCCAGTGGAGATTCTTTCGCTTTGTCCTTGCAATGCATGAAAATTGGTTTGTTGACTGTGACCCCTAAAAGGAAAGAAAGTGCTTGCTCTTTAACAGACAGCACAAAAATGGAAATGCGGCTAGGATCTGGGATGCAGCACAGACCTTAAGGCCCACAAGAACAAGAGCCTGCAGGAAAGAAAAGTGCAGGCTGCTGCAGGCCTGAACCCTATTGCCTGTGCTCTATGCTCTCAGCCTGAAACACATTGGAGAAGAGCAACATGCTCAGCCCCCACTTGGACATTTCTGTGTGAAGAAAAGTATTGTGTGGCAAAGGTGCATACTATATGCTGAAAAGAAGCTGTGACATAGAAAATAACTGGGAAACACACAGGCTTGTCTGAACCTGGAACTTCCTATTACCTAAGGCCATCATTCTGAAGTAGTTTCTTTTCATATACACGTAGACAATTTTCTGCAAGAAGGTGATATTTTCCCATTCTTCCTCAGAGAAATATGAAGCAATATCTTGGAAGGCCTAGAAAACAAGAAAATATAAAATCTTAGAAGTACTCTCTCCTGGACATGTGTGCCATTCATACTAGAAAGGTCTCTATGTTGGAGGACCTCAGTGGTCAACCTAGAAAATCAAGATAATTGATGCTGGGAAATGTGGAGATCAAGTGAGAAATTTGCCAAACAGCCATTTCCCAACTACATTGAAATGCTCGATGCTATCAGGTCTCCCTTTGGTCCTGCTCCTGATTTCAAAGTGCTGATTATTACCAAATGGATTTAGCACTCAATTACCATTCTAAATTCTTCAGGGATACTGGAGAAGGACATTTTGAGGGTGCCTCTGGTTTCCACCTTCTGAAAAATCTTTCTGTCATAATGGTCCTTGGTCATGAATCTGCTTCTCCCAACGCCCTACCTGGTCAACTCACCTTACAGAACTTTGCCTCGCAAATCTTTTTTACAGAGTTATTTTCAAAAGAACTCTATTTTTTCTTGTCAACAAGATGAGTGAAATTTTGAGAAGAGATCATCTGATTTGGTTCCAGCATAAAATAAACTATCCTGGGAAGGGAGTTTCTTCAAACTTAAAAAAAAAATTGTCCTGTGAGTAAAGGAGGCAGGGATGGACAATAACCCTCAGTACATGAACTTTCTTTGTTGTCCCTTCCATCGTTTCATCCTAAGATCCCCTACCCCTGATTAGATCTATGAGCAAATTAGGAATCAGTTGGATTCTCTGACTATGTATGAAGTTAAATTGAGTCTTCAAATGTGAGGTAAACTTCTGTTCTGATTTTGCCCTGGAGTGTTCATTGAAATTAAAAGAAAGAGATTGAATTGAGCAAGGGCAGACATGTTTTCACTCACGTGAAGAACATGGAAACAGATTTCATAGGAGCTAAGAATGAAACAGTTTTCACTTAGAGGTAGTTTATGGGGTAAAGGAGGTATGACACAAAGAAGCAGTAATTAGTATACCCGCTGGTATTTTGCAGTACACTTTAGTAACTATGGTTTAAAGCTACATATGGTAAATCTGTGAGTAAGGAAAAGAGAAGCCATAAATCCATTTCTGTGCATGTAATGATGTGGGAATGTCTTTCTGTGTGCTGTGAATATCAATCTTTAGATAAAGGAGCTGTTTTGGCACATGACAGGCACCATAGAAAAAGTAGAAGGAAAACTCACAGCATGCATAGGAGAAGCAGAGCAGAGTCCAAAAAATCTATCTAGCCACCCACAAGAAGCATGTAAGGAACACTACTGAGCCACAGGCCAATGGCAGACAGATTATGAGAATGGGTTGAGTTAGGATGTAAGAGCCAGCTGTAGGTCTACCAGACAGAAACTCAATGGACAAATAAGGGTCTTGTAGTGGGATTCAGGTGTTGGCTGACAAGGCTTGGAGGTGTATCTCTGGAGTACTGGGAGCCTGAATGGGGCATGATCAGATTCTCAGACACTGAACTTGCCCTTGTTTTGTTCCTGTGTTCTCAGAAAATGGATAAGCAGCCCTAGTTCCTATCTCCAAGAACTGTATTAAGGTTCAATTTGTACTGTCAGTGTTCATATGCCCTTCAATAAATATTAACTCTTCATATGATATTTTGCTAGTGAATTTACCACGATAGGATCTAACAGATATTATGATCCAAATGGTCTTAATAGATACATACAGAACTTTCCACCCAAACAAAAGGAATATACCCTTTTCTTAGCACCCATAAAACTTTCTCTCAAATTGGCCACATACTCAGTCTTAAAGGAAATATCAATAGACACAAAAAATGGGGATTACTCCTTGTATCCTAAAAGACCACCATACACTAAAGTTAGAGTTCAATAATGACACAAACCACAGAAAGCCTACAAACTCATGGAAACTGAACATCTCTCAATTGAACTCACATGTGCCAAGGAAAAAGTAAAGAAAGAAATCAATGGCTTCCCAGAATTCAATGAAAATGAATCCACAAAATACCCAAACATATAGAACACAACGAAAGCAGAGTTAAGAGGAAAAATCAAAGTATTAGATGCCAATATGAAAAACCTAGAGCAATCTCACACAAGAGAACTAACTGCACAGGTGAAGGTTTCGAACAATTAGAAGAAAACTTACCCAGAAGGAGTACATGGCAGGAAATAATCAAACTTTGGGCTGAAATCAATATAATAGAAACAAAGAGAACAATACAAAGAATCATTAAATCAAAGAGTTGGTACTTCAAGAGAGTCAACTAACTCTTATCAAACTAATCAAAAGGCAGATGGAGAGCATCCAAATTAACAGACACCAAGGAAATCCACAGAAGCATTAGGTCGCACTTCAAAAACCTATACTCTACTAAATTGGAAAACCTGAAAGCAATGGACAGCTTTCTGAACAAGTACCACTTACCATAATTAAATCAAGACCAGATAAATGATCTAAATAGACCTATAGCCCTCATAAAAATTGAACCTGTTTTTAAAATTCTCCCAAGCAAATGAAGCCCAGGGTCAGATGGTCTCACCACAGAATTCTACCAGAACTTCAAAGATAAATTAATAAATTAATATCAATACTACACAAATTTTTCCACACAATAGAAACTGAGGGAACTTCACCAAACTTTTTATGAGGCTATAGTCACACTGAAACACAAGCCACACAAGAATGCAAAAAAAGGAAACAAATTACAAACAATCATGAACAACCATTCAAAAATACTCAATAAAATACTGGCAAACCAAATTCAAAAATAAAATACTGACAAACCAAACACAAAAATACTGGCAAACCAAATCCAAAGAATTCATCCAGCATGGTCTAGTAGGCTTAACTCCGTAGGGATGGGTTAACATACAAAACACTGTGAATGTCATCCATCATATCAACAACCTGAAAGATAAAAAGACACCACATGATCATCCCAATAGATGATAAAAAAGCCTTTGAAAATATCCAACTCTCTTTCATGATAAGAGTCCTGGATTGATCAGGAATATAAGGAAAATACCTAAACATAATAAAGGTAATATACAGCAAGCTAACAGCCAACATCAAACTAAATGGAGAGAAACTCAAAGCAAACCCACTAAAATCAGGAACAGAACAATTCTATTCTCTCTTCCCATATCTTTTCAATATAGTTCTCGAAGTCTTATCTAGAGTAATAAGACAACAAGATGAGATTAAGGGGATATAAATTGGAAAGGAAGAAATCAAACTATCTCTATTTGCAGATGATATGATCGTTTACATAACTGATGCCAAAATTCTACCAGGGAACTCCTACAACTGATAAACACCTTCAGCAATTTAGCAGGGTACAAGATTAACTCAAAACATCCACAGCACTCCTATACACTAAGGATAAAAGGGCTGAAAAATAAATCAGGGAAACATACCCCTTTATAATCTTCACGTAACTCTAACCAAAGAAGTAGCAGGCCTGTTTGACAAACCTTTAAGTCATTGAAGAAAGAAATGGAAGAAGATATAAGAAAGTGGAAAGATCTCCCATGCTCCTGGATATGTAGGATCAATATCCTAAAAATGGCAATCTTACCAAAAGCAATCTACAGTTTCAAGAAATCTCATTAAAATCCCAACACAGTTCTACATAGACCTTGAAAGAACAATACTCAATTTCATACAGAATAACAAGAAAACTAGGATTGCCAATATAATCCTGTCCAACAACAGAATTTTGTGAGGCATCACCACCCCTGACTTGAAACTCTACTATTGAGCTACAGTAATAAAAGCAGCTTGGTACTGGCATAAAAACAGACTTGTGAATCAATGGAATCAAATTAAAGTCCCCAAAATTAATCCACACACCTATGAACATCTGATTTTTGACAAAGAGGCCAACAGTATAGAATGGAAAAAAGATAGTATCTTCAACAAATGGAGGTGGTATAGTTGGATAGTGATTTGTAGAAGAATGCAGATAGATCCATATCTATCACCAAGCAAAAAAACTCAAGTTCACATGGGTCAAAGACCTCAACATAAACCCAGTTACACTTAACTTGATAGAAAAGAAAGTGGGAAATATTGCCCAATGCATTGGCATGGGCAATCACTTCCTAAATATAACACCAGTAGCACAGTCACCAAGAACAACAATCAATAAATGAGACCTCTTGAAACTGAGAAGCTTCTGAAAGGCGAAGGACATGATCAATACGACAAAATGACAGTCTACAGAATGGGAAATGATCTTCACCAACCCTACATGTGACAGAAGACTGATCTCTAAAATATATAGAAAACTCAAGAAACCAGTGGTCAGAAAAACAAATAATCCAATTAAAAATGAAGTTCAGGGCTAAAAAGGGAATTCTCAACAGAAAAATTTCAAATTTCTGAAAGGCACATAAAAAATTACTCAACATCCTTGGCCACCAGAGAAATACAATCTTATACCTGTCAGAATGGCTAGGATTAAAAACACAGATGAAAACCAATGCTGGAGAGGATGCAGAGCAAAGGGAACATTCCTCCACTTTTGGAGGCCTCTTGTATAGCCACTCTGGAATTCAGTATGTTAATTCCTCAGAAAACTGGGAATCAGTCTCCCCAATGATCCAGCAATACCACTATTGGGCATGTACTCAAATGATGCACATTCTTACCCATGGGCATTAACTCAACTATGTTCAAAGCAGTATTATTCATAATAGCCAGAACCTAGAAGCAACCCTGATGCCTCTCAAAATAAGAATGGGATTAAACATTGTGGGACATTTATATAATGTAATACTAAGTAGTAAAAAAAATGACATCTTGAAATGGATGGATTTGGAGAGTATCATTTTGTGTGAGGTAATCTCAGAAAGATAGACTTGGTATATTCTCACTCATAGGTGCATTTTAGACATAAACAAAAGATACAATCCACAAACTCCTCAGCAGCTAGTTAACAGGAGGAAATTATGAGAGATATCCATGAATCCCCTGGAGAAGGGGAATTAGGGATCTCTTAAGTAAATTGTGATTATACAGAGCAGCAAGCAAGGGGAGGCGGGAAGAAATTATGAGAGAAAGAGATAGTTGAACAGAAGGAGCAACAGAGAGGGAGAACAATGGAAGAGATATCTTGATAGAGGGAGCTATTGTGGGGTTAGAGAGAAACCTGGTGCTAAAGAAACATCCAATAACCCACAAGATGTCCCCGGCTAGGATTCCAAGCAATAGTGGAGAGGGTGACTAACAGGACTTCCTCTATAATCAAATAAATGACCACACTAACTGTCATTATGTAACCTTCATCCAGCAATGGATTGTGGCAGAAGCAGAGATCCATAGCTCAGCACTTGGTTGAGCTCCCAGTCCAGCTGAAGTAAGAGAAAGAGAAGAGATTATATGAGCAAAGGGATTGGGATCATGAAAAGGAGACCCATAGAGATGGCTTACTAACTCTGAAATGACATCCAAGGAACCTACATGAAATTGAACTAAACCCTCTGAACGTAGACAACAGATGAATGCCATGGACAGTTTGTGGACCCTCTTGCAATAGAAGCAGAGTTTATTTCTGGTGCATGAACTTGGAGAGCAGTCCTGACAGAGGAAAACTTACCCAGCCTTGACACTGAGGGGAGGGACTTGGTCCTATCTCAACTAAATATGCCAGACAGAACTGACACATCTTGGGATTCCTTGGTGTTCCTGGGGAATGGATGTAGGGGGTGGAAGCTGAGCTATGACTGGGAGAAGGGCAGGGAGGGGGACCAGTTGTGAGTATGGGAAAAAACTATTTTTAAAAAAAATAAAGATAAAAAAGGAAAAACGTAAAAAGAATTACAGTAACATGTTGCACAAATTCTAATTGGTCTTTTAATAAAAACTTGGAGCCAGATATTGAGGTAAATGTTGAAAAAACAGAAAGAAAGTGGAACAAGCCACAGTCATTTCTTAGCTCACCAACTTCTCAGCCTAAAGGAGTAGATCCTGTCTCCATGAATTTTTAGACTGATTGTGTCTGAGTCCTCAGGCAAAGAAAAGGGAAGGTGTAGGGAAGAAGGGAAGCAAAGAGGCCAACCTCTGTCTCCTCCCACCTTATATGCCTTTCTATGCCCAGCCATATCACTTCCTGTCTCCACCTTTTTAGTGTTGATATTAAAGGTGTGTGCCACCACTGCCTCTCTCTATTTCTCTTTTAGATTGGATTAATCTTGTGTAGTGCAGGTGGCTGGCTTTGAACTCACACAGATCAAATGGGATCTCTACCTACCAAGTGCTAAGACTAAGGCATGTGCCACCACTTATTGACCTGTAGGAATAACTCTGTGAATGGTTCTCTCCTCTGATCTTCAGGCAATCTTTACTACATTTTAAACAACATATCACAACAGTTCCCTGTTTTCTGTTCAAAAATGTAAAAAGATCATATATACCTAATATAAGAAAAACTATATACAAGAAATAACAAAACTATATTATATATACAGGCAACAATTACATCTATAATGTTCAGTCCATTAGCAACTGACAAATTCAAAAAAGATACTCTATTATTTATCCTTTCTTGGTGAATCCAAAGAAATGTATCTAATTCACTTTCTATATAACCTGTATTACCAATAAAAAACTATCTTTTGATGTGTATCAAACTTATACACTTTACACCTCTCAGTGAGTTTCCTTTCTGCATATGTACCTAGGAAAATTATGTAGTCTTCAACATCTTTAGAGACCCAAAAAGGAAATAGTATTAACTGACTAAGCAGGAAGTTACAATATCTATAGGGGATCCTGAAAACAAAAAAAATGGGGTAGTTGTCAAGTCTTGGGATAGGTAGCTGTATCATTTGATGTTCAGTCTCTATGTAATGGGAAAGTGCAGGTTTTTTCTGTGAGGCTGGACCATGTTAGCTAGCCACCATTGAAATTGTCCTGAGCAGTCTGTAGTCCAAAGCTGATCTTAAGGTGGTGTTTGTCAGTTTAATGGTGTTATTATATTCTTCAAAGAATTGTTGTTGTGGGGTTCCATCATCAAGTTCAGAGACAGCATTAGGTCAGATTATTCCTGTCCTTGGTAATTTTTTCTGGGTAGTACTCCCTTCTTTGGATGCCTATTTGTCCAGAGTTCTTTTAAATTCTCAAGACTGTTGTTTTTATTTTCCTGAAAAGACAAAACGAAAGCCCTTCCCAACACTAACATTGGGGAGTTTTGAAAACTAATCCTTATAAATTTTGATTCATGGTTTCTCCTGATTTTTTTCTGTTCTCTCTTCTATAGCCGTTCTATAGTCCTGTGCAGTATGGTTTTTTACAATAGGCATTAGGTTTTGTAATTGCTTTGATAAGGAGTTTTCTCCACTATGACAGAAAATGACCAAATTGAATTTGACTTGTGTTCCTGTGAGAGGTTCCTCGGGACATTTGCCAAAGGCAAGGGCAAAGGATTACCTTGTCTGTCCCTTGTTGATTTATCTTCCTTAGTCCAGCATCTGCCTTTGCCATACCTTCTGCATAATCCAGAAGGGAGGAACATTCTTTTGGGGTCATTCTTAGCAAAAAACATTGCTTCTAGGAACACTCTGTTTACAGTCCTTTTAAACATGACCTTATTTACTGCAATTGAAACATTTTAATTTTCAATTTTGCTTCAAATCTCAGGAAATCAACTCTCCTATCTAAGCATTATCATAGTTAGGACATTCAGTATCTATTGTATTTAGGATCCATTCCGTCAAGGGTGCTGATCTTGAATTTCCAAACTTATTGCAGTTTTGCATCATGCATTAGCATTTTAAAAAGCCATAGATTCCATTATTATTTGTCTAACTTCTGAATTTTTGTATCATTCTACTTACTGCTGAGGTCAAATTTTGTAAGAAATTTTTAAAGGTTTATCTTGTGCCCTGCATAACTTTTGTATGTGACTCAATTTTCCTTCCTACTTCTACAATTGTATCCCAAATATTTAAGGTTGCCATAGGACATAAATCTAGGCTATGGTCATAATATAAAAACTGACTTTCTCTATTATCATAATATTCAAATTTTAAATAACTAGTCTTGGAAGATTTCAATCCCTCTAGCCCTATTATGTTGTTCAATGGTCTTAGCCTCATCTTCCTACCAGGACATATATTGTAATGGGGAACCAGGCTCCAAGATTGTCATAATCAAATCTATCCAGTCTTGAAGGATAATTCTATTACAAGTTGACCACATGTCTGCTTTCAAAAGGTAGAGTGCTTATCATAAGAGAATATTGCTTCCTTGAATCTCGAAAAATCTATCCTTTTCAGAGGAGTCCACTCAGCTCTAACATGGGAATGGATATCTATCGTTTGTCAGGAAATTCCTGTAAGGTTACTGATAAATTTCAGTTGGATGATTGAAAGCCTTAGGCTGTTTCTCTGTAACCCTGTAATGCAGTGTTGAGATTGGTTCTCTTTTAAATTTCTATCTGGGTCTGAATATTTCTATGATCTGTTTTAACAAGTTTTTCTAAGACTTGTATCTTGGCACCATATCAACCAAATTGACACTCATATAAACCAACATTTTTAAGGCTAAAACAGGAATAATCAAACAAATAATATATATATATATATATATATATATATATATATATATATATATATATATATATATATATATATATATATATAAAGACATTACATTAATCCCATACACATTAATTATCCCCATTTAATACTTCCATTTTATTCCATCTATCATATTATCAAACAGAGACCAAACTAAACTCCTTTCACCTGAATAGTGTTTCCCATTTTTGAATGTGGGAAAACAACATCTTTTTAAAATTAATTCCTTCCACTTAAGACATCCCAATTGTTTTGCAAAATCTACTGACCATGACAAGTCACATGAGGATGTACTGAGGCAGCTATCTTGTGTGGTAGCAGCTTGAAGAAGTGGTCCAGAAAAAGCCCACAACCCACTGGGAGATGAAAACTACTTTCTGAAAAATGTACCCAGGGGATTGTGTGGAAGAAACATGTGTGGTGGGAATAACCTAAAAGGTAGAGCTGGTTAGTAATGATAGGCTAACTCCAAAAGGAAATTCTAGCTGGTGGGGAATTTATTCCAGCTATGTATAGCTCTGGCTTGTGCTAGTGTTTGCAAAGCCACAGTCAAGTGGCTTTTCATAAATTTGTACCTCAAAAGTTGGATGTCAGATGTTGCACAAATCCTGATTGGTCTTATAATAAGAAGGCACAGCCAGATATTTGGGTAAATTTTGAAACATCATAAAGAAAGCAAAATTACACATACAGTTTAGAGATTTAAATCAAATAACCCAAATACAGGTGCAAACAAGAAACCATTTAACGGAAATTAAAGGGTAAAATAATGATGGCTGAAGTTGTCTACTTCTTTACACAAGCTGTGATTCCCAGGTTGTATTTAGTCTCTCTAGTAGTATTGAGAGAGGTAATTTAACCTGCTTTGCTCTTATCTTTGAATAAGGTAATTTCTGTGTTTTTAGTGACTGCATACATAGACCATGAAGCATCAATATTTTCTCACATGTTTGGTCAAGTATTGAGAACCATCTCTCACTCTGTTTTCCCGACTTTACCTTCTAACAGAATCTATGTGGTATTTCTGTTGATCATTTTGCTCTTTTTGTAGTGCTGAAGATGAAACCATGGACCAAGACTGGGAATACTGTAGAGACCTGAGCTGTTTCTATTTTTAGAGTATCGCTTACAATCTTTTCCATTTAGAACAATGCTGGCTGTGGGAAAGCCATTGCTTTGTAATGTGACCTAAAATGAATTTGAAAAAAATAATTCAGAAGAAAATACACTGAAAATATGATGTGAAAATTTTAGTGCTGATCCCAAGGTCCATAGACTATTTCCTTTCCTGAAGACGTCTCAGTCATTCTCAGGAGGCCATTATTGACAAACTAGTACCCATGATGGAAAGTCTAGAGAGCATCAGGGGACCAGTGGAAGCATATACTATTAGGGAAACCTGTCTAAAAGAAGTACTTGAAAACTCCTCAAAGAACACAATAAAGTGTAATCACATGAACATTGTGCACTATTATTCATAGGAATACTAATGTACAACAAGTTCTTAGGTCTTTGGGCAAATAGCTTACATAGGAATAATTTCAACTTAATACTTTCATTAATAAATGATTTAAATGTTATTAGTTTATTGTAGAGAGATCCCAGGTTAGACTGATTAAGCAAGACTGGGAAGGATTTGAAATCTAAGTGATTTTTTTAGATGAACAACTTCACAGTAGAGTGTGGAAGTGTAGTCTAGACATAGGGAAAGCCCAGGTATTCATAGAAATGTTCATTTCAACAGGTTAGCAGGTTCTGTAGCAGACAGTGACATGGAGAAATATTATAAAACCTTAAGTAGGCATACACTCCCCCCCTTTGTGATGTACTTTTTCCTGGAACCTTGGGATCCTACATTCCATTCTTACCTCACCTGGCAATCCATTTTCCTGAGACCTTCAAAGGAACTGGCTGCTCTAGTTGGCTGGTCCTCTGAACTCAGCTGAATCAAGGTACTTTAAGTCTTTCTGGAAGGAAGTTTTGTCCTCTTTCGTCTGTGGTAAGTTCTTCCTGAGGAATGCCCCCTATGATAATGAGATTTCTGGGCCAGATTAGCTCCACAGTTAGGACATTCCCACCATTGTTGATCTGGACCATCTATCCCATATCTCTCAAGAAACACACAAACACTCACATTAACTTCATGCTGTTTAGCCTAGGTCTCAGGCTCATTGCTAGATAGTTCCCTCATCTTAACTCAAGGCATTCCCATCTATCTGTCCTGCCCCATGGCCTGTGGCTCACCTGTGTTCCTTACATGTTGCTTCTTTGTGTGTCTCACTATATCTCTGTGACTCTGCCCTTCTCCTACTACCTATTTTGATTTCCCTCCCTACGATTTTTTATGGTGTCTGTCATGGGCCAAAACAGTCCCTTATTTACAGCATATAGAAACAAATGACTATATGTTTGGTTATCACAAGTAACTATTAATCTGCATTTCTTAATTTTACAACTTCTAAGTTAGTAACATGAACTCCATACCTTAAAAAACAGTAGAAATTTTATAGAGCATAACAAATCTAATCTTAATTTGTATCAATAAACCAAAATCCATACCAATGAAAAGTATGTTGAGATTAACCATTGATTTTGGTAATAAAGTAAATTCAAAAATCTAAATTTTAAAAAAGTCACTGATATACCATATGCCTTTTTCTTCTTAGGAAGAGATTAACTCTGACCATTAACCATTCATAATTAAAACAAACATTTATAAACAATGTTTTGGGAATTTGCATAATATTTCATTACTACTGCCTGCTGATTAAGCAGCTCTGAAAATCTTAAAGGTTCTTGAGACTGGATCATCTTAGTCTTGAAGCTGATGTGAACATATCTTCTTATCAGAGAATTTTCATGTGGTCTTGGTTGGTGAAACCCTATTTGCCTGGAAGCAATCCACAGGTTCTTATCTTCTGTGGAAACAGCAACAGAGCCTCTTTTCCAAAGCTAAATCCTTAGAAACAAACTTTAAAGTCAATATACCTTAAAATATATGTTTTTGTTTAACTTACCATCCTTTGGAATTGATTGTCTTTCTACAGTTAGCTCATTAACAGTTAAAAAATTAAAAGAAGATACAATAGTAACCATAATGCACTGTGTATTTTCCATCTCTACATGGCTTATTATATTTTTATTCCTCTATTTCTCTTTTTAAAAGACTTTCTCTAGTTCTTTCTTTTCTCTCCCAGTCTACGTATTCCTTTACACACACATTTTAACCCAATGAGAAGTTTTCTTTATCTGAACCTGTTTTATTGTGTATCATTAATCATTTTTACCAGAAAATATTTGTAAAATGCTAGCAGCCTCTGAAGAGCCACATAGTTTTTGCCAATAAAGCTGAGCCAGGAAGTTCTCTTAAAGGGGCCAGGTCCCTGATTGCTGCCAGCAGACAGAGCACACCCAAGAAAATACCAAGATCATAAAGCTGTCTTTGACTCTGTTCCCTTTTCTTCAAAGTAAATGGAAACCTTAAATCAATCACATGCTACTGAGTCTCCTATGAGGCTTCGGGATCCGTCCTGGTCACTGTAATGAGTCCACTGCCATTTTTTCTGTGGTCTGGATGCCACACCATCTCTGTACCATGACTGACTTCAGAGACACAATTTTGAAGCTCCCCTTGGATCAGTTTCTGTGCTCTAGGATTCTTTGTAAGCTTTCTCAGGCTCTGTGTGGATATATTCAGTCCATTTTTGGACACCATCCGTAAAATTGAGGTTTTTGTCCCAGATTAGCCCAAATGTTCAAACCTGGTGCTGCTGCTTATGTGGACCAGCTATCCCAAAGTCCCAAGTAAACACACAGACGGTTATATTAACTTCATACTGTTAGACCTATGACTTAGTCACTTGCTATCTAGCTCCTTCATCTTACCTCAACCAGCACATCTGAGCCATATGTCCCTATCCTTCACCCCTGAACATCATCACTTTGAGACCATTAAATCTGTGGCAATCCCCTCACCATCTCAATCTTAGAATATACCACAGATACCTACATGATGCTTAACTCTAGTATAAAACTGCTGTGTAAATTAATTAATAGGATTATACAGAATTATATGAGCCCAGAGTTTCTCTGTCCACTTAGCATGATATCAATTACATGAATCAAGGAAATACATGAAGAGTCAGTAATGATGGAGACATACAGATTTACATTGAAGTGGGTTCCCAGAAATGTGTCTTTCATATAAAACTCCCCTAAGCCTAAGTTTGATAGCTAGGGCCCACTTGGCATTCGAAGAGAATATAAGGTATTCTTTGACGTATAATGACATGTGAGTGATAGGCACATATACGAACACACACTGAATAGAACTGTAATGAAGTATTACAACATATTTGAAGTTCCTTTGTTGCCTCTCTAACACAGACATGTTAGTTTTCACACTACCCTTCTCTTTTTAGACCAAGTCTTATATACTACAGGGTGGCTTTGAACTATCCCCATCTTCCTATCTCATTTTCCTAAGTGCTAAGAAGAGAGGTGTTCACCATCAAACTAGCTTCCTAAGATATTTTGTTCTAAGTTTTATTTATGATTTATTTTAATTTACATTCCAACCACTTTTCTCTCTACCTTTTTTTAAAAACATAAATGTCCTTTTCATGTGTGCATCCCCTTGCCTTCGCTCCCCTCAATCCCTCCCAGTCAGACTTCAGCAAATCCCATACCCATCCCCCAAACTTCTCCCCCAGAAAGGCAAGTAGTCCCAAGGTAGGTCAGCTCAGTGTGCCATATCCACTCCAAGCAAGTTGTACTCACTCATCCCAAAGACAAGGGTGGGTTATGTTTTCTTCTCTAGGAAATGTGGGCCAAGGTGCCAGCCCAAACATAGGAACACAGTCTGATTCCACCCCTTGAGGCTCCATGTACTGCCCATGCAAATGTACAGTTGCCTACACTTGAAGGGCCTACCTCCTTTTCCTGCTGGGTCTCCAGTGGCTATTCTTGATTCAGTGACCTCCTCAGAGCTCCAGTCTGCCCTCTCTGTATGACTCCTCTTCATAATCCCTTCCCCCCTGCTCATACAGACTCTCCTCCCCTGCTCTCAGCTGACCAGGAGCTCAACCCAGTGCTCAGCCATGCATCTCTGCCTCCACCTTTATTCTTTGTTCATGCCCTACCTATTTTCTACTCCCCCATCCACTTCCTAGAAAAGTCAAGTCCTCCTATGGGAGTCAACAAAGCATGGCATATCAAGTTTGGACGCACCCTTGCACCAAGGCTGAACAAGGCCTCACACCACAGGGAATATTTTTAAAGAAACTAGGTAGTGTGCCAGGAAAGATCCTAGTCCTACAGCTAGAGGCCCCATAAACAGACCACGCTACATAACTGTCACCTACATGAGCAGGGTCTAGGGCAGTCCCATGCAGGCTCCCTACCTGTTTGTCTAGACTCCATGTTTTCCCATGACCTTGGATCAGTTGTCTTTGTGGTTTTCCCTGACCTGATGTTGACCCTTATGCTAGGCCCAGTCCTTTACTGTTGATGTCTGCATCTATTTTCATCAGTTACTGCATGAAGGTTCTATTAGGGTGGTCATCAATTTGATTACCTGGTAAGGCCAATTCAGGCACCCTCTCTGCTATTATTAGGAATCTTAGCTGGGATTATCTTTATGGATTCCTGAAATATTTCTTGGCACCAGGTTTCTCTCTAGATCCACAATGTCCGCCTCTATGAAGATATCTGCTTCATTTCACTCCCTCTCTGTCCCTCTCCCAACTCAGCCATTTTGATCCCTCATGTTTCTATCCCCTTCCCTCTACCTCCCCATCCTAATTGTTTAGTCTTTCCCTCCCTGGGTGATCCATGTCTTCCTCTAAGGGTAGTCCTTGTTTCCTAGTTTCTCTAGCATGTTTGATTGTAGCCTGGTTATCCTTTGACTTCATATTATCCACTTTGGAGGATATGATTTATTTTAATTGATATACAATAGTAGTTCATGTACAATTGAAATACAGTGTCGTGATTCAAGATATACATAGGTGTGTTCTTATCAAATATAGGCAATTCATATTTCTGTGTCCTTATGTAAATGAAGTTTATATCCTCTCTCTTCTACTATTTTCTGGTAAAGTTCGGAAATTAATGAAAGCACCACTTATTTGATATCAAGGAATCCTATAGATTAAATCATGTATTAATCAGCCTGGTCTTGATCTTACTTTGTAGCTTAGACAGGCATTGAACATAGGATATTTCTATTTCACCTTCCCAACTCTCTTGTATTTCATGTGCATCAGTGAAGTTTCTTGGTCCTGGGTGGCCAGAGGTCTTGACCGATGGACTGACCCGTGGGCCCAGACCCCTTAGCCTTTTCAGCTTATCAGGCCCCCTAAAATGATTCAGATGCTTATATAAGTTCATGCTGTTTGGTCTATGGCTCAGGCACATAACCAGCTGGCTCTTACATCTTAACTCAACCCATTCTCATTAATCTTTGTGCCATGTCACCCATGGTTCCCTTGTGTTCCTTTCCTGCCTTTTCTTGGGCTGCTGGGTCGATTTGCCTGACTCTGCCCTTCTCATACCTATGCTGTGATTCCCCTCCTACTTTTTCTATGGTGCCTGCCATGGGCCAAAACAGCTCCTTTATTTAAAGATTGATATAAACAGAACACAGAAAAACAATCGCATTTCATTACATGCATAGGAATGGACTTTTGGCTTCTCTTTTCCTTCCTCAAAGATTCACCCTATGTAGCTATAAAACATAGTTACTAATGTGTCCTGAAAATACCAGCAGCTATACTAATTACTGCCGGTTCCTTTCATACATCCTTCTTTCCATAACGCACCTTTCAGTGACAACTGTTTCAATCTTAGCTTCTATGAAATCAGTTTGCATGTTCCTCATATGAGTGAGAACACCTAGATCTCAGTTCTGATGTTTAAAGAAGTGTCTTGACTCTGGTACCTTAAACCACTTGGCCATCCTGACACCCATGGGGACCTGAGAGATTGAGTTGGGTGGTGAATGGAGGGGAAGAATAATGAAAGAGACATCTTGATAAGGGGACTTTTTGTGGTTAGGTAGAGACCTGGCCTAAAGAAAACTCTCACAAATCTATAAGAATGACCCCAGCTAAGATGGTCAGAAATAGTGGATAGGTATCCTGAACTCACCATATCCTCTAATCAAATTGGTGACTACTTCAATAGTAATCAGAGTGCATTCAATCAGCCTCTAGCTTTGCTTCTTTGTTCCGTTGTTTTAGCCACTTCCCATCATGCCTTACTACTGTGAGAGTTGTCTAGCCTTCAATGAAGCCATAACCATATCTGATCAGTCTTTAGGGATAATTTATTTATATGTTGACCAAAAAATTTAACATTTGTTTTACAAACTGGGAGTGCATACCTTAAGTGATGATTGCTTCTTGAATGTCCTTAAATCTAACTAGAGCTCAACTAGTTTTTGAACAATTTTTATCATTTTGTGATTCCTTCAAGGTTACCTAGTGTACTAAGTTTGGCTGTTTGAAAGCTTTAGATTGCTTCTCTGAAATCTTATAAGCCAATGTTGAGATTAACTCTTTATATTCTTGTAAGCTATGAATATTTCTGTGTTCTCTCTTAACAGGCTTTTCTAAGGTGTTCTTCTTGGAATTCACACTAACTGACTTTTTAACTGATAGAATAGAAATAATCAAAAAATAATATTTCTAATAAACATTATGACATTATTTATCTTCTCCTTTACTGGTTCTAGTTTCAAATCATCTAGAGTAATGTTGGTGAAAGAACAACCACCTTCCATCATGCTACTCTTTCTCATTTTTAAGGTGTGAAAAAGTTCTCTCTCTGCTTTAGGCATAGTCCCCATTTTAAGTAATCTCAATTTACTCATCGAACTGGTTGTCAATTATGATTCAGATGACTATGTTGGGGGCAGCTACTTAGTGTCCAAAAAGAGGGAAAACACAACCCCCACTAAGAGAGGGAGGCTGCTGTCTGAAAAACTTGCCCAGATGAACATGGAGAAGACACACATGTTGTGGAATCTGCTTAACGCTGGAGGCTAACTCCTAACAGAAAGCCGAGCCAGTTGGCCATGTAGAGCTTTGGCTGGCAAGGTCTTTTTTTTCCTAATTCATGCCCTGAAATTTGAGAGTCAAATAATGTACAAACTCTAGTTAGCATGTATTGAATTCCCTGAGCCAGATATTGAGGAAAAGCTAGAATATGAGAAACAGGAAACAGAATACAGTCAATTCTCACCCAACCAACTTCTCAGTATGAACAGGGTAAATGTTTCTCTATTCAAGGGTCCTCAGCCTGACTGGTCACTTCTACAGAAACATGGTTACTAGGCCTAAGTAGTTCACTAAGTTACTAGTACCAGCCATTATCACCTGATTTTTAAAAAAAATATTTCTTGCTATCTACCAAATTTGATTTTGTTTTGCTTTTTCCAATTTCTTGTGTTGTATAAATAAGTCATTTATCTGTATATTTTTTGCAAGTGTAGCACTTAGGGCTATTAACTTCCTCTTAAAAATGCCTTGACTGTGTCTCAAAGGTTATGTTGTGGTGGTTTTGCCTCATTTAGTTCCATGAATATTTTAATTTTTTGGCCCATTCATCATTTAATAATGAGTTGCTCAATTTCCATGCGTTTATACATTTAGTAGATATTTTTTGTTTTATGTTGATTTTAAGTTTATTGCATAATGGTTGGGTAGGATATATGAAATTATTTCAACTTTTCTGTATTTATTATTGCTTGTTCTGTATTTATTAATGCTTGTTTTTTATTACAGCTTATGTTATATTTTGAAGACGCTTCCCTGTGCTGCTGAGTAGAATGTATATGTGTTTACCCTTGGTATTTGGGTTGAATAGTCTCTAGATATCTGTTAGGTTCATTATAAAGAAGGTGTCATTTAACTCTGAACTTTCTCTACTTTTTTGGTCCAGACATCTTATCTGTACAAGAAATTGGAGTGCTGAAATTTCCCACTATGTTTGGGTTTATGTTAATCTGGGTCTTTAATTTTATTAATATGATTTGATGAAATTGAGTGCACCAGAGTTTTATGCATTTCTTTAGTATTGTAATATTTTATTAATTAATTGATACCTTGATTTAAATGAAATTCCTTTCTTTGTCTATAGTTAGTGCTTCATGCAGTATATTGAAACATATTATGGTTAGTGTTTTTTTTTTAAAACTCTTTAAACATAGCAGAATTGTTTATTCCTTGGAAAAATAAGACTGTAGTGGGAAATGAAGTTTAAAACTTGTATTATCATTCATAAATAAAAATAACACTATCTAAACAAATGACTGCGCTTAAAGTCAGTAATGAAAAATTGTTCTTGCAACTCATGACACAGAAAAAAACAAAACATCCTTATTATCAGAATCCCCCAAAAAACATTAAAAATGTAATGTCGCTGACTTTTATATTATGAATTATAAATGTAAATGTCTTTATATTTTTTGTTTATAACTGAAACAATTTTTTGTATTTGTAGTGTCTGATAAATGCATAATTTATGATATAATTTGTATATTTTGTGGCAAAACAGAAATATTTATATACACATTCATATATACCAGTAAACTTTCAGGAATAGAAAGTCAATCAATGAGAAAGTACTAAAATAATGTATACTTTCACAATTCACATGCTTTAAGGTAGGATAATTAATACTCAACATAAAAAATGTCCATGTTAGACTTTCAGAAAGAGAAAATTCATTTTTATATAATCAAATGGCAATAAAATTTTAAACTTTCATATTCATTTTAGAAATACTATCATTGTCTATAATTTTATGTGACAAACCATTGAGTGAGGAAAAAAATAATATGGCAAAAGTAAAATTACATATAAAGTTTAGAGATTTATATCAACTAATCCAAATTCAGGTGCAAACCAGAAACCATATACCAGCAAATTAAAGGGAAAAATCATGATGGCTGAAGTTGTCTACTTCTTTACATAAGCTGTGATTTCCACGTTGTATTTAGTGTCTCTAGTAGTATTGAGAGAGGTAATTTAACCTGCTTTTCTTGTCTTTGAATTAGGTAATTTCTGTATTTTTAGTGGCTGCATACATAGACCATTCAGATTGAATATTTGCTCACACGTTTGGTCAAGTATTGAAACCATCCCTCACTCTGTTTTCCTGAATTTACCTTCTAAAACAATCTATGTGGTTTTTCTTTTGATCATTTTGGTGTTTTTGTAGTGCTGGAGATGAAACCCAGGGCCAACACTGGGAATACTGCAGAGTCCTGAGTTGTTTCTATTTTTAGAGTATCACTTACATCTTTTCCACTTAGAACAACGCTGGCTGTGGGAAAGCCATTGCTTTGTAATATGACATAAAATTAATTTGAAAATATATGTCAGAAGAAAACACACTGAAAATATGATGTGAAAGTTTTAGTTCTGATCTCCAGGTCCACGGACCATTTCCTTTCCTGAAGACGTCTCAGTCATTCGGAGTAGGCCATTACTGACAGACCAGTACCCATGATGGAAAGTCTAGAGAGCATCAGGAGACCAGAGGAAGCATATACTATTAGAGAAACCTTCGTAACAGAAGCACTTGAGAACTCCTGAAAGAGCACAATAAAGTGTAATCACATGCACATTGTGCACTATTATTCATAGGAATATTAATGTACAACAAGTTTTTAGTTCATTGGAGAAATAGCTTACATAGGAATAATTTCAACTTTAATACTTTTTTAAATAAATGATTTAAATGTTATTAGTTTATTGTACAGAGATCCCAGGTTAGACTGATTAAGGAATACTGGGATGGATTTGAATTCGTACGTGAGTTTTAGATGAACAACTTCACAGTAGAGTGTACAGCTGTAGTCTAGACATAGGGAAAGCACAGGTATTCATTGAAATGTTCATTTCAACAGGTTAGCAGGTTCTGTAGCAGCCAGTGACATGGAGAAAAATTATAAACCCTCAAGTAGGCATTCCCCCCCGCCACCTTTGTGATGTACCTCTTTGCTGGAACCTTGGGATCCTCCATTCCATTCTAACCTCACCTAGAAATCCATTTTCCTGAGACCTTCAAAGGTACTGGCTGCTGTAGTTGGCTGGTCCTCGGAACTCAGCTGAATCAAGGCACTTAAAGTCTTTCTGGAAGGAAGTTTTGTCCTCTTTGGTCTGTGGTAAGTTCTTTCTGAGGAATGCCCCCTATAATAATGAGAATTCTAGCACAGATTAGCCCCATAGTACGGATCTGCTCACCACTGCTTATCTGGACCATCTCTATCCCAAATCTCCCTATAAACGTACAAATACTTTTATTACCTTCATGCTGTTTAGCCTAGAGGTCAGGCTCATTGCTAGATAGCTCCTTCATCTTACCTCAACATATTCCCATCAATTTTTCGTGCCACATTTCCCATGGCTTACCTGTCTTCCTTACGTGTTGCTTTTTTGGGTGTCTTTCTGTATCTCTGTGACTCTGCCCTTCTCCTACTACCTATTCTAATTTTCCTGCCTACTTTTTTTTTATAGTGCCGGCCATGGGCCAAAACAGTCCTTTATTTATAGCTTATAGAAAGTCATGGCTCTAATTTTGTTAATCACAAGTGACTATTAATCTGAATTTCTTAATTTTACGATTCTATGTAACATGAACATCACACTTCAAACCACAGTAGAAAAATACATACAGCATAACAAACCTAATCTTAAATTTGTATCAATAAACCAAATTCCATACCAATGTAAAGTATGTTGAGGTTAACAGTTGATTAAGGTATTGAAGTAAATTTAATAATCTAATTTTTTTAAAAAAAATCACTCATTTACCATATACCCTTTTTCTTCTTAGAAAGAGATTAACAATGACCCTTGACCATTCATAATGAAAACAAACCTTTATAAACAATGTTTTGGGAATTTGTGCATAATAATTTCACTACTACTGCCTGCTGATTAAGTGGTGCTGACAATCTTACAGGTTCTTGAGACTGGATCATATTACTGTTGAAGCTGATGTGTACATAACTTCCTACCAGAGAATTTTCAGGTGGTCTTGGTTGGTGAAACCCTACTTTCCTGGAAGCAGTCCACAGGTTCTCATTTTCTGTGGAAACAACAACAGAAACTCTCTTCCAAAGCAATAAATCCTTAGAAACAAACTTCAAAATCAGGATAACTTTAAAATATTTGTTTTTGTATAACTTACCATCTTTTGGAATTGATTGTCTTTCTGCAGTTAGCTCATTAACACTTAGAAAATTAAAAGAAGACACAATATGAACCATAATCCAGACTCTGTGTATTTTCCATCTTTATGTGGCTTACTATATTTTTATTCCTCTATTTCTCCTTTTAAAAGACTTTCTCTAGTTCTTTCTTTTCTCTCCCAGTCTACGTATTCCTTTTCACACACATTTTAACCCAATGAGAGGTTTTCTATAACTGAACCTGTTTTATTGTGTTTCATTAATCATTTTTAACTGGAAAATATTTTTAAAATGCTAGCAGTCCCAGGAAGAGCAACATAGGTTTTGCCAATAAAGCTGAGTCAGGAAGGACTCTTAAAGGGGCCACATCTCTGTTTGCTGCCAGCAGAAAGAGCACACCCAAGAAAATGCCACTATCATAAAGCTGTCTTTGACTCTGTTCCCTTTCTACAAAATAAATGGAAACCTTAAATCAATCGCATGCTACTGAATCTTCTATGAGGCTTCGGGATCCAGCCTGGTTGGAGTTTATGCTCCCTGCAGTGAGTCTGCTGCCATTTTGTCTGTGGTCTGGATGCCACACCTTCTCTGTAACATGACTGACTTCAGAGACACAATTTTGAAGCTGCCCTTGGATCAGTTTCTCTGTTCTAGAATCCTTTCTAAGCTTTCTCAGGCTTTGTGTGGGTACATTCGTTCCACTTTAGGATGCCATCTATAACAATGAGTTTTTTGTTTCCGATTAGCCCCACTGTTCAAATCTGGTGCTGCTCCTTATGTGGACCTGCAATCCCAAAGTCCCAAGTAAACACAGAGACGATAATATTAACTTCATACTGTTAGGCCTATGGCTTAGTCACATTGCTAGCTAGCTTCTTCATCTTAACTCAACCAAGCACAGCCAAGGCATGTATCTCTTTCCTTCACCCCTGAAAGCCATCAGTTGGAGAGACCATTAAATCTGTGGGAATCCCCTCACCATCTCAATCTTAGAATATACCACAGATACCTACATGATGCAGGACTCTAGTATAAAACTGCTGTGTAAATTAATTAATAGGATGGTACAGAATTTATTGAGCCCAGAGTTTCTCTGTCAGCTTAGCATCATATCAATTCCATGTATCAAGGATAAACATGAAGAGTCACTAACGATGTAGACATACAGATTTACATTGAAGGACGTTCCCAGAAATGTCTTTCATATAAAAATCCCCTAAGCCTAAGTTTGATAGCTAGGGCCCACATGGCATTCGGGGAGAATGTAAGGTATTCTTTAACATATAATGACATGTGAGTCATGGGCACATATACGAACACACACTAAATAGAACTGTAATGAAGTATTACAACATATTTGAAGTCCCTTTGTTGCCTCTCTAACACAGACATGTTAGTTTTCACACTGCCCTTCTCTTTTGAGACCAAGTCTTATATAGTACAGGGTGATTTTGAACTATTCCCATCTTCCTATCTCATTTTCCTAAGTGTGAAGAACAGAGGTGCTCACCACCAACACTAGCATCCTATGATAATTTGTTCTAAGTTTTATTTATGATTTATTTTATTTTACATTCCAACCATAGTTTTCGCCATACCATTTTTAAAAACATAAATGTCATTTTCATGTATGCATCCCCTGCCTTCCCTCCTCCCTGTCCCTCTGAGTCAGCCTTCAGCAAACCCCATGCCCATTCTCCATCCTCTCTTCCAGGAGGGCAAGAAGTCCCAAGGTTGATCATCTCAGTTTGGAACATTTACTCCAGGCAAGTTCTACTCACTCATCCCAGAAATAAGGCTGTGTTATGTGTTCCTCTATACGGAATGTGCTCCAAGGTGCCAGCCCACACACAGGAACACAGACTGATTCCACCCCTTTAGGCACCACATACTGTCCATGCCAATCTACAGTTGCCTACACTTGGAGGGCCTAGCTCCTTTTCCTGCTGGGCCTTCAGTGGCTATTATTGATTTAGTGACCTCCTGAGAGCTCTAGTCAACCCTCTATGTGGGACTCCTCTTCATAATCCCTATCCCCCTGCTCATACAGACTCTTGTCCCCTGCTCTCAGCTGACCAGGAGCTCAGCCCAGTGCTCAGCCCTGGATCTCTACCTCCACCTCTATTCTTTGTTGGATCCCCTACCTCTTTTCTATTCCCCTATCCACTGTCCAGAAATGTCAAGTCCTCCTATGGGAGTCAACAAAGCGTGGCATGTCGAGTTAGGCCCCAGGCCTTTCACCAAGGTGGAACCAGGCTTCTCACCACAGAAAATAGGTTTCAAAAACCTAGGTACAGTGCCCGGAAAGATCCTAATCCCACTTCTAGAGACACCATTGACAGACATATCTTCATAATTGTCACCTACATGAGGAGGGTCTAGGTTAGTCCCATGCAGGCTCCCTACCTGTTGGTCTAGAGAACATGTTTTCCCATGAGCTTGGATCAGTTGTCTTTGTGGTTTTCCCTGACATGATCTTGACCCCCATGCTCAGCCCAATGTTTTACTGTGGATTTCTGCATCTATTTCCATCAGTTACTGGATGAAGGTTCTATGATGACAATTAGGGTGGTCATTAATTTGATTACTCAGGAATGCCAGTTCAGGCACCATGTCTGCTATTAGTAGGATCTTATCTCGGACCATCTTTATGGATTCCTGCAATTTTTCTTGGCACCAGGTTTCTTTCTAACTCCACATTGTGCCTCTCTATCAAGCTGTCTGTTTTATTTCACTCTCTATGTCCTTCTCCCTACTGAGCCATTTTGTTCCCTCATGTCCCTATCACCTTCCCTGTACGTCCCCATCCTAACTGTTTAGTCTCCCCTCTCCCAGGGTGATCCATGTTTTCCTCTTAGGGTAGTTTTTGTTTCCTAGTTTCTCTAGGACACAGGATTGTAGCCTGGTTATCCTTTGTCTTCATATTATCCACTTATGAGTATATGATTTATTTTTATTGATATACTACAATAGTGTAAACACTATTAAAATGTAGTATCATGAATCAAAACAAACATAGGTGTGTGTTAATCAAATGTAGACAATTCACATTTATGTGTCTTTAAGTAAATGAAGTTTATAACCTCTCTTCTACTATTTTCTACTATTTCTACTACTTCTACTATTTATAATATTTCTACAATTGGGAATTTCATGCAAGGACCACTCATATATTCGGAAGGAATCCTGTAAATTAAATGATGTATTTCCCAGCCTGTTCTTGATCACACTTTCCAGTTCAGACAGGCATTGAACATAGGACTCTTCTATCTCACCTTCCCAACTATCTTGTATTTCATGTGTAGCAGTGAGGTTTCTTGGTCCTGGGCTGACAGACGTCCAGGCCCACAGACCCCTGGCCCAGACCCCTTATCATTTTCAGCTGATCAGCCCCCCCCCAAATAATTCAGATGCTTATATTAAGTTCATGCTGTTTGATTTATGGGTCAGTCACATCCACAGCTGGCTCTTACATCCTAACTCAACCCATACTCATAAATCTGTCTGCCATTGGCTGTGGCTCAGTAGTGTTCCTTACATGCTTCTTGTGGGTGGCTAGGTCGATTTTTCTGATTCTGTTCTGCTTCTCCTAGGCATGCTGTGAGTTTCCCTTCTACTTTTTCTGTGGTGCCTGTCATGGGTGAAAACAGCTCCTTTATCTAAAGATTGATATTCACAGCACACAGAAAGACATTCCCACATCATTACATGCATAGAAATGGATTTGTGGCTTCTCTTTTCCTTACTCACAGATTCACCATATGTAGCTTTAAACTGTAGTTACTAAAGTGTACTGCAGCATACAAGCGGGTATACTAATTACTACCAGTTCTTTTCGTACCTCCTTAACCCCATAAACTACCTCTCAGTGAAAACTGTTTCTTTCTTAGCTCCTATGAAATCTGTTTCCATATTCTTCACATGAGTAAGAACACATCTGCCCTTGCTAAATTCAATCTCTTTCTCTTAATTTCAATGAACACTCCAGGGCAACTAATCAGAAAAAAAGTTTACCTCACATTTAAAGACTCAATTAAACTTTATACATAGTCAGAGAATCGAACTTATTCCTAATTCTCTCATAGATCTAATCAGGGGTAGGTGATCTTAGGATGAAATGGAACATAAAGAAATTTCATCTACTGAGGGTTGTTGTCCATCCCTGCCTCCTTTACTCACAGGACAATTTTTTTCTTTTTTTTAAGTTTGAAGAAACACCCTTCCCGGGATAGTTTATTTTATGCTGGAACAAAATCAGATGATGTCTTCTCAAAATTTCACTCATCTTGTTGACAAGAAAAAAGAGAGTTCTTGTGAAAATAACTCTCTGGAAAAGATTCCCGAGGCAAAGTTCTGTAAGGTGAGTTGACCAGGTAGGGCATTGGCAGAAACAGATTCATGACCAAGGACCATGACAGAAAGATTTTTCAGAATGTGAAAACCAGAGGCATTCTCAAAATGTCCTTCTCCAGTATCCCTGAAGAATTTAGAATGGTAATTGAGTACTAAATGCAGTTGGTAATAATCAGCACCTTGAAATCAGGAGCAGGACCAAAGGGAGACCTGATAGCATTGAGCATTTCCAATGTATTTGGGAAATGGCTGTTAGGCAAATTGCTCAATTGATCCCCACATTTCCCAGAATCATTTATCTTGATTTTCTAGGTTGACCACTGAGGTCCTCCAACATAGAGACCTTTCTAGTATGAATGGCACACATGTCCAGGAGAGAGTACTTCTAAGATTTTATATTTTCTTGTTTTCTAGGCCTTCCAAGATATTACTTCGTATTTCTGTGAGGAAGAATGGGGAAATCTCACATTCTTGCAAAAAATTGTCTACGTGTATATGAAAAGAACCTACTTCAGAATGATTTCCTTAGGTAATAGGAAGTTCCAGGTTCAGACAAGCCTGGGTGTTTCCTAGTTATTTTCTATGCCACAGCTTCCTTTCGACTTATAGCATGTACCTTTGCCACACAGTACTTTTCTTCACAGTGAAATGTCAAAGTGCTGCCTGAGCATGCTGCTCTTCTCCAACATGTTCAGGGCTGAGAGCATAGAGCACAGGCAATAGGGCTCAGGCCTGCAGCAGCCTGCACTTTTCTTTCCTGCAGGCTCTTGTTCTTGTGGGCCTTAAGGTCTGTGCTGCATCCCAGATCCTAGCTGCATTTCCATTTTTGTGCTGTCTGTTAAAGAGCAAACACTTTGTTTCTTTTTAGGGGTCACAGTCAACAAACCAATATTCATGCGTCACAAGGACAAGGCGGAAGAATCTCCATTGGAATGTATTGAAGTCCATGGCACTCACACTGGTGAGTAGGTAGGGAGGGGCTGTGAAGAATCACCTTTTCAGTCAAGATATCTGGTAAGGTTACAGGCATGTCTTTTCTTCATCTTCAGGTTAGGACTGTGTGGAAAAGAGTTCATTTAGAGGATGGTGTAAAAAACCCTGTCATATAAATGTCTAAAATCATTATTTTGGATAATAAGTAAATGGCTAATATGTAGCACCTGTCCCTTATCATATCCTAAACACAGGCAGACACATACACCCTATAAACATACATGCAGACACATTATAACAGAGATACAACTCAACACACACATGCACACACCACACACACACACACACACACACACACACACACACACACACACACACACACACACACATTCTCTTTTATACTTGACATCACTGAAAATAGATCATCATAATATAAATGGATCAGTTAACTCCAGAGATGATCCTGTTCCCACTGCTTCCAATTTGGTAGCTTGGGTGCAATCTAATTGTAGTTCATTAACATAATTTCTTAATCCTTTTTCAATATGGTTTTTTTTATTTAATTCATTGAGGATTTTATATATTTTGATCATATTCACACATACCTTATTCTTTCATCTAATTAACATAAAAAATTTTATGTTTTTCTCACTTCCCCACATTCCTCGAACTCACCTCTTTTTTTAAATTTTTTTAGAAATAACCAACCAAGCCCAATTTGTGCTCTTTATATAACATGGGATGAGGAACCATCCACTAGAACATACTTGACTTAGTAATGACCACAACCTTAAAAATACTGACTCTCCCTCCCATGAAGCCATCGATTATCAAAAAGGATACCCACAAAGGGGTGAGAGCTCATGAGTACCTACTCACTCCATGCTAGAATGCTGACTAATTTGACAATGCAGTTCTTATATAGGCAATGGCAACCTCTCTGAGTTTATGAGTGTAACAATTTATCATTACCTTAAAACACTATATTGCTCTGGTCCTTCCTGTCTTCTGCTTCTTACATTCTCTCTATCCCCCTTTTACAGTGGTACATGATTTAGGGAGGAAGACACATGAAATATATGTTCAATGTTTAGCTGAGCAATGCATAGACACATTTTCTACATTCTGACCAGTTGGGAGCTCCTGTATTAGCCATCACTCACTTTAAAACAAAATTCTCTAATAATGTCTGAAAGATATCTATTGTGAAGAGATATGAATTTATATGTCAGTTTGTACTAAATTCATTTAGCAAAATCATAGTAATAGTTTCCACCCATGGGGCCTATGCAATCATATGTTCTTGGTCAGCTTTACAGTACCAGGTCTGCATTTTTTCAGTCACAATATCTTAAGAATTATAGCATTGGCATAAATCAGGAAGTTGAATGACAGATATCTTATTATTCATGACTTTTATATCAGCAGAAATAGTGTAAGTATCCTCTTATCAAATTCTACATGAAGTGTTCTTACCAATGTCCTGTGTGATGCCACTCTTGGCAACATATTCTTTGATACCTAGATCAGTGTGTCTCTTTTCTTTCTTCCCCATTGCCCGCATTAATTTGTACAAATCATCTTGGAAAAGTACTGTCTTCTCTCTTCTATTCACTCTTTTATTAACTGTCAATGTTATGAACCACAAGCTTATGTGTGAAGCCTTATATTTTGTAGACTACCCATCTTTCATAGAACCCATGGACTCCACAAGTGATTTTCTTCCCTAAATCTTCTTTATTGTGGATTCCTAATTAAATGTACATTACTCTGCTTGTATAAATGGCAGTCTATGAAATATATAAAGGCAAACATTTAGTCCCAGAAACATGGTGTACTTAGGACATTATTTTCTTATTTGAACACCCATGCACTTTCTTACTTGGCTACAAATAATGACAAATACTTCTCCAGGTACAGTTAGCATGTTATGAAAATCAATAAAAACACCTACAAAGGCTTGAGCCCTTCATCATTCTGTCATGGAAGGAGAGGCTCACCAGGTTCCACCCTCTCAGAGGATATGAGGGCAGTTAACAGTTGTCAGGGAAAAGACAGATGAGGCCCAGGGCACATGTAAATATGCCCAATTAAACTCATTTATCCCCACCAATATAAAATATGAAATGAAAGATAATCTAGTAATGGCGAGGAAGGGCATTGACATGAGTCAAAAGTGGTTAATGAGTCTACATGATCAAAACACATTATACATGCATATAAAAATGTCATATTGTAAGGTAACAGCATATATAATTAATGTATGCTAACATAGTCTTTGGAAAACCTCAGAAATTACTTAACCTCTAATACAGTATAGGAATCCTACAGAGAGCCTGAACAAGTGCTTTAGTGTTTAAAAATACTGAAGGAGGTGTGTTGTAGTGCGGTTTCTCGGTCCCGGGCGTCCGGAGACTTAGACCCACAGACCCGCCGCCCGAGACCGCCTAGGAACCCAGAAATAACTCAGACGCTTTATATTAAGTTCATGCTGTTTGGCCTATGGCTCAGGCACATTGCTAGCTAGCACTCATATCTTAAATCAACCCATTTCTATTAATCTGTCGGCCACGTGGCCGCCCGCAGCTCACCCGTGTTTACATGTTGCTCTCTCGGTGGCTTCCGCGCGGTCTGCCTCTGACTCCGCCCTGCTTCTCCTACCTAAACTGATTTCTCCTCCCCCTATTTTACAGTACCTGCCATAGCCCAAACCAGCTCCTTTATTTAAAGATACAGTACGCACAAATGTATTCCCACATTTCCCCCTTTTTCTCTAATCAAAAAGGAAGGTTTCAATTTTAACATAGCAAAATTACATATAACAAAATAGCTATCAAGCAAGAATTATAGTTACAATATCTAGTCTATTTGTATTTAGCAAAATTAAAGAAAATACTCTATCATCTATCTTATCTTTATGAATCTAAAGTTTTATATCTAATATATTTTTCAAATGACTAAGAAAAACTGTATATATAACTATCTAATCTTCAACTACATCAAAGACCACAGAAGGATATAATATTTACCCAAGTAAACCAGAAGTGCAAACGACTTCTAAAATCTAGAAAGGACAGAGATGACACCTATCTGCCTGGACAGTCACCCAAAGTTCTTTTATAAAGTTGGGGCAACCATCTTCAGCCTATAGGCCTGGAGTCTCTTTTCATTTCAGTGAAGCAGGAAATCTGCTCTGCCCATTCTGGCACAGTTCATCCGTTGCTTCTCCTTGAGTCCTGAAGAATGTCCGACAGTTCTCTCTGCAAAGTAGGAACCCGAATGATGATCTTGGCTTGCTCTGCCAAAGTCCAGAGGTCATCTTTCTATGGAACCTGCATGTCCAGTTTAAACAGCATACTGTCAAGCAGTCAATATAAAAACAGTTTGTTCTCCAGTGGCTCACCATCACCACAAATAGATGAGATTCTATATGGAGTTTCTTTAATGCCCATCTTCCTGTTGAAGTAAATTAGTGCTGCCAGGTATAGACCTGTCTCACTGTCCAGAAAAGTCTAAGCTCTTAAAATATTTTAAATGCCATATTCTGTAGGTCTTAGAAGTATTTGAAGATTATTTATTTAATTGAAATATATCTTTGTATACCTAAAAATCTTAACTAACCTAACTATAAGTTTGATTATCAAAAGTGACTATTAACCTTTATTTCTTAATTATACACTACAATTTTAAAACAGTTACATGAACATCATACCTTAAACAAGAATAGAAAAACATATACAGCATAATAAAATTGGCTTTAAATTTGTATCAATAAACCAAAATCTATACCAATGTAAAGCAGTTTGAGATTAACAGCTGATTACCTGTAAATTTAATAATCTAATTTTTTTAAAAAAGCATTCACATACCATATCCCCCGTTTTTTTTTTTTTTTTTAGAAAGAGATTGACTATGACCATTAACCATTTATAATGAAAACAAACATTTAGAAACAATATTTGGGGAATTTGGGCGAAGTTATTCATTACTACTTCCTGCTGATTAAGGGGCGTTGAAAATCTCACGGTTGTTGAGACTGGGTCATAATCTGCAGCTGTGAAGCTGATCTGGCCATCTCTTCTCATCAGAGGTTTTTTCAGGGGGTCTTGGTTGATGAAACCACATTTGCCTGGAAGCAATCCACAGGTTCTCATCTGTGGAAACAGAAACAGAACTCTTCCAAAGCAATAAATCCTTAGACACAAATTTTAAAATCAAAATACCTTTAAAATATATATTCTTGTTTAACTTAGTAGCCTTTGCAATCCATTGTCTTTTTGCAGTTAGCTCATTAACGGTTAAAAAATTAAAAGAAAACACAATAACAACCAAAATCCAGATTTTGTGTCTATTTTCCATCTTTACGTGGCTTATTATATTTTTATCACTCTATTTCTCGCTTTAAAAACTTTTTCTAACCTCTTTATTTTTTCTCTGAGGCCTATGTACCTTTTACAAACATTGTAACCCGTTTACAGGTTTTCTTTTTATCTGAATCTGTTTTATTGTGAATCCTTAATCATCTTCTAACCTTAAGAGCTTTTAAAATACATTCTCCAAAAAGAAGCACAGTTTTTGCAAATTAGGCTGAATCACTAAGTTTTTTTTTTTAAACGGACCGTGTATTTATTCGTGGCCAGTAAACAGAGCACACCCCGAAAAATATTGCTATTAAGAAACCGTCTTTGTTTCTTTTTTGTTCAAAATAGGCAGAAATCTAAAATCGATCACATGTTACTGAGTCTTTTGTGAGACTGGTTGTAGCTGCAGCTTACACTGACTGCCGACAGCCCGCCGGCGCCATTTTGAATGTGACCCGGACCATGCTTTCTTTGTACAAAGACCCGCTCCACACACACAATTTGGAAGCTGCCCTGGCTCAATTTCTGCGATCTAGAACTCTTTTTAATCTTTGTCAGGCTCTAAGTGGATAATCGGCCCACGTTGGATGCGCCAGATGTAGGCGGAGTTTACCCACAAGAACACCAATACTAGAAAAATATTTATTAAAATATAACTCACGGTACCAGCAACAGATTACAATAGCACCTGAACAGGAACTGGAGTCTGCAGACGGACGGACGATGGAAATCTCCTCTCGCAGCCCGGAACCAGGAAGAGACCCTCCCAGCGTCCCAGCAGCCCCTTATCAAAGGGGTTGGCCACACCCCCTCCAGGAGCCCGGGACCCTGGATAAGCTTCTTTGGACCTTATCAGCTGACACCTGAATCCCACAAATCCAGAGGTGATTGTCCAGGTAGCTGTGTTGCTGTCCTCTCCCAAATTTTGGAAGTAGCTGCTTCCATGTACTTCTGTCTTTCAGACAAATTTACCTTCCTTCTCAGGTCTTGAAGAGGTTGAAGAATAGATGTTTAAGGTTTCCACCCTAGTATCCCTTAGATAAGAACACTCAGGTGTTAGATTCTCACTTTCCCAGATTAACCCTTTAAAATAATCTATACACCCTACTATCTACCAATATTCTAAAACTATTAGATATACCTTATATAAGTTAGGCTTTGATTAGCAATTGTACTTTAACCTCTCCTAGATACTACCTCATAATGATTCCTACTGTACATAGTCTTAGTTTAGAACCTTCTTAGTTAGAAAAAGGGGGGAGATGTTGTGGGATTCAGGTGTCAGCTGATAAGGTCCAAAGAAGCTTATCCAGGGTCCCGGGCTCCTGGAGGGGGTGTGGCCAACCCCTTTGATAAGGGGCTGCTGGGACGCTGGGAGGGTCTCTTCCTGGTTCCGGGCTGCGAGAGGAGATTTCCATCGTCCGTCCGTCTGCAGACTCCAGTTCCTGTTCAGGTGCTATTGTAATCTGTTGCTGGTACCGTGAGTTATATTTTAATAAATATTTTTCTAGTATTGGTGTTCTTGTGGGTAAACTCCGCCTACAGAGGTGGAATGAGAAGAAAATAACCCAAATGAGTTCCAGGTACACTAGGCTAAGGATGGGCCCAGAGAAATCTGCACACCCAAGAGAAAGCAGGTTTTTGGGGACAGAGAGTTGGGTGGCAATGGATGAGAAGGAATCATTGAAGAAACAAAACTCTGGCTTCCATGGCATGTTCTGAGTGAGTGGCATGGGCCCACAAAACTCCACAGCCTTGCTGTGTGACAGGATCACCCAGCACCAGTTCAGATGTTAGCAAGGATTTCCATATTCATAATTTGATTTGTCCTTCTGAAAGACATGTGACAATGGACAGGTTTTCTACATACTCTGTGGTTCATTTCTTTAATCCACACAATATAAGAAAATGATCATTGGGCCCTCTTTCTAATGAAGGATAATATAGGAATTCTATACCAGATGATGGGGGAGAGGGACCAAACAGTACACTGGATTACCTGGAATGGTCTTTGGTCTGTACTGCTGTGTGGCTAATATCTCAGTCTTTACAAGCCAGCAAACATAAACATCAGAATGGAAAGGCCCATGGGCTCATGGGCGGAATATGCCCTGTTCTATTCTGACAAAACAAGGCCTTAACTATCTAGTTCTCATGTACTAATCTCTCCCTATTTCAGAAGGTGGCATTCATGTAAATGTATGGGCTCATCGTTTGAGGGAAAGAAAACATCGAGTGATATATGAAGAGATCAGTGACCCTGAAGAAGAAGATGATGATGAGGATGACTAAATCTGTAAGTGGTCCTTTGACACATCTCCCAAACCCCAGAATACATACTTTTCTTATATAATATTAGATCACTTATCCACTTCTAGTCCTCTGGGGTGCAACACTGAAGCTAAAGTATCATATCATGCTTCCTTTACTGCAAAGCTGTGTAATTTGGAGACCTTCCCTACCCAGGATGCTATGAGCTCCCAAATCCCAGGTCAGTTCTCAAAGTACAGGCCACATCTTACTCTGGTTTAGAAATTCAAGGACAAGCTGAGGCAGTCACAGTGCACTGAGAAGAGGAGGCTGGGAGGTTAGGTGAGAGGAAAGCAAGTAGGCTGTGAAGGACAGGAGGAAACAGACCAGTGAGTAGGTAGTGTGAATTTGCTAGTGTTTCTTTTCTTTCTTGTCTTAACCACAGAGCATTGAAATAAACCTACCATGAGAAGAAGAATGCGGTGGGAATTCCAGACCATAGCTACAATGTTGAAAGACTAAATGTCAGTTATATGTATAAATACATTATTTATTTAAATTTATTATAATTCTAACAGTTAAGTATCCATTTCCATATTATTTGTCAAGTTTTCTCTTAGTAATTTTGTAGGAGGTAACCACTACTCTGTTAGAACCTTGTGCCAAATATTCCCTATGTATTCTTTCCACTGTACTAAGTCTCATTATTATTGGTCTTCCTTTGCCGGGCAGTGTTTAAGCATAGATCTCGCTGTATGGTATCTGGTCAACACTAGGGATCCTACATGCTAAGCACTCTGTTAGTGTTAGTTTTACTGTGTAAAAACCACTCTAGTAAAATATCAATGTTTCAAGTAGGCTAGATGGCTTTGTTGTAGAGGATCCTGCTGCCAACTCTGATGACATGATTTCTATCCTAAAGACCCACCTGATGGACAGAGAGAACTGACTCCCTGACAATGTCTTTTGACATTCAAAACTGAACACACACACTCCAAATAAAGGAAAATATAATAAAATAAATCTGTCAATATTCCATTCAGCATCAAAGACAGGAGATGTAGGTCAAAAAGACCAGGCAAAGAAACCCACCCTGGTCCTGGATCTTGAGCCAGTGAAAGAAACACTGTAAATCTGAATCCAGAACCAAAGAAACACTCCCTGACCCTGAACCCAGAGCCAGTGCACGAAATATACCTTGACCCTGAAATTAGAGCCAAAAGGATAAAAAGACAAGTGAAAGAAACATAATTTAGGCCTGAAACCAGACACGAATCAGCTTCCGAATAACTAAAACAATCAGTCCCTGAGCATAAAATTCAGCACCCTGACCCTGAAATATGAGCCAAGGAAAGAAACACGTGAGCCCTCAAACAGAACCAAAGAAACACATATTGTCCCTGAAACCAGAGCCAACTCTGCCTCTGACCAACTAAACCAACCAATCCCTGAGCAGGAAATCCAGCTAATCCCTAAGTAGAACATCTTCTCACTGGAAACATTCCACCCCTCAGAAGCCCTATATAAGCCCCTCTATTGGTTTAGCTATCAGCTGTAACAGTTCTCTCTCAGAGATGAACATCCCCACTGCATCTCAGCTTCAGGTATAGCCTGACTTCCTGACAAGTCAGGATATCTTTCTTCTCACAGCTGTAGGTATCCAGGATACCCTCCACAGCTGAAGGTATACCCTGACTTCCTAACAAGTTAGGATACCTTTTCCTCCACAGCTATAATACTGGCAGGTATAGACTGCCTTCCTGACATGTCTGGATTGTATACCTGTTCCTCCAGAAGAGTTTAAAGAATAACAGTTTTAAGGCTTATATTGAAAATTATAGAAGGTAAATATGAGACCAGGGGTTTTGGAACAATATAGACAATGGACATATAATCTGTGTGTGCTGTGGTCAGGATTAGACTTTATTAATATTGCATGGCAGATACTCTGAAGTGAGTTGTGTCATACATCCATTTCATACACTATTCTTATGTAGAAACTATAATGCTCAGTGTAGCTCTCCTAGTGGTGATAGAGGTAATATGGATTCCTACAGATATGGCTCTGATGAGTTGAAGTGCAGCCCTAGTGGAAAGCTAAGAGACTGAAGATCTCTGCCTCAGCACTATGTCAGGATGCAGAGAGGAGTCATAGGTGTTGGTAAATGATCATGTTAAACAAAACAAGCCAAGTGCAGAAAGACAGATGAGTCAAGCTTAATTTCAATGAGTAACAACATTTCAATTTGTGTTTTGTGTCATTCTGTGTGTTGGACATAAAACCATAAGATAGGAGGCTGAGTCCTTAAAGAGGTAAAAAGAATGACTCTATACATTGGGCATGAAGGTAACAGGGACAATTAGGAATAAAGAAGAGGACTAGCAAGATGAAGACAGATGGTGGGACAAGGTGATTTCAATTTTGATTAGAAACCAAGAACATAAGAATATGTCATTATGAAACCCACTACTTTCTATGCTACCATAAAAAATGAAGTAAATATAGTCCTGAGGATGAAATACAAAGAGAAAACATTTCTGCCTTTTGTCTATTTAAGAAGGAAGGTTTTAAATATAACACGTTATGGCTATATACTACAAAACAGTAATCAAGATAGAATTATATAATGACTTATCTCTCCCCTACATACAGGCCAGCAGGAGAAAAGCCCTGTAGGCTAGAATCCCCAATGAAATCCAGTTTTCTGGACACCGTCAACTAGAAAACTTCCACAAGCCCCAACCCACCCCAGAACCCAGTCACTTCAGCAGGTGCTTGAGACTCACAGATCCTCAGTACCTATTGGACCAAGAGGTAATTGACACCCAGCTCAGACAGAGATCTCAGTCTCCTGGGACAGAATCCTTGGAACCTTACCCCCTCTCATATATTCCCTGAATTCAGGCCAGCAGAAAACCTCCCCTACAGACCAGGACTCCCCAGTGAAGCTTAATTCACGGAAAACTCCTATCTACAAACCCACCCAATCACCTCATGACCATAGTGATTACTTGAGACCCACTGTTCCCCAGCATCTATTAGATCAAAAGCCCCTATAGGATTAAGAGCACCTTCTAGATCAAGAGCTCATATTGGACCAAGAGTGAATCCCTGAGACAGACATTCTGCCAGCTCTTATTGCACCAAGAACTGGGCACTGTGACACAGAATATGCTACCTCCAAGTGGACTGAGAGCCCAGATTGTACCAAGAAGGCTTCCTGATACACACAGGAATAACAGATTGCAGCAGAGTCACCTCCCTGGGATAGATACAAATCCTGCAATGGGCAGATCCTAGCTCAAGAATACATATAACAACGTAAAGAACAATGTGGCACCACTAGACTCTGGTGGTTCTACAACAAGATCTGATCATAACAACGAAGAAGAAAGAATAATGAAGAAGCAGTAGAAGAAGAAGAGGAGGAGGAGGAAGAAGAAGATGAAGAAGAAAACAACCTTACAAACAATTTTATGAAGATAATCGAGGCCTCAAAAGAGGAAATAAATATCTCCCTTAAAGAAATACAGGAAAAGACAAGCAAAAAAGTGGAAGAGATAAACAAATGCTGGATGAAAATAATGAAAACCAAGAAAAAGCAATCAAATAAGTGAAGGAAACAATTCGAGATGTAAAAATTGAAATAGAAGCAATAAAGAAAAGACAAACTGAGGGATGGTGGAAATGGAAAATCTGAAGAAATGCACTGGAACTACAGATGAAGAATGACCAACAGAATGCAAGACTAAATGGAAGATTTGATAGTGGAAACAGATTTGTCACTCAAAAAAAAAAACCCTCAATAAACAACCCCCCACACACAAAATCATCACATAAGACCTCTAGGAAATCTGGGACACCATGAAAAGACCAAACTTAAGAATGATAGGAATAGAAGAATACCAGCTCAAAGGCACATAAAATATATTCAAGAAAATCAAAGAAATGTCTAAAGATATAAGACGCTTAAGGAACACAAAATAGACTAGATCCCTCCAAATGTTTGCTCACCACATAATAATCAAGCCAGTAAGCTTACAGAATAAATAAAGAATACTAAGAGGTGCAAAGAAAAAAATCAAGTGACTTATAAAAGCAGACCCATCAGAATATCACCAGACTGTTCAGTGGAATCAATGAAAGCCGGAAGATGTTATGCAGACACTAAGAGACCATAGTTGCCAACACAGACTAAAATATCCAGCAAAAAAATAAACCACAATAGGTGGAGGAAACAAGATTTTCCACCACAAAACCAGATTTAAATATTACCTATCCACAAATACAGCCCTAGAAAAAGCACTAAAGGGAAAACCCCAGCCTAAGGAAACCATATATAACAGATAAGCCCCACAGAAGAAAAAGACAAAAAAGGGAAAAAAACACATATTCTATCATCAATAATAACAAAACTAATAATCACTGGACATTAATATCCTCTAATATCCATTGACTCCATTCACCTATAAAAAGACACACCCTAACACCATGGATACAAATGCAGAAGCCATCTTTCTGCAGCAAATAAGAGACACACATTAACTTCAACTACAGACACTGACTCAGAGTAAAGGGTTGGGAAAAGACTTTCCAATCAAATGATCCTAAGAAATAAGGTGCTGTACCCATCCTAATATGTAAAAAATAGACTTCCAACTAAAGTCAAAAGAGATCACGGTAGACATTACTTATTCATCTCAGGAATAATCCATCCAATTAAAGTCTCAATTCTGAAAATTTATGCCCACAACACAAAGGTACCTTTATATGTAAAAGAAATATTAGTAAAGCTTAAATCTTACATCGAACCTTAGACTTTGATAGTGGGAGACTTCAATACTTCACTCTCATCAATGGATTGGTAGGTCTACCAGACAGAAACTCAACTGACAAATAAGGGTTTTGTAGTGGGATTCAAGTGTTAGCTGACAAGGCTTGTAGGTGTATCTCTGGAGTAATGGGAGCCTGAATGGGGCATGACCAGACTCTCAGACACTGAGGTCATCCCTGTTTTGTTCCCGTGTTCTCAGAAAATGGATCAGCAGCCCTAGTTCCTATCTCCACGAACTGTATTAAGGATCAATTTGTACTGTCAGTGTTCATATGCCCTTCAATAAATATTAACTCTTCATATGATATTTTGCTAGTGAATTTACCACGATAGGATCTAACAGATATTATGATCCAAATGGTCTTAATAGATACATACAGAACTTTCCACCCAAACAAAAGGAATATACCCTTTTCTTAGCACCCATGGAACTTTCTCTCAAATTGGCCACATACTCAGTCTTAAAGGAAATATCAATAGACACAAAAAATGGGGATTACTCCTTGTATCCTAAAAGACCACCATACACTAAAGTTAGAGTTCAATAATGACACAAACCACAGAAAGCCTACAAACTCATGGAAACTGAACATCTCTCAATTGAACCACTTTGGCAAAGGAAGAAGTAAAGAAAGAAATCAAAGGCTTCCTAGAATTCAATGAAAACGAATCCAGAACAAAACTTACAGGACACAATGAAAGCAGAGTTAAGAGGAAATCTCAAAGAACTAGATGCCAATATGAAAAACCTAGAGCAATCTCACACAAGAGACCTAACCTCCCAGCTGAAAGCTTTCAAACAATTAGAAGCAAACTCACCCAGAAGGAGTAGATGGCAGGAAATAATCAAACTTAGGACTGAAATCAATACATTAGAAACAAAGAGGACAATACAAAGAATCAATAAATCAAAGAGTTGGTACTTCAAGAAAGTCACCAAACTCTTATCAAACTAATCAAAAGGCAGATGGAGAACATCCAAATTAACAAAATCAGAACTGAAAAGGGAGACATAACAACAGACATCCAGGAAATCCAGAGAATCATTAGGTCATACTTCAAAAACCTGTACTCTACGAAATTGGAAAACCTATAGGCAATGGACAACTTTCTGAACAAGTACCATTTACCAGAATTAAATCAAGAACAGATAAATGATCTAAATAGACCTACAGCCCTCATAAAAATTTAAGTGTTGTTAAGTCTCCCAAGCAAAAGAAGCTCAGGGTCAGATGGTCTCAGCACAGAATTCTACCAGAACTTCAAAGATAAATTAATAAATTAATATCAATGCTCCCAGAATTTTTCCACACAATAGAAACTGAAGGAAATTTGCCAAACTTTTTATGAGGCTATATTCACCCAGAAACCCAAGCCACACAAGAATGCAACAAAGACAACAAATTACATACCCTCATGAACATCGATTCAAAAATACTCAATAAAATACTGGCAAACCAAATTCAAAAACAAAATACTGGAAAATGAAATTCAAAAAATACTGGCAAACCAAATTCAAAGAAATCATCCAGCATGGTCAAGTAGGCTTAACTCCAGAAACGTAGGGATGGGTCAACATACAGAAAACCATGAATGTCATCCATCATATAAACAACCTGAAAGATAAAAAGAATCCATGTGATCATTTCATTAGCTGTTGAAAAAGCCTTTGACAATATCCATCTCTGTTTCATGATAAGACTCCTGTAGAGATCAGGAATATAGGAAAACACCTAAACATAATGAATTTAATCTACAGCAAGCCACCAGCCAACAACAAAATAAATGGAGAGAAACTCAAAGCAAGCCCACTAAAATCAGGAACAGAACAAGGCTATTCTCTCTTCCCATATCTTTTCAATATAGTTCTCAAAGTCTTAGCTAGAGTAATAAGACAAGATGAGATTAAGGGGATATAAATTGGAAAGGAAGAAGTCAAACTATCTCTATTTGCAGACAATATGATCGTATACATAACTGATGCCAAAATTCTACCAGGGAACTCCTACAACTGATAAACACCTTCAGCAATTTAGCGGGGTACAAGATTAACTCAAAATATCCACAGCACTCCTATACACTAAGGATAAAAGGGCTGAAAAAGAAATCAGGGAAACATCCCCCCCTTATAATAGCTAACAATAGTATTAAGTATCTTCACGTAACTCTAACCAAAGGAGTAGCAGGCCTGTTTGACAAACCTTTAAGTCATTGAAGAAAGAAATGGAAGAAGATATCAGAAAGTGGAAAGATCTCCCATGCTCCTGGATAGGTAGGATTAATATCCTAAAAATGGCAATCTTACCAAAAGCAATCTACAGATTCAAGGAATCTCATTAAAATCCCAACACAATTCGTCATAAACTTTAAAAGAACAATACTCAATTTCATACAGAATAACAAGAAACCTAGGATTGCCAATATAATCCTGTTCAATAACAGAATTTTGTGAGGCATCACAACCCCTGACTTGAAACCCTACTATTGAGCTACAGTAATAAAAACAGCTTGGTACTTGTAGTGGGATTTAGGTGTCAGCTGATAAAGTCCTAAGATGCTTATCCAGAGTCCTGAGCTCCTGGAGGGCGTTTGGCCAACCTGGAGGGGGTGTGGTCAACCCCATTGATAAGGGGCTTCTGGGACATGAAGAGCTCTCTTCCTGGTTCCTGGCTGCTGGAGAGACAGGAGCAGAATCCACTGTAGGTCCATCACTCGCCCATCGCTCATCCATCGCTCGGGTACTCCAGTCCCTGTTCAGGTGCTACTATAAGCTGTTACTAATATCATGAGTGTTGATTTATATTCTAATAAATATTTATCATGGACTGGTGCCTTGTAAGTAATACTCCGCCTACATCTGGCACCCAACGGGGCCTCCAGTGTGTGGGGGTGCGGGTTTTCAGCTCTGTGCACAAACGTGAGTTTTCGGCTCAGTGTGCAAGCGCGAGTTTTCAGCTCAGTGTGGAAATGTGGGTTTTCAGCTCAGTGAGCAGGTGGGGCGCTCAGGAGGAGTGGTGCATCGTCCACTTGGCCTGCCACTGCCTGCTTGTATGGTGGCTCCATCCATCTAGCCCTGGTAGAGGAGTTTAAAGTGCACGCACATCCCTCCCTCCCAGCCAGCCCACGTGGTCACTGATTGTGACCCAGGCAACTGTAAATTACTCACGCAAGTGAACAAAGGAAACAAAAACCCTTCTATTTTGTGATTAACATCCTGTCTTAATTTGTGAGAATTTGCTTTTTCCAAGGCTTGTATTCTGCCTGCTGGGGCCCTTCAAAACCACGTAGGGTCTGTAGGTAGCTTCCTGCTGCTGAGAGCCTCTGAATCTGCCATACAGTGAGCAGGGCATTGAATGCTACTGTGACACCTGTGGACTAAACAGCGTAATTACACCTGAATTGATGCAATGACTGACAATTATTCTTTTGAAGACTTTAGGTCATATTTTGCCATGGTGGTTGACAAATTTTTAAATGAATACCTTTGAAGGATTCAATACCGCAGTCTTACTATTTTTTGGCTTGTTTCTCTATTTTATGTTTCAAAATAAGAGGATGATGACAGAGGTGTCAAATGGAAACCAACAATTACTGTCCAGATTATGTATTATGGAACTATCGAATTCTACAGTAGCAGATGATGTTAAACAGGTACAAAATGTAAATCAACAGTTGCTGTCCTAGGTATATGATGTGGAACTGTCAAACACTAAGATGGCAAAAAGGATGGATACTCTAGAAATTGGTTACAACAAGCTTTCAGATAAGGCTTCCTCTTTAGATATGAATAACACTGTACAAGAAAAGTATAGGCTCTACGTAAATGATGAAAACAAGAAACTTGTTGACTACATTAATGATGAGAACAAGAAAATCATTAATTATGTTAATGATGGGGATCAAAAAATTGCTGGCTTGCTGAGGTCTTTGGAAGGACTTCTTCATCAGGACACTCAAGATCTAGAAAAATCAATAGTATCTAAACTTCAAGAATGGAAACCAGTAGTATCCCAAATCCAGGAATGGGAACTGGTCATATCCAAAATACAAGAATGGGAGGACCATATTGCAATGCTGGAAAAGGGTATTGATGCATCTTATGCTCAGAACAGTTCAGGTCAACCCCCAATGGGATATTATGGTACTGGAGCTACTCTACCTAAAGTGGTAAACATAACAGGGCTACCCCCTTCCGCACCACTATTATTCCCAGCTACTATTCAGACAAAGATAACACCTGGGGGATCCTCAGAATATGTAGAGTATAGCTATGAGCCAGTACATATGAGAGACATCAAGGATTTTAAAGAGGCAATATCAATGCATGGTATACACTCTACTTATGTAAAGCAGCTTCTAAATTCATGGTCGGCAAAAAACCGGATTAAACCAACTGACTGGATGCAGCTAACAGCAGACATGTGGTCAACTTGTAATAGAATTATCCTTCAAGACTGGATAGATTTGGTTATAGCAATCTTGGAGGCTGGTTCCCAATTACAATGTAAGGAAGATGAGGCTAAGACCATTGAACAACAAAATAGGGCTAGAGGGATTGAAATATTCCAAGACTAGTTACTTAAAATTTGAATATTTTGCTAATGTAGAACATCAGTCTTTATATTATGACTATGCCCTAGATTTATGTCATATGGCAACCTTAAATATTTGGCATAGAATTTTAGAAGTAGGAAGGAAAATTGAGTCACATACAAAAGTTATGCAAGGCATAAGATAAACCTTTAAAGATTTCTTACAAACATTGACTTCAGCAGTAAATAGAATGATACAAAATTCAGAAGCTAGGTAAAGAATACTGGAATCCATGGCTTTTTAAAATGCCAATGCATAATGCAAAAGGGTATAAGGTTGGAAAGTCAAGATCAGCACCCATGAAGGAATGGATCCTAAATACAATCGATATTGAATATCCTAACTCTGATAATGATTGGATAGGAGAGGTGACTTCCTGAGGTTTGAAGCAAAATTGAAATTTAAAATGTTTCAATTGCAGTAAATAAGGTCACTTTTAAAAGGACTGTAGACAGAGTGTTCCTAGAAGCAATGTTTTTGCTAAGAATGACCCCAACAATATGCTCTTCCCTTCTGGATTATGCAGAAGGTGTGGCAAAGGCTGATGTTGGACTAAGGAATATAAATCAACAAGGGACAGACAAGGTAATTCTTTGCCTTTGGCAAATGTCCTGAGGAACCTCTCACAGGAACCCAAGTCACATTCAGTTTGGTCATTTTCTGTCATAGTGGAGACATAGTGGGTTTATGTTACCTCATACAAAATGATACTCTCCAAATCCATCCATTTACCTCCAAATTTAAAGGTGTCATTTTTTTTTACTGCTGAGTATTATATTATGTAAATGTACCACATTTTTTAAATCCATTCTTCATTTGAGGGGCATCTGGGTTGTTTCTAGGTTCTAGATATTATGAATAATGCTGCTTTGATCATAGTTGAATTAATGCCCTTGGAGTAAGAATGTGCATCCTTTGGGTACATGCCCAATAGTGGTATTGCTGGATCTTTGGGAGACTGATTCCCAGTTTTCTGAGGAAATGCCATACTGAATTCCAGAGTGGCTGTACAAGTGGCCTCCAAAAGTAGAGGAGTGATCCCCTTGCTCTGCATCTTCTCCAGGATAGACTGTAATCTGTGTTTTTAATTCTAGCCAATCCCGACAGGTGTAAGATTTCATTTCTCTGGTGGCCAAGGATGTTGAGCAATTTTTTAAGTGCCTTTCAGAAATTTGAAATTCTTCTGTTAAGAATTCCCTTTTTAGCTCTGAACTTCATTTTTAATTGGATTATTTGTTGGTTTTTTTTTTTTTTTTGACCTCTGGTTTCTTGAGTTCTCTATATACTTTAGAGATCAGTCTTCTGTCATATGTAGGGTTGGTGAAGATCTTTTCCAATTCTGTAGACTGTCATTTTGTCGTATTGACCATGTCCTTTGCCTTTCAGAAGCTTTCCAGTTTCAAGAGGTCTCATTTATTGATTGTTGTTCTTGGTGTCTGTGCTACTGGTGTTATATTTAGGAAGTGATTGCCCTTAACAATGCATTGGAGGGTATTTCCCACTTTAATTTCTATCAAGTTAAGTGTAATTGGGTTTATGTTGAGGTCTTTGACCCATGTGAACTTGAGTTTTTTGCTCACCTGGATCACCTGGATTTCATAAATGAAAGAAGACATGAATGCATGTCAGTGGTTTGAGCTATGAGCTAAAGAGCCAATACTTTAATTATTAATATATTGTGATTGAAAAAAATGCAGACCTGGTACTGTAAAGCTGACCAAGAATGTATGATTGCATAGGCCCCATGGGTGGAAACTGTTATTATGATTTTATTAAATGAATTTAACACAAACTGGCATCTAAATTTATATCTCTTCACCTTAGATAGCTCTCAGACATTATTAGAGTAGTTTTGTTTTAAAGTGAGTGATGGCTAATACAGGAGCTCCCAATTGGTTAGAATGTAGAAAATGTGTCTATGCATTTTTCAGCTAAGCATTGAACATATATGTCATGCATCTTGCTTTCAAACTTCAGTACCATTGTTAAAGAGGGGATAGAGAGATTGTAAGAAGCAGAAGACAGGAAGGACCAGAGCAAATACAGTATTTTATGGACATGACAAATTGTTACACTCATAAACTCATAGAGGTTGCCTTTGCCTATATAAGACCTGCTTTGTCAAGCCAGTCAGCATTCTAGCATGGAGTGAGTAGGTACTCATGATCTCCCACTCCTTTAAGAGTATCCTTTTTGAAAATGAATGGCTTTCATGGGAGGGAGAGTCTGTTTTCTTTCAGGGTATGGACTTTATTAATTCAAGCATACTCTAGTGGATGATCTCACATCCCATGTTATATAAAGAGCACAAATTGGCCTTTTTTGGTTATTTTTAAAAAATATAAAAATCAAGACATGAATTTGAGGAGTGTGGGGAAGTGAGAAAAACATCAAAAAATATTTTATGTTAATTAGATGAATGAGTAAGGTATGTGTGAATATGATCAAAATACATACAACCCTCAAAGGATAAAATAAAATACCATATTGTAAAACGATTAAGAAATTATGTTAATGAACTACAATTAGATTGCATCCAACCTGGCAAATAGGAAACAGTGGGAACAGGATCATCTCTGGAGTTAACTCTTCCACTTATATTACGATGATCCATTTTCATTGATGTCAGTTATAAAAGAGAATGTGTGTTGGGTGTGTGTCTTGTATTGTTTCTGTGTGACAGTGTCTGCATGTATGTGTATAGGGTGGATGTGTCTGCCGGTGTTTGAGTTGTGATACAGGACTGATAAAGGACAGGTATGACATATTAGCTGTTTATTTATTACCCAAACTTATGTACATTTTTGACTTTAATATGGCAGGGTCTTTTACACCATCCTCTAAAGAACTCTTTTCCACACAGCCCTAACCTGAAGATGAAGAAAAGATATGCCTGTAACCTTACCAAGTATCTCGACTGAAAAGGTGATTCTTCACAGCCCCTCCCTAACTACTCACCACTGTTAGTGCCATGAACTTCAATACATTCCACTGGAGATTCTTTCACTTTGTCCTTGCAACGCATAAAAATTGGTTTGTTGACTGTGACCCCTAAAAGGAAACAAAGTTCTTGATCTTTAACAGACATCACAAAAATGGAAATGCAGCTAGGATCTGGGATGCAGCACAGGCCTTCAGGCCCACAAGAACAAGAGCCTGCAGGAAAGAAAAGTGCAGACTGCTGCAGGCCTGAGCACTATTGCCTGTGCTCTATGCTCTGAGCCCTAAACACATTGGAGAAGAGCAGCATGCTCAGGCAGCACTTGGACATTTCTCTGTGAAGAAAAGTATTGTGTGACAGAGAGAGGTACATACTATATGTTGAAAAGAAGCTGTGGCATAGAAAATAACTGGGAAACACTCAGGCTTGTCTAAACCTGGAACTTCCTATTACCTAAGGCCATCATTCTTAAGTAGTTTCTTTTCATATAAACGTAGAGACTTTTCTGCCAGTTGGTGATATTTTCCCATTCTTCCTCAGAAAAATATGAAGCAATATCTTGGAAGGCCTAGAAAACAAGAAAACATAAAATCTTAGAAGTACTCTCTGCTGGACATGTGTGCCATTCATACTAGAACACTCTCTTTGTTGGAGGACCTCAGTGGTCAACCTAGAAAATCAAGATAATTGATGCTGGGAAATGTGGGGATCAAGTGAGAGATTTGCATAACAGCCATTTCCCAACTACCTTGGAAATGTTCAATGCTATCAGGTCTCCCTTTGGTCCTGCTCCTGATTACAAAGTGGTGATTATTACCAAATGCATTTAGTACTCAATTACCATTCTAAATTCATCAGGGATACTGGAGAAGGACATTTTGAGAATGCCTCTGGTTTCCACCTTCTGAAAATTATTTCTGTCATGGTCCTTGTTATGCATCTGCTTGTGCCCACACCCTGCTTGGTCAACTCACCTTAGAGATCTTTGCCTCATGAATCATTTTCTCAGAGTTATTTTCACAAGAACTCTCTTTTTTCTTGTCAGAAAGATGAGTGAAATTTTGAGAAGACATCATCTGATTTGGTTCCAGCATAAAATAAACTATCCCGGGAAGGGAGTTTCTTCTAAAATAAAATAAAATGTACTGTGAGGAAAGGAGGCATGGATGGACAATAACCCTCAGTACATGAAATTTCTTTATGGTCCATTTCATCCTAAGATCACCTACCCCAGATTAGATCTATGAGAGAATTAGGAATAAGTTGGATTCTCTGACTGTTTATAAAGTTAAATTGAGTCTTTAAATGTGAGGTAAGCTTCTGTTCTGATTTGTTGCCCTGGAGTGTTCATTGAAATTAAGAGAAAGAGATTGAATTGAGCAAGGGCAGACATGTTCTCTCACATGTGAAGAACATGGAAACGAATTTCATAGGAGCTAAGAAAACAGATTCACTGAGAGGTAGATTATGGGGAAAAGGAGGTACAACAGGAACAGGTAGTAATTAGTATAGTTGCTGGTATTTTGCAGTACACTTTAATAACCACAGTTTAAAGCTGCATATGGTGAATCTGTGAGGAGAAAAAGAGAAGCCAAAAATGCATTCCTATGCATGTAATGATGTGGGAATGTCTTTCTGTGTGCTGTGAATATCAATCTTTAGATAAAGGAACTGTTTTGGCCGGTGACAGGCACCATAGAAAAAGTAGAAAAGGAAATCACAGCATACATAGCAGAAGCAGGGAAGAGTCAAACAAATCGACCCAGCCACCCAAGAAGCATGTAAGGAACACAAGCAACCACGGGCCAATGGCAGACAATTTTATGAGAGTGGGTTGAGTTAGGAGGTAAAAGCTAGCTTTGGATGTGCCTGAGCCATGAACCAAGCAGCATGAACTTAATATAGGTGTCTGAATCATTTGGGGGGAACTGATCAACTCGGGAGGCTAAGAGGTCTGGGCCTATAGGTCTGTGGGTCTGAAAACTCAAAGCACTAGATACCGATATGAAAAACCTAGAGGACAAAACTTACTTCCAGAAAAACTTAAAGTACCTTGATTCAGCTGAATTTAGAAGAACAGCTAACTAGAGCAGCCAGTACCTTTGAAGGTCTCAGGAATATGGATTGTCAGGTAAGGTAAGAATGGAATGTAGGATCCCAAGGTTCCAGAAAAGAAGTACATCACAAATGTGGGGATTATGTATACCTACTTGAGGTTTTATTATATTTCTCCATGTCACTGGCTGCTACAGAACCTGTTAACCTGTTGAGATGAACATTTCTATAAACACCTAAGCTTTGCCTATGTCTATACTACAGTTCTACATCCTATTGTGAAGTTGTTCATCTAAAAAAAAATCCCTTTAATTTGCTAGTAAATGGTTTCTTGTTTGCAACTGTATTTGCGTTTTCGATTTAAATCTCTAAACGGTTTATGTAATTTTACTTTTGCCATATTATGTTTTCCTCAATCAATGAGTTGACAGGTAATATTTTAGTCTATGATAGTATTTCTAAAGTGAATATGATAGTGGAAAATTTTATTGTCACTTGATTATCTAACAATGACATATTACCTTTCTGACATTCTGTAACATGTACATTTTATATGTTGAGTATTAATTATCCTACCATAAAGCATGTAAATTGTTAAAGTATTCATTATTTTAGTACTTTCTAATTTACTGACCTTCTATGCTCTAAACTTTAAGGGTATATATGAACGTGTATATAATATTATCATAACTTGTGCATTTATCAGGAATTACAAATACAAAAATTTTGTTTCAGTTATAAACAAGAAATATAAAAACAATTACATCCATAATACATAACATAAAAGTTAGGGACAATCTATTTTTAAACTGTTTTTTTGGATATTCTGATAATAAGGATGTTTTATATTATTCTATGTCCTGTGTTGCAAGAACCATTATTCATTACTGAATTCTTAGCACATACATTGATTTAGTGTTTTTTTTAATTTATGAATGACGTACAAACAACTTTTAAAATTCATTGCCCACTACAGTTTTATATTTCCAAGTAATAAACAAGTCTGCTATGTTTAAAGAGTTTTAAAAAAAACACTAACCCCAATATGTTTCAATATACTGCATGAAGCACTAACTATAGACAAAGAAAGGAACTTCATTTTAATCAATGTATCCATCAATTAATAAAATGTTACAACACTAAAGACATGCATAAAACTCTGGTGCACTCAATTTCATCAAATCGTATTAATAAAATTAAACACCCAGATTAACACAAACCCAATATGGTGGGAAATTTCAGCACTCCAATTTCTTCTACAGATAAGACATCTGGATGAAAAAAATAAAGAGAAATTTCAGAGTTAAATGACATCTTCTATCAAATGAACCTAATAGATATCTAGAGACTATTCAACCCAAATACCAAGGGTATACACATATACATTCTACTCAGCAACACAGGAAGCTTCTTCAAATATAACATATGCTCAAATGAAAAAGAAGCATTAATAATACAGAAAAGTGAAATAATTTCATGCATCCCCCCCACCATTATGCAATAAACTTAAAATTAACACCAAACAAAAATATCTACTAAATGTATAAACGTATGAAGATTAAGCACCTCATTATTAAATGATGAATGGGCCAAAAAATTAAAATATTCCACTAACTAAATGAAGGAAAACCACCACGATATAAACTTTGTGAAAAAATCAAGGCATTTTTAAGAAGGAAGTTAATAGCCCTAAGTGCTACACTTGCAAAAAATGTACAGATAAATGACTTATTGTTACAACACAAGAATTTGGAAAAAGCAAACCAAAATCAAATTTGGTAGATAGCAAGAAATATTTTTTTTAAAAAAAATCAGGTGATAATGGCTGGTACTAGAAACTTAGTGAACTACTTAGGCCTTGTAACCATGTTTCTGTAGAAGGGACCAGTCAGGCTGAGGACCCTTGAAAAGAGAAACATTTACCCTGTTCATCCTGAGAAGTTGGTTGGGTGAGAATTGACTGTGTTCTGTGTCTTCTTTCTCATATTCTAGCTTTTCATCAATATCTGACTCAGGGATTTCAATACATGCTAACTAGAGTTTCTACATTATTTGACTCTCAACTTTCGAGGCATGAATTAGAAAAAAAAAGACCTTGCCAGCCAGAGCTCTTCATGGCAAGCTGGCTCAGTTTTCTGTTAGGGGTTAGCCTCCAGCGTTAAGCAGAGTCCACAACATGTGTGTCTTCTCCATGTTCATCTTGGCAAGTTTTTCAGACAGCAGCCTCCCTCTTTTAGTGGGGGTTGTGTTTTTCCTCTTTTTGGACACTAAGTATCTGCCCCCAACATAGTCATCTGAATCATCATTGACAACCAGTTTGATGAGTAAATTGAGATTACTTAAAATGGGGACTATGCCTAAAGCAAGGAGAGAACTTTTTCACACCTTAAAAATGAGAAAGAGTAGCATGATGGAAGGTGGTTAGTCTTTCATCAACATTACCTTAGATGATTTGAAACTAGAACCAGTAAAGGAAACAATAAATAATATCATAATGTTTATTATAAATATTACTTTTTGATTATTTCTGTTCCATCACTTAAAAAGTCAGTTAGTGTAAATGCCAAGAAGAAAGCCTTAGAAAAGCCTATTAATAGAGAACACAGAAATATTCCTACTGAAACAAGAATTCAAAAGATAATCTCAACATTGACTTATAAGATTACAGAGAACCAACCTAAGGCTTTCAAACAGCCAAACTCCATATACTCGGTAACATTGAAGGAATCAAAATATGATAAAAATTGTTCAGAAGCTAGTTGGGCTCTAATGTGAATGTTAGATTTAAGGAGATTAAAGAAGTAATCATCACTTATGATATGTACTCACAGTTTGTAAAACAACTGTTAAATTTTTTGCTCAGATATGGTGATTGCTGCATTGAAAGCTAGATCATGTTCACAGTAGAAGACATCAATGGAGGAGGCTAAAACAATAGAACAAATAAGCAAAGCTAGAGGCTGGTTGAAGGCACTCTGATTACGACTGGAACAGTCACTAATTTGATTACAGGATATGGTCAGTTCAGGATACCTATCCACTATTTCTAGCAGTCTTAGCTGGGGTCTTTCTTAGAGATTTGTGAGAGTTTTCTTTAGGCCAGGTCTCTACCTAACCACAAAATTTCCCCTTATCAACATGTCTCTTTCATTATTCTTCCCTTCCATTCACCACACAACCCAATGTCTCATGTTCCAATGGGTGTCAGAATGGCCGAGTGGATTAAGGTGCCAGAGTCAAGACTCTTCTTTCAAAATCATAATTGAGTTCAAGGTGTACTCACTCATATGATGAACATGGAAACTGATATCATAGAAGCTAACAATGAAACAGGTGCCACTGAGAGATGGGTTATGGAAAGAAGGAGGTATGACAGGAACAGGTAGTAATTAGTATTGCTGCTGGTATTTTGCAGTACAGTTTAGTAACTATGCTTTATAGATACAAATGGTGAATCTGTGAGGAAGGAAAAGAGAAGCCAAAAATGCATTCCTATGCATGTAATAAAATGCGAATGTCTTTCTGTGTGCTGTGAATACCAAACTTTAAATAAAGGAGCTGTTTCGGGCCTTGATATTCACCATAGAAAAAATAGGAGGGGAAATCACAGCATAGGTAGGAGAATCAGGGCAGAGTCAGACAAATAGATCCAGCAGCCCAAGAAAAAGCATGTAAAGAACACAAGTGAGTCACGGGCCATGTAGCAGAAAGATTAATGAGAATGGGTTGAGTTAAGATGTAAGAGCCAGCTAGGGATGTGCCTGAGCCATAGACCAAACAGCATGAACTTAATATAAGCATCTGAATGACTTGGGGTGGGGGTGGGGGGGCTGATCAGCCCCGGAGGCTAAGGGGTCTGGGCCCTCAGGTCTATGGGTCTGGACCTCTGACTGCCCAGGACCAAGAAACCTCACTGCTACACATGAAATACAAGTTAGTTGGGAAGGTGAGATAGAAAGGTCCTGTGTTCAATGCCTGTCTAAGCTACAAAGTAAGATCAAGACCAGGCTGATTAGTACATAATTTACTCGATAGGATTCCTTCCTACCATATAACTGGTCCATGCATTAATTTCCCAATATTACCAGAAAATAGTAGGAAAGTTTATAAACTTCATTTACATAAAGACACAGAAATATGAACTGCCTATATTTCATAAGCACACACCTATGTATATCTTGAATCACATCCCAGTATTTTAATTGTACATTAATTATTGTTGTATATCAATTAAAATAAATTGCTCTATATGGTTCAAAACTAGAACCAGTAAAGGAGACAATAAATAATATCATAATGTTTATTATAAATATTATTTTTTGATTATTTCTGTTCTATCAGTTAAAAAGACAGTTAGTGTGAATGCCAAGAAGAACACCTGAGAAAAGCCTATTAAGAGAGAACACAGAAATATTCATACAGAAACAAGAATTTAACGAGATAATCTCAACATTGACATATAAATTTACAGAGAAGCAACCTAAGGCTTTCAAACAACCAAACTTAGTATACTCAGTAACGCTGAAGGAATCACAAAATGATAACAATTGTTCAGAAGCTAGTTTGGCTCTAGTATAAATGTTTAGATTTAAGGAGATTAAAGAGGCAATCATCACTTAAGGTATGCACTCAAATTTTGTAAGACAAACGTTAAATTTCTTGGTCACCATATAAACAAATTATGGTCAGATATGGTTATTGCTGCATTGAAGGCTAGACCACTCTCACAGTAGAAGATATGATGGGAGGAGTCTAAAACAATAGAACAAGGAAGCAAAGCTAGAGGCTGGTTGAAGGCACTCTGATTACGACTGGAACAGTCACTAATTTGATTACAGGATATGGTCAGTTCAGGATACCTATCCACTATTTCTAGCAGTCTTAACTGGGGTCATTCTTAGAGATTTGTGAGAGTTTTCTTTAGGCCAGGTCTCTACCTAACCACAAAATGTCCCCTTATCAAGATGTCTTTTTCATTATTCTTCCCCTCCATTCACCACCCAATCTCTCATGTTCCAGTGGGTGTCAGGATGGCCGAGTGGTTTAAGGTGACAGAGTCAAGACTCTTCTTTAAAAATCAGAATTGAGTTCTAGGTGTTCAAACTCATAAAAGGAACATGGAAACTGATTTCATAGAAACTAAGAATGAAACAGTTGAAACTGAGAGGTGGGTTATGGGGAGAAGTAGGTTCCAAAGGAACAGGAAGTAATTAGTTTAGCTGCTGGTATTTTGCAGTACACATTTGTGACTATGTTTTAAAGCTACATATGTTGAATCAGTGAGGAAAGAAAAGAGAAGCCAAATGTCCATTCCTATGCATGTAATGATGTGGGAATGGCTTTCTGTGCTGTGAATATCAATCTTTAAATAAAGGAGCTGTTTTGGCCCATGACAGACACCATAGAAAATTAGGAGGGAAATCAGAGCATAGGTAGGAGAATCAGGGCAGAGGCAGACAAATCAACCCAGTCACCAAAGAATACACATTTAAGGAACACAAGTAAGCAACAGGCCACGTTGCAGAAGGATTAATGAGAATGTGTTGAGATAAGATGTAAGAGCCAGCTGGGGATGTGCCTGAGCCACAGACCAAACAGCACGAACTTAATATAAGTGTCTGAATCATTTTGGGGGACCTGATCAGCCCCGGAGGAATACCTAACCCATCCTTGTCTTTGGGATGAGTGAGTAGAACTTGCCTGCAGTGGAGGTGCCACACTGAGCTAATTCACCTTCTGATTTCTTGCCCTTATCAGGGAGAGGATTGGTGGATGGGGATGGGAGAGGCTAAAGGCTCACTGGATGGGATTGGGTGAAGGGAAGTCAGGGAGAACGGGGGGATACATACATAAGAATGACAGCTTTATTTTTAAAAAAGTAGAGAGAAATCTGAGGTTGCAATGTAAAATAAAATAAACCATAAGTAATACTTAGAACAAATTATTATCTTCGGAAGCTAGTGTTGATGGTGAACACCTCTGTTCTTAACACTTAGGAAAATGAGATATGAAGATGGGGATAGTTCAAAACCACCCTGTAATATATAAGTCTTGGTCTCAAAACAGAAGGGTAGTGAGAAAACTAACATGTCTGTGTTAAAGAGGCAACAAAGGGACTTCAAATATGTTGTAATACTTCATTACAGTTTTATTCTGTGTGTGTTTGTATATGTGCCCATGACTCACATGTCATTATATGTTAAAGAATACCTTCCATTCTCCCAGAATGCCATGTGTGCCCTAGCTATCAAATATGGGCTTAGGGGATTTTTATATGAAAGACACATTTCTGGGAACCTCCTTCAATGTAAATCTGTATGTCTACATCGTTACTGACTCTTCATGTTTTTCCTTGATACATGGTATAGATATGATGCTAAGCTGACAGAGAAACTCTGGGCTCAAATAACTCTGTGTCATCCTATTAATTAATTTACACAGCAGTTTTATACTAGAGTCCTGCATCATGTAGGTATCTGTGGTGTTTTCTAAGATTGAGATGGTAAGGGGATTTCCACAGATTTAATGGTCTCTCAAACTCATGGCTTTCAGGGGTGAATGAAAGAGATATATGGCTCGGATATGCTGGGTTGAGGTAAGAACAAGGAGCTAGATAGCAATGTGCCTAAGCCGTAGGCCAAACAGCATGAAGTTACTATAAGAGTCAGTGTGTTTTTTGGGGGGACTTTGACATGGCTGGTCCAAATAAGCAGCATTAGGCAGGTCTGAACAGTGGGGCTAATCTGGGCCAAAATCCTCATTGTTACAGAAGGCATTCAAAAATGGACCAAATATACCCACCCAAAGCCTGAGAAATCTTACCAAGGGATCTAGAGCAGAGAAACTGATCCAAGAGCAGGTTCAAAATTGTGTCTCTGAAGTCAGTCATGGTACATAGTTAGTGTGGCATCCAGACCACAGGCTAAATGGCAGCAGAATCACTGCAGTGAGCATAAACTGCAAGCACCCAGATCCCGAAGTCTCACAGGAATTTCAATAGCATGTGAATGACTTAAGGCTTCTGTTTATTTTGAAGAAAATGGAGCAGAGTCAATGACAGCTTTTTGGATATTGGCATTGTCTTAGGTGTGCTCTGTCTGCCTGCAGAGATTAGAGACATGGACCATTTAAGAGAACTTCCTAACTCAGCTTTATTGGCAAAAACTATGTGGCTCTTTCAGAGAGTGCTAGCATTTTAAAAATATTTTCTGATTAAAAATAGTTAATGATACACAATAAAACAGATTCAGATAGAGTCAACCTCTCAATGGGTTAAACTATGTGTCAAAAGGAATATGTAGATTGGGAGAGAAAAGAAAGAAGGTAGAGAAAGTCTTTCAAAAAGAGAAATAGAGGAATAAAAATATAATAAGCCACATAAAGATGGAAAATACACAGAGTCTGGATTATGGTTATTACTGTGTCTTCTTTTAATTTTTTAACTGTTAATGAGCTAACTGCAGAAGACAATCGATTCCAAAGGATGCTAAATAAAACAAAAACATATATTTTTAAAGTATCTTGACTTTGAAGTTTGTTTCTAAGGATTTGTTGCTTTGGAAGTGAGGTTCTGTTGTTGTTTCCACAGAAGATGAAAACCTGCAGATTTCTTCCAGGCAAATGGGATTTCACTAACCAAGACTGCCTGAAAATTATGTGATAAGAAGATATGGTCACATCAGCTTCAAGACTAAGATGATCCAGTCTCAAGAACCTGTAAGATTGTCAGCACCACTTAATCAGCAGGCAGGAGTAATGAAATATTATGCCCAAATTCCCAAAATATTGATTATAAATGTTGTTTTCATTATGAATGGTTAATGGTCATAGTTAATCTCTTTCTAAGAAAAAAAGGCATATGGTATATGAGTGATTTTTTAAAAATTATATTATTGAATTTACTTTAATACCAAAATCAACTGTTAATCTCAACAGACATTGCAGTGCTATGGAGGTTGGTTTACTGATACAACTTTAAGATCAGTTTTTTTCATGCTGTATATATTTTTCTACTGTTGTTTAAGGTATGATGATCATGTTACTCTCTTAAAATTTGTAAAATTAAGAAATGCAGATTAATAGTCACTTGTGATAACCAAACTTATAGTCATGTCTTTCTATATGCTGTAAATAAAGATTTTTTTGGGCCATGACAGACACCATAAAAAATAGTAGGCAGGGAAATCAGAATAGGTTAGGTAGTAGTAGAAGGGCAGAGTCTCAGAGATTGAGCTAGACACCCAAAAAAGCAACATGTAAGGTACACAGGTGAGCCACGGGCCATGTGGCAGGAAAGATTGATGATAATGGCTTGAGTTAAGATGAAGGAGCTATCTAGCAATGAGCCTGAGACCTAGGCTAAACAGCACGAACTTAATACGAGTGTCTGTGCGTTTCTTGAGAGATTTGGGATAGATGGTACAGATAAGCCATGGTGGTTGGGTCCTAACAGTGGGGCTAATCTGTGCCCAAAAAAAATCATTATTATTAGGGGCATTCCTCAGAAAGAACTTAAAACCAGTTAAAGAGGACAAAACTTCCTTCCAGAAAGACTGAAAGTACCTTGATTCAAATGAGTTTAGTGGACCAGCCAACTAGAGCGGCCAGTTCCTTTGAAGGTCTCAGGAAAATGGATTGCCAGGTGAAGTAAGAATGGAATATAAGATCAAGGTTCCAGGAAAGAAGTACATCACAAAGGTGTGTGTGGGTGGGGCTATATGCCTACTTGAGGCTTTATCATACTTCTCCATATCATTGGCTGCTACGGAACCTGCTAACCTGTTGAGATGAACATTTCTATGAATACCTGGGCTTTTCCTATGTCTAGACTCCAGTTCTACACTCTACTGTGAAGTTGTTCATCTAAAAAGATCACTTACCATTTCAATTCCTTCCCCGTAGTCCTTAATCAGTCTAACCTGGGATTTCTCTACAATAAACTAATAAAATTTAAATCATTTTTAAGAAAGTATTAAAGTTGAAATTATTCCTATGTAAGCTATTTCCCCAAAGACCTAAGAATGTAATGGAGATTAATATTCCTATAAATAATAGTGCACAATGTGCATGTGTCTAAACTTTATTGTACTCTCTCAGGAGTTCCCCCAAGTTTTTCTGTTAGGAAGGTTTCTCTAATAGTATATGCTTCCTCTGGTCCCCTGATGCTCCCTAGACTTTCCATCATGGGTACTGGTCTGTCAATAATGGCCTACTCAGAATGACAGACTTCTTCAGGAAAGGAAATGATCTGTGGACCTGGAGATCAGCAATAAAACTTTCTCTTCATATTCTCAGTGTTTTCTTATGACTTTTTTTTTAAATTAATTTCAGGTCATATTACAAAGCAATGGCTTTCCCACAGCCAGCATTGTTCTAAATGGAAAGGATTGTAAGCAATACTCTAAATAGAGAAACAAGTCTGGACTCTACAGTATTCCCTGTCTTGGCCCCGAGTTTCATCTCCAGCACTACAAAAAATGCAAAATGATAAAAATAAAAAACACAACAGTGTCTTTGAGCGTAACTTCAGAAAAACAGACGGAAAGATGTTTCTCAATAATTCACCAAACTTGTGAGCAAATATTGAAGCTCAATGGTTTATTTATGCAATCACTAGAAAGACAGAAACTGCCTTATTCAAAGACAAGAGCAAAATAGGTTAAATTACCTCTCTCAATACTACTAGAGAGACTAAATACAACCTGGAAATCACAGCTTATGTAAAGAAGTAGACAACTTTGGCCATCATGATTTTTCCCTTTAATTTCCCAGTAAATGGTTGCAGGTTTGCACTGGGATTTGGATTAGTTGATATAAATGTCTAAACTGTATATGTAATTTTACTTTTGCCATACTCTGTTTTCCTCAATCAATGAGTTGTCAGGTAAAATTTTAGACAATGATAGTATTTCTAAAATTAATAAGAATGTGGAAAATTTTATTGCCACTTGATTATGTGACAATGATATTTTCTCTTTCTGAAAATCTGTAACATGAACATTTCATATTTTGAGTATTAATTATCCTACCATAAAGCATGTGAGTTGTTCAAGTATTCATTATTTTAGTACTTTCTAATTTATTGTCCTTCTATGCCCTAAACTTTAAGGGTGTATATGAATGTGTATATAAATAGGTTAGTTTTGCCACAAAATACACAAATATTATCATAAATTATGCATTTATCAGAAACTACAAATACAAAAAAATTGTTTCAGTTATAAACAAGAAACATAAAGACAATTACATCCATAATTCATGATATAAAAGTTAGGGACATTTTATTTTAAATTTGGGGGGCATTCTGACAATAAGGATGTTTTGTATTTTTCTATGTACTGAGTTGAAAGAACAATTTTTCGTTACTGACTTCTAAACATAGACATTGGTTTAGATAGTGTTATTTTTATTTATGAATGACATAATACAACTTTGAAACTTCATTGCCGACTATAGTCTTATTTTTCCAAGGAATAAACATGTCTGATACGTTTAAAGAGTTGAAAATAAACCACTATCCCCAATATTTTTCAATATAGTGTTTGAAGCAAAAACTATAGGCAAAGGAAGGAACTTAATTTTAATTAAGTTATCAATTAATTATTAAAATATTACATTATTAAAGACATGCATAAAACTCTGGTGCACTCAATTTCCTCAAATCACATTAATAAAATTAAATACCCAGATTAACACAAACCCAATAGTAGTGGGAAATTTCAACACTCCAATTTCTTCTATAGATAAGACATCTGAACACAAAAAAGAGAAACTTCAGAGTTAACTGACATCTTCTATCAAATGAACCTAATAGATATCTAGAGACTATTCAACCCAAATACCAAGGGTATACACATATACATTCTACTCAGCAGCACAGGGAAGCTTCTTCAAAATATAACATTTTCTCAAATAAAAAACAAGCATTAATAAATACAGAACAAGCATTAATAAATACAGAGAAGTTGAAATAATTTCATGTATCATACCCAACCCTTGTGCAATAAAATTAAAATGAACACCAAACAAAAAAAGTCGACTAAATGTATAAACATATGGAGATTAAGCAACTCATTATTAAATGATGAATGGGCCAAAAAATTAAAATATTCCTTGAACTAAATGAAGCAAAACCACCATGATATAACCTTTGGCAAACTGTCAAGGCATTTTAAAGAAGGAAGTTAATAGCCCTAAGTGCTACACTTCCAAAATATGTACAGATAAATGACTTATTGATATAACAAACCAAATTCAAAAACAGTAGACAGAAAGAAATAATTTTTAAAAATCAGGTGATGTTGGCTGGTACTAGAAACTTAGTGAACTACTTAAGCCTAGTAACCATGTTTCTGTAGAAGTGACCAGTCAGGCTGAGGACCCTTGAAAAGAGAAACATTTACCCTGTTCATCCTGAGAAGTTGGTTGGGTGAGAATTGACTGTGTTCTGTGTCCTCTTTCTCATATTCTAGCTTTTCATCAATATCTGACTCAGGGATTTCAATACATGCTAACTAGAGCTTGTACATTATTTGGAGCTCAACTTTCTGGGCTTGAATTAGGAAAAAAGGACCTTGCCAGCCAAAGGTCTACATGGCCAACTGGCTCGGCTTTCTGTTAGGAGTTAGCCTCCAGCATTAGACAGAGTCCACAATATGTGTGTCTTCTCCATGTTCATCTGGGCAACTTTTTCAGACAGCAGCCTCCCTCTTTACGTGGGGGTTGTATTTTCCCTCATTTTGGACACTAAGTATCTGCCCCCAACATAGTCATCTGAATCATCATTGATAACAGGTTTGATGAGTAAATTGGGATTACTTAAAATGGGGACTATGCCTAAAGCAGAGAGAGAACTTTTTCACACCTTAAAAATGAGAAAGAGTAGCATGATGGACGGTGGTTGGTCTTTCACCAACATTACTCTAGATGATTTGAAACTAGAACCAGTAAAGGAGAAGAAAAATAATGTCATGTTTATTATAAATATTACTTTTTGATTATTTCTGTTCTATCACTTAAAAAGTCAGTTACTGTGAATGCCAAGAAGAACACCTTAGAAAAGCCTGTTAAGAGAGAACACAGAAATATTCATAACAAAACAAGAATATAAGGAGTTAATCTCAACATTGACTTGTAAGATTATAAGAATATACCTAAGGCTTTCAAACAGCCAAACTTAGTACACTCGGTAACGTTGAAGGAATCAAAAAATGATAACAATTGTTCTGAATCTAGTTGGACTTTCCTATGAATGTTAGATTTAAGGAGATTCAAGAAGCAATCATCACTTAAGGTATGCACTCACAGTTTGTAAAACAAATGTTAAATTTTTTGGTCAACATGTAAATAAATTATCCCAAAAGACTGGTCAGATATGGTTATTGCTGCATTGAAGTCTAGACCACTCTCACAGTAGAAGACTTTATGGGAGGAGTCTACAACAATAGAACAAAGAAGAAAAGCTGGAGTCTGTGTAAAGGTATTCTGATTACTATTAGAATAGTCACCAATTTGATTACAGGATATGGTCAGTTAAAGATACCTATTCACTATTTCTAGCAGTCTTAGCTGGGGTCATTCTTAGAGATTTGTTAGAGTTTACTTAGGCCATTTCTCTACCTAACCACAAAATTTCCCCTTATCAAGATGTATTTTTCATTATTCTTCCCCTCCATTCACCACCCGACCCAATCTCTCAGGTTCCCATGGGTGTCAGGATGGCCAAGTGGTTTAAGGTACCAGATTCAAGACTCTTCTTTAAACATCGGAACTGAGATCTAGGTGTTCTCACTCATACGAGGAACATGCAAACTGATTTCATAGAAGCTAAGAATGAAACAGTCGTCACTGAGAGGTGGGTTATGGGGAGAAGGAAGTACAGCAGGAACAGGTAGTAATTTGTATAGCTGCTGGTATTTTGTAGTACAGTTTAGTAACTATGCTTTATAGCAACATATGATGAATCTGTGAGGAAGGAAGAGACGCCAAAAACCCATTCCTATGCATGTAATGATGTGGGAATGTCTTTCTGTGTGCTGTGCATATCAATCTTTAAATAAAAGAAGTGTTTTGGCCCATGACAGATGATTTCTTTGATATGTTCTTGAATTTGTTTGGCCAGTATGTTATTGAGTATTTTTACATTGATGGATGAGTTTGCTTCTAATTGTTTGATAGCCTTCAGTTGTGCAGTTAGGTCTCTTGTGTGAGATTGCTCTAGGTTTTTCATACTGGCACCTAGTGCTTTGACTTTTCCCCTTTACTCTACTTTCTTTGTGTCCTACATGTTTGGGTGTGTTGTGGGTACATTTTCATTGATTTCTAGGAAGTCTTTGATTTCTTTCTTTACTTTTTCCTTGGCAGATGTGAGTTCAATTGAGAGATGTTCAGTTTCCATGAGTTTGTAGACCATTTGGATCATAATATCTGTTAGATCCTATCGTGGTAAATTCACTAGCAATATATCATATGAAGAGTTAATATTTATTGAAGGGCATATGAACACTGACGGTACATATTGATCATTAATACAGTTCGTGGAGATAGGAACTAGGGCTGCTGATCCATTTTCTGAGAATACAGGAACAAAACAGGGGTGACCTCAGTGTCTGAGAGTCTGGTCATGCCCCATTCAGGCTCCCAGTACTCCAGAGATACACCTCCAAGCCTTGTCAACTAACACCTGAATCCCACTAAAAGACCCTTATTTGTCAGTTGAGTTTCTGTCTGGTAGACCTACCAATCCATTGATGAGAGTGAAGTATTGAAGTCTCCCACTATCAAAGTCTAAGGTTCGATGTGAGATTTAAGCTTTAGTAATGTTTCTTTTACATATGTAAGTGCCTTTCTGTTGCGGGCATAAATTTTCAGAATTGAGACTTTATTTGGATGGATTATTCCTGAGATGAATAAGTAATGTCCACGCTGATCTCTTTTGATTTTAGTTGGAAGTCTAATTTTTAGGTATTCAGATGGCTACACCAGCTTGTTTCTTAGGATCATTTGATTGGAAAGTCTTTTCCCAACCCTTTACTCTGAGTCAGTAGTCAGTAGTTGAAGTTGACATGTGTCTCTTATATGCAGCAGAAAGATGGCTTCTCCATTTGTATCCGTTGTGTTAGGGTGTGTCTTTTTATAGGTGAATGGAGTCAATGGATATTAGAGGATATTAATGTCCAGTGATTATTTGTTTTATTATTATTGATGATATTATGTGTGTTGTTTCCCTTTTTAAGGTTTTTCTCTGTGGGGGTTATCTATTACTTATGGTTTCCTTAGGCTGGGGTTTTCCCTTTAGTGCTTTTTCTAGGGCTGTATTTGTGGATAGGTATTATTTAAATCTTGTTTTGTGGTGAAAAATCTTGTTTCCTCCATCTATGGTGGTTTATATTTTTGCTGGGTATTTTAGTCTGTGTGGGCAACTACGGTCTCTTAGTGACTGCATAACATCTGACCAGGATCTTCCGGCTTCCATTGTTTCCACTGAACAGTCTGGTGATATTCTGATGGGTCTGCTTTTATAAGTTACATGATTTTTTTCTTTGCACCTCTTAGTATTCTTTATTTATTCTGTAGGTTTACTGGCTTGATTATTATGTGGTGAGCAAACATTTGGAGGGATCTAGTCTATTTTGTGTTCCATAAGCGTCTTATATCTTTAGACATTTCTCTGATTTTCTTGAATATATTTTATGTGCCTTTGAGCTGGTATTCTTCTTCTATTCCTATTATTCTTAAGTTTGGTCTTTTCATGGTATCTCAGATTTCCTGGACGTCTTATGTTATTATTTTGTGTGTGGGGGTGTTTATTGAGGTTTTTTTTTTTTGAGTGACAAATCTGCTTCCACTATCAAATCTTCCATTTAGTCTTGCATTCTGTTGGTTATTCTGCATCTGTAGTTCCAGTGCATTTCTTCAGATTTTCCATTTCCACCATCCCTCAGTTTGTGTATTCTTTATTGCTTCCATCTCAATGTTTACATCTCGAATTGTTTCCTTCACTTGTTTGATTACTTTTTCTCGGTTTTCTTTATTTTCATCCAGAATTTGTTTATCTCTTCCAATTTTTTGCTTGTCTTTTCCTGTATTTATTTAAGGGGGATATTTATTTCCTCTTTTGAGGCCTCGATTATCTTCATAAAAGTGTTTTTAAGGTTATTTTCTTCTTAATCTTCTCTTCCTCCTCCTACTCTTCTTCTTCTCCTGCTTCTTCATTATTCTTTCTTCTTTGTTGTTATGATCAGATCTTGTTGTAGAACCACCAGAGTCTAGTGCTGCCACATTGTTCTTTATGTTGTTATATGTATTCTTGAGCTAGGATCTGCCCATTTCAGGATTTGTATCTATCCCAGGGAGGTGACTCTGCTGCAATCTGTTATTCCTGTGTGTATCAGGAAGACTTCTTAGTACAAACTGGGCTCTATGTCCACTTGGAGGTAGCATATTCTGTGTCACCGTGCCCAGTTCTTGGTGCAATAAGAGCTGGCAGAATGTCTGTCTCAGGGATTCACTCTTGGTCCAATATGAGCTCTTGATCTAGAAGGTGCTCTTAATCCTATAGGGGCTTTTGATCTAATAGATACTGGGGGACTGTGGGTCTCAAGTAATCACTATGGTCATGAGGTGATGGGGTGGGATTTGTACATAGGAGTGTTCTGCGAACTAGGCTTCACTGGGATTCCTGGTCTGCAGGGGGTTTTCCTGTGGCCTGGATGTAGGGAAGATATGAGTGTGGGTTAGGTTCCAAGGGTTGTGTCCCAGGAGACTGGGATCTCTTCCTGAGCTGGGTGCCACTCACCTCTTGGTCCAATAGGTGCTGAGGATCTCTGGGTATTGAGTACCCGCTGAAGTTACTGGGTTCTGGGGTGGTTTGGGCCTTGCAGAAATTTTCAAGTTGAGGGTGTCCAGAAAACTGGATTTTATTGGGGATTCTAGCCTACAGGGCTTTTTCCCTGCTGGCCTGGATGAAGGGGAGAGATAAGTCATTATATAATTCTATCTTGATACTGTTTTGTAGTATATAGTCATAACATGTTATATTTAAAACCTTCCTTCTTAAATAGACAAAAGGCAGAAATGCTGTGAAATGGTGCTTTTGTACATAGTAATATTTTGTCTCTCAAATTGGTTTAATAAAACACTGATTGGCCAGTAGAGGAGCAGGAAGTAGAGATGAGAAAGACAAACTGAGAGTTCTGAAAAAGAGAAGTACGGAGAAGGTGCTGTACTGAGAAAAGTTACCAAGCAACATGGCTAAATATAAATAGAAATATGGGTTAGTTTAAGTGTAAGAGTCAGCTTATTACTATTACTATTAATATTACTTAATACTTAATTTTAAACTTCTGAGTCAGTTATTTAGGAAGCAACTGCTAGGGAGAGGCTGCCAAGATAGAAACTTCTGCCTACAATCGACTATTTTAAGTTTCTCTCATTCCTAAAGACAATAACCTTGTCATTTTTTGACTATTGGTTTCTTCCTAAAATTATATTCATCAAGCTGGGTAAAATTGGTGACTTGGAACTAGATTCTCCACTCTAAAGAGAGTTTGTGGGGAAAACCCTAATCCCAACACACTTAGAAGGAGAGGTAAAATGTATCTGGGCAGAGCCTCTGAAGAGTAGCCAGAGGAGCTGAAGGAAGATCCCATTCTAGCAGGATCTACAGTTAAAACAACATAGCATGCAGTTAACTGTGCTTTTCATTTCCTTGCACCACCAATTTATTCAGTACCTGGAGCCATATATTTTAGATGATGGCTCAGCAATGGAGCATAAAGCTCTTGTCAAACTTACTTTAATAAAGAGGCTGGATGAATATTGCATGAATGGTAATTGATCTTACAATATTGGGGAAAAGCTGAAAGATTAGAGACAGAGAGAAACAAGCCACAGTCACTACTCACCTCACAAATTTCTCAGGCTGAAAGGGGATAGATCCAGTAGCCAGGGATAGATTCAGTCCTCAGACTGAATGTCTCTGAGTCCTCAACCAAAGGGAAAGGGCTGAAATCATATCTCTTCCACCTGATATCTTTTTCTCTGCCCAGCCATTTCACTTCCTGGTTCAAACATCCTAGTGCTTGGATTAAAGACATTGTTTTTCCCAAGTACTGGGAGCAGGAGTGTGGGATCACAAGGGCTGGGATTACAGGTGTGTGTCCCACCACCTGCCTCTGTTTCGTCTTGAACTCACAGAGACCCAGACCAATCTCTTCCCCTGCCTCTGGAATTTTAGCATTGAAGTTATGTGCCACCACTCCCTGACCTCTATGGCTAACTGTGGCTGCCTCTGTCCTCTGATCTTCAGGCAAACTTTATTAGAGTGTGCACAATATATCACCACAGATGAATTTGATCCTTATAAGAGCAGTCCATAGCAACGAACTTAGCAAGCACAATACCCTTTTAGACTGGTACCCACACCTAGATTAAGTGTCATTTCCAGTTGGATTTGTAACTGCCGAATATCCTCCAGGCAGCAAGATCCTGATGCAAACACAGATTGAATTCTGAATAACTTAGATACAGAACTTCCATTGGCACTTGGATCATTTAAGTTGTATTCATTGTGTATTTAGTATTTTCATAAATAGTTACAGTTTGGGGCTGTCTAATATGTTCAAAGTAAATCATATCCATTTAATCTCTATAAATGTGTATGTGGAATACTTAAATATCCATAAATCAATTGAACCATGGATATTATTCTTCCATTCTATGACTGCAGTACAAAATAGGGTTGTACCATATTTTCAGAAATCTATAATACAAGGTCCATCCTACAGACTTCTGAGCATACTACTGCAGCTAGAACTCATCAGCCTGTCACCATTAACATTTGCTTGAGAGTGGTCTTTAATTTCTATTTGACATGTGTGATTTTTCTGATGGCCATACAGTGGGTGTTAGTGAGACAGATGACAGGGTAAGGGAACTTCTAGAGAGTGACAAGAATGGCCAGTTTTCAACTTCCATTTTCATGGATCCCAGCTTTCTCCAAATATAAGATTATTTTCTCCACCAGAACACCATTAATTGTGACTCAAACATACACTGTTTTCTCTTAGTATTTCGTCCTCAGGACTATATTTACTTCATTTTTTATGGTAGCATAGAAAGTAGTAGGTTTCATAATGACATGTTCTTATGTTCTTGGTTTCTAATCAAAATGGAAATCACCTTGTCCCACCATCTGTCTTCATCTTGCTAGTCCTCTTCTTTATCCCTAATTGTCCCTGTTACCTTCATGCCCAATGTATAGAGTCACTCTTTTTACCTCTTTAAGGACTCAGCCTCCTATCTTATGGTACCCAAGTTTTATGTCCAACACACAGAATGACACAAAACACAAATTGAAATGTTGTTACTCATTGAAATTAAGCTTGACTCATCTGTCTTTCTGCACTTGGCTTGTTTTGTTTAACATGATCATTTACCAACACCTATGACTCCTCTCTGCTTCCTCACATAGTACTGAGGCAGAGATCTTCAGGCTCTTAGCTTTCCACAAGGCCTACACTTCAACTCATCAGAGCCATATCTGTAGGAATCCATATTACCTCTATCACCACTAGGAGAGCTACATTGAGCATTATAGTTTCTACATAAGAATGGTGTATGAAATGGGTGTATGACACAACTAACCTCAGAGTATCTGCCATGTAATATTAATAAAGTCTAATCCTGACCACAGCACACACAGATTATATGTCCATTGTCTATATTGTTCCAAAACCCCTGGTCTCATATTTACCTTCTATAATTTTCAATATAAGCCTTAAAACTGTTATTCTCTAAACTCTTCTGGAGGAACAGGTATACAATTCTTTCTTGTCAGGAAGGCAGTCTATACCTGCCAGTATTATAGCTGTGGAGGAAAAGGTATCCTAACTTGTTAGGAAGTCAGGGTATACCTTCAGCTGTGGAGGGTATCCTGGATACCTACAGCTGTGAGAAGAAAGATATCCTGACTTGTCAGGAAGTCAGGGTATACCTGAAGCTGAGATGCAGTGGGGATGTTCATCTCTGAGAGAGAACTGTTACAGCTTAACTTTGTTCAACTCCCTCGAAAGGAGCTTTGCAACAGAGATATCCATGTCTTCTGATGCTCTACTCATCTTCCAAGGGAGCTTCCTAGTGGAGACTCTGCTCCTCACCAGCAAAAGAAGATCTTCACCCAAAACTCTTTTAAGAAAGAGATTCGTTTGGGAAAGGAATACAGGAGAGTGGCTGCCTCTACCCTGATGGAAAAGGACAGCTGATAGCTAAACCAATAGAGGGGCTTATATAGGGCTTCTGAGGGGTGGAATGTTTCCAGTGAGAAGATGTTCTACTTAGGGATTAGCTGGATTTCCTGCTCAGGGATTGGTTGGTTTAGTTGGTCAGAGGCAGAGTTGGCTCTGGTTTCAGGGACAATATGTGTTTCTTTGATTCTGTTTGAGGGCTCACGTGTTTCTTTCCTTGGCTCAGATTTCAGGGTCAGGGTGCTGAATTTTATGCTCAGGGACTGATTGTTTTAGTTATTCGGAAGCTGATTCGTGTCTGGTTTCAGGCCTAAATTATGTTTCTTTCACTTGTCTTTTTTATCCTTTTGGCTCTAATTTCAGGGTCAAGGTATATTTCTTTTACTGGCTCTGGGTTCAGGGTCAGGGAGTGTTTCTTTGGTTCTGGCTTCAGATTTAAAGTGTTTCTTTCACTGGATCAAGATCCAGGACCAGGGTGGGTTTCTTTGCCTGGTCCTTTTGACCTACATCTCCTGTCTTTGATGCTGAATGGAATATTGACAGATTTCTTTTATTATATTTTCATTTATTTGGAGTGTGTGTGTTCAATTTTGAATGTCAAAAGACATTGTCAGGGAGTCAGTTCTCTCTGTCCATCATGTGGGTCTTTAGGATAGAAATCATGTCATCAGAGTTGGCAGCAGGATCCTCTACCACAAAGCCATCTAGCCTACTTGAAACATTGATATTTTACCAGAGTGGTTTTTACAGAGTAAAACTAACACTAACAGAGTGCTTAGCATGTAGTATCCCTAGTGCTGACTAGATACCATACAGAGAGATCTATGCTTAAACACTGCCCTGCAAAGGAAGACCAATACTAATGAGACTTAGTACAGTGGAAAGAATACATAGGGAATACTTGGCACAAGGTCCTAACAGAGTAGTGGTTACCTCCTACAAAATTACTAAGAGAAAACTTGACAAATAATATGGAAATGGATACTTAACTGTTAGAATTATAATAAATTTTAATAAATAATGTATTTATACATATAACTGACATTTAGTCTTTCAACATTGTAACTATGGTCTGGAATTCCCACCGCATTCTTCTTCTCATGGTGGGTTTATTTCAATGCTCTGTGGTTAAGACAAGAAAGAAAAGAAACACTAGCAAATTCACACTACCTACTCACTGGTCTGTTTCCTCCTGTCCTTCACAGCCCACATGCTTCCTTCTCACCCAACCTCAAAGCCTGTGCTACACAGGCAAACCCTTTTCTCAGAGCAAGGTGACTGCCTCACCTTTCTTTTCCTTAAATTTCTAAACCAGAGTAAGATGTGGCCTGTACTTTGAGAGCTGACTTGGGATTTGGGAGCTCATAGCATCCTGGGTAGGGAAGGTCTCCAAATTACCCAGCTTTGCAGTAAAGGAAGCATGATATGATACTTCAGCTTCACTGTTGCACCCCAGAGGACTAGAAGTGGATAAGTGATCTAATATTATATCAAAAAAAGTATGTGTTCTGGGGTTTGGGAGATGTGTCAAAGGACCACTTACAGATTTAGTCATCCTCATCATCATCTTCTTTTTCAGGGTCACTGATCTCTTCATATATCACTCGATGTTTTCTTTCCCTCAAACGATGAGCCCATACATTTACATGAATGCCACCTTCTGAAATAGGGAGATATTAGTGCATGAGAACTAGATAGTTTAGGGTCTTGTTTTGTCAGAATAGAACAGGGCATGTTCCTCCCATGAGCCCATGGGCCTTTCCATTCTGATGTTTATGTTTGCTGGCTTGTAAAGACTGAGATATTAGCCACACAGCAGTACAGACCAAAGACCATTCCAGGTAATCCAGTGTACTGTTTGGTCCCTCTCCCCCATCATCTGGTATAGAATTCCTATTTTATCCTTCATTAGAAAGAGGGCCCAATGATCATTTTCTTATATTGTGTGGATTAAAGAAATGAACCACAGAGTATGTAGAAAACCTGTCCATTGTCACATGTCTTTCAGAAGGACAAATCAAATTATGAATATGGAAATCCTTGCTAACATCTGAACTGGTGCTGGGTGATCCTGTCAAGCAGCAAGGCTGTGGAGTTTTGTGGGCCCATGCCACTCACTCAGAACATGCCATGGAAGCCAGAGTTTTGTTTCTTCAATGATTCCTTCTCATCCATTGCCACCCAACTGTCTGTCCCCAAAACGTGCTTTCTCTTGGGTGTGCAGATTTCTCTGGGCCCATCCTTAGCCTAGTGTACCTGGAACTCATTTGGGTTATTTTCTTCTCATTCCACCTCCTTCAGCATTTTTAAACACTAAAGCACTTGTTCAGGCTCTCTGTAGGATTCCTATACTGTATTAGAGGTTAAGTAATTTCTGAGGTTTTCCAAAGACTATGTTAGCATACATTAATTATATATGCTGTTACCTTTCGATATGACATTTTTATATGCATGTATAATGTGCTGTGATAATTTAGACTCATTAACCTCTTTTGACTCATGTCAATGCCCTTCCTCGCCATTACTAGATTATCTTTCATTTCATATTTTATATTGGTGGGGCTAAATGAGTTTAATTGGGCATATTTACATGTGCCCTGGGCCTCATCTGTCTTTTCCCTGACAACTGTTAACTGCCCTCATATCCTCTGAGAGGGTGGAACCTGGTGAGCCTCTCCTTCCATGACAGAATGATGAAGGGCTCAAGCCTTTGTAGGTGTTTTTATTGATTTTCATAACATGCTAACTGTACCTGGAGAAGTATTTGTCATTATTTGTAGCCAAATAAGAAAGAGCATGGGTGTTCAATTAAGAAAGATATGTCCTAAGTACAGTATGTTCCTGGGACTAAATGTTTGCCTTTATATTTTTCATAGACTGCCATTTATACAAGCAGAATAATGTACATTTAATTAGGAGTCCATAATAAAGAAGATTTCGGGAAGAAAATCACTTGTGGAGTCCATGGGTTCTATGAAAGGTTGGTAGTCTATAAAATATAAGGCTTCACACATAAACTTGTGGTTCATCACATGGACAGTAAATAAAGAGTGAATAGAAGAGGGAAGAAAGTACTGTACCAAGATGATTTGTACAAATTAATGCAGGCAATGGGGAAGAAAGAAAAGAGACACACTGATCTAGGTATCAATGAATATGTTGTCAATAGTGGCATCACACAGGACATTTGTAAGAACACTTTGTGTAGAATTTGATAAAATGATAACTACACCATTTCTATTTATATAAATGTCACTAATAATAAGCTACCTGTCATTCAACTTCCTGATTGTTGAATGAGGAAATCTATATACAACTGAAAAAACAGTAACATATTGCCCTTTATTTTATTCTTATATTTATTATTTATGTGTACATGTATATGTCTCTGTGTATGTTTGACCCATGGGTGGGTGTGTCTGGGGAGGCAAGACTACTGTGTCAGATCCTCTGGAACTTAAGTGACAGATAGTAGTGAGCCACTCAGTGTTGGTGCTAGGAACTGAACTCCAGTCCTCTGGAACAAGAGCAGATACCCTACCCACTGAGCAGTCTCTCCATACACCCTCTTTATTTTATTTTTTCATGTATTTTTGGCTTTGAAGCAATATCTCTTCATGTTCCTGAGAAAAGTCTTGCTTTAATGACTCTACAGAACTTTCCAATTATCACATGCAAAACACACCCAAGTGGAAAAGCATTTTAAATGCTAGAATAATAGAACTGAACACTTGCTCTTATAATCCCTTCTGTTTTATTCAGTCCTTAACTGTACCCTCACTGGCCACCAACTCTCAGCTCCCTTAGCTCTATACACTAAACAATAAACTACAACTATAGAAAATTCCATTTCATAAATAGCCAGGTGTTTCTAAGGGTTCCTCTTGTTGTGTCTGTGGAGCAAACAGTTCCCAAATGTGGATATATCCTGAAGTCTATCACAGTGGGAGGAGCCCTGTGATTTCCAGCCAGGGGAATGCATAGTCAATTTACAGAGGCTAGCTGGTGATTCCTGCTTAGAAAGTAAGCTTCAGTATGAAAGAACAAACAGACTCTGTGGGAGAATGCCCGACAGAGGCATCACCTGGATTTCAGAAATGAAAGACATGAATGAATGTCAGTGGTTTGAGCTATGAGCTAAAGAGCCAATACATTAATTATTAAACTATTGTGATTGAAAAAATGCAGACCTGATAGTGTAAAGCTGACCAAGAATGTATGATTCCATAGGCCCCATGGGTGGAAACTGTTACTATGATTTTGCTAATTGAGTTTAGTACAGAGTGACATCTAAATTCATATCTCTTCACTTTAGATAGCTCTCAGGCATTATTAGAGAAGTTTTGTTTTAAAGTGAGTGATGGATAATACAGGAACCCCCAACTGGTTAGAATGTAGAAAATGTGTCTATTCATTGCTCAGCTAAACATTGAACATATATGTCATGCATCTTCCTCCCAAACTCAGGTACCACTGTAAAAGGGGGATATAGAGACTGTAGGAAGCAGAAGACAGGAAGGACCAGAGCAATATAGTGTTTTAAGGTAATGACAAATTGTTACACTCATAAACTCAGAGAGGTTGCCTTTGTCTATATAAGACCTGCATTGTCAAACCAGTCAGCATTCTAGCATGGAGTGAGTAGGTACTCATGAGCTTCCACCCCTTTGTGGGTATCCTTTTTGATAATAAATGGCTTTCATGGGAGGGAGAGTCAGTATTTTTAAGGTTGTGGTCGTTAGTAAGTCAAGTATGTTCTAGTGGATGGTTTCTCATCCCATGTTATATAAAGAGCACAAATTGGGCTTGGTTGGTTATTTCTAAAAAATTAAAAAGCAAGACGTTGAGTTTGAGGAATGTGGGGAAGTGAGAAAAACATAAAAAATTTTTATGTTAATTAGATGAAAGAATAAGGTATAAGTGAAAATGATCAAAATATATAAAATTCTCAATGAATTAAATAAAATACCATATTGAAAAAGGATCAAGAAATTAGGTTAATGAACTACAATTAGACTGCATCCAGCCTGCCAAATTGGAAGCAGTGGGAACAGGATCATCTCTGGAGTTAACAGATCCATTTATATTATGATGATCTATTTGCAGTGAAGTCAAGTATAAAAGAGAATGTGTGTGTGTGTGTGTGTGTGTCTGTGTGTCTGTGTGTGTGTGTGTGTGTGTGTGTGCGCGCGCGCGCGCATGTGTGTTGAGCTGTATCTCTGTGACAGTGTCTGCATGTATGTGTATAGGGTGTATGTGTCTGCCTGTGTTTAGGATGTGATAAGGGACAGGTGCTACATATTAACCATTTACTTATTATCCAAATAATGTGTTTTGGAATATTATATGACAGGGTCTTTTACACCATCCTCTAAATGAACTGTTTTCCACACAGCTCTAACCTGAAGATGAAGAAAAGACAGGCCTGCAACCTTACCAGGTATCTTGACTGAAAAGGTGATTCTTCACAGCCCCTCTCTAACTACTCACCACTGTTAGGGCCATGAACTTCAATACATTCCAGTGGAGATTCTTTCGCTTTGTCCTTGCAATGCATGAAAATTGGTTTGTTGACTGTGACCCCTAAAAGGAAACAAAGTGCTTGCTCTTTAACAGACATCACAAAAATGGAAATGCGGCTAGGATCTGGGATGCAGCACAGACCTTAAGGCCCACAAGAACAAGAGCCTGCAGGAAAGAAAAGTGCAGGCTGCTGCAGGCCTGCGCCCTATTGCCTGTGCTCTATGCTCTCAGCCCCGAACACGTTGGAGAAAGCAGCATGCTCAGCCAGCACTTGAACATTTCACTGTGAAGAAAAGTATTGTGTGACAGAGAGAGGTACATACTATATGTTGAAAAGAAGCTGTGGCATAGAAAATAACTGGGAAACACCCAGGCTTGTCTGAACCTGGAACTTCCTATTATCTAAGGCCATCATTCTGAAGTAGGTTCTTTTCATATACACTTAGACAATTTTCTGCAAGAAGGTGATATTTTCCCATTCTTCCTCAGAGAAATATGAAGCAATATCTTGGAAGGCCGAGAAAACAAGAAAATATAAAATCTTAGAAGTACTCTCTCCTGGACATGTGTGCCATTCATACTAGAAAGGTCTCTATGTTGGAGGACCTCAGTGGTAAACCTAGAAAATCAAGATAATTGATGCTGGGAAATGTGGGGATCAAGTGAGAGATTTGCATAACAGCCATTTCCCAACTACATTGGAAATGCTCATTGCTATCAGGTCTCCCTTTGGTCCTGCTCCTGATTTCAAAGTGCTGATTATTACCAAATGCATTTAGCACTCAATTACCATTCTAAATTCTTCAGGGATACTGGAGAAGGACATTTTGAGGATGCCTCTGGTTTCCACCTTCTGAAAAATCTTTCTGTCATGGTCCTTGGTCATGAATCTGCTTATGCCAACGCCCTACCTGGTCAACTCACCTTACAGAACTTTGCCTCGGGAATCTTTTTTACAGAGTTATTTTCAAAAGAGCTCTATTTTTTCTTGTCAGCAAGATGAGTGAAATTTTGAGAATATATCATCTGATTTTGTTCCAGCATAAAATAAACTATCCCTGGAAGGGAGTTTCTTCCAACTTAAAAAAAAAATTTTCCTGTGAGTAAAGGAGGCAGGGATGGACAATAACCCTCAGTACATGAACTTTCTTTGTGGACCCTTTCATCGTTTCATCCTGAGATCACCTACCCCTGATTAGATCTATGAGCAAATTAGGAATCAGTTGGATTCTCTGACTATGTATGAAGTTAAATTGAGTCTTCAAATGTGAGGTAAACTTCTGTTCTGATTTGTTGCCCTGGAGTGTTCATTGAAATTAAAAGAAAGAGATTGAATTGAGCAAGGGCAGACATGTTTTCACTCACGTGAAGAACATAGAAACAGATTTCATAGGAGCTAAGAATGAAACAGTTTTCACTGAGAGGTAGTTTATGGGGTAAAGGATGTATGACACAAACAAGCAGTAATTAGTATACCCGCTGGTATTTTGCAGTACACTTTAGTAACTATGGTTTAAAGCTACATATGATAAATCTGTGAGTAAGGCAAAGAGAAGCCATAAATCCATTTCTATGCATCTAATGATGTGGGAATGTCTTTCTGTGTGCTGTGAATATCAATCTTTAGATAAAGGAGCTGTTTTGGCACATGATAGGCACCATAGAAAAAGTAGAAGGAAAACTCACAGCATGTATAGGAGAAGCAGAGCAGAGTCCAAAAAATCTATCTAGCCACCCACAAGAAGCATGTAAGGAACACTACTGAGCCACAGGCCAATGGCAGACAGATTATGAGAATGGGTTGAGTTAGGATGTAAGAGCCAGCTGTAGGTCTACCAGACAGAAACTCAATGGACAAATAAGGGTCTTGAAGTGGGATTCAGGTGTTGGCTGACAAGGCTTGGAGGTGTATCTCTGGAGTACTGGGAGCCTGAATGGGGTATGATCAGATTCTCAGACACTGAACTTGCCCTTGTTTTGTTCCTGTGTTCTCAGAAAATGGATAAGCAGCCCTAGTTCCTATCTCCAAGAACTGTATTAAGGTTCAATTTGTACGGTCAGTATTCATATGCCCTTCAATAAATATTAACTCTTCATATGATATTTTGCTAGTGAATTTACCACGATAGTATCTAACAGATATTATGATCCAAATGGTCTTAATAGATACATACAGAACTTTCCACCCAAAAAAGGGAATATACCCTTTTCTTAGCACCCATGGAACTTTCTCTCAAATTGGCCACATACTCAGTCTTAAAGCAAATATCAATAGACACAAAAAATGGGGATTACTCCTTGTATCCTAAAAGACCACCATACACTAAAGTTAGAGTTCAATAACAACACAAACCACAGAAAGCCTACAAACTTTTGGAAACTGAACATCTCTCAACTGAACCACTTTGGCAAAGGAAGAAGTAAAGAAAGAAATCAATGGCTTCCCAGAATTCAATGAAAATGAATCCACAAAATACCCAAACATATAGCACACAACGAAAGCAGAGTTAAGAGGAAAAATCAAAGTACTAGATGCCAATATGAAAAACCTAGAGCAATCTCACACAAGAGAACTAACTGCACAGGTGAAGGTTTCGAACAATTAGAAGAAAACTTACCCAGAAGGAGTACATGGCAGGAAATAATCAAACTTAGGGTTGAAATCAATATAATAGAAACAAAGAGAACAATACAAAGAATCATTAAATCAAAGAGTTGGTACTTCAAGAGAGTCAACTAACTCTTATCAAACTAATCAAAAGGCAGATGGAGAACATCCAAATTAACAGACACCAAGGAAATCCACAGAAACATTAGGTCGCACTTCAAAAACCTATACTCTACTAAATTGGAAAACCTGAAAGCAATGGACAGCTTTCTGAACAAGTACCACTTACCATAATTAAATGAAGACCAGATAAATGATCTAAATAGACCTATAGCACTCATAAAAATTGAACCTGTTGTTAAAATTCTCCCAAGCAAAAGAAGCCCAGGGTCAGACGGTCTCACCACAGAATTCTACCAGAACTTCAAAGATAAATTAATAAATTAATATCAATACTACCCAAATTTTTCCACACAATAGAAACTGAAGGAACTTTACCAAACTTTTTATGAGGCTATAGTCACCCTGAAACACAAGCCAAACAAGAATGCAACAAAAGGAAACAAATTACAAACAATCATGAACAACCATTCAAAAATACTCAATAAAATACTGGCAAACCAAATTCAAAAATAAAATACTGACAAACCAAATACAAAAATACTGGCAAACCAAATCCAAAGAAATCATCCAGCATGGTCTAGTAGGCTTAACTCCAGAAACGTAGGGATGGGTTAACATACAAAACACTGTGAATGTCATCCATCATATAAACAACCTGAAAGATAAAAAGACACCACATGATCATCCCAATAGATGATTAAAAAAGCCTTTGAAAATATCCAACTCTCTTTCATGATAAGAGTCCTGTAGAGATCAGGAATATAGGGAAAATACCTAAACATAATAAAGGTAATATACAGCAAGCTAACAGCCAACATCAAACTAAATGGAGAGAAACTCAAAGCAAACCCACTAAAATCAGGAACAGAACAAGTCTATTCTCTCTTCCCATATCTTTTCAATATAGTTCTCAAAGATTTAGCTAGATTAATAAGACAACAAGATGAGATTAAGGGGATATAAATTGGAAAGGAAGAAGTCAAACTATCTCTATTTGCAGACCATATGATCGTTTACATAACTGATGCCAAAATTCTACCAGGGAACTCCGACAACTGATAAACACCTTCAGCAATTTAGCAGGGTACAAGATTAACTCAAAACATCCACAGCACTCCTATACACTAAGGATAAAAGGGCTGAAAAAGAAATCAGGGAAACATACCCCTTTATATTAGCTAAAAATAGTATTAAGTATCTTCACGTAACTCTAACCAAAGAAGTAGCAGGCCTGTTTGACAAACCTTTAAGTCATTGAAGAAAGAAACGGAAGAAGATATAAGAAAGTGGAAAGATCTCCCATGCTCCTGGATATGTAGGATCAATATCCTAAAAATGGCAATCTTACCAAAAGCAATCTACAGTTTCAAGAAATCTCATTAAAATCCCAACACAGTTCTTCATAGACCTTGAAAGAACAATACTCAATTTCATACAGAATAACAAGAAAACTAGGATTGCCAATATAATCCTGTCCAACAACAGAATTTTGTGAGGCATCACCACCCCTGACTTGAAACCCTACTATTGAGCTACAGTAATAAAAGCAGCTTGGTACTGGCATAAAAACAGACTTGTGAATCAATGGAATCAAATTAGAGTCCCCAAAATTAATCCACACACCTATGAACATCTGATTTTTGACAAAGAGGCCAACAATATAGAATGGAAAAAAGATAGTATCTTCAACAAATGGAGGTGGCATAGTTGGATAGTGATTTGTAGAAGAATGCAGATAGATTCATATCTATCACCCAGCAAAAAAGTCAAGTTCACATGGGTCAAAGACCTCAACATAAACCCAGTTACACTTAACTTGATAGAAAAGAAAGTGGGAAATATTGTCCAATGCATTGGCACGGGCAATCACTTCCTAAATATAACACCAGTAGCACAGTCACCAAGAACAACAATCAATAAATGAGACCTCTTGAAACTGAGAAGCTTCTGAAAGGCAAAGGACATGATCAATACGACAAAATGACAGTCTACAGAATGGGAAAAGATCTTCACCAACCCTACATGTGACAGAAGACTGATCTCTAAAATATATAGAAAACTCAAGAAACCAGAGGTCAGAAAAACAAATAATCCAATTAAAAATGAAGTTCAGGGCTAAAAAGGGAATTCTCAACAGAAAAATTTCAAATTTCTGAAAGGCACATAAAAAATTACTCAACATCCTTGGCCACCAGAGAAATACAATCTTATACCTGTCAGAATGGCTAGGATTAAAAACACAGATGACAGCCTATGCTGGAAAGGATGCAGAGCAAAGGGAACATTCCTCCACTTTTGGAGGCCTCTTGTATAGCCACTCTGGAATTCAGTATGGTAATTCCTCAGAAAACTGGGAATCAGTCTCCCCAATGATCCAGCAATACCACTATTGGGCATGTACTCAAATGATGCACATTCTTACCCATGGGCATTAACTCAACTATGTTCAAAGTAGTATTATTCATAATAGCCAGAACTTAGAAACAACCCTGATGCCTCTCAAAATAAGAATGGGATTAAACATTGTGGGACATTTACATAATGCAATACTAAGTAGTAAAAAAATGACATCTTGAAATGGATGGATTTGGAGAGTATCATTTTGTGTGAGGTAATCTCAGAAAGATAGACTTGGTATATTCTCATTCATAGGTGCATTTTAGACATAAACGAAAGATACAATCCACATACTCCTCAGCAGCTAGTTAACAGGAGGAAATTATGAGAGATATCCATGAATCCCCTGGAGAAGGGGAATTAGGGATCTTTTAAGTAAATTGTGATTATACAGAGCAGCAAGCAAGGGGAGGTGGGAGGAAATTATGAGAGAAAGAGATAGTTGATCAGAAGGAGCAACAGAGAGGGAGAACAATGGAAGAGATATCTTGATAGAAGGAGCTATTGTGGGGTTAGAGAGAAACCTGGTGCTAAAGAAACATCCAATAACCCACAAGATGTCCCCGGCTAGGACTCCAAGCAATAGTGGAGAGGGTGACTAACTGGACTTCCTCTATAATCAAATAAATGACCACACTAACTGTCATTATGGAACCTTCATTCAGCAATGGATTGAGGCAGAAGCAGAGATCCATAGCTAAGCACTTGGTTGAGCTCCCAGTCCAGCTGAAGTAAGAGAAAGAGATTATATGAGCAAAGGGATTGGGATCATGAAAAGGAGACCCATAGAGATGGCTTACTAACTCTGAAATGACATCCAAGGAACCTACATGAAATTGAACTAAACCCTCTGAATGTAGACAACAGATGAATGCCATGGACAGTTTGTGGACCCTCTTGCAATAGAAGCAGAGTTTATTTCTGGTGCATGAACTTGGAGAGCAGTCCCGACAGAGGAACACTTACCCAGCCTTGACACTGAGGGGAGGGACTTGGTCCTATCTCAACTAAATATGCCAGACAGAACTGACACATCTTGGGATTCCTTGGTGTTCCTGGGGAATGGATGTAGGGGGTGGAAGCTGAGCTATGACTGGGAGAAGGGCAGGGAGGGGGACCAGTTGTGAGTATGGGAAAAAACTTTTTTTAAAAAAAATAAAGATAAAAAAGGAAAAACGTAAAAAGAATTACAGTAACATGTTGCACAAATTCTAATTGGTCTTTTAATAAAGCTTGGAGCCAGATATTGAGGTAAATGTTGAAAAAACAGAAAGAAAGGGGAACAAGCCACAGTCCTTTCTCAGCTCACCAACTTCTCAGCCTAAAGGAGTAGATCCTGTCTCCATGAATTTTTAGACCGATTGTATCTGAGTCCTCAGGCAAAGAAAAGGGAAGGTGTAGGGAAGAAGGGAAGCAAAGAGGCCAACCTCTGTCTCCTCCCACCTTATATGCCTTTCTATGCCCAGCCATATCACTTCCTGTCTCCACCTTTTTAGTGTTGATATTAAAGGTGTGTGCCACCACTGCCTCTCTCTATTTCTCTTTTAGATTGGATTAATCTTGTGTAGTGCAGGTGGCTGACTTTGAACTCACATAGATCAAATGGGATCTCTACCTACCAAGTGCTAAGACTAAGGCATGTGCCACCACTTATTGACCTGTATGAATAACTCTGTGAATGGTTCTCTCCTCTGATCTTCAGGCAATCTTTACTACATTTCAAATAACATATCACAACAGTTCCCTGTTTTCTGGTCAAAAATGTAAAAAGATTATATATACCTAATATAAGAAAAACTATATACAAGAAATAACAAAACTATATTATATATACAGGCAACAATTACATCTATAATGTTCAGTCCATTAGCAACTGACATATTCAAAAAAGATACTCTATTATTTATCCTTTCTTGGTGAATCCAAAGAAATGTATCTAATTCACTTTCTATATAACCTGTATTACCAATCAAAAACTATCTTTTGATGTGTATCAAACTTATACACTTTACACCTCTTAGTGAGTTTCCTTTCTGCATATGTACCTAGGAAAATTATGTAGTCTTCAACTTCTTTAGAGACCCAAAAAGGAAATAATATTAACTGACTAAGCAGGAAGTTACAATATCTATAGGGGATCCTGAAAACCAAAAAAAATGGGGTAGTTGTCAAGTCTTGGGATAGGTAGCTTTATCATTTGTTGTCCAGTCTCTATGTAATGGGAAAGTGCAGGGTTTTTCTGTGAGGCTGGACCATGTTAACTAGTCACCATTGAAATTGTCCTGAGCAGTCTGTTGTCCAAAGCTGATCTTAAGGTGGTGTTTGTCAGTTTAATGGTGTTATTATATTCTTCAAAGAATTGTTGTTGTGGGGTTCCATCATCAAGTTCAGAGACAGCATTAGGTCAGATTATTCCTGTCCTTGGTAATTTTTTTCTGGGTAGTACTCCCTTCTTCTTTGGATGCCTATTTGTCCAGAGGTCTTTTAAATTCTCAAGATTGTTGTTTTTATTTTCCTGAAAAGACAAAATGAAAGCCCTTCCCAACACTAACATTGGGGAGTTTTGAAAACTAATCCTTATCAATTTTAATTCATGGTTTCTCCTGATTTTTTTCTGTTCTCTCTTCTATAGCTGTTCTATAGTCCTGTGCAGTATGGTTTTTTACAATAGGCATTAGGTTGTATAATTGCTTTGGTAAGGAGTTTTCTCCACTATGACAGAAAATGACCAAATTGAATTTGACTTGTGTTCCTGTGAGAGGTTCCTCAGGACATTTGCCAAAGGCAAGGGCAAAGGATTACCTCGTCTGTCCCTTGTTGATTTATATTCCTTAGTCCAACATCTGCCTTTGCCATACCTTCTACATAATCCAGAAGGGAGGAACATTCTTTTGGGGTCATTCTTAGCAAAAAACATTGCTTCTAGGAACACTCTGTTTACAGTCCTTTTAAACATGGCCTTATTTGCTGCAATTGAAACATTTTAATTTTCAATTTTGCTTCAAATCTCAGGGAATCAACTCTCCTATCTAAGCATTATCATAGTTAGGACATTCAACATCGATTGTATTTAGGATCCATTCCTTCAAGGGTGCTGATCTTGACTTTCCAACCTTATTGCAGTTTTGCATCATGCATTAGCATTTTAAAAAGCCATAGATTCCATTATTATTCGTCCAACTTCTGAATTTTTGTATCATTCTACTTACTGCTGAAGTCAAATTTTGTAAGAAATCTTTAAAGGTTTATCTTGTGCCCTGCATAACTTTTGTATGTGACTCAATTTTCCTTCCTACTTCTACAATTGTATCCCAAATATTTAAGGTTGCCATAGGACATAAATCTAGGCTATGGTCATAGTATAAAAACTGACTTTCTCTATTATCATAATATTCAAATTTTAAATAACTAGTCTTGGAAGATTTCAATCCCTCTAGCCCTATTATGTTGTTCAATGGTCTTAGCCTCATCTTCCTACCAGGACATATATTGTAATGGGGAACCAGGCTCCAAGATTGTTATAATCAAATCTATCCAGTCTTGAAGGATAATTCTATTACAAGTTGACCACATGTCTGCTTTCAAAAGGTAGAGTGCTTATCATATGAGAATATTGTTTCCTTGAATCTCCAAAAATCTGTCATTTTCAGAGGTGTCCACTCAGCTCTCACATGGGGATGGATATCTATCGTTTGTCAGGAAATTCCTGTAAGGTTACTGATAAATTTCAGTTGGATGATTGAAAGCCTTAGGCTGTTTCTCTGTAATCCTGTAATGCAGTGTTGAGATTGGTTCTCTTTTAAATTTCTATCTGGGTCTGAATATTTCTATGATCTGTTTTAACAAGTTTTTCTAAGACTTGTATCTTGGCACCATATCAACCAAATTGACACTCATATAAACCAACATTTTTAAGGCTAAAACAGGAATAATCAAACAAATAATATACATATAAAGACATTACATTAATCCCATACACATTAATTATCCCCATTTAATACTTCCATTTTATTCCATCTATCATATTATCAAACAGAGACCAAACTAAACTCCTTTCACCTGAATAGCGTTTCCCATTTTTGAATGTGGGAAAACATCTTTTTAAAATTAATTCCTTCCACTTAAGACATTCCAATTGTTTTGCAAAATCTACTGACCATGACAAGTCACATGAGATGAACTGAGGCAGCTATCTTGTGTGGTAGCAGCTTGAAGAAGTGGTCCAGAAAAAGCCCACAACCCACTGGGAGATGAAAACTACTTTCTGAAAAATGTACCCAGGGGATTGTGGGGAAGAAACATGTGTGGTGGGAATAGCCTAAAAGGTAGAGCTGGTTAGTAATGATAGGCTAACTCCAAAAGGAAATTCTAGCTGGTGGGGAATTTATTCCAGCTATGTATAGCTCTGGCTTGTGCTAGTGTTTGCAAAGCCACAGTCAAGTGGCTTTTTCATAAATTTGTACCTCAAAAGTTGGATGTCAGATGTTGCACAAATCCTGATTGGTCTTATAATAAGAAGGCACAGCCAGATATTTGGGTAAATTTTGAAAGATCATAAAGAAAGCAAAATTACACATACAGTTTAGAGATTTAAATCAAATACCCCAAATACAGGTGCAAACAAGAAACCATTTAACGGAAATTAAAGGGTAAAATAATGATGGCTGAAGTTGTCTACTTCTTTACACAAGCTGTGATTCCCAGGTTGTATTTAGTCTCTCTAGTAGTATTGAGAGAGGTAATTTAACCTGCTTTGCTCTTATCTTTGAATAATGTAATTTCTGTGTTTTTAGTGACTGCATTCATAGACCATGAAGCATCAGTATTTTCTCACATGTTTGGTCAAGTATTGAGAACCATCTCTCACTCTGTTTTCCCGACTTTACCTTCTAACAGAATCTATGTGGTATTTCTGTTGATCATTTTGCTCTTTTTGTAGTGCTGAAGATGAAACCATGGACCAAGACTGGGAATACTGTAGAGACCTGAGCTGTTTCTATTTTTAGAGTATCGCTTACAATCTTTTCCATTTAGAACAATGCTGGCTGTGGGAAAGCCATTGCTTTGTAATGTGACCTAAAATGAATTTGAAAAAAATAATTCAGAAGAAAATACACTGAAAATATGATGTGAAAATTTTAGTGCTGATCCCAAGGTCCATAGACTATTTCCTTTCCTGAAGACGTCTCAGTCATTCTCAGGAGGCCATTATTGACAAACTAGTACCCATGATGGAAAGTCTAGAGAGCATCAGGGGACCAGTGGAAGCATATACTATTAGGGAAACCTGTCTAAAAGAAGTACTTGAAAACTCCTCAAAGAACACAATAAAGTGTAATCACATGAACATTGTGCACTATTATTCATAGGAATACTAATGTACAACAAGTTCTTAGGTCTTTGGGCAAATAGCTTACATAGGAATAATTTCAACTTAATACTTTCATTAATAAATGATTTAAATGTTATTAGTTTATTGTAGAGAGATCCCAGGTTAGACTGATTAAGCAAGACTGGGAAGGATTTGAAATCTAAGTGATTATTTAGATGAACAACTTCACAGTAGAGTGTGGAAGTGTAGTCTAGACATAGGGAAAGCCCAGGTATTCATAGAAATGTTCATTTCAACAGGTTAGCAGGTTCTGTAGCAGCCAGTGACATGGAGAAATATTATAAAACCTTAAGTAGGCATACACTCCCCCCCTTTGTGATGTACTTTTTCCTGGAACCTTGGGATCCTACATTCCATTCTTACCTCACCTGGCAATCCATTTTCCTGAGACCTTCAAAGGAACTGGCTGCTCTAGTTGGCTGGTCCTCTGAACTCAGCTGCATCAAGGTACTTTAAGTCTTTCTGGAAGGAAGTTTTGTCCTCTTTCGTCTGTGGTAAGTTCTTCCTGAGGAATGCCCCCTATGATAATGAGATTTCTGGGCCAGATTAGCTCCACAGTTAGGACATTCCCACCAGTGCTTATCTGGACCATCTATCCCAGATCTCTCAAGAAACACACAAACACTCACATTAACTTCATGCTGTTTAGCCTAGGTCTCAGGCTCATTGCTAGATAGTTCCCTCATCTTAACTCAAGGCATTCCCATCTATCTGTCCTGCCCCATGGCCTGTGGCTCACCTGTGTTCCTTACATGTTTCTTCTTTGTGTGTCTTGCTATATCTCTGTAACTCTGCCCTTCTCCTAGTACCTATTTTGATTTCCCAGCCTACGTTTTTTTATGGTGTCTGTCATGGGCCAAAACAGTCCCTTATTTACAGCATATAGAAAGATATGACTATATGTTTAGTTATCACAAGTAACTACTAATCTGCATTTCTTAATTTTAGAACTTCTAAGTTAGTAACATGAAAACCATACCTTAAAAAACAGTAGAAATTTTACAGAGCATAAAAAAATCTAATCTTAAATTTGTACCAATAAACCAAAATCCATACCAATGAAAAGTATGTTGAGATTAACCATTGATTTTGGTAATAAAGTAAATTCAAAAATCTAAATTTTAAAAAAGTCACTGATATACCATATGCCTTTTTCTTCTTAGGAAGAGATTAACTCTGACCATTAACCATTCATAATAAAAACAAACATTTATAAACAATGTTTTGGGAATTTGCATAATATTTCATTACTACTGCCTGCTGATTAAGCAGCTCTGACAATCTTAAAGGTTCTTGAGACTGGATCATCTTAGTCTTGAAGCTGATGTGAACATATCTTCCTATCAGAGAATTTTCAGGTGGTCTTGGTTAGAGGTTCCCAGAAATGTGTCTTTTATATAAAACTCCCCTAAGCCTAAGTTTGATAGCTAGGGCCCACTTGGCATTCGGGGAGAATATAAGGTATTCTTTGACGTATAATGACATGTGAGTGATAGGCACATATACAAACACACACTGAATAAAAATGTAATGAAGTATTACAACATATTTGAAGCCCCTTTGTTGCCTCTCTAACACAGACATGTTAGTTTTCACACTACCCTTCTCTTTTTAGACCAAGTCTTATGTACTACAGGGTGGCTTTGAACTATCCCCATCTTCGTATCTCATTTTCCTAAGTGCTAAGAAGAGAGGTGTTCACTATCAAACTAGCTTCCTAAGATATTTTGTTCTAAGTTTTATTTATGATTTATTTTAATTTACATTCCAACCACTTTTCTCTCTACCTTTTTTTAAAAACATAAATGTCCTTTTCATGTGTGCATCCCCTTGCCTTCACTCCCCTCAATCCCTCCCAGTCAGACTTCAGCAAATTCCATACCCATCCCCCAATCTTCTCCCCTAGAAAGGCAAGTAGTCCCAAGGTGGGTCAGCTCAGTGTGCCATATCCACTCCATGCAAGTTGTACTCACTCATCCCAAAGACAAGGGTGGGTTATGTTTTCTTCTCTAGGAAATGTGGGCCAAGGTGCCAGCCCAAACATAGGAACACAGTCTAATTCCACTCCTTGAGACTCCACGTACTGGCCATGCAAATGTACTGTTGCCTACCCTTGAAGGGCCTACCTCCTTTTCCTGCTGAGTCTCCAGTGGCTATTCTTGATTCAGTGACCTCCTCAGAGCTCCAGTCTGCCCTCTCTGTATGACTCCTCTTCATAATCCCTTCCCCTCTGCTCATACAGACTCTCCTCCCCTGCTCTCAGCTGACCAGGAGCTCAACCCAGTGCTCAGCCATGCATCTCTGCCTCCACCTTTATTCTTTGTTCATGCCCTACCTCTTTTCTACTCCCCCATCTACTGCCTAGAAAAGTCAAGTCCTCCTATGGGAGTCAACAAAGCATGGCATATCAAGTTTGGCCCCACCCTTGCACCAAGGCTGAACAAGGCCTCACACCACAGGGAATATTATTAAAGAAACTAGGTAGTGTGCCAGGAAAGATCCTAGTCCCATGGCTAGAGGCCCCACAAACAGACCATGCTACATAACTGTCACCTACATGAGGAGTGTCTAGGTCAGTCCCATGAAAGCTCCCTACCTGTTTGTCTAGACTCCATGTTTTCCCATGACCTTGGATCAGTTGTCTTTCTGGTTTTCCCTGACCTGAAGTTGACCCTCATTCTAGGCCCAGTGCTTTACTGTTGATGTCTGCATCTATTTCCATCAGTTACTGGATGAAGGTTCTATGATGACAGTTAGGGTGGTCATCAATTTGATTACCTGGTAAGGCCAGTTCAGGCACCCTCTCTGTTATTATTAGGAATCTTAGCTGGGATCATCTTTATGGAATCCTTCAATTTTTCTTGGCACCAGGTTTCTCTCTAGGTCCACAATGTCCCCCTCTATGCAGATATCTGCTTCATTTCACTCCTTCTCTGTCCTTCTCCCAACTCAGCCATTTTGATCCCTCATGTTTCTTTCCCCTTCCCTCTACCTCCCCATCCTAATTGTTTAGTCATTCCCTCACAGGGTGATCCATGTCTTCCTCTAAGGGTAGACCTTGTTTCCTAGTTTCTCTAGCATGATTAATTGTAGCCTCATTATCCTTTGCCTTCATATTATCCACTTTGGAGTATATGATTTATTTTAATTGATATACAATAGTAGTTCATGTACAATTAAAATACAGTGTTGTGATTCAAGATATACATAGGTGTGCTCTTATCAAATATAGGCAATTCATATTTCTGTGTCCTTATGTAAATGAAGTTTATATCCTCTCTCTTCCACTATTTTCTGGTAAAGTTCGGAAATTAATGCAAGCACCACTTATTTGATATCAAGGAATCCTATAGATTAAATCATGTCTTAATCAGCCTGGTCTTGATCTTACTTTGAAGCTTAGACAGGCATTGAACATAAGATATTTCTATTTCACCTTCCCAACTATCTTGTATTTCATGTGCATCAGTGAATTTCTTGGTCCTGGGTGGCCAGAGGTCTTGACCGATGGACTGACCTGTGGGCCCAGACCCCTTAGCCTTTTCAGCTTATCAGGTCACCTAAAATGATTCAGATGCTTATATAAGTTCATGCTGTTTGGTCTATGGCTTAGGCACATCACCAGCTGGCTCTTACATCTTAACTCAACCCATTCTCATTAATCTTTCTGCCATGTCACCCATGGTTCCCTTGTGTTCCTTTCCTGTTTTTTCTTGGGCTGCTGGGTCGATTTGCCTGACTCTGCCCTTCTTCTCATACCTATGTTGTGATTCCCCTCCTACTTTTTCTATGGTGCCTGCCATGGGCCAAAACAGCTCCATTATGTAAAGATTGATATTCACAGCACACAGAAAGACATTCGCATTTCATTACATGCATAGGAATGGACTTTTGGCTTCTCTTTTCCTTCCACAAAGATTCACCCTATGTAGCTATAAAACATAGTTACTAATGTGTACTGAAAATACCAGCAGCTATACTAATTACTACCCATTCCTTTCATACCTCCTTCTTTCCATAACGCACCTTTCAGTGACAACTGTTTCAATCTTAGCTTCTATGAAATCAGTTTGCATGTTCCTCATATGAGTGAGAACACCTAGATCTCAGTTCTGATGTTTAAAGAAGAGTTTTGACTCTGGTACCTTAAACCACTTGGCCATCCTGACACCCATGGGGACCTGAGAGATTGGGTTGGGTGGTGAATGGAGGGGAAGAATAATGAAAGTGACATCTTGATAAGGGGACTTTTGGGGCTAGGTAGAGACATGGCCTAAAGAAAACTCTCACAAATCTATAAGAATGACCGCAACTAAGATGGTCAGAAATAGTGTATAGGTATCCTGAACTCACCATATCCTCTAATCAAATTGGTGACTACTTCAATAGTAATCAGAGTGCATTCAACCAGCCTCTAGCTTTGCTTCTTTGTTCCATTGTTTTAGCCCCTTCCCATCATGTCTTACTACTGTGAGAGTTGTCTAGCCTTCAATGAAGCCATAACCATATCTGATCAGTCTTTAGGGATAATTTATTTACATGTTGACCAAAAAATTTAACATTTGTTTTACAAACTGTGAGTGCATACCTTAAGTGATGATTGCTTCTTGAATCTCCTTAAATCTAACTAGAGCTCACCTAGTTTTTGAACAATTTTTATCATTTTGTGATTCCTTCAAGGTTACCTAGTGTACTAAGTTTGGCTGTTTGAAAGCTTTAGATTGCTTCTCTGAAATCTTATAAGCCAATGTTGAGATTAACTCTTTATATTCTTTTAAGCTATGAATATTTCTGTGTTCTCTCTTAACAGGCTTTTCTAAGGTGTTCTTCTTGGCATTCACACTAACTGACTTTTTAACTGATAAAATAGGAATAATCAAAAAGTAATATTTATAATAAACATTATGACATTATTTATCTTCTCTTTTACTGGTTCTAGTTTGAAACCATCTAGATCAATGTTAATGAAAGACCAACGACCTTCCATCATGCTACACTTTCTCATTTTAAGGTGTGAAAAAGTTCTCTCTCTGCTTTAGGCATAGTCCCCATTTTAAGTAATCCCAATTTACTCATCAAACTGGTTGTCAATGATGATTCAGATGACTATGTTGGGGGCAGCTACTTAGTGTCCAAAAAGAGGGAAAACACAACCCCCACTAAAAGAGGGAGGCTGCTGTCTGAAAAAGTTGCCCAGATGAACATGGAGAAGACACACATATTGTGGACTCTGTCTAATGCTGGAGGCTAACTCCTAACAGAAAGCCGAGCCAGTTGGCCATGTAGAGCTTTGGCTGGCAAGGTCTTTTTTTTTTCCTAATTCATGCCCTGAAAGTTGAGCTCCAAATATTGTGCAAACTCTAGTGAGCATGTATTGAAATCCCTGAGTCAGATATTGATGAAAAGCTAGAATATGAGAAAGAGGACACAGAACACAGTCAATTCTCACCCAACCAACTTCTCAGGATGAACATGGTAAATGTTTCTCTTTTCAAGGTTCCTCAGCCTGACTGGTCACTTCTACAGAAACATGGTTACTAGGCCTAAGTAGTTCACTAAGTTTCTAGTACCAGCCATTATCACCTGATTTTTAAAAAAATATTTCTTGCTATCTACCAAATTTGATTTTGTTTTCCTTTTTCCAATTTCTTGTGTTGTATCAATAAGTCATTTATCTGTACGTTTTTTGCAAGTGTAGCACTTAGGGCTATTAACTTCCTTCTTAAAAATGCCTTGACTGTGTCTCAAAGGTTATGTTGTGGTGGTTTTTCTTCATTTACTTCCAGGAATATTTTAATTTTTTGGCCCATTCATCATTTAATAATGAGTTGCTCAATTTCCATATGTTTATACATTTAGTAGATATTTTTGTTTGATGTTCATTTTAATTTTATTGCATAATGGTTGGGTAGGATATATGAAATTTTTTCAACTTTTCTGTATTTATTAACGCTTGTTTTTTATTATAGCTCATGATATATTTTGAAGACGCTTCCCTGTGCTGCTGAGTAGAATGTATATGTGTATAACCTTGGTATTTGGGTTGAATAGTCTCTAGATATCTGTTAGGTTCATTTGATAGAAGATGTCATTTAACTCTGAAGTTTCTCTACTTTTTTGGTCCAGACATCTTATCTATACAAGAAATTGGAGTGCTGAAATTTCCCACTATGTTTGGGTTTATGTTAATCTGGGTCTTTAATTTTATTAATATGATTTGATGAAATTGAGCGCACCAGAGTTTTATGCATGTCTTTAGTATTGTAATATTTTATTAATTAATTGATACCTTGATTTAAATGAAATTCATTTCTTTGTCTATAGTTAGTGCTTCAGCACAATATTTAAAAAGATTGGGGATAGTGTTCTTTTTAAACTCTTTAAACATATCAGACTTGTTTATTCCTTGGAAAAATAAGACTGTAGTGGGCAATGAAGTTTCAAACTTGTATTATCATTCATAAATAGAAATAACACTATCTAAACAAATGACTGCACTTAAAGTCAGTAATGAAAAATTGTTCTTGCAACTCACAACACAGAAAAATACAAAACATCCTTATTATCAGAATCCCCCAAAAAACATTAAAAATGTTTGATAAATGCATAATTTATGATATAATTTGTATATTTTGTGGCAAAACAGAAATATTTATATACACATTCATATATTCCAGTAAACATTCGGGAATAGAAAGTCAATAAATGAGAAAGTACTAAAATAATGTATACTTTCACAATTCACATGCTTTAAGGTAGGATAATTAATACTCAACATAAAAAATGTCCATGTTACAGACTTTCAGAAAAAGAAAATTCATATAATCAAATGGCAATAAAATTTTCCACTTTCATATTCATTTTAGAAATACTATCATTGTCTATAATTTTATGTGACAAACCATTGAGTGAGTAAAACAGAATATGGCAAAAGTAAAATTACATATAAAGTTTAGAGATTTATATCAACTAATCCAAATTCAGGTGCAAACCAGAAACCATTTACCAGCAAATTAAAGGGAAAAATCATGATGGCTGAAGTTGTCTACTTCTTTACATAAGCTGTGATTTCCAGGTTGTATTTAGTGTCTCTAGTAGTATTGAGAGACGTAATTTAACCTGCTTTTCTTGTCTTTGAATTAGGTAATTTCTGTATTTTTAGTGGCTGCATACATAGACCATTCAGATTGAATATTTGCTCACACGTTTGGTCAAGTATTGAGAACCATCCCTCACTCTGTTTTCCTGAATTTACCTTCTAAGACAATCTATATGGCTTTTCTTTTGATCATTTTGCTCTTTTTGTAGTGCTGGAGATGAAACCCAGGGCCAAGACTGGGAATACTGCAGTCCTGAGTTGTTTCTATTTTTAGAGTATCACTTACAATCTTTTCCATTTAGAACAATGCTGGCTGTGGGAAAGCCATTGCTTTGTAATATGACCTAAAATTAATTAAAAAAATAAGCCAGAAGAAAACACACTGAGAATATGAAGTGAAAGTTTTAGTTCTGATCTCCAGGTCCACAGATCATTTCCTTTCCTCAAGAAGTCTCAGTCATTCTGATTAGGCCATTATTGACAGACCAGTACCCATGATGGAAAGTCTAGAGAGCATCAGGGGACCGGCGGAAGCATATACTATTAGAGAAATCTTCCTAAGCGAAACACTTGGGAACTCCTCAAAGAGCACAATAAAGTGCATCACATGCACGTTGTGCACTATTATTCATAGGAATATTAATGCACAACAAGTTCTTAGGTCTTTGGGGGAATAGCTTACAGAGGAATAATTTCAACTTAATAGTTTTTAATAAATGATTTACTTGTTATTAGTTTATTGTAGAGAGATCCCAGGTTAGACTGATTAAGGAAGACTGGGAAGGATTTGAAATGGTAAGTGACTTTTTTAGATGAACAACTTCACAGTAGAGTGTGGAAGTGTAGTCTAGACATAGGGAAAGCCCAGGTATTCATAGAAATGTTCATCTCAACAGGTTAGCAGGTTCTGAAGCAGCCAGTGACATGGAGAAATATGATATAATCTTAAGTAGGCACACCCCCCTTTGTGATGTACTTCTTTCCTGGAACCTTGGGATCCTACATTCCATTCTTACTTCACCTGGCAATCCATTTTCCTGAGACCTTCAAAGGAACTGGCTGCTCTACTGGGCTGGTCCTCTGAACTCAGCTGAATTAAGGTACTTTAAGTCTTTCTGGAAGGAAGTTTTGTCCTCTTTAGTCTGTGGTAAGTTCTTCCTGAGGAATGCCCCCTATGATAATGAGATTTCTGGCCCAGATTAGCCCCACTGTTAGGACCTGCCCACCTCTGCTGATCTGAACCATCTCTATCCCAAATCTCCCTAGAAACGTACAAATACTTTTATTACCTTCATGCTGTTTAGCCTAGAGGTCAGGCTCATTGCTAGATAGCTCCTTCATCTTACCTCAACATATTCCCATCAATTTTTCGTGCCACATGTCACATGGCTTACCTGTGTTCCTTACATGTTGCTTCTTTGGGTGTCTTGCTATATCTCTGTGATTCTGCCCTTCTCCTACTACCAGTCATGGGCCAAAACAGTCCTTTATTTACAGCTTATAGAAAGTCATGGCTTTAATTTTGTTAATCACAAGTGACTATTAATCTGAATTTCTTAATTTTATGATTCTAAGTGAGTAACATGAACATCACACTTCAAACAACAGTAGAAAAATACATACAGCATAACAAAACTAATCTTAAATTTGTATCAAGAAACCAAAATCTGTACCAATGTAAAATATGTTGAGGTTAACAGTTGATTAAAGTATTGAAGTAAATTTAATAATCTAATTTTTACAAAAATTACTGGTATACCATATACACTTTTTCTTCTTAGAAAGAGATTAACTATGACCATTGACCATTCATAATGAAAAAAAACTTTTATGAACAATATTTTGGGAATTTGGGCATATTTCATTACTACTGCCTGCTGATTGAGCAGTGCTGACAATCTTACAGGTTCTTGAGACTGGATCATCTTAGTCTTGAAGCTGATGTGAACATATCTTCCTATCAGAGAATTTTCATGTGGTCTTGGTTGGTGAAACCCTATTTGCCTGGAAGCAGTTCACTGGTTCTCATCTTCTGTGGAAACAACAACAGAACCTCTCTTCCAAAGCAATAAATCTTTAGAAATAAACTTCAAAGTCAAGATACCTTTAAAATATGTTTTTTGTATAACTTACCATCCTTTGGAATTGAATGTCTTTCTACAGTTAGCTCAATAACACTTAAAAAATTAAAACAAAACACAATAATATCTATAATCTAGACTCTGTGTTTTCCATCTTTATGTGAGTTACTATATTTTTATTCCTTTATTTCTCCTTTAAAAGACTTTATCTAGTTCTTTCTTTTCTCTCCCAGTCTACTTATTCCTTTTCACACACATTTTAACCCAATGAGAGGTTTTCTATATCTGAACCTGTTTTATTGTGTGATGTGTGAATGCCCTTCTTTATGCTGTGAATCTCAATCTTTGAATAAAGGAGCTGTTTTGGGCCATGGCGGGTACCGTAGAATAGGTAGGAGGAGAAATCAGAGCTTAGGTGGGAGAAGCAGGGTGGAGTCAGGTAGATCCAGCCAGCCACCCAAGGAGCAACATGTAAAGAACACGGGTGAGCCACGGGCCGGGGCCACGTGGCCCACAGATTAATAGAAATGGGTTGATTTAAGATGTAAGAGCTAGCTAACAATGTGCCCGAGCCATAGGCCAAACAGCATGAAGTTAATAAAAGCGTCTGAGTCGTTTCTGGGGGCCTGGGCGGCGGTGCGTGGATAAGCGGTCCCGGGCGACAGATCTGTGGGTCCTTGATCTTGGGCACACGGGACCCGGAAGCCACTACAACAGATGGCGCCCAACGTGGGGCGATTATCCACTTAGAGCCTGAGAAAGATTAAAAAGGGTTCTAGATCGCAGAAACTGTACAAAGGCAACTTCCAAATTGTATATACAAAGTGGGTACAAAGAAAGCATGGTCCGGGTCACATTCAAAATGGCGCCAGCAGCAGGCTGGCGTCAGGCAGTGTAAGCTGCAATCAGGCGGGTTCCTGAAAACTAACAAAAGACTCAGTAACAAGTAATTGATTTTAGATTTCTGCTTATTTTGAACAAAAGAGAAACAAATTTTCTTCGTGGCAGCATTTTCTTGGGTGTGCTCTGTTTACGGTCCGTTTAAGAAAACTTAGTGATTCAGCCTAATTTGCAAAAACTGTGCTTCTTTTTGGAGAATGTATTTTAAAAGCTCTTAAGGTTAGAAGATGATTAAAGATTCACAATAAAACAGATTCAAATAAAAAGAAAACCTGTAAATGGGTTACAATGTTTGTAAAAGGTACATAGGCTTCAGAGAGAAAAGAAAGACGTTAGAAAAAGTTTTTAAAGCGAAAAATAGAATAATAAAAATATAATAAGCCACTTAAAGATGGAAAATAGACACAAAATCTGGATTTTGGTTGTTATTGTGTTTTCTTTTAATTTTTTAACCGTTAATGAGCTAACTGCAGAAAGACAATGGATTACAAAGGCTACTAAGTTAAACAAAAATGTATATTTTAAAGGTATTTTGATTTCAAAATTTGTGTCTAAGGATTTATTGCTTCGGAAGAGTTCTTCTTTTGTTTCCACAGAAGATGAGAACCTGTGGATTCCTTCTAGGCAAATATGGTTTCATCAACCAAGACCCCCTGAAAAAACCTCTGATGAGAAGAGATGGCCAGATCAGCTTCACAGCTGCAGATTATGACCCAGTCTCAACAATCCGTGAGAATTTCAACGCCCCTTAATCAGCAAGAAGTAGTAATGGATAACTTCGCCCAAATTCCCCAAATATTGTTTCTAAATGTTTGTTTTCATTATAAATGGTTAATGGTCATAGTCAATCTCTTTCTAAGAAGAAACGGGGGATATGGTATGTGAATGCTTTTTTAAAAAATTAGATTATTGAATTTACAGGTAATCAGCTGTTAATCTCAAACTGCTTTACATTCGTATAGATTTTGGTTTATTGATACAAATTTAAAGTCAATTTTATTATGCTGTATGTGTTTTTCTATTCTTGTTTAAGGTATGATGTTCATATAACTGTTTTAAAATTGTAGTGTATAATTAAGAAATGAAGGTTAATAGTCACTTTTGATAATCAAACTTATAGTTAGGTTAGTTAAGATTTTTAGGTATACAAAGATATATTTCAATTAGATAGATAATCTTCAAATACTTCTAAGACCTACAGAATATGGCATTTAAAATGTTTTAAGAGCTTAGACTTTTCTGGACAGTGAGACAGGTCTACTCCTGGCAGCACTAATTTACTTCAACAGGAAAATGGGCATCGAAGAAACTCCATATGGAGTCTACTCTATTTGTGGTAATGGTAAGCCACTAGAGAAGAACCTGTTTTTATATTGACTGCTTGACAGTATGCTGTTTAAACTGGACATGCAGGTTCCATAAGAAGATGACCTCTGAACTTTGGCAGAACAAGCCAAGATCATCATTCAGTTTCCTGCTTTACAGAGAAAACTGTCAGACATTCTTCAGGACTCAAGGAGAAACAACGGATGAACTGTGTCAGAATGGGAAGAGAAGATTTCCTGCTTCACTGAAATGAAAAGAGACTTTGGGCCTGTAGGCTGAAGATGGATGCCCCAACTTTATAAAAGAACTTTGGGTGACTGTCCAGGCAGATAGGTGTCATCTCTGTCCTTTCTAGCTTTTAGAAGTCGCTTGCACTTCTGGTTTACTTGGGTAAATATGTCCTTCTGTGGTCTTTGATGTAGTTGAAGATTAGATAGTTAGAGGTATAGTTTTTCTTAGTCATTTGAAAGATATATTAGATATAAAACTTTAGATTCATAAAGATAAGGTAGATGATAGAATATTTTCTTTAATTTTGCTAAATACAAATAGACTAGATATTGTAACTGTAATTCTTACTTGATAGCTATTTTGTTTGTTATATGTAATTTTGCTATGTTAAAATTGAAACCTTCCTTTTTAATTAGAGAGAAAGGGGGAAGTGATGTGGGAATGCCCTTCTTTATGCTGTGAATCTCAATCTTTGAATAAAGGAGCTGTTTTGGGCCATGGCGGGTACCGTAGAATAGGTAGGAGGAGAAATCAGAGCTTAGGTGGGAGAAGCAGGGTGGAGTCAGGCAGATCGAGCCAGCCGCCCAAGGAGCAACATGTAAGGAACACAGGTGAGCCACGGGCCGGGGCCACGTGGCCCACGGATTAATAGAAATGGGTTGATTTAAGATGTAAGAGCTAGCTAACAATGTGCCCGAGCCATAGGCCAAACAACATGAAGTTAATAGAAGCATCTGAGTCATTTCTGGGGGCCTGGGCGGCGGTGCGCGGATAAGCAGTCCCAGCGGCGGGTCTGTGGGTCCCGGATCTCTGGCGGCCCGGGACCCGAGAGCCCTCACTACAACAATTGTGTGTCATTAATCATTTTTAACTAGAAAATATTTCTTAAATGCTAGCAGTCCCAGGAAGAGCCATATAGTTTTTGCCTGTAAAGCTGAGTCAGGAAGTTCTCTTAAAGTGGCCACATGTCTGTTTGCTGCCAGCAGACAGAGCACACCCAAGCAAATGCCACTATCATAAAGCTGTCTTTGTCTCTGTTCCCTTTTGTTCAAAATAAATGGAAACATTAAATCAATCACATGCTACTAAATCTTCTATGAGGCTTCGGGATCCAGCCTGGCTTCAGTTTATGATTGCTGCAGTGAGTCAGCTGCCATTTTCTCTGTGGTCTGGATGCCACACCATCTCTGTACCATGACTGACTTCAGAGACACAATTTTGAAGCTGCCCTTGGATCAGTTTCTCTGCTCTAGAATCCTTTCTAAGCTTTCTCAGGCTTTGTGTGGGTACATTCATTCCATTTTAGGATGCCATCTGTAAAAATGAGTTTTTTGTCTTAGATTAGCCCCACTGTTCAAACCTGGTTCTGTTCCTTATGTGGACCTGCAATCCCAAAGTCCCAAGTAAATGCAGACATGATTATATTAACATCATACTGTTAGGCCTACGGCTTAGTCACATTTCTATCTAGCTCCTTATTCTTACCTCAACCCAGCATATCTGAGCCATATATCTCTTTCCTTCACCCCTGAAAGCCATCAGTTTGAGAGACCATTAAATCTGTGGAAATCCCCTCACCATCACAATCTTAGAAAACACCACAGATACCTACATTATGCAGGATTCTAGTATAAAACTGCTGTGTAAATTAATTAATAGGATGAGACAGAGTTATTTGAGCCCAGAGTTTCTCTGTCAGCTTAGCATCGCATCTATACCATGAATCAAGGAAAAAGATGAAGAGTCAGTAATGATGGAGACATACAGATTTACATTGAGGAGGTTCCTTAAAATGTGTCTTTTATATAAAAACCCCTAAGCCTAAGTTTGATAGCTAGGGCCCACATGGCATTCGGGGAGAAGGTAAGGTATTCTTTAACATATAATGACATGTGAGTCATGGGCACATATACAAACACACACTGAATAAAACTGTAATGAAGTATTACAACATATTTGAAGTCTTTTTGTTGCCTCACTAACACAGACATGTTAGTTTTCACACTGCCCTTCTTTTTTGAGACCAAGTCTTATATAGTACAGGGTGGTTTTGAACTATCCCCAACTTCCTATCTCATTTTCCTAAGTGCTAAGAAACGAGGTGTTCACCATCAAAACTAGCTTAGTAAGATAATTTATTCTAAGTTTTATTTATGATTTATTTTATTTTACATTCCAACCATAGTTTTCTCTATACCATTTTTAAAAACATAAATGTCATTTTGATTGTATGCATCCCCCTGCCTTCCCTCTTCCCCATCCCTCTGAGTCAGCCTTCAGGGAATCTCAGGCCCATTCCCCATTCTCTCTTCCAGAAGGTCAAGAAGTCCCAAGGTGGGTCATCTCAGTGTGGCATATCTACTCCAGGCAAGTTCTACTCACTCATCCTAGAAAGAAGGCTGGGTTATGTGTTCCTCTATACGGAATGTGCTCCAAGGTGCCAGCCCATACACAGGAACACAGACTGATTTCACCCCTTTAGGCTCCACATATTGTCCATGCCAATCTACAGTTGCCTACACTTGGAGGGCCTAGCTCCTTTTCTTGCTGGGCCTCCAGTGGCTATTCTTGATTCAGTGACATCCTCCGAGCTCTAGTCATCCCTCTATGTGGGACTCCTCTTCATAATCCCTATTCCCCTGTTCATACAGACACTCCTCCCCTTCTCTCAGCTGACCAGGAGCTCAGCCCAGTGCTCAGCCATGGATCTCTAACTCCACCTCTATTCTTTGTTGGATCTCCTACCTCTTTTCTTCTGCCCTATCCACTGTACAGAAAGGTCAAGTTCTCCTATGGGAGTCAACAAAGCATGGCATGTCAAGTTTGGCCCCATGCCTTGCACCAAGGTGGAACCAGGTTTCTCACCACAGATAATAGGTTTCAAAAACCTAGGTAGTGTGCCAGGAAAGATCCTAATCCCACTTCTAGAGACACCATTGACAGACCAATCTTCATAATTGTCACCTACATGAGCAGGGTCTAGGTTAGTCCCATGCAGGATCCCTACCTGTTGGTCTAGAGAACATGAATTCCCATGAGTTTAGATCAGTTGTCTTTGTGGTTTTCCCTGACATGATCTTGACACCCATGCTCAGCCCAATGTTTTACTGTGGATTTCTGCATCTATTTCCATCAGTTACTGGATGAAGGTTCTATGATGACAATTAGGGTGGTCATCAATTTGATTACCCGGGAATGCCAGTTCAGGCACCCTGTCTGCTTTAGTAGGATCTTATCTCGGAACATCTTTATGGATTCCTGCAATTTTTCGTGGCACCAGGTTTCTTTCTAACTCTACAATGTCCCCCTCTATCAAGTTGTCTGTTTTATTTCACTCGCTATGTCCTTCTCCCTACTCAGCCATTTTTTTTCCCTCATGTCCCTATCACCTTCCCTGTACCTCCCCATCATAACTGTTTAGTCTCCCCCTCCCAGGGTGATCCATGTCTTCCTCTTAGGGTAGTCCTTGTTTCCTAGTTTCTCTAGGACACAGGATTGTAGCCTGGTTATCCTTTGCCTTCATATTATCCACTTATGAGTATATGATTTATTTTAATTGATATACTACAATAGTGTATACACTATTAAAATGTAGTGTCATGATTCAAAACATACATATGTGTGTGCTTATCAAATATAGGCAATTCACATTTTTGTGTCGTTATGTAAATGAAGTTTATAACCTCTCTCTTCTACTATTTTCTGGTATATTGGGAAATTCATGCAAGGACCACTCATATATTAGGAAGGAATCCTGTAAATTAAATGATGTATTTCCCAGCCTGTTCTTGATCAAACTTTCCAGTTCAGACAGGCATTGAACATAGGACTCTTCTATCTCACCTTCCCAACTCTCTTGTATTTCATGTGTAGCAGTGAGGTTTCTTGGTCCTGGGCTGCCAGAGGTCCAGACCCACAGACCTCGGGCCCAGACCCCTTATCATCTGCAGCTGATCAGCCCCCCCCAAATAATTCAGATGCTTATATTAAGTTCATGATGTTTGGTTTATGGCTCAGTCACATCCACAGCTGGCTCTTACATCCAAACTCAACCCATTCTCATAAATCTGTCTGCCATTGGCTGTGGCTTAGTAGTGATCCTTACATGCTTCTTGTGGGTGGCTAGGTCGATTTTTCTGATTCTGTTCTGCTTCTCCTAGGCATGCTGTGAGTTTCCCTTCTACTTTTTCTGTGGTGCCTGTCATGGGCAAAAACAGCTCATTTATCTAAAGATTGATATTCACAGCACACAGAAAGACATTCCCACATCATTACATGCATAGAAATAGATTTATGGCTTCTCTTTACCTTACTCACAGATTCACCATATGTAGCTTTAAACTGTAGTTACTAAAGTGTACTGCAGCATACAAGCGGGTATACTAATTACTACCAGTTCTTTTCGTACCTCCTTTACCCCATAAACTACCTCTCAGTGAAAACTGTTTCTTTCTTAGCTCCTATGAAATCTGTTTCCATGTTCTTCACATGAGTAAGAACACATCTGCCCTTGCTAAATTCAATCTCTTTCTCTTAATTTCAATGAACACTCCAGGGCAACTAATCGGAACAGAAGTTTACCTCACATTTAAAGACTCATTTTAACTTTCTACATAGTCAGAGAATCCAACTTATTCCTAATTCTCTCATAGAATCAGGGGTAGGTGATCTTAGGATGAAATGAAACATAAAGAAATTTCATGTACTGAGGGTTATTGTTCATCACTGCCTCCTTTCCTCACAGGACAACTTTTTTTTTAAGTTTGAAGAAACACCCTTCCCGGGATAGTTTATTTTATGCTGGAACAAAATCAGATGATGTCTTCTCAAAATATCACTCATCTTGTTGACAAGAAAAAAGAGAGGTCTTGTGAAAATAACTCTGTGGAAAAGATTCCCGAGGCAAAGTTCTGTAAGGTGAGTTGACCAGGTAGGGCGTTGGCAGAAGCAGATTCATGACCAAGGACCATGACAGAAAGATTTTTCAGAATGTGGAAACCAGAGGCATTCTCAAAATGTCCTTCTCCAGTATCCCTGAAGAATTTAGAATGGTAATTGAGTACTAAATGCAGTTGGTAATAATCACCACTTTGTAATCAGGAGCAGGACCAAAGGGAGACCTGATAGCATGGAGCATTTCCAATGTAGTTGGGAAATGGCTGTTATGCAAATCTCTCACTTGATCCCCACATTTCCTAGCATCAATTATCTTGATTTTCTAGGTTGACCACTGAGATCCTCCAACATAGAGACCTTTCTAGTATGAATGGCACACATGTCCAGGAGAGAGTACTTCTAAGATTTTATATTTTCTTGTTTTCTAGGCCTTCCAAGATATTACTTCGTATTTCTCTGAGGAAGAATGGGGAAATCTCACATTCTTGCAAAAAATTGTCTACGTGTATATGAAAAGAACCTACTTCAGAATGATTGCCTTAGGTAATAGGAAGTTCCAGGTTCAGACAAGCCTGGATGTTTCCTAGTTATTTTCTATGCCACAGTTTCCTTTCGACTTATAGTATGTACCTTTGCCACACAATACTTTTCTTCACACAGAAATGTCCAAGTGGGGGCTGAGCATGCTGCTCTTCTCCAATGTGTTTCGGGCTGAGAGCATAGAGCACAGGCAATAGGGTTCAGGCCTGCAGCAGCCTGCACTTTTCTTTCCTGCAGGCTCTTGTTCTTGTGGGCCTTAAGGTCTGTGCTGCATCCCAAATCCTAGCTGCATTTCCATTTTTGTGCTGTCTGTTAAGGAGCAAACACTTTGTTTCCTTTTAGGGGTCACAGTCAACAAACCAATATTCATGCGTCGCAAGGACAAGGCAGAAGACTCTCCATTGGAATGTATTGAATTCCATGGTCCTCACAGTGTTGAGTAGTTAGGGAGGGGCTGTGAAGAATCACCTTTTCAGTCAAGATATCTGGTAAGGTTACAGGCATGTCTTTTCTTCATCTTCAGGTTAGGGCTGTGTGGAAAAGAGTTCATTTAGAGGATGGTGTAAAAGACCCTGTCATATAAATGTTTAAAACCATTATTTTGGATAATAAGTAAATGGCTAATATGTAGCACCTGTCCCTTATCATATCCTAAACACAGGCAGACACATACACCGTATAAACATACATGCAGACACATTATCACAGAGATACAACTCAACACACACATGCACACACCACACACACACACACACACACACACACACACACACACACAGATTCTCTTTTATACTTGACATCACTGAAAATAGATCATCATAATATAAATGGATCAGTTAACTCCAGAGATGATCCTGTTCCCACTGCTTCCAATTTGGCAGCTTGGGTGCAATCTAATTGTAGTTCATTAACATAATTTCTTAATCCTTTTTCCATATGGTATTTTATTTAATTCACTGAGGATTTTATATATTTTGATCATATTCAGACATACCTTATTCTTTCATCTAATTAACATAAAAAATTTATGTTTTTCTCACTTCCCCACATTCCTCAAACTCACCTCTTTTTTTAAAATTTTTTAGAAATAACCAACCAATCCCAATTTGTACTCTTTATATAACATGGGATGAGGTACCATGCACTAGAACATACTTGACTTAGTAATGACCACAACCTTAAAAATACTGACTCTCCCTCCCATGAAAGCCATCGATTATCAAAAAGGATACCCATAAAGGGGTGGGAGCTCATGAGTACCTACTCACTCCATGCTAGAATGCTGACTGGTTTGACAATGCAGGTCTTATATAGGCAATGGCAACCTCTCTGAGTTTATGAGTGTAACAATTTGTCATTTCCTTAAAACACTATATTGCTCTGGTCCTTCCTGTCTTCTGCTTCTTACATTCTCTCTATCCCCCTTTTACAGTGGTACATGATTTAGGGAGGAAGACCCATGACATATATGTTCAATGTTTAGCTGAGCAATGCATAGACACATTTTCTACATTCTAACCAGTTGGGAGCTCCTGTATTATCCATCACTCACTTTAAAACAAATCTTCTCCAATAATGTCTGAAAGATATCTATCGTGAAGAGATATGAATTTATATGTCAGTTTGTACTAAATTCATTTAGCAAAATCATAGTAACAATTTCCAACCATGGGGCCTATGCAATCATATGTTCTTGGTCAGCTTTACAGTACCAGGTCTGCATTTTTTCAGTCACAATATCTTAAGAATTATAGCATTGGCTCTTTAGCACATAGCTCAAACCACTGACATGTATTCATGTCTTTTTTCATTTCTTTAATCCAGGTGATGCCTCTGTCAAGCATTCTCCCACAGACAGAGTCTGTTTGTTATTTCATACTGAAGCTTACTTTCTAAGCAGGAATCACCAGCTAGCCTCTGTATATTGACTATGCATTCCTCTGGCTGGAAATCACAGGGCTCCTCCCACTGTGATAGACTTCAGGATATATCTACATTTGGGAACTGTCTGCCCCACAGACACAACCCAGAGGAACCCTTAGAGACACCTGGCTATTTATGAAATGGAATTTTCAATAGTTGCCATTTACACTTTAGTGTATATAGTTAAGGGAGCTGAGAGTTGGTAGCCAGTGAGGGCACAGTTAAGGACTGAATAAAACAGAAGGGATTGTAAGAGGAAGTATTCAGTTTTATTATTCTGTCATTTAAAAAGCATGTCCATTTGGGTGTGTTTGGCATGTGATAATTGCAAAGTTCTGTAGGGTCATTAAAACAAGACTTTTCTCAGGCATAAATCAGGAAGTTGAATGACAGGTAGCTTATTATTAATGACTTTTATATCAGCAGAAATAGTGTAGGTATCATCTTATCAAATTCTACATGAAGTGTTCTTACCAATGTCCTGTGTGTGGCACTCTTGGCAACATATTCTTTGATACCTAGATCAGTGTGTCTCTTTTCTTTCTTCCCCATTGCCTGCATTAATTTGTAAAAATCATCTTGGTACAGTACTGTCTTCTCTCTTCTATTCACTCTTTTATTAACTGTCAATGTGATGAACCACAAGCTTATGTGTGAAGCCTTATATTTTGTAGACTACCCACCTTTCATAGAACCCATGGACTCCACAAGTGATTTTCTTCCCTAAATCTTCTTTATTATGGATTCCTAATTAAATGTACATTATTCTGCTTGTATAAATTGCAGTCTATGAAATATATAAAGGCAAATGTTTAGTCCCAGAAACATGGTGTACTTAGGACATTACTTTCTTATTTGAACACACATGCTCTTTCTTACTTGGCTACAAATAATGACAAATACTTCTGCAGGTACAGTTAGCATGTTATGAAAATCAATAAAAACACCTACAAAGGCTTGAGGCCTTCAACATTCTGTCATGGAAGGAGAGGCTCACCAGGTTCCACCCTCTCAGAGGATATGAGGGCAGTTAACAGTTGTCAGGGAAAAGACAGATGAGGCCCAGGGCACATGTAAATATGCCCAATTAAACTCATTTAGCCCCACCAATATAAAATATGAAATGAAAGATAATCTAGTAATGGCGAGGAAGGGCATTGACATGAGTCAAAAGAGGTTAATGAGTCTAAATTATCACAGCACATTATACATGCATATAAAAATGTCATATCGAAAGGTAACAGCATATATAATTAATGTATGCTAACATAGTCTTTGGAAAACCTCAGAAATTACTTAACCTCTAATACAGTATAGGAATCCTACAGAGAGCCTGAACAAGTGCTTTAGTGTTTAAAAATGCTGAAGGAGGTGGAATGAGAAGAAAATAACCCAAATGAGTTCCAGGTACACTAGGCTAAGTATGGGCCCAGAGAAATCTGCACACCAAGAGAAAGCACGTTTTTGGGGACAGACAGTTGGGTGGCAATGGATGAGAAGGAATCATTGAAGAAACAAAACTCTGGCTTCCATGGCATGCTCTGAGTGAGTGGCATGGGCCCACAAAACTCCACAGCCTTGCTGTGTGACAGGATCACCCAGCACCAGTTCAGATGTTAGCAAGGATTTCCATATTCATAATTTGATTTGTCCTTCTGAAAGACATGTGACAATGGACAGGTTTTCTACATACTCTGTGGTTCATTTCTTTAATCCACACAATATAAGAAAATGATCATTGGGCCGTCTTTCTAATGAAGGATAAAATAGGAATTCTATACCAGATGATGGGGGAGAGGGACCAAACAGTACACTGGATTACCTGGAATGGTCTTTGGTCTGTACTGCTGTGTGGCTAATATCTCAGTCTTTACAAGCCAGCAAACATAAACATCAGAATGGAAAGGCCCATGGGCTCATGGGAGGAACATGCCCTGTTCTATTCTGACAAAACAAGGCCCTAAACTATCTAGTTCTCATGCACTAATCTCTCCCTATTTCAGAAGGTGGCATTCATGTAAATGTATGGGCTCATCGTTTGAGGGAAAGAAAACATCGAGTGATATATGAAGAGATCAGTGACCCTGAAGAAGAAGATGATGAGGAGGATGACTAAATCTGTAAGTGGTCCTTTGACACATCTCCCAAACCCCAGAATACATACTTTTTTTGATATAATATTAGATCACTTATCCACTTCTAATCCTCTGGGGTGCAACAGTGAAGCTGAAGTATCATATCATGCTTCCTTTACTGCAAAGCTGGGTAATTTGGAGACCTTCCCTACCCAGGATGCTATGAGCTCCCAAATCCCAAGTCAGCTCTCAAAGTACAGGCCACATCTTACTCTGGATTAGAAATTTAAGGAAAAGAAAGGTGAGGCAGTCACCTTGCTCTGAGAAAAGGGTTTGCCTGTGTAGCACAGGCTTTGAGGTTGGGTGAGAAGGAAGCATGTGGGCTGTGAAGGACAGGAGGAAACAGACCAGTGAGTAGGTAGTGTGAATTTGCTAGTGTTTCTTTTCTTTCTTGTCTTAACCACAGAGCATTGAAATAAACCTACCATGAGAAGAAGAATACGGTGGGAATTCCAGACCATAGCTACAATGTTGAAGGCTAAATGTCAGTTATATGTATAAATACATTATTTATTAAAATTTATTATAATTCTAACAGTTAAGTATCCATTTCCATATTATTTGTCAAGTTTTCTCTTAGGAATTTTGTAGGAGGTATCCAATACTCTGTTAGGACCTTGTGCCAAGTATTCCCTATGTATTCTTTCCACTGTACTAAGTCTCATTAGTATTGGTCTTCCTATACCAGGCAGTGTTTAAGCATAGATCTCGCTGTATGGTATCTGGTCAGCACTAGGGATTCTACATGCTAAGCACTCTGTTAGTGTTAGTTTTACTGTGTAAAAACCACTCTGGTAAAATATCAATGTTTCAAGTAGGCTAGATGGCTTTGTGGTAGAGGATCCTGCTGCCAACTCTGATGACATGATTTCTATCCTAAAGACCCACATGATGGACAGAGAGAACTGACTCCCTGACAATGTCTTTTGACATTCAAAATTGAACACACACACTCCAAATAAATGAAAATATAATAAAAGAAATCTGTCAATATTCCATTCAGCATCAAAGACAGGAGATGTAGGTCAAACGGACCAGGCAAAGAAACCCACCCTGGTCCTGGAACTTGATCCAGTGAAAGAAAAACTTTAAATCTGAAGCCAGAACCAAAAAACACTCCCTGACCTTGAACCCAGAGCCAGTGCACGAAATATGCCTTGACCCTGAAATTAGAGCCAAAAGGATAAAAAAGACAAGTGAAAGAAACATAATTTAGGCCTGAAACCAGACACGAATCAGCTTCAGAATAACTAAAACAATCAGTCCCTGAGCATAAAATTCAGCACCCTGACCCTGAAATCTGAGCCAAGGAAAGAAACATGTGAGCCCTCAAACAGAATCAAAGAAACACATATTGTCCCTGAAACCAGAGCCAACTCTGCCTCTGACCAACTAAACCAACCAATCCCTGAGCAGGAAATCCAGCTAATCCCTAAGTAGAACATCTTCTCACTGGAAACATTCCACCCCTCAGAAGCCCTATATAAGCCCCTCTATTGGTTTAGCTATCAGCTGTCCTTTTCCATCAGGGTAGAGGCAGCCACTCTCCTGTATTCCTTTCCCAAACGAATCTCTTTCTTAAAAGAGTTTTGGGTGAAGATCTTCTTTTGCTGGTGAGGAGCAGCGTCTCCACTAGGAAGCTCCCTTGGAAGGTGAGTAGAGCATCAGAAGACATGGATATCTCTGTTGCAAAGCTCCTTTCAAGGGAGTTGAACAAAGTTAAGCTGTAACAGTTCTCTCTCAGAGAGGAACATCCCCACTGCATCTCAGCTTCAGGTATACCCTGACTTCCTGACAAGTCAGGATATCTTTCTTCTCACAGCTGTAGTATCCAGGATACCCTCCACAGCTGAAGGTATACCCTGACTTCCTAACAAGTTAAGATACCTTTTCCTCCACAGCTATAATACTGGCAGGTATAGACTGCCTTCCTGACAAGAAAGAATTGTATACCTGTTCCTCCAGAAGAGTTTAGAGAATAACAGTTTTAAGGCTTATATTGAAAATTATAGAAGGTAAATATGAGACCAGGGGTTTTGGAACAATATAGACAATGGACATATAATCTGTGTGTGCTGTGGTCAGGATTAGACTTTATTAATATTACATGGCAGATACTCTGAGGTGAGTTGTATCATACACCCATTTCATACACCATTCTTATGTAGAAACTATAATGCTCAATGTAGCTCTCCTAGTGGTGATAGAGGTAATATGGATTCCTACAGATATGGCTCTGATGAGTTGAAGTTCAGGCCTTGTGGAAAGCTAAGAGACTGAAGATCTCTGCCTCAGTACTATGTGAGGAAGCAGAGAGGAGTCATAGGTGTTGGTAAATGATCATGTTAAACAAAACAAGCCAAGTGCAGAAAGACAGATGAGTCAAGCTTAATTTCAATGAGTAACAACATTTCAATTTGTGTTTTGTGTCATTCTGTGTTTTGGACATAAAACTAGGGTACCATAAGATAGGAGGCTGAGTCCTTAAAGAGGTAAAAAGAGTGACTCTATACATTGGGCATGAAGGTAACAGGGACAATTAGGGATAAAGAAGAGGACTAGCAAGATGAAGACAGATGGTGGGACAAGGTGATTTCCATTTTGATTAGAAACCAAGAACATAAGAACATGTCATTATGAAACCTACTACTTTCTATGCTACCATAAAAAATGAAGTAAATATAGTCCTGAGGACGAAATACTAAGAGAAAACAGTGTATGTTTGAGTCACAATTAGTGGTCTTTAGGTGGAGAAAATAATCTTATATTTGGAGAAAGCTGGGATCCATGAAAATGGAAGTTGAAAACTGGCCATTCTTGTCACTCTCTAGAAGTTCCCTTACCCTGTCATCTGTCTCACTAACACCCACTGTATGGCCATCAGAAAAATCACACATGTCAAATAGAAATTAAAGACCACTCTCAAGCAAATGTTAATGGTGACAGGCTGATGACTTCTAGCTGCAGTAGTATGCTCAGAAGTCTGTAGGATGGACCTTGTATTATAGATTTCTGAAAATATGGTCCAACCCTATTTTGTACTGCAGTCATAGAATGGAAGAATAATATCCATGGTTCAATTGATTTATGGATATTTAAGTATTCCACATACACATTTATAGAGATTAAATGGATATGATTTACTTTGAACATATTAGACAGCCCCAAACTGTAACTATTTATGAAAATACTAAATACACAATGAATACAACTTAAATGATCCAAGTGCCAATGGAAGTTCTGTATCTAAGTTATTCAGAATTCAATCTGTGTTTGCATCAGGATCTTGGTGCCTGGAGGATATTTGGCAGTTACAAATCCAACTGGAAATGACACTTAAAGTAGGTGTGGGTACCAGTCTAAAAGGGTATTGTGCTTGCTAAGTTCATTGCTATGGACTGCTCTTATAAGGATCAAATTCATCTGTGGTGATATATTGTGCATACTCTAATAAAGTTTGCCTGAAGATCAGAGGACAGAGGCAGCCACAGTTAGCCATAGAGGTCAGGGAGTGGTGGCACATAACTTCAATGCTAAAATTCCAGAGGCAGGGGAAGAGATTAGTCTGGGTCTCTGTGAGTTCAAGACGAAACAGAGGCAGGTGGTGGGACACACACCTGTAATCCCAGCCCTTGTGATCCCACACTCCTACTCCCAGTACTTGGAAAACACAACGTCTTTAATCCAAGCACTAGGTTGTTTGAACCAGGAAGTGAAATGGCTGGGCAGAGAAAAAGATAAAAGGTGGAAGATACATGATTTCAGCCCTTTCCCTTTGGTTGAGGTCTCAGAGACATTCAGTCTGAGGATTCCTGGAGACTGGATCTATCCCTTTTCTGCCTGGAGAATTTGTGAGATGAGAAGTGACTTTGGCTTGTTTCCCTGTGTCTCTAATCTTTCAGGTTTTCCTCAATATTATAAGATCAGTTACGATTCATGCAATATTCATCCATCCTCTTTAATAAGTCAGTTTTACAAGAGCTTTAGGCTCCATTGCTGAGCCATCATCTACAATGTATGACTCCAGGTACTGAATAAACTGGTGGTACAAGGAAATGAAGCACAGTTAACTGCATGCTATGTTGTTTTAACTGTAGATCCTGGTAGACTGGCATCTTCTTTCAGCTTCTCTGGCTACTCTTCAGAGGCTCTGCTCAGATGTACTTCACCTCTCATTCTTAGTGTGTCAGGACTAGGGCTTTCCCCAAGAAATTCTTTTTAGAGTGGAGAATCTGGTTCCAAGTCACCAATTTTACCCAGCTTGATGAGTATAATTTTAGAAAGTAATGTATAGTCAAAAAATGACAAGGTTATTGTCTTTAGGAATGAAAGAAACTTAAAGTAATCAACTGTAGGCAGAAGTTTCTGTCTTGGCAGCCTCTTCGAAGTACCTAGCAGTTGCTTCCTAAATAACTGACTCAGAAGTTTAAAATTAAGTATTAAGTAATATTAATATTATTAAAATAAGCTGACTCTTACACTTAAATTAACCCATATTTTTATTTATGTTTAGCGATGTTGCTTGGTACTTTTTCTCTGTACAGCAACTTCTCAGTACTTCTCCTTTTCAGCACTCTCAGTTAGTCTGTCTCATTTCTACTCCGTGCTTGTCTACTGAACAATCAGTGTTTTATTAAACCAATTTCAGTGACAAAATGTTGCTATGTACAAAAGCACCATTTCACAGCATTTCTGCCTTTTGTCTATTTAAGAAGGAAGGTTTTAAATATAACACGTTATGACTATATACTAGAAAACAGTAATCAAGATAGAATTATATAATGACTTATCTCTCCCCTACATCCAGGCCAGCAGGGAAAAAGCCCTGTAGGATAGAATCCCCCAAAAATCCGGTTTTCTGGACACCCTCAACTAGAAAACTTCCACAAGCCCCAACCCACCCCAGAACCCAGTCACTTTAGCAGGTGCTTGAGACTCACAGATCCTCAGAACCTATTGGACCAAGAGGTAATTGACACCCAGCTCAGACAGAGATCCCAGTCTCCTGGGACAGAACCCTTGGAACCTTACCCCCTCTCATATATTCCCTGCATTCAGGCCAGCAGAAATCCTTCCCTACAGACCAGGACTCCCCAGTGAAGCCTAGTTCACAGAACACTCCTATCTACAAACCCACCCCTTCACCTCATGACAATAGTGATTACTTGAGACCCATAGTCCCCCAGTATCTATTATATCAAAAGCCCCTATAGGATTAAGAGCACCTTCTAGATCAAGAGCTCATATTGGACCAAGAGTGAATCCCTGAGACAGACATTCTGCCAGCTCTTATTGCACCAAGAACTGGGCACTGTGACACAGAATATGCTACCTCCAAGTGGACTGAGAGCCCAGATTGTACCAAGAAGGCTTCCTGATACACACAGGAATAACAGATTGCAGCAGAGTCACCTCCCTGGGATAGATACAAATCCTGCAATGGGCAGATCCTAGCTCAAGAATACATATAACAACGTAAAGAACAATGTGGCACCACTAGACTCTGGTGGTTCTACAACAAGATCTGATCATAACAACGAAGAAGAAAGAATAATGAAGAAGCAGGAGAAGAAGAAGAGGAGGAGGAGGAAGAAGACCTAGAAGATAATAACCTTAAAAACAATTTTATGAAGATAATCGAGGCCTCAAAAGAGGAAATAAATATCTCCCTTAAAGAAATACAGGAAAAGACAAGCAAAAAATTGGAAGACATAAACAAATGCTGGATGAAAATAATGAAAACCAAGAAAAAGCAATCAAATAAGTGAAGGAAACAATTCGAGATGTAAAAATTGAAATAGAAGCAATAAAGAAAACACAAACTGAGGGATGGTGGAAATGGAAAATATGAAGAAATGCACTGGAACTACAGATGAAGAATGACCAAGAGAATGCAAGACTAAGTGGAAGATTTGATAGTGGAAACAGATTTGTCACTCAAAAAAAAACCCTCAATAAACAACCCCCCCCCACAAAATCATCACATAAGACGTCTAGGAAATCTGGGACACCATGAAAAGACCAAACTTAAGAATAATAGGAATAGAAGAAGAATACCAGCTCAAAGGCACATAAAATATATTCAAGAAAATCAAAGAAATGTCTAAAGATATAAGACGCTTAAGGAACACAAAATACACTAGATCCCTCCAAATGTTTGCTCACCACATAATAATCAAGCCAGTAAGCTTACAGAAGAAATAAAGAATACTAAGAGGTGCAAAGAAAAAATTCATGTAACTTATAAAAGCATACCCATCAGAATATCACCAGACTGTTCAGTGGAATCAATGAAAGCTGGAAGATGTTATGCAGACACTAAGAGACCATAGTTGCCAACACAGACTAAAATACCCAGCAAAAATATAAACCACCATAGGTGGAGGAAACAAGATTTTCCATCACAAAACCAGATTTAAATAATACCTATCCACAAATACAGCCCTAGAAAAAGCACTAAAGGGAAAACCCCAGCCTAAGGAAACCATATATAACAGATAAGCCCCACAGAAGAAAAAGACAAAAAAGGGAAACAACACATATACTATCATCAATAATAACAAAACTAATAATCACTGGACATTAATATCCTCTAATATCCATTGACTCCATTCACCTATAAAAAGACACACCCTAACGCCATGGATACAAATGCAGAAGCCATCTTTCTGCAGCAAATAAGAGAAACACATTAACTTCAACTACAGACACTGACTCAGAGTAAAGGGTTGGGAAAAGAATTTCTAATCAAATGATCCTAAGAAATAAGGTGCTGTAATCATCCTAATGTCTAAAAAATAGACTTCCAACTAAAGTCAAAAGAGATCATGGTAGACATTACTTATTCATCTCAGGAATAATCCATCCAATTAAAGTCTCAATTCTGAAAATTTATGCCCACAACACAAAGGTACCTTCATATGTAAAAGAAATATTAGTAAAGCTTAAATCTTACATCGAACCTTAGACTTTGATAGTGGGAGACTTCAATACTTCACTCTCATCAATGGATTGGTAGGTCTACCAGACAGAAACTCAACTGACAAATAAGGGTTTTGTAGTGGGATTCAGGTGTTAGCTGACAAGGCTTGTAGGTGTATCTCTGGGGTAATGGGAGCCTGAATGGGGCATGACCAGACTCTCAGACACTGAGGTTTTGTTCCTGTGTTCTCAGAAAATGGATCAGCAGCCCTAGTTCCTATCTCCAAGAACTGTATTAAGGATCAATTTGTACCATCAGTGTTCTTATGCCCTTCAATAAATATTAACCCTTTATATGATATATTGCAAGTGAATTTACCACGATAGGATCTAACAGATATTATGATCCAAATGGTCTTAACAGATATATACATAACTTTCCAACCAAAAAATGAATATACCCTTTTCTTAGCATCCCATGAAACTTTCTCTCAAATTGACGACATACTCCGTCATAAAGCAAATATCAATAAATACCAAAAAATTGGAATAACTCCTTGTATCCTAAAAGACCACCATACACTAAAGTTAGAGTTCAATAACACAAACCACAGAAAGCCTACAAACTCATGGAAACTGAACATCTCTCAATTGAACCACTTTGGCAAAGGAAGAAGTAAAGAAAGAAATCAAAGGCTTCCTAGAATTCAATGAAAACGAATCCAGAACAACACTTACAGGACACAATGAAAGCAGAGTTAAGAGGAAATCTCAAAGAACTAGATGCCAATATGAAAAACCTAGAGCAATCTCACACAAGAGACCTAACCTCCCAGGTGAAAGCTTTCAAACAATTAGAAGCAAACTCACCCAGAAGGAGTAGATGGCAGGAAATAATCAAACTTAGGACTGAAATCAATACATTAGAAACAAAGAGAACAATACAAAGAATCAATAAATCAAAGAGTTGGTACTTCAAGAAAGTCACCAAACTCTTATCAAACTAATCAAAAGGCAGATGGAGAACATCCAAATTAACAAAATCAGAACTGAAAAGGGAGACATAACAACAGACATCCAGGAAATCCAGAGAATCATTAGGTCATACTTCAAAAACCTGTACTCTACGAAATTGGAAAACCTATAGGCAATGGACAACTTTCTGAACAAGTACCATTTACCAGAATTAAATCAAGAACAGATAAATGATCTAAATAGACCTACAGCCCTCATAAAAATTTAAGTGTTGTTAAGTCTCCCAAGCAAAAGAAGCTCAGGGTCAGATGGTCTCAGCACAGAATTCTACCAGAACTTCAAAGATAAATTAATAAATTAATATCAATGCTCCCAGAATTTTTCCACACAATAGAAACTGAAGGAAATTTGCCAAACTTTTTATGAGGCTATATTCACCCAGAAACCCAAGCCACACAAGAATGCAACAAAGACAACAAATTACATACCCTCATGAACATCGATTCAAAAATACTCAATAAAATACTGGCAAACCAAATTCAAAAACAAAATACTGGAAAATGAAATTCAAAAAATACTGGCAAACCAAATTCAAAGAAATCATCCAGCATGGTCAAGTAGGCTTAACTCCAGAAACGTAGGGATGGGTCAACATACAGAAAACCATGAATGTCATCCATCATATAAACAACCTGAAAGATAAAAAGAATCCATGTGATCATTTCATTAGCTGTTGAAAAAGCCTTTGACAATATCCATCTCTGTTTCATGATAAGACTCCTGTAGAGATCAGGAATATAGGAAAACACCTAAACATAATAAAGTTAATCTACAGCAAGCCACCAGCCAACATCAAACTAAATGGAGAGAAACTCAAAGCAAGCCCACTAAAATCAGGAACAGAACAAAGCTATTCTCTCTTCCCATATCTTTTCAATATAGTTCTCAAAGTTTTAGCTAGAGTAATAAGACAACAAGATGAGATTAAGGGGATATAAATTGGAAAGGAAGAAGTCAAACTATCTCTATTTGCAGACAATATGATCGTATACATAACTGATGCCAAAATTCTACCAGGGAACTCCTACAACTGATAAACACCTTCAGCAATTTAGCGGGGTACAAGATTAACTCAAAATATCCACAGCACTCCTATACACTAAGGATAAAAGGGCTGAAAAAGAAATCAGGGAAACATCCCCCCCTTATAATAGCTAACAATAGTATTAAGTATCTTCACGTAACTCTAACCAAAGGAGTAGCAGGCCTGTTTGACAAACCTTTAAGTCATTGAAGAAAGAAATGGAAGAAGATATCAGAAAGTGGAAAGATCTCCCATGCTCCTGGATAGGTAGGATTAATATCCTAAAAATGGCAATCTTACCAAAAGCAATCTACAGATTCAAGGAATCTCATTAAAATCCCAACACAATTCGTCATAAACTTTAAAAGAACAATACTCAATTTCATACAGAATAACAAGAAACCTAGGATTGCCAATATAATCCTGTTCAATAACAGAATTTTGTGAGGCATCACAACCCCTGACTTGAAACCCTACTATTGAGCTACAGTAATAAAAACAGCTTGGTACTTGTAGTGGGATTTAGGTGTCAGCTGATAAAGTCCTAAGATGCTTATCCAGGGTGCTGAGCTCCTGGAGGGGGTTTGGCCAACCTGGAGGGGGTGTGGTCAACCCCATAGATAAGGGGCTTCTGGGACATGAAGAGCTCTCTTCCTGGTTCCTGGCTGCTGGAGAGACAGGAGCAGAATCCACTGTAGGTCCATCACTTGTCCATCGCTTATCCATCGCTCGGGTACTCCAGTCCCTGTTCAGGTGCTACTATAAGCTGTTACTAATATCATGAGTGTTGATTTATATTCTAATAAATATTTATCATGGACTGGTGCCTTGTAAGTAATACTCCGCCTACATCTGGCACCCAACGGGGCCTCCAGTGTGTGGGGGTGCGGGTTTTCAGCTCTGTGCACAAACGTGAGTTTTCGGCTCAGTGTGCAAGCGCGAGTTTTCAGCTCAGTGTGGAAATGTGGGTTTTCAGCTCAGTGAGCAGGTGGGGCGCTCAGGAGGAGTGGTCCATCGTCCACTTGGCCTGCCACTGCCTGCTTGTATGGTGGCTCCATCCATCTAGCCCTGGTAGAGGAGTTTAAAGTGCACGCACATCCCTCCCTCCCAGCCAGCCCACGTGGTCACTGATTGTGACCCAGGCAACTGTAAATTACTCACGCAAGTGAACAAAGGAAACAAAAACCCTTCTATTTTGTGATTAACATCCTGTCTTAATTTGTGAGAATTTGCTTTTTCCAAGGCTTGTATTCTGCCTGCTGGGGCCCTTCAAAACCACGTAGGGTCTGTAGGTAGCTTCCTGCTGCTGAGAGCCTCTGAATCTGCCATACAGTGAGCAGGGCATTGAATGCTACTGTGACACCTGTGGACTAAACAGCATAATTACACCTGAATTGATGCAATGACTGACAATTATTCTTTTGAAGACTTTAGGTCATATTTTGCCATGGTGGTTGACAAATTTTTAAATGAATACCTTTGAAGGATTCAATACCACAGTCTTACTATTTTTTGGCTTGTTTCTCTATTTTATGTTTCAAAATAAGAGGATGATGACAGAGGTGTCAAATGGAAACCAACAATTACTGTCCATATTATGTATTATGGAACTATCGAATTCTACAGTAGCAGATGAGGTTAAACAGGTACAAAATGTAAATCAACAGTTGCTGTCCTAGGTATATGATGTGGAACTGTCAAACACTAAGATGGCAAAAAGGATGGATACTCTGGAAATTGGTTACAACAAGCTTTCAGATAAGGCTTCCTCTTTAGATATGAATAACACTGTACAAGAAAAGTATAGGCTCTACGTAAATGATGAAAACAAGAAACTTGTTGACTACATTAATGATGAGAACAAGAAAATCATTAATTATGTTAATGATGGGGATCAAAAAATTGCTGGCTTGCTGAGGTCTTTGGAAGGACTTCTTCATCAGGACACTCAAGATCTAGAAAAATCAATAGTATCTAAACTTCAAGAATGGAAACCAGTAGTATCCCAAATCCAGGAATGGGAACTGGTCATATCCAAAATACAAGAATGGGAGGACCATATTGCAATGCTGGAAAAGGGTATTGATGCATCTTATGCTCAGAACAGTTCAGGTCAACCCCCAATGGGATATTATGGTACTGGAGCTACTCTACCTAAAGTGGTAAACATAACAGGGCTACCCCCTTCCGCACCACTATTATTCCCAGCTACTATTCAGACAAAGATAACACCTGGGGGATCCTCAGAATATGTAGAGTATAGCTATGAGCCAGTACATATGAGAGACATCAAGGATTTTAAAGAGGCAATATCAATGCATGGTATACACTCTACTTATGTAAAGCAGCTTCTAAATTCATGGTCGGCAAAAAACCGGATTAAACCAACTGACTGGATGCAGCTAACAGCAGACATGTGGTCAACTTGTAATAGAATTATCCTTCAAGACTGGATAGATTTGGTTATAGCAATCTTGGAGGCTGGTTCCCAATTACAATGTAAGGAAGATGAGGCTAAGACCATTGAACAACAAAATAGGGCTAGAGGGATTGAAATATTCCAAGACTAGTTACTTAAAATTTGAATATTTTGCTAATGTAGAACATCAGTCTTTATATTATGACTATGCCCTAGATTTATGTCATATGGCAACCTTAAATATTTGGCATAGAATTTTAGAAGTAGGAAGGAAAATTGAGTCACATACAAAAGTTATGCAAGGCATAAGATAAACCTTTAAAGATTTCTTACAAACATTGACTTCAGCAGTAAATAGAATGATACAAAATTCAGAAGCTAGGTAAAGAATACTGGAATCCATGGCTTTTTAAAATGCCAATGCATAATGCAAAAGGGTATAAGGTTGGAAAGTCAAGATCAGCACCCATGAAGGAATGGATCCTAAATACAATCGATATTGAATATCCTAACTCTGATAATGATTGGATAGGAGAGGTGACTTCCTGAGGTTTGAAGCAAAATTGAAATTTAAAATGTTTCAATTGCAGTAAATAAGGTCACTTTTAAAAGGACTGTAGACAGAGTGTTCCTAGAAGCAATGTTTTTGCTAAGAATGACCCCAACAATATGCTCTTCCCTTCTGGATTATGCAGAAGGTGTGGCAAAGGCTGATGTTGGACTAAGGAATATAAATCAACAAGGGACAGACAAGGTAATTCTTTGCCTTTGGCAAATGTCCTGAGGAACCTCTCACAGGAACCCAAGTCACATTCAGTTTGGTCATTTTCTGTCATAGTGGAGACATAGTGGGTTTATGTTACCTCATACAAAATGATACTCTCCAAATCCATCCATTTACCTCCAAATTTAAAGGTGTCATTTTTTTTACTGCTGAGTATTATATTATGTAAATGTACCACATTTTTTAAATCCATTCTTCATTTGAGGGGCATCTGGGTTGTTTCTAGGTTCTAGATATTATGAATAATGCTGCTTTGATCATAGTTGAATTAATGCCCTTGGAGTAAGAATGTGCATCCTTTGGGTACATGCCCAATAGTGGTATTGCTGGATCTTTGGGAGACTGATTCCCAGTTTTCTGAGGAAATGCCATACTGAATTCCAGAGTGGCTGTACAAGTGGCCTCCAAAACTAGAGGAGTGTTCCCCTTGCTCTGCATCTTCTCCAGGATAGACTGTAATCTGTGTTTTTAATTCTAGCCAATCCCGACAGGTGTAAGATTTCATTTCTCTGGTGGCCAAGGATGTTGAGCAATTTTTTAAGTGCCTTTCAGAAATTTGAAATTCTTCTGTTAAGAATTCCCTTTTTAGCTCTGAACTTCATTTTTAATTGGATTATTTGTTGGTTTTTTTTTTTTTTTGACCTCTGGTTTCTTGAGTTCTCTATATACTTTAGAGATCAGTCTTCTGTCATATGTAGGGTTGGTGAAGATCTTTTCCAATTCTGTAGACTGTCATTTTGTCGTATTGACCATGTCCTTTGCCTTTCAGAAGCTTTCCAGTTTCAAGAGGTCTCATTTATTGATTGTTGTTCTTGGTGTCTGTGCTACTGGTGTTATATTTAGGAAGTGATTGCCCTTAACAATGCATTGGAGGGTATTTCCCACTTTAATTTCTATCAAGTTAAGTGTAATTGGGTTTATGTTGAGGTCTTTGACCCATGTGAACTTGAGTTTTTTGCTCACCTGGATCACCTGGATTTCATAAATGAAAGAAGACATGAATGCATGTCAGTGGTTTGAGCTATGAGCTAAAGAGCCAATACTTTAATTATTAATATATTGTGATTGAAAAAAATGCAGACCTGGTACTGTAAAGCTGACCAAGAATGTATGATTGCATAGGCCCCATGGGTGGAAACTGTTATTATGATTTTATTAAATGAATTTAACACAAACTGGCATCTAAATTTATATCTCTTCACCTTAGATAGCTCTCAGACATTATTAGAGTAGTTTTGTTTTAAAGTGAGTGATGGCTAATACAGGAGCTCCCAATTGGTTAGAATGTAGAAAATGTGTCTATGCATTTTTCAGCTAAGCATTGAACATATATGTCATGCATCTTGCTTTCAAACTTCAGTACCATTGTTAAAGAGGGGATAGAGAGATTGTAAGAAGCAGAAGACAGGAAGGACCAGAGCAAATACAGTATTTTATGGACATGACAAATTGTTACACTCATAAACTCATAGAGGTTGCCTTTGCCTATATAAGACCTGCTTTGTCAAGCCAGTCAGCATTCTAGCATGGAGTGAGTAGGTACTCATGATCTCCCACTCCTTTAAGAGTATCCTTTTTGAAAATGAATGGCTTTCATGGGAGGGAGAGTCTGTTTTCTTTCAGGGTATGGACTTTATTAATTCAAGCATACTCTAGTGGATGATCTCACATCCCATGTTATATAAAGAGCACAAATTGGCCTTTTTTGGTTATTTTTAAAAAATATAAAAATCAAGACATGAATTTGAGGAGTGTGGGGAAGTGAGAAAAACATCAAAAAATATTTTATGTTAATTAGATGAATGAGTAAGGTATGTGTGAATATGATCAAAATACATACAACCCTCAAAGGATAAAATAAAATACCATATTGTAAAACGATTAAGAAATTATGTTAATGAACTACAATTAGATTGCATCCAACCTGGCAAATAGGAAACAGTGGGAACAGGATCATCTCTGGAGTTAACTCTTCCACTTATATTACGATGATCCATTTTCATTGATGTCAGTTATAAAAGAGAATGTGTGTTGGGTGTGTGTCTTGTATTGTTTCTGTGTGACAGTGTCTGCATGTATGTGTATAGGGTGGATGTGTCTGCCGGTGTTTGAGTTGTGATACAGGACTGATAAAGGACAGGTATGACATATTAGCTGTTTATTTATTACCCAAACTTATGTACATTTTTGACTTTAATATGGCAGGGTCTTTTACACCATCCTCTAAAGAACTCTTTTCCACACAGCCCTAACCTGAAGATGAAGAAAAGATATGCCTGTAACCTTACCAAGTATCTCGACTGAAAAGGTGATTCTTCACAGCCCCTCCCTAACTACTCACCACTGTTAGTGCCATGAACTTCAATACATTCCACTGGAGATTCTTTCGCTTTGTCCTTGCAACGCATAAAAATTGGTTTGTTGACTGTGACCCCTAAAAGGAAACAAAGTTCTTGATCTTTAACAGACATCACAAAAATGGAAATGCAGCTAGGATCTGGGATGCAGCACAGGCCTTCAGGCCCACAAGAACAAGAGCCTGCAGGAAAGAAAAGTGCAGACTGCTGCAGGCCTGAGCACTATTGCCTGTGCTCTATGCTCTGAGCCCTAAACACATTGGAGAAGAGCAGCATGCTCAGGCAGCACTTGGACATTTCTCTGTGAAGAAAAGTATTGTGTGACAGAGAGAGGTACATACTATATGTTGAAAAGAAGCTGTGGCATAGAAAATAACTGGGAAACACTCAGGCTTGTCTAAACCTGGAACTTCCTATTACCTAAGGCCATCATTCTTAAGTAGTTTCTTTTCATATAAACGTAGAGACTTTTCTGCCAGTTGGTGATATTTTCCCATTCTTCCTCAGAAAAATATGAAGCAATATCTTGGAAGGCCTAGAAAACAAGAAAACATAAAATCTTAGAAGTACTCTCTGCTGGACATGTGTGCCATTCATACTAGAACACTCTCTTTGTTGGAGGACCTCAGTGGTCAACCTAGAAAATCAAGATAATTGATGCTGGGAAATGTGGGGATCAAGTGAGAGATTTGCATAACAGCCATTTCCCAACTACCTTGGAAATGTTCAATGCTATCAGGTCTCCCTTTGGTCCTGCTCCTGATTACAAAGTGGTGATTATTACCAAATGCATTTAGTACTCAATTACCATTCTAAATTCATCAGGGATACTGGAGAAGGACATTTTGAGAATGCCTCTGGTTTCCACCTTCTGAAAATTATTTCTGTCATGGTCCTTGTTATGCATCTGCTTGTGCCCACACCCTGCTTGGTCAACTCACCTTAGAGATCTTTGCCTCATGAATCATTTTCCCAGAGTTATTTTCACAAGAACTCTCTTTTTTCTTGTCAGAAAGATGAGTGAAATTTTGAGAAGACATCATCTGATTTGGTTCCAGCATAAAATAAACTATCCCGGGAAGGGAGTTTCTTCTAAAATAAAATAAAATGTCCTGTGAGGAAAGGAGGCATGGATGGACAATAACCCTCAGTACATGAAATTTCTTTATGGTCCATTTCATCCTAAGATCACCTACCCCAGATTAGATCTATGAGAGAATTAGGAATAAGTTGGATTCTCTGACTGTGTATAAAGTTAAATTGAGTCTTTAAATGTGAGGTAAGCTTCTGTTCTGATTTGTTGCCCTGGAGTGTTCATTGAAATTAAGAGAAAGAGATTGAATTGAGCAAGGGCAGACATGTTCTCTCTCATGTGAAGAACATGGAAACGAATTTCATAGGAGCTAAGAAAACAGATTCACTGAGAGGTAGATTATGGGGAAAAGGAGGTACAACAGGAACAGGTAGTAATTAGTATAGTTGCTGGTATTTTGCAGTACACTTTAATAACCACAGTTTAAAGCTGCATATGGTGAATCTGTGAGGAGAAAAAGAGAAGCCAAAAATGCATTCCTATGCATGTAATGATGTGGGAATGTCTTTCTGTGTGCTGTGAATATCAATCTTTAGATAAAGGAACTGTTTTGGCCGGTGACAGGCACCATAGAAAAAGTAGAAAAGGAAATCACAGCATACATAGGAGAAGCAGGGAAGAGTCAAACAAATCCACCCAGCCACCCAAGAAGAAGCATGCAAGGAACACAAGTGAACCACGGGCCAATGGCAGACAGTTTTATGAGAGTGGGTTGAGTTAGGAGGTAAAAGCTAGCTTTGGATGTGCCTGAGCCATGAACCAAGCAGCATGAACTTAATATAGGTGTCTGAATCATTTGGGGGGAACTGATCAACTCGGGAGGCTAAGAGGTCTGGGCCTATAGGTCTGTGGGTCTGAAAACTCAAAGCACTAGATACCGATATGAAAAACCTAGAGGACAAAACTTACTTCCAGAAAAACTTAAAGTACCTTGATTCAGCTGAATTTAGAAGAACAGCTAACTAGAGCAGCCAGTACCTTTGAAGGTCTCAGGAATATGGATTGTCAGGTAAGGTAAGAATGGAATGTAGGATCCCAAGGTTCCAGAAAAGAAGTACATCACAAATGTGGGGATTATGTATACCTACTTGAGGTTTTATTATATTTCTCATTGTCACTGGCTGCTACAGAACCTGTTAACCTGTTGAGATGAACATTTCTATAAACACCTAAGCTTTGCCTATGTCTATACTACAGTTCTACACCCTATTGTGAAGTTGTTCATCTAAAAAAAATCACTTACCATTTCAAAACATTCCCAGTCTTCCTTAATCAGTCTAACCTGGGATCTCTCTATAATAAACTATTAACATTTAGCTCATTTATTAAGGATAGTGTTAAAGTTGAAATTTATCCTATGTAAGCTATTTCTCCAATGAACTAAAAACTTGTTGTACATTAATATTCCTATGAATAATAGTGCACAATTTACATGTGATGCACTTTATTGTGCTCTTTGAGAGTTCCCAAGTGCTTCTGTTAGGAAGGTTTCTCTAATAGTATATGTTTCCACTGGTCCCCTGATGCTCTCTAGACTTTCCATCATGGGTACTGGTCTGTCAATAATGGCCTAATCAGAATGACTGAGACTTCTTCAGGAAATGAAATGATCTGTGGACCTGGAGATCAGCACTAAAACTTTCATTTCATATTCTCTGTGTGGTTTCTTCTGACTTATTGTTTTCAAATTAATTTTAGGTCATATTACAAAGCAATGGCTTTCCCACAGCCAGCATTGTTCTAAATGGAAAAGATTGTAAGCGATATTCTAAATAGAGAAACAAGTCAGGACTCTACAATAGTCCCATGCTTGGCCCTGGGTTTCATCTGCAGCATGACAAAAAATGCAAAATGATGGAAAGAAAAACCACATAGAGTGTCTTAGAAGAATAATTCAGAAAAACAGAGTGAGAGATTTTTCTCAATACTTGACCAAACTTGTGAGCAAATACTGAAGCTGAATGGTCTATTTATGCCTTCACTAAAAAGAGAGAAATTACCTTATTCAAAGATAACAGCAAAACAGGTTAAATTACCACTCTCAATACAACTAGAGAGACTAAATACAACCAGGAAATCACAGCTTATGTAAAGAAGTAGACCACTTCAGCCATCACTATTTTTCCCTTTAATTTGCTAGTAAATGGTTTCTTGTTTGCAACTGTATTTGCGTTTTCGATTTAAATCTCTAAACGGTTTATGTAATTTTACTTTTGCCATATTATGTTTTCCTCAATCAATGAGTTGACAGGTAATATTTTAGTCTATGATAGTATTTCTAAAGTGAATATGATAGTGGAAAATTTTATTGTCACTTGATTATCTAACAATGACATATTACCTTTCTGACATTCTGTAACATGTACATTTTATATGTTGAGTATTAATTATCCTACCATAAAGCATGTAAATTGTTAAAGTATTCATTATTTTAGTACTTTCTAATTTACTGATCTTCTATGCTCTAAACTTTAAGGGTATATATGAACGTGTATATAATATTATCATAACTTGTGCATTTATCAGGAATTACAAATACAAAAATTTTGTTTCAGTTATAAACAAGAAATATAAAAACAATTACATCCATAATACATAACATAAAAGTTAGGGACAATCTATTTTTAAACTGTTTTTTTGGATATTCTGATAATAAGGATGTTTTATATTATTCTATGTCCTGTGTTGCAAGAACCATTATTCATTATTGAATTCTTAGCACATACATTGGTTTAGATAGTGTTTTTTTTTATTTATGAATGACGTACAAACAACTTTTAAAATTCATTGCCCACTACAGTTTTATATTTCCAAGTAATAAACAAGTCTGCTATGTTTAAAGAGTTTTAAAAAAAACACTAACCCCAATATGTTTCAATGTACTGCATGAAGCACTAACTATAGACAAAGAAAGGAACTTCATTTTAATCAATGTATCCATCAATTAATAAAATATTACAACACTAAAGACATGCATAAAACTCTGGTGCACTCAATTTCATCAAATCGTATTAATAAAATTAAACACCCAGATTAACACAAACCCAATATGGTGGGAAATTTCAGCACTCCAATTTCTTCTACAGATAAGACATCTGGATGAAAAAAATAAAGAGAAATTTCAGAGTTAAATGACATCTTCTATCAAATGAACCTAATAGATATCTAGAGACTATTCAACCCAAATACCAAGGGTATACACATATACATTCTACTCAGCAACACAGGAAGCTTCTTCAAATATAACATATGCTCAAATGAAAAAGAAGCATTAATAATACAGAAAAGTGAAATAATTTCATGCATCCCACCCAACCATTATGCAATAAACTTAAAATCAACACCAAACAAAAATATCTACTAAATGTATAAACGTATGAAGATTAAGCACCTCATTATTAAATGATGAATGGGCCAAAAAAATTAAAATATTCCTCTAACTAAATGAAGGAAAACCACCACGATATAAACTTTGTGAAAAAATCAAGGCATTTTTAAGAAGGAAGTTAATAGCCCTAAGTGCTACACTTGCAAAAAATGTACAGATAAATGACTTATTGATACAACACAAGAATTTGGAAAAAGGAAAACAAAATCAAATTTGGTAGATAGCAAGAAATATTTTTAAAAAAAAAAAAAAATCAGGTGATAATGGCTGGTACTAGAAACTTAGTGAACTACTTAGGCCTAGTAACCATGTTTCTGTAGAAGGGACCAGTCAGGCTGAGGACCCTTGAAAAGAGAAACATTTACCCTGTTCATCCTGAGAAGTTGGTTGGGTGAGAATTGACTGTGTTCTGTGTCCTCTTTCTCATATTCTAGCTTTTCATCAATATCTGACTCAGGGATTTCAATACATGCTAACTAGAGTTTGTACATTATTTGGAGCTCAACTTTCAGGGCATGAATTAGGAAAAAAAGACCTTGACAGCCAAAGCTCTACATGGCCAACTGGCTCGGCTTTCTGATAGGAGTTAGCCTCCAGCATTAAGCAGAGTCCACAACATGTGTGTCTTCTCCATGTTCATCTTGGCAAGATTTTCAGACAGCAGCCTCCCTCTTTTAGTGGGGGTTGTGTTTTTCCTCTTTTTGGACACTAAGTATCTGCCCCCAACATAGTCATCTGCATCATCATTGACAACCAATTTGATGAGTAAATTGAGATTACTTAAAGTGGAGACTATGCCTAAAGCAAGGAGAGAACTTTTTCACACCTTAAAAATGAGAAAGAGTAGCATGATGGAAGGTGGTTAGTCTTTCATCAACATTACCTTAGATGATTTGAAACTAGAACCAGTAAAGGAAACAATAAATAATATCATAATGTTTATTATAAATATTACTTTTTGATTATTTCTGTTCCATCACTTAAAAAGTCAGTTAGTGTAAATGCCAAGAAGAAAGCCTTGGAAAAGCCTGTTAAGAGAGAACACAGAAATATTCCTACTGAAACAAGAATTCAAAAAGATAATCTCAACATTGACTTATAAGATTACAGAGAACCAACCTAAGGCTTTCAAACAGCCAAACTCCATATACTCGGTAACATTGAAGGAATCAAAATATGATAAAAATTGTTCAGAAGCTAGTTGGGCTCTAATGTGAATGTTAGATTTAAGGAGATTAAAGAAGTAATCATCACTTATGATATGTACTCACAGTTTGTAAAACAACTGTTAAATTTTTTGCTCAGATATGGTGATTGCTGCATTGAAAGCTAGATCATGTTCACAGTAGAAGACATCAATGGAGGAGGCTAAAACAATAGAACAAATAAGCAAAGCTAGAGGCTGGTTGAAGGCACTCTGATTACGACTGGAACAGTCACTAATTTGTTTACAGGATATGGTCAGTTCAGGATACCTATCCACTATTTCTAGCAGTCTTAGCTGGGGTCTTTCTTAGAGATTTGTGAGAGTTTTCTTTAGGCCAGGTCTCTACCTAACCACAAAATTTCCCCTTATCAACATGTCTCTTTCATTATTCTTCCCTTCCATTCACCACACAACCCAATGTCTCATGTTCCAATGGGTGTCAGAATGGCCGAGTGGATTAAGGTGCCAGAGTCAAGACTCTTCTTTCAAAATCATAATTGAGTTCAAGGTGTACTCACTCATATGATGAACATGGAAACTGATATCATAGAAGCTAACAATGAAACAGGTGCCACTGAGAGATGGGTTATGGAAAGAAGGAGGTATGACAGGAACAGGTAGTAATTAGTATTGCTGCTGGTATTTTGCAGTACAGTTTAGTAACTATGCTTTAGAGATACAAATGGTGAATCTGTGAGGAAGGAAAAGAGAAGCCAAAAATGCATTCCTATGCATGTAATAAAATGCGAATGTCTTTCTGTGTGCTGTGAATACCAAACTTTAAATAAAGGAGCTGTTTCGGGCCTTGATATTCACCATAGAAAAAATAGGAGGGGAAATCACAGCATAGGTAGGAGAATCAGGGCAGAGTCAGACAAATAGATCCAGCAGCCCAAGAAAAAGCATGTAAAGAACACAAGTGAGTCACAGGCCATGTAGCAGAAAGATTAATGAGAATGGGTTGAGTTAAGATGTAAGAGCCAGCTAGGGATGTGCCTGAGCCATAGACCAAACAGCATGAACTTAATATAAGCATCTGAATGATTTGGGGGGGGGCTGATCAGCCCCGGAGGCTAAGGGGTCTGGGCCCTCAGGTCTATGGGTCTGGACCTCTGACTGCCCAGGACCAAGAAACCTCACTGCTACACATGAAATACAAGTTAGTTGGGAAGGTGAGATAGAAAGGTCCTGTGTTCAATGCCTGTCTAAGCTACAAAGTAAGATCAAGACCAGGCTGATTAGTACATAATTTACTCGATAGGATTCCTTCCTACCATATAACTGGTCCATGCATTAATTTCCCAATATTACCAGAAAATAGTAGGAAAGTTTATAAACTTCATTTACATAAAGACACAGAAATATGAACTGCCTATATTTCATAAGCACACACCTATGTATATCTTGAATCACATCCCAGTATTTTAATTGTGCATTAATTATTGTTGTATATCAATTAAAATAAATTGCTCTATATGGTTCAAAACTAGAACCAGTAAAGGAGACAATAAATAATATCATAATGTTTATTATAAATATTATTTTTTGATTATTTCTGTTCTATCAGTTAAAAAGACAGTTAGTGTGAATGCCAAGAAGAACACCTGAGAAAAGCCTATTAAGAGAGAACACAGAAATATTCTTACAGAAACAAAAATTTAACGAGATAATCTCAACAATGACATATAAATTTACAGAGAAGCAACCTAAGGCTTTCAAACAACCAAACTTAGTATACTCAGTAACGCTGAAGGAATCACAAAATGATAACAATTGTTCAGAAGCTAGTTTGGCTCTAGTATAAATGTTTAGATTTAAGGAGATTCAAGAGGCAATCATCACTTAAGGTATGCACTCAAATTTTGTAAGACAAACGTTAAATTTCTTGGTCACCATATAAACAAATTATGGTCAGATATGGTTATTGCTGCATTGAAGGCTAGACCACTCTCACAGTAGAAGATATGATGGGAGGAGTCTAAAACAATAGAACAAGGAAGCAAAGCTAGAGGCTGGTTGAAGGCACTCTGATTACGACTGGAACAGTCACTAATTTGATTACAGGATATGGTCAGTTCAGGATACCTATCCACTATTTCTAGCAGTCTTAACTGGGGTCATTCTTAGAGATTTGTGAGACTTTTCTTTAGGCCAGGTCTCTACCTAACCACAAAATGTCCCCTTATCAAGATGTCTTTTTCATTATTCTTCCCCTCCATTCACCACCCAATCTCTCATGTTCCAGTGGGTGTCAGGATGGCCGAGTGGTTTAAGGTGACAGAGTCAAGACTCTTCTTTAAAAATCAGAATTGAGTTCTAGGTGTTCAAACTCATAAAAGGAACATGGAAACTGATTTCATAGAAACTAAGAATGAAACAGTTGAAACTGAGAGGTGGGTTATGGGGAGAAGTAGGTTCCAAAGGAACAGGAAGTAATTAGTTTAGCTGCTGGTATTTTGCAGTACACATTTGTGACTATGTTTTAAAGCTACATATATTGAATCAGTGAGGAAAGAAAAGAGAAGCCAAATGTCCATTCCTATGCATGTAATGATGTGGGAATGGCTTTCTGTGCTGTGAATATCAATCTTTAAATAAAGGAGCTGTTTTGGCCCATGACAGACACCATAGAAAATTAGGAGGGAAATCAGAGCATAGGTAGGAGAATCAGGGCAGAGGCAGACAAATCAACCCAGTCACCAAAGAATACACATTTAAGGAACACAAGTAAGCAACGGGCCACGTTTTAGAAGGATTAATGAGAATGTGTTGAGATAAGATGTAAGAGCCAGCTGGGGATGTGCCTCAGCCACAGACCAAACAGCACGAACTTAATATAAGTGTCTGAATCATTTTGGGGGACCTGATCAGCCCCGGAGGTTAAGGGTTCTGGGCATGCAGGTCTGTGAGTCTGGACCCCTGGCCACCCAGGGCCAAGAAACCTCACTGTTACACATTAAATACAAGATGTTGGGAAGTTGAGATAGAAAGGTCCTATGTTCAATGCCTGTCTGAGCTACAAAGTGACATCAAGACCAGGCTGGGTAATACATAATTTAATCTATAAGATTCCTTCCTAACATAAGTGGTCATTCATTAATTTCCCAATTTTACCAGAAAATAGAAGAAGAGAGAGGTCATACATTTCCTTTACATGAGGACACAGAAATATGAATTGTCTACATTTGATAAGCACACAAATGTATATCTTGAATGACGACACTGTATTTTACTTGTGCATGAACTATCGTTGTATATAAATTAAAATATATCATATACTCATAAGTGGATAGTATGAAGGCAAAGGATGGCCAGACTACAATCCTTCATCCTAGAGAAACTAGGCAACAAGGAGTACCCTAAATGAAGACTTGGATCACCTTGGGAGGGGGAGACTAAACAATTAGGATGGGGAAGTAGAGGGAAGGGCAGGGGGACATGAGGAATCAAAATAGCAGAGTTGGGAGAGGAACAGAGAAGGAGTGAAATGAAGCAGATATCTTGATAGAGGGGAACATTGTGGGGTTAGAGAGAAACCTGTTGCCAAGGAAAATTTCAGGAATCCACAAAGATGATCCCAGCTAAGATTCCTAATAATAGCAGAGAGGGTGCCTGAACTGACCTTCCCGGGTAACCAAATTGATGACCACCCTAACTGTCATCATAGAACCTTCATCCAGTAACTGATGGAAATAGATCCACAGAAAGAAATCCACAGTAAAGCACTGGGCTGAGTATGAGGGTCAAGATCATGTCAGGGAAAACCACCAAGACAACTGTTCCAAGTTCCTGGGAACTCATGGACTCTATACCAACAGGTAGGGAGCCTGCATGGGACTGACCATGATCCTCCTCATGTATGTGACAGTTATGTAGCTTGGTCTGTTTATGGGGCCTCTAGCAGTGGGACTAGGATCTTTCCTGGCACACTAGCTAGTTTCTTGAAACCTATTCCCTGTGGTGTGAGGCCTTTTTCTGCTTAGTGCAAGGGGTGGGGCCAAACTTAATATGCCATGATTTGTTGACTCCCGTAGGAGGAGTTGACCTTTCTGGGCAGTGGATGTGGGAGTAGAAAAGAGGGTGGGCATCCAACAAAGAAGAGAGGTGGAAGCAAAGATCCATGGCTGACTGAGCACTGGGCTGAGCTCCAGGTCCAGCTGAGAGCAGGGGAGGAGAGGCTGTATGAGCAGGAGGATAGGGATTATGAAGAGGAGTCCCACATAGACGGCTGCCAGTAGCTCTGGGGAGCTCACTGAATCAAGAATAGCCACTGGAGATCCATCAGGAAAAGGAAGTAGGCCCTCCAAGGGTAGGCAACTGTAGGTAGATTGGTATGGGCAGTATGTAGAGCCTCAAGGAATGAAATCAGACTGTGTTCCTGTGTGTGGGCTGTCACCTTGGAGCACATTCCCTATACAGGAATACCTAACCCATCCTTGTCTTTGTGATGAGTGAGTAGAACTTGCCTGCAGTGGATGTGCCACACTGAGCTAATCCACCTTCTGATTTCTTGCCCTTATCAGGGAGAGGATTGGTGGATGGGGATGGGAGAGGCTAAAGGCTCACTAGATGGGATGGGGTGAAGGGAAGTCAGGGGGAACGGGGGGATACATACATAAGAATGACAGTTTTATTTTTAAAAAAGTAGAGAGAAATCTGAGGTTGGAATGTAAAATAAAATAAACCATAAGTAATACTTAGAACAAATTATCTTCGGAAGCTAGTGTTGATGGTGAACACCTCTGTTCTTAACACTTAGGAAAATGAGATATGAAGATGGGGATAGTTCAAAACCACCCTGTACTATATAAGTCTTGGTCTCAAAACAGAAGGGTAGTGAGAAAACTAACATGTCTGTGTTAAAGAGGCAACAAAGGGACTTCAAATATGTTGTAATACTTCATTACAGTTTTATTCTGTGTGTGTTTGTATATGTGCCCATGACTCACATGTCATTATATGTTAAAGAATACCTTCCATTCTCCCAGAATGCAATGTGGGCCCTAGCTATCAAATGTAGGCTTAGGGGATTTTTATATAAAAGACACATTTCTGGGAACCTCCTTCAATGTAAATCTGTATGTCTACATCGTTACTGACTCTTCATGTTTTTTCTTGATACATGGTATAGATATGATGCTAAGCTGACAGAGAAAGTCTGGGCTCAAATAACTCTGTGTCATCCTATTAATTAATTTACACAGCAGTTTTATGCTAGAGTCCTGCATCATGTAGGTATCTGTGGTGTATTCTCAGATTGAGATGGTGAGGGGATTGCCACAGATATAATGGTCTCTCAAACTGATAGCTTTCAGGGGTGAAGGAAAGAGATATATGGCTCAGATGTGCTGGGATGAGGTAAGATGAAGGAGCTAGCTAGCAATGTGCCTAAGCCGTAGGCCAAACAGCATGAAGTTACTATAAGAGTCAGTGTGTTTTGGGGGGGGACTTTGACATGGCTGGTCCAAATAAGCAGCATTAGGCAGGTCTGAACAGTGGGGCTAATCTGGGCCAAAATCCTCATTGTTATAGAAGGCATCCAAAAATGGACCGAATATACCCACCCAAAGCCTGAGAAATCTTACCAAGGGATCTAGAGCAGAGAAACTGATCCAAGAGCAGGTTCAAAATTGTGTCTCTGAAGTCAGTCATGGTACATAGTTAGTGTGGCATCCAGACCACAGGCTAAATGGCAGCGGAATCACTGCAGTGAGCATAAACTGCAAGCACCCAGATCCCGAAGTCTCACAGGAATTTCAATAGCATGTGAATGACTTAAGGCTTCTGTTTATTTTGAAGAAAATGGAGCAGAGTCAATGACAGCTTTTTGGATATTGGCATTGTCTTGGGTGTGCTCTGTCTGCCTGCAGAGCTTAGAGACGTGGACCATTTAAGAGAACTTCCTAACTCAGCTTTATTGACAAAAACTATGTGGCTCTTTCAGAGAGTGCTAGCATTTTAAAAATATTTTCTGGTTAAAAATGATTAATGATACACAATAAAACAGATTCAGATAGAGTCAACCTCTCAATGGGTTAAACTATGTGTCAAAAGGAATATGTAGATTGGGAGAGAAAAGAAAGAAGGTAGAGAAAGTCTTTCAAAAAGAGAAATAGAGGAATAAAATTATAATAAGCCACATAAAGATGGAAAATACACAGAGTCTGGATTATGGCTATTACTGTGTCTTCCTTTAATTTTTTAACTGTTAATAAGCTAACTGAGGAAGACAATCAATTCCAAAGGATGCTAAATAAAACAAAAACATATATTTTTTAAGTATCTTGACTTTGAAGTTTGTTTCTAAGGATTTGTTGCTTTGGAAGTGAGGTTCTGTTGTTGTTTCCACAGAAGATGAGAACCTGCAGATTTCTTCCTGGCAAATAGGATTTCACTAACCAAGACTGCCTGAAAATTATGTGATAAGAAGATATGGTCACATCATCTTCAAGTCTAAGATGATCCAGTCTCGAGAACCTGTAAGATTGTCAGCGCCCCTTAATCAGCAGGCAGTAGTAATGAAATATTATGCCCAAATTCCCAAAATATTGATTATAAATGATGTTTTCATTATGAATGGTTAATCGTCATAGTTAATCTCTTTCTAAGAAAAAAAGGCATATGGTATATGAGTGATTTTTTAAAAATTAGATTATTGAGTTTACTTTAATACCAAAATCAACTGTTAATCTCAACAGACATTGCAGTGCTATGGAGGTTGGTTTACTGATAGAACTTTAAGATCAGTTTTTTTTATGCTGTATATATTTTTCTACTGTTGTTTAAGGTATGATGATTACGTTACTCACTTAAAATTTGTAAAATTAAGAAATGCAGGTTGATAGTCACTTGTGATAACCAAACTTATAGTCATGTCTTTCTATATGCTGTAAATAAAGATTGTTTTGGGCCATGGCAGACACCATAAAAAATAGTAGGCAGGGAAATCAGAATAGGTTAGGTAGTAGGAGAAGGGCAGAGTCTCAGAGATTGAGCTAGACACCCAAAAAAGCAACATGTAAGGTACACAGGTGAGCCACGGGCCATGTGGCAGGAAAGATTGATGATAATGGCTTGAGTTAAGATGAAGGAGCTATCTAGCAATGAGCCTGAGACCTAGGCTAAACAGCATGAACTTAATATGAGTGTCTGTGCGTTTCTTGAGAGATTTGGGATAGATGGTACAGATAAGCCATGGTGGTTGGGTCCTAACAGTGGGGCTAATCTGTGCCAAAAAAACCTCATCATTATTAGGGGCATTCCTCAGAAAGAACTTACAACCGATTAAAGAGGACAAAACTTCCTTCCAGAAAGACTTAAATACCTTGATTCACCTGAGTTTAGAGGACCAGCCAACTAGATCAGCCAGTTCCTTTGAAGGTCTCAGGAAAATGGATTGCCAGGTGAAGTAAGAATGGAATATAAGATCAAGGTTCCAGGAAAGAAGTACATCACAAAGGTGTGTGTGGGTGTGTGGCTATATGCCTACTTGAGGCTTTATCATATTTCTCCATGTCATTGGCTGCTACGGAACCTGCTAACCTGTTGAGATGAACATTTCTATGAATACCTGGGCTTTTCCTATGTCTAGACTCCAGTTCTACACTCTACTGTGAAGTTGTTCATCTAAAAAGATCACTTACCATTTCAATTTCTTCCCTGTAGTCCTTAATCAGTCTAACCTGGGATTTCTCTACAGTAAACTAATAAAATTTAAATCATTTTTTAAGAAAGTATTAAAGTTGAAATTATTCCTATGTAAGCTATTTCCCCAAAGACCTAAGAACGTTATGGACATTAGAATTCCTATATATGATAGTGCACAATTTGCATGTGTCTAAACTTTATTGTACTCTCTCAGGAGTTCCCCAAAGTGTTTCTGTTAGGAAGGTTTCTCTAATAGTATATGCTTCCTTCGGTCCCTGATGCTCCCTAGACTTTCCATCATGGGTACTGGTCTGTCAATAATGGCCTACTCAGAATGACTGAGATTTCTTCAGGAAATGATCTGTGGACCTGGAGATCAGCACTAAAACTTTCTCTTCATATTCTCAGTGTGTTTTATTCTGACTTTCTTTTAAAATTAATTTTAGGTCATATTACAAAGCAATGGCTTTCCCACAGCCAGCATTGTTCTAAATGGAAAAGATTGTAAGCAATACTCTAAATAGAGAAACAAGTCTCGACTCTACAGTACTCCCTGTCTTGGCCCTGAGTTTCATCTCCTGCACTACAAAACATGCAAAATGATAAAAATAAAAACCACATACAGTATCTTTGAAGGTAAATTCAGAAAAACTGAGGGAGAGATGTGTCTCAATAATTCACCAAATCTGTGAGCAAATATTGAAGCTCAATGGTTTATTTCTGCAGTCACTAAAAAGACAGAAACTGCCTTATTCAAAGACAAGAGCAAAACAGGTTAAATTACCTCTCTCAATAGTACTAGAGAAACTAAATACAACCTGGAAATCACAGCTTATGTAAAGAAGTAGACAACTTTGGCCATCATGATTTTTCCCTTTAATTTCCCGGTAAATGGTTTCATGTTTGCACCGGAATTCGTGTTAGTTGATATAAGTCTCTAAACTGTATATGTAATTTTACTTTTGCCATAGTCTGTTTTCCTCAAACAATGAGTTGTATGGTAAAATTTTAGACAATCATAGTATTTCTAAAATTAATAAGAAAGTGGAAAATTTAATTGGCACTTGATTATCTAACAATGATATTTTCTCTTTCTGAAAGTCTGTAACATGATCATTTCATATGTTGAGTATTAATTATCCTACCATAAAGCATGTGAATTGTTCACGTATTCATTATTTTAGTACTTTCTAATTTATTGACCTTCTATGCCCTAAACTTTAAGGGTATATATGAAAGTGTACATAAATAGGTTAGTTTTGCCACAAAATACACAAATATTATCATAAATTATGCATTTATCAGAAACTACAAATACAAAAAAATTGTTTCAATTATAAACAAGCAATATAAAGACAATTACGTCCCTAATACATGATATAAAAGTTAGGTACATTTTATTTTCAATTTGGGGGTTATTCTGACAATAAGGATGTTTTCTATTTTTCTATGTACTGAGTTGAAAGAACAATTTTTTGTTTCTGACTTCTAAACATAGACATTGGTTTAGATAGTGTTATTTTTATTTATGAATGACATAATACAATTGTGAAACTTCATTGCCGACTATAGTCTTATTTTTCCAAGGAATAAACAAGTCTGATATGTTTAAAGAGTTGAAAATAAACCACTATCCCCAATATTTTTCAATATAGTGTTTGAAGCAAAAACTATAGGCAAAGGAAGGAACTTAATTTTAATCAAGGTATCAATTAATTATTAAAATATTACATTATTAAAGACATGCATAAAACTCTGGTGCACTCAATTTCCTCAAATCATATTAATAAAATTAAAGACCCAGATTAACACAAACCCAATAATAGTGGGAAATTTCAGCACTCCAATTTCTTCTATAGATAAGACATCTGAACACAATAAAAGAGAAACTTCAGAGTTAACTGACATATTCTATCAAATGAAACTAATAGATATCTAGAGACTATTCAACCCAAATACCAAGGGTATACACATATACATTCTACTCAGAAGCACAGGGAAACTGCTTCAAAATATAACATATGCTCAAATAAAAAACAAGCATTAAGAAATACAGAAAATTTGAAATAATTTCATGTATCATACCCAACCCTTATGGAATAAAATTAAAATGAACACCAAACAAAAAAAATTGACTAAATGTATAAACGTACGGAGATTAAGCCACTCATTATTAAATGATGAATGGGCCAAAAAATTAAAATGTTCCTGGAACTAAATGAAGCAAAACCATGACAATATAACCTTTGAGAAAGTCAAGGCATTTTTAAGAAGGAAGTTAATAGCCCTAAGTGCTACACTTATAAAATATGTACAGATAAATGACTTATTGATATAACAAACCAAATTCAAAAAAGTAGACAGAAAAAAATAATTTTTAAAAATCAGGTGATGTTGGCTGGTACTAGAAACTTAGTGAACTACTTAGGCCTAGTAACCATGTTTCTGTAGGCCGAGGACCCTTGAAAAGAGAAACATTTACCCTGTTCATCCTGAGAAGTTGGTTGGGTGAGAATTGACTGTGTTCTGTGTCCTCTTTCTCATATTCTAGCTTTTCATCAATATCTGACTCAGGGATTTCAATACATGCTAACTAGAGTTTGTACATTATTTGGAGCTCAACTTTCAGGGCATGAATTAGGAAAAAAAGACCTTGCCAGCCAAAGCTCTACATGGCCAACTGGCTCGGCTTTCTGTTAGGAGTTAGCCTCCAGCATTAGACAGAGTCCACAATATGTGTGTCTTCTCCATGTTCATCTGGGCAAGTTTTTCAGACAGCAGCCTCCCTCTTTTAGTGGGGGTTGTGTTTTCCCTCTTTTTGGACACTAAGTAGCTGCCCTCAACATAGCCATCTGAATCATCATTGATAAAAATTTGATGAGTAAATTGGGATTACATAAAATGGGGACTATGGCTAAAGCAGAGATCGAACTCTTTCACACCTTAAAAATGAGAAAGAGTAGCATGATGGAAGGTGGTTGGTCTTTCACCAACATTACTCTAGATGACTTAAAACTAGAACCAGTAAAGGAGAAGATAAATAATGTCATAATGTTTATTAGAAATATTATTTTTAATTATTTCTATTCTATCAGTTAAAAAGTCAGTTAGTGTGAATGCCGAGAAGAACACCTTAGAAAAGCCTGTTAAGAGAGAACACAGAAAATTTAATACCCAAACAGGAATTTAAAGGCCAATCTCAACATTGACTTATAAGTTTTCAGAGAAACAACCTAAGGCTTACAAACAGTCAAACTTAGTATACTCGGTAACCTTGAAGGAATTACAAAATGATAAAAAAATTTTCAGAAACTAGTTGGGCTCTAGTTAGATTTGAGGAGATTCAAGAAGCAATCATCACTTAAGGGATGCACTCACAGTTTGTAAAGCAAATGTTAAATAAATTATCCCTAAAGACTGGACAAATATGGTTATTGCTGCATTGAAGGCTAGACCACGTTCACAGTAGAAGACTTTATGGGAGGAGGCTACAACAATAGAACAAGGAAGCAAAGCTAGAGGATGGGTAAAGGCACTCTGATTACTATTGAAGTAGTCACCAATTTGATTAGAGGATATGGTGAGTTCAGGATACCTATCCACTATGTCTGACCATCTTAGCTGGGGTCATTCTTATAGATTTGTGAGAGTTTTCTTTAGGCCAGGTCTCTACCTAACCACAAAAAGTCCCCTTATCAAGATGTCTATTTCATTATTCTTCCCCTCCATTCACCACCCAACCCAATCTCTCAGGTTCCCATGGGTGTCAGGATGGCCAAGTGGTTTAAGGTACCAGAGTCAAGACTCTTCTTTAAGCATTAGAAATGAGATCAAGGTGTTCTCACTCATATGAGGAACATGCAAACTGATTTCTTAGAAGCTAAGATTGAAACAGTTGTCACTGAAAGGTGGGTTATGGAAAGAAAGAGGTATGAAAGGAACGGGTAGTAATTAGTATAGCTGCTGGTATTTTCAGTACACATTAGTAACTATGTTTTATAGCTACATAGGGTCAATCTTTGAGTAAGGAAAAGAGAAGCCAAAAGTCCATTCCTATGCAGGGAATAAAATGCGAATGTCTTTCTGTGTGCTGTGAATATCAATCTTTAAATAAAGGAGTTGTTTTGAACCATGACAGGCACTATTTAAAAAAGGAGGGGAAATCACAGCATAGGTAGGAGAAGAAGGGCAGAGTCAGGAAATCGACCCAGCTGCCCAAGAAAAAGCATGGAAGGAACACAAGAGAGCCACGGGCCATGTAGCAGAAAGATTAATGAGAATGGGTTGAGTTAAGATGTAAGAGCCAGCTAGGGATGTGTCTGAGCCATAGACCAAACAGCATGAACTTAATATAAGTGTCTGATTCATATTGGGTGGCCTGATCAGCTGTGAATGCTAAGAAGTCTGGGCCTGTATGTCTGTGGGTCTGGACCTCTGGCTTCCCAGGACCAAGAAAGCTCACTGCTACACATGAAATGCAAGATATTTGGGAAGGTGAGATAGAAAGGTCCTATGTTCTATGCCTGTCTATGCTACAAAGTAGGATCAATACCAGGCTGATTAATACATGACTTAATCTATAGGTTTCATTCCTAACATATAAGTGGTCCTTGCATTAATTTCTCAATTTTACAGAAAATAATAGAAGAGAGAGGATATAAACTTCATTTACATAAGGACACAGACATATGAATTGCCTATATTTGATAAGAGCACACCTGTGTATATCTTGAATCATGACACTGTATTTTAATTGTGAATTAACTACTGCTGTATATCAATTAACATAAATCATATCTTCCTAAGTGGATAGTATGAAGGCAAAGGATAGCCAGGCTACAATCCATCGAGCTAGAAAAATTAGGCAGCAAGGACTACCCTAAGAGGAAGACATGGATCACCCTGGGAGAGAGAGACTAAACAATTAGGATAGGGAGGTAGAGGGAAGGGGATAGGGACATGAGGGATCAAAAAGGCTGATTTGGGAAAGGGACAGAGATGGAGTGAAATGAAGCAGATATCTTCATAGAGGGGGACATTGTGAACCTTGAGTGAAACCTGGTGCCAAGAATTATTGCAGGAATCCACAAAAATGATCCCAGCTAAGATTCCTAATAATTGCAGAGAGGGTGCCTGAACTGGCCCTTCCAGGGTAATCAAATTGATGACCACCCTAATTGTCATCATAGAACCTTCATCCAATAACTGATGGAAATAGATGCAGACATCAACAGTAAAGCACTGGGCCTAGCATGAGGGTCAATATCATGTCAGGGAAAACCACAAAGGCAAGTGATCCAAGCTCAGGGGAAGTCATGGAGTCTAGACAAACAGGTAGGGAGCCTGCATGGGACTAACCTAGACACTCCTCATATAGGTGACAGTTATGAAGCATGGTCTGTTTATGGGGCCTCTTGCACTGGGACTAGGATCTTTCCTGGCACACTAGCTAGTATTTTGAAAACTATTCCCTGTATTGTGAGGCCTTGCTCAGCCTTGGTGCAAGGGTGGGGCCAAACTTGATATGCCATGCTTTGTTGACTCCCATAGGAGGACTTGGCATTTCTGGGCAGTGGATGTGGGAGTAGAAAAGAGGTAGGGAATCCAACAAAGAATAGAGGTGGAGGTAGAGATCCATGGCTGAGCACTGGGCTGAGCTCCTGGTCAGCTGAGAGCAGGGGAGGAGAGTCTGTATGAGCAGGGGGATAGAAATTATGAAGAGGAGTCCCACATAGAGGGTTGACTAGAGCTCTGAGGAGGTCACTGAATCAAGAATAGCCACTGGATGCCCAGCAGGAAAAGGAGCTAAGCCCTACAAAGGTAGGCAACTGTAGATCGGCATGAGCAGTATGTGGAGCCTCTAGGGGTGGAATAACACTGTGTTCCTGTGTGTGGGCTGGCACCTTGGAGCACATTCTTTATAGAGGAACACCTAACCCAGGCTTGTTTCCGGGATGAGAGAGTAGAATTTACCTGGAGTGGATGTGCCACACTAAACTGACCCACCTTGGGACTTCTTGCCCTTCTCAGGAAGAAGATGGGGAGATGGGTATGAGATTTGCTGAAGTCTGACCGTTGAGCGATTGGGGAGAGAGAAGGCAGGGGGACACATACATCAAAATGACATTTATGGTTTTAAAAAAATGAGGCAGAAAACTGTGGTTGGAATGTAAAATAAAATACATCGTAAATAAAACAGAACAAATTATCTTCCCAAGCTAGTTTGATGGTGAACACCTCTCTTCTTCACACTTAGGAAAGTGAGATAGGAAGATGGGGATAGTTCAAAGCCACCCTGTACTATGTAAGACTTGGTCTCAAAAGAGAAGGGCAGTGTGAAAACTAACATGTCTGTGTTAGAGAGGCAACAAAGGGACTTCAAATATGTTGTAATATTTCATTACAGTTTTATTCAATGTGTGTTTGTGTATGTCCCCATGACTCACATGTCATTATATGTTAAAGAATACCTTACATTCTCCCCTAATGCCATGTGGGCCCTAGCTATCAAACTTAGACTTAGGGGATTTTTATATAAAAGACACATTTCTTGGAACCTCCTTCAATGTAAATCTGTATGTCTCCATCATTACTGACTCTTCATGTATTTCCTTGATTCATCGTATAGATACGATGCTAAGCTGACAGAGAAACTCTGGGAGAAACTCTGGGCTCAAATAATTCTGTATAATCCTATTACTTTACACAGTTTTATACTAGAGTCAAGCATAATTTCGGGATCTGTGTGGTGTATTCTAAGATTGAGATGGTGAGGGGATTGCCACAGATTTAATGGTCTCTCCAACTGATGGTTTTCAGGGGTGAGGGAAAGAGATATATGGCTTGGGTGTGCTCGGTTGAGGTAAAATGAAGGAGCTAGACAGCAATGAGACTAAGCCATAGGTCTAACAGTATAAAGTTAATATAGTCAACTGTGCATTTATTTGGGACTATGGGATTGCAGGTCCAAATAAGCAGCAGCACCTGGTTTGAACAGTGGGGCTAATCTGGGACAAAAACTTCATTGTTTCAGATGGCATCCAAAAATGGAACAAATGTACCCACACAAAGCCTGAGAAAGCTTACAAAGGATTCTAGAGCAGAGAAACTGATGCAAGAGCAGCTTCAAAATTGTGTCTCTGAAGTCAATCATCGTACAGAGATGGTGTGGCATCCAGACCACAGAGAAAATGACAGCGGACTACATGCAGCCAGAACAAACTGCAACCAGACCAGATCCGGAAGCCTCATAGAAGACTCAGTAGCATGTTATTGATTTAAAGTTTCCATTTATTTTTAAGAAAATTGGACAGAGTCAAAACAGCATTTTGATAGTGGTATTTTCTTGGGTGTGCTCTGTCTGCTGGCAGCAATCAGAGACCTGGCCCTTTTATGAGAACTTCCAGACTCAGCTTCATTGGCAAAACTCTGTGGCTCTTTCAGAGAGTGCTAACATTTAAAAAATATTTTCTGTTTAAAAATGATTAATGATACAAAATAAAACATACTCAGATATAGACAACCTCTCAATGGGTTAAAATGTGTGTGAAAAGGAATATGTAAACTGGGAGAGAACAAAAAGAATCAGAGAAAGTCTTTTAAAAAGAGAAATAGAGAAATAAAAATTAATAAGCCATGTAAAGATGGAAAATATACAGAATCTGGATTGTGCTTATTATTGTGTCTTCTTTTAATTTTCTAACTGGTAGACTTAACTGCAGAAGACAATCAATTTCAAAGAATGCTAAGGTAAACAAAAACATATATTTTAAAAGTATCTTGACTTTGAAGTTTGTATCTAAGGATTTATTGCTTTGGAAGAGAGGTTCTGTTGTTGTTTCCACCAAAGATGAGAACCTGTGGATTGCTTCCAGGCAAATAGGGTTTCACCAACCAAGACAACCTGAAAATTCTTTGATAGGAAGATATGTTCACATCAGCTTCAAGACTAAGATGATCCAGTCTCAAGAACCTGTAAGATTGTCAGCGCCCCTTAATCAGCAGGCAGTAGTAGTGAAATATTATGCACAAATTCCCAAAACATTGTTTATAAATGTTTGTTTTCACTATGAATGGTTAATGGTCATAGTTAATCTGTTTCTAAGAAGAAAAAGGGCATATGGTATATGAGTGCTTTTTTAAAAATTAGATTTTTGACTTTAGTTCAATATCTTAATCAACTGTTAATCTAAACATACTTTACATTTGTGTGGATTTTGGTTTATTGATACAAATTTAAGATTAGTTTTATTATGCTGTATATATTTTTCTGCTGTTTAATGTATGATGTTCATGTTACTCACTTAAGTTGTAAAATTAAAAAATACAGATTAATAGTCACTTGTGATTACCAAACTTATAGTCATGTCTTCTATACACTGTAAATAACAGACTGTTTTGGCCCATGACCAGACCCTGAAAAAAAGTAGTAGGAAAATTAGAAATGGTAGTAGAAGAAAGGCAGATTCCCAGAGATATAGCCAGCCAACCAAAGAAGCACCATGTACAGAACATAGGTGAGCCACGGGCCCTGTGTCAGGAAAGATTGATGAGAATGGCTTGAGTTAAGGTGGAGGAGTTATCTAGCAATGAGCCTGAGACCTAGGCTAAACAGCATGAAGTTAATATGAGTGTCTGTGTTTCTTGAGAGATTTGGGATAGAGATGGTCCAGATAAGCAGTGGTGGGCAGGTACTAACAGTGTGGCTAAACTTGGCCAGAAATCTCAATATTATAGAAGGCATTCCTCAGACAGACCTTACCACAGACTAAAGAAGACAAAACTTCCTTCTAGAAAGACTTAAAGTACCTTGATTCAGCTGAGTTCAGAGGAACAGCCAAGTAGAGCAGCCAGTACCTTTGAAGGTCTCAGAAAAATGGATTTCCAGGTGAAGTAAGAATGGAATGTAGGATCCCAAGGTTCCAGGAAAGAAGTACATCACAAAGGTGGGGGGAGGGCTATATGCTTACTTGAGGTTTTATCATATTTCTCCATGTCCCTGTGTGCTACATAACCTGTTTATCTGTTGAGATGAACATTTCTGTGAATATCAGGGCTTTCCTTATGTCTATACTACAGCTCTACACTCTACTGTGAAGTTGATCCTCAAAAAAAAATCACTTACTATTTCAAATCCTTCCCAGTCTTCCTTAGTCAATCTAACCTGAGATCTCTCTACAATAACCTAATAACATTTAAATCATTTATTAAGGAAAGTATTGAAATTGAAATTATTCCAATGTAAGCTATTTCCCCAAAGACCTAAGTACTTGATGGACATTAATATTCCTATGAATAATCGTTCACAATGTGCATGTAAATATACTTTATTGTGCTCATTGAAGAGTTTCAAGTGCTTCTGTTAGGAAGGTTTCCCTAATAGTATATGCTTCCACTGGGCCCCTGATACTCTCTAGACTTTCCATCATGGGTACTGGTCTGTCAATAATGGCCTACTCAGAATGACAGAGACTTCTTCAGGAAAGGAAACGGTCTGTGGACCTTGAGATCAGCACTAAAACTTTCACTTCATATTCTCAGTGTGTTTTCTTCTGACCTTTTTTTTTTAAGGTTGGAAAGTCAAGATCAGGACCCTTGAAGGAATGGATCCTAAAAACGTTCAATATTGAATGTCCTAACTATGATAATGCTTGGATAGGAGAGGTGATTTCCTGAGGTTTGAAGCAAAATTGGCATTTAATATGTTTCAATTGCAGCAAATAAGGTGATGCTTAAAAGGACTGTAAACAGAGTGTTCCTAGAAACAATGTTTTTTGCTAAGAATGACCACAAAAGAATGCTCCTTTCTTCTGGATTATGCAGAAGGTGTAGCAAAGGCAGATGTTGGACTAAGGAATATAAATCAACAAGGGACAGACAAGGTAATCCTTTGCATTTGGCTAATGTCGTGAGGAATATCTCACAGGAACCCAAGTCAAATTCAATTTTGTAATATTCTGTCATAGTGGAGAAAACTCCTTATAAAAACTATTAAGGATCCTATCGCCTATTGTAGAAAACCATATTGCAGAGGACGATAGAACAGCTATAGAAGAGAGAACAGAAAAAAATTCAGGAGAAAACATAAATCAAAGTTGATAAGGATTAGTTTTCAAAACTCCCCAGTGTTAGTGTTCGGGAGGGCTTTCATTTTTTCTTTTAAGGAAAATAAAAAAAATCTTGCGAAGTTAAAAGACCTCTGGACAAATAGGCATCCAAAGAAGAAGGGAGTACTAACCAGAAAAAAATACCAAGGATAGGAATAATTTGACCTAATGCTGTCTCTGAACTTGATGATGTAATTCCACAACAACAATCCTTTGAGGAATATTATAACACTATTAAGCTGACAAACACCACTCTAAGATCAGCTTTGGACTACAAACTGCTCAGGACAATTTCAATGGTGGCTAACTAACATGGTCAAGCCTCACAGACAAACCCTGCACTTCCCATTACATAGAGACTGGACAAGAAATGATACAGCTACCTATCTAAAGACTTGACAACTAACCAAATTTTTTTGGTTTCAGGATTCCATAAAGATGTCACTTCCTGCTTACTCAGTTAATATTAATTCCTTCTGGGGTCTCTAAAGAAGGTGAAGACTACATAATTTTCCTAGGTACATATACAGAAAGGAAACTCACTGAGAGGTGTAAAGTGTTTAAGTTTCAGAGACATCAAAAGATAGATATTGATTGGTAGTACAGGTTGGATAGAAAGTGAATTAGGTAAACTCCTTTGGATTCACCAAGATAGGATAAATAATAGAGTATTTTTTCTGAATTTGTGAGTTGCTAATGGACTGAACGTTATTGATGTAATTGTTGTCTGTGTATATAATATATAGATTTCTTATTTCTTGTATATAGTTTTTCTTATATTAGGTATATATAACCCTTTTATATTTTTGACCAGAAAACAGGGAACTGTGGTGTTATGTTGTTTGAAATGTAGTAAAGATTGCCTGAAGATCAGAGGAGAGAACCTTTCACAGAGTTATTCATACAGGTCAGTTAGTGGTGACACACACCTTAATCTTAGCACTGGGTAGGTAGAGATCACTCTTGATCTGTGTGAGTTCAAAGCCACCCTGCACTAGACAAGATTAATCCAATCTAAAAGAGAAATAGAGACAGGCAGTGGTGGCACACACCTTTAATATCAGCACTAGGAAGGTAGAGAAAGGAAGTGATATGGCTGGGCAGAGAAAGGAATACAAGGTGGGAGGAGACAGAGGTTGGCCTCTGTGCTTCCCTTCCTCCCTACACCTTCACATTTTTGCCTGAGGACTCAGACACAATCAGTCTGAAAATTCATGGAGACAGGATCTACTCCTTTAGGCTGAGGACTTGGTGAGCTGAGAAATGCTTGTGGCTTGTTCCTCTGTCTTTCTGATTTTTCAACATTTACCTCAATATCTGGCTCCAAGTTTTTATTAAAAGACCAATTAGAATTTGTGCAACATGGTACTACATTTCCTTTTACTTTTTTCCTTTTTTATCTTTATTTTTTTTAAAAAAAAGTGTTTTCCCATGCTCACATCTGGTCCCCCTCTCTTCCTTTTTCCCAGTCCTAGCTCAGCCTCAGCCCTCACATCCATTCCCCAGCCCAGGAAGAGCAAGGAATCCCAAGGTGAGTCAGTTCTGTCTGACATATTTAGTTGAGGTAGGATCAAGTCCTTCCCCTCAGAGTCAAGGCTGAGTAAAGTTTTCCTCTGTAGGGACTGCACTCCAAGTTCATGCACCAGAAATAAAGTCTGGTTCTACTGTAAGAGGGTCCACAAACTGTCCATGCCATTCAACTGTTGTCTACATTCAGAGGATTTAGTTTAATTTCATGTAGGTTCCTCAGCTATCATTTCAGAGTTAGTAAGCCATCTCTATGGGTCTCCTTTTCATGATCCTATCCCTTTGGTCATATAATGTCTTCTCTCTCTCTCTTCAGCTGGACTGGGAGCTCAACCAAGTTCTTAGCTATGGATCTCTGCTTCTGCCTCAATCCGTTGCTGGATGAAGGTTACATAATGATAATTAGTATGGCCATTTGTTTGATTATAGAGGAAGTCCTGTTAGTCACCATCTCCACTATTACTTGGAGTCCAAGCCGGGGACATCTTGTGGGTTATTGGATGTTATTTTAGCACCAGGTTTCTCTCTAACCCCACAATAGATCCCTCTATCAAGATATCTCTTTCATTGTTCTCCCTCTCTGTTGTTCCTTCTGTTCAACTATCTCTTTCTCTCATAATTTCTTCCCACCTCCCCTTGCTTGCTGCTCTGTATAATCCCAATTTACTTAAGAGATCCCTACTTCCCCTTCTCCAGGTGATTCATGGAAATCTCTCATAATTTCCTCCTGTTAACTAGCTGCTGAGGAGTTTGTGGATTGTATCTTTTGTTTATGTCTAAATTGCACCTATGAGTGAGAACATACCAAGTCTATCTTTCTGGGTTTATGTTAGCTCACACAAAATGATACTCACTTAATCCATCCATTTACCTCCAAATTTCAAGATGCCATTTTTTTTTACTGCTGAGTATTACATTATGTAAATGTCCCACAATTTTTAAATCCATTCTTCTGTTGAGGGGTATCTGGGTGGTTTCTAGGTTCTTGCTAGTATGGATAATGCTGCTTTGAACATAGTTGAGTTAATGCCATTGGGGTAAGAATGTGCATCCTTTGGGTACATGCCCAATAGTGGTATTGCTGGATCATTGTGGAGACTGATTCCCAGTTTTTTTTGAGGAAATGCCATACTGAATTCCAGAGTGGATGTACAAGTGGCCTCCAACAATGGAGGAGTGTTCCCCTTGCTCTGCATCCTATCTAGCATAGGCTGTCATCTGTGTTTTTAATCCTAGCCATTCTGACAGGTGTAAGATTACATTTCTCTGGTGGCCAAGGATGTTGAGCAATATTTTAAGTGCCTTTCAGAAATTTGAAATTCTTCTGTTGAGTATTCTCTATTTAGCTCTGAAACTCATTTTTAATTGGATTATTTGTTTTTTTTTTGACCTCTGGTTTCTTGAGCTCTCTATATATTTTAGAGATCAGTCTTCTGTCATATGTAGGGTTGGTGAAGATCTTTTCCCATTCTGTAGACTGTCATTTTGTCGTATTGACCATGTCCTTTGCCTTTCAGAAGCTTCTCAGTTTCAAGAGGTCTCATTTATTGATTGTTGTTCTTGGTGTCTGTGCTACTGGTGTTATATTTAGGAAATGATTGCCCTTAACAATGCATTGTAGGATATTTCCCACTTTCATTTCTATCAAGTGAAGTGTAACTGGGTTTATGTTGAGGTCTTTGACCCATGTGAACTTGAGTTTTCCTGGGTGATAGATATGGATCTATTTGCATTCTTCTACAAACCACTATCCAATTATGCTAGCACCATTTGTTGAAGATACTATCTTTTTTCCATTCTATATTTTTGACCTCTTTGTCAAAAATCAGATGTTCATAGGTGTGTGGATTAATGTCGGGGTCTTTAATTTGATTCCATTGATCCACAAGTCTGTTTTTATGCCAGTACCCAGCTGTTTTATTACTGTAGCTCAATAGTAGAGTTTTAAGTCAGGGACTGTGATGCCTCACAATATTCTGTTATTGAGCAGTATTGTATTGGCAATCCTAGGTTTCTTGTTATTCTGTATGAAATTGAGTATTGCTCTTTCAAGATCTATGAAGAACTGTATTGGGATTTTAATGAGATTGCTTGAATCTGTAGATTGCTCTTGGTAAGATTGCCATTTATACTATATTGATCCTACCTATCCATGAGCATGGGAGATCTTTCCACTTTCTGATATCTTCTTCCATTTCTTTCTCCCATGACTTCAAGTTTTTGTCAAACAGACCTGCTACTTCTTCAGTTAGAATTATGTAAAAATTCTTAATACTATTGTTAGCTATTATAAAGGGGGATGTTTCCCTGATTTCTTTTTCAGCCCTTTTATCCTTAGTGTATGGGAGGGCTATGGATATTTTGAGTTAATCTTGTACCCCGCTAAATTGCTGAAGGTGTTTATCAGTTGTAGGAGTTCCCTGGTAGAATTTTGGCATCAGTTATATAAACGATCATATCATTTGCAAATAGAGATAGTTTGACTTCTTCCTTTCCAATTTATATCCCCTTAATCTCATCTTGTTGTCTTATTACTCTAGCTAAGACTTCGAGAACTATATTGAAAAGATATGGGAAGAGAGAATAGCCTTGTTCTGTTCCTGATTTTAGTGTGCTTGCTTTGAGTTTCTCTCCATTTAGTTTGATGCTGGCTGGTGGCTTGCTGTATATTGCCTTTATTATGTTTAGGTATTTTCCCTATATTCCTGATCAATCCAGGACTTTTATCATGAAAGAGAGTTGGATATTGTCAAAGGCTTTTGCATGATCTAATGACATGATCATGTAGTTTCTTTTTTTCTTTCAGGTTGTTTATATGATGGATGACATTCACAGTTTTTTGTGTGTAGTACCATCCCTATGTTTCTGGAGTTAAGCCTACTTCATCATGCTAGATGATTTTTTTGATATGTTCTTGAATTTGGTTTGCCAGTATGTTACTTAGTATTTTTACATTGATGTTCATGAGGGAGATTGGTATGTAATATGTTGTCTTTGTTGCATTCTTGTGTGCTTTGGGAATCAGGGTGACTATAGCCCCATAAAAAGTTTGGCAAAGTTCCTTCAGTTTCTATTGTGTGGGAAAATTTGGGAAGTATTGATATTAATTTATTAATTTATCTTTGCAGTTCTGGTACAATTCTGTGCTGAGACCAACTGGCCCTGGGCTTCTTGTGCTTGGGAAACTTTTAATAACAGCTTCAATTTTCATGAAAGTTATAGGTCTATTTAGGTCATTTATCTGGTCTTGATTTAATTTTGGTAAATGGTACTTGTTCAGAAAGCTGTCCACTTCTTTTAAGTTTTCCAATTTAGTGGGTACAGGTTTTTGAAGTATGACCTAATGATTCTCTGGACATTGGTAAGAACACTTCATGTAGACTTAGATAAGATGATACACGCACCATTTCTGCTGATATCAAGGTCACTAATAATAAGCTACCTTTCAATGAACTTCCTGATTTATGCATGAGGAAATCTATATACAACTGAAAAAACAAAAACTTATTGCCCTTTATTCTTTTATTTATTATTTATGTGAACATGTATATGTCTCTGTGTAGGTTTGACTCATGTGTGAGTGTGTCTTGGGAGGCAAGAGTATTGTGTCAGATCCTCTGGAACTGAATTGACAGATGATAGTGAGCCACTCAATGTTGGTGTTAGGAACTGAGCTCCAGTCCTCTAGAACAAGAGCAGATACCCTAATCACTGAGCAATGTCTCCGTACACTCCCTTTATTTTATTTGTTCATGTGCTTTTGGCTTTGAGGCAATATCTCTTCATGTGCCCGAAAAAAGACTTGTTTTTAATGACACTCAAAACTTTGCAATTATCACATGCCAAACACACCCAAATGGAAACTCTTTTTAACTGATAGAATAATAAAACAATGGGAGGAGCCCTGTGATTTCCAACCAGAGAAGTGCATAGCAAATTTACAGAGGCTAGCTGGTGATTCCTGCTTAGAAATAAGTGTCAGTATGAAAGAACAAACAGACTGGGGTCATTCTTAGAGATTTGTGAGAGTTTTCTTTAGGCCAGGTCTCTACCTAACCACAAAATGTCCCCTTATCAAGATGTCTCTTTCATTATTCTTCCCCTCCATTCACCACCCAATCTCTCATGTTCCAATGGGTGTCAGGATGGCCGAATGGTTTAAGGTGTCAGAGTCAAGACTCTTCTTTAAACATCAGAACTGAGATCTAGGTGTTCAAACTCATAAAAGGAACATGGAAACTGATTTCATAGAAACTAAGAATGAAACAGTTGAAACTGAGAGGTGGGTTATGGGAGAAGTAGGTAGTAATTAGTATAGCTGCTGGTATTTTGCAGTACACATTTGTGACTATGTTTTATAGCTACATATGTTGAATCAGTGAGGAAAGAAAAGAGAAGCCAAAAATCCATTCCTATGTATGTAATGATGTGGGAATGTCTTTCTGTGTGCTGTGAATATCAATCTTTAAATAAAGCAGCTGTTTTGGCCCATGACAGATGATTTCTTTGATATGTTCTTGAATTTGGTTGGCCAGTATGTTATTGAATATTTTTACATTGATGGATGAGTTTGCTTCTAATTGTTTGAAAGCCTTCAGCTGTGCAGTTAGGTCTCTTGTGTGAGATTGCTCTAGGTTTTACATACTGGCATCTAGTGCTTTGACTTTTCCCCTTTACTCTACTTTCTTTGTGTCCTACATGTTTGGGTATGTTGTGGGTTCATTTTCATTGAATTCTAGGAAGTCTTTGATTTCTTTCTTTACTTTTTCCTTGGCAGATGTGAGTTCAATTGAGAGATGTTCAGTTTCCATGAGTTTGTAGGCTTTCTGTGGTTTGTGTCATTATTGAACTCTAACTTTTGTGTATGTTGGTCTTTTAGAATACAAGGAGTTATTCCCATTTTTGTATCTATTGATATTTGCTTTATGACTGAGTATGTGGTCAATTTGAGAGAACATTTCATGGGATGCTAAGAAAAGGGTATGTTCATATTTTTGGTTGGAAAGTTATGTATATATCTGTTAAGACCATTTGGATAATAATATCTGTTAGATCCTATCATGGTAAATTCCCTTGCAATATATCATATGAAGAGTTAATATTTATTGAAGGGCATATGAACACTGAAGGTACAAATTGATCCTTAATACAGTTCGTGGAGATAGGAACTAGGGCTGCTGATCCATTTTCTGAGAATGCAGGAACAAAACAGGGGTGACCTCAGTGTCTGAGAGTCTGGTCATGCCCCATTCAGGCTCCCAGTACTCCAGAGATACACCTCCAAGCCTTGTCAACTAACACCTGAATCCCACTAAAAGACCCTTATTTGTCAGTTGAGTTTCTGTCTGGTAGACCTACCAATCCATTGATGAGAGTGAAGTATTGAAGTCTCCCACTATCAAAGTCTAAGGTTCGATGTGAGATTTAAGCTTTAGTAATGTTTCTTTTACATATGTAAGTGCCTTTCTGTTGCGGGCATAAATTTTCAGAATTGAGACTTTATTTGGATGGATTATTCCTGAGATGAATAAGTAATGTCCACGCTGATCTCTTTTGATTTTAGTTGGAAGTCTAATTTTTAGGTATTCAGATGGCTACACCAGCTTGTTTCTTAGGATCATTTGATTGGAAAGTCTTTTCCCAACCCTTTACTCTGAGTCAGTGTCTGTAGTTGAAGTTGACATGTGTCTCTTATATGCAGCAGAAAGATGACTTCTCCATTTGTATCCATGGTGTTAGGGTGTGTCTTTTTATAGGTGAATGGAGTCAATGGATATTAGAGGATATTAATGTCCAGTGATTATTAGTTTTGTTATTATTGATGATAGTATATGTGTTGTTTCCCTTTTTTGTCTTTTTCTTCTGTGGGGCTTATCTGTTATATATGGTTTCCTTAGGCTGGGGTTTTCCCTTTAGTGCTTTTTCTAGGGCTGTATTTGTGGATAGGTATTATTTAAATCTGGTTTTGTGGTGAAAAATCTTGTTTCCTCCACCTATGGTGGTTTATATTTTTGCTGGGTATTTTAGTCTGTGTTGGCAACTATGGTCTCTTAGTGTCTGCATAACATCTTCCAGCTTTCATTGATTCCACTGAACAGTCTGGTGATATTCTGATGGGTCTGCTTTTATAAGTTACTTGAATTTTTTCTTTGCACCTCCTAGTATTCTTTATTTATTGTGTAAGTTTACTGGCTTGATTATTATGTGGTGAGCAAACATTTGGAGGGATCTAGTCTATTTTGTGTTCCATAAGCTTCTTATATCTTTAGACATTCCTTTGATTTTCTTGAATATATTTTATGTGCCTTTGAGCTGGTATTCTTCTTCTATTCCTATTATTCTTAAGTTTGGTCTTTTCATGGTGTCCCAGATTTCCTGGACATCTTATGTGATGATTTTGTTTGGGGGGGGGTTGTTTATTGAGGTTTTTTTTTTTGAGTGACAAATCTGTTTCCACTATCAAATCTTCCATTTAGTCTTGCATTCTCTTGGTCATTCTTCAGCTGTAGTTCCAGTGCAATTCTTCAGATTTTTATTTCCTTCATCCCTCACTTTGTGTCTTCTTTATTGTTTCTATTTCAATTTTTACATCTCGAATTGTTTCCTTCACTTGTTTGATTGCTTTTTCTTGGTTTTCATTATTTTCATCCAGCATTTGTTTATCTCTTCCAATTTTTCGCTTGTCTTTTCCTGTATTTCTTTAAGGAAGATATTTATTTCCTATTTTGAGGCCTCGATTACCTTCATAAAATTGTTTTTAAGGTTATTTTCTTCTTAGTCTTCTTCTTCCTCCTCCTCTTCTTCTTCTCCTGCTTCTTCATTATTCTTTCTTCTTCGTTGTTATGATCAGATCTTGTTGTAGAACCACCAGAGTCTAGTGGTGCCACATTGTTCTTTACGTTGTTATATGTATTCTTGAGCTAGGATCTGCCCATTGCAGGATTTGTATCTATCCCAGGGAGGTGACTCTGCTGCAATCTGTTATTCCTGTGTGTATCAGGAAGCCTTCTTGGTACAATCTGGGCTCTCAGTCCACTTGGAGGTAGCATATTCTGTGTCACAGTGCCCAGTTCTTGGTGCAATAAGAGCTGGCAGAATGTCTGTCTCAGGGATTCACTCTTGGTCCAATATGAGCTCTTGATCTAGAAGGTGCTCTTAATCCTATAGGGGCTTTTGATATAATAGATACTGGGGGACTATGGGTCTCAAGTAATCACTATTGTCATGAGGTGAAGGGGTGGGTTTGTAGATAGGAGTGTTCTGTGAACTAGGCTTCACTGGGGAGTCCTGGTCTGTAGGGAAGGATTTCTGCTGGCCTGAATGCAGGGAATATATGAGAGGGGGTAAGGTTCCAAGGGTTCTGTCCCAGGAGACTGGGATCTCTGTCTGAGCTGGGTGTCAATTACCTCTTGGTCCAATAGGTTCTGAGGATCTGTGAGTCTCAAGCACCTGCTAAAGTGACTGGGTTCTGGGGTGGGTTGGGGCTTGTGGAAGTTTTCTAGTTGAGGGTGTCCAGAAAACCGGATTTTTGGGGGATTCTATCCTACAGGGCTTTTTCCCTGCTGGCCTGGATGTAGGGGAGAGATAAGTCATTATATAATTCTATCTTGATTACTGTTTTCTAGTATATAGTCATAACGTGTTATATTTAAAACCTTCCTTCTTAAATAGACAAAAGGCAGAAATGCTGTGAAATGGTGCTTTTGTACATAGCAACATTTTGTCACTGAAATTGGTTTAATAAAACACTGATTGTTCAGTAGACAAGCACGGAGTAGAAATGAGACAGACTAACTGAGAGTGCTGAAAAGGAGAAGTACTGAGAAGTTGCTGTACAGAGAAAAAGTACCAAGCAACATCGCTAAACATAAATAAAAATATGGGTTAATTTAAGTGTAAGAGTCAGCTTATTTTAATAATATTAATATTACTTAATACTTAATTTTAAACTTCTGAGTCAGTTATTTAGGAAGCAACTGCTAGGTACTTCGAAGAGGCTGCCAAGACAGAAACTTCTGCCTACAGTTGATTACTTTAAGTTTCTTTCATTCCTAAAGACAATAACCTTGTCATTTTTTGACTATACATTACTTTCTAAAATTATACTCATCAAGCTGGGTAAAATTGGTGACTTGGAACCAGATTCTCCACTCTAAAAAGAATTTCTTGGGGAAAGCCCTAGTCCTGACACACTAAGAATGAGAGGTGAAGTACATCTGAGCAGAGCCTCTGAAGAGTAGCCAGAGAAGCTGAAAGAAGATGCCAGTCTACCAGGATCTACAGTTAAAACAACATAGCATGCAGTTAACTGTGCTTCATTTCCTTGTACCACCAGTTTATTCAGTACCTGGAGTCATACATTGTAGATGATGGCTCAGCAATGGAGCCTAAAGCTCTTGTAAAACTGACTTATTAAAGAGGATGGATGAATATTGCATGAATCGTAACTGATCTTATAATATTGAGGAAAAACTGAAAGATTAGAGACACAGGGAAACAAGCCAAAGTCACTTCTCATCTCACAAATTCTCCAGGCAGAAAAGGGATAGATCCAGTCTCCAGGAATCCTCAGACTGAATGTCTCTGAGACCTCAACCAAAGGGAAAGGGCTGAAATCATGTATCTTCCACCTTTTATCTTTTTCTCTGCCCAGCCATTTCACTTCCTGGTTCAAACAACCTAGTGCTTGGATTAAAGACGTTGTGTTTCCCAAGTACTGGGAGTAGGAGTGTGGGATCACAAGGGCTGGGATTACAGGTGTGTGTCCCACCACCTGCCTCTGTTTCGTCTTGAACTCACAGAGACCCAGACTAATCTCTTCCCCTGCCTCTGGAATTTTAGCATTGAAGTTATGTGCCACCACTCCCTGACCTCTATGGCTAACTGTGGCTGCCTCTGTCCTCTGATCTTCAGGCAAACTTTATTAGAGTATGCACAATATATCACCACAGATGAATTTGATCCTTATAAGAGCAGTCCATAGCAATGAACTTAGCAAGCACAATACCCTTTTAGACTGGTACCCACACCTACTTTAAGTGTCATTTCCAGTTGGATTTGTAACTGCCAAATATCCTCCAGGCACCAAGATCCTGATGCAAACACAGATTGAATTCTGAATAACTTAGATACAGAACTTCCATTGGCACTTGGATCATTTAAGTTGTATTCATTGTGTATTTAGTATTTTCATAAATAGTTACAGTTTGGGGCTGTCTAATATGTTCAAAGTAAATCATATCCATTTAATCTCTATAAATGTGTATGTGGAATACTTAAATATCCATAAATCAATTGAACCATGGATATTATTCTTCCATTCTATGACTGCAGTACAAAATAGGGTTGGACCATATTTTCAGAAATCTATAATACAAGGTCCATCCTACAGACTTCTGAGCATACTACTGCAGCTAGAAGTCATCAGCCTGTCACCATTAACATTTGCTTGAGAGTGGTCTTTAATTTCTATTTGACATGTGTGATTTTTCTGATGGCCATACAGTGGGTGTTAGTGAGACAGATGACAGGGTAAGGGAACTTCTAGAGAGTGACAAGAATGGCCAGTTTTCAACTTCCATTTTCATGGATCCCAGCTTTCTCCAAATATAAGATTATTTTCTCCACCTAAAGACCACTAATTGTGACTCAAACATACACTGTTTTCTCTTAGTATTTCGTCCTCAGGACTATATTTACTTCATTTTTTATGGTAGCATAGAAAGTAGTAGGTTTCATAATGACATGTTCTTATGTTCTTGGTTTCTAATCAAAATGGAAATCACCTTGTCCCACCATCTGTCTTCATCTTGCTAGTCCTCTTCTTTATCCCTAATTGTCCCTGTTACCTTCATGCCCAATGTATAGAGTCACTCTTTTTACCTCTTTAAGGACTCAGCCTCCTATCTTATGGTACCCTAGTTTTATGTCCAACACACAGAATGACACAAAACACAAATTGAAATGTTGTTACTCATTGAAATTAAGCTTGACTCATCTGTCTTTCTGCACTTGGCTTGTTTTGTTTAACATGATCATTTACCAACACCTATGACTCCTCTCTGCTTCCTCACATAGTACTGAGGCAGAGATCTTCAGTCTCTTAGCTTTCCACAAGGCCTGAACTTCAACTCATCAGAGCCATATCTGTAGGAATCCATATTACCTCTATCACCACTAGGAGAGCTACATTGAGCATTATAGTTTCTACATAAGAATGGTGTATGAAATGGGTGTATGATACAACTCACCTCAGAGTATCTGCCATGTAATATTAATAAAGTCTAATCCTGACCACAGCACACACAGATTATATGTCCATTGTCTATATTGTTCCAAAACCCCTGGTCTCATATTTACCTTCTATAATTTTCAATATAAGCCTTAAAACTGTTATTCTCTAAACTCTTCTGGAGGAACAGGTATACAATTCTTTCTTGTCAGGAAGGCAGTCTATACCTGCCAGTATTATAGCTGTGGAGGAAAAGGTATCTTAACTTGTTAGGAAGTCAGGGTATACCTTCAGCTGTGGAGGGTATCCTGGATACTACAGCTGTGAGAAGAAAGATATCCTGACTTGTCAGGAAGTCAGGGTATACCTGAAGCTGAGATGCAGTGGGGATGTTCATCTCTGAGAGAGAACTGTTACAGCTTAACTTTGTTCAACTCCCTTGAAAGGAGCTTTGCAACAGAGATATCCATGTCTTCTGATGCTCTACTCACCTTCCAAGGGAGCTTCCTAGTGGAGACGCTGCTCCTCACCAGCAAAAGAAGATCTTCACCCAAAACTCTTTTAAGAAAGAGATTCGTTTGGGAAAGGAATACAGGAGAGTGGCTGCCTCTACCCTGATGGAAAAGGACAGCTGATAGCTAAACCAATAGAGGGGCTTATATAGGGCTTCTGAGGGGTGGAATGTTTCCAGTGAGAAGATGTTCTACTTAGGGATTAGCTGGATTTCCTGCTCAGGGATTGGTTGGTTTAGTTGGTCAGAGGCAGAGTTGGCTCTGGTTTCAGGGACAATATGTGTTTCTTTGATTCTGTTTGAGGGCTCACGTGTTTCTTTCCTTGGCTCAGATTTCAGGGTCAGGGTGCTGAATTTTATGCTCAGGGACTGATTGTTTTAGTTATTCTGAAGCTGATTCGTGTCTGGTTTCAGGCCTAAATTATGTTTCTTTCACTTGTCTTTTTTATCCTTTTGGCTCTAATTTCAGGGTCAAGGCATATTTCGTGCACTGGCTCTGGGTTCAAGGTCAGGGAGTGTTTTTTGGTTCTGGCTTCAGATTTAAAGTGTTTCTTTCACTGGCTCAAGATCCAGGACCAGGGTGGGTTTCTTTGCCTGGTCCTTTTGACCTACATCTCCTGTCTTTGATGCTGAATGGAATATTGACAGATTTCTTTTATTATATTTTCATTTATTTGGAGTGTGTGTGTTCAATTTTGAATGTCAAAAGACATTGTCAGGGAGTCAGTTCTCTCTGTCCATCATGTGGGTCTTTAGGATAGAAATCATGTCATCAGAGTTGGCAGCAGGATCCTCTACCACAAAGCCATCTAGCCTACTTGAAACATTGATATTTTACCAGAGTGGTTTTTACACAGTAAAACTAACACTAACAGAGTGCTTAGCATGTAGTATCCCTAGTGCTGATCAGATATCATACAGAGAGATCTATGCTTAAACACTGCCCGGCAAAGGAAGACCAATACTAATGAGACTTAGTACAGTGGAAAGAATACATAGGGAATACTTGGCACAAGGTCCTAACAGAGTAGTGGTTACCTCCAATAAAATTACTAAGAGAAAACTTGACAAATAATATGTAAATGGATACTTAACTGTTAGAATTATAATAAATTTAAATAAATAATGTATTTATACATATAACTGCCATTTAGTCTTTCAACATTGTAGCTATGGTCTGGAATTCCCACCGTATTCTTCTTCTCATGGTAGGTTTATTTCAATGCTCTGTGGTTAAGACAAGAAAGAAAAGAAACACTAGCAAATTCACACTACCTACTCAATGGTCTATTTCCTCCTGTCCTTCACAGCCCACATGCTTTCTTCTCACCCAACCTCAAAGCCTGTGCTACTCAGGCAAACCCTTTTCTCAGAGCAAGGTGACTGCCTCACCTTTCTTTTCCTTAAATTTCTAAACCAGTGTAAGATGTGGCCTGTACTTTGAGAGCTGACTTGGGATTTGGGAGCTCATAGCATCCTGGGTAGGGAAGGTCTCCAAATTACCCAGCTTTGCAGTAAAGGAAGCATGATATGATACTTCAGCTTCACTGTTGCACCCCAGAGGACTAGAAGTGGATAAGTGATCTAATATTATATCAAAAAAAGTATGTATTCTGGGGTTTGGGAGATGTGTCAAAGGACCACTTGCAGATTTAGTCATCCTCATCATCATCTTCTTCTTCAGGGTCACTGATTTCTTCATATATCACTCGATGTTTTCTTTCCCTCAAACGATGAGCCCATACATTTACATGAATGCCACCTTCTGAAATAGGGAGAGATCAGTGCATGAGAATTAGATAGTTTAGGGCCTTGTTTTATCAGAATAGAACAGGGCATGTTCCTCCCATGAGCGCATGGGCCTTTCCATTCTGATGTTTATGTTTGCTGGTTTGTAAAGACTGACATATTAGCCACACAGCAGTACAGACCAAAGACCATTCCAGGTAATCCAGTGTACTGTTTGGTCCCTCTCCCCCATCATCTGGTATAGAATTCCTATTTTATCCTTCATTAGAAAGACGGCCCAATGATCATTTTCTTATATTGTGTGGATTAAAGAAATGAACCACAGAGTATGTAGAAAACCTGTCCATTGTCACATGTCTTTCAGAAGGACAAATCAAATTATGAATATGGAAATCCTTGCTAACATCTGAACTGGTACTGGGTGATCTTGTCACGCAGCAAGTCTGTGGAGTTTTGTGGGCCCATGCCACTCACTCAGAACATGCCATGGAAGCCAGAGTTTTGTTTCTTCAATGATTCCTTCTCATCCATTGCCACCCAACTCTCTGTCCCCAAAAACGTGCTTTCTCTTGGGTGTGCAGATTTCTCTGGGCCCATCCTTAGCCTAGTGTACCTGGAACTCATTTAGGTTATTTTCTTTTCATTCCACCTCCTTCAGCATTTTTAAACACTAAAGCACTTGTTCAGGCTCTCTGTAGGATTCCTATACTGTATTAGAGGTTAAGTAATTTCTGAGGTTTTCCAAAGACTATGTTAGCATACATTAATTATATATGCTGTTACCTTACGATATGACATTTTTATATGCATGTATAATGTGCTGTGATAATTTAGACTCATTAACCTCTTTTGACTCATGTCAATGCCCTTCCTCGCCATTACTAGATTATCTTTCATTTCATATTTTATATTGGTGGGGCTAAATGAGTTTAATTGGGCATATTTACATGTGCACTGGGCCTCATCTGTCTTTTCCCTGACAACTGTTAACTGCCCTCATATCCTCTGAGAGGGTGGAACCTGGTGAGCCTCTCCTTCCATGACAGAATGATGAAGGGCTCAAGCCTTTGTGGTGTTTTTATTGATTTTCATAACATGCTAACTGTACCTGGAGAAGTATTTGTCATTATTTGTAGCCAATTAAGAAAGAGCATGGGTGTTCAAATAAGAAAGTAATGTCCTAAGTACACCATGTTTCTGGGACTAAATGTTTGCCTTTATATATTTCATAGACTGCCACTTATACAAGCAGAGTAATGTACATTTAATTAGGAATCCATAATAAAGAAGATTTAGGGAAGAAAATCACTTGTGGAGTCCATGGGTTCTATGAAAGGTGGGTAGTCTACAAAATATAAGGCTTCACACATAAGCTTGTGGTTCATCACATTGACAGTTAATAAAAGAGTGAATAGAAGAGAGAAGACAGTACTCTACCAAGATGATTTTTACAAATTAATGCAGGCAATGGGGAAGAAAGAAAAGAGACACACTGATCTAGGTATCAAAGAATATGTTGCCAAGAGTGGCATCCCACAGGACATTGGTAAGAACACTTCATGTAGAATATAATAAGATACACTATATCTGCTGATATAAAAGTCATTAATAATAAGCTACCTGTTATTCAACTTCCTAATTTATGCCTGAGAAAAGTCTTGTTTTAATGACCCTAAAGAACTTTGCAATTATCACATGCCAAACACACCCAAATGGACACACTTTTTAAATGACAGAATAATAAAACTGAATACTTCCTCTTACGATCCCTTCTGTTTTATTCAGTCCTTAACTATGCCCTCACTGGCCACCAACTCTCAGCTCCTTTAACCGTATACACTAAAGTGTAAACGGCAACTATAGAAAATTCCATTTCATAAATAGCCAGGTGTCTCTAAGGGTTCCTATTGGTTGTGTCTGTGGGGCAGACAGTTCCCAAATGTAGATATATCCTGAAGTCTGTCACAGTGGGAGGAGCCCTGTGATTTCCAGCCAGAGGAATGCATAGTCAATATACAGAGGCTAGCTGGTGATTCCTGCTTAGAAAGTAAGCTTCAGTATGAAATAACAAACAGACTCTGTGGAAGAATGCCTGACAGAGGCATCACCTGGAATAAAGAAATGAAAAAAGACATGAATACATGTCAGTGGTTTGAGCTATGTGCTAAAGAGCCAATGCTATAATTCTTAAGATATTGTGATTGAAAAAATGCAGACCTGGTACTGTAAAGCTGACCAAGAACATATGATTGCATAGGCCCCATGGGTGGAAACTATTACTATGATTTTGCTAAATGAATTTAGTACAAACTGACATATAAATTCATATCTCTTCACGATAGATATCTTTCAGACATTATTAGAGAAGTTTTGTTTTAAAGTGAGTGATGGATAATACAGGAGCTCCCAACCGGTTAGAATGTAGAAAATGTGTCTATGCATTGCTCAGCTAAACATTGAACATATATTTCAGGCGTCTTCCTCCCTAAATCATGTGCCACTGTAAAAGGGGGATAGAGAGAATGTAAGAAGCAGAAGACAGGAAGGACCAGAACAATATAGTGTTTTAAGGAAATGATAAATTGTTACACTCATAAACTCAGAGAGGTTGCCATTGCCTATATAAGACCTGCATTGTCAAACCAGTCAGCATTCTAGCATGGAGTGAGTAGGTACTCATGAGCTCCCACCCCTTTGTGGGTATCCTTTTTGATAATCGATGGCTTTCATGGAAGGGTGAGTCAGTAGTTTTAAGGTTGTGGTCATTACTAAGTCAAGTATGTTCTAGTGGATGGTTCCTCATCCCATGTTATATAAAGAGCACAAATTGGGCTTGGTTGGTTATTTCTAAAAAATTTAAAAAGAAGAGGTGAGTTTGAGGAATGTGGGGAAGTGAGAAAAACATAAAATTTTTTATGTTAATTAGATGAAAGAATAAGGTATGTGTGAATATGATCAAAATATATAACATTCTCAATGAATTAAATAAAATACCATATTGAAAAAGGATTAAGAAATTATGTTAATGAACTACAATTAGATTGCACCCAAGCTGCCAAATTGGAAGCAGTGGGAACAGGATCATCTCTGGAGTTAACTGATCCATTTATATTATGATGATCTATTTTCAGTGATGTCAAGTATAAAAGAGAATGTGTGTGTGTGTGTGTGTGTGTGTGTGTGTGTGTGTGTGTGTGTGTGTGTGGTGTGTGGTTGCATGTGTGTGTTGAGTTGTATCTCTGTGATAATGTGTCTGCATGTATGTTTATAGGGTGTATGTGTCTGCCTGTGTTTAGGATATGATAAGGGACAGGTGCTACATATTAGCCATTTACTTATTATCGAAAATAATGATTTTAGACATTTATCTGACAGGGTCTTTTACACCATCCTCTAAATGAACTCTTTTCCACAAGGCCTAAACTGAAGATGAAGAAAAGACATGCCTGTAACCTTACCAGATATCTTGACTGAAAAGGTGATTCTTCACAGCCCCTCCCTAACTACTCACCAGTGTGAGTGCCATGGACTTCAATACATTCCAATGGAGATTCTTCCGCCTTGTCCTTGCGACGCATGAATATTGGTTTGTTGACTGTGACCCCTAAAAGGAAACAAAGTGTTTGCTCTTTAACAGACAGCACAAAAATGGAAATGCAGCTAGGATCTGGGATGCAGCACAGACCTTAAGGCCCACAAGAAAGAGAGCCTGCAGGAAAGAAAAGTGCAGGCTGCTGCAGGCCTGAGCCCTATTGCCTTTGCTGTATGCTCTCAGCCCTAAACACATTGGAGAAGAGCAGCATGCTCAGGCAGCACTTTGACATTTCACTGTGAAGAAAAGTACTGTGTGGCAAAAGTACATGCTATAAGTCGAAAGGAAGCTGTGGCATAGAAAATAACTAGGAAACATCCAGGCTTGTCTGAACCTGGAACTTCCTATTACCCAAGGCCATCATTCTGAAGTAGGTTCTTTTCATATACACGTAGACAATTTTTTGCAAGAATGTGAGATTTCCCCATTCTTCCTCAGAGAAATACGAAGTAATATCTTGGAAGGCCTAGAAAACAAGAAAATATAAAATCTTAGAAGTACTCTCTCCTGGACATGTGTGCCATTCATACTAGAAAGGTCTCTATGTTGGAGGATCTCAGTGGTCAACCTAGAAAATCAAGATAATTGATGCTGGGAAATGTGGGGATCAAGTGTGATATTTGCATAACAGCCATTTCCCAACTGCATTGGAAATGCTCGATGCTATCAGGTCTCCCTTTGGTCCTGCTCCTGATTACAAAGTGCTGATTATTACCAACTGCATTTAGTACTCAATTACCATTCTAAATTCTTCAGGGACACTGGAGAAGGACATTTTGAGGATGCCTCTGATTTCCACCTTCTGAAAAATCTTTCTGTCATGGTCCTTGGTCATGAATCTGCTTCTCCCAACACCCTACCTGGTCAACTCACCTTACAGAACTTTGCCTCGCGAATCATTTTCACAGAGTTATTTTCACAAGAACTCTCTTTTTTCTTGTCAACAAGATGAGTGAAATTTTGAGAATACATCATCTGATTTTGTTCCAGCATAAAATAAACTATCCCAGGAAGGGAGGTTCTTCAAACTTAAAAAAAAAAAGTTGTCCTGTGAGTAAAGGAGGCAGGGATGGACAATAACCCTCAGTACATGAACTTTCTTTATGTTCCATTTCATTCTAAGATCACCTACCCCTGATTAGATCTATGAGAGAATTAGGAATAAGTTGGATTCTCTGACTGTGTATAAAGTTAAATTGAGTCTTTAAATGTGAGGTAAGCTTCTGTTCTGATTTGTTGCCCTGGAGTGTTCATTGAAATTAAGAGAAAGAGATTGAATTTAGCAAGGGCAGATGTGTTCTTACTCATGTGAAGAACATGGAAACAGATTTCATAGGAGCTAAGAAAGAAACAGTTTTCACTGAGAGGTAGTTTATGGGGTAAAGGAGGTACGAAAAGAACTGGTAGTAATTAGTATACCCGCTTGTATGCTGCAGTACACTTTAGTAACTACAGTTTAAAGCTACATATGGTGAATCTGTGAGTAAGGAAAAGAGAAGCCATAAATCCATTTCTATGCATATAATGATGTGAGAATGTCTTTCTGTGTGCTGTGAATATCAATCTTTAGATAAAGGAGCTGTTTTCACCCATGACAGGCACCATAGAAAAAGTAGAAGGGAAACTCACAGCATGCCTAGGAGAAGCAGAACAGAATCAGAAAAATCGACCTAGCCACCCACAAGAAGCATGTAAGGAACACTACTGAGCCACAGCCAATGGCAGACAGATTTATGAGAATGGGTTGAGTTAGGATGTAAGAGCCAGCTGTGGATGTGACTGAGCCATAAACCAAACATCATGAACTTAATATAAGCATCTGAATTATTTGGGGGGGGGGCTGATCAGCTGCAGATGATAAGGGGTCTGGGCCCGAGGTCTGTCGGTCTGGACGTCTGGCAGCCCAGGACCAAGAAACCTCACTACTACACATGAAATACAAGAGAGTTGGGTAGGTGAGATAGAAGAGTCCTGTGTTCAATGCCTGTCTAAACTGGAAAGTGTGATCAAGAACAGGCTGGGAAATACATCATTTAATTAACAGGATTCTTCCTAATATATGAGTGGTACTTGCATGAATTTCCCAATATACCAGGAAATAGTAGAAGAGAGAGGTTATAAACTTCATTTACTTAAAGACACAAAAATGTGAATTGTCTACATTTGATAAGCACACACGTAGGTTTGTTTTGAATCATGACACTACATTTTAATAGTGTATACACTATTGTAGTATAACAATTAAAATAAATCATATACTCATAAGTGGATAATATGAAGGCAAAGGATAACCAGGCTACAATCCTGTGTCCTAGAGAAACTAGGTAACAAAAACTACCCTAAGAGGAAGACATGGATCACCCTGGGAGGGGGAGACTAAACAGTTAGGATGGGGAGGTACAGGGAAGGTGATAGGGACATGAGGGAACAAAATGGCTCAGTAGGGAGAAGGACATAGAGAGTGAAATAAAACAGTTAACTTGATAGAGGGGGACATTGTAGAGTTAGAAAGAAACCTGGTGCCAAGGAAAAATTGCAGGAATCCATAAAGATGGTCCGAGATATGATCCTACTAATAGCAGACAGGGTGCCTGAACTGGCATTCCCGGGTAATCAAATTGATGACCTCCCTAATTGTCATCATAGAACCTTCATCCAGTAACTGATGGAAATAGATGCAGAAATCCACAGTAAAACATTGGGCTGAGCATGGGGGTCAAGATCATGTCAGGGAAAACCACAAAGACAACTGATCCAAGCTCATGGGAAAACACGTTCTCTAGACCAACAGGAAGGGAGCCTGCATGGGACTAACCTAGACCCTCCTCATATAGGTGACAATTATGAAGATTTGTCTGTCAATGGTGTCTCTAGAAGTGGGATTAGGATCTTTCCTGGCACACTACCTAGGTTTTTGAAACCTATTATCTGTGGTGAGAAACCTGGTTCCACCTTGGTGCAAGGCATGGCGCCAAACTTGACATGCCATGCTTTGTTGACTCCCATAGGAGGACTTGACCTTTCTGTACAGTGGATAGGGGAATAGAAAAGAGGTAGGGGATCCAACAAAGAATAGAGGTGGAGTTAGAGATCCATGGCTGAGCACTGGGCTGAGCTCCTGGTCAGCTGAGAGCAGGGGAGGAGTGTCTGTATGAACAGGGGGATAGGGATTATGAAGAGGAGTCCCACATAGAGGGATGACTAGAGCTTGGAGGATGTCACTGAATCAAGAATAGCCACTGGAGATCCAGCAGGAAAAGGAGCTAGGCCCTCCAAGTGTAGGCAAATGTAGATTGGCATGGACAATATGTGCAGCCTAAAGGGGTGGAATCAGTCTGTGTTCCTGTGTGTGGGCTGGCACCTTGGAGCACATTCTGTATAGAGGAACACATAACCCAGCCTTCTTTCTGGGATGAGTGAGTAGAACTTGCCTGGAGTAGATGTGCCACACTGAGATGATCCACCTTGGGACTTCTTGCCCTTCTGGAAGACAGAATGGGGAATGGGCATGAGGTTCGCTGAAGGCTGACTCAGAGGGATGGGGAGGAGGGAAGGCAGGGGGATGCATACAATCAAAATGACATTTATGTTTTTAAAAATGGTATGGAGAAAAATATGGTTGGGATGTAAAATAAAATAAATCATAAATAAAACTTAGAATAAATTATCTTAGGAAGCTAGTTTTGATGGTGAACACCTCGTTTCTTAGCACTTAGGAAAATGAGATAGGAAGTTGGGGATAGTTCAAAACCACCCTGTACTATATAAGACTTGGTCTCAAAAGAGAAGGGCAGTGTGAAAACTAACATGTCTGTGTTAGAGAGGCAACAAAAAGACTTCAAATATGTTCTAATACTTCATTACAGTTTTATTCAGTGTGTGTTTGTATATGTGCCCAAGACTCACATGTCATCATATGTTAAAGAATACCTTTCATTCTCCCCGAATGCCATGTGGGCTCTAGCTATCAAATGTAGGCTTAGGGGGTTTTTATATAAAAGACACATTTCTGGGAACCTCCTTCATTGTAAATCTGTATGTCTCCATCATTACTGACTCTTCATGTTTTTCCTTGATTCATGGTATAGATGCGATGCTAAGCTGACAGAGAAACTCTGGGCTCAAATAACTCTGTCTCATCCTATTAATTAATTTACACATCAGTTTTATACTAGAGTCCTGCATAATGTAGGTATCTGTGGTGTTTTCTAAGATTGAGATGGTGAGGGGATTTCCACAGATTTAATGGTCTCTCAAACTCATGGCTTTCAGGGGTGAAGGAAAGAGATATATGGCTCGGATATGCTGAGTAGAGGTAAGAATAAGGAGCTAGATAGAAATGTGACTAAGCCGTAGGCCTAACAGTATGAAGTTAATATAATCATGTCTGCATTTACTTGGGACTTTGGGATTGCAGGTCCACATAAGGAGCAGCACCAGTTTCGAACAGTGGGGCTAATCTAAGACAAAAAACTCATTGTTACAGATAGCATCCTAAAATGGAATGAATGTACCCACACAAAGCCTGAGAAAGCTTAGAAAGGATTCTAGAGCAGAGAAACTGATCCAAGGGCAGCTTCAAAATTGTGTCTCTGAAGTCAGTCATGGTACAGAGATGGTGTGGCATCCAGACCACAGAGAAAATGGCAGCTGACTCACTGCAGCAATCATAAACTGAAGCCAGGCTGGATCCCGAAGCCTCATAGAAGATTCAGTAGCATGCGATTGATTTAAGGTTTCCATTTATTTTGAACAAAAGGGAACAGAGACAAAGACAGCTTTATGATAGTGGCATTTACTTGGGTGTGCTCTTTCTGCTGGCAGCAAACAGACACGTGGCCACTTTAAGAGAACTTCCTGACTCAGCTTTACAGGCAAAAACTATGTGGCTCTTCCTGGGACTGCTAGCATTTAAAAAATATTTTCTAGTTAAAAATGATTAATGACACACAATAAAACAGGTTCAGATATAGAAAACCTCTCATTGGGTTAAAATGTGTATGAAAAGGAATAAGTAGACTGGGAGAGAAAAGAAAGAACTAGAGAAAGTCTTTTAAAGGAGAAATAAAGGAATAAAAATATAGTAAGCTACATAAAGATGGTAAACACAGAGTCTAGATTATAGATATTATTGTGTCTTGTTTTAATTTTTTAAGTGTTATTGAGCTAACTGCAGAAAGACATTCAATTCCAAAGGATGGTAAGTTATACAAAAAAACATATATTTTAAAGGTATCTTGACTTTGAAGTTTATTTCTAAAGATTTATTGCTTTGGAAGAGAGGTCCTGTTGTTGTTTCCACAGAAGATGAGAACCAGTGAACTGCTTTCAGGCAAATAGGGTTTCACCAACCAAGACCACCTGAAAATTCTCTGATAGGAAGATATGTTCACATCAGCTTCAACACTAATATGATCCAGTCTCAAGAACCTGTAAGATTGTCAGCACTGCTCAATCAGCAGGCAGTAGTAATGAAATATGCCCATATTCCCAAAATATTGTTTATAAAAGTTTTTTTCATTATGAATGGTCAATGGTCATAGTTAATCTCTTTCTAAGAAGAAAAAGTGTATATGGTATACCAGTAATTTTTGTAAAAAATTAGATTATTAAATTTACTTCAATACTTTAATCAACTGTTAACCTCAACATACTTTACATTGGTATGGATTTTGGTTTATTGATAGAAATTTAATTTTAGTTTTGTTATGCTGTATGTATTTTTCTACTGTTGTTTGAAGTGTGATGTTCATGTTACTCACTTAGAATCATAAAATTAAATAATTAAGATTAATAGTCACTTGTGATTAACAAAATTAAAGCCATGACTTTCTATAAGCTGTAAATAAAGGACTGTTTTGGCCCATGACTGGCACCATAAAAAAAAGCATGCAGGAAAATTAGAATAGGTAGTAGGAGAAGGGCAGAATCACAGAGATATAGCAAGACACCCAAAGAAGCAACATGTAAGGAACACAGGTACGCCATGGGACATGTGGCACAAAAATTGATGGGAATATGTTGAGGTAAGATGAAGGAGCTATCTAGCAATGAGCCTGACCTCTAGGCTAAACAGCATGAAGGTAATAAAAGTATTTGTACGTTTCTAGGGAGATTTGGGATAGATGGTCCAGATCAGCAGAGGTGGGCAAGTCCTAACAGTGGGGCTAATCTGGGCTAGAATTCTCATTATTATAGGGGGCATTACTTAGGAAGAACATACCACAGACTAAAGAGGACAAAACTTCCTTCCAGAAAGACTTAAAGTACCTTAATTCAGCTGAGTTCAGAGGACCAGCCCAGTAGAGCAGCCAGTTCCTTTGAAGGTCTCAGGAAAATGGATTGCCAGGTGAAGTAAGAATGGAATGTAGGATCCCAAGGTTCCAGGAAAGAAGTACATCACAAAGGCGGGGGGGGGGGGGGTGTGCCTACTTAAGGTTATATCATATTTCTCCATGTCACTGGCTGCTTCAGAACCTGCTAACCTATTGAGATGAACATTTCTATGAATACCTGTGTCTAGACTACACTTCCACACTCTACTGTGAAGTTGTTCATCTAAAAAAGTCACTTATCATTTCAAATCCTTCCCAGTCTTCCTTAATCAGTCTAACCTGGGATCTCTCTACAATAAACTAATAACATGTAAATCATTTATTAAAAAGTATTAAGATGAAATTATTCCTATGTAAGCTATTCCCCCAAAGACCTAAGAACTTGTTGTGCATTAATATTCCTATGAATAATAGTGCACAATGTGCATGTGATTACACATTCTTGTGCTCATTGAGGAGTTTTCAAGTGTTTCTGTGAGACAGGTTTCTCTAATAGTATATGCTTCCGCCAGTCACCTGATGCTCCCTAGACTTTCCATCTAGGGTACTGGTCTGTCAATAATGGCATACTCAGAATGACTGAGACTTCTTCAGGAAAGGAAATGATCTGTGGACCTGGAGATCAGCACTAAAACTTTCACTTCATATTTTCAGTCTGTTTTCTTATGACTTTTTTTAAAAATTAATTTTAGGTCATATTACAAAGCAATGGCTTTCCCACAGACAGCATTGTTCTAAATGGAAAGGATTGTAAGCAATACTCTAAATAGAGAAACAAGTCTGGACTCTACAGTATTCCCTGTTTTGGACCTGAGATTCATCTCCAGCACTACAAAAAAATGCAAAATGATAAAAATAAAAAACACAACAGTGTCTTTGAGGGTAAATTCAGAAAAACAGAGGGAGAGATGGTTCTCAATAATTCACCAAACTTGTGAGCAAATATTGAAGCTCAATGGTTTATTTATGCAGTCACTAAAAAGACAGAAACTGCCTTATTCAAAGACAAGAGCAAAACAGGTTAAATTACCTCTCTCAATACTACTAGAGAGACTAAATACAACCTGGAAATCACAGCTTATGTAAAGAAGTAGACAACTTTGGCCATCATGATTTTTCCTTTAATTTCCCGGTAAATGGTTGCAGGTTTGCACCGGGATTTGGATTAGTTGATATAAATCTCTAAACTGTATATGTAATTTTTACTTTTGCCATACTCTGTTTTCTTCAATCAATGAGTTGTCAAGTAAAATTTTAGACAATGATAGTATTTCTAAAATTAATAAGAAAGTGGAAAATTTTATTGCCACTTGATTATCTAACAATGATATTTTCTCTTTCTGAAAGTCTGTAACATGAACATTTCATATGTTGAGTATTACTTATCCTACCATAAAGCATGTGAATTGTTCACGTATTCACTATTTTTGTACTTTCTAATTTATTGACCTTCTATGCCTTAAACTTTAAGGGTATATATGAATGTGTATATAAATAGGTTAGTTTTACCACAAAATAGACAAATATTATCATAAATTATGCATTTATCAGAAACTACAAATACAAAAAAATGTTTCAGTTATAAACAAGCAACATAAAGACAATTACATCCATAATACATGATATAAAAGTTAGGGACATTTTATTTTAAATTTGGGGGGTATTCTGACAATAAGGATGTTTTGTATTTTTCTATGTACTGAGTTGAAAGAACAATTTTTCGTTACTGACTTCTAAACATAGACATTGGTTTAGATAGTGTTATTTTTATTTATGAATGACATAATACAACTTTGAAACTTCATTGCCGACAATAGTCCTATTTTTCCAAGGAATAAACATGTCTGATACGTTTAAAGAGTTGAAAATAAACCACTATCCCCAATATTTTTCAATATAGTGTTTGAGGCAAAAACTAGGCAAAGGAAGGAACTTAATTTTAATTAAGGTATCAATTAATTATTAAAATATTACATTATTAAAGACATGCATAAAACTCTGGTGCACTCAATTTCCTCAAATCATATTAATAAAATTAAAGCCACATAAAGATGGAAAATACACAGAGTCTGGATCATGGTTATTACTGTGTCTTCTTTTAATTTTTTAACTGTTAATGAGCTAACTGCAGAAGAAAATCAATTCCAAAGGATGCTAAGTTAAACAAAAACATATGTTTTAAAGTTATCTGGACTTTGAAGTTTGTTTCTAAGGATTTATTGCTTTGGAAGAGAGGTTCTGTTGTTGTTTCCACAGAAGATGAGAACCTGTGGACTTCTTCCAGGCAAATAGGGTTTCACCAATCAAGACCACCTGAAAATTCTCTGATAGGAAGATATGGTCACATCAGCACAAACACTAATATGATCTAGTCTCAAGAACCTGTAAGATTGTCAGCGCCACTTAATCAGCAGGCAGTAGTAATGAAATATTATGCAAGTTACCAAAATATTGTTTATAATTGTTTGTTTTCATTATGAATGGTTAATGGTCATAGTTAATCTCTTCCTAAGAAGAAAAAGGGCATACAGTATATCAATGATTTTTTTTACAAATTATATTTTTGAATTTACTTCACTACCAAAATCAGTGGTTAATCTCAACATAGTTTACATTGGTATGGATTTTGGTTCACTGATACAAATTTAAGATCACATTTGTTATGCTCTATAAATTTTTCTACTGTTGTTTAAGGTATAGTGTTCATGTTACTCACTTAGAAGTTGTAAAATTAAGAAATGCAGATTAATAGTCACTTCTGATAACCAAACTTATATCTATACGCTGTTAATAAGGGACTGTTATGGCCCATGACAGGCATCACAAAAAAATGTAGGCAGGAAAATCAAAATCGGTAGTATGAGAAAGGTAGAGTTGCAGAGATATATCCAGAAACCTAAAGAAGCAACATGTAAGGAACAAAGGTGAGCCACAGACCATGGGACAGGATAGAGTGATGGGAATGCCTTGAGTTAAGATGAAGGAGCTATCTAGCAATGAGCCTGAGACCTAGGCTAAACAGCATGAACTTAATATGAGTGTCTGTGTGTTTCTTGATAGATTTGAGATAGATGGCCCAGATCAGCAGTGGTGGGCAGGTCCTAACAGTGTGGCTAATCTGGGCCAGAAATCTCATTATTATAGGGGGCATTCCTCAGAAAGAACTTACCACAGACTAAAGAAGACAAAACTTACTTCCAGAAAGACTTAAAGTACCTTGATTCAGCTGAGTTCCAAGGACCAGCCCAGTAGAGCAGCCAGTTCCTTTGAAGGTCTCAGGAAAATGGATTGCCAGGTGAGGTAAGAATGGAATGTAGGATCCCAAGGTTCCAGGAAAGAAGTACATCACAAAGGTGGGGGTTATGTATGCCTACTTAATGTTTTATCATATTTCTCCATGTCACTGGCTGCTGCAGAACCTGCTAACCTGTTGAGATGAACATTTCTATGTATACTTCGGCTTTCCCTATGTCTAGACTACACTTCCACACTCTACTGTGAAGTTATTCATCTAAAACTCACTTACGATTTCAAATCCTTCCCAGGCATCCTTAATCAGTCTAACCTGGGATCTCTCTACAAAAAACTAATAATATTTAAATCATTTATTAAGGAAAGTATTAAGTTCAAATTATTCCTATGTAAGCTATTTCCCCAAAGACCTAAGAACCTGTTGTACATTTATAGTCCTATGAATAATAGTGCACAATGTTCATGTGATTACACTTTATTGTGCTCTTTGAGGAGTTCCCAAGTGCTTCTGTTGGAAAGGTTTCACTAATAGTATATGCTTCCACTGGTCCCCTGATGCTCTCTAGACTTTCCATCATGGGTACTGGTCTGTCAATAATGGCCTACTCAGAATGACAGAGACTTCCTCAGGAAAGGAAATGGTCTGTGGACCTGGAGATCAGCACTAAAACTTTCACTTCATATTCTCAGTGTGTTTTCTTCTGAATTATTGTTTTTCAAACTAATTTATGTCCCATATCCAGCATTGTTCTAAATGGAAAAGATTGTAAGCGATACTCTAAAAATAGAGACAACTCAGGACTCTGCAGTGTTCCCAGTCTTGGCCCTGGGTTTCATCTCCAGCACTACAAAAAGAGCAAAATGATCAAAAGAAAAACCACATAGATTGTGTTAGAAGGTAAATTCAGGAAAACAAAGTGAGGGATGGTTCTCAATACTTGACCAAACGTGTGAGCAAATATTCAAGCTGAATAGTCTATTTATGCAGCCACTAAAAAGACAGAAATTACCTAATTCAAAGACAAGAGAAAAACAGGTTAAATTACCTCTCTCAATACTACGAGAGAGACTAAATACAACCTGGAAATCACAGCTTATGTAAAGAAGTAGACAACTTCAGCCATCATGATTTTTCCCTTTAATTTCCTGGTAAATGGTTTCTGGTTTGCACCTGGATTTGGATTAGTTGATATAAATCTCTAAACTTTATATGTAATTTTACTTTTGCCATATTCTGTTTTACTCACTCAATGCGTTGTCACGTAAAATTATAGACAATGATAGTATTTCTAAGGTGAATATGAAAGTGGAAAATTTTATTGGCATTTGATTATATAAAAATGATATTTTCTCTTTCTGAAAGTCTGTAACGTGGACATTTTTTATGTTGAGTATTAATTATCCTACCTTAAAGTATGTGAATTGTGAAAGTATACATTATTTTAGTACTTTCTCATTGATTGACTTTCTATTCCCGAAAGTTTACTGGTATATATGAATGTGTATATAAATATTTCTGTTTTGCCACAAAATATACAAATTATGTCATAAATTATGCATTTATCAGACACTATAAATACAAAAAAATTGTTTCAGCTATAAACAGAAACTATAAAGACATTTACATTTATAATTCATAATATAAAAGTCACCGATATTACATTTTTAATTTGTTTTTTTGGGTATTCTGATAATAAGGATGTTTTGTACTTTTCTGTGTCCTGAGTTGAAAGAACAATTTTTCATTATTGACTTTAAGCGCAGTCATTTGTTTAGATAGTGTTATTTTTATTTATGAATGATAATACAAGATTGAAACTTCATTGCCCACTACAGTCTTATTTTTCCAAGGAATAAACAATTCTGATATGTTTAAAGAGTTTAAAAAGAACACTATCCCCAATCTTTTTAAATATGGTGCTGAAGCACAAACTACAGACAAAGAAAGGAATTTCATTTAAATCAAGGTATCAATTAATTAATAAAATATTACAATACTAAAGACATGCATAAAACTCTGGTGCGCTCAATTTCATCAAATCATATTAATAAAATTAAAGACCCAGATTAACATAAACCCAAACATAGTGGGAAATTTCAGCAGTCCAATTTCTTCTATAGATAAGACATCTGAACACAAAAAAAGAGAAACTTCAGAGTTAAATGACATCTTCCATCAAATGAACCTAATAGATATCTAGAGACTATTCAACCCAAATACCAAGGGTAAACACATATACATTCTACTCAGCAGCACAGGGAATAGTCTTCAAAATATAACATATGCTCAAATAAAAAACAAGCATTAATAAATACAGAACAAGCATTAATAAGTACAGAAAAGTTGTAATAATTTCATGTATCCTACCCAACCATTATGCAATAAAATTAAAATCAACATAAAAGAAAAAATATCTACTAAATGTATAAACATATGGAAATTGAGCAACTCATTATTAAATGATGAATGGGCCAAAAAATTAAAATATTCCTGGAACTAAATGAAGCAAAACCACCACGATATAACCTTTGGGAAACAGTCAAGGCATTTTAAAGAAGGAAGTTAATAGCCCTAAGTGCTACACTTCCAAAATATGTACAGATAAATGACTTATTGATATAACAAACCAAATTCAAAAACAGTAGACAGAAAGAAATAATTTTTAAAAATCAGGTGATGTTGGCTGGTACTAGAAACTTAGTGAACTTCTTAGGCCTAGTAACCATGTTTCTGTAGAAGGGACCAGTCAGGCTGAGGACCCTTGAAAAGAGAAACATTTACCCTGTTCATCCTGAGAAGTTGGTTTGGTGAGAATTGACTGTGTTCTGTGTCCTCTTTCTCATATTCTAGCTTTTCATCAATATCTGACTCAGGGATTTCAATACATGCTAACTAGAGTTTGTACATTATTTGGAGCTCAACTTTCAGGGCATGAATTAGGAAAAAAAGACCTTGCCAGCCAAAGCTCTAAATGGCCAACTGGCTCCGCTTTCTGTTAGGAGTTAGCCTCCAGCATTAGACAGAGTCCACAATATGTGTGTCTTCTCCATGTTCATCTGGGCAAGTTTTTCAGACAGCAGCCTCCCTCTTTTAGTGGGGGTTGTGTTTTCCCTCTTTTTGGACACTATGTAGCTGCCCCCAACATAGTCTTCTGAATCATCATTGACAACTAGTTTGATGAGTAAATTGGGATTACTTAAAATGGGGACTATGCCTAAAGCAGAGAGAGAACTTTTTCACACCTTAAAATGAGAAAGTGTAGCATGATGGAAGGTCGTTGGTCTTTCATTAACATTGCTCTAGATGGTTTCAAACTAGAACCAGTAAAAGAGAAGATAAATAATGTCATAATGTTTATTATAAATATTACTTTTTGATTATTCCTATTTTATCAGTTAAAAAGTCAGTTAGTGTGAATGCCAAGAAGAACACCTTAGAAAAGCCTGTTAAGAGAGAACACAGAAATATTCATAGCTTAAAAGAATATAAAGAGTTAATCTCAACATTGGCTTATAAGATTACAGAGAAGCAATCTAAGGCTTTCAAACAGCCAAACTTAGTACACTCTGTAACCTTGAAGGAATCCAAAATGATAAAAATTGTTCAGAAGCTAGTTGAGCTCTAGTTAGATTTAAGGAGATTCAAGAAGCAATCATCACTTAAGGTATGCACTCACAGTTTGTAAAACAAATGTTAAATTTTTTGGTCAACATGTAAATAAATTATCCCTAAAGACTGATCAGATATGGATATGGCTTCATTGAAGGCTAGACAACTCTCACAGTAGTAAGACATGATGCGAAGAGGCTAAAACAATAGAACAAAGAAGCAAAGCTAGAAGCTGGTTGAACACACTCTGATTACTATTGAAGTAGTCACCAATTTGATTAGAGGATATGGTGAGTTCAGGATACCTATCCACTATTTCTAACCATCTTAGCTGGGGTCATTCTTAGAGATTTGTGAGAGTTTTCTTTAGGCCAGGTCTCTACCTAACCACAAAAAGTCCCCTTATCAAGATGTCTCTTTCATTATTCTTCCCCTCCATTCACCACCCAACCCAATCTCTCAGGTTCCCATGGGTGTCAGGATGGCCGAATGGTTTAAGGTTCCAGAGTCAAGACTCTTCTTTAAAAATCAGAATTGATTCTAAGTGTGCTGGCTCCTGTGTGGACTTCTAGCTACACAGGAAGATTCATTGATCCCACAATTTAAGGTCAATATGAACAACACAGTGAGGCCCTGTCACTTAAAAAGAGAAAAAATAGAGAATAGATAAATACAGCATTCCAGGTAACACAGAAATAAACTGTTACATAGGTAAGTAAATTGAAAAAAAAAGTATAAAAGCCAATATAGTAAAGTAGTGCTGGAACAATTGGAGATCATTGGGTAGCAGAATGTACTTGGGTACTTACATCTCCCTATATTAAGAAAAAGTGAATGAAATTCTCAATCAGAGTCCAACAGTATAGCACCCAAGCATGCAGAATTCGTAAGTAAAAACAGTAAACAAATTTTGTGGTCCCTAAATGAACAAACATTACTTAGATGTGACTTCCAAACCACAATTAACAAAGTAACAAATTGATAATGTCTGGGAGTGTAGCTCACTGATAGGCCAGGTTCCTGGCAAACATGAGTCCCTGAGTTTGGTCTTCAGAGCAAAAAGAAAAGAAAAGAAAACTCCAAGAACTTATCAAAGATACTCACGTGACAAACACATGAAACATGCTTAGCATTATCACTGTCATTAGAGGAACATACATTTTTATCTATTAAAATGGGAAATATTGAGTAACAGCTGCATTATTTCCTACTCTGTTTTTTCTGTGACAAAATAGTTGACCAAGGCAGCTGAGAGATGCAAGCATTTATTTTTTGCCACACAATTTTGTTTTGTTTTGGGGTCGACTCTATCAGGAAGGAAGGACTAATGAATGTGCAGCTGGTTTTCTCCTTTTTTATCCAGTCCAGGCCACAACCCAGGAATGGTGAGCACAGTGAGCATACTTTGCACATTCATGAATCTAATCTAGACAATACCTCAGAGCCCTGCTTAGAGGCAAATAGAATGGAGATAGCCACTCATAGGTAGACAGAGGTTTGTCTCCTACATGAATCTAATGTTTTTCATTTGGGCAATCTAGATTGTCTTATAAGAGCCACATCCCTGGAGAAGCTGAAGTGTTCAATCATTGCAACAAGGAATTTTTAATTGTTGAGACAGAAACAGAATGTGTTTTAAGGCCCAGATACTTAGAAGGTTTATACATAGGTAACAAGAAGACTAAGGAGATGGTTCTGTTGGTAAAATTATTTCTGTTCAAACAAGATGACTTCCATTTGGATTTCCAAGAAACAAATGAAGAAAGCTGCCATAGTTGCACAAGTCTTTAATCATATTGGGGGAAGGTGGGGAGATACTGTGGGAAACAGTCTGATCCCCAGAACTCTCTGGCCAGCCAGGCCAGCCAGTTGGTGAGTGCAAGATTCAATAAAAAACTTGAGAGACTCTGCCACTAAACAATAACCCAATCACAATCTAGGAAAACACCCAAAGTCAGTGTCTGGTCTGGTCTCTACATTCAGAAGAACATACATTCACACACTCACACACACACACACACACACACACACACACACACACACACACAAGAACATGAGTTCAAGATTGATCTGGGTAGAACTGCAGCACCCTTTCTCAAAAAAAAATGAAGAAGCCCAAGTTTGGTGACCCACACGTATGATCCTAGCATTAGGGAGACAGGGGCAGGTAGAGCTCTGTGAATCCAGGTCAGACTGGTCTATATAGTGAGTTTCAGACCACCCAGAGCTTTATAACCCTTGATTCAAATGCATTTTTAATTAAAAATAAAATAAATAGAAATTGTGAAAGAGTCTGGTACGGTGTTGCAAGACTGTAGTCCCAGCACTCTTCAGACAACATGGAAGGAACCACCAGAAGGTAGGGCCAGCCTGGTCTACAGAGAGAGTTCTAAAGGAGTTTAGGCTATGTAGAAAATCCCTGTGTTAAATCACAAAGAATCCACAGAGTAGGAGGTCTCATGCTTTTGGGAGCTCACAGACTCTGAAATGACAAGAGAAAAACCTTCATGGATTGGACCTGAATGTAGACAACAGTCAAACGGCATGGGCAGTTTGTGGAGCCTCTTGCACTTGGACAAGAGTTTATTCCTGGTGCATGAACTGGCTTCTCAGAGCCCATTCTCTACAGAGGAACATCTAACTCAATCTTGACACTGGGGGTGAGACTCAGACCTATCTCAACTAGATATGCTGATTGAATGGACTCACCTAGGGATTCCTTGCCCTCTCTGAGGAATGGATGGGGAAATTGGGGTGGGGAGAAGCTTGGGGAGGACTGGGAGAGGGGAATGGAGGGGAGCAGTTGAAGGTATGGGGAAAATTGTTAAAAAAAATAATAATAAATAAGACCACAAAGTGAAGAAAATAAATGTACTTATCACCACTTATACAAAAAATAGCAGTGCAACTTGTTCATAAAAGCCTAAAGTGAGAAGTATTTCAAATGTCCCTCAGCTGCAAAATAAAATATGTAATACATTTTTTCCTCTAAATCAACATTTCTAGGAAGTTAATGTTAAGATTTTCTGTAAAGAATAGTGGTACTCCTCAATTATAAAAAAGAGAGATAAACAATAGCCCATCTGAAATTTACTGCCAGTGTTTTAATGAAAAATAATGAAGAGCCTTTGAAAGCATAAAACCAATAACTACAGAATAAATGCACAGTTCCTAATTGTACCAGGTTTATAGTTAAAGTGAGCAACAGCCAATATCGGTTGATTGTTGATCATCGGTATACTCCTGTGCTCAGAGTCAGAAACAGAAAGAGAAATACCAGATGTTTCCTTTAATAGGTGAAACCTAAATGTATCTTATATCAGTGAGAGGTGTGTACATGTGCATGCATATATATATTTCTATAGATATATCTTTTTTAAAAATATTGCAGAAAAAATAAGTATTAGAGACTTGGATTAGTGATATAGAGCCCAAATCAATGATGATTCAGATGACTATGTTGGGGGCAGCTACTTAGTGTCCAAAAAGAGGGAAAACACAACCCCCACTAAAAGAGGGAGGCTGCTGTCTGAAACACTTGCCCAGATGAACATGGACAAGACACACATGTTGTGGACTCTGCTTAACGCTGGAGGCTAACTCCTAACAGAAAACCGAGCCAGCTGGTCATGTATAGTTCTGGCTGGCAAGGTCTTTTTTATTCCTAATTCTTGCCCCGAAATTTGAGAGTCAAATAATGTACAAAATCTAGTTAGTATGTATTGAATTCCCTGAGCCAGATATTGAGGAAAAGCTAGAATATGAGAAAGAGGAAACAGAATACAGTCAATTCTCACCCAACCAACTTCTCAGTATGAACAAGGTAAATGTTTTTCTTTTCAAGGGTCCTCAACCTGACTGGTCACTTCTACAGAAACATGGTTACTAGGCCTAAGTAGTTCACTATGTTTCTAGTACCAGCCATTATCACCTGATTTTTACAAAAATATTTCTTGCTATCTACCAAATTTGATTTTTTTTTGCTTTTTCCAATTTCTTGTGTTGTATCAATAAGTCATTTATCTGTACATTTTTTGCAAGTGTAGCACTTAGGGCCATTAACTTCCTTCTTAAAAATGCCTTGACTGTGTCTCAAAGGTTATATCGTGGTGGTTTTGCTTCATTTAGTTCCAGGAATATTTTAATTTTTTGGCCCATTCATCATTTAATAATGAGTTGCTCAATTTCCATATGTTTATACATTTAGTAGATATTTTTGTTTGATGTTGATTTTAATTTTATTGCATAATGGTTGGGTAGGATATATAAAATTTTTTCAACTTTTCTGTATTTATTAATGCTTGTTCTGTATTTATTAATGCTTGTTTTTTATTTGAGCATATGTTATATTTTGAAGAAGCTTCCCTGTGCTGCTGAGTAGAATGTATATGTGTATACACTTGGTATTTGGGTTGAATAGTCTCTAGATATCTGTTAGGTTCATTATAAAGAAGGTGTCATTTAACTCTGAAGTTTCTCTACTTTTTTGGTCCAGACACCTTATCTATACAAGAAATTGGAGTGCTGAAATTTCCCACTATGTTTGGGTTTGTGTTAATCTGTGTCTTTAATTTTATTAATGTGATTTGATGATTTTGATCATATTCAGACATACCTTATTCTTTCATCTAATTAACATAAAAAATTTCATGTTTTTCTCACTTCCCCACATTCCTCAAACTCACCTCTTTTTTTTAAATTTTTTAGAAATAACCAACCAAGCCCAATTTGTGCTCTTTATATAACATGGGATGAGGAACCATCCACTAGAACATACTTGACTTAGTAATGACCACAACCTTAAAAATACTGACTCTCCCTCCCATGAAAGCCATCGATTATCAAAAAGGATACCCACAAAGTGGTGGGAGCTCATGAGTACCTACTCACTCCATGCTAGAATGCTGACTGGTTTGACAATGCAGGTCTTATATAGGCAATGGCAACCTCTGTTGTAGTGTGTTTTCTCGGGTCCCAGACAGCCAGAGATCCCGGATCCACAGACTGGTCGCCGGGACCGCTTATCTGCCCTCTGCCACCTGGGTCCCCAGAAACGACTCAGACGCTTCTATTTACTTCATGCTGTTTGGCCTATGGCTCAGGCACATTGCTAGCTAGCTCTTATATCTTAAATCAACCCATTTCTATTAATCTGCGGGCCACGTGGCCCGTAGCTCACCCGTGCTCCTTACATGCTGATCCTTCGGCGGCTTCAGCTCGGTCTCCCTGACTCCACCCTGCTTCTCCACCTAAGCTCTGATTCTCCTCCCACTTTTTCTATGGTGCCCGCCATGACCCAACACAGCACTTTTATTTAAAGATACAGCACACACAAATGCATTCCCACAAACCTCTCTGAGTTTATGAGTGTAACAATTTATCATTTCCTTAAAACACTATATTGCTCTGGTCCTTCCTGTCTTCTGCTTCTTACATTCTCTATATCCCCCTTTTACAGTGGTACATGATTTAGGGAGGAAGACGCATGAAATATATGTTCAATGTTTAGCTGAGCAATGCATAGACACATTTTCTACATTCTAACCAGTTGGGAGCTCCTGTATTATCCATCACTCACTTTAAAACAAAACTTCTCTAATAATGTCTGAAAGACATTTATCGTGAAGAGATATGAATTTATATGTCAGTTTGTACTAAATTCATTTAGCAAAATCATAGTAACAATTTCCAACCATGGGGCCTATGCAATCATATGTTCTTGGTCAGCTTTACAGTACCAGGTCTGCATTTTTTCAATCACAATATCTTAAGAATTATAGCATTGGCTCTTTAGCACATAGCTCAAACCACTGACATGTATTCGTGTCTTTTTTCATTTCTTTAATCCAGGTGATGCCTCTGTCAGGCATTCTCCCACAGAGTCTGTTTGTTCTTTCATACTGAAGCTTACTTTCTAAGCAGGAATCACCAGCTAGCCTCTGTAAATTGACTATGCATTCCTCTGGCTGGAAATCACAGGGCTCCTCCCACTGTGATAGACTTCAGGATATATCTACATTTGGGAACTGTCTGCCCCACAGACACAACCCAGAGGAACCTTTAGAGACACCTGGCTATTTATGAAATGGAATTTTCTATAGTTGCCGTTTACACTTTAGTGTATACAGTTAAGGGAGCTGAGAGTTGGTGGCCAGTGAGGGCACAGTTAAGGACTGAATAAAACAGAAGGAATCATAAGAGGAAGTATTCAGTTTTATTATTCTGTCATTTAAAAAGCATGTCCATTTGGGTGTGTTTGGCATGTGATAATTGCAAAGTTCTGTAGGGTCATTAAAACAAGACTTTTCTCAGGCATAAATCAGGAAGTTGAATGACAGGTAGCTTATTATTAATGACTTTTATATCAGCAGAAATACTGTAGGTATCATCTTATCAAATTCTACATGAAGTGTTCTTACCAATGTCCTGTGTGTGGCACTCTTGGCAACATATTCTTTGATACCTAGATCAGTGTGTCTCTTTTCTTTCTTCCCCATTGCCTGCATTAATTTGTACAAATCATCTTGGTACAGTACTGTCTTCTCTCTTCTATTCACTCTTTTATTAACTGTCAATGTGATGAACCACAAGCTTATGTGTGAAGCCTTATATTTTGTAGACTACCCACCTTTCATAGAACCCATGGACTCCACAAGTGATTTTCTTCCCTAAATCTTCTTTATTGTGGATTCCTAATTAAATGTACATTATTCTGCTTGTATAAATGGCAGTCTATGAAAAATATAAAGGGAAACATTTAGTCCCAGAAACATGCCTCAATCCATTGCTGAATGAAGGTTCCATAATGACAGTTAGTGTGGTCATTTATTTGATTATAGAGGAAGTCCTGTTAGTCACCCTCTCCATTATTGCTTGGAGTCCTAGCCGGGGACATCTTGTGGGTTATTGGATGTTTCTTTAGCACCAGGTTTCTCTCTAACTCCACAATAGCTCCCTCTATCAAGATATCTCTTTCATTGTTCTCCCTCTCTGTTGCTCCTTCTGTTCAACTATCTCTTTCTCTCATAATTTCTGCCCACCTCCCCTTGCTTGCTGCTCTGTATAATCACAATTTACTTAAAAGATCCCTAATCCCCCTTCTCCAGGGGATTCATGGATATCTCTCATAATTTCCTCTTGTTAACTAGCTGCTGAGGAGTTTGTGGATTGTATCTTTTGTTTATGTCTAAAATGCACCTATGAGTGAGAATATACCAAGTCTATCTTTCTGAGATTACCTCACACAAAATGATACTCTCCAAATCCATCCATTTCAAGATGTCATTTTTTTTACTACTTAGTATTACATTATGTAAATGCCCCACAATGTTTAATCCCATTCTTATTTTGAGAGGCATCAGGGTTGTTTCTAAGTTCTGGCTATTATGAATAATACTACTTTGAACATAGTTGAGTTAATGCCCATGGGTAAGAATGTGCATCATTTGAGTACATGCCCAATAGTGGTATTTCTGGATCATTGGGGAGACTGATTCCCAGTTTTCTGAGGAATTACCATACTGAATTCCAGAGTGGCTATACAAGAGGCCTCCAAAAGTGGAGGAATGTTCCCTTTGCTCTGCATCCTCTCCAGCATTGGTTTTCATCTGTGTTTTTAATCCTAGCCATTCTGACAGGTATAATATTGTATTTCTCTGGTGGCCAAGGATGTTGAGTAATTTTTTATGTGCCTTTCAGAAATTTGAAATTTTTCTGTTGAGAATTCCCTTTTTAGCCCTGAACTTCATTTTTAATTGGATTATTTGTTTTTCTGACCTCTGGTTTCTTGAGTTTTCTATATATTTTAGAGATCAGTCTTCTGTCACATGTAGGGTTGGTGAAGATCTTTTCCCATTCTGTAGACTCATTTTTTCATATTGATCATGTCCTTTGCCTTTCAGAAGCTTCTCAGTTTCAAGAGGTCTCATTTATTGATTGTTGTTCTTGGTGACTGTGCTACTGGTGTTATATTTAGGAAGTGATTGCCCGTGCCAATGCATTGGGCAATATTTCCCACTTTCTTTTCTATCAAGTTAAGTGTAATTGGGTTTATGTTGAGGTCTTTGACCCATGTGAACTTGAGTTTTTTGTTGGGTGATAGATATGAATCTATCTGCATTCTTCTACAAATCACTATCCAACTATACCACCTCCATTTGTTGAAGATACTATCTTTTTTCCATTCTATATTGTTGGCCTCTTTGTCAAAAATCAGATGTTCATAGGTGTGTGGATTAATTTTGGGGACTCTAATTTGATTCCATTGATTCACAAGTCTGTTTTTTATGCCAGTACCAAGCTGCTTTTATTACTGTAGCTCAATAGTAGAGTTTCAAGTCAGGGGTGGTGATGCCTCACAAAATTCTGTTGTTGGACAGGATTATATTGGCAATCCTAGTTTTCTTGTTATTCTGTATGAAATTGAGTATTGTTCTTTCAAGGTCTATGAAGAACTGTGTTGGGATTTTAATGAGATTTCTTGAAACTGTAGATTGCTTTTGGTAAGATTGCCATTTTTAGGATATTGATCCTACATATCCAGGAGCATGGGAGATCTTTCCACTTTCTTATATCTTCTTCCGTTTCTTTCTTCAATGACTTAAAGGTTTGTCAAACAGGCCTGCTACTTCTTTGGTTAGAGTTACGTGAAGATACTTAATACTATTGTTAGTTATTATATAGGGGTATGTTTCCCTGATTTATTTTTCAGCCCTTTTATCCTTAGTGTATAGGAGTGCTGTGGATATTTTGAGTTAATCTTGTACCCTGCTAAATTGCTGAAGGTGTTTATCAGTTGTAGGAGTTCCCTGGTAGAATTTTGGCATCAGTTATGTAAAGGATCATATCATCTGCAAATAGAGATAGTTTGACTTCTTCCTTTCCAATTTATATCCCCTTAATCTTATCTTGTTGTCTTATTACTCTAGATAAGACTTCAAGAACTATATTGAAAAGATATGGGAAGAGAGAATAGACTTGTTCTGTTCCTGATTTTAGTGGGTTTGCTTTGAGTTTCTCTCCATTTAGTTTGATGTTGGCTGTTAGCTTGCTGTATATTACCTTTATTATGTTTAGGTATTTTCCCTATATTCCTGATCAATCCAGGACTCTTATCATGAAAGAGAGTTGGATATTTTCAAAGGCTTTTTTATCATCTATTGGGATGATCATGTGGTGTCTTTTTATCTTTCAGGTTGTTTATATGATGGATGACATTCACAGTGTTTTGTATATTAACCCATCCCTACGTTTCTGGAGTTAAGCCTACTAGACCATGCTGGATGATTTCTTTGGATTTGGTTTGCCAGTATTTTTGCATTTGGTTTGTCAGTATTTTATTTTTGAATTTGGTTTGCCAGTATTTTATTGAGTATTTTTGAATGGTTGTTCATGATTTTTTGTAATTTTTTTCCTTTTTTGCATTCTTGTGTGGCTTGTGTTTCAGGGTGACTATAGCCTCATAAAAAGTTTGGTAAAGTTCCCTCAGTTTCTATTCTGTAGAAAAATTTGGGTAGTATTGATATTAATTTATTAATTTATCTTTGAAGTTCTGGTAGAATTCTGTGGTGAGAACATCTGACCCTGGGCTTCTTTTGCTTGGGAGAATTTTAACAACAGGTTCAATTTTTATGAGGGCTATAGGTCTATTTAGATCATTTATCTGGTCTTGATTTAATTATGGTAAGTGATACTTGTTCAGAAAGCTGTCCATTGCTTTCAGGTTTTCCAATTTAGTAGAGTATAGGTTTTTGAAGTATGACCTAATGCTTCTGTGGATTTCCTTGGTGTCTGTTAATTTGGATGCTCTCCATCTGCCTTTTGATTAGTTTGATAAGAGTTAGTTGACTCTCTTGAAGTACCAACTCTTTGATTTAACGATTCTTTGTATTCTCTTTGTTTCTATTATATTGATTTCAGCCCTGAGTTTGATTATTTCCTGCCATGTACTCCTTCTGGGTAAGTTTTCTTCTAATTGTTCGAAACCTTCACCTGTGCAGTTAGTTCTTTTGTGTGAGATTGCTCTAGGTTTTTCATATTGGCATCTAGTACTTTGATTTTTCCTCTTAACTCTGTTTTCGTTGTGTCCTATATGTTTGGGTATTTTGTGGATTCATTTTCATTGAATTCTGGGAAGCCATTGATTTCTTTCTTTATTTTTTCCTTGGCAGATGTGAGTTCAATTGAGAGATGTTCAGTTTCCATGAGTTTGTAGGCTTTCTGTGGTTTGTGTCGTTATTGAACTCTAACTTTAGTGTATGGTGGTCTTTTAGGATACAAGGAGTAATCCCCATTTTTTGTGTCTATTGATATTTGCTTTAAGACTGAGTATGTGGCCAATTTGAGAGAAAGTTTTATGGGTGCTAAGAAAAGGGTATATTCCTTTTGTTTGGGTGGAAAGTTCTGTATGTATCTATTAAGACCATTTGGATCATAATATCTGTTAGATCCTATCGTGGTAAATTCACTAGCAAAATATCATATGAAGAGTTAATATTTATTGAAGGGCATATGAACACTGACAGTACAAATTGAACCTTAATACAGTTCTTGGAGATAGGAACTAGGGCTGCTTATCCATTTTCTGAGAACACAGGAACAAAGCAAGGGCAAGTTCAGTGTCTGAGAATCTGATCATGCCCCATTCAGGCTCCCAGTACTCCAGAGATACACCTCCAAGCCTTGTCAGCCAACACCTGAATCCCACTACAAGACTCTTATTTGTCCATTGAGTTTCTGTCTGGTAGACCTACAGCTGGCTCTTACATCCTAACTCAACCCATTCTCATAATCTGTCTGCTATTGGCCTGTGGCTCAGTAGTGTTCCTTACATGCTTCTTGTGGGTGGCTAGATAGATTTTTTGGACTCTGCTCTGCTTCTCCTATGCATGCTGTGAGTTTTCCTTCTACTTTTTCTATGGTGCCTGTCATGTGCCAAAACAGCTCCTTTATCTAAAGATTGATATTAACAGCACACAGAAAGACATTCATACATCATTAGATGCATAGAAATGAATTTACGGTTTCTCTTTTCCTTACTCACAGATTTACCATATGTAGCTTTAAACCATAGTTACTAAAGTGTACTGCAAAATACCAGCGGGTATACTAATTACTGCTTGTTTGTGTCATACCTCCTTTACCCCATAAACTACCTCTAAGTGAAAACTGTTTCATTCTTAGCTCCTATGAAATCTGTTTCCATGTTCTTCACGTGAGTGAAAACATGTCTGCCCTTGCTCAATTCAATCTCTTTCTTTTAATTTCAATGAACACTCCAGGGCAACAAATCAGAACAGAAGTTTACCTTACATTTGAAGACTCAATTTAACTTCATACATAGTCAGAGAATCCAACTGATTCCTAATTCACTCATAGATCTAATCAGGAGTAGGTGATCTCAGGATGAAACGATGAAAGGGAACACAAAGAAAGTTCATGTACTGAGGGTTATTGTCCATCCCTGCCTCCTTTACTCACAGGACAATTTTTTTTTAAGTTTGAAGAAACTCCCTTCCCGGGATAGTTTATTTTATGCTGGAACAAAATCAGATGATGTATTCTCAAAATTTCACTCATCTTGTTGACAAGAAAAAATAGAGCTCTTTTGAAAATAACTCTGTAAAAAAGATTTGCAAGGCAAATTTCTGTAAGGTGAGTTGACCAGGTAGGGCGTTGGCATAAGCAGATTCATGACCAAGGACCATGACAGAAAGATTTTTCAGAAGGTGGAAACCAGAGGCATCCTCAAAATTTCCTTCTCCAGTGTCCCTGAAGAATTTACAATGGTAATTGAGTGCTAAATGCATTTGGTAATAATCAGCACTTTGAAATCAGGAGCAGGACCAAAGGGAGACCTGATAGCATCGAGCATTTCCAATGTAGTTGGGAAATGGCTGTTTGGCAAATTTCTCATTTGATCCCCACATTTCCCAGCATCAATTATCTTGAATTTTTAGGTTGACCACTGAGGTCCTCCAACATAGAGACCTTTCTAGTATGAATGGCACACATGTCCAGGAGAGAGTATTTCTAAGATTTTATATTTTCTTGTTTTCTAGGCCTTCCAAGATATTGCTTCATATTTCTCTGAGGAAGAATGGGAAAATATCACCTAATTGCAGAAAATTGTCTACGTGTATATGAAAAGAACCTACTTCAGAATGATGGCCTTAGATAATAGGAAGTTCCAGGTTCAGACAAGCCTGGGTGTTTCCCAGTTATTTTCTATGCCACAGCTTCTTTTCAACATATAGTATGTACCTTTGCCACACAATACTTTTCTTCACACAGAAATGTCCAAGTGGGGACTGAGCATGCTGCTCTTCTCCAATGTGTTCAGGGCTGAGAGCATAGAGCACAGGCAATAGGGCGCAGGCCTGCAGCAGCCTGCACTTTTCTTTCCTGCAGGCTCTTGTTCTTGTGGGCCTTAAGGTCTGTGCTGCATCCCAAATCCTAGCTGCATTTCCATTTTTGTGCTGTCTGTTAAAGAGCAAGCACTTTGTTTCCTTTTAGGGGTCACAGTCAACAAACCAATTTTCATGCATTGCAAGGACAAAGCGAAAGAATCTCCACTGGAATGTATTGAAGTTCATGGCCCTAACAGTGGTGAGTAGTTAGAGAGGGGCTGTGAAGAATCACCTTTTCAGTCAAGATACCTGGTAAGGTTGCAGGTATGTCTTTTCTTCATCTTCAGGCTAGAGCTGTGTGGAAAACAGTTCATTTAGGGGATGGTACAAAAGACCCTGTCATAATATTCTAAAACACATTATTTTGGATAATAAGTAAATGGTTAATATGTAGCACCTGTCCCTTATCACTTCCTAAACACAGGCAGACACATACACCCTATACACATACATGCAGACACTGTCACAGAGATACAGCTCAACACACATGCGCGCGTGCACACACACACACACACACACACACACACACACACACACACACACACATTCTCTTTTATACTTGACTTCACTGCAAATAGATCATCATAATATAAATGGATCTGTTAACTCCAGAGACTATCCTGTTCCCACTGCTTCCAATTTGGCAGGCTGGATGCAGTCTAATTGTAGTTCATTAACATAATTTCTTAATCCTTTTTCAATATGGTATTTTATTTAATTCATTGAGAATTTTATATATTTTGATCATTTTCACTTATACCTTATTCTTTCATCTAATTAACATAAAAATTTTTTATGTTTTTCTCACTTCCCCACATTCCTCAAACTCAACGTCTTGCTTTTTAATTTTTTAGAAATAACCAACCAAGCCCAATTTGTGCTCTTTATATAACATGGGATGAGAAACCATCCACTAGAACATACTTGACTTACTAACGACCACAACCTTAAAAATACTGACTCTCCCTCCCATGAAAGCCATTTATTATCAAAAAGGATACCCACAAAGGGGTGGGAGCTCATGAGTACCTACTCACTCCATGCTAGAATGCTGACTGGTTTGACAATGCAGGTCTTATATAGACAAAGGCAACCTCTCTGAGTTTATGAGTGTAACAATTTGTCATTACCTTAAAACACTATATTGCTCTGGTCCTTCCTGTCTTCTGCTTCCTACAGTCTCTATATCCCCCTTTTACAGTGGTACATGATTTAGGGAGGAAGACGCATGACATATATGTTCAATGTTTAGCTGAGCAATGCATAGACACATTTTCTACATTCTAACCAGTTGGGAGCTCCTGTATTATCCATCACTCACTTTAAAACAAAACTTCTCTAATAATGTCTGAAAGACATTTATCGTGAAGAGATATGAATTTATATGTCAGTTTGTACTAAATTCATTTAGCAAAATCATAGTAACAATTTCCAACCATGGGGCCTATGCAATCATATGTTCTTGGTCAGCTTTACAGTACCAGGTCTGCATTTTTTCAATCACAATATCTTAAGAATTATAGCATTGGCTCTTTAGCACATAGCTCAAACCACTGACATGTATTCGTGTCTTTTTTCATTTCTTTAATCCAGGTGATGCCTCTGTCAGGCATTCTCCCACAGAGTCTGTTTGTTCTTTCATACTGAAGCTTACTTTCTAAGCAGGAATCACCAGCTAGCCTCTGTAAATTGACTATGCATTCCTCTGGCTGGAAATCACAGGGCTCCTCCCACTGTGATAGACTTCAGGATATATCTACATTTGGGAACTGTCTGCCCCACAGACACAACCCAGAGGAACCTTTAGAGACACCTGGCTATTTATGAAATGGAATTTTCTATAGTTGCCGTTTACACTTTAGTGTATACAGTTAAGGGAGCTGAGAGTTGGTGGCCAGTGAGGGCACAGTTAAGGACTGAATAAAACAGAAGGAATCATAAGAGGAAGTATTCAGTTTTATTATTCTGTCATTTAAAAAGCATGTCCATTTGGGTGTGTTTGGCATGTGATAATTGCAAAGTTCTGTAGGGTCATTAAAACAAGACTTTTCTCAGGCATAAATCAGGAAGTTGAATGACAGGTAGCTTATTATTAATGACTTTTATATCAGCAGAAATACTGTAGGTATCATCTTATCAAATTCTACATGAAGTGTTCTTACCAATGTCCTGTGTGATGCCACTCTTGGCAACATATTCTTTGATACCTAGATCAGTGTGTCTCTTTTCTTTCTTCCCCATTGCCTGCATTAATTTGTACAAATCATCTTGGTACAGTACTGTCTTCTCTCTTCTATTCACTCTTTTATTAACTGTCAATGTGATGAACCACAAGCTTATGTGTGAAGCCTTATATTTTGTAGACTACCCACCTTTCATAGAACCCATGGACTCCACAAGTGATTTTCTTCCCTAAATCTTCTTTATTATGGATTCCTAATTAAATGTACATTATTCTGCTTGTATAAATGGCAGTCTATGAAATATATAAAGGCAAATATTTAGTCCCAGAAACATGGTGTACTTAGGACATTACTTTCTTATTTGAACACACGTGCTCTTTCTTACTTGGCTACAAATAATGGCAAATACTTCTCCAGGTACATTTAGCATGTTATGAAAATCAATAAAAACACCACAAAGGCTTGAGCCCTTCATCATTCTGTGTTGGAAGAAGAGGTTCACCAGGTTCCACCCACTCAGGGGATATGAAGGCAGTTAACAATTGTCAGGGAAAAGACAGATGAGGCCCAGTGCACATGTAAATATGCCCAATTAAACTCATTTAGCCCCACCAATATAAAATATGAAATGAAAGATAATCTAGTAATGGCGAGGAAGGGCATTGACATGAGTCAAAAGAGGTTAATGAGTCTAAATTATCACAGCACATTATACATGCATAAAAAAATGTCATATCGAAAGGTAACAGCATATATAATTAATGTATGCTAACATAGTCTTTGGAAAACCTCAGAAATTACTTAACCTCTAATACAGTATAGGAATCCTACAGAGAGCCTGAACAAGTGCTTTAGTGTTTAAAAATGCTGAAGGAGGTGGAATGAGAAGAAAATAACCCAAATGAGTTCCAGGTACACTAGGCTAAGGATGGGCCCAGAGAAATCTGCACACCCAAGAGAAAGCAGGTTTTTGGGGACAGAGAGTTGGGTGGCAATGGATGAGAAGGAATCATTGAAGAAACAAAACTCTGGCTTCCATGGCATGTTCTGAGTGAGTGGCATGGGCCCACAAAACTCCACAGACTTGCTGCCTGACAAAATCACCCAGCACCAGTTAAGATGTTAGCAAGGATTTCCATATTCATAATTTGATTTGTCCTTCTGAAAGACATGTGACAATGGACAGGTTTTTTACATACTCTGTGGTTCATTTCTTTAATCCACACAATATAAGAAAATGATCATTGGGCCCTCTTTCTAATGAAGGATAAAATAGGAATTCTATACCAGATGATGGGGGAGAGGGACCAAACAGTACACTGGATTACCTGGAATGGTCTTTGGTCTGTACTGCTGTGTGGCTAATATCTCAATCTTTACAAGCCAGCAAACATAAACATCAGAATGGAAAGGCCCATGGGCTCATGGGAGGAACATGCCCTGTTCTATTCTGACAAAACAAGGCCCTAAACTATCTAGTTCTCATGCACTAATCTCTCCCTATTTCAGAAGGTGGCATTCATGTAAATGTATGGGCTCATCGTTTGAGGGAAAGAAAACATCGAGTGATATATGAAGAGATCAGTGACCCTGAAGAAGAAGATGATGATGAGGATGATTAAATCTGTAAGTGGTACTTTGACACATCTCCCAAACCCCAGAATACATACTTTTTTTGATATAATATTAGATCACTTATCCACTTCTAGTCCTCTGGGGTGCAACAGTGAAGCTGAAGTATCATATCATGCTTCCTTTACTGCAAAGCTGGGTAATTTGGAGACCTTCCCTACCCAGGATGCTATGAGCTCCCAAATCCCAAGTCAGCTCTCAAAGTACAGGCCACATCTTACTCTGGTTTAGAAATTTAAGGAAAAGAAAGGTGAGGCAGTCACCCTGCTCTGAGAAAAGCGTTTGGATGTGTTGCACAGGCTTTGAGGTTGGGTGAGAAGGAAGCATGTGGGCTGTGAAGGACAGGAGGAAACAGACCAGTGAGTAGGTAGTGTGAATTTGCTAGTGTTTCTTTTCTTTCTTGTCTTAACCACAGAGCATTGAAATAAACCTACCATGAGAAGAAGAATGCGGTGGGAATTCCAGACCATAGCTACAATGTTGAAAGACTAAATGGCAGTTATATGTATAAATACATTATTTATTTAAATTTATTATAATTCTAACAGTTAAGTATCCATTTCCATATTATTTGTCAAGTTTTCTCTTAGCAGTTTTGTAGGAGGTAACCAATACTCTGTTAGGACCTTGTTCCAAGTATTCCCTATGTATTCTTTCCACTGTACTAAGTCTCATTAGTATTGGTCTTCCTTTGCCGGGCAGTGTTTAAGCATAGATCTCGCTGTATGGTATCTGGTCAGCACTAGGGATTCTACATGCTAAGCACTCTGTTAGTATTAGTTTTACTGTGTAAAAACCACTCTGGTAAAATATCAATGTTTCAAGTAGGCTAGATGGCTTTGTGGTAGAGGATCCTGCTGCCAACTCTGATGACATGATTTCTATCCTAAAGACCCACATGATGGACAGAGAGAACTGACTCCCTGACAATGTCTTTTGACATTCAAAATTGAACACACACACTTCAAATAAATGAACATATAATAAAATAAATCTGTCAATAATTCCATTTTGCATCAAAGATAGGAGATGTAGGTCAAAAGGACCAGACAAAGAAACCCACCCTGGTCCTGGAACTTGAGCCAGTGAAAGAAACACTTTAAATCTGAAGCCAGAACCAAAGAAAGCCTCCCTGCCCTGAACCCAGAGCCAGTGAAAGAAATATACCTTGACCCTGAAATTAGAGCCAAAAGGATAAAAAAGACAAGTGAAAGAAACATAATTTAGGCCTGAAACCAGACACGAATCAGCTTCCGAATAACTAAAACAATCAGTCCCTGAGCATAAAATCCAGCACATTGACCCTGAAATCTGAGCCAAGGAAAGAAACACGTGAGCCCTCAAACAGAACCAAAGAAACACATATTGTCCCTGAAACCAGAGCCAACTCTGCCTCTGACCAACTAAAGCAACCAATCCCTGGGCAGGAAATCCAGCTAATCCCTAAGTAGAACATCTTCTCACTGGAAACATTCCACCTCTAAGAAGCCCTATATAAGCCCCTCTATTGGTTTAGCTATCAGCTGTCCTTTTCCATCAGGGTAGAGGCAGCCATTCTCCTGTATTCCTTTCCCAAACAAAACTCTTTCTTAAAAGAGTTTTGGGTGAAGATCTTCTTTTGCTGGTGAGGAGCAGAGTCTCCACTAGGAAGCTCCATTGGAAGGTGAGTAGAGCATCAGAAGACATGGATATCTCTGTTGCAAAGCTCCTTTCGAGGGAGTTGAACAAAGTTAAGCTGTAACAGTTCTCTCTCAGAGATGAACATCCCCACTGCATCTCAGCTTCAGGTATACCCTGACTTCCTGACAAGTCAGGATATCTTTCTTCTCACAGCTGTAGTATCCAGGATACCCTCCACAGCTGAAGGTATACCCTGACTTCCTAACAAGTTAAGATACCTTTTCCTCCACAGCTATAATACTGGCAGGTATAGACTGCCTTCCTGACAAGAAAGAATTGTATACCTGTTCCTCCAGAAGAGTTTAGAGAATAACAGTTTTAAGGCTTATATTGAAAATTATAGAAGGTAAATATGAGACCAGGGGTTTTGGAACAATATAGACAATGGACATATAATCTGTGTGTGCTGTGGTCAGAATTAGACTTTATTAATAATACATGGCAGATACTCTGAGGTGAGTTGTGTCATAGACCCATTTCATACACCATTCTTATGTAGAAACTATAATGCTCAATGTAGCTCTCCTAGTGGTGATAGAGGTAATATGGATTTCTCCAGATATGGCTCTGATCAGTTGAAGTGCAGGTCTTGTGGAAAGCTAAGAGACTGAAGATCTCTGCCTCAGTACTATATGAGGACGCAGGGAGGAGTCATAGGTCTTGGTAAATGATCATGTTAAACAAAACAATCCAGGTGCTGATAGACAGGTGATTCAAGCTTAATTTCAGCGAGTCACAACATTTAAATTTGTGTTTTGTGTAATTCTGTATGTTGGACATGAAACTAGGGTACCATAAGATAGGAGGCTGAGTCCTTAAAGCGGTAAAAAGAATGACTCTATACATTGGGCATGAAGGTAACAGGGACAATTAGGAATAAAGAAGAGGACTAGCAAGATGAAGACAGATGGTGGGACAAGGTGATTTCAATTTTGATTAGAAACCGAGAACATAAGAATATGTCATTATGAAACCCACTACTTTCTATTCTACCATAAAAAATGAAGTAAATATAGTCCTGATGATGAAATACAAAGAGAAAACAGTGTATGTTTGTGTCACAATTAGTGGTCTTCAGGTGGAGAAAATAATCTTATATTTGGAGAAAGCTGGGATCCATGAAAATGGAAGTTGAAAACTGGCCATTCTTGTCACTCTCTAGAAGTTCCCTTACCCTGTCATCTGTCTCACTAACACCCACTGTATGGCCATCAGAAAAATCACACATGTCAAATAGTAATTAAAGTCCACTCTCAAGCAAATGTTAATGGTGACAGGCTGATGAGTTCTAGCTGCAGTAGTATGCTCAGAAGTCTGTAGGATGGACCTTGTATTATAGATTTCTGAAAATATGGTCCAACCTATTTTGTACTGCAGTCATAGAATGGAAGAATAATAGCCATGGTTCAATTGATTTATGAAAATTTAAGTATTCCACATACACATTTATAGAGATTAAATGGATATGATTTACTTTGAACATATTAGAAACCCCCAAACTGTAACTATTTATGAAAATACCAAATACACAGTGAATACAACCTAAATGATCCAAGTGCCAATGGAAGTTCTGTATCTAAGTTATTCAGAATTCAATCTGTGTTTGCATCAGGATCTTGCTGCCTGGAGGATATTCGGCAGTTACAAATCCAACTGGAAATGTGTGGGTACCAGTCTAAAAGGGTATTGTGCTTGATAATTTCGTTGTTATGGACTGCTCTTATAAGGATCAAATTCATCTGTGGTGATATATTGTGCACACTCTAATAAAGTTTGCCTGAAGATCAGAGGACAGAGGCAGCCACAGTTAGCCATAGAGGTCAGGGAGTGGTGGCACATAACTTCAATGCTAAAATTTCAGAGGCAGGGGAAGAGATTTGTCTGGGTCTCTGTGAGTTCAAGACCAAACAGAGGCAGGTTGTGGGACACACACCTGTAATCCCAGCCCTTGTGACCCCACACTCCTACTCCCAGTACTTTGGAAACACAATGTCTTTAATCCAAGCACTAGGTTGTTTGAACCAGGAAGTGAAATGGCTGGGCAGAGAAAAAGATAAAAGGTGGAAGATACATGATTTCAGCCCTTTCCCTTGGGTTGAGGTCTCAGAGACATTCAGTCTGAGGTTTCCTGGAGACTAGATCTATCCCTTTTCTGCCTGGAGAATTTGTGAGATGAGAAGTGACTGTGGCTTGTTTCCCTGTGTCTCTAATCTTTCAGTTTTTCCTCAACACTATAAGATCAGTTACGATTTATACAATATTCATCCATCCTCTTTAATAAGTCAGTTTTACAAGAGCTTTAGGCTCCATTGCTGAGCCATCATCTACAATGTATGGCTCCAGGTACTGAATAAACTGGTGGTACAAGGAAATGAAGCACAGTTAACTGCATGCTATGTTGTTTTAACTGTAGATCCTGGTAGACTGGCATCTTCCTTCAGCTTCTCTGGCTACTCTTCAGAGGCTCTGCCCAGATGTACTTCACCTCTCATTCTTAGTGTGTCAGGACTAGGGCTTTCCCCAAGAAATTCTTTTTAGAGTGGAGAATCTGGTTCCAAGTCACCAATTTTACCCAGCTTGATGAGTATAATTTTAGAAAGTAATGTATAGTCAAAAAATGACAAGGTTATTGTCTTTAGGAATGAAAGAAACTTAAAGTAATCAACTGTAGGCAGAAGTTTCTGTCTTGGCAGCCTCTTCGAAGTACCTAGCAGTTGCTTCCTAAATAACTGACTCAGAAGTTTAAAATTAAGTATTAAGTAATATTAATATTAATAATAATAAGCTGACTCTTACACTTAAACTAACCCATATTTTTATTTATGTTTAGCGATGTTGCTTGGTACTTTTTCTCCATACAGCATCTTCTCAGTACTTCTCCTTTTCAGCACTCTCAGTTTGTCTGTCTCATTTCTACTCCATGCTTGTCTACTGGCCAATCACTGTTTTAATAAACCAACTTGAGTGACAAAATGTTACTATGTACAAAAGCACCATTTCACAGCATTTCTGCCTTTTGTCTATTTAAGAAGGAAGGTTTTAAATATAACACGTTATGACTATATACTAGAAAACAGTAATCAAGATAGAATTATATAATGACTTATCTCTCCCCTACATCCAGGCCAGCAGGGAAAAAGCCCTGTAGGCTAGAATCCCCAATAAAATCCAGTTTTCTGGACACCCTCAACTAGAAAACTTCCACAAGCCCCAACCCACCCCAGAACCAAGTCACTTCAGCAGGTGCTTGAGACTCACAGATCCTCAGAACCTATTGGACCAAGAGGTAATTGACACCCAGCTCAGACAGAGATCCCAGTCTCCTGGGACAGAACCCTTGGAACCTTACCCCCTCTCTTATATTCCCTGCATTCAGGCCAGCAGAAATCCTTCCCTACAGACCAGGACTCCCCAGTGAAGCCTAGTTCACAGAACTCTCCTATCTACAAACCCACCCCATCACCTCATGACAATAGTGATTACTTGAGACCCACAGTCCCCCAGCATCTATTAGATCAAAAGCCCCTATAGGATTAAGAGCACCTTCTAGATCAAGAGCTCATATTGGACCAAGAGTGAATCCCTGAGACAGACATTCTGCCAGCTCTTATTGCACCAAGAACTGGGCACTGTGACACAGAATATGCTACCTCCAAGTGGACTGAGAGCCCAGATTGTACCAAGAAGGCTTCCTGATACACACAGGAATAACAGATTGCAGCAGAGTCACCTCCCTGGGATAGATACAAATCCTGCAATGGGCAGATCCTAGCTCAAGAATACATATAACAACGTAAAGAACAATGTGGCACCACTAGACTCTGGTGGTTCTACAACAAGATCTGATCATAACAACGAAGAAGAAAGAATAATGAAGAAGCAGGAGAAGAAGAAGAGGAGGAGGAAGAAGAAGACTAAGAAGAAAATAACCTTAAAAACAATTTTATGAAGATAATCGAGGCCTCAAAAGAGGAAATAAATATCTCCCTTAAAAAAATACAGGAAAAGACAAGCAAAAAATTGGAAGAGATAAACAAATGCTGGATGAAAATAATGAAAACCAAGAAAAAGCAATCAAACAAGTGAAGGAAACAATTCGAAATGTAAAAGTTGAAATAGAAGCAATAAAGAAAACACAAACTGAGGGATGGTGGAAATGGAAAATCTGAAGAAATGCACTGGAACTACAGATGAAGAATGACCAACAGAATGCAAGACTAAATGGAAGATTTGATAGTGGAAACAGATTTGTCACTCAAAAAAAAAAACCCCTCAATAAACAACCCCCCCCCATACAAAATCATAACATAAGATGTCCAGGAAATCTGGGACACCATGAAAAGACCAAACTTAGGAATAATAGGAATAGAAGAAGAATACCAGCTCAAAGGCACATAAAATATATTCAAGAAAATCAAAGAAATGTCTAAAGATATAAGAAGCTTATGGAACATAAAATAGACTAGATCCCTCCAAATGTTTGCTCACCACATAATAATCAAGCCAGTAAACTTACAGAATAAATAAAGAATACTAAGAGGTGCAAAGAAAAAATTCAAGTAACTTATAAAAGCATACCCATCAGAATATCACCAGACTGTTCAGTGGAAACAATGAAAGCTGGAAGATGTTATGCAGACACTAAGAGACCATAGTTGCCAACACAGACTAAAATACCCAGCAAAAATATAAACCACCATAGATGGAGGAAACAAGATTTTTCACCACAAAACCAGATTTAAATAATACCTATCCACAAATACAGCCCTAGAAAAAGCACTAAATGGAAAACCCCAGCCTAAGGAAACCATAAGTAATAGATAACCCTCACAGAAGAAAAACCCTAAAAAGGGAAACAACCCACATAATATCATCAATAATAACAAAACTAATAATCACTGGACATTAATATCCTCTAATATCCATGGACTCCATTCACCTATAAAAAGACACAACCTAACACCATGGATACAAATGCAGAAGCCATCTTTCTGCTGCATATAAGAGAAACATGTCAACTTCAACTACAGACACTGACTCAGAGTAAAGGGTTGGGAAAAGACTTTCCAATCAAATGATCCTAAGAAACAAGCTGGTGTAGCCATCTGAATACCTAAAAATTAGACTTCCAACTAAAATCAAAAGAGATCAGCGTGGACATTACTTATTCATCTCAGGAATAATCCATCCAAATAAAGTCTCAATCTGAAAATTTATGCCCGCAACAGAAAGGCACTTACATATGTAAAAGAAACATTACTAAAGCTTAAATCTCACATCGAACCTTAGACTTTGATAGTGGGAGACTTCAATACTTCACTCTCATCAATGGATTGGTAGGTCTACCAGACAGAAACTCAACTGACGAATAAGAGTCTTGTAGTGGGATTCAGGTGTTAGCTGACAAGGCTTGGAGGTGTATCTCTGGAGTACTGGGAGCCTGAATGGGGCATGACCAGACTCTCAGACACTGAGGTCACCCCTGTTTTGTTCCTGTATTCTCAGAAAATGGATCAGCAGCCCTAGTTCCTATCTCCAAGAACTGTATTAAGGATCAATTTGTACCGTCAGTGTTCATATGACCTTCAATAAATATTAACTCTTCATATGATATATTGCAAGTGAATTTACCATGATAGGATCTAACAGATATTATGATCCGAATGGTCTTAATAGATATATACATAACTTTCCAACCAAAAATATGAACATACCCTTTTCTTAGCATCCCATGAAACATTCTCTCAAATTGACCACATACTCAGTCATAAAGCAAATATCAATAGATACAAAAATGGGAATAACTCCTTGTATTCTAAAAGACCAACATACACTAAAGGTAGAGTTCAATAACAACACAAACCACAGAAAGCCTACAAACTCATGGAAACTGAAAATCTCTCAATTGATCTCACGTCTGCCAAGGAAAAAGTAAGAAAGAAATCAAAGACTTCCGAGAATTCAATGAAAATGAACCCACAACATACCCAAACATATAGGACACAAAGAAAGCAGAGTAAAGAGGAAAAGTCAAAGCCTTGGTGCCAATATGAAAAACCTAGAGCAATCTCACACAAGAGACCAAACTGCACAGCTGAATGCTTTCAAACAATTAGAAGCAAACTCATCCATCAATGTAAAAATATTCAATAACATACTGGCCAACCAAATTCAAGAACATATGAAAGAAATCATCTGTCATGGGCCAAAACAGCTCCTTTATTTAAAGATTGATATTCACAGCACACAGAAAGCCATTCCCACATCATTACATACATAGGAATGGATTTTTGGCTTCTCTTTTCTTTCCTCACTGATTCAGCATATGTAGCTTTAAAACATAGTCACAAATGTGTACTGCAAAATACCAGCAGCTAAACTAATTACTACCTACTTCTCCCATAAACCACCTCTCAGTTTCAACTGTTTCATTCTTAGTTTCTATGAAATCAGTTTCCATGTTCCTTTTATGAGTTTGAACACCTAGATCTCAGTTCTGATGTTTAAAGAAGAGTCTTGACTCTGACACCTTAAACCATTTGGCCATCCTGACACCCATTGGAACATGAGAGATTGGGTCGTGAATGGAGGGGAAAAATAATGAAAAAGACATCTTGATAAGGGGACATTTTGTGGTTATGTAGAGACCTGGCCTAAAGAAAACTCTTACAAGTCTCTAAGAATGACCCCAGTTAAGACTGCTAGAAATAGTGGATAGGTATCCTGAACTGACCGTATCCTGTAATCAAATTAGTGACTGCTCCAGTAGTAATCAGAGTGTGCTTTCACCCAGCCTCTAGCTTTGCTGACAAACACCACTCTAAGGTCAACTTTGGACTACAAACTGCTCAGGACAATTTCATTGGTGGCTAACTAACATGGTCAAGCCTCACAGACAAATCCTGCACTTCCCATTACATAGAGACTGGACAAGAAATGATACAGCTACCTATCTAAAGACTTGACAACTAACCATTTTTTTTTGTTTTCAGGATTCCATAAAGATGTCACTTGCTGCTTACTCAGTTAATATTAATTCCGTCTGGGGTCTCTAAAGAAGGTGAAGACTACATAATTTTCCTAGGTACATATGCAGAAAGGAAACTCACTGAGAGGTATAAAGTGTTTAAGATTCAGAGACATCAAAAGATAGATATTGATTGGTAGTACAGGTTGGATAGAAAGTGAATTAGGTAAACTCCTTTGGATTCACCAAGATAGGATAAATAATAGAGTATTTTTTCTGAATTTGTGAGTTGCTAATGGACTGAACATTATTGATGTAATTGTTGTCTGCGTATATAATATATAGATTTCTTATTTCTTTTATATAGTTTTTCTTATATTAGGTATATATAACCCTTTTACATTTTTGACCAGAAAACAGGGAACTGTGGTGATATGTTGTTTGAAATGTAGTAAAGATTGCCTGAAGGTCAGAGGAGAGAACCTTTCACAGAGTTATTCATACAGGTCAGTTAGTGGTGACACACACCTTAATCTTAGCACTTGGTAGGTAGAGATCACTCTTGATATGTGTGAGTTCAAAGCCACCCTGCACTACACAAGATCAATCCAATCTAAAAGAGAAATAGAGACAGGCAGTGGTGGAACACACCTTTAATATCAGCATTAGGAAGGTAGAGAAAGGAAGTGATATGGCTGGGCAGAGAAAGGAATACAAGGTGGGACGAGACAGAGGTTGGCCTCTGTGCTTCCCTTCCTCCCTACACCTTCCCTTTTTTGCCTGAGGACTCAGACACAATCAGTCTGAAAATTCATGGAGACAGGATCTACTCCTTTAGGCTGAGGACTTGGTGAGCTGAGAAATGCTTGTGGCTTGTTCCTCTGTCTTTCTGATTTTTCAACATTTACCTCAATATCTGGCTCCAAGTTTTTATTAAAAGACTAATTAGAATTTGTGCAACATGGTACTACAATTCCTTTTACCTTTTTCCTTTTTTATCTTTATTTTTTTTTAAAAAAATGTGTTTTCCCATGCTCACATCTGGTCCCCCTCCCTTCCTTTTTCCCAGTCCTAGCTCAGCCTCAGCCCTCACATCCATTCCCCAGCCCAGGAAGAGCAAGGAATCCCAAGGTGAGTCAGTTCTGTCTGACATATTTAGTTGAGGTAGGATCAAGTCCCTCCCCTCAGAGTCAAGGCTGAGTAAAGTTTTCCTCTGTAGGGACTGCACTCCAAGTTCATGCACCAGAAATAAAGTCTGATTCTACTGTAAGAGGGTCCACAAACTGTCCATGCCATTCAATTGTTGTCTACATTCAGAGGGTTTAGTTCAATTTCATGTAGGTTCCTCAGCTATCATTTCAGAGTTAGTAAGCCATCTCTATGGGTCTCCTTTTCATGATCCTATCCCTTTGGTCATATAATATCTTCTCTCTCTCTCTTCAGCTGGACTGGGAGCTCAACCAAGTTCTTAGCTATGGATCTCTGCTTCTGCCTCAATCCATTGCTGGATGAAGGTTACATAATGATAATTAGTATGGCCATTTGTTTGATTATAGAGGAAGTCCTGTTAGTCACCATCTCCACTATTACCTGGAGTCCTAGCCGGGGACATCTTGTGGGTTACTGGATGTTTCTTTAGCACCAGGTTTCTCTCTAACCCCACAATAGATCCCTCTATCAAGATATCTCTTTAATTGTTCTCCCTCTCTGTTCTTCCTTCTGTTCAACTATCTCTTTCTCTCATAATTTCTTCCCACCTGCCCTTGCTTGCTGCTCTGTATAATCCCAATTTACTTAAGAGATCCCTACTTCCCCTTCTCCAGGTGATTCATGGAAATCTCTCATAATTTCCTCCTGTTAACTAGCTGCTGAGGAGTTTGTGGATTGTATCTTTTGTTTATGTCTAAAATGCACCTATGAGTGAGAACATACCAAGTCTATCTTTCTGGGTTTATGTTAGCTCACACAAAATGATACTCACTTAATCCATCCATTTACCTCCAAATTTCAAGATGCCATTTTTTTTACTGCTGAGTATTACATTATGTAAATGTCCCACAATATTTAAATCCATTCTTCTGTTGAGGGGTATCTGGGTGGTTTCTAGGTTCTTGCTAGTATGGATAATGCTGCTTTGAACATAGTTGAGTTAATGCCATTGGGGTAAGAATGTGCATCCTTTGGGTACATGCCCAATAGTGGTATTGCTGGATCATTGTGGAGACTGATTCCCAGTTTTTTTTTTTGAGGAAATGCCATACTGAATTCCAGAGTGGATGTACAAGTGGCCTCCAACAATGGAGGAGTGTTCCCCTTGCTCTGCATCCTATCCAGCATAGGCTGTCATCTGTGTTTTTAATCCTAGCCATTCTGACAGGTGTAAGATTACATTTCTCTGGTGGCCAAGGATGTTGAGCAATATTTTAAGTGCCTTTCAGAAATTTGAAATTCTTCTGTTGAGTATTCTCTTTTTAGCTCTGAAACTCATTTTTAATTGGATTATTTGTTTTTTTTTTGACCTCTGGTTACTTGAGCTCTCTATATATTTTAGAGATCAGTCTTCTGTCATATGTAGGGTTGGTGAAGATCTTTTCCCATTCTGTAGACTGTCATTTTGTCATATTGACCATGTCCTTTGCCTTTCAGAAGCTTCTCAGTTTCAAGAGGTCTCATTTATTGATTGTTGTTCTTGGTGTCTGTGCTACTGGTGTTATATTTAGGAAATGATTTCCCTTAACAATGCATTGTAGGATATTTCCCACTTTCATTTCTATCAAGTGAAGTGTAACTGGGTTTATGTTGTGGTCTTTGACCCATGTGAACTTGAGTTTTCCTGGGTGATAGATATGGATCTATTTGCATTCTTCTACAAACCACTATCCAATTATGCTAGCACCATTTGTTGAAGATACTATCTTTTTTCCATTCTATATTTTTGACCTATTTGTCAAAAATCAGATGTTCATAGGTGTATGGATTAATGTCGGGGTCTTTAATTTGATTCCATTGATCCACAAGTCTGTTTTTATGCCAGTACCCAGCTGTTTTATTACTGTAGCACAATAGTAAAGTTTTAAGTCAGGGACTGTGATGCCTCACAATATTCTGTTATTGAGCAGTATTGTATTGGCAATCCTAGGTTTCTTGTTATTCTGTATGAAATTGAGTATTGCTCTTTCAAGATCTATGAAGAACTGTATTGGGATTTTAATGAGATTGCTTGAATCTGTAGATTGCTTTTGGTAAGATTGCCATTTATACTATATTGATCCTACGTATCCATGAGCATGGGTGATCTTTCCACTTTCTGATATATTCTTCCATTTCTTTCTCCAATGACTTCAAGTTTTTGTCAAACAGACCTGCTACTTCTTCAGTTAGAATTACGTAAAAATTCTTAATACTATTGTTAGCTATTATAAAGGGGTATGTTTCCCTGATTTCTTTTTCAGCCCTTTTATCTTTAGTGTATAGGAGGGCTATGGATATTTTGAGTTAATCTTGTACCCCGCTAAATTGCTGAAGGTGTTTATCAGTTGTAGGAGTTCCCTGGTAGAATTTTGGCATCAGTTATATAAACGATCATATCATTTGCAAATAGAGATAGTTTGACTTCTTCCTTTCCAATTTATATCCCCTTAATCTCATCTTGTTGTCTTATTACTCTAGCTAAGACTTCGAGAACTATATTGAAAAGATATGGGAAGAGAGAATAGCCTTGTTCTGTTCCTGATTTTAGTGGGCTTGCTTTGAGTTTCTCTCCATTTAGTTTGATGTTGGCTGGTGGCTTGCTGTATATTACCTTTATTGTGTTTAGGTATTTTCCCTATATTCCTGATCAATCCAGGACTTTTATCATGAAAGAGAGTTGGATATTGTCAAAGGCTTTTGCATGATCTAATGACATGATCATGTAGTTTCTTTTTTTCTTTCAGGTTGTTTATATGATGGATGACATTCACCGTTTTCTGTATGTAGTACCATCCCTATGTTTCTGGAGTTAAGCCTACTTCATCATGCTAGATGATTTTTTTGATATGTTCTTGAATTTGGTTTGCCAGTATGTTACTTAGTATTTTTACATTGATGTTCATGAGGGAGATTGGTATGTAATATGTTGTCTTTGTTGCATTCTTGTGTGCTTTGGGAATCAGGGTGAGTATAGCCCCATAAAAAGTTTGGCAAAGTTCCTTCAGTTTCTATTGTGTGGGAAAATTTGGGAAGTATTGATATTAATTTATTAATTTATCTTTGCAGTTCTGATACAATTCTGTGCTGAGACCAACTGGCCCTGGGCTTCTTGTGCTTGGAAACTTTTAATAACAGCTTCAATTTTCATGAGAGTTATAGGTCTATTTAGGTCATTTTTCTTGTCTTGATTTAATTTTGGTAAATAGTACTTGTTCAGAAAGCTGTCCACTTCTTTTAAGTTTTCCAATTTAGTGGGTACAGGTTTTTGAAGTATGACCTAATGATTCTCTGGACATTGGTAAGAACACTTCATGTAGACTTAGATAAGATGATACATGCACCATTTCTGCTGATATCAAGGTCACTAATAATAAGCTACCTTTCAATGAACTTCCTGATTTATGCATGAGGAAATCTATATACAACTGAAAAAACAAAAACTTATTGCCCTTTATTCTTTTATTTATTATTTATGTGAACATGTATATGTCTCTGTGTAGGTTTGACTCATGTGTGAGTGTGTCTTGGGAGGCAAGAGTATTGTGTCAGATCCTCTGGAACTGAATTGACAGATGATTGTGAGCCACTCAATGTTGGTGTTAGGAACTGAGCTCCAGTCCTCTAGAACAAGAGCAGATACCCTAATCACTGAGCAATGTCTCCGTACTCTCCCTTTATTTTATTTGTTCATGTGCTTTTGGCTTTGAGGCAATATCTCTTCATGTGCCCGAGAAAAGACTTGTTTTTAATGACACTCAAAACTTTGCAATTATCACATGCCAAACACACCCAAATGGAAACTCTTTTTAACTGATAGAATAATAAAACAATGGGAGGAGCCCTGTGATTTCCAACCAGAGAAGTGCATAGCAAATTTACAGAGGCTAGCTGGTGATTCCTGCTTAGAAATAAGTGTCAGTATGAAAGAACAAACAGACTCTCTGGCAGAATGCGTGACAGAGGCATCACCTGGATTTCATAAATGAAAGAAGACATGAATGCATGTCAGTGGTTTGAGCTATGCGCTAAAGAGCCAATACTTTAATTATTAAAATATTGTGACTGAAAAAAATGCAGAACTGGTACTGTAAAGCTGACCAAAAACGTATGATTGCATAGGCCCCATGGGTGGAAACTGTTACAATGATTTTGCTAAATGAATTTAGTACAAAGTGACATCTAAATTCATATCTCTTCACCATAGATAGCTCTCAGACATTATTAGAGAAGTTTTGTTTTAAAGTGAGTGATGGCTAATACAGGAGATCCCAACTGGTTAGACTACAGAAAATGTGTCTATGCATTTTTCAGCTAAACACTGAACAAAAATGTCATGCATCTTCCTCCCAAACTCCAGTACCATTGTTAAATAGGGGATAGAGAGATTGTAAGAAGCAGACTATATTTACTTCATTTTTTTATGGTAGCATAGAAAGTAATGGGTTTCATAATGACATATCCTTATGTTCTTGGTTTCTAATCAAAATGGAAATCACCTTGTCCCACCATCTGTCTTCATCTTGCTAGTCCTTTCCTTTATTCCTAATTGTCCCTGTTACCTTCATGTCCAATGTATAGAGTCACTCTTTTTACCTCTTTAAGGACTCAGCCTCCTATCTTATGGTTTTATGTCCAACACACAGAATGACACAAAACACAAATTGAAATGTTGTTACTCATTGAAATTAAGCTTGACTCATCTGTCTTTCTGCACTTGGCTTGTTTTGTTTAACTTGATCATTTATCAACACCTATGACTCCTCTCTGCCTCCTCACATAGTAGTGAGGCAGAGATCTTCTGTCTCTTACCTTTCCACAAGGCCTGCACTTCAACCCATCAGAGCCATATCTGTAGGAATCCATATTACCTCTATCACCACTAGGAGAGCTACATTGAGCATTACAGTTTCTACATAAGAATGGTGTATGAAATGGGTGTAAGACACAACTCACCTCACAGTATCTGCCATGTAATATTAATGAAGTCTAGTCCTTACCACAGCACACATAGATTATGTGTCCATTGTCTATATTTGTCCACAACCCCAGGTCTCATTTTTGCCTTCTATATTCTTCAACTATAAACCTTAAATCTGTTTTTCTCTGAGCTCTTCTGGAGGAAAATGTATACAATCCAGACTTGGCAGGAAAGCAGGCTATACCTGATATATCTACATCTTGATAGAGGGGGACATTGTGGGGTTATAGAGAAACCTGGTGCCAAGAAAAATTGCAGGGATCCACAAAGATGATCCCAGCTTAGATTCTTAATAATAGCAGAGAGGGTGCCTGAACTGGCCTTCCCGGATAATCAAATCGATGACCACCCTAATTGTCATCATAGAACCTTCATCCATTAACTGATGGAAATAGATGCAGACATCAACAGTAAAGCACTGGGCTGAGCACGAGGGTCAAGATCATGTCAGGGAAAACCACAAGGACAACTGATCCAAGCTCGTGGGAACTCATGGACTCTAGACCAACAGGTAGGGAGCCTGTATGGGACTGACCTAGACCCTCCTCATGACAGTTATGTTGCTTTGTCTATTTATGGGGTCTCTAGTAGTGGAACTAGGATCTTTCCTGCCACACTAGTTAGTTTCTTGAAACCTATTACCTGTTGTTAGATGCCTTGCTCAGCCTTGGTGCAAAGGATGGGGCCAAACTGGATATGCCATGCTTTTTGATTCCCATAGGAGGACTTGACCTTTTTGGGCAGTGGATGGGGGAGTAGAAAAGAGGTAGGGCATCCAACAAAGAATAAAGGTGGAGGCAGAGATCCATGGCTGAGCACTGGCCTGAGCTCCTGGTCCACTTAAGAACAGGGCAGGAGCATCTGTATGAACAGGAGGGTAGGGATTATGAAGGGAGTCCCATATAGATGGCTGGCAGTAGCTCTGTGGAGCTCACTGAATTAAGAATAGCAACTAGATATCCATCAGGAAAAGGAGTTAACCCTACAAGGATAGGCAATTGTAGATTGGCATAGGGAGTATGTGGAGCCTGGAGGAGTGGTACCAGACTGTGTTCCTGTGTGTCGGCTGGCACCTTGGAGCACATTCCCTATAGAGGAACACCCAACCCAGCCTTGTCTTTGGGTTGAGTGAGTAGAATTTGCCTGGAGTGGATGTGCCACACTAAACTGAACTACCTTTGGGACTTCTTGCTCTTCTGGGGGAGAAGATGGGTGGATGTAAATGGGGGAGGCTAAAGGCTGACTCGGAGGGATCTGGTGGAGGGAAGGCAGGGGGATGCATACAACAAAATGACATTTATGTTTTTAAAAAAGGTAGGAAGAAAACTGTGGTTGGAATGTAAAATAAAATACATTATAAATAAAACTTAGGACAAATTATCTTAGGAAGCTAGTTTGCTGGAGAACACCTCTCTTCTTAGCACTTAGGAAAATGAGATAGGAAGATGGGGATAGTTCAAAGTCACCCTGTACTATATAATACTTGGTCTCAAAAGAGAAGGGCAGTATGTAAACTAACATGTCTGTGTTAGAGAGGCAACAAAGGGACTTCAAATATTTTGTAATACTTCATTACAGTTTTATTCAGTGTATTTGTATATGTGCCCATGAATCACATGTTATTATATGTCAAAGAATGCCTTACATTCTCCCCATCTACTATGTGGGCTCTAGCTATCAAACTTAGGCTTAGGGGATTTTTATATAAAACACACATTTCTGGGAACCTCCTTCAGTGTAACTCTGTATGTCTCCATTGTTACTGACTCTTCATGTATTTCCATGATTCATGGAATTGATATGATGCTAAGCTGACAGAGAAACTCTGGGCTCAAATAATTCTATCTCATCCTATTAACTAATTTACACAGCAGTTTTATACTAGAGTCCTGCATCATGTAGGTATCTGTGGTGTATTCTAAGATTGAGATGGTGAGGGGATTGCCACAGATTGAATGGTCTCTAAAACTGATGGTTTTCAGGGGTGAGGGAAAGTGATATATGGCTCGGATGTGCTAGGTTGAGGTAAGATGAAGGAGCTAGATAGCAATGTGTCTAAGCCATAGGCCTAACAGCATGAAGTTAATATAAGCATCTGTGCTTTGGGACTTTGGGATTGCTGGTTCTAATAAACAGCAGCATGCAGTTCTGAACAGTGGGGCTAATATGGGACAGAAACCTCATTGTTACAAACGGCAGAGTAACATTGACCGAATATACCCACACAAAGCCTGAAAAAGCATTCCAAGGATTCTAGACCACAGAAACTGATCCAAGGGCAGCTTCAAAATTGTGTCTCTGAAGTCAGTCATGGTACAGAGATGGTGTGGCATCCAGACCACAGACAAAATGGCAGTGGAATCCCTGCAGTGAGCATAAACTGCAACCAGGCAGGATCCTGAAGTGTCATAGGAGATTCAGTAGCATGTGATTGATGTAAGGTTTCCATTTATTTTGAAGAACATGGAACAGAGTCAAAGACAGGTTTTTGATAGTGCCTTTTTTCGGTGTGCTCTGTCAGCTGGCAGCAAACAGAGATGTGGCCCCTTTAAGAAAACTTTCTGATTCAGCTTTATTGACAAAAAATATGTGGCTCTTTCAGAGAGTGCTAACATTTAAAAAATATTTTCTTGGTAAAAATGATTCATGATACACAATAAAACAGATTCACATAGAGACAACCTCTCAATGGGTTAAAATACATGTGAAAAGGAATATGTAGACTTTTTCACTTTCTATTCCCTGAACTTTTCTGGTATATAGGAATGTTTATATAAATATTTCAGTTTTGCCACAAAATATACAAATATTATCATAAATTATTCATTTATCAGGAATTAAAAATACAACATTTTGTTTTACTTATAAACAAGAAATATAAAGACAATTGCATCCATAATACATAATATAAAAGTTAGGGACATTCTATTTTTAAATATTTTTTGGGTATTCTAATAATAAGGATGTTTTGTATTTTTCTATGTCATGAGATGCAAGAACAATTTTTCATTCTGACTTCTAAGCACAGACATTTGTTTAGATAGTGTTATTTTTAATTATGAATGATATACATACAACTTTGAAACTTCATTGCCCACTACAGTCTTATTTACCCAAGGAATAAACAAGTCTAATATGTTTAAAGAGTTTTAAAAAAACCACTATCCCCAATATTTTTCAATATATTGCTTGAAGTACTAACTATAGACAAAGAAAGGAACTTCTTTTTAATCCAGGTATCAATTAATAAATAAAATATTACAATACTAAAGACATGGATAAAAGTCTGATGCACTCAATTTCATGAAATCATACTAATAAAATAAAAGACCCAGATAACACAAACCCAATAATAGTGGGAAATTTCAACACTCCAATTTCTTCTATACATAAGACATCTGAACACAAAAAAGAGAAACTTCAGAGCTAAATGACATCTCCTAGCAAATGAACCTAATAGATACCTAGAGACTATTGAACCAAAATTCCAAGGGTATACACATATACATTCTACTCAGCAACACAGGGAAGCCTCTTCAAAATATAACATATGCTCCAATAAAATACAAGCATTAATATATACAGAAAAGTTGAAATAATTTCAAGTATCCTGACCAACCATTATGCAAGAAACTTAAAATAAACACCAAAAAAATCTACTATATGTATAAACATTTGGAGATTAAACCACTCATTATTAAACGATGAATGGGCCAAAAAAATTAAACTACTTCTGGAACTAAATGAAAGAAAACCACCACGATATAACCTTTGAGGAACAGTCAAGGAATGTTTAAAAAGGAAGTTAATAGCCCTAAGTGCTACACTTACAAAAAATATACTGATAAATGACTTATTGATACAACACAAAAATTTGGAAATAACAAACCAAACTCAAATTCAATAGATAGCAAGAAATATTTTTTTAAAAAAAATCGGGTGATAATGGCTGGTACTAGAAACTTAGTGAACTGCTTGGACCTAGCAACCATGCATTCTGTAAAGGTGACCAGTCAGGCTGAGGACCCTTGGAAAAAGACACACTTACCCTGTTCACCCTGAGAAGTTAGTTGGGTGGGAATGATGGTGTTCTGTTTCCTCTTTCTCATATTCTAGCATTTCCTCAATATCTGGCTGGAGGATTTAAATACATGATAACTAGAATTTGTACAATGTTTGCCACTCAACATTCAGGGCAGAGCTATTCATGGACAGCTGGCTTGGTTTTCTGTTAGGAGTTAGCCTCCAGCTTTAAGCAGAGTCCACAACATGTGTGTCTTCTCCATGTTCATCTGGGCAAGTTTTTCAGACAGCAGCCTCCCTCTTTTAGTGGGGGTTGTGTTTTTCCTCTTTTTGGACACTAAGTAACTGCCCCCATTCATAGTCATCTGAATCATTATTGACAACAGATTTGATGAGTAAATTGGGATTGCTTAAAATGGGGACTATGCCTAAAGCAGAGAGAGAACTTTTTCACACCTCAAAAATGAGAAAGACTAGCATGATGGAAGGTGGTTGGTCTTTCACCAACATTACTCTAGATGATTTGAAACTAGAACCAGTAAAGGAGAAGATAAATAATGTCATAATGTTTATTATAAATATTACTTTTTGATTATTTCTGTTCTATCACTTAAAAAGGCAGTTAGTGTGAATGCCAAGAAGAACACCTTAGAAAAGCCTGGTAAGAGAGAACACAGAAATATTCATAGCAAAACAAGAATATAAAGAGTTAATCTCAACATTGGCTTGTAAGATTACAAGAAGCAACCTAAGGCTTTCAAACAGCCAAACTTAGTACACTCGGTAATGTTGAAGGAATCACAAAATGATAACAATTGTTCTGAATCTAGTTGGGCTTTCCTATGAATGTTAGATTTAAGGAGATTCAAGAAGCAATCATCACTTAAGGTATGCACTCACAGTTTGTAAAACAAATGTTAAATTTTTTGGTCAACATGTAAATAAATTATCCCAAAAGACTGGTCACATATGGTTATTGATGCATTGAAGGCTAGACCACTCTCACAGTAGAAGACTTTATGGGAGGAGTCTACAACAATAGAACAAAGAAGAAAAGCTGGAGGCTGTGTAAAGGCACTCTGATTACTATTAGAATAGTCACTAATTTGATTACAGGATATGTTCAGTTAAGGATACCTATTCACTATTTCTAGCACTCTTAGCTGGGGTCATTCTTATAGATTTGTGAGAGTTTTCTTTAGGCCAGGTCTCTACCTAACCACAATATTTCCCCTTATCAAGATGTCTCTTTCATTATTCTTCCCCTCCATTCACCACCCAACCCAATCTCTCAGGTTCCCATGGGTGTCAGGATGGCCAAGTGGTTTAAGGTACCAGAGTCAAGACTCTTCTTTAAACATCAGAACTGAGATCTAGGTGTTCTCACTCATATGAGGAACATGGCTTATTAATTTTTATTTCTCTATTTCTCTTTTTAAAAGACTTTCTCTGATTCTTTTTGTTCTCTCCCAGTTGACATATTCCTTTTCACACACATTTTAACCTATTGAGAGGTTGTCTATATCTGAGTATGTTTTATTTTGTATCATTAATCATTTTTAAACAGAAAATATTTTTAAAATGTTAGCAGTCTCTGAAAGAGCCACAGAATTTTGCCAATGAAGCTGAGTCTAGAAGTTCTCATAAAAGGGCCAGGTCTCTGATTGCTGCCAGCAGACAGAGCACACCCAAGAAAATACCACTATCAAAATGCTGTTTTGACTCTGTTCCATTTTCTTAAAAATAAATGGAAACTTTAAATCAATAACATGCTATTGAGTCTTCTATGAGGCTTCCGGATCTGGTCTGGTTGCAGTTTGTTCTGGCTGCAGGTAGTCCGCTGCCATTTTCTCTGTGGTCTGGATGCCACACCATCTCTGTACGATGACTGACTTCAGAGACACAATTTTGAAGCTGCCCTTGGATCAATTTCTGTAGTCTAGAATCCTTGGAATGCTTTTTCAGGCTTTGTGTGGGTATAATCGGTCAATGTTACTCTGCCGTTTGTAACAATGAGGTTTCTGGCCCATATTAGCCCCACTGTTCAGAGCTGCATGCTGCTGTTTATTAGAACCAGCAATCCCAAAGTCCCAAAGCACAGATGCTTATATTAACTTTATGCTGTTAGGCCTATGGCTTAGACACATTGCTATCTAGCTCCTTCATCTTACCTCAACCCAGCACATCCGAGCCATATATCACTTTCCCTCACCCCTGAAAGCCATCAGTTTGAGAGACCATTAAATCTGTGGCAATCCCCTCACCATCTCAATCTTAGAATACACCACAGATACCTACATGATGCAGGACTCTAGCATAAAACTGCTGTGTAAATTAGTTAATAGGATGAGACAGAATTATTTGAGCCCAGAGTTTCTCTGTCAGCTTAGCATCGTATATATACGATGAATCAAGGAAATACATGAAGAGTCAGTAATGATGGAGACATAAAGATTTACATTGAAGGAGGTTCCAAGAAATGTGTGTTTTATATAAAAATTCCCTAAGCCTAAGTTGGATAGCTAGGGCCCACATGGCATTAGGGGAGAATGTAAGGTATTCTTTAACATATAATGACATGTGAGTCATGGGGACATACACAAACACACATTGAATAAAACTGTAATGAAGTATTACAGCATATTTGAAATCCCTTTGTTGCCTCTATAACACAGACATGTTAGTTTTCACACTGCCCTTCTCTTTTGAGACCAAGTCTTACATAGTACAGGGAGGCTTGAAGTATCCCCATCTTCCTATCTCATTTTCCTAAGTGCTAAGAAGAGAGGTGTTCACCATCAAACTAGCTTGGGAAGATAATTTGTTCTGTTTTATTTACGATGTATTTTATTTTACATTCCAACCACAGTTTACTCCCTCATTTTTTTAAAACCATAAATGTCATTTTGATGTATGTGTCCCCCTGCTTTCCCTCCTCCCAATCCCTCCCAGTCAGTCTTCAGCAAATCTAATACCCATCTCCCCATCTTCTCCCCGAGAAGGGCAAGAAGTCCCAAGGTGGGTCAGTTCAGTGAGGCACATCCATTCCAGGTAAATTCTACTCTCTCATCCCAGGAACAAGCCTGGGTTAGGTGTTCCTCTATAAAGAATGTGCTCCAAGGTGCCAGCCCACACACAGGAACACAGTGTTATCCCACCCCTAGAGGCTCCACATACTGCTCATGCCAATCTACAGTTGCCTACCCTTGTATGGCTTAGCTCCTTTTCCTGCTGGGCATCCAGTGGCTATTCTTGATTCAGTGACCTCCTTAGAGCTCTAGTCAACCCCCTATGTGGGACTCCTCTTAATAATCCCTATCCCCCTGCTCATACAGACTCTCCTCTTCTGCTCTCAGCTGACCAGGAGCTCAGCCCAGTGCTCAGCCATGGATCTCTACCTCCACCTCTATTCTTTGTTGGATTCCCTACCTCTTTTCTACTCCCCCATCCACTGCCCAGAAAGGTCAAGTTTTCCAATTGGAGTCAACAAAGCATGGTATATCAAGTTTGGCCCCACCCTTGCACCAAGGCTGAGCAAGGCCTCACACCACAGGGAATAGTTTTCAAAATACTAGCTAGTGTGCCAGGAAAGATCCTAGTCCCAGTGATAGAGGCCCCATAAACAGACCATGCTTCATAACTGTCACCTACATGAGCAGGCTCTAGGTTAGTCCCATGCAGGCTCCCTACCTGTTTGTCTAGACTCCATGAGTTCCCCTGAGCTTGGATCACTTGCCTTTGTGGTTTTCCCTGACATTATATTGACCCTCATGCTAGGCCCAGTGCTTTACTGTTGATGTCTGCATCTATTTCCATCAGTTACTGGATGAAGGTTCTATGATGACAATTAGGGTGGTCATCAATTTGATTACCCGGGAAGGGCCAGTACAGGCACCCTCTCTGCAATCATTAGGAATCTTAGCTGGGATCATTTTTGTGGATTCCTGCAATAATTCTTGGCACCAGGTTTCTCTCAAGGTTCACAATGTCCCCATCTATGTTGATATCTGCTTCATTTCACTCCTTCTCTGTCCCCTTCCCAAATCAGCCTTTTTGATCCCTCATGACCCTATCCCCTTCCCTCTACCTCCCTATCCTAATTGTTTAGTCTCTCTCTCCTAGGGTGATCCATGTCTTCCTCTTAGGGTAGTCCTTGCTGCCTAGTTTTTCTAGCTCGATGGATTGTATCCTGGCTATCTTTTGCCTTCACACTATCCACTTAGGAGGATATGATTTATGTTAATTGATATACAACAGTAGTTAATTCACAATTAAAGTACAGTGTCATGTTTCAAGATATACACAGGTGGGTTCTTATCAAATATAGGCAATTCATATGTCTGTTTCCTTATGTAAATGAAGTTTATATCCTGTCTCTTCTACTATTTTCTGGTAAAATTGAGAAATTAGTGCAAGACCCACTTATATGTTAGGAATGAAACTTATAGATTAAGTCATGTATTAATCAGCCTGGTCTTGATCCTACTTTGTAGCATAGACAGGCATAGAACATAGGACCTTTCTATCTCACCTTCCCAAATATCTTGCATTTCATGTGTAGCAGTGAGCTTTCTTGGTCCTGGGCAGTCAGAGGTCCAGACCCACAGACATACAGGCCCAGACTTCTTAGCATTCACAGATGATCAGGCCACCTAAAATGAATCAGACACTTATATTAAGTTCATGCTGTTTGGTCTATGGCTCAGACACATCCCTAGTTGGCTCTTACATCTTAACTCAACCCATTCTCATTAATCTTTCTGCTACATGGCCTGTGGCTCTCTTGTGTTCCTTCCATGCTTTTTCTTGGGCAGCTGGGTCGATTTCCTGACTCTGCCCTTCTTCTCCTACCTATGCTGTGATTTCCCCTCATTTTTTTTTATAGTGCCTGTCATGGTTCAAAACAGCTCCTTTATTTAAAGATTGATATTCACAGCACACAGAAAGACATTCGCATTTCATTACATGCATAGGAATGGACTTTTGGCTTCTCTTTTCCTTCTTCAAAGCTTCACCCTATGTAGCTATAAAACATAGTTATTAATGTGTACTGAAAATACCAGCAGCTATACTAATTACTACCCGTTCCTTTCATACCTCCTTCTTTCCATAACCCACCTTTCAGTGACAACTGACAACTGTTTCAATCTTAGCTTCTATGAAATCAGTTTGCATGTTCCTCATATGAGTGAGAACACCTTGTTCTCATTTCTAATGCTTAAAGAAGAGTCTTGACTCTGGTACCTTAAACCACTAGGCCATCCTGACACCCATGGGAACCTGAGAGATTGGGTTGGGTGGTGAATGGAGGGGAAGAATAATGAAATAGACATCTTGATAAGGGGACTTTTTGTGGTTAGGTAGAGACCTGGCCTAAAGAAAACTCTCACAAATCTATAAGAATGACCCCAGCTAAGATGGTCAGACATAGTGGATAGGTATCCTGAACTCACCATATCCTCTAATCAAATTGGTGACTACTTCAATAGTAATCAGAGTGCCTTTACCCAGCCTCTAGCTTTGCTTCCTTGTTCTATTGTTTTAGCCTCCTCCCATAAAGTCTTCTACTGTGAACGTGGTCTAGCCTTCAATGCAGCAATAACCATATTTGTCCAGTCTTTAGGGATAATTTATTAAACATTTGCTTTACAAACTGTGAGTGCATCCCTTAAGTGATGATTGCTTCTTGAATCTCCTTAAATCTAACTAGAGCCCAACTAGTTTCTGAAAAATTTTTTATCATTCTGTGATTCCTTCAACGTTACCGAGTATACTAAGTTTGGCTGTTTGTAAGCCTTAGGTTGTTTCTCTGAAAACTTATAAGTCAATGTTGAGATTGGGTCTTTAAATTCCTGTGTGGGTATTAATATTTCTGTGTTCTCTCTTAACAGGCTTTTCTAAGGTGTTCTTCTCGGCATTCACACTAAGTGACTTTTTAACTGATAGAATAGAAATAATCAAAAAATAATATTTCTAATAAACATTATGAGATTATTTATCTTCTCCTTTACTGATTCTAGTTTCAAATCATCTAGAGTAATATTGGTGAAAGACCAACCACCTTCCATCATGCTATTCTTTCTCATTTTTAAGGTGTGAAAAAGTTCTCTCTCTGCTCTAGGCATAGTCCCCATTTTATGTAATCCCAATTTATTCATCAAATTGTTATCAATGATGATTCAGATGACTATGTTGAGGGCAGCTACTTAGTGTCCAAAAAGAGGGAAAACACAATCCCCACTAAAAGAGGGAGGCTGCTGTCTGAAAAACTTGCCCAGATGAACATGGAGAAGACACACATATTGTGGACTCTGTCTAATGCTGGAGGCTAACTCCTAACAGAGTGCCGAGCCAGTTGGCCATGTAGAGCTTTGGCTGGCAAGGTCTTTTTTTCCTAATTCATGCCCTGAAAGTTGAGCTCCAAATAATGTACAAACTCTAGTTAGCATGTATTGAAATCCCTGAGTCAGATATTGAGGAAAAGCTAGAATATGAGAAAGAGGACACAGAACACAGTCAATTCTCACCCAACCAACTTCTCAGGATGAACAGGGTAAATGTTTCTCTTTTCAAGGGTCCTCAGCCTGACTGGTCACTTCTACAGAAACATGGTTACTAGGCCTAAGTAGTTCACTAAGTTTCTAGTACCAGCCAACATCACCTGATTTTTAAAAATTATTTCTTTCTGTCTACTGTTTTGAATTTGGATTGTTATATCAATAAGTCATTTATGTACATATTTTGTAAGTGTAGCACTTAGGGCTATTAACTTCCTTCTTAAAAATGCCTTGACTGTTTCTCAAAGGTTATATTGTGGTGGTTTTGCTTCATTTAGTTCCAGGAATATTTTAATTTTTGGCCCATTCATCATTTAATAATGAGTTGCTTAATCTCCATACGTTTATACATTTAGTCAATTTTTTTTGTTTGGTGTTCATTTTAATTTCATTGCATAAGTGTTGGGTATGATACATGAAATTATTTCAACTTCTCTATATTTATTAATGCTTGTTCTGTATTTAGTAATGCTTGTTTTTTATTTGAGCATATGTTATATTTTGAAGCAGTTTCCCTGTGCTGCTGAGTAGAACGTATATGTGTATACCCTTGGTATTTGGGTTGAATAGTCTCTAGATATCTATTAGTTTCATTTGATAGAAGATGTCACTTAACTCTGAAGTTTCTCTTTTTTTGTGTTCAGATGTCTTATCTATAGAAGAAATTGGAGTGTTGAAATTTCCCACTATTATTGGGTTTGTGTTAATCTGGGTCTTTAATTTTATTAATATGATTTGATGAAATTGATTGCAGCAGAGTTTTATGCACGTCTTTAATAATGTAATATTTTAATAATTAATTGATACCTTGATTAAAATTAAGTTCCTTCCTTAGCCTATAGTTTTTGCTTCAAACACTATATTGAAAAATATTGAGGATAGTGGTTTATTTTCAACTCTTTAAACATATTAGACTTGTTTATTCTTTGGAAAAATAAGACTATAGTCGGCAATGAAGTTTCAAAATTGTATTATGTCATTCATAAATAAAAATAACACTATCTAAAACAATGTCTATGTTTAGAATTCAGTAATAAAAAATTGTTCTTTCAACTCAGTACATAGAAAAATAGAAAATATCCTTATTGTCAGAATAACTCCCAAATTGAAAATAAAATGTCCTTAAATTTTATATCATGTATTAGGGACGTAATTTTCTTTATATTGCTTGTTTATAATTGAAACAATTTTTTTGTATTTGTAGTTTCTGATAAATGCGTAATTTATGATAATATTTGTGTATTTTGCGGCAAAACTAACGTATTTATGTATACTTTCATATATACCCTTAAATTTTAGGGCATAGAAGGTCAATAAATTAGAAAGTAGTAAAATAATGAATACATGAAAAATTCACATGTTTATGGTAGGATAATTAATACTCAACATATGAAATGATCATGTTACAGACTTTCAGAAAGAGAAAATATCATTGTTAGATAATCAAGTGGCAATAAAATTTTCCACTTTGTTATTAATTTTAGAAATACTATCATTGTCTAAAATTTTACCTAACAACTCATTGATTGAGGAAAACAGAGTATGGCAAACGTAAAATTACATATACAGTTTAGAGATTTATATCAACTAATCTGAATTCTGGTGCAAACCTGAAACCATTTACCGGGAAATTAAAGGGAAAAATCATGATGGCCAAAGTTGTCTATTTCTTTACATAAGCTGTGATTTCCAGGTTGTATTTAGTCTCTCTAGTAGTATTGAGAGAGGTAATTTAACCTGTTTTGCTCTTGTCTTTGAATAAGGCAGTTTCTGTCTTTTTAGTGACTGCATAAATAAACCATTGAGCTTCAATATTTGCTCACAGATTTGGTGAATTATTTAGAAACATCTCTCCCTCTGTTTTCTGAATTTACCTTCAAAGACACTGTATGTAGTTTTTATTTTTATCATTTTGCATTTTTTGTAGTGCTGGAGATGAAACTCAGGGCCAAGACAGGGAATACTGTAGAGTCCAGACTTGTTTCTCTATTTAGAGTATTGCTTACAATCTTTTCCATTTAGAACAATGCTGGCTGTGGGAAAGCCATTGCTTTGTAATATGACCTAAAATTAATTTTAAAAAAGTCAGAAGAAAACACACTGAGAATATGAAGTGAAAGTTTTAGTGCTGATCTCCAGGTCCACAGATCATTTCCTTTCCTGAAGAAGTCTCAGTCATTCTGAGTAGGCCATTACTGACAGACCAGTACCCATGATGGAAAGTCTAGGGAGCATCAGGGGACCGAATGAAGCATATACTATTAGAGAAACCTTCCTAACAGAAACACATGGGGGAACTCCTGAGAGAGTACAAAAAAGTTTAGACATGTGCAAATTGTGCAGTATCATATATAGGAATATTAATGTCCATTATGTTCTTAGATCTTTGGGGAAATAGCTTACATAGGAATAATTTCAATTTTAATACTTTCTTAAAAATGATTTAAATTTTATTAGTTTATTGTAGAGAAATCCCAGGTTAGACTGATTAAGGACTACGGGGATGGAATTGAAATGGTAAGTGATCTTTTTAGATGAACAACTTCACAGTAGAGTGTAGAACTGGAGTCTAGACATAGGAAAAGCCCAGGTATTCATAGAAATGTTCATCTCAACAGGTTAGCAGGTTCCGTAGCAGCCAATGACATGGAGAAATATGATAAAGCCTCAAGTAGGTATACATACCCCCCCCCTTTTTCATGTACTTCTTTCCTTGAACCTTGATCTTATGTTCCATTCTTACCTCACCTGGCAATCCATTTTCCTGAGACCTTCAAAGGAACTGGCTGCTCTAGTTGGCTGGTCCTCTAAACTCAGGTGAATCAAGGTATTTAAATCTTTCTGGAAGGAAGTTTTGTCCTCTTTAATCGGTTGTATGTTCTTTCTGAGGAATGCCCCTAATAATAATGAGTTTTTTGGCACAGATTAGCCCCACTGTTAGGACCCGACCACCATGGCTTATCTGTACCATCTATCACAAATCTCTCAAGAAACGCACAGACACTCATATTAAGTTCATGCTGTTTAGCCTAGTTCTCAGGCTCATTCCTTCATCTTAGCTCAAGCCATTATCATCAATCTTTCATGCCACATGGCCCATGGCTCACCTGTGTACCTTACATGTTGCTTTTTGGGGTGTCTAACTCAATCTCTGAGACTCTGCCCTTCTCCTACTACCTATTCTGATTTCCCTGCCTACTATTTTTTATGGTGCTTGTCATAGTCCAAAACAATCTTTATTTACAGCATATAGAAAGACATGACTATAAGTTTGGTTATGACAAGTGACTATTAATCTGCATTTCTTAATTTTACAAATTTTAAGTATGTAACGCGATCATCATACCTTAAAGAACAGTAGAAACATATATACAGAATGAAAAAAAACTGATCTTAAAGTTGTATCAATAAACCAACCTCCATAGCACTGCAATGTCTGTTGAGATTAACAGTTGATTTTGGTATTAAAGTAAACTCAATAACCTAATTTTTTTAAAAAATCACTCATATACCATATGCCTTTTTTTCTTAGAAAGAGATTAACTATGACAATTAACCATTCTTAATGAAAACAAAATTTATAAACAATATTTTGGGAATTTGTGCATAATATTTCATTACTACTGCCTGCTGATTAAGGGGCGCTGACAATCTTACAGGTTCTTGAGACTGGATCATCTTAGTCTTGAAGCTGATGTGACCATATCTTCCTATCACAGAATTTTCAGGCAGTCTTGGTTAGTGAAATCCTATTTGCCTGGAAGAAATCTACATGTTCTCATCTTCTGCGGAAACAACAACAGAACCTCACTTCCAAAGCAACAAATCCTTAGAAACAAACTTCAAAGTCAAGATACTTAAAAAATATATGTTTTTGTTTTATTTAGCATCCTTTGGAATTGATTGTCTTCTGCAGTTAGCTCATTAACAGTTAAAAAATTAAAAGAAGACACAGTAATGCCCATAATCCAGACTCTGTGTATTTTCCATCTTTATGTGGCTTATTATATTTTTATTCCTCTATTTCTCTTTTTGAAAGACTTTCTCTACCTTCTTTCTTTTCTCTCCCAATCTACATATTCCTTTTGACACATAGTTTAACCCATTGAGAGGTTGACTCTATCTGAATCTGTTTTATTGTGTATCATTAATCATTTTTAACCAGAAAATATTTTTAAATTTTAAATAGCACTCTCTGAAAGAGCCACATAGTTTTTGCCAACAAAGCTGAGTTAGGAATTTCTCTTAAATGGTCCATGTCTCTAAGCTCTGCAGGCAGACAGAGCACACCCAAGACAATGCCAATATCCAAAAAGCTGTCATTGACTCTGCTCCATTTTCTTCAAAATAAACAGAAGCCTTAAGTCATTCACATGCTATTGAAATTCCTGTGAGACTTCGGGATCTGGGTGCTTGCAGTTTATGCTCACTGTAGTGATTCCGCTGCCATTTAGCCTGTGGTCTGGATGCCACACTAACTATGTACCATGACTGACTTCAGAGACACAATTTTGAACCTGCTCTTGGATCAGTTTCTCTGCTCTAGATCCCTTGGTAAGATTTCTCAGGCTTTGGGTGGGTATATTCGGTCCATTTTTGGATGCCTTCTATAACAATGAGGATTTTGGCCCAGATTAGCCCCACTGTTCAGACCTGCCTAATGCTGCTTATTTGCACCAGCTATCCCAAAGTCCGCCCCCCCAAACACACTAACTCTTATATTAACTTCATGCTGTTTGACCTACGGCTTAGGCACATTGCTAGCTAGCTCCTTCATCTTACCTCATCCCATCCCACCCGAGCCATATATCTCTTTCCTTCACCCCTGAAAGCCATCAGTTTGAGAGACCATTAAATCTGTGGCAATCCCCTCACCATCTCAATCTTAGAATACACCACAGATACCTACATGATGCAGGACTCTAGCATAAAACTGCTGTTTAAATTAATTAATAGGATGAGACAGTGTTATTTGAGCCCAGAGTTTCTCTGTCAGCTTAGCATCATATCAATACCATGTATCAAGGAGAAACATGAAGATCAGTAATGATATAGACATACAGATTTACATTGAAGGAGGTTCCCAGAAATGTGTCTTTCATATAAAAATCCCCTAAGCCTACATTTGATAGCTAGGGCCCACATGGCATTCGGGGAGAATGTAAGGTATTCTTTAACATAGAATGACATTTGAGTCATGGGCACATATAAAAACACACACTGAATAAAACTGTAATGAAGTATTACAACATATTTGAAGTCCCTTTGTTGCCTCTTTAACACAGACATGTTAGTTTTCTCACTACCCTTCTGTTTTCAGACCAAGACTTATATAGTACAGGGTGGTTTTGAACTATCCCCATCTTCATATCTCATTTTCCTAAGTGTTAAGAACAGAGGTGTTCACCATCAACACTAGCTTCCGAAGATAATTTGTTCTAAGTATTACTTATGGTTTATTTTATTTTACATTCCAACCTCAGATTTCTCTCTACTTTTTTAAAAATAAAACTGTCATTCTTATGTATGTATCCCCCCCCCCGTTCCCCCTGACTTCCCTTAACCCAATCCCATCCAGTGAGCCTTTAGCCTCTCCCATCCCCATCCACCAATCCTCTCCCTGATAAGGGCAAGAAATCAGAAGGTGGATTAGCTCAGTGTGGCACATCCACTGCAGGCAAGTTCTACTCACTCATCACAAAGACAAGGATGGGTTAGGTATTCCTGTATAGGGAATGTGCTCCAAGGTGACAGCCCACACACAGGAACACAGTCTGATTTCATTCCTTGAGACTTTACATACTGCCCATACCAATCTACCTACAGTTGCCGACCCTTGGAGGGCCTAGTTCCTTTTCCTGATGGATCTCCAGTGGCTATTCTTGATTCAGTGAGCTCCCCAGAGCTACTGGCAGCCGTCTATGTGGGACTCCTCTTCATAATCCCTATCCTCCTGCTCATACAGCCTTTCCTCCCCTGCTCTCAGCTGGACCTGGAGCTCAGCCCAGTGCTCAGTCAGCCATGGATCTTTGCTTCCACCTCTCTTCTTTGTTGGATGCCCACCCTCTTTTCTACTCCCACATCCACTGCCCAGAAAGGTCAACTCCTCCTACGGGAGTCAACAAATCATGGCATATTAAGTTTGGCCCCACCCCTTGCACTAAGCAGAAAAAGGCCTCACACCACAGGGAATAGGTTTCAAGAAACTAGCTTGTGTGCCAGGAAAGATCCTAGTCCCACTGCTAGAGGCCCCACAAACAGACCAAACTATATAACTTTCACATACATGAGGAGGATCATGGTCAGTCCCATGCAGGCTCCCTACCTGTTGGTATAGAGTCCATGAGTTCCCAGGAACTTGGAACAGTTGTCTTGGTGGTATTCCCTGACATGATCTTGACCCTCATACTCAGCCCAGTGCTTTACTGTGGATCTCTTTCTGTGGATCTCTTTCTGTGGATCTATTTCCATCAGTTACTGGATGAAGGTTCTATGATGACAGTTAGGGTGGTCATCAATTTGGTTACCCGGGAAGGTCAGTTCAGGCACCCTCTCTGCTATTATTAGGAATCTTAGCTGGGATCATCTTTGTGGATTCCTGAAATTTTCCTTGGCTACAGGTTTCTCTAATCCCACAATGTCCCCCTCTATCAAAATATCTGCTTCATTTCACTCCTTCTCTGTTCCTCCCCCAACTCTGCTATTTTGATTCCTCATGTCCCCCTGCCCTTCCCTCTACTTCCCCATCCTAATTGTTTAGTCTCCCCCTCCCAAGGTGATCCAAGTCTTCATCTTAGGATACTTTTTGTTGCCTAGTTTCTCTAGGATGAAGGATTGTAGTCTGGCCATCCTTTGCCTTCATACTATCCACTTATGAGTATATGATATATCTTAATTTATATACAACCATAGTTCATGCACAAGTAAAATACAGTGTCGTGATTCAAGATATACATTTGAGTGCTTAACAAATGAACACAATTCATATTTCTGTGTCCTCATGTAAAGGAAGTTTATGACCTCTCTCTTCTTCTATTTTCTTGTAAAATTGGGAAATTAATGCATGGACCACTTATGCTAGGAAGGAATCGTATAGATTAAATTATGTATTACTCAACCTGGTCTTGATGTCACTTTGTAGCTCAGACAGGCTTTGAACATAGGACCTTTGTATCTCAACTTCCCAACATCTTGTATTTCATGTGTAACAGTGAGGTTTCTTGGCACTGGGTAGCCAAGGGTCCAGACCCACAGACCTGCGTGCCCAGACCCCTTAACCTCTGGAGCTGATCAGGTCCCCCAAAATGATTCAGACACTTATATTAAGTTCGTGCTGTTTGGTCTGTGGCTTAGGCACATCCCCAGCTGGCTCTTACATCTTAACTCAACCCATTCTCATTAATCCTTCTGCCACGTGTCCTGTTGCTTACTTGTGTTCCTTAAATGTGTATTCTTTGGTGACTGAGTCGATTTGTCTGCCTCTGCCCTGATTCTCCTACCTATGCTCTGATTTCCCTCCTAATTTTCTATGGTGTCTGTCATGGGCCAAAACAGCTCCTTTATTTAAAGATTGATATTCACAACACAGAAAGCCATTCCCACATCATTGCATGCATAGGAATGGACTTTTGGCTTCTCTTTTCTTTCCTCACTGATTCAACATATGTAGCTTTAAAATATAGTCACAAATGTGTACTGCAAAATACCAGCAGCCATACTAATTACTACCTAATTCTCCAATAACCCACCTCTCAGTTTCAACTGTTTCATTCTTATTTTCTATGAAATCAGTTTCCATGTTCCTTTTATGAGTTTGAACACCTAGAACTCAATTCTGATTTTTAAAGAAGAGTCTTGACTCTGACACCTTAAACCACTCGGCCATCCTGACACCCATTGGAACATGAGAGATTAGGTGGTGAATGGAGGGTAAGAATAATGAAAAAGACATCTTGATAAGGGGACATTTTGTTGTTAGGTAGAGACCTGGCCTAAAGAAAACTCTAACAAATCTCTAAGAATGACCCCAGTTAAGTCTGCTAGAAATAGTGGATAGGTATCCTGAACTGACCATATCCTGTAATCAAATTAGTGACTGCTCCAGTAGTAATCAGAGTGCCTTCACCCAGCCTCTAGCTTTGCTTCCCTGTTCTATTGTTTTAGACTTCTCCCATCATATCTTCTACTGTGAACGTGGTCTAGCCTTCAATGCAGCAATAACCATACCTGACCATAATTTGTTTATATGGTGACCAAGAAATTTAACGTTTGTCTTACAAATTGTCAGTGCATACCTTAAGTGATGATTGCCTCTTGAATCTCCTTAAATCTAGACATTTATACTAGAGCCAAACTAGCTTCTGAACAATTGTTATCATTTTGTGATTCCTTCAGCGTGTCTGAGTATACTAAGTTTGGTTGTTTGAAAGCCTTAGGTTGCTTCTCTGTAAATTTATATGTCAATGTTGAGATTATCTCGTTAAATTCTTGTTTCTGTATGAATATTTCTGTGTTCTCTCTTAATAGGCTTTTGTCAGGTGTTCTTCTTGGCATTTACACTAACTGTCTTTTTAACTGATAGAACAAAAATAATCAAAAATAATAATTATAATAAACATTATGATATTATTTATTGTCTCCTTTACTGGTTCTAGTTTTGAACCATATAGAGCAATTTATTTTAATTGATATACAACAATAATTAATGCACAATTAAAAGACTGTGTTGTGATTCAAGATATACATAGGTGTGTGCTTATGAAATATAGGCAGTTCATATTTCTGTGTCTTTATGTAAATGAAGTTTATAACATTTCCTACTATTTTCTTGTAAAATTGGTAAATTTTTATATTTATATTTCATATAAATATATTTATATAATCATTCCTATATACCAGAAATGTTCAGGGAATAGAAAGTGAAAAATTCTACATATTCCTTTTCACACACATTTTAAACCATTGAGATGTTGTCTCTATGTGAATCTGTTTTATTGTGTATCATGAATCATTTTTACCCAGAAAATATTTTTTAAATGTTAGCACTCTCTGAAATAGCCACATATTTTTTGTCAATAAAGCTGAATCAGGAAGTTTTCTTAAAGGGGCCACATCTCTGTTTGCTGCCAGCAGACAGAGCACACCGAAAAAAGGCACTATCAAAAACCTATCTTTGACTCTGTTTCATGTTCTTCAAAATAAATGTAAACCTTACATCAATCACATGCTACTGTGTCTCCTATGAGATGTCGGGATCCGGTCTGGTTGCAATTTATGCTCGCTGTAGTGAGTCCGCTGCCATTTTGTCTATGGTCTGGATGCCACACCATCTCTGTACCATGACTGATTTCAGAGACACAATTTTGAAGCTGCCCTTGGATCAGTTTCTCTGCTCTAGAATCCTTGGAATGCTTTTTCAGGCTTTGTGTGGGTATATTCGGTCAATGTTACTCTGCTGTTTGTAACAGTTAGGTTTCTGGCCCATATTAGCCCCACTTTTCAGAACTGCACGATGCTGTTTATTAGGACCAGCAATTCCAAAGTCTCAAAGCACAGATGCTTATATTAACTTCATGCTGTTAGGCCTATGGCTTAGACACATTGTTATCTAGCTCCTTCATCTTACCTCAACCCAGCACATCTGAGCCATATATCACTTTCCCTCACTCCTGAAAACCATCAGTTGGAGAGACCATTCAATCTGTGGCAATCCTCTCACCATCTCAATCTTAGAATACACCACAGATACCTACATGATGCTTGACTCTAGTAAAAAAACTGCTGTGTAAATTAATTAATAGGATGATACAGAATTATTTGAGCCCAGAGTTTCTCTGTCAGCTTAACATCATATCAATTCCATGAATAAAGGAAATACATGAAGATTCAGTAATTATGGAGACATACAGAGTTACATTGAAGGAGGTTCCCAGAAATGTGGGTTTTATATAAAAATCCCCTAAGCCTAAGTTTGATAGCTAGAGCCCACATAGTAGATGGGGAGAATGTAAGGCATTCTTTGACATATAATAACATGTGACTCATGGGCACATATATGAAAAATACTAAGTAACATACTGGCAAACCAAATTCAAGAACATATCAAAGAAATCATCTAGCATGATGAAGTGGGCTTAACTCCAGAAACATAGGGATGGTATTACATACAAAAAAGTGTGAATGTCATCCATCATATAAACAACCTGAAAGAAAAAAAGAAACCACATGATCATCTCATTAGATCATGGAAAAGCCTTTGACAATATCCAACTCTCTTTCATGATAAAAGTCCTGGATTTATCAGGAATATAGGGAAAATACCTAAACACAATAAAGGTAATATACAGCAAGCCACCAGTCAACATCAAACTAAATGGAGAAAAACTCAAAGCAAGCCCACTAAAATCAGGAACAGAACAAGGCTATTCTCTCTTCCCATATCTTTTCAATATAGTTCTCGAAGTCTTAGCTAGAGTAATAAGACAACAAGATGATATTAAATGGATATAAATTGGAAAGGACGAAGTCAAACTATCTCTATTTGCAGACGATATGATCGTATACATAACTGATGCCAAAATTCTACCAGGGAACTCCTACAACTGATAAACACCTTCAGCAACTTAGTGGGGTACAAGATTAACTCAAAATATCCACAGCACTCCTATACACTAAGGATAAAAGGGCTGAAAAAGAAATCAGGGAAACATCCCCCTTTATAATAGCTAACAATAGTATTAAGTATTTTTATGTAACTCTAACTTAAGAAGTAGCAGGCCTGTTTGACAAAAACTTGAAGTCATTGGAGAAAGAAATATAAGAAGATATCAGAAAGTGGAAAGATCTCCCATGCTCATGGATAGGTAAGATCAATATAGTAAAAATGGCAGTCTTACCAAAAGCAATCTACAGATTCAAGGAATATCATTAAAATCCCAATATAGTTCTTCATTGATCTTGAAAGAACAACACTCAATTTCATACAGAATAACAAGAAACCTAGGATTGCCAATACAATCCTGTTCAATAATAGAATTTTGTGAGGCATCACAACCCCTGACTTGAAACCCTACTATTGAGCAACAGTAATAAAAACGGCTGGGTACTGGCATAAAAACAGACTTGTGGATCAATGGAATCAAATTAAAGACCCCGACATTAACCCACACACCTATGAACATCTAATTTTTGACAAAGAGGTCAAAAATATAGAATGGAAAAAAGATAGTATCTTCAACAAATGGTGCTAGCATAATTGGATAGTAGTTTGTAGAAGAATGCAAATAGATCCATATCTATCATCAAGGAAAACTCAAGTTCACATGGGTCAAAGACCTCAACATAAACCCAGTTACACTTAACTTGATAGAAAAGAAAGTGGGAAATATTGTCCAATGCATTGGCACGGGCAATCACTTCCTAAATATAACACCAGCAGCACAGACACCAAGAACAACAATCAATAAATGAGACCTCTTGAAACTGAGAAGCTTCTGAAAGGCAAAGGATATGGTCAATACGACAAAATGACACTCTATGGAATGGGAAAAGATCTTCACCAACCCTACATATGATAGAAGACTAATCTCTAAAATATATAGAGAACTCAAGAAACCAGAGGTCAAAAAACAAATAATCAAATTAAAATTGAGGTTCAGAGCTAAAAAGAGAATACTCAACAGAAGAATTTCAAATTTCTGAAAGGCACTTAAAAAATTTCTCAACATCCTTGGCCACCAGAGAAATGTAATCTTACTCCTGTCAGAATGGCTAGGACTAAAAACACAGATGACAGCCTATGCTGGAAAGGATGCAGAGCAAGGGGAACTCTCCTCCATTGTTAGAGGTCACTTGTACAGCCACTCTGGAATTCACTATGGCATATCCTCAAAAAAACTGGGAATCAGTCTCCACAATGATCCAGCAATACCACTACTGGGCATGTACCCAAAGGATGCACATTCTTACCCCAACGGCATTAACTCAACTATGTTCAAAGCAGCATTATCCATACTAGCAAGTGTAGGGGCATTGTGTTTTCTCATGGTAAATAAATGTCCCACCCACTGGTTTAATAAAAAAGCTGATTGGCCAAAGGCAGGCAGGCAGGAAGTATAGGCGGGGCTACCAGACTAAAAACTCTGAGAACAGACCACCAGACAGAATTCCAGAGAGAGGCCCAGAAGAAGCAGAGGACAACTATGCTGCCCTAAGAAAAGATACCGAACGGCATGGCTGAACAGAACAAGAGACATGGGTTAGGTGAAGGGTAGAGAGCTAGCAAATGATATGCCTGGGCCTGAGAATGATCAGCCTAAAATTAATGAAAGTGCCTGTGTGTCTCTGTAGGACTGTGTGACTGTGGGACTGCGGGACTGCGGGTCTGCAGGTCTGTGGGTCTGCAGGCCTAGACCTTGAGGTTAGGCCCGAAAGTCAAGGCCAGAAACCTTGTACTACAAATGGCAGCCCAACGTGTGGCAAATATGCCCACATAAAGTCATAGAAAGCTTAAAAATGGTCTATAGCCAAAAGCAGCCTCTGAATTGTGTCTCCCACATGGCCGTGGTACAGAGACACCCTGGTGAGGCCTGTCGGCTTGAGCTACAATGGTGGGCTTTTGGAGTGCAGCTTAAGGTGTAAAATGGCTCATTCTTGAAGTCTCATGGGAGCCTAGCTGTAAGCAAAAGGTTGTAAATGATTTATTTAAGGTTTCTGTTCATAAGGACAAAAAGGGAACAGAATCAAAGATGGCTTTCTTGTGGCAGTGTTTTCTTGGATCAGCTCTGTTTGCCAGAAGCAAACTGTGGCTTGGTTTTAAGAGAAGCTTCCTGATTCAGCATTAGAAGCAAAACACTTGTGAGTTTTTAAAGAGGCCCTGCTACCTAACACTTAAATGGAGTTAATGAGTAGCAGATGGCAAAGCTTTACTTGATAATTATATGGACCCTAAAATTCCCAGACTACCTGGGTTAAAAAGATAAATTCTATAAAATTAAACTAGGAGCTGGGTAGAGCCATCCACCCATCATATCAGCCTTTAATCCTGGCAGATTAAAGGTGTGTTCAGAAACAGAAGAAATAGAAGGATCTGGGTAGTCAATTATCCTAGCCAAGCAAAGGTGTGGTCAGAGACAGAAAAAATTAAGAAATAAATATATGGTAAAGACAGTTTTTTTGTAAAATGTCTAAGTGGTTTAGAGTGTGTTGAAAATATATATACATAGGCTTAGAGAAAGAAAAGAAAGGTTAGAGAAATCCTTTAAAAAAGAAATAAAGTAAAATAAATAAATAATAAATAAGCCACGTAAAGATGGAAAATACAAAGAATGTCTTGATACTGTATATTACTGTCTTATCTTTAAGCTTCTTGACTGAAAATGACTTAGTAAAAGCTGCTAAAAGACAGTTGATTATAAATGCTGTTAGAATAATTCAACCTATATATTTTGTAAATGAGTTTACTTTAAAATTGAAATGCAAAGATACGCTACTTTGGAGAAGAGGTTTTCCTTTTATTTTCACAGAAAATGAAAGACTGTGGATTTCTTCCTGGATAAAGAACATAAAGTTTGATAGAGGAAGACCCCCTGAAAAATCTCCAATGGAAATGCATGGACCAGATGATTCAGCATTTCAGAGCACCTCTGTTGAAGTTCCAGAGCTCTGAATCCAAAACAATTTCAAGGACACTGGCTGAGATGACCCAGCCTTAGAGACTACTCCACTAAAGACTTGTCCATAATCCTACATTTTTCTTTGGATTCCCATGATATTGTCAGCATCCCCATTCAGCAGGAAGTAGCCTAGAGAACGAGGCCCACATTCCCAAAACGTGGATTATGGATGTTTGTGTTTATTTACAGTGTTGCTTATAAACTGTTATAGATAAGGGGGGGAAAGAATTTTAGAATTGGAGTTCTTTTTGTTTTAAAGAGAAAAGGGGATATGTAGGGGCATTGTGTTGTCTCATGGTAAATAACTGTCCCACCCACTGGTTTAATAAAAAGAGCTGATTGGCCAAAGGCAGGCAGGCAGGAAGTGTAGGTGGGGCTACCAGACTAAAAACTCTGAGAACAGCCCACCAGACAGAATTTCAGAGAGAGACCCAGAAGAAGCAGAGGACAACTATGCTGCTCTAAGAAAAGGTACTGAGCCGCATGGCTGAACAGAACAAGAGACATGGGTTAGGTGAAGGGTACAGAGCTAGCAAGTGATATGCCTGGGCCTGAGGCTGATCAGCCAAAAACTAATGAAGGCATCTGTATGTCTCTATGTATGTTTCAAGAACCTAGAAACCACCAAGATACCCCTCAACAGAAGAATGGATTTAAAAATTGTGGGACGTTTACATAAGGTAATACTCAGCAGTTAAAAAAAAAGACATCTTGAAATTTGGAGATAAATGAATGGATTAAGTGAGTATCATTTTGTGTGAGCTAACATAAACCCAGAAAGATAGACTTGGTATATTCTCACTCATAGGTGCATTTTAGACATAAACAAAAGATACAATCCACAAACTCCTCAGCAGCTAGTTAACAGGAGGAAATTATGAGAGATTTCCATCAATCCCCTGGAGAAGGGGAAGTAGGGATCTCTAAGTAAATTGGGATTATACAGAGCAGCAAGCAAGGGGAGGTGGGAAGAAATAATGAGAGAAAGAGATAGTTGAACAGAAGGAGCAACAGAGAGGGAGAACAATGAAAGAGATATCTTGATAGAGGGAGCTATTGTGGGGTTAGAGAGAAACCTGGTGCTAAAGAAACATCCAATAACCCACAACATGTCCCCCGCTGGGACTCCAAGAAATAGTGGAGAGGGTGACTAACAGGAATTCCTCTATAATCAAACAAATGACCACACTAATTGTCATTATGGAACCTTCATCCAGCAATGGATTGAGGCAGAAGCAGAGATCCATAGCTAAGAACTCGGTTGAGCTCTCAGTCCATCTGAAGAGAGAGAGAGAAGAGACTATATGACCAAAGGGATCTGGATCATGAAAAGGAGATCCATAAAGATGGCTTACTAACTCTGAAATGATAGCTGAGGAACCTACATGGAATTAAACTAAACCCTCTGAATGTAGACAAAAGTTGAATGGCATGGACAGTTTGTGGACCCTCTTGCAGTAGAACCAGACTTTATTTCTGGTGCATGAACTTGGAGTGCAGTCCCTACAGAGGAACACTTTACTCAGCCTTGACACTGAGGGGAGGGACTTGATCCTACCTCAACTAAATATGTCAGACACAACTGACTCACCTTGGGATTCCTTGCTCTTCCTGGGTTGGGGAATGGATGTGAGGGCTGACACTGAGCTAGGACTGGGAAAAAGGAAGGGAGGGGGACCAGATGTGAGCATGGGAAAAAACAGTTGCACAAATTCTAATTGGTCTTTTAATAAAAAGTTGGAGCCAGATATTGAAGTAAATGTTGAAAAATCAGAAAGAAAGGGGAACAAGCCACAGTCATTTCTCAGCTCACCAAGTCCTCAGCCTAAAGGAGTAGATCCTGTCTCCATGAATTTTCAGACTGATTGTGTCTGAGTCCTCAGGCAAAAAAGGGAAGGTGTAGGGAGGAAGGGAAGCACAGAGGCCAACCTCTGTCTCCTCCCACCTTATATCCCTTTCTCTGCACAGCCATATCACTTCTTTCTCTACCTTCCTAGTGCTGATATTAAAGGTGTGTGCCACCACTGCCTGTCTCTATTTCTCTTTTAGATTGGATTAATCTTGTGTAGTGCAGGGTGGCTTTGAACTCACACAGATCAAGAGTGATCTCTACCTATCAAGTGCTAATTTTAAGGTGTGTGCCACCACTAACTGACCTGTATGAATAACTCTGTGAAAGGTTCTCTCCTCTGATATTCAGGCAATCTTTACTACATTTCAAACAACATATCACCACAGTTCCCTGTTTTCTGGTCAAAAATATAAAAGGTTTATATATACCTAATATAAGAAAAACTATATACAAGAAATAAGAAATCTATATATTATATACACAGACAACAATTACATCAATAATGTTCAGTCCATTAGCAACTGACAAATTCAGAAAAAAATACTCTATTATTTATCCTTTCTTGGTGAATCCAAATTCACTTTCTATCCAACCTGTACTACCAATCAATATCTATCTTTTGATGTCTCTGAAACTTAAACACTTTACTCCTCTCAGTGAGTTTCCTTTCTGCATATGTACCTAGGAAAATTATGTAGTCTTCAACTTCTTTAGAGACCTCAGAAGGAAATAATATTAACTGAGTAAGCAGGAAGAGACATCTTTAGGGGATCCTGAAAACAAAAAAAATTGGTTAGTTGTCAAGTCTTTAGATAGGTAGCTGTATCATTTGTTGTCCAGTCTCTATGTAATGCGAAAATGCAGGGTTTGTCTGTGAGGCTTGACCATGTTAGCTAGCCACCATTGAAATTGTCCTGAGTAGTTTGTAGTCCAAAGTTGATCTTAGGGTGGTGTTTGTCAGCTTAATGGTGTTATAATATTCCTCATATAACTGATGATGTGGCGTTCCATCATCAAGTTCAGAGACAGCATTAGGTCAGATTTTTCCTGTTCTTGGTAATTTTTTCTGGGTAGTACTACTCCCTTTTTCTTTGGATGCCTATTTGTCCAGAGGTCTTTTAACTTCTCAAGATGGTTTTTTTTTTATTTTCCTTAACAGAAAAATGAAAGCCCTTCCCAACACTAACATTGAGGAGTTTTGAAAACTAATCCTTATCAACTTTGATTTATGTTTTCTCCTGATTTTTTTTTCTGTTCTCTCTTCTATAGCTGTTCTATCGTCCTCTGCAGTATGGTTTTCTACAATAAGCAATAGGTTCCTTAATAGCTTTTATAAGGATTTTTCTCCACTATGACAGAAAATAACCAAAATGAATTTGACTTGGGTTCCTGTGAGATATTCCTCAGGACATTTGCCAAAGGCAAAGGATTACCTTGTCTGTCCCTTGTTGATTTATATTCCTTAGTCCAACAGCTGTCTTTGCCACACCTTCTGCATAATCCAGAAGAAAGGAGCATTCTTTTGTGGTCATTCTTAGCAACAAACATTGTTTCTAGGAACACTCTGTTTACAGTACTTTTAAGCGTCACCTTATTTGCTGCAATTGAAACATTTTTAATGTCAATTTTGCTTCAAACCTCAGGAAATCACCTCTCCTATCCAAGCATTATCATAGTTAGGACACTCAATATTGAATGTTTTTAGTATCCATTCCTGCAAGGGTCCTGGTTTTGACTTTCAAACCTAAAAAAAAATAAGTCAGAAGAAAACAAACTGAGAATATGAAGTGAAAGTTTTAGTGCTGATCTCCAGGTCCACAGACCATTTTCTTTCCTGAAGAAGTCTCTGTCATACTGAGTAGGCCATGGTTGACAGACCAGTACCCATGATGGAAAGTCTAGAGAGTATCAGGGGCCCAGTGGAAGCATATACTATTAGGGAAACTTTCCTAACAGAAGCACTTGGAAACTCTTCAATGAGCACAATAAAGTATAATTACATGCACATTGTGAACCATTATTGATAGGAATATTAATGTCCATCAAGTACTTAGGTCTTTGGGGAAATAGCTTACATTGGAACAATTTCAATTTCAATACTTTCCTTAATAAATGATTTAAATGTTATTAGGTTATTGTAGAGAGATCCCAGGTTAGATTGACTAAGGAAGACTGGGAAGGATTTGAAATGGTAAGTGATTTTTTTTTGAGGATCAACTTCACAGTAGAGTGTAGAGCTGTAGTCTAGACATAGGGAAAGCCCTGATATTCATAGAAATGTTCATCTCAACAGATAAACAGGTTATGTAGCAGACAGTGACATGGAGAAATATGATAAAACCTAAAGTAAGCATATACCCCCCACCTTTGTGATGTACTTCTTTCCTGGAACCTTGGGATCCTACATTCCATTCTTACTTCACCTGGAAATCCATTTTTCTGAGACCTTCAAAGGTACTGGCTGCTGTATTTGGCTGATCCTCTGAACTCAGCTGAATCAAGGTACTTTAAGTCTTTCTGGAAGGAAGTTTTGTCTTCTTTAGTCTGTGTTAAGTTCTGTCTGAGGAATGCCTTCTATAATATTGAGATTTCTGGCCAAGATTAGCCACACTGTTAGTACCCGCCCAACACTGCTTATCTGGACCATCTCTATCCCAAATCTCTCAAGAAACACAGACACTCATATTAACTTCATGCTGTTTAGCCTAGGTCTGAGGCTCATTGCTAGATAGCTCCTCTACCTTAACTCAAGCCATTCTCATCAATCATTCCTGACACATGGCCCGTGGCTCACCTGTGTTCTGCACATGGTGCTTCTTTGGGTGTCTGGCTATATCTCTGGGAATCTGCCCTTCTTCTACTACCTATTCTAATTTTCCTGCCTACTTTTTTTCAGGGTCTGGTCATGGGCCAAAACAGTCTGTTATTTACAGTCTATAGAAGACATGACTATAAGTTTGGTAATCACAATTGACTATTAATCTGCATTTTTTAATTTTACAACTTTTAAGTGAGTAACATGAACATCATACATTAAACAGCAGAAAAGTATATACAGCATAACAAAACTAATCTTGAATTTGTATCAATAAACCAAAATCCACACAAATGTAAAGTATGTTTAGATTAACAGTTGATTAAGGTATTGAACTAAAGTCAAAAATCTAATTTTTAAAAAAGCACTCATATACCATATGCCCTTTTTCTTCTTAGAAACAGATTAACTATGACCATTAACCATTCATATTGAAAACAAACATTTATAAACAATGTTTTGGGAATTTGTGCATAACATTTCATTGCTACTGCCTGCTGATTAAGGGGCGCTGACAATCTTACAGGTTCTTGAGACTGGATCATCTTAGTCTTGAAGCTGATGTAAACATATCTTCCTACCAAAGAATTTTCAGGTTGTCTTGGTTGGTGAAACCCTATTTGCCTGGAAGCAATCCACAGGTTCTCATCTTTGGTGGAAACAACAACAGAACCTCTCTTCCAAACCAATAAATCCTTAGATACAAACTTCAAAGTCAAGACACTTTTAAAATATATGTTTTGGTTTAACTTAGCATCCTTTGGAATTGATTGTCTTATGGAGTTAAGTCTACCAGTTAAAAAAATAAAAGAAGACACAATAATAAGCACAATCCAGATTCTGTGTATTTTCCATCTTTACATGGCTTATTATACTTTTATTTTTCTATTTCTCTTTTTAAAAGACTTTCTCTGATTCTTTTTGTTCTCTCCCAGTTTACATATTCCTTTTCACACACATTTTAACCCATGGAGAGGTTGTCTATATCTGAGTCTGCTTTATTTTGTATCATTAATTATTTTTAACCAGAAAATATTTTTTAAATGTTAGCAGTCTCTGAAAGAGCCACAGAGTTTTGCCAATGAAGCTGAGTCAGGAAGTTCTCTTAAAAGGGCCAAGTCTCTGATTGCTGCCAGCAGACAGAGTACACCCAAGAAAATACCACTATCAAAAAAGCTGTCTTTAACTCTGTCCCATTGTCTTCAAAATAAATGGAAAACTTAAATCAATCACATGATACTGCGTCTTTTATGAGGCTTCCAGATCTGGTCTGGTTGCAGTTTGTTCTTGCTGCAGGGAGTCCACTGCCATTTTCTCTGTGGTCTGGATGCCACACAATCTCTGTACCATGACTGACTTCAGAGACACAATTTTGGAGCTGCCCTTGAATCAGTTTCTCTGATCTAGAATCCTTTGTAAGCTTTCTCAGGCTTTGTGTGGGTACAGTTGTACCATTTTTGGACACCATCTGTAACAATGAAGATTTTGTCCCAGATTAGGCCCACTGTTCAAACCTGATGCTGCTCCTTATGTGGACCTGCAATCTCAAAGTCTCAAGTAAACGCAGACATGATTATATTAACTTCATACTGTTAGGCCTATGACTTAGTCACTTGCTATCTAGCTCCTTAATCTTACCTCAACCCAGCACATCCGAGCCATATATCCCTTTCCTTCACCCCTGAAAACCATCAGTTGGAGAGACCATTAAATCTGTGGCAATCCCTCATCATCTCAATCTTAGAATACACCACAGATACCTACATTATGCAGGACTCTAGTATAAAACTGCTGTGTAAATTAATTAATAGGATTATACAGATTTATTTGAGCCCAGACTTTCTCTGTCAGCTTAGCATCATATCTATACCATGAATCAAGGAAAAACATGAAGAGTCAGTAATGATGGAGAAATACAGATTTACATTGAGGAGGTTCCCAGAAATGTGTCTTTTATATAAAAACCCCTAAGCCTAAGTTTGATGGCTAGGGTCCATATGGCATTCGGGGAGAATATAAGATATTCTTTAACATATAATGACATGTGAGTCATGGGTACATATACAAACACACACTGAATAAAACTGTAATGAAGTATTACAACATATTTGAAGTCCCATTGTTGCCTCTCTAACACAGACATGTTAGTTTTCACACTGTCCTTCTCTTTTGAGACCAAGTCTTACATAGTACAGGGAGGCTTTGAAGTATACCCATCTTTCTATCTCATTTTCCTAAGTGCTAAGAAGAGAGATGTTCACCATCAAACTAGCTTCCTAAAATAAGTTGTTCTAAGTATTACTTATAGTTTATTTTATTTTACATTCCAACCACAGTTTTCTTCCTACCTTTTTTAAAAACATAAATTCCATTTTGATGTATGCACCTCCCTGCCTTCCCTCAACTCAGTCCCTCCCAGTCAGCCTTCAGCAAATCCCATCCCCATCCCCCTATCTTCTCCCCCAGAAGGGCAAGAAGTCCCATGGTGGGTCAGCTCAGTTTGGCATATCCACTCCAGGCAAGTTGTACTCACTCATCCCAAAGACAAGAGTGGGTTATGTTTTCTTATGTAGTGAATGTGCTCCAAGGTGCCAGCCCACCACAGGGACACAGTCTGATCCCACCCCTTGAGGCTCCACATACTGTCCACGCCATTCTACAGTTGCCTACTCTTAGAGGGCCTAGCTCCTTTTCCTGCTGGGTCTCCAATGGCTATTCTTGATTCAGTGACCTCTTCACAGCTCCATTCAGCCCTCTCTGTATGACTCCTCTTCATAATCCCTATCCCCCTGCTCATACAGACATTCCTCCCCTGCTCTCAGCCTAGTGCTCGGCCATTCATCTCTACCTCCACCTCTGTTCTTTATTGGATCCCCTACCTCTTTTCTACTCCCCCATCCACTGCCCATAAAGGTCAAGTCCTCCTATTGGAGTCAACAAAGCATGACATATCAAGTTTGACCCCACCCTTGCACCAAGGCTAAACAAGGCCTCACACCACAGGGAATAGTTTTCAAAATACTAGCTAGTGTACCAGGAAAGATCCTAGTCCCAGGGCTAGAGGCCCCATAAACAGACCATGCTACATAACGGTCACCTACATGAGCAGGGTCTAGATCAGTCCCATGCAGGCTCCCTATTTGTTTGTCTAGACTCCATGTTTCCCCATGAGCTTGGATCAGTTGTCTGTGGTTTTCCCTGACATGATATTGACCCTCATGCTAGGCCCAGTGCTTTACTGTTGATGTCTGCATCTATTTTCATCAGTTACTGGATGAAGGTTCTACTAGGGTGGTCATCAATTTGATTACCCGGTAAGGCCAGTTCAGGCACCCTCTCTGCTATTATTAGGAATCCTAGCTGGGATCATCTTTATGGATTCCTGCAATATTTCTTGGCACCAGGTTTCTCTCTAGGTCCACAATGTCCCCCTCTATGAAGATATCTGCTCCATTTCACTCCCTCTCTGTCCCTCACCCAACTCAGCCATTTTGATCCCTCATGTTTCTATCCCCTTCCCTCTACCTCTCCATCCTAATTGTTTAGTCTTTCCCTCCCAGGGTGATCCATGTCTTCCTCTTAGGGTAGTCCTTGTTTCCTAGTTTCTCTAGCACGATGGAGTGTAGCCTGGCTATCCTTTGCCTTCATATTATCCACTTTGGAGTATATGATTTATTTTAATTGATATACAATAGTAGTTCATGTACAATTAAAATACAGTGTCATGATTCAAGATATACATAGGTGTGTTTTTATCAAATATAGGCAATTCATATTTCTGTGTCTTTATATAAATGTCGTTTATATCCTCTCTCTTCTACTATTTTCTGGTAAAATTGGGAAATTAATGCAAGCACCACTTATTTGATATCAAGGAATCCTATAGATTAAATCATGTATTAATCAGCCTGGTCTCAATCTTACTTTGTAGCTTAGACAGGCATTGAACATATGATATTTCTGTTTCACCTTCCCAACTATCTTGTATTTCATGTGCATCAGTGAAGTTTCTTGGTCCTAGGTGGCCAGAGGTCTAGACCCACAGACCTGTGGGCCCAGACCCCTTAGCCTTTGCAGCTCATCAGGCCCCCCCAAAATGATTAAGATGCTTATATAAGTTCATGCTGTTTCATCTATGGCTCAGGCACATCCCAAGCTGGCTCTTACATCTTAACTCAACCCATTCTCATTAATCTTTCTGCCATGTGTCCCATGGTTCTCTTGTGTTCCTTTCCTGCTTTTTCTTGGGCTGCTGTATCAATTTGCCTGACTCTGCCATTCTTCTCATACCTATGTTGTGATTCCCCTCCTACTTTTCCTATGGTGCCTGCCATGGGCCAAAACAGCTCCTTTATTTAAATATTGATATTCACAGCACACAGAAAGACATTCGCATTTCATTACATGCATAGGAGTTTTCTTTTGGCTTCTCTTTTCCTTCCTCAAAGATTCACCCTATATAGCTATAAAACATAGTTACTAATGTGTAACCAGTGTAAATGTAAATGTGTAAATGTAATACCAGAAGCTATACTAATTACTACCTGTTCCTTTCATACCTCCTTCTTTCCATAACCCACCTTTCAGTGACAACTGTTTCAATCTTAGCTACTATGAAATCAGTTTGCATGTTCCTCATATGAGTGAGAACACCTAGATCTCAGTTCTGATGTTTAAAGAAGAGTCTTGACTCTGGTACCTTAAACCACTTGGCCATCCTGACACCCATGGGAACCTGAGAGATTGGGTTGGGTGGTGAATGGAGGGGAAGAATAATGAAAGAGACATCTTGATAAGGGGACATTTTGTGGTTAGGTAGAGACCTGGCCTAAAGAAAACTCTCACAAATCTCTAAGAATGACCCCAGCTAAGCTGGTTAGAAATAGTGGATAGGTATCCTGAACTGACCATATCATGTAATCAAATTGGTGACTACTTCAATAGTAATAAAAGTGCATTCAAGCAGCCTCTAGCTTTGCTTCCTTGTTCTATTGTTTTAGCCTCCTCCCATAAAGTCTTCTACTGTGAACCTGGTCTAGCCTTCAATGCAGCAATAACCTTAACTGATCCGTCTTTAGGGATAATTTATGTACATGTTGACCAAAGTATTTAACATTTGCTCTAGAAACTGTGAGTACATACCTTAAGTGATGATTGCTTCTTGAATCTCCTTAAATCTAACTAGAGCTCAACTAGCTTCTGAATAATTTTTATCATTTTGTGATTCCTTCAAGGTTACCGAGTATACTAATTTTGGCTGTTTGCAAGCTTCAGATTGCTTCTCTGTAATCTTATAAACCAATGTTGAGATTAACTCTTTATATTCTTGTTTTGCTGTGAATCTTTCTGTGTTCTCACCTAACAGGCTTTTCTAAGGTGTTCTTGGCATTCACACTAACTGACTTTTTAACTAATAGAACAGAAATAATCAAAAAGTAATAGTTCTAATAAACATTATGACATTATTTATCTTCTCTTTTACTGGTTCTAGTTTCAAACCATCTAGAGCAATGTTAATGAAAGACCAACCACCTTCCATCATGCTACTCTTTTCATTTTTAAGGTGTGAAAAAGTTCTCTCTCTGCTTTAGGCATAGTCCCCATTTTAAGCAATCCCAATTTACTCATCAAACCTGTTGTCAATAATGATTCAGATGATTATGAATTGGGGCAGTTACTTAGTGTCCAAAAAGAGGAAAAACACAAGCCCCACTAAAAGAGGGAGGCTGCTGTCTGAAAAACTTGCCCAGATGAACATGGAGAAGACACACATGTTGTGGACTCTGCTTAATGCTGGAGGCTAACTCCTAACAGAAAACCGAGCCAGCTTGCCATGAATCGCTCTGGCTGGCAAGGTCTTTTTTTCCCTAATTCATGCCCTGAAAGTTGAGCTCCAAATAATGTACAAACTCTAGTTAGCATGTATTGAAATCCCTGAGTCAGATATTGATGAAAAGCTAGAATATGAGAAAGAGGACACAGAACACAGTCAATTCTCACCCAACCAACTTCTCAGGATGAACAGGGTAAATGTTTCTCTTTTCAAGCGTCCTCAGCCTGACTGGTCACTTCTACAGAAACATGGTTACTAGGCCTAAGTAGTTCACTAAGTTTCTAGTACCAGCCAACATCACCTGATTTTTAAAAATTATTTCTTTCTGTCTACTGTTTTTGAATTTGGTTTGTTATATCAATAAGTCATTTATCAGTACATATTTTGTAAGGATAGTACTTAGGGCTATTAACTTCCTTCTTAAAAATGCCTTGACTGTGTCTCAAAGGTTATGTTGTGGTGGTTTTGCTTCATTTAGTTCCAGGAATATTTTAATTTTTTGGCCCATTCATCATTTAATAATGAGTTGCTCAGTTTCCATATGTTTATACATTTAGTAGATATTTTTTGTTTTATGTTGATTTTAATTTTATTGCATAATGGTTGGGTAGGATACATGAAATTATTACAACTTTTCTGTACGTATTAATGCTTGTTCTGTATTTATTAATCTTTGTTTTTTATTTGAGCATATGTTATATTTTGAAGAAGCTTCCCTGTGCTGCTGAGTAGAATGTATATGTGTTTACCCTTGGTATTTGGGTTGAATAGTCTCTAGATATCTATTAGGTTCATTTGATGGAAGATGTCATTTAACTCTGAAGTTTCTCTACTTTTTTGGTCCAGAAGTCTTATCTATAGAAGAAATTAGAGTGCTGAAATTTCCCACTATGTTTGGGTTTATGTTAATCTGGTTCTTTAATTTTATTAATATGATTTGGTGAAATTGAGTGCACCAGAATTTTATGCATGTCTTTAGTATTGCAATATTTTATAAATTAATTGATACCTTGATTTAAATGAAATTCCTTTCTTTGTCTATAGTTAGTGCTTCAGCACCATATTTAAAAAGATTGGGGATAGTGTTTTTTTTAAACTCTTTGAACATATCATACTTGTTTACTCCTTGGGTAAATAAGACTGTAGTGGGCAATGAAGTTTCAATCTTGTATTATCATTAATAAATAAAAATAACACTATCTATACAAATGTCTGTGATAACAAGTCAGTAATGAAAAATTTTTCCTGCAACTGAGGACACAGAAAAATACAAAACATCCTTATTATCAGAATACCCAAAAAAAAAAACAAATTAAAAATAGAATGTCGGAGAGTTTTATATTATGAATTATAAATGTAAATGTCTTTATAGTTTCTGTTTATAGCTGAAAGAATTTTTTTGTACTTATACTGTCTGATAAATGCATAATTTATGATATAATTTGTATATTTTATGGCAAAACAGAAATATTTATATACACATTCATATATACCAGAAAACTTTCGGGAATAGAAATTCAATCAATGAGAAAGTCCTAAAATAATGTATACTTTCACAATTTACATGCTTTAAGGTAGCATAATTAATACTCAACATAAAAAATGTCCATGTTACAGACTTTCAGAAAGAGAAAATATCATTTTTATATAATAAAATGCCAATAAAATTTTCCACTTTCATATTCACTTTAGAAATACTATCATTGTCTATAATTTTACGTGACAACCCATTGAGTGAGAACACCTAGATCTCAGTTCTGACGTTTAAAGAAGAGTCTTGAATAATGAAAGAGACATCTTGATAAGGGGACATTTGTGGTTAGGTAGAGACCTGGTCTAAGAAAAAACTCTCACAAATCTATAAGAATGACCCCAGCCAAGATGGTCAGAAATAGTGGATAGGTATCCTGAACTCACCATATCCTCTAATCAAATTGGTGACTACTTCAATAGTAATCAGAGTGCCTTTACCCAGCCTCTAGCTTTGCTTCCTTGTTCTATTGTTTTAGCCTCCTCCCATAAAGTCTTCTACTGTGAACGTGGTCTAGCCTTCAAAGCAGCAATAACCATATTTGTCCAGTCTTTAGGGATAATTTATTTTACATTCCTTCAAGGTTACCAAGTATACTAAGTTTGACTGTTTGTAAGCTTTAGGTTGTTTCTCTAAAAACTTATAAGTCAATGTTGAGATTGGGTCTTTAAATTCCTATTTGTGTATTAATATTTTTGTGTTCTCTCTTAACAGGCTTTTCTAAGGTGTTCTTCTTGGCATTCACACTAACTGACTTTTTAACTGATAGAATAGAAATAATCAAAAAATAATATTTCTAATAAACATTATGACATTATTTATCTTCTCCTTTACTGGTTCTAGTTTCAAATCATCTAGAGTAATGTTGGTGAAAGACCAACACCTTCTATCATGCTACTCTTTCTCATTTTTGAGGTGTGAAAAAGTTCTCTCTCTGCTCTAGGCATAGTCCCCATTTTAAGTGATCCCAATTTACTCATCAAACTTGTTGTCAATGATGATTCAGATGACTATGTTGGGGGCAGCTACTTAGTGTCCAAAAAGAGGGAACACACAACCCCCATTAAAAGAGGGAGGCTGCTGTCTGAAAAAGTTGCCCAGATGAACATGGAGAAGACACACATATTGTGGACTCTGTCTAATGCTGGAGGCTAACTCCTAACAGAAAGCCGAGCCAGTTGGCCATGTAGAGCTTTGGCTGGCAAGGTCATTTTTTCCTAATTCATGCCCTGAAAGTTGAGCTCCAAATAGTGTACAAACTCTAGTTAGCATGTATTGAAATCCCTGAGTCAGATATTGATGAAAAGCTAGAATATGAGAAAGAGGAAACAGAACACAGTCAATTCTCACCAAACCAACTTCTCAGGGTGAACAGGGTAAATGTTTCTCTTATCAAGGGTCCTCAGCCTGACTGGTCACTTCTACAGAAACAGGGTTACTAGGCCTAAGTAGTTCACTAAGTTTCTAGTACCAGCCAACATCACCTGATTTTTAAAAATTATTTCTTTCTGTCTACTGTTTTTGAATTTGGTTTGTTATATCAATAAGTCATTTATCTGTACATATTTTGTAAGTATAGCACTTAGGGCTATTAACTTCCTTCTTAAAAATGCCTTGACTGTTTTCCAAAGGTTATATCTTGGTGGTTTTGCTTCATTTAGTTCCAGGAATATTTTAATTTTTTGGCCCATTCATCATTTAATAATGAGTTGCTTAATCTCCATACGTTTATACATTTAGTCGACTTTTTCTGTTTGGTGTTCATTTTAATTTTATTGCATAAGGGTTGGGTATGATACATGAAATTATTTCAACTTCTCTGTATTTATTAATGCTTGTTCTGTATTTATTAATGCTTGTTTTTTATTTGGGCATATGTTATATTTTGAAGAAGCTTCCCTGTGCTGCTGAGTAGAATGTATTTGTGTATATCCTTGGTATTTGGGTTGAATAGTCTCTAGATATCTATTAGGTTCATTTGATGGCAGATGTCATTTAACTTTGAAGTTTCTCTTTTTTTGTGTTCAGATGTCTTATGTATAGAAGAAATTGGAGTGCTGAAATTTACCACTATTATTGGGTTTGTGTTAATCTGGGTCTTTTATTTTATTAATATGATTTGATGAAATTGAGTGTACCAGAGTTTTATGCATGTCTTTAATAATGTAATATTTTAATAATTAATTGATACCTTGATTAAAATTAAGTTCCTTTCTTTGCCTATAGTTTTTGCTTCAAACACTATATTGAAAAATATTGGGGATAGTGGTTTATTTTCAACTCTTTAAACATATCAGACATGTTTATTCCTTGGAAAAATAAGACTATAGTCGGCAATGAAGTTTCAAAGTTGTATTATGTCATTCATAAATAAAAATAACACCATCTAAACCAATGTCTATGTTTAGAAGTCAGTAACGAAAAATTGTTCTTTCAACTCAGTACATAGAAAAATACAAAACATCCTTATTGTCCGAATACCCCCCAAATTTAAATTAAAATATCCTTAACTTTTATATCATGTATTATGGATGTAATTGTCTTCATATTGCTTGTTTATATCTGAAACAATTTTTTTGTATTTGTAGTTATCATAAATTATGATAATTCATGATAATATTTGTCTATTTTGTGGCAAAACTAACCTATTTATATACACATTCATATACACCCTTAAAGTTTAGGGCATAGAAGGTCAATAAATTAGAAAGTACTAAAATAATGAATACATGAACAATTCACATGCTTTATGGTAGGATAATTAATACTCATCATATGAAATGTTCATGTTATAGACTTTCAGAAAGAGAAAACATCATTGTTAGATAATCAAGTGGCAATAAAATTTTCCACTTTCTTATTAATTTTAGAAATACTATCATTGTCTAAAATTTTACCTGACAACTCATTGATTGAGGAAAACAGAGTATGGCAAAAGTAAAATTACATATACAGTTTAGAGATTTATATCAACTAATCCAAATCCCGGTGCAAACCTGAAACCATTTACCGGGAAATTAAAGGGAAAAATCATGATGGCCAAAGTTGTCTACTTCTTTACATAAGCTGTGATTTCCAGGTTGTATTTAGTCTCTCTAGTAGTATTGAGAGAGGTAATTTAACCTGTTTTGCTCTTGTCTTTGAATAAGGCAGTTTCTGTTTTTTTAGTGACTGCATAAATAAACCATTGAGCTTCAATATTTGCTCACAAGTTTGGTGAATTATTGAGAAACATCTCTCTCTCTCTGTTTTTCTGAATTTACCTTCAAAGACACTGTATGTGGTTTTTATTTTTATCATTTTGCATTTTTTGTAGTGCTGGAGATGAAACTCAGGGCCAAGACAGGGAATACTGTAGAGTCCAGACTTGTTTCTCTATTTAGAGTATTGCTTACAATCTTTTCCATTTAGAACAATGCTGGCTGTGGGAAAGCCATTGCTTTGTAATATGACCTAAAATTAATTTTAAAAAAAAGTCAGAATAAAACACACTGAGAATATGAAGAGAAAGTTTTAGTGCTGATCTCCAGGTCCACAGATCATTTCCTTTCCTGAAGAAGTCTCAGTCATTCTGAGTAGGCCATTATTGGCAGACCAGTACCCATGATGAAAAGTCTAGGGAGCATCAGGGGACCGGAGGAAGCATATACTATTAGAGAAACCTTCCTAACAGAAAAACTTGGGGGAACTCCTGAGAGAGTACAATAAAGTTTAGACACATGCACATTGTGCACTATTATTTATAGGAATATTAATATCCATTACGTTCTTAGGTCTTTGGGGAAATATCTTAAATAGGGATAATTTCAACTTCAATACTTTCTTAAAAAATGATTTAAATTTTATTTGTTTATTGTAGAGAAATCCCAGGTTAGACTGATTAAGGACTCGGGGAAGGAAGTGAAATGGTAAGTGATCTTTTTAGATGAACAACTTCACAGTAGAGTGTAGAACTGGAGTCTAGACATAGGAAAAGCCCAGGTATTCATAGAAATGTTCATCTCAACAGGTTAGCAGGTTCCGTAGCAGCCAATGACATGGAGAAATATGATAAAGCCTCAAGTAGGCATATAGCCCCCCCCCCCCACACACCTTTGTGATGTACTTCTTTCCTGGAACCTTGATCTTATATTCCATTCTTACTTCACCTGGCAATCCATTTTCCTGAGACCTTCAAAGGAACTGGCTGATCTAGTTGGCTGGTCCTCTAAACTCAGGTGAATCAAGGTATTTAAGTCTTTCTGGAAGGAAGTTTTGTCCTCTTTAATCGGTTGTAAGTTCTTTCTGAGGAATGCCCCTAATAATGATGAGTTTTTTGGCAGAGATTAGCCCCACTGTTAGGACCCGACCACCATGGCTTATCTGTACCATCTATCACAAATCTCTCAAGAAACGCACAGACACTCGTATTAAGTTCATGCTGTTTAGCCTAGGTCTCAGGCTCATTGCTAGATAGCTCCTTCATCTTAACTCAAGCCATTATCATCAATCTTTCCTGCCACATGGCCCGTGCCTCACCTGTGTACCTTACATGTTGCTTTTTTGGGTGTCTAGCTCAATCTCTGAGACTCTGCCCTTCTACTACTACCTAACCTATTCTGATTTCCCTGCCTACTATTTTTTATGGTGTCTGCCATGGCCCAAAACAATCTTTATTTACAGCATATAGAAAGACATGACTATAAGTTTGGTTATCACAAGTGACTATTAATCTGCATTTCTTAATTTTACAAATTTTAAGAGAGTAACATGATCATAATACCTTAAACAACAGTAGAAAAATATATACAGCATAAAAAAAACTGATCTTAAAGTTGTATCAGTAAACCAACCTCCATAGCACTGCAATGTCTGTTGAGATTAACAGTTGATTTTGGTATTAAAGTAACCTCAATTATCTAATTTTTAAAAAATCACTCATATACCATATGCCTTTTTTTCTTAGAGAGAGATTAACTATGACCATTAACCATTCATAATGAAAACAACATTTATAATCAATATTTTGGGAATTTGGGCATAATATTTCATTACTACTGCCTTCTGATTAAGGGGCGCTGACAATCTTACAGGTTATTGAGACTGGATCATCTTAGTCTTGAAGCTGATGTGACCATATCTTCCTATCACAGAATTTTCAGGCAGTCTTGGTTAGTGAAATCCTATTTGCCTGGAAGAAATCTGCAGGTTCTCATCTTCTGTGGAAACAACAATAGAACCTCACTTCCAAAGCAACAAATCCTTAGAAACAAACTTCAAAGTCAAGATACTTTAAAATATGTTTTTGTTTTATTTAGCATCCTTTGGAATTGATTATCTTCTGCGGTTAGCTCATTAACAGTTAAAAAATTAAAAGAAGACACAGTAATAACCATGATCCAGACTCTGTGTATTTTCCATCTTTATTTGGCTTATTATATTTTTATTCCTCTATTTCTCTTTTTGAAAGACTTTCTCTACCTTCTTTCTTTTCTCTCCCAATCTACATATTCCTTTTGACACATAGTTTAACCCATTGAGAGGTTGACTCTATCTGAATCTGTTTTATTTTGTATCATTAACCATTTTTAACCAGAAAATATTTTTAAAATGCTAGCACACTCTGAAAGAGCCACATAGTTTTTGCCAATAAAGCTGAGTTAGGAAGTTCTCTTAAATGGTCCATGTCTCTAAGCTCTGCAGGCAGACAGAGCACACCCAAGACAATGCCAATATCCAAAAAGCTGTCATTGACTCTGCTATATTTTCTTCAAAATAAACAGAAGCCTTAAGTCATTCACATGCTATTGAAATTCCTGTGAGACTTCGGGATCTGGGTGCTTGCAGTTTATGCTCACTGCAGTGATTCCGCTGCCATTTAGCCTGTGGTCTGGATGCCACACTAGCTATGTACCATGACTGACTTCAGAGACACAATTTTGAACCTGCTCTTGGATCAGTTTCTCTGCTCTAGATCCCTTGGTAAGATTTCTCAGGCTTTGGGTGGGTATATTCGGTCCATTTTTGGATGCCTTCTATAACAATGAGGATTTTGGCCCAGATTAGCCCCACTGTTCAGACCTGCCTAATGCTGCTTATTTGCACCAGCCATGTCAAAGTCCCCCCCCAAAACACACTGACTCTTATATTAACTTCATGTTGTTTGGCCTACAGCTTAGGCACATTGCTAGCTAGCTCCTTCATCTTACCTCATTCTAGCACATCCGAGCCATATATCTCTCTCCTTCACCCCTGAAAGCCATCAGTTTGAGAGACCATTAAATCTGTGGCAATCCCCTCACCATCTCAATCTTAGAATACACCACAGATACCTACATGATGCAGGACTCTAGCATAAAACTGCTGTTTAAATTAATTAATAGGATGAGACAGAGTTATTTGAGCCCAGACTTTCTCTGTCAGCTTAGCATCATATCTATACCATGTATCAAGGAAAAACATGAAGAGTCAGTAACGATGTAGACATACAGATTTACATTGAAGGAGGTTCCCAGAAATGTGTCTTTTATATAAAAATCCCCTAAGCCTAAGTTTGATGGCTAGGGTCCATATGGCATTCAGGGAGAATATAAGATATTCTTTAACATATAATGACATGTGAGTCATGGGCACATATACAAACACACACAGAATAAAACTGTAATGAAGTATTACAACATATTTGAAGTCCCTTTGTTGCCTCTTTAACACAGACATGTTAGTTTTCTCACTACCCTTCTGTTTTGAGACCAAGACTTATATTGTACAGGGTGGTTTTGAACTATCCCCATCTTCATATCTCATTTTCCTAAGTGTTAAGAACAGAGGTATTCACCATCAACACTAGCTTCCGAAGATAATTTGTTCTAAGTATTACTTATGGTTTATTTTATTTTACATTCCAACCTCAGATTTCTCTCTACTTTTTTAAAAATAAAACTGTCATTCTTATGTATGTATCCCCCCGTTCCCCCTGACTTCCCTTCACCCCATCCCATCCAGTGAGCCTTTAGCCTCTCCCATCCCCATCCACCAATCCTCTCCCTGATAAGGGCAAGAAATCAGAAGGTGGATTAGCTCAGTGTGGCACATCCACTGCAGGCAAGTTCTACTCACTCATCACAAAGACAAGGATGGGTTAGGTATTCCTGTATAGGGAATGTGCTCCAAGGTGACAGCCCACACACAGGAACACAGTCTGATTTCATTCCTTGAGGCTCTACATACTTCCCATACCAATCTACCTACAGTTGCCTACCCTTGGAGGGCCTACTTCCTTTTCCTGATGGATCTCCAGTGGCTATTCTTGATTCAGTGAGCTCCCCAGAGCTACTGGCAGCCGTCTATGTGGGACTCCTCTTCATAATCCCTATCCTCCTGCTCATACAGCCTCTCCTCCCCTGCTCTCAGCTGGACCTGGAGCTCAGCCCAGTGCTCAGTCAGCCATGGATCTTTGCTTCCACCTCTCTTCTTTGTTGGATGCCCACCCTCTTTTCTACTCCCACATCCACTGCCCAGAAAGGTCAACTCCTCCTACGGGAGTCAATAAATCATGGCATATTAAGTTTGGCCCCACCCCTTGCACTAAGCAGAAAAAGGCCTCACACCACAGGGAATAGGTTTCAAGAAACTAGCTAGTGTGCCAGGAAAGATCCTAGTCCCACTGCTAGAGGCCCCATAAACAGACCAAGCTACATAACTGTCACATACATGAGGAGGATCATGGTCAGTCCCATGCAGGCTCCCTACCTGTTGGTATAGAGTCCATGAGCTCCCAGGAACTTGGAACAGTTGTCTTGGTGGTATTCCCTGACATGATCTTGACCCTCATACTCAGCCCAGTGTCTTTCTGTGGATCTCTTTCTGTGGCTCTATTTCCATCAGTTACTGGATGAAGGTTCTATGATGACAGTTAGGGTGGTCATCAATTTGGTTACCCGGGAAGGTCAGTTCAGGCACCCTCTCTGCTATTATTAGGAATCTTAGCTGGGATCATCTTTGTGGATTCCTGAAATTTTCCTTGGCAACAGGTTTCTCTCTAACCCCACAATGTTCCCCTCTATCAAGATATCTGCTTCATTTCACTCCTTCTCTGTTCCTCTCCCAACTCTGCTATTTTGATTCCTCATGTCCCCCTGCCCTTCCCTCTACTTCCCCATCCTAATTGTTTAGTCTCCCCCTCCCAAGGTGATCCAAGTCTTCATTTAGGGTACTCCTTGTTGCCTAGTTTCTCTAGGATGAAGGATTGTAGTCTGGCCATCCTTTGCCTTCATACTATCCACTTATGAGTATATGATATATTTCAATTTATATACAACTATAGTTCTTGCACAAGTAAAATACAGTGTCGTCATTCAAGATATACATTTGTGTGCTTATCAAATGTAGACAATTCATATTTCTGTGTCCTCATGTAAAGGAAGTTTATGACCTCTCTCTTCTTCTATTTTCTTGTAAAATTGGGAAATTAATGCATGGACCACTTATGTTAGGAAGGATTAAATTATGTATTAACCAGCCTGGTCTTGATGTCACTTTGTAGCTCAGACAGGCATTGAACATAGGACCTTTCTATCTCAACTTCCCAACATCTTGTATTTCATGTGTAACAGTGAGGTTTCTTGGCCCTGGGTGGCCAGGGGTCCAGACCCACAGACCTGCGTTCCCAGAATCCTTAACCTCCGGGGCTGATCAGGTCCCCCAAAATGATTCAGACACTTATATTAAGTTCGTGTTGTTTGGTCTGTGGCTCAGGCACATCCCCAGCTGGCTCTTACATCTTAACTCAACCCATTCTCATTAATCCTTCTGCCACGTGGCCCGTTGCTTACTTGTGTTCCTTAAATGTGTATTCTCTGGTGACTGAGTCGATTTGTCTGCCTCTGCCCTGATTCTCCTACCTATGCTCTGATGTCCCTCCTAATTTTCTATGGTGTCTGTCATGGGCCAAAACAGCTCCTTTATTTAAAGATTGATATTCACAGCACTGAAAGCCATTACCACATCATTACATGCATAGGAATGGATTTTTGGCTTCTCTTTTCTTTCCTCACTGACTCAACATATGTAGCTATAAAACATAGTCACAAATGTGTACTGCAAAATACCCGCAGCTAAACTAATTACTTCCTGTTCCTTTGGAACCTACTTCTCCCCATAACCCACCTCTCAGTGACAACTGTTTCATTCTTAGTTTCTATGAAATCAGTTTCCATGTTCCTTTTATGAATTTGAATACCTAGAACTCAATTCTGATTTTTAAAGAAGAGTCTTGACTCTGACACCTTAAACCACTCGGCCATCCTGACACCCATTGGAACATGAGAGATTGGGTGGTGAATGGAGGGGAAGAATAATGAAAGAGACATCTTGATAAGGGGACATTTTGTGGTTAGGTAGAGACCTGGCCTAAAGAAAACTCTCACAAATCTATAAGAATGACCCCAGTTGAGACTGCTAGAAATATTGGATAGGTATCCTGAACTGACCATATCCTGTAATCAAATTAGTGACTGCTCCAGTAGTAATCAGAGTGCCTTCACCCAGCCTCTAGCTTTGCTTCCTTGTTCTATTGTTTTAGACTCCTCCCATCATATCTTCTACTGTGAGAGTGATCTAGCCTTCAATGCAGCAATAACCATATCTGACCATAATTTGTTTATATGGTGACCAAGAAATTTAACGTTTGTCTTACAAATTGTGAGTGCATACCTTAAGTGATGATTGCCTCTTGAATCTCCTTAAATCTAAACATTTATACTAGAGCCAAACTAGCTTCTGAACAATTGTTATCATTTTGTGATTCCTTCAGCGTTACTGAGTATACTAAGTTTGGTTGTTTGAAAGCCTTAGGTTGCTTCTCTGTAAATTTATATGTCAATGTTGAGATTATCTCTTTAAATTCTTGTTTCTGTATGAATATTTCTGTGTTCTCTCTTAATAGGCTTTTCTCAGGTGTTCTTCTTGGCATTCACACTAACTGTCTTTTTAACTGATAGAACAGAAATAATCAAAAAATAGTATTTATAATAAACATTATGATACTATTTATTGTCTCCTTTACTGGTTCTAGTTTTGAACCATATAGAGCAATTTATATTAATTGATATACAACAATAATTAATGCACAATTAAAAGACTGTGTTGTGATTCAAGATATACATAGGTGTGTGCTTATGAAATATAGGCAGTTCATATATCTGTGTCTTTATGTAAATGAACTTTATAATCTTTCCTACTATTTTCTGGTAAAATTGGGAAATTAATGCATGGACCAGTTATATGGTAGGAAGGAATCCTATTGAGTAAATTATGTACTAATCAACCTGGTCTTGATCTTACTTTGTAGCTTAGACAGGCATTGAACACAGGACCTTTCTGTCTCACCTTCCCAACTAACTTGTATTTCATGTGTAGCAGTGAGGTTTCTTGGTCCTGGGCAGTCAGAGGTCCAGACCCATAGACCTGAGGGCCCAGACCTCTTAGCCTCCGGGGCTGATCAGCCCCCCCCCACGCCCCCAAATCATTCAGATGCTTATATTAAGTTCATGCTGTTTGGTCTATGGCTCAGGCACATCCCTAGCTGGCTCTTACATCTTAACTCAACCCATTCTCATTAATCTTTCTGCTACATGGCCCGTGACTCACTTTTGTTCTTTACATGCTTTTCCTTGGGTTGCTGGATCGATTTGTCTGCCTCTGCCCTGATTCTCCTACCTATGCTCTGATTTCCCTCCTAATTTTCTATGGTGTCTGTCATGGGCCAAAACAGCTCCTTTATTTAAAGATTGATATTCACAGCACAGAAAGCCATTCCCACATCATTACATGCATAGGAATGGATTTTTGGCTTCTCTTTTCTTTCCTCACTGACTCAACATATGTAGCTATAAAACATAGTCACAAATGTGTACTGCAAAATACCCGCAGCTAAACTAATTACTTCCTGTTCCTTTGGAACCTACTTCTCCCCATAACCCACCTCTCAGTGACAACTGTTTCATTCTTAGTTTCTATGAAATCAGTTTCCATGTTCCTTTTATGAATTTGAATACCTAGAACTCAATTCTGATTTTTAAAGAAGAGTCTTGACTCTGACACCTTAAACCACTCGGCCATCCTGACACCCATTGGAACATGAGAGATTGGGTGGTGAATGGAGGGGAAGAATAATGAAAGAGACATCTTGATAAGGGGACATTTTGTGGTTAGGTAGAGACCTGGCCTAAAGAAAACTCTCACAAATCTATAAGAATGACCCCAGTTGAGACTGCTAGAAATATTGGATAGGTATCCTGAACTGACCATATCCTGTAATCAAATTGGTGACTACTTCAATAGTAATCAGAGTGCCTTTACCCAGCCTCTAGCTATGCTTCCTTGTTCTATTGTTTTAGCCTCCTCCCGTAAAGTCTTCTACTGTGAAGGTTGTCTAGCCTTCAATGCAGCAATAACCATATTTGCCCAGTTTTTAGGGATAATTTATTTAACATTTCCTTTACAAACTGTGAGTGCATCCCTTAAGTGATGATTGTTTCTTGAATCTCTTTAAATCTAACTAGAGCCCAACTAGTTTCTGAAAAAAAAATTATCATTTTGTAATTCCTTCAATGTTACCGAGTATACTAAGTTTGACTGTTTGTAAGCCTTAGGTTGTTTCTCTGAAAACTTATAAGTCAATGTTGAGATTGGGTCTATAAATTCCTGTTTGTGTATTAATATTTTTGTGTTCTCTCTTAACAGGATTTTCTAAGGTGTTCTTCTTGGCATTCACACTAACTGCCTTTTTAAGTGATAGAATAGAAATAATCAAAAAATAATATTTCTAATAAATATTATGACATTATTTATCTTCTCCTTTACTGGTTCTAGTTTCAAATAATCTAGAGTAATGTTGGTGAAAGACCAACCACCTTCCATCATGCTACTCTTTCTCATTTTTGAGGTGTGAAAAAGTTCTCTCTCTGCTCTAGGCATAGTCCCCATTTTAAGTAATCCCAATTTACTCATCAAATTGTTATCAATGATGATTCAGATGACTATGTTGGGGGCAGCTACTTAGTGTCCAAAAAGAGGGAAAACACAACCCCCACTAAAAGAGGGAGGCTGCTGTCTGAAAAACTTGCCCAGATGAACATGGAGAAGACACACATATTGTGGACTCTGTCTAATGCTGGAGGCTAACTCCTAACAGAAAGCCGAGCCAGTTGGCCATGTAGAGCTTTGGCTGGCAAGGTCTTTTTTTCCTAATTCATGCCCTGAAAGTTGAGCTCCAAATAGTGTACAAACTCTAGTTAGCATGTATTGAAATCCCTGAGTCAGATATTGATGAAAAGCTAGAATATGAGAAAGAGGACACAGAACACAGTCAATTCTCACCCAACAACTTTTCAGGATGAGAAGGGTCCTCAGCCTGACTGGTCACTTCTACAGAAACATGGTTACTAGGCCTAAGTAGTTCACTAAGTTTCTAGTGCCAGCCATCATCAACTGATTTTTAAAAATTATTTCGTTCTGTCTACTGTTTTTGAATTTGGTTTGTTATATCAATAAGTCATTTATCTGTACATATTTTGTAAGTGTAGCACTTAGGGCTATTATCTTCCTTCTTAAAAATGCCTTGACTGTTTCCATAAGGTTATATCGTGGTGGTTTTGCTTCATTTAGTTCCAGGAATATTTTAATTTTTTGGCCCATTCATCATTTAATAATGAGTTGCTTAATCTCCATACGTTTATATATTTAGTCGACTTTTTCTGTTTGGTGTTCATTTTAATTTTATTGCATAAGTGTTGGGTATGATACATGAAATTATTTCAACTTCTCTGTATTTATTAATGCTTGTTCTGTATTTATTAATGCTTGTTTTTTATATGGGCATATGTTATATTTTGAAGAAGCTTCCCTGTGCTGCTGAGTAGAATGTATATGTGTATACCCTTGGTTTTTGGGTTGAATAGTCTCTAGATATTTATTAGGTTCATTTGATGGCAGATCTCATTTAACTCTGAAGTTTCTCTTTTTTTGTGTTCAGATGTCTTATGTATAGAAGAAATTGGAGTGCTGAAATTTACCACTATTATTGGGTTTGTGTTAATCTGGGTCTTTTATTTTATTAATATGATTTGATGAAATTGAGTGTACCAGAGTTTTATGCATGTCTTTAATAATGTAATATTTTAATAATTAATTGATACCTTGATTAAAATTAAGTTCCTTTCTTTGCCTATAGTTTTTGCTTCAAACACTATATTGAAAAATATTGGGGATAGTGGTTTATTTTCAACTCTTTAAACATATCAGACATGTTTTTTCCTTGGAAAAATAAGACTATAGTCAGCAATGAAGTTTCAAAGATGTATTATGTCATTCATAAATAAAAATAACACCATCTAAACCAATGTCTATGTTTAGAAGTCAGTAACGAAAAATTGTTCTTTCAACTCAGTACATAGAAAAATACAAAACATCCTTATTGTCAGAATACCCCCCAAATTTAAATTAAAATATCCTTAACTTTTATATCATGTATTATGGATGTAATTGTCTTCATATTGCTTGTTTATATCTGAAACAATTTTTTTGTATTTGTAGTTATCATAAATTATGATAATTTATGATAATATTTGTCTATTTTGTGGCAAAACTAACCTATTTATATACACATTCATATACACCCTTAAAGTTTAGGGCATAGAAGGTCAATAAATTAGAAAGTACTAAAATAATGAATACATGAACAATTCACATGCTTTATGGTAGGATAATTAATACTCATCATATGAAATGTTCATGTTATAGACTTTCAGAAAGAGAAAACATCATTGTTAGATAATCAAGTGGCAATAAAATTTTCCACTTTCTTATTAATTTTAGAAATACTATCATTGTCTAAAATTTTACCTGACAACTCATTGATTGAGGAAAACAGAGTATGGCAAAAGTAAAATTACATATACAGTTTAGAGATTTATATCAACTAATCCAAATCCCGGTGCAAACCTGAAACCATTTACCGGGAAATTAAAGGGAAAAATCATGATGGCCAAAGTTGTCTACTTCTTTACATAAGCTGTGATTTCCAGGTTGTATTTAGTCTCTCTAGTAGTATTGAGAGAGGTAATTTAACCTGTTTTGCTCTTGTCTTTGAATAAGGCAGTTTCTGTCTTTTTAGTGACTGCATAAATAAACCATTGAGCTTCAATATTTGCTCACAAGTTTGGTGAATTATTGAGAAACATCTCTCCCTCTGTTTTTCTGAATTTACCTTCAAAGACACTGTATGTGGTTTTTATTTTTATCATTTTGCATTTTTTTGTAGTGCTGGAGATGAAACTCAGGGCCAAGACAGGGAATACTGTAGAGTCCAGACTTGTTTCTCTATTTAGAGTATTGCTTACAATCTTTTCCATTTAGAACAATGCTGGCTGTGGGAAAGCCATTGCTTTGTAATATGACCTAAAATTAATTTTAAAAAAAAGTCAGAATAAAACACACTGAGAATATGAAGAGAAAGTTTTAGTGCTGATCTCCAGGTCCACAGATCATTTCCTTTCCTGAAGAAGTCTCAGTCATTCTGAGTAGGCCATTATTGGCAGACCAGTACCCATGATGAAAAGTCTAGGGAGCATCAGGGGACCGGAGGAAGCATATACTATTAGAGAAACCTTCCTAACAGAAAAACTTGGGGGAACTCCTGAGAGAGTACAATAAAGTTTAGACACATGCACATTGTGCACTATTATTTATAGGAATATTAATATCCATTACGTTCTTAGGTCTTTGGGGAAATATCTTAAATAGGGATAATTTCAACTTCAATACTTTCTTAAAAAATGATTTAAATTTTATTTGTTTATTGTAGAGAAATCCCAGGTTAGACTGATTAAGGACTCGGGGAAGGAAGTGAAATGGTAAGTGATCTTTTTAGATGAACAACTTCACAGTAGAGTGTAGAACTGGAGTCTAGACATAGGAAAAGCCCAGGTATTCATAGAAATGTTCATCTCAACAGGTTAGCAGGTTCCGTAGCAGCCAATGACATGGAGAAATATGATAAAGCCTCAAGTAGGCATATAGCCCCCCCCCCACACACACCTTTGTGATGTACTTCTTTCCTGGAACCTTGATCTTATATTCCATTCTTACTTCACCTGGCAATCCATTTTCCTGAGACCTTCAAAGGAACTGGCTGCTCTAGTTGGCTGGTCCTCTAAACTCAGGTGAATCAAGGTATTTAAGTCTTTCTGGAAGGAAGTTTTGTCCTCTTTAATCGGTTGTAAGTTCTTTCTGAGGAATGCCCCTAATAATGATGAGTTTTTTGGCAGAGATTAGCCCCACTGTTAGGACCCGACCACCATGGCTTATCTGTACCATCTATCACAAATCTCTCAAGAAACGCACAGACACTCGTATTAAGTTCATGCTGTTTAGCCTAGGTCTCAGGCTCATTGCTAGATAGCTCCTTCATCTTAACTCAAGCCATTATCATCAATCTTTCCTGCCACATGGCCCGTGCCTCACCTGTGTACCTTACATGTTGCTTTTTTGGGTGTCTAGCTCAATCTCTGAGACTCTGCCCTTCTACTACTACCTAACCTATTCTGATTTCCCTGCCTACTATTTTTTATGGTGTCTGTCATGGCCCAAAACAATCTTTATTTACAGCATATAGAAAGACATGACTATAAGTTTGGTTATCACAAGTGACTATTAATCTGCATTTCTTAATTTTACAAATTTTAAGAGAGTAACATGATCATAATACCTTAAACAACAGTAGAAAAATATATACAGCATAAAAAAAAACTGATCTTAAAGTTGTATCAGTAAACCAACCTCCATAGCACTGCAATGTCTGTTGAGATTAACAGTTGATTTTGGTATTAAAGTAACCTCAATTATCTAATTTTTAAAAAATCACTCATATACCATATGCCTTTTTTTCTTAGAGAGAGATTAACTATGACCATTAACCATTCATAATGAAAACAACATTTATAATCAATATTTTGGGAATTTGGGCATAATATTTCATTACTACTGCCTTCTGATTAAGGGGCGCTGACAATCTTACAGGTTATTGAGACTGGATCATCTTAGTCTTGAAGCTGATGTGACCATATCTTCCTATCACAGAATTTTCAGGCAGTCTTGGTTAGTGAAATCCTATTTGCCTGGAAGAAATCTGCAGGTTCTCATCTTCTGTGGAAACAACAATAGAACCTCACTTCCAAAGCAACAAATCCTTAGAAATAAACTTCAAAGTCAAGATACTTTAAAAATATATGTTTTTGTTTTATTTAGCATCCTTTGGAATTGATTGTCTTCTGCAGTTAGCTCATTAACAGTTAAAAAATTAAAAGAAGACACAGTAATAACCATGATCCAGACTCTGTGTATTTTCCATCTTTATTTGGCTTATTATATTTTTATTCCTCTATTTCTCTTTTTGAAAGACTTTCTCTACCTTCTTTCTTTTCTCTCCCAATCTACATATTCCTTTTGACACATAGTTTAACCTATTGAGAGGTTGACTCTATCTGAATCTGTTTTATTTTGTATCATTAATCATTTTTAACCAGAAAATATTTTTAAAAAACTAGCACTCTCTGAAAGAGCCACATAGTTTTTGCCAATAAAGCTGAGTTAGGAAGTTCTCTTAAATGGTCCATGTCTCTAAGCTCTGCAGGCAGACAGAGCACACCCAAGACAATGCCAATATCCAAAAAGCTGTCATTGACTCTGCTCCATTTTCTTCAAAATAAACAGAAGCCTTAAGTCATTCACATGCTATTGAAATTCCTGTGAGACTTCGGGATCTGGGTGCTTGCAGTTTATGCTCACTGCAGTGATTCCGCTGCCATTTAGCCTGTGGTCTGGATGCCACACTAGCTATGTACCATGACTGACTTCAGAGACACAATTTTGAACCTGCTCTTGGATCAGTTTCTCTGCTCTAGATCCCTTGGTAAGATTTCTCAGGCTTTGGGTGGGTATATTCGGTCCATTTTTGGATGCCTTCTATAACAATGAGGATTTTGGCCCAGATTAGCCCCACTGTTCAGACCTGCCTAATGCTGCTTATTTGCACCAGCCATGTCAAAGTCCCCCCCCAAAACACACTGACTCTTATATTAACTTCATGTTGTTTGGCCTACGGCTTAGGCACATTGCTAGCTAGCTCCTTCATCTTACCTCATTCCAGCACATCCGAGCCATATATCTCTCTCCTTCACCCTTGAAAGCCATCAGTTTGAGAGACCATTAAATCTGTGGCAATCCCCTCACCATCTCAATCTTAGAATACACCACAGATACCTACATGATGCAGGACTCTAGCATAAAACTGCTGTTTAAATTAATTAGTAGGATGAGACAGAGTTATTTGAGCCCAGACTTTCTCTGTCAGCTTAGCATCATATCTATACCATGTATCAAGGAAAAACATGAAGAGTCAGTAACGATGTAGACATACAGATTTACATTGAAGGAGGTTCCCAGAAATGTGTCTTTTATATAAAAATCCCCTAAGCCTAAGTTTGATGGCTAGGGTCCATATGGCATTCAGGGAGAATATAAGATATTCTTTAACATATAATGACATGTGAGTCATGGGCACATATACAAACACACACAGAATAAAACTGTAATGAAGTGTTACAACATATTTGAAGTCCCTTTGTTGCCTCTTTAACACAGACATGTTAGTTTTCTCACTACCCTTCTGTTTTGAGACCAAGACTTATACAGTACAGGGTGGTTTTGAAATATCCCCATCTTCATATCTCATTTTCCTAAGTGTTAAGAACAGAGGTATTCACCATCAACACTAGCTTCCGAAGATAATTTGTTCTAAGTATTACTTATGGTTTATTTTATTTTACATTCCAACCTCAGATTTCTCTCTACTTTTTTAAAAATAAAACTGTCATTCTTATGTATGTATCCCCCCGTTCCCCCTGACTTCCCTTCACCCCATCCCATCCAGTGAGCCTTTAGCCTCTCCCATCCCCATCCACCAATCCTCTCCCTGATAAGGGCAAGAAATCAGAAGGTGGATTAGCTCAGTGTGGCACATCCACTGCAGGCAAGTTCTACTCACTCATCACAAAGACAAGGATGGGTTAGGTATTCCTGTATAGGGAATGTGCTCCAAGGTGACAGCCCACACACAGGAACACAGTCTGATTTCATTCCTTGAGGCTCTACATACTGCCCATACCAATCTACCTACAGTTGCCTACCCTTGGAGGGCCTACTTCCTTTTCCTGATGGATCTCCAGTGGCTATTCTTGATTCAGTGAGCTCCCCAGAGCTACTGGCAGCCGTCTATGTGGGACTCCTCTTCATAATCCCTATCCTCCTGCTCATACAGCCTCTCCTCCCCTGCTCTCAGCTGGACCTGGAGCTCAGCCCAGTGCTCAGTCAGCCATGGATCTTTGCTTCCACCTCTCTTCTTTGTTGGATGCCCACCCTCTTTTCTACTCCCACATCCACTGCCCAGAAAGGTCAACTCCTCCTATGGGAGTCAACAAATCATGGCATATTAAGTTTGGCCCCACCCCTTGCACTAAGCAGAAAAAGGCCTCACACCACAGGGAATAGGTTTCAAGAAACTAGCTAGTGTGCCAGGAAAGATCCTAGTCCCACTGCTAGAGGCCCCATAAACAGACCAAGCTACATAACTGTCACATACATGAGGAGGATCATGGTCAGTCCCATGCAGGCTCCCTACCTCTTGGTATAGAGTCCATGAGTTCCCAGGAACTTGGAACAGTTGTCTTGGTGGTATTCCCTGACATGATCTTGACCCTCATACTCAGCCCAGTGTCTTTCTGTGGATCTCTTTCTGTGGCTCTATTTCCATCAGTTACTGGATGAAGGTTCTATGATGACAGTTAGGGTGGTCATCAATTTGGTTACCCGGGAAGGTCAGTTCAGGCACCCTCTCTGCTATTATTAGGAATCTTAGCTGGGATCATCTTTGTGGATTCCTGAAATTTTCCTTGGCAACAGGTTTCTCTCTAACCCCACAATGTTCCCCTCTATCAAGATATCTGCTTCATTTCACTCCTTCTCTGTTCCTCTCCCAACTCTGCTATTTTGATTCCTCATGTCCCCCTGCCCTTCCCTCTACTTCCCCATCCTAATTGTTTAGTCTCCCCCTCCCAAGGTGATCCAAGTCTTCATTTAGGGTACTCCTTGTTGCCTAGTTTCTCTAGGACGAAGGATTGTAGTCTGGCCATCCTTTGCCTTCATACTATCCACTTATGAGTATATGATATATTTTAATTTATATACAACGATAGTTCATGCACAAGTAAAATACAGTGTCGTGATTCAAGATATACATTTGTGTGCTTATCAAATGTAGACAATTCATATTTCTGTGTCCTCATGTAAAGGAAGTTTATGACCTCTCTCTTCTTCTATTTTCTGGTAAAATTGGGAAATTAATGAATGACCACTTATGTTAGGAAGGAATCTTATAGATTAAATTATGTATTAACCAGCCTGGTCTTGATGTCACTTTGTAGCTCAGACAGGCATTGAACATAGGACCTTTCTATCTCAACTTTCCAACATCTTGTATTTCATGTGTAACAGTGAGGTTTCTTGGCCCTGGGTGGCCAGGGGTCCAGACCCACAGACCTGCGTGCCCAGAACCCTTAACCTCCGGGGCTGATCAGGTCCCCCAAAATGATTCAGACACTTATATTAAGTTAGGGCTGTTTGGTCTGTGGCTCAGGCACATCCCCAGCTGGCTCTTACATCTTAACTCATCCCATTCTCATTAATCCTTCTGCCAAGTGGCCCGTTGCTTACTTGTGTTCCTTAAATGTGTATTCTTTGGTGACTGGGTCGATTTGTCTGCCTCTGCCCTTATTCTCCTACCTATGCTCTGATTTCCCTCCTAATTTTCTATGGTGTCTGTCATGGGCCAAAACAGCTCCTTTATTTAAAGATTGATATTCACAACACAGAAAGCCATTCCCACATCATTACATGCATAGGAATGGATTTTTGGCTTCTCTTTTCTTTCCTCACTGATTCAACATATGTAGCTTTAAAACATAGTCACAAATGTGTACTGCAAAATACCAGCAGCTAAACTAATAACTTCCTGTTCCTTTCGAACCTACTTCTCCCCCCACCTCTCAGAGAGAACTGTTTCATTCTTAGTTTCTATGAAATCAGTTTCCATGTTCCTTTTATGAATTTGAATACTTAGAACTCAATTCTGATTTTTAAAGAAGAGTCTTGACTCTGACACCTTAAACCACTCAGCCATCCTGACACCCACTGGAACATGAGAGATTGCGTGGTGAATGGAGGGGAAGAATAATGAAAGAGACATCTTGATAAGGGGACATTTTGTGGTTAGCTAGAGACCTGGCCTAAAGAAAACTCTCACAAATCTCTAAGAATGACCCCAGTTAAGACTGCTAGAAATATTGGATAGGTATCCTGAACTGACCATATCCTGTAATCAAATTAGTGACTGCTCCTGTAGTAATCAGAGTGCCTTCACCCAGCCTCTAGCTTTGCTTCCTTGTTCTATTGTTTTGGACTCCTCCCATCATATCTTCTACTGTGAGAGTGGTCTAGCCTTCAATGCAGCAATAACCATATCTGACCATAATTTGTTTATATGGTGACCAAGAAATTTAACGTTTGTCTTACAAAATTTGAGTGCATACCTTAAGTGATGATTGCCTCTTGAATCTCCTTAAATCTAAACATTTATACTAGAGCCAAACTAGCTTCTGGACAATTGTTATCATTTTGTGATTCCTTCAGCGTTACTGAGTATACTAAGTTTGGTTGTTTGAAAGCCTTAGGTTGCTTCTCTGTAAATTTATATGTCAATGTTGAGATTATCTCTTTAAATTCTTGTTTCTGTATGAATATTTCTGTGTTCTCTCTTAATAGGCTTTTCTCAGGTGTTCTTCTTGGCATTCACACTAACTGTCTTTTTAACTGATAGAACAAAAATAATCAAAAAGTAATATTTATAATAAACATTATTATTTATTGTCTCCTTCACTGGTTCTAGTTTCAAATCATCTAAGGTAATGTTGATGAAAGACCAACCACCTTCCATCATGCTACTCTTTCTCATTTTTAAGGTGTGAAAATGTTCTCTCCTTGCTTTAGGCATCGTCCCCATTTTAAGTAATCCCAATTTACTCATCAAACTTGTTGTCAATGATGATTCAGATGACTATGTTGGGGGCACTACTTAGTGTCCAAAAAGAGGGAAAACACAACCCCCACTAAAAGAGGGAGGCTGCTGTCTGAAAAACTTGCCCAGATGAACATGGAGAAGACACACATGTTGTGGACTCTGCTTAACGCTGGAGGCCAACCCCTAATAGAAAACTGAGCCAGCTTGCCATGAATAGCTCTGGCTGCAAGGTCTTTTTTTTTTTCTAATTCCTGCCCCGAAAGGTGAGAGTCAAATAATGTAGAAACTCTAGTTAGCATGTATTGAAATCCCTGAGTCAGATATTGAGGAAAAGGTAGAATATGAGAAAGAGGAAACAGAACACAGTCAATTCTCACCCAACCAACTTCTCAGGATGACCAGTGTAAATATTTCTCTTTTCAAGGGTCCTCAGCCTGACTGGTCACTTCTACAGAAACATGGTTACTAGGCCTAGCCATTATCACCTGATTTTTTTTTTAAAAAAGTATTTCTTGCTATCTACCAAATTTGATTTTGGTTTGTTTTTTCCAAATTCTTGTGTTGTATCAATAAGTCATTTATCTGTACATTTTTTGCAAGTGTAGCACTTAGGGCTATTAACTTCCTTCTTAAAAATGCCTTGATTTTTTCACAAAGTTTATATCGTGGTGGTTTTCTTGCATTTAGTTAGAGGAATATTTTAATTTTTTGGCCCATTTATCATTTAATAATGAGGTGCTTAATCTCCATACGTTTATACATTTAGTAGATGTTGTAGCCAGTTCGCCGGTCTTGGTTGATGCAGGCAGAGGTCCCAGACCCACAGACCTGCCGCCGGAACTGCTTAGCCGCCCGCCGCCCGGGTCTCCAGAAACGACTCAGACGCTTTTATTTATTTTATGCTGTTTGGCCTATGGCTCAGGCACATTGTTAGCTAGCTCTTATATCTTAAATCAACCCATTTCTATTAATCTGCGGGCCACGTGGCCCGCGTGGCTCACCCGTGTCTCTTTACATGTTGCTCCTTCGGTGGCTTCCGCAAGGTCTCCCTGACTCCACCCTGCTTCTCTCACCTAAGCTCTGATTCTCCTCCCACTTCCTCTATGGTGCCTGCCATGACCCATAACAGCTACTTTATTTAAAGATACAGCACACACAAATGCATTCCCACATCACTTCCCCCTTTCTCTCTAATCAAAAAGGAAGGTTTCAATTTTAACATGGCAAAATTATATATAACAAAATAGCTATCAAGCAAGAATTACAGTTATAATATCTAGTCTATTTGTGTTTAGCAAAATTAAAGAAAATACTCTATCATCTACCTTATCTTTATGAATCTAAAGTTTTATATCTAATATATCTTTTAAATGACTAAGAAAAACTGTACATATAACTATCTAATCTTCAACTACATCAAAGACCACAGAAGGATATAATATTTACCCAAGTAAACCAGAAGTGCAAATGACTTCTAAAATCTAGAAAGGACAGAGATGACACCTATCTGCCTGGACAGTCACCCAAAGTTCTTTTATAAAGTTGGGGCAACCATCTTCAGCCTATAGGCCTGGAGTCTCTTTTCATTTCAGTGAAGCAGGAAATCCGTTCTGCCCATTCTGGCACAGTTCATCCGTTGCTTCTCCTTGAGTCTTGAAGAATGTCTGACAGTTTTCTCTGTAAAGCAGGAACCTGAATGATGATCTTGGCTTGTTCTGCCAAAGTTCAGAGGTCATCTTCTTATGGAACCTGCATGTCCAGTTTAAACAGCATACTGTCAAGCAGTCAATATAAAAACAGGTTCTTCTCTAGTGGCTTACCATTACCACAAATAGAGTAGACTCCATATGGAGTTTCTTTGAAGCCCATTTTTCTCTTGAAGATTGGTGCTGCCAGGAACAAATCTGTCTCACTGTCCAGAAAAGTCTAAGCTCTTAAAACATTTTAAATGCCATATTCTGTAGGTCTTAGAAGTATTTGAAGATTACCTATCTAATTGAAATATATCTTTGTATACCTAAAAATCTTAACTAACCTAACTATAAGTTTGATTATCAAAAGTGACTATTAACCTTCATTTCTTAATTATACACTACAATTTTAAAACAGTTACATGAACATCATACCTTAAACAAGAATAGAAAAACACATACAGCATAACAAAATTGACCTTAAATTTGTATCAATAAACCAAAATCTATACTAATGTAAAGCAGTTTGAGATTAACAGCTGATTACCTGTAAATTCAATAATCTAATTTTTAAAAAAGCATTCACATACCATATCCCCCGTTTTTTCTTAGAAAGAGATTGACTATGACCATTAACCATTTATAATGAAAACAAACATTTAGAAACAATATTTGGGGAATTTGGGCGAAGTTATCCATTACTACTTCCTGCTGATTAAGGGGCGTTGAAAATCTCACGGATTGTTGAGACTGGGTCATAATCTGTAGCTGTGAAGCTGATCTGGCCATCTCTTTTTATCAGAGGTTTTTTCAGGGGGTCTTGGTTGATGAAACCATATTTGCCTGGAAGCAATCCACAGGTTCTCATCTGTGGAGACAGAAACAGAACTCTTCCAAAGCAATAAATCCTTAGACACAAATTTCAAAATCAAAATACCTTTAAAATATATATTCTTGTTTAACTTAGTAGCCTTTGCAATCCATTGTCTTTCTGCAGTTAGCTCATTAACAGTTAAAAAATTAAAAGAAAACACAATAACAACCAAAATCTAGATTTTGTGTCTATTTTCCATCTTTACGTGGCTTATTATAATTTTATTACTCTATTTCTCGCTTTAAAAACTTTTTCTAACCTCTTTATTTTCTCTCTGAAGCCTATGTACCTTTTACAAACATTGTAACCCGTTTACAGGTTTTCTTTTTATCTGAATCTGTTTTATTGTGAATCCTTAATCATCTTCTAACCTTAAGAGCTTTTAAAATACATTCTCCAAAAAGAAACACAGTTTTTGCAAATTAGGCTGAATCACTAAGTTTTCTTAAACGGACCGTAAACAGAGCACACCTAAGAAAATGTTGCCACGAAGAAAATTTGTTTCTCTTTTGTTCAAAATAAGCAGAAATCTAAAATCAATCATATGTTATTTAGTCTTCTGTGAGACTGGTTGCAGCTGCAGCTCACACTGACTGCCGACAGCCCGCCGGTTCCATTTTGAATGTGACCCGGACCATGCTTCGTTTGTACAAAGACCCGATTTACATACACAATTTGGAAGCTGCCTTTGCTCAGTTTCTGTGATCTAGAACTCTTTTTAATCTTTCTCAGGCTCTAAGTGGATAATCGGCCCACGTTGGATGCGCCATCTGTTGTAGAGAGTTCGCGGGTCCGGGGCAGCCAAAGATCTGGGACCCACAGCTGCCGTGACTGCTTATCCACCCGCCGCCCGGGTCTCTAGAAACAACTCAGACGCTTTATTTATTTTATGCTGTTTGGCCTATGGCTCAGGCACATTGTTAGCTAGCTCTTATATCTTAAATCAACCCATTTCTATTAATCTGCGGGCCACGTGGCCCCCGTGGCTCACCCGTGTCTCTTTACATGTTGCTCCTTCGGCGGCTTCCGCGCGGTCTCCCTGACTCCACCCTGCTTCTCTCACCTAAGCTCTGATTCTCCTCCCACTTCCTCTATGGTGCCCACCATGACCCATAACAGCTACTTTATTTAAAGATACAGCACACACAAATGCATTCCCACATCAAGTAGATATTTTTCTTTGGTGTTGATTTTAAGTTTATTGCATAATGGTTGGGTGGGATACATGAAATTATTTCACTTTTCTGTATTATTAATGCTTCTTTTTCATTTGAGCATATGTTATATTTGAAGAAGCTTCCCTGTGTTGCTGAGTAGAATGTATATGTGTATACCCTTGGTATTTGGGTTGAATAGTCTCTAGATATCTATTAGGTTCATTTGATAGAAGATGTCATTTAACTCTTAAATTTCTCTTTATTTTTTTCATCCAGATGTCTTATCTGTAGAAGAAATTGGAGTGCTGAAATTTCCCACCATATTAGGTTTGTGTCAATCTGGGTGTTTAATTTTATTAATACGATTTGATGAAATTGAGTGCACCAGAGTTTTATGCATGTCTTTAGTATTGTAATACTTTATTAATTGATGAATACATTGATTAAAATGAAGTTCCTTTCTTTGTCTATAGTTAGTTCTTCATGCAGTATATTGAAACATATTTGGGTTAGTGTTTTTTTTAAACTCTTTAAACATAGCAGACTTGTTTATTACTTGGAAATATAAAACTGAAGTGGGCAATGAAGTTTAAAAGTTGTTTGTACGTCATTCATAAATAAAAAAAACACTATCTAAACCAATGTATGTGCTTAGAAGTCAGTAATGAATAATGGTCCTTGCAACACAGGACATAGAATAATATAAAACATCCTTATTATCAGAATATCCAAAAAACAGTTTAAAAATAGATTGTCCCTAACTTTTATGTTATGTATTATGGATGTAATTGTTTTTATATTTCTTGTTTATAACTGAAACAAAATTTATGTATTTGTAATTCCTGATAAATGCACAAGTTATGATAATATTATATACACATTCATATATACCCTTAAAGTTTAGAGTATAGAAGGTCAGTAAATTAGAAAGTACTAAAATAATGAATACTTTAACAATTTACATGCTTTATGGTAGGATAATTAATACTCAACATATAAAATTTACATGTTACACAATGTCAGAAAGGTAATATGTCATTGTTAGATAATCAAGTGGCAATAAAATTTTCCACTTTCATATTCACTTTAGAAATACTATCATAGACTAAAATATTACCTGTCAACTCATTCATTGAGGAAAACATAATATGGCAAAAGTAAAATTACATAAACAGTTTAGAGATTTAAATCGAAAACGCAAATACAGTTGCAAACAAGAAACCATTTACTAGCAAATTAAAGGGAAAAATAGTGATGGCTGAAGTGGTCTACTTCTTTACATAAGCTGTGATTTCCAGTTTGTATTTAGTCTCTCTAGTTGTATTGAGAGAGGTAATTTAACCTGTTTTGCTGTTATCTTTGAATAAGGTAATTTCTCTCTTTTTAGTGATGGCATAAATAGACCATTCAGCTTGAGTATTTGCTCACAAGTTTGGTCAAGTATTGAGAAAAATCTCTCACTCTGTTTTTCTGAATTATTCTTCTAAGACACTCTACGTGGTTTTTCTTTCCATCATTTTGCATTTTTTGTCATGCTGCAGATGAAACCCAGGGCCAAGCATGGGACTATTGTAGAGTCCTGACTTGTTTCTCTATTTAGAGTATCGCTTACAATCTTTTCCATTTAGAACAATGCTGGCTGCGGGAAAGCCATTGCTTTGTAATATGACCTAAAATTAATTTGAAAACAATAAGTCAGAAGAAACCACACAGAGAATATGAAATGAAAGTTTTAGTGCTGATCTCCAGGTCCACAGATCATTTCATTTCCTGAAGAAGTCTCAGTCATTCTGATTAGGCCATTATTGACAGACCAGTACCCATGATGGAAAGTCTAGAGAGCATCAGGGGACCAGTGGAAACATATACTATTAGAGAAACCTTCCTAACAGAAGCACTTGGGAACTCTCAAAGAGCACAATAAAGTGCATCACATGTACATTGTGCACTATTATTCATAGGAATATTAATGTACAACAAGTTTTTAGTTCATTGGAGAAATAGCTTACATAGGATAAATTTCAACTTTAACACTATCCTTAATAAATGAGCTAAATGTTAATAGTTTATTATAGAGAGATCCCAGGTTAGACTGATTAAGGAAGACTGGGAATGTTTTGAAATGGTAAGTGATTTTTTTTAGATGAACAACTTCACAATAGGGTGTAGAACTGTAGTATAGACATAGGCAAAGCTTAGGTGTTTATAGAAATGTTCATCTCAACAGGTTAACAGGTTCTGTAGCAGCCAGTGACATGGAGAAATATAATAAAACCTCAAGTAGGTATACATAATCCCCACATTTGTGATGTACTTCTTTTCTGGAACCTTGGGATCCTACATTCCATTCTTACCTTACCTGGCAATCCATATTCCTGAGACCTTCAAAGGTACTGGCTGCTCTAGTTAGCTGTTCTTCTAAATTCAGCTGAATCAAGGTACTTTAAGTTTTTCTGGAAGTAAGTTTTGTCCTCTAGGTTTTTCATATCGGTATCTAGTGCTTTGAGTTTTCAGACCCACAGACCTATAGTCCCAGACCTCTTAGCCTCCCGAGCTGATCAGTTCCCCCAAAATGGTTTAGACACCTATTTTAAATTCATGCTACTTGGTTCATGGCTCAGGCACATCCAAAGCTTGCTTTTACCTCCTAACTCAACCCATTCTCATAAAACTGTCTGCCATTGGCCCGTGGTTCACTTGTGTTCCTTACATGCTTCTTCTTGGGTGGCTGGGTTGATTTGTTTGACTCTGCCCTGCTTCTCCTATGTATGCTGTGATTTCCTTTTCTACTTTTTCTATGGTGCCTGTCACCAGCCAAAACAGTTCCTTTATCTAAAGATTGATATTCACAGCACACAGAAAGACATTCCCACATCATTACATGCATAGGAATGCAGTTTTGGCTTCTCTTTTCCTCCTCACAGATTCACCATATGCAGCTTTAAACTGTGGTTATTAAAGTGTACTGCAAAATACCAGCAACTATACTAATTACTACCTGTTCCTGTTGTACCTCCTTTTCCCCATAATGTACCTCTCAGTGAATCTGTTTTCTTATCTCCTATGAAATTCGTTTCCATGTTCTTCACATGAGAGAGAACATGTCTGTCCTTGCTCAATTCAATCTCTTTCTCTTAATTTCAATGAACACTCCAGGGCAACAAATCAGAACAGAAGCTTACCTCACATTTAAAGACTCAATTTAACTTTATACATAGTCAGAGAATCCAACTTATTCCTAATTCTCTCATAGATCTAATCTGGGGTAGGTGATCTTAGGATGAAATGGACCATAAAGAAATTTCATGTACTGAGGGTTATTGTCCATTCATAGCTCCTTTCCTCACAGGACATTTTATTTTATTTTAGAAGAAACTCCCTTCCCGGGATAGTTTATTTTATGCTGGAACCAAATCAGATGATGTCTTCTCAAAATTTCACTCATCTTTCTGACAAGAAAAAAGAGAGTTCTTGTGAAAATAACTCTGGGAAAATGATTCATGAGGCAAAGATCTCTAAGGTGAGTTGACCAAGCAGGGTGTGGGCACAAGCAGATGCATAAACAAGGACCATGACAGAAATAATTTTCAGAAGGTGGAAACCAGAGGCATTCTCAAAATGTCCTTCTCCAGTATCCCTGATGAATTTAGAATGGTAATTGAGTACTAAATGCATTTGGTAATAATCACCACTTTGTAATCAGGAGCAGGACCAAAGGGAGACCTGATAGCATCAAGCATTTCCAATGTAGTTGGGAAATGGCTGTTATGCAAATCTCTCACTTGATCCCCACATTTCCCAGCATCAATTATCTTGATTTTCTAGGTTGACCACTGAGGTCCTCCAACAAAGAGAGTGTTCTAGTATGAATGGTGCACATGTCAAGCAGAGAGTACTTCTAAGATTTTATATTTTCTTGTTTTCTAGGCCTTCCAAGATATTGCTTCATATTTCTCTGAGGAAGAATGGGAAAATATCACCAACTGGCAGAAAAGTCTCTACGTTTATATGAAAAGAAACTACTTAAGAATGATGGCCTTAGGTAATAGGAAGTTCCAGGTTTAGACAAGCCTGAGTGTTTCCCAGTTATTTTCTATGCCACAGCTTCTTTTCAACATATAGTATGTACCTCTCTCTGTCACACAATACTTTTCTTCACAGAGAAATGTCCAAGTGCTGGCTGAGCATGCTGCTTTCTCCAATGTGTTCAGGGCTGAGAGCATAGAGCACAGGCAATAGGACTCAGGCCTGCAGCAGTCTGCACTTTTCTTTCCTGCAGGCTCTTGTTCTTGTGGGCCTGAAGGTCTGTGCTGCATCCCAGATCCTAGCTGCATTTCCATTTTTGTGATGTCTGTTAAAGAGCAAGAACTTTGTTTCCTTTTAGGGGTCACAGTCAACAAACCAATTTTTATGCGTTGCAAGGACAAGGAGGAAGAATCTCCATTGGAATGTATTGAAGACCATGGCACTCACACTGGTGAGTAGTTAGGGAGGGGCTGTGAAGAATCACCTTTTCAGTCGAGATACTTGGTAAGGTTACAGGCATGTCTTTTCTTCATCTTCAGGTTAGGGCTGTGTGGAAAAGAGTTCTTTAGAGGATGGTGTAAAAGACCCTGCCATATTAAAGTCAAAAATCTACATAAGTTTGGGTAATAAATAAACAGCTAATATGTCATACCTGTCCTTTATCAGTCTTGTATCACAACTTAAACACCGGCAGACACATCCACCCTATACACATACATGCAGACACTGTCACACAGAAACAATACAAGACACACACACACACACACACCCAACACACATTCTCTTTTATAACTGACATCAATGAAAATGGATCATCGTAATATAAGTGGAAGAGTTAACTCCAGAGATGATCCTGTTCCCACAGTTTCCAATTTGCCAGGTTGGATGCAATCTAATTGTAGTTCATTAACATAATTTCTTAATTGTATTACAATATGGTATTTAATTTTATCCTTTGAGGGTTTTATGTATTTTGATCATATTCACACATACCTTACTCATTCATCTAATTAACATAAAATATTTTTTGATGTTTTTCTCACTTCCCCACACTCCTCAAATTCATGTCTTGATTTTTTTTAAAAAAATAACCAAAAAGCCCAATTTGTGCTCTTTATATAACATGGGATGAGAGATCATCCACTAGAGTATGCTTGAATTAATAAAGTCCATACCCTTAAAGAAAACAGACTCTCCTTCCCATGAAAGCCATTCATTTTCAAAAAGGATACTTTTAAAGGAGTGGGAGCTCATGAGTACCTACTCACTCCATGCTAGAATGCTGACTGGCTTGACAAAGCAGGTCTTATATAGGCAAAGGCAACCTCTATGAGTTTATGAGTGTAACAATTTGTCATGTCCATAAAATACTGTATTTGCTCTGGTCCTTCCTGTCTTCTGCTTCTTACAATCTCTCTATCCCCTCTTTAACAATGGTACTGAAGTTTGAAAGCAAGATGCATGACATATACGTTCAATGCTTAGCTGAAAAATGCATAGACACATTTTCTACATTCTAACCAGTTGGGAGCTCCTGTATTAGCCATCACTCACTTTAAAACAAAACTACTCTAATAATGTCTGAGAGCTATCTAAGGTGAAGAAATATAAATTTAGATGCCAGTTTGTGTTAAATTCATTTAGTAAAATCATAATAACAGTTTACACCCATGGGGCCTATGCAATCATACATTCTTGGTCAGCTTTACAGTACCAGGTCTGCATTTTTTCAATCACAATATATTAATAATTAAAGTATTGGCTCTTTAGCTCATACCTCAAACCACTGACATGCATTCATGTCTTCTTTCATTTATGAAATCCAGGTGATCCAGGTGAGCAAAAAACTCAAGTTCACATGGGTCAAAGACTTCAACATAAACCCAAATACACTCACCTTGATAGAAATTAAAGTGGGAAATACCCTCCAATGCATTGTTAAGGGCAATCACTTCCTAAATATAACACCAGTAGCACAGACACCAAGAATAACAATCAATAAATGAGACCTCTTGAAACTGGAAAGCTTCTGAAAGGCAAAGGACATGGTCAATACAACAAAATGACAGTCTACAGAATGGGAAAAGATCTTCACCAACCCTACATGTGACAGAAGACTGATCTCTAAAATATATAGAGAACTCAAGAAACCAGAGGTCAAAAAAACCCAAATAATCCAATTAAAAATGAGGTTCAGAGCTAAAAAGGGAATTCTTAACATAAGAATTTCAAATTTCTGAAAGGCACTTAAAAAATTGCTCAGCATCCTTGGACACCAGAGAAATGTAATCTTACACCTGTCAGAATGGCTAGAATTAAAAACACAGACTACAGTCTATCCTGGAGAAGATGCAGAGCAAGGGGAACACTCCTCTAGTTTTGGAGGCCACTTGTACAGCCACTCTGGAATTCAGTATGGCATTTCCTCAGAAAACTGGGAATCAGTCTCCCAATGATCGAGCAATACCACTATTAGGCATGTACTCAAAGGATGCACATTCTTACTCCAAGGGCATTAATTCAACTATGATCAAAGCAGCATTATTCATAATATCTAGAACCTAGAAACAACCCAGATGCCCCTCAAATGAAGAATGGATTTAAAAAATGTGGTACATTTACATAATATAATACTCAGCAGTAAAAAAATGACACCTTTAAATTTGGAGGTAAATGGATGGATTTGGAGAGTATCATTTTGTATGAGGTAACATAAACCCACTATGTCTCCACTATGATAGAAAATGACCAAACTGAATGTGACTTGGGTTCCTGTGAGAGGTTCCTCAGGACATTTACCAAAGGCAAAGGATTACCTTGTCTGTACCTTGTTGATTTATATTCCTTAGTCCAACATCAGCCTTTGCCACACCTTCTGCATAATCCAGAAGGGAAGAGCATATTGTTGGGGTCATTGTTAGCAAAAACATTGCTTCTAGGAACACTCTGTCTACAGTCCTTTTAAAAGAACCTTATTAACTGCAATTGAAACATTTTAAATTTCAATTTTGCTTCAAACCTCAGGAAATCACCTCTCCTATCCAATCATTATCAGAGTTAGGATATTTAATATCGATTGTATTTAGCATCCATTCCTTCATGGGTGCTGATCTTTACTTTTCAACCTTATACCCTTTTGCATTATACTTTGGCATTTTAAAAAGCCATGGATTCCAGTATTCTTTGCCTAGCTTCTGAATTTTGTATCATTCTATTTACTACTGAAGTCAATGTTTGTAAGAAATCTTTAAAGGTTTATCTTATGCCTTGCATAACTTTTGTATGTGACTCAATTTTCCTTCCTACTTCTAAAATTCTATGCCAAATATTTAAGGTTGCCATATGACATAAATCTAGGGCATAGTCATAATATAAAGACTGATGTTCTACATTAGCAAAATATTCAAATTTTAAGTAACTAGTCTTGGAATATTTCAATCCCTCTAGCCCTATTTTGTTGTTCAATGGTCTTAGCCTCATCTTCCTTACATTGTAATTGGGAACCAGCCTCCAAGATTGCTATAACCAAATCTATCCAGTCTTGAAGGATAATTCTATTACAAGTTGACCACATGTCTGCTGTTAGCTGCATCCAGTCAGTTGGTTTAATCCGGTTTTTTGCCGACCATGAATTTAGAAGCTGCTTTACATAAGTAGAGTGTATACCATGCATTGATATTGCCTCTTTAAAATCCTTGATGTCTCTCATATGTACTGGCTCATAGCTATACTCTACATATTCTGAGGATCCCCCAGGTGTTATCTTTGTCTGAATAGTAGCTGGGAATAATAGTGGTGCGGAAGGGGGTAGCCCTGTTATGTTTACCACTTTAGGTAGAGTAGCTCCAGTACCATAATATCCCATTGGGGGTTGACCTGAACTGTTCTGAGCATAAGATGCATCAATACCCTTTTCCAGCATTGCAATATGGTCCTCCCATTCTTGTATTTTGGATATGACCAGTTCCCATTCAGTTACATAAACATCCTATCTTAAACAAGAGTAGAAAAATACATACAGCATAAGAGATTTGACCTTAAATTTGTATCAATAAACCAAAATCTATACCAAAGTAAAACATTTTGAGATTAACAGCTGATTTCTTGATCTAAGTAAATTCAATAATCAATTTTTTTAAAAAAATCATTTATATACCATATCCCCTTTTTCTTCTTAGAAAGAGATTAACTATGACCGTTAACCATTTATAATGAAATCAAACATCTAGAAACAATATTTGGGGAATTTGGGCATCGTTTTTTATTACTATTACTTGCTGACTAAGGGGCGTTGAAAATCTCATGGTTGTTGAGGCTGGATCAGTCTGCAGCTCTGAAGCTGATACTGCCATCTCTTCCCATAAGGTTTTTTCAGAGGGGTCTTGGTTGATGAAACCATATTTGCCTGGAAGCAATCTACAGGTTCTCATCTTCTGTGGAAACAAAAGCAGAACTCTTCCAAAGCAATAAATCTTTAGACACATCAAGGTTGGGTGGTAAAATGAATGTAGTTAAAAAGCAGCTATTGAGTTGGCCATGGCAGCACACTCTTCTAATCCTAGGATTTGGAAGACTGAGGGAGAACTATTGTGAGTTAGAGAATAGCCTGGGTTACATAGTGAGATCTTCCTCCCCTACCATGACCTCCATAATACATGCATATTATAATTACTGAACTGAAGATCAGCCTAAAGAACTCTGTCAACATTCATCAGAAATGAATAGAGACAGAATCAATGAAGGCTAATTTAATGAACAGGGAGAAATAGATAGTTTGATTCACTAAATAAAACCTTCATTAGAGGAGAGTGAGTAAATACATAAATGAATGCATGAATGAGAACTTCTCATATTTAGGAAAAACTTCAGACCTAAAGATTATTGTATACTGTATCCAATACACTTCTAGATCCATTGACATTTAAGAACATAAAAAATTGAAGGAAATAACACAATGGTAGACTTTCTGATTAGTATGTGAAAAGGTCTACATTCCACCCATAGTATCAAAATAGCAGAGCAATGCAAAGCAAAAACTTTCTGAGGAAAACAATAACCTACTTAAAAATACAGAGCAAATGAACTACCATCAGATTTCTCAGACACCATACTGGTGGGGCTCAGAATATGATGTTTACCTGGACTACAAGACCCTGGCTTCCACCCACAACTGTTGTAGTGGGTTTCGGGTCCCATGCGCCAGAGATCCGGGACCCATAGACCTGCCGCTAGGGACCGCTTATCCGCGCACCGCCGCCCAGGCCCCCAGAAACGACTCAGACGCTTTTATTAACTTCATGCTGTTTGGCCTATGGCTCAGGCACATTGCTAGCTAGCTCTTACATCTTAAATCAACCCATTTCTATTAATCTGTGGGCCACGTGGCCCCGGCCCGTGGCTCACCTGTGTTCCTTACATGTTGCTCCTTGGGCGGCTGGCTCGATCTGCTTCTGACTCCGCCCTGCTTCTCCTACCTAAGCTCTGATCTCTCCTCCTACTTTTTCTATGGTGCCTGCCATGGCTCAAAACAGCTCCTTTATTTAAAGATTGAGATTCACAGCATGCATAAACACATTCCCACATCACTTCCCCCTTTCTGTCTAATCAAAAAGGAAGGTTTCAATTTTAACATAGCAAAATTATATATAACAAACAAAATAGCTATCAAGCAAGAATTACAGTTATAATATTTAGTCTATTTGTATTTAGCAAAATTAAAGAAAATATTCTATCATCTATTTTATTTTTATGAATATAAAGTTTCATATCTAATATACCTTTCAAATGACTAAGAAAAACTGTACATATAACTATCTAATCTTCAACTACATCAAAGACCACAGAAGGATATAATATTTACCCAAGTAAACCAGAAGTGCAAACGACTTTTAAAATCTAGAAAGGACAGAGATGACACCTATCTGCCTGGACAGTCACCCAAAGTTCTTTTATAAAGTTGGGGCATCCATCTTCAGCCTACAGGCCCAAAGTCTCTTTTCATTTCAGTGAAGCAGGAAATCTGTTCTGCCCATTCTGGCACAGTTCATCCGTTGCTTTTCCTTGAGTCCTGAAGAATGTCTGACAGTTTTCTCTGTAAAGCAGGAACCTGAATGATGATCTTGGCTTGTTCTGCCAAAGTTCAGAGGTCATCTTCTTATGGAACCTGCATGTCCAGTTTAAACAGCATACTGTCAAGCAGTCAATATAAAAACAGGTTCTTCTCTAGTGGCTTACCATTACCACAAATAGAGTAGACTCCATATGGAGTTTCTTTGAAGCCCATTTTTCTCTTGAAGATTGGTGCTGCCAGGAACAAATCTGTCTCACTGTCCAGAAAAGTCTAAGCTCTTAAAACATTTTAAATGCCATATTCTGTAGGTCTTAGAAGTATTTGAAGATTACCTATCTAATTGAAATATATCTTTGTATACCTAAAAATCTTAACTAACCTAACTATAAGTTTGATTATCAAAAGTGACTATTAACCTTCATTTCTTAATTATACACTACAATTTTAAAACAGTTACATGAACATCATACCTTAAACAAGAATAGAAAAACACATACAGCATAACAAAATTGACCTTAAATTTGTATCAATAAACCAAAATCTATACTAATGTAAAGCAGTTTGAGATTAACAGCTGATTACCTGTAAATTCAATAATCTAATTTTTTAAAAAAGCATTCACATACCATATCCCCCGTTTCTTCTTAGAAAGAGATTGACTATGACCATTAACCATTTATAATGAAAACAAACATTTAGAAACAATATTTGGGGAATTTGGGCGAAGTTATCCATTACTACTTCCTGCTGATTAAGGGGCATTGAAAATCTCACGGATTGTTGAGACTGGATCATAATCTGCAGCCATGAAGCTGATCTGGCCATCTCTTTTCATCAGAGGTTTTTTTTCAGGGGGTCTTGATTGATGAAACCATATTTGCCTGAAAGCAATCCACAGGTTCTCATGTTCTGTGGAAACAAAAGCAGAACTCTTCCAAAGCAATAAATCCTTAGACACAAATTTCAAAATCAAAATATCTTTAAAATATACATTCTTGTTTAACTTAGTAGCCTTTGCAATCCATTGTCTTTCTGCAGTTAGCTCATTAACAGTTAAAAAATTAAAAGAAAACACAATAACAACCAAAATCCAGATTTTGTGTCTATTTTCCATCTTTACGTGGCTTATTATATTTTTATTTCTCTATTTCTCGCTTTAAAAACTTTTTCTAACCTCTTTCTTTTCTCTCTGAAGCCTATGTACCTTTTACAAACATTGTAACCCGTTTACAGGTTTTCTTTTTATCTGAATCTGTTTTATTGTGAATCTTTAATCATCTTCTAACCTTAAGAGCTTTTAAAATACATTCTCCAAAAAGAAGCACAGTTTTTGCAAATTAGGCTGAATCACTAAGTTTTCTTAAACGGACCGTAAACAGAGCACACCCAAGAAAATGCTGCCATGAAGAAAATTTGTTTCTCTTTTGTTCAAAATAAGCAGAAATCTAAAATCAATCACATGTTACTGAGTCTTTTGTTAGTTATCAGGAACCCGCCTGATTGCCGCTGCAGCTTACACTGACTGCCGCCAGCTCGCCACCGGCGCCATTTTGAATGTGACCCGGACCATGCTTTCTTTGTACAAAGACCCACTTCCACACAATTTGGAAGCTGCCTTTGCTCAGTTTCTGCGATCTAGAACCCTTTCTAATCTTTCTCAGGCTTTAAGTGGATAATCGCCCCACGTTGGATGCGCCATCTGTAGTAGTGGGTTTCGGGTCCCATGCGCCAGAGATCCGGGACCCACAGACCTGCCGCCCCGGGACCGCTTATCCGCGCACCGCCGCCCAGGCCCCCAGAAATGACTCAGACGCTTTTATTAACTTCATGCTGTTTGGCCTATGGCTCGGGCACATTGTTAGCTAGCTCTTACATCTTAAATCAACCCATTTCTATTAATCTGTGGGCCACGTGGCCCCGGCCTGTGGCTCACCCGTGCCTCCTTACATGTTGCTCCTTGGGCAGCTGGCTCGATCTGCTTCTGACTCCGCCCTGCTTCTCCTACCTAAGCTCTGATCTCTCCTCCTACTTTTTCTATGGTGCCTGCCATGGCTCAAAACAGCTCCTTTTTTTAAAGATTGAGATTCACAGCATGCATAAACGCATTCCCACATCACACAACACCAAAAAAAGAAATAGAGTTAAAATGATAGTTATTTTTAATCCAGATATAGGGGGACATAACTGTAGCCCTGTCCCTTGGGAGGCCGATTCAGGAGGGTTTTGGGTTACCAGTTTGGACTATGAAGCAAGACACTGTCTATAAAATAAATAATTTTGTTGACAAGGTTACAATGTCATAACAGATCAACAACACTAAAAAGAACTTACAAATAGGGTGCAATAAAGAAGGTTACATCTCAAGTATACTAGGCCTCAGAAGGAGTATGACAGAGAAATGTTTAAGTAGAAAATTAGCTCTCCAATTGTAAAGAATGAAATGATATCACTTGTAGTAAAATAGTTAAAACTAGAGATCGCCATGTTATACTAAATAAATCAGCCATAGACAGATTTTGTATGTTTTTTCCATACATGAAATTAAGATTTTATTTTCTGAGACAGGGTCTCAATATGTAGCCCTGGTGGGGTTAGAGCTCACTAAAGAGACCAGACTAATTTCAAACTGAGAAATCTCTCTGCTCCCGACTCTTAAGTGCTGAGATTAAAAGAAGGTGCCCCCATGACTGGCTAGGTTTTTATTCAAGAAAATTCTGTCATGTTCTACCCTTTATTTTATTTGTGAGAATATAATACAATTATATTATTTCTCCCTTTTATCCTGTTCCTCCAAACTCTCCTGTATCCCCCCTCCTTGCTCTCTTTCAAGTGTGTGTCCTCTTTTCTCACTGAAATATTTTTTAAAGTACAACCTGGGTGAGGTGGGACATCTCAGTTCTTTAGAGGTGGAGGTAGGAGGATTCGGAGTTTGAATCCATCTTTAGCTACATAGAGAGTTGGAGTATCTCCAGGGCAACATTAGACTCTTTTTAAAATGTGTGTATATACATATGTAAGAAAGGAAAACAAAGGGTCATATGTGGATATAGGCAGGGGTCTAAGAAGGGATGGATAAGAGGGGTAAGTGAGGGGGGGAACCCTTGTTTATCTATTGAATCTAGTCTGTTTATCCATCTAGCCATCGATCTACCTACCTACCCATCACCTATCCATCTATGAATCTATCTATGTATCTATGTATCTATGTATGTATGAGAGAAGACACAATTTAATTTTCTTAGCGGGGGGAGACAGCAGAAGGGTTATAAAGGAGGGTGAAGAAATCATTTTAAAAGGTTGGAAATGGAGACAAAAGATAAAGAAATAACTAGATTCAAATTTACAAAAATCAATACAGGTTTGGAAGTGGTGGCACACGTCTTTCTTATTTGTTGCTGTGGTTTCTTCCTTCCTTCCTTCCTTCCTTTCTTTCTTTCTTTCTTTCTTTCTTTCTTTCTTTCTTTCTTTCTTTCTCTCTCTCTCTCTCTCTCCCTCCCTCCCTCCCTCCCTCCCTCCCTCCCTCCCTCCCTCCCCCCTTCTCTCTCTCTCTCTTTCTTTCTTTCTTTCTTTCTTTCTTTCTTTCTTTCTTTCTTTCTTTCTTTCTTTCTTTCTTTCTTTCTTTCTTTCTTTCTTTTTTTCGTGAGATGATTTCTCAGTGCAGTCTTGCCTGTCCTGGAACTCTAGAGACCATGCTGACTCGAATTCACAAAGACTGGCTTGCGCTGCCTCCCGAGTGCTGTGATTGAAGGCATGCTCCACCAAAGCCTACCTGGGGACATTTAACTTTAATCCCAGCACTTAGAAAGCAGAGGCAGGAGGATCTCAGAGTTCTAGGACAGTTTGATCGACATCATGAGTTCTATGACAGCCAAGCTACATAGAGAAACCCTGTCTCAAATCAAACAAACAAACAAAACAAACTCACTACGAATTATTCCTAAAAGGCCTTGTAAGTAGGATGGCTGATTAAAAGCTGCCCCAACATGATGCAGTAAACGAAGAAGAGAATAAGAGACAAGAAACTCAATCCATTCTATCCTAGTCTCAAACTCTCTAGGAAGCTATCTCAAGCGAATCTAGAATTTATGGTCCTCTTACCTCAGCCTGCATAGTGCTGGCATTACAGGAGTGGGCCACCGTCCCAGCTCCTAACATTTTAATAGTCAGTTTGTCATTGCAGCCGTAATAGCTAAAATAAAGTAACACTTATTGTGCGATGCCTGCTCTTCTTAGGGCTTCAATATGGTAGCTCATTTGATCGTAACAGTCAAGTGAGTGGATCGCTGTAATCCCAATTTACTCGCGTAGATTCAGACAGTGAAAGGTGGTGTGACATACACAAGGCCATACCGTTAAACACATTGAAACGTCCGATTTTGAACTCCTGTAATCTGGCTCCAGGGTTTGTGCCTCAAACTGTCAGAGCTTCCCCACCATGCTCTCTGTCTTTCTCCTAACCCTCAAGAGTGGTAATATATTGCCCAGGCTGACCTCAATCTCCTGGGTAAAGCCATTTTCCTGTACCGGCCTTCCAAGTAGCTGGGACTAATGGTGCAAGACACTACATCTAGCTCTTTTCTCCTCCTCCTGCTCTTCTTGTTCTTCCTCTCTCTCTCTCTCTCTCTCTCTCTCTCTCTCTCTCTCTCTCTCTCTCTCTCTCTCTCTCTCTGTCTCCCTGTCTCTCGATACAGAGACAATGACAGACATGTACAGAACAGATAGACACACAGAGAGAATCATGCTCAGATTTGGTGGGGCTTGTGAAGAATCGTGTCCCTTTTCATCATTTTTCTATATTCTGTATATCAAAATAGATGCATGCAGGTCTGATACTTGGTAAGTTCACAAGAGAGTGTTGGATGGCCTCAACCTGCAGTTACAAATGATTGTGAGCCACCATGCGGGCACTGGGAACCAACCCAGTCTGCAAGAACAACAGGTACTCTTAACCACCTAGCCAACTCTCCAGCCCCCAAAGATTCATGCCAAGTTCAAAAACTTCTAGATCATCATTTCTTCAAGGACCGCCTTCTCTCCGTTCTTTCTTTTTATACTTTGTGTCTGAAAATCCCATTGGATGAACATTGAGATTTCTGGGGTCTATTGTCCAACCTTTCCCTTCCAGTCTCTGTTTCTTAGTCTTTTTTGGGCTATGCCACCGTACTGCTGAGCTTTTTTTTTTTTTTTTTTTTTTTTTTTTTTTTTTTTTTTTTTTTTTTTTTTTTTTTTTTTTTTTTTTTTTTTTTTTTTTTTTTTAAATGTGTTTGGGCTGCATTTGTGTCTATGCGCAAAGAGGCCAGAAGAGGGCATCAGATCTCCGAGACCTGGAGTTACAGACAGTTTTGGACTGCCCTGTGGGTCCTGGATCTTAAACCCAGACCCTCAACAAGAGCAACCAGTAATCTTAACCACTGAGCCGTCTATCTCTCTAAGCCCTGAGCATGTTTTTAATATCAAATTGGCTAGGTATCTTTTGCCAATATGGTGCACAATATTGTTGTCATATTTTAGGTAGTTAATTTATTTTTGAAAAAGTTTCATGTAGCCCATGCTGGCCTCAGACTCCCTATGCAGTTGAGAAATATCTGACTCTCCAGCCTCCATGTCTTTCTGTTTTTATGGGGTGTTGAGAATCAAACTCAGACCTGTTCCTGCTGGGCCAGCAGTCTTAGCAACTGGACCATCTCATCCGAACAGAGACTATTCATCTGGTACACGTTTCTTCCCTCCCCACCAAATCCCCTACCTAAACATCAGCTAAACCTCTGTTTTCTTAAATGTATTATTTTTGTGGTGTCAGGTCAGGGTTTAATTTCTGTAGATGAACAGACGTTTGTCAAACAATCACTTATCCTGAGATCAATCCTCTCCTCACCCTTTGGAAATGCAGACTACAGTTTTATAGGTAGATTACTCTGCTCCTTGACTTTCTGTTTTGTTTCACTGACGGACCTGTTTATACATGTATTCCATTTTTATGGCGGCTATAATGGATTGTCACATACCCAATGGCCTAAAACTCACAAATGTATCGCCTTACATGTCTGTAGTTCAGAAATCCAGCATAAATGTGTTACAAAGATAACATTCCTTGCCCACTGTCCTTGGCTTATGGCTTTCATCTTTCATCTTCAAAACCAGCATCACACCTCTTTGTCTGTCTTTCTGTCTTCTTTGTCAGACTACCGTTTACAAGCCACTTATAAAGACCACTGTGGCGACATCGGTACCATCAGGATAAGCCAACATGATCTCACTATTTTAAGGTTTAGCTACCCTAATTCTACATGCAGCTACATTTTCTCTTCAACATACGCGTGGGTTCTGTGAATCGGGATGTGGGTATCTTTGAGGGACCATTATTATACTTAACAAACTTAACTCTGGCCTCTGACTATGATTTCGAGCTACATTTCAGTATTTGTTAGGGCAAATATGCCATATTAAGAAAACGGCAGGCCTCCCATGGGTATCGAGAAAGCCTGGCATATGGAGGTGAGATAGGATTATGCTTCTCCTCTTGTATTAAGGCCAGGCAAAACAACCCAGTATGAAGAATGGGTTTCTGGAATTAAAATAAATGAATACATTTAATTAATAAAAAGAATAAGACTTTTTTTAAGTAAATAAAAAGTACCATGTTGTTATAATTTCAAAAAATTCCTGGGCTGTAAACTAGGGGTGTGGTTCAGTGGCAGAGTCCTTGCCTACTATGCACAAGGCTCTGGATCTGATGTCCAGCACGGAACAAGGAAATCCCTGGCTAATCTTTGTTGTGTGTGCATGATACTAGGGACTGAATCAAAGCTTCACCAGTACTAACTAGATGACCATTCTCCCAGAGAGCCCTACCTCCAGACCTTTCTATTTCTGAAAGAGGGAACTTTCTTTTTCTAAAGAAGATTCTCATTGAATCTGCTCATTGGCTTGACTCTTGATCTGTGGCCCAGGTAGGCCTTGGGTTTGTGATCCACATACCTCAACCTCCCACTTAGTTGGAATTACAAGCCTATGCCTCCAGGTCTGGCTTGGCTACCTTTTATATGTTAATTCTGCTATTCTAGTTTGTATTGGTGAGCTTCATTTTTTTTTTTTTGTTTTTGATAAAAGGCTGTTCTTACTTTTTTGAACCTTTCTTTTGCATTGGCAAATGTTAAAACTCAATGACATAAACAAAGAAAATCTCACTTGGGTTCTGTTTGCAGCAGAAATACAAAATAAATGCCAAGAGTCTTGTCAAATACTCATGCTGATCTTTTGCTTCATGGCATTAATGATCAAAGAACAGTGGAACAAGGAGCATGTCATTGTGCATGGTCGTGCACACCTGCAAACCCAACGCTTGAGCGGTTAAGGAATGAGTATCAGGAACTCAAGAGCGTCATTGACTACGCGGCAAGTTTGAGACCAGCAGAGGCTACGTGAGACTCTGTCTCAACTAGACAGATAGATACAGAGACGTACGGGAGTGGGGGGATAGAGAGGGAGGCCGGGCATGCTGGCATATGCCTGTAGTCTCATCACTGAGGAGGCTGAGGCAGGAGGATCACTACAAGTTCAAATCTATCTTGGGTGACAGGGTGAAACTTTAAAATACACAGAAGGAGAGGGGAAAAAAGGAGGGGAGGAGAAGAGAGGGAGAGGTACGGGTGAGAATGTATAATGTATGTAAGATGATCCCACGAGGTCAGGGGTTTAAGACCAACCTTGTGGCTCCTCCTCTCAGAGAAGACATAAGAAATGTCTACCCCTTCTCCTAAGGTCTCAGTGACAGAATGAGGCGTGATTCCTCTCCAGTTCACTCTGGGGAACCAGTGAGTTTATGGGCTTCCTTACAGAATATAGGGGAGGGGTTACTTACAGGGTTGTGGACATTCTTTCCCCAACCAACCTCACCGGGAAAGCCTTACCTGGCCTGCACGGGGGCTTCCCAGAGCCACATAGATGGATTACCCTTCTGGTCCTCTCTGGCCTCTATAAACCCCAGGACATGTCCAGAGTTGCCAGTTGGGTAGGGAGAAGTTTGATGCTCAGGGTTTGGGAGATATGTAAAGTGTCAATAGCCCAGCTGGGGTGATATTTTTATGGGGTGGAGGGAGACGGGGATGAATGCACCAAGATGGCGGTCGTTTGGCTGAGGAGACAGTCATCACAACAGGCTTGAACAACATGGTGAGAATTGTCTGAGAAAATGGAAAAGGTAGGAAAGGGGATTGATTGTATTAGTGACTTTTGTCACAGCTGTGACCAAATCAACTTAAGGCGTGGTTTATTTGAGGGAGATACAGTTTATGGTGGCTGGAAGCATTTGAAGGGCTGAGAACAAGGCATCCACAGACAGGAAGCAGAGAAAGAGGGAGATGGATGTCACCCTCCACTTGCCAACATAGATCCTTCACTTCTACGTTCTAGCATCTTTGGTACAGGAATGTACTCCTGTTCTTTTCTCTCAGTCTGTGGTCTCATCTCAGCAGGAGGACGTCGTCCACACACTAGGCTGGGTGTCTCCTCCTCACTAAGCTGGGAACTCCTCACCAACAAACCCTGAGGTGTGTCTTCAGGATGATTCCAAAGCCCATCAAGTTGACAAGACCAACTATGGTGGTTTGAAGGAAAACAGCCCCCAAGGGACTGGTACTATTAAATGTGGTGCAGTTGGAGTCCAGCTTCTTTCTCTCAGTGTGACTGTCAGTCACTTCCTGTTGTCTGCAAGATGTAGCACTCTCAGCTCTAACACCCCATCTTTCAACACAGCACCATGAGCCTGGTCATGATGATAAAGGACTGAACCTCTCAAACTGTGAGCCAGTCACCCCAGTGAGAGGTGCTGTGATCATGGTCTACACAGTACATTCGAAGGCCAGCAAAGATGACATAGTGGGACTCTGTCTTTAAAAAAAAAAAGTGTTTTTACTCCCTTCTGCCGAGTCAGCATTCAGCTATTTTTTTTCCCCCAGGGTAAGGCAGGTGAGTAAATAATGTAGGCATTGAAGGGCAGATGGTCTCCTAAGCAACTCCTCAGTTCTGCACGAACAGCCATGAGCAATCCACAAACACATCCACTAATCATATCATTGCTGTCAACAGACCATTTCTTGAATCAAATAAAGCCCAAGTTGCTAGGTATTCCTGGCAAGGATCTGAATGAAGGAATGGTTTGCAATCATCCTCTGGTAATGTAGCAAAAAGCCATAGGCCTTCAGGAAGTGGAATATGAATATATCATCCACCCCCCTCTCTATTCCCCCCTTCCCTGCTCCTATTTCCTCCCTCCAGTGTCACCTCTCAAATTTTCCAACCTAATCACCTTTCTAAACATTTTGTTAATTTATCTTGGAGGCTGAGTCAGCTATGGGAGCTATAACAGGTAGAAAACACAGAATTCCCAACTGGTCATCTTTTGCACCAAATGAAGTGTCTGGTAATGAGATAGGGTTACATCCAGTTGACTTGTTGGCCAAAGGGGTATCAAGACAACCCCTGAACAACCCAGGCTGTTGCCAAAATTGTACATTGTTCTCCACAAGCTGACAGCAAGGCCCCCATGCTGAAGACAACACCTACATAACTCATTGAAGATGGAGATGTTGATAGAGATGGTGCCAACATAGATCCTTCACTTCTACGTTCTAGCATCTTTGGTACAGGAATGTTCTCTATTCCTTCTCAAGAGACAATTGTAAGCTCCAACACAGCCCCCCCAAACCTTTGATTTATAATCTCTCCTGTCTGCAAAATATGCTAGGGCCATGGCAGCACACAGCTTGTGTGAGGAACCAACAAATAACTGATTTGACTTATAGCCCACTCAGTGAGATGGAATCCATACCTGACACTGTCTGGGTGACCACAAACCAGAGACTAGATAGCTCAGGAACATACGGTAATACCAAATAAATCTGGTATAAAAAAAGTGATAAAATGATTCCTAAAGACACCCCCCCCCCGTTTAAGCTAGGATTTCTCTGTGTAACAGTTCTAGGTGTCCTGGAACTCTCACAGGCCTTCAGGAAGTGGAGCATCATCCACTTCTCTCTCTACCTCTTCCTCCCTTGCGCTTTTACTAAAATTTGTACAAAACCCTTGAAGTCTGTGGTATTTTTGTCGCTTGTCTGGAGCCTCTTGGATTTGATGATTACAGATCTTGTAAAGTCTAAAATCTATGGGACAGCTCGCAAGCCATATGTCTAGGAGGATGATATGGCAGTTAAGAGCTAAGGAGGAGGCCAGGAAGACCTATCACTGTGAATATGTTTTGCAGGGAATCTAGACACTCACAGCATCTTCTTCTCTGGCATTCCTGTTTTGTTACATATTCAACTTTGCACAAGTTACTTAACCTTTCCAAATCTCAATTTCCCTATTGTAGGCACACCTGGCTCTGTATCTTTACAACCATATGAATTCTTTTTCAGTGTCCTACTCTCTTTGGAGTTGGCACTAGACATTTAGAGACCAGAAGTTAAATGTGGCTTTGTGTTCCCCAGTGACTAGTGTGGTCACCAGATCATGCTCAGTGCTGATACCAGGAGACTTGCTCTTTGTCCCTGGACACAGGAGCATTTTCCTGTGACTTCTGGTATTGTCCTTAAGTGAGTGTACCCTTGTCAATTGCTGAGGACACCACCAGAGAGAATAACAATATAGCTTGCTTTCTCCTCAAAAACATTTTCAGTGATTTCTCAGAATCTGTGCAGCAGTTTCTTGAACCTGCTTCCTATGTTGGGTAATCCTACCATGAATTTTATGCTCCAGGGCGAGATATGACTCAAAATTTCAGAGTCATTTCCCTATTTGCGTAGAGATGTAAAGAGATGGTCTGTACTCAACCCTGTCTCAGCCTTGCTACTTAGCCCACTCTCTTCTGTACACATTCTCCATAGCTCTATCTATGCTTTGGCTGGGAGGCAACATTCCTCTCTTCCTTCCTCAATTCACTTTCCACAGTCTGAAGACTCCACACTTGGAATGATTCCACAACATATACCCAGAACCTGGGACTAGATACCGGGAACATCCATCTCCCCCTCCCCAACTTATACTCTATGTATCATCAGTGTTCCTGGCATCATAATGCATTTCTAACTCCTCTTTCCTTTGCGAAACAAATACTGGAGCTCTGGCAAGAGGCCTCACATATACCAGGATCCCCATCTTAGAACAACACAAGGATAAGAAAGTTGAGATTATACCCTCTATGGCTGTGTGTGGTCTAATAGTACAAAGTTATAATTATTGACTCATGACTCCATTTGGGAATATTGTTTCAAGAGCACTGGTAATTTCTTTGCTTTGTGCTGAAAAGTATCTCAGAGCTTCAAATGTGGGAAGGAGACATTGTGGTGATATATTTTATATTCAGTAAAGTTAGCCTGGAATATCAGAGAACATAGTCACCCACACCCAAGCCATGAGGGTCTGAGAGTGACAACTCACGCCTTTAATCACAGCACAGAGATAGCAAAGTGGTAGGTAACTCACACCTTTAATCCCATCATGGAATGACAGAGTGGTGACCTGCATCTTTAATCCCCATGATTCAGGAGACAGGGATATTTCTGTATTTCTGTGAGTTCAAAGCCTAAAAACAAAAAAGCAGTAGCTCACACCTTTAATCCTAACTCTGAGATTATGATGCAGAGTTGAACTCAGAAGTGAACAGCTGGGTGGAGAAGATATTTAAGGCAGCTGTAGGCTGACATTCAGGTACTCTGTAGGAGCAACCAGCCAGGCAGAGGTGTTGCATGCCATTAGTCCCAGAATTTGGGAGGCAAAGACAGGAAGATCTTTGAGAGGTCCAGGCCAGCCTGGTATACAAAGCAAGTTCCAGGACAGCCAGGACTGTTACACTGAAAACCCTCTCTCAAAAACAAACAAACAAACAAACAAACAAAAAACAAAAAAGTCTGGAGAGATGGCTCTGTTCTCTGATATTCCACGTTGATGTTATTAAATATAAAATATATTACTACAAGGCATTTTAACACAGATGTACACCTCTTATCACAGTTGTATACCTCTTATCACACATGTATACCTTTTATCACAGATGTATACTTCTTATATATGAGAACATTTTATTTCTTTCAGCACAAAATGATATGCTCTGAAAGAGGGCTATATTTTCCTCTCTCCCCTTCCCTGGCCCAGAGCTGACTGCTTCATCTCTCTAACTTGCAAAATATACTGGGAGGAGACTGTTCCATCCCAAGTTCTACCCAAAACCAGTCCTCAAGTCCTTGGTTGTGAAATACCCAGTGGTCTGTTGATCATAGCTATGCCCCCTTCTGGATGATAACTTTCTGTACTGATGTATTATAGTTCTTTATTAAATATCAAAAGAAGCAACTGGAGTGAGAAGGGACTCATTTTGACTCACCATTGAAGAGAACATTATCTACCATGGGGGTGGGGGGAGGCCTGGAAGCTAGTACTCTGTCTGTGGTTGTAAGAACTTGTGGCATATCTCATTCATCTCATTTCAGTGGATCTGAAAGCAGAATGTTTCCTCAGAAAAAGGTTCTAGTCTATAGCCTTAAGGTCAACTCCAGTGGAACAATGTCTAATAGCGGAGTCTCATGTCCAATAGGTTCCACAGCCTTCCACCAAACACCAGTGATTGAGGCCCAAGACTCCACGTCATGAGCACCCATATTATTGGGATTATTCCACAGAACTTCATAATTTTAGGTTTCAATTGTGTTCTTTTTTGCCATATTTCATTCATTCTTCACTTAGACATATTTGCAATGCTATTTGTTCCAGTAAATTTGGGGACTCTTTCACTCAGAAATAGTGGCACAGGAGTCTGTCCAATGAACAACTGATGTAGTTCCTGGACACAACATGGAACCACATAGTAAGTAGTTAGCTCAAAAAAAAATAGGATTGAGGGTCACTGAAGTCACAGAAAATGCATGAAGACTTGCATTATCTACAGAGGTTCTTGATTTTAAACCTGCCCTGTGGGGATTCAACAAAAGCTTCAGAAGTTTTGGAGATATCGGAGGGAATCTACCCACAGTCTAAGTGGGGATTTAATAAAAGCTCCAGAAATTCTGGAGATCTAACCACAGTCTAGGAGAATCAGAGAGCGGTGATTCACACCTTTAATCCTAGCACAGGGAGTATCCCGGGAGTGGTGACCTACACTCTTAATCCCAACTCAGTAGAGGTCATTTTAGATTATAGAAGGAATTCCAGGCTCCCAAGCAGGCAGTGGTGGGGCCACGCCTTAATTTACCAAAAGAGTATTTAAGGCTTAAGGCTGGCATAGAGGAGGAGGAAGCCAAGGGAAGCCAGCCTGAGGAAGCTGGAAGACAGCTGGGTAAAATCTGATTGTGGTGTTTATTCTCTCTTAAATCTCTGACTTCCTCAGAGATCTATCCCTGAGTCTCATTTATTCATGCAACACTGCCCGGATTTAATTTTTTCAGGGCGTCTCTCATAGAGAACCTACCTCTAGTGTGAAGGCGTCAGGCAGTGTCTTCTGGATATAGACAAAGTGCATTAGTTCAGATGCCCCTTGACAATTAACCTACCAGGGCAGTCAGTGCCCATCGATGGTTCAGGAAAGCATGTTGGACAAATGGGACAAGTACTGACCCAAGCTTCCATGGCCAGAAGTACTTCACAAAGCAGGTTTGTTCCTACAATGCCCCCAAAGTGGCATATGTGCTCTCCCAGGCACTGACTCTGCCAGGACCTGCTGACCTGTTTCAGTGCGAGTTTCTACACTTGCTCAGCTTTCCCCTCTTATCTGTTATTCCATCCTGCTGGATAGTATTTCCTCTAAAGCATGCGCCATGTGCTTTAGCTCACAATCTCCAGTCCTCCTCCATCTGCTTCCTTCTTAAGATGTTTATCCCGGGATCTCTCTGCACTAACTTTATGACATCTAAGTTATTCATAAAATAACTATTAATGTTAAAAAATCACTTCTGCATGTAATTTTTCTCAAAGGACGAATATAGAAGAGTGTCTTGTTCCCTGGAACTGAAGTTACAAGTGGCTGTGAGCTGTCCCAAACGAATGTTGGGAACCTAGCTAATGACTTCTGTAAAAGAAATATGGGCTCTTAATCATTAAGCCATCTCTCTAACCCTTCTTTATTGTTTTCAACAATATTTTTTCTTTATTAAAATTAACTTTTAGAATAGAATTCAGATTGTTTCTTCATGGCATCTTCACATACATATTTCATTACAGATTCTCATTTATTCTCTCTCCCTATTGCCTTTGCTTTTAGGGCCTCCGGCTCTTGTGTTGTGGCATCTTGGGAGTCCTCTTCATGGCCATCAGTCTGGGCTTTATGTTTGCCAACTGGGCCACAGGCCAGGGCCATATGTCTGGACACTGAGCTGTCCTGTCCTGCCTCACTGAGTCCCTATGTTCACACACATGTACATGAGGGAATCCAAGCTACCTTCCCGAGTTTCCCCTGCTAGAGTGTGGAGGCGGCTGCTCTATCCACACTGCTGTCAGAGATGGGGTCAGTAGAGGCTGCAGAGTAGTTACTTCCCTCCTCCCTAGGGTTGCCTGCACCTACTGCCAACCCTATGAGAGGAGGGACGCTAGCTAGGTCCTTAGAAAGCTTTTGCCCAGCACAGATCTCACTTTCTGGATGAAGGTGTTTGTCACATTTATCCTGGGGCTAAAAGAATAAAAGATGCTGAATGTCAACCCTGGTCTGCACTTCTGATATTTCTCAAAGACTTATTGGAAGAAACCTGCCCAAGTGAAGGCAGGGGTAAACTGAGGCTATGAGTAGGTCTGTGTTCTTTCTCATCTGTTCAGTCTTTTCTCCATCCCTCCAGTGAGTGGCCCTCACCCTAATCGCTCACCCATTTCCTGACTCAACAGTGATTGTGAGCTTGGGGACATGGCCGTGAATGTTCTAAGTGTGTCAGAGATAGAATCTCGAACCAAACAGATCATAGTGCTTCAGGACAAGAAGGAAACAGCGCCTAAATTTGGTCTGCTTTCTACTTCTGGGTGGCCCTGGACTAAAAATGTTTTGCAAATTTCTAAAGTATTGAGAAGAATCCAAAGAAGAATAGTATTTTCTGGTCTGGAAAGCTTGCTCAGCAGGTAAATGCAGGCTCCACCAGGGCTGACAAAGTGAGTTTGATCTGAAAGGAGTGTACTGAGTCCCATGAGTTGGTCCTCTGAATGCCGCATGAGTGCTGTGGTACTTATGCACCGGCAATTATGTGCATGTGCACGCATGTGTGTGCACACATCCCAGAGGATCAAATAAATGTTTAAACATTAAATGGTTTCTGTGACACTTGGAAATTGGCGGAAAGTCACATTTCAGTGTCTATATGTTTTGTTGTAACAAGACTAATGGCTGTGTTTGTAGAGGGCCCATGGCTGTTCGTGCAGAAGTAGGGAGTTGCTTAGGAGACCATATGGCCTTCAATGCCTATGTTATTTACTCACCTGCCTTTTCTCCAGAAATATTAGCTTAATGCTGACTCTGCGGAAGGGAAGAAAAACATTATGGTCCATGGTGCTATAATAGGGTAAGAGAAATTCTAACCAATTTTGCACATGGAAGGAAACAGGCTTTGGTTGCTGTGAAGATAGATGTCTCATCAGTGAAAAACACTTGCTGCTTTTCCAGATGACTTGAGTTGGGTCCCCACAGCACACACAGATCTGGAAGCATATAACCACACAAAAGTCTATCTCTAGGGAATCTGACAAACTCTCCAGGCCTCACAGGCAGGTTCTTTCTCTCTTCCTCACTCTCCCTTTCTCTTTCCTTTCCTTTTCTCCATGCACAGAAACAGCATACACATGAGAGATCAATAAAGGAAAATTAAAATAAACCTTAAGGAATCAGGATTGAGAGTGTGCTTGGCACAAGGTAATAATGATTAACTATAGAGCAATTTCCTTTTCTTTGTTTTAAAGCTTATATATAGAATTTCAAAGTTTTGCCCATGATTCTGAGTGTTCACCATGCTCTTTCTTTAAAAGAATCTTTTCACCTGTCACAGGCTTAAGGAGAAAAAAATGAAAAGAATGTTAATAAGTTAAGTGGTGGTGGAGCATGCCTTTATGTCCAGTACTCAGGAGGCAGAGGCAGACAGAGCTCTGAGGTCAAGCCAACCTTGTCTACATGGTGAGTCACAGGACATCCAGGGCTACACAGTGAAACTATGTTTCAGAAAAAAAGAAATGTCAATGAATCCCCACTGATACTCAGTCTGAACTCTTTTGCCTTCCCTGCATACCAGTAGTTAGGATACTCTGGCTCTGTTTAGAGATTTTGTGTTAGAAAAGCAAGAGAGCACATCTTGTCTCCTGTGCGTGGAATCACTTCATTCCTTAAAAGAAGAAGGGCCTGGACTATTGACCATGCCCAGTTTTACACTATGAGGTTTATATTACCTGAAAAAAAGCTAGGTATGTGTTTGTGTGTATGTGTGTGTGAGGGAGAGAGAGAGAGAGAGAGAGAGAGAGAGAGAGAGAGAGAGAGAGAGAGAGAGAGAGAGAGAGAGAGAGAGAGAGAGAGAGAGAGAGAGAGATCTGTAACAATGGAATATAACAGCGTCTTTATGTGTGCATACATGGTGGAAAGTGACTCTATGTTTGGGATGGGATACAGGGCAGTGAACACTCAAACTATTACCTCAGAATTTTATTTGATCTGCCCTTTGAGATATTCGTCCAAATGAAATCCTGTCCACTCAGTTCTGACAAGGAGGAGGAGGAGGAGAAAAAGAAGAAAGGAACTGCCCATAACCTTCTAAGCCATCTTGACTGAAAGTATATCCTTTATAATGAATGTGTGAAGAGACCTTGATTCTCTGCGAGGCCTAAGGTGTTTGTTGGATACAGCAGGCACAGAAGAGCAGAAACCACAATGTTCTCATCCATATATGGAAGGAGAAAAGTTTCCATTTGTAGAAGATAGGAGGCAGAGGGGTCAAGGGCACCACAAGAAAACCCAGAGAATCAACTAAACGTGGGTTCATGGGACTCACAGAGGCTGAATCGACAACCAGGGAGTCTGCATGGGACTGATCCAGGCCCTCTACATACATGTGACAGTTGTGTAGCTTGGTCCTATTGTGGGACTGCTAACAGCGGGAGCAGGGGCTGTCTTTTACTCTTTGGCTGGCTTCTGGGACCCGGCTGGTCATACTGGGTCAACTTGTCCAGTCCTAAGGCAGAGGGAGGTGCTTAGTCTTACATCAATTTGATATGCCATGTTTTATTGATGCTCATGGGTGGGTGACCTGCCTTTTCCTGGATGTAGACAAAAAAGGCAGGGATTGGGGAGTGGGAACTTGGGGTTGGAGAAAGAAAAGGAGGGAGGGGATATGTGACTGGAATGTAAAATAAGAATCAAACACTGGTCACTAGAGCCTAGGCAGTGAGGAGTTCATCCATGTTTGGTAGGAAGATAAGTACCCAATACAGTTAGTTGGAGAGGAGGCTTTCCTTCCAGTGGGCATAACAATCCCTTACTTACTATTGGTACTGCTACTACCACCACTATTTTAGTAATTTTTATTTGTAATATATTATATAAAGTATTAATATTTACTAAAGGGTATTTTCGTGTGTTTCTGATGGGATTGTGTATGTGTGTGCCACTGTGTGAATGTCAGACAATAAATATATGTAATCGGTTCTGTCTTTCCATTTTCTATGTGTTCAGAGGACCCTAAACTTAAATAGTCAGACTAGCTACTCAGTAACTTCTGTGGCGGAGCCATCTTTCTCTCTCCCAAGCAACAATATTTTGCAGTACATTTTGACTCTCTTCAGTTTATCAGATGATGTAGTGAGTTATGTAATAAAGTAGGAGAAAAGGCAGGTCTGGTTTCAGAGGCCTACAAACAGTCTGGAGGCTGAAAAAGAAGACTTTTAAAGTACTGCTTTGGCTTCGTGATCAAAGCCATTCTGGGCTTTGTGATCAGATCCTGAAAGAAGACTGAAAGGAGGTGGGAATAACACAGAGATATGAGGCTGAACATCCAGATTTGAAGGCAGCAGAAACTGGAAGGCAGTACGAAGAGAGAGCCATGGGGCCTGGCTTGGGCTTTTGAAACCCCAGAGCCTGCCCTGAGTGACACCCCCACAAGGCCACATCTCCAAATGCTAAGCAATTCCACCAGCTGAGGACCAAGTACTCAAATATATGAGCCTATGGAGGCTTCCCCCATTCTTCCCAGCACATTCTACACCTTGCCTCTCATAGGCGTGTGCTTATCTCGTAATACACAATGTCTTTAATTCAGTTTCATAAGTTTTCATAGACTTTCACAGCCTCAACAGGATTTACAAATCCAAAGTATCTTCTGAGACTCAGTCATCTCTTAATTGCAAAGTCCTGGAAAACCAAAAAGCAAGTTACACTTCTAACACACAATTGCACAGAATATACACTGTGATTCCAATAGAGAGAAGTGTGGCATAGTGAGAAAATACAGAACCAATGCAAGACCAAAGTCCAGCAGGACACACTCCAATCCTGTAGCTCTGATGTCAAAGGGCTTAGATGACTTCCCTTTGGCTTTGCCCACTGTCACATACTTCTCTCTACTCCGCTGCTTCCACTTCCTGTCTGCAGTGCTCCTTCAACATATCTCACAGCTCTATAATCTCCAATATCTTGGGGCCTTGAACACTATCCAGATTTTCATGCAATGGCTTCCCAGGGCCTCCCCTGCCAAATGCCTGAGTTCATGACATTGTTTAAGTATGGAGGTAGATTCCAAACCCTTTTACTCGGGTATCCTTCAGGACTCTAAAGTCAGTACCATCTGGATGATGCTACCAAGTTTGACTGCCTGCGCTGCATGGAACCTGGTACCCACCTTGATATACAGTTGTGTAAGTTTTGATTTATTCATGTCTTTTAGGGGCAGATAATCGGTTAGGCGGTTTTTTTTTTTTTCCATCTTACAAGTTGATAGCTTAGCCGCTGGTGGGTCATCCCCTTTATATCATCCCGCATCGGGCCTCCCCTTATCTCTTGTAGCATAAGCCTTGACTTCAACATTACATTTCTTCCTGTTCTCTTTCCCCTCAGACTGTATGTATCTTGCCTTGCTTGCTCATTTTCACTGTAGTTCTGCATGACAGTGATTGCTAATTGCCACACAACAGAATCAATATTAGGCTGTTCTAGAATCACCTCTGCCAATGAAATTGGTACCAAACTCTTTAATTTTAGCCTTAGGCACATTCTTAGGACGAGGGCAAAACACTAGTCATATTTTTCACCAAAATATCATGAATGGTCTCTTAACCTAATTGCTAGTATTGTTTACCTTTGAAAGCTCTTGGGCAGGGGTTTAAGAGTTCATATTGCTCTCAGCACTGCTGCCTTCCAAAGGCCTTCTATTAGTCTCTTAATCCATGCTCAGAGCACGCTGAGCCCAATCACAAAACCCTATTCTTTGGTCCAATCTCTGTCTTACTCTTTATATTTGTGATAAGACACCTTGACCAAGGCAACTTATAGAAGAAAGAATTTATTGGGGGCTCACAATTTCAGAAGGCAAGTCCATGATAATTATGGTGGGGAGCGTGGCAGCAGGCAGATAGGCATGGTGCTGGAGCACTAGCCGAGAGCTTGCATCTTGAGACCCAGACACAAGTCAGAATGGGGAGTGGGAGAAAGCCAACTGGGAGGGGTGTGGGCTTTGAAACTTCAAAGCCTGCTTCCAATGTCAAACCACCTCCAACAAGGCCATACCTAAACACTTTCAACAACTGGGAACCAAGTATTCAAATATATGGGCCTATAGGGACCATTCTTATTCAAATCACCACACAGGATCTCACTATGTAGGTGGGACTGGTTTGGAACTCTCAATGTAGATCAAATTGTTCTTGAATTCATAAAGAGATAACAGTTTCTACCTTCTTAGTGCTGGAGTTGAGGGCATATGGTACCATGTCCACCTATGTTTTAATTTTAGGAATAATTTTATTTATGTGTATGAATATTTGCCCCTATGTGCATATCACATGCATTCTGGGGCTCATGGAAGCTGGAGAAGGGCAATGGATACCCAGCAGCTGGAGTTAAGATATTAGTGAACTAGCCTACATGAATTCTGAAAACTGAATTTGGGATATCTGGAAAAACATCCAGTGCTCTCAACTCTTCTTGAGTGATCTCTTCATCTTCTTTACCTTTGATCAGAACAAAAAATATATTGTTCTGGGGGAAATGCTTAAACATCAATCCATGTACATACATCTTTAGGTGTGTCCTCTTGACATTTCCTTTGAGATATTGTATGTATGATGCCAAGCTGATAGAAACTAATAGAAAACCTTAGGATACAAATTTCTGCTCCATGATGTGATTCTATCTCTCTCTGTGTATGTGTGCATGCGCATGTGTGTGTACTGATCTGATTTAAAGTGGCTAACATGATTGTTACAGGTAGGAAATTTTCTTCAACTGTTGGTTTTAGAGGTTATGAAAGGGTATAAATTGTTCCTCCATCCTGAAGAGAAGTGGATTTGCTAAGCTGAGTGAATTGTAGGGCTGACATTGCCTAATATAGGAAGCATTGGAGAGAAGAGAGCTGGCAATACTAACTCTATAAGACCAGCTCTCACTCAACTGAAGGAAGAAGGGTGCTTCATACATACCAATCTGGGACTCCCCAAAAAAAAGTCCTCAGCAAAGTGTCAGGTAGTGGACATCAAGGAGTCTTTGGACCATGGTCATTGTGCTTTTATTACTAGAGGATATAGGAAGAGAATCACTATGACAATACTTGTTTTTGTATCTGCTTGAAAAAAAAATCTCCAAGGCATCTAAAAGAGTTTGAAGTTTGTGGGGTAAGTTGTAGGACTGTTTCACTCAGAAATAGTGGCACAGGGGTCTGTCCGGTGAACAACTGATGTAGTTCCTGGACACAACATGGAACCACATAGTAAGTAGTTAGCTCAAAGAGTAGGACTGAGGGTCACTGAAGTCACAGAAAACTCATGAAGACTTGCATTATCTACAGAGGTTCCTGATTTTACACTTACCTGGGTTTAAGTTTTTCAGGGTGTCTCTCATAGAGAACCTACCTCTAGTGTGAAGGCGTCAGGCAGTGTCTTCTGGATATAGACAAAGTGCATTAGTTCAGATGCCCCTTGACAATTAACCTACCATGGCAGTCAGTGCCCATCGATGGTTCAGGAAAGCATGTTGGACAAATGGGACAAGTACTGACCCAAGCTTCCATAGCCAGAAGTACTTCACAAAGCAGGTTTGTTCCTACAATGCCCCCCAAAGTGGCATATGTGCTCTCCCAGGCACTGACTCTGCCAGGACCTGCTGACCTGTTTCAGTGCGAGTTTCTACACTTGCTCAGCTTTCCCCTCTTATCTGTTATTCCATCCTGCTGGATAGTATTTCCTCTAAAGCATGCGCCATGTGCTTTAGCTCACAATCTCCAGTCCTCCTCCATCTGCTTCCTTCTTAAGATGTTTATCCCGGGATCTCTCTGCACTAACTTTATGACATCTAAGTTATTCATAAAATAACTATTAATGTTAAAAAATCACTTCTGCATGTAATTTTTCTCAAAGGATGAATATAGAAGAGTGTCTTGTTCCCTGGAACTGAAGTTACAAGTGGCTGTGAGCTGTCCCATATGAATGTTGGGAACCTAGCTAATGACTTCTGTAAAAGAAATATGGGCTCTAAATCACTAATCCAAGTCTCTAATACTTATTTTTTCTGCAATATTTTTAAAGAAAGATATATCTATAGAAATATATATATGCATGCACATGTACACACCTCTCACTGATATAAGATACATTTAGGTTTCACCTATTAAAGGAAACATCTGGTATTTCTCTTTCTGTTTCTGACTCTGAGCACAGGAGTATACCGATGATCAACAATCAACCGATATTGGCTGTTGCTCACTTTAACTATAAACCTGGTACAATTAGGAACTGTGCATTTATTCTGTAGTTATTGGTTTTATGCTTTCAAAGGCTCTTCATTATTTTTCATTAAAACACTGGCAGTAAATTTCAGATGGGCTATTGTTTATCTCTCTTTTTTATAATTGAGGAGTACCACTATTCTTTACAGAAAATCTTAACATTAACTTCCTAGAAATGTTGATTTAGAGGAAAAAATGTATTACATATTTTATTTTGCAGCTGAGGGACATTTGAAATACTTCTCACTTTAGGCTTTTATGAACAAGTTGCACTGCTATTTTTTGTATAAGTGGTGATAAGTACATTTATTTTCTTCACTTTGTGGTCTTATTTATTATTATTTTTTTTAACAATTTTCCCCATACCTTCAACTGCTCCCCTCCATTCCCCTCTCCCAGTCCTCCCCAAGCTTCTCCCCACCCCAATTTCCCCATCCATTCCTCAGAGAGGGCAAGGAATCCCTAGGTGAGTCCATTCAATCAGCATATCTAGTTGAGATAGGTCTGAGTCTCACCCCCAGTGTCAAGATTGAGTTAGATGTTCCTCTGTAGAGAATGGGCTCTGAGAAGCCAGTTCATGCACCAGGAATAAACTCTTGTCCAAGTGCAAGAGGCTCCACAAACTGCCCATGCCGTTTGACTGTTGTCTACATTCAGGTCCAATCCATGAAGGTTTTTCTCTTGTCATTTCAGAGTCTGTGAGCTCCCAAAAGCATGAGACCTCCTACTCTGTGGATTCTTTGTGATTTAACACAGGGATTTTCTACATAGCCTAAACTCCTTTAGAACTCTCTCTGTAGACCAGGCTGGCCCTACCTTCTGGTGGTTCCTTCCATGTTGTCTGAAGAGTGCTGGGACTACAGTCTTGCAACACCGTACCAGACTCTTTCACAATTTCTATTTATTTTATTTTTAATTAAAAATGCATTTGAATCAAGGGTTATAAAGCTCTGGGTGGTCTGAAACTCACTATATAGACCAGTCTGACCTGGATTCACAGAGCTCTACCTGCCCCTGTCTCCCTAATGCTAGGATCATACGTGTGGGTCACCAAACTTGGGCTTCTTCATTTTTTTTTTGAGAAAGGGTGCTGCAGTTCTACCCAGATCAATCTTGAACTCATGTTCTTGTGTGTGTGTGTGTGTGTGTGTGTGTGTGTGAGAGAGAGAGAGAGAGAGAGAGTGTGTGAATGTATGTTCTTCTGAATGTAGAGACCAGACCAGACACTGACTTTGGGTGTTTTCCTAGATTGTGATTGGGTTATTGTTTAGTGGCAGAGTCTCTCAAGTTTTTTATTGAATCTTGCACTCACCAACTGGCTGGCCTGGCTGGCCAGAGAGTTCTGGGGATCAGACTGTTTCCCACAGTATCTCCCCACCTTCCCCCAATATGATTAAAGACTTGTGCAACTATGGCAGCTTTCTTCATTTGTTTCTTGGAAATCCAAATGGAAGTCATCTTGTTTGAACAGAAATAATTTTACCAACAGAACCATCTCCTTAGTCTTCTTGTTACCTATGTATAAACCTTCTAAGTATCTGGGCCTTAAAACACATTCTGTTTCTGTCTCAACAATTAAAAATTCCTTGTTGCAATGATTGAACACTTCAGCTTCTCCAGGGATGTGGCTCTTATAAGACAATCTAGATTGCCCAAATGAAAAACATTAGATTCATGTAGGAGACAAACCTCTGTCTACCTATGAGTGGCTATCTCCATTCTATTTGCCTCTAAGCAGGGCTCTGAGGTATTTTCTAGATTAGATTCATGAATGTGCAAAGTATGCTCACTGTGCTCACCATTCCTGGGTTGTGGCCTGGACTGGATAAAAAAGGAGAAAACCAGCTGCACATTCATTAGTCCTTCCTTCCTGATAGAGTCGACCCCAAAACAAAACAAAATTGTGTGGCAAAAAATAAATGCTTGCATCTCTCAGCTGCCTTGGTCAACTATTTTGTCACAGAAAAAAACAGAGTAGGAAATAATGCAGCTGTTACTCAATATTTCCCATTTTAATAGATAATAATGTATGTTCCTCTAATGACAGTGATAATGCTAAGCATGTTTCATGTGTTTGTCACGTGAGTATCTTTGATAAGTTCTTGGAGTTTTCTTTTCTTTTCTTTTTGCTCTGAAGACCAAACTCAGGGACTCATGTTTGCCAGGAACCTGGCCTATCAGTGAGCTACACTCCCAGACATTATCAATTTTTTACTTTGTTAATTGTGGTTTGGAAGTCACATCTAAGTAATGTTTGTTCATTTAGAGACCACAAAATTTGTTTACTGTTTTTACTTACGAATTCTGCATGCTTGGGTGCTATACTGTTGGACTCTGATTGAGAATTTCATTCACTTTTTCTTAATATAGGGAGATGTAAGTACCCAAGTACATTCTGCTACCCAATGATCTCCAATTGTTCCAGCACTACTTTACTATATTGGCTTTTATACTTTTTTTTTCAATTTACTTACCTATGTAACAGTTTATTTCTGTGTTACCTGGAATGCTGTATTTATCTATTCTCTATTTTTTCTCTTTTTAAGTGACAGGGCCTCACTGTGTTGTTCATATTGACCTTAAATTGTGGGATCAATGAATCTTCCTGTGTAGCTAGAAGTCCACACAGGAGCCAGCACACTTAGAATCAATTCTGATTTTTAAAGAAGAGTCTTGACTCTGGCACCTTAAACCACTAGCCATCCTGACACCCATGGGAACCTGAGAGATTGGGTTCGGTGGTGAATGGAGGGGAAGAATAATGAAAGAGACATCTTGATAAGGGGACTTTTTGTGGTTAGGTAGAGACCTGGCCTAAAGAAAACTCTCACAAATCTCTAAGAATGACCCCAGCTAAGATGGTTAGAAATAGTGGATAGGTATCCTGAACTCACCATATCCTCTAATCAAATTGGTGACTACTTCAATAGTAATCAGAGTGTGTTCAACCAGCTTCTAGCTTTGCTTCTTTGTTCTATTGTTTTAGCCTCTTCGCATCATGTCTTACTACTGTGAGAGTTGTCTAGCCTTCAATGAAGCCATAACCATATCTGATCAGTCTTTAGGGATAATTTATTTACATGTTGACCAAAAAATTTAACATTTGTTTTACAAACTGTGAGTGCATACCTTAAGTGATGATTGCTTCTTGAATCTCCTTAAATCTAACTAGAGCTCAACTAGCTTCTGAACAATTTTTATCATTTTGTGATTCCTTCAAGGTTACAGAGTGTACTAAGTTTGGCTGTTTGAAAGCCTTAGATTGCTTCTCTGTAATCTTATAAGCCAATGTTGAGATTAACTCTTTATATTCTTGTTTCTGTATGAATATTTCTGTGTTCTCTCTTAATAGGCTTTTCTAAGGTGTTCTTCTTGGCATTCAGACTGACTTTTTAAGTGATAGAACAGAAATAATCAAAAAATAATATTTCTAATAAACATTACGACATTATTTATCTTCTCCTTTACTGGTTCTAGTTTCAAATCATCTAGAGTAATGTTGGTGAAAGACCAACCACCTTCCATCATGCTACTCTTTCTCATTTTTAAGGTGTGAAAATGTTCTCTCTCTGCTTTAGGCATAGTCCCCATTTTAAGTAATCCCAATTTACTCATCAAATTGTTATCAATGATGATTCAGATGGCTATGTTGGGGGCAGCTACTTAGTGTCCAAAAAGAGGGAAAACACAACCCCCACTAAAAGAGGCAGGCTGCTGTCTGAAAAACTTGCCCAGATGAACATGGAGAAGACACACATATTGTGGACTCTGTCTAATGCTGGAGGCTAACTCCTAACAGAAAGCCAAGCCAGTTGGCCATTTAGAGCTTTGGCTGGCAAGGTCTTTTTTTTCCTAATTCATGCCCTGAAAGTTGAGCTCCAAATAATGTACAAACTCTAGTTAACATGTATTGAAATCCCTGAGTCAGATATTGATGAAAAGCTAGAATATGAGAAAGAGGACACAGAACACAGTCAATTCTCACCCAACCAACTTCTCAGGATGAACAGGGTAAATGTTTCTCTTTTCAAGGGTCCTCAGCCTGACTGGTCCCTTCTACAGAAACATGGTTACTAGGCCTAAGAAGTTCACTAAGTTTCTAGTACCAGCCAACATCACCTGATTTTTAAAAATTATTTCTTTCTGTCTACTGTTTTTGAATTTGGTTTGTTATATCAATAAGTCATTTATCTGTACATATTTTGGAAGTGTAGCACTTAGGGCTATTAACTTCCTTCTTAAAAATGCCTTGACTGTTTCCCAAAGGTTATATCGTGGTGGTTTTGCTTCATTTAGTTCCAGGAATATTTTAATTTTTTGGCCCATTCATCATTTAATAATGAGTTGCTCAATTTCCATATGTTTATACATTTAGTAGATATTTTTTGTTTTATGTTGATTTTAATTTTATTGCATAATGGTTGGGTAGTATACATGAAATTATTACAACTTTTCTGTACTTATTAATGCTTGTTCTGTATTTATTAATGCTTGTTTTTTATTTGAGCATATGTTATATTTTGAATACACTTCCCTGTGCTGCTGAGTAGAATGTATATGTGTTTACCCTTGGTATGTGGGTTGAATAATCTCTAGATATCTATTAGGTTCATTTGATGGAAGATGTCATTTAACTCTGAAGTTTCTCTTTTTTGTGTTCAGATGTCTTATCTATAGAAGAAATTGGAGTGCTGAAATTTCCCACTATGTTTGGGTTTATGTTAATCTGGGTCTTTAATTTTATTAATATGATTTGATGAAATTGAGCGCACCAGAGTTTTATGCATGTCTTTAGTATTGTAATATTTTATTAATTAATTGATACCTTGATTTAAATGAAATTCCTTTCTTTGTCTGTAGTTAGTGCTTCAGCACCATATTTAAAAAGATTGGGGATAGTGTTCTTTTTAAACTCCTTAAACATATCAGAATTGTTTATTCCTTGGAAAAATAAGACTGTAGTGGGCAATGAAGTTTCAATCTTGTATTATCATTCATAAATAAAAATAACACTATCTAAACAAATGACTGCGCTTAAAGTCAATAATGAAAAATTGTTCTTTCAACTCAGGACACAGAAAAGTACAAAACATCCTTATTATCAGAATACCCAAAAAAACAAATTAAAAATGTAATGTCGGTGACTTTTATATTATGAATTATAAATGTAAATGTCTTTATAGTTTCTGTTTATAGCTGAAACAATTTTTTTGTATTTATAGTGTCTGATAAATGCATAATTTATGACATAATTTGTATATTTTGTGGCAAAACAGAAATATTTATATACACATTCATATATACCAGTAAACTTTCGGGAATAGAAGTCAATCAATGAGAAAGTACTAAAATAATGTATACTTTCACAATTCACATACTTTAAGGTAGGATAATTAATACTCAACATAAAAAATGTCCACGTTACAGACTTTCAGAAAGAGAAAATATCATTTTTATATAATCAAATGCCAATAAAATTTTCCACTTTCATATTCACGTTAGAAATACTATCATTGTCTATAATTTTACGTGACAACGCATTGAGTGAGTAAAACAGAATATGGCAAAAGTAAAATTACATATAAAGTTTAGAGATTTATATCAACTAATCCAAATCCAGGTGCAAACCAGAAACCATTTACCAGGAAATTAAAGGGAAAAATCATGATGGCTGAAGTTGTCTACTTCTTTACATAAGCTGTGATTTCCAGGTTGTATTTAGTCTCTCTCATAGTATTGAGAGAGGTAATTTAACCTGTTTTTCTCTTGTCTTTGAATTAGGTAATTTCTGTCTTTTTAGTGGCTGCATAAATAGACTATTCAGCTTGAATATTTGCTCACACGTTTGGTCAAGTATTGAGAACCATCCCTCACTTTGTTTTCCTGAATTTACCTTCTAACACAATCTATGTGGTTTTTCTTTTGATCATTTTGCTCTTTTTGTAGTGCTGGAGATGAAACCCAGGGCCAAGACTGGGAACACTGCAGAGTCCTGAGTTGTCTCTATTTTTAGAGTATCGCTTACAATCTTTTCCATTTAGAACAATGCTGGATATGGGACATAAATTAGTTTGAAAAACAATAATTCAGAAGAAAACACACTGAGAATATGAAGTGAAAGTTTTAGTGCTGATCTCCAGGTCCACAGACCATTTCCTTTCCTGAAGAAGTCTCTGTCATTCTGAGTAGGCCATTATTGACAGACCAGTACCCATGATGGAAAGTCTAGAGAGCATCAGGGGACCAGTGGAAGCATATACTATTAGTGAAACCTTTCCAACAGAAGCACTTGGGAACTCCTCAAAGAGCACAATAAAGTGTAATCACATGAACATTGTGCACTATTATTCATAGGACTATAAATGTACAAAAGGTTCTTAGGTCTTTGGGGAAATAGCTTACATAAGAATAATTTGAACTTAATACTTTCCTTAATAAATGATTTAAATGTTATTAGTTTTTTGTAGAGAGATCCCAGATTAGACTGATTAAGGATGCCTGGGAAGGATTTGAAATCGTAAGTGAGTTTTAGATGAATAACTTCACAGTAGAGTGTGGAAGTGTAGTCTAGACATAGGGAAAGCCGAAGTATACATAGAAATGTTCATCTCAACAGGTTAGCAGGTTCTGCAGCAGCCAGTGACATGGAGAAATATGATAAAACATTAAGTAGGCATACATAACCCCCACCTTTGTGATGTACTTCTTTCCTGGAACCTTGGGATCCTACATTCCATTCTTACCTCACCTGGCAATCCATTTTCCTGAGACCTTCAAAGGAACTGGCTGCTCTACTGGGCTGGTCCTTGGAACTCAGCTGAATCAAGGTACTTTAAGTCTTTCTGGAAGTAAGTTTTGTCTTCTTTAGTCTGTGGTAAGTTCTTTCTGAGGAATGCCCCCTATAATAATGAGATTTCTGGCCCAGATTAGCCACACTGTTAGGACCTGCCCACCACTGCTGATCTGGACCATCTATCTCAAATCTATCAAGAAACACACAGACACTCATATTAAGTTCATGCTGTTTAGCCTAGGTCTCAGGCTCATTGCTAGATAGCTCCTTCATCTTAACTCAAGGCATTCCCATCAGTCTATCCTGTCCCATGGTCTGTGGCTCACCTTTGTTCCTTACATGTTACTTCTTTAGGTTTCTGGATATATCTCTGCAACTCTACCTTTCTCATACTACCGATTTTGATTTTCCTGCCTACATTTTTTTGTGATGCCTGTCATGGGCCATAACAGTCCCTTATTAACAGCGTATAGATATAAGTTTGGTTATCAGAAGTGACTATTAATCTGCATTTCTTAATTTTACAACTTCTAAGTGAGTAACATGAACACTATACCTTAAACAACAGTAGAAAAATTTATAGAGCATAACAAATGTGATCTTAAATTTGTATCAGTGAACCAAAATCCATACCAATGTAAACTATGTTGAGATTAACCACTGATTTTGGTAGTGAAGTAAATTCAAAAATATAATTTGTAAAAAAAATCATTGATATACTGTATGCCCTTTTTCTTCTTAGGAAGAGATTAACTATGACCATTAACCATTCATAATGAAAACAAACAATTATAAACAATATTTTGGTAACTTGCATAATATTTCATTACTACTGCCTGCTGATTAAGTGGCGCTGACAATCTTACAGGTTCTTGAGACTGGATCATATTAGTGTTTGTGCTGATGTGACCATATCTTCCTATCAGAGAATTTTCAGGTGGTCTTGATTGGTGAAACCCTATTTGCCTGGAAGAAGTCCACAGGTTCTCATCTTCTGTGGAAACAACAACAGAACCTCTCTTCCAAAGCAATAAATCCTTAGAAATAAACTTCAAAGTCCAGATAACTTTAAAATATATGTTTTTGTTTAACTTAGCATCCTTTGGAATTGATTGTCTTCTGCAGTTAGCTCATTAACAGTTAAAAAATTAAAAGAAGACACAGTAATAACCATGATCCAGACTCTGTGTATTTTCCATCTTTATGTGGCTTTAATTTTATTAATATGATTTGAGGAAATTGAGTGCACCAGAGCTTTATGCATGTCTTTAATAATGTAATATTTTAATAATTAATTGATACCTTAATTAAAATTAAGTTCCTTCCTTTGCCTAGTTTTTGCCTCAAACACTATATTGAAAAATATTGGGGATAGTGGTTTATTTTCAACTCTTTAAATGTATCAGACATGTTTATTCCTTGGAAAAATAGGACTATTGTCGGCAATGAAGTTTCAAAGTTGTATTATGTCATTCATAAATAAAAATAACACTATCTAAACCAATGTCTATGTTTAGAAGTCAGTAACGAAAAATTGTTCTTTCAACTCAGTACATAGAAAAATACAAAACATCCTTATTGTCAGAATACCCCCCAAATTTAAAATAAAATGTCCCTAACTTTTATATCATGTATTATGGATGTAATTGTCTTTATGTTGCTTGTTTATAACTGAAACATTTTTTTGTAGTTGTAGTTTCTGATAAATGCATAATTTATGATAATATTTGTCTATTTTGTGGCAAAACTAACCTATTTATATACACATTCATATATACCCTTAAAGTTTAGGGCATAGAAGGTCAATAAATTAGAAAGTACAAAAATAGTGAATACGTGAACAATTCACATGCTTTATGGTAGGATAATTAATACTCAACATATGAAATGTTCATGTTACAGACTTTCAGAAAGAGAAAATATCATTGTTAGATAATCAAGTGGCAATAAAATTTTCCACTTTCTTATTAATTTTAGAAATACTATGATTGTCTAAAATTTTACTTGACAACTCATTGATTGAAGAAAACAGACTATGGCAAAAATAAAAATTACATATACAGTTTAGAGATTTATATCAACTAATCCAAATCCCGGTGCAAACCTGCAACCATTTACCGGGAAATTAAAGGAAAAATCATGATGGCCAAAGTTGTCTACTTCTTTACATAAGCTGTGATTTCCAGGTTGTATTTAGTCTCTCTAGTAGTATTGAGAGAGGTAATTTAACCTATTTTGCTTTTGTCTTTGAATAAGGCAGTTTCTGTCTTTTTAGTGACTGCATAAATAAACCATTGAGCTTCAATATTTGCTCACAAGTTTGGTGAATTATTGAGAACCATCTCTCCCTCTGTTTTTCTGAATTTACCCTCAAAGACACTGTTGTGTTTTTTATTTTTATCATTTTGCATTTTTTTGTAGTGCTGGAGATGAATCTCAGGTCCAAAACAGGGAATACTGTAGAGTCCAGACTTGTTTCTCTATTTAGAGTATTGCTTACAATCCTTTCCATTTAGAACAATGCTGTCTGTGGGAAAGCCATTGCTTTGTAATATGACCTAAAATTAATTTTTAAAAAAAGTCATAAGAAAACACACTGAAAATATGAAGTGAAAGTTTTAGTGCTGATCTCCAGGTCCACAGATCATTTCCTTTCCTGAAGAAGTCTCAGTCATTCTGAGTATGCCATTATTGACAGACCAGTACCCTAGATGGAAAGTCTAGGGAGCATCAGGTGACCGGCGGAAGCATATACTATTAGAGAAACCTGTCTCACAGAAACACTTGAAAACTCCTCAATGAGCACAAGAACGTGTAATCACATGCACATTGTGCACTATTATTCATAGGAATATTAATGCACAACAAGTTCTTAGGTCTTTGGGGGAATAGCTTACATAGGAATAATTTCAACTTAATACTTTTTAATAAATGATTTACATGTTATTAGTTTATTGTAGAGAGATCCCAGGTTAGACTGATTAAGGAAGACTGGGAAGGATTTGAAATGATAAGTGACTTTTTTAGATGAACAACTTCACAGTAGAGTGTGGAAGTGTAGTCTAGACATAGGGAAAGCCCAGGTATTCATAGAAATGTTCATCTCAACAGGTTAGCAGGTTCTGAAGCAGCCAGTGACATGGAGAAATATGATATAACCTTAAGTAGGCACCCCCCCCTCTGTGATGTACTTCTTTCCTGGAACCTTGGGATCCTACATTCCATTCTTACCTCACCTGGCAATCCATTTTCCTGAGACCTTCAAAGGAACTGGCTGCTCTACTGGGCTGGTCCTCTGAACTCAGCTGAATTAAGGAGGTACTTTAAGTCTTTCTGGAAGGAAGTTTTGTCCTCTTTAGTCTGTGGTAAGTTCTTCCTAAGTAATGCCCCCTATAATAATGAGAATTCTAGCCCAGATTAGCCCCACTGTTAGGACCTGCCCACCTCTGCTGATCTGGACCATCTATCCCAAATCTCCCTAGAAACGTAAAATACTTTTATTACCTTCATGCTGTTTAGCCTAGAGGTCAGGCTCATTGCTAGATAGCTCCTTCATCTTACCTCAACATATTCCCATCAATTTTTCGTGCCACATGTCCCATGGCTTACCTGTGTTCCTTACATGTTGCTTCTTTGGGTGTCTTGCTATATCTCTGTGATTCTGCCCTTCTCCTACTACCTATTCTAATTTTCCTGCCTGCTTTTTTTATGGTGCCAGTCATGGGCCAAAACAGTCCTTTATTTACAGCTTATAGAAAGTCATGGCTTTAATTTTGTTAACCACAAGTGACTATTAATCTTAATTATTTAATTTTATGATTCTAAGTGAGTAACATGAACATCACTTCAAACAACAGTAGAAAAATACATACAGCATAACAAAACTAAAATTAAATTTCTATCAATAAACCAAAATCCATACCAATGTAAAGTATGTTGAGGTTAACAGTTGATTAAAGTATTGAAGTAAATTTAATAATCTAATTTTTTACAAAAATTACTGATATACCATATACACTTTTTCTTCTTAGAAAGAGATTAACTATGACCATTGACCATTCATAATGAAAAAAAAAACTTTTATAAACAATATTTTGGGAATATGGGCATATTTCATTACTACTGCCTGCTGATTGAGCAGTGCTGACAATCTTACAGGTTCTTGAGACTGGATCATATTAGTGTTGAAGCTGATGTGAACATATCTTCCTATCAGAGAATTTTCAGGTGGTCTTGGTTGGTGAAGCCCTATTTGCCTGGAAGCAGTTCACTGGTTCTCATCTTCTGTGGAAACAACAACAGAACCTCTCTTCCAAAGCAATAAATCTTTAGAAATAAACTTCAAAGTCAAGATACCTTTAAAATATATGTTTTTTTATAACTTACCATCCTTTGGAATTGAATGTCTTTCTGCAGTTAGCTCAATAACACTTAAAAAATTAAAACAAGACACAATAATATCTATAATCTAGACTCTGTGTTTTCCATCTTTATGTAGCTTACTATATTTTTATTCCTTTATTTCTCCTTTAAAAGACTTTCTCTAGTTCTTTCTTTTCTCTCCCAGTCTACTTATTCCTTTTCACACACAATTTTACCCAATGAGAGGTTTTCTATATCTGAACCTGTTTTATTGTGTGTCATTAATCATTTTTAACTAGAAAATATTTTTTAAATGCTAGCAGTCCCAGGAAGAGCCACATAGTTTTTGCCTGTAAAGCTGAGTCAGGAAGTTCTCTTAAAGTGGCCACGTGTCTGTTTGCTGCCAGCAGAAAGAGCACACCCAAGTAAATGCCACTATCATAAAGCTGTCTTTGTCTCTGTTCCCTTTTGTTCAAAATAAATGGAAACCTTAAATCAATCACATGCTACTGAATCTTCTATGAGGCTTCGGGATCCAGCCTGGCTTCAGTTTATGATTGCTGCAGTGAGTCAGCTGCCATTTTCTCTGTGGTCTGGATGCCACACCATCTCTGTACCATGACTGACTTCAGAGACACAATTTTGAAGCTGCCCTTGGATCAGTTTCTCTGCTCTAGAATCCTTTCTAAGCTTTCTCAGGCTTTGTGTGGGTACATTCATTCCATTTTAGGACGCTATCTGTAACAATGAGTTTTTTGTCTTAGATTAGCCCCACTGTTCGAACCTGGTGCTGCTCCTTATGTGGACCTGCAATCCCAAAGTCCCAAGTAAATGCAGACATGATTATATTAACTTCATAGTGTTAGGCCTACGGCTTAGTCACATTTCTATCTAACTCCTTATTCTTACCTCTACTCAGCATATCCGAGCCATATATCTCTTTCCTTCACCCCTGAAAGCCATGAGTTTGAGAGACCATTAAATCTGTGGAAATCCCCTCACAATCTCAATCTTAGAAAACACCACAGATACCTACATTATGCAGGACTCTAGTATAAAACTGATGTGTAAATTAATTAATAGGATGAGACAGAGTTATTTGAGCCCAGAGTTTCTCTGTCAGCTTAGCATCGCATCTATACCATGAATCAAGGAAAAACATGAAGAGTCAGTAATGATGGAGACATACAGATTTACAATGAAGGAGGTTCCCAGAAATGTGTCTTTTATATAAAAACCCCCTAAGCCTACATTTGATAGCTAGAGCCCACATGGCATTCGGGGAGAATGAAAGGTATTCTTTAACATATGATGACATGTGAGTCTTGGGCACATATACAAACACACACTGAATAAAACTGTCATGAAGTATTAGAACATATTTGAAGTCTTTTTGTTGCCTCTCTAACACAGACATGTTAGTTTTCACACTGCCCTTCTCTTTTGAGACCAAGTCTTATATAGTACAGGGTGGTTTTGAACTATCCCCAACTTCCTATCTCATTTTCCTAAGTGCTAAGAAACGAGGTGTTCACCATCAAAACTAGCTTCCTAAGATAATTTATTCTAAGTTTTATTTATGATTTATTTTATTTTACATCCCAACCATAGTTTTCTCCATACCATTTTTAAAAACATAAATGTCATTTTGATTGTATGCATCCCCCTGCCTTCCCTCCTCCCCATCCCTCTGAGTCAGCCTTCAGCGAACCTCATGCCCATTCCCCATTCTGTCTTCCAGAAGGGCAAGAAGTCCCAAGGTGGATCATCTCAGTGTGGCACATCTACTCCAGGCAAGTTCTACTCACTCATCCCAGAAAGAAGGCTGGGTTATGTGTTCCTCTATACGGAAAGTGCTCCAAGGTGCCAGCCCACACACAGGAACACAGACTGATTCCACCCCTTTAGGCTCCACATATTGTCCATGCCAATCTACATTTGCCTACACTTGGAGGGCCTAGCTCCTTTTCCTGATGGATCTCCAGTGGCTATTCTTGATTCAGTGACATCCTCCGAGCTCTAGTCATCCCTCTATGTGGGACTCCTCTTCATAATCCCTATCCCCCTGTTCATACAGACACTCCTCCCCTGCTCTCAGCTGACCAGGAGCTCAGCCCAGTGCTCAGCCATGGATCTCTAACTCCACCTCTATTCTTTGTTGGATCCCCTACCTCTTTTCTATTCCCCTATCCACTGTACAGAAAGGTCAAGTCCTCCTATGGGAGTCAACAAAGCATGGCATGTCAAGTTTGGCCCCATGCCTTGCACCAAGGTGGAACCAGGTTTCTCACCACAGATAATAGGTTTCAAAAACCTAGGTAGTGTGCCAGGAAAGATCCTAATCCCACTTCTAGAGACACCATTGACAGACAAATCTTCATAATTGTCACCTATATGAGGAGGGTCTAGGTTAGTCCCATGCAGGCTCCCTTCCTGTTGGTCTAGAGAACGTGTTTTCCCATGAGCTTGGATCAGTTGTCTTTGTGGTTTTCCCTGACATGATCTTGACCCCCATGCTCAGCCCAATGTTTTACTGTGGATTTCTGCATCTATTTCCATCAGTTACTGGATGAAGGTTCTATGATGACAATTAGGGTGGTCATCAATTTGATTACCCGGGAATGCCAGTTCAGGCACCCTGTCTGCTATTAGTAGGATCATATCTCGGACCATCTTTATGGATTCCTGCAATTTTTCCTTGGCATCAGGTTTCTTTCTAACTCTACAATGTCCCCCTCTATCAAGTTAACTGTTTTATTTCACTCTCTATGTCCTTCTCCCTACTGAGCCATTTTGTTCCCTCATGTCCCTATCACCTTCCCTGTACCTCCCCATCCTAACTGTTTAGTCTCCCCCTCCCAGGGTGATCCATGTCTTCCTCTTAGGGTAGTTTTTGTTACCTAGTTTCTCTAGGACACAGGATTGTAGCCTGGTTATCCTTTGCCTTCATATTATCCACTTATGAGTATATGATTTATTTTAATTGATATACTACAATAGTGTATACACTATTAAAATGTAGTGTCATGATTCAAAACAAACATACGTGTGTGCTTATCAAATGTAGACAATTCACATTTTTGTGTCTTTAAGTAAATGAAGTTTATAACCTCTCTCTTCTACTATTTTCTGGTATATTGGGAAATTCATGCAAGTACCACTCATATATTAGGAAGAATCCTGTTAATTAAATGATGTATTTCCCAGCCTGTTCTTGATCACACTTTCCAGTTCAGACAGGCATTGAACACAGGACTCTTCTATCTCACCTACCCAACTCTCTTGTATTTCATGTGTAGTAGTGAGGTTTCTTGGTCCTGGGCTGCCAGACGTCCAGACCGACAGACCTCGGGCCCAGACCCCTTATCATCTGCAGCTGATCAGCCCCCCCCCCAAATAATTCAGATGCTTATATTAAGTTCATGATGTTTGGTTTATGGCTCAGTCACATCCACAGCTGGCTCTTACATCCTAACTCAACCCATTCTCATAAATCTGTCTGCCATTGGCTGTGGCTCAGTAGTGTTCCTTACATGCTTCTTGTGGGTGGCTAGGTCGATTTTTCTGATTCTGTTCTGCTTCTCCTAGGCATGCTGTGAGTTTCCCTTCTACTTTTTCTATGGTGCCTGTCATGGGTGAAAACAGCTCCTTTATCTAAAGATTGATATTCACAGCACACAGAAAGACATTCTCACATCATTATATGCATAGAAATGGATTTATGGCTTCTCTTTTCCTTACTCACAGATTCACCATATGTAGCTTTAAACTGTAGTTACTAAAGTGTACTGCAGCATACAAGCGGGTATACTAATTACTACCAGTTCTTTTCGTACCTCCTTTACCCCATAAACTACCTCTCAGTGAAAACTGTTTCTTTCTTAGCTCCTATGAAATCTGTTTCCATGTTCTTCACATGAGTAAGAACACATCTGCCCTTGCTAAATTCAATCTCTTTCTCTTAATTTCAATGAACACTCCAGGGCAACAAATCAGAACAGAAGCTTACCTCACATTTAAAGACTCAATTTAACTTTATACACAGTCAGAGAATCCAACTTATTCCTAATTCTCTCATAGATCTAATCAGGGGTAGGTGATCTTAGAATGAAATGGAACATAAAGAAAGTTCATGTACTGAGGGTTATTGTCCATCCCTGCCTCCTTTACTCACAGGACAACTTTTTTTTTTTTTAAGTTTGAAGAACCTCCCTTCCTGGGATAGTTTATTTTATGCTGGAACAAAATCAGATGATGTATTCTCAAAATTTCACTCATCTTGTTGACAAGAAAAAAGCGAGTTCTTGTGAAAATAACTCTGTGAAAATGATTCGCGAGGCAAAGTTCTGTAAGGTGAGTTGACCAGGTAGGGTGTTGGGAGAAGCAGATTCATGACCAAGGACCATGACAGAAAGATTTTTCAGAAGGTGGAAATCAGAGGCATCCTCAAAATGTCCTTCTCCAGTGTCCCTGAAGAATTTAGAATGGTAATTGAGTACTAAATGCAGTTGGTAATAATCAGCACTTTGTAATCAGGAGCAGGACCAAAGGGAGACCTGATAGCATCGAGCATTTCCAATGCAGTTGGGAAATGGCTGTTATGCAAATATCACACTTGATCCCCACATTTCCCAGCATCAATTATCTTGATTTTCTAGGTTGACCACTGAGATCCTCCAACATAGAGACCTTTCTAGTATGAATGGCACACATGTCCAGGAGAGAGTACTTCTAAGATTTTATATTTTCTTGTTTTCTAGGCCTTCCAAGATATTACTTCGTATTTCTCTGAGGAAGAATGGGGAAATCTCACATTCTTGCAAAAAATTGTCTACGTGTATATGAAAAGAACCTACTTCAGAATGATGGCCTTAGGTAATAGGAAGTTCCAGGTTCAGACAAGCCTGGGTGTTTCCTAGTTATTTTCTATGCCACAGCTTCCTTTCGACTTATAGCATGTACTTTTGCCACACAGTACTTTTCTTCACAGTGAAATGTCAAAGTGCTGCCTGAGCATGCTGCTCTTCTCCAATGTGTTTAGGGCTGAGAGCATACAGCAAAGGCAATAGGGCTCAGGCCTGCAGCAGCCTGCACTTTTCTTTCCTGCAGGCTCTTGTTCTTGTGGGCCTTAAGGTCTGTGCTGCATCCCAGATCCTAGCTGCATTTCCATTTTTGTGCTGTCTGTTAAAGAGCAAACACTTTGTTTCCTTTTAGGGGTCACAGTCAACAAACCAATATTCATGCGTCGCAAGGACAAGGCGGAAGAATCTCCATTGGAATGTATTGAAGTCCATGGCACTCACACTGGTGAGTAGTTAGAGAGGGGCTGTGAAGAATCACCTTTTCAGTCAAGATATCTGGTAAGGTTACAGGCATATCTTTTCTTCATCTTCAGGTTAGGCCTTGTGGAAAAGAGTTCATTTAGAGGATGGTGTAAAAGACCCTGTCAGATAAATGTCTAAAATCATTATTTTCGATAATACGTAAATGGCTAATATGTAGCACCTGTCCCTTATCATATCCTAAACACAGGCAGACACATACACCCTATAAACATACATGCAGACACATTATCACAGAGATACAACTCAACACACACATGCAACCACACACCACACACACACACACACACACACACACACACACACACACACACACACACACACATTCTCTTTTATACTTGACATCACTGAAAATAGATCATCATAATATAAATGGATCAGTTAACTCCAGAGATGATCCTGTTCCCACTGCTTCCAATTTGGCAGCTTGGGTGCAATCTAATTGTAGTTCATTAACATAATTTCTTAATCCTTTTTCAATATGGTATTTTATTTAATTCATTGAGAATGTTATATATTTTGATCATATTCACACATACCTTATTCTTTCATCTAATTAACATAAAAAATTTTATGTTTTTCTCACTTCCCCACATTCCTCAAACTCACCTCTTCTTTTTAAATTTTTTAGAAATAACCAACCAAGCCCAATTTGTTCTCTTTATATAACATGGGATGAGGAACCATCCACTAGAACATACTTGACTTAGTAATGACCACAACCTTAAAAATACTGACTCTCCCTCCCATGAAAGCCATCAATTATCAAAAAGGATACCCACAAAGGGGTGGGAGCTCATGAGTACCTACTCACTCCATGCTAGAATGCTGACTGGTTTGACAATGCAGGTCTTATATAGGCAATGGCAACCTCTCTGAGTTTATGAGTGTAACAATTTATCATTTCCTTAAAACACTATATTGTTCTGGTCCTTCCTGTCTTCTGCTTCTTACATTTTCTCTATCCCCCTTTTACAGTGGCACATGATTTAGGGAGGAAGACGCATGAAATATATGTTCAATGTTTAGCTGAGCAATGCATAGACACATTTTCTACATTCTAACCAGTTGGGAGCTCCTGTATTATCCATCACTCACTTTAAAACAAAACTTCTCTAATAATGTCTAAAAGATATCTATCGTGAAGAGATATGAATTTATATGTCAGTTTGTACTAAATTCATTTAGCAAAATCATAGTAATAGTTTCCACCCATGGGGCCTATGCAATCATATGTTCTTGGTCAGCTTTACAGTACCAGGTCTGCATTTTTTCAGTCACAATATCTTAAGAATTATAGCATTGGCTCTTTAGCACATAGCTCAAACCACTGACATGTATTCATGTCTTTTTTCATTTCTTTATTCCAGGTGATGCCTCTGTCAGGCATTCTCCCACAGAGTCTGTTTGTTCTTTCATACTGAAGCTTACTTTCTAAGCAGGAATCACCAGCTAGCCTCTGTAAATTGACTATGCATTCCTCTGGCTGGAAATCACAGGGCTCCTCCCACTGTGACAGACTTCAGGATATATCTACATTTGGGAACTGTCTGCCCCACAGACACAACCCAGAGGAACCCTTAGAGACACCTGGCTATTTATGAAATGGAATTTTCTATAGTTGCCGTTTACACTTTAGTGTATACGGTTAAAGGAGCTGAGAGTTGGTGGCCAGTGAGGGCACAGTTAAGGACTGAATAAAACAGAAGGGATCGTAAGAGGAAGTATTCAGTTTTATTATTCTGTCATTTAAAAAGTGTGTCCATTTGGGTGTGTTTGGCATGTGATAATTGCAAAGTTCTTTAGGGTCATTAAAACAAGACTTTTCTCAGGCATAAATTAGGAAGTTGAATAACAGGTAGCTTATTATTAATGACTTTTATATCAGCAGATATAGTGTATCTTATTATATTCTACATGAAGTGTTCTTACCAATGTCCTGTGTGATGCCACTCTTGGCAACATATTCTTTGATACCTAGATCAGTGTGTCTCTTTTCTTTCTTCCCCATTGCCTGCATTAATTTGTAAAAATCATCTTGGTAGAGTACTGTCTTCTCTCTTCTATTCACTCTTTTATTAAGTGTCAATGTGATGAACCACAAGCTTATGTGTGAAGCCTTATATTTTGTAGACTACCCACCTTTCATAGAACCCATGGACTCCACAAGTGATTTTCTTCCCTAAATCTTCTTTATTATGGATTCCTAATTAAATGTACATTACTCTGCTTGTATAAATGGCAGTCTATGAAATATATAAAGGCAAACATTTAGTCCCAGAAACATGGTGTACTTAGGACATTACTTTCTTATTTGAACACCCATGCTCTTTCTTAATTGGCTACAAATAATGACAAATACTTCTCCAGGTACAGTTAGCATGTTATGAAAATCAATAAAAACACCTACAAAGGCTTGAGGCCTTCATCATTCTGTCATGGAAGGAGAGGCTCACCAGGTTCCACCCTCTCAGAGGATATGAGGGCAGTTAACAGTTGTCAGGGAAAAGACAGATGAGGCCCAGTGCACATGTAAATATGCCCAATTAAACTCATTTAGCCCCACCAATATAAAATATGAAATGAAAGATAATCTAGTAATGGCGAGGAAGGGCATTGACATGAATCAAAAGAGGTTAATGAGTGTAAATTATCACAGCACATTATACATGCATATAAAAATGTCATATCGTAAGGTAACAGCATATATAATTAATGTATGCTAACATAGTCTTTGGAAAACCTCAGAAATTACTTAACCTCTAATACAGTATAGGAATCCTACAGAGAGCCTGAACAAGTGCTTTAGTGTTTAAAAATGCTGAAGGAGGTGGAATGAGAAGAAAATAACCTAAATGAGTTCCAGGTACACTAGGCTAAGGATGGGCACAGAGAAATCTGCACACCCAAGAGAAAGCACGTTTTTGGGGACAGACAGTTGGGTGGCAATGGATGAGAAGGAATCATTGAAGAAACAAAACTCTGGCTTCCATGGCATGTTTTGAGTGAGTGGCATGGGCCCACAAAACTCCACAGACTTGCTGCGTGACAAGATCACCCAGTACCAGTTCAGATGTTAGCAAGGATTTCCATATTCATAATTTGATTTGTCCTTCTGAAAGACATGTGACAATGGACAGGTTTTCTACATACTCTGTGGTTCATTTCTTTAATCCACACAATATAAGAAAATGATCATTGGGCCCTCTTTCTAATGAAGGATAAAATAGGAATTCTATACCAGATGATGGGGGAGAGGGACCAAACAGTACACTGGATTACCTGGAATGGTCTTTGGTCTGTACTGCTGTGTGGCTAATATCTCAGTCTTTACAAACCAGCAAACATAAACATCAGAATGGAAAGGCCCATGGGCTCATGGGAGGAACATGCCCTGTTCTATTCTGATAAAACAAGGCCCTAAACTATCTAATTCTCATGCACTAATCACTCCCTATTTCAGAAGGTGGCATTCATGTAAATGTATGGGCTCATCGTTTGAGGGAAAGAAAACATCGAGTGATATATGAAGAAATCAGTGACCCTGAAGAAGAAGATGATGATGAGGATGACTAAATCTGTAAGTGGTCCTTTGACACATCTCCCAAACCCCAGAATACATACTTTTTTTTATATAATATTAGATCACTTATCCACTTCTAGTCCTCTGGGTTGCAACAGTGAAGCTGAAGTATCATATCATGCTTCCTTTACTGCAAAGCTGGGTAATTTGGAGACCTTCCCTACCCAGGATGCTATGAGCTCCTAAATCCCAAGTCAGCTCTCAAAGTACAGGCCACATCTTACACTGGTTTAGAAATTTAAGGAAAAGAAAGGTGAGGCAGTCACCTTGCTCTGAGAAAAGGGTTTGCCTTTGTAGCACAGGCTTTGAGGTTGGGTGAGAAGGAAGCATGTGGGCTGTGAAGGACAGGAGGAAACAGACCATTGAGTAGGTAGTGTGAATTTGCTAGTGTTTCTTTTCTTTCTTGTCTTAACCACAGAGCATTGAAATAAACCTACAATGAGAAGAAGAATACGGTGGGAATTCCAGACCATAGCTACAATGTTGAAAGACTAAATGTCAGTTATATGTATAAATACATTATTTATTAAAATTTATTATAATTCTAACAGTTAAGTATCCATTTCCATATTATTTGTCAAGTTTTCTCTTAGTAATTTTGTTGGAGGTAACCACTACTCTGTTAGGACCTTGTGCCAAGTATTCCCTATGTATTCTTTCCACTGTACTAAGTCTCATTAGTATTGGTCTTCCTTTGCCGGGCAGTGTTTAAGCATAGATCTCTCTGTATGGTATCTGGTCAGCACTAGGGATACTACATGCTAAGCACTCTGTTAGTGTTAGTTTTACTGTGTAAAAACCACTCTGGTAAAATATCAATGTTTCAAGTAGGCTAGATGGCTTTGTGGTAGAGGATCCTGCTGCCAACTCTGATGACATGATTTCTATCCTAAAGACCCACATGATGGACAGAGAGAACTGACTCCCTGACAATGTCTTTTGACATTCAAAATTGAACACACACACTCCAAATAAATGAAAATATAATAAAAGAAATCTGTCAATATTCCATTCAGCATCAAAGACAGGAGATGTAGGTCAAAAGGACCAGGCAAAGAAACCCACCCTGGTCCTGGATCTTGAGCCAGTGAAAGAAACACTTTAAATCTGAAGCCAGAACCAAAGAAACACTCCCTGACCTTGAACCCAGAGCCAGTGCACGAAATATACCTTGACCCTGAAATTAGAGCCAAAAGGATAAAAAAGACAAGTGAAAGAAACATAATTTAGGCCTGAAACCAGACACGAATCAGCTTCCGAATAACTAAAACAATCAGTCCCTGAGCATAAAATTCAGCACCCTGACCCTGAAATCTGAGCCAAGGAAAGAAACACGTGAGCCCTCAAACAGAACCAAAGAAACACATATTGTCCCTGAAACCAGAGCCAACTCTGCCTCTGACCAACTAAACCAACCAATCCCTGAGCAGGAAATCCAGCTAATCCCTAAGTAGAACATCTTCTCACTGGAAACATTCCACCCCTCAGAAGCCCTATATAAGCCCCTCTATTGGTTTAGCTATCAGCTGTCCTTTTCCATCAGGGTAGAGGCAGCCACTCTCCTGTATTCCTTTCCCAAACGAATCTCTTTCTTAAAAGAGTTTTGGGTGAAGATCTTCTTTTGCTGGTGAGGAGCAGAGTCTCCACTAGGAAGCTCCCTTGGAAGGTGAGTAGAGCATCAGAAGACATGGATATCTCTGTTGCAAAGCTCCTTTCGAGGGAGTTGAACAAAGTTAAGCTGTAACAGTTCTCTCTCAGAGATGAACATCCCCACTGCATCTCAGCTTCAGGTATACCCTGACTTCCTGACAAGTCAGGATATCTTTCTTCTCACAGCTGTAGTATCCAGGATACCCTCCACAGCTGAAGGTATACCCTGACTTCCTAACAAGTTAAGATACCTTTTCCTCCACAGCTATAATACTGGCAGGTATAGACTGCCTTCCTGACAAGAAAGAATTGTATACCTGTTCCTCCAGAAGAGTTTAGAGAATAACAGTTTTAAGGCTTATATTGAAAATTATAGAAGGTAAATATGAGACCAGGGGTTTTGGAACAATATAGACAATGGACATATAATCTGTGTGTGCTGTGGTCAGGATTAGACTTTATTAATATTACATGGCAGATACTCTGAGGTTAGTTGTGTCATACACCCATTTCATACACCATTCTTATGTAGAAACTATAATGCTCAATGTAGCTCTCCTAGTGGTGATAGAGGTAATATGGATTCCTACAGATATGGCTCTGATGAGTTGAAGTGTAGGCCTTGTGGAAAGCTAAGAGCCTGAAGATCTCTGCCTCAGTACTATGTGAGGAAGCAGAGAGGAGTCATAGGTGTTGGTAAATGATCATGTTAAACAAAACAAGCCAAGTGCAGAAAGACAGATGAGTCAAGCTTAATTTCAATGAGTAACAACATTTCAATTTGTGTTTTGTGTCATTCTGTGTGTTGGACATAAAACTAGGGTACCATAAGATAGGAGGCTGAGTCCTTAAAGAGGTAAAAAGAGTGACTCTATACATTGGGCATGAAGGTAACAGGGACAATTAGGGATAAAGAAGAGGACTAGCAAGATGAAGACAGATGTTGGGACAAGGTGATTTCCATTTTTATTAGAAACCAAGAACATAAGAACATGTCATTATGAAACCTACTACTTTCTATGCTACCATAAAAAATGAAGTAAATATAGTCCTGAGGACGAAATACTAAGAGAAAACAGTGTATGTTTGAGTCACAATTAGTGGTCTTTAGGTGGAGAAAATAATCTTATATTTGGAGAAAGCTGGGATCCATGAAAATGGAAGTTGAAAACTGGCCATTCTTGTCACTCTCTAGAAGTTCCCTTACCCTGTCATCTGTCTCACTAACACCCACTGTATGGCCATCAGAAAAATCACACATGTCAAATAGAAATTAAAGACCACTCTCAAGCAAATGTTAATGGTGACAGGCTGATGACTTCTAGCTGCAGTAGTATGCTCAGAAGTCTGTAGGATGGACCTTGTATTATAGATTTCTGAAAATATGGTCCAACCTATTTTGTACTGCAGTCATAGAATGGAAGAATAATATCCATGGTTCAATTGATTTATGGATATTTAAGTATTCCACATACACATTTATAGAGATTAAATGGATATGATTTACTTTGAACATATTAGACAGCCCCAAACTGTAACTATTTATGAAAATACTAAATACACAATGAATACAACTTAAATGATCCAAGTGCCAATGGAAGTTCTGTATCTAAGTTATTCAGAATTCAATCTGTGTTTGCATCAGGATCTTGGTGCCTGGAGGATATTTGGCAGTTACAAATCCAACTGGAAATGACACTTAAAGTAGGTGTGGGTACCAGTCTAAAAGGGTATTGTGCTTGCTAAGTTCATTGCTATGGACTGCTCTTATAAGGATCAAATTCATCTGTGGTGATATATTGTGCATACTCTAATAAAGTTTGCCTGAAGATCAGAGGACAGAGGCAGCCACAGTTAGCCATAGAGGTCAGGGAGTGGTGGCACATAACTTCAATGCTAAAATTCCAGAGGCAGGGGAAGAGATTGGTCTGGGTCTCTGTGAGTTCAAGACGAAACAGAGGCAGGTGGTGGGACACACACCTGTAATCCCAGCCCTTGTGATCCCACACTCCTACTCCCAGTACTTGGGAAACACAATGTCTTTAATCCAAGCACTAGGTTGTTTGAACCAGGAAGTGAAATGGCTGGGCAGAGAAAAAGATAAAAGGTGGAAGATACATGATTTCAGCCCTTTCCCTTTGGTTGAGGTCTCAGAGACATTCAGTCTGAGGATTCCTGGAGACTGGATCTATCCCTTTTCTGCCTGGAGAATTTTTGAGATGAGAAGTGACTTTGGCTTGTTTCCCTGTGTCTCTAATCTTTCAGTTTTTCCTCAATATTATAAAATCAGTTACGATTCATGCAATATTCATCCATCCTCTTTAATAAGTCAGTTTTACAAGAGCTTTAGGCTCCATTGCTGAGCCATTATCTACAATGTATGGCTCCAGGTACTGAATAAACTGGTGGTACAAGGAAATGAAGCACATTTAACTGCATGCTATGTTGTTTTAACTGTAGATCCTGGTAGACTGGCATCTTCCTTCAGCTTCTCTGGCTACTCTTCAGAGGCTCTGCCCAGATGTACTTCACCTCTCATTCTTAGTGTGTCAGGACTAGGGCTTTCCCCAAGAAATTCTTTTTAGAGTGGAGAATCTGGTTCCAAGTCACCAATTTTACCCAGCTTGATGAGTATAATTTTAGAAAGTAATGTATAGTCAAAAAATGACAAGGTTATTGTCTTTAGGAATGAAAGAAACTTAAAGTAATCAACTGTAGGCAGAAGTTTCTGTCTTGGCAGCCTCTTCGAAGTACCTAGCAGTTGCTTCCTAAATAACTGACTCAGAAGTTTAAAATTAAGTATTAAGTAATATTAATATTAATAATAATAAGCTGACTCTTACACTTAAACTAACCCATATTTTTATTTATGTTTAGCGATGTTGCTTGGTACTTTTTCTCCATACAGCATCTTCTCAGTACTTCTCCTTTTCAGCACTCTCAGTTTGTCTGTCTCATTTCTACTCCATGCTTGTCTACTGGCCAATCACTGTTTTAATAAACCAACTTGAGTGACAAAATGTTACTATGTACAAAAGCACCATTTCACAGCATTTCTGCCTTTTGTCTATTTAAGAAGGAAGGTTTTAAATATAACACGTTATGACTATATACTACAAAACAGTAATCAAGATAGAATTATATAATGACTTATCTCTCCCCTACATCCAGGCCAGCAGGGAAAAAGCCCTGTAGGCTAGAATCCCCAATAAAATCCAGTTTTCTGGACACCCTCAACTAGAAAACTTCCACAAGCCCTAACTCACCACAGAACCCAGTCACTTCAGCAGGTGCTTGAGACTCACAGATCCTCAGAACCTATTGGACCAAGAGGTAATTGACACCCAGCTCAGACAGAGATCCCAGTCTCCTGGGACAGAACCCTTGGAACCTTACCCCCTCTCTTATATTCCCTGCATTCAGGCCAGCAGAAATCCTTCCCTACAGACCAGGACTCCACAGTGAAGCCTAGTTCACAGAACACTCCTATCTACAAACCCACCCCTACACCTAATGACAATAGTGATTACTTGAGACCCATAGTCCCACGGCATCTATTAGATCAAAAGCCCCTATAGGATTAAGAGCACCTTCTAGATCAAGAGCTCATATTGGACCAAGAGTGAATCCCTGAGACAGACATTCTGCCAGCTCTTATTGCACCAAGAACTGGGCACTGTGACACAGAATATGCTACCTCCAAGTGGACTGAGAGCCCAGATTGTACCAAGAAGGCTTCCTGATACACACAGGAATAACAGATTGCAGCAGAGTCACCTCCCTGGGATAGATACAAATCCTGCAATGGGCAGATCCTAGCTCAAGAATACATATAACAACGTAAAGAACAATGTGGCACCACTAGACTCTGGTGGTTCTACAACAAGATCTGATCATAACAACGAAGAAGAAAGAATAATGAAGAAGCAGGAGAAGAAGAAGAGGAGGAGGAGGAAGAAGACCTAGAAGAAAATAACCTTAAAAACAATTTTATGAAGATAATCGAGGCCTCAAAAGAGGAAATAAATATCTTCCTTAAAGAAATACAGGAAAAGACAAGCGAAAAATTGGAAGAGATAAACAAATGCTGGATGAAAATAATGAAAACCAAGAAAAAGCAATCAAATAAGTGAAGGAAACAATTCGAGATGTAAAAATTGAAATAGAAGCAATAAAGAAAACACAAACTGAGGGATGGTGGAAATGGAAAATCTGAAGAAATGCACTGGAACTACAGATGAAGAATGACCAACAGAATGCAAGACTAAATGGAAGATTTGATAGTGGAAACAGATTTGTCACTCAAAAAAAAAAACCCTCAATAAACAACCCCCCCCCCCCCACAAAATCATCACATAAGACGTCTAGGAAATCTGGGACACCATGAAAAGACCAAACTTAAGAATAATAGGAATAGAAGAAGAATACCAGCTCAAAGGCACATAAAATATATTCAAGAAAATCAAAGAAATGTCTAAAGATATAAGAAGCTTATGGAACACAAAATAGACTAGATCCCTCCAAATGTTTGCTCACAACATAATAATCAAGCCAGTAAGCTTACAGAATAAATAAAGAATACTAAGAGGTGCAAAGAAAAAAATCATGTAACTTATAAAAGCATACCCATCAGAATATCACCAGACTGTTCAGTGGAATCAATGAAAGCCGGAAGATGTTATGCAGACACTAAGAGACCATAGTTGCCAACACAGACTAAAATACCCAGCAAAAATATAAACCACCATAGGTGGAGGAAACAAGATTTTCCACCACAAAACCAGATTTAAATAATACCTATCCACAAATACAGCCCTAGAAAAAGCACTAAAGGGAAAACCCCAGCCTAAGGAAACCATATATAACAGATAAGCCCCACAGAAGAAAAAGAGAAAAAAGGGAAACAACACATATACTATCATCAATAATAACAAAACTAATAATCACTGGACATTAATATCCTCTAATATCCATTGACTCCATTCACCTATAAAAAGACACACCCTAACACCATGGATACAAATGCAGAAGCCATCTTTCTGCAGCAAATAAGAGACACACATTAACTTCAACTACAGACACTGACTCAGAGTAAAGGGTTGGGAAAAGAATTTCTAATCAAATGATCCTAAGAAATAAGGTGCTGTAATCATCCTAATATCTAAAAAATTGACTTCCAACTAAAGTCAAAAGAGATCATGGTGGACATTACTTATTCATCTCAGGAATCATCCATCCAATTAAAGTCTCAATTCTGAAAATTTATGCCCACAACACAAAGGTACCTTTATATGTAAAAGAAATATTAGTAAAGCTTAAATCTTACATCGAACCTTAGACTTTGATAGTGGGAGACTTCAATACTTCACTCTCATCAATGGATTGGTAGGTCTACCAGACAGAAACTCAACTGACAAATAAGGGTTTTGTAGTGGGATTCAGGTGTTAGCTGACAAGGCTTGTAGGTGTATCTCTGGGGTAATGGGAGCCTGAATGGGGCATGACCAGACTCTCAGACACTGAGGTTTTGTTCCTGTGTTCTCAGAAAATGGATCAGCAGCCCTAGTTCCTATCTCCAAGAACTGTATTAAGGATCAATTTGTACCATCAGTGTTCTTATGCCCTTCAATAAATATTAACCCTTTATATGATATATTGCAAGTGAATTTACCACGATAGGATCTAACAGATATTATGATCCAAATGGTCTTAACAGATATATACATAACTTTCCAATCAAAAAATGAATATACCCTTTTCTTAGCATCCCATGAAACTTTCTCTCAAATTGACGACATACTCCGTCATAAAGCAAATATCAATAGATACCAAAAAATTGGAATAACTCCTTGTATCCTAAAAGACCACCATACACTAAAGTTAGAGTTCAATAACACAAACCACAGAAAGCCTACAAACTCATGGAAACTGAACATCTCTCAATTGAACCACTTTGGCAAAGGAAGAAGTAAAGAAAGAAATCAAAGGCTTCCTAGAATTCAATGAAAACGAATCCAGAACAACACTTACAGGACACAATGAAAGCAGAGTTAAGAGGAAATCTCAAAGAACTAGATGCCAATATGAAAAACCTAGAGCAATCTCACACAAGAGACCTAACCTCCCAGCTGAAAGCTTTCAAACAATTAGAAGCAAACTCACCCAGAAGGAGTAGATGGCAGGAAATAATCAAACTTAGGACTGAAATCAATACATTAGAAACAAAGAGAACAATACAAAGAATCAATAAATCAAAGAGTTGGTACTTCAAGAAAGTCACCAAACTCTTATCAAACTAATCAAAAGGCAGATGGAGAACATCCAAATTAACAAAATCAGAACTGAAAAGGTAGACATAACAACAGACATCCAGGAAATCCAGAGAATCATTAGGTCATACTTCAAAAACCTGTACTCTACGAAATTGGAAAACCTATAGGCAATGGACAACTTTCTGAACAAGTACCATTTACCAGAATTAAATCAAGAACAGATAAATTATCTAAATAGACCTACAGCCCTCATAAAAATTTAAGTGTTGTTAAGTCTCCCAAGCAAAAGAAGCTCAGGGTCAGATGGTCTCAGCACAGAATTCTACCAGAACTTCAAAGATAAATTAATAAATTAATATCAATGCTCCCAGAATTTTTCCACACAATAGAAACTGAAGGAAATTTGCCAAACTTTTTATGAGGCTATATTCACCCAGAAACCCAAGCCACACAAGAATGCAACAAAGACAACAAATTACATACCCTCATGAACATCGAATCAAAAATACTCAATAAAATACTGGCAAACCAAATTCAAAAACAAAATACTGGAAAATGAAATTCAAAAAATACTGGCAAACCAAATTCAAAGAAATCATCCAGCATGGTCAAGTAGGCTTAACTCCAGAAACGTAGGGATGGGTCAACATACAGAAAACCATGAATGTCATCCATCATATAAACAACCTGAAAGATAAAAAGAATCCATGTGATCATTTCATTAGCTGTTGAAAAAGCCTTTGACAATATCCATCTCTGTTTCATGATAAGACTCCTGTAGAGATCAGGAATATAGGAAAACACCTAAACATAATAAAGTTAATCTACAGCAAGCCACCAGCCAACATCAAACTAAATGGAGAGAAACTCAAAGCAAGCCCACTAAAATCAGGAACAGAACAAGGCTATTCTCTCTTCCCATATCTTTTCAATATAGTTCTCAAAGTCTTAGCTAGAGTAATAAGACAACAAGATGAGATTAAGGGGATATAAATTGGAAAGGAAGAAGTCAAACTATCTCTATTTGCAGACAATATGATCGTATACATAACTGATGCCAAAATTCTACCAGGGAACTCCTACAACCGATAAACACCTTCAGCAATTTAGCGGGGTACAAGATTAACTCAAAATATCCACAGCACTCCTATACACTAAGGATAAAAGGGCTGAAAAAGAAATCAGGGAAACATCCCCCCCTTAAAATAGCTAACAATAGTATTAAGTATCTTCACGTAACTCTAACCAAAGGAGTAGCAGGCCTGTTTGACAAACCTTTAAGTCATTGAAGAAAGAAATGGAAGAAGATATCAGAAAGTGGAAAGATCTCCCATGCTCCTGGATAGGTAGGATTAATATCCTAAAAATGGCAATCTTACCAAAAGCAATCTACAGATTCAAGGAATCTCATTAAAATCCCAACACAATTCGTCATAAACTTTAAAAGAACAATACTCAATTTCATACAGAATAACAAGAAACCTAGGATTGCCAATATAATCCTGTTCAATAACAGAATTTTGTGAGGCATCACAACCCCTGACTTGAAACCCTACTATTGAGCTACAGTAATAAAAACAGCTTGGTACTTGTAGTGGGATTTAGGTGTCAGCTGATAAAGTCCTAAGATGCTTATCCAGGGTCCTGAGCTCCTGGAGGGGGTTTGGCCAACCTGGAGGGGGTGTGGTCAACCCCATTGATAAGGGGCTTCTGGGACATGAAGAGCTCTCTTCCTGGTTCCTGGCTGCTGGAGAGACAGGAGCAGAATCCACTGTAGGTCCATCACTCGCCCATCACTCATCCATCGCTCGGGTACTCCAGTCCCTGTTCAGGTGCTACTATAAGCTGTTACTAATATCATGAGTGTTGATTTATATTCTAATAAATATTTATCATGGACTGGTGCCTTGTAAGTAATACTCCGCCTACATCTGGCACCCAACGGGGCCTCCAGTGTGTGGGGGTGCGGGTTTTCAGCTCTGTGCACAAACGTGAGTTTTCGGCTCAGTGTGCAAGCGCGAGTTTTCAGCTCAGTGTGGAAATGTGGGTTTTCAGCTCAGTGAGCAGGTGGGGCGCTCAGGAGGAGTGGTCCATCGTCCACTTGGCCTGCCACTGCCTGCTTGTATGGTGGCTCCATCCATCTAGCCCTGGTAGAGGAGTTTAAAGTGCACGCACATCCCTCCCTCCCAGCCAGCCCACGTGGTCACTGATTGTGACCCAGGCAACTGTAAATTACTCACGCAAGTGAACAAAGGAAACAAAAACCCTTCTATTTTGTGATTAACATCCTGTCTTAATTTGTGAGAATTTGCTTTTTCCAAGGCTTGTATTCTGCCTGCTGGGGCCCTTCAAAACCACTTAGTGTCTGTAGGTAGCTTCCTGCTGCTGAGAGCCTCTGAATCTGCCATACAGTGAGCAGGGCATTGAATGCTACTGTGACACCTGTGGACTAAATAAACAGCGTAATTACACCTGAATTGATGCAATGACTGACAATTATTCTTTTGAAGACTTTAGGTCATATTTTGCCATGGTGGTTGACAAATTTTTAAATGAATACCTTTGAAGGATTCAATACCCCAGTCTTACTATTTTTTGGCTTGTTTCTCTATTTTATGTTTCAAAATAAGAGGATGATGACAGAGGTGTCAAATGGAAACCAACAATTACTGTCCAGATTATGTATTATGGAACTATCGAATTCTACAGTAGCAGATGAGGTTAAACAGGTACAAAATGTAAATCGACAGTTGCTGTCCAAGGTATATGACGTGGAACTGTCAAACACTAAGATGGCAAAAAGGATGGATACTCTGGAAATTGGTTACAACAAGCTTTCAGATAAGGCTTCCTCTTTAGATATGAATAACACTGTACAAGAAAAGTATAGGCTCTACGTAAATGATGAAAACAAGAAACTTGTTGACTACATTAATGATGAGAACAAGAAAATCATTAATTATGTTAATGATGGGGATCAAAAAATTGCTGGCTTGCTGAGGTCTTTGGAAGGACTTCTTCATCAGGACACTCAAGATCTAGAAAAATCAATAGTATCTAAACTTCAAGAATGGAAACCAGTAGTATCCCAAATCCAGGAATGGGAACTGGTCATATCCAAAATACAAGAATGGGAGGACCATATTGCAATGCTGGAAAAGGGTATTGATGCATCTTATGCTCAGAACAGTTCAGGTCAACCCCCAATGGGATATTATGGTACTGGAGCTACTCTACCTAAAGTGGTAAACATAACAGGGCTACCCCCTTCCGCACCACTATTATTCCCAGCTACTATTCAGACAAAGATAACACCTGGGGGATCCTCAGAATATGTAGAGTATAGCTATGAGCCAGTACATATGAGAGACATCAAGGATTTTAAAGAGGCAATATCAATGCATGGTATACACTCTACTTATGTAAAGCAGCTTCTAAATTCATGGTCGGCAAAAAACCGGATTAAACCAACTGACTGGATGCAGCTAACAGCAGACATGTGGTCAACTTGTAATAGAATTATCCTTCAAGACTGGATAGATTTGGTTATAGCAATCTTGGAGGCTGGTTCCCAATTACAATGTAAGGAAGATGAGGCTAAGACCATTGAACAACAAAATAGGGCTAGAGGGATTGAAATATTCCAAGACTAGTTACTTAAAATTTGAATATTTTGCTAATGTAGAACATCAGTCTTTATATTATGACTATGCCCTAGATTTATGTCATATGGCAACCTTAAATATTTGGCATAGAATTTTAGAAGTAGGAAGGAAAATTGAGTCACATACAAAAGTTATGCAAGGCATAAGATAAACCTTTAAAGATTTCTTACAAACATTGACTTCAGCAGTAAATAGAATGATACAAAATTCAGAAGCTAGGTAAAGAATACTGGAATCCATGGCTTTTTAAAATGCCAATGCATAATGCAAAAGGGTATAAGGTTGGAAAGTCAAGATCAGCACCCATGAAGGAATGGATCCTAAATACAATCGATATTGAATATCCTAACTCTGATAATGATTGGATAGGAGAGGTGACTTCCTGAGGTTTGAAGCAAAATTGAAATTTAAAATGTTTCAATTGCAGTAAATAAGGTCACTTTTAAAAGGACTGTAGACAGAGTGTTCCTAGAAGCAATGTTTTTGCTAAGAATGACCCCAACAATATGCTCTTCCCTTCTGGATTATGCAGAAGGTGTGGCAAAGGCTGATGTTGGACTAAGGAATATAAATCAACAAGGGACAGACAAGGTAATTCTTTGCCTTTGGCAAATGTCCTGAGGAACCTCTCACAGGAACCCAAGTCACATTCAGTTTGGTCATTTTCTGTCATAGTGGAGACATAGTGGGTTTATGTTACCTCATACAAAATGATACTCTCCAAATCCATCCATTTACCTCCAAATTTAAAGGTGTCATTTTTTTTTTACTGCTGAGTATTATATTATGTAAATGTACCACATTTTTTAAATCCATTCTTCATTTGAGGGGCATCTGGGTTGTTTCTAGGTTCTAGATATTATGAATAATGCTGCTTTGATCATAGTTGAATTAATGCCCTTGGAGTAAGAATGTGCATCCTTTGGGTACATGCCCAATAGTGGTATTACTGGATCTTTGGGAGACTGATTCCCAGTTTTCTGAGGAAATGCCATACTGAATTCCAGAGTGGCTGTACAAGTGGCCTCCAAAACTAGAGGAGTGTTCCCCTTGCTCTGCATCTTCTCCAGGATAGACTGTAATCTGTGTTTTTAATTCTAGCCATTCCGACAGGTGTAAGATTACATTTCTCTGGTGGCCAAGGATGTTGAGCAATTTTTTAAGTGCCTTTCAGAAATTTGAAATTCTTCTGTTAAGAATTCCCTTTTTAGCTCTGAACTTCATTTTTAATTGGATTATTTGTTGTTTTTTTTTTTTGACCTCTGGTTTCTTGAGTTCTCTATATACTTTAGAGATCAGTCTTCTGTCATATGTAGGGTTGGTGAAGATCTTTTCCAATTCTGTAGACTGTCATTTTGTCGTATTGACCATGTCCTTTGCCTTTCAGAAGCTTTCCAGTTTCATGTGGTCTCATTTATTGATTGTTGTTCTTGGTGTCTGTGCTACTGGTGTTATATTTAGGAAGTGATTGCCCTTAACAATGCATTGGAGGGTATTTCCCACTTTAATTTCTATCAAGTTAAGTGTAATTGGGTTTATGTTGAGGTCTTTGACCCATGTGAACTTGAGTTTTTTGCTCACCTGGATCACCTAGATTTCATAAATGAAAGAAGACATGAATGCATGTCAGTGGTTTGAGCTATGAGCTAAAGAGCCAATACTTTAATTATTAATATATTGTGATTGAAAAAAATGCAGACCTGGTACTGTAAAGCTGACCAAGAATGTATGATTGCATAGGCCCCATGGGTGGTAACTGTTATTATGATTTTACTAAATGAATTTAACACAAACTGGCATCTAAATTTATATCTCTTCACCTTAGATAGCTCTCAGACGTTATTAGAGTAGTTTTGTTTTAAAGTGAGTGATGGCTAATACAGGAGCTCCCAATTGGTTAGAATGTAGAAAATGTGTCTATGCATTTTTCAGCTAAGCATTGAACATATATGTCATGCATATTGCTTTCAAACTTCAGTACCATTGTTAAAGAGGGGATAGAGAGATTGTAAGAAGCAGAAGACAGGAAGGACCAGAGCTAATACAGTATTTTATGGACATGATAATTTGTTACACTCATAAACTCATAGAGGTTGCCTTTGCCTATATAAGACCTGCTTTGTCAAGCCAGTCAGCATTCTAGCATGGAGTGAGTAGGTACTCATGATCTCCCACTCCTTTAAGAGTATCCTTTTTGAAAATGAATGGCTTTCATGGGAGGGAGAGTCTGTTTTCTTTCAGGGTATGGACTTTATTAATTCAAGCATACTCTAGTGGATGATCTCACATCCCATGTTATATAAAGAGCACAAATTGGCCTTTTTTGGTTATTTTTAAAAAATATAAAAATCAAGACATGAATTTGAGGAGTGTGGGGAAGTGAGAAAAACATCAAAAAATATTTTATGTTAATTAGATGAATGAGTAAGGTATGTGTGAATATGATCAAAATACATACAACCCTCAAAGGATAAAATAAAATACCATATTGTAAAACGATTAAGAAATTATGTTAATGAACTACAATTAGATTGCATCCAACCTGGCAAATAGGAAACAGTGGGAACAGGATCATCTCTGGAGTTAACTCTTCCACTTATATTACGATGATCCATTTTCATTGATGTCAGTTATAAAAGAGAATGTGTGTTGGGTGTGTGTCTTGTATTGTTTCTGTGTGACAGTGTCTGCATGTATGTGTATAGGGTGGATGTGTCTGCCGGTGTTTGAGTTGTGATACAGGACTGATAAAGGACAGGCATGACATATTAGCTGTTTATTTATTACCCAAACTTATGTACATTTTTGACTTTAATATGGCAGGGTCTTTTACACCATCCTCTAAAGAACTCTTTTCCACACAGCCCTAACCTGAAGATGAAGAAAAGATATGCCTGTAACCTTACCAAGTATCTCGACTGAAAAGGTGATTCTTCACAGCCCCTCCCTAACTACTCACCACTGTTAGTGCCATGAACTTCAATACATTCCACTGGAGATTCTTTCGCTTTGTCCTTGCAACGCATAAAAATTGGTTTGTTGACTGTGACCCCTAAAAGGAAACAAAGTTCTTGATCTTTAACAGACATCACAAAAATGGAAATGCAGCTAGGATCTGGGATGCAGCACAGGCCTTCAGGCCCAGAAGAACAAGAGCCTGCAGGAAAGAAAAGTGCAGACTGCTGCAGGCCTGAGCACTATTGCCTGTGCTCTATGCTCTGAGCCCTAAACACATTGGAGAAGAGCAGCATGCTCAGGCAGCACTTTGACATTTCACTGTGAAGAAAAGTACTGTGTGGCAAAAGTACATGCTATAAGTCGAAAGGAAGCTGTGGCATAGAAAATAACTAGGAAACACCCAGGCTTGTCTGAACCTGGAACTTCCTATTACCTAAGGCCATCATTCTGAAGTAGGTTCTTTTCATATACACGTAGACAATTTTTTGCAAGAATGTGAGATTTCCCCATTCTTCCTCAGAGAAATACGAAGTAATATCTTGGAAGGCCTAGAAAACAAGAAAATATAAAATCTTAGAAGTACTCTCTCCTGGACATGTGTGCCATTCATACTAGAAAGGTCTCTATGTTGGAGGATCTCAGTGGTCAACCTAGAAAATCAAGATAATTGATGCTGGGAAATGTGGGGATCAAGTGAGAGATTTGCATAACAGCCATTTCCCAACTACATTGGAAATGCTCCATGCTATCAGGTCTCCCTTTGGTCCTGCTCCTGATTACAAAGTGGTGATTATTACCAACTGCATTTAGTACTCAATTACCATTCTAAATTCTTCAGGGATACTGGAGAAGGACATTTTGAGAATGCCTCTGGTTTCCACATTCTGAAAAATCTTTCTGTCATGGTCCTTGGTCATGAATCTGCTTCTCCCAACACCCTACCTGGTCAACTCACCTTACAGAACTTTGCCTCGCGAATCTTTTCCACAGAGTTATTTTCACAAGAACTCTCTTTTTTCTTGTCAACAAGATGAGTGATATTTTGATTAGACATCATCTGATTTTGTTCCAGCATAAAATAAACTATCCCGGGAAGGGTGTTTCTTCAAACTTAAAAAAAAAAGTTGTCCTGTGAGGAAAGGAGGCAGTGATGAACAATAACCCTCAGTACATGAAATTTCTTTATGTTCCATTTCATCCTAAGATCACCTACCCCTGATTCTATGAGAGAATTAGGAATAAGTTGGATTCTCTGACTGCATATAAAGTTAAATTGAGTCTTTAAATGTGAGGTAAGCTTCTGTTCTGATTTGTTGCCCTGGAGTGTTCATTGAAATTAAGAGAAAGAGATTGAATTGAGCAAGGACAGACATGTTCTCTCTCATGTGAAGAACATGGAAACGAATTTCATAGGAGCTAAGAAAACAGATTCACTGAGAGGTAGATTATGGGGAAAAGGAGGTACAACAGGAACAGGTAGTAATTAGTATAGTTGCTGGTATTTTGCAGTACACTTTAATAACCACAGTTTAAAGCTGCATATGGTGAATCTGTGAGGAGGAAAAGAGAAGCCAAAAATGCATTCCTATGCATGTAATGATGTGGGAATGTCTTTCTGTGTGCTGTGAATATCAATCTTTAGATAAAGGAACTGTTTTGGCCGGTGACAGGCACCATAGAAAAAGTAGAAAAGGAAATTACAGCATACATAGGAGAAGCAGGGAAGAGTCAAACAAATCGACCCAGCCACCCAAGAAGAATCATGCAAGGAACACAAGTGAACCACGGGCCAATGGCAGACAGTTTTATGAGAGTGGGTTGAGTTAGGAGGTAAAAGCTAGCTTTGGATGTGCCTGAGCCATGAACCAAGCAGCATGAACTTAATATAGGTGTCTGAATCATTTGGGGGGAACTGATCAACTCGGGAGGCTAAGAGGTCTGGGACTATAGGTCTGTGGGTCTGAAAACTCAAAGCACTAGATACCGATATGAAAAACCTAGAGGACAAAACTTACTTCCAGAAAAACTTAAAGTACCTTGATTCAGCTGAATTTAGAAGAACAGCTAACTAGAGCAGCCAGTACCTTTGAAGGTCTCAGGAATATGGATTGTCAGGTAAGGTAAGAATGGAATGTAGGATCCCAAGGTTCCAGAAAAGAAGTACATCACAAATGTGGGGATTATGTATACCTACTTGAGGTTTTATTATATTTCTCCATGTCACTGGCTGCTACAGAACCTGTTAACCTGTTGAGATGAACATTTCTATAAACACCTAAGCTTTGCCTATGTCTATACTACAGTTCTACATCCTATTGTGAAGTTGTTCATCTAAAAAAAAAATCACTTACCATTTCAAAACATTCCCAGTCTTCCTTAACCAGTCTAACCTGGGATCTGTCTATAATAAACTATTAACATTTAGCTCATTTATTAAGGATAGTGTTAAAGTTGAAATTTATCCTATGTAAGCTATTTTTCCAATGAACTAAAAACTTGTACATTAATATTCCTATGAATAATAGTGCACAATGTGCATGTGATGCACTCTATTGTGCTCTTTGAGAGTTCCCAAGTGCTTCTGTTAGGAAGGTTTCTCTAATAGTATATGTTTCCACTGGTCCCCTGATGCTCTCTAGACTTTCCATCATGGGTACTGGTCTGTCAATAATGGCCTAATCAGAATGACTGAGACTTCTTCAGGAAATGAAATGATCTGTGGACCTGGAGATCAGCACTAAAACTTTCATTTCATATTCTCTGTGTGGTTTCTTCTGACTTATTGTTTTCAAATTAATTTTAGGTCATATTACAAAGCAATGGCTTTCCCACAGCCAGCATTGTTCTAAATGGAAAAGATTGTAAGCGATATTCTAAATAGAGAAACAAGTCAGGACTCTACAATAGTCCCATGCTTGGCCCTGGGTTTCATCTGCAGCATGACAAAAAATGCAAAATGATGGAAAGAAAAACCACATAGAGTGTCTTAGAAGAATAATTCAGAAAAACAGAGTGAGAGATTTTTCTCAATACTTGACCAAACTTGTGAGCAAATACTGAAGCTGAATGGTCTATTTATGCCTTCACTAAAAAGAGAGAAATTACCTTATTCAAAGATAACAGCAAAACAGGTTAAATTACCACTCTCAATACAACTAGAGAGACTAAATACAACCAGGAAATCACAGCTTATGTAAAGAAGTAGACCACTTCAGCCATCACTATTTTTCCCTTTAATTTGCTAGTAAATGGTTTCTTGTTTGCAACTGTATTTGCGTTTTCGATTTAAATCTCTAAACGGTTTATGTAATTTTACTTTTGCCATATTATGTTTTCCTCAATCAATGAGTTGACAGGTAATATTTTAGTCTATGATAGTATTTCTAAAGTGAATATGATAGTGGAAAATTTTATTGTCACTTGATTATCTAACAATGACATATTACCTTTCTGACATTCTGTAACATGTACATTTTATATGTTGAGTATTAATTATCCTACCATAAAGCATGTAAATTGTTAAAGTATTCATTATTTTAGTACTTTCTAATTTACTGACCTTCTATGCTCTAAACTTTAAGGGTATATATGAACGTGTATATAATATTATCATAACTTGTGCATTTATCAGGAATTACAAATACAAAAATTTTGTTTCAGTTATAAACAAGAAATATAAAAACAATTACATCCATAATACATAACATAAAAGTTAGGGACAATCTATTTTTAAACTGTTTTTTTGGATATTCTGATAATAAGGATGTTTTATATTATTCTATGTCCTGTTTTGCAAGAACCATTATTCATTATTGAATTCTTAGCACATACATTGGTTTAGATAGTGTTTTTTTTTATTTATGAATGACGTACAAACAACTTTTAAAATTCATTGCCCACTACAGTTTTATATTTCCAAGTAATAAACAAGTCTGGTATGTTTAAAGAGTTTAAAAAAAAAAAACACTAACCCCAATATGTTTCAATATACTGCATGAAGCACTAACTATAGACAAAGAAAGGAACTTCATTTTAATCAATGTATCCATCAATTAATAAAATATTACAATACTAAAGACATGCATAAAACTCTGGTGCACTCAATTTCATCAAATCGTATTAATAAAATTAAACACCCAGATTAACACAAACCCAATATGGTGGGAAATTTCAGCACTCCAATTTCTTCTACAGATAAGACATCTGGATGAAAAAAATAAAGAGAAATTTCAGAGTCAAATGACATCTTCTATCAAATGAACCTAATAGATATCTAGAGACTATTCAACCCAAATACCAAGGGTATACACATATACATTCTACTCAGCAACACAGGGAAGCTTCTTCAAATATAACATATGCTCAAATGAAAAAGAAGCATTAATAATACAGAAAAGTGAAATAATTTCATGCATCCCACCCAACCATTATGCAATAAACTTAAAATCAACACCAAACAAAAATATCTACTAAATGTATAAACGTATGAAGATTAAGCACCTCATTATTAAATGATGAATGGGCCAAAAAAATTAAAATATTCCTCTAACTAAATGAAGGAAAACCACCACGATATAAACTTTGTGAAAAAATCAAGGCATTTTTAAGAAGGAAGTTAATAGCCCTAAGTGCTACACTTGCAAAAAATGTACAGATAAATGACTTATTGATACAACACAAGAATTTGGAAAAAGCAAACCAAAATCAAATTTGGTAGATAGCAAGAAATATTTTTTTTTTAAAAAAAATCAGGTGATAATGGCTGGTACTAGAAACTTAGTGAACTACTTAGGCCTAGTAACCATGTTTCTGTAGAAGGGACCAGTCAGGCTGAGGACCCTTGAAAAGAGAAACATTTACCCTGTTCATCCTGAGAAGTTGGTTGGGTGAGAATTGACCGCGTTCTGTGTCCTCTTTCTCATATTCTAGCTTTTCATCAATATCTGACTCAGGGATTTCAATACATGCTAACTAGAGTTTGTACATTATTTGGAGCTCAACTTTCAGGGCATGAATTAGGAAAAAAAGACCTTGCCAGCCAAAGCTCTACATGGCCAACTGGCTCGGCTTTCTGTTAGGAGTTAGCCTCCAGCATTAAGCAGAGTCCACAACATGTGTGTCTTCTCCATGTTCATCTTGGCAAGATTTTCAGACAGCAGCCTCCCTCTTTTAGTGGGGGTTGTGTTTTTCCTCTTTTTGGACACTAAGTATCTGCCCCCAACATAGTCATCTGAATCATCATTGACAACCAATTTGATGAGTAAATTGAGATTACTTAAAGTGGAGACTATGCCTAAAGCAAGGAGAGAACTTTTTCACACCTTAAAAATGAGAAAGAGTAGCATGATGGAAGGTGGTTAGTCTTTCATCAACATTACCTTAGATGATTTGAAACTAGAACCAGTAAAGGAAACAATAAATAATATCATAATGTTTATTATAAATATTACTTTTTGATTATTTCTGTTCCATCACTTAAAAAGTCAGTTAGTGTAAATGCCAAGAAGAAAGCCTTAGAAAAGCCTGTTAAGAGAGAACACAGAAATATTCCTACTGAAACAAGAATTCAAAAAGATAATCTCAACATTGACTTATAAGATTACAGAGAACCAACCTAAGGCTTTCAAACAGCCAAACTCCATATACTCGGTAACATTGAAGGAATCAAAATATGATAAAAATTGTTCAGAAGCTAGTTGGGCTCTAATGTGAATGTTAGATTTAAGGAGATTAAAGAAGTAATCATCACTTATGATATGTACTCACAGTTTGTAAAACAACTGTTAAATTTTTTGCTCAGATATGGTGATTGCTGCATTGAAAGCTAGATCATGTTCACAGTAGAAGACATCAATGGAGGAGGCTAAAACAATAGAACAAATAAGCAAAGCTAGAGGCTGGTGGAAGGCACTCTGATTACGACTGGAACAGTCACTAATTTGTTTACAGGATATGGTCAGTTCAGGATACCTATCCACTATTTCTAGCAGTCTTAGCTGGGGTCTTTCTTAGAGATTTGTGAGAGTTTTCTTTAGGCCAGGTCTCTACCTTACCACAAAATTTCCCCTTATCAACATGTCTCTTTCATTATTCTTCCCTTCCATTCACCACACAACCCAATGTCTCATGTTCCAATGGGTGTCAGAATGGCCGAGTGGATTAAGGTGCCAGAGTCAAGACTCTTCTTTCAAAATCATAATTGAGTTCAAGGTGTACTCACTCATATGATGAACATGGAAACTGATATCATAGAAGCTAACAATGAAACAGGTGCCACTGAGAGATGGGTTATGGAAAGAAGGAGGTATGACAGGAACAGGTAGTAATTAGTATTGCTGCTGGTATTTTGCAGTACAGTTTAGTAACTATGCTTTAGAGATACAAATGGTGAATCTGTGAGGAAGGAAAAGAGAAGCCAAAAATGCATTCCTATGCATGTAATAAAATGCGAATGTCTTTCTGTGTGCTGTGAATACCAAACTTTAAATAAAGGAGCTGTTTCGGGCCTTGATATTCACCATAGAAAAAATAGGAGGGGAAATCACAGCATAGGTAGGAGAATCAGGGCAGAGTCAGACAAATAGATCCAGCAGCCCAAGAAAAAGCATGTAAAGAACACAAGTGAGTCACAGGCCATGTAGCAGAAAGATTAATGAGAATGGGTTGAGTTAAGATGTAAGAGCCAGCTAGGGATGTGCCTGAGCCATAGACCAAACAGCATGAACTTAATATAAGCATCTGAATGATTTGGGGGGGGGGCTGATCAGCCCCGGAGGCTAAGGGGTCTGGGCCCTCAGGTCTATGGGTCTGGACCTCTGACTGCCCAGGACCAAGAAACCTCACTGCTACACATGAAATACAAGTTAGTTGGGAAGGTGAGATAGAAAGGTCCTGTGTTCAATGCCTGTCTAAGCTACAAAGTAAGATCAAGACCAGGCTGATTAGTACATAATTTACTCGATAGGATTCCTTCCTACCATATAACTGGTCCATGCATTAATTTCCCAATATTACCAGAAAATAGTAGGAAAGGTTATAAACTTCATTTACATAAAGACACAGAAATATGAACTGCCTATATTTCATAAGCACACACCTATGTATATCTTGAATCACATCCCAGTATTTTAATTGTGCATTAATTATTGTTGTATATCAATTAAAATAAATTGCTCTATATGGTTCAAAACTAGAACCAGTAAAGGAGACAATAAATAATATCATAATGTTTATTATAAATATTATTTTTTGATTATTTCTGTTCTATCAGTTAAAAAGACAGTTAGTGTGAATGCCAAGAAGAACACCTGAGAAAAGCCTATTAAGAGAGAACACAGAAATATTCATACAGAAACAAGAATTTAACGAGATAATCTCAACATTGACATATAAATTTACAGAGAAGCAACCTAAGGCTTTCAAACAACCAAACTTAGTATACTCAGTAACGCTGAAGGAATCACAAAATGATAACAATTGTTCAGAAGCTAGTTTGGCTCTAGTATAAATGTTTAGATTTAAGGAGATTCAAGAGGCAATCATCACTTAAGGTATGCACTCAAATTTTGTAAGACAAACGTTAAATTTCTTGGTCACCATATAAACAAATTATGGTCAGATATGGTTATTGCTGCATTGAAGGCTAGACCACTCTCACAGTAGAAGATATGATGGGAGGAGTCTAAAACAATAGAACAAGGAAGCAAAGCTAGAGGCTGGTTGAAGGCACTCTGATTACGACTGGAACAGTCACTAATTTGATTACAGGATATGGTCAGTTCAGGATACCTATCCACTATTTCTAGCAGTCTTAACTGGGGTCATTCTTAGAGATTTGTGAGAGTTTTCTTTAGGCCAGGTCTCTACCTAACCACAAAATGTCCCCTTATCAAGATGTCTTTTTCATTATTCTTCCCCTCCATTCACCACCCAATCTCTCATGTTCCAGTGGGTGTCAGGATGGCCGAGTGGTTTAAGGTGACAGAGTCAAGACTCTTCTTTAAAAATCAGAATTGAGTTCTAGGTGTTCAAACTCATAAAAGGAACATGGAAACTGATTTCATAGAAACTAAGAATGAAACAGTTGAAACTGAGAGGTGGGTTATGGGGAGAAGTAGGTTCCAAAGGAACAGGAAGTAATTAGTTTAGCTGCTGGTATTTTGCAGTACACATTTGTGACTATGTTTTAAAGCTACATATGTTGAATCAGTGAGGAAAGAAAAGAGAAGCCAAATGTCCATTCCTATGCATGTAATGATGTGGGAATGGCTTTCTGTGCTGTGAATATCAATCTTTAAATAAAGGAGCTGTTTTGGCCCATGACAGACACCATAGAAAATTAGGAGGGAAATCAGAGCATAGGTAGGAGAATCAGGGCAGAGGCAGACAAATCAACCCAGTCACCAAAGAATACACATTTAAGGAACACAAGTAAGCAACGGGCCACGTTGCAGAAGGATTAATGAGAATGTGTTGAGATAAGATGTAAGAGCCAGCTGGGGATGTGCCTGAGCCACAGACCAAACAGCACGAACTTAATATAAGTGTCTGAATCATTTTGGGGGACCTGATCAGCCCCGGAGGTTAAGGGTTCTGGGCATGCAGGTCTGTGGGTCTGGACCCCTGGCCACCCAGGGCCAAGAAACCTCACTGTTACACATTAAATACAAGATGTTGGGAAGTTGAGATAGAAAGGTCCTATGTTCAATGCCTGTCTGAGCTACAAAGTGACATCAAGACCAGGCTGGGTAATACATAATTTAATCTATAAGATTCCTTCCTAACATAAGTGGTCATTCATTAATTTCCCAATTTTACCAGAAAATAGAAGAAGAGAGAGGTCATAAATTTCCTTTACATGAGGACACAGAAATATGAATTGTCTACATTTGATAAGCACACAAATGTATATCTTGAATGACGACACTGTATTTTACTTGTGCATGAACTATCGTTGTATATAAATTAAAATATATCATATACTCATAAGTGGATAGTATGAAGGCAAAGGATGGCCAGACTACAATCCTTCGTCCTAGAGAAACTAGGCAACAAGGAGTACCCTAAATGAAGACTTGGATCACCTTGGGAGGGGGAGACTAAACAATTAGGATGGGGAAGTAGAGGGAAGGGCAGGGGGACATGAGGAATCAAAATAGCAGAGTTGGGAGAGGAACAGAGAAGGAGTGAAATGAAGCAGATATCTTGATAGAGGGGAACATTGTGGGGTTAGAGAGAAACCTGTTGCCAAGGAAAATTTCAGGAATCCACAAAGATGATCCCAGCTAAGATTCCTAATAATAGCAGAGAGGGTGCCTGAACTGACCTTCCCGGGTAACCAAATTGATGACCACCCTAACTGTCATCATAGAACCTTCATCCAGTAACTGATGGAAATAGATCCACAGAAAGAGATCCACAGTAAAGCACTGGGCTGAGTATGAGGGTCAAGATCATGTCAGGGAAAACCACCAAGACAATGTTCCAAGTTCCTGGGAACTCATGGACTCTATACCAACAGGTAGGGAGCCTGCATGGGACTGACCATGATCCTCCTCATGTATGTGACAGTTATGTAGCTTGGTCTGTTTATGGGGCCTCTAGCAGTGGGACTAGGATCTTTCCTGGCACACTAGCTAGTTTCTTGAAACCTATTCCCTGTGGTGTGAGGCCTTTTTCTGCTTAGTGCAAGGGGTGGGGCCAAACTTAATATGCCATGATTTGTTGACTCCCGTAGGAGGAGTTGACCTTTCTGGGCAGTGGATGTGGGAGTAGAAAAGAGGGTGGGCATCCAACAAAGAAGAGAGGTGGAAGCAAAGATCCATGGCTGACTGAGCACTGGGCTGAGCTCCAGGTCCAGCTGAGAGCAGGGGAGGAGAGGCTGTATGAGCAGGAGGATAGGGATTATGAAGAGGAGTCCCACATAGACGGCTGCCAGTAGCTCTGGGGAGCTCACTGAATCAAGAATAGCCACTGGAGATCCATCAGGAAAAGGAAGTAGGCCCTCCAAGGGTAGGCAACTGTAGGTAGATTGGTATGGGCAGTATGTAGAGCCTCAAGGAATGAAATCAGACTGTGTTCCTGTGTGTGGGCTGTCACCTTGGAGCACATTCCCTATACAGGAATACCTAACCCATCCTTGTCTTTGTGATGAGTGAGTAGAACTTGCCTGCAGTGGATGTGCCACACTGAGCTAATCCACCTTCTGATTTCTTGCCCTTATCAGGGAGAGGATTGGTGGATGGGGATGGGAGAGGCTAAAGGCTCACTGGATGGGATGGGGTGAAGGGAAGTCAGGGGGAACGGGGGGATACATACATAAGAATGACAGTTTTATTTTTAAAAAAGTAGAGAGAAATCTGAGGTTGGAATGTAAAATAAAATAAACCATAAGTAATACTTAGAACAAATTATCTTCGGAAGCTAGTGTTGATGGTGAACACCTCTGTTCTTAACACTTAGGAAAATGAGATATGAAGATGGGGATAGTTCAAAACCACCCTGTACTATATAAGTCTTGGTCTCAAAACAGAAGGGTAGTGAGAAAACTAACATGTCTGTGTTAAAGAGGCAACAAAGGGACTTCAAATATGTTGTAATACTTCATTACAGTTTTATTCTGTGTGTGTTTGTATATGTGCCCATGACTCACATGTCATTATATGTTAAAGAATACCTTCCATTCTCCCAGAATGCCATGTGGGCCCTAGCTATCAAATGTAGGCTTAGGGGATTTTTATATGAAAGACACATTTCTGGGAACCTCCTTCAATGTAAATCTGTATGTCTACATCGTTACTGACTCTTCATGTTTTTCCTTGATACATGGTATAGATATGATGCTAAGCTGACAGAGAAACTCTGGGCTCAAATAACTCTGTCTCATCCTATTAATTAATTTACACAGCAGTTTTATGCTAGAGTCCTGCATCATGTAGGTATCTGTGGTGTATTCTCAGATTGAGATGGTGAGGGGATTGCCACAGATTTAATGGTCTCTCAAACTGATAGCTTTCAGGGGTGAAGGAAAGAGATATATGGCTCGGATGTGCTGGGATGAGGTAAGATGAAGGAGCTAGCTAGCAATGTGCCTAAGCCGTAGGCCAAACAGCATGAAGTTAATATAAGAGTCAGTGTGTTTTTGGGGGGGACTTTGACATGGCTGGTCCAAATAAGCAGCATTAGGCAGGTCTGAACAGTGGGGCTAATCTGGGCCAAAATCCTCATTGTTATAGAAGGCATCCAAAAATGGACCGAATATACCCACCCAAAGCCTGAGAAATCTTACCAAGGGATCTAGAGCAGAGAAACTGATCCAAGAGCAGGTTCAAAATTGTGTCTCTGAAGTCAGTCATGGTACATAGTTAGTGTGGCATCCAGACCACAGGCTAAATGGCAGCGGAATCACTGCAGTGAGCATAAACTGCAAGCACCCAGATCCCGAAGTCTCACAGGAATTTCAATAGCATGTGAATGACTTAAGGCTTCTGTTTATTTTGAAGAAAATGGAGCAGAGTCAATGACAGCTTTTTGGATATTGGCATTGTCTTGGGTGTGCTCTGTCTGCCTGCAGAGCTTAGAGACGTGGACCATTTAAGAGAACTTCCTAACTCAGCTTTATTGACAAAAACTATGTGGCTCTTTCAGAGAGTGCTAGCATTTTAAAAATATTTCCTGGTTAAAAATGATTAATGATACACAATAAAACAGATTCAGATAGAGTCAACATCTCAATGGGTTAAACTATGTGTCAAAAGATATATATAGATTGGGAGAGAAAAGAAAGAAGGTAGAGAAAATCTTTCAAAAAGAGAAATAGAGGAATAAAATTATAATAAGCCACATAAAGATGGAAAATACACAGAGTCTGGATTATGGCTATTACTGTGTCTTCCTTTAATTTTTTAACTGTTAATAAGCTAACTGAGGAAGACAATCAATTACAAAGGATGCTAAATAAAACAAAAACATATATTTTTTAAGTATCTTGACTTTGAAGTTTGTTTCTAAGGATTTGTTGCTTTGGAAGTGAGGTTCTGTTGTTGTTTCCACAGAAGATGAGAACCTGCAGATTTCTTCCTGGCAAATAGGATTTCACTAACCAAGACTGCCTGAAAATTATGTGATAAGAAATATGGTCACATCATCTTCAAGTCTAAGATGATCCAGTCTCAAGAACCTGTAAGATTGTCAGCGCCCCTTAATCAGCAGGCAGTAGTAATGAAATATTATGCCCAAATTCCCAAAATATTGATTATAAATGATGTTTTCATTATGAATGGTTAATCGTCATAGTTAATCTCTTTCTAAGAAAAAAAGGCATATGGTATATGAGTGATTTTTTAAAAATTAGATTATTGAGTTTACTTTAATACCAAAATCAACTGTTAATCTCAACAGACATTGCAGTGCTATGGAGGTTGGTTTACTGATAGAACTTTAAGATCAGTTTTTTTTATGCTGTATATATTTTTCTACTGTTGTTTAAGGTATGATGATTACGTTACTCACTTAAAATTTGTAAAATTAAGAAATGCAGGTTGATAGTCACTTGTGATAACCAAACTTATAGTCATGTCTTTCTATATGCTGTAAATAAAGATTGTTTTGGGCCATGACAGACACCATAAAAAATAGTAGGCAGGGAAATCAGAATAGGTTAGGTAGTAGGAGAAGGGCAGAGTCTCAGAGATTGAGCTAGACACCCAAAAAAGCAACATGTAAGGTACACAGGTGAGCCACGGGCCATGTGGCAGGAAAGATTGATGATAATGGCTTGAGTTAAGATGAAGGAGCTAGCTAGCAATGAGCCTGAGACCTAGGCTAAACAGCATGAACTTAATATGAGTGTCTGTGCGTTTCTTGAGAGATTTGGGATAGATGGTACAGATAAGCCATGGTGGTTGGGTCCTAACAGTGGGGCTAATCTGTGCCAAAAAAACTCATCATTATTAGGGGCATTCCTCAGAAAGAACTTACAACCGATTAAAGAGGACAAAACTTCCTTCCAGAAAGACTTAAATACCTTGATTCACCTGAGTTTAGAGCACCAGCCAACTAGAGCGGCCAGTTCCTTTGAAGGTCTCAGGAAAATGGATTGCCAGGTGAAGTAAGAATGGAATATAAGATCAAGGTTCCAGGAAAGAAGTACATCACAAAGGTGTGTGTGGTTGTGTGGCTATATGCCTACTTGAGGCTTTATCATATTTCTCCATGTCATTGGCTGCTACGGAACCTGCTAACCTGTTGAGATGAACATTTCTATGAATACCTGGGCTTTTCCTATGTCTAGACTCCAGTTCTACACTCTACTGTGAAGTTGTTCATCTAAAAAGATCACTTACCATTTCAATTTCTTCCCTGTAGTCCTTAATCAGTCTAACCTGGGATTTCTCTACAGTAAACTAATAAAATTTAAATCATTTTTTAAGAAAGTATTAAAGTTGAAATTATTCCTATGTAAGCTATTTCCCCAAAGACCTAAGAACGTTATGGACATTAGAATTCCTATATATGATAGTGCACAATTTGCATGTGTCTAAACTTTATTGTACTCTCTCAGGAGTTCCCCAAAGTGTTTCTGTTAGGAAGGTTTCTCTAATAGTATATGCTTCCTTCGGTCCCCTGATGCTCCCTAGACTTTCCATCATGGGTACTGGTCTGTCAATAATGGCCTACTCAGAATGACTGAGATTTCTTCAGGAAATGATCTGTGGACCTGGAGATCAGCACTAAAACTTTCTCTTCATATTCTCAGTGTGTTTTATTCTGACTTTCTTTTAAAATTAATTTTAGGTCATATTACAAAGCAATGGCTTTCCCACAGCCAGCATTGTTCTAAATGGAAAAGATTGTAAGCAATACTCTAAATAGAGAAACAAGTCTCGACTCTACAGTACTCCCTGTCTTGGCCCTGAGTTTCATCTCCTGCACTACAAAACATGCAAAATGATAAAAATAAAAACCACATACAGTATCTTTGAAGGTAAATTCAGAAAAACTGAGGGAGAGATGTGTCTCAATAATTCACCAAATCTGTGAGCAAATATTGAAGCTCAATGGTTTATTTCTGCAGTCACTAAAAAGACAGAAACTGCCTTATTCAAAGACAAGAGCAAAACAGGTTAAATTACCTCTCTCAATAGTACTAGAGAAACTAAATACAACCTGGAAATCACAGCTTATGTAAAGAAGTAGACAACTTTGGCCATCATGATTTTTCCCTTTAATTTCCCGGTAAATGGTTTCATGTTTGCACCGGAATTCGTGTTAGTTGATATAAATCTCTAAACTGTATATGTAATTTTACTTTTGCCATAGTCTGTTTTCCTCAAACAATGAGTTGTAAGGTAAAATTTTAGACAATCATAGTATTTCTAAAATTAATAAGAAAGTGGAAAATTTAATTGGCACTTGATTATCTAACAATGATATTTTCTCTTTCTGAAAGTCTGTAACATGATCATTTCATATGTTGAGTATTAATTACCCTACCATAAAGCATGTGAATTGTTCACGTATTCATTATTTTAGTACTTTCTAATTTATTGACCTTCTATGCCCTAAACTTTAAGGGTATATATGAAAGTGTACATAAATAGGTTAGTTTTGCCACAAAATACACAAATATTATCATAAATTATGCATTTATCAGAAACTACAAATACAAAAAAATTGTTTCAATTATAAACAAGCAATATAAAGACAATTACGTCCCTAATACATGATATAAAAGTTAGGTACATTTTATTTTCAATTTGGGGGTTATTCTGACAATAAGGATGTTTTCTATTTTTCTATGTACTGAGTTGAAAGAACAATTTTTTGTTTCTGACTTATAAACATAGACATTGGTTTAGATAGTGTTATTTTTATTTATGAATGACATAATACAATTGTGAAACTTCATTGCCGACTATAGTCTTATTTTTCCAAGGAATAAACAAGTCTGATATGTTTAAAGAGTTGAAAATAAACCACTATCCCCAATATTTTTCAATATAGTGTTTGAAGCAAAAACTATAGGAAAAGGAAGGAACTTAATTTTAATCAAGGTATCAATTAATTATTAAAATATTACATTATTAAAGACATGCATAAAACTCTGGTGCACTCAATTTCCTCAAATCATATTAATAAAATTAAAGACCCAGATTAACACAAACCCAATAATAGTGGGAAATTTCAGCACTCCAATTTCTTCTATAGATAAGACATCTGAACACAATAAAAGAGAAACTTCAGAGTTAACTGACATATTCTATCAAATGAAACTAATAGATATCTAGAGACTATTCAACCCAAATACCAAGGGTATACACATATACATTCTACTCAGAAGCACAGGGAAACTGCTTCAAAATATAACATATGCTCAAATAAAAAACAAGCATTAAGAAATACAGAAAATTTGAAAAAATTTCATGTATCATACCCAACCCTTATGGAATAAAATTAAAATGAACACCAAACAAAAAAAATTGACTAAATGTATAAACGTACGGAGATTAAGCCACTCATTATTAAATGATGAATGGGCCAAAAAATTAAAATGTTCCTGGAACTAAATGAAGCAAAACCATGACAATATAACCTTTGAGAAAGTCAAGGCATTTTTAAGAAGGAAGTTAATAGCCCTAAGTGCTACACTTACAAAATATGTACAGATAAATGACTTATTGATATAACAAACCAAATTCAAAAAAGTAGACAGAAAAAAATAATTTTTAAAAATCAGGTGATGTTGGCTGGTACTAGAAACTTAGTGAACTACTTAGGCCTAGTAACCATGTTTCTGTAGGCCGAGGACCCTTGAAAAGAGAAACATTTACCCTGTTCATCCTGAGAAGTTGGTTGGGTGAGAATTGACTGTGTTCTGTGTCCTCTTTCTCATATTCTAGCTTTTCATCAATATCTGACTCAGGGATTTCAATACATTCTAACTAGAGTTTGTACATTATTTGGAGCTCAACTTTCAGGGCATGAATTAGGAAAAAAAAAAGACCTTGCCAGCCAAAGCTCTACATGGCCAACTGGCTCGGCTTTCTGTTAGGAGTTAGCCTCCAGCATTAGATAGAGTCCACAATATGTGTGTCTTCACCATGTTCATCTGGGCAAGTTTTTCAGACAGCAGCCTCCCTCTTTTAGTGGGGGTTGTGTTTTCCCTCTTTTTGGACACTAAGTAGCTGCCCCCAACATAGCCATCTGAATCATCATTGATAACAGGTTTGATGAGTAAATTGGGATTACATAAAATGGGGACTATGGCTAAAGCAGAGATAGAACTCTTTCACACCTTAAAAATGAGAAAGAGTAGCATGATGGAAGGTGGTTGGTCTTTCACCAACATTACTCTAGATGACTTAAAACTAGAACCAGTAAAGGAGAAGATAAATAATGTCATAATGTTTATTAGAAATATTATTTTTGATTATTTCTATTCTATCAGTTAAAAAGTCAGTTAGTGTGAATGCCAAGAAGAACACCTTAGAAATGCCTGTTAAGAGAGAACACAGAAATATTCATAGCTTAAAAGAATATAAAGAGTTAATCTCAACATTGGCTTATAAGATTTCAGAGAAGCAATCTAAAGCTTTCAAACAGCCAAACTTAGTACACTAGGTAACCTTGAAGGAATCACAAAATGATAAAAATTGTTCAAAAACTAGGTGAGCTCTAGTTAGATTTAAGGAGATTCAAGAAGCAATCATCACTTAAGGTATGCACTCACAGTTTGTAAAACAAATGTTAAATTTTTTGGTCAACATGTAAATTAATTATCCCTAAAGACTGATCAGATATGGTTATGGCTTCATTGAAGGCTAGACAACTCTCACAGTAGTAAGACATGATGGGAAGGGGCTAAAACAATGGAACAAAGAAGCAAAGCTAGAGGCTGGTTGAATGCACTCTGATTACTATTGAAGTAGTCACCAATTTGATTAGAGGATATGGTGAGTTCAGGATACCTATCCACTATTTCTGACCATCTTAGTTGCGGTCATTCTTATAGATTTGTGAGAGTTTTCTTTAGGCCAGGTCTCTACCTAGCCCCAAAAGTCCCCTTATCAAGATGTCACTTTCATTATTCTTCCCCTCCATTCACCACCCAACCCAATCTCTCAGGTCCCCATGGGTGTCAGGATGGCCAAGTGGTTTAAGGTACCAGAGTCAAAACTCTTCTTTAAACATCAGAACTGAAATCTAGGTGTTCTCACTCATATGAGGAACATGCAAACTGATTTCATAGAAGCTAAGATTGAAACAGTTGTCACTGAAAGGTGCGTTATGGAAAGAAGGAGGTATGAAAGGAACGGGTAGTAATTAGTATAGCTGCTGGTATTTTCAGTACACATTAGTAACTATGTTTTATAGCTACATAGGGTGAATCTTTGTGGAAGGAAAAGAGAAGCCAAAAGTCCATTCCTATGCATGTAATGAAATGCGAATGTCTTTCTGTGTGCTGTGAATATCAATCTTTACATAAAGGAGCTGTTTTGGCCCATGGCAGGCACCATAGAAAAAGTAGGAGGGGAATCACAACATAGGTATGAGAAGAAGGGCAGAGTCAGGCAAATCGACCCAGCAGCCCAAGAAAAGACAGGAAAGGAACACAAGGGAACCATGGGTGACATGGCATAAAGATTAATGAGAATGGGTTGAGTTAAGATGTAAGAGCCAGCTGGTGATGTGCCTGAGCCATAGACTAAACAGCATGAACTTATATAAGCATCTGAATCATTTTAGGTGACCTGATAAGCTGAAAAGGCTAAGGGGTCTGGGCCCACGGGTCAGTCCATCGGTCAAGACCTCTGGCCACCCAGGACCAAGAAATTCACTGATGCACATGAAATACAAGATAGTTGGGAAGGTGAAATAGAAATATCTTATGTTCAATGCCTGTCTAAGCTTCAAAGTAAGATCAAGACCAGGCTGATTAAGACATGATTTAATCTATAGGATTCCTTGATATCAAATAAGTGGTGCTTGCATTAATTTCCGAACTTTACCAGAAAATAGTGGAAGAGAGAGGATATAAACTTCATTTACATAAGGACACAGAAATATGAATTGCCTATATTTGATAAGAACACACCTATGTATATCTTGAATCACAACACTGTATTTTAATTGTACATGAACTACTATTGTATATCAATTAAAATAAATCATATACTCCAAAGTGGATAATATGAAGGCAAAGGATAACGAGGCTACAATCAATCATGCTAGAGAAACTAGGAAACAAGGACTACCCTTAGAGGAAGACATGGATCACCCTGGGAGGGAATGACTAAACAATTAGGATGGGGAGGTAGAGGGAAGGGGAAAGAAACATGAGGGATCAAAATGGCTGAGTTGGGAGAAGGACAGAGATGGAGTGAAATGAAGCAGATATCTGCATAGAGGGGGACATTGTGGACCTAGAGAGAAACCTGGTGCCAAGAAAAATTGAAGGATTCCATAAAGATGATCCCAGCTAAGATTCCTAATAATAGCAGAGAGGGTGCCTGAACTGGCCTTACCAGGTAATCAAATTGATGACCACCCTAACTGTCATCATAGAACCTTCATCCAGTAACTGATGGAAATAGATGCAGACATCAACAGTAAAGCACTGGGCCTAGAATGAGGGTCAACTTCAGGTCAGGGAAAACCAGAAAGACAACTGATCCAAGGTCATGGGAAAACATGGAGTCTAGACAAACAGGTAGGGAGCTTTCATGGGACTGACCTAGACACTCCTCATGTAGGTGACAGTTATGTAGCATGGTCTGTTTGTGGGGCCTCTAGCCATTTGACTAGGATCTTTCCTGGCACACTACCTAGTTTCTTTAATAATATTCCCTGTGGTGTGAGGCCTTGTTCAGCCTTGGTGCAAGGGTGGGGCCAAACTTGATATGCCATGCTTTGTTGACTCCCATAGGAGGACTTGACTTTTCTAGGCAGTGGATGGGGGAGTAGAAAAGAGGTAGGGCATGAACAAAGAATAAAGGTGGAGGCAGAGATGCATGGCTGAGCACTGGGTTGAGCTCCTGGTCAGCTGAGAGCAGGGGAGGAGAGTCTGTATGAGCAGAGGGGAAGGGATTATGAAGAGGAGTCATACAGAGAGGGCAGATTGGAGCTCTGAGGAGGTCACTGAATCAAGAATAGCCACTGGAGACTCAGCAGGAAAAGGAGGTAGGCCCTTCAAGGGTAGGCAACAGTACATTTGCATGGCCAGTACGTGGAGTCTCAAGGAGTGGAATTAGACTGTGTTCCTATGTTTGGGCTGGCACCTTGGCCCACATTTCCTAGAGAAGAAAACATAACCCACCCTTGTCTTTGGGATGAGTGAGTACAACTTGCATGGAGTGGATATGGCACACTGAGCTGACCCACCTTGGGACTACTTGCCTTTCTGGGGGAGAAGATTGGGGGATGGGTATGGAATTTGCTGAAGTCTGACTGGGAGGGATTGAGGGGAGTGAAGGCAAGGGGATGCACACATGAAAAGGACATTTATGTTTTTAAAAAAAGGTAGAGAGAAAAATGGTTGGAATGTAAATTAAAATAAATCATAAATAAAACTTAGAACAAAATATCTTAGGAAGCTAGTTTGATAGTGAACACCTCTCTTCTTAGCACTTAGGAAAATGAGATACGAAGATGGGGATAGTTCAAAGCCACCCTGTAGTACATAAGACTTGGTCTAAAAAGAGAAGGGTAGTGTGAAAACTAACATGTCTGTGTTAGAGAGGCAACAAAGGGGCTTCAAATATGTTGTAATACTTCATTACATTTTTATTCAGTGTGTGTTTGTATATGTGCCTATCACTCACATGTCATTATACGTCAAAGAATACCTTATATTCTCCCCGAATGCCAAGTGGGCCCTAGCTATCAAACTTAGGCTTAGGGGAGTTTTATATAAAAGACACATTTCTGGGAACCTCTAACCAAGACCACCTGAAAATTCTCTGATAGGAAGATATGTTCACATCAGCTTCAAGACTAAGATGATCCAGTCTCAAGAACCTTTAAGATTGTCAGAGCTGCTTAATCAGCAGGCAGTAGTAATGAAATATTATGCAAATTCCCAAAACATTGTTTATAAATGTTTGTTTTTATTATGAATGGTTAATGGTCAGAGTTAATCTCTTCCTAAGAAGAAAAAGGCATATGGTATATCAGTGACTTTTTTAAAATTTAGATTTTTGAATTTACTTTATTACCAAAATCAATGGTTAATCTCAACATACTTTTCATTGGTATGGATTTTGGTTTATTGGTACAAATTTAAGATTAGATTTTTTTATGCTCTGTAAAATTTCTACTGTTTTTTAAGGTATGGTTTTCATGTTACTAACTTAGAAGTTCTAAAATTAAGAAATGCAGATTAGTAGTTACTTGTGATAACTAAACATATAGTCATATCTTTCTATATGCTGTAAATAAGGGACTGTTTTGGCCCATGACAGACACCATAAAAAAACGTAGGCTGGGAAATCAAAATAGGTACTAGGAGAAGGGCAGAGTTACAGAGATATAGCAAGACACACAAAGAAGAAACATGTAAGGAACACAGGTGAGCCACAGGCCATGGGGCAGGACAGATAGATGGGAATGCCTTGAGTTAAGATGAGGGAACTATCTAGCAATGAGCCTGAGACCTAGGCTAAACAGCATGAAGTTAATGTGAGTGTTTGTGTGTTTCTTGAGAGATCTGGGATAGATGGTCCAGATAAGCACTGGTGGGAATGTCCTAACTGTGGAGCTAATCTGGGCCAGAAATCTCATTATCATAGGGGGCATTCCTCAGGAAGAACTTACCACAGACGAAAGAGGACAAAACTTCCTTCCAGAAAGACTTAAAGTACCTTGATGCAGCTGAGTTCAGAGGACCAGCCAACTAGAGCAGCCAGTTCCTTGGAAGGTCTCAGGAAAATGGATTGCCAGGTGAGGTAAGAATGGAATGTAGGATCCCAAGGTTCCAGGAAAAAGTACATCACAAAGGGGGGGAGTGTATGCCTACTTAAGGTTTTATAATATTTCTCCATGTCACTGTCTGCTACAGAACCTGCTAACCTGTTGAAATGAACATTTCTATGAATACCTGGGCTTTCCCTATGTCTAGACTATACTTCCACACTCTACTGTGAAGTTGTTCATCTAAATAATCACTTAGATTTCAAATCCTTCCCAGTCTTGCTTAATCAGTCTAACCTGGGATCTCTCTACAATAAACTAATAACATTTAAATCATTTATTAATGAAAGTATTAAGTTGAAATTATTCCTATGTAAGCTATTTGCCCAAAGACCTAAGAACTTGTTGTACATTAGTATTCCTATGAATAATAGTGCACAATGTTCATGTGATTACACTTTATTGTGTTCTTTGAGGAGTTTTCAAGTACTTCTGTTAGACAGGTTTCCCTAATAGTATATGCTTCCACTGGTCCCCTGATGCTCTCTAGACTTTCCATCATGGGTACTAGTTTGTCAATAATGGCCTCCTGAGAATGACTGAGACGTCTTCAGGAAAGGAAATAGTCTATGAACCTTGGGATCAGCACTAAAACTTTCACATCATATTTTCAGTGTATTTTCTTCTGAATTATTTTTTTCAAATTCATTTTAGGTCACATTACAAAGCAATGGCTTTCCCACAGCCAGCATTGTTCTAAATGGAAAAGATTGTAAGCGATACTCTAAAAATAGAAACAGCTCAGGTCTCTACAGTATTCCCAGTCTTGGTCCACGGTTTCATCTTCAGCACTACAAAAAGAGCAAAATGATCAAAAGAAATACCACATAGATTGTGTTAGAAGGTAAAGTCGGGAAAACAGAGTGAGAGATGGTTCTCAATACTTGACCAAACATGTGAGAAAATACTGATGCTTCATGGTCTATGAATGCAGTCAGTAAAAACACAGAAATTACATTATTCAAAGATAAGAGCAAAGCAGGTTAAATTACCTCTCTCAATACTACTAGAGAGACTAAATACAACCTGGGAATCACAGCTTGTGTAAAGAAGTAGACAACTTCAGCCATCATTATTTTACCCTTTAATTTCCGTTAAATGGTTTCTTGTTTGCACCTGTATTTGGGGTATTTGATTTAAATCTCTAAACTGTATGTGTAATTTTGCTTTCTTTATGATCTTTCAAAATTTACCCAAATATCTGGCTGTGCCTTCTTATTATAAGACCAATCAGGATTTGTGCAACATCTGACATCCAACTTTTGAGGTACAAATTTATGAAAAAGCCACTTGACTGTGGCTTTGCAAACACTAGCACAAGCCAGAGCTATACATAGCTGGAATAAATTCCCCACCAGCTAGAATTTCCTTTTGGAGTTAGCCTATCATTACTAACCAGCTCTACCTTTTAGGCTATTCCCACCACACATGTTTCTTCCCCACAATCCACTGGGTACATTTTTCAGAAAGTAGTTTTCATCTCCCAGTGGGTTTTGGGCTTTTTCTGGACCACTTCTTCAAGCTGCTACCACACAAGATAGCTGCCTCAGTTCATCCTCATGTGACTTGTCATGGTCAGTAGATTTTGCAAAACAATTGGAATGTCTTAAGTGGAAGGAATTAATTTTAAAAAGATGTTTTCCCACATTCAAAAATGGGAAACGCTATTCAGGTGAAAGGAGTTTAGTTTGGTCTCTGTTTGATAATATGATAGATGGAATAAAATGGAAGTATTAAATGGGGATAATTAATGTGTATGGGATTAATGTAATGTCTTTATATGTATATTATTTGTTTGATTATTCCTGTTTTAGCCTTAAAAATGTTGGTTTATATGAGTGTCAATTTGGTTGATATGGTGCCAAGATACAAGTCTTAGAAAAACTTGTTAAAACAGATCATAGAAATATTCAGACCCAGATAGAAATTTAAAAGAGAACCAATCTCAACACTGCATTACAGGGTTACAGAGAAACAGCCTAAGGCTTTCAATCATCCAACTGAAATTTATCAGTAACCTTACAGGAATTTCCTGACAAACGATAGATATCCATCCCCATGTGAGAGCTGAGTGGACACCTCTGAAAATGACAGATTTTTGGAGATTCAAGGAAACAATATTCTCATATGATAAGCACTCTACCTTTTGAAAGCAGACATGTGGTCAACTTGTAATAGAATTATCCTTCAAGACTGGATAGATTTGATTATAACAATCTTGGAGCCTGGTTCCCCATTACAATATATGTCCTGGTAGGAAGATGAGGCTAAGACCATTGAACAACATAATAGGGCTAGAGGGATTGAAATCTTCCAAGACTAGTTATTTAAAATTTGAATATTATGATAATAGAGAAAGTCAGTTTTTATACTATGACCATAGCCTAGATTTATGTCCTATGGCAACCTTAAATATTTGGGATATAATTGTAGAAGTAGGAAGGAAAATTGAGTCACATACAAAAGTTATGCAGGGCACAAGATAAACCTTTAAAGATTTCTTACAAAATTTGACTTCAGCAGTAAGTAGAATGATACAAAAATTCAGAAGTTGGACGAATAATAATGGAATCTATGGCTTTTTAAAATGCTAATGCATGATGCAAAACTGCAATAAGGTTGGAAAGTCAAGATCAGCACCCTTGAAGGAATGGATCCTAAATACAATCGATGTTGAATGTCCTAACTATGATAATGCTTAGATAGGAGAGTTGATTCCCTGAGATTTGAAGCAAAATTGAAAATTAAAATGTTTCAATTGCAGCAAATAAGGCCATGTTTAAAAGGACTGTAAACAGAGTGTTCCTAGAAGCAATGTTTTTTGCTAAGAATGACCCCAAAAGAATGTTCCTCCCTTCTGGATTATGTAGAAGGTATGGCAAAGGCAGATGTTGGACTAAGGAATATAAATCAACAAGGGACAGACGAGGTAATCCTTTGCCCTTGCCTTTGGCAAATGTCCTGAGGAACCTCTCACAGGAACACAAGTCAAATTCAATTTGGTCATTTTCTGTCATAGTGGAGAAAACTCCTTACCAAAGCAATTATAGAACCTAATGCCTATTGTAAAAAACCATACTGCACAGGACTATAGAACAGCTATAGAAGAGAGAACAGAAAAAAATCAGGAGAAACCATGAATTAAAATTGATAAGGATTAGTTTTCAAAACTCCCCAATGTTAGTGTTGGGAAGGGCTTTCATTTTGTCTTTTCAGGAAAATAAAAACAACAATCTTGAGAATTTAAAAGACCTCTGGACAAATAGGCATCCAAAGAAGAAGGGAGTACTACCCAGAAAAAAATTACCAAGGACAGGAATAATCTGACCTAATGCTGTCTCTGAACTTGATGATGGAACTCCACAACAACAATTCTTTGAAGAATATAATAACACCATTAAACTGACAAACACCACCTTAAGATCAGCTTTGGACAACAGACTGCTCAGGACAATTTCAATGGTGACTAGTTAACATGGTCCAGCCTCACAGAAAAACCCTGCACTTTCCCATTACATAGAGACTGGACAACAAATGATAAAGCTACCTATCCCAAGACTTGACAACTACCCCATTTTTTTTTGTTTTCAGGATCCCCTATAGATATTGTAACTTCCTGCTTAGTCAGTTAATATTATTTCCTTTTTGGGTCTCTAAAGAAGTTGAAGACTACATAATTTCCCTAGGTACATATGCAGAAAGGAAACTCACTAAGAGGTGTAAAGTGTATAAGTTTGATACACATCAAAAGATAGTTTTTGATTGGTAATACAGGTTATATAGAAAGTGAATTAGATACATTTCTTTGGATTCACCAAGAAAGGATAAATAATAGAGTATCTTTTTTGAATATGTCAGTTGCTAATGGACTGAACATTATAGATGTAATTGTTGCCTGTATATATAATATAGTTTTGTTATTTCTTGTATATAGTTTTTCTTATATTAGGTATATATAATCTTTTTACATTTTTGACCAGAAAACAGGGAACTGTTGTGATATGTTATTTGAAATGTAGTAAAGATTGCCTGAAGATCAGAGGAGAGAACCATTCACAGAGTTATTCATACAGGTCAATAAGTGGTGGCACTTGCCTTAGTCTTAGCACTTGGTAGGTAGAGATCCCATTTGATCTATGTGAGTTCAAAGTCAGCCACCTGCACTACACAAGATTAATCCAATCTAAAAGAGAAATAGAGAGAGGCAGTGGTGGCACACACCTTTAATATCAACACTAAAAAGGTGGAGACAGGAAGTGATATGGCTGGGCATAGAAAGGCATATAAGGTGGGAGGAGACAGAGGTTGGCCTCTTTGCTTCCCTTCTTCCCTACACCTTCCCTTTTCTTTGCCTGAGGACTCAGACACAATCGGTCTAAAAATTCATGGAGACAGGATCTACTCCTTTAGGCTGAGAAGTTGGTGAGCTGAGAAATGACTGTGGCTTGTTCCCCTTTCTTTCTGTTTTTTCAACATTTACCTCAATATCTGGCTCCAAGCTTTATTAAAAGACCAATTAGAATTTGTGCAACATGTTACTGTAATTCTTTTTACGTTTTTCCTTTTTTATCTTTATTTTTTTAAAAAAAGTTTTTTCCCATACTCACAACTGGTCCCCCTCCCTGCCCTTCTCCCAGTCATAGCTCAGCTTCCACCCCCTACATCCATTCCCCAGGAACACCAAGGAATCCCAAGATGTGTCAGTTCTGTCTGGCATATTTAGTTGAGATAGGACCAAGTCCCTCCCCTCAGTGTCAAGGCTGGGTAAGTGTTCCTCTGTCGGGACTGCTCTCCAAGTTCATGCACCAGAAATAAACTCTGCTTCTATTGCAAGAGGGTCCACAAACTGTCCATGGCATTCATCTGTTGTCTACATTCAGAGGGTTTAGTTCAATTTCATGTAGGTTCCTTGGATGTCATTTCAGAGTTAGTAAGCCATCTCTATGGGTCTCCTTTTCATGATCCCAATCCCTTTGCTCATATAGTCTCTTCTCTTTCTCTTACTTCAGCTGGACTGGGAGCTCAACCAAGTGCTTAGCTATGGATCTCTGCTTCTGCCTCAATCCATTGCTGAATGAAGGTTCCATAATGACAGTTAGTGTGGTCATTTATTTGATTATAGAGGAAGTCCTGTTAGTCACCCTCTCCACTATTGCTTGGAGTCCTAGCCGGGGACATCTTGTGGGTTATTGGATGTTTCTTTAGCACCAGGTTTCTCTCTAACCCCACAATAGCTCCTTCTATCAAGATATCTCTTCCATTGTTCTCCCTCTCTGTTGCTCCTTCTGATCAACTATCTCTTTCTCTCATAATTTCCTCCCACCTCCCCTTGCTTGCTGCTCTGTATAATCACAATTTACTTAAAAGATCCCTAATTCCCCTTCTCCAGGGGATTCATGGATATCTCTCATAATTTCCTCCTGTTAACTAGCTGCTGAGGAGTTTGTGGATTGTATCTTTCGTTTATGTCTAAAATGCACCTATGAGTGAGAATATACCAAGTCTATCTTTCTGAGATTACCTCACACAAAATGATACTCTCCAAATCCATCCATTTCAAGATGTCATTTTTTTTACTACTTAGTATTGCATTATGTAAATGTCCCACAATGTTTAATCCCATTCTTATTTTGAGAGGCATCAGGGTTGTTTCTAAGTTCTGGCTATTATGAATAATACTACTTTTAACATAGTTGATTTAATGCCCATGGGTAAGAATGTGCATCATTTGAGTACATGCCCAATAGTGGTATTGCTGGATCATTGGGGAGACTGATTCCCAGTTTTCTGAGGAATTACCATACTGAATTCCAGAGTGGCTATATAAGAGGCCTCCAAAAGTGGAGGAATGTTCCCTTTGCTCTGCATCCTTTCCAGCATAGGCTGTCATCTGTGTTTTTAATCCTAGCCATTCTGACAGGTATAAGATTGTATTTCTCTGGTGGCCAAGGATGTTGAGTAATTTTTTATGTGCCTTTCAGAAATTTGAAATTTTTCTGTTGAGAATTCCCTTTTTAGCCCTGAACTTCATTTTTAATTGGATTATTTGTTTTTCTGACCTCTGGTTTCTTGAGTTTTCTATATATTTTAGAGATCAGTCTTCTGTCACATGTAGGGTTGGTGAAGATCTTTTCCCATTCTGTAGACTGTCATTTTGTTGTATTGATCATGTCCTTTGCCTTTCAGAAGCTTCTCAGTTTCAAGAGGTCTCATTTATTGATTGTTGTTCTTGGTGACTGTGCTACTGGTGTTATATTTAGGAAGTGATTGCCCGTGCCAATGCATTGGACAATATTTCCCACTTTCTTTTCTATCAAGTTAAGTGTAACTGGGTTTATGTTGAGGTCTTTGACCCATGTGAACTTGACTTTTTTGCTGGGTGATAGATATGAATCTATCTGCATTCTTCTACAAATCACTATCCAACTATACCACCTCCATTTGTTGAAGATACTATCTTTTTTCCATTCTATATTGTTGGCCTCTTTGTCAAAAATCAGATGTTCATAGGTGTGTGGATTAATTTTGGGGACTCTAATTTGATTCCATTGATTCACAAGTCTGTTTTTATGCCAGTACCAAGCTGCTTTTATTACTGTAGCTCAATAGTAGGGTTTCAAGTCAGGGGTGGTGATGCCTCACAAAATTCTGTTGTTGGACAGGATTATATTGGCAATCCTAGTTTTCTTGTTATTCTGTATGAAATTGAGTATTGTTCTTTCAAGGTCTATGAAGAACTGTGTTGGGATTTTAATGAGATTTCTTGAAACTGTAGATTGCTTTTGGTAAGATTGCCATTTTTAGGATATTGATCCTACATATCCAGGAGCATGGGAGATCTTTTCACTTTCTTATATCTTCTTCCGTTTCTTTCTTCAATGACTTAAAGGTTTGTCAAACAGGCCTGCTACTTCTTTGGTTAGAGTTACGTGAAGATACTTAATACTATTTTTAGCTAATATAAAGGGGTATGTTTCCCTGATTTCTTTTTCAGCCCTTTTATCCTTAGTGTATAGGAGTGCTGTGGATGTTTTGAGTTAATCTTGTACCCTGCTAAATTGCTGAAGGTGTTTATCAGTTGTAGGAGTTCCCTGGTAGAATTTTGGCATCAGTTATGTAAACGATCATATCGTCTGCAAATAGAGATAGTTTGACTTCTTCCTTTCCAATTTATATCCCCTTAATCTCATCTTGTTGTCTTATTAATCTAGCTAAATCTTTGAGAACTATATTGAAAAGATATGGGAAGAGAGAATAGAGTTGTTCTGTTCCTGATTTTAGTGGGTTTGCTTTGAGTTTCTCTCCATTTAGTTTGATGTTGGCTGTTAGCTTGCTGTATATTACCTTTATTATGTTTAGGTATTTTCCCTATATTCCTGATCTCTACAGGACTCTTATCATGAAAGAGAGTTGGATATTTTCAAAGGCTTTTTTAATCATCTATTGGGATGATCATGTGGTGTCTTTTTATCTTTCAGGTTGTTTATATGATGGATGACATTCACAGTGTTTTGTATATTAACCCATCCCTACGTTTCTGGAGTTAAGCCTACTAGACCATGCTGGATGATTTCTTTGGATTTGGTTTGCCAGTATTTTTGTATTTGGTTTGTCAGTATTTTATTTTTGAATTTGGTTTGCCAGTATTTTATTGAGTATTTTTGAATGGTTGTTCATGATTGTTTGTAATTTGTTTCCTTTTGTTGCATTCTTGTTTGGCTTGTGTTTCAGGGTGACTATAGCCTCATAAAAAGTTTGGTAATGTTCCTTCAGTTTCTATTGTGTGGAAAAATTTGGGTAGTATTAATATTAATTTATTAATTTATCTTTGAAGTTCTGGTAGAATTCTGTGGTGAGAACATCTGACCCTGGGCTTCTTTTGCTTGGGAGAATTTTAACAACAGGTTCAATTTTTATGAGTGCTATAGGTCTATTTAGATCATTTATCTGGTCTTCATTTAATTATGGTAAGTGGTACTTGTTCAGAAAGCTGTCCATTGCTTTCAGGTTTTCCAATTTAGTAGAGTATAGGTTTTTGAAGTGCGACCTAATGTTTCTGTGGATTTCCTTGGTGTCTGTTAATTTGGATGTTCTCCATCTGCCTTTTGATTAGTTTGATAAGAGTTAGTTGACTCTCTTGAAGTACCAACTCTTTGATTTAATGATTCTTTGTATTGTTCTCTTTGTTTCTATTATATTGATTTCAACCCTAAGTTTGATTATTTCCTGCCATGTACTCCTTCTGGGTAAGTTTTCTTCTAATTGTTCGAAACCTTCACCTGTGCAGTTAGTTCTCTTGTGTGAGATTGCTCTAGGTTTTTCATATTGGCATCTAGTACTTTGATTTTTCCTCTTAACTCTGCTTTCGTTGTGTGCTATATGTTTGGGTATTTTGTGGATTCATTTTCATTGAATTCTGGGAAGCCATTGATTTCTTTCTTTACTTTTTCTTTGGCAGACGTGAGTTCAGTTGAGAGATGTTCAGTTTCCAAAAGTTTGTAGGCTTTCTGTGGTTTGTGTTGTTATTGAACTCTAACTTTAGTGTATGGTGGTCTTTTAGGATACAAGGAGTAATCCCCATTTTTTGTGTCTATTGATATTTGCTTTAAGACTGAGTATGTGGCCAATTTGAGAGAAAGTTCCATGGGTGCTAAGAAAAGGGTATATTCCCTTTTTTGGGTGGAAAGTTCTGTATGTATCTATTAAGACCATTTGGATCATAATATCTGTTAGATACTATCGTGGTAAATTCACTAGCAAAATATCATATGAAGAGTTAATATTTATTGAAGGGCATATGAATACTGACCGTACAAATTGAACCTTAATACAGTTCTTGGAGATAGGAACTAGGGCTGCTTATCCATTTTCTGAGAACACAGGAACAAAACAAGGGCAAGTTCAGTGTCTGAGAATATGATCATGCCCCATTCAGGCTCCCAGTACTCCAGAGATACACCTCCAAGCCTTGTCAGCCAACACCTGAATCCCACTTCAAGACCTTTATTTGTCCATTGAGTTTCTGTCTGGTAGACCTACAGCTGGCTCTTACATCCTAACTCAACCCATTCTCATAATCTGTCTGCCATTGGCCTGTGGCTCAGTAGTGTTCCTTACATGCTTCTTGTGGGTGGCTAGATAGATTTTTTTGGACTCTGCTCTGCTTCTCCTATGCATGCTGTGAGTTTTCCTTCTACTTTTTCTATGGTGCCTATCATGTGCCAAAACAGCTACTTTATCTAAATATTGATATTAACAGCACACAGAAAGACATTCCCACATCATTAGATGCATAGAAATGGATTTATGGCTTCTCTTTGCCTTACTCACAGATTTATCATATGTAGCTTTAAACCATAGTTACTAAAGTGTACTGCAAAATACCAGCGGGTATACTAATTACTGCTTGTTTGTGTCATACATCCTTTACCCCATAAACTACCTCTCAGTGAAAACTGTTTCATTCTTAGCTCCTATGAAATCTGTTTCTATGTTCTTCACGTGAGTGAAAACATGTCTGCCCTTGCTCAATTCAATCTCTTTCTTTTAATTTCAATGAACACTCCAGGGCAACAAATCAGAACAGAAGTTTACCTCACATTTGAAGACTCAATTTAACTTCATACATAGTCAGAGAATCCAACTGATTCCTAATTTGCTCATAGATCTAATCAGGGGTAGGTGATCTCAGGATGAAACGATGAAAGGGACCACAAAGAAAGTTCATGTACTGAGGGTTATTGTCCATCCCTGCCTCCTTTACTCACAGGACAATTTTTTTTTTTAAGTTGGAAGAAACTCCCTTCCCGGGATAGTTTATTTTATGCTGGAACAAAATCAGATGATGTATTCTCAAAATTTCACTCATCTTGCTGACAAGAAAAAATAGAGCTCTTTTGAAAATAACTCTGTAAAAAAGATTCCCGAGGCAAAGTTCTGTAAGGTGAGTTGACCAGGTAGGGCGTTGGCATAAGCAGATTCATGACCAAGGACCATGACAGAAAGATTTTTCAGAAGGTGGAAACCAGAGGCATCCTCAAAATGTCCTTCTCCAGTATCCCTGAAAAATTTAGAATGGTAATTGAGTGCTAAATGCATTTGGTAATAATCAGCACTTTGAAATCAGGAGCAGGACCAAAGGGAGTCCTGATAGCAACGAGCATTTCCAATGTAGTTGGGAAATGGCTGTTATGCAAATCTCTCACTTGATCCCCACATTTCCCAGCATCAATTATCTTGATTTTCTAGGTTGACCACTGAGGTCCTCCAACATAGAGACCTTTCTAGTATGAATGGCACACATGTCCAGGAGAGAGTACTTCTAAGATTTTATATTTTCTTGTTTTCTCGGCCTTCCAAGATATTGCTTCATATTTCTCTGAGGAAGAATGGGAAAATATCACCTTCTTGCAGAAAATTGTCTACGTGTATATGAAAAGAACCTACTTCAGAATGATGGCCTTAGATAATAGGAAGTTCCAGGTTCAGACAACCCTGGGTGTTTCCCAGTTATTTTCTATGCCACAGCTTCTTTTCAACATATAGTATGTACCTCTCTCTGTCACACAATACTTTTCTTCACAGTGAAATGTCCAAGTGCTGGCTGAGCATGCTGCTTTCTCCAATGTGTTAGGGGCTGAGAGCATAGAGCACAGGCAATACGGCGCAGGCCTGCAGCAGCCTGCACTTTTCTTTCCTGCAGGCTCTTGTTCTTGTGGGCCTTAAGGTCTGTGCTGCATCCCAGATCCTAGCCGCATTTCCATTTTTGTGATGTCTGTTAAAGAGCAAGCACTTTGTTTCCTTTTAGGGGTCACAGTCAACAAACCAATTTTCATGCATTGCAAGGACAAAGCGAAAGAATCTCCACTGGAATGTATTGAAGTTCATGGCCCTAACAGTGGTGAGTAGTTAGAGAGGGGCTGTGAAGAATCACCTTTTCAGTCAAGATACCTGGTAAGGTTGCAGGGCATGTCTTTTCTTCATCTTCAGGTTAGAGCTGTGTGGAAAACAGTTCATTTAGAGGATGGTGTAAAAGACCCTGTCATATAATATTCCAAAACACATTATTTGGATAATAAGTAAATGGTTAATATGTAGCACCTGTCCCTTATCACATCCTAAACACAGGCAGACACATACATCCTATACACATACATGCAGACACTGTCACAGAGATACAGCTCAACACACATGCGCGCGCGCGCACGCGCGCACACACACACACACACACACACACACACACACACACACACACATTCTCTTTTATACTTGACTTCACTGCAAATAGATCATCATAATATAAATGGATCTGTTAACTCCAAAGATGATCCTGTTCCCACTGCTTCCAATTTGGCAGGCTGGATGCAGTCTAATTGTAGTTCATTAACCTAATTTCTTAATCCTTTTTCAATATGGTATTTTATTTAATTCATTGAGAATTTTATATATTTTGATCATTTTCACTTATACCTTATTCTTTCATCTAATTAACATAAAAATTTTTTATGTTTTTCTCACTTCCCCACATTCCTCAAACTCAACGTCTTGCTTTTTAATTTTTTAGAAATAACCAACCAAGCCCAATTTGTGCTCTTTATATAACATGGGATGAGAAACCATCCACTAGAACATACTTGACTTACTAACGACCACAACCTTAAAAATACTGACTCTCCCTCCCATGAAAGCCATTTATTATCAAAAAGGATACCCACAAAGGGGTGGAAGCTCATGAGTACCTACTCACTCCATGCTAGAATGCTGACTGGTTTGACAATGCAGGTCTTATATAGACAAAGGCAACCTCTCTGAGTTTATGAGTGTAACAATTTGTCATTACCTTAAAACACTATATTGCTCTGGTCCTTCCTGTCTTCTGCTTCCTACAGTCTCTATATCCCCCTTTTACAGTGGTACCTGAGTTTGGGAGGAAGATGCATGACATATATGTTCAATGTTTAGCTGAGCAATGAATAGACACATTTTCTACATTCTAACCAGTTGGGGGTTCCTGTATTATCCATCACTCACTTTAAAACAAAACTTCTCTAATAATGCCTGAGAGCTATCTAAAGTGAAGAGATATGAATTTAGATGTCACTCTGTACTAAACTCAATTAGCAAAATCATAGTAACAGTTTCCACCCATGGGGCCTATGGAATCATACATTCTTGGTCAGCTTTACACTATCAGGTCTGCATTTTTTCAATCACAATAGTTTAATAATTAATGTATTGGCTCTTTAGCTCATAGCTCAAACCACTGACATGCATTCATGTCTTTCATTTCTGAAATCCAGGTGATGCCTCTGTCGGGCATTCTCCCACAGAGTCTGTTTGTTCTTTCATACTGAAGCTTACTTTCTAAGCAGGAATCACCAGCTAGCCTCTGTAAATTGACTGTGCATTCCCCTGGCTGGAAATCACAGGGCTCCTCCCACTGTGATAGACTTCAGAATATATCCACATTTGGGAACTGTTTGCTCCACAGACACAACAAGAGGAACCCATAGAAACACCTGGCTATTTATGAAATGGAATTTTCTATAGTTGTAGTTTATTGTTTAGTGTATAGAGCTAAGGGAGCTGAGAGTTGGTGGCCAGTGAGGGTACAGTTAAGGACTGAATAAAACAGAAGGGATTATAAGAGCAAGTGTTCAGTTCTATTATTGTAGCATTTAAAATGCTTTTCCACTTGGGTGTGTTTTGCATGTGATAATTGGAAAATTCTGTAGAGTCATTAAAGCAAGACTTTTCTCAGGAACATGAAGAGATATTGCTTCAAAGCCAAAAGCACATGAAAAAATAAAATAAAGAGGGTGTATGGAGAGACTGCTCAGTGGGTAGGGTATCTGCTCTTGTTCCAGAGGACTGGAGTTCAGTTCCTAGCACCAACACTGAGTGGCTCACTACTATCTGTCACTTAAGTTCCAGAGGATCTGACACAGTAGTCTTGCCTCCCCAGACACACCCACCCATGGGTCAAACCTACACAGAGACATATACATGTACACATAAATAATAAATATAAGAATAAAATAAAGGGCAATAAGTTACTGTTTTTTCAGTTGTATATAGATTTCCTCATTCAACAATCAGGAAGTTGAATGACAGGTAGCTTATTATTAGTGACATTTATATCAATAGAAATGGTGTAGTTATCATCTTATCAAATTCTACACAAAGTGTTCTTACAAATGTCCTGTGTGATGCCACTATTGACAACATATTCATTGATACCTAGATCAGTGTGTCTCTTTTCTTTCTTCCCCATTGCCTGCATTAATTTGTACAAATCATCTTGGTACAGTACTTTCTTCCCTCTTCTATTCACTCTTTTATTTACTGTCCATGTGATGAACCACAAGTTTATGTGTGAAGCCTTATATTTTATAGACTACCAACCTTTCATAGAACCCATGGACTCCACAAGTGATTTTCTTCCCGAAATCTTCTTTATTATGGATTCCTAATTAAATGTACATTATTCTGCTTGTATAAATGGCAGTCTATGAAAAATATAAAGGCAAACATTTAGTCCCAGGAACATGCTGTACTTAGGACATCCCTTTCTTAATTGAACACCCATGCTCTTTCTTATTTGGCTACAAATAATGACAAATACTTCTCCAGGTACAGTTAGCATGTTATGAAAATCAATAAAAACACCTACAAAGGCTTGAGCCCTTCATCATTCTGTCATGGAAGGAGAGGCTCACCAGGTTCCACCCTCTCAGAGGATATGAGGGCAGTTAACAGTTGTCAGGGAAAAGACAGATGAGGCCCAGGGCACATGTAAATATGCCCAATTAAACTCATTTAGCCCCACCAATATAAAATATGAAATGAAAGATAATCTAGTAATGGCGAGGAAGGGCATTGACATGAGTCAAAAGAGGTTAATGAGTGTAAATTATCACAGCACATTATACATGCATATAAAAATGTCATATCGAAAGGTAACAGCATATATAATTAATGTATGCTAACATAGTCTTTGGAAAACCTCAGAAATTACTTAACCTCTAATACAGTATAGGAATCCTACAGAGAGCCTGAACAAGTGCTTTAGTGTTTAAAAATGCTGAAGGAGGTGGAATGAGAAGAAAATAACCCAAATGAGTTCCAGGTACACTAGGCTAAGGATGGGCCCAGAGAAATCTGCACACCCAAGAGAAAGCACGTTTTGGGGACAGACAGTTGGGTGGCAATGGATGAGAAGGAATCATTGAAGAAACAAAACTCTGGCTTCCATGGCATGTTCTGAGTGAGTGGCATGGGCCCACAAAACTCCACAGCCTTGCTGTGTGACAGGATCACCCAGCACCAGTTCAGATGTTAGCAAGGATTTCCATATTCATAATTTGATTTGTCCTTCTGAAAGACATGTGACAATGGACAGGTTTTCTACATACTCTGTGGTTCATTTCTTTAATCCACACAATATAAGAAAATGATCATTGGGCCCTCTTTCTAATGAAGGATAAAATAGGAATTCTATACCAGATGATGGGGGAGAGGGACCAAACAGTACACTGGATTACCTGGAATGGTCTTTGGTCTGTACTGCTGTGTGGCTAATATCTCAGTCTTTACAAGCCAGCAAACATAAACATCAGAATGGAAAGGCCCATGGGCTCATGGGAGGAAAATGCCCTGTTCTATTTTGACAAAACAAGACCCTAAACTATCTAGTTGTCATGCACTAATCTCTCCCTATTTCAGAAGGTGGCATTCATGTAAATGTATGGGCTCATCGTTTGAGGGAAAGAAAACATCGAGTGATATATGAAGAGATCAGTGACCCTGAAGAAGAAGATGATGATGAGGATGACTAAATCTGTAAGTGGTCCTTTGACACATCTCCCAAACCCCAGAACACATACTTTTTTTGATATAATATTAGATCACTTATCCACTTCTAGTCCTCTGGGGTGCAACAGTGAAGCTGAAGTATCATATCATGCTTCCTTTACTGCAAAGCTGGGTAATTTGGAGACCTTCCCTACCCAGGATGCTATGAGCTCCCAAATCCCAAGTCAGCTCTCAAAGTACAGGCCACATCTTACTCTGGTTTAGAAATTTAAGGAAAAGAAAGGTGAGGCAGTCACCTTGCTCTGAGAAAAGGGTTTGCCTGTGTAGCACAGGCTTTGAGGTTGGGTGAGAAGGAAGCATGTGGGCTGTGAAGGACAGGAGGAAACAGACCAGTGAGTAGGTAGTGTGAATTTGCTAGTGTTTCTTTTCTTTCTTGTCTTAACCACAGAGCATTGAAATAAACCCACCATGAGAAGAAGAATGCGGTGGGAATTCCAGACCATAGCTACAATGTTGAAAGACTAAATGTCAGTTATATGTATAAATACATTATTTATTAAAATTTATTATAATTCTAACAGTTAAGTATCCATTTCCATATTATTTGTCAAGTTTTCTCTTAGTAATTTTGTAGGAGGTAACCACTACTCTGTTAGGACCTTGTGCCAAGTATTCCCTATGTATTCTTTCCACTGTACTAAGTCTCATTAGTATTGGTCTTCCTTTGCCGGGCAGTGTTTAAGCATAGATCTCTCTGTATGGTATCTGGTCAGCACTAGGGATACTACATGCTAAGCACTCTGTTAGTGTTAGTTTTACTGTGTAAAAACCACTCTGGTAAAATATCAAGGTTTCAAGTAGGCTAGATGGCTTTGTGGTAGAGGATCCTGCTGCCAACTCTGATGACATGATTTCTATCCTAAAGACCCACATGATGGACAGAGAGAACTGACTCCCTGACAATGTCTTTTGACATTCAAAATTGAACACACACACTCCAAATAAATGAAAATATAATAAAAGTAATCTGTCAATATTCCATTCAGCATCAAAGACAGGAGATGTAGGTCAAAAGGACCAGGCAAAGAAACCCACCCTGGTCCTGGATCTTGAGCCAGTGAAAGAAACACTTTAAATCTGAAGCCAGAACCAAAGAAACACTCCCTGACCCTGAACCCAGAGCCAGTGCACGAAATATACCTTGACCCTGAAATTAGAGCCAAAAGGATAAAAAAGACAAGTGAAAGAAACATAATTTAGGCCTGAAACCAGACACGAATCAGCTTCCGAATAACTAAAACAATCAGTCCCTGAGCATAAAATTCAGCACCCTGACCCTGAAATCTGAGCCAAGGAAAGAAACACGTGAGCCCTCAAACAGAACCAAAGAAACACATATTGTCCCTGAAACCAGAGCCAACTCTGCCTCTGACCAACTAAACCAACCAATCCCTGAGCAGGAAATCCAGCTAATCCCTAAGTAGAACATCTTCTCACTGGAAACATTCCACCCCTCAGAAGCCCTATATAAGCCCCTCTATTGGTTTAGCTATCAGCTGTCCTTTTCCATCAGGGTAGAGGCAGCCACTCTCCTGTATTCCTTTCCCAAACGAATCTCTTTCTTAAAAGAGTTTTGGGTGAAGATCTTCTTTTGCTGGTGAGGAGCAGAGTCTCCACTAGGAAGCTCCCTTGGAAGATGAGTAGAGCATCAGAAGACATGGATATCTCTGTTGCAAAGCTCCTTTCGAGGGAGTTGAACAAAGTTAAGCTGTAACAGTTCTCTCTCAGAGATGAACATCCCCACTGCATCTCAGCTTCAGGTATACCCTGACTTCCTGACAAGTCAGGATATCTTTCTTCTCACAACAGTAGGTATCCAGGATACCCTCCACAGCTGAAGGTATACCCTGACTTCCTAACAAGTTAGGATACCTTTTCCTCCACAGCTATAATACTGGCAGGTATAGACTGCCTTCCTGACAAGAAAGAATTGTATACCTGTTCCTCCAGAAGAGTTTAGAGAATAACAGTTTTAAGGCTTATATTGAAAATTATAGAAGGTAAATATGAGACCAGGGGTTTTGGAACAATATAGACAATGGACATATAATCTGTGTGTGCTGTGGTCAGGATTAGACTTTATTAATATTACATGGCAGATACTCTGAGGTTAGTTGTGTCATACACCCATTTCATACACCATTCTTATGTAGAAACTATAATGCTCAATGTAGCTCTCCTAGTGGTGATAGAGGTAATATGGATTCCTACAGATATGGCTCTGATGAGTTGAAGTGTAGGCCTTGTGGAAAGCTAAGAGCCTGAAGATCTCTGCCTCAGTACTATGTGAGGAAGCAGAGAGGAGTCATAGGTGTTGGTAAATGATCATGTTAAACAAAACAAGCCAAGTGCAGAAAGACAGATGAGTCAAGCTTAATTTCAATGAGTAACAACATTTCAATTTGTGTTTTGTGTCATTCTGTGTGTTGGACATAAAACTAGGGTACCATAAGATAGGAGGCTGAGTCCTTAAAGAGGTAAAAAGAGTGACTCTATACATTGGGCATGAAGGTAACAGGGACAATTAGGGATAAAGAAGAGGACTAGCAAGATGAAGACAGATGTTGGGACAAGGTGATTTCCATTTTTATTAGAAACCAAGAACATAAGAACATGTCATTATGAAACCTACTACTTTCTATGCTACCATAAAAAATGAAGTAAATATAGTCCTGAGGACGAAATACTAAGAGAAAACAGTGTATGTTTGAGTCACAATTAGTGGTCTTTAGGTGGAGAAAATAATCTTATATTTGGAGAAAGCTGGGATCCATGAAAATGGAAGTTGAAAACTGGCCATTCTTGTCACTCTCTAGAAGTTCCCTTACCCTGTCATCTGTCTCACTAACACCCACTGTATGGCCATCAGAAAAATCACACATGTCAAATAGAAATTAAAGACCACTCTCAAGCAAATGTTAATGGTGACAGGCTGATGACTTCTAGCTGCAGTAGTATGCTCAGAAGTCTGTAGGATGGACCTTGTATTATAGATTTCTGAAAATATGGTCCAACCTATTTTGTACTGCAGTCATAGAATGGAAGAATAATATCCATGGTTCAATTGATTTATGGATATTTAAGTATTCCACATACACATTTATAGAGATTAAATGGATATGATTTACTTTGAACATATTAGACAGCCCCAAACTGTAACTATTTATGAAAATACTAAATACACAATGAATACAACTTAAATGATCCAAGTGCCAATGGAAGTTCTGTATCTAAGTTATTCAGAATTCAATCTGTGTTTGCATCAGGATCTTGCTGCCTGGAGGATATTCGGCAGTTACAAATCCAACTGGAAATGACACTTAATCTAGGTGTGGGTACCAGTCTAAAAGGGTATTGTGCTTGCTAAGTTCGTTGCTATGGACTGCTCTTATAAGGATCAAATTCATCTGTGGTGATATATTGTGCACACTCTAATAAAGTTTGCCTGAAGATCAGAGGACAGAGGCAGCCACAGTTAGCCGTAGAGGTCAGGGAGTGGTGGCACATAACTTCAATGCTAAAGTTCCAGAGGCAGGGGAAGAGATTGTTCTGGGTCTCTGTGAGTTCAAGACCAAACAGAGGCAGGTGGTGGTAAACACACCTGCAATCCCAGCCCTTGTGATCCCACACTCCTGCTCCCAGTACTTGGGAAACACAATGTCTTTAATCCAAGCACTAGGATGTTTGAACCAGGAAGTGAAATGGCTGGGCAGAGAAAAAGATATAAGGTGGAAGAGATATGACTTCAGCCCTTTCCCTTTGGTTGAGGACTCAGAGACATTCAGTCTGAGGACTGAATCTATCCCTGGCTACTGGATCTATCCCCTTTCAGCCTGAGAAATTTGTGAGGTGAGTAGTGACTGTGGCTTGTTTCTCTCTGTCTCTAATCTTTCAGCTTTTCCCCAATATTGTAAGATCAATTACCATTCATGCAATATTCATCCAGCCTCTTTATTAAAGTAAGTTTCACAAGAGCTTTATGCTCCATTGCTGAGCCATCATCTAAAATATATGGCTCCAGGTACTGAATAAATTGGTGGTGCAAGGAAATGAAAAGCACAGTTAACTGCATGCTATGTTGTTTTAACTGTAGATCCTGCTAGAATGGGATCTTCCTTCAGCTCCTCTGGCTACTCTTCAGAGGCTCTGCCAGATACATTTTACCTCTCCTTCTAAGTGTGTTGGGATTAGGGTTTTCCCCACAAACTCTCTTTAGAGTGGAGAATCTAGTTCCAAGTCACCAATTTTACCCAGCTTGATGAATATAATTTTAGGAAGAAACCAATAGTCAAAAAATGACAAGGTTATTGTCTTTAGGAATGAGAGAAACTTAAAATAGTCGATTGTAGGCAGAAGTTTCTATCTTGGCAGCCTCTCCCTAGCAGTTGCTTCCTAAATAACTGACTCAGAAGTTTAAAATTAAGTATTAAGTAATATTAATAGTAATAGTAATAAGCTGACTCTTACACTTAAACTAACCCATATTTCTATTTATATTTAGCCATGTTGCTTGGTAACTTTTCTCAGTACAGCACCTTCTCCGTACTTCTCTTTTTCAGAACTCTCAGTTTGTCCTTCTCATCTCTACTTCCTGCTCCTCTACTGGCCAATCAGTGTTTTATTAAACCAATTTGAGAGACAAAATATTACTATGTACAAAAGCACCATTTCACAGCATTTCTGCCTTTTGTCTATTTAAGAAGGAAGGTTTTAAATATAACATGTTATGACTATATACTACAAAACAGTATCAAGATAGAATTATATAATGACTTATCTCTCCCCTTCATCCAGGCCAGCAGGGAAAAAGCCCTGTAGGCTAGAATCCCCAATAAAATCCAGTTTTCTGGACACCCTCAACTTGAAAATTTCTGCAAGGCCCAACCCACCCCAGAACCCAGTAACTTCAGCGGGTACTCAATACCCACAGATCCTCAGCACCTATTGGACCAAGAGGTGAGTGGCACCCAGCTCAGGAAGAGATCCCAGTCTCCTGGGACACAACCCTTGGAACCTAACCCACACTCATATCTTCCCTACATCCAGGCCACAGGAAAACCCCCTGCAGACCAGGAATCCCCAGTGAAGCCTATTTCCCAGAACACTCCTATGTACAAATCCCACCCCATCACCTCATGACCATAGTGATTACTTGAGACCCACAGTCCCCCAGTATCTATTAGATCAAAAGCCCCTATAGGATTAAGAGCACCTTCTAGATCAAGAGCTCATATTGGACCAAGAGTGAATCCCTGAGACAGACATTCTGCCAGCTCTTATTGCACCAAGAACTGGGCACTGTGACACAGAATATGCTACCTCCAAGTGGACATAGAGCCCAGTTTGTATTAAGAAGTCTTCCTGATACACACAGGAATAACAGATTGCAGCAGAGTCACCTCCCTGGGATAGATACAAATCCTGAAATGGGCAGATCCTAGCTCAAGAATACATATAACAACATAAAGAACAATGTGGCACCACTAGACTCTGGTGATTCTACAACAAGATCTGATCATAACAACAAAGAAGAAAGAATAATGAAGAAGCAGGAGAAGAAGAAGAGTAGGAGGAGGAAGAGAAGATTAAGAAGAAAATAACCTTAAAAACAATTTTATGAAGATAATCGAGGCCTCAAAAGAGGAAATAAATATCCCCCTTAAAGAAATACAGGAAAAGACAAGCAAAAAATTGGAAGAGATAAACAAATTCTGGATGAAAATAAAGAAAACCGAGAAAAAGTAATCAAACAAGTGAAGGAAACAATTCGAGATGTAAACATTGAGATGGAAGCAATAAAGAATACACAAACTGAGGGATGGTGGAAATGGAAAATCTGAAGAAATGCACTGGAACTACAGATGCAGAATAACCAACAGAATGCAAGACTAAATGGAAGATTTGATAGTGGAAACAGATTTGTCACTCAAAAATAAAAAACCTCAATAAACACCCCCACACACAAAATAATAACATAAGACGTCCAGGAAATCTGAGACACCATGAAAAGACCAAACTTAAGAATAATAGGAATAGAAGAAGAATACCAGCTCAAAGGCACATAAAATATATTCAAGAAAATCAGAGAAATGTCTAAAGATATAAGACGCTTATGGAACACAAAATAGACTAGATCCCTCCAAATGTTTGCTCACCACATAATAATCAAGCCAGTAAACCTACAGAATAAATAAAGAATACTAAGAGGTGCAAAGAAAAAATTCAAGTAACTTATAAAAGCAGACCCATCAGAATATCACCAGACTGTTCAGTGGAAACAATGGACATATCTGTACATATTTTGTAAGTGTAGCACTTAGGGCTATTAACTTCCTTCTTTAAAATGCCTTGACTGTTTCCCAAAGGTTATATCATGGTGGTTTTGCTTCATTTAGTTCAAGGAATATTTTAATTTTTTGGCCCATTCATCATTTAATAATGAGTTGCTTAATCTCCATATGTTTATACATTTAGTCGACTTTTTTTGTTTGGTGTTCATTTTAATTTTATTGCATAAGGGTTGGGTATGATACATGAAATTATTTCAACTTCTCTGTATTTATTAATGCTTGTTCTGTATTTATTAATGCTTGTTTTTTATTTGAGCATATGTTATATTTTGAAGAAGCTTCCCTGTGCTGCTGAGTAGAATGTATATGTGTATACCCTTGGTATTTGGGTTGAATAGTCTCTAGATATCTATTAGGTTCATTTGATAGAAGATGTCAGTTAACTCTGAAGTTTCTCTTTTTTGTGTTCAGATGTCTTATCTATAGAAGAAATTGGAGTGTTGAAATTTCCCACTATTATTGGGTTTGTGTTAATCTGGGTATTTAATTTTATTAATGTGATTTGAGGAAATTGAGTGCACCAGAGTTTTATGCATGTCTTTAATAATGTAATATTTTAATAATTAATTGATACCTTAATTAAAATTAAGTTCCTTCCTTTGCCTATAGTTTTTGCTTCAAACACTATATTGAAAAATATTGGGGATAGTGGTTTATTTTCAACTCTTTAAACGTATCAGACATGTTTATTCCTTGGAAAAATAAGACTATAGTCGGCAATGAAGTTTCAAAGTTGTATTATGTCATTCATAAATAAAAATAACACTATCTAAACCAATGTCTATGTTTAGAAGTCAGTAACAAAAAATTGTTCTTTCAACTCAGTACATAGAAAAATACAAAACATCCTTATTGTCAGAATGCCCCCCAAATTTAAAATAAAATGTCCCTAACTTTTATATCATGTATTATGGATGTAATTGTCTTTATGTTTCTTGTTTATAACTGAAACAATTTTTTTGTATTTGTAGTTTCTGATAAATGCATAATTTATGATAATATTTGTGTATTTTGTCGCAAAACTAACCTATTTATATACACATTCATATACACCCTTAAAGTTTAGGGCATAGAAGGACAATAAATTAGAAAGTACTAAAATAATGAATACTTGAACAACTCACATGCTTTATGGTAGGATAATTAATACTCAAAATATGAAATGTTCATGTTACAGATTTTCAGAAAGAGAAAATATCATTGTCACATAATCAAGTGGCAATAAAATTTTCCACATTCTTATTAATTTTAGAAATACTATCATTGTCTAAAATTTTACCTGACAACTCATTGATTGAGGAAAACAGAGTATGGCAAAAGTAAAATTACATATACAGTTTAGACATTTATATCAACTAATCCAAATCCCAGTGCAAACCTGCAACCATTTACTGGGAAATTAAAGGGAAAAATCATGATGGCCAAAGTTGTCTACTTCTTTACATAAGCTGTGATTTCCAGGTTGTATTTAGTCTCTCTAGTAGTATTGAGAGGGGTAATTTAACCTATTTTGCTCTTGTCTTTGAATAAGGCAGTTTCTGTCTTTCTAGTGACTGCATAAATAAACCATTGAGCTTCAATATTTGCTCACAAGTTTGGTGAATTATTGAGAAACATCTCTCCCTCTGTTTTTCTGAATTTACCCTCAAAGACACTGTATGTGTTTTTTATTTTTATCATTTTGCATTTTTTTGTAGTGCTGGAGATGAATCTCAGGGCCAAGACAGGGAATACTGTAGAGTCCAGACTTGTTTCTCTATTTAGAGTATTGCTTACAATCCTTTCCATTTAGAACAATGCTGGTTGTGGGAAAGCCATTGCTTTGTAATATGACCTAAAATTAATTTAAAAAAAAGTCATAAGAAAACACTGAGAATATGAAGAGAAAGTTTTATTGCTGATTTCCAGGTCCACAGATCATTTCCTTTCCTGAAGAAGTCTGTCATTCTGAGTAGGCCATTATTGACAGACCAGTACCCATGATGGAAAGTCTAGGGAGCATCAGGGGACTGGCGGAAGCATATACTATTAGAGAAACCTTCCTAACAGAAAAACTTGGGGGAACTCCTGAGAGAGTACAATAAAGTTTAGACACATGCACATTGTGCACTATTATTTATAGGAATATTAATCTCCATTACATTCTTAGGTCTTTGGGGAAATAGCTTACATAGGAATAATTTCAACTTTAATACTTTCTTAAAAATGATTTAAATTTTATTAGTTTATTGTAGAGAAATCCCAGGTTAGACTGATTAAGGACTACGGGGAAGGAATTGAAATGGTAAGTGATCTTTTTAGATGAACAACTTCACAGTAGAGTGTAGAACTGGAGTCTAGACATAGGAAAAGCCCAGGTATTCATAGAAATGTTCATCTCAACAGGTTAGCAGGTTCCGTAGCAGCCAATGATATGGAGAAGTATGATAAAGCCTCAAGTAGGCATATAGCCCCACCCACACACACCTTTGTGATGTACTTCTTTCCTGGAACCTTGATCTTATATTCCATTCTTACTTCACCTGGCAATCCATTTTCCTGAGACCTTCAAAGGAACTGGCCGCTCTAGTTGGCTGGTCCACTAAACTCAGTTGAATCAAGGTACTTTAAGTCTTTCTGGAAGGAAGTTTTGTCCTCTTTAACTGGTTTTAAGTTCTTTCTGAGGAATGCCCCTAATAATAATGATTTTTTTGGGCACAGATTAGCCCCACTGTTAGGACCCAACCACCATGGCTTATCTGTACCATCTATCCCAAATCTCTCAAGAAACGCACAGACACTCATATTACATTCATGCTGTTTAGCCTAGGTCTCAGGCTCATTGCTAGATAGCTCCTTCATCTTAACTCAAGCCATTATCATCAATCTTTCCTGCCACATGGCCCGTGGCTCACCTGTGTACCTTACATCGTGCTTTTCTGGGTGTCTAGCTCAATCTCTGAGACTCTGCCCTTCTACTACTACCTAACCTATTCTGATTTCCCTGCCTACTATTTTTTATGGTGTCTGTCATGGCACAAAAAAATCTTTATTTACAGCATATAAAAAGACATGACTATAAGTTTGGTTATCACAAGTGACTATTAATCTGCATTTCTTAATTTTACAAATTTTAAGAGAGTAACATGATCATCATACATTAAACAACAGTAGAAAAATATATACAGCACGAAAAAAACTGATCTTAAAGTTGTATCAGTAAACCAACCTCCATAGCACTGCAATGTCTGTTGAGATTAACAGTTGATTTTGGTATTAAAGTAAATTCAATAATATAATTTTTAAAAAATCACTCATATACCATATGCCTTTTTTTCTTAGAAAGAGATTAACTATGACCATTAACCATTCATAATGAAAACAACATTTATAATCAATATTTTGGGAATTTGGGCATAATATTTCATTACTCCTGCCTGCTGATTAAGTGGCGCTGACAATCTTACAGGTTCTTGAGACTGGATCATCTTAGTCTTGAAGCTGATGTGACCATATCTTCTTATCACATAATTTTCAGGCAGTCTTGGTTAGTGAAATCCCATTTGCCTGGAAGAAATCTGCAGGTTTTCATCTTCTGTGGAAACAACAACAGAACCTCACTTCCAAAGCAACAAATCCTTAGAAACAAACTTCAAAGTCAAGATACTTTAAAAATATATGTTTTTGTTTTATTTAGCATCCTTTGGAATTGATTGTCTTCTGCAGTTAGCTCATTAACAGTTAAAAAATTAAAAGAAGACACAGTAATAACCATAATCCAGACTCTGTGTATTTTCCATCTTTATGTGGCTTATTATATTTTTATTCCTCTATTTCTCTTTTTGAAAGACTTTCTCTACCTTCTTTCTTTTCTCTCCCAATATACATATTCCTTTTGACACATAGTTTAACCCATTGAGAGGTTGACTCTATCTGAATCTGTTTTATTGTGTATCATTAACTATTTTTAATCAGAAAATATTTTTAAAATGCTAGCACTCTCTGAAAGAGCCACATAGTTTTTGCCAATAAAGCTGAGTTAGGAAGTTCTCTTAAATGGTCCATGTCTCTAATCTCTGCAGGCAGACAGAGCACACCCAAGACAATGCCAATATCCAAAAAGCTGTCATTGACTCTGCTCCATTTTCTTCAAAATAAACAGAAGCCTTAAGTCATTCACATGCTATTGAAATTCCTGTGAGACTTCGGGATCTGGGTGCTTGCAGTTTATGCTCACTGCAATGATTCTGCTGCCATTTAGCCTGTGGTCTGGATGCCACACTAACTATGTACCATGAATGACTTCAGAGACACAATTTTGAACCTGCTCTTGGATCAGTTTCTCTGCTCTAGATCCCTTGGTAAGATTTCTCAGGCTTTGGGTGGGTATATTTGGTCCATTTTTGAATGCCTTCTGTAACAATGAGGATTTTGGCCCAGATTAGCCCCACTGTTCAGACCTGCCTAATGCTGCTTATTTGGACCAGCCATGTCAAAGTCCCCCCAAAAAACACACTGACTCTTATAGTAACTTCATACTGTTAGGCCTATGACTTAGCCACATTTCTATCTAGGTCCTTGTTCTTACCTCAACCCAGCATATCCGAGCCATATATCTCTTTCATTCACCCCTGAAAGCCATGAGTTTGAGAGACCATTAAATCTGTGGAAATCCCCTCACCATCTCAATCTTAGAAAACACCACAGATACCTACATGATGCAGGACTCTAGTATAAAACTGCTGTGTAAATTAATTAATAGGATGACACAGAGTTATTTGAGCCCAGAGTTTCTCTGTCAGCTTAGCATCATATCTATACCATGTATCAAGGAAAAAGATGAAGAGTCAGTAACGATGTAGACATACAGATTTACATTGAAGGAGGTTCCCAGAAATCTGTCTTTCATATAAAAATCCCCTAAGCCCACATTTGATAGCTAGGGCACACATGGCATTCTGGGAGAATGGAAGGTATTCTTTAACATATAATGACATGTGAGTCATGGGCACATATACAAACACACACAGAATAAAACTGTAATGAAGTATTACAACATATTTGAAGTCCCTTTGTTGCCTCTTTAACACAGACAAGTTAGTTTTCTCACTGCCCTTCTGTTTTGAGACCAAGACTTATATAGTACAGGGTGGTTTTGAACTATCCCCATCTTCATATCTCATTTTCCTAAGTGTTAAGAACAGAGGTGTTCACCATCAACACTAGCTTCCGAAGATAATTTGTTCTAAGTATTACTTATGGTTTATTTTATTTTACATTCCAACCTCAGATTTCTCTCTACTTTTTTAAAAATAAAACTGTCATTCTTATGTATGTATCCCCCCGTTCCCCCTGACTTCCCTTCACCCCATCCCATCCAGTGATCCTTTAGCCTCTCCCATCCCCATCCACCAATCCTCTCCCTGATAAGGGCAAGAAATCAGAAGGTGGATTAGCTCAGTGTGGCACATCCACTGCAGGCAAGTTCTACTCACTCATCCCAAAGACAAGGATGGGTTAGGATTTCCTGTATAGGGAATGTGCTCCAAGGTGACAGCCCACCCACAGGAACACAGTCTGATTTCATTCCTTGAGGCTCTACATACTGCCCATACCAATCTACCTACAGTTGCCTACCCTTGGAGGGCCTAGTTCCTTTTCCTGATGGATCTCCCGTGGCTATTCTTGATTCAGTGAGCTCCCCAGAGCTACTGGCAGCCATCTATGTGGGACTCCTCTTCATAATCCCTATCCTCCTGCTCATACAGCCTCTCCTCCCCTGCTCTCAGCTGGACCTGGAGCTCAGCCCAGTGCTCAGTCAGCCATGGATCTTTGCTTCCACCTCTCTTCTTTGTTGGATGCCCACCCTCTTTTCTACTCCCACATCCACTGCCCAGAAAGGTCAACTCCTCCTACGGGAGTCAACAAATCATGGCATATTAAGTTTGGCCCCACCCCTTGCACTAAGCAGAAAAAGGCCTCACACCACAGGGAATAGGTTTCAAGAAACTAGCTTGTGTGCCAGGAAAGATCCTAGTCCCACTGCTAGAGGCCCCATAAACAGACCAAGCTACATAACTGTCACATACATGAGGAGGATCATGGTCAGTCCCATGCAGGCTCCCTACCTGTTGGTATAGAGTCCATGAGTTCCCAGGAACTTGGAACAGTTGTCTTGGTGGTTTTCCCTGACATGATCTTGACCCTCATACTCAGCCCAGTGCTTTACTGTGGATCTCTTTCTGTGGATCTATTTCCATCAGTTACTGGATGAAGGTTCTATGATGACAGTTAGGGTGGTCATCAATTTGGTTACCCGGGAAGGTCAGTTCAGGCACCCTCTCTGCTATTATTAGGAATCTTAGCTGGGATCATCTTTGTGGATTCCTGAAATTTTCCTTGGCAACAGGTTTCTCTCTAACCCCACAATGTTCCCCTCTATCAAGATATCTGCTTCATTTCACTCCTTCTCTGTTCCTCTCCCAACTCTGCTATTTTGATTCCTCATGTCCCCCTGCCCTTCCCTCTACTTCCCCATCCTAATTGTTTAGTCTCCCCCTCCCAAGGTGATCCAAGTCTTCATTTAGGGTACTCCTTGTTGCCTAGTTTCTCTAGGACGAAGGATTGTAGTCTGGCCATCCTTTGCCTTCATACTATCCACTTATGAGTATATGATATATTTTAATTTATATACAACGATAGTTCATGCAGAAGTAAAATACAGTGTCGTCATTCAAGATATACATTTGTGTGCTTATCAAATGTAGACAATTCATATTTCTGTGTCCTCATGTAAAGGAAGTTTATGACCTCTCTCTTCTTCTATTTTCTGGTAAAATTGGGAAATTAATGAATGACCACTTATGTTAGGAAGGAATCTTATAGATTAAATTATGTATTACCCAGCCTGGTCTTGATGTCACTTTGTAGCTCAGACAGGCATTGAACATAGGACCTTTCTATCTCAACTTCCCAACATCTTGTATTTAATGTGTAACAGTGAGGTTTCTTGGCCCTGGGTGGCCAGAGGTCCAGACCCACAGACCTGCGTGCCCAGAACCCTTAACCTCCAGGGCTGATCAGGTCCCCCAAAATGATTCAGACACTTATATTAAGTTCGTGCTGTTTGGTCTGTGGCTCAGGCACATCCCCAGCTGGCTCTTACATCTTATCTCAACACATTCTCATTAATCCTTCTGCAACGTGGCCCGTTGCTTACTTGTATTCCTTAAATGTGTATTCTTTGGTGACTGGTTGATTTGTCTGCCTCTGCCCTGATTCTCCTACCTATGCTCTGATTTCCCTCCTAATTTTCTATGGTGTCTGTCATGGGCCAAAACAGCTCCTTTATTTAAAGATTGATATTCACAGCACAGAAAGCCATTCCCACATCATTACATGCATAGGAATGGACATTTGGCTTCTCTTTTCTTTCCTCACTGATTCAACATATGTAGCTTTAAAACATAGTCACAAATGTGTACTGCAAAATACCAGCAGCTAAACCAATTACTTCCTGTTCCTTTGGAACCTACTTCTCCCCATAACCCACCTCTCAGTTTCAACTGTTTCATTCTTAGTTTCTATGAAATCAGTTTCCATGTTCCTTTTATGAGTTTGAACACCTAGAACTCAATTCTGATTTTGAAAGAAGAGTCTTGACTCTGGCACCTTAATCCACTCGGCCATCCTGACACCCACTGGAACATGAGAGATTGGGTGGTGAATGGAGGGGAAGAATAATGAAAAAGACATCTTGATAAGGGGACATTTTGTGGTTAGGTAGAGACCTGGCCTAAAGAAAACTCTCACAAATCTCTAAGAATGACCCCAATTAAGACTGCTAGAAATAGTGGATAGGTATCCTGAACTGACCATATCCTGTAATCAAATTAGTGACTGCTCCAGTCGTAATCAGAGTGCCTTCAACCAGCCTCTAGCTTTGCTTCCTTGTTCTATTGTTTTAGACTCCTCCCATCCTATCTTCTACTGTGAGAGTGGTCTAGCCTTCAATGCAGCAATAACCATATCTGACCATAATTTGTTTATATGGTGACCAAGAAATTTAACATTTGTCTTACAAATTGTCAGTGCATACCTTAAGTGATGATTGCCTCTTGAATCTCCTTAAATCTAAACATTTATACTAGAGCCAAACTAGCTTCTGAACAATTGTTATCATTTTGTGATTCCTTCAGCGTTACTGAGTATACTAAGTTTGGTTGTTTGAAAGCCTTAGGTTGCTTCTCTGTAAATTTATATGTCAATGTTGAGATTATCTCGTTAAATTCTTGTTTCTGTATGAATATTTCTGTGTTCTCTCTTAATAGGCTTTTCTCAGGTGTTCTTCTTGGCATTCACACTAACTGTCTTTTTAACTGATAGAACAGAAATAATCAAAAAATAATATTTATAATAAACATTATGATATTATTTATTGTCTCCTTTACTGGTTCTAGTTTTGAACCATATAGAGCAATTTATTTTAATTGATATATAACAATAATTAATGTACAATTAAAATACTGGGATGTGATTCAAGATATACATAGGTGTGTGCTTATGAAATATAGGCAGTTCATATTTCTGTGTCTTTATGTAAATGAAGTTTATAAACTTTCCTACTATTTTCTGGTAATATTGGGAAATTAATGCATGGACCAGTTATATGGTAGGAAGGAATCCTATCGAGTAAATTATGTACTAATCAGCCTGGTCTTGATCTTACTTTGTAGCTTAGACAGGCATTGAACACAGGACCTTTCTATCTCACCTTCCCAACTAACTTGTATTTCATGTGTGGCAGTGAGGTTTCTTGGTCCTGGGCAGTCAGAGGTCCAGACCCATAGACCTGAGGGCCCAGACCCCTTAGCCTCCGGGGCTGATCAGCCCCCCCACCCCCACCCCAAGTCATTTAGATGCTTATATTAAGTTTGGTCTATGGCTCAGGCACATCCCTAGCTGGCTCTTACATCTTAACTCATCCCATTCTCATTAATCTTTCTGCTACATGGCCCGTGACTCACTTGTGTTCTTTACATGCTTTTTCTTGGGCTGCTGGATCTATTTGTCTGACTCTTCCCTGATTCTCCTACCTATGCTGTGATTTCCCCTCCTATTTTTTCTATGGTGAATATCAAGGCCCGAAACAGCTCCTTTATTTAAAGTTTGGTATTCACAGCACACAGAAAGACATTCGTATTTTATTACATGCATAGGAATGCATTTTTGGCTTCTCTTTTCCTTCCTCACAGATTCACCATTTGTATCTCTAAAGCATAGTTACTAAACTGTACTGCAAAATACCAGCAGCAATACTAATTACTACCTGTTCCTGTCATACCTCCTTCTTTCCATAACCCATCTCTCAGTGGCACCTGTTTCATTGTTAGCTTCTATGATATCAGTTTCCATGTTCATCATATGAGTGAGTACACCTTGAACTCAATTATGATTTTGAAAGAAGAGTCTTGACTCTGGCACCTTAATCCACTCGGCCATTCTGACACCCATTGGAACATGAGACATTGGGTTGTGTGGTGAATGGAAGGGAAGAATAATGAAAGAGACATGTTGATAAGGGGAAATTTTGTGGTTAGGTAGAGACCTGGCCTAAAGAAAACTCTCACAAATCTCTAAGAAAGACCCCAGCTAAGACTGCTAGAAATAGTGGATAGGTATCCTGAACTGACCATATCCTGTAATCAAATTAGTGACTGTTCCAGTCGTAATCAGAGTGCCTTCAACCAACCTCTAGCTTTGCTTATTTGTTCTATTGTTTTAGCCTCCTCCATTGATGTCTTCTACTGTGAACATGATCTAGCTTTCAAGGCAGCAATCACCATATCTGAGCAAAAAATTTAACAGTTGTTTTACAAACTGTGAGTACATATCATAAGTGATGATTACTTCTTTAATCTCCTTAAATCTAACATTGACATTAGAGCCCAACTAGCTTCTGAACAATTTTTATCATATTTTGATTCCTTCAATGTTACCGAGTATATGGAGTTTGGCTGTTTGAAAGCCTTAGTTTGGTTCTCTGTAATCTTATAAGTCAATGTTGAGATTATCTTTTTGAATTCTTGTTTCAGTAGGAATATTTCTGTGTTCTCTCTTAACAGGCTTTTCTAAGGCTTTCTTCTTGGCATTTACACTAACTGACTTTTTAAGTGATGGAACAGAAATAATCAAAAAGTAATATTTATAATAAACATTATGATATTATTTATTGTTTCCTTTACTGGTTCTAGTTTCAAATCATCTAAGGTAATGTTGATGAAAGACTAACCACCTTCCATCATGCTACTCTTTCTCATTTTTAAGGTGTGAAAAAGTTCTCTCCTTGCTTTAGGCATAGTCCCCATTTTAAGTAATCTCAATTTACTCATCAAACTGGTTGTCAATGATGATTCAGATGACTATGTTGGGGGCAGATACTTAGTGTCCAAAAAGAGGAAAAACACAACCCCCACTAAAAGAGGGAGGCTGCTGTCTGAAAAACTTGCCAAGATGAACATGGAGAAGACACACATGTTGTGGACTCTGCTTAATGCTGGAGGCTAACCCCTAACAGAAAACTGAGCCAGCTTGCCATGAAGAGCTCTGGCTGGCAAGGTCTTTTTTTTTCTAATTCATGCCTCGAAAGTTGAGAGTCAAATAATGTAGAAACTCTAGTTAGCATGTATTGAAATCCCTGAGTCAGATATTGATGAAAAGCTAGAATATGAGAAAGAAGACACAGAACACAGTCAATTCTCACCCAACCAACTTCTCAGGATGAACAGGGTAAATGTTTCTCTTTTCAAGGGTCCTCAGCCTGACTGGTCCCTTCTACAGAAACATGGTTACAAGGCCTAAGTAGTTCACTAAGTTTCTAGTACCAGCCATTATCACCTGATTTTTTTTAAAAAAAATATTTCTTGCTATCTACCAAATTTGATTTTGGTTTGCTTTTTCCAAATTCTTGTGTTGTATCAATAAGTCATTTATCTGTACATTTTTTGCAAGTGTAGCACTTAGGGCTATTAACTTCCTTCTTAAAAATGCCTTGATTTTTTCACAAAGTTTATATCGTGGTGGTTTTCCTTCATTTAGTTAGAGGAATATTTTAATTTTTTGGCCCATTCATCATTTAATAATGAGGTGCTTAATCTTCATACGTTTATACATTTAGTAGATATTTTTGTTTGGTGTTGATTTTAAGTTTATTGCATAATGGTTGGGTGGGATGCATGAAATTATTTCACTTTTCTGTATTATTAATGCTTCTTTTTCATTTGAGCATATGTTATATTTGAAGAAGCTTCCTGTGTTGCTGAGTAGAATGTATATGTGTATACCCTTGGTATTTGGGTTGAATAGTCTCTAGATATCTATTAGGTTCATTTGATAGAAGATGTCATTTAACTCTGAAATTTCTCTTTATTTTTTTCATCCAGATGTCTTATCTGTAGAAGAAATTGGAGTGCTGAAATTTCCCACCATATTGGGTTTGTGTTAATCTGGGTGTTTAATTTTATTAATACGATTTGATGAAATTGAGTGCACCAGAGTTTTATGCATGTCTTTAGTGTTGTAATATTTTATTAATTGATGGATACATTGATTAAAATGAAGTTCCTTTCTTTGTCTATAGTTAGTGCTTCATGCAGTATATTGAAACATATTGGGGTTAGTGTTTATTTTTAAAACTCTTTAAACATACCAGACTTGTTTATTACTTGGAAATATAAAACTGTAGTGGGCAATGAATTTTAAAAGTTGTTTGTACGTCATTCATAAATTAAAAAAAACACTATCTAAACCAGTGTATGTGCTAAGAATTCAGTAATGAATAATGGTTCTTGCAACACAGGACATAGAATAATATAAAACATCCTTATTATCAGAATATCCAAAAAAACAGTTTAAAAATAGATTGTCCCTAACTTTTATGTTATGTATTATGGATGTAATTGTTTTTATATTTCTTGTTTATAACTGAAACAAAATTTTTGTATTTGTAATTCCTGATAAATGCACAAGTTATGATAATATTATATAAACGTTCATATATACCCTTAAAGTTTAGAGCATAGAAGGTCAGTAAATTAGAAAGTACTAAAATAATGAATACTTTAACAATTTACATGCTTTATGGTAGGATAATTAATACTCAACATATAAAATGTACATGTTACAGAATGTCAGAAAGGTAATATGTCATTGTTAGATAATCAAGTGACAATAAAATTTTCCACTATCATATTCACTTTAGAAATACTATCATAGACTAAAATATTACCTGTCAACTCATTGATTGAGGAAAACATAATATGGCAAAAGTAAAATTACATAAACCGTTTAGAGATTTAAATCGAAAACGCAAATACAGTTGCAAACAAGAAACCATTTACTAGCAAATTAAAGGGATTTTTTTTTTAGATGAACAACTTCACAATAGGATGTAGAACTGTAGTATAGACATAGGCAAAGCTTAGGTGTTTATAGAAATGTTCATCTCAACAGGTTAACAGGTTCTGTAGCAGCCAGTGACATGGAGAAATATAATAAAACCTCAAGTAGGTATACATAATCCCCACATTTGTGATGTACTTCTTTTCTGGAACCTTGGGATCCTACATTCCATTCTTACCTTACCTGACAATCCATATTCCTGAGACCTTCAAAGGTACTGGCTGCTCTAGTTAGCTGTTCTTCTAAATTCAGCTGAATCAAGGTACTTTAAGTTTTTCTGGAAGTAAGTTTTGTCCTCTAGGTTTTTCATATCGGTATCTAGTGCTTTGAGTTTTCAGACCCACAGAACTATAGGCCCAGACCTCTTAGCCTCCCGAGTTGATCAGTTCCCCCCAAATGATTCAGACACCTATATTAAGTTCATGCTGCTTGGTTCATGGCTCAGGCACATCCAAAGCTAGCTTTTACCTCCTAACTCAACCCACTCTCATAAAACTGTCTGCCATTGGCCCGTGGTTCACTTGTGTTCCTTGCATGCTTCTTCTTGGGTGGCTGGGTTGATTTGTTTGACTCTTCCCTGCTTCTCCTATGTATGCTGTGATTTCCTTTTCTACTTTTTCTATGGTGCCTGTCACCGGCCAAAACAGTTCCTTTATCTAAAGATTGATATTCACAGCACACAGAAAGACATTCCCACATCATTACATGCATAGGAATACATTTTTGGCTTCTCTTTTCCTCCTCACAGATTCACCATATGCAGCTTTAAACTGTGGTTATTAAAGTGTACTGCAAAATACCAGCAACTATACTAATTCCTACCTGTTCCTGTTGTACCTCCTTTTCCCCATAATCTACCTCTCAGTGAATCTGTTTTCTTAGCTCCTATGAAATTCGTTTCCATGTTCTTCACATGAGAGAGAACATGTCTGTCCTTGCTCAATTCAATCTCTTTCTCTTAATTTCAATGAACACTCCAGGGCAACAAATCAGAACAGAAGCTTACCTCACATTTAAAGACTCAATTTAACTTTATACGCAGTCAGAGAATCCAACTTATTCCTAATTCTCTCATAGATCTAATCTGAGGTAGGTGATCTTAGGATGAAATGGACCATAAAGAAATTTCATGTACTGAGGGTTATTGTCCATCCATGCCTCCTTTCCTCACAGGACATTTTATTTTATTTTAGAAGAAACTCCCTTCCCGGGATAGTTTATTTTATGCTGGAACCAAATCAGATGATGTCTTCTCAAAATTTCACTCATCTTTCTGACAAAAAAAAGAGAGTTCTTGTGAAAATAACTCTGGGAAAATGATTCATGAGGCAAAGATCTCTAAGGTGAGTTGACCAAGCAGGGTGTGGGCACAAGCAGATGCATAAACAAGGACCATGACAGAAATAATTTTCAGAAGGTGGAAACCAGAGGCATTCTCAAAATGTCCTTCTCCAGTATCCCTGATGAATTTAGAATGGTAATTGAGTACTAAATGCATTTGGTAATAATCACCACTTTGTAATCAGGAGCAGGACCAAAGGGAGATCTGATAGCATTGAACATTTCCAAGGTAGTTGGGAAATGCCTGTTATGCAAATCTCTCACTTGATCCCCACATTTCCCAGCATCAATTATCTTGATTTTCTAGGTTGACCACTGAGATCCTCCAACAAAGAGAGTTTTCTAGTATGAATGGCACACATGTCCAGCAGAGAGTACTTCTAAGATTTTATGTTTTCTTGTTTTCTAGGCCTTCCAAGATATTGCTTCATATTTTTCTGAGGAAGAATGGGAAAATATCACCAACTGGCAGAAAAGTCTCTACGTTTATATGAAAAGAAACTGCTTAAGAATGATGGCCTTAGGTAATAGGAAGTTCCAGGTTTAGACAAGCCTGAGTGTTTCCCAGTTATTTTCTATGCCACAGCTTCTTTTCAACATATAGTATGTACCTCTCTCTGTCACACAATAGTTTTCTTCACAGAGAAATGTCCAAGTGCTGCCTGAGCATGCTGCTCTTCTCCAATGTGTTTAGGGCTCAGAGCATAGAGCACAGGCAATAGTGCTCAGGCCTGCAGCAGTCTGCACTTTTCTTTCCTGCAGGCTCTTGTTCTTCTGGGCCTGAAGGCCTGTGCTGCATCCCAGATCCTAGCTGCATTTCCATTTTTGTGATGTCTGTTAAAGATCAAGAACTTTGTTTCCTTTTAGGGGTCACAGTCAACAAACCAATTTTTATGCGTTACAAGGACAAAGCGAAAGAATCTCCAGTGGAATGTATTGAAGTTCATGGCACTAACAGTGGTGAGTAGTTAGGGAGGGGCTGTGAAGAATCACCTTTTCAGTCGAGATACTTGGTAAGGTTACAGGCATATCTTTTCTTCATCTTCAGGTTAGGGCTGTGTGGAAAAGAGTTCTTTAGAGGATGGTGTAAAAGACCCTGCCATATTAAAGTCAAAAATGTACATAAGTTTGGGTAATAAATAAACAGCTAATATGTCATACCTGTCCTTTATCAGTCCTGTATCACAACTCAAACACCGGCAGACACATCCACCCTATACACATACATGCAGACACTGTCACACAGAAACAATACAAGACACACACCCAACACACATTCTCTTTTATAACTGACATCAATGAAAATGGATCATCGTAATATAAGTGGAAGAGTTAACTCCAGAGATGATCCTGTTCCCACTGTTTCCTATTTGCCAGGTTGGATGCAATCTAATTGTAGTTCATTAACATAATTTCTTAATCGTTTTACAATATGGTATTTTATTTTATCCTTTGAGGGTTGTATGTATTTTGATCATATTCACACATACCTTACTCATTCATCTAATTAACATAAAATATTTTTTGATGTTTTTCTCACTTCCCCACACTCCTCAAATTCATGTCTTGATTTTTATATTTTTTAAAAATAACCAAAAAAGGCCAATTTGTGCTCTTTATATAACATGGGATGTGAGATCATCCACTAGAGTATGCTTGAATTAATAAAGTCCATACCCTGAAAGAAAACAGACTCTCCCTCCCATGAAAGCCATTCATTTTCAAAAAGGATACTCTTAAAGGAGTGGGAGATCATGAGTACCTACTCACTCCATGCTAGAATGCTGACTGGCTTGACAAAGCAGGTCTTATATAGGCAAAGGCAACCTCTATGAGTTTATGAGTGTAACAATTTATCATGTCCATAAAATACTGTATTAGCTCTGGTCCTTCCTGTCTTCTGCTTCTTACAATCTCTCTATCCCCTCTTTAACAATGGTACTGAAGTATGAAAGCAATATGCATGACATATATGTTCAATGCTTAGCTGAAAAATGCATAGACACATTTTCTACATTCTAACCAATTGGGAGCTCCTGTATTAGCCATCACTCACTTTAAAACAAAACTACTCTAATAATGTCTGAGAGCTATCTAAGGTGAAGAGATATAAATTTAGATGCCAGTTTGTGTTAAATTCATTTAGTAAAATCATAATAACAGTTACCACCCATGGGGCCTATGCAATCATACATTCTTGGTCAGCTTTACAGTACCAGGTCTGCATTTTTTTCAATCACAATATATTAATAATTAAAGTATTGGCTCTTTAGCTCATAGCTCAAACCACTGACATGCATTCATGTCTTCTTTCATTTATGAAATCCAGGTGATCCAGGTGAGCAAAAAACTCAAGTTCACATGGGTCAAAGACCTCAACATAAACCCAATTACACTTAACTTGATAGAAATTAAAGTGGGAAATACCCTCCAATGCATTGTTAAGGGCAATCACTTCCTAAATATAACACCAGTAGCACAGACACCAAGAACAACAATCAATAAATGAGACCACATGAAACTGGAAAGCTTCTGAAAGGCAAAGGACATGGTCAATACGACAAAATGACAGTCTACAGAATTGGAAAAGATCTTCACCAACCCTACATATGACAGAAGACTGATCTCTAAAGTATATAGAGAACTCAAGAAACCAGAGGTCAAAAAAAAAAAAAAACCCAACAAATAATCCAATTAAAAATGAAGTTCAGAGCTAAAAAGGGAATTCTTAACAGAAGAATTTCAAATTTCTGAAAGGCACTTAAAAAATTGCTCAACATCCTTGGCCACCAGAGAAATGTAATCTTACACCTGTCAGAATGGCTAGAATTAAAAACACAGATTACAATCTATCCTGGAGAAGATGCAGAGCAAGGGGAACACTCCTCTAGTTTTGGAGGCCACTTGTACAGCCACTCTGGAATTCAGTATGGCATTTCCTCAGAAAACTGGGAATCAGTCTCCCAAAGATCCAGTAATACCACTATTGGGCATGTACCCAAAGGATGCACATTCTTACTCCAAGGGCATTAATTCAACTATGATCAAAGCAGCATTATTCATAATATCTAGAACCTAGAAACAACCCAGATGCCCCTCAAATGAAGAATGGATTTAAAAAATGTGGTACATTTACATAATATAATACTCAGCAGTAAAAAAAAATGACACCTTTAAATTTGGAGGTAAATGGATGGATTTGGAGAGTATCATTTTGTATGAGGTAACATAAACCCACTATGTCTCCACTATGACAGAAAATGACCAAACTGAATGTGACTTGGGTTCCTGTGAGAGGAAAAGGCAAAGAATTACCTTGTCTGTCCCTTGTTGATTTATATTCCTTAGTCCAACATCAGCCTTTGCCACACCTTCTGCATAATCCAGAAGGGAAGAGCATATTGTTGGGGTCATTCTTAGCAAAAACATTGCTTCTAGGAACACTCTGTCTACAGTCCTTTTAAAAGTGACCTTATTTACTGCAATTGAAACATTTTAAATTTCAATTTTGCTTCAAACCTCAGGAAGTCACCTCTCCTATCCAATCATTATCAGAGTTAGGATATTCAATATCGATTGTATTTAGGATCCATTCCTTCATGGGTGCTGATCTTGACTTTCCAACCTTATACCCTTTTGCATTATGCATTGGCATTTTAAAAAGCCATGGATTCCAGTATTCTTTACCTAGCTTCTGAAATTTGTATCATTCTATTTATTGCTGAAGTCAATGTTTGTAAGAAATCTTTAAAGGTTTATCTTATGCCTTGCATAACTTTTGTATGTGACTCAATTTTCCTTCCTACTTCTAAAATTCTATGCCAAATATTTAAGGTTGCCATATGACATAAATCTAGGGCATAGTCATAATATAAAGACTGATGTTCTACATTAGCAAAATATTCAAATTTTAAGTAACTAGTCTTGGAATATTTCAATCCCTCTAGCCCTATTTTGTTGTTCAATGGTCTTAGCCTCATCTTCCTTACATTGTAATTGGGAACCAGCCTCCAAGATTGCTATAACCAAATCTATCCAGTCTTGAAGGATAATTCTATTACAAGTTGACCACATGTCTGCTGTTAGCTGCATCCAGTCAGTTGGTTTAATCCGGTTTTTTGCCGACCATGAATTTAGAAGCTGCTTTACATAAGTAGAGTGTATACCATGCATTGATATTGCCTCTTTAAAATCCTTGATGTCTCTCATATGTACTGGCTCATAGCTATACTCTACATATTCTGAGGATCCCCCAGGTGTTATCTTTGTCTGAATAGTAGCTGGGAATAATAGTGGTGCGGAAGGGGGTAGCCCTGTTATGTTTACCACTTTAGGTAGAGTAGCTCCAGTACCATAATATCCCATTGGGGGTTGACCTGAACTGTTCTGAGCATAAGATGCATCAATACCCTTTTCCAGCATTGCAATATGGTCCTCCCATTCTTGTATTTTGGATATGACCAGTTCCCATTCCTGGATTTGGGATACTACTGGTTTCCATTCTTGAAGTTTAGATACTATTGATTTTTCTAGATCTTGAGTGTCCTGATGAAGAAGTCCTTCCAAAGACCTCAGCAAGCCAGCAATTTTTTGATCCCCATCATTAACATAATTAATGATTTTCTTGTTCTCATCATTAATGTAATCAACAAGTTTCTTGTTTTCATCATTTACGTAGAGCCTATACTTTTCTTGTACAGTGTTATTCATATCTAAAGAGGAAGCCTTATCTGAAAGCTTGTTGTAACCAATTTCCAGAGTATCCATCCTTTTTGCCATCTTAGTGTTTGACAGTTCCACATCATATACCTTGGACAGCAACTGTCGATTTACATTTTGTACCTGTTTAACCTCATCTGCTACTGTAGAATTCGATAGTTCCATAATACATAATCTGGACAGTAATTGTTGGTTTCCATTTGACACCTCTGTCATCATCCTCTTATTTTGAAACATAAAATAGAGAAACAAGCCAAAAAATAGTAAGACTGCGGTATTGAATCCTTCAAAGGTATTCATTTAAAAATTTGTCAACCACCATGGCAAAATATGACCTAAAGTCTTCAAAAGAATAATTGTCAGTCATTGCATCAATTCAGGTGTAATTACGCTGTTTATTTAGTCCACAGGTGTCACAGTAGCATTCAATGCCCTGCTCACTGTATGGCAGATTCAGAGGCTCTCAGCAGCAGGAAGCTACCTACAGACACTAAGTGGTTTTGAAGGGCCCCAGCAGGCAGAATACAAGCCTTGGAAAAAGCAAATTCTCACAAATTAAGACAGGATGTTAATCACAAAATAGAAGGGTTTTTGTTTCCTTTGTTCACTTGCGTGAGTAATTTACAGTTGCCTGGGTCACAATCAGTGACCACGTGGGCTGGCTGGGAGGGAGGGATGTGCGTGCACTTTAAACTCCTCTACCAGGGCTAGATGGATGGAGCCACCATACAAGCAGGCAGTGGCAGGCCAAGTGGACGATGGACCACTCCTCCTGAGCGCCCCACCTGCTCACTGAGCTGAAAACCCACATTTCCACACTGAGCTGAAATCTCGCGCTTGCACACTGAGCCGAAAACTCACGTTTGTGCACAGAGCTGAAAACCCGCACCCCCACACACTGGAGGCCCCGTTGGGTGCCAGATGTAGGCGGAGTATTACTTACAAGGCACCAGTCCATGATAAATATTTATTAGAATATAAATCAACACTCATGATATTAGTAACAGCTTATAGTAGCACCTGAACAGGGACTGGAGTACCCGAGCGATGGATGAGTGATGGGCGAGTGATGGACCTACAGTGGATTCTGCTCCTGTCTCTCCAGCAGCCAGGAACCAGGAAGAGAGCTCTTCATGTCCCAGAAGCCCCTTATCAATGGGGTTGACCACACCCCCTCCAGGTTGGCCAAACCCCCTCCAGGAGCTCAGGACCCTGGATAAGCATCTTAGGACTTTATCAGCTGACACCTAAATCCCACTACAAGTACCAAGCTGTTTTTATTACTGTAGCTCAATAGTAGGGTTTCAAGTCAGGGGTTGTGATGCCTCACAAAATTCTGTTATTGAACAGGATTATATTGGCAATCCTAGGTTTCTTGTTATTCTGTATGAAATTGAGTATTGTTCTTTTAAAGTTTATGACGAATTGTGTTGGGATTTTAATGAGATTCCTTGAATCTGTAGATTGCTTTTGGTAAGATTGCCATTTTTAGGATATTAATCCTACCTATCCAGGAGCATGGGAGATCTTTCCACTTTCTGATATCTTCTTCCATTTCTTTCTTCAATGACTTAAAGGTTTGTCAAACAGGCCTGCTACTCCTTTGGTTAGAGTTACGTGAAGATACTTAATACTATTGTTAGCTATTTTAAGGGGGGGATGTTTCCCTGATTTCTTTTTCAGCCCTTTTATCCTTAGTGTATAGGAGTGCTGTGGATATTTTGAGTTAATCTTGTACCCCGCTAAATTGCTGAAGGTGTTTATCGGTTGTAGGAGTTCCCTGGTAGAATTTTGGCATCAGTTATGTATACGATCATATTGTCTGCAAATAGAGATAGTTTGACTTCTTCCTTTCCAATTTATATCCCCTTAATCTCATCTTGTTGTCTTATTACTCTAGCTAAGACTTTGAGAACTATATTGAAAAGATATGGGAAGAGAGAATAGCCTTGTTCTGTTCCTGATTTTAGTGGGCTTGCTTTGAGTTTCTCTCCATTTAGTTTGATGTTGGCTGGTGGCTTGCTGTAGATTAACTTTATTATGTTTAGGTGTTTTCCTATATTCCTGATCTCTACAGGAGTCTTATCATGAAACAGAGATGGATATTGTCAAAGGCTTTTTCAACAGCTAATGAAATGATCACATGGATTCTTTTTATCTTTCAGGTTGTTTATATGATGGATGACATTCATGGTTTTCTGTATGTTGACCCATCCCTACGTTTCTGGAGTTAAGCCTACTTGACCATGCTGGATGATTTCTTTGAATTTGGTTTGCCAGTATTTTTTGAATTTCATTTTCCAGTATTTTGTTTTTGAATTTGGTTTGCCAGTATTTTATTGAGTATTTTTGAATCGATGTTCATGAGGGTATGTAATTTGTTGTCTTTGTTGCATTCTTGTGTGGCTTGGGTTTCTGGGTGAATATAGCCTCATAAAAAGTTTGGCAAATTTCCTTCAGTTTCTATTGTGTGGAAAAATTCTGGGAGCATTGATATTAATTTATTAATTTATCTTTGAAGTTCTGGTAGAATTCTGTGCTGAGACCATCTGACCCTGAGCTTCTTTTGCTTGGGAGACTTAACAACACTTAAATTTTTATGAGGGCTGTAGGTCTATTTAGATCATTTATCTGTTCTTGATTTAATTCTGGTAAATGGTACTTGTTCAGAAAGTTGTCCATTGCCTATAGGTTTTCCAATTTCGTAGAGTACAGGTTTTTGAAGTATGACCTAATGATTCTCTGGATTTCCTGGATGTCTGTTGTTATGTCTACCTTTTCAGTTCTGATTTTGTTAATTTGGATGTTCTCCATCTGCCTTTTGATTAGTTTGATAAGAGTTTGGTGACTTTCTTGAAGTACCAACTCTTTGATTTATTGATTCTTTGTATTGTTCTCTTTGTTTCTAATGTATTGATTTCAGTCCTAAGTTTGATTATTTCCTGCCATCTACTCCTTCTGGGTGAGTTTTCAGCTGGGAGGTTAGGTCTCTTGTGTGAGATTGCTCTAGGTTTTTCATATTGGCATCTAGTTCTTTGAGATTTCCTCTTAACTCTGCTTTCATTGTGTCCTGTAAGTGTTGTTCTGGATTCGTTTTCATTGAATTCTAGGAAGCCTTTGATTTCTTTCTTTACTTCTTCCTTTGCCAAAGTGGTTCAGTTGAGAGATGTTCAGTTTCCATGAGTTTGTAGGCTTTCTGTGGTTTGTGTTATTGAACTCTAACTTTAGTGTATGGTGGTCTTTTAGGATACAAGGAGTTATTCCAATTTTTTGGTATCTATTGATATTTGCTTTATGACGGAGTATGTCGTCAATTTGAGAGAAAGTTTCATGGGATGCTAAGAAAAGGGTATATTCATTTTTTGGTTGGAAAGTTATGTATATATCTGTTAAGACCATTTGGATCATAATATCTGTTAGATCCTATCGTGGTAAATTCACTTGCAATATATCATATAAAGGGTTAATATTTATTGAAGGGCATAAGAACACTGATGGTACAAATTGATCCTTAATACAGTTCTTGGAGATAGGAACTAGGGCTGCTGATCCATTTTCTGAGAACACAGGAACAAAACCTCAGTGTCTGAGAGTCTGGTCATGCCCCATTCAGGCTCCCATTACCCCAGAGATACACCTACAAGCCTTGTCAGCTAACACCTGAATCCCACTACAAAACCCTTATTTGTCAGTTGAGTTTCTGTCTGGTAGACCTACCAATCCATTGATGAGAGTGAAGTATTGAAGTCTCCCACTATCAAAGTCTAAGGTTCGATGTAAGATTTAAGCTTTACTAATATTTCTTTTACATATGAAGGTACCTTTGTGTTGTGGGCATAAATTTTCAGAATTGAGACTTTAATTGGATTATTCCTGAGATGAATAAGTAATGTCTACCATGATCTCTTTTGACTTTAGTTGGAAGTCTATTTTTTAGACATTAGGATGATTACAGCACCTTATTTCTTAGGATCATTTGATTAGAAATTCTTTTCCCAACCCTTTACTCTGAGTCAGTGTCTGTAGTTGAAATTAATGTGTGTCTCTTATTTGCTGCAGAAAGATGGCTTCTGCATTTGTATCCATGGTGTTAGGGTGTGTCTTTTTATAGGTGAATGGAGTCAATGGATATTAGAGGATATTAATGTCCAGTGATTATTAGTTTTGTTATTATTGATGATAGTATATGTGTTGTTTCCCTTTTTTGTATTTTTCTTCTGTGGGGCTTATCTGTTATATATGGTTTCCTTAGGCTGGGGTTTTCCCTTTAGTGCTTTTTCTAGGGCTGTATTTGTGGATAGGTATTATTTAAATCTGGTTTTGTGGTGGAAAATCGTGTTTCCTCCACCTATGGTGGTTTATATTTTTGCTGGGTATTTTAGTCTGTGTTGGCAACTATGGTCTCTTAGTGTCTGCATAACATCTTCCAGCTTTCATTGATTCCACTGAACAGTCTGGTGATATTCTGATGGGTATGCTTTTATAAGTTACATGATTTTTTTCTTTGCACCTCTTAGTATTCTTTATTTATTCTGTAAGCTTACTGGCTTGATTATTATGTTGTGAGCAAACATTTGGAGGGATCTAGTCTATTTTGTGTTCCATAAGCTTCTTATATCTTTAGATATTTCTTTGATTTTCTTGAATATATTTTATGTGCCTTTGAGCTGGTATTCTTCTTCTATTCCTATTATTCTTAAGTTTGGTCTTTTCATGGTGTCCCAGATTTCCTAGACGTCTTATGTGATGATTTTGTGGGGGGGGGTTGTTTATTGAGGGTTTTTTTTTTTTTTGAGTGACAAATCTGTTTCCACTATCAAATCTTCCACTTAGTCTTGCATTCTCTTGGTCATTCTTCATCTGTAGTTCCAGTGCATTTCTTCAGATTTTCCATTTCCACCATCCCTCAGTTTGTGTTTTCTTTATTGCTTCTATTTCAATTTTTACATCTCGAATTGTTTCCTTCACTTATTTGATTGCTTTTTCTTGGTTTTCATTATTTTCATCCAGCATTTGTTTATCTCTTCCAATTTTTTGCTTGTCTTTTCCTGTATTTCTTTAAGGGAGATATTTATTTCCTCTTTTGAGGCCTCGATTATCTTCATAAAATTGTTTTTAAGGTTATTTTCTTCTAGGTCTTCTTCCTCCTCCTCCTCTTCTTCTTCTCCTCCTTCTTCATTATTCTTTCTTCTTCGTTGTTATGATCAGATCTTGTTGTAGAACCACCAGAGTCTAGTGGTGCCACATTGTTCTTTACGTTGTTATATGTATTCTTGAGCTAGGATCTGCCCATTTCAGGATTTGTATCTATCCCAGGGAGGTGACTCTGCTGCAATCTGTTATTCCTGTGTGTATCAGGAAGCCTTCTTGGTAAAATCTGGGCTCTCAGTCCACTTGGAGGTAGCATATTCTGTGTCACAGTGCCCAGTACTTGGTGCAATAAGAGCTGGCAGAATGTCTGTCTCAGGGATTCACTCTTTGTCCAATATGAGCTCTTGATCTAGAAGGTGCTCTTAATCCTATAGGGGCTTTTGATCTAATAGATGCTGGGGGACTATGGGTCTCAAGTAATCACTATTGTCATGAGGTGAAGGGGTTTGTTTGTAGATAGGAGTGTTCTGTGAACTAGGCTTCACTGGGGAGTCCTGGTCTGTAGGGAAGGATTTCTGCTGGCCTGAATGCAGGGAATATATGAGAGGGGGTAAGGTTCCAAGGGTTCTGTCCCAGGAGACTGGGATCTCTGTCTGAGCTGGGTGTCAATTACCTCTTGGTCCAATAGGTTCTGAGGATCTGTGAGTCTCAAGCACCTGCTAAAGTGACTGGGTTCTGGGGTGGGTTGGGGCTTGTGGAAGTTTTCTAGTTGAGGGTGTCCAGAAAACCGGATTTTTGGGGGATTCTAGCCTACAGGGCTTTTTCCCTGCTGGACTGGATGTAGGGGAGAGATAAGTCATTATATAATTCTATCTTGATTACTGTTTTGTAGTATATAGTCATAACGTGTTATATTTAAAACCTTCCTTCTTAAATAGACAAAAGGCAGAAATGCTGTGAAATGGTGCTTTTGTACATAGCAACATTTTGTCACTGAAATTGGTTTAATAAAACACTGATTGTTCAGTAGACAAGCACGGAGTAGAAATGAGACAGACTAACTGAGAGTGCTGAAAAGGAGAAGTACTGAGAAGTTGCTGTACAGAGAAAAAGTACCAAGCAACATCGCTAAACATAAATAAAAATATGGGTTAATTTAAGTGTAAGAGTCAGCTTATTTTAATAATATTAATATTACTTAATACTTAATTTTAAACTTCTGAGTCAGTTATTTAGGAAGCAACTGCTAGGTACTTCGAAGAGGCTGCCAAGACAGAAACTTCTGCCTACAGTTGATTACTTTAAGTTTCTTTCATTCCTAAAGACAATAACCTTGTCATTTTTTGACTATACATTACTTTCTAAAATTATACTCATCAAGCTGGGTAAAATTGGTGACTTGGAACCAGATTCTCCACTCTAAAAAGAATTTCTTGGGGAAAGCCCTAGTCCTGACACACTAAGAATGAGAGGTGAAGTACATCTGGGCAGAGCCTCTGAAGAGTAGCCAGAGAAGCTGAAGGAAGATGCCAGTCTACCAGGATCTACAGTTAAAACAACATAGCATGCAGTTAACTGTGCTTCATTTCCTTGTACCACCAGTTTATTCAGTACCTGGAGCCATACATTGTAGATGATGGCTCAGCAATGGAGCCTAAAGCTCTTGTAAAACTGACTTATTAAAGAGGATGGATGAATATTGCATGAATCGTAACTGATTTTATAATATTGAGGAAAAACTGAAAGATTAGAGACACAGGGAAACAAGCCAAAGTCACTTCTCATCTCACAAATTCTCCAGGCAGAAAAGGGATAGATCCAGTCTCCAGGAATCCTCAGACTGAATGTCTCTGAGACCTCAACCAAAGGGAAAGGGCTGAAATCATGTATCTTCCACCTTTTATCTTTTTCTCTGCCCAGCCATTTCACTTCCTGGTTCAAACAACCTAGTGCTTGGATTAAAGACATTGTGTTTCCCAAGTACTGGGAGTAGGAGTGTGGGATCACAAGGGCTGGGATTACAGGTGTGTGTCCCACCACCTGCCTCTGTTTCGTCTTGAACTCACAGAGACCCAGACCAATCTCTTCCCCTGCCTCTGGAATTTTAGCATTGAAGTTATGTGCCACCACTCCCTGACCTCTATGGCTAACTGTGGCTGCCTCTGTCCTCTGATCTTCAGGCAAACTTTATTAGAGTATGCACAATATATCACCACAGATGAATTTGATCCTTATAAGAGCAGTCCATAGCAATGAACTTAGCAAGCACAATACCCTTTTAGACTGGTACCCACACCTACTTTAAGTGTCATTTCCAGTTGGATTTGTAACTGCCAAATATCCTCCAGGCACCAAGATCCTGATGCAAACACAGATTGAATTCTGAATAACTTAGATACAGAACTTCCATTGGCACTTGGATCATTTAAGTTGTATTCATTGTGTATTTAGTATTTTCATAAATAGTTACAGTTTGGGGCTGTCTAATATGTTCAAAGTAAATCATATCCATTTAATCTCTATAAATGTGTATGTGGAATACTTAAATATCCATAAATCAATTGAACCATGGATATTATTCTTCCATTCTATGACTGCAGTACAAAATAGGGTTGGACCATATTTTCAGAAATCTATAATACAAGGTCCATCCTACAGACTTCTGAGCATACTACTGCAGCTAGAAGTCATCAGCCTGTCACCATTAACATTTGCTTGAGAGTGGTCTTTAATTTCTATTTGACATGTGTGATTTTTCTGATGGCCATACAGTGGGTGTTAGTGAGACAGATGACAGGGTAAGGGAACTTCTAGAGAGTGACAAGAATGGCCAGTTTTCAACTTCCATTTTCATGGATCCCAGCTTTCTCCAAATATAAGATTATTTTCTCCACCTAAAGACCACTAATTGTGACTCAAACATACACTGTTTTCTCTTAGTATTTCGTCCTCAGGACTATATTTACTTCATTTTTTATGGTAGCATAGAAAGTAGTAGGTTTCATAATGACATGTTCTTATGTTCTTGGTTTCTAATAAAAATGGAAATCACCTTGTCCCACCATCTGTCTTCATCTTGCTAGTCCTCTTCTTTATCCCTAATTGTCCCTGTTACCTTCATGCCCAATGTATAGAGTCACTCTTTTTACCTCTTTAAGGACTCAGCCTCCTATCTTATGGTACCCTAGTTTTATGTCCAACACACAGAATGACACAAAACACAAATTGAAATGTTGTTACTCATTGAAATTAAGCTTGACTCATCTGTCTTTCTGCACTTGGCTTGTTTTGTTTAACATGATCATTTACCAACACCTATGACTCCTCTCTGCTTCCTCACATAGTACTGAGGCAGAGATCTTCAGGCTCTTAGCTTTCCACAAGGCCTACACTTCAACTCATCAGAGCCATATCTGTAGGAATCCATATTACCTCTATCACCACTAGGAGAGCTACATTGAGCATTATAGTTTCTACATAAGAATGGTGTATGAAATGGGTGTATGACACAACTAACCTCAGAGTATCTGCCATGTAATATTAATAAAGTCTAATCCTGACCACAGCACACACAGATTATATGTCCATTGTCTATATTGTTCCAAAACCCCTGGTCTCATATTTACCTTCTATAATTTTCAATATAAGCCTTAAAACTGTTATTCTCTAAACTCTTCTGGAGGAACAGGTATACAATTCTTTCTTGTCAGGAAGGCAGTCTATACCTGCCAGTATTATATCTGTGGAGGAAAAGGTATCTTAACTTGTTAGGAAGTCAGGGTATACCTTCAGCTGTGGAGGGTATCCTGGATACTACAGCTGTGAGAAGAAAGATATCCTGACTTGTCAGGAAGTCAGGGTATACCTGAAGCTGAGATGCAGTGGGGATGTTCATCTCTGAGAGAGAACTGTTACAGCTTAACTTTGTTCAACTCCCTCGAAAGGAGCTTTGCAACAGAGATATCCATGTCTTCTGATGCTCTACTCACCTTCCAAGGGAGCTTCCTAGTGGAGACTCTGCTCCTCACCAGCAAAAGAAGATCTTCACCCAAAACTCTTTTAAGAAAGAGATTCGTTTGGGAAAGGAATACAGGAGAGTGGCTGCCTCTACCCTGATGGAAAAGGACAGCTGATAGCTAAACCAATAGAGGGGCTTATATAGGGCTTCTGAGGGGTGGAATGTTTCCAGTGAGAAGATGTTCTACTTAGGGATTAGCTGGATTTCCTGCTCAGGGATTGGTTGGTTTAGTTGGTCAGAGGCAGAGTTGGCTCTGGTTTCAGGGACAATATGTGTTTCTTTGGTTCTGTTTGAGGGCTCACGTGTTTCTTTCCTTGGCTCAGATTTCAGGGTCAGGGTGCTGAATTTTATGCTCAGGGACTGATTGTTTTAGTTATTCGGAAGCTGATTCGTGTCTGGTTTCAGGCCTAAATTATTTTTCTTTCACTTGTCTTTTTTATCCTTTTGGCTCTAATTTCAGGGTCAAGGTATATTTCGTGCACTGGCTCTGGTTTCAAGGTCAGGGAGTGTTTCTTTGGTTCTGGCTTCAGATTTAAAGTGTTTCTTTCACTGGCTCAAGATCCAGGACCAGGGTGGGTTTCTTTGCCTGGTCCTTTTGACCTACATCTCCTGTCTTTGATGCTGAATGGAATATTGACAGATTACTTTTATTATATTTTCATTTATTTGGAGTGTGTGTGTTCAATTTTGAATGTCAAAAGACATTGTCAGGGAGTCAGTTCTCTCTGTCCATCATGTGGGTCTTTAGGATAGAAATCATGTCATCAGAGTTGGCAGCAGGATCCTCTACCACAAAGCCATCTAGCCTACTTGAAACCTTGATATTTTACCAGAGTGGTTTTTACACAGTAAAACTAACACTAACAGAGTGCTTAGCATGTAGTATCCCTAGTGCTGACCAGATACCATACAGAGAGATCTATGCTTAAACACTGCCCGGCAAAGGAAGACCAATACTAATGAGACTTAGTACAGTGGAAAGAATACATAGGGAATACTTGGCACAAGGTCCTAACAGAGTAGTGGTTACCTCCAACAAAATTACTAAGAGAAAACTTGACAAATAATATGGAAATGGATACTTAACTGTTAGAATTATAATAAATTTTAATAAATAATGTATTTATACATATAACTGACATTTAGTCTTTCAACATTGTAGCTATGGTCTGGAATTCCCACCGTATTCTTCTTCTCAAGGTGGGTTTATTTCAATGCTCTGTGGTTAAGACAAGAAAGAAAAGAAACACTAGCAAATTCACACTACCTACTCAATGGTCTGTTTCCTCCTGTCCTTCACAGCCCACATGCTTTCTTCTCACCCAACCTCAAAGCCTGTGCTACACAGGCAAACCCTTTTCTCAGAGCAAGGTGACTGCCTCACCTTTCTTTTCCTTAAATTTCTAAACCAGTGTAAGATGTGGCCTGTACTTTGAGAGCTGACTTGGAATTTGGGAGCTCATAGCATCCTGGGTAGGGAAGGTCTCCAAATTACCCAGCTTTGCAGTAAAGGAAGCATGATATGATACTTCAGCTTCACTGTTGCACCCCAGAGGACTAGAAGTAGATAAGTGATCTAATATTATATCAAAAAAAGTATGTATTCTGGGGTTTGGGAGATGTGTCAAAGGACCACTTACAGATTTAGTCATCCTCATCATCATCTTCTTCTTCAGGGTCACTGATTTCTTCATATATCACTCGATGTTTTCTTTCCCTCAAACGATGAGCCCATACATTTACATGAATGCCACCTTCTGAAATAGGGAGAGATTAGTGCATGAGAATTAGATAGTTTAGGGCCTTGTTTTATCAGAATAGAACAGGGCATGTTCCTCCCATGAGCCCATGGGCCTTTCCATTCTGATGTTTATGTTTGCTGGTTTGTAAAGACTGAGATATTAGCCACACAGCAGTACAGACCAAAGACCATTCCAGGTAATCCAGTGTACTGTTTGGTCCCTCTCCCCCATCATCTGGTATAGAATTCCTATTTTATCCTTCATTAGAAAGAGGGCCCAATGATCATTTTCTTATATTGTGTGGATTAAAGAAATGAACCACAGAGTATGTAGAAAACCTGTCCATTGTCACATGTCTTTCAGAAGGACAAATCAAATTATGAATATGGAAATCCTTGCTAACATCTGAACTGGTACTGGGTGATCTTGTCACGCAGCAAGTCTGTGGAGTTTTGTGGGCCCATGCCACTCACTCAGAACATGCCATGGAAGCCAGAGTTTTGTTTCTTCAATGATTCCTTCTCATCCATTGCCACCCAACTGTCTGTCCCCAAAAACGTGCTTTCTCTTGGGTGTGCAGATTTCTCTGGGCCCATCCTTAGCCTAGTGTACCTGGATCTCATTTAGGTTATTTTCTTCTCATTCCACCTCCTTCAGCATTTTTAAACACTAAAGCACTTGTTCAGGCTCTCTGTAGGATTCCTATACTGTATTAGTTGTTAAGTAATTTCTGAGGTTTTCCAAAGACTATGTTAGCATACATTAATTATATATGCTGTTACCTTACGATATGACATTTTTATATGCATGTATAATGTGCTGTGATAATTTACACTCATTAACCTCTTTTGACTCATGTCAATGCCCTTCCTCGCCATTACTAGATTATCTTTCATTTCATATTTTATATTGGTGGGGCTAAATGAGTTTAATTGGCCTATTTACATGTGCACTGGGCCTCATCTGTCTTTTCCCTGACAACTGTTAACTGCCCTCATATCCTCTGAGAGGGTGGAACCTGGTGAGCCTCTCCTTCCATGACAGAATGATGAAGGGCTCAAGCCTTTGTGGTGTTTTTATTGATTTTCATAACATGCTAACTGTACCTGGAGAAGTATTTGTCATTATTTGTAGCCAATTAAGAAAGAGCATGGGTGTTCAAATAAGAAAGTAATGTCCTAAGTACACCATGTTTCTGGGACTAAATGTTTGCCTTTATATATTTCATAGACTGCCATTTATACAAGCAGAGTAATGTACATTTAATTAGGAATCCATAATAAAGAAGATTTAGGGAAGAAAATCACTTGTGGAGTCCATGGGTTCTATGAAAGGTGGGTAGTCTACAAAATATAAGGCTTCACACATAAGCTTGTGGTTCATCACATTGACACTTAATAAAAGAGTGAATAGAAGAGAGAAGACAGTACTGTACCAAGATGATTTTTACAAATTAATGCAGGCAATGGGGAAGAAAGAAAAGAGACACACTGATCTAGGTATCAAAGAATATGTTGCCAAGAGTGGCATCACACAGGACATTGGTAAGAACACTTCATGTAGAATATAATAAGATACACTATATCTGCTGATATAAAAGTCATTAATAATAAGCTACCTGTTATTCAACTTCCTAATTTATGCCTGAGAAAAGTCTTGTTTTAATGACCCTAAAGAACTTTGCAATTATCACATGCCAAACACACCCAAATGGACACACTTTTTAAATGACAGAATAATAAAACTGAGTACTTCCTCTTACGATCCCTTCTGTTTTATTCAGTCCTTAACTGTGCCCTCACTGGCCACCAACTCTCAGCTCTTTAACCGTATACACTAAAGTGTAAACGGCAACTATAGAAAATTCCATTTCATAAATAGCCAGGTGTCTCTAAGGGTTCCTCTGGGTTGTGTCTGTGGGGCAAACAGTTCCCAAATGTAGATATATCCTGAAGTCTGTCACAGTGGGAGGAGCCCTGTGATTTCCAGCCAGAGGAATGCATAGTCAATTTACAGAGGCTAGCTGGTGATTCCTGCTTAGAAAGTAAGCTTCAGTATGAAAGAACAAACAGACTCTGTGGGAGAATGCCTGACAGAGGCATCACCTGGAATAAAGAAATGAAAAAAGACATGAATACATGTCAGTGGTTTGAGCTATGTGCTAAAGAGCCAATGCTATAATTCTTAAGATATTGTGATTGAAAAAATGCAGACCTGGTACTGTAAAGCTGACCAAGAACATATGATTGCATAGGCCCCATGGGTGGAAACTATTACTATGATTTTGCTAAATGAATTTAGTACAAACTGACATATAAATTCATATCTCTTCACGATAGATATCTTTCAGACATTATTAGAGAAGTTTTGTTTTAAAGTGAGTGATGGATAATACAGGAGCTCCCAACTGGTTAGAATGTAGAAAATGTGTCTATGCATTGCTCAGCTAAACATTGAACATATATTTCATGCGTCTTCCTCCCTAAATCATGTGCCACTGTAAAAGGGGGATAGAGAAAATGTAAGAAGCAGAAGACAGGAAGGACCAGAACAATATAGTGTTTTAAGGAAATGATAAATTGTTACACTCATAAACTCAGAGAGGTTGCCATTGCCTATATAAGACCTGCATTGTCAAACCAGTCAACATTCTAGCATGGAGTGAGTAGGTACTCATGAGCTCCCACCCCTTTGTGGGTATCCTTTTTGATAATCGATGGCTTTCATGGGAGGGAGAGTCAGTATTTTTAAGGTTGTGGTCATTACTAAGTCAAGTATGTTCTAGTGGATGGTTCCTCATCCCATGTTATATAAAGAGCACAAATTGGGCTTGGTTGGTTATTTCTAAAAAATTTAAAAAGAAGAGGTGAGTTTGAGGAATGTGGGGAAGTGAGAAAAACATAAAATTTTTTATGTTAATTAGATGAAAGAATAAGGTATGTGTGAATATGATCAAAATATATAACATTCTCAATGAATTAAATAAAATACCATATTGAAAAAGGATTAAGAAATTATGTTAATGAACTACAATTAGATTGCACCCAAGCTGCCAAATTGGAAGCAGTGGGAACAGGATCATCTCTGGAGTTAACTGATCCATTTATATTATGATGATCTATTTTCAGTGATGTCAAGTATAAAAGAGAATGTGTGTGTGTGTGTGTGTGTGTGTGTGTGTGTGTGTGTGTGTGTGTGTGTGTGTGTGTGGTGTGTGGTTGCATGTGTGTGTTGAGTTGTATCTCTGTGATAATGTGTCTGCATGTATGTTTATAGGGTGTATGTGTCTGCCTGTGTTTAGGATATGATAAGGGACAGGTGCTACATATTAGCCATTTACTTATTATCGAAAATAATGATTTTAGACATTTATCTGACAGGGTCTTTTACACCATCCTCTAAATGAACTCTTTTCCACAAGGCCTAACCTGAAGATGAAGAAAAGACATGCCTGTAACCTTACCAGATATCTTGACTGAAAAGGTGATTCTTCACAGCCCCTCTCTAACTACTCACCAGTGTGAGTGCCATGGACTTCAATACATTCCAATGGAGATTCTTCTGCCTTGTCCTTGCGACGCATGAATATTGGTTTGTTGACTGTGACCCCTAAAAGGAAACAAAGTGTTTGCTCTTTAACAGACAGCACAAAAATGGAAATGCAGCTAGGATCTGGGATGCAGCACAGACCTTAAGGCCCACAAGAACAAGAGCCTGCAGGAAAGAAAAGTGCAGGCTGCTGCAGGCCTGAGCCCTATTGCCTTTGCTGTATGCTCTCAGCCCTAAACACATTGGAGAAGAGCAGCATGCTCAGGCAGCACTTTGACATTTCACTGTGAAGAAAAGTACTGTGTGGCAAAAGTACATGCTATAAGTCGAAAGGAAGCTGTGGCATAGAAAATAACTAGGAAACACCCAGGCTTGTCTGAACCTGGAACTTCCTATTACCTAAGGCCATCATTCTGAAGTAGGTTCTTTTCATATACACGTAGACAATTTTTTGCAAGAATGTGAGATTTCCCCATTCTTCCTCAGAGAAATACGAAGTAATATCTTGGAAGGCCTAGAAAACAAGAAAATATAAAATCTTAGAAGTACTCTCTCCTGGACATGTGTGCCATTCATACTAGAAAGGTCTCTATGTTGGAGGATCTCAGTGGTCAACCTAGAAAATCAAGATAATTGATGCTGGGAAATGTGGGGATCAAGTGTGATATTTGCATAACAGCCATTTCCCAACTGCATTGGAAATGCTCGATGCTATCAGGTCTCCCTTTGGTCCTGCTCCTGATTACAAAGTGCTGATTATTACCAACTGCATTTAGTACTCAATTACCATTCTAAATTCTTCAGGGACACTGGAGAAGGACATTTTGAGGATGCCTCTGATTTCCACCTTCTGAAAAATCTTTCTGTCATGGTCCTTGGTCATGAATCTGCTTCTCCCAACACCCTACCTGGTCAACTCACCTTACAGAACTTTGCCTCGCGAATCATTTTCACAGAGTTATTTTCACAAGAACTCTCTTTTTTCTTGTCAACAAGATGAGTGAAATTTTGAGAAGACATCATCTGATTTTGTTCCAGCATAAAATAAACTATCCCAGGAAGGGAGGTTCTTCAAACTTAAAAAAAAAAAGTTGTCCTGTGAGTAAAGGAGGCAGGGATGGACAATAACCCTCAGTACATGAACTTTCTTTATGTTCCATTTCATTCTAAGATCACCTACCCCTGATTAGATCTATGAGAGAATTAGGAATAAGTTGGATTCTCTGACTGTGTATAAAGTTAAATTGAGTCTTTAAATGTGAGGTAAGCTTCTGTTCTGATTTGTTGCCCTGGAGTGTTCATTGAAATTAAGAGAAAGAGATTGAATTTAGCAAGGGCAGATGTGTTCTTACTCATGTGAAGAACATGGAAACAGATTTCATAGGAGCTAAGAAAGAAACAGTTTTCACTGAGAGGTAGTTTATGGGGTAAAGGAGGTACGAAAAGAACTGGTAGTAATTAGTATACCCGCTTGTATGCTGCAGTACACTTTAGTAACTACAGTTTAAAGCTACATATGGTGAATCTGTGAGTAAGGAAAAGAGAAGCCATAAATCCATTTCTATGCATATAATGATGTGAGAATGTCTTTCTGTGTGCTGTGAATATCAATCTTTAGATAAAGGAGCTGTTTTCACCCATGACAGGCACCATAGAAAAAGTAGAAGGGAAACTCACAGCATGCCTAGGAGAAGCAGAACAGAATCAGAAAAATCGACCTAGCCACCCACAAGAAGCATGTAAGGAACACTACTGAGCCACAGCCAATGGCAGACAGATTTATGAGAATGGGTTGAGTTAGGATGTAAGAGCCAGCTGTGGATGTGACTGAGCCATAAACCAAACATCATGAACTTAATATAAGCATCTGAATTATTTGGGGGGGGGGGCTGATCAGCTGCAGATGATAAGGGGTCTGGGCCCGAGGTCTGTGGGTCTGGACGTCTGGCAGCCCAGGACCAAGAAACCTCACTACTACACATGAAATACAAGAGAGTTGGGTAGGTGAGATAGAAGAGTCCTGTGTTCAATGCCTGTCTGAACTGGAAAGTGTGATCAAGAACAGGCTGGGAAATACATCATTTAATTAACAGGATTCTTCCTAATATATGAGTGGTACTTGCATGAATTTCCCAATATACCAGAAAATAGTAGAAGAGAGAGGTTATAAACTTCATTTACTTAAAGACACAAAAATGTGAATTGTCTACATTTGATAAGCACACACGTATGTTTGTTTTGAATCATGACACTACATTTTAATAGTGTATACACTATTGTAGTATATCAATTAAAATAAATCATATACTCATAAGTGGATAATATGAAGGCAAAGGATAACCAGGCTACAATCCTGTGTCCTAGAGAAACTAGGTAACAAAAACTACCCTAAGAGGAAGACATGGATCACCCTGGGAGGGGGAGACCAAACAGTTAGGATGGGGAGGTACAGGGAAGGTGATAGGCACATGAGGGAACAAAATGGCTCAGTAGGGAGAAGGACATAGAGAGTGAAATAAAACAGTTAACTTGATAGAGGGGGACATTGTAGAGTTAGAAAGAAACCTGGTGCCAAGGAAAAATTGCAGGAATCCATAAAGATGGTCCGAGATATGATCCTACTAATAGCAGACAGGGTGCCTGAACTGGCATTCCCGGGTAATCAAATTGATGACCACCCTAATTGTCATCATAGTACCTTCATCCAGTAACTGATGGAAATAGATGCAGAAATCCACAGTAAAACATTGGGCTGAGCATGGGGGTCAAGATCATGTCAGGGAAAACCACAAAGACAACTGATCCAAGCTCATGGGAAAACACGTTCTCTAGACCAACAGGAAGGGAGCCTGCATGGGACTAACCTAGACCCTCCTCATATAGGTGACAATTATGAAGATTTGTCTGTCAATGTTGTCTCTAGAAGTGGGATTAGGATCTTTCCTGGCACACTACCTAGGTTTTTGAAACCTATTATCTGTGGTGAGAAACCTGGTTCCACCTTGGTGCAAGGCATGGGGCCAAACTTGACATGCCATGCTTTGTTGACTCCCATAGGAGGACTTGACCTTTCTGTACAGTGGATAGGGGAATAGAAAAGAGGTAGGGGATCCAACAAAGAATAGAGGTGGAGTTAGAGATCCATGGCTGAGCACTGGGCTGAGCTCCTGGTCAGCTGAGAGCAGGGGAGGAGTGTCTGTATGAACAGGGGGATAGGGATTATGAAGAGGAGTCCCACATAGAGGGATGACTAGAGCTCGGAGGATGTCACTGAATCAAGAATAGCCACTGGAGGCCCAGCAGGAAAAGGAGCTAGGCCCTCCAAGTGTAGGCAAATGTAGATTGGCATGGACAATATGTGCAGCCTAAAGGGGTGGAATCAGTCTGTGTTCCTGTGTGTGGGCTGGCACCTTGGAGCACATTCCGTATAGAGGAACACATAACCCAGCCTTCTTTCTGGGATGAGTGAGTAGAACTTGCCTGGAGTAGATGTGCCACACTGAGATGATCCACCTTGGGACTTCTTGCCCTTCTGGAAGACAGAATGGGGAATGGGCATGAGGTTCGCTGAAGGCTGACTCAGAGGGATGGGGAGGAGGGAAGGCAGGGGGATGCATACAATCAAAATGACATTTATGTTTTTAAAAATGGTATGGAGAAAACTATGGTTGGGATGTAAAATAAAATAAATCATAAATAAAACTTAGAATAAATTATCTTAGGAAGCTAGTTTTGATGGTGAACACCTCGTTTCTTAGCACTTAGGAAAATGAGATAGGAAGTTGGGGATAGTTCAAAACCACCCTGTACTATATAAGACTTGGTCTCAAAAGAGAAGGGCAGTGTGAAAACTAACATGTCTGTGTTAGAGAGGCAACAAAAAGACTTCAAATATGTTCTAATACTTCATGACAGTTTTATTCAGTGTGTGTTTGTATATGTGCCCAAGACTCACATGTCATCATATGTTAAAGAATACCTTTCATTCTCCCTGAATGCCATGTGGGCTCTAGCTATCAAATGTAGGCTTAGGGGGTTTTTATATAAAAGACACATTTCTGGGAACCTCCTTCATTGTAAATCTGTATGTCTCCATCATTACTGACTCTTCATGTTTTTCCTTGATTCATGGTATAGATGCGATGCTAAGCTGACAGAGAAACTCTGGGCTCAAATAACTCTGTCTCATCCTATTAATTAATTTACACATCAGTTTTATACTAGAGTCCTGCATAATGTAGGTATCTGTGGTGTTTTCTAAGATTGAGATGGTGAGGGGATTTCCACAGATTTAATGGTCTCTCAAACTCATGGCTTTCAGGGGTGAAGGAAAGAGATATATGGCTCGGATATGCTGAGTAGAGGTAAGAATAAGGAGCTAGATAGAAATGTGACTAAGCCGTAGGCCTAACAGTATGAAGTTAATATAATCATGTCTGCATTTACTTGGGACTTTGGGATTGCAGGTCCACATAAGGAGCAGCACCAGGTTCGAACAGTGGGGCTAATCTAAGACAAAAAACTCATTGTTACAGATAGCATCCTAAAATGGAATGAATGTACCCACACAAAGCCTGAGAAAGCTTAGAAAGGATTCTAGAGCAGAGAAACTGATCCAAGGGCAGCTTCAAAATTGTGTCTCTGAAGTCAGTCATGGTACAGAGATGGTGTGGCATCCAGACCACAGAGAAAATGGCAGCTGGCTCACTGCAGCAATCATAAACTGAAGCCAGGCTGGATCCCGAAGCCTCATAGAAGATTTAGTAGCATGTGATTGATTTAAGGTTTCCATTTATTTTGAACAAAAGGGAACAGAGACAAAGACAGCTTTATGATAGTGGCATTTACTTGGGTGTGCTCTTTCTGCTGGCAGCAAACAGACACGTGGCCACTTTAAGAGAACTTCCTGACTCAGCTTTACAGGCAAAAACTATGTGGCTCTTCCTGGGACTGCTAGCATTTAAAAAATATTTTCTAGTTAAAAATGATTAATGACACACAATAAAACAGGTTCAGATATAGAAAACCTCTCATTGGGTTAAAATGTGTGTGAAAAGGAATAAGTAGACTGGGAGAGAAAAGAAAGAACTAGAGAAAGTCTTTTAAAGGAGAAATAAAGGAATAAAAATATAGTAAGCCACATAAAGATGGAAAACACAGAGTCTAGATTATAGATATTATTGTGTCTTGTTTTAATTTTTTAAGTGTTATTGAGCTAACTGCAGAAAGACATTCAATTCCAAAGGATGGTAAGTTATACAAAAAAACATATATTTTAAAGGTATCTTGACTTTGAAGTTTATTTCTAAAGATTTATTGCTTTGGAAGAGAGGTCCTGTTGTTGTTTCCACAGAAGATGAGAACCAGTGAACTGCTTTCAGGCAAATAGGGTTTCACCAACCAAGACCACCTGAAAATTCTCTGATAGGAAGATATGTTCACATCAGCTTCAACACTAATATGATCCAGTCTCAAGAACCTGTAAGATTGTCAGCACTGCTCAATCAGCAGGCAGTAGTAATTAAATATGCCCATATTCCCAAAATATTGTTGATAAAAGTTTTTTTTCATTATGAATGGTCAATGGTCATAGTTAATCTCTTTCTAAGAAGAAAAAGTGTATATGGTATACCAGTAATTTTTGTAAAAAATTAGATTATTAAATTTACTTCAATACTTTAATCAACTGTTAACCTCAACATACTTTACATTGGTATGGATTTTGGTTTATTGATAGAAATTTAATTTTAGTTTTGTTATGCTGTATATATTTTTCTACTGTTGTTTGAAGTGTGATGTTCATGTTACTCACTTAGAATCATAAAATTAAATAATTAAGATTAATAGTCACTTGTGATTAACAAAATTAAAGCCATGACTTTCTATAAGCTGTAAATAAAGGACTGTTTTGGCCCATGACTGGCACCATAAAAAAAAGCATGCAGGAAAATTAGAATAGGTAGTAGGAGAAGGGCAGAATCACAGAGATATAGCAAGACACCCAAAGAAGCAACATGTAAGGAACACAGGTAAGCCATGGGACATGTGGCACAAAAATTGATGGGAATATGTTGAGGTAAGATGAAGGAGCTATCTAGCAATGAGCCTGACCTCTAGGCTAAACAGCATGAAGGTAATAAAAGTATTTGTCCGTTTCTAGGGAGATTTGGGATAGATGGTCCAGATCAGCAGAGGTGGGCAAGTCCTAACAGTGGGGCTAATCTGGGCTAGAATTCTCATTATTATAGGGGACATTACTTAGGAAGAACATACCACAGACTAAAGAGGACAAAACTTCCTTCCAGAAAGACTTAAAGTACCTTAATTCAGCTGAGTTCAGAGGACCAGCCCAGTAGAGCAGCCAGTTCCTTTGAAGGTCTCAGGAAAATGGATTGCCAGGTGAAGTAAGAATGGAATGTAGGATCCCAAGGTTCCAGGAAAGAAGTACATCACAAAGGCGGGGGGGTGTGCCTACTTAAGGTTATATCATATTTCTCCATGTCACTGGCTGCTTCAGAACCTGCTAACCTGTTGAGATGAACATTTCTATGAATACCTGGGCTTTCCCTATGTCTAGACTACACTTCCACACTCTACTGTGAAGTTGTTCATCTAAAAAAGTCACTTATCATTTCAAATCCTTCCCAGTCTTCCTTAATCAGTCTAACCTGGGATCTCTCTACAATAAACTAATAACATGTAAATCATTTATTAAAAAGTATTAAGTTGAAATTATTCCTATGTAAGCTATTCTCCCAAAGACCTAAGAACTTGTTGTGCATTAATATTCCTATGAATAATAGTGCACAATGTGCATGTGATTACACGTTCTTGTGCTCATTGAGGAGTTTTCAAGTGTTTCTGTGAGACAGGTTTCTCTAATAGTATATGCTTCCGCCGGTCACCTGATGCTCCCTAGACTTTCCATCTAGGGTACTGGTCTGTCAATAATGGCATACTCAGAATGACTGAGACTTCTTCAGGAAAGGAAATGATCTGTGGACCTGGAGATCAGCACTAAAACTTTCACTTCATATTTTCAGTGTGTTTTCTTATGACTTTTTTTAAAAATTAATTTTAGGTCATATTACAAATCAATGGCTTTCCCACAGACAGCATTGTTCTAAATGGAAAGGATTGTAAGCAATACTCTAAATAGAGAAACAAGTCTGGACTCTACAGTATTCCCTGTTTTGGACCTGAGATTCATCTCCAGCACTACAAAAAAATGCAAAATGATAAAAATAAAAAACACATACAGTGTCTTTGAGGGTAAATTCAGAAAAACAGAGGGAGAGATGGTTCTCAATAATTCACCAAACTTGTGAGCAAATATTGAAGCTCAATGGTTTATTTATGCAGTCACTAAAAAGACAGAAACTGCCTTATTCAAAGACAAGAGCAAAACAGTTTAAATTACCTCTCTCAATACTACTAGAGAGACTAAATACAACCTGGAAATCACAGCTTATGTAAAGAAGTAGACAACTTTGGCCATCATGATTTTTCCTTTAATTTCCCGGAAAATGGTTGCAGGTTTGCACCGGGATTTGGATTAGTTGATATAAATCTCTAAACTGTATATGTAATTTTTACTTTTGCCATAGTCTGTTTTCTTCAATCAATGAGTTGTCAAGTAAAATTTTAGACAATGATAGTATTTCTAAAATTAATAAGAAAGTGGAAAATTTTATTGCCACTTGATTATCTAACAATGATATTTTCTCTTTCTGAAAGTCTGTAACATGAACATTTCATATGTTGAGTATTAATTATCCTACCATAAAGCATGTGAATTGTTCACGTAGTCACTATTTTTGTACTTTCTAATTTATTGACCTTCTATGCCCTAAACTTTAAGGGTATATATGAATAAGTATATAAATAGGTTAGTTTTGCCACAAAATAGACAAATATTATCATAAATTATGCATTTATCAGAAACTACAAACACAAAAAAATGTTTCAGTTATAAACAAGCAACATAAAGACAATTACATCCATAATACATGATATAAAAGTTAGGGACATTTTATTTTAAATTTGGGGGGTATTCTGACAATAAGGATGTTTTGTATTTTTCTATGTACTGAGTTGAAAGAACAACTTTTCGTTACTGACTTCTAAACATAGACATTGGTTTAGATAGTGTTATTTTTATTTATGAATGACATAATACAACTTTGAAACTTCCTGCCGACAATAGTCCTATTTTTCCAAGGAATAAACATGTCTGATACATTTAAAGAGTTGAAAATAAACCACTATCCCAAATATTTTTCAATATAGTGTTTTAGGCAAAAACTAGGCAAAGGAAGGAACTTAATTTTAATTAAGGTATCAATTAATTATTAAAATATTACATTATTAAAGACATGCATAAAGCTCTGGTGCACTCAATTTCCTCAAATCATATTAATAAAATTAAAGCCACATAAAGATGGAAAATACACAGAGTCTGGATCATGGTTATTACTGTGTCTTCTTTTAATTTTTTAACTGTTAATGAGCTAACTGCAGAAGACAATCAATTCCAAAGGATGCTAAGTTAAACAAAAACATATATTTTAAAGTTATCTGGACTTTGAAGTTTGTTTCTAAGGATTTATTGCTTTGGAAGAGAGGTTCTGTTGTTGTTTCCACAGAAGATGAGAACCTGTGGACTTCTTCCAGGCAAATAGGGTTTCACCAATCAAGACCACCTGAAAATTCTCTGATAGGAAGATATGGTCACATCAGCACAAACACTAATATGATCCAGTCTCAAGAACCTGTAAGATTGTCAGCGCCACTTAATCAGCAGGCAGTAGTAATGAAATATTATGCAAGTTACCAAAATATTGTTTATAATTGTTTGTTTTCATTATGAATGGTTAATGGTCATAGTTAATCTCTTCCTAAGAAGAAAAAGGGCATACAGTATATCAATGATTTTTTTTACAATTATATTTTTGAATTTACTTCACTACCAAAATCAGTGGTTAATCTCAACATAGTTTACATTGGTATGGATTTTGGTTCACTGATACAAATTTAAGATCACATTTGTTATGCTCTATAAATTTTTCTACTGTTGTTTAAGGTATAGTGTTCATGTTACTCACTTAGAAGTTGTAAAATTAAGAAATGCAGATTAATAGTCACTTCTGATAACCAAACTTATATCTATACGCTGTTAATAAGGGACTGTTATGGCCCATGACAGGCATCACAAAAAAATGTAGGCAGGAAAATCAAAATCGGTAGTATGAGAAAGGTAGAGTTGCAGAGATATATCCAGAAACCTAAAGAAGTAACATGTAAGGAACAAAGGTGAGCCACAGACCATGGGACAGGATAGACTGATGGGAATGCCTTGAGTTAAGATGAAGGAGCTATCTAGCAATGAGCCTGAGACCTAGGCTAAACAGCATGAACTTAATATGAGTGTCTGTGTGTTTCTTGATAGATTTGAGATAGATGGTCCAGATCAGCAGTGGTGGGCAGGTCCTAACAGTGTGGCTAATCTGGGCCAGAAATCTCATTATTATAGGGGGCATTCCTCAGAAAGAACTTACCACAGACTAAAGAAGACAAAACTTACTTCCAGAAAGACTTAAAGTACCTTGATTCAGCTGAGTTCCAAGGACCAGCCCAGTAGAGCAGCCAGTTCCTTTGAAGGTCTCAGGAAAATGGATTGCCAGGTGAGGTAAGAATGGAATGTAGGATCCCAAGGTTCCAGGAAAGAAGTACATCACAAAGGTGGGGGTTATGTATGCCTACTTAATGTTTTATCATATTTCTCCATGTCACTGGCTGCTGCAGAACCTGCTAACCTGTTGAGATGAACATTTCTATGTATACTTCGGCTTTCCCTATGTCTAGACTACACTTCCACACTCTACTGTGAAGTTATTCATCTAAAACTCACTTACGATTTCAAATCCTTCCCAGGCATCCTTAATCAGTCTAACCTGGGATCTCTCTACAAAAAACTAATAACATTTAAATCATTTATTAAGGAAAGTATTAAGTTCAAATTATTCCTATGTAAGCTATTTCCCCAAAGACCTAAGAACCTGTTGTACATTTATAGTCCTATGAATAATAGTGCACAATGTTCATGTGATTACACTTTATTGTGCTCTTTGAGGAGTTCCCAAGTGCTTCTGTTGGAAAGGTTTCACTAATAGTATATGCTTCCACTGGTCCCCTGATGCTCTCTAGACTTTCCATCATGGGTACTGGTCTGTCAATAATGGCCTACTCAGAATGACAGAGACTTCTTCAGGAAAGGAAATGGTCTGTGGACCTGGAGATCAGCACTAAAACTTTCACTTCATATTCTCAGTGTGTTTTCTTCTGAATTATTGTTTTTCAAACTAATTTATGTCCCATATCCAGCATTGTTCTAAATGGAAAAGATTGTAAGCGATACTCTAAAAATAGAGACAACTCAGGACTCTGCAGTGTTCCCAGTCTTGGCCCTGGGTTTCATCTCCAGCACTACAAAAAGAGCAAAATGATCAAAAGAAAAACCACATAGATTGTGTTAGAAGGTAAATTCAGGAAAACAAAGTGAGGGATGGTTCTCAATACTTGACCAAACGTGTGAGCAAATATTCAAGCTGAATAGTCTATTTATGCAGCCACTAAAAAGACAGAAATTACCTAATTCAAAGACAAGAGAAAAACAGGTTAAATTACCTCTCTCAATACTATGAGAGAGACTAAATACAACCTGGAAATCACAGCTTATGTAAAGAAGTAGACAACTTCAGCCATCATGATTTTTCCCTTTAATTTCCTGGTAAATGGTTTCTGGTTTGCACCTGGATTTGGATTAGTTGATATAAATCTCTAAACTTTATATGTAATTTTACTTTTGCCATATTCTTTTTTACTCACTCAATGCGTTGTCACGTAAAATTATAGACAATGATAGTATTTCTAACGTGAATATGAAAGTGGAAAATTTTATTGGCATTTGATTATATAAAAATGATATTTTCTCTTTCTGAAAGTCTGTAACGTGGACATTTTTTATGTTGAGTATTAATTATCCTACCTTAAAGTATGTGAATTGTGAAAGTATACATTATTTTAGTACTTTCTCATTGATTGACTTTCTATTCCCGAAAGTTTACTGGTATATATGAATGTGTATATAAATATTTCTGTTTTGCCACAAAATATACAAATTATGTCATAAATTATGCATTTATCAGACACTATAAATACAAAAAAATTGTTTCAGCTATAAAAGGAAACTATAAAGACATTTACATTTATAATTCATAATATAAAAGTCACCGACATTACATTTTTAATTTGTTTTTTTGGGTATTCTGATAATAAGGATGTTTTGTACTTTTCTGTGTCCTGAGTTGAAAGAACAATTTTTCATTATTGACTTTAAGCGCAGTCATTTGTTTAGATAGTGTTATTTTTATTTATGAATGATAATACAAGATTGAAACTTCATTGCCCACTACAGTCTTATTTTTCCAAGGAATAAACAAGTCTGATATGTTTAAAGAGTTTAAAAAGAACACTATCCCCAATCTTTTTAAATATGGTGCTGAAGCACTAACTACAGACAAAGAAAGGAATTTCATTTAAATCAAGGTATCAATTAATTAATAAAATATTACAATACTAAAGACATGCATAAAACTCTGGTGCGCTCAATTTCATCAAATCATATTAATAAAATTAAAGACCCAGATTAACATAAACCCAAACATAGTGGGAAATTTCAGCACTCCAATTTCTTCTATAGATAAGACATCTGAACACAAAAAAAGAGAAACTTCAGAGTTAAATGACATCTTCCATCAAATGAACCTAATAGATATCTAGAGACTATTCAACCCAAATACCAAGGGTTAAAACATATACATTCTACTCAGCAGCACAGGGAATCGTCTTCAAAATATAACATATGCTCAAATAAAAAACAAGCATTAATAAATACAGAACAAGCATTAATGAGTACAGAAAAGTTGTAATAATTTCATGTATCCTACCCAACCATTATGCAATAAAATTAAAATCAACATAAAACAAAAAATATCTACTAAATGAATAAACATATGGAAATTGAGCAACTCATTATTAAATGATGAATGGGCCAAAAAATTAAAATATTCCTGGAACTAAATGAAGCAAAACCACCACGATATAACCTTTGGGAAACAGTCAAGGCATTTTGAAGAAGGAAGTTAATAGCCCTAAGTGCTACACTTCCAAAATATGTACAGATAAATGACTTATTGATATAACAAACCAAATTCAAAAACAGTAGACAGAAAGAAATAATTTTTAAAAATCAGGTGATGTTGGCTGGTACTAGAAACTTAGTGAACTTCTTAGGCCTAGTAACCATGTTTCTGTAGAAGGGACCAGTCAGGCTGAGGACCCTTGAAAAGAGAAACATTTACCCTGTTCATCCTGAGAAGTTGGTTGGGTGAGAATTGACTGTGTTCTGTGTCCTCTTTCTCATATTCTAGCTTTTCATCAATATCTGACTCAGGGATTTCAATACATGCTAACTAGAGTTTGTACATTATTTGGAGCTCAACTTTCAGGGCATGAATTAGGAAAAAAAAGACCTTGCCAGCCAAAGCTCTACATGGCCAACTGGCTCGGCTTTCTGTTAGGAGTTAGCCTCCAGCATTAGACAGAGTCCACAATATGTGTGTCTTCTCCATGTTCATCTGGGCAAGTTTTTCAGACAGCAGCCTCCCTCTTTTAGTGGGGGTTGTGTTTTCCCTCTTTTTGGACACTAAGTAGCTGCCCCCAACATAGTCATCTGAATCATCATTGATAACAGGTTTGATGAGTAAATTGGGATTACTTAAAATGGGGACTATGGCTAAAGCAGAGAGAGAACTTTTTCACACCTTAAAAATGAGAAAGAGTAGCATGATGGAAGGTGGTTGGTCTTTCACCAACATTACTCTAGATGATTTGAAACTAGAACCAGTAAAGGAGAAGATAAATGTCATAATGTTTATTAGAAATATTATTTTTTGATTATTTCTGTTCTATCACTTAAAAAGTCAGTCTGAATGCCAAGAAGAACACCTTAGAAAAGCCTATTAAGAGAGAACACAGAAATATTCATACAGAAACAAGAATATAAAGAGTTAATCTCAACATTGGCTTATAAGATTACAGAGAAGCAATCTAAGGCTTTCAAACAGCCAAACTTAGTACACTCTGTAACCTTGAAGGAATCACAAAATGATAAAAATTGTTCAGAAGCTAGTTGAGCTCTAGTTAGATTTAAGGAGATTCAAGAAGCAATCATCACTTAAGGTATGCACTCACAGTTTGTAAAACAAATGTTAAATTTTTTGGTCAACATGTAAATAAATTATCCCTAAAGACTGATCAGATATGGTTATGGCTTCATTGAAGGCTAGACAACTCTCACAGTAGTAAGACATGATGCAAAGAGGCTAAAACAATAGAACAAGGAAGCAAAGCTAGAGGCTGGGTAAAGGCACTCTGATTACTATTGAAGTAGTCACCAATTTGATTAGAGGATATGGTGAGTTCAGGATACCTATCCACTATTTCTAACCATCTTAGCTGGGGTCATTCTTAGAGATTTGTGAGAGTTTTCTTTAGGCCAGGTCTCTACCTAACCACAAAAAGTCCCCTTATCAAGATGTCTCTTTCATTATTCTTCCCCTCCATTCACCACCCAACCCAATCTCTCAGGTTCCCATGGGTGTCAGGATGGCTAGTGGTTTAAGGTGCCAGAGTCAAGACTCTTCTTTAAAAATCAGAATTGATTCTAAGTGTGCTGGCTCCTGTGTGGACTTCTAGCTACACAGGAAGATTCATTGATCCCACAATTTAAGGTCAATATGAACAACACAGTGAGGCCCTGTCACTTAAAAAGAGAAAAAATAGAGAATAGATAAATACAGCATTCCAGGTAACACAGAAATAAACTGTTACATAGGTAAGTAAATTGAAAAAAAAGTATAAAAGCCAATATAGTAAAGTAGTGCTGGAACAATTGGAGATCATTGGGTAGCAGAATGTACTTGGGTACTTACATCTCCCTATATTAATAAAAAGTGAATGAAATTCTCAATCAGAGTCCAACAGTATAGCACCCAAGCATGCAGAATTCGTAAGTAAAAACAGTAAACAAATTTTGTGGTCCCTAAATGAACAAACATTACTTAGATGTGACTTCCAAACCACAATTAACAAAGTAAAAAATTGATAATGTCTGGGAGTGTAGCTCACTGATAGGCCAGGTTCCTGGCAAACATGAGTCCCTGAGTTTGGTCTTCAGAGCAAAAAGAAAAGAAAAGAAAACTCCAAGAACTTATCAAAGATACTCACGTGACAAACACATGAAACATGCTTAGCATTATCACTGTCATTAGAGGAACATACATTATTATCTATTAAAATGGGAAATATTGAGTAACAGCTGCATTATTTCCTACTCTGTTTTTTTCTGTGACAAAATAGTTGACCAAGGCAGCTGAGAGATGCAATCATTTATTTTTTGCCACACAATTTTGTTTTGTTTTGGGGTCGACTCTATCAGGAAGGAAGGACTAATGAATGTGCAGCTGGTTTTCTCCTTTTTTATCCAGTCCAGGCCACAACCCAGGAATGGTGAGCACAGTGAGCATACTTTGCACATTCATGAATCTAATCTAGAAAATACCTCAGAGCCCTGCTTAGAGGCAAATAGAATGGAGATAGCCACTCATAGGTAGACAGAGGTTTGTGTCCTACATGAATCTAATGTTTTTCATTTGGGCAATCTAGATTGTCTTATAAGAGCCACATCCCTGGAGAAGCTGAAGTGTTCAATCATTGCAACAAGGAATTTTTAATTGTTGAGACAGAAACAGAATGTGTTTTAAGGCCCAGATACTTAGAAGGTTTATACATAGGTAACAAGAAGACTAAGGAGATGGTTCTGTTGGTAAAATTATTTCTGTTCAAACAAGATGACTTCCATTTGGATTTCCAAGAAACAAATGAAGAAAGCTGCCATAGTTGCACAAGTCTTTAATCATATTGGGGGAAGGTGGGGAGATACTGTGGGAAACAGTCTGATCCCCAGAACTCTCTGGCCAGCCAGGCCAGCCAGTTGGTGAGTGCAAGATTCAATAAAAAACTTGAGAGACTCTGCCACTAAACAATAACCCAATCACAATCTAGGAAAACACCCAAAGTCAGTGTCTGGTCTGGTCTCTACATTCAGAAGAACATACATTCACACACTCTCTCTCTCACACACACACACACACACACACACACACACACACACACACACACACACAAGAACATGAGTTCAAGATTGATCTGGGTAGAACTGCAGCACCCTTTCTCAAAAAAAAATGAAGAAGCCCAAGTTTAGTGACCCACACGTATGATCCCAGCATTAGGGAGACAGGGGCAGGTAGAGCTCTGTGAATCCAGGTCAGACTGGTCTATATAGTGAGTTTCAGACCACCCAGAGCTTTATAACCCTAGATTCAAATGCATTTTTAATTAAAAATAAAATAAATAGAAATTGTGAAAGAGTCTGGTACGGTGTTGCAAGACTGTAGTCCCAGCACTCTTCAGACAACATGGAAGGAACCACCCGAAGGTAGGGCCAGCCTGGTCTACAGAGAGAGTTCTAAAGGAGTTTAGGCTATGTAGAAAATCCCTGTGTTAAATCACAAAGAATCCACAGAGTAGGAGGTCTCATGCTTTTGGGAGCTCACAGACTCTGAAATGACAAGAGAAAAACCTTCATGGATTGGACCTGAATGTAGACAACAGTCAAACGGCATGGGCAGTTTGTGGAGCCTCTTGCACTTGGACAAGAGTTTATTCCTGGTGCATGAACTGGCTTCTCAGAGCCCATTCTCTACAGAGGAACATCTAACTCAATCTTGACACTGGGGGTGAGACTCAGACCTATCTCAACTAGATATGCTGATTGAATGGACTCACCTAGGGATTCCTTGCCCTCTCTGAGGAATGGATGGGGAAATTGGGGTGGGGAGAAGCTTGGGGAGGACTGGGAGAGGGGAATGGAGGGGAGCAGTTGAAGGTATGGGGAAAATTGTTAAAAAAATAATAATAAATAAGACCACAAAGTGAAGAAAATAAATGTACTTATCACCACTTATACAAAAAATAGCAGTGCAACTTGTTCATAAAAGCCTAAAGTGAGAAGTATTTCAAATGTCCCTCAGCTGCAAAATAAAATATGTAATACATTTTTTCCTCTAAATCAACATTTCTAGGAAGTTAATGTTAAGATTTTCTGTAAAGAATAGTGGTACTCCTCAATTATAAAAAAGAGAGATAAACAATAGCCCATCTGAAATTTACTGCCAGTGTTTTAATGAAAAATAATGAAGAGCCTTTGAAAGCATAAAACCAATAACTACAGAATAAATGCACAGTTCCTAATTGTACCAGGTTTATAGTTAAAGTGAGCAACAGCCAATATCGGTTGATTGTTGATCATCGGTATACTCCTGTGCTCAGAGTCAGAAACAGAAAGAGAAATACCAGATGTTTCCTTTAATAGGTGAAACCTAAATGTATCTTATATCAGTGAGAGGTGTGTACATGTGCATGCATATATATATTTCTATAGATATATCTTTTTTAAAAATATTGCAGAAAAAATAAGTATTAGAGACTTGGATTAGTGATTTAGAGCCCAAATCAATGATGATTCAGATGACTATGTTGGGGGCAGCTACTTAGTGTCCAAAAAGAGGGAAAACACAACCCCCACTAAAAGAGGGAGGCTGCTGTCTGAAAAATTTGCCCAGATGAACATGGACAAGACACACATGTTGTGGACTCTGCTTAACGCTGGAGGCTAACTCCTAACAGAAAACCGAGCCAGCTGGTCATGTATAGTTCTGGCTGGCAAGGTCTTTTTTATTCCTAATTCTTGCCCCGAAATTTGAGAGTCAAATAATGTACAAAATTTAGTTAGTATGTATTGAATTCCCTGAGCCAGATATTGAGGAAAAGCTAGAATATGAGAAAGAGGAAACAGAATACAGTCAATTCTCACCCAACCAACTTCTCAGTATGAACAAGGTAAATGTTTTTCTTTTCAAGGGTCCTCAACCTGACTGGTCACTTCTACAGAAACATGGTTACTAGGCCTAAGTAGTTCACTATGTTTCTAGTACCAGCCATTATCACCTGATTTTTACAAAAATATTTCTTGCTATCTACCAAATTTGATTTTTTTTTGCTTTTTCCAATTTCTTGTGTTGTATCAATAAGTCATTTATCTGTACATTTTTTGAAAGTGTAGCACTTAGGGCCATTAACTTCCTTCTTAAAAATGCCTTGACTGTGTCTCAAAGGTTATGTTGTGGTGGTTTTGCTTCATTTAGTTCCAGGAATATTTTAATTTTTTGGCCCATTCATCATTTAATAATGAGTTGCTCAATTTCCATATGTTTATACATTTAGTAGATATTTTTGTTTGATGTTGATTTTAATTTTATTGCATAATGGTTGGGTAGGATATATAAATTTTTTTCAACTTTTCTGTATTTATTAATGCTTGTTCTGTATTTATTAATGCTTGTTTTTTATTTGAGCATATGTTATATTTTGAAGAAGCTTCCCTGTGCTGCTGAGTAGAATGTATATGTGTATACCCTTGGTATTTGGGTTGAATAGTCTCTAGATATCTGTTAGGTTCATTATAAAGAAGGTGTCATTTAACTCTGAAGTTTCTCTACTTTTTTGGTCCAGACACCTTATCTATACAAGAAATTGGAGTGCTGAAATTTCCCACTATGTTTGGGTTTGTGTTAACCTGTGTCTTTAATTTTATTAATGTGATTTGATGATTTTGATCATATTCAGACATACCTTATTCTTTCATCTAATTAACATAAAAAAATTTCATGTTTTTCTCACTTCCCCACATTCCTCAAACTCACCTCTTTTTTTTAAATTTTTTAGAAATAACCAACCAAGCCCAATTTGTGCTCTTTATATAACATGGGATGAGGAACCATCCACTAGAACATACTTGACTTAGTAATGACCACAACCTTAAAAATACTGACTCTCCCTCCCATGAAAGCCATCGATTATCAAAAAGGATACCCACAAAGGGGTGGGAGCTCATGAGTACCTACTCACTCCATGCTAGAATGCTGACTGGTTTGACAATGCAGGTCTTATATAGGCAATGGCAACCTCTGTTGTAGTGTGTTTTCTCGGGTCCCAGACAGCCAGAGATCCCGGATCCACAGACCGGTCGCCGGGACCGCTTAGCTGCCCGCTGCCACCTGGGTCCCCAGAAACGACTCAGACGCTTCTATTTACTTCATGCTGTTTGGCCTATGGCTCAGGCACATTGCTAGCTAGCTCTTATATCTTAAATCAACCCATTTCTATTAATCTGCGGGCCACGTGGCCCGTAGCTTACCCGTGCTCCTTACATGCTGATCCTTCGGCGGCATCAGCTCAGTCTCCCTGACTCCACCCTGCTTCTCCACCTAAGCTCTGATTCTCCTCCCACTTTTTCTATGGTGCCTGCCATGACCCAACACAGCACTTTTATTTAAAGATACAGCACACACAAATGCATTCCCACAAACCTCTCTGAGTTTATGAGTGTAACAATTTACCATTTCCTTAAAACACTATATTGCTCTGGTCCTTCCTGTCTTCTGCTTCTTACATTCTCTATATCCCCCTTTTACAGTGGTACATGATTTAGGGAGGAAGACGCATGAAATATATGTTCAATGTTTAGCTGAGCAATGCATAGACACATTTTCTACATTCTAACCAGTTGGGAGCTCCTGTATTATCCATCACTCACTTTAAAACAAAACTTCTCTAATAATGTCTAAAAGACATTTATCATGAAGAGATATGAATTTATATGTCAGTTTGTACTAAATTCATTTAGCAAAATCATAGTAACAATTTCCAACCATGGGGCCTATGCAATCATATGTTCTTGGTCAGCTTTACAGTACCAGGTCTGCATTTTTTCAATCACAATATCTTAAGAATTATAGCATTGGCTCTTTAGCACATAGCTCAAACCACTGACATGTATTCGTGTCTTTTTTCATTTCTTTAATCCAGGTGATGCCTCTGTCAGGCATTCTCCCACAGAGTCTGTTTGTTCTTTCATACTGAAGCTTACTTTCTAAGCAGGAATCACCAGCTAGCCTCTGTAAATTGACTATGCATTCCTCTGGCTGGAAATCACAGGGCTCCTCCCACTGTGATAGACTTCAGGATATATCTACATTTGGGAACTGTCTGCCCCACAGACACAACCAAGAGGAACCCTTAGAGACACCTGGCTATTTATGAAATGGAATTTTCTATAGTTGCCGTTTACACTTTAGTGTATACAGTTAAGGGAGCTGAGAGTTGGTGGCCAGTGAGGGCACAGTTAAGGACTGAATAAAACAGAAGGAATCATAAGAGGAAGTATTCAGTTTTATTAGTCTGTCATTTAAAAAGCATGTCCATTTGGGTGTGTTTGGCATGTGATAATTGCAAAGTTCTGTAGGGTCATTAAAACAAGACTTTTCTCAGGCATAAATCAGGAAGTTGAATGACAGGTAGCTTATTATTAATGACTTTTATATCAGCAGAAATACTGTAGGTATCATCTTATCAAATTCTACATGAAGTGTTCTTACCAATGTCCTGTGTGTGGCACTCTTGGCAACATATTCTTTGATACCTAGATCAGTGTGTCTCTTTTCTTTCTTCCCCATTGCCTGCATTAATTTGTACAAATCATCTTGGTACAGTACTGTCTTCTCTCTTCTATTCACTCTTTTATTAACTGTCAATGTGATGAACCACAAGCTTATGTGTGAAGCCTTATATTTTGTAGACTACCCACCTTTCATAGAACCCATGGACTCCACAAGTGATTTTCTTCCCTAAATCTTCTTTATTGTGGATTCCTAATTAAATGTACATTATTCTGCTTGTATAAATGGCAGTCTATGAAAAATATAAAGGGAAACATTTAGTCCCAGAAACATGCCTCAATCCATTGCTGAATGAAGGTTCCATAATGACAGTTAGTGTGGTCATTTATTTGATTATAGAGGAAGTCCTGTTAGTCACCCTCTCCATTATTGCTTGGAGTCCTAGCCGGGGACATCTTGTGGGTTATTGGATGTTTCTTAACACCAGGTTTCTCTCTAACTCCACAATAGCTCCCTCTATCAAGATATCTCTTTCATTGTTCTCCCTCTCTGTTGCTCCTTCTGTTCAACTATCTCTTTCTCTCATAATTTCTGCCCACCTCCCCTTGCTTGCTGCTCTGTATAATCCCAATTTACTTAAAAGATCCCTAATCCCCCTTCTCCAGGGGATTCATGGATATCTCTCATAATTTCCTCTTGTTAACTAGCTGCTGAGGAGTTTGTGGATTGTATCTTTCGTTTATGTCTAAAATGCACCTATGAGTGAGAATATACCAAGTCTATCTTTCTGAGATTACCTCACACAAAATGATACTCTCCAAATCCATCCATTTCAAGATGTCATTTTTTTTACTACTTAGTATTACATTATGTAAATGCCCCACAATGTTTAATCCCATTCTTATTTTGAGAGGCATCAGGGTTGTTTCTAAGTTCTGGCTATTATGAATAATACTACTTTGAACATAGTTGAGTTAATGCCCATGGGTAAGAATGTGCATCATTTGAGTACATGCCCAATAGTGGTATTTCTGGATCATTGGGGAGACTGATTCCCAGTTTTCTGAGGAATTACCATACTGAATTCCAGAGTGGCTATACAAGAGGCCTCCAAAAGTGGAGGAATGTTCCCTTTGCTCTGCATCCTCTCCAGCATTGGTTTTCATCTGTGTTTTTAATCCTAGCCATTCTGACAGGTATAATATTGTATTTCTCTGGTGGCCAAGGATGTTGAGTAATTTTTTATGTGCCTTTCAGAAATTTGAAATTTTTCTGTTGAGAATTCCCTTTTTAGCCCTGAACTTCATTTTTAATTGGATTATTTGTTTTTCTGACCTCTGGTTTCTTGAGTTTTCTATATATTTTAGAGATCAGTCTTCTGTCACATGTAGGGTTGGTGAAGATCTTTTCCCATTCTGTAGACTGTCATTTTTTCATATTGATCATGTCCTTTGCCTTTCAGAAGCTTCTCAGTTTCAAGAGGTCTCATTTATTGATTGTTGTTCTTGGTGACTGTGCTACTGGTGTTATATTTAGGAAGTGATTGCCCGTGCCAATGCATTGGGCAATATTTCCCACTTTCTTTTCTATCAAGTTAAGTGTAATTGGGTTTATGTTGAGGTCTTTGACCCATGTGAACTTGAGTTTTTTGTTGGGTGATAGATATGAATCTATCTGCATTCTTCTACAAATCACTATCCAACTATACCACCTCCATTTGTTGAAGATACTATCTTTTTTCCATTCTATATTGTTGGCCTCTTTGTCAAAAATCAGATGTTCATAGGTGTGTGGATTAATTTTGGGGACTCTAATTTGATTCCATTGATTCACAAGTCTGTTTTTTATGCCAGTACCAAGCTGCTTTTATTACTGTAGCTCAATAGTAGAGTTTCAAGTCAGGGGTGGTGATGCCTCACAAAATTCTGTTGTTGGACAGGATTATATTGGCAATCCTAGTTTTCTTGTTATTCTGTATGAAATTGAGTATTGTTCTTTCAAGGTCTATGAAGAACTGTGTTGCGATTTTAATGAGATTTCTTGAAACTGTAGATTGCTTTTGGTAAGATTGCCATTTTTAGGATATTGATCCTACATATCCAGGAGCATGGGAGATCTTTCCACTTTCTTATATCTTCTTCCGTTTCTTTCTTCAATGACTTAAAGGTTTGTCAAACAGGCCTGCTACTTCTTTGGTTAGAGTTACGTGAAGATACTTAATACTATTTTTAGCTAATATAAAGGGGTATGTTTCCCTGATTTCTTTTTCAGCCCTTTTATCCTTAGTGTATAGGAGTGCTGTGGATGTTTTGAGTTAATCTTGTACCCTGCTAAATTGCTGAAGGTGTTTATCAGTTGTAGGAGTTCCCTGGTAGAATTTTGGCATCAGTTATGTAAAGGATCATATCATCTGCAAATAGAGATAGTTTGACTTCTTCCTTTCCAATTTATATCCCCTTAATCTTATCTTGTTGTCTTATTACTCTAGATAAGACTTCAAGAACTATATTGAAAAGATATGGGAAGAGAGAATAGACTTGTTCTGTTCCTGATTTTAGTGGGTTTGCTTTGAGTTTCTCTCCATTTAGTTTGATGTTGGCTGTTAGCTTGCTGTATATTACCTTTATTATGTTTAGGTATTTTCCCTATATTCCTGATCAATCCAGGACTCTTATCATGAAAGAGAGTTGGATATTTTCAAAGGCTTTTTTATCATCTATTGGGATGATCATGTGGGATGATCATATTGGCATCTAGTACTTTTTATCTTTCAGGTTGTTTATATGATGGATGACATTCACAGTGTTTTGTATATTAACCCATCCCTACGTTTCTGGAGTTAAGCCTACTAGACCATGCTGGATGATTTCTTTGGATTTGGTTTGCCAGTATTTTTGCATTTGGTTTGTCAGTATTTTATTTTTGAATTTGGTTTGCCAGTATTTTATTGAGTATTTTTGAATGGTTGTTCATGATTTTTTGTAATTTTTTTCCTTTTTTGCATTCTTGTGTGGCTTGTGTTTCAGGGTGACTATAGCCTCATAAAAAGTTTGGTAAAGTTCCCTCAGTTTCTATTCTGTAGAAAAATTTGGGTAGTATTGATATTAATTTATTAATTTATCTTTGAAGTTCAGGTAGAATTCTGTGGTGAGAACATCTGACCCTGGGCTTCTTTTGCTTGGGAGAATTTTAACAACAGGTTCAATTTTTATGAGGGCTATAGGTCTATTTAGATCATTTATCTGGTCTTGATTTAATTATGGTAAGTGATACTTGTTCAGAAAGCTGTCCATTGCTTTCAGGTTTTCCAATTTAGTAGAGTATAGGTTTTTGAAGTATGACCTAATGCTTCTGTGGATTTCCTTGGTGTCTGTTAATTTGGATGCTCTCCATCTGCCTTTTGATTAGTTTGATAAGAGTTAGTTGACTCTCTTGAAGTACCAACTCTTTGATTTAACGATTCTTTGTATTCTCTTTGTTTCTATTATATTGATTTCAGCCCTGAGTTTGATTATTTCCTGCCATGTACTCCTTCTGGGTAAGTTTTCTTCTAATTGTTCGAAACCTTCACCTGTGCAGTTAGTTCTTTTGTGTGAGATTGCTCTAGGTTTTTCATATTGGCATCTAGTACTTTGATTTTTCCTCTTAACTCTGTTTTCGTTGTGTCCTATATGTTTGGGTATTTTGTGGATTCATTTTCATTGAATTCTGGGAAGCCATTGATTTCTTTCTTTATTTTTTCCTTGTCAGATGTGAGTTCAATTGAGAGATGTTCAGTTTCCATGAGTTTGTAGGCTTTCTGTGGTTTGTGTCGTTATTGAACTCTAACTTTAGTGTATGGTGGTCTTTTAGGATACAAGGAGTAATCCTCATTTTTTGTGTCTATTGATATTTGCTTTAAGACTGAGTATGTGGCCAATTTGAGAGAAAGTTTTATGGGTGCTAAGAAAAGGGTATATTCCTTTTGTTTGGGTGGAAAGTTCTGTATGTATCTATTAAGACCATTTGGATCATAATATCTGTTAGATCCTATCGTGGTAAATTCACTAGCAAAATATCATATGAAGAGTTAATATTTATTGAAGGGCATATGAACACTGACAGTACAAATTGAACCTTAATACAGTTCTTGGAGATAGGAACTAGGGCTGCTTATCCATTTTCTGAGAACACAGGAACAAAACAAGGGCAAGTTCAGTGTCTGAGAATCTGATCATGCCCCATTCAGGCTCCCAGTACTCCAGAGATACACCTCCAAGCCTTGTCAGCCAACACCTGAATCCCACTACAAGACTCTTATTTGTCCATTGAGTTTCTGTCTGGTAGACCTACAGCTGGCTCTTACATCCTAACTCAACCCATTCTCATAATCTGTCTGCTATTGGCCTGTGGCTCAGTAATGTTCCTTACATGCTTCTTGTGGGTGGCTAGATAGATTTTTTGGACTCTGCTCTGCTTCTCCTATGCATGCTGTGAGTTTTCCTTCTACTTTTTCTATGGTGCCTGTCATGTGCCAAAACAGCTCCTTTATCTAAAGATTGATATTAACAGCACACAGAAAGACATTCCCACATCATTAGATGCATAGAAATGAATTTACGGTTTCTCTTTTCCTTACTCACAGATTTACCATATGTAGCTTTAAACCATAGTTACTAAAGTGTACTGCAAAATACCAGCGGGTATACTAATTACTGCTTGTTTGTGTCATACCTCCTTTACCCCATAAACTACCTCTAAGTGAAAACTGTTTCATTCTTAGCTCCTATGAAATCTGTTTCCATGTTCTTCACGTGAGTGAAAACATGTCTGCCCTTGCTCAATTCAATCTCTTTCTTTTAATTTCAATGAACACTCCAGGGCAACAAATCAGAACAGAAGTTTACCTTACATTTGAAGACTCAATTTAACTTCATACATAGTCAGAGAATCCAACTGATTCCTAATTCACTCATAGATCTAATCAGGAGTAGGTGATCTCAGGATGAAACGATGAAAGGGAACACAAAGAAAGTTCATGTACTGAGGGTTATTGTCCATCCCTGCCTCCTTTACTCACAGGACAATTTTTTTTTTAAGTTTGAAGAAACTCCCTTCCCGGGATAGTTTATTTTATGCTGGAACAAAATCAGATGATGTATTCTCAAAATTTCACTCATCTTGTTGACAAGAAAAAATAGAGCTCTTTTGAAAATAACTCTGTAAAAAAGATTTGCAAGGCAAAGTTCTGTAAGGTGAGTTGACCAGGTAGGGCGTTGGCATAAGCAGATTCATGACCAAGGACCATGACAGAAAGATTGTTCAGAAGGTGGAAACCAGAGGCATCCTCAAAATTTCCTTCTCCAGTGTCCCTGAAGAATTTACAATGGTAATTGAGTGCTAAATGCATTTGGTAATAATCAGCACTTTGAAATCAGGAGCAGGACCAAAGGGAGACCTGATAGCATCGAGCATTTCCAATGTAGTTGGGAAATGGCTGTTTGGCAAATTTCTCATTTGATCCCCACATTTCCCAGCATCAATTATCTTGATTTTTTAGGTTGACCACTGAGGTCCTCCAACATAGAGACCTTTCTAGTTTGAATGGCACACATGTCCAGGAGAGAGTATTTCTAAGATTTTATATTTTCTTGTTTTCTAGGCCTTCCAAGATATTGCTTCATATTTCTCTGAGGAAGAATGGGAAAATATCACCTAATTGCAGAAAATTGTCTACGTGTATATGAAAAGAACCTACTTCAGAATGATGGCCTTAGATAATAGGAAGTTCCAGGTTCAGACAAGCCTGGGTGTTTCCCAGTTATTTTCTATGCCACAGCTTCTTTTCAACATATAGTATGTACCTTTGCCACACAATACTTTTCTTCACACAGAAATGTCCAAGTGGGGACTGAGCATGCTGCTCTTCTCCAATGTGTTCAGGGCTGAGAGCATAGAGCACAGGCAATAGGGTGCAGGCCTGCAGCAGCCTGCACTTTTCTTTCCTGCAGGCTCTTGTTCTTGTGGGCCTTAAGGTCTGTGCTGCATCCCAAATCCTAGCTGCATTTCCATTTTTGTGCTGTCTGTTAAAGAGCAAGCACTTTGTTTCCTTTTAGGGGTCACAGTCAACAAACCAATTTTCATGCATTGCAAGGACAAAGCGAAAGAATCTCCACTGGAATGTATTGAAGTTCATGGCCCTAACAGTGGTGAGTAGTTAGAGAGGGGCTGTGAAGAATCACCTTTTCAGTCAAGATACCTGGTAAGGTTGCAGGCATGTCTTTTCTTCATCTTCAGGCTAGAGCTGTGTGGAAAACAGTTCATTTAGGGGATGGTACAAAAGACCCTGTCATAATATTCTAAAACACATTATTTTGGATAATAAGTAAATGGTTAACATGTAGCACCTGTCCCTTATCACTTCCTAAACACAGGCAGACACATACACCCTATACACATACATGCAGACACTGTCACAGAGATACAGCTCAACACACATGCGCGCGCGCGCACGCACACACACACACACACACACACACACACACACACACACACACATTCTCTTTTATACTTGACTTCACTGCAAATAGATCATCATAATATAAATGGATCTGTTAACTCCAGAGACTATCCTGTTCCCACTGCTTCCAATTTGGCAGGCTGGATGCAGTCTAATTGTAGTTCATTAACCTAATTTCTTAATCCTTTTTCAATATGGTATTTTATTTAATTCATTGAGAATTTTATATATTTTGATCATTTTCACTTATACCTTATTCTTTCATCTAATTAACATAAAAATTTTTTATGTTTTTCTCACTTCCCCACATTCCTCAAACTCAACGTCTTGCTTTTTAATTTTTTAGAAATAACCAACCAAGCCCAATTTGTGCTCTTTATATAACATGGGATGAGAAACCATCCACTAGAACATACTTGACTTACTAACGACCACAACCTTAAAAATACTGACTCTCCCTCCCATGAAAGCCATCGATTATCAAAAAGGATACCCACAAAGGGGTGGAAGCTCATGAGTACCTACTCACTCCATGCTAGAATGCTGACTGGTTTGACAATGCAGGTCTTATATAGACAAAGGCAACCTCTCTGAGTTTATGAGTGTAACAATTTGTCATTACCTTAAAACACTATATTGCTCTGGTCCTTCCTGTCTTCTGCTTCCTACAGTCTCTATATCCCCCTTTTACAGTGGTACATGATTTAGGGAGGAAGATGCATGACATATATGTTCAATGTTTAGCTGAGCAATGCATAGACACATTTTCTACATTCTAACCAGTTGGGAGCTCCTGTATTATCCATCACTCACTTTAAAACAAAACTTCTCTAATAATGTCTGAAAGACATTTATCGTGAAGAGATATGAATTTATATGTCAGTTTGTACTAAATTCATTTAGCAAAATCATAGTAACAATTTCCAACCATGGGGCCTATGCAATCATATGTTCTTGGTCAGCTTTACAGTACCAGGTCTGCATTTTTTCAATCACAATATCTTAAGAATTATAGCATTGGCTCTTTAGCACATAGCTCAAACCACTGACATGTATTCGTGTCTTTTTTCATTTCTTTAATCCAGGTGATGCCTCTGTCAGGCATTCTCCCACAGAGTCTGTTTGTTCTTTCATACTGAAGCTTACTTTCTAAGCAGGAATCACCAGCTAGCCTCTGTAAATTGACTATGCATTCCTCTGGCTGGAAATCACAGGGCTCCTCCCACTGTGATAGACTTCAGGATATATCTACATTTGGGAACTGTCTGCCCCACAGACACAACCAAGAGGAACCTTTAGAGACACCTGGCTATTTATGAAATGGAATTTTCTATAGTTGCTGTTTACACTTTAGTGTATACAGTTAAGGGAGCTGAGAGTTGGTGGCCAGTGAGGGCACAGTTAAGGACTGAATAAAACAGAAGGAATCATAAGAGGAAGTATTCAGTTTTATTATTCTGTCATTTAAAAAGTATGTCCATTTGGGTGTGTTTGGCATGTGATAATTGCAAAGTTCTGTAGGGTCATTAAAACAAGACTATTCTCAGGCATAAATCAGGAAGTTGAATGACAGGTAGCTTATTATTAATGACTTTTATATCAGCAGAAATACTGTAGGTATCATCTTATCAAATTCTACATGAAGTGTTCTTACCAATGTCCTGTGTGATGCCACTCTTGGCAACATATTCATTGATACCTAGATCAGTGTGTCTCTTTTCTTTCTTCCCCATTGCCTGCATTAATTTGTACAAATCATCTTGGTATAGTACTGTCTTCTCTCTTCTATTCACTCTTTTATTAACTGTCAATGTGATGAACCACAAGCTTATGTGTGAAGCCTTATATTTTGTAGACTACCCACCTTTCATAGAACCCATGGACTCCACAAGTGATTTTCTTCCCTAAATCTTCTTTATTATGGATTCCTAATTAAATGTACATTATTCTGCTTGTATAAATGGCAGTCTATGAAATATATAAAGGCAAATATTTAGTCCCAGAAACATGGTGCACTTAGGACATTACTTTCTTATTTGAACACACATGCTCTTTCTTACTTGGCTACAAATAATGGCAAATACTTCTCCAGGTACAGTTAGCATGTTATGAAAATCAATAAAAATACCACAAAGGCTTGAGCCCTTCATCATTCTGTGTTGGAAGGAGAGGTTCACCAGGTTCCACCCACTCAGGGGATATGAAGGCAGTTAACAATTGTCAGGGAAAAGACAGATGAGGCCCAGTGCACATGTAAATATGCCCAATTAAACTCATTTAGCCCCATCAATATAAAATATGAAATGAAAGATAATCTAGTAATGGCGAGGAAGGGCATTGACATGAGTCAAAAGAGGTTAATGAGTCTAAATTATCACAGCACATTATACATGCATAAAAAAAATGTCATATCGAAAGGTAACAGCATATATAATTAATGTATGCTAACATAGTCTTTGGAAAACCTCAGAAATTACTTAACCTCTAATACAGTATAGGAATCCTACAGAGAGCCTGAACAAGTGCTTTAGTGTTTAAAAATGCTGAAGGAGGTGGAATGAGAAGAAAATAACCCAAATGAGTTCCAGGTACACTAGGCTAAGGTTGGGCCCAGAGAAATCTGCACACCCAAGAGAAAGCACGTTTTTGGGGACAGAGAGTTGGGTGGCAATGGATGAGAAGGAATCATTGAAGAAACAAAACTCTGGCTTCCATGGCATGTTCTGAGTGAGTGGCATGGGCCCACAAAACTCCACAGACTTGCTGCCTGACAAAATCACCCAGTACCAGTTAAGATGTTAGCAAGGATTTCCATATTCATAATTTGATTTGTCCTTCTGAAAGACATGTGACAATGGACAGGTTTTCTACATACTCTGTGGTTCATTTCTTTAATCCACACAATATAAGAAAATGATCATTGGGCCCTCTTTCTAATGAAGGATAAAATAGGAATTCTATACCAGATGATGGGGGAGAGGGACCAAACAGTACACTGGATTACCTGGAATGGTCTTTGGTCTGTACTGCTGTGTGGCTAATATCTCAGTCTTTACAAACCAGCAAACATAAACATCAGAATGGAAAGGCCCATGGGCTCATGGGAGGAACATGCCCTGTTCTATTCTGATAAAACAAGGCCCTAAACTATCTAATTCTCATGCACTAATCTCTCCCTATTTCAGAAGGTGGCATTCATGTAAATGTATGGGCTCATCGTTTGAGGGAAAGAAAACATCGAGTGATATATGAAGAAATCAGTGACCCTGAAGAAGAAGATGATGATGAGGATGACTAAATCTGTAAGTGGTCCTTTGACACATCTCCCAAACCCCAGAATACATACTTTTTTTTATATAATATTAGATCACTTATCTACTTCTAGTCCTCTGGGGTGCAACAGTGAAGCTGAAGTATCATATCATGCTTCCTTTACTGCAAAGCTGGGTAATTTGGAGACCTTCCCTACCCAGGATGCTATGAGCTCCTAAATCCCAAGTCAGCTCTCAAAGTACAGGCCACATCTTACACTGGTTTAGAAATTTAAGGAAAAGAAAGGTGAGGCAGTCACCTTGCTCTGAGAAAAGGGTTTGCCTGTGTAGCACAGGCTTTGAGGTTGGGTGAGAAGGAAGCATGTGGGCTGTGAAGGACAGGAGGAAACAGACCATTGAGTAGGTAGTGTGAATTTGCTAGTGTTTCTTTTCTTTCTTGTCTTAACCACAGAGCATTGAAATAAACCTACCATGAGAAGAAGAATACGGTGGGAATTCCAGACCATAGCTACAATGTTGAAAGACTAAATGTCAGTTATATGTATAAATACATTATTTATTAAAATTTATTATAATTCTAACAGTTAAGTATCCATTTCCATATTATTTGTCAAGTTTTCTCTTAGTAATTTTGTTGGAGGTAACCACTACTCTGTTAGGACCTTGTGCCAAGTATTCCCTATGTATTCTTTCCACTGTACTAAGTCTCATTAGTATTGGTCTTCCTTTGCCGGGCAGTGTTTAAGCATAGATCTCGCTGTATGGTATCTGGTCAGCACTAGGGATTCTACATGCTAAGCACTCTGTTAGTATTAGTTTTACTGTGTAAAAACCACTCTGGTAAAATATCAATGTTTCAAGTAGGCTAGATGGCTTTGTGGTAGAGGATCCTGCTGCCAACTCTGATGACATGATTTCTATCCTAAAGACCCACGTGATGGACAGAGAGAACTGACTCCCTGACAATGTCTTTTGACATTCAAAATTGAACACACACACTTCAAATAAATGAAAATATAATAAAATAAATCTGTCAATAATTCCATTTTGCATCAAAGATAGGAGATGTAGGTCAAAAGGACCAGGCAAAGAAACCCACCCTGGTCCTGGAACTTGAGCCAGTGAAAGAAACACTTTAAATCTGAAGCCAGAACCAAAGAAACACTCCCTGCCCTGAACCCAGAGCCAGTGAAAGAAATATACCTTGACCCTGAAATTAGAGCCAAAAGGATAAAAAAGACAAGTGAAAGAAACATAATTTAGGCCTGAAACCAGACACGAATCAGCTTCCGAATAACTAAAACAATCAGTCCCTGAGCATAAAATCCAGGACATTGACCCTGAAATCTGAGCCAAGGAAAGAAACACGTGAGCCCTCAAACAGAACCAAAGAAACACATTTTGTCCCTGAAACCAGAGCCAACTCTGCCTCTGACCACCTCAAGCAACCAATCCCTGGGCAGGAAATCCAGCTAATCCCTAAGTAGAACATCTTCTCACTGGAAACATTCCACCTCTAAGAAGCCCTATATAAGCCCCTCTATTGGTTTAGCTATCAGCTGTCCTTTTCCATCAGGGTAGAGGCAGCCATTCTCCTGTATTCCTTTCCCAAACAAAACTCTTTCTTAAAAGAGTTTTGCGTGAAGATCTTCTTTTGCTGGTGAGGAGCAGAGTCTCCACTAGGAAGCTCCATTGGAAGGTGAGTAGAGCATCAGAAGACATGGATATCTCTGTTGCAAAGCTCCTTTCGAGGGAGTTGAACAAAGTTAAGCTGTAACAGTTCTCTCTCAGAGATGAACATCCCCACTGCATCTCAGCTTCAGGTATACCCTGACTTCCTGACAAGTTAGGATATCTTTCTTCTCACAGCTGTTGGTATCCAGGATACCCTCCACAGCTGAAGGTATACCCTGACTTCCTGACAAGTTAGGATACCTTTTCCTCCACAGCCATAATACTGGCAGATGTAGACTGCCTTCCTGACAAGAAAGAATTGTATACCTGTTCCTCCAGAAAAGTTTACAGAATAACAGTTTTAAGGCTTATATTGAAAATTATAGAAGGTAAATATGAGACCAGGGGTTTTGGAACAATATAGACAATGGACATATAATCTGTGTGTGCTGTGGTCAGAATTAGACTTTATTAATAATACATGGCAGATACTCTGAGGTGAGTTGTGTCATAGACCCATTTCATACACCATTCTTATGTAGAAACTATAATGCTCAATGTAGCTCTCCTAGTGGTGATAGAGGTAATATGGATTTCTCCAGATATGGCTCTGATGAGTTGAAGTGCAGGTCTTGTGGAAAGCTAAGAGACTGAAGATCTCTGCCTCAGTACTATATGAGGACGCAGGGAGGAGTCATAGGTGTTGGTAAATGATCATGTTAAACAAAACAATCCAGGTGCTGATAGACAGGTGATTCAAGCTTAATTTCAGCGAGTCACAACATTTAAATTTGTGTTTTGTGTAATTCTGTATGTTGGACATGAAACTAGGGTACCATAAGATAGGAGGCTGAGTCCTTAAAGTGGTAAAAAGAATGACTCTATACATTGGGCATGAAGGTAACAGGGACAATTAGGAATAAAGAAGAGGACTAGCAAGATGAAGACAGATGGTGGGACAAGGTGATTTCAATTTTGATTAGAAACCGAGAACATAAGAATATGTCATTATGAAACCCACTACTTTCTATTCTACCATAAAAAATGAAGTAAATATAGTCCTGATGATGAAATACAAAGAGAAAACAGTGTATGTTTGAGTCACAATTAGTGGTCTTCAGGTGGAGAAAATAATCTTATATTTGGAGAAAGCTGGGATCCATGAAAATGGAAGTTGAAAACTGGCCATTCTTGTCACTCTCTAGAAGTTCCCTTACCCTGTCATCTGTCTCACTAACACCCACTGTATGGCCATCAGAAAAATCACACATGTCAAATAGTAATTAAAGTCCACTCTCAAGAAAATGTTAATGGTGACAGGCTGATGAGTTCTAGCTGCAGTAGTATGCTCAGAAGTCTGTAGGATGGACCTTGTATTATAGATTTCTGAAAATATGGCCCAACCTATTTTGTACTGCAGTCATAGAATGGAAGAATAATAGCCATGGTTCAATTGATTTATGAAAATTTAAGTATTCCACATACACATTTATAGAGATTAAATGGATATGATTTACTTTGAACATATTAGAAACCCCCAAACTGTAACTATTTATGAAAATACTAAATACACAATGAATACAACTTAAATGATCCAAGTGCCAATGGAAGTTCTGTATCTAAGTTATTCAGAATTCAATCTGTGTTTGCATCAGGATCTTGCTGCCTGGAGGATATTCGGCAGTTACAAATCCAACTGGAAATGTGTGGGTACCAGTCTAAAAGGGTATTGTGCTTGATAATTTCGTTGTTATGGACTGCTCTTATAAGGATCAAATTCATCTGTGGTGATATATTGTGCACACTCTAATAAAGTTTGCCTGAAGATCAGAGGACAGAGGCAGCCACAGTTAGCCATAGAGGTCAGGGAGTGGTGGCACATAACTTCAATGCTAAAATTTCAGAGGCAGGGGAAGAGATTTGTCTGGGTCTCTGTGAGTTCAAGACCAAACAGAGGCAGGTTGTGGGACACACACCTGTAATCCCAGCCCTTGTGATCCCACACTCCTACTCCCAGTACTTTGGAAACACAATGTCTTTAATCCAAGCACTAGGTTGTTTGAACCAGGAAGTGAAATGGCTGGGCAGAGAAAAAGATAAAAGGTGGAAGATACATGATTTCAGCCCTTTCCCTTGGGTTGAGGTCTCAGAGACATTCAGTCTGAGGATTCCTGGAGACTAGATCTATCCCTTTTCTGCCTGGAGAATTTGTGAGATGAGAAGTGACTGTGGCTTGTTTCCCTGTGTCTCTAATCTTTCAGTTTTAACTCAATATTATACGATCAGTTACGATTCATGCAATATTCATCCATCCTCTTTAATAAGTCAGTTTTACAAGAGCTTTAGGCTCCATTGCTGAGGCATCATCTACAATGTATGGCGCCAGGTACTGAATAAACTGGTGGTACAAGGAAATGAAGCACAGTTAACTGCATGCTATGTTGTTTTAACTGTAGATCCTGGTAGACTGGCATCTTCCTTCAGCTTCTCTGGCTACTCTTCAGAGGCTCTGCCCAGATGTACTTCACCTCTCATTCTTAGTGTGTCAGGACTAGGGCTTTCCCCAAGAAATTCTTTTTAGAGTGGAGAATCTGGTTCCAAGTCACCAATTTTACCCAGCTTGATGAGTATAATTTTAGAAAGTAATGTATAGTCAAAAAATGACAAGGTTATTGTCTTTAGGAATGAAAGAAACTTAAAGTAATCGACTGTAGGCAGAAGTTTCTGTCTTGGCAGCCTCTTCGAAGTACCTAGCAGTTGCTTCCTAAATAACTGACTCAGAAGTTTAAAATTAAGTATTAAGTAATATTAATATTAATAATAATAAGCTGACTCTTACACTTAAACTAACCCATATTTTTATTTATGTTTAGCGATGTTGCTTGGTACTTTTTCTCCATACAGCATCTTCTCAGTACTTCTCCTTTTCAGCACTCTCAGTTTGTCTGTCTCATTTCTACTCCATGCTTGTCTACTGGCCAATCACTGTTTTAATAAACCAACTTGAGTGACAAAATGTTACTATGTACAAAAGCACCATTTCACACCATTTCTGCCTTTTGTCTATTTAAGAAGGAAGGTTTTAAATATAACACGTTATGACTATATACTAGAAAACAGTAATCAAGATAGAATTATATAATGACTTATCTCTCCCCTACATCCAGGCCAGCAGGGAAAAAGCCCTGTAGGCTAGAATCCCCAATAAAATCCAGTTTTCTGGACACCCTCAACTAGAAAACTTCCACAAGCCCTAACTCACCACAGAACCCAGTCATTTCAGCAGGTGCTTGAGACTCACAGATCCTCAGAACCTATTGGACCAAGAGGTAATTGACACCCAGCTCAGACAGAGATCCCAGTATCCTGGGACAGAACCCTTGGAACCTTACCCCCTCTCTTATATTCCCTGCATTCAGGCCAGCAGAAATCCTTCCCTACAGACCAGGACTCCCCAGTGAAGCCTAGTTCACAGAACTCTCCTATCTACAAACCCACCCCATCACCTCATGACAATAGTGATTACTTGAGACCCACAGTCCCCCAGCATCTATTAGATCAAAAGCCCCTATAGGATTAAGAGCACCTTCTAGATCAAGAGCTCATATTGGACCAAGAGTGAATCCCTGAGACAGACATTCTGCCAGCTCTTATTGCACCAAGAACTGGGCACTGTGACACAGAATATGCTACCTCCAAGTGGACTGAGAGCCCAGATTGTACCAAGAAGGCTTCCTGATACACACAGGAATAACAGATTGCAGCAGAGTCACCTCCCTGGGATAGATACAAATCCTGCAATGGGCAGATCCTAGCTCAAGAATACATATAACAACGTAAAGAACAATGTGGCACCACTAGACTCTGGTGGTTCCACAACAAGATCTGATCATAACAACGAAGAAGAAAGAATAATGAAGAAGCAGGAGAAGAAGAAGAGGAGGAGGAAGAAGAAGACTAAGAAGAAAATAACCTTAAAAACAATTTTATGAAGATAATCGAGGCCTCAAAAGAGGAAATAAATATCTCCCTTAAAGAAATACAGGAAAAGACAAGCAAAAAATTGGAAGAGATAAACAAATGCTGGATGAAAATAATGAAAACCAAGAAAAAGCAATCAAACAAGTGAAGGAAACAATTCGAGATGTAAAAGTTGAAATAGAAGCAATAAAGAAAACACAAACTGAGGGATGGTGGAAATGGAAAATCTGAAGAAATGCACTGGAACTACAGATGAAGAATGACCAAGAGAATGCAAGACTAAATGGAAGATTTGATAGTGGAAACAGATTTGTCACTCAAAAAAAAAACCCTCAATAAACAACCCCCGCCAAACAAAATCATAACATAAGACGTCCAGGAAATCTGGGACACCATGAAAAGACCAAACTTAGGAATAATAGGAATAGAAGAAGAATACCAGCTCAAAGGCACATAAAATATATTCAAGAAAATCAAAGAAATGTCTAAAGATATAAGAAGCTTATGGAACATAAAATAGACTAGATCCCTCCAAATGTTTGCTCACCACATAATAATCAAGCCAGTAAACTTACAGAATAAATAAAGGATACTAAGAGGTGCAAAGAAAAAATTCAAGTAACTTATAAAAGCAGACCCATCAGAATATCACCAGACTGTTCAGTGGAAACAATGAAAGCCAGAAGATCCTGGTCAGACGTTATGCAGACACTAAGAGACCATAGTTGCCAACACAGACAAAAATACCCAGCAAAAATATAAACCACCATAGATGGAGGAAACAAGATTTTTCACCACAAAACCAGATTTAAATAATACCTATCCACAAATACAGCCCTAGAAAAAGCACTAAAGGGAAAACCCCAGCCTAAGGAAACCATAAGTAATAGATAACCCTCACAGAAGAAAAACCCTAAAAAGGGAAACAACCCACATAATATCATCAATAATAACAAAACTAATAATCACTGGACATTAATATCCTCTAATATCCATGGACTCCATTCACCTATAAAAAGACACAACCTAACACCATGGATACAAATGCAGAAGCCATCTTTCTGCTGCATATAAGAGAAACATGTCAACTTCAACTACAGACACTGACTCAGAGTAAAGGGTTGGGAAAAGACTTTCCAATCAAATGATCCTAAGAAACAAGCTGGTGTAGCCATCTGAATACCTAAAAATTAGACTTCCAACTAAAATCAAAAGAGATCAGCGTGGACATTACTTATTCATCTCAGGAATAATCCATCCAAATAAAGTCTCAATCTGAAAATTTATGCCCGCAACAGAAAGGCACTTACATATGTAAAAGAAACATTACTAAAGCTTAAATCTCACATCGAACCTTAGACTTTGATAGTGGGAGACTTCAATACTTCACTCTCATCAATGGATTGGTAGGTCTACCAGACAGAAACTCAACTGACGAATAAGAGTCTTGTAGTGGGATTCAGGTGTTAGCTGACAAGGCTTGGAGGTGTATCTCTGGAGTACTGGGAGCCTGAATGGGGCATGACCAGACTCTCAGACACTGAGGTCACCCCTGTTTTGTTCCTGTATTCTCAGAAAATGGATCAGCAGCCCTAGTTCCTATCTCCAAGAACTCTATTAAGGATCAATTTGTACCGTCAGTGTTCATATGACCTTCAATAAATATTAACTCTTCATATGATATATTGCAAGTGAATTTACCATGATAGGATCTAACAGATATTATGATCCGAATGGTCTTAATAGATATATACATAACTTTCCAACCAAAAATATGAACATACCCTTTTCTTAGCATCCCATGGAACATTCTCTCAAATTGACCACATACTCAGTCATAAAGCAAATATCAATAGATACAAAAATGGGAATAACTCCTTGTATTCTAAAAGACCAACATACACTAAAGGTAGAGTTCAATAACAACACAAACCACAGAAAGCCTACAAACTCATGGAAACTGAAAATCTCTCAATTGATCTCACGTCTGCCAAGGAAAAAGTAAGAAAGAAATCAAAGACTTCCGAGAATTCAATGAAAATGAACCCACAACACACCCAAACATATAGGACACAAAGAAAGCAGAGTAAAGAGGAAAAGTCAAAGCCTTGGTGCCAATATGAAAAACCTAGAGCAATCTCACACAAGAGACCAAACTGCACAGCTGAATGCTTTCAAACAATTAGAAGCAAACTCATCCATCAATGTAAAAATATTCAATAACATACTGGCCAACCAAATTCAAGAACATATCAAAGAAATCATCTGTCATGGGCCAAAACAGCTGCTTTATTTAAAGATTGATATTCACAGCACACAGAAAGCCATTCCCACATCATTACATACATAGGAATGGATTTTTGGCTTCTCTTTTCTTTCCTCACTGATTCAACATATGTAGCTATAAAACATAGTCACAAATGTGTACTGCAAAATACCAGCAGCTAAACTAATTACTACCTACTTCTCCCATAAACCACCTCTCAGTTTCAACTGTTTCATTCTTAGTTTCTATGAAATCAGTTTCCATGTTCCTTTTATGAGTTTGAACACCTAGATCTCAGTTCTGATATTTAAAGAAGAGTCTTGACTCTGACACCTTAAATCATTCGGCCATCCTGACACCCATTGGAACATGAGAGATTGGGTCGTGAATGGAGGGGAAAAATAATGAAAAAGACATCTTGATAAGGGGACATTTTGTGGTTATGTAGAGACCTGGCCTAAAGAAAACTCTTACAAGTCTCTAAGAATGACCCCAGTTAAGACTGCTAGAAATAGTGGATAGGTATCCTGAACTGACCGTATCCTGTAATCAAATTAGTGACTGCTCCAGTAGTAATCAGAGTGTGCTTTCACCCAGCCTCTAGCTTTGCTGACAAACACCACTCTAAGGTCAACTTTGGACTACAAACTGCTCAGGACAATTTCATTGGTGGCTAACTAACATGGTCAAGCCTCACAGACAAATCCTGCACTTCCCATTACATAGAGACTGGACAAGAAATGATACAGCTACCTATCTAAAGACTTGACAACTAACCAATTTTTTTTGTTTTCAGGATTCCATAAAGATGTCACTTGCTGCTTACTCAGTTAATATTAATTCCTTCTGGGGTCTCTAAAGAAGGTGAAGACTACATAATTTTCCTAGGTACATATGCAGAAAGGAAACTCACTGAGAGGTATAAAGTGTTTAAGATTCAGAGACATCAAAAGATAGATATTGATTGGTAGTACAGGTTGGATAGAAAGTGAATTAGGTAAACTCCTTTGGATTCACCAAGATAGGATAAATAATAGAGTATTTTTTCTGAATTTGTGAGTTGCTAATGGACTGAACATTATTGATGTAATTGTTGTCTGCGTATATAATATATAGATTTCTTATTTCTTTTATATAGTTTTTCTTATATTAGGTATATATAACCCTTTTACATTTTTGACCAGAAAACAGGGAACTGTGGTGATATGTTGTTTGAAATGTAGTAAAGATTGCCTGAAGGTCAGAGGAGAGAACCTTTCACAGAGTTATTCATACAGGTCAGTTAGTGGTGACACACACCTTAATCTTAGCACTTGGTAGGTAGAGATCACTCTTGATATGTGTGAGTTCAAAGCCACCCTGCACTACACAAGATCAATCCAATCTAAAAGAGAAATAGAGACAGGCAGTGGTGGCACACACCTTTAATATCAGCATTAGGAAGGTAGAGAAAGGAAGTGATATGGCTGGGCAGAGAAAGGAATACAAGGTGGGAGGAGACAGAGGTTGGCCTCTGTGCTTCCCTTCCTCCCTACACCTTCCCTTTTTTGCCTGAGGACTCAGACACAATCAGTCTGAAAATTCATGGAGACAGGATCTACTCCTTTAGGCTGAGGACTTGGTGAGCTGAGAAATGCTTGTGGCTTGTTCCTCTGTCTTTCTGATTTTTCAACATTTACCTCAATATCTGGCTCCAAGTTTTTATTAAAAGACTAATTAGAATTTGTGCAACATGGTACTACAATTCCTTTTACCTTTTTCCTTTTTTATCTTTATTTTTTTTTAAAAAAAATGTGTTTTCCCATGCTCACATCTGGTCCCCCTCCCTTCCTTTTTCCCAGTCCTAGCTCAGCCTCAGCCCTCACATCCATTCCCCAGCCCAGGAAGAGCAAGGAATCCCAAGGTGAGTCAGTTCTGTCTGACATATTTAGTTGAGGTAGGATCAAGTCCCTCCCCTCAGAGTCAAGGCTGAGTAAAGTTTTCCTCTGTAGGGACTGCACTCCAAGTTCATGCACCAGAAATAAAGTCTGGTTCTACTGTAAGAGGGTCCACAAACTGTCCATGCCATTCAATTGTTGTCTACATTCAGAGGGTTTAGTTCAATTTCATGTAGGTTCCTCAGCTATCATTTCAGAGTTAGTAAGCCATCTCTATGGGTCTCCTTTTCATGATCCTATCCCTTTGGTCATATAATATCTTCTCTCTCTCTTCAGCTGGACTGGGAGCTCAACCAAGTTCTTAGCTATGGATCTCTGCTTCTGCCTCAATCCATTGCTGGATGAAGGTTACATAATGATAATTAGTATGGCCATTTGTTTGATTATAGAGGAAGTCCTGTTAGTCACCATCTCCACTATTACCTGGAGTCCTAGCCGGGGACATCTTGTGGGTTACTGGATGTTTCTTTAGCACCAGGTTTCTCTCTAACCCCACAATAGATCCCTCTATCAAGATATCTCTTTCATTGTTCTCCCTCTCTGTTGTTCCTTCTGTTCAACTATCTCTTTCTCTCATAATTTCTTCCCACCTCCCCTTGCTTGCTGCTCTGTATAATCCCAATTTACTTAAGAGATCCCTACTTCCCCTTCTCCAGGTGATTCATGGAAATCTCTCATAATTTCCTCCTGTTAACTAGCTGCTGAGGAGTTTGTGGATTGTATCTTTTGTTTATGTCTAAAATGCACCTATGAGTGAGAACATACCAAGTCTATCTTTCTGGGTTTATGTTAGCTCACACAAAATGATACTCACTTAATCCATCCATTTACCTCCAAATTTCAAGATGCCATTTTTTTTACTGCTGAGTATTACATTATGTAAATGTCCCACAATATTTAAATCCATTCTTCTGTTGAGGGGTATCTGGGTGGTTTCTAGGTTCTTGCTAGTATGGATAATGCTGCTTTAAACATAGTTGAGTTAATGCCATTGGGGTAAAAATGTGCATCCTTTGGGTACATGCCCAATAGTGGTATTGCTGGATCATTGTGGAGACTGATTCCCAGTTTTTTTTGAGGAAATGCCATACTGAATTCCAGAGTGGATGTACAAGTGGCCTCCAACAATGGAGGAGTGTTCCCCTTGCTCTGCATCCTATCCAGCATAGGCTGTCATCTGTGTTTTTAATCCTAGCCATTCTGACAGGTGTAAGATTACATTTCTCTGGTGGCCAAGGATGTTGAGCAATATTTTAAGTGCCTTTCAGAAATTTGAAATTCTTCTGTTGAGTATTCTCTTTTTAGCTCTGAAACTCATTTTTAATTGGATTATTTGTTTTTTTTTGACCTCTGGTTTCTTGAGCTCTCTATATATTTTAGAGATCAGTCTTCTGTCATATGTAGGGTTGGTGAAGATCTTTTCCAATTCTGTAGACTGTCATTTTGTCGTATTGACCATGTCCTTTGCCTTTCAGAAGCTTCTCAGTTTCAAGAGGTCTCATTTATTGATTGTTGTTCTTGGTGTCTGTGCTACTGGTGTTATATTTAGGAAATGATTTCCCTTAACAATGCATTGTAGGATATTTCCCACTTTCATTTCTATCAAGTGAAGTGTAACTGGGTTTATGTTGTGGTCTTTGACCCATGTGAACTTGAGTTTTCCTGGGTGATACATATGGATCTATTTGCATTCTTCTACAAACCACTATCCAATTATGCTAGCACCATTTGTTGAAGATACTATCTTTTTTCCATTCTATATTTTTGACCTATTTGTCAAAAATCAGATGTTCATAGGTGTATGGATTAATGTCGGGGTCTTTAATTTGATTCCATTGATCCACAAGTCTGTTTTTATGCCAGTACCCAGCTGTTTTATTACTGTAGCACAATAGTAAAGTTTTAAGTCAGGGACTGTGATGCCTCACAATATTCTGTTATTGAGCAGTATTGTATTGGCAATCCTAGGTTTCTTGTTATTCTGTATGAAATTGAGTATTGCTCTTTCAAGATCTATGAAGAACTGTATTGGGATTTTAATGAGATTGCTTGAATCTGTAGATTGCTTTTGGTAAGATTGCCATTTATACTATATTGATCCTACCTATCCATGAGCATGGGTGATCTTTCCACTTTCTGATATATTCTTCCATTTCTTTCTCCAATGACTTCAAGTTTTTGTCAAACAGACCTGCTACTTCTTCAGTTAGAATTACGTAAAAATTCTTAATACTATTGTTAGCTATTATAAAGGGGTATGTTTCCCTGATTTCTTTTTCAGCCCTTTTATCTTTAGTGTATAGGAGGGCTATGGATATTTTGAGTTAATCTTGTACCCCGCTAAATTGCTGAAGGTGTTTATCAGTTGTAGGAGTTCCCTGGTAGAATTTTGGCATCAGTTATATAAACGATCATATCATTTGCAAATAGAGATAGTTTGACTTCTTCCTTTCCAATTTATATCCCCTTAATCTCATCTTGTTGTCTTATTACTCTAGCTAAGACTTCGAGAACTATATTGAAAAGATATGGGAAGAGAGAATAGCCTTGTTCTGTTCCTGATTTTAGTGGGCTTGCTTTGAGTTTCTCTCCATTTAGTTTGATGTTGGCTGGTGGCTTGCTGTATATTACCTTTATTGTGTTTAGGTATTTTCCCTATATTCCTGATCAATCCAGGACTTTTATCATGAAAGAGAGTTGGATATTGTCAAAGGCTTTTGCATGATCTAATGACATGATCATGTAGTTTCTTTTTTTCTTTCAGGTTGTTTATATGATGGATGACATTCACAGTTTTTTGTATGTAGTACCATCCCTATGTTTCTGGAGTTAAGCCTACTTCATCATGCTAGATGATTTTTTTGATATGTTCTTGAATTTGGTTTGCCAGTATGTTACTTAGTATTTTTACATTGATGTTCATGAGGGAGATTGGCATGTAATATGTTGTCTTTGTTGCATTCTTGTGTGCTTTGGGAATCAGGGTGAGTATAGCCCCATAAAAAGTTTGGCAAAGTTCCTTCAGTTTCTATTGTGTGGGAAAATTTGGGAAGTATTGATATTAATTTATTAATTTATCTTTGCAGTTCTGATACAATTCTGTGCTGAGACCAACTGGCCCTGGGCTTCTTGTGCTTGGGAAACTTTTAATAACAGCTTCAATTTTCATGAGAGTTATAGGTCTATTTAGGTCATTTTTCTTGTCTTGATTTAATTTTGGTAAATAGTACTTGTTCAGAAAGCTGTCCACTTCTTTTAAGTTTTCCAATTTAGTGGGTACAGGTTTTTGAAGTATGACCTAATGATTCTCTGGACATTGGTAAGAACACTTCATGTAGACTTAGATAAGATGATACATGCACCATTTCTGCTGATATCAAGGTCACTAATAATAAGCTACCTTTCAATGAACTTCCTGATTTATGCATGAGGAAATCTATATACAACTGAAAAAACAAAAACTTATTGCCCTTTATTCTTTTATTTATTATTTATGTGAACATGTATATGTCTCTGTGTAGGTTTGACTCATGTGTGAGTGTGTCTTGGGAGGCAAGAGTATTGTGTCAGATCCTCTGGAACTGAATTGACAGATGATAGTGAGCCACTCAATGTTGGTGTTAGGAACTGAGCTCCAGTCCTCTAGAACAAGAGCAGATACCCTAATCACTGAGCAATGTCTCCGTACTCTCCCTTTATTTTATTTGTTCATGTGCTTTTGGCTTTGAGGCAATATCTCTTCATGTGCCCGAGAAAAGACTTGTTTTTAATGACACTCAAAACTTTGCAATTATCACATGCCAAACACACCCAAATGGAAACTCTTTTTAACTGATAGAATAATAAAACAATGGGAGGAGCCCTGTGATTTCCAACCAGAGAAGTGCATAGCAAATTTACAGAGGCTAGCTGGTGATTCCTGCTTAGAAATAAGTGTCAGTATGAAAGAACAAACAGACTCTGTGGCAGAATGCGTGACAGAGGCATCACCTGGATTTCATAAATGAAAGAAGACATGAATGCATGTCAGTGGTTTGAGCTATGCACTAAAGAGCCAATACTTTAATTATTAAAATATTGTGACTGAAAAAATGCAGAACTGGTACTGTAAAGCTGACCAAAAACGTATGATTGCATAGGCCCCATGGGTGGAAACTGTTACAATGATTTTGCTAAATGAATTTAGTACAAAGTGACATCTAAATTCATATCTCTTCACCATAGATAGCTCTCAGACATTATTAGAGAAGTTTTGTTTTAAAGTGAGTGATGGCTAATACAGGAGATCCCAACTGGTTAGACTACAGAAAATGTGTCTATGCATTTTTCAGCTAAACACTGAACAAAAATGTCATGCATCTTCCTCCCAAACTCCAGTACCATTGTTAAATAGGGGATAGAGAGATTGTAAGAAGCAGACTATATTTACTTCATTTTTTTATGGTAGCATAGAAAGTAATGGGTTTCATAATGACATATCCTTATGTTCTTGGTTTCTAATCAAAATGGAAATCACCTTGTCCCACCATCTGTCTTCATCTTGCTAGTCCTTTCCTTTATTCCTAATTGTCCCTGTTACCTTCATGTCCAATGTATAGAGTCGTTCTTTTTACCTCTTTAAGGACTCAGCCTCCTATCTTATGGTTTTATGTCCAACACACAGAATGACACAAAACACAAATTTAAATGTTGTTACTCATTGAAATTAAGCTTGACTCATCTGTCTTTCTGCACTTGGCTTGTTTTGTTTAACTTGATCATTTATCAACACCTATGACTCCTCTCTGCCTCCTCACATAGTAGTGAGGCAGAGATCTTCTGTCTCTTACCTTTCCACAAGGCCTGCACTTCAACCCATCAGAGCCATATCTGTAGGAATCCATATTACCTCTATCACCACTAGGAGAGCTACATTGAGCATTATAGTTTCTACATAAGAATGGTGTATGAAATGGGTGTAAGACACAACTCACCTCACAGTATCTGCCATGTAATATTAATGAAGTCTAGTCCTTACCACAGCACACATAGATTATGTGTCCATTGTCTATATTTGTCCACAACCCAGGTCTCATTTTTGCCTTCTATATTCTTCAACTATAAACCTTAAATCTGTTTTTCTCTGAGCTCTTCTGGAGGAAAATGTATACAATCCAGACTTGGCAGGAAAGCAGGCTATACCTGATATATCTACATCTTGATAGAGGGGGACATTGTGGGGTTATAGAGAAACCTGGTGCCAAGAAAAATTGCAGGGATCCACAAAGATGATCCCAGCTTAGATTCTTAATAATAGCAGAGAGGGTGCCTGAACTGGCCTTCCCGGATAATCAAATCGATGACCACCCTAATTGTCATCATAGAACCTTCATCCATTAACTGATGGAAATAGATGCAGACATCAACAGTAAAGCACTGGGCTGAGCACGAGGGTCAAGATCATGTCAGGGAAAACCACAAGGACAACTGATCCAAGCTCGTGGGGAGTCATGGACTCTAGACCAACAGGTAGGGAGCCTGCATGGGACTGACCTAGACCCTCCTCATGACAGTTATGTTGCTTTGTCTATTTATGGGGTCTCTAGTAGTGGAACTAGGATCTTTCCTGCCACACTAGTTAGTTTCTTGAAACCTATTACCTGTGGTTAGATGCCTTGCTCAGCCTTGGTGCAAAGGATGGGGCCAAACTGGATATGCCATGCTTTTTGATTCCCATAGGAGGACTTGACCTTTTTGGGCAGTGGATTGGGGAGTAGAAAAGAGGTAGGGCATCCAACAAAGAATAAAGGTGGAGGCAGAGATCCATGGCTGAGCACTGGCCTGAGCTCCTGGTCCACTTAAGAACAGGGCAGGAGCATCTGTATAAACAGGAGGGTAGGGATTATGAAGGGAGTCCCATATAGATGGCTGGCAGTAGCTCTGTGGAGCTCACTGAATTAAGAATAGCAACTAGATATCCATCAGGAAAAGGAGTTAACCCTACAAGGATAGGCAATTGTAGATTGGCATAGGGAGTATGTGGAGCCTGGAGGAGTGGTACCAGACTGTGTTCCTGTGTGTCGGCTGGCACCTTGGAGCACATTCCCTATAGAGGAACACCCAACCCAGCCTTGTCTTTGGGTTGAGTGAGTAGAATTTGCCTGGAGTGGATGTGCCACACTAAACTGAACTACCTTTGGGACTTCTTGCTCTTCTGGGGGAGAAGATGGGTGGATGTAAATGGGGGAGGCTAAAGGCTGACTCGGAGGGATCTGGTGGAGGGAAGGCAGGGGGATGCATACAACAAAATGACATTTATGTTTTTAAAAAAGGTAGGAAGAAAACTGTGGTTGGAATGTAAAATAAAATACATTATAAATAAAACGTAGGACAAATTATCTTAGGAAGCTAGTTTGCTGGAGAACACCTCTCTTCTTAGCACTTAGGAAAATGAGATAGGAAGATGGGGATAGTTCAAAGTCACCCTGTACTATATAATACTTGGTCTCAAAAGAGAAGGGCAGTATGTAAACTAACATGTCTGTGTTAGAGAGGCAACAAAGGGACTTCAAATATTTTGTAATACTTCATTACAGTTTTATTCAGTGTATTTGTATATGTGCCCATGAATCACATGTTATTATATGTCAAAGAATGCCTTACATTCTCCCCATCTACTATGTGGGCTCTAGCTATCAAACTTAGGCTTAGGGGATTTTTATATAAAACACACATTTCTGGGAACCTCCTTCAGTGTAACTCTGTATGTCTCCATTGTTACTGACTCTTCATGTATTTCCATGATTCATGGAATTGATATGATGCTAAGCTGACAGAGAAACTCTGGGCTCAAATAATTCTATCTCATCCTATTAACTAATTTACACAGCAGTTTTATGCTAGAGTCCTGCATCATGTAGGTATCTGTGGTGTATTCTAAGATTGAGATGGTGAGGGGATTGCCACAGATTGAATGGTCTCTAAAACTGATTGTTTTCAGGGGTGAGGGAAAGTGATATATGGCTCGGATGTGCTAGGTTGAGGTAAGATGAAGGAGCTAGATAGCAATGTGTCTAAGCCATAGGCCTAACAGCATGAAGTTAATATAAGCATCTGTGCTTTGGGACTTTGGGATTGCTGGTTCTAATAAACAGCAGCATGCAGTTCTGAACAGTGGGGCTAATATGGGATAGAAACCTCATTGTTACAAACGGCAGAGTAACATTGACCGAATATACCTACACAAAGCCTGAAAAAGCATTCCAAGGATTCTAGACCACAGAAACTGATCCAAGGGCAGCTTCAAAATTGTGTCTCTGAAGTCAGTCATGGTACAGAGATGGTGTGGCATCCAGACCACAGACAAAATGGCAGTGGAATCCCTGCAGTGAGCATAAACTGCAACCAGGCAGGATCCTGAAGTGTCATAGGAGATTCAGTAGCATGTGATTGATGTAAGGTTTCCATTTATTTTGAAGAACATGGAACAGAGTCAAAGACAGGTTTTTGATAGTGCCTTTTTTCGGTGTGCTCTGTCAGCTGGCAGCAAACAGAGATGTGGCCCCTTTAAGAAAACTTTCTGATTCAGCTTTATTGACAAAAAATATGTGGCTCTTTCAGAGAGTGCTAACATTTAAAAAATATTTTCTTGGTAAAAATGATTCATGATACACAATAAAACAGATTCACATAGAGACAACCTCTCAATGGGTTAAAATACATGTGAAAAGGAATATGTAGACTTTTTCACTTTCTATTCCCTGAACTTTTCTGGTATATAGGAATGTTTATATAAATATTTCAGTTTTGCCACAAAATATACAAATATTATCATAAATTATTCATTTATCAGGAATTAAAAATACAACATTTTGTTTTACTTATAAACAAGAAATATAAAGACAATTGCATCCATAATACATAATATAAAAGTTAGGGACATTCTATTTTTAAATATTTTTTGGGTATTTTAATAATAAGGATGTTTTGTATTTTTCTATGTCATGAGATGCAAGAACAATTTTTCATTCTGACTTCTAAGCACAGACATTTGTTTAGATAGTGTTATTTTTAATTATGAATGATATACATACAACTTTGAAACTTCATTGCCCACTACAGTCTTATTTTACCAAGGAATAAACAAGTCTAATATGTTTAAAGAGTTTTAAAAAAACCACTATCCCCAATATTTTTCAATATATTGCTTGAAGTACTAACTATAGACAAAGAAAGGAACTTCTTTTTAATCAAGGTATCAATTAATAAATAAAATATTACAATACTAAAGACATGGATAAAAGTCTGATGCACTCAATTTCATGAAATCATACTAATAAAATAAAAGACCCAGATAACACAAACCCAATAATAGTGGGAAATTTCAGCACTCCAATTTCTTCTATAGATAAGACATCTGAACACAAAAAAGAGAAACTTCAGAGCTAAATGACATCTTCTAGCAAATGAACCTAATAGATACCTAGAGACTATTGAACCAAAATTCCAAGGGTATACACATATACATTCTACTCAGCAACACAGGGAAGCCTCTTCAAAATATAACATATGCTCCAATAAAATACAAGCATTAATATATACAGAAAAGTTGAAATAATTTCAAGTATCCTGACCAACCATTATGCAAGAAACTTAAAATAAACACCAAAAAAATCTACTATATGTATAAACATTTGGAGATTAAACCACTCATTATTAAACGATGAATGGGCCAAAAAAAATTAAACTACTTCTGGAACTAAATGAAAGAAAACCACCACGATATAACCTTTGAGAAACAGTCAAGGAATGTTTAAAAAGGAAGTTAATAGCCCTAAGTGCTACACTTACAAAAAATGTACTGATAAATGACTTATTGATACAACACAAAAATTTGGAAATAACAAACCAAACTCAAATTCAATAGATAGCAAGAAATATTTTTTTAAAAAAAATCGGGTGATAATGGCTGGTACTAGAAACTTAGTGAACTGCTTGGACCTAGCAACCATGCATTCTGTAAAGGTGACCAGTCAGGCTGAGGACCCTTGGAAAAAGACACACTTACCCTGTTCACCCTGAGAAGTTAGTTGGGTGGGAATGATGGTGTTCTGTTTCCTCTTTCTCATATTCTAGCATTTCCTCAATATCTGGCTGGAGGATTTAAATACATGATAACTAGAATTTGTACAATGTTTGCCACTCAACATTCAGGGCAGAGCTATTCATGGACAGCTGGCTTGGTTTTCTGTTAGGAGTTAGCCTCCAGCTTTAAGCAGAGTCCACAACATGTGTGTCTTGTCCATGTTCATCTGGGCAAGTTTTTCAGACAGCAGCCTCCCTCTTTTAGTGGGGGTTGTGTTTTTCCTCTTTTTGGACACTAAGTAACTGCCCCCATTCATAGTCATCTGAATCATTATTGACAACAGATTTGATGAGTAAATTGGGATTGCTTAAAATGGGGACTATGCCTAAAGCAGAGAGAGAACTTTTTCACACCTCAAAAATGAGAAAGACTAGCATGATGGAAGGTGGTTGGTCTTTCACCAACATTACTCTAGATGATTTGAAACTAGAACCAGTAAAGGAGAAGATAAATAATGTCATAATGTTTATTATAAATATTACTTTTTGATTATTTCTGTTCTATCACTTAAAAAGGCAGTTAGTGTGAATGCCAAGAAGAACACCTTAGAAAAGCCTGGTAAGAGAGAACACAGAAATATTCATAGCAAAACAAGAATATAAAGAGTTAATCTCAACATTGGCTTGTAAGATTACAAGAAGCAACCTAAGGCTTTCAAACAGCCAAACTTAGTACACTCGGTAATGTTGAAGGAATCACAAAATGATAACAATTGTTCTGAATCTAGTTGGGCTTTCCTATGAATGTTAGATTTAAGGAGATTCAAGAAGCAATCATCACTTAAGGTATGCACTCAAAGTTTGTAAAACAAATGTTAAATTTTTTGGTCAACATGTAAATAAATTATCCCAAAAGACTGGTCACATATGGTTATTGATGCATTGAAGGCTAGACCACTCTCACAGTAGAAGACTTTATGGGAGGAGTCTACAACAATAGAACAAAGAAGAAAAGCTGGAGGCTGTGTAAAGGCACTCTGATTACTATTAGAATAGTCACCAATTTGATTACAGGATATGTTCAGTTAAGGATACCTATTCACTATTTCTAGCAGTCTTAGCTGGGGTCATTCTTAGAGATTTGTGAGAGTTTTCTTTAGGCCAGGTCTCTACCTAACCACAATATTTCCCCTTATCAAGATGTCTCTTTCATTATTCTTCCCCTCCATTCACCACCCAACCCAATCTCTCAGGTTCCCATGGGTGTCAGGATGGCCAAGTGGTTTAAGGTACCAGAGTCAAGACTCTTCTTTAAACATCAGAACTGAGATCTAGGTGTTCTCAGTCATATGAGGAACATGGCTTATTAATTTTTATTTCTCTATTTCTCTTTTTAAAAGACTTTCTCTGATTCTTTTTGTTCTCTCCCAGTTGACATATTCCTTTTCACACACATTTTAACCTATTGAGAGGTTGTCTATATCTGAGTATGTTTTATTTTGTATCATTAATCATTTTTAAACAGAAAATATTTTTAAAATGTTAGCAGTCTCTGAAAGAGCCACAGAATTTTGCCAATGAAGCTGAGTCTGGAAGTTCTCATAAAAGGGCCAGGTCTCTGATTGCTGCCAGCAGACAGAGCACACCCAAGAAAATACCACTATCAAAATGCTGTTTTGACTCTGTTCCATTTTCTTAAAAATAAATGGAAACTTTAAATCAATAACATGCTATTGAGTCTTCTATGAGGCTTCCGGATCTGGTCTGGTTGCAGTTTGTTCTGGCTGCAGGTAGTCCGCTGCCATTTTCTCTGTGGTCTGGATGCCACACCATCTCTGTACGATGACTGACTTCAGAGACACAATTTTGAAGCTGCCCTTGGATCAGTTTCTGTAGTCTAGAATCCTTGGAATGCTTTTTCAGGCTTTGTGTGGGTATATTCGGTCAATGTTACTCTGCCGTTTGTAACAATGAGGTTTCTGGCCCATATTAGCCCCACTGTTCAGAGCTGCATGCTGCTGTTTATTAGAACCAGCAATCCCAAAGTCCCAAAGCACAGATGCTTATATTAACTTTATGCTGTTAGGCCTATGGATTAGACACATTGCTATCTAGCTCCTTCATCTTACCTCAACCCAGCACATCCGAGCCATATATCACTTTCCCTCACCCCTGAAAACCATCAGTTTTAGAGACCATTCAATCTGTGGCAATCCCCTCACCATCTCAATCTTAGAATACACCACAGATACCTACATGATGCAGGACTCTAGCATAAAACTGCTGTGTAAATTAGTTAATAGGATGAGACAGAATTATTTGAGCCCAGAGTTTCTCTGTCAGCTTAGCATCCTATATATACGATGAATCAAGGAAATACATGAAGAGTCAGTAATGATGGAGACATAAAGATTTACATTGAAGGAGGTTCCAAGAAATGTGTGTTTTATATAAAAATTCCCTAAGCCTAAGTTGGATAGCTAGGGCCCACATGGCATTAGGGGAGAATGTAAGGTATTCTTTAACATATAATGACATGTGAGTCATGGGGACATACACAAACACACATTGAATAAAACTGTAATGAAGTATTACAGCATATTTGAAATCCCTTTGTTGCCTCTATAACACAGACATGTTAGTTTTCACACTGCCCTTCTCTTTTGAGACCAAGTCTTACATAGTACAGGGAGGCTTGAAGTATCCCCATCTTCCTATCTCATTTTCCTAAGTGCTAAGAAGAGAGGTGTTCACCATCAAACTAGCTTGGGAAGATAATTTGTTCTGTTTTATTTACGATGTATTTTATTTTACATTCCAACCACAGTTTACTCCCTCATTTTTTTTAAAACCATAAATGTCATTTTGATGTATGTGTCCCCCTGCCTTCCCTCCTCCCAATCCCTCCCAGTCAGTCTTCAGCAAATCTAATACCCATCTCCCCATCTTCTCCCCGAGAAGGGCAAGAAGTCCCAAGGTGGGTCAGTTCAGTGAGGCACATCCATTCCAGGTAAATTCTACTCTCTCATCCCAGGAACAAGCCTGGGTTAGGTGTTCCTCTATAAAGAATGTGCTCCAAGGTGCCAGCCCACACACAGGAACACAGTGTTATCCCACCCCTAGAGGCTCCACATACTGCTCATGCCAATCTACAGTTGCCTACCCTTGTAGGGCTTAGCTCCTTTTCCTGCTCGGCATCCAGTGGCTATTCTTGATTCAGTGACCTCCTCAGAGCTCTAGTCAACCCCCTATGTGGGACTCCTCTTAATAATCCCTATCCCCCTGCTCATACAGACTCTTGTCCCCTGCTCTCAGCTGACCAGGAGCTCAGCCCAGTGCTCAGCCCTGGATCTCTACCTCCACCTCTATTCTTTGTTGGATTCCCTACCTCTTTTCTACTCCCCCATCCACTGCCCAGAAATGTCAAGTCCTCCAATTGGAGTCAACAAAGCATGGCATATCAAGTTTGGCCCCACCCTTGCACCAAGGCTGAGCAAGGCCTCACACCACAGGGAATAGTTTTCAAAATACTAGCTAGTGTGCCAGGAAAGATCCTAGTCCCAGTGATAGAGGCCCCATAAACAGACCATGCTTCATAACTGTCACCTACATGAGCAGGCTCTAGGTTAGTCCCATGCAGGCTCCCTACCTGTTTGTCTAGACTCCATGAGTTCCCCTGAACTTGGATCACTTGCCTTTGTGGTTTTCCCTAACATGATATTGACCCTCATGCTAGGCCCAGTGCTTTACTGTTGATGTCTGCATCTATTTCCATCAGTTACTGGATGAAGGTTCTATGATGACAATTAGGGTGGTCATCAATTTGATTACCCGGGAAGGGCCAGTACAGGCACCCTCTCTGCAATCATTAGGAATCTTAGCTGGGATCATTTTTGTGGATTCCTGCAATAATTCTTGGCACCAGGTTTCTCTCAAGGTTCACAATGTCCCCATCTATGTTGATATCTGCTTCATTTCACTCCTTCTCTGTCCCCTTCCCAAATCAGCCTTTTTGATCCCTCATGACCCTATCCCCTTCCCTCTACCTCCCTATCCTAATTGTTTAGTCTCTCTCTCCTAGGGTGATCCATGTCTTCCTCTTAGGGTAGTCCTTGCTGCCTAGTTTTTCTAGCTCGATGGATTGTAGCCTGGCTATCCTTTGCCTTCACACTATCCACTTAGGAGGATATGATTTATGTTAATTGATATACAACAGTAGTTAATTCACAATTAAAGTACAGTGTCATGTTTCAAGATATACACAGGTGTGTTCTTATCAAATATAGGCAATTCATATGTCTGTTTCCTTATGTAAATGAAGTTTATATCCTGTCTCTTCTACTATTTTCTGGTAAAATTGAGAAATTAGTGCAAGGCCCACTTATATGTTAGGAATGAAACTTATAGATTAAGTCATGTATTAATCAGCCTGGTCTTGATCCTACTTTGTAGCATAGACAGGTATAGAACATAGGACCTTTCTATCTCATCTTCCCAAATATCTTGCATTTCATGTGTAGCAGTGAGCTTTCTTGGTCCTAGGCAGTCAGAGGTCCAGACCCACAGACATACAGGCCCAGACTTCTTAGCATTCACAGATGATCAGGCCACCTAAAATGAATCAGACACTTATATTAAGTTCATGCTGTTTGGTCTATGGCTCAGACACATCCCTAGTTGGCTCTTACATCTTAACTCAACCCATTCTCATTAATCTTTCTGCTACATGGCCTGTGGCTCTCTTGTGTTCCTTCCATGCTTTTTCTTGGGCAGCTGGGTCGATTTCCTGACTCTGCCCTTCTTCTCCTACCTATGCTGTGATTTCCCCTCATTTTTTTTTATAGTGCCTGTCATGGTTCAAAACAGCTCCTTTATTTAAAGATTGATATTCACAGCACACAGAAAGACATTCGCATTTCATTACATGCATAGGAATGGACTTTTGGCTTCTCTTTTCCTTCTTCAAAGCTTCACCCTATGTAGCTATAAAACATAGTTACTAATGTGTACTGAAAATACCAGCAGCTATACTAATTACTACCCGTTCCTTTCATACCTCCTTCTTTCCATAACCCACCTTTCAGTGACAACTGACAACTGTTTCAATCTTAGCTTCTATGAAATCAGTTTGCATGTTCCTCACATGAGTGAGAACACCTTGTTCTCATTTCTAATGCTTAAAGAAGAGTCTTGACTCTGGTACCTTAAACCACTTGGCCATCCTGACACCCATGGGAACCTGAGAGATTGGGTTGGGTGGTGAATGGAGGGGAAGAATAATGAAATAGACATCTTGATAAGGGGACTTTTTGTGGTTAGGTAGAGACCTGGCCTAAAGAAAACTCTCACAAATCTATAAGAATGACCCCAGCTAAGATGGTCAGACATAGTGGATAGGTATCCTGAACTCACCATATCCTCTAATCAAATTGGTGACTACTTCAATAGTAATCAGAGTGCCTTTACCCAGCCTCTAGCTTTGCTTCCTTGTTCTATTGTTTTAGCCTCCTCCCATAAATTCTTCTACTGTGAACGTGGTCTAGCCTTCAATGCAGCAATAACCATATTTGTCCAGTCTTTAGGGATAATTTATTAAACATTTGCTTTACAAACTGTGAGTGCATCCCTTAAGTGATGATTGCTTCTTGAATCTCCTTAAATCTAACTAGAGCCCAACTAGTTTCTGAAAATTTTTTTATCATTTTGTTATTCCTTCAACGTTACCGAGTATACTAAGTTTGGCTGTTTGTAAGCCTTAGGTTGTTTCTCTGAAAACTTATAAGTCAATGTTGAGATTGGGTCTTTAAATTAATGTGTGGGTATTAATATTTCTGTGTTCTCTCTTAACAGGCTTTTCTAAGGTGTTCTTCTCGGCATTCACACTAAGTGACTTTTTAACTGATAGAATAGAAATAATCAAAAAATAATATTTCTAATAAACATTATGAGATTATTTATCTTCTCCTTTACTGATTCTAGTTTCAAATCATCTAGAGTAATATTGGTGAAAGACCAACCACCTTCCATCATGCTATTCTTTCTCATTTTTAAGGTGTGAAAAATTTCTCTCTCTGCTTTAGCCATAGTCCCCATTTTATGTAATCCCAATTTATTCATCAAATTGTTATCAATGATGATTCAGATGGCTATGTTGGGGGCAGCTACTTAGTGTCCAAAAAGAGGGAAAACACAACCCCCACTAAAAGAGGGAAGCTGCTGTCTGAAAAACTTGCCCAGATGAACATGGAGAAGACACACATATTGTGGACTCTGTCTAATGCTGGAGGCTAACTCCTAACAGAATGCCGAGCCAGTTGGCCATGTAGAGCTTAGGCTGGCAAGGTCTTTTTTTTCCTAATTCATGCCCTGAAAGTTGAGCTCCAAATAATGTGCAAACTCTAGTTAGCATGTATTGAAATCCCTGAGTCAGATATTGATGAAAAGCTAGAATATGAGAAAGAGGACACAGAACACAGTCAATTCTCACCCAACCAACTTCTCAGGATGAACAGGGTAAATGTTTCTCTTTTCAAGGGTCCTCAGCCTACAGAAACATGGTTACTAGGCCTAAGTAGTTCACTAAGTTTCTAGTACCAGCCAACATCACCTGATTTTTAAAAATTATTTCTTTCTGTCTACTGTTTTGAATTTGGATTGTTATATCAATAAGTCATTTATGTACATATTTTGTAAGTGTAGCACTTAGGGCTATTAACTTCCTTCTTAAAAATGCCTTGACTGTTTCTCAAAGGTTATATTGTGGTGGTTTTGCTTCATTTAGTTCCAGGAATATTTTAATTTTTGGCCCATTCATCATTTAATAATGAGTTGCTTAATCTCCATACGTTTATACATTTAGTCAATTTTTTTTGTTTGGTGTTCCTTTTAATTTCATTGCATAAGTGTTGGGTATGATACATGAAATTATTTCAACTTCTCTATATTTATTAATGCTTGTTCTGTATTTAGTAATGCTTGTTTTTTATTTGAGCATATGTTATATTTTGAAGCAGTTTCCCTGTGCTGCTGAGTAGAACGTATATGTGTATACCCTTGGTATTTGGGTTGAATAGTCTCTAGATATCTATTAGTTTCATTTGGTAGAAGATGTCACTTAACTCTGAAGTTTCTCTTTTTTTGTGTTCAGATGTCTTATCTATAGAAGAAATTGGAGTGTTGAAATTTCCCACTATTATTGGGTTTGTGTTAATCTGGGTCTTTAATTTTATTAATATGATTTGATGAAATTGATTGCAGCAGAGTTTTATGCATGTCTTTAATAATGTAATATTTTAATAATTAATTGATACCTTGATTAAAATTAAGTTCCTTCCTTTGCCTATAGTTTTTGCTTCAAACACTATATTGAAAAATATTGAGGATAGTGGTTTATTTTCAACTCTTTAAACATATTAGACTTGTTTATTCTTTGGAAAAATAAGACTATAGTCGGCAGTGAAGTTTCAAAATTGTATTATGTCATTCATAAATAAAAATAACACTATCTAAAACAATGTCTATGTTTAGAAATCAGTAATAAAAAATTGTTCTTTCAACTCAGTACATAGAAAAATAGAAAATATCCTTATTGTCAGAATAACTCCCAAATTGAAAATAAAATGTCCTTAAATTTTATATCATGTATTAGGGACGTAATTGTCTTTATATTGCTTGTTTATAATTGAAACAATTTTTTTGTATTTGTAGTTTCTGATAAATGCGTAATTTATGATAATATTTGTGTATTTTGTGGCAAAACTAACGTATTTATGTATACTTTCATATATACCCTTAAATTTTAGGGCATAGAAGGTCAATAAATTAGAAAGTAGTAAAATAATGAATACATGAAAAATTCACATGCTTTATGGTAGGATAATTAATACTCAACATATGAAATGATCATGTTACAGACTTTCAGAAAGAGAAAATATCATTGTTAGATAATCAAGTGGCAATAAAATTTTCCACTTTGTTATTAATTTTAGAAATACTATCATTGTCTAAAATTTTACCTAACAACTCATTGATTGAGGAAAACAGAGTATGGCAAACGTAAAATTACATATACAGTTTAGAGATTTATATCAACTAATCTGAATTCTGGTGCAAACCTGAAACCATTTACCGGGAAATTAAAGGGAAAAATCATGATGGCCAAAGTTGTCTACTTCTTTACATAAGCTGTGATTTCCAGGTTGTATTTAGTCTCTCTAGTAGTATTGAGAGAGGTAATTTAACCTGTTTTGCTCTTGTCTTTGAATAAGGCAGTTTCTGTCTTTTTAGTGACTGCATAAATAAACCATTGAGCTTCAATATTTGCTCACAGATTTGGTGAATTATTGAGAAACATCTCTCCCTCTGTTTTTCTGAATTTACCTTCAAAGACACTGTATGTAGTTTTTATTTTTATCATTTTGCATTTTTTGTAGTGCTGGAGATGAAACTCAGGGCCAAGACAGGGAATACTGTAGAGTCCAGACTTGTTTCTCTATTTAGAGTATTGCTTACAATCTTTTCCATTTAGAACAATGCTGGCTGTGGGAAAGCCATTGCTTTGTAATATGACCTAAAATTAATTTTAAAAAAGTCAGAAGAAAACACACTGAGAATATGAAGTGAAAGTTTTAGTGCTGATCTCCAGGTCCACAGATCATTTCCTTTCCTGAAGAAGTCTCAGTCATTCCGAGTAGGCCATTATTGACAGACCAGTACCCATGATGGAAAGTCTAGGGAGCATCAGGGGACCGAATGAAGCATATACTATTAGAGAAACCTTCCTAACAGAAACACATGGGGGAACTCCTGAGAGAGTACAATAAAGTTTAGACATGTGCAAATTGTGCAGTATCATATATAGGAATATTAATGTCCATTATGTTCTTAGATCTTTGGGGAAATAGCTTACATAGGAATAATTTCAATTTTAATACTTTCTTAAAAATGATTTAAATTTTATTAGTTTATTGTAGAGAAATCCCAGGTTAGACTGATTAAGGACTACGGGGAAGGAATTGAAATGGTAAGTGATCTTTTTAGATGAACAACTTCACAGTAGAGTGTAGAACTGGAGTCTAGACATAGGAAAAGCCCAGGTATTCATAGAAATGTTCATCTCAACAGGTTAGCAGGTTCCGTAGCAGCCAATGACATGGAGAAATATGATAAAGCCTCAAGTAGGTATACATACCCCCCCCTTTTTCATGTACTTCTTTCCTTGAACCTTGATCTTATGTTCCATTCTTACCTCACCTGGCAATCCATTTTCCTGAGACCTTCAAAGGAACTGGCTGCTCTAGTTGGCTGGTCCTCTAAACTCAGGTGAATCAAGGTATTTAAGTCTTTCTGGAAGGAAGTTTTGTCCTCTTTAATCGGTTGTATGTTCTTTCTGAGGAATGCCCCTAATAATAATGAGTTTTTTGGCACAGATTAGCCCCACTGTTAGGACCCGACCACCATGGCTTATCTGTACCATCTATCACAAATCTCTCAAGAAACGCACAGACACTCATATTAAGTTCATGCTGTTTAGCCTAGTTCTCAGGCTCATTCCTTCATCTTAGCTCAAGCCATTATCATCAATCTTTCATGCCACATGGCCCATGGCTCACCTGTGTACCTTACATGTTGCTTTTTGGGGTGTCTAAGTCAATCTCTGAGACTCTGCCCTTCTCCTACTACCTATTCTGATTTCCCTGCCTACTATTTTTTATGGTGCCTGTCATAGTCCAAAACAATCTTTATTTACAGCATATAGAAAGACATGACTATAAGTTTGGTTATGACAAGTGACTATTAATCTGCATTTCTTAATTTTACAAATTTTAAGTATGTAACGCGATCATCATACCTTAAACAACAGTAGAAAAATATATACAGAATGAAAAAAAACTGATCTTAAAGTTGTATCAATAAACCAACCTCCATAGCACTGCAATGTCTGTTGAGATTAACAGTTGATTTTGGTATTAAAGTAAACTCAATAACCTAATTTTTTAAAAAAATCACTCATATACCATATGCCTTTTTTTCTTAGAAAGAGATTAACTATGACCATTAACCATTCTTAATGAAAACAACATTTATAAACAATATTTTGGGAATTTGTGCATAATATTTCATTACTACTGCCTGCTGATTAAGGGGCGCTGACACTCTTACAGGTTATTGAGACTGGATCATCTTAGTCTTGAAGCTGATGTGACCATATCTTCCTATCACAGAATTTTCAGGCAGTCTTGGTTAGTGAAATCCTATTTGCCTGGAAGAAATCTACATGTTCTCATCTTCTGCGGAAACAACAACAGAACCTCACTTCCAAAGCAACAAATCCTTAGAAACAAACTTCAAAGTCAAGATACTTAAAAAATATATGTTTTTGTTTTATTTAGCATCCTTTGGAATTGATTGTCTTCTGCAGTTAGCTCATTAACAGTTAAAAAATTAAAAGAAGACACAGTAATGCCCATAATCCAGACTCTGTTTATTTTCCATCTTTATGTGGCTTATTATATTTTTATTCCTCTATTTCTCTTTTTGAAAGACTTTCTCTACCTTCTTTCTTTTCTCTCCCAATCTACATATTCCTTTTGACACATAATTTAACCCATTGAGAGGTTGACTCTATCTGAATCTGTTTTATTGTGTATCATTAATCATTTTTAACCAGAAAATATTTTTAAATTTTAAATAGCACTCTCTGAAAGAGCCACATAGTTTTTGCCAATAAAGCTGAGTTAGGAAGTTCTCTTAAATGGTCCATGTCTCTAAGCTCTGCAGGCAGACAGAGCACACCCAAGACAATGCCAATATCCAAAAAGCTGTCATTGACTCTGCTCCATTTTCTTCAAAATAAACAGAAGCCTTAAGTCATTCACATGCTATTGAAATTCCTGTGAGACTTCGGGATCTGGGTGCTTGCAGTTTATGCTCACTGTAGTGATTCCGCTGCCATTTAGCCTGTGGTCTGGATGCCACACTAACTATGTACCATGACTGACTTCAGAGACACAATTTTGAACGTGCTCTTGGATCAGTTTCTCTGCTCTAGATCCCTTGGTAATATTTCTCAGGCTTTGGGTGGGTATATTCGGTCCATTTTTGGATGCCTTCTATAACAATGAGGATTTTGGCCCAGATTAGCCCCACTGTTCAGACCTGCCTAATGCTGCTTATTTGCACCAGCTATCCCAAAGTCCCCCCCCCCACAAACACACTAACTCTTACATTAACTTCATGCTGTTTGACCTACGGCTTAGGCACATTGCTAGCTAGCTCCTTCATCTTACCTCATCCCATCCCACCCGAGCCATATATCTCTTTCCTTCACCCCTGAAAGCCATCAGTTTGAGAGACCATTAAATCTGTGGCAATCCCCTCACCATCTCAATCTTAGAATACACCACAGATACCTACATGATGCAGGACTCTAGCATAAAACTGCTGTTTAAATTAATTAATAGGATGAGACAGTGTTATTTGAGCCCAGAGTTTCTCTGTCAGCTTATCATCATATCAATACCATGTATCAAGGAGAAACATGAAGATCAGAAATGATATAGACATACAGATTTACATTGAAGGAGGTTCCCAGAAATGTGTCTTTCATATAAAAATCCCCTAAGCCTACATTTGATAGCTAGGGCCCACATGGCATTCGGGGAGAATGTAAGGTATTCTTTAACATAGAATGACATTTGAGTCATGGGCACATATAAAAACACACACTGAATAAAACTGTAATGAAGTATTACAACATATTTGATTTCCCTTTTTTGCCTCTTTAACACAGACATGTTAGTTTTCTCACTACCCTTCTGTTTTCAGACCAAGACTTATATAGTACAGGGTGGTTTTGAATTATCCCAATCTTCATATCTCATTTTCCTAAGTGTTAAGAACAGAGGTGTTCACCATCAACACTAGCTTCCGAAGATAATTTGTTCTAAGTATTACTTATGGTTTATTTTATTTTACATTCCAACCTCAGATTTCTCTCTACTTTTTTAAAAATAAAACTGTCATTCTTATGTATGTATCCCCCCCCCGTTCCCCCTGACTTCCCTTAACCCAATCCCATCCAGTGAGCCTTTAGCCTCTCCCATCCCCATCCACCAATCCTCTCCCTGATAAGGGCAAGAAATCAGAAGGTGGATTAGCTCAGTGTGGCACATCCAGTGCAGGCAAGTTCTACTCACTCATCACAAAGACAAGGATGGGTTAGGTATTCCTGTATAGGGAATGTGCTCCAAGGTGACAGCCCACACACAGGAACACAGTCTGATTTCATTCCTTGAGGCTTTACATACTGCACATACCAATCTACCTACAGTTGCCTACCCTTGGAGGGCCTACTTCCTTTTCCTGATGGATCTCCAGTGGCTATTCTTGATTCAGTGAGCTCCCCAGAGCTACTGGCAGCCGTCTATGTGGGACTCCTCTTAATAATCCCTATCCTCCTGCTCATACAGCCTTTCCTCCCCTGCTCTCAGCTGGACCTGGAGCTCAGCCCAGTGCTCAGTCAGCCATGGATCTTTGCTTCCACCTCTCTTCTTTGTTGGATGCCCACCCTCTTTTCTACTCCCACATCCACTGCCCAGAAAGGTCAACTCCTCCTACGGAAGTCAACAAATCATGGCATATTAAGTTTGGCCCCACCCCTTGCACTAAGCAGAAAAAGGCCTCACACCACAGGGAATAGGTTTCAAGAAACTAGCTTGTGTGCCAGGAAAGATCCTAGTCCCACTGCTAGAGGCCCCATAAACAGACCAAGCTACATAACTGTCACATACATGAGGAGGATCATGGTCAGTCCCATGCAGGCTCCCTACCTGTTGGTATAGAGTCCATGAGTTCCCAGGAACTTGGAACAGTTGTCTTGGTGGTATTCCCTGACATGATCTTGACCCTCATACTCAGCCCAGTGCTTTACTGTGGATCTCTTTCTGTGGATCTCTTTCTGTGGATCTATTTCCATCAGTTACTGGATGAAGGTTCTATGATGACAGTTAGGGTGGTCATCAATTTGGTTACCCGGGAAGGTCAGTTCAGGCACCCTCTCTGCTATTATTAGGAATCTTAGCTGGGATCATCTTTGTGGATTCCTGAAATTTTCCTTGGCTACAGGTTTCTCTAATCCCACAATGTCCCCCTCTATCAAAATATCTGCTTCATTTCACTCCTTCTCTGTTCCTCTCCCAACTCTGCTATTTTGATTCCTCATTTCCCCCTGCCCTTCCCTCTACTTCCCCATCCTAATTGTTTAGTCTCCCCCTCCCAAGGTGATCCAAGTCTTCATCTTAGGATACTTTTTGTTGCCTAGTTTCTCTAGGATGAAGGATTGTAGTCTGGCCATCCTTTGCCTTCATACTATCCACTTATGAGTATATGATATATCTTAATTTATATACAACGATAGTTCATGCACAAGTAAAATACAGTGTCGTGATTCAAGATATACATTTGAGTGCTTAACAAATGAACACAATTCATATTTCTGTGTCCTCATGTAAAGGAAGTTTATGACCTCTCTCTTCTTCTATTTTCTGGTAAAATTGGGAAATTAATGCATGGACCACTTATGCTAGGAAGGAATCGTATAGATTAAATTATGTATTACGCAACCTGGTCTTGATGTCACTTTGTAGCTCAGACAGGCTTTGAACATAGGACCTTTCTATCTCAACTTCCAAACATCTTTTATTTCATGTGTAACAGTGAGGTTTCTTGGCACTGGGTGGCCAAGGGTCCAGACCCACAGACCTGCGTGCCCAGACCCCTTAACCTCCGGGGCTGATCAGGTCCCCCAAAATGATTCAGACACTTATATTAAGTTCGTGCTGTTTGGTCTGTGGCTTAGGCACATCCCCAGCTGGCTCTTACATCTTAACTCAACCCATTCTCATTAATCCTTCTGCCACGTGTCCTGTTGCTTACTTGTGTTCCTTAAATGTGTATTCTTTGGTGACTGAGTCGATTTGTCTGCATCTGCCCTGATTCTCCTACCTATGCTCTGATTTCCCTCCTAATTTTCTATGGTGTCTGTCATGGGCCAAAACAGCTCCTTTATTTAAAGATTGATATTCACAACACAGAAAGCCATTCCCACATCATTGCATGCATAGGAATGGACTTTTGGCTTCTCTTTTCTTTCCTCACTGATTCAACATATGTAGCTTTAAAATATAGTCACAAATGTGTACTGCAAAATACCAGCAGCCAAACTAATTACTACCTAATTCTCCAATAACCCACCTCTCAGTTTCAACTGTTTCATTCTTATTTTCTATGAAATCAGTTTCCATGTTCCTTTTATGAGTTTGAACACCTAGAACTCAATTCTGATTTTTAAAGAAGAGTCTTGACTCTGACACCTTAAACCACTCGGCCATCCTGACACCCATTGGAACATGAGAGATTAGGTGGTGAATGGAGGGTAAGAATAATGAAAGAGACATCTTGATAAGGGGACATTTTGTCGTTAGGTAGAGACCTGGCCTAAAGAAAACTCTAACAAATCTCTAAGAATGACCCCAGTTAAGTCTGCTAGAAATAGTGGATAGGTATCCTGAACTGACCATATCCTGTAATCAAATTAGTGACTGCTCCAGTAGTAATCAGAGTGTCTTCACCCAGCCTCTAGCTTTGCTTCCCTGTTCTATTGTTTTAGACTTCTCCCATCATATCTTCTACTGTGAACGTGGTCTAGCCTTCAATGCAGCAATAACCATATCTGACCATAATTTGTTTATATGGTGACCAAGAAATTTTACGTTTGTCTTACAAATTGTCAGTGCATACCTTAAGTGATGATTGCCTCTTGAATCTCCTTAAATCTAAACATTTATACTAAAGCCAAACTAGCTTCTGAACAATTGTTATCATTCTGTGATTCCTTCAACGTTACTGAGTATACTAAGTTTGGTTGTTTGAAAGCCTTAGGTTGCTTCTCTGTAAATTTATATGTCAATGTTGAGATTATCTCGTTAAATTCTTGTTTCTGTATGAATATTTCTGTGTTCTCTCTTAATAGGCTTTTCTCAGGTGTTCTTCTTGGCATTTACACTAACTGTCTTTTTAACTGATAGAACAAAAATAATCAAAAATAATAATTATAATAAACATTATGATATTATTTATTGTCTCCTTTACTGGTTCTAGTTTTGAACCATATAGAGCAATTTATTTTAATTGATATACAACAATAATTAATGCACAATTAAAAGACTGTGTTGTGATTCAAGATATACATAGGTGTGTGCTTATGAAATATAGGCAGTTCATATTTCTGTGTCTTTATGTAAATGAAGTTTATAACATTTCCTACTATTTTCTTGTAAAATTGGTAAATTTTTATATTTATATTTCATATAAATATATTTATATAATCATTCCTATATACCAGAAAAGTTCAGGGAATAGAAAGTGAAAAATTCTACATATTCCTTTTCACACACATTTTAACCCATTGAGATGTTGTCTCTATGTGAATCTGTTTTATTGTGTATCATGAATCATTTTTACCCAGAAAATATTTTTTAAATGTTAGCACTCTCTGAAAGAGCCACATATTTTTTGTCAATAAAGCTGAATCAGGAAGTTTTCTTAAAGGGCCACATCTCTGTTTGCTGCCAGCAGACAGAGCACACCGAAAAAAGGCACTATCAAAAACCTATCTTTGACTCTGTTTCATGTTCTTCAAAATAAATGTAAACCTTACATCAATCACATGCTACTGTGTCTCCTATGAGAATCGGGATCCGGTCTGGTTGCAATTTATGCTCGCTGCAGTGAGTCCGCTGCCATTTTGTCTATGGTCTGGATGCCACACCATCTCTGTACCATGACTGATTTCAGAGACACAATTTTGAAGCTGCCCTTGGATCATTTTCTCTGCTCTAGAATCCTTGGAATGCTTTTTCAGGCTTTGTGTGGGTATATTCGGTCAATGTTACTCTGCTGTTTGTAACAGTTAGGTTTCTGGCCCATATTAGCCCCACTTTTCAGAACTGCACGATGCTGTTTATTAGGACCAGCAATTCCAAAGTCTCAAAGCACAGATGCTTATATTAACTTCATGCTGTTAGGCCTATGGCTTAGACACATTGTTATCTAGCTCCTTCATCTTACCTCAACCCAGCACATCTGAGCCATATATCACTTTCCCTCACTCCTGAAAACCATCAGTTGGAGAGACCATTCAATCTGTGGCAATCCTCTCACCATCTCAATCTTAGAATACACCACAGATACCTACATGATGCTTGACTCTAGTAAAAAACTGCTGTGTAAATTAATTAATAGGATGATACAGAATTATTTGAGCCCAGAGTTTCTCTGTCAGCTTAACATCATATCAATTCCATGAATAAAGGAAATACATGAAGATTCAGTAATTATGGAGACATACAGAGTTACATTGAAGGAGGTTCCCAGAAATGTGGGTTTTATATAAAAATCCCCTAAGCCTAAGTTTGATAGCTAGAGCCCACATAGTAGATGGGGAGAATGTAAGGCATTCTTTGACATATAATAACATGTGACTCATGGGCACATATATGAAAAATACTAAGTAACATACTGGCAAACCAAATTCAAGAACATATCAAAAAAATCATCTAGCATGATGAAGTGGGCTTAACTCCAGAAACATAGGGATGGTATTACATACAAAAAACTGTGAATGTCATCCATCATATAAACAACCTGAAAGAAAAAAAGAAACCACATGATCATCTCATTAGATCATGGAAAAGCCTTTGACAATATCCAACTCTCTTTCATGATAAAAGTCCTGGATTGATCAGGAATATAGGGAAAATACCTAAACACAATAAAGGTAATATACAGCAAGCCACCAGCCAACATCAAACTAAATGGAGAAAAACTCAAAGCAAGCCCACTAAAATCAGGAACAGAACAAGGCTATTCTCTCTTCCCATATCTTTTCAATATAGTTCTCGAAGTCTTAGCTAGAGTAATAAGACAACAAGATGATATTAAATGGATATAAATTGGAAAGGACGAAGTCAAACTATCTCTATTTGCAGACGATATGATCGTATACATAACTGATGCCAAAATTCTACCAGGGAACTCCTACAACTGATAAACACCTTCAGCAACTTAGTGGGGTACAAGATTAACTCAAAATATCCACAGCACTCCTATACACTAAGGATAAAAGGGCTGAAAAAGAAATCAGGGAAACATCCCCCTTTATAATAGCTAACAATAGTATTAAGTATTTTTATGTAACTCTAACTTAAGAAGTAGCAGGCCTGTTTGACAAAAACTTGAAGTCATTGGAGAAAGAAATATAAGAAGATATCAGAAAGTGGAAAGATCTCCCATGCTCATGGATAGGTAAGATCAATATAGTAAAAATGGCAGTCTTACCAAAAGCAATCTACAGATTCAAGGAATATCATTAAAATCCCAATATAGTTCTTCATTGATCTTGAAAGAACAACACTCAATTTCATACAGAATAACAAGAAACCTAGGATTGCCAATACAATCCTGTTCAATAATAGAATTTTGTGAGGCATCACCACCCCTGACTTGAAACCCTACTATTGAGCAACAGTAATAAAAACGGCTGGGTACTGGCATAAAAACAGACTTGTGGATCAATGGAATCAAATTAAAGACCCCGACATTAACCCACACACCTATGAACATCTAATTTTTGACAAAGAGGTCAAAAATATAGAATGGAAAAAAGATAGTATCTTCAACAAATGGTGCTAGCATAATTGGATAGTAGTTTGTAGAAGAATGCAAATAGATCCATATCTATCATCAAGGAAAACTCAAGTTCACATGGGTCAAAGACCTCAACATAAACCCAGTTACACTTAACTTGATAGAAAAGAAAGTGGGAAATATTGTCCAATGCATTGGCACGGGCAATCACTTCCTAAATATAACACCAGCAGCACAGACACCAAGAACAACAATCAATAAATGAGACCTCTTGAAACTGAGAAGCTTCTGAAAGGCAAAGGACATGATCAATACGACAAAATGACAGTCTACAGAATGGGAAAATATCTTCATCAACCCTACATGTGACAGAAGACTGATCTCTAAAATATATAGAGAACTCAAGAAACCAGAGGTCAAAAAACAAATAATCAAATTAAAATTGAGGTTCAGAGCTAAAAAGAGAATACTCAACAGAAGAATTTCAAATTTCTGAAAGGCACTTAAAAAATTTCTCAACATCCTTGGCCACCAGAGAAATGTAATCTTACTCCTGTCAGAATGGCTAGGACTAAAAACACAGATGACAGCCTATGCTGGAAAGGATGCAGAGCAAGGGGAACTCTCCTCCATTGTTAGAGGTCACTTGTACAGCCACTCTGGAATTCACTATGGCATATCCTCAAAAAAACTGGGAATCAGTCTCCACAATGATCCAGCAATACCACTACTGGGCATGTACCCAAAGGATGCACATTCTTACCCCAACGGCATTAACTCAACTATGTTCAAAGCAGCATTATCCATACTAGCAAGTGTAGGGGCATTGTGTTTTCTCATGGTAAATAAATGTCCCACCCACTGGTTTAATAAAAAGAGCTGATTGGCCAAAGGCAGGCAGGCAGGAAGTGTAGGCGGGGCTACCAGACTAAAAACTCTGAGAACAGACCACCAGACAGAATTCCAGAGAGAGGCCCAGAAGAAGCAGAGGACAACTATGCTGCCCTAAGAAAAGATACCGAACTGCATGGCTGAACAGAACAAGAGACATGGGTTAGGTGAAGGGTAGAGAGCTAGCAAATGATATGCCTGGGCCTGAGAATGATCAGCCTAAAATTAATGAAAGTGCCTGTGTGTCTCTGTAGGACTGTGTGACTGTGGGACTGCGGGACTGCGGGTCTGCAGGTCTGTGGGTCTGCGGGCCTAGACCTTGAGGTTAGGCCCGAAAGTCAAGGCCAGAAACCTCGTACTACAAATGGCAGCCCAACATGTGGCAAATATGCCCACATAAAGTCATAGAAAGCTTAAAAATGGTCTAGAGCCAAAAGCAGCCTCTGAATTGTGTCTCCTACATGGCCGTGGTACAGAGACACCCTGGTGAGGCCTGTCGGCTTGAGCTACAATGGTGGGCTTTTGGAGTGCAGCTTAAGGTGTAAAATGGCTCATTCTTGAAGTCTCATGGGAGCCTAGCTGTAAGCAAAAGGTTGTAAATGATTTATTTAAGGTTTCTGTTCATAAGGACAAAAAGGGAACAGAATCAAAGATGGCTTTCTTGTGGCAGTGTTTTCTTGGATCAGCTCTGTTTGCCAGAAGCAAACTGTGGCTTGGTTTTAAGAGAAGCTTCCTGATTCAGCATTAGAAGCAAAACACTTGTGAGTTTTTAAAGAGGCCCTGCTACCTAACACTTAAATGGAGTTAATGAGTAGCAGATGGCAAAGCTTTACTTGATAATTATATGGACCCTAAAATTCCCAGACTACCTGGGTTAAAAAGATAAATTCTATAAAATTAAACTAGGAGCTGGGTAGAGCCATCCACCCATCATATCAGCCTTTAATCCTGGCAGATTAAAGGTGTGTTCAGAAACAGAAGAAATAGAAGGATCTGGGTAGTCAATTATCCTAGCCAAGCAAAGGTGTGGTCAGAGACAGAAAAAATTAAGAAATAAATATATGGTAAAGACAGTTTTTTTGTAAAATGTCTAAGTGGTTTAGAGTGTGTTGAAAATATATATACATAGGCTTAGAGAAAGAAAAGAAAGGTTAGAGAAATCCTTTAAAAAAGAAATAAAGTAAAATAAATAAATAATAAATAAGCCACGTAAAGATGGAAAATACAAAGAATGTCTTGATACTGTATATTACTGTCTTATCTTTAAGCTTCTTGACTGAAAATGACTTAGTAAAAGCTGCTAAAAGACAGTTGATTATAAATGCTGTTAGAATAATTCAACCTATATATTTTGTAAATGAGTTTACTTTAAAATTGAAATGCAAAGATACGCTACTTTGGAGAAGAGGTTTTCCTTTTATTTTCACAGAAAATGAAAGACTGTGGATTTCTTCCTGGATAAAGAACATAAAGTTTGATAGAGGAAGACCCCCTGAAAAATCTCCAATGGAAATGCATGGACCAGATGATTCAGCATTTCAGAGCACCTCTGTTGAAGTTCCAGAGCTCTGAATCCAAAACAATTTCAAGGACACTGGCTGAGATGACCCAGCCTTAGAGACTACTCCACTAAAGACTTGTCCATAATCCTACATTTTTCTTTGGATTCCCATGATATTGTCAGCATCCCCATTCAGCAGGAAGTAGCCTAGAGAACGAGGCCCACATTCCCAAAACGTGGATTATGGATGTTTGTGTTTATTTACAGTGTTGCTTATAAACTGTTATAGATAAGGGGGGGAAAGAATTTTAGAATTGGAGTTCTTTTTGTTTTAAAGAGAAAAGGGGATATGTAGGGGCATTGTGTTGTCTCATGGTAAATAACTGTCCCACCCACTGGTTTAATAAAAAGAGCTGATTGGCCAAAGGCAGGCAGGCAGGAAGTGTAGGTGGGGCTACCAGACTAAAAACTCTGAGAACAGCCCACCAGACAGAATTTCAGAGAGAGACCCAGAAGAAGCAGAGGACAACTATGCTGCTCTAAGAAAAGGTACTGAGCCGCATGGCTGAACAGAACAAGAGACATGGGTTAGGTGAAGGGTACAGAGCTAGCAAGTGATATGCCTGGGCCTGAGGCTGATCAGCCAAAAACTAATGAAGGCATCTGTATGTCTCTATGTATGTTTCAAGAACCTAGAAACCACCAAGATACCCCTCAACAGAAGAATGGATTTAAAAATTGTGGGACGTTTACATAAGGTAATACTCAGCAGTTAAAAAAAAAGACATCTTGAAATTTGGAGATAAATGAATGGATTAAGTGAGTATCATTTTGTGTGAGCTAACATAAACCCAGAAAGATAGACTTGGTATATTCTCACTCATAGGTGCATTTTAGACATAAACAAAAGATACAATCCACAAACTCCTCAGCAGCTAGTTAACAGGAGGAAATTATGAGAGATTTCCATCAATCCCCTGGAGAAGGGGAAGTAGGGATCTCTAAGTAAATTGGGATTATACAGAGCAGCAAGCAAGGGGAGGTGGGAAGAAATAATGAGAGAAAGAGATAGTTGAACAGAAGGAGCAACAGAGAGGGAGAACAATGAAAGAGATATCTTGATAGAGGGAGCTATTGTGGGGTTAGAGAGAAACCTGGTGCTAAAGAAACATCCAATAACCCACAACATGTCCCCCGCTGGGACTCCAAGAAATAGTGGAGAGGGTGACTAACAGGAATTCCTCTATAATCAAACAAATGACCACACTAATTGTCATTATGGAACCTTCATCCAGCAATGGATTGAGGCAGAAGCAGAGATCCATAGCTAAGAACTCGGTTGAGCTCTCAGTCCATCTGAAGAGAGAGAGAGAAGACATTATATGACCAAAGGGATCTGGATCATGAAAAGGAGATCCATAAAGATGGCTTACTAACTCTGAAATGATAGCTGAGGAACCTACATGGAATTAAACTAAACCCTCTGAATGTAGACAAAAGTTGAATGGCATGGACAGTTTGTGGACCCTCTTGCAGTAGAACCAGACTTTATTTCTGGTGCATGAACTTGGAGTGCAGTCCCTACAGAGGAACACTTTACTCAGCCTTGACACTGAGGGGAGGGACTTGATCCTACCTCAACTAAATATGTCAGACACAACTGACTCACCTTGGGATTCCTTGCTCTTCCTGGGTTGGGGAATGGATGTGAGGGCTGACACTGAGCTAGGACTGGGAAAAAGGAAGGGAGGGGGACCAGATGTGAGCATGGGAAAAAACAGTTGCACAAATTCTAATTGGTCTTTTAATAAAAAGTTGGAGCCAGATATTGAAGTAAATGTTGAAAAATCAGAAAGAAAGGGGAACAAGCCACAGTCATTTCTCAGCTCACCAAGTCCTCAGCCTAAAGGAGTAGATCCTGTCTCCATGAATTTTCAGACTGATTGTGTCTGAGTCCTCAGGCAAAAAAGGGAAGGTGTAGGGAGGAAGGGAAGCACAGAGGCCAACCTCTGTCTCCTCCCACCTTATATCCCTTTCTCTGCACAGCCATATCACTTCTTTCTCTACCTTCCTAGTGCTGATATTAAAGGTGTGTGCCACCACTGCCTGTCTCTATTTGTCTTTTAGATTGGATTAATCTTGTGTAGTGCGGGGTGGCTTTGAACTCACACAGATCAAGAGTGATCTCTACCTATCAAGTGCTAATTTTAAGGTGTGTGCCACCACTAACTGACCTGTATGAATAACTCTGTGAAAGGTTCTCTCCTCTGATATTCAGGCAATCTTTACTACATTTCAAACAACATATCACCACAGTTCCCTGTTTTCTGGTCAAAAATATAAAAGGGTTAAATATACCTAATATAAGAAAAACTATATACAAGAAATAAGAAATCTATATATTATATACACAGACAACAATTACATCAATAATGTTCAGTCCATTAGCAACTGACAAATTCAGAAAAAAATACTCTATTATTTATCCTTTCTTGGTGAATCCAAATTCACTTTCTACCCAACCTGTATTACCAATCAATATCTATCTTTTGATGTCTCTGAAACTTAAACACTTTACTCCTCTCAGTGAGTTTCCTTTCTGCATATGTACCTAGGAAAATTATGTAGTCTTCAACTTCTTTAGAGACCTCAGAAGGAAATAATATTAACTGAGTAAGCAGGAAGAGACATCTTTAGGGGATCCTGAAAACAAAAAAAATTGGTTAGTTGTCAAGTCTTTAGATAGGTAGCTGTATCATTTGTTGTCCAGTCTCTATGTAATGCGAAAATGCAAGGTTTGTCTGTGAGGCTTGACCATGTTAGCTAGCCACCATTGAAATTGTCCTGAGTAGTTTGTAGTCCAAAGTTGATCTTAGGGTGGTGTTTGTCAGCTTAATGGTGTTATAATATTCCTCATATAACTGATGATGTGGCGTTCCATCATCAAGTTCAGAGACAGCATTAGGTCAGATTATTCCTGTTCTTGGTAATTTTTTCTGGGTAGTACTACTCCCTTTTTCTTTGGATGCCTATTTGTCCAGAGGTCTTTTAACTTCTCAAGATGTTTTTTTTTTATTTTCCTTAAAAGAAAAAATGAAAGCCCTTCCCAACACTAACATTGAGGAGTTTTGAAAACTAATCCTTATCAACTTTGATTTATGTTTTCTCCTGATTTTTTTTTCTGTTCTCTCTTCTATAGCTGTTCTATCGTCCTCTGCAGTATGGTTTTCTACAATAAGCAATAGGTTCCTTAATAGCTTTTATAAGGATTTTTCTCCACTATGACAGAAAATAACCAAAATGAATTTGACTTGGGTTCCTGTGAGATATTCCTCAGGACATTTGCCAAAGGCAAAGGATTACCTTGTCTGTCCCTTGTTGATTTATATTCCTTAGTCCAACAGCTGTCTTTGCCACACCTTCTGCATAATCCAGAAGAAAGGAGCATTCTTTTGTGGTCATTCTTAGCAACAAACATTGTTTCTAGGAACACTCTGTTTACAGTACTTTTAAGCGTCACCTTATTTGCTGCAATTGAAACATTTTTAATGTCAATTTTGCTTCAAACCTCAGGAAATCACCTCTCCTATCCAAGCATTATCATAGTTAGGACACTCAATATTGAATGTTTTTAGTATCCATTCCTGCAAGGGTCCTGGTTTTGACTTTCAAACCTTAAAAAAAATAAGTCAGAAGAAAACAAACTGAGAATATGAAGTGAAAGTTTTAGTGCTGATCTCCAGGTCCACAGACCATTTTCTTTCCTGAAGAAGTCTCTGTCATACTGAGTAGGCCATGGTTGACAGACCAGTACCCATGATGGAAAGTCTAGAGAGTATCAGGGGCCCAGTGGAAGCATATACTATTAGGGAAACTTTCCTAACAGAAGCACTTGGAAACTCTTCAATGAGCACAATAAAGTATAATTACATGCACATTGTGAACCATTATTGATAGGAATATTAATGTCCATCAAGTACTTAGGTCTTTGGGGAAATAGCTTACATTGGAACAATTTCAATTTCAATACTTTCCTTAATAAATGATTTAAATGTTATTAGGTTATTGTAGAGAGATCCCAGGTTAGATTGACTAAGGAAGACTGGGAAGGATTTGAAATGGTAAGTGATTTTTTTTTGAGGATCAACTTCTCAGTAGAGTGTAGAGCTGTAGTCTAGACATAGGGAAAGCCCTGATATTCATAGAAATGTTCATCTCAACAGATAAACAGGTTATGTAGCAGACAGTGACATGGAGAAATATGATAAAACCTAAAGTAAGCATATACCCCCCACCTTTGTGATGTACTTCTTTCCTGGAACCTTGGGATCCTACATTCCATTCTTACTTCACCTGGAAATCCATTTTTCTGAGACCTTCAAAGGTACTGGCTGCTGTATTTGGCTGATCCTCTGAACTCAGCTGAATCAAGGTACTTTAAGTCTTTCTGGAAGGAAGTTTTGTCTTCTTTAGTCTGTGGTAAGTTCTGTCTGAGGAATGCCTTCTATAATATTGAGATTTCTGGCCAAGATTAGCCACACTGTTAGTACCCGCCCAACACTGCTTATCTGGACCATTTCTATCCCAAATCTCTCAAGAAACACAGACACTCATATTAACTTCATGCTGTTTAGCCTAGGTCTGAGGCTCATTGCTAGATAGCTCCTCTACCTTAACTCAAGCCATTCTCATCAATCATTCCTGACACATGGCCCGTGGCTCACCTGTGTTCTGTACATGGTGCTTCTTTGGGTGTCTGGCTATATCTCTGGGAATCTGCCCTTCTTCTACTACCTATTCTAATTTTCCTGCCTACTTTTTTTCAGGGTCTGGTCATGGGCCAAAACAGTCTGTTATTTACAGTCTATAGAAGACATGACTATAAGTTTGGTAATCACAATTGACTATTAATCTGCATTTTTTAATTTTACAACTTTTAAGTGAGTAACATGAACATCATACATTAAACAGCAGAAAAGTATATACAGCATAACAAAACTAATCTTGAATTTGTATCAATAAACCAAAATCCACACAAATGTAAAGTATGTTTAGATTAACAGTTGATTAAGGTATTGAACTAAAGTCAAAAATCTAATTTTTAAAAAAGCACTCATATACCATATGCCCTTTTTTTTCTTAGAAACAGATTAACTATGACCATTAACCATTCATATTGAAAACAAACATTTATAAACAATGTTTTGGGAATTTGTGCATAACATTTCATTGCTACTGCCTGCTGATTAAGGGGCGCTGACAATCTTACAGGTTCTTGAGACTGGATCATCTTAGTCTTGAAGCTGATGTAAACATATCTTCCTACCAAAGAATTTTCAGGTTGTCTTGGTTGGTGAAACCCTATTTGCCTGGAAGCAATCCACAGGTTCTCATCTTTGGTGGAAACAACAACAGAACCTCTCTTCCAAAGCAATAAATCCTTAGATACAAACTTCAAAGTCAAGACACTTTTAAAATATATGTTTTGGTTTAACTTAGCATCCTTTGGAATTGATTGTCTTATGGAGTTAAGTCTACCAGTTAACAAAATAAAAGAAGACACAATAATAAGCACAATCCAGATTCTGTGTATTTTCCATCTTTACATGGCTTATTATACTTTTATTTTTCTATTTCTCTTTTTAAAAGACTTTCTCTGATACTTTTTGTTCTCTCCCAGTTTACATATTCCTTTTCACACACATTTTAACCCATGGAGAGGTTGTCTATATCTGAGTCTGCTTTATTTTGTATCATTAATTATTTTTAACCAGAAAATATTTTTTAAATGTTAGCAGTCTCTGAAAGAGCCACAGAGTTTTGCCAATGAAGCTGAGTCAGGAAGTTCTCTTAAAAGGGCCAAGTCTCTGATTGCTGCCAGCAGACAGAGTACACCCAAGAAAATACCACTATCAAAAAAGCTGTCTTTAACTCTGTCCCATTGTCTTCAAAATAAATGGAAACCTTAAATCAATCACATGATACTGCGTCTTTTATGAGGCTTCCAGATCTGGTCTGGTTGCAGTTTGTTCTTGCTGCAGGGAGTCCACTGCCATTTTCTCTGTGGTCTGGATGCCACACAATCTCTGTACCATGACTGACTTCAGAGACACAATTTTGGAGCTGCCCTTGAATCAGTTTCTCTGATCTAGAAACCTTTGTAAGCTTTCTCAGGCTTTGTGTGGATACAGTTGTACCATTTTTGGACACCATCTGTAACAATGAAGTTTTTGTCCCAGATTAGCCCCACTGTTCAAACCTGATGCTGCTCCTTATGTGGACCTGCAATCTCAAAGTCCCAAGTAAACGCAGACATGATTATATTAACTTCATACTGTTAGGCCTATGACTTAGTCACTTGCTATCTAGCTCCTTAATCTTACCTCAACCCAGCACATCCGAGCCATATATCCCTTTCCTTCACCCCTGAAAACCATCAGTTGGAGAGACCATTAAATCTGTGGCAATCCCTCATCATCTCAATCTTAGAATACACCACAGATACCTACATTATGCAGGACTCTAGTATAAAACTGCTGTGTAAATTAATTAATAGGATTATACAGATTTATTTGAGCCCAGACTTTCTCTGTCAGCTTAGCATCATATCTATACCATGAATCAAGGAAAAACATGAAGAGTCAGTAATGATGGAGAAATACAGATTTACATTGAGGAGGTTCCCAGAAATGTGTCTTTTATATAAAAACCCCTAAGCCTAAGTTTGATGGCTAGGGGCCATATGGCATTCGGGGAGAATATAAGATATTCTTTAACATATAATGACATGTGAGTCATGGGTACATATACAAACACACACTGAATAAAACTGTAATGAAGTATTACAACATATTTGAAGTCCCATTGTTGCCTCTCTAACACAGACATGTTAGTTTTCACACTGTCCTTCTCTTTTGAGACCAAGTCTTACATAGTACAGGGAGGCTTTGAAGTATACCCATCTTTCTATCTCATTTTCCTAAGTGCTAAGAAGAGAGATGTTCAACATCAAACTAGCTTCCTAAAATAAGTTGTTCTAAGTATTACTTATAGTTTATTTTATTTTACATTCCAACCACAGTTTTCTTCCTACCTTTTTTAAAAACATAAATTCCATTTTGATGTATGCACCTCCCTGCCTTCCCTCAACTCAATCCCTCCCAGTCAGCCTTCAGCAAATCCCATCCCCATCCCCCTATCTTCTCCCCCAGAAGGGCAAGAAGTCCCATGGTGGGTCAGCTCAGTTTGGCATATCCACTCCAGGCAAGTTGTACTCACTCATCCCAAAGACAAGAGTGGGTTATGTTTTCTTATGTAGTGAATGTGCTCCAAGGTGCCAGCCCACCACAGGGACACAGTCTGATCCCACCCCTTGAGGCTCCACATACTGTCCACGCCATTCTACAGTTGCCTACACTTAGAGGGCCTAGCTCCTTTTCCTGCTGGGTCTCCAATGGCTATTCTTGATTCAGTGACCTCTTCACAGCTCCATTCAGCCCTCTCTGTATGACTCCTCTTCATAATCCCTATCCCCCTGCTCATACAGACATTCCTCCCCTGCTCTCAGCCTAGTGCTCGGCCATTCATCTCTACCTCTACCTCTGTTCTTTATTGGATCCCCTACCTCTTTTCTACTCCCCCATCCACTGCCCATAAAGGTCAAGTCCTCCTATTGGAGTCAACAAAGCATGACATATCAAGTTTGACCCCACCCTTGCACCAAGGCTAAACAAGGCCTCACACCACAGGGAATAGTTTTCAAAATACTAGCTAGTGTACCAGGAAAGATCCTAGTCCCAGGGCTAGAGGCCCCATAAACAGACCATGCTACATAACGGTCACCTACATGAGCAGGGTCTAGATCAGTCCCATGCAGGCTCCCTACTTGTTTGTCTAGACTCCATGTTTCCCCATGAGCTTGGATCAGTTGTCTGTGGTTTTCCCTGACATGATATTGACCCTCATGCTAGGCCCAGTGCTTTACTGTTGATGTCTGCATCTATTTTCATCAGTTACTGGATGAAGGTTCTATTAGGGTGGTCATCAATTTGATTACCCGGTAAGGCCAGTTCAGGCACCCTCTCTGCTATTATTAGGAATCCTAGCTGGGATCATCTTTATGGATTCCTGAAATATTTCTTGGCACCAGGTTTCTCTCTAGGTCCACAATGTCCCCCTCTATGAAGATATCTGCTCCATTTCACTCCCTCTCTGTCACTCACCCAACTCAGCCATTTTGATCCCTCATGTTTCTATCCCCTTCCCTCTACCTCTCCATCCTAATTGTTTAGTCTTTCCCTCCCAGGGTGATCCATGTCTTCCTCTTAGGGTAGTCCTTGTTTCCTAGTTTCTCTAGCACGATGGAGTGTAGCCTGGCTATCCTTTGCCTTCATATTATCCACTTTGGAGTATATGATTTATTTTAATTGATATACAATAGTAGTTCATGTACAATTAACATACAGTGTCATGATTCAAGATATACATAGGTGTGTTTTTATCAAATATAGGCAATTCATATTTCTGTGTCTTTATATAAATGTTGTTTATATCCTCTCTCTTCTACTATTTTCTGGTAAAATTGGGAAATTAATGCAAGCACCACTTATTTGATATCAAGGAATCCTATAGATTAAATCATGTATTAATCAGCCTGGTCTCAATCTTACTTTGTAGCTTAGACAGGCATTGAACATATGATATTTCTGTTTCACCTTCCCAACTATCTTGTATTTCATGTGCATCAGTGAAGTTTCTTGGTCCTAGGTGGCCAGAGGTCTAGACCCACAGACCTGTGGGCCCAGACCCCTTAGCCTTTGCAGCTCATCAGGCCCCCCCAAAATGATTAAGATGCTTATATAAGTTCATGCTGTTTCATCTATGGCTCAGGCACATCCCAAGCTGGCTCTTACATCTTAACTCAACCCATTCTCATTAATCTTTCTGCCATGTGTCCCATGGTTCTCTTGTGTTCCTTTCCTGCTTTTTCTTGGGCTGCTGTATCAATTTGCCTGACTCTGCCCTTCTTCTCATACCTATGTTGTGATTCCCCTCCTACTTTTCCTATGGTGCCTGCCATGGGCCGAAACAGCTCCTTTATTTAAATATTGATATTCACAGCACACAGAAAGACATTCGCATTTCATTACATGCATAGGAGTTTTCTTTTGGCTTCTCTTTTCCTTCCTCAAAGATTCACCCTATATAGCTATAAAACATAGTTACTAATGTGTAACCAGTGTAAATGTAAATGTGTAAATGTAATACCAGAAGCTATACTAATTACTACCTGTTCCTTTCATACCTCCTTCTTTCCATAACCCACCTTTCAGTGACAATTGTTTCAATCTTAGCTACTATGAAATCAGTTTGCATGTTCCTCATATGAGTGAGAACACCTAGATCTCAGTTCTGATGTTTAAAGAAGAGTCTTGACTCTGGTACCTTAAACCACTTGGCCATCCTGACACCCATGGGAACCTGAGAGATTGGGTTGGGTGGTGAATGGAGGGGAAGAATAATGAAAGAGACATCTTGATAAGGGGACATTTTGTGGTTAGGTAGAGACCTGGCCTAAAGAAAACTCTCACAAATCTCTAAGAATGACCCCAGCTACGCTGGTTAGAAATAGTGGATAGGTATCCTGAACTGACCATATCATGTAATCAAATTGGTGACTACTTCAATAGTAATAAGAGTGCATTCAAGCAGCCTCTAGCTTTGCTTTCTTGTTCTACTGTTTTAGCTGCCTCCCATAAAGTCTTCTACTGTGAACCTGGTCTAGCCTTCAATGCAGCAATAACCTTAACTGATCCGTCTTTAGGGATAATTTATGTACATGTTGACCAAAATATTTAACATTTGCTTTACAAACTGTGAGTGCATACCTTAAGTGATGATTGCTTCTTGAATCTCCTTAAATCTAATTAGAGCTTAACTAGCTTCTGAATAATTTTTATCATTTTGTGATTCCTTCAAGGTTACCTAGTGTACTAATTTTGGCTGTGTGCAAGCTTCAGATTGTTTCTCTGTATTCCTATAAACCAATGTTGAGATTAACTCTTTATATTCTTGTTTTTCTGTGAATCTTTCTGTGTTCTCACCTAACAGGCTTTTCTAAGGTGTTTTTCTTGGCATTCACACTAACTGACTTTTTAACTAATAGAACAGAAATAATCAAAAAGTAATAGTTCTAATAAACATTATGACATTATTTATCTTCTCTTTTACTGGTTCTAGTTTCAAACCATCTAGAGCAATGTTAATGAAAGACCAACCACCTTCCATCATGCTACTCTTTTCATTTTTAAGGTGTGAAAAAGTTCTCTCTGCTTTAGGCATAGTCCCCATTTTAAGCAATCCCAATTTACTCATCAAACCTGTTGTCAATAATGATTCAGATGATTATGAATTGGGGCAGTTACTTAGTGTCCAAAAAGAGGAAAAACACAAGCCCCACTAAAAGAGGGAGGCTGCTGTCTGAAAAACTTGCCCAGATGAACATGGAGAAGACACACATGTTGTGGACTCTGCTTAATGCTGGAGGCTAACTCCTAACAGAAAACCGAGCCAGCTTGCCATGAATCGCTCTGGCTGGCAAGGTCTTTTTTTCCCTAATTCATGCCCTGAAAGTTGAGCTCCAAATAATGTACAAACTCTACTTAGCATGTATTGAAATCCCTGAGTCAGATATTGATGAAAAGCTAGAATATGAGAAAGAGGACACAGAACACAGTCAATTCTCACCAAACCAACTTCTCAGGATGAACAGGGTAAATGTTTCTCTTTTCAAGGGTCCTCAGCCTGACTGGTCACTTCTACAGAAACATGGTTACTAGGCCTAAGTAGTTCACTAAGTTTCTAGTACCAGCCAACATCACCTGATTTTTAAAAATTATTTCTTTCTGTCTACTGTTTTTGAATTTGGTTTGTTATATCAATAAGTCATTTATCAGTACATATTTTGTAAGGATAGTACTTAGGGCTATTAACTTCCTTCTTAAAAATGCCTTGACTGTGTCTCAAAGGTTATGTTGTGGTGGTTTTGCTTCATTTAGTTCCAGGAATATTTTAATTTTTTGGCCCATTCATCATTTAATAATGAGTTGCTCAGTTTCCATATGTTTATACATTTAGTAGATATTTTTTGTTTTATGTTGATTTTAATTTTATTGCATAATGGTTGGGTAGGATACATGAAATTATTACAACTTTTCTGTACGTATTAATGCTTGTTCTGTATTTATTAATCTTTGTTTTTTATTTGAGCATATGTTATATTTTGAAGAAGCTTCCCTGTGCTGCTGAGTAGAATGTATATGTGTTTACCCTTGGTATTTGGGTTGAATAGTCTCTAGATATCTATTAGGTTCATTTGATGGAAGATGTCATTTAACTCTGAAGTTTCTCTACTTTTTTGGTCCAGAAGTCTTATCTATAGAAAAAATTAGAGTGCTGAAATTTCCCACTATGTTTGGGTTTATGTTAATCTGGTTCTTTAATTTTATTAATATGATTTGGTGAAATTGAGTGCACCAGAATTTTATACATGTCTTTAGTATTGCAATATTTTATAAATTAATTGATACCTTGATTTAAATGAAATTCCTTTCTTTGTCTATAGTTAGTGCTTCAGCACCATATTTAAAAAGATTGGGGATAGTGTTTTTTTTAAACTCTTTGAACATATCATACTTGTTTATTCCTTGGGTAAATAAGACTGTAGTGGGCAATGAAGTTTCAATCTTGTATTATCATTAATAAATAAAAATAACACTATCTATACAAATGTCTGTGATAACAAGTCAGTAATGAAAAATTTTTCCTGCAACTGAGGACACAGAAAAATACAAAACATCCTTATTATCAGAATACCCAAAAAAAACAAATTAAAAATAGAATGTCGGAGACTTTTATATTATGAATTATAAATGTAAATGTCTTTATAGTTTCTGTTTATAGCTGAAAGAATTTTTTTGTACTTATACTGTCTGATAAATGCATAATTTATGATATAATTTGTATATTTTGTGGCAAAACAGAAATATTTATATACACATTCATATATACCAGAAAACTTTCGGGAATAGAAAGTCAATCAATGAGAAAGTCCTAAAATAATGTATACTTTCACAATTTACATGCTTTAAGGTAGGATAATTAATACTCAACATAAAAAATGTCCATGTTACAGACTTTCAGAAAGAGATAATATCATTTTTATATAATAAAATGCCAATAAAATTTTCCACTTTCATATTCACTTTAGAAATACTATCATTGTCTATAATTTTACGTGACAACCCATTGAGTGAGAACACCTAGATCTCAGTTCTGATGTTTAAAGAAGAGTCTTGAATAATGAAAGAGACATCTTGATAAGGGGACATTTGTGGTTAGGTAGAGACCTGGTCTAAAAAAAACTCTCACAAATCTATAAGAATGACCCCAACTAAGATGGTCAGAAATAGTGGATAGGTATCCTGAACTCACCATATCCTCTAATCAAATTGGTGACTACTTCAATAGTAATCAGAGTGCCTTTACCCAGCCTCTAGCTTTGCTTCCTTGTTCTATTGTTTTAGCCTCCTCCCATAAAGTCTTCTACTGTGAACGTGGTCTAGCCTTCAAAGCAGCAATAACCATATTTGTCCAGTCTTTAGGGATAATTTATTTTACATTCCTTCAAGGTTACCAAGTATACTAAGTTTGACTGTTTGTAAGCTTTAGGTTGTTTCTCTAAAAACTTATAAGTCAATGTTGAGATTGGGTCTTTAAATTCCTATTTGTGTATTAATATTTTTGTGTTCTCTCTTAACAGGCTTTTCTAAGGTGTTCTTCTTGGCATTCACACTAACTGACTTTTTAACTGATAGCATAGAAATAATCAAAAAATAATATTTCTAATAAACATTATGACATTATTTATCTTCTCCTTTACTGGTTCTAGTTTCAAATCATCTAGAGTAATGTTGGTGAAAGACCAACACCTTCTATCATGCTACTCTTTCTCATTTTTGAGGTGTGAAAAAGTTCTCTCTCTGCTCTAGGCATAGTCCCCATTTTAAGTAATCCCAATTTACTCATCAAACTTGTTGTCAATGATGATTCAGATGACTATGTTGGGGGCAGCTACTTAGTGTCCAAAAAGAGGGAACACACAACCCCCACTAAAAGAGGGAGGCTGCTGTCTGAAAAAGTTGCCCAGATGAACATGGAGAAGACACACATATTGTGGACTCTGTCTAATGCTGGAGGCTAACTCCTAACAGAAAGCCGAGCCAGTTGGCCATGTAGAGCTTTGGCTAGCAAGGTCATTTTTTCCTAATTCATGCCCTGAAAGTTGAGCTCCAAATAGTGTACAAACTCTAGTTAGCATGTATTGAAATCCCTGAGTCAGATATTGATGAAAAGATAGAATATGAGAAAGAGGACACAGAACACAGTCAATTCTCACCAAACCAACTTCTCAGGGTGAACAGGGTAAATGTTTCTCTTATCAAGGGTCCTCAGCCTGACTGGTCACTTCTACAGAAACATGGTTACTAGGCCTAAGTAGTTCACTAAGTTTCTAGTGCCAGCCATCATCACCTGATTTTTAAAAATTATTTCGTTCTGTCTACTGTTTTTGAATTTGGTTTGTTATATCAATAAGTCATTTATCTGTACATATTTTGTAAGTGTAGCACTTAGGGCTATTATCTTGCTTCTTAAAAATGCCTTGACTGTTTCCATAAGGTTATATCGTGGTGGTTTTGCTTCATTTAGTTCCAGGAATATTTTAATTTTTTGGCCCATTCATCATTTAATAATGAGTTGCTTAATCTCCATACGTTTATACATTTAGTCGACTTTTTCTGTTTGGTGTTCATTTTAATTTTATTGCATAAGTGTTGGGTATGATACATGAAATTATTTCAACTTCTCTGTATTTATTAATGCTTGTTCTGTATTTATTAATGCTTGTTTTTTATTTGGGCATATGTTATATTTTGAAGAAGCTTCCCTGTGCTGCTGAGTAGAATGTATATGTGTATACCCTTGGTATTTGGGTTGAATAGTCTCTAGATATTTATTAGGTTCATTTGATGGCAGATGTCATTTAAATCTGAAGTTTCTCTTTTTTTGTGTTCAGATGTCTTATGTATCGAAGAAATTGGAGTGCTGAAATTTACCACTATTATTGGGTTTGTGTTAATCTGGGTCTTTTATTTTATTAATATGATTTGATGAAATTGAGTGTACCAGAGTTTTATGCATGTCTTTAATAATGTAATATTTTAATAATTAATTGATACCTTGATTAAAATTAAGTTCCTTTCTTTGCCTATAGTTTTTGCTTCAAACACTATATTGAAAAATATTGGGGATAGTGGTTTATTTTCAACTCTTCAAACATATCAGACATGTTTATTCCTTGGAAAAATAAGACTATAGTCGGCAATGAAGTTTCAAAGTTGTATTATGTCATTCATAAATAAAAATAACACCATCTAAACCAATGTCTATGTTTAGAAGTCAGTAACGAAAAGTTGTTCTTTCAACTCAGTACATAGAAAAATACAAAACATCCTTATTGTCAGAATACCCCCCAAATTTAAATTAAAATATCCTTGACTTTTATATCATGTATTATGGATGTAATTGTCTTCATATTGCTTGTTTATATCTGAAACAATTTTTTTGTATTTGTAGTTATCATAAATTATGATAATTTATGATAATATTTGTCTATTTTGTGGCAAAACTAACCTATTTATATACACATTCATATACACCCTTAAAGTTTAGGGCATAGAAGGTCAATAAATTAGAAAGTACTAAAATAATGAATACATGAACAATTCACATGCTTTATGGTAGGATAATTAATACTCAACATATGAAATGTTCATGTTATAGACTTTCAGAAAGAGAAAACATCATTGTTAGATAATCAAGTGGCAATAAAATTTTCCACTTTCTTATTAATTTTAGAAATACTATCATTGTCTAAAATTTTACCTGACAACTCATTGATTGAGGAAAACAGAGTATGGCAAAAGTAAAATTACATATACAGTTTAGAGATTTATATCAACTAATCCAAATCCCGGTGCAAACCTGAAACCATTTACCAGGAAATTAAAGGGAAAAATCATGATGGCCAAAGTTGTCTACTTCTTTACATAAGCTGTGATTTCCAGGTTGTATTTAGTCTCTCTAGTAGTATTGAGAGAGGTAATTTAACCTGTTTTGCTCTTGTCTTTGAATAAGGCAGTTTCTGTCTTTTTAGTGACTGCATAAATAAACCATTGAGCTTCAATATTTGCTCACAAGTTTGGTGAATTATTGAGAAACATCTCTCCCTCTGTTTTTCTGAATTTACCTTCAAAGACACTGTATGTGGTTTTTATTTTTATCATTTTGCATTTTTTGTAGTGCTGGAGATGAAACTCAGGGCCAAGACAGGGAATACTGTAGAGTCCAGACTTGTTTCTCTATTTAGAGTATTGCTTACAATCTTTTCCATTTAGAACAATGCTGGCTGTGGGAAAGCCATTGCTTTGTAATATGACCTAAAATTAATTTTAAAAAAAAGTCAGAATAAAACACACTGAGAATATGAAAAGAAAGTTTTAGTGCTGATCTCCAGGTCCACAGATCATTTCCTTTCCTGAAGAAGTCTCAGTCATTCTGAGTAGACCATTATTGGCAGACCAGTACCCATGATGAAAAGTCTAGGGAGCATCAGGGGACCAGAGGAAGCATATACTATTAGAGAAACCTTCCTAACAGAAAAACTTGGGGGAACTCCTGAGAGAGTACAATAAAGTTTAGACACATGCACATTGTGCACTATTATTTATAGGAATATTAATATCCATTACGTTCTTAGGTCTTTGGGGAAATATCTTAAATAGGGATAATTTCAACTTCAATACTTTCTTAAAAAATGATTTAAATTTTATTTGTTTATTGTAGAGAAATCCCAGGTTAGACTGATTAAGGACTCGGGGAAGGAAGTGAAATGGTAAGTGATCTTTTTAGATGAACAACTTCACAGTAGAGTGTAGAACTGGAGTCTAGACATAGGAAAAGCCCAGGTATTCATAGAAATGTTCATCTCAACAGGTTAACAGGTTCCGTAGCAGCCAATGACATGGAGAAATATGATAAAGCCTCAAGTAGGCATATAGCCCCCCCCCCACACCTTTGTGATGTACTTCTTTCCTGGAACCTTGATCTTATATTCCATTCTTACTTCACCTGGCAATGCATTTTCCTGAGACCTTCAAAGGAACTGGCTGATCTAGTTGGCTGGTCCTCTAAACTCAGGTGAATCAAGGTATTTAAGTCTTTCTGGAAGGAAGTTTTGTCCTCTTTAATCGGTTGTAAGTTCTTTCTGAGGAATGCCCCTAATAATGATGAGTTTTTTGGCAGAGATTAGCCCCACTGTTAGGACCCGACCACCATGGCTTATCTGTACCATCTATCCCAAATCTCTCAAGAAACGCACAGACACTCGTATTAAGTTTATGCTGTTTAGCCTAGGTCTCAGGCTCATTGCTAGATAGCTCCTTCATCTTAACTCAAGCCATTATCATCAATCTTTCCTGCCACATGGCCCGTGCCTCACCTGTGTACCTTACATGTTGCTTTTTTGGGTGTCTAGCTCAATCTCTGAGACTCTGCCCTTCTACTACTACCTAACCTATTCTGATTTCCCTGCCTACTATTTTTTATGGTGTCTGTCATGGCCCAAAACAATCTTTATTTACAGCATATAGAAAGACATGACTATAAGTTTGGTTATCACAAGTGACTATTAATCTGCATTTCTTAATTTTACAAATTTTAAGAGAGTAACATGATCATAATACCTTAAACAACAGTAGAAAAATATATACAGCATAAAAAAAAACTGATCTTAAAGTTGTATCAGTAAACCAACCTCCATAGCACTGCAATGTCTGTTGAGATTAACAGTTGATTTTGGTATTAAAGTAACCTCAATTATCTAATTTTTAAAAAATCACTCATATACCATACGCCTTTTTTTCTTAGAGAGAGATTAACTATGACCATTAACCATTCATAATGAAAACAACATTTATAATCAATATTTTGGGAATTTGGGCATAATATTTCATTACTACTGCCTTCTGATTAAGGGGCGCTGACAATCTTACAGGTTATTGAGACTGGATCATCTTAGTCTTGAAGCTGATGTGACCATATCTTCCTATCACAGAATTTTCAGGCAGTCTTGGTTAGTGAAATCCTATTTGCCTGGAAGAAATCTGCAGGTTCTCATCTTCTGTGGAAACAACAATAGAACCTCACTTCCAAAGCAACAAATCCTTAGAAACAAACTTCAAAGTCAAGATACTTTAAAAATATATGTTTTTGTTTTATTTAGCATCCTTTGGAATTGATTGTCTTCTGCAGTTAGCTCATTAACAGTTAAAAAATTAAAAGAAGACACAGTAATATCCATGATCCAGACTCTGTGTATTTTCCATCTTTATTTGGCTTATTATATTTTTATTCCTCTATTTCTCTTTTTGAAAGACTTTCTCTACCTTCTTTCTTTTCTCTCCCAATCTACATATTCCTTTTGACACATAGTTTAACCCATTGAGAGGTTGACTCTATCTGAATCTGTTTTATTTTGTATCATTAATCATTTTTAACCAGAAAATATTTTTAAAATGCTAGCACTCTCTGAAAGAGCCACATAGTTTTTGCCAATAAAGCTGAGTTAGGAAGTTCTCTTAAATGGTCCATGTCTCTAAGCTCTGCAGGCAGACAGAGCACACCCAAGACAATGCCAATATCCAAAAAGCTGTCATTGACTCTGCTCCATTTTCTTCAAAATAAACAGAAGCCTTAAGTCATTCACATGCTATTGAAATTCCTGTGAGACTTCGGGATCTGGGTGCTTGCAGTTTATGCTCACTGCAGTGATTCCGCTGCCATTTAGCCTGTGGTCTGGATGCCACACTAGCTATGTACCATGACTGACTTCAGAGACACAATTTTGAACCTGCTCTTGGATCAGTTTCTCTGCTCTAGATCCCTTGGTAAGATTTCTCAGGCTTTGGGTGGGTATATTCGGTCCATTTTTGGATGCCTTCTATAACAATGAGGATTTTGGCCCAGATTAGCCCCACTGTTCAGACCTGCCTAATGCTGCTTATTTGCACCAGCCATGTCAAAGTCCCCCCCAAAAACACACTGACTCTTATATTAACTTCATGTTGTTTGGCCTACGGCTTAGGCACATTGCTAGCTAGCTCCTTCACCTTACCTCATTCCAGCACATCCGAGCCATATATCTCTCTCCTTCACCCCTGAAAGCCATCAGTTTGAGAGACCATTAAATCTGTGGCAATCCCCTCACCATCTCAATCTTAGAATACACCACAGATACCTACATGATGCAGGACTCTAGCATAAAACTGCTGTTTAAATTAATTAATAGGATGAGACAGAGTTATTTGAGCCCAGACTTTCTCTGTCAGCTTAGCATCATATCTATACCATGTATCAAGGAAAAACATGAAGAGTCAGTAACGATGTAGACATACAGATTTACATTGAAGGAGGTTCCCAGAAATGTGTCTTTTATATAAAAATCCCCTAAGCCTAAGTTTGATGGCTAGGGTCCATATGGCATTCAGGGAGAATATAAGATATTCTTTAACATATAATGACATGTGAGTCATGGGCACATATACAAACACACACAGAATAAAACTGTAATGAAGTATTACAACATATTTGAAGTCCCTTTGTTGCCTCTTTAACACAGACATGTTAGTTTTCTCACTACCCTTCTGTTTTGAGACCAAGACTTATATAGTACAGGGTGGTTTTGAACTATCCCCATCTTCATATCTCATTTTCCTAAGTGTTAAGAACAGAGGTATTCACCATCAACACTAGCTTCCGAAGATAATTTGTTCTAAGTATTACTTATGGTTTATTTTATTTTACATTCCAACCTCAGATTTCTCTCTACTTTTTTAAAAATAAAACTGTCATTCTTATGTATGTATCCCCCCGTTCCCCCTGACTTCCCTTCACCCCATCCCATCCAGTGAGCCTTTAGCCTCTCCCATCCCCATCCACCAATCCTCTCCCTGATAAGGGCAAGAAATCAGAAGGTGGATTAGCTCAGTGTGGCACATCCACTGCAGGCAAGTTCTACTCACTCATCACAAAGACAAGGATGGGTTAGGTATTCCTGTATAGGGAATGTGCTCCAAGGTGACAGCCCACACACAGGAACACAGTCTGATTTCATTCCTTGAGGCTCTACATACTGCCCATACCAATCTACCTACAGTTGCCTACCCTTGGAGGGCCTACTTCCTTTTCCTGATGGATCTCCAGTGGCTATTCTTGATTCAGTGAGCTCCCCAGAGCTACTGGCAGCCGTCGATGTGGGACTCCTCTTCATAATCCCTATCCTCCTGCTCATACAGCCTCTCCTCCCCTGCTCTCAGCTGGACCTGGAGCTCAGCCCAGTGCTCAGTCAGCCATGGATCTTTGCTTCCACCTCTCTTCTTTGTTGGATGCCCACCCTCTTTTCTACTCCCACATCCACTGCCCAGAAAGGTCAACTCCTCCTACGGGAGTCAATAAATCATGGCATATTAAGTTTGGCCCCACCCCTTGCACTAAGCAGAAAAAGGCCTCACACCACAGGGAATAGGTTTCAAGAAACTAGCTAGTGTGCCAGGAAAGATCCTAGTCCCACTGCTAGAGGCCCCATAAACAGACCAAGCTACATAACTGTCACATACATGAGGAGGATCATGGTCAGTCCCATGCAGGCTCCCTACCTGTTGGTATAGAGTCCATGAGTTCCCAGGAACTTGGAACAGTTGTCTTGGTGGTATTCCCTGACATGATCTTGACCCTCATACTCAGCCCAGTGTCTTTCTGTGGATCTCTTTCTGTGGCTCTATTTCCATCAGTTACTGGATGAAGGTTCTATGATGACAGTTAGGGTGGTCATCAATTTGGTTACCCGGGAAGGTCAGTTCAGGCACCCTCTCTGCTATTATTAGGAATCTTAGCTGGGATCATCTTTGTGGATTCCTGAAATTTTCCTTGGCAACAGGTTTCTCTCTAACCCCACAATGTTCCCCTCTATCAAGATATCTGCTTCATTTCACTCATTCTCTGTTCCTCTCCCAACTCTGCTATTTTGATGCCTCATGTCCCCCTGCCCTTCCCTCTACTTCCCCATCCTAATTGTTTAGTCTCCCCCTCCCAAGGTGATCCAAGTCTTCATTTAGGGTACTCCTTGTTGCCTAGTTTCTCTAGGACGAAGGATTGTAGTCTGGCCATCCTTTGCCTTCATACTATCCACTTATGAGTATATGATATATTTCAATTTATATACAACTATAGTTCTTGCACAAGTAAAATACAGTGTCGTGATTCAAGATATACATTTGTGTGCTTATCAAATGTAGACAATTCATATTTCTGTGTCCTCATGTAAAGGAAGTTTATGACCTCTCTCTTCTTCTATTTTCTTGTAAAATTGGGAAATTAATGCATGGACCACTTATGTTAGGAAGGATTAAATTATGTATTAACCAGCCTGGTCTTGATGTCACTTTGTAGCTCAGACAGGCATTGAACATAGGACCTTTCTATCTCAACTTCCCAACATCTTGTATTTCATGTGTAACAGTGAGGTTTCTTGGCCCTGGGTGGCCAGGGGTCCAGACCCACAGACCTGCGTTCCCAGAATCCTTAACCTCCGGGGCTGATCAGGTCCCCCAAAATGATTCAGACACTTATATTAAGTTCGTGTTGTTTGGTCTGTGGCTCAGGCACATCCCCAGCTGGCTCTTACATCTTAACTCAACCCATTCTCATTAATCCTTCTGCCACGTGGCCCGTTGCTTACTTGTGTTCCTTAAATGTGTATTCTCTGGTGACTGAGTCGATTTGTCTGCCTCTGCCCTGATTCTCCTACCTATGCTCTGATGTCCCTCCTAATTTTCTATGGTGTCTGTCATGGGCCAAAACAGCTCCTTTATTTAAAGATTGATATTCACAGCACTGAAAGCCATTACCACATCATTACATGCATAGGAATGGATTTTTGGCTTCTCTTTTCTTTCCTCACTGACTCAACATATGTAGCTATAAAACATAGTCACAAATGTGTACTGCAAAATACCCGCAGCTAAACTAATTACTTCCTGTTCCTTTGGAACCTACTTCTCCCCATAACCCACCTCTCAGTGACAACTGTTTCATTCTTAGTTTCTATGAAATCAGTTTCCATGTTCCTTTTATGAATTTGAATACCTAGAACTCAATTCTGATTTTTAAAGAAGAGTCTTGACTCTGACACCTTAAACCACTCGGCCATCCTGACACCCATTGGAACATGAGAGATTGGGTGGTGAATGGAGGGGAAGAATAATGAAAGAGACATCTTGATAAGGGGACATTTTGTGGTTAGGTAGAGACCTGGCCTAAAGAAAACTCTCACAAATCTATAAGAATGACCCCAGTTGAGACTGCTAGAAATATTGGATAGGTATCCTGAACTGACCATATCCTGTAATCAAATTAGTGACTGCTCCAGTAGTAATCAGAGTGCCTTCACCCAGCCTCTAGCTTTGCTTCCTTGTTCTATTGTTTTAGACTCCTCCCATCATATCTTCTACTGTGAGAGTGATCTAGCCTTCAATGCAGCAATAACCATATCTGACCATAATTTGTTTATATGGTGACCAAGAAATTTAACGTTTGTCTTACAAATTGTGAGTGCATACCTTAAGTGATGATTGCCTCTTGAATCTCCTTAAATCTAAACATTTATACTAGAGCCAAACTAGCTTCTGAACAATTGTTATCATTTTGTGATTCCTTCAGCGTTACTGAGTATACTAAGTTTGGTTGTTTGAAAGCCTTAGGTTGCTTCTCTGTAAATTTATATGTCAATGTTGAGATTATCTCTTTAAATTCTTGTTTCTGTATGAATATTTCTGTGTTCTCTCTTAATAGGCTTTTCTCAGGTGTTCTTCTTGGCATTCACACTAACTGTCTTTTTAACTGATAGAACAGAAATAATCAAAAAATAGTATTTATAATAAAAATTATGATATTATTTATTGTCTCCTTTACTGGTTCTAGTTTTGAACCATATAGAGCAATTTATATTAATTGATATACAACAATAATTAATGCACAATTAAAAGACTGTGTTGTGTTTCAAGATATACATAGGTGTGTGCTTATGAAATATAGGCAGTTCATATATCTGTGTCTTTATGTAAATGAAGTTTATAATCTTTCCTACTATTTTCTGGTAAAATTGGGAAATTAATGCATGGACCAGTTATATGGTAGGAAGGAATCCTATTGAGTAAATTATGTACTAATCAGCCTGGTCTTGATCTTACTTTGTAGCTTAGACAGGCATTGAACACAGGACCTTTCTGTCTCACCTTCCCAACTAACTTGTATTTCATGTGTAGCAGTGAGGTTTCTTGGTCCTGGGCAGTCAGAGGTCCAGACCCATAGACCTGAGGGCCCAGACCTCTTAGCCTCCGGGGCTGATCAGCCCCCCCCACGCCCCCAAATCATTCAGATGCTTATATTAAGTTCATGCTGTTTGGTCTATGGCTCAGGCACATCCCTAGCTGGCTCTTACATCTTAGCTCAACCCATTCTCATTAATCTTTCTGCTACATGGCCCGTGACTCACTTGTGTTCTTTACATGCTTTTTCTTGGGCTGCTGGATCGATTTGTCTCCCTCTGGCCTGATTCTCCTACCTATGCTCTGATTTCCCTCCTAATTTTCTATGGTGTCTGTCATGGGCCAAAACAGCTCCTTTATTTAAAGATTGATATTCACAGCACAGAAAGCCATTCCCACATCATTACATGCATAGGAATGGATTTTTGGCTTCTCTTTTCTTTCCTCACTGACTCAACATATGTAGCTATAAAACATAGTCACAAATGTGTACTGCAAAATACCCGCAGCTAAACTAATTACTTCCTGTTCCTTTGGAACCTACTTCTCCCCATAACCCACCTCTCAGTGACAACTGTTTCATTCTTAGTTTCTATGAAATCAGTTTCCATGTTCCTTTTATGAATTTGAATACCTAGAACTCAATTCTGATTTTTAAAGAAGAGTCTTGACTCTGACACCTTAAACCACTTGGCCATCCTGACACCCATTGGAACATGAGAGATTGGGTGGTGAATGGAGGGGAAGAATAATGAAAGAGACATCTTGATAAGGGGACATTTTGTGGTTAGGTAGAGACCTGGCCTAAAAAAAACTCTCACAAATCTATAAGAATGACCCCAGCTAAGATGGTCAGAAGTAGTGGATAGGTATCCTGAACTCACCATATCCTCTAATCAAATTGGTGACTACTTCAATAGTAATCAGAGTGCCTTTTCCCAGCCTCTAGCTTTGCTTCCTTGTTCTATTGTTTTAGCCTCCTCCCATAAAGTCTTCTACTGTGAAGGTGGTCTAGCCTTCAATGCAGCAATAACCATATTTGCCCATTCTTTAGGGATAATTTATTTAACATTTCCTTTACAAACTGTGAGTGCATCCCTTAAGTGATGATTGTTTCTTGAATCTCTTTAAATCTAACTAGAGCCCAACTAGTTTCTGAAAAAAAAATTATCATTTTGTAATTCCTTCAATGTTACCGAGTATACTAAGTTTGACTGTTTGTAAGCCTTAGGTTGTTTCTCTGAAAACTTATAAGTCAATGTTGAGATTGGGTCTATAAATTCCTGTTTGTGTATTAATATTTTTGTGTTCTCTCTTAACAGGATTTTCTAAGGTGTTCTTCTTGGCATTCACACTAACTGCCTTTTTAAGTGATAGAATAGAAATAATCAAAAAATAATATTTCTAATAAAAATTATGACATTATTTATCTTCTCCTTTACTGGTTCTAGTTTCAAATCATCTAGAGTAATGTTGGTGAAAGACCAACACCTTCTATCATGCTACTCTTTCTCATTTTTGAGGTGTGAAAAAGTTCTCTCTCTGCTCTAGGCATAGTCCCCATTTTAAGTAATCCCAATTTACTCATCAAACTTGTTATCAATGATGATTCAGATGACTATGTTGGGGGCAGCTACTTAGTGTCCAAAAAGAGGGAAAACACAACCCCCACTAAAAGAGGGAGGCTGCTGTCTGAAAAACTTGCCCAGATGAACATGGAGAAGACACACATATTGTGGACTCTGTCTAATGCTGGAGGCTAACTCCTAACAGAAAGCTGAGCCAGTTGGCCATGTAGAGCTTTGGCTGGCAAGGTCTTTTTTTCCTAATTCATGCCTTGAAAGTTGAGCTCCAAATAATGTAGAAACTCTAGTTAGCATGTATTGAAATCCCTGAGTCAGATATTGATGAAAAGATAGAATATGAGAAAGAAGACACAGAACACAGTCAATTCTCATCCAACAACTTTTCAGGATGAGAAGGGTCCTCAGCCTGACTGGTCACTTCTACAGAAACGTGGTTACTAGGCCTAAGTAGTTCACTAAGTTTCTAGTACCAGCCAACATCACCTGATTTTTAAAAATTATTTCTTTCTGTCTACTGTTTTTGAATTTGGTTTGTTATATCAATAAGTCATTTATCTCTACATATTTTGTAAGTATAGCACTTAGGGCTATTAACTTCCTTCTTAAAAATGCCTTGACTGTTTCCCAAAGGTTATATCTTGGTGGTTTTGCTTCATTTAGTTCCAGGAATATTTTAATTTTTTGGCCCATTCATCATTTAATAATGAGTTGCTTAATCTCCATACGTTTATACATTTAGTCGACTTTTTCTGTTTGGTGTTCATTTTAATTTTATTGCATAAGTGTTGGGTATGATACATGAAATTATTTCAACTTCTCTGTATTTATTAATGCTTGTTCTGTATTTATTAATGCTTGTTTTTTATTTGGGCATATGTTATATTTTGAAGAAGCTTCCCTGTGCTGCTGAGTAGAATGTATATGTGTATACCCTTGGTATTTGGGTTGAATAGTCTCTAGATATTTATTAGGTTCATTTGATGGCAGATGTCATTTAAATCTGAAGTTTCTCTTTTTTTGTGTTCAGATGTCTTATGTATCGAAGAAATTGGAGTGCTGAAATTTACCACTATTATTGGGTTTGTGTTAATCTGGGTCTTTTATTTTATTAATATGATTTGATGAAATTGAGTGTACCAGAGTTTTATGCATGTCTTTAATAATGTAATATTTTAATAATTAATTGATACCTTGATTAAAATTAAGTTCCTTTCTTTGCCTATAGTTTTTGCTTCAAACACTATATTGAAAAATATTGGGGATAGTGGTTTATTTTCAACTCTTTAAACATATCAGACATGTTTATTCCTTGGAAAAATAAGACTATAGTCGGCAATGAAGTTTCAAAGTTGTATTATGTCATTCATAAATAAAAATAACACCATCTAAACCAATGTCTATGTTTAGAAGTCAGTAACGAAAAGTTGTTCTTTCAACTCAGTACATAGAAAAATACAAAACATCCTTATTGTCAGAATACCCCCCAAATTTAAATTAAAATATCCTTAACTTTTATATCATGTATTATGGATGTAATTGTCTTCATATTGCTTGTTTATATCTGAAACAATTTTTTTGTATTTGTAGTTATCATAAATTATCATAATTTATGATAATATTTGTTTATTTTGTGGCAAAACTAACCTATTTATATACACATTCATATACACCCTTAAAGTTTAGGGCATAGAAGGTCAATAAATTAGAAAGTACTAAAATAATGAATACATGAACAATTCACATGCTTTATGGTAGGATAATTAATACTCAACATATGAAATGTTCATGTTATAGACTTTCAGAAAGAGAAAACATCATTGTTAGATAATCAAGTGGCAATAAAATTTTCCACTTTCTTATTAATTTTAGAAATACTATCAATGTCTAAAATTTTACCTGACAACTCATTGATTGAGGAAAACAGAGTATGGCAAAAGTAAAATTACATATACAGTTTAGAGATTTATATCAACTAATCCAAATCCCGGTGCAAACCTGAAACCATTTACCGGGAAATTAAAGGGAAAAATCATGATGGCCAAAGTTGTCTACTTCTTTACATAAGCTGTGATTTCCAGGTTGTATTTAGTCTCTCTAGTAGTATTGAGAGAGGTAATTTAACCTGTTTTGCTCTTGTCTTTGAATAAGGCAGTTTCTGTCTTTTTAGTGACTGCATAAATAAACCATTGAGCTTCAATATTTGCTCACAAGTTTGGTGAATTATTGAGAAACATCTCTCCCTCTGTTTTTCTGAATTTACCTTCAAAGACACTGTATGTGGTTTTTATTTTTATCATTTTGCATTTTTTGTAGTGCTGGAGATGAAACTCAGGGCCAAGACAGGGAATACTGTAGAGTCCAGACTTGTTTCTCTATTTAGAGTATTGCTTACAATCTTTTCCATTTAGAACAATGCTGGCTGTGGGAAAGCCATTGCTTTGTAATATGACCTAAAATTAATTTTAAAAAAAAGTCAGAATAAAACACACTGAGAATATGAAAAGAAAGTTTTAGTGCTGATCTCCAGGTCCACAGATCATTTCCTTTCCTGAAGAAGTCTCAGTCATTCTGAGTAGACCATTATTGGCAGACCAGTACCCATGATGAAAAGTCTAGGGAGCATCAGGGGACCAGAGGAAGCATATACTATTAGAGAAACCTTCCTAACAGAAAAACTTGGGGGAACTCCTGAGAGAGTACAATAAAGTTTAGACACATGCACATTGTGCACTATTATTTATAGGAATATTAATATCCATTACGTTCTTAGGTCTTTGGGGAAATATCTTAAATAGGGATAATTTCAACTTCAATACTTTCTTAAAAAATGATTTAAATTTTATTTGTTTATTGTAGAGAAATCCCAGGTTAGACTGATTAAGGACTCGGGGAAGGAAGTGAAATGGTAAGTGATCTTTTTAGATGAACAACTTCACAGTAGAGTGTAGAACTGGAGTCTAGACATAGGAAAAGCCCAGGTATTCATAGAAATGTTCATCTCAACAGGTTAACAGGTTCCGTAGCAGCCAATGACATGGAGAAATATGATAAAGCCTCAAGTAGGCATATAGCCCCCCCCCCACACCTTTGTGATGTACTTCTTTCCTGGAACCTTGATCTTATATTCCATTCTTACTTCACCTGGCAATGCATTTTCCTGAGACCTTCAAAGGAACTGGCTGATCTAGTTGGCTGGTCCTCTAAACTCAGGTGAATCAAGGTATTTAAGTCTTTCTGGAAGGAAGTTTTGTCCTCTTTAATCGGTTGTAAGTTCTTTCTGAGGAATGCCCCTAATAATGATGAGTTTTTTGGCAGAGATTAGCCCCACTGTTAGGACCCGACCACCATGGCTTATCTGTACCATCTATCCCAAATCTCTCAAGAAACGCACAGACACTCGTATTAAGTTTATGCTGTTTAGCCTAGGTCTCAGGCTCATTGCTAGATAGCTCCTTCATCTTAACTCAAGCCATTATCATCAATCTTTCCTGCCACATGGCCCGTGCCTCACCTGTGTACCTTACATGTTGCTTTTTTGGGTGTCTAGCTCAATCTCTGAGACTCTGCCCTTCTACTACTACCTAACCTATTCTGATTTCCCTGCCTACTATTTTTTATGGTGTCTGTCATGGCCCAAAACAATCTTTATTTACAGCATATAGAAAGACATGACTATAAGTTTGGTTATCACAAGTGACTATTAATCTGCATTTCTTAATTTTACAAATTTTAAGAGAGTAACATGATCATAATACCTTAAACAACAGTAGAAAAATATATACAGCATAAAAAAAAACTGATCTTAAAGTTGTATCAGTAAACCAACCTCCATAGCACTGCAATGTCTGTTGAGATTAACAGTTGATTTTGGTATTAAAGTAACCTCAATTATCTAATTTTTAAAAAATCACTCATATACCATACGCCTTTTTTTCTTAGAGAGAGATTAACTATGACCATTAACCATTCATAATGAAAACAACATTTATAATCAATATTTTGGGAATTTGGGCATAATATTTCATTACTACTGCCTTCTGATTAAGGGGCGCTGACAATCTTACAGGTTATTGAGACTGGATCATCTTAGTCTTGAAGCTGATGTGACCATATCTTCCTATCACAGAATTTTCAGGCAGTCTTGGTTAGTGAAATCCTATTTGCCTGGAAGAAATCTGCAGGTTCTCATCTTCTGTGGAAACAACAATAGAACCTCACTTCCAAAGCAACAAATCCTTAGAAACAAACTTCAAAGTCAAGATACTTTAAAAATATATGTTTTTGTTTTATTTAGCATCCTTTGGAATTGATTGTCTTCTGCAGTTAGCTCATTAACAGTTAAAAAATTAAAAGAAGACACAGTAATATCCATGATCCAGACTCTGTGTATTTTCCATCTTTATTTGGCTTATTATATTTTTATTCCTCTATTTCTCTTTTTGAAAGACTTTCTCTACCTTCTTTCTTTTCTCTCCCAATCTACATATTCCTTTTGACACATAGTTTAACCCATTGAGAGGTTGACTCTATCTGAATCTGTTTTATTTTGTATCATTAATCATTTTTAACCAGAAAATATTTTTAAAATGCTAGCACTCTCTGAAAGAGCCACATAGTTTTTGCCAATAAAGCTGAGTTAGGAAGTTCTCTTAAATGGTCCATGTCTCTAAGCTCTGCAGGCAGACAGAGCACACCCAAGACAATGCCAATATCCAAAAAGCTGTCATTGACTCTGCTCCATTTTCTTCAAAATAAACAGAAGCCTTAAGTCATTCACATGCTATTGAAATTCCTGTGAGACTTCGGGATCTGGGTGCTTGCAGTTTATGCTCACTGCAGTGATTCCGCTGCCATTTAGCCTGTGGTCTGGATGCCACACTAGCTATGTACCATGACTGACTTCAGAGACACAATTTTGAACCTGCTCTTGGATCAGTTTCTCTGCTCTAGATCCCTTGGTAAGATTTCTCAGGCTTTGGGTGGGTATATTCGGTCCATTTTTGGATGCCTTCTATAACAATGAGGATTTTGGCCCAGATTAGCCCCACTGTTCAGACCTGCCTAATGCTGCTTATTTGCACCAGCCATGTCAAAGTCCCCCCCAAAAACACACTGACTCTTATATTAACTTCATGTTGTTTGGCCTACGGCTTAGGCACATTGCTAGCTAGCTCCTTCACCTTACCTCATTCCAGCACATCCGAGCCATATATCTCTCTCCTTCACCCCTGAAAGCCATCAGTTTGAGAGACCATTAAATCTGTGGCAATCCCCTCACCATCTCAATCTTAGAATACACCACAGATACCTACATGATGCAGGACTCTAGCATAAAACTGCTGTTTAAATTAATTAATAGGATGAGACAGAGTTATTTGAGCCCAGACTTTCTCTGTCAGCTTAGCATCATATCTATACCATGTATCAAGGAAAAACATGAAGAGTCAGTAACGATGTAGACATACAGATTTACATTGAAGGAGGTTCCCAGAAATGTGTCTTTTATATAAAAATCCCCTAAGCCTAAGTTTGATGGCTAGGGTCCATATGGCATTCAGGGAGAATATAAGATATTCTTTAACATATAATGACATGTGAGTCATGGGCACATATACAAACACACACAGAATAAAACTGTAATGAAGTATTACAACATATTTGAAGTCCCTTTGTTGCCTCTTTAACACAGACATGTTAGTTTTCTCACTACCCTTCTGTTTTGAGACCAAGACTTATATAGTACAGGGTGGTTTTGAACTATCCCCATCTTCATATCTCATTTTCCTAAGTGTTAAGAACAGAGGTATTCACCATCAACACTAGCTTCCGAAGATAATTTGTTCTAAGTATTACTTATGGTTTATTTTATTTTACATTCCAACCTCAGATTTCTCTCTACTTTTTTAAAAATAAAACTGTCATTCTTATGTATGTATCCCCCCGTTCCCCCTGACTTCCCTTCACCCCATCCCATCCAGTGAGCCTTTAGCCTCTCCCATCCCCATCCACCAATCCTCTCCCTGATAAGGGCAAGAAATCAGAAGGTGGATTAGCTCAGTGTGGCACATCCACTGCAGGCAAGTTCTACTCACTCATCACAAAGACAAGGATGGGTTAGGTATTCCTGTATAGGGAATGTGCTCCAAGGTGACAGCCCACACACAGGAACACAGTCTGATTTCATTCCTTGAGGCTCTACATACTGCCCATACCAATCTACCTACAGTTGCCTACCCTTGGAGGGCCTACTTCCTTTTCCTGATGGATCTCCAGTGGCTATTCTTGATTCAGTGAGCTCCCCAGAGCTACTGGCAGCCATCTATGTGGGACTCCTCTTCATAATCCCTATCCTCCTGCTCATACAGCCTCTCCTCCCCTGCTCTCAGCTGGACCTGGAGCTCAGCCCAGTGCTCAGTCAGCCATGGATCTTTGCTTCCACCTCTCTTCTTTGTTGGATGCCCACCCTCTTTTCTACTCCCACATCCACTGCCCAGAAAGGTCAACTCCTCCTACGGGAGTCAATAAATCATGGCATATTAAGTTTGGCCCCACCCCTTGCACTAAGCAGAAAAAGGCCTCACACCACAGGGAATAGGTTTCAAGAAACTAGCTAGTGTGCCAGGAAAGATCCTAGTCCCACTGCTAGAGGCCCCATAAACAGACCAAGCTACATAACTGTCACATACATGAGGAGGATCATGGTCAGTCCCATGCAGGCTCCCTACCTGTTGGTATAGAGTCCATGAGTTCCCAGGAACTTGGAACAGTTGTCTTGGTGGTATTCCCTGACATGATCTTGACCCTCATACTCAGCCCAGTGTCTTTCTGTGGATCTCTTTCTGTGGCTCTATTTCCATCAGTTACTGGATGAAGGTTCTATGATGACAGTTAGGGTGGTCATCAATTTGGTTACCCGGGAAGGTCAGTTCAGGCACCCTCTCTGCTATTATTAGGAATCTTAGCTGGGATCATCTTTGTGGATTCCTGAAATTTTCCTTGGCAACAGGTTTCTCTCTAACCCCACAATGTTCCCCTCTATCAAGATATCTGCTTCATTTCACTCATTCTCTGTTCCTCTCCCAACTCTGCTATTTTGATCCCTCATGTCCCCCTGCCCTTCCCTCTACTTCCCCATCCTAATTGTTTAGTCTCCCCCTCCCAAGGTGATCCAAGTCTTCATTTAGGGTACTCCTTGTTGCCTAGTTTCTCTAGGACGAAGGATTGTAGTCTGGCCATCCTTTGCCTTCATACTATCCACTTATGAGTATATGATATATTTTAATTTATATACAACGATAGTTCATGCACAAGTAAAATACAGTGTCGTCATTCAAGATATACATTTGTGTGCTTATCAAATGTAGACAATTCATATTTCTGTGTCCTCATGTAAAGGAAGTTTATGACCTCTCTCTTCTTCTATTTTCTGGTAAAATTGGGAAATTAATGAATGACCACTTATGTTAGGAAGGAATCTTATAGATTAAATTATGTATTAACCAGCCTGGTCTTGATGTCACTTTGTAGCTCAGACAGGCATTGAACATAGGACCTTTCTATCTCAACTTTCCAACATCTTGTATTTAATGTGTAACAGTGAGGTTTCTTGGCCCTGGGTGGCCAGGGGTCCAGACCCACAGACCTGCGTGCCCAGAACCCTTAACCTCCGGGGCTGATCAGGTCCCCCAAAATGATTCAGACACTTATGTTACGTTAGTGCTGTTTGGTCTGTGGCTCAGGCACATCCCCAGCTGGCTCTTACATCTTAACTCATCCCATTCTCATTAATCCTTCTGCCAAGTGGCCCGTTGCTTACTTGTGTTCCTTAAATGTGTATTCTTTGGTGACTCGGTCGATTTGTCTGCCTCTGCCCTTATTCTCCTACCTATGCTCTGATTTCCCTCCTAATTTTCTATGGTGTCTGTCATGGGCCAAAACAGCTCCTTTATTGAAAGATTGATATTCACAACACAGAAAGCCATTCCCACATCATTACATGCATAGGAATGGATTTTTGGCTTCTCTTTTCTTTCCTCACTGATTCAACATATGTAGCTTTAAAACATAGTCACAAATGTGTACTGCAAAATACCAGCAGCTAAACTAATAACTTCCTGTTCCTTTCGAACCTACTTCTCCCCCCACCTCTCAGAGAGAACTGTTTCATTCTTAGTTTCTATGAAATCAGTTTCCATGTTCCTTTTATGAATTTGAATACTTAGAACTCAATTCTGATTTTTAAAGAAGAGTCTTGACTCTGACACCTTAAACCACTCAGCCATCCTGACACCCATTGGAACATGAGAGATTGGGTGGTGAATGGAGGGGAAGAATAATGAAAGAGACATCTTGATAAGGGGACATTTTGTGGTTACCTAGAGACCTGGCCTAAAGAAAACTCTCACAAATCTCTAAGAATGACCCCAGTTAAGACTGCTCGAAATAGTGGATAGGTATCCTGAACTGACCATATCCTGTAATCAAATTAGTGACTGCTCCAGTAGTAATCAGAGTGCCTTCACCCAGCCTCTAGCTTTGCTTCCTTGTTCTATTGTTTTGGACTCCTCCCATCATATCTTCTACTGTGAGAGTGGTCTAGCCTTCAATGCAGCAATAACAATATCTGACCATAATTTGTTTATATGGTGACCAAGAAATTTAACGTTTGTCTTACAAATTGTCAGTGCATACCTTAAGTGATGATTGCCTCTTGAATCTCCTTAAATCTAAACATTTATACTAGAGCCAAACTAGCTTCTGAACAATTGTTATCATTTTGTGATTCCTTCAGCGTTACTGAGTATACTAAGTTTGGTTGTTTGAAAGCCTTAGGTTGCTTCTCTGTAAATTTATATGTCAATGTTGAGATTATCTCGTTAAATTCTTGTTTCTGTATGAATATTTCTGTGTTCTCTCTTAATAGGCTTTTCTCAGGTGTTCTTCTTGGCATTCACACTAACTGTCTTTTTAACTGATAGAACAAAAATAATCAAAAAGTAATATTTATAATAAACATTATGATATTATTTATTGTCTCCTTCACTGGTTCTAGTTTCAAATCATCTAAGGTAATGTTGATGAAAGACCAACCACCTTCCATCATGCTACTCTTTCTCATTTTTAAGGTGTGAAAATGTTCTCTCCTTGCTTTAGGCATTGTCCCCATTTTAAGTAATCCCAATTTACTCATCAAACTTGTTGTCAATGATGATTCAGATGACTATGTTGGGGGCAGCTACTTAGTGTCCAAAAAGAGGAAAAACACAACCCCCACTAAAAGAGGGAGGCTGCTGTCTGAAAAACTTGCCCAGATGAACATGGAGAAGACACACATGTTGTGGACTCTGCTTAACGCTGGAGGCCAACCCCTAATAGAAAACTGAGCCAGCTTGCCATGAATAGCTCTGGCTGCAAGGTCTTTTTTTTTCTAATTCCTGCCCCGAAAGGTGAGAGTCAAATAATGTAGAAACTCTAGTTAGCATGTATTGAAATCCCTGAGTCAGATATTGAGGAAAAGGTAGAATATGAGAAAGAGGAAACAGAACACAGTCAATTCTCACCCAACCAACTTCTCATGATGACCAGTGTAAATATTTCTCTTTTCAAGGGTCCTCAGCCTGACTGGTCACTTCTACAGAAACATGGTTACTAGGCCTAGCCATTATCACCTGATTTTTTTTAAAAAAAGTATTTCTTGCTATCTACCAAATTTGATTTTGGTTTGCTTTTTCCAAATTCTTGTGTTGTATCAATAAGTCATTTATCTGTACATTTTTTGCAAGTGTAGCACTTAGGGCTATTAACTTCCTTCTTAAAAATGCCTTGATTTTTTCACAAAGTTTATATCGTGGTGGTTTTCTTGCATTTAGTTAGAGGAATATTTTAATTTTTTGGCCCATTCATCATTTAATAATGAGGTGCTTAATCTCCATACGTTTATACATTTAGTAGATATTTTTGTTTGGTGTTGATTTTAAGTTTATTGCATAATGGTTGGGTGGGATACATGAAATTATTTCACTTTTCTGTATTATTAATGCTTCTTTTTCATTTGAGCATATGTTATATTTGAAGAAGCTTCCCTGTGTTGCTGAGTAGAATGTATATGTGTATACCCTTGGTATTTGGGTTTAATAGTCTCTAGATATCTATTAGGTTCATTTGATAGAAGATGTCATTTAACTCTGAAATTTCTCTTTATTTTTTTCATCCAGATGTCTTATCTGTAGAAGAAATTGGAGTGCTGAAATTTCCCACCATATTAGGTTTGTGTCAATCTGGGTGTTTAATTTTATTAATACGATTTGATGAAATTGAGTGCACCAGAGTTTTATGCATGTCTTTAGTATTGTAATATTTTATTAATTGATGAATACATTGATTAAAATGAAGTTCCTTTTTTTGTCTATAGTTAGTTCTTCATGCAGTATATTGAAACATATTTGGGTTAGTGTTTTTTTTAAACTCTTTAAACATAGCAGACTTGTTTATTACTTCTAAATATAAAACTGAAGTGGGCAATGAAGTTTAAAAGTTGTTTGTACGTCATTCATAAATAAAAAAAACACTATCTAAACCAATGTATGTGCTTAGAAGTCAGTAATGAATAATGGTTCTTGCAACACAGGACATAGAATAATATAAAACATCCTTATTATCAGAATATCCAAAAAACAGTTTAAAAATAGATTGTCCCTAACTTTTATGTTATGTATTATGGATGTAATTGTTTTTATATTTCTTGTTTATAACTGAAACAAAATTTATGTATTTGTAATTCCTGATAAATGCACAAGTTATGATAATATTATATACACATTCATATATACCCTTAAAGTTTAGAGTATAGAAGGTCAGTAAATTAGAAAGTACTAAAATAATGAATACTTTAACAATTTACATGATTTATGGTAGGATAATTAATACTCAACATATAAAATTTACATGTTACACAATGTCAGAAAGGTAATATGTCATTGTTAGATAATCAAGTGGCAATAAAATTTTCCACTTTCATATTCACTTTAGAAATACTATGATAGACTAAAATATTACCTGTCAACTCATTCATTGAGGAAAACATAATATCGCAAAAGTAAAATTACATAAACAGTTTAGAGATTTAAATCGAAAACGCAAATACAGTTGCAAACAAGAAACCATTTACTAGCAAATTAAAGGGAAAAATAGTGATGGCTGAAGTGGTCTACTTCTTTACATAAGCTGTGATTTCCAGTTTGTATTTAGTCTCTCTAGTTGTATTGAGAGAGGTAATTTAACCTGTTTTGCTGTTATCTTTGAATAAGGTAATTTCTCTCTTTTTAGTGACAGCATAAATAGACCATTCAGCTTGAGTATTTGCTCACAAGTTTGGTCAAGTATTGAGAAAAATCTCTCACTCTGTTTTTATGAATTATTCTTCTAAGACACTCTACGTGGTTTTTCTTTCCATCATTTTGCATTTTTTGTCATGCTGCAGATGAAACCCAGGGCCAAGCATGGGACTATTGTAGAGTCCTGACTTGTTTCTCTATTTAGAGTATCGCTTACAATCTTTTCCATTTAGAACAATGCTGGCTGCGGGAAAGCCATTGCTTTGTAATATGACCTAAAATTAATTTGAAAACAATAAGTCAGAAGAAACCACACAGAGAATATGAAATCAAAGTTTTAGTGCTGATCTCCAGGTCCACAGATCATTTCATTTCCTGAAGAAGTCTCAGTCATTCTGATTAGGCCATTATTGACAGACCAGTACCCATGATGGAAAGTCTAGAGAGCATCAGGGGACCAGTGGAAACATATACTATTAGAGAAACCTTCCTAACAGAAGCACTTGGGAACTCTCAAAGAGCACAATAAAGTGCATCACATGTACATTGTGCACTATTATTCATAGGAATATTAATGTACAACAAGTTTTTAGTTCATTGGAGAAATAGCTTACATAGGATAAATTTCAACTTTAACACTATCCTTAATAAATGAGCTAAATGTTAATAGTTTATTATAGAGAGATCCCAGGTTAGACTGATTAAGGAAGACTGGGAATGTTTTGAAATGGTAAGTGATTTTTTTTAGATGAACAACTTCACAATAGGGTGTAGAACTGTAGTATAGACATAGGCAAAGCTTAGGTGTTTATAGAAATGTTCATCTCAACAGGTTAACAGGTTCTGTAGCAGCCAGTGACATGGAGAAATATAATAAAACCTCAAGTAGGTATACATAATCCCCACATTTGTGATGTACTTCTTTTCTGGAACCTTGGGATCCTACATTCCATTCTTACCTTACCTGGCAATCCATATTCCTGAGACCTTCAAAGGTACTGGCTGCTCTAGTTAGCTGTTCTTCTAAATTCAGCTGAATCAAGGTACTTTAAGTTTTTCTGGAAGTAAGTTTTGTCCTCTAGGTTTTTCATATCAGTATCTAGTGCTTTGAGTTTTCAGACCCACAGACCTATAGTCCCAGACCTCTTAGCCTCCCGAGCTGATCAGTTCCCCCAAAATGGTTCAAACACCTCTTTTAAATTCATGCTACTTGGTTCATTGCTCAGGCACATCCAAAGCTAGCTTTTACCTCCTAACTCAACCCACTCTCATAAAATTGTCTGCCATTGGCCCGTGGTTGCTTGTGTTCCTTACATGCTTCTTGGGTGGCTGGGTCGATTTGTTTGACTCTTCCCTGCTTCTGCTATGTATGCTGTGATTTCCTTTTCTACTTTTTCTATGGTGCCTGTCACCGGCCAAAACAGTTCCTTTATCTAAAGATTGATATTCACAGCACACAGAAAGACATTCCCACATCATTACATGCATAGGAATGCATTTTTGGCTTCTCTTTTTCTCCTCACAGATTCACCATATGCAGCTTTAAACTGTGGTTATTAAAGTGTACTGCAAAATACCAGCAACTATACTAATTACTACCTGTTCCTGTTGTACCTCCTTTTCCCCATAATCTACCTCTCAGTGAATCTGTTTTCTTATCTCCTATGAAATTCGTTTCCATGTTCTTCACATGAGAGAGAACATGTCTGTCCTTGCTCAATTCAATCTCTTTCTCTTAATTTCAATGAACACTCCAGGGCAACAAATCAGAACAGAAGCTTACCTCACATTTAAAGACTCAATTTAACTTTATACATAGTCAGAGAATCCAACTTATTCCTAATTCTCTCATAGATCTAATCTGGGGTAGGTGATCTTAGGATGAAATGGACCATAAAGAAATTTCATGTACTGAGGGTTATTGTCCATTCATAGCTCCTTTCCTCACAGGACATTTTATTTTATTTTAGAAGAAACTCCCTTCCCGGGATAGTTTATTTTATGCTGGAACCAAATCAGATGATGTCTTCTCAAAATTTCACTCATCTTTCTGACAAGAAAAAAGAGAGTTCTTGTGAAAATAACTCTGGGAAAATGATTCATGAGGGAAAGATCTCTAAGGTGAGTTGACCAAGCAGGGTGTGGGCACAAGCAGATGCATAAACAAGGACCATGACAGAGATAATTTTCAGAAGGTGGAAACCAGAGGCATTCTCAAAATTTCCTTCTCCAGTATCCCTGATGAATTTAGAATGGTAATTGAGTACTAAATGCATTTGGTAATAATCACTTTGTCATCATGAGCAGGACCAAAGGGAGACCTGATAGCATCAAGCATTTCCAATGTAGTTGGGAAATGGCTGTTATGCAAATCTTTCACTTGATCCCCACATTTCACAGCATCAATTATCTTGATTTTCTAGGTTGACCACTGAGGTCCTCCAACAAAGAGAGTGTTCTAGTATGAATGGCGCACATGTCAAGCAGAGAGTACTTCTAAGATTTTATATTTTCTTCTTTTCTAGGCCTTCCAAGATATTGCTTCATATTTCTCTGAGGAAGAATGGGAAAATATCACCAACTGGCAGAAAAGTCTCTACGTTTATATGAAAAGAAACTACTTAAGAATGATGGCCTTAGGTAATAGGAAGTTCCAGGTTTAGACAAGCCTGAGTGTTTCCCAGTTATTTTCTATGCCACAGCTTCTTTTCAACATATAGTATGTACCTCTCTCTGTCACACAATACTTTTCTTCACAGAGAAATGTCCAAGTGCTGGCTGAGCATGCTGCTTTCTCCAATGTGTTCAGGGCTGAGAGCATAGAGCACAGGCAATAGGACTCAGGCCTGCAGCAGTCTGCACTTTTCTTTCCTGCAGGCTCTTGTTCTTGTGGGCCTGAAGGCCTGTGCTGCATCCCAGATCCTAGCTGCATTTCCATTTTTGTGCTGTCTGTTAAAGAGCAAGAACTTTGTTTCCTTTTAGGGGTCACAGTCAACAAACCAATTTTTATGCGTTGCAAGGACAAGGAGGAAGAATCTCCATTGGAATGTATTGAAGTCCATGGCACTCACACTGGTGAGTAGTTAGGGAGGGGCTGTGAAGAATCACCTTTTCAGTTGAGAAACTTGGTAAGGTTACAGGCATGTCTTTTCTTCATCTTCAGGTTAGGGCTGTGTGGAAAAGAGTTCTTTAGAGGATGGTGTAAAAGACCCTGCCATATTAAAGTCAAAAATCTACATAAGTTTGGGTAATAAATAAACAGCTAATATGTCATACCTGTCCTTTATCAGTCCTGTATCACAACTTAAACACCGGCAGACACATCCACCCTATACACATACATGCAGACACTGTCACACAGAAACAATACAAGACACACACACACACACACACACCCAACACACATTCTCTTTTATAACTGACATCAATGAAAATGGATCATCGTAATATAAGTGGAAGAGTTAACTCCAGAGATGATCCTGTTCCCACAGTTTCCAATTTGCCAGGTTGTATGCAATCTAATTGTAGTTCATTAACATAATTTCTTAATTGTATTACAATATGGTATTTAATTTTATCCTTTGAGGGTTTTATGTATTTTGATCATATTCACACATACCTTACTCATTCATCTAATTAACATAAAATATTTTTTGATGTTTTTCTCACTTCCCCACACTCTTCAAATTCATGTCTTGATTTTTTTTAAAAAAATAACCAAAAAGCCCAATTTGTGCTCTTTATATAACATGGGATGAGAGATCATCCACTAGAGTATGCTTGAATTAATAAAGTCCATACCCTTAAAGAAAACAGACTCTCCTTCCCATGAAAGCCATTCATTTTCAAAAAGGATACTTTTAAAGGAGTGGGAGCTCATGAGTACCTACTCACTCCATGCTAGAATGCTGACTGGCTTGACAAAGCAGGTCTTATATAGGCAAAGGCAACCTCTATGAGTTTATGAGTGTAACAATTTGTCATGTCCATAAAATACTGTATTTGCTCTGGTCCTTCCTGTCTTCTGCTTCTTACAATCTCTCTATCCCCTCTTTAACAATGGTACTGAAATTTGAAAGCAAGATGCATGACATATACGTTCAATGCTTAGCTGAAAAATGCATAGACACATTTTCTACATTCTAACCAGTTGGGAGCTCCTGTATTAGCCATCACTCACTTTAAAACAAAACTACTCTAATAATGTCTGAGAGCTAAGGTGAAGAAATATAAATTTAGATGCCAGTTTGTGTTAAATTCATTTAGTAAAATCATAATAACAGTTACCACCCATGGGGCCTATGCAATCATACATTCTTGGTCAGCTTTACAGTACCAGGTCTGCATTTTTTTCAATCACAATATATTAATAATTAAAGTATTGGCTCTTTAGCTCATACCTCAAACCACTGACATGCATTCATGTCTTCTTTCATTTATGAAATCCAGGTGATCCAGGTGAGCAAAAAACTCAAGTTCACATGGGTCAAAGACTTCAACATAAACCCAAATACACTCACCTTGATAGAAATTAAAGTGGGAAATACCCTCCAATGCATTGTTAAGGGCAATCACTTCCTAAATATAACACCAGTAGCACAGACACCAAGAATAACAATCAATAAATGAGACCTCTTGAAACTGGAAAGCTTCTGAAAGGCAAAGGACATGGTCAATACAACAAAATGACAGTCTACAGAATGGGAAAAGATCTTCACCAACCCTACATATGACAGAAGACTGATCTCTAAAGTATATAGAGAACTCAAGAAACCAGAGGTCAAAAAAACCCAAATAATCCAATTAAAAATGAGGTTCAGAGCTAAAAAGGGAATTCTTAACATAAGAATTTCAAATTTCTGAAAGGCACTTAAAAAATTGCTCAGCATCCTTGGACACCAGGGAAATGTAATCTTACACCTGTCAGAATGGCTAGAATTAAAAACACAGACTACAGTCTATCCTGGAGAAGATGCAGAGCAAGGGGAACACTCCTCTACTTTTGGAGGCCACTTGTACAGCCACTCTGGAATTCAGTATGGCATTTCCTCAGAAAACTGGGAATCAGTCTCCCAATGATCGAGCAATACCACTATTAGGCATGTACTCAAAGGATGCACATTCTTACTCCAAGGGCATTAATTCAACTATGATCAAAGCAGCATTATTCATAATATCTAGAACCTAGAAACAACCCAGATGCCCCTCAAATGAAGAATGGATTTAAAAAATGTGGTACATTTACATAATATAATACTCAGCAGTAAAAAAATGACACCTTTAAATTTGGAGGTAAATGGATGGATTTGGAGAGTATCATTTTGTATGAGGTAACATAAACCCACTATGTCTCCACTATGATAGAAAATGACCAAACTGAATGTGACTTGGGTTCCTGTGAGAGGTTCCTCAGGACATTTACCAAAGGCAAAGGATTACCTTGTCTGTACCTTGTTGATTTATATTCCTTAGTCCAACATCAGCCTTTGCCACACCTTCTGCATAATCCAGAAGGGAAGAGCATATTGTTGGGGTCATTGTTAGCAAAAACATTGCTTCTAGGAACACTCTGTCTACAGTCCTTTTAAAAGAACCTTATTAACTGCAATTGAAACATTTTAAATTTCAATTTTGCTTCAAACCTCAGGAAATCACCTCTCCTATCCAATCATTATCAGAGTTAGGATATTCAATATTGATTGTATTTAGCATCCATTCCTTCATGGGTGCTGATCTTTACTTTTCAACCTTATACCCTTTTGCATTATACTTTGGCATTTTAAAAAGCCATGGATTCCAGTATTCTTTGCCTAGCTTCTGAATTTTGTATCATTCTATTTACTACTGAAGTCAATGTTTGTAAGAAATCTTTAAAGGTTTATCTTATGCCTTGCATAACTTTTGTATGTGACTCAATTTTCCTTCCTACTTCTAAAATTCTATGCCAAATATTTAAGGTTGCCATATGACATAAATCTAGGGCATAGTCATAATATAAAGACTGATGTTCTACATTAGCAAAATATTCAAATTTTAAGTAACTAGTCTTGGAATATTTCAATCCCTCTAGCCCTATTTTGTTGTTCAATGGTCTTAGCCTCATCTTCCTTACATTGTAATTGGGAACCAGCCTCCAAGATTGCTATAACCAAATCTATCCAGTCTTGAAGGATAATTCTATTACAAGTTGACCACATGTCTGCTGTTAGCTGCATCCAGTCAGTTGGTTTAATCCGGTTTTTTGCTGACCATGAATTTAGAAGCTGCTTTACATAAGTAGAGTGTATACTGTGCATTGATATTGCCTCTTTAAAATCCTTGATGTCTCTCATATGTACTGGCTCATAGCTATACTCTACATATTCTGAGGTTCCCCCAGGTGTTATCTTTGTCTGAATAGTAGCTGGGAATAATAGTGGTGCGGAAGGGGGTAGCCCTGTTATGTTTACCACTTTAGGTAGAGTAGCTCCAGTACCATAATATCCCATTGGGGGTTGACCTGAACTGTTCTGAGCATAAGATGCATCAATACCCTTTTCCAGCATTGCAATATGGTCCTCCAATTCTTGTATTTTGGATATGACCAGTTCCCATTCCTGGATTTGGGATACTACTGGTTTCCATTCTTGAAGTTTAGATACTATTGATTTTTCTAGATCTTGAGTGTCCTGATGAAGAAGTCCTTCCAAAGACCTCAGCAAGCCAGCAATTTTTTGATCCCCATCATTAACATAATTAATGATTTTCTTGTTCTCATCATTAATGTAGTCAACAAGTTTCTTGTTTTCATCATTTACGTAGAGCCTATACTTTTCTTGTACAGTGTTATTCATATCTAAAGAGGAAGTCTTATCTGAAAGCTTGTTGTAACCAGTTTCCAGAGTATCCATCCTTTTTGCCATCTTAGTGTTTGACAGTTCCACATCATATACCTAGGACAGCAACTGTTGATTTACATTTTGTACCTGTTTAACCTCATCTGCTACTGTAGAATTCGATAGTTCCATAATACATAATCTGGACAGTAATTGTTGGTTTCCATTTGACACCTCTGTCATCATCCTCTTATTTTGAAACATAAAATAGAGAAACAAGCCAAAAAATAGTAAGACTGGGGTATTGAATCCTTCAAAGGTATTCATTTAAAAATTTGTCAACCACCATGGCAAAATATGACCTAAAGTCTTCAAAAGAATAATTGTCAGTCATTGGATCAATTCAGGTGTAATTACGCTGTTTATTTAGTCCACAGGTGTCACAGTAGCATTCAATGCCCTGCTCACTGTATGGCAGATTCAGAGGCTCTCAGCAGCAGGAAGCTACCTACAGACCCTACGTGGTTTTGAAGGGCCCCAGCAGGCAGAATACAAGCCTTGGAAAAAGCAAATTCTCACAAATTAAGACAGGATGTTAATCACAAAATAGAAGGGTTTTTGTTTCCTTTGTTCGCTTGCATGAGTAATTTACAGTTGCCTGGGTCACAATCAGTGACCACGTGGGCTGGCTGGGAGGGAGGGATGTGCACCCACTTTAAACTCCTCTACCAGGGCTAGATGGATGGAGCCACCATACAAGCAGGCAGTGGCAGGCCAAGTGGACAATGGACCACTCCTCCTGAGTGCCCCACCTGCTCACTGAGCTGAAAACCCATGTTTCCACACTGAGCCGAAAACTGGCACTTGCACACTGAGCCAAAAACTCATGTTTGTGCACATAGCTGAAAACCCGCACCCCCACACACTGGAGGCCCCGTTGGGTGCCAGATGTAGGCGGAGTATTACTTACAAGGCACCAGTCCATGATAAATATTTATTAGAATATAAATCAACACTCATGATATTAGTAACAGGTTATAGTAGCACCTGAACAGGGACTGGAGTACCCGAGGGATGGATGAGCGATGGGCGAGTGATGGACCTACAGTGGATTCTGCTCCTGTCTCTCCAGCAGCCAGGAACCAGGAAGAGAGCTCTTCATGTCCCAGAAGCCCCTTATCAATGGGGTTGACCATACCCCCTCCAGGTTGGCCAAACGCCCTCCAGGAGCTCAGGACTCTGGATAAGCATCTTAGGACTTTATCAGCTGACACCTAAATCCCACTACAAGTACCAAGCTGTTTTTATTACTATAGCTCAATAGTAGGGTTTCAAGTCAGGGGTGGTGATGCCTCACAAAATTCTGTTATTGAACAGGATTATATTGGCAATCCTAGGTTTCTTGTTATTCTGTATGAAATTGAGTATTGTTCTTTCAAGGTCTGTGAAGAACTATGTTGGGATTTTAATGAGATTCCTTGAATCTGTAGATTGCTTTTGGTAAAATTGCCATTTTTAGGATATTAATCCTACCTATCCAGGAGCATGGGAGATCTTTCCACTTTCTGATATCTTCTTCCGTTTCTTTCTTCAATGACTTAAAGGTTTGTCAAACAGGCCTGCTACTCCTTTGGTTAGAGTTACGTGAAGATACTTAATACTATTGTTAGCAAATGTAAAGGGGGATGTTTCCCTGATTTCTTTTTCAGCCCTTTTATCCTTAGTGCATAGGAGTGCTGTAGATATTTTGAGTTAATCTTGTACCCCACTAAATTGCTGAAGGTGTTTATCAGTTGTAGGAGTTCCCTGGTAGAATTTTGGCATCAGTTATGTATACGATCATATTGTCTGCAAATAGAGATAGTTTGACTTCTTCCTTTCCAATTTATATCCCCTTAATCTCATCTTGTTGTCTTATTACTCTAGCTAAGACTTTGAGAACTATATTGAAAAGATATGGGAAGAGAGAATAGCCTTGTTTTGTTCCTGATTTTAGTGGGCTTGCTTTGAGTTTCTCTTCATTTAGTTTGATGCTGGCTGGTGGCTTGCTGTAGATTAACTTTATTATGTTTAGGTGTTTCCCTATATTCCTGATCTCTACAAGAGTCTTATCATGAAACAGAGATGGATATTGTCAAAGGCTTTTTCAACAGCTAATGAAATGATCACATGGATTCTTTTTATCTTTCAGGTTGTTTATATGATGGATGACATTCATGGTTTTCTGTATGTTGACCCATCCCTACGTTTCTGGAGTTAAGCCTACTTGACCATGCTGGATGATTTCTTTGAATTTGGTTTGCCAGTATTTTTTGAATTTCATTTTCCAGTATTTTGTTTTTGAATTTGGTTTGCCAGTATTTTATTGAGTATTTTTGAATCGATGTTCATGAGGGTATGTAATTTGTTGTCTTTGTTGCATTCTTGTGTGGCTTGGGTTTCTGGGTGAATATAGCCTCATAAAAAGTTTGGCAAATTTCCTTCAGTTTCTATTGTGTGGAAAAATTCTGGGAGCATTGATATTAATTTATTAATTTATCTTTGAAGTTCTGGTCGAATTCTGTGCTGAGACCATCTGACCCTGGGCTTCTTTTGCTTGGGAGACTTAACAACACTTAAATTTTTATGAGGGCTGTAGGTCTATTTAGATAATTTATCTGTTCTTGATTTAATTCTGGTAAATGGTACTTGTTCAGAAAGTTGTCCATTGCCTATAGGTTTTCCAATTTCGTAGAGTACAGGTTTTTGAAGTATGACCTAATGATTCTCTGGATTTCCTGGATGTCTGTTGTTATGTCTCCCTTTTCAGTTCTGATTTTGTTAATTTGGATGTTCTCCATCTGCCTTTTGATTAGTTTGATAAGAGTTTGGTGACTTTCTTGAAGTACCAACTCTTTGATTTATTGATTCTTTGTATTGTTCTCTTTGTTTCTAATGTATTGATTTCAGTCCTAAGTTTGATTATTTCCTGCCATCTACTCCTTCTGGGTGAGTTTGCTTCTAATTGTTTGAAAGCTTTCAGCTGGGAGGTTAGGTCTCTTCTGTGAGATTGCTCTAGGTTTTTCATATTGGCATCTAGTTCTTTGAGATTTCCTCTTAACTCTGCTTTCATTGTGTCCTGTAAGTTTTGTTCTGGATTCGTTTTCATTGAATTCTAGGAAGCCTTTGATTTCTTTCTTTACTTCTTCCTTTGCCAAAGTGGTTCAATTGAGAGATGTTCAGTTTCCATGAGTTTGTAGGATTTCTGTGGTTTGTGTTATTGAACTCTAACTTTAGTGTATGGTGGTCTTTTAGGATACAAGGAGTTATTCCAATTTTTTGGTATCTATTGATATTTGCTTTATGACTGAGTATGTCGTCAATTTGAGAAAAAGTTTCATGGGATGCCAAGAAAAGGGTATATTCATTTTTTGGTTGGAAAGTTATGTATATATCTATTAAGACCATTTGGATCATAATATCTGTTAGATCTTATCGTGGTAAATTCACTTGCAATATATCATATAAAGGGTTAATATTTATTGAAGGGCATAAGAACACTGATGGTACAAATTGATCCTTAATACAGTTCTTGGAGATAGGAACTAGGGCTGCTGATCCATTTTCTGAGAACACAGGAACAAAACCTCAGTGTCTGAGAGTCTGGTCATGCCCCATTCAGGCTCCCATTACCCCAGAGATACACCTACAAGCCTTGTCAGCTAACACCTGAATCCCACTACAAAACCCTTATTTGTCAGTTGAGTTTCTGTCTGGTAGACCTACCAATCCATTGATGAGAGTGAAGTATTGAAGTCTCCCACTATCAAAGTCTAAGGTTCGATGTAAGATTTAAGCTTTACTAATATTTCTTTTACATATGAAGGTACCTTTGTGTTGTGGGCATAAATTTTCAGAATTGAGACTTTAATTGGATGGATTATTCCTGAGATGAATAAGTAATGTCTACCGTGATCTCTTTTGACTTTAGTTGGAAGTCTATTTTTTAGATATTAGGATGATTACAGCACCTTATTTCTTAGGATCATTTGATTAGAAATTCTTTTCCCAACCCTTTACTCTGAGTCAGTGTCTGTAGTTGAAGTTGACATGTGTCTCTTATTTGCTGCAGAAAGATGGCTTCTGCATTTGTATCCATGGTGTTAGGGTGTGTCTTTTTATAGGTGAATGGAGTCAATGGATATTAGAGGATATTAATGTCCAGTGACTATTAGTTTTGTTATTATTGATGATAGTATATGTGTTGTTTCCCTTTTTTGTCTTTTTCTTCTGTGGGGCTTATCTGTTATATATGGTTTCCTTAGGCTGGGGTTTTCCCTTTAGTGCTTTTTCTAGGGCTGTATTTGTGGATAGGTATTATTTAAATCTGGTTTTGTGGTGGAAAATCTTGTTTCCTCCACCTATGGTGGTTTATATTTTTGCTGGATATTTTAGTCTGTGTTGGCAACTATGGTCTCTTAGTGTCTGCATAACATCTTCCGGCTTTTTCTTGGTTTTCATTATTTTCATCCAGCATTTGTTTATCTCTTCCAATTTTTTGCTTGTCTTTTCCTGTATTTCTTTAAGGGAGATATTTGTTTCCTCTTTTGAGGCCTCGATTATCTTCATAAAATTGTTTTTAAGGTTATTTTCTTCTTAGTCTTCTTCCTCCTCCTCTTCTTCTTCTCCTGCTTCTTCATTATTCTTTCTTCCTCGTTGTTATGATCAGATCTTGTTGTAGAACCACCAGAGTCTAGTGGTGCCACATTGTTCTTTACGTTGTTATATGTATTCTTGAGCTAGGATCTGCCCATTGCAGGATTTGTATCTATCCCAGGGAGGTGACTCTCCTGCAATCTGTTATTCCTGTGTGTATCAGGAAGCCTTCTTGGTACAATCTGGGCTCTCAGTCCACTTGGAGGTAGCATATTCTGTGTCACAGTGCCCAGTTCTTGGTGCAATAAGAGCTGGCAGAATGTCTGTCTCAGGGATTCACTCTTGGTCCAATATTAGCTCTTGATCTAGAAGGTGTTCTTAATCCTATAGGGGCTTTTGATCTAATAGATACTGGGGGACTGTGGGTCTCAAGTAATCACTATTGTCATGAGGTGATTGGGTGAGTTTGTAGATAGGAGTGTTCTGTGAACTGGGCTTCACTAGGGAGTCCTGGTCTGTAGGGGAGGTTTTCTGCTGGCCTGAATGCAGGGAATATATGAGAGGGGGTAAGGTTCCAAGGGTTCTGTCCCAGGAGACTGGGATCTCTGTCTGAGCTGGGTGTCAATTACCTCTTGGTCCAATAGGTACTGAGGATCTGTGAGTCTCAAGCACCTGCTGAAGTGACTGGGTTCTGGGGTGGGTTGGGGCTTGTGGAAGTTTTCTAGTTGAGGGTGTCCAGAAAACCGGATTTTTGGGGGATTCTAGCCTACAGGGCTTTTTCCCTGCTGGCCTGGATGTAGGGGAGAGATAAGTCATTATATAATTCTATCTTGATTACTGTTTTCTAGTATATAGTCATAACGTGTTATATTTAAAACCTTCCTTCTTAAATAGACAAAAGGCAGAAATGCTGTGAAATGGTGCTTTTGTACATAGTAACATTTTATCACTGAAATTGGTTTAATAAAATACTGATTGGTCAGTAGACAAGCACGGAGTAGAAATGAGACAGACAAACTGAGAGTGCTGAAAAGGAGAAGTACGGAGAAGTTGCTGTACAGAGAAAAAGTACCAAGCAACATCGCTAAACATAAATAAAAATATGGGTTAATTTAAGTGTAAGAGTCAGCTTATTTTAATAATATTAATATTACTTAATACTTAATTTTAAACTTCTGAGTCAGTTATTTAGGAAGCAACTGCTAGGTACTTCGAAGAGGCTGCCAAGACAGAAACTTCTGCCTACAGTTGATTACTTTAAGTTTCTTTCATTCCTAAAGACAATAACCTTGTCATTTTTTGACTATACATTACTTTCTAAAATTATACTCATCAAGCTGGGTAAAATTGTTGACTTGGAACCAGATTCTCCACTCTAAAAAGAATTTCTTGGGGAAAGCCCTAGTCCTGACACACTAAGAATGAGAGGTGAAGTACATCTGGGCAGAGCCTCTAAAGAGTAGCCAGAGAAGCTGAAGGAAGATGCCAGTCTACCAGGATCTACAGTTAAAACAACATAGCATGCAGTTAACTGTGCTTCATTTCCTTGTACCACCAGTTTATTCAGTACCTGGAGCCATACATTGTAGATGATGGCTCAGCAATGGAGCCTAAAGCTCTTGTAAAACTGACTTATTAAAGAGGATGGATGAATATTGCATGAATCGTAACTGATCTTATAATATTGAGGAAAAACTGAAAGATTAGAGACACAGGGAAACAAGCCACAGTCACTTCTCATCTCACAAATTCTCCAGGCAGAAAAGGGATAGATCCAGTCTCTAGGAATCCTCAGACTGAATGTCTCTGAGACCTCAACCCAAGGGAAAGGGCTGAAATCATGTATCTTCCACCTTTTTTCTTTTTCTCTGCCCAGCCATTTCACTTCCTGGTTCAAACAACCTAGTGCTTGAATTAAAGATGTTGTGTTTCCCAAGTACTGGGAGCAGGAGTGTGGGATCACAAGGGCTGGGATTACAGGTTTGTGCCCCACCACCTGCCTCTGTTTCGTCTTGAACTCACAGAGACCCAGACCAATCTCTTCCCCTGCCTCTGGAATTTTAGCATTGAAGTTATGTGCCACCACTCCCTGACCTCTATGGCTAACTGTGGCTGCCTCTGTCCTCTGATCTTCAGGCAAACTTTATTAGAGTGTGCACAATATATCACCACAGATGAATTTGATCCTTATAAGAGCAGTCCATAGCAACAAACTTAGCAAGCACAATACCCTTTTAGACTGGTACCCACACCTACTTAAAGTGTCATTTCCAGTTGGATTTGTAACTGCCAAATATCCTCCAGGCACCAAGATCCTGATGCAAACACAGATTGAATTCTGAATAACTTAGATACAGAACTTCCATTGGCACTTGGATCATTTAAGTTGTATTCATTGTGTATTTAGTATTTTCATAAATAGCTACAGTTTGGGGATGTCTAATATGTTCAAAGTAAATCATATCCATTTAATCTCTATAAATGTGTACGTGGAATACTTAAATATCCATAAATCAATTGAACCATGGATATTATTCTTCCATTCTATGACTGCAGTACAAAATAGGGTTGGGCCATATTTTCAGAAATCTATAATACAAGGTCCATCTTACAGACTTCTGAGCATACTACTGCAGCTAGAAGTCATCAGCCTGTCACCATTAACATTTGCTTGAGAGTGGTCTTTAATTTCTATTTGACATGTGTGATTTTTCTGATGGCCATACAGTGGGTGTTAGTGAGACAGATGACAGGGTAAGGGAACTTCTAGAGAGTGACAAGAATGGCCAGTTTTCAACTTCCATTTTCATGGATCCCAGCTTTCTCCAAATATAAGATTATTTTCTCCACCTAAAGACCACTAATTGTGACTCAAACATACACTGTTTTCTCTTAGTATTTCATCCTCAGGACTATATTTACTTCATTTTTTATGGTAGCATAGAAAGTAGTAGGTTTCATAATGACATGTTCTTATGTTCTTGGTTTCTAATCAAAATGGAAATCACCTTGTCCCACCATCTGTCTTCATCTTGCTAGTCCTCTTTTTTATTCCTAATTGTCCCTGTTACCTTCATGCCCAATGTATAGAGTCATTCTTTTTACCTCTTTAAGGACTCAGCCTCCTATCTTATGGTACCCTAGTTTTATGTCCAACACACAGAATGACACAAAACACAAATTTAAATGTTGTTACTCATTGAAATTAAGCTTGACTCATCTGTCTTTCTGCACTTGGCTTGTTTTGTTTAACATGATCATTTACCAACACCTATGACTCCTCTCTGCGTCCTCACATAGTACTGAGGCAGAGATCTTCAGTCTATTAGCTGTCCACAAGGCCTACACTTCAACTCATCAGAGCCATATCTGTAGGAATCCATATTACCTCTATCACCACTAGGAGAGCTACATTGAGCATTATAGTTTCTACATAAGAATGGTGTATGAAATGGGTGTATGACACAACTAACCTCAGAGTATCTGCCATGTAATATTAATAAAGTCTAATCCTGACCACAGCACACACAGATTATATGTCCATTGTCTATATTGTTCCAAAACCCCTGGTCTCATATTTACCTTCTATAATTTTCAATATAAGCCTTAAAACTGTTATTCTCTAAACTCTTCTGGAGGAACAGGTATACAATTCTTTCTTGTCAGGAAGGCAGTCTATACCTGCCAGTATTATAGCTGTGGAGGAAAAGGTATCTTAACTTGTTAGGAAGTCAGGGTATACCTTCAGCTGTGGAGGGTATCCTGGATACCTACAGCTGTGAGAAGAAAGATATCCTGACTTGTCAGGAAGTCAGGGTATACCTGAAGCTGAGATGCAGTGGGGATGTTCATCTCTGAGAGAGAACTGTTACAGCTTAACTTTGTTCAACTCCCTCGAAAGGAGCTTTGCAACAGAGATATCCATGTCTTCTGATGCTCTACTCACCTTCCAAGGGAGCTTCCTAGTGGAGACTCTGCTCCTCACCAGCAAAAGAAGATCTTCACCCAAAACTCTTTTAAGAAAGAGATTCGTTTGGGAAAGGAATACAGGAGAGTGGCTGCCTCTACCCTGATGGAAAAGGACAGCTGATAGCTAAACCAATAGAGGGGCTTATATAGGGCTTCTGAGGGGTGGAATGTTTCCAGTGAGAAGATGTTCTACTTAGGGATTAGCTGGATTTCCTGCTCAGGGATTGGTTGGTTTACTTGGTCAGAGGCAGAGTTGGCTCTGGTTTCAGGGACAATATGTGTTTCTTTGGTTCTGTTTGAGGGCTCACGTGTTTCTTTCCTTGGCTCAGATTTCCGGGTCAGGGTGCTAATTTTATGCTCAGGGACTGATTGTTTTAGTTATTCGGAAGCTGATTCGTGTCTGGTTTCAGGCCTAAATTATGTTTCTTTCACTTGTCTTTTTTATCCTTTTGGCTCTAATTTCAGGGTCAAGGTATATTTCGTGTACTGGCTCTGGGTTCAAGGTCAGGGAGTGTTTCTTTGGTTCTGGCTTCAGATTTAAAGTGTTTCTTTCACTGGCTCAAGATCCAGGACCAGGGTGGGTTTCTTTGCCTGGTCTTTTTGACCTACATCTCCTGTCTTTGATGCTGAATGGAATATTGACAGATTTCTTTTATTATATTTTCCTTTATTTGGAGTGTGTGTGTTCAGTTTTGAATGTCAAAAGACATTGTCAGGGAGTCAGTTCTCTCTGTCCATCATGTGGGTCTTTAGGATAGAAATCATGTCATCAGAGTTGGCAGCAGGATCCTCTACCACAAAGCCATCTAGCCTACTTGAAACACTGATATTTTACCAGAGTGGTTTTTACACAGTAAAACTAACACTAACAGAGTGCTTAGCATGTAGTATTCCTAGTGCTGACCAGATACCATACAGAGAGATCTATGCTTAAACACTGCCCGGCAAAGGAAAACCAATACTAATGAGACTTAGTACAGTGGAAAGAATACATAGGGAATACTTGGCACAAGGTCCTAACAGAGTATTGGTTACCTCCTACAAAATTGCTAAGAGAAAACTTGACAAATAATATGCAAATGGATACTTAACTGTTAGAATTATAATGAATTTTAATAAATAATGTATTTATACATATAACTGACATTTAGTCTTTCAGCATTGTAGCTATGGTCTGGAATTCCCACCGCATTCTTCTTATCATGGTATGTTTATTTCAAAGCTCTGTGGTTAAGACAAGAACGAAAAGAAACACTAGCAAATTCATACTACCTACTCACTGGTCTGTTTCCTCCTGTCCTTCACAGCCCACATGCTTCCTTCTCACCCAACCTCAAAGCCTGTGCTACACAGGCAAACCCTTTTCTCAGAGCAGGGTGACTGCCTCACCTTTCTTTTCCTTAAATTTCTAAACCAGAGTAAGATGTGGCCTGTACTTTGAGAGCTGACTTGGGATTTAGGAGCTCATAGCATCCTGGGTAGGGAAGGTCTCCAAATTACCCAGCTTTGCAGTAAAGGAAGCATGATATGATACTTCAGCTTCACTGTTGCACCCCAGAGGACTAGAAGTGGATAAGTGATCTAATATTATATAAAAAAGTATGTATTCTGGGGTTTGGGAGATGTGTCAAAGGACCACTTACAGATTTAGTCATCCTCATCATCATCTTCTTCTTCAGGGTCACTGATCTCTTCATATATCACTCGATGTTTTCTTTCCCTCAAATGATGAGCCCATACATTTACATGAATGCCACCATCTGAAATAGGGAGAGATTAGTGCATGAGAACTAGATAGTTTAGGGCCTTGTTTTGTCAGAATAGAACAGGGCATGTTCCTCCCATGAGCCCATGGGCCTTTCCATTCTGATGTTTATGTTTGCTGGCTTGTAAAGACTGAGATATTAGCCACACAGCAGTACAGACCAAAGACCATTCCAGGTAATCCAGTGTACTGTTTGGTCCCTCTCCCCCATCATCTGGTATAGAATTCCTATTTTTTCCTTCATTAGAAAGAGGGCCCAATGATCATTTTCTTATATTGTGTGGATTAAAGAAATGAACCACAGATTATGTAGAAAACCTGTCCATTGTCACATGTCCTCCAGAAGGAAAAATCAAATTATGAATATGGAGACCCTTGCTAACATCTGAACTGGTGTTGGGTGATCTTGTCACACAGCAAGGCTGTGGAGTATTGTGGGCCCATGCCACTCACTCAGAACATGCCATGGAAGCCAGAGTTTTGTTTCTTCAATGATTCCTTCTCATCCATTGCCACCCAACTCTCTGTCCCCAAAAACGTGCTTTCTCTTGGGTGTGCAGATTTCTCTGGGCCCATCCTTAGCCTAGTGTACCTGGAACTCATTTGGGTTATTTTCTTCTCATTCCACCTCCTTCAGCATTTTTAAACACTAAAGCACTTGTTCAGGCTCTCTGTAGGATTCCTATACTGTATTAGAGTTTAAGTAATTTCTGAGGTTTTCCAAAGACGATGTTAGCATACATTAATTATATATGCTGTTACCTTACGATATGACATTTTTATATGCATGTATTATGTGCTGTGATAATTTAGACTCATTAACCTCTTTTGACTCATGTCAATGCCCTTCCTCACCATTACTAGATTATCTTTCATTTCATATTTTATATTGGTGGGGCTAAATGAGTTTAATTGGGCATATTTACATGTGCACTGGGCCTCATCTGTCTTTTCCCTGACAACCGTTAACTGCCCTCATATCCTCTGAGAGGGTGGAACCTGGAGAGCCTCTCCTTCCATGATAGAATGATGAAGGGCTCAAGCCTTTGTGGTGTTTTTATTGATTTTCATAACATGCTAACTGTACCTGGAGAAGTATTTGTCATTATTTGTAGCCAATTAAGAAAGAGCATGGGTGTTCAAATAAGAAAGTAATGTCCTAAGTACACCATGTTTCTGGGACTAAATGTTTGCCTTTATATATTTCATAGACTGCCATTTATACAAGCAGAGTAATGTACATTTAATTAGGAATCCATAATAAAGAAGATTTAGGGAAGAAAATCACTTGTGGAGTCCATGGGTTCTATGAAAGGTGGGTAGTCTACAAAATATAAGGCTTCTCACATAAGCTTGTGGTTCATCACATTGACAGTTAATAAAAGAGTGAATAGAAGAGAGAAGACAGTACTGTACCAAGATGATTTGTACAAATTAATGCAGGCAATGGGGAAGAAAGAAAAGAGAAACACTTATCTAGGTGTCAAAGAGTATGTTGCCAAGAGTGGCATCACACAGGACATTGGTAAGAACACTTCATGTAGAATTTGATAAGATGATACCTACACTATATCTGCTGATATAAAAGTCATTAATAATAAGCTACCTGTCATTCAACTTCCTAATTTATGCCTGAGAAAAGTCTTGTTTTAATGACCCTACAAAACTTTGCAATTATCACATGCCAAACACACCCAAATGGACACGCTTTTTAAATGACAGAATAATAAAACTGAACACTTCCTCTTACGATCCCTTCTGTTTTATTCAGTCCTTAACTGTGCCTTCACTGGCCACCAACTCTCAGCTCCTTTAACCGTATACACTAAAGTGTAAACGGCAACTATAGAAAATTCCATTTCATAAATAGCCAGGTGTCTCTAAAGGTTCCTCTGGGTTGTGTCTGTGGGGCAGACAGTTCCCAAATGTAGATATATCATGAAGTCTATCACAGTGGGAGGAGCCCTGTGATTTCCAGCCAGAGGAATGCATAGTCAATTTACCTAGGCTAGCTGGTGATTCCTGCTTAGAAAGTAAGCTTCAGTATGAAAGAACAAACAGACTCTGTCTGTGGGAGAATGCCTGACAGAGGCATCACCGGGATTAAAGAAATGAAAAAAGACATGAATACATGTCAGTGGTTTGAGCTATGTGCTAAAGAGCCAATGCTATAATTCTTAAGATATTGTGATTGAAAAAATGCAGACCTGGTACTGTAAAGCTGACCAAGAACATATGATTGCATAGGCCCCATGGTTGGAAACTATTACTATGAGTTTGCTAAATGAATTTAGTACAAACTGACATATAAATTCATATCTCTTCACGATAGATATCTTTCAGACATTATTAGAGAAGTTTTGTTTTAAAGTGAGTGATGGCTAATACAGTAGCTCCCAACTGGTCAGAATGTAGAAAATGTGTCTATGCATTGCTCAGCTAAACATTGAACATATATTTCATGCGTCTTCCTCCCTAAATCATGTACCACTGTAAAAGGGGGATAGAGAGAATGTAAGAAGCAGAAGACAGGAAGGACCAGAGCAATATAGTGTTTTAAGGAAATGATAAATTGTTACACTCATAAACTCAGAGAGGGTGCCATTGCCTATATAAGACCTGCATTGTCAAACCAGTCAGCATTCTAGCATGGAGTGAGTAGGTACTCATGAGCTCCCACCCCTTTGTGGGTATCCTTTTTGATAATCGATGTCTTTCATGGGAGGGAGAGTCAGTATTTTTAAGGTTGTGGTCATTACTAAGTCAAGTATGTTCTAGTGGATGGTTCCTCATCCCATGTTATATAAAGAGCACAAATTGGGCTTGGTTGGTTATTTCTAAAAATTTAAAAAAAAGAGGTGAGTTTGAGGAATGTAGGGAAGTGAGAAAAACATAAAATTTTTTATGTTAATTAGATGAAAGAATAAGGTATGTGTGAATATGATCAAAATATATAAAATTCTCAATGAATTAAATAAAATACCATATTGAAAAAGGATTAAGAAATTATGTTAATGAACTACAATTAGATTGCACCCAAGCTGCCAAATTGGAAGCAGTGGGAACAGGATCATCTCTGGAGTTAACTGATCCATTTATATTATGATGATCTATTTTCAGTGATGTCAAGTATAAAAGAGAATGTGTGTGTGTGTGTGTGTGTGTGTGTGTGTGTGTGTGTGTGAGGTGTGTGTGTGGTTGCATGTGTGTGTTGAGTTGTATCTCTGTGATAATGTGTCTGCATGTATGTTTATAGGGTGTATGTGTCTGCCTGTGTTTAGGATATGATAAGGGACAGGTGCTACATATTAGCCATTTACTTATTATCCAAAATAATGATTTTAGACATTTATCTGACAGGGTCTTTTACACCATCCTCTAAATGAACTCTTTTCCACAAGGCCTAACCTGAAGATGAAGAAAAGACATGCCTGTAACCTTACCAGATATCTTGACTGAAAAGGTGATTCTTCACAGCCCCTCCCTAACTACTCACCAGTGTGAGGGCCATGGACTTCAATACATTCCAATGGAGATTCTTCAGCCTTGTCCTTGCGATGCATGAATATTGGTTTGTTGACTGTGACCCCTAAAAGGAAACAAAGTGTTTGCTCTTTAACAGACAGCACAAAAATGGAAATGCAGCTAAGATCTGGGATGCAGCACAGACCTTAAGGCCCACAAGAACAAGAGCCTGCAGGAAAGAAAAGTGCAGGCTGCTGCAGGCCTGAGCCCTATTGCCTTTGCTGTATGCTCTCAGCCCTAAACACATTGGAGAAGAGCAGCATGCTCAGGCAGCACTTTGACATTTCACTGTGAAGAAAAGTACTGTGTGGCAAAGGTACATACTATATGTTGAAAAGAAGCTGTGGCATAGAAAATAACTAGGAAACATCCAGGCTTGTCTGAACCTGGAACTTCCTATTACCTAAGGCCATCATTCTGAAGTAGGTTCTTTTCATATACACGTAGACAATTTTTTGCAAGAATGTGAGATTTCCCCATTCTTCCTCAGAGAAATACGAAGTAATATCTTGGAAGGCCTAGAAAACAAGAAAATATAAAATATTAGAAGTACTCTCTCCTGGACATGTGTGTCATTCATACTAGAAAGGTCTCTATGTTGGAGGATCTCAGTGGTCAACCTAGAAAATCAAGATAATTGATGCTGGGAAATGTGGGGATCAAGTGTGATATTTGCATAACAGCCATTTCCCAACTGCATTGGAAATGCTCGATGCTATCAGGTCTCCCTTTGGTCCTGCTCCTGATTACAAAGTGCTGATTATTACCAACTGCATTTAGTACTCAATTACCATTCTAAATTCTTCAGGGACACTGGAGAAGGACATTTTGAGGATGCCTCTGATTTCCACCTTCTGAAAAATCTTTCTGTCATGGTCCTTGGTCATGAATCTGCTTCTCCCAACACCCTACCTGGTCAACTCACCTTACAGAACTTTGCCTCGCGAATCATTTTCACAGAGTTATTTTCACAAGAACTCGCTTTTTTCTTGTCAACAAGATGAGTGAAATTTTGAGAAGACATCATTTGATTTGGTTCCAGCATAAAATAAACTATCCCAGGAAGGGAGGTTCTTCAAACTTAAAAAAAAAAAGTTGTCCTGTGAGTAAAGGAGGCAGGGATGGACAATAACCCTCAGTATATGAACTTTCTTTATGTTCCATTTCATTCTAAGATCACCTACCCCTGATTAGATCTATGAGAGTATTAGGAATAAGTTGGATTCTCTGACTATGTATAAAGTTAAATTGAGTCTTTAAATGCGAGGTAAACTTCTGTTCTGATTTGTTGCCCTAGAGTGTTCATTGAAATTAAGAGAAAGAGATTGAATTTAGCAAGGGCAGATGTGTTCTTACTCATGTGAAGAACATGGAAACAGATTTCATAGGAGCTAAGAAAGAAACAGTTTTCACTGAGAGGTAGTTTATGGGGTAAAGGAGGTACGAAAAGAACTGGTAGTAATTAGTATACCCGCTTGTATGCTGCAGTACACTTTAGTAACTACAGTTTAAAGCTACATATGGTGAATCTGTGAGTAAGGAAAAGAGAAGCCATAAATCCATTTCTCTGCATATAATGATGTGAGAATGTCTTTCTGTGTGCTGTGAATATCAATCTTTAGATAAAGGAGCTGTTTTCACCCATGACAGGCACCATAGAAAAAGTAGAAGGGAAACTCACAGCATGCCTAGGAGAAGCAGAACAGAATCAGAAAAATCGACCTAGCCACCCACAAGAAGCATGTAAGGAACACTACTGAGCCACAGCCAATGGCAGACAGATTTATGAGAATGGGTTGAGTTAGGATGTAAGAGCCAGCTGTGGATGTGACTGAGCCATAAACCAAACATCATGAACTTAATATAAGCATCTGAATTATTTGGGGGGGGGGCTGATCAGCTGCAGATGATAAGGGGTCTGGGCCCGAGGTCTGTGGGTCTGGACGTCTGGCAGCCCAGGACCAAGAAACCTCACTACTACACATGAAATACAAGAGAGTTGGGTAGGTGAGATAGAAGAGTCCTGTGTTCAATGCCTGTCTGAACTGGAAAGTGTGATCAAGAACAGGCTGGGAAATACATCATTTAATTAACAGGATTCTTCCTAATATATGAGTGGTACTTGCATGAATTTCCCAATATACCAGAAAATAGTAGAAGAGAGAGGTTATAAACTTCATTTACTTAAAGACACAAAAATGTGAATTGTCTACATTTGATAAGCACACACGTATGTTTGTTTTGAATCATGACACTACATTTTAATAGTGTATACACTATTGTAGTATATCAATTAAAATAAATCATATACTCATAAGTGGATAATATGAAGGCAAAGGATAACCAGGCTACAATCCTGTGTCCTAGAGAAACTAGGAAACAAAAACTACCCTAAGAGGAAGACATGGATCACCCTGGGAGGGGGAGACCAAACAGTTAGGATGGGGAGGTACAGGGAAGGTGATAGGGACATGAGGGAACAAAATGGCTCAGCAGGGAGAAGGACATAGAGAGTGAAATAAAACAGTTAACTTGATAGAGGGGGACATTGTAGAGTTAGAAAGAAACCTGGTGCCAAGGAAAAATTGCAGGAATCCATAAAGATGGTCCGAGATACGATCCTACTAATAGCAGACAGGGTGCCTGAACTGGCATTCCCGGGTAATCAAATTGATGACCACCCTAATTGTCATCATAGAACCTTCATCCAGTAACTGATGGAAATAGATGCAGAAATCCACAGTAAAACATTGGGCTGAGCATGGGGGTCAAGATCATGTCAGGGAAAACCACAAAGACAACTGATCCAAGCTCATGGGAAAACATGTTCTCTAGACCAACAGGAAGGGAGCCTGCATGGGACTAACCTAGACCCTCCTCATATAGGTGACAATTATGAAGATTTGTCTGTCAATGGTGTCTCTCGAAGTGGGATTAGGATCTTTCCTGGCACACTACCTAGGTTTTTGAAACCTATTATCTGTGGTGAGAAACCTGGTTCCACCTTGGTGCAAGGCATGGGGCCAAACTTGACATGCCATGCTTTGTTGACTCCCATAGGAGGACTTGACCTTTCTGTACAGTGGATAGGGGAATAGAAAAGAGGTAGGGGATCCAACAAAGAATAGAGGTGGAGTTAGAGATCCATGGCTGAGCACTGGGCTGAGCTCCTGGTCAGCTGAGAGCAGGGGAGGAGTGTCTGTATGAACAGGGGGATAGGGATTATGAAGAGGAGTCCCACATAGAGGGATGACTAGAGCTCGGAGGATGTCACTGAATCAAGAATAGCCACTGGAGATCCATCAGGAAAAGGAGCTAGGCCCTCCAAGTGTAGGCAAATGTAGATTGGCATGGACAATATGTGGAGCCTAAAGGGGTGGAATCAGTCTGTGTTCCTGTGTGTGGGCTGGCACCTTGGAGCACATTCCATATAGAGGAACACATAACCCAGCCTTCTTTCTGGGATGAGTGAGTAGAACTTGCCTGGAGTAGATGTGCCACACTGAGATGATCCACCTTGGGACTTCTTGCCCTTCTGGAAGACAGAATGGGGAATGGGCATGAGGTTCGCTGAAGGCTGACTCAGAGGGATGGGGAGGAGGGAAGGCAGGGGGATGCATACAATCAAAATGACATTTATGTTTTTAAAAATGGTATGGAGAAAACTATGGTTGGGATGTAAAATAAAATAAATCATAAATAAAACTTAGAATAAATTATCTTAGGAAGCTAGTTTTGATGGTGAACACCTCGTTTCTTAGCACTTAGGAAAATGAGATAGGAAGTTGGGGATAGTTCAAAACCACCCTGTACTATATAAGACTTGGTCTCAAAAGAGAAGGGCAGTGTGAAAACTAACATGTCTGTGTTAGAGAGGCAACAAAAAGACTTCAAATATGTTCTAATACTTCATTACAGTTTTATTCAGTGTGTGTTTGTATATGTGCCCAAGACTCACATGTCATTATATGTTAAAGAATACCTTTCATTCTCCCTGAATGCCATGTGGGCTCTAGCTATCAAATGTAGGCTTAGGGGGTTTTTATATAAAAGACACATTTCTGGGAACCTCCTTCATTGTAAATCTGTATGTCTCCATCATTACTGACTCTTCATGTTTTTCCTTGATTCATGGTATAGATGCGATGCTAAGCTGACAGAGAAACTCTGGGCTCAAATAACTCTGTCTCATCCTATTAATTAATTTACACATCAGTTTTATACTAGAGTCCTGCATAATGTAGGTATCTGTGGTGTTTTCTAAGATTGAGATGGTGAGGGGATTTCCACAGATTTAATGGTCTCTCAAACTCATGGCTTTCAGGGGTGAAGGAAAGAGATATATGGCTCGGATATGCTGAGTAGAGGTAAGAATAAGGAGCTAGATAGAAATGTGACTAAGCCGTAGGCCTAACAGTATGAAGTTAATATAATCATGTCTGCATTTACTTGGGACTTTGGGATTGCAGGTCCACATAAGGAGCAGCACCAGGTTCGAACAGTGGGGCTAATCTAAGACAAAAAACTCATTGTTACAGATAGCATCCTAAAATGGAATGAATGTACCCACACAAAGCCTGAGAAAGCTTAGAAAGGATTCTAGAGCAGAGAAACTGATCCAAGGGCAGCTTCAAAATTGTGTCTCTGAAGTCAGTCATGGTACAGAGATGGTGTGGCATCCAGACCACAGAGAAAATGGCAGCTGGCTCACTGCAGCAATCATAAACTGAAGCCAGGCTGGATCCCGAAGCCTCATAGAAGATTTAGTAGCATGTGATTGATTTAAGGTTTCCATTTATTTTGAACAAAAGGGAACAGAGACAAAGACAGCTTTATGATAGTGGCATTTACTTGGGTGTGCTCTTTCTGCTGGCAGCAAACAGACACGTGGCCACTTTAAGAGAACTTCCTGACTCAGCTTTACAGGCAAAAACTATGTGGCTCTTCCTGGGACTGCTAGCATTTAAAAAATATTTTCTAGTTAAAAATGATTAATGACACACAATAAAACAGGTTCAGATATAGAAAACCTCTCATTGGGTTAAAATGTGTGTGAAAAGGAATAAGTAGACTGGGAGAGAAAAGAAAGAACTAGAGAAAGTCTTTTAAAGGAGAAATAAAGGAATAAAAATATAGTAAGCCACATAAAGATGGAAAACACAGAGTCTAGATTATAGATATTATTGTGTCTTGTTTTAATTTTTTAAGTGTTATTGAGCTAACTGCAGAAAGACATTCAATTCCAAAGGATGGTAAGTTATACAAAAAAACATATATTTTAAAGGTATCTTGACTTTGAAGTTTATTTCTAAAGATTTATTGCTTTGGAAGAGAGGTCCTGTTGTTGTTTCCACAGAAGATGAGAACCAGTGAACTGCTTTCAGGCAAATAGGGTTTCACCAACAAAGACCACCTGAAAATTCTCTGATAGGAAGATATGTTCACATCAGCTTCAACACTAATATGATCCAGTCTCAAGAACCTGTAAGATTGTCAGCACTGCTCAATCAGCAGGCAGTAGTAATTAAATATGCCCATATTCCCAAAATATTGTTTATAAAAGTTTTTTTTCATTATGAATGGTCAATGGTCATAGTTAATCTCTTTCTAAGAAGAAAAAGTGTATATGGTATACCAGTAATTTTTGTAAAAAATTAGATTATTAAATTTACTTCAATACTTTAATCAACTGTTAACCTCAACATACTTTACATTGGTATGGATTTTGGTTTATTGATAGAAATTTAATTTTAGTTTTGTTATGCTGTATATATTTTTCTACTGTTGTTTGAAGTGTGATGTTCATGTTACTCACTTAGAATCATAAAATTAAATAATTAAGATTAATAGTCACTTGTGATTAACAAAATTAAAGCCATGACTTTCTATAAGCTGTAAATAAAGGACTGTTTTGGCCCATGACTGGCACCATAAAAAAAAGCATGCAGGAAAATTAGAATAGGTAGTAGGAGAAGGGCAGAATCACAGAGATATAGCAAGACACCCAAAGAAGCAACATGTAAGGAACACAGGTAAGCCATGGGACATGTGGCACAAAAATTGATGGGAATATGTTGAGGTAAGATGAAGGAGCTATCTAGCAATGAGCCTGACCTCTAGGCTAAACAGCATGAAGGTAATAAAAGTATTTGTACGTTTCTAGGGAGATTTGGGATAGATGGTCCAGATCAGCAGAGGTGGGCAAGTCCTAACAGTGGGGCTAATCTGGGCTAGAATTCTCATTATTATAGGGGACATTACTTAGGAAGAACATACCACAGACTAAAGAGGACAAAACTTCCTTCCAGAAAGACTTAAAGTACCTTAATTCAGCTGAGTTCAGAGGACCAGCCCAGTAGAGCAGCCAGTTCCTTTGATGGTCTCAGGAAAATGGATTGCCAGGTGAAGTAAGAATGGAATGTAGGATCCCAAGGTTCCAGGAAAGAAGTACATCACAAAGGCGGGGGGGTGTGCCTACTTAAGGTTATATCATATTTCTCCATGTCACTGGCTGCTTCAGAACCTGCTAACCTATTGAGATGAACATTTCTATGAATACCTGGGCTTTCCCTGTGTCTAGACTACACTTCCACACTCTACTGTGAAGTTGTTCATCTAAAAAAGTCACTTATCATTTCAAATCCTTCCCAGTCTTCCTTAATCAGTCTAACCTGGGATCTCTCTACAATAAACTAATAGCATGTAAATCATTTATTAAAAAGTATTAAGTTGAAATTATTCCTATGTAAGCTATTCCCCCAAAGACCTAAGAACTTGTTGTGCATTAATATTCCTATGAATAATAGTGCACAATGTGCATGTGATTACACTTTCTTGTGCTCATTGAGGAGTTTTCAAGTGTTTCTGTGAGACAGGTTTCTCTAATAGTATATGCTTCCGCAGGTCGCCTGATGCTCCCTAGACTTTTCATCATGGGTACTGGTTTGTCAATAATGGCCTACTCAGAATGACTGAGACTTCTTCAGGAAAGGAAATGATCTGTGTACCTGGAGATCAGCACTAAAACTTTCACTTCATATTTTCAGTGTGTTTTCTTATGACTTTTTTTTAAAATTAATTTTAGGTCATATTACAAAGCAATGGCTTTCCCACAGCCAGCATTGTTCTAAATGGAAAGGATTGTAAGCAATACTCTAAATAGAGAAACAAGTCTGGACTCTACAGTATTCCCTGTGTTGGCCCTGATATTCATCTCCAGCACTACAAAAAATGCAAAATGATAAAAATAAAAACACATACAGTGTCTTTGAAGGTAAATTCAGAAAAACAGAGGGAGAGATGTTTCTCAATAATTCACCAAACTTGTGAGCAAATATTGAAGCTCAATGGTTTATTTATGCAGTCACTAAAAAGACAGAAACTGCCTTATTCAAAGACAAGAGCAAAACAGGTTAAATTACCTCTCTCAATACTACTAGAGAGACTAAATACAACCTGGAAATCACAGCTTATGTAAAGAAGTAGACAACTTTGGCCATCATGATTTTTCCCTTTAATTTCCCGGTAAATGGTTTCAGGTTTGCACCGGGATTTGGATTAGTTGATATAAATCTCTAAACTGTATATGTAATTTTGACTTTTGCCATAGTCTGTTTTCTTCAATCAATGAGTTGTCAGGTAAAATTTTAGACAATGATAGTATTTCTAAAATTAATAAGAAAGTGGAAAATTTTATTGCCACTTGATAATCTAACAATGATATTTTCTCTTTCTGAAAGTCTGTAACATGAACATTTCATATGTTGAGTATTAATTATCCTACCATAAAGCATGTGAATTGTTCATGTATTCATTATATTTGTACTTTCTAATTTATTGACCTTCTATGCCCTAAACTTTAAGGGTATATATGAATGTGTATATAAATAGGTTAGTTTTGCCACAAAATACACAAATATTATCATAAATTATGCATTTATGAGAAACTACAAATACAAAAAAATTGTTTCAGTTATAAACAAGCAACATAAAGACAATTACATCCATAATACATGATATAAAAGTTAGGGACATTTTATTTTAAATTTGGGGGGTATTCTGACAATAAGGATGTTTTGTATTTTTCTATGTACTGAGTTGAAAGAACAATTTTTCATTACTGACTTTTAAACATAGACATTGTTTTAGATAGTGTTATTTTTATTTATGAATGACATAATACAACTTTGAAACTTCATTGCCGACTATAGTCTTATTTTTCCAAGGAATAAACATGTCTGATATGTTTAAAGAGTTGAAAATAAACCATCCCCAATATTTTTCAATATAGTGTTTGAAGCAAAAAATATAGGCAAAGGAAGGAACTTAATTTTAATTAAGGTATCAATTAATTATTAAAATAATACATTAATAAAGACATGCATAAAACTCTGGTGCACTCAATTTCATTAAATCATATTAATAAAATTAAAGACCAAGATTAATAAAAACCCAATAATAGTGGGAAATTTCAGCACTCCAATTTCTTCTATAGATAAGACATCTGAACACAAAAAAGAGAAATTTCAGAGTTAAATGACATCTTCTATCAAATGAACCTAATAGATATCTAGAGACTATTAAACCCAAATACCAAGGGTATACACATATACATTCTACTCAGCAGCACAGGGAAGCTTCTTCAAAATATAACATATGCTCAAATAAAAAATAAGCATTAATAAATATAGAACAAGCATTAATAAATACAGAGAAGTTGACATAATTTCATGTATCATACCCAACCCTTATGCAATAAAATTAAAATGAACACCAAACAGAAAAAGTCGACTAAATGTATAAACGTATGGAGATTAAGCAACTCATTATTAAATGATGAATGGGCCAAAAAATTAAAAAATTCCTGGAACTAAATGAAGCAACTCCACCACAATACAACCTTTGAGAAACAGTCAAGGCATTTTTAAGAAGGAAGTTAATAGACACAAATGCTACACTTACAAAATATGTACAGATAAATGACTTATTGATATAACAAACCAAATTCAAAAACAGTAGACAGAACGAAATAATTTTTAAAAATCAGGTGATGTTGGCTGGTACTAGAAACTTAGTGAACTTCTTAGGCCTAGTAACCATGTTTCTGTAGAAGTGACCAGTCAGGCTGAGGACAGTTGAAAAGAGAAACATTTAGCCTGTTCATCCAGAGAATTTGGTTGGGTGAGAATTGACTGTGTTCTGTGTCCTCTTTCTCATATTCTATCTTTTCATCAATATCTGACTCAGGGATTTCAATACATGCTAACTAGAGTTTGTACATTATTTGGAGCTCAACTTTCAGGGCATGAATTAGGAAAAAAAGACCTTGCCAGCCAAAGCTCTACATGGCCAACTGGCTCGGCTTTCTGTTAGGAGTTAGCCTGCTGATTAAGGGGCGCTGACAATCTTACAGGTTCTTGAGACTGGATCATCTTAGTCTTGAAGCTGATGTAAACATATCTTCCTATCAAAGAATTTTCAGGTTGTCTTGGTTGGTGAAACCCTATTTGCCTGGAAGCAATCCTCAAGTTCTCATCTTTGGTGGAAACAACAACAGAACCTCTCTTCCAAACCAATAAATCCTTAGATAAAAACTACAAAGTCAAGACACTTTTAAAATATATGTTTTTGTTTAACTTAGCATCCTTTGGAATTGATTGTCTTATGGAGGTAAGTCTACTAGTTAAAAAAATAAAAGAAGACACAATAATAAGCACAATCCAGATTCTGTGTATTTTCCATCTTTACATGGCTTATTATACTTTTATTTTTCTATTTCTCTTTTTAAAAGACTTTCTCTGATTCTTTTTGTTCTCTCCCAGTTTACATATTCCTTTTAACACACATTTTAACCCATGGAGAGGTTGTCTATATCTGAGTCTGCTTTATTTCATATCATTAATTATTTTTAACCAGAAAATATTTTTTAAATGTTAGCAGTCTCTGAAGGAGCCACAGAGTTTTGCCAATGAAGCTGAGTCAGGAAGTTCTCTTAAAAGGGCCAAGTCTCTGATTGCTGCCAGCACACAGAGTACACCCAAGAAAATACCACTATCAAAAAAGCTGTCTTTAACTCTGTCCCATTGTCTTCAAAATAAATGGAAACCTTAAATCAATCACATGATACTGAGTCTTTTATGAGGCTTTCAGATCTGGTCTGGTTGCAGTTTGTTCTTGCTGCAGGGACTCCACTGCCATTTTCTCTGTGGTCTGGATGCCACACAATCTCTGTACCATGATTGACTTCAGAGACACAATTTTGGAGCTGCCCTTGAATCAGTTTCTCTGATCTAGAATCCTTTGTAAGCTTTCTCAGGCTTTGTGTGGGTACATTTGTATCATTTTTGGACACCATCTGTAACAATGAAGTTTTTGTCCCAGATTAGTCCCACTGTTCAAACCTGGTGCTGCTCCTTATGTGGACCTGCAATCCCAAAGTCCCAAGTAAACGCAGACATGATTATATTAACTTCATACTGTTAGGCCTATGACTTAGTCACTTGCTATCTAGCTCCTTCATCTTACCTCAACCCAGCACATCCGAGCCATATATCCTTTCCTTCACCCCTGAAAACCATCAGTTGGAGAGACCATTAAATCTGTGGCAATCCCTCATCATCTCAATCTTATAATACACCACAGATACCTACATGATGCAGGACTCTAGTATAAAACTGCTGTGTAAATTAATTAATAGGATTATACAGATTTATTTGAGCCCAGACTTTCTCTGTCATCTTAGCATCGTATCTATACCATGAATCAAGGAAAAACATAAAGAGTCAGTAATGATGGAGAAATACAGATTTACATTGAGGAGGTTCCCAGAAATGTGTCTTTTATATAAAAACCCCTAAGCCTAAGTTTGATGGCTAGGGTCCATATGGCATTCGGGGAGAATATAAGATATTCTTTAACATATAATGACATGTGAGTCATGGGTACATATACAAACACTCACTGAATAAAACTGTAATGAAGTATTACAACATATTTGAAGTCCCATTGTTGCCTCTCTAACACAGACATGTTTACACACTGCCCTTCTCTTTTGAGACCAAGTCTTACATAGTACAGGGAGGCTTTGAAGTATACCCATCTTTCTATCTCATTTTCCTAAGTGCTAAGAAGAGAGATGTTCACCATCAAACTAGCTTCCTAAAATAAGTTGTTCTAAGTATTACTTATAGTTTATTTTATTTTACATTCCAACCACAGTTTTCTTCCTACCTTTTTTAAAACCTAAATTCCATTTTGATGTATGCACCTCCCTGCCTTCCCTCAACTCAATCCCTCCCAGTCAGCCTTCAGCAAATCCCATCCCCATCCCCCTATCTTCTCCCCCAGAAGGGCAAGAAGTCCCATGGTGGGTCAGCTCAGTTTGGCATATCCACTCCAGGCAAGTTGTACTCACTCATCCCAAAGACAAGAGTGGGTTATGTTTTCTCATGTAGTGAATGTGCTCCAAGGTGCCAGCCCACCACAGGGACACAGTCTGATCCCACCCCTTGAGGCTCCACATACTGTCCATGCCATTCTACAATTGCCTACTCTTAGAGGGCCTAGCTCCTTTTCCTGCTGGGTCTCCAATGGCTATTCTTGATTCAGTGACCTCTTCACAGCTCCATTCAGCCCTCTCTGTATGACTCCTCTTCATAATCCCTATCCCCCTGCTCATACAGACATTCCTCCCCTGCTCTCAGCCTAGTGCTCGGCCATTCATCTCTACCTCCACCTCTGTTCTTTATTGGATCCCCTACCTCTTTTCTACTCCCCCATCCACTGCCCATAAAGGTCAAGTCCTCCTATTGGAGTCAACAAAGCATGACATATCAATTTTGACCCCACCCTTGCACCAAGGCTAAACAAGGCCTCACACCACAGGGAATAGTTTTCAAAATACTAGCTAGTGTACCAGGAAAGATCCTAGTCCCAGGGCTAGAGGCCCCATAAACAGACCATGCTACATAACTGTCACCTACATGAGCATGGTCTAGATCAGTCCCATGCAGGCTCCCTACTTGTTTTTCTAGACTCCATGTTTCCCCATGAGCTTGGATCAGTTGTCTTTGTGGTTTTCCCTGACATGATATTAACCCTCATGCTAGGCCCAGTGCTTTACTGTTGATGTCTGCATCTATTTTCATCAGTTACTGGATGAAGGTTCTATTAGGGTGGTCATCAATTTGATTACCTGGTAAGGCCAGTTCAGGCACCCTCTCTGCTATTATTAGGAATCCTAGCTGGGATCATCTTTATGGATTCCTGCAATATTTCTTGGCACCAGGTTTCTCTCTAGGTCCACAATGTCCCCCTCTATGAAGATATCTGCTCCATTTCACTCCCTCTCTGTCCCTCACCCAACTCAGCCATTTTGATCCCTCATGTTTCTATCCCCTTCCCTCTACCTCTCCATCCTAATATTTTAGTCTTTCCCTCCCAGGGTGATCCATGTCTTCCTCTTAGGGTAGTCCTTGTTTCCTAGTTTCTCTAGCACGATGGAGTGTAGCCTGGTTATCCTTTGCCTTCATATTATCCACTTTGGAGTATATGATTTATTTTAATTGATATACAATAGTAGTTCATGTACAATCAAAATACAGTGTCATGATTCAAGATATATAGGTGTGTTCTTATCAAATATAGGCAATTCATATTTCTGTGTCTTTATATAAATGTCGTTTATATCATCTCTCTTCTACTATTTTCTGGTAAAATTGGGAAATTAATGCAAGCACCACTTATTTGATATCAAGGAATCCTATAGATTAAATCATGTATTTATCAGCCTGGTCTCAATCTTACTTTGTAGCTTAGACAGGCATTGAACATATGATATTTCTGTTTCACCTTCCCAACTATCTTGTATTTCATGTGCATCAGTGAAGTTTCTTGGTCCTAGGTGGCCAGAGGTCTAGACCCACAGACCTGTGGGCCCAGACCCCTTAGCCTTTGCAGCTCATCAAGCCCCCCAAAATGATTAAGATGCTTATATAAGTTCATGCTGTTTCATCTATGGCTCAGGCACATCCCCAGCTGGCTCTTACATCTTAACTCAACCCATTCTCATTAATCTTTCTGCCATGTGTCCCATGGTTCTCTTGTGTTCCTTTCCTGCTTTTTCTTGGGCTGCTGTATCAATTTGCCTGACTCTGCCCTTCTTCTCATACCTATGTTGTGATTCCCCTCCTACTTTTCCTATGGTGCCTGCCATGGGCCAAAACAGCTCCTTTATTTAAATATTGATATTCACAGCACACAGAAAGACATTCGCATTTCATTACATGCATAGGAGTTTACTTTTGGCTTCTCTTTTCCTTCCTCAAAGATTCACCCTATATAGCTATAAAACATAGTTACTAATGTGTAACCAGTGTAAATGTAAATGTGTAAATGTAATACCAGAAGCTATACTAATTACTACCTGTTCCTTTCATACCTCCTTCTTTCCATAACCCACCTTTCAGTGACAATTGTTTCAATCTTAGCTTCTATGAAATCAGTTTGCATGTTCCTCATATGAGTGAGAACACCTAGATCTCAGTTCTGATGTTTAAAGAAGAGTCTTGACTCTGGTACCTTAAACCACTTGGCCATCCTGACACCCATGGGAACCTGAGAGATTGGGTTGGGTGGTGAATGGAGGGGTAGAATAATGAAAGAGACATCTTGCTAAGGGGACATTTTGTGGTTAGGTAGAGACCTGGCCTAAAGAAAACTCTCACAAATCTCTAAGAATGACCCCAGCTACGCTGGTTAGAAATAGTGGATAGGTATCCTGAACTCACCATATCATGTAATCAAATTGGTGACTACTTCAATAGTAATAAGAGTGCATTCAAGCAGCCTCTAGCTTTGCTTTCTTGTTCTACTGTTTTAGCTGCCTCCCATAAAGTCTTCTACTGTGAACCTGGTCTAGCCTTCAATGCAGCAATAACCTTAACTGATCCGTCTTTAGGGATAATTTATGTACATGTTGACCAAAATATTTAACATTTGCTTTACAAACTGTGAGTGCATACCTTAAGTGATGATTGCTTCTTGAATCTCCTTAAATCTAATTAGAGCTTAACTAGCTTCTGAATAATTTTTATCATTTTGTGATTCCTTCAAGGTTACCTAGTGTACTAATTTTGGCTGTGTGCAAGCTTCAGATTGTTTCTCTGTATTCCTATAAACCAATGTTGAGATTAACTCTTTATATTCTTGTTTTTCTGTGAATCTTTCTGTGTTCTCACCTAACAGGCTTTTCTAAGGTGTTTTTCTTGGCATTCACACTAACTGACTTTTTAACTAATAGAACAGAAATAATCAAAAAGTAATAGTTCTAATAAACATTATGACATTATTTGTTTTCTCTTTTACTGGTTCTAGTTTCAAACCATCTAGAGCAATGTTAATGAAAGACCAACCACCTTCCATCATGCTACTCTTTTCATTTTTAAGGTGTGAAAAAGTTCTCTCTCTGCTTTAGGCATAGTCCCCATTTTAAGCAATCCCAATTTACTCATCAAACCTGTTGTCAATAATGATTCAGATGACTATGAATGGGGGCAGTTACTTAGTGTCCAAAAATAGGAAAAACACAACCCCCACTAAAAGAGGGAGGCTGCTGTCTGAAAAACTTGCCCAGATGAACATGGAGAAGACACACATGTTGTGGACTCTGCTTAATGCTGGAGGATAACTCCTAACAGAAAACCGAGCCAGCTTGCCATGAATAGCTCTGGCTGGCAAGGTCTTTTTTTCCCTAATTCGTGCCCTGAAAGTTGAGCTCCAAATAATGTAGAAACTCTACTTAGCATGTATTGAAATCCCAGAGTCTGATATTGATGAAAAGCTAGAATATGAGAAAGAGGACACAGAACACAGTCAATTCTCACCCAACCAACTTCTCAGGATGAACAGGGTAAATGTTTCTCTTTTCAAGGGTCCTCAGCCTGACTGGTCACTTCTACAGAAACATGGTTACTAGGCCTAAGTAGTTCACTAAGTTTCTAGTACCAGCCAACATCACCTGATTTTTAAAAATTATTTCTTTCTGTCTACTGTTTTTGAATTTGGTTTGTTATATCAATAAGTCATTTATCTGTATATATTTTGGAAGTGTAGCACTTAGGGCTATTAACTTCCTTCTTAAAAATGCCTTGACTGTTTCTCAAAGGTTATATCGTGGTGGAGTTGCTTCATTTAGTTCCAGGAATATTTTAATTTTTTGGCCCATTCATCATTTAATAATGAGTTGCTCAGTTTCCCTATGTTTATACATTTAGTAGATATTTTTTTTATGTTGATTTTAATATTATTGCATAATGGTTGTGTAGAATACATGAAATTATTACAACTTTTCTGTACTTATTAATGCTTGTTCTGTATTTATTAATCTTTGTTTTTTATTTGAGCATATGTTATATTTTTAAGAAGCTTCCCTGTGTTGCTGAGTAGAATGTATATGTGTTTACCCTTGGTATTTGGGTTGAATAGTCTCTAGATATCTATTAGGTTCATTTGATGGAAGATGTCATTTAACTCTGAAGTTTCTCTACTTTTTTGGTCCAGAAGTCTTATCTATAGAAGAAATTAGAGTGCTGAAATTTCCCACTATGTTTGGGTTTATGTTAATCTGGTTCTTTAATTTTATTAATATGATTTGGTGAAATTGAGTGCACCAGAATTTTATGCATGTCTTTAGTATTGTAATATTTTATAAATTAATTGATACCTTGATTTAAATGAAATTCATTTCTTTGTCTATAGTTAGTGCTTCAGCACCATATTTAAAAAGATTGGGGATAGTGTTTTTTTTATACTCTTTGAACATATCATACTTGTTTATTCCTTGGATAAATAAGACTGTAGTGGGCAATGAAGTTTCAATCTTGTATTATCATTCATAAATAAAAATAACACTATTTATACAAATGTCTGTGATAACAAGTCAGTAATGAAAAATTGTTCCTGCAACTGAGGACACAGAAAAATACAAAACATCCTTATTATCAGAATACCCAAAAAAACAAATTAAAAATAGAAGGTTGGAGACTTTTATATTATGAATTATAAATGTAAATGACTTTATAATTTCTGTTTATAGCTGAAAGAATTTTTTTGTACTTAAACTGTCTGATAAATGCATAATTTATGATATAATTTGTATATTTTGTGGCAAAACAGAAATATTTATATACACATTCATATATACCAGTAAACTTTCGGGAATAGAAAGTCAATCTATGAGAAAGTCCTAAAATAATGTATACTTTCACAATTCACATGCTTTAAGGTAGGATAATTTATACTCAACATAAAAAATGTCCATGTTACAGACTTTCAGAAAGAGAAAACATCATTGTTAGATAATCAAGTGGCAATAAAATTTTCCACTTTCTTATTCATTTTAGAAATACTATCATTGTCTAAAATTTTACGTGACAACGCATTGAGTGAGTAAAACAGAATATGGCAAAAGTAAAATTACATATAAAGTTTAGAGATTTATATCAACTTATCCAAATCCAGGTGCAAACCAGAAACCATTTACCAGCAAATTAAAGGGAAAAATCATGATGGCTGAAGTCTACTTCTTTACATAAGCTGTGATTTCCAGGTTGTATTTAGTCTCTCTAGTAGTATTGAGAGAGGTAATTTAACCTGCTTTTCTCTTGTCTTTGAATTAGGTAATTTCTGTCTTTTTAGTGGCTGCATAAATAGACCATTCAGCTTGAATATTTGCTCACACGTTTGGTCAAGTATTGAGAACCATCCCTCACTCTGTTTTCCTGAATTTACCTTCTAACACAATCTATGTGGTTTTTCTTTTGATCATTTTGCTCTTTTTGTAGTGCTGGAGATGAAACCCAGGGCCAAGACTGGGAACACTGCAGAGTCCTGAGTTGTCTCTATTTTTAGAGTATCGCTTACAATCTTTTCCATTTAGAACAATGCTGGATATGGGGCATAAATTAGTTTGAAAAACAATAATTCAGAAGAAAATACACTGAAAATATGAAGTGAAAGTTGTAGTGCTGATCTCCAGGTCCACAGACCATTTCCTTTCCTGAAGAAATCTCTGTCATTCTCAGGAGGCCATTATTGACAGACTAGTACCCATGATGGAAAGTCTAGAGAGCATCAGGGGACCAGTGGAAGCATATACTATTAGTGAAACCTTTCCAAAAGAAGCACTTTGGAACTCCCCAAAGAGCACAATAAAGTGTAATCACATGAACATTGTGCACTATTATTCATAGGACTATTAATGTACAACAGCTTCTTAGGTCTTTGGGGAAATAGCTTACATAGGAATAATTTGAACTTAATACTTTCCTTAATAAATGATTTAAATGTTATTAGTTTATTGTAGAGAGATCCCAGGTTAAACTGATTAAGCAAGACTGGGAAGGATTTGAAATCGTAAGTGAATTTTAGATGAATAACTTCACAGTAGAGTGTGGAAGTGTAGTCTAGACATAGGGAAAGCCGGAAGTATACATAGAAATGTTCATCTCAACAGTTTAGCAGGTTTTGCAGCAGCCAGTGTCATGGAGAAATATGATAAAACCTTAAGTAGGCATGCATAACCCCCACCTTTGTGATGTACTTCTTTCCTGAAACCTTGGGATCCTACATTCCATTCTTACCTCACCTGGCAATCCATTTTCCTGAGACCTTCAAAGGAACTGGCTGCTCTAGTTGGCTGGTCCTCTGAACTCAGCTGAATCAAGGTACTTTAAGTCTTTCTGGAAGTAAGTTTTGTCTTCTTTAGTCTGTGGTAAGTTCTTTCTTGGAATGCCCCCTATAATAATGAGATTTCTGGCCCAGATTAGCCACACTGTTAGGACCTGCCCACCACTGCTGATCTGGACCATCTATCTCAAATCTATCAAGAAACACACAGACACTCATATTAAGTTCATGCTGTTTAGCCTAGGTCTCAGGCTCATTGCTAGATAGCTCCTTCATCTTAACTCAAGGCATTCCCATCAGTCTATCCTGTCCCATGGTCTGTGGCTCACCTTTGTTCCTTACATGTTGCTTCTTTAGGTTTCTGGATATATCTCTGCAACTCTACCTTTCTCATACTACCGATTTTGATTTTCCTGCCTACGTTTTTTTGTGATGCCCGTCATGGGCCATAACAGTCCCTTATTAACAGCGTATAGATATAAGTTTGGTTATCAGAAGTGACTATTAATCTGCATTTCTTAATTTTACAACTTCTAAGTGAGTAACATGAACACTATACCTTAAACAACAGTAGAAAAATTTATAGAGCATAGCAAATGTGATCTTAAATTTGTATCAATGAACCAAAATCCATACCAATGTAAACTATGTTGAGATTAACCATTGATTTTGGTAGTGAAGTAAATTCAAAAATATAATTTGTAAAAAAAATCATTGATATACTGTATGCCCTTTTTCTTCTTAGGAAGAGATTAACTATGACCATTAACCATTCATAATGAAAACAAACAATTATAAACAATATTTTGGTAACTTGCATAACATTTCATTACTACTGCCTGCTGATTAAGTGGCACTGACAATCTTACAGGTTTTTGAGACTGGATCATCTTAGTCTTGAAGCTGATGTGACCATATCTTCCTATCAGAGAATTTTCAGGTGGTCTTGGTTGGTGAAACCCTATTTGCCTGGAAGCAGTCCACAGGTTCTCATCTTCTTTGGAAACAACAACAGAACCTCTCTTCCAAAGCAATAAATCCTTAGAAACAAACTTCAAAGTCCAGATAACTTTAAAATATATGTTTTTATTTAACTTAGCATCTTTTGGAATTGATTGTCTTCTGCAGTTAGCTCATTAACAGTTAAAATATTAAAAGAATAATAAGCATAATCCAGACTCTGTGTACTTTTCATCTTTACGTGGTTTACTATATTTTTATTCCTCTATTTCTCTTTTAAAAAGACTCTCTCTAGTTCTTTCTTTTCTCTTCCAGTCTACATATTCCTTTTCACACACATTGAGAGGTTTTCTCTGTCTGAATCTCTTTTATTGTATATCATAAATCATTTTTAACAGAAAATATTTTTAAAATGCTAGCAGTCTCTGGAAGAGCCACATAGTTTTTGCCAATTAATCTGAGTCAGGAAGGTCTCTTAAAGGGGCTACATGTCTGATTGCTGCCAGCAGACAGAGCACACCCAAGAAAATGCCAGTATCATAAAGCAATGTTTGAATCTGTTCCCTTTTCTTCAAAATAAATGGAAACCTTAAATCAAACACATGCTGCTGAGTCTCCTATGAGGCTTCAGGATTGGGCCTGGTTTCAGTTTATGCTCACTGTAATGAGTCCACTGCCATTTTGTCTGTGGTCTAGATGCCACACCTTCTTTGTACCATGACTGATTTCAGAGACACAATTTTGAAGAGGCCTTTTGATCAGTTTCTATGCTCTAGAATCCTTTGTAAGCTTTCTCAGGCTTTGTGTGGGAACATATGGTCCATTTTAGGATGCCATCTATAACAATGAGGATTTTGGCCCAGATTAGCCCAAATGTTCAAAACTGATGCTGCTACTTATATGGACCTGCAATCCCAAAGTCCCAAGTAAATGCAGACACGATTATATTAACTTCATACTGTTAGGCCTATGGCTTAGTCACATTGTTATCTAGCTCCTTCATCTTACCTCAATCCAGCACATCTGAGCCATATATCCCTTTCCTTCACCCCTGAACACCATCAGTTTTCATTAAATTTCTATAATTCTGTGGCAATCCCCTCACCATCTCAATCTTGGAATACACCACAGATACCAACATGATGCAGGACTCTAGTATAAAACTGCTGTGCAAATTAATTAATAGGATGAGACAGAGTTATTTGAGCCCAGAGTTTCTCTGTCAGCTTAGCATCGTATCTATACCATGAATCAAGGAAAAAGATGAAGAGTCAGTAATGATGGAGACATACAGATTTACATTTAGGAGGTTCCCAGAAATGTGTCTTTCATATAAAAATCCCCTAAGCCTACATTTGATAGCTAGAGCCCACATGGCATTCGGGGAGAATGTAAGGTATTCTTTAACATATAATGAAATGTGAGTCATGGGCACATATACAAATACACACTGAATAAAATTGTAATGAAGTATTACAACATATGTGAAGTCCTTTTGTTGCCTCTCTAACTCAGACATGTTAGTTTTCACACTGCCCTTCTCTTTTGAGACCAAGTCTTACATAGTACAGGGTGGTTTTGAAGTATCCCGATCTTCCCATCTCATTTTCCTAAGTACTAAGAAGAGAGGTGTTCACCATCAAACTAGCTTCCTAAAATAATTTGTTCTAAGTATTACTTATAGTTTATTTTATTTTACATTCCATCCACAGTTTTCTCCCTACCTTTTTTTAAAAACATAAATGTCATTTTGATGTATGTGTCCCCTGCCTTCCCTCCTCCCAATCCCTCCCAGTCAGTCTTCAGCAAATCTCATACCCATCTCCCTATCTTCTCCCCCAGAAAGGCAAGAAGTCCCAAGGTGGCTCAGTTCAGTATGGCACATCCACTCCAGGTAAATTCTACTCTCTCATTCCAGAAACAAGCCTGGGTTAGGTGTTCCTCTATAAAGAATGTGCCCCAGGGTTCCAGCCCACACACAGGAACACAGTCTGATCCCACCCCTTGAGGCTCCACATACTGCTCATGCCAATCTACAGTTGCCTACCCTTGTAGGGCCTAGCTCCTTTTCCTGATGGATCTCCAGTGGCTATTCTTGATTCAGTGAGCTTCCCAGAGGTCCATTTAGCCCTCTATGTAGGACTCCTCTCATAATTGTTATCCCCCTGCTCATACAGATTCTCCTCCCCTACTCTCAAATGGATCGGGAGCTCAGCCCAGTGCTCAGCCATGGAAATCTGCCTCCACCTCTCTTCTTTGTTGAATCCCTTACCTCTTTTCTAATCCCCCATCCACTGCCCAGAAAGGTCAAGTCCTCCTATGGGAGTCAACAAAGCATGGCATATCAAGTTTGGACGCACCCTTGCACCAAGGCTGAACAAGGCCTCACACCACAGGGAATAGTTTTCAAAATACTAGCTAGTGTACCAGGAAAAATCCTAGTCCCAGGGTTAGAGGCCCCATAAACAGACCATGCTACATAATTGTCATCTACATTAGCAGGGTCTAGGTAAGTCCTATGCAGGTTCCCTACCTGTTTGTCTAGACTCCAAGAGTTCCCCTGAGCTTGGATCAGTTGTCTTTGTGGTTTTCCCTGACATGATATTGACCCTCATGCTAGGCCCAGTGCTTTACTGTTGATGTCTGCATCTATTTCCATCAGTTACTGGATGAAGGTTCTATGATGACAGTTAGGGTGGTCATCAATTTGATTACCCGGGAAGGCCAGTTCAGGCACCCTCTCTGCTATTATTAGGAATCTTAGGTGGGATCATCATTGTGGAATCCTGAAATATTTCTTGGCACCAGGTTTCTCTCTAGGTCCACAATGACCCCCTCTATGAAGATATCTGCTTCATTTCACTCCTTCTCTGTCCCCTTCCCAACTCAGCCTTTTTGATCCCTCATGTCAAAATCCCCTTCCCTCTACCTCCCTATCCTTCTTGTTTAGTCTCTCTCTCCCAGGGTGATCCATGTCTTCCTCTTAGGGTAGTCCTTGTTGCCTAGTTTCTCTAGCTCGATGGATTGAAGCCTGGCTATCCTTTGCCTTCATACTATCCACTTAGGAGGTTATGATTTATTTTAATTGATATACAACAGTAGTTAAATCACAATTAAGATACAGTGTCATGATTCAAGATATACGTAGTTGTGTGTTTATCAAATATAGCCAATTCATATTTCTGCATCTTTACATATATGAAGTTTATAACCTCTCTCTTCTACTGTATTCTGGTAAAATTGAGAAATTGATGCAAGGACCACTTACATGTTAGGAATGAATTCTATGGATTACATCATGTATTAATCAGTCTGGTCTTGATCCTACTTTGTAGGTTACACAGGCATTGAACATAGGATATTTCTATTTCACCTTCCCAACTATCTTGCATTTCATGTAGCAGTGAGGTTTCTTGGTTCTGGGAAGCCAGAGGTCCAGAACCACAGACCTACGGGCCCAGACCTCTTAGCATTAGCAGCTGATCAGGCCCGCCAAAAAGAATCATACTCTTATATTAAGTTCATGTTGTTTGGTCTATGGCTCAGGCACATCCCTAGCTGGCTCTTACATCTTAACTCAACCCATTCTCATTAATCTTTCTGCTATGTGGCCCGTGGCTATCTTGTGTTCCTTCCATACTTTTTCTTGGGCAGCTGGGTCGATTTCCTGACTCTGCCCTTGTCTCCTACCTATGCTGTGATTTCCCCTCCTTTTTTTAATAGTGCCTGTCATGGGCCAAAACAGCTCCTTTATTTAAAGATTGATATTCACAGCACAAAGAAAGACATTCGCATTTTATTACATGCATAGGAATGGACTTTTGGCTTCTCATTTCCTTCCTCAAAGATTCACCCTATGTAGCTATAAAACATAGTTACTAATGTGTATTGAAAATACCAGCAGCTATACTAATTACTACCCGTTCCTTTCATACCTCCTTCTTTCCATAACCCATCTTTCAGTGACAACTGTTTCAATCTTAGCTTCTATGAAATCAGTTTGCATGTTCCTCATATGAGTGAGAACACCTAGATCTCAGTTCTGATGTTTAAAGAAGAGTCTTGACTCTGGTACCTTAAACCACTTGGCCATCCTGACACCCATGGGAACCTGAGACATTGGGTTGGGTGGTAAATGGAGGGGAAGAATAATGAAAAAGACATCTTGATAAGGGGACATTTTGTGGTTAGGTAGAGACCTGGCCTAAAGAAAACTCTCACAAATCTATAAGAATGACCCCAGCTAAGATGGTCAGAAGTAGTGGATAGGTATCCTGAACTCAACATATCCTCTAATCAAATTGGTGAATACTTCAATAGTAATCAGAGTGCCTTTACCCAGCCTCTAGCTTTGCTTCCTTGTTCTATTGTTTTAGCCTCCTCCCATGAAGTCTTCTACTGTGAACGTGGTCTAGCCTTCAATGCAGCAATAACCATATTTGTCCAGTCTTTAGGGATAATTTATTTAACATTTGCTTTACAAATTGTGAGTGCATCCCTTAAGTGATGATTGCTTCTGGAATCTCCTCAAATCTAACTAGAGCCCAACTACTTTACGAAAAAAATTTTATCATTTTGTAATTCTTTCAACTTTACCGAGTATACGAAGTTTGACTGTTTGTAAGCCTTAGGTTGTTTCTCTGAAAACGTATAAGTCAATGTTGACATTGGGTCTTTAAATTCCTGTTTGTGTATTAATATTTTTGTGTTCTCTCTTAACAGGCTTTTCTAAGGTGTTCTTCTTGGCATTCACACTAACTGACTTTTTAACTGATAGAATATAAATAATCAAAAAATAATATTTCTAATAAACATTATGACATTATTTATCTTCTCCTTTACTGGTTCTAGTTTCAAATCATCTAGAGTAATGTTGGTGAAAGACCAACCACCTTCCATCATGCTACTCTTTCTCATTTTTGAGGTGTGAAAAAGTTCTCTCTCTGCTCTAGGCATAGTCCCCATTTTAAGTAATCCCAATTTACTCATCAAACTTGTTATCAATGATGACTCAGATGACTATGTTGGGGGCAGATATTTAGTGTCCAAAAAGAGGGAACACACAACCCCTACTAAAAGAGGGAGGCTGCTGTCTGAAAAACTTGCCCAGATGAACATGGAGAAGACACACATATTGTGGACTCTGTCTAATGCTGGAGGCTAACTCCTAACAGAAAGCCAAGCCAGTTGGCCATGTAGAGCTTTGGCTGGCAAGGTCATTTTTTTCCTAATTCATGCCCTGAAAATTGAGCTCCAAATAATGTACAAACTCTAGTTAGCATGTATTGAAATCCCTGAGTCAGATATTGATGAAAAGCTAGAATATGAGAAAGAGGACACAGAACACAGTCAATTCTCACCCAACCAACTTCTCAGGGTGAACAGGGTAAATGTTTCTCTTTTCAAGGGTCCTCAGCCTGACTGGTCACTTCTACAGAAACGTGGTTACTAGGCCTAAGTAGTTCACTAAGTTTCTAGTACCAGCCAACATCACCTGATTTTTAAAAATTATTTCTTTCTGTCTACTGTTTTTGAATTTGGTTTGTTATATCAATAAGTCATTTATCTGTACATATTTTGTAAGTATAGCACTTAGGGCTATTAACTTCCTTCTTAAAAATGCCTTGACTGTTTCCCAAAGGTTATATCTTGGTGGTTTTGCTTCATTTAGTTCCAGGAATATTTTAATTTTTTGGCCCATTCATCATTTAATAATGAGTTGCTTAATCTCCATACGTTTATACATTTAGTCGACTTTTTCTGTTTGGTGTTCATTTTAATTTTATTGCATAAGGGTTGGGTTTGATACATGAAATTATTTCAACTTCTCTGTATTTATTAATGCTTGTTCTGTATTTATTAATGCTTGTTTTTTATTTGAGCATATGTTATATTTTGAAGAAGCTTCCCTGTGCTGCTGAGTAGAATGTATATGTGTATACCCTTGGTATTTGTGTTGAATAGTCTCTAGATATCTATTAGGTTCATTTGATGGAAGATGTCATTTAACTCTGAAGTTTCTCTTTTTTCGTGTTCAGATGTCTTATCTATAGAAGAAATTGGAGTGCTGAAATTTCCCACTATTATTGGGTTTGTGTTAATCTGGGTCTTTTATTTTATTAATATGATTTGATGATATTGAGTGCACCAGAGTTTTATGCATGTCTTTAATAATGTAATATTTTAATAATTAATTGATACCTTGATTAAAATTAAGTTCCTTCCTTTGCCTATAGTTTTTGCTTCAAACACTATATTGAAAAATATTGGGGATAGTGGTTTTTTTCAACTCTTCAAACGTATCAGACATGTTTATTCCTTGGAAAAATAAGACTATAGTCGGCAATGAAGTTTCAAAGTTGTATTATGTCATTCATAAATAAAAATAACACCATCTAAACCAATGTCTATGTTTAGAAGTCAGTAATGAAAAATTGTTCTTTCAACTCAGTACATAGAAAAATACAAAACATCCTTATTGTCAGAATACCCCCCAAATTTAAATTAAAATATCCTTAACTTTTATATCATGTATTATGGATGTAATTGTCTTCATATTGCTTGTTTATATCTGAAACAATATTTTTTTATTTGTAGTTTCTGATAAATGCATAATTTATGATAATATTTGTCTATTTTGTGGCAAAACTAACCTATTTATATACACATTCATATACACCCTTAAAGTTTAGGGCATAGAAGGTCAAAAAATTAGAAAGTACTAAAATAATGAATACATGAACAATTCACATGCTTTATGGTAGGATAATTAATACTCAACATATGAAATGTTCATGTTCCAGACTTTCAGAAAGAGAAAACATCATTGTTAGATAATCAAGTGGCAATAAAATTTTCCACTTTCTTATTCATTTTAGAAATACTATCACTGTCTAAAATTTTACCTGACAACTCATTGATTGAGGAAAACAGAGTATGGCAAAAGTAAAATTACATATAAAGTTTAGAGATTTATATCAACTAATCCAAATCCCGGTGCAAACCTGAAACCATTTACCGGGAAATTAAAGGGAAAAATCATGATGGCCAAAGTTGTCTACTTCTTTACATAAGCTGTGATTTCCAGGTTGTATTTAGTCTCTCTAGTAGTATTGAGAGAGGTAATTTAACCTGTTTTGCTCTTGTCTTTGAATAAGGCAGTTTCTGTCTTTTTAGTGACTGCATAAATAAACCATTGAGCTTCAATATTTGCTCACAGATTTGGTGAATTATTTAGAAACATCTCTCCCTCTGTTTTTCTGAATTTACCTTCAAAGACACTGTATGTGGTTTTTATTTTTATCATTTTGCATTTTTTGTAGTGCTGGAGATGAAACTCAGGGCCAAGACAGGGAATACTGTAGAGTCCAGACTTGTTTCTCTATTTAGAGTATTGCTTACAATCTTTTCCATTTAGAACAATGCTGGCTGTGGGAAAGCCATTGCTTTGTAATATGACCTAAAATTAATTTTAAAAAAAGTCAGAAGAAAACACACTGAGAATATGAAGAGAAAGTTTTAGTGCTGATCTCCAGGTCCACAGATCATTTCCTTTCCTGAAGAAGTCTCAGTCATTATGAGTAGGCCATTATTGACAGACCAGTACCCATGATGAAAAGTCTAGGGAGCATCAGGGGACCGAAGGAAGCATATACTATTAGAGAAACCTTTCTAACAGAAAAACTTGGGGGAACTCCTGAGAGAGTACAATAAAGTTTAGACACATGCACATTGTGCACTATTATTTATAGGAATATTAATATCCATTACGTTCTTAGGTCTTTGGGGAAATATCTTAAATAGGGATAATTTCAACTTCAATACTTTCTTAAAGAATGATTTAAATTTTATTTGTTTATTGTAGAGAAATACCAGGTTAGACTGATTAAGGACTACGGGGAAGGAATTGAAATGGTAAGTGATCTTTTTAGATGAACAACTTCACAGTAGAGTGTAGAACTGGAGTCTAGACATAGGAAAAGCCCGGGTGTTCATAGAAATGTTCATCAAAACAGGTTAGCAGGTTCCGTAGCAGCCAATGACATGGAGAAATATGATAAAGCCTCAACTAGGCATATAGTCCCCCCCACACACACCTTTGTGATGTACTTCTTTCCTGGAACCTTGATCTTATATTCCATTCTTACTTCACCTGGCAATCCATTTTCCTGAGATCTTCAAAGGAACTGGCTGATCTAGTTGGCTGGTCCTCTAAACTCAGGTGAATCAAGGTATTTATGTCTTTCTGGAAGGAAGTTTTGTCCTCTTTAATCGGTTGTAAGTTCTTTCTGAGGAATGCCCCTAATAATGATGAGTTTTTTTGGCAGAGATTAGCCCCACTGTTAGGACCCGACCACCATGGCTTATCTGTACCATCTATCACAAATCTCTCAAGAAACGCACAGACACTCATATTAAGTTCATGCTGTTTAGCCTAGGTCTCAGGCTCATTGCTAGATAGCTCCTCCATCTTAACTCAAGCCATTATCATCAATCTTTCCTGCCACATGGCCCGTGGCTCACCTGTGTACCTTACATGTTGCTTTTTTGGGTGTCTAGCTCAATCTCTGAGACTCTGCCCTTCTCCTACTACCTAACCTATTCTGATTTCCCTGCCTACTATTTTTTATGGTGTCTGTCATGGGCCAAAACAGCTCCTTTATTTAAAGATTGATATTCACAACACAGAAAACCATTCCCACATCATTACATGCATAGGAATGGATTTTTGGCTTCTCTTTTCTTTCCTCACTGATTCAACATATGTAGCTTTAAAACATAGTCACAAATGTGTACTGCAAAATACCAGCAGCTAAACTAATAACTTCCTTTCCTTTTGAACCTACTTCTCCCCCCACCTCTCAGTGACAACTGTTTCATTCTTAGTTTCTATGAAATCAGTTTCCATGTTCCTTTTATGAATTTGAACACCTAGAACTCATTTCTGATTTTTAAAGAAGAGTCTTGACTCTGACACCTTAAACCACTCAGCCATCCTGACACCCATTGGAACATGAGAGATTGGGTTGTGAATGGAGGGGAAGAATAATGAAAGAGACATCTTGATAAGGGGACATTTTGTGGTTAGGTAGAGACCTGGCCTAAAGAAAACTCTCACAAATCTATAAGAATGACCCCAGTTAAGACTGCTAGAAATACTGGATAGGTATCCTGAACTGACCATATCCTGTAATCAAATTCTTGACTGCTCCAGTAGTAATCAGAGTGCCTTCACCCAGCCTCTAGCTTTGCTTCCTTGTTCTATTGTTTTAGACTCCTCCCATCATATCTTCTACTGTGAGAGTGGTCTAGCCTTCAATGCAGCAATAACCATATCTGACCATAATTTGTTTATATGGTGACCAAGAAATTTAATGTTTGTCTTACAAATTGTGAGTGCATACCTTAAGTGATGATTGCCTCTTGAATCTCCTTAAATCTAGACATTTATACTAGAGCCAAACTAGCTTCTGAACAATTGTTATCATTTTGTGATTCCTTCAGCGTTACTGAGTATACTAAGTTTGGTTGTTTGAAAGCCTTAGGTTGCTTCTCTGTAAATTTATATGTCAATGTTGAGATTATCTCGTTAAATTCTTGTTTCTGTATGAATATTTCTGTGTTCTCTCTTAATAGGCTTTTCTCAGGTGTTCTTCTTGGCATTCACACTAACTGTCTTTTTACCTGATAGAACAAAAATAATCAAAAAATAATAATTATAATAAACATTATGATATTATTTATTGTCTCCTTTACTGGTTCTAGTTTTGAACCATATAGAGCAATTTATTTTAATTGATATACAACAATAATTAATGCACAATTAAAAGACTGTGTTGTGATTCAAGATATACATAGGTTTGTGCTTATGAAATATAGGCAGTTCATATTTCTGTGTCTTTATGTAAATGAAGTTTATAACATTTCCTACTATTTTCTTGTAAAATTGGTAAATTAACGCATGGACCAAGTTATATGGTAGGAAGGAATCCTATCGAGTAGATTATGTATTAATCAGCCTGGTCTTGATCTTACTTGTAGCTTAGACAGGCATTGAACACAGGACCTTTCTATCTCACCTTCCCAACTAACTTGTATTTCATGTGTAGCAGTGAGGTTTCTTGGTCCTGGGCAGTCAGAGGTCCAGACCCATAGACCTGAGGGCCCAGACCTCTTAGCCTCCGGGGCTGAATAGCCCCCCCAAAAATAATTCAGATGCTTATATTAAATTCATGCTGTTTGGTATATGGCTCAGGCACATCCCTAGCTGGCTCTTACATCTTAACTCAACCCATTCTCATTAATCTTTCTGCTACATGGCCTGTAACTCACTTGTGTTCTTTACATGCTTTTTCTTGGGCTGCTGGAATGATTTGTCTGACTCTGGCGTGATTCTCCTACCTATGCTGTGAATTCCCCTCTGATTTTTTCTATGGTGAATATCAAGGCCCGAAACAGCTCCTTTATTTAAAGTTTGGTATTTACAGCACACAGAAAGACATTCGCATTTTATTACATGCATAGGAATGCATTTTTGGCTTCTCTTTTCCATCCTCACAGATTCACCATTTGTATCGATAAAGTATAGTTACTAAACTGTACTGCAAAATACCAGCAGCAATACTAATTACTACCTGTTCTTGTCATACATCCATCTTTCCAAAACCCATCTCTCAGTGGCACCTTTTTCATTGTTAGCTTCTATGATATCAGTTTCCATGTTCATCATACGAGTGAGTACACCTTGAACTCAATTATGATTTTGAAAGAAGAGTCTTGACTCTGGCACCTTAATCCACTCGGCCATTCTGACACCCATGGGTACATGAGACATTGGGTTGTTTGATGAATGGAAGGGAAGAATAATGAAAGAGACATCTTGATAAGGGGAAATTTGTGGTTAAGTAGAGACCTGGCCACAAGAAAACTCTCACAAATCTCTAAGAAATACCCCAGCTAAGACTGCTAGAAATAGTGGGTAGGTATCCTGAACTGACCAAATCCTGTAATCTAATTAGTGACTGTTCCAGTCGTAATCAGAGTGCCTTCAACCAGCCTCTAGCTTTGCTTATTTGTTCTACTGTTTTAGCCTCCTCCGTTGATGTCTTCTAATGTGAACATGGTCTAGCTTTCAATGCAGCAATCACCATATCTGAGCAAAAAATTTAACAGTTGTTTTACAAACTGTGAATACATATCATAAGTGATGATTACTTCTTGAATCTCCTTAAATCTAACATTCACATTAGAGCCCAACTAGCTTCTGAACGATTTTTATCATATTTTGATTCCTTCAACGTTACCGAGTATATGGAGTTTGGCTGTTTGAAAGCCTTAGGTTGGTTCTCTGTAATCTTATAAGTCAATGTTGACATTATCTTTTTGAATTCTTGTTTCAGTAGGAATATTTCTGGGTTCTCTCTTAACAGGCTTTTCTAAGTCTTTCTTCTTGGCATTTACACTAACTGACTTTTTAAGTGATGGAACAGAAATAATCAAAAAGTAATATTTATAATAAACATTATGATATTATTTATTGTCTCCTTTACTGGTTCTAGTTTCAAATCATCTAAGGTAATGTTGATGAAAGACCAACCACCTTCCATCATGCTACTCTTTCTCATTTTTTAAGGTGTGAAAAAGTTCTCTCCTTGCTTTAGGCATCGTCCCCATTTTAAGTAATCCCAATTTACTCATCAAACCTGTTGTCAATGATGATTCAGATGACTATGTTGGGGGCAGCTACTTAGTGTCCAAAAAGAGGAAAAACACAACCCCCACTAAAAGAGGGAGGCTGCTGTCTGAAAAACTTGCCCAGATGAACATGGAGAAGACACACATGTTGTGGACTCTGGTAACGCTGGAGGCCAACCCCTAACAGAATACTGAGCCAGCTTGCCATGAATAGCTCTGGCTGCAAGGTCTTTTTTTTTCTAATTCCTGCCCCAAAAGGTGAGAGTCAAATAATGTAGAAACTCTAGTTAGCATGTATTGAAATCCCTGAGTCAGATATTGAGGAAAAGGTAGGATATGAGAAAGAGGAAACAGAACACAGTCAATTCTCACCCAACCAACTTCTCAGGATGACCAGTGTAAATATTTCTCTTTTCAAGGGTCCTCAGCCTGACTGGTCACTTCTACAGAAACATGGTTACTAGGCCTAGCCATTATCACCTGATTTTTTTTTTAAAAAAGTATTTCTTGCTATCTACCAAATTTGATTTTGGTTTGCTTTTTCCAAATTCTTGTGTTGTATCAATAAGTCATTTATCTGTACATTTTTTGCAAGTGTAGCACTTAGGGCTATTAACTTCCTTCTTAAAAATGCCTTGATTTTTTCAAAAGTTTATATCGTGGTGGTTTTCTTTCATTTAGTTAGAGGAATATTTTAATTTTTTGGCCCATTCATCATTTAATAATGAGGTGCTTAATCTCCATACGTTTATACATTTAGTAGATATTTTTCTTTGGTGTTGATTTTAAGTTTATTGCATAATGGTTGGGTGGGATACATGAAATTATTTCACTTTTCTGTATTATTAATGCTTCTTTTTCATTTGAGCATATGTTATATTTGAAGAAGCTTCCCTGTGTTGCTGAGTAGAATGTATATGTGTATACCCTTGGTATTTGGGTTGAATAGTCTCTAGATATCTATTAGGTTCATTTGATAGAAGATGTCATTTAACTCTGAAATTTCTCTTTATTTTTTCATCCAGATGTCTTATCTGTAGAAGAAATTGGAGTGCTGAAATTTCCCACCATATTAGGTTTGTGTTAATCTGGGTGTTTAATTTTATTAATACGAATTGATGAAATTGAGTGCACCAGAGTTTTATGCATGTCTTTAGTATTGTAATATTTTATTAATTGATGAATACATTGATTAAAATGAAGTTCCTTTCTTAGTCTATAGTTAGTGCTTCATGCAGTATATTGAAACATATTTGGGTTAGTGGTTTTTTTAAAACTCTTTAAACATAGCAGACTTGTTTATTACTTGGAAATATAAAACTGAAGTGGGCAATGAAGTTTAAAAGTTGTTTGTACATCATTCATAAATAAAAAAAACACTATCTAAACCAATGTATGTGCTTAGAAGTCAGTAATGAATAATGGTTCTTGCAACACAGGACATAGAATAATTTAAAACATCCTTATTATCAGAATATCCAAAAAACAGTTTAAAAATAGATTGTCCCTAACTTTTATGTTATGTATTATGGATGTAATTGTTTTTATATTTCTTGTTTATAACTGAAACAAAATTTTTGTATTTGTAATTCCTGATAAATACACAAGTTATGATAATATTATATACACATTCATATATACCCTTAATGTTTAGAGTATAGAAGGTCAGTAAATTAGAAAGTACTAAAATAATGAATACTTTAACAATTTACATGCTTTATGGTAGGATAATTAATACTCAATATATAAAATTTACATGTTACACAATGTCAGAAAGGTAATATGTCATTGTTAGATAATCAAGTGGCAATAAAATTTTCCACTTTCATATTCACTTTAGAAATACAGTTATAGACTAAAATATTACCTGTCAACTCATTCATTGAGGAAAACATAATATGGCAAAAGTAAAATTACATATACAGTTTAGAGATTTAAATCAAAAACGCAAACAAGAAACCATTTACTAGCAAATTAAAGGGAAAAATAGTGATGGCTGAAGTGGTCTACTTCTTTACATAAGCTGTGATTTCCAGTTTGTATTTAGTCTCTCTAGTTGTATTAAGAGAGGAAATTTAACCTGTTTTGCTGTTATCTTTGAATAAGGTAATTTCTCTCTTTTTAGTGACGGCATAAATAGACCATTCAGCTTGAGGTTTGCTCACAAGTTTGGTCAAGTATTGAGAAAAATCTCTCACTCTGTTTTTCTGAATTATTCTTCTAAGACACGCTACGTGGTTTTCCTTTCCATAATTTTGCATTTTTTGTCGTGCTGCAGATGAAACCCAGGGCTAAGCATGGGATTATTGTAGAGTCCTGATTTGTTTCTCTATTTAGAGTATCACTTACAATCTTTTCCATTTAGAACAATGCCGGCTGTGGGAAAGCCATTGCTTTGTAATATGACCTAAAATTAATTTGAAAACAATAAGTCAGAAGAAACCACACAGAGAATATGAAATCAAAGTTTTAGTGCTGATCTCCAGGTCCACAGACCATTTCATTTCCTGAAGAAGTCTCAGTCATTCTGATTAGGCCATTATTGACAGACCAGTACCCATGATGGAAAGTCTAGAGAGCATCAGGGGACCAGTGGAAACATATACTATTAGAAAAACCTTCCTAACAGAAGCACTTGGGAACTCTCAAAGAGCACAATAAAGTGCATCACATGCACATTGTGCACTATTATTCATAGGAATATTAATGTACAACAAGTTTTTAGTTCATTGGAGAAATAGCTTACATAGGATAAATTTCAACTTTAACACTATCCTTAATAAATGAGCTAAATATTAATAGTTTATTATAGAGAGATCCCAGGTTAGACTGATTAAGGAAGACTGGGAATGTTTTGAAATGGTAAGTGATTTTTTTTAGATGAACAACTTCACAATAGGGTGTAGAACTGTAGTATAGACATAGGCAAAGCTTAGGTGTTTATAGAAATGTTCATCTCAACAGGTTAACAGGTTCTGTAGCAGCCAGTGACATGGAGAAATATAATAAAACCTCAAGTAGGTATACATAATCCCCACATTTGTGATGTACTTCTTTTCTGGAACCTTGGGATCCTATATTCCATTCTTACCTTACCTGGCAATCCATATTCCTGAGACCTTCATAGGTACTGGCTGCTCTAGTTAGCTGTTCTTCTAAATTCAGCTGAATCAAGGTACTTTAAGTTTTTCTGGAAGTAAGTTTTGTCCTTTAGGTTTTTCATATCGGTATCTAGTGCTTTGAGTTTTCAGACCCACAGACCTATAGGCCCAGACCTCTTAGCCTCCCGAGCTGATCAGTTCCCCCAAAATAATTCAGACACCTATATTAAATTCATGCTGCTTGGTTCATTGCTCAGGCACATCCAAAGCTAGCTTTTACCTCCTAACTCAACCCATTCTCATAAAACTGTCTGCCATTGGCCCGTGGTTCACTTGTGTTCCTTACATGCTTCTTCTTGGGTGGCTGGGTCGATTTGTTTGACTCTGCCCTGCTTCTCCTATGTATGCTGTGATTTCCTTTTCTACTTTTTCTATGGTGCCTGTCACCGGCCAAAACAGTTCCTTTATCTAAAGATTGATATTCACAGCACACAGAAAGACATTCCCACATCATTACATGCATAGGAATGCATTTTTGGCTTCTCTTTTCCTCCTCACAGATTCACCATATGCAGCTTTAAACTGTGGTTATTAAAGTGTACTGCAAAATACCAGCAACTATACTAATTCCTACCTGTTCCTGTTGTGCCTCCTTTTCCCCATAATCTACCTCTCAGTGAATCTGTTTTCTTAGCTCCTATGAAATTCGTTTCCATGTTCTTCACATGAGAGAGAACATGTCTGCCCTTGCTCAATTAAATCTCTTTCTTTTAATTTCAATGAACACTCCAGGGCAACAAATCAGAATAGAAGCTTACCTCACATATAAAGACTCAATTTAACTTTATACATAGTCAGAGAATCCAACTTATTCCTAATTCTCTCATAGATCTAATCTGGGGTAGGTGATCTTAGGATGAAATGGACCATAAAGAAATTTCATGTATGCCATCCATGCCTCCTTTCCTCACAGGACATTTTATTTTATTTCAGAAGAAACTCCCTTCCTGGGATAGTTTATTTTATGCTGGAACAAAATCAGATGATGTCTTCTCAAAATTTCACTCATCTTTCTGACAAGAAAAAAGAAAGTTCTTGTGAAAATAACTCTGGGAAAATGATTCATGAGGGAAAGATCTCTAAGGTGAGTTGACCAAGCAGGGTGTGGGCACAAGCAGATGCATAAACAAGGACCATGACAGAAATAATTTTCAGAAGGTGGAAACCAGAGGCATTCTCAAAATGTCCTTCCCCAGTATCCCTGATGAATTTAGAATGGTAATTGAGTACTAAATGCATTTGGTAATAATCACTACTTTGTCATCATGAGCAGGACCAAAGGGAGACCTGATCTCATCAAGCATTTCCAATGTAGTTGGGAAATGGCTGTTATGCAAATCTCTCACTTGATCCCCACATTTCCCAGCATCAATTATCTTGATTTTCTAGGTTGACCACTGAGGTCCTCCAACAAAGAGAGTGTTCTAGTATGAATGGCGCACATGTCCAGCAGAGAGTACTTCTAAGATTTTATATTTTCTTGTTTTCTAGGCCTTCCAAGATATTGCTTCATATTTCTCTGAGGAAGAATGGGAAAATATCACCAACTGGCAGAAAAGTCTCTACGTTTATATGAAAAGAAACTACTTAAGAATGATGGCCTTAGGTAATAGGAAGTTCCAGGTTTAGACAAGCCTGAGTGTTTCCCAGTTATTTTCTATGCCACAGCTTCTTTTCAACATATAGTATGTACCTCTCTCTGTCACACAATACTTTTCTTCACAGAGAAATGTCCAAGTGCTGGCTGAGCATGCTGCATTCTCCAATGTGTTCAGGGCTGAGAGCATAGAGCACAGGCAATAGGACTCAGGCCTGCAGCAGTCTGCACTTTTCTTTCCTGCAGGCTCTTGTTCTTGTGGGCCTGAAGGCCTGTGCTGCATCCCAGATCCTAGCTGCATTTCCATTTTTGTGCTGTCTGTTAAAGAGCAAACACTTTGTTTCCTTTTAGGGGTCACAGTCAACAAACCAATTTTTATGCGTTGCAAGGACAAAGCGAAAGAATCTCCAGTGGAATGTATTGAAGTTCATGGCACTAGCAGTGGTGAGTAGTTAGGGAGGGGCTGTGAAGAATCACCTTTTCAGTCGAGATACTTGGTAAGGTTACAGGCATGTCTTTTCTTCATCTTCAGGTTAGGGCTGTGTGGAAAAGAGTTCTTTAGAGGATGGTGTAAAAGACCCTGCCATATTAAAGTCAAAAATCTACATAAGTTTGGGTAATAAATAAACAGCTAATATGTCATATCTGTCCTTTATCAGTCCTGTATCACAACATAAACACCGGCAGACACATCCACCCTATACACATACATGCAGACACTGTCACACAGAAACAATACAAGACACACACACACACACACACACACACACACACACACACACCCAACACACATTCTCTTTTATAACTGACATCAATGAAAATGGATCATTGTAATATAAATGGAAGAGTTAACTCCAGAGATGATCCTGTTCCCACTGTTTCCAATTTGCCAGGTTGGATGCAATCTAATTGTAGTTCATTAACATAATTTCTTAAGTGTTTTACAATACGGTATTTTATTTTATCCTTTGAGGGTTTTATGTATTTTGATCATATTCACACATACCTTACTCATTCATCTAATTAACATAAAATATTTTTTGATGTTTTTCTCACTTCCCCACACTCCTCAAATTCATGTTTTGATTTTTTTTAAAAAAATAACCAAAAAAGCCCAATTTGTGCTCTTTATATAACATGGGATGAGAGATCATCCACTAGAGTATGCTTGAATTAATAAAGTCCATACCCTTAAAGAAAACAGACTCTCCTTCCCATGAAAGCCATTCATTTTCAAAAAGGATACTCTTAAAGGAGTGGGAGCTCATGAGTACCTACTCACTCCATGCTAGAATAACAGTTTCCACCCATGGGGCCTATGCAATCATACGTTCTTGGTCAGCTTTACAGTACCAGGTCTGCATTTTTTCAATCACAATATATTAATAATTAAAGTATTGGCTCTTTAGCTCATAGCTCAAACCACTGACATGCATTCATGTCTTCTTTCATTTATGAAATCCAGGTGATCCAGGTGAGCAAAAAACTCAAGTTCACATGGGTCAAAGACTTCAACATAAACCCAAATACACTCAACTTGATAGAAATTAAAGTGGGAAATACCCTCCAATGCATTATTAAGGGCCATCACTTCCTAAATATAACACCAGTAGCACAGACACCAAGAACAACAATCAATAAATGAGACCTCTTGAAACTGGAAAGCTTCTGAAAGGCAAAGGACGTGGTCAATACGACAAAATGACAGTCTACAGAATTGGAAAAGATCTTCACCAACCCTACATATGACAGAAGACTGATCTCTAAAGTATATAGAGAACTTAAGAAACGAGAGGTCAAAAAAAAACCCCAAATAATCCAATTAAAAATGAGGTTCAGAGCTAAAAATGGAATTCTTAACATAAGAATTTCAAGTTTCTGAAAGGCACTTAAAAAATTGCTCAGCATCCTTGGACACCAGAGAAATGTAATCTTACACCTGTCAGAATGGCTAAAATTAAAAACACAGACTACAGTCTATCCTGGAGAAGATGCAGAGCAAGGGGAACACTCCTCTAGTTTTGGAGGCCACTTGTACAGCCACTCTGGAATTCAGTATGGCATTTCCTCAGAAAACTGGGAATCAGTCTCCCAAAGATCCAGCAATACCACTATTGGGCATGTACCCAAAGGATGCACATTCTTACTCCAAGGGCATTAATTCAACTATGATCAAAGCAGCATTATTCATAATATCTAGAACCTAGAAACAACCCAGATACCCCTCAAATGAAGAATGGATTTAAAAAATGTGGTACATTTACATAATATAATACTCAGCAGTAAAAAAAATGACACCTTTAAATTTGGAGGTAAATGGATGGATTTGGAGAGTATCATTTTGTATGAGGTAACATAAACCCACTATGTCTCCACTATGATAGAAAATGACCAAAGTGAATGTGACTTGGGTTCCTGTGAGAGGTTCCTCAGGACATTTACCAAACGCAAAGGATTACCTTGTCTGTCCCTTGTTGATTTATAATCCTTAGTCCAACATCAGCCTTTGCCACACATTCTGCATAATCCAGAAGGGAAGAGCATATTGTTGGGGTCATTGTTAGCGAAAACATTGCTTCTAGGAACACTCTGTCTACAGTCCTTTTAAAAGGACCTTATTTACTGCAATTGAAACATTTTAAATTTCAATTTTGCTTCAAACCTCAGGAAATCACCTCTCCTATCCAATCATTATCAGAGTTAGGATATTCAATATCGATTGTATTTAGCATCCATTCCTTCATGGGTGCTGATCTTTACTTTTCAACCTTATACCCTTTTGCATTATACTTTGGCATTTTAAAAAGCCATGGATTCCAGTATTCTTTGCCTAGCTTCTGAATTTTGTATCATTCTATTTACTACTGAAGTCAATGTTTGTAAGAAATCTTTAAAGTTTTATCTTATGCCTTGCATAACTTTTGTATGTGACTCAATTTTCCTTCCTACTTCTAAAATTCTATGCCAAATATTTAAGGTTGCCATATGACATAAATCTAGGGCATAGTCATAATATAAAGACTGATGTTCTACGTTAGCAAAATATTCAAATTTTAAGTAACTAGTCTTGGAATATTTCAATCCCTCTAGCCCTATTTTGTTGTTCAATGGTCTTAGCCTCATCTTCCTTACATTGTAATTGGGAACCAGCCTCCAAGATTGCTATAACCAAATCTATCCAGTCTTGAAGGATAATTCTATTACAAGTTGACCACATGTCTGCTGTTAGCTGCATCCAGTCAGTTGGTTTAATCTGGTTTTTTGCTGACCATGAATTTAGAAGCTGCTTTACATAAGTAGAGTGTATACCGTGCATTGATATTGCCTCTTTAAAATCCTTGATGTCTCTCATATGTACTGGCTCATAGCTATACTCTACATATTCTGAGGTTCCCCCAGGTGTTATCTTTGTCTGAATAGTAGCTGGGAATAATAGTGGTGCGGAAGGGGGTAGCCCTGTTATGTTTACCACTTTAGGTAGAGTAGCTCCAGTACCATAATATCCCATTGGGGGTTGACCTGAACTGTTCTGAGCATAAGATGCATCAATACCCTTTTCCAGCATTGCAATATGGTCCTCCCATTCTTGTATTTTGGATATGACCAGTTCCCATTCCTGGATTTGGGATACTACTGGTTTCCATTCTTGAAGTTTAGATACTATTGATTTTTCTAGATCTTGAGTGTCCTGATGAAGAAGTCCTTCCAAAGACCTCAGCAAGCCAGCAGTTTTTTGATCCCCATCATTAACATAATTAATGATTTTCTTGTTCTCATCATTAATGTAGTCAACAAGTTTCTTGTTTTCATCATTTACGTAGAGCCTATACTTTTCTTGTACAGTGTTATTCATTTCTAAAGAGGAAGTCTTATCTGAAAGCTTGTTGTAACCAATTTCCAGAGTATCCATCCTTTTTGCCATCTTAGTGTTTGACAGTTCCACATCATATACCTTGGACAGCAACTGTTGATTTACATTTTGTACCTGTTTAACCTCATCTGCTACTGTAGAATTCGATAGTTCCATAATACATAATCTGGACAGTAATTGTTGGTTTCCATTTGACACCTCTGTCATCATCCTCTTATTTTGAAACATAAAATAGAGAAACAAGCCAAAAAATAGTAAGACTGGGGTATTGAATCCTTCAAAGGTATTCATTTAAAAATTTGTCAACCACCATGGCAAAATATGACCTAAAGTCTTCAAAAGAATAATTGTCAGTCATTGCATCAATTCTGGTGTAATTACGCTGTTTAGTCCACAGGTGTCACAGTAGCATCCAATGCCCTGCTCACTGTATGGCAGATTCAGAGGCTCTCAGCAGCAGGAAGCTACCTACAGACCCTACGTGGCTTTGAAGGGCCCCAGCAGGCAGAATACAAGCCTTGGAGAAAGCAAATTCTCACAAATTAAGACAGGATGTTAATCACAAAATAGAAGGGTTTTTGTTTCCTTTGTTCGCTTGCGTGAGTAATTTACAGTTGCCTGGGTCACAATCAGTGACCACGTGGGCTGGCTGGGAGGGAGGGATGTGCACCCACTTTAAACTCCTCTACCAGGGCTAGATGGATGGAGCCACCATACAAGCAGGCAGTGGCAGGCCAAGTGGACAATGGACCACTCCTCCTGAGTGCCCCACCTGCTCACTGAGCTGAAAACCCACATTTCCACACTGAGCTGAAAACTCACGTTTTTGCACAGAGCTGAAAACTCGCACCACAACACACTGGAGGCCCCGTTGGGTGCCAGATGTAGGCGGAGTATTACTTACAAGGCACCAGTCCATGATAAATATTTATTAGAATATAAATCAATACTCATGATATTAGTAACAGCTTATAGTAGCACCTGAACAGGGACTGGAGTACCCGAGCGATGGATGAGCGATGGGCAAGTGATGGACCTACAGTGGATTCCGCTCCTGTCTCTCCAGCAGCCAGGAACCAGGAAGAGAGCTCTTCATGTCCCAGAAGCCCCTTATCAATGGGGTTGACCACACCCCCTCCAGGTTGGCCAAACCCCCTCCAGGAACTCAGGACTCTGGATAAGCATCTTAGGACTTTATCAGCTGACACCTAAATCCCACTACAAGTACCAAGCTGATTTTATTACTATAGCTCAATAGTAGAGTTTCAAGTCCGGGGTGGTGATGCCTCACAAAATTCTGTTATTGAACAGGATTATATTGGCAATCCTAGGTTTCTTGTTATTCTGTATGAAATTGAGTATTGTTCTTTCAAGGTCTATGAAGAACTATGTTGGGATTTTAATGAGATTCCTTGAATCTGTAGATTGCTTTTGGTAAAATTGCCATTTTTAGGATATTAATCCTACCTATCCAGGAGCATGGGAGATCTTTCCACTTTCTGATATCTTCTTCCATTTCTTTCTTCAATGACTTAAAGGTTTGTCAAACAGGCCTGCTACTCCTTTGGTTAGAGTTACGTGAAGATACTTAATACTATTGTTAGCAAATATAAAGGGGGATGTTTCCCTGATTTCTTTTTCAGCCCTTTTATCCTTAGTGCATAGGAGTGCTGTAGATATTTTGAGTTAATCTTGTACCCCGCTAAATTGCTGAAGGTGTTTATCAGTTGTAGGAGTTCCCTGGTAGAATTTTGGCATCAGTTATGTATACGATCATATTGTCTGCAAATAGAGATAGTTTGACTTCTTCCTTTCCAATTTATATCCCCTTAATCTCATCTTGTTGTCTTATTACTCTAGCTAAGACTTTGAGAACTATATTGAAAAGATATGGGAAGAGAGAATAGCCTTGTTCTGTTCCTGATTTTAGTGGGCTTGCTTTGAGTTTCTCTCCATTTAGTTTGATGTTGGCTGGTGGCTTGCTGTAGATTAACTTTATTATGTTTAGGTGTTTCCCTATATTCCTGATCTCTACAGGAGTCTTATCATGAAACAGAGATGGATATTGTCAAAGGCTTTTTCAACAGCTAATGAAATGATCACATGGATTCTTTTTATCTTTCAGGTTGTTTATATGATGGATGACATTCATGGTTTTCTGTATGTTGACCCATCCCTACGTTTCTGGAGTTAAGCCTACTTGACCATGCTGGATGATTTCTTTGAATTTGGTTTGCCAGTATTTTTTGAATTTAATTTTCAGTATTTTGTTTTTGAATTTGGTTTGCCAGTATTTTATTGAGTATTTTTGAATCGATGTTCATGAGGGTATGTAATTTGTTGTCTTTGTTGCATTCTTGTGTGGCTTGGGTTTCTGGGTGAATATAGCCTCATAAAAAGTTTGGCAAATTTCCTTCAGTTTCTATTGTGTGGAAAAATTCTGGGAGCATTGATATTAATTTATTAATTTATCTTTGAAGTTCTGGTAGAATTCTGTGCTGAGACCATCTGACCCTGGGCTTCTTTTGCTTGGGAGACTTAACAACACTTAAATTTTTATGAGGGCTGTAGGTCTATTTAGATCACTTATCTGTTCTTGATTTAATTCTGGTAAATGGTACTTGTTCAGAAAGTTGTCCATTGCCTATAGGTTTTCCAATTTCGTAGAGTACAGGTTTTTGAAGTATGACCTAATGATTCTCTGGATTTCCTGGATGTCTGTTGTTATGTCTCCCTTTTCAGTTCTGATTTTGTTAATTTGGATGTTCTCCATCTGCCTTTTGATTAGTTTGATAAGAGTTTGGTGACTTTCTTGAAGTACCAACTCTTTCATTTATTGATTCTTTGTATTGTTCTCTTTGTTTCTAATGTATTGATTTCAGTCCTAAGTTTGATTATTTCCTGCCATCTACTCCTTCTGGGTGAGTTTGCTTCTAATTGTTTGAAAGCTTTCAGCTGGGAGGTTAGGTCTCTTGTGTGAGATTGCTCTAGGTTTTTCATATTGGCATCTCGTTCTTTGAGATTTCCTCTTAACTCATCTTTCATTGTGTCCTGTAAGTGTTGTTCTGGATTCGTTTTCATTGAATTCTAGGAAGCCTTTGATTTCTTTCTTTACTTCTTCCTTTGCCAAAGTGGTTCAATTGAGATATTTTTTTGCTGGATATTTTAGTCTGTGTTGGCAACTCTGGTCTCTTAGTGTCTGCATAACATCTTCCGGCTTTCATTGATTCCACTGAACAGTCTGGTGATATTCTGATGGGTCTGCTTTTATAAGTTACATGATTTTTTTCTTTGCACCTCTTAGTATTCTTTATTTATTCTGTAAGCTTACTGGCTTGATTATTATGTGGTGAGCAAACATTTGGAGGGATCTAGTCTATTTTGTGTTCCTTAAGCGTCTTATATCTTTAGACATTTCTTTGATTTTCTTGAATATATTTTATGTGCCTTTGAGCTGGTATTCTTCTATTCCTATTATTCTTAAGTTTGATCTTTTCATGGTGTCCCAGATTTCCTAGGGACACCAAAGGGGGGTTGTTATATATTGAATATATTTTATGTGCCTTTGAGCTGGTATTCTTCTATTCCTATTATTCTTAAGTTTGGTCTTTTCATGGTGTCCCAGATTTCCTAGGGACACCAAAGGGGGGGGTTGTTTATTGAGGGTTTTTTTTTGAGTGACAAAATCTGTTTCCACTATCAAATCTTCCATTTAGTCTTGCATTCTGTTGGTCATTCTTCATCTGTAGTTCCAGTGCATTTCTTCAGATTTTCCATTTCCACCATCCCTCAGTTTGTGTTTTCTTTATTGCTTCTATTTAAATTTTTACATCTCGAATTGTTTCCTTCACTTATTTGATTGCTTTTTCTTGGTTTTCATTATTTTCATCCAGCATTTGTTTATCTCTTCCAATTTTTTGCTTGTCTTTTTCCTGTATTTCTTTAAGGGAGATATTTATTTCCTCTTTTGAGGCCTCAATTATCTTCATAAAATTGTTTTAAGGTTATTTTCTTCTTAGTCTTCTTCTTCCTCCTCCTCTTCTTCTTCTCCTGCTTCTTCATTATTTATTCTTCTTCGTTGTTATGATCAGATCTTGTTGTAGAACCACCAGAGTCTAGTGGTGCCACATTGTTCTTTATGTTGTTATATGTATTCTTGAGCTAGGATCTGCCCATTGCAGGATTTGTATCTATCCCAGGGAGGTGACTCTGCTGCAATCTGTTATTCCTGTGTGTATCAGGAAGCCTTCTTGGTACAATCTGGGCTCTCAGTCCACTTGGAGGTAGCATATTCTGTGTCACAGTGCCCAGTTCTTGGTGCAATAAGAGCTGGCAGAATGTCTGTCTCAGGGATTCACTCTTGGTCCAATATGAGCTCTTGATCTAGAAGGTGTTCTTAATCCTATAGGGGCTTTTGATCTAATAGATACTGGGGGACTGTGGGTCTCAAGTAATCACTATTGTCATGAGGTGATTGGGTGAGTTTGTAGATAGGAGTGTTCTGTGAACTGGGCTTCACTGGGGAGTCCTGGTCTGTAGGGGAGGTTTTCTGCTGGCCTGAATGCAGGGAATATATGAGAGGGGGTAAGGTTCCAAGGGTTCTGTCCCAGGAGACTGGGATCTCTGTCTGAGCTGGATGTCAATTACCTCTTGGTCCAATAGGTTCTGAGGATCTGTGGGTCTCAAGCACCTGCTGAAGTGACTGGGTTCTGGGGTGGGTTGGGGCTTGTGGAAGTTTTCTAGTTGAGGGTGTCCAGAAAACTGGATTTTATTGGGGATTCTAGCCTACAGGGCTTTTTGCCTGCTGGCCTGGATGTAGGGGAGAGATAAGTCATTATATAATTCTATCTTGATTACTGTTTTGTAGTATATAGTCATAACATGTTATATTTAAAACCTTCCTTCTTAAATAGACAAAAGGCAGAAATGCTGTGAAATGGTGCTTTTGTACATAGTAATATTTTGTCACTCAAACTGGTTTAATAAAACACTGATTGGCCAGTAGAGAAGCAGGAAGTAGAGATGAGAAAGACAAATTGAGAGTGCTGAAAAAGAGAAGTACGGAGAAGGTGCTGTACTGAGAAAAGTTACCAAGCAACATGGCTAAATATAAATAGAAATATGGGTTAGTTTAATTGTAAGAGTCAGCTTACTACTATTAATATTACTTAATACTTAATTTTAAACTTCTGAGTCAGTTATTTAGGAAGCAACTGCTAAGTACTTGGGAGAGGCTGCCAAGACAGAAACTTCGGCCTCCAATCGATTATTTTAAGTTTCTCTCATTCCTAAAGACAATAACCTTGTCATTTTTTGACTATACGTTACTTTCTAAAATTATACTCATCAAGCTGGGTAAAATTGGTGACTTGGAACCAGATTCTCCACTCTAAAAAGAATTTCTTGGGGAAAGCCCTAGTCCTGACACACTAAGAATGAGAGGTGAAGTACATCTGGGCAGAGCCTCTGAAGAGTAGCCAGAGAAGCTGAAGGAAGATGCCAGTCTACCAGGATCTACAGTTAAAACAACATAGCATGCAGTTAACTCTGCTTCATTTCCTTGTACCACCAGTTTATTCAGTACCTGGAGCCATACATTGTAGATGATGGCTCAGCAATAGAGCCTACAGCACTTGTAAAACTGACTTATTAAAGGGGATGGATGAATATTGCATGAATCGTAACTGATCTTATAATATTGAGGAAAAACTGAAAGATTAGAGACACAGGGAAACAAGCCACAGTCACTTCTCATCTCACAAATTCTCCAGGCAGAAAAGGGATAGATCCAGTCTCCAGGAATCCTCAGACTGATTGTCTCTGAGACCTCAACCCAAGGGAAAGTGCTGAAATCATGTATCTTCCACATTTTATCTTTTTCTCCTCCCAGCCATTTCACTTCCTGGTTCAAACAACCTAGTGCTTGGATTAAAGACATTGTGTTTCCCAAGTACTGGGAGTAGGAGTGTGGGATCACAAGGGCTGGGATTACAGGTGTGTGTCCCACCACCTGCCTCTGTTTGGTCTTGAACTCACAGAGACCCAGAACAATCTCTTCCCCTGCCTCTGGAATTTTAGCATTGAAGTTATGTGCCACCACTCCCTGACCTCTATGGCTAACTGTGGCTGCCTCTGTCCTCTGATCTTCAGGCAAACTTTATTAGAGTGTGCACAATATATCACCACAGATGAATTTGATCCTTATAAGAACAGTCCATAGCAACAAACTTAGCAAGCACAATACCCTTTTAGACTGTTACCCACACCTAGATTAAGTGTCATTTCCAGTTGGATTTGTAACTGCCGAATATCCTCCAGGCAGCAAGATCCTGATGCAAACACAGATTGAATTCTGAATAACTTAGATACAGAACTTCCATTGGCACCTGGATCATTTAAGTTGTATTCATTGTGTATTTGGTATTTTCATAAATAGTTACAGTTTGGGGGTGTCTAATATGTTCAAAGTAAATCATATCCATTTAATCTCTATAAATGTGTATGTGGAATACTTAAATATCCATAAATCAATTGAACCATGGCTATTATTCTTCCATTCTATGACTGTAGTACAAAATAGGTTGGGCCATATTTTCAGAAATCTATAATACAAGGTCCATCCTACAGACTTCTGAGCATACTACTGCAGCTAGAACTCATCAGCCTGTCACCATTAACATTTGCTTGAGAGTGGTCTTTAATTTCTACCTGACATGTGTGATTTTTCTGATGGCCATACAGTGGGTGTTAGTGAGACAGATGACAGGGTAAGGGAACTTCTAGAGAGTGACAAGAATGGCCAGTTTTCAACTTCCATTTTCATGGATCCCAGCTTTCTCCAAATATAAGATCATTTTCTCCACCTGAAGACCGCTAATTGTGACTCAAACATACACTATTTTCTCTTTGTATTTTATCATCAGGACTATATTTACTTCATTTTTTATGTTAGCATAGAAAGTAGTGGGTTTCATAATGACATATTCTTATGTTCTTGGTTTCTAATCAAAATGGAAATCACCTTGTCCCACCATCTGTCTTCATCTTGCTAGTCCTCTTCTTTATTCCTAATTGTCCCTGTTACCTTCATGCCCAATGTATAGAGTCATTCTTTTTACCTCTTTAAGGATTCAGCCTCCTATCTTATGGTACCCTAGTTTTATGTCCAACACACAGAATGACACAAAACACAAATTTAAATGTTGTTACTCATTGAAATTAAGCTTGACTCATCTGTCTTTCTGCACTTGGCTTGTTTTGTTTAACATGATCATTTATCAACACCTATGACTCCTCTCTGCATCCTCACATAGTACTGAGGCAGAGATCTTCAGTCTCTTCGCTTTCCACAAGGCCTGCACTTCAACTCATCAGAGCCATATCTGTAGGAACACATATTACCTCTATCACCACTAGGAGAGCTACATTGAGCATTATAGTTTCAACATAAGAATGGTGTATGAAATGGGTGTATGACACAACTCACCTCGGAGTATCTGCCATGTAATATTAATGAAGTCTAGTCCTCACCACAGCACACACAGATTATATGTCCATTGTCTATATTGTTCCAAAACCCCTGGTCTCATATTTACCTTCTATAATTTTCAATATAAGCCTTAAAACTGTTATTCTCTAAACTCTTCTGGAGGATCAGGTATACAATTCTTTCTTGTCAGGAAGGCAGTCTATACCTGCCAGTATTATAGCGGTGGAGGAAAAGGTATCCTAACTAGTTAGGAAGTCAGGGTATACCTTCAGCTGTGGAGGGTATCCTGGATACCTACAGCTGTGAGAAGAAAGATATCCTGACTTGTCAGGAAGTCAGGGTATACCTGAAGCTGAGATGCAGTGGGGATGTTCATCTCTGAGAGAGAACTGTTACAGCTTAACTTTGTTCGATTCCCTCGAAAGGAGTTTTGCAACAGAGATATCCATGTCTTCTGATGCTCTACTCACCTTCCAAGGGAGCTTCCTAGTGGAGACTCTGCTCCTCACCAGCAAAAGAAGATCTTCACCCAAAACTCTTTTAAGAAAGAGATTCGTTTGGGAAAGGAATACAGGAGAGTGGCTGCCTCTACCCTGATGGAAAAGGACAGCTGATAGCTAAACCAATAGAGAAGCTTATATAGGGCTTCTGAGGGGTGAAATGTTTCCAGTGAGAAGATGTTCTACTTAGGGATTAGCTGGTTTTCTTGCTCAGGGATTGTTTGGTTTAGTTGGTCAGAGGCAGAGTTGGCTCTGGTTTCAGGGACAAAATGTGTTTCTTTGGTTCTGTTTGAGGGCTCACGTGTTTCTTTCCTTGGCTCAGATTTCAGGGTCAGGGTGCTGAATTTTATGCTCAGGGACTGATTGTTTTAGTTATTCGGAAGCTGATTCATGTCTGGTTTCAGGCCTAAATTATGTTTCTTTCACTTGTCTTTTTTATCCTTTTGGCTCTAATTTCAGGGTCAAGGTATATTTCGTTCACTGGCTCTGGGTTCAGGGTCAGGGAGTGTTTCTTTGGTTCTGGCTTCAGATTTAAAGAGTTTCTTTCACTGGCTCAAGATCCAGGACCAGGGTGGGTTTCTTTGCCTGGTCCTTATGACCTACATCTCCTGTCTTTGATGCTGAATGGAATATTGACAGATTTCTTTTATTATATTTTCATTTATTTGGAGTGTGTGTGTTCAATTTTGAATGTCAAAAGACGTTGTGAGGGAGTCAGTTCTCTCTGTCCACCATGTGGGTCTTTAGGATAGAAATCATGTCATCAGAGTTGGCAGCAGGATCCTCTACCACAAAGCCATCTAGCCTACTTGAAACATTGATATTTTACCAGAGTGGTTTTTACACAGTAAAACTAACACTAACAGAGTGCTTAGTATGTAGTATCCCTAGTGCTGACCAGATACCATACAGCGAGATCTATGCTTTAACACTGCCCAGCAAAGGAAGACCAATACTAATAAGACTTAGTACAGTGGAAAGAATACATAGGGAATACTTGGCACAAGGTCCTAACAGAGTATTGGTTACCTCCTACAAAATTACTAAGAGAAAACTTGACAAATAATATGGAAATGGATACTTAACTGTTAGAATTATAATAAATTTTAATAAATAATGTATTTATACATATAACTGACATTTAGTCTTTCAACATTGTAGCTATGGTCTGGAATTCCCACCGCATTCTTCTTATCATGGTAGGTTTATTTCAATGCTCTGTGGTTAAGACAAGAAAGAAAAGAAACACTAGCAAATTCACACTACCTACTCACTGGTCTGTTTCCTCCTGTCCTTCACAGCCCACATGCTTCCTTCTCACCCAACCTCAAAGCCTGTGCTACACAGGCAAACCCTTTTCTCAGAGCAGGGTGCCTGCCTCACCTTTCTTTTCCTTAAATTTCTAAACCAGAGTAAGATGTGGCCTGTACTTTGAGAGCTGACTTGGGATTTAGGAGCTCATAGCATCCTGGGTAGGGAAGGTCTCCAAATTACCCAGCTTTGCAGTAAAGGAAGCATGATATGATACTTCAGCTTCACTGTTGCACCCCAGAGGACTAGAAGTGGATAAGTGATCTAATATTATATAAAAAAGTATGTATTCTGGGGTTTGGGAGATGTGTCAAAGGACCACTTACAGATTTAGTCATCCTCATCATCATCTTCTTCTTCAGGGTCACTGATCTCTTCATATATCACTCGATGTTTTCTTTCCCTCAAACGATGAGCCCATACATTTACATGAATGCCACCATCTGAAATAGGGAGAGATTAGTGCATGAGAACTAGATAGTTTAGGGCCTTGTTTTGTCAGAATAGAACAGGGCATGTTCCTCCCATGAGCCCATGGGCCTTTCCATTCTGATATTTATGTTTGCTGGCTTGTAAAGACTGAGATATTAGCCACACAGCAGTACAGACCAAAGACCATTCCAGGTAATCCAGTGTACTGTTTGGTCCCTCTCCCCCATCATCTGGTATAGAATTCCTATTTTATCCTTCATTAGAAAGAGGGCCCAATGATCATTTTCTTATATTGTGTGGATTAAAGAAATGAACTACAGAGTATGTAGAAAACCTGTCCATTGTCACAAGTCTTTCAAAAGGACAAATCAAATTATGAATATGGAAATCCTTGCTAACATCTGAACTGGTGCTGGGTGATCTTGTCAGGCAGCAAGGCTGTGGAGTATTGTGGGCCCATGCCACTCACTCAGAACATGCCATGGAAGCCAGAGTTTTGTTTCTTCAATGATTCCTTCTCATCCATTGCCACCCAACTGTCTGTCCCCAAAAACGTGCTTTCTCCTGGGTGTGCAGATTTCTCTGGGTCCATCCTTAGCCTAGTGTAACTGGAACTCATTTGGGTTATTTTCTTCTCATTCCACCTCCTTCAGCATTTTTAAACACTAAAGCACTTGTTCAGGCTCTCTGTAGGATTCCTATACTGTATTAGAGGTTAAGTAATTTCTGAGGTTTTCCAAAGACTATGTTAGCATACATTAATTATATATGCTGTTACCTTACGATATGACATTTTTATATGCATGTATAATGTCCTGTGATAATTTAAACTCATTAACCTCTTTTGACTCATGTCAATGCACTTCCTCGCCATTACTAGATTATCTTTCATTTCATATTTTATATTGATGGGGCTAAATGAGTTTAATTGGGCATATTTACATGTGCCCTGGGCCTCATCTGTCTTTTCCCTGACAACTGTTAACTGCCCTCATATCCTCTGAGAGGGTGGAACCTGGTGAGCCTCTCCTTCCATGACAGAATGTTGAAGGGCTCAAGCCTTTGTGGTGTTTTTATTGATTTTCATAACATGCTAACTGTACCTGGAGAAGTATTTGTCATTATTTGTAGCCAAGTAAGAAAGTGCATGGGTGTTCAAATAAGAAAGTAATGTCCTAAGTACACCATGTTTCTGGGACTAAATGTTTGCCTTTATATATTTCATAGACTGCCATTTATACAAGCAGAGTAATGTACATTTAATTAGGAATCCATAATAAAGAAGATTTAGGGAAGAAAATCACTTGTGGAGTCCATGGGTTCTATGAAAGGTGGGTAGTCTACAAAATATAAGGCTTCACACATAAGTTTGTGGTTCATCACATTGACAGTTAATAAAAGAGTGAATAGAAGAGAGAAGACAGTACTGTACCAAGATGATTTGTACATATTAATGCAGGCAATGGGGAAGAAAGAAAAGAGACACACTGATCTAGGTATCAAAGAATATGTTGCCAAGAGTGGCATCACACAGGACATTGGTAAGAACACTTCATGTAGAATTTGATAAGATGATACCTACACTATATCTGCTGATATAAAAGTCATTAATAATAAGCTACCTGTTATTCAACTTCCTAATTTATGCCTGAGAAAAGTCTTGTTTTAATGACCCTACAGAACTTTGCAATTATCACATGCCAAACACACCCAAATGGACACACTTTTTAAATGACAGAATAATAAAACTGAATACTTCCTCTTACGATCCCTTCTGTTTTATTCAGTCCTTAACTGTGCCCTCACTGGCCACCAACTCTCAGCTCCTTTAATCGTATACACTAAAGTGTAAACGGCAACTATAGAAAATTCCATTTCATAAATAGCCAGGTGTCTCTAAGGGTTCCTCTGGGTTGTGTCTGTGGGACAGACAGTTCCCAAATGTAGATATATCCTGAAGTCTATCACAGTGGGAGGAGCCCTGTGATTTCCAGCCAGAGGAATGCATAGTCAATTTACCTAGGCTAGCTGGTGATTCCTGCTTAGAAAGTAAGCTTCAGTATGAAAGAACAAACAGACTCTGTGGGAGAATGCCTGACAGAGGCATCACCTGGATTAAAGAAATGAAAAAAGACATGAATACATGTCAGTGGTTTGAGCTATGTGCCAATTCTATAATTCTTATGATATTGTGATTGTGAAAATGCAGAAGTGGTACTGTAAAGCTGACCAAGAACATATGATTGCATAGGCCCCATGGGTGGAAACTATTACTATGATTTTGCTAAATGAATTTAGTACAAACTGACATTATAAATTCATATCTCTTCACGATAGATATCTTTCAGACATTATTAGAGAAGTTTTGTTTTAAAGTGAGTGATGGCTAATACAGGAGCTCCCAACTGGTTAGAATGTAGAAAATGTGTCTATGCATTGCTCAGCTAAACATTGAACATATATATGATGCGTCTTCCTCCCTAAATCATGTACCACTGTAAAAGGGGGATAGAGAGAATGTAAGAAGCAGAAGACAGGAAGGACCAGAGCAATATAGTGTTTTAAGGAAATGATAAATTGTTACACTCATAAACTCAGAGAGGTTGCCATTGCCTATATAAGACCTTCATTGTCTAACCAGTCAGCATTCTAGCATGGAGTGAGTAGGTACCCATGAGCTCCCACCCCTTTGTGGGTATCCTTTTTGATAATCGATGTCTTTCATGGGACGGAGAGTCAGTATTTTTAAGGTTGAGGTCATTACTAAGTCAAGTATGTTCTAGTGGATGGTTCCTCATTCCATGTTATATAAAGAGTACAAATTGGGCTTGGTTGGTTATTTCTAAAAAATTAAAAAAAAATAGGTGAGTTTGAGGAATGTGGGGAAGTGAGAAAAACATAAAATTTTTTATGTTAATTAGATGAAAGAATAAGGTATAAGTGAATATGATCAAAATATATAAAATCCTCAATGAATTAAATAAAATACCATATTGAAAAAGGATTAAGAAATTATGTTAATGAACTACAATTAGATTGCACCCAAGCTGCCAAATTGGAAGCAGTGGGAACAGGATCATCTCTGGAGTTAACTGATCCATTTATATTATGATGATCTATTTTCAGTGATGTCAAGTATAAAAGAGAATGTGTGTGTGTGTGTGTGTGTGTGTGTGTGTGTGTGTGTGTGTGTGTGTGTGTGTGTGTGGTGTGTGTGTGGTTGCATGTGTGTGTTGAGTTGTATCTCTGTGATAATGTGTCTGCATGTATGTTTATATGGTGTAGGTGTCTGCCTGTGTTTAGGATATGATAAGGGACAGGTGCTACATATTAGCCATTTACTTATTATCCAAAATAATGATTTTAGACATTTATATGACAGGGTTTTTTACACCATCCTCTAAATGAACTCTTTTCCACACAGTCCTAACCTGAAGATGATGAAAAGACATGCCTGTAACCTTACCAGATATCTTGACTGAAAAGGTGATTCTTCACAGCCCCTCCCTAACTACTCACCAGTGTGAGTGCCATGGACTTCAATAGATTCCAATGGAGATTCTTCTGCCTTGTCCTTGCGACGCATGAATATTGGTTTGTTGACTGTGACCCCTAAAAGGAAACAAAGTGTTTGCTCTTTAACAGACAGCACAAAAATGGAAATGCAGCTAGGATCTGGGATGCAGCACAGACCTTAAGGCCCACAAGAACAAGAGCCTGCAGGAAAGAAAAGTGCAGGCTGCTGCAGGCCTGAGCCCTATTGCCTGTGCTCTATGCTCTCAGCCCTAAACACATTGGAGAAGAGCAGCATGCTCAGGCAGCACTTTAACATTTCACTGTGAAGAAAACTACTGTGTGGCAAAGGTACATGCTATAAGTCGAAAGGAAGCTGTGGCATAGAAAATAACTAGGAAACACCCAGGCTTGTCTGAACCTGGAACTTCCTATTACCTAAGGCCATCATTCTTAAGTAGTTTCTTTTCATATAAACGTAGAGACTTTTCTGCCAGTTGGTGATATTTTCCCATTCTTCCTCAGAGAAATATGAAGCAATATCTTGGAAGGCCTAGAAAACAAGAAAATATAAAATCTTAGAAGTACTCTCTCCTGGACATGTGTGCCATTCATACTAGAAAGGTCTCTATGTTGGAGGACCTCAGTGGTCAACCTAGAAAATCAAGATAATTGATGCTGGGAAATGTGGGGATCAAGTGAGAGATTTGCATAACAGCCATTTCCCAACTACATTGGAAATGCTCGATGCTATCAGGTCTCCCTTTGGTCCTGCTCCTGATTACAAAGTGGTGATTATTACCAAATGCATTTAGCACTCAATTACCATTCTAAATTCTTCAGGGATACTGGAGAAGGACATTTTGAGAATGCCTCTGGTTTCCACATTCTGAAAATCTTTCTGTCATGGTCCTTGGTCATGAATCTGCTTATGCCAATGCCCTACCTGGTCAACTCACCTTACAGAACTTTGCCTCGCGAATCATTTTCACAGAGTTATTTTCACAAGAACTCTCTTTTTTCTTGTCAACAAGATGAGTGAAATTTTGAGAAGACATCATCTGATTTTGTTCCAGCATAAAATAAACTATCCCAGGAAGGGAGGTTCTTCAAACTGAAAAAAAAAAAATTGTCCTGTGAGTAAAGGAGGCAGGGATGGACAATAACCCTCAGTACATGAACTTTCTTTATGTTCCATTTCATTCTAAGATCATCTACCCCTGATTAGATCTATGAGAGTATTAGGAATAAGTTGGATTCTCTGACTATGTATAAAGTTAAATTCAGTCTTTAAATGTGAGGTAAACTTCTGTTCCGATTAGTTGCCCTGGAGTGTTCATTGAAATTAAGAGAAAGAGATTGAATTTAGCAAGGGCAGATGTGTTCTTACTCATGTGAAGAACATGGAAACAGATTTCATAGGAGCTAAGAAAGAAACAGTTTTCACTGAGTGGTAGTTTATGGGGTAAAGGAGGTATGAAAAGAACTGGTAGTAATTAGTATACCCGCTTGTATGCTGCAGTACACTTTAGTAACTACAGTTTAAAGCTACATATGGTGAATCTGTGAGTAAGGAAAAGAGAAGCCACAAATCCATTTCTATGCATATAATGATGTGAGAATGTCTTTCTGTGTGCTGTGAATATCAATCTTTAGATAAAGGAGCTGTTTTCGCCCATGACAGGCACCATAGCAAAAGTAGAAGGGAAACTCACAGCATGCCTAGGAGAAGCATAGCAGAATCAGAAAAATCGACCTAGCCACCCACAAGAAACATGTAAGGAACACTACTGAGCCACAGCCAATGGCAGACAGATTTATAAGAATGGGTTGAGTTAGGATGTAAGATCCAGCTGTGGATGTGACAGAGCCATAAAGCAAACATCATGAATATAAGCATCTGAATTATTTGGGGGGGCTGATCAGCTGCAGATGATAAGGGGTCTGGGCTCGACGTCTGGGAGCCCAGGACCAAGAAACCTCACTGCTATACATGAAATACAAGAGAGTTGGGAAGGTGAGATAGAAGAGTCCTGTGTTTAATGCCTGTCTGAACTGGAAAGTGTGATCAAGAACAGGCTGGGAAATACATCATTTAATTTATAGGATTCCTTCCTAATATATGAGTGGTCCTTGCATGAATTTCCCAATATACCAGAAAATAGTAGAAGAGAGAAGTTATAAACTTCATTTACTTAAAGACACAAAAATGTGAATTGTCTACATTTGATAAGCACACACGTATGTTTGTTTTGAATCATGACACTACATTTTAATAGTGTATACACTATTGTAGTATATCAATTAAAATAAATCATATACTCATATGTGGAAAATATGAAGGCAAAGGATAACCAGGCTACAATCCTGTGTCCTAGAGAAACTAGGTAACAAAAACTACCCTAAGAGGAAGACATGGATCACCCTGGGAGGGGGAGACCAAACAGTTAGGATGGGGACGTACAGGGAAGGTGATAGGGACATGAGGGAACAAAATGGCTCAGTAGGGAGAAGGACATAGAGAGTGAAATAAAACAGTTAACTTGATAGAGGGGGACATTGTAGAGTTAGAAAGAAACCTGGTGCCAAGGAAAAATTGCAGGAATCCATAAAGATGTTCTGAGATAAGATCCTACTAAAGCAGACAGGGTGCCTGAACTGGCATTCCCAGGTAATCAAATTGATGACCACCCTAATTGTCATCATAGAACCTTCATCCAGTAACTGATGGAAATAGATGCAGAAATCCACAGTAAAACATTGGGCTGAGCACGAGGGTCAAGATCATGTCAGGGAAAACCACAAAGACAACTGATCCAAGCTCATGGGAAAACATGTTCTCTAGACCAACAGGTAGGGAGACTGCATGGGACTAACCTAGACCCTGCTCATGTAGGTGACAATTATGAAGATTGGTCTGTTAATGGTGTCTCTAGAAGTGGGATTAGGATCTTTCCTGGCACACTACCTAGGTTTTTGAAACCTATTATCTGTGGTGAGAAACCTGGTTCCACCTTGGTGCAAGGCATGGGGCCAAACTTGACATGCCATGCTTTGTTGACTCCCATAGGAGGACTTGACCTTTCTGTACAGTGGATAGGGCAGAAGAAAAGAGGTAGGGGATCCAACAAAGAATAGAGGTGGAGTTAGAGATCCATGGCTGAGCACTGGGCTGAGTTCCTGGTCAGCTGAGAGCAGGGGAGGAGTGTCTGTATGAACAGGGGGATAGGGATTATGAAGAGGAGTCCCACATAGAGGGATGACTAGAGCTCGGAGGATGTCACTGAATCAAGACTAGCCACTGTAGGCCCAGCAGGAAAAGGAGCTAGGCCCTCCAAGTGTAGGCAAATGTAGATAGGCATGGACAATATGTGGAGCCTAAAGGGGTGGAATCAGTCTGTGTTCCTGTGTGTGGGCTGGCACCTTGGAGCACATTCCGTATAGAGGAACACATAATCCAGCCTTCTTTCTGGGATGAGTGAGTAGAACTTGCCTGGAGTAGATGTGCCACACTGAGATGACCCACTTTGGGACTTCTTGACCTTCTGGAAGAGAGAATGGGGAATGGGCATGAGTTTTGCTGAAGGCTGACTCAGAAGGATGGGGAGAGGGGAAGGCAGGGCGAAGCATACAATCAAAATGACATTTATGTTTTTAAAAATGGTATGGAGAAAACTATGGTTGGGATGTAAAATAAAATAAATCATAAATAAAACTTAGAATAAATTATCTTAGGAAGCTAGTTTTAATGGTGAACACCTCTCTTCTTAGCACTTAGGAAAATGAGATAGGAAGTTGGGGATAGTTCAAAGCCACCCTGTACTATGTAAGACTTGGTCTCAAAAGAGAAGGGCAGTGTGAAAACTAACATGTCTGTGTTAGAGAGGCAACAAAAAGACTTCAAATATGTTGTAATACTTCATTACAGTTTTATTCAGTGTGTGTTTGTATATGTGCCCATGACTCACATGTCATTATATGTTCAAGAATACCTTTCATTCTCCCAGAATGCCATGTGGGCTCTAGCTATAAAATGTAGGCTTAGGGGATTTTTATATGAAAGACACATTTCTGGGAACCTCCTAAATGTAAATCTGTATGTCTCCATCATTACTGACTCTTCATGTTTTTCCTTGATTCATGGTATAGATGCGATGCTAAGCTGACAGAGAAACTCTGGGCTCAAATAACTCTGTCTCATCCTATTAATTAATTTACACAGCAGTTTTATACTAGAGTCCTGCATCATGTAGGTATCTGTGGTGTTTTCTAAGATTGAGATGGTGAGGGGATTTCCACAGATTTAATGGTCTCTCAAACTCATGGCTTTCAGGGGTGAACAAAAGAGATATATGGCTCGGATATGCTGGGTTGAGGTAAGAATAAGGAGCTAGATAGAAATGTGACTAAGCCATAGGCCTAACAGTATGAAGTTAATATAATCATGTCTGCATTTACTTGGGACTTTGCGATTGCAGGTCCACATAAGGAGCAGCACCAGGTTCGAACAGTGGGGCTAATCTAAGACAAAAAACTCATTGTTACAGATGGCGTCCTAAAATGGAATGAATGTACCCACACAAAGCCTGAGAAAGCATAGAAAGGATTCTAGAGCAGAGAAACTGATCCAAGGGCAGCTTCAAAATTGTGTCTCTGAAGCCAGTCACGGTACAGAGATGGTGTGGCATCCAGACCACAGAGAAAATGGCAGCTGACTCACTGCAGCAATCATAAACTGAAGCCAGGCTGGATCCCGAAGCCTCATAGAAGATTTAGTAGCATGTGATTGATTTAAGGTTTCCATTTATTTTGAACAAAAGGGAACAGAGACAAAGACAGCTTTTTGATAGCAGCATTTGCTTGGGTGTGCTCTTTCTGCTGGCAGCAAACAGACACGTGGCCACTTTAAGAGAACTTCCTGACTCAGCTTAACAGGAAAAAACTATGTGGCTCTTCCTGCGACTGCTAGCATTTAAAAAATATTTTCTAGTTAAAAATGATTAATGACACACAATAAAACAGGTTCAGATATAGAAAACCTCTCATTGGGTTAAAATGTGTGTGAAAAGGAATAAGTAGACTGGGAGAGAAAAGAAAGAACTAGAGAAAGTCTTTTAAAGGAGAAATAAAGGAATAAAAATATAGTAAGCCACATAAAGATGGAAAACACAGAGTCTAGATTATAGATATTATTGTGTCTTGTTTTAATTTTTTAAGTGTCATTGAGCTAACTGCAGAAAGACATTCAATTCCAAAGGATGGTAAGTTATACAAAAAAACATATATTTTAAAGGTATCTTGACTTTGAAGTTTATTTCTAAAGATTTATTGCTTTGGAAGAGAGGTTCTGTTGTTGTTTCCACAGAAGATGAGAACCAGTGAACTGCTTCCAGGCAAATAGGGTTTCACCAACAAAGACCACCTGAAAATTCTCTGATAGGAAGATATGTTCACATCAGCTTCAACACTAATATGATCCAGTCTCAAGAACCTGTAAGATTGTCAGCACTGCTCAATCAGCAGGCAGTAGTAATGAAATATGCCCATATTCCCAAAATATTGTTTATAAAAGTTTTTTTTTCATTATGAATGGTCAATGGTCATAGTTAATCTCTTTCTAAGAAGAAAAAGTGTATATAGTATACCAGTAATTTTTGTAAAAAATTAGATTATTAAATTTACTTCAATACTTTAATCAACTGTTAACCTCAACATACTTTACATTGGTATGGATTTTGGTTTATTGATAGAAATTTAATTTTAGTTTTGTTATGCTGTATGTATTTTTCTACTGTTGTTTGAAGTGTGATGTTCATGTTACTCACTTAGAATCATAAAATTAAATAATTAAGATTAATAGTCACTTGTGATTAACAAAATTAAAGCCATGACTTTTTATAAGCTGTAAATAAATGACTGTTTTGGCCCATGACTGGCACCATAAAAAAAGCAGGGAGGAAAATTAGAATAGGTAGTAGGAGAAGGGCAGAATCACAGAGATATAGCAAGACACCCAAAGAAGCAACATGTAAGGAACACAGGTAAGCCATGGGACATGTGGCACGAAAAATTGATGGGAATATGTTGAGGTAAGATGAAGGAGCTATCTAGCAATGAGCCTGACCTCTAGGCTAAACAGCATGAAGGTAATAAAAGTATTTGTACGTTTCTAGGGAGATTTGGGATAGATGGTCCAGATCAGCAGAGGTGGGCAGGTCCTAACAGTGGGGCTAATCTGGGCTAGAATTTTCATTATTATAGGGGGCATTACTTAGGAAGAACTTACCACAGACTAAAGAGGACAAAACTTCCTTCCAGAAAGACTTAAAGTACCTTAATTCAGCTGAGTTCAGAGGACCAGCCCAGTAGAGCAGCCAGTTCCTTTGAAGGTCTCAGGAAAATGGATTGCCAGGTGAAGTAAGAATGGAATGTAGGATCCCAAGGTTCCAGGAAAGAAGTACATCACAAAGGGGGGGTGCCTACTTAAGGTTATATCATATTTCTCCATGTCACTGGCTGCTTCAGAACCTGCTAACCTGTTGAGATGAACATTTCTTTGAATACCTGGGCTTTCCCTATGTCTAGACTACACTTCCACACTCTACTGTGAAGTTGTTCATCTAAAAAAGTCACTTATAATTTCAAATCCTTCCCAGTCTTCCTTAATCAGTCTAACCTGGGATCTCTCTACAATAAACTAATAACATGTAAATCATTTATTAAAAGTATTAAGTTGAAATTATTCCTCTGTAAGCTATTCCCCCAAAGACCTAAGAACTTGTTGTGCATTAATATTCCTATGAATAATAGTGCACAATGTGCATGTGATTACACTTTCTTGTGCTCATTGAGGAGTTTTCAAGTCTTTGCTGTGAGACAGGTTTCTCTAATAGTATATGCTTCCCCCAGTCGCCTGATGCTCTCTAGACTTTCCATCATGGGTACTGGTCTGTCAATAATGGCCTACTCAGAATGACTGAGACTTCTTCAGGAAAGGAAATGATCTGTGGACCTGGAGATCAGCACTAAAACTTTCACTTCATATTCTCAGTGTGTTTTCTTATGATTTTTTTTTAAAATTAATTTTAGGTCATATTACAAAGCAATGGCTTTCCCACAGCCAGCATTGTTCTAAATGGAAAGGATTGTAAGCAATACTCTAAATAGAGAAACAAGTCTGGACTCTACAGTATTCCCTATTTTGGCCCTGAGATTCATCTCCAGCACTACAAAAAAATGCAAAATGATAAAAATAAAAACACATACAGTGTCTTTGAGGGTAAATTCAGAAAAACAGAGGGAGAGATGTTTCTCAATAATTCACCAAACTTGTGAGCAAATATTGAAGCTCAATGGTTTATTTATGCAGTCACTAAAAAGACAGAAACTGCCTTATTCAAAGACAAGAGCAAAACAGGTTAAATTACCTCTCTCAATACTACTAGAGAGACTAAGTACAACCTGGAAATCACAGCTTATGTAAAGAAGTAGACAACTTTGGCCATCATGATTTTTCCCTTTAATTTCCCGGTAAATGGTTTCAGGTTTACACCGCGATTTGGATTAGTTGATATAAATCACTAAACTGTATATTTAATTTTACTTTTGCCATAGTCTGTTTTCTTCAATCAATGAGTTGTCAGGTAAAATTTTAGACAATGATAGTATTTCTAAAATTAATAAGAAAGTGGAAAATTTTATTGCCACTTGATTATCTAACAATGCTATTTTCTCTTTCTGAAAGTCTGTAACATGAACATTTCATATGTTGAGTATTAATTATCCTACCATAAATCATGTGAATTGTTCAAGTATTCATTATTTTAGTACTTTCTAATTTATTGACCTTCATTGCCCTAAACTTTAAGGGTGTATATGAATGTGTATATAAATAGGTTAGTTTTGCCACAAAATACACAAATATTATCATAAATTATGCATTTATCAGAAACTACAAATACAAAAAAATTGATTCAGTTATACACAAGCAACATAAAGACAATTACATCCATAATACATGATATAAAAGTTAAGGACATTATACTTTAAATATGGGGGGTATTCTGACAATAAGGATGTTTTGTATTTTTCTATGTACTGAGTTGAAAGAATAATTTTCGTTACTGACTTCTAAACATAGACATTGTTTTAGATAGTGTTATTTTTATTTATGAATGACATAATACAAATTTGAAACTTCATTGCTGACTATAGTGTTATTTTTCCAAGGAATAAACAAGTCTGATACGTTTAAGGAGTTGAAAATAAACCACTATCCCCAATATTTTTCAATATAGTGTTCGAAGCAAAAAGTATAGGCAAAGGAAGGAACTTAATTTTAATCAAGGTATCAATTAATTATTAAAATATTACATTATTAAAGACATGCATAAAACTCTGGTGCAATCAATTTCATCAAATCATATTAGTAAAATTAAAGACCCAGATTAACACAAACCCAATAATAGTGGGAAATTTCAGCACTCCAATTTCTTCTATAGATAAGACATCTGAACACGAAAAAAGAGAAACTTCAGAGTTAAATGACATCTTCCATCAAATGAACCTAATAGATATCTAGAGACTATTCAACCCAAATACCAAGGGTATACACATATACATTCTACTCAGCAGCACAGGGAAGCTTCTTCAAAATATAACATATGCTCAAATAAAAAACAAGCATTAATAAATACAGAACAAGCATTAATAAATACAGAGAAGTTGAAATAATTTCATGTATCATACCCAACCCTTATGCAATAAAATTAAAATGAACACCAAACAAAAAAAGTCGACTAAATGTATAAACGTATGGAGATTAAGCAACTCATTATTAAATGATGAATGGGCCAAAAAATTAAAATATTCCTGGAACTAAGTGAAGCAACTCCACCACGATATAACCTTTGAGAAACAGTCAAGGCATTTTTAAGAAGGAAGTTAATAGCCCTAAGTGCTACACTTACAAAATATGTACAGATAAATGACTTATTGATATAGCAAACCAAATTCAAAAACAGTAGACAGAAATAAATAATTTTTAAAAATCAGGTGATGTTGGCTGGTACTAGTAACTTAGTGAACTTCTTAGGCCTAGTAACCATGTTTCTGTAGAAGTGACCAGTCAGGCTGAGGACACTTGAAAAGAGAAACATTTAGCCTGTTCATCCAGAGAATTTGGTTGGGTGAGAATTGACTGTGTTCTGTGTCCTCTTTCTCATATTCTATCTTTTCATCAATATCTGACTCAGGGATTTCAATACATGCTAACTAGAGTTTGTACATTATTTGGAGCTCAACTTTCAGGGCATGAAATAGGAAAAAAAGACGTGCCAGCCAAAGCTCTACATGGCCACCTGGCTCGGCTTTCTGTTAGGAGTTAGCCTCCAGCATTAGACAGAGTCCACAATATGTGTGTCTTCTCCATGTTCATCTGGGCAACTTTTTCAGACAGCAGCCTCCCTCTTTTAGTGGGGGTTGTGTTTTCCCTCTTTTTGGACACTAAGTAGCTGCCCCCAACATAGTCATCTGAATCATCATTGATAACAGGTTTGATGAGTAAATTGGCATTACTTAAAATGGGGACTATACCTAAAGCAGAGAGAGAACTTTTTCACACCTTAAAAATGAGAAAGAGTAGCATGATGGAAGGTGGTTGGTCTTTCACCAACATAACTCTAGATGATTTGAAACTAGAACCAGTAAAGGAGAAGATAAATAATGTCATAATGTTTATTAGAAATATTATTTTTTGATTATTTCTATTCTATCAGTTAAAAAGTCAGTTAGTGTGAATGCCAAGAAGAACACCTTAGAAAAGCCTGTTAAGAGAGAACACAAAAATATTAATAACCAAACAGGAATTTAAAGACCCAATCTCAACATTGACTTATAAGTTTTCAGAGAAACAACCTAAGGCTTACAAACAGTCAAACTTAGTATACTCGGTAACATTGAAGGAATTACAAAATGATAAAAAAAATTTCAGAAACTAGTTGAGCTCTAGTTAGATTTGAGGAGATTCAAGAAGCAATCGTCACTTAAGGGATGCACTCACAGTTTGTAAAGCAAATGTTAACTAAATTATCCCTAAAGACTGGACAAATATGGTTATTGCTGCATTGAAGGCTAGACCACGTTCACAGTAGAAGACTTTATGGGAGGAGGCTAAAACAATAGAACAAGGAAGCAAAGCTAGAGGCTGGGTAAAGGCACTCTGATTACTATTGAAGTAGTCACCAATTTGATTAGAGGATATGGTGAGTTCAGGATACCTATCCACTATTTCTGACCATCTTAGCTGGGGTCATTCTTATAGATTTGTGAGAGTTTTCTTTAGGCCAGGTCTCTACCTAACCACAAAATGTCCCCTTAGCAAGATGTCTCTTTCATTATTCTTCCCCTCCATTCAGCACCCAACCCAATGTCTCAGGTTCCCATGGGTGTCAGGATGGCCAAGTGGTATAAGGTACCAGAGTCAAGACACTTCTTTAAACTTCAGAACTGAGATCTAGGTGTTCTCACTCATATGAGGAACATGCAAACTGATTCCATAGAAGCTAAGAATGAAAGCGTTGTCACTGAAAGGTGGGTTATGGAAAGAAGGAGGTATGAAAGGAATGGGTAGTAATTAGTATAGCTGCTGGTATTTTCAATACACATTAGTAACTATGTTTTATAGCTACATAGGGTGAATCTTTGAGGAAGGAAAAGAGAAGCCAAAAGTCCATTCCTATGCAGGGAATAAAATGCGAATGTCTTTCTCTGTGCTGTGAATATCAATCTTTAAATAAAGGAGCTGTTTTGGCCCATGACAGGCACTATTTAAAAAAGGAGGGGAAATCACAGCATAGGTAGGAGAAGAAGGGCAGAGTCAGGAAATCGACCCAGCTGCCCAAGAAAAAGCATGGAAGGAACACAAGAGAGCAACGGGCCACGTAGCAGAAAGATTAATGAGAATGGGTTGAGTTAAGATGTAAGAGCCAGCTAGGGATGTGCCTGAGCCATAGACCAAACAGCATGAACTTAATATAAGCATCTGAATGATTTGGGGGGTGGGGGGGCGGATCAGCCCCGGAGGCTAAGGGGTCTGGGCCCTCAGGTCTATGGGTCTGGACCTCTGACTGCCCAGGACCAAGAAACCTCACTGCTACACATGAAATACAAGTTATTAGGGAAGGTGAGATAGAAAGGTCCTGTGTTCAATGCCTGTCTAAGCTACAAAGTAAGATCAAGACCAGGCTGATTAGTACATAATTTACTCGATAGGATTCCTTCCTACCATATAACTGGTCCATGCATTAATTTCCCATTTTTACAAGAAAATAATAGGAACGTTTATAAACTTCATTTACATAAAGGCACAGAAATATGAACTGCCTATATTTCATAAGGACACACCTATGTATATCTTGAATCACAACACAGTATTTTAAATGTGCATTAATTATTGTTGTATATCAATTAAAATAAATTGCTCTATATGGTTCAAAACTAGAACCAGGAAAGGAGACAATAAATAATATCATAATGTTTATTATAAATACTATTTTTTGATTATTTCTGTTCTATCAGTTAAAAAGACAGTGTGAATGCCAAGAAGAACACCTGTGAAAAGCCTATTAAGAGAGAACACAGAAATATTCATACAGAGACAAGAATTTAACGAAATAATCTCAACATTGACATATAAATTTACAGAGAAGCAACCTAAGGCTTTCAAACAACCAAACTTAGTATACTCAGTAACGCTGAAGGAATCACAAAATGATAACAGTTGTTCAGAAGCTAGTTTGGCTCTAGTATAAATGTTTAGATTTAAGGAGATTCAAGAGGCAATCATCACTTAAGGTATGCACTGACAATTTGTAAGACAAACGTTAAATTTCTTGGTCACCATATAAACAAATTATGGTCAGATATGGTTATTGCTGCATTGAAGGCTAGACCACTCTCACAGTAGAAGATATGATGGGAGGAGTCTAAAACAATAGAACAAGGAAGCAAAGCTAGAGGCTGGGTGAAGGCACTCTGATTACTACTGGAGCAGTCACTAATTTGATTACAGGATATGGTCAGTTCAGGATACCTATCCACTATTTCTAGCAGTCTTAAGTGGGGTCATTCTTAGAGATTTGTGAGAGTTTTCTTTAGGCCAGGTCTCTAGCTAACCACAAAATGTCCCCTTATCAAGATGTCTCTTTCATTATTCTTCCCCTCCATTCACCACCCAATCTCTCATGTTCCAATGGGTGTCAGGATGGCCGAGTGGTTTAAGGTGTCAGAGTCAAGACTCTTCTTTAAAAATCAGAATTGAGATCTAGGTGTTCTCACTCATATGAGGAACATGCAAACTGATTTCATAGAAACTAAGAATGAAACTGTTGTCACTGAGAGGTGGGTTATGGGGAGAAGTAGGCTCGAAAGGATCAGGAAGTTATTAGTTTAGCTGCTGGTATTTTGCAGTACACATTTGTGACTATGTTTTAAAGCTACATATGTTGAATCAGTGAGGAAAGAAAAGAGAAGCCAAAAATCCATTCCTATGCATGTAATGATGTGGGAATGGCTTTCTGTGCTGTGAATATCAATCTTTAAATAAAGGAGCTGTTTTGGCCCATGACAGACACCATAGAAAATTAGGAGGGAAATCAGAGCATAGGTAGGTGAATCAGGGCAGATGCAGACAAATGGACCCAGTCACCAAAGAATACACATTTAAGGAACACAAGTAAGCAACGGGCCACGTGGCAGAAGGATTAATGAGAATGGGTTGAGTTAAGATGTAAGAGCCAGCTGGGGATGTGCCTGAGCCACAGACCAAACAGCACGAACTTAATATAAGTGTCTGAATCATTTTGGGGGACCTGATCAGCCCAGGAGGTTAAGGGGTCTGGGCACGCAGTTGTGTGGGTCTGGACCCCTGGCCACCCAAGGCCAAGAAACCTCACTGTTACACATGAAATACCAGATGTTGGGAAGTTGAGATAAAAAGGTCCTATGTTCACTGCCTGTCTGAGCTACAAAGTGACATCAAGACCAGGCTGGGTAATTGTAGGCGGAGTTTACCCACAAGGACACCAATACCAGATAGATATTTATTAGAATATAAACCAACACTCACGGTACAGGTAACAGATTACAATAGCACCTGAACAGGGACCGGAGTCTGCAGATGGACAGACAATGGGAGCCTCCCTCCAGCAGCCAGGAACCAGGAAGAGAGCCTCTCAGCGTCCCGGCAGCCCCTTATCAATGGGGTTGGCCTCACCCCCTCCAGGAGCCCAGGAACCTGGATAAGCTTCCCTGAACCCCACCAGCTGACACCCGCATCCCACAACAGGTAATACATAATTTAATCTATACAATTCCTTCCTAACATAAGTGGTCCATGCATTAATTTCCCCATTTTACCAGAAAATAGAAGAAGAGAGAGGTTATAAACTTCCTTTACATGAGGACACAGAAATATGAATTGTCTACATTTGATAAGCACACAAATGTATATCTTGAATCACGACACTGTATTTTACTTGTGCATGAACTATCATTGTATATAAATTAAAATATATCATATACTCATAAGTGGATAGTATGAAGGCAAAGGATGGCTAGACTACAATCCTTCATCCTAGAGAAACTAGGCAACAAGGAGTACCCTAAGATGAAGACTTGGATCACCTTGGGAGGGGGAGACTAAACAATTAGGATGGGGAAGTAGAGGGAAGGGCAGGGGGACATGAGGAATCAAAATAGCAGAGTTGGTAGAGGAGCAGAGAAGGAGTGAAATGAAGCAGATATCTTGATAGAGGGGGACATTGTGGGGTTAGAGAGAAACCTGTTGCCAAGGAAAATTTCAGGAATCCACAAAGATGATCCCAGCTAAGATTCCTAATAATAGCAGAGAGGGTGCCTGAACTGACCTTCCCGGGTAACCAAATTGATGACCACCCTAACTGTCATCATAGAACCTTCATCCAGTAACTGATGGAAATAGATCCACAGAAAGAAATCCACAGTAAAGCACTGGGCTGAGTATGAGGGTCAAGATCATGTCAGGGAAAACCACCAAGACAACTGTTCCAAGTTCCTGGGAACTCATGGTCTCTATACCAACAGGTAGGGAGCCTGCATGGGACTGACCATGATCCTCCTCATGTATGTGACAGTTATGTAGCTTGGTCTGTTTATGGGGCCTCTAGCAGTGGGACTAGGATCTTTCCTGGCACACTAGCTAGTTTCTTGAAACCTATTCCCTGTGGTGTGAGGCCTTTTTCTGCTTAGTGCAAGGGGTGGGGCAAACTTAATATGCCATGATTTGTTGACTCGCGTAGGAGGAATTGACCTTTCTGGGCAGTGGATGTGGGAGTAGAAAAGAGCGTGGGGATCCAACAAAGAAGAGAGGTGGAAGCAAAGATCCACGGCTGACTGAGCACTGGGCTGAGCTCCAGGTCCAGCTGAGAGCAGGGGAGGAGAGTCTGTATGAGCAGGAGGATAGGGATTATGAAGAGGAGTCCCACATAGACAGCTGCCAGTAGCTCTGGGGAGTTCATTGAATCAAGAATAGCCACTGGAGATCCATCAGGAAAAGGAACTAGGCCCTCCAAGGGTAGGCAACTGTAGGTAGATTGGTATGGGCAGTATGTCGAGCCTCAAGGAATGAAATCAGACTGTGTTCCTGTGTGTGGGCTGTCACCTTGGAGCACATTCCCTATACAGGAATACCTAACCCATCCTTGTCTTTGTGATGAGTGAGTAGAACTTGCCTGCAGTGGATGTGCCACACTGAGCTAATCCACCTTCTAATTTCTTGCCCTTATCAGGGAGAGGATTGGTGGATGGGGATGGGAGAGGCTAAAGGCTCACTGGATGGGATGGGGTGAAGGGAAGTCAGGGGGAACGGGGGGATACATACATAAGAATGACAGTTATAGTTTTAAAAGAGTAGAGAGAAATCTGAGGTTGGAATGTAAAATAAAATAAACCATAAGTAATACTTACAACAAATTATCTTCGGAAGCTAGTATTGATGGTGAACACCTCTGTTCTTAACACTTAGGAAAATGAGATATGAAGATGGGGATAGTTCAAAACCACCCTTTACTATATAAGTCTTGGTCTCAAAACAGAAGGGTAGTGAGAAAACTAACATGTCTGTGTTAAAGAGGCAACAAAGGGACTTCAAATATGTTGTAATACTTCATTACAGTTTTATTCTGTGTGTGTTTGTATATGTGCCCATGACTCACATGTCATTATATGTTAAAGAATACCTTACATTCTCCCCAAATGCCATGTGGGCCCTAGCTATCAAATGTAGGCTTAGGGGATTTTTATATGAAAGACACATTTCTGGGAACCTCCTTCAATGTAAATCTGTATGTCTACATCTTTACTGACTCTTCATATTTTTCCTTGATACATGGTATAGATATGATGCTAAGCTGACAGAGAAACTCTGGGCTCAAATAACTCTGTCTCATCCTATTAATTAATTTACACAGCAGTTTTATGCTAGAGTCCTGCATCATGTAGGTATCTGTTGTGTATTCTCAGATTGAGATGGTGAGGGGATTGCCACAGATTTAATGGTCTCTCAAACTGATGGCTTTCAGGGGTGAAGGAAAGAGATATATGGCTCAGATGTGCTGGGATGAGGTAAGATGAAGGAGCTAGCTAGCAATGTGCCTAAGCCGTAGGCCAAACAGCATGAAGTTACTATAAGAGTCAGTGTGATTTTGGGGGGGACTTTGACATGGCTGGTCCAAATAAGCAGCATTAGGCAGGTCTGAACAGTGGGGCTAATCTGGGCCAAAATCCTCATTGTTATAGAAGGCATCCAAAAATGGACCGAATATACCCACCCAAAGCCTGAGAAATCTTACCAAGGGATCTAGAGCAGAGAAACTGATCCAAAAGCAGGTTCAAAATTGTGCCTCAGAAGTCAGTCATGGTACATAGTTAGTGTGGCATCCAGACCACAGGCTAAATGGCAGCGGAATCACTGTGGTGAGCATAAACTGCAAGCACCCAGATCCCGAAGTCTCACAGGAATTTCAATAGCATGTGAATGACTTAAGGCTTCTGTTTATTTTGAAGAAAATGGAGCAGAGTCAATGACAGCTTTTTGGATATTGGCATTGTCTTGGGTGTCCTCTGTCTGCCTGCAGAGCTTAGAGACGTGGACCATTTAAGAGAACTTCGTAACTCAGCTTTATTGGCAAAAACTATGTGGCTCTTTCAGAGAGTGCTAGCATTTTAAAAATATTTTCTGGTTAAAAATGATTAATGATACACAATAAAACAGATTCAGATAGAGTCAACCTCTCAATGGGTTAAACTATGTGTCAAAAGGAATATGTAGATTGGGAGAGAAAAGAAAGAAGGTAGAGAAAGTCTTTCAAAAAGAGAAATAGAGGAATAAAAATATAATAAGCCACATAAAGATGGAAAATACACAGAATCTGGATTATGGCTATTACTGTGTCTTATTTTAATTTTTTAACTGTTAATGAGCTAAGTGCAGAAGACAATCAATTCCAAAGGATGCTAAATAAAACAAAAACATATATTTTTAAAGTGTCTTGACTTTGAAGTTTGTTTCTAAGGATTTGTTGCTTTGGAAGTGAGGTTCTGTTGTTGTTTCCACAGAAGATGAGAACCTGCAGATTTCTTCCAGGCAAATAGGATTTCACTAACCAAGACTGCCTGAAAATTCTGTGATAGGAAGATATGGTCACATCAGCTTCAAGACTAAGATTTTCCAGTCTCAATAACCTGTAAGATTGTCTGCGCCCCTTAATCAGCAGGCAGTAGTAATGAAATATTATGCACAAATTCCCAAAATATTGATTGTAAATGTTGTTTTCATTATGAATGGTTAATGGTCATAGTTAATCTCTTTCTAAGAAAAAAAAAGGCATATGGTATATGAGTGATTTTTTAAAAATTAGATTATTGAGTTTACTTTAATACCAAAATCAACTGTTAATCTCAACAGACATTGCAGTGCTATGGAGGTTGGTTTACTGATACAACTTTAAGATCAGGTTTTTTTATGCTGTATATATTTTTCTACTGTTGTTTAAGGTATGATGATCACGTTACTCACTTAAAATTTGTAACATTAAGAAATGCAGATTAATAGTCACTTGTGATAACCAAACTAATAGTCATGTCTTTCTATATGCTGTAAATAAAGATTGTTTTGGGCCATGACAGACACCATAAAAAATAGTAGGCAGGGAAATCAGAATAGGTTAGGTAGTAGGAGAAGGGCAGAGTCTCAGAGATTGAGCTAGACACCCAAAAAAGCAACATGTAAGGTACACAGGTGAGCCATGGGCCATGTGGCAGGAAAGATTGATGATAATGGCTTGAGTTAAGATGAAGGAGCTATCTAGCAATGAGTCTGAGACCTAGGCTAAACAGCATGAATGTAATATGAGTGTCTGTGCGTTTCTTGAGAGATTTGGGATAGATGGTACAGATAAGCCATGGTGGTTGGGTCCTAACAGTGGGGCTAATCTGTGCCAAAAACTCATTATTATTAGGGACATTCCTCAGAAAGAACTTACAACCAGTTAAAGAGGACAAAACTTCCTTCCAGAAAGACTTAAAGTACCTTGATTCACCTGAGTTTAGAGGACCAGCCAACTAGAGCAGCCAGTTCCTTTGAAGGTCTCAGGAAAATGGATTGCCAGGTGAGGTAAGAATGGAATGTAGGATCCCAAGGTTCCAGGAAAGAAGTACATCACAAAGGTGTGTGTGTGTGGGGGGGGGCTATATGCCTACTTGAGGCTTTATCATATTTCTCCATGTCATTGGCTGCTACGGAACCTGCTAACCTGTTGAGATGAACATTTTTATGAATACCTGGGCTTTTCCTATGTCTAGACTCCAGTTCTACACTCTACTGTGAAGTTGTTCATCTACAAGGATCACTTACCATTTCAATTCCTTCCCAGTAGTCCTTAATCAGTCTAACCTGGGATTTCTCTACAGTAAACTAATAAAATTTAAATCATTTTTAAGAAAGTATTAAAGTTGAAATTATTCCTATGTAAGATATTTCCCCAAATGTCCTAAGAACGTAATGGACATTAATATTCCTATAAATAATAGTGCACAATGTGCATGTGTCTAAATTTTATTGTACTCTCTCAGGAGTTGCCCCAAGTTTTTCTGTTAGGAAGGTTTCTCTAATAGTATATGCTTCCTCTGGTCCCCTGATGCTCCCTAGACTTCCCATCATGGGTACTGGTCTGTCAATAATGGCCTACTCAGAATGACTGAGACTTCTTCAGGAAAGGAAATGATCTGTGGACCTGGAGATCAGCACTAAAACTTTCTCTTCATATTCTCAGTGTGTTTTCTTCTGACTTTTTTTAAAATTAATTTTAGGTCATATTACAAAGCAATGGCTTTCCCACAGCCAGCATTGTTCTAAATGGAAAAGATTGTAAGCAATACTCTAAATAGAGAAACAAGTCTGGACTCTACAGTATTCCCTGTCTTGGCCCTGAGTTTCATCTCCAGCACTACAAAAAATGCAAAATGATAAAAATAAAAACCACATACAGTGTCTTTGAAGGTATATTCAGAAAAACAGAGGGAGAGATGTTTCTCAATAATTCACCAAATCTGTGAGCAAATATTGAAGCTCAATGGTTTATTTATGCAGTCACTAAAAAGACAGAAACTGCCTTATTCAAAGACAAGAGCAAAACAGGTTAAATTACCTCTCTCAATACTACTAGAGAGACTAAATACAACCTGGAAATCACAGCTTATGTAAAGAAGTAGACAACTTTGGCCATCATGATTTTTCCCTTTAATTTCCCGGTAAATGTTTTCAGGTTTACACCGCGATTTGGATTAGTTGATATAAATCACTAAACTGTATATTTAATTTTACTTTTGCCATAGTCTGTTTTCTTCAATCAATGAGTTGTCAGGTAAAATTTTAGACAATGATAGTATTTCTAAAATTAATAAGAAAGTGGAAAATTTTATTGCCACTTGATTATCTAACAATGCTATTTTCTCTTTCTGAAAGTCTGTAACACGAACATTTGATACGTTGAGTATTAATTATTGTACCATAAAGCATGTGATTTGTTCAAGTATTCATTATGTTAGTACTTTCTAATTTATTGACCTTCATTGCCCTAAACTTTAAGGGTGTATATGAATGTGTATATAAATAGGTTAGTTTTGCCACAAAATACACAAATATTATCATAAATTATGCATTTATCAGAAACTACAAATACAAAAAATTGATTCAGTTATACACAAGCAACATAAAGACAATTACATCCATAATACATGATATAAAAGTTAAGGACATTATACTTTAAATTTGGGGGGTATTCTGACAATAAGGATGTTTTGTATTTTACTATGTACTGAGTTGAAGTAATAATTTTTCATTACTGACTTCTAAACATAGACATTGTTTTAGATAGTGTTATTTTTATTTATGAATGACATAAAACAAATTTGAAACTTCATTGCTGACTATAGTGTTATTTTTCCAAGGAATAAACAAGTCTGATACGTTTAAAGAGTTGAAAATAAACCACTATCCCCAATATTTTTCAATATAGTGTTTGAAGCAAAAATTATAGGCAAAGGAAGGAACTTAATTTTAATCAAGGTATCAATTAATTATTAAAATATTACATTATTAAAGACATGCATAAAACTCTGGTGCAATCAATTTCATCAAATCATATTAGTAAAATTAAAGACCCAGATTAACACAAACCCAATAATAGTGGGAAATTTCAGCACTCCAATTTCTTCTATAGATAAGACATCTGAACACGAAAAAAGAGAAACTTCAGAGTTAAATGACATCTTCCATCAAATGACCCTAATAGATATCTAGAGACTATTCAACCCAAATACCAAGGGTATACACATATACATTCTACTCAGCAGCACAGGGAAGCTTCTTCAAAATATAACATATGCTCAAATAAAAAACAAGCATTAATAAATACAGAACAAGCATTAATAAATACAGAGAAGTTGAAATAATTTCATGTATCATGCCCAACACTTATGCTATAAAATTAAAATGAACACCAAACAAAAAAAGTCGACTAAATGTATAAACGTATGGAGATTAAGCAACTCATTATTAAATGTTGAATGGGCCAAAAAATTAAAATATTCCTGGAACTAAGTGAAGCAACTCCACCACGATATAACCTTTGAGAAACAGTCAAGGCATTTTTAAGAAGGAAGTTAATAGCCCTAAGTGCTACACTTACAAAATATGTACAGATAAATGACTTATTGATATAACAAACCAAAATCAAAAACAGTAGACAGAAAGAAATAATTTTTAAAAATCAGGTGATGTTGGCTGGTACTAGAAACTTAGTGAACTACTTAGGCCTAGTAACCATGTTTCTGTAGAAGTGACCAGTCAGGCTGAGGACCCTTGAAAAGAGAAACATTTACCCTGTTCACCCTGAGAAGTTGGTTGGGTGAGAATTGACTGTGTTCTGTCTCCTCTTTCTCATATTCTATCTTTTCATCAATATCTGACTCAGGGATTTCAATACATGCTAACTAGAGTTTGTACATTATTTGGAGCTCAACTTTCAGGGCATGAATTAGGAAAAAAAAGACCTTGCCAGCCAAAGCTCTACATGGTCAACTGGCTCGCTTTCTGTTAGAAGTTAGCCTCCAGCATTAGACAGAGTCCACAATATGTGTGTCTTCTCCATGTTCATCTGGGCAAGTTTTTCAGACAGCAGCCTCCCTATTTTAGTGGGGGTTGTGTTTTCCCTCTTTTTGGACACTAAGTTGCTACCCCCAACATAATCATCTGAATCATCATTGATAACAAGTTTGATGAGTAAATTGGCATTACTTAAAATGGGGACTATGCCTAAAGCAAGGAGAGAACTTTTTCACACCTTAAAAATGAGAAAGAGTAGCATGATGGAAGGTGGTTGGTCTTTCACCAACATTACTCTAGATGATTTGAAACTAGAACCAGTAAAGGAGAAGATAAATAATGTCATAATGTTTATTAGAAATATTATTTTTTGATTATTTCTATTCTATCAGATAAAAAGTCAGTTAGTGTGAATGCCAAGAAGAACACCTTAGAAAAGTCTTTTAAGAGAGAACACAAAATTATTAATAACCAAACAGGAATTTAAAGACCCAATCTCAACATTGACTTATAATTTTTCAGAGAAACAACCTAAGGCTTACAAACAGTCAAACTTAGTATACTCAGTAACATTGAAGGAATTACAAAATGATAAAAAAAATTTTCAAAAACTAGTTCGGCTCTAGTTAGATTTGCGGAGATTCAAGAAGCAATCATCACTTAAGGGATGCACTCACAGTTTGTAAAGCAAATGTTAAATAAATTATCCCTAAAGACTGGACAAATATGGTTATTGCTGCATTGAAGGCTAGACCACGTTCACAGTAGAAGACTTTATGGGAGGAGGCTAAAACAATAGAACAAGGAAGCAAAGCTAGAGGCTGGGTAAAGGCACTCTGATTACTATTGAAGTAGTCACCAATTTGATTAGAGGATATGGTGAGTTCAGGATACCTATCCACTATGTCTGACCATCTTAGCTGGGGTCATTCTTATAGATTTGTGAGAGTTTTCTTTAGGCCAGGTCTCTACCTAACCACAAAATATTCCGTTACCAAGATGTCTCTTTCATTATTCTTCCCCTCCATGTACCACCCAACCCAATCTCTCAGGTCCCCATGGGTGTCAGGATGGCCAAGTGGTATAAGGTACCAGAGTCAAGACACTTCTTTAAACATCAGAACTGAGATCTAGGTGTTCTCACTCATATGAGGAACATGCAAGCTGATTTCATAGAAGCTAAGATTGAAACAGTTGTCACTGAAAGGTGGGTTATGGAAAGAAGGAGGTATGAAAGGAACGGGTAGTAATTAGTATAGCTGCTGGTATTTTCAGTACACATTAGTAACTATGTTTTATAGCTACATAGGGTGAATCTTTGAGGAAGGAAAAGATAAGCAAAAGTCCATTCCTACGCAGGGAATAAAATGCGAATGTCTTTCTGTGTGCTGTGAATATCAATCTTTAAATAAAGGAGCTGTTTTGGCCCATGACAGATTATTTCTTTGATATGTTCTTGAATTTGGTTGGCCAATATATTATTGAATATTTTTACATTGATGGATGAGTTTGCTTCTAATTGTTTGAAAGCCTTCAGCTGGGAGGTTAGGTCTCATGTGTGAGATTGCTCTAGGTTTTTCATATTGGCACCAAGGCTTTGACTTTTCCTCTTTACTCTGCTTTCTTTGTGTCCTATATGTTTGGGTATGTTGTGGGTTCATTTTCATTGAATTCTAGGAAGTCGTTGATTTCTTTCTTTACTTTTTCCTTGGCAGACGTGAGTTCAATTGAGAGATGTTTAGTTTCCATGAGTTTGTAGGCTTTCTGTGGTTTGTGTGGTTATTGAACTCAAACTTTAGTGTATGGTGATCTTTTAGGATACAAGGAGTTATTCCCATTTTTGTATCTATTGATATTTGCTTTATGACTGAGTATGTGGTCAATTTGAGAGAAAGTTTCATGGGATGCTAAAAAAAGGGTATATTCATTTTTTTGGATGGAAAGTTATGTATATATCTATTAAGACCATTTGGATCATAATATCTGTTAGATCCTCTCATGATAAATTCACTAGCAAAATATCATATGAAGGGCTAATATTTATTGAAGGGCATATGAACACTGAAGGTACAAATTGATCCTTAATACAGTTCTTGGAGATAGGAACTAGGGCTGCTGATCCATTTTCTGAGAATACAGGAACAAAACAGGGGTGACCTCAGTGTCTGAGAGTCTGGTCATGCCCATTCAGGCTCCCAGTACTCCAGAGATACACCTCCAAGCCTTGTCAGCTAACACCTGAATCCCACTACAAACCTTTATTTGTCAGTTGAGTTTCTGTCTGGTAGACCTACCAATCCATTGATTACAGTGAAGTATTGAAGTCTCCCACTATCAAACTCTAAGGTTCGATGTGAGATTTAAGCTTTAGTAATGTTTCTTTTACATATGTAAGTGCCTTTGTGTTGCATGCATAAATTTTCAGAATTGAGACTTTATTTGGATGGATTATTCCTGAGATGAATAAGTAATGTCCATGCTGATCTCCTTTGATTTTAGTTGGAAGTCTAATTTTTAGGTATTCAGATGGCTACACCAGCTTGTTTCTTAGGATCATTTGATTGGAAAGTCTTTTCCCAACCCTTTACTCTGAGTCAGTGTCTGTCTTTGAAGTTGACATGTGTCTCTTATATGCAGTAGAAAGATGGCTTCTGCATTGTATCCATTGTGTTAGGGTGTGTCTTTTTATAGGTGAATGGAGTCAATGGATATTAGAGGACATTAATGTCAAGTGATTATTAGTTTTGTTATTATTGATGATATTATGTGTGTTGTTTCCATTTTTAGGGTTTTTCTTCTGTGGGGGTTATCTATTACTTATGGTTTCCTTAGGTTGGGTTTTTCCCTTTAGTGCTTTTTCTAGGGCTGTATTTGTGAATAGGTATTATTTAAATCTGGTTTTGTGGTGAAAAATCTTGTTTCCTCCACCTATGGTGGTTTATATTTTTGCTGGGTATTTTAGTCTGTGTTGGCAACTATGGTCTCTTAGTGTCTGCATAACGCCTGACCAGGATCTTCTGGCTTTCATTGTTTCCACTGAACAGTCTGGTGATATTCTTATGGGTCTGCTTTTTTAAGTTACTTGATTTTTTTTCGTTGCACCTCTTAGTATTCTTTATTTATTCTGTAAGTTTACTGGCTTGATTATTATGTGGTGAGCAAACATTTGGAGGGATCTAGTCTATTTTGTGTTCCATAAGCGTCTTATATCTTTAGACATTTCTTTGATTTTCTTGAATATATTTTATGTGCCTTTGAGCTGGTATTCTTCTTATATTCCTATTATTCTTAAGTTTGGTCTTTTCATGGTGTCCCAGATTTCCTGGACGTCTTATGTTATTATTTTGTGTGGGGGGGTTGTTTATTGAGGTTTTTTTTTTTTTAGTGACAAATCTGTTTCCACTATCAAATCTTCCATTTAGTCTTGCATTCTGTTGGTCATTCTTCATCTATAGTTCCAGTGCATTTCTTCAGATTTTCCATTTCCACCATCCCTCAGTTTGTGTTTTCTTTATTGCTTCTATTTAAATTTTTACATCTCGAATTGTTTCCTTCACTTGTTTGATTGCTTTTTCTTGGTTTTCATTATTTTCATCCAGAATTTGCTGATCTCTTCCAATTTTTTGCTTGTCTTTTCCTGTATTTCTTTAAGGGAGATATTTATTTCCTCTTTTGAGGCCTCGATTATCTTCATAAAATTGTTTTTAAGGTTATTTTCTTCTTAGTCTTCTTCTTCCTCCTCCTCTTCTTCTTCTCCTGCTTCTTCATTATTCTTTCTTCTTCGTTGTTATGATCAGATCTTGTTGTAGAACCACCAGAGTCTAGTGGTGCCACATTGTTCTTTATGTTGTTATATGTATTCTTGAGCTAGGATCTGCCCATTGCAGGATTTGTATCTATCCCAGGGAGGTTACTCTGCTGCAATCTGTTATTCCTGTGTGTATCAGGAAGCCTTCTTGGTACAATCTGGGCTCTCAGTCCACTTGGAGGTAGCATATTCTGTGTCACAGTGCCCAGTTCTTGGTGCAATAAGAGCTGGCAGAATGTCTGTCTCAGGGATTCACTCTTGGTCCAATATGAGCTCTTGATCTAGAAGGTGTTCTTAATCCTATAGGGGCTTTTGATCTAATAGATACTGGGAGACTGTGGGTCTCAAGTAATCACTATTGTCATGAGGTGATTGGATGTGTTTGTAGATAGGAGTTTTCTGTGAACTAAGCTTCACTGGGGAGTCCTGGTCTGTAGGGGAGGTTTTCTGCTGGCCTGAATGCAGGGAATATATGAGAGGGGGTAAGGTTCCAAGGGTTCTGTCCCAGGAGACTGGGATCTCTGTCTGAGCTGGGTGTCAATTTCCTCTTTGTCCAATAGGTTCTGAGGATCTGTGAGTCTCAAGCACCTGCTGAAGTGACTGGGTTCTGGGGTGGGTTGGGGCTTGTGGAAGTTTTCTAGTTGAGGGTGTCCAGAAAACTGGATTTTATTGGGGATTCTAGCCTACAGGGCTTTTTTCCCTGCTGGCCTGGATGTAGGGGAGAGATAAGTCATTATATAATTCTATCTTGATTACTGTTTTGTAGTATATAGTCATAACATGTTATATTTAAAACCTTCCTTCTTAAATAGACAAAAGGCAGAAATGCTGTGAAATGGTGCTTTTGTACATAGTAATATTTTGTCACTCAAACTGGTTTAATAAAACACTGATTGGCCAGTAGAGAAGCAGGAAGTAGAGATGAGAAAGACAAATTGAGAGTGCTGAAAAAGAGAAGTACGGAGAAGGTGCTGTACTGAGAAAAGTTACCAAGCAACATGGCTAAATATAAATAGAAATATGGGTTAGTTTAAGTGTAAGAGTCAGCTTACTACTATTAATATTACTTAATACTTAATTTTAAACTTCTGAGTCAGTTATTTAGGAAGCAACTGCTAAGTACTTGGGAGAGGCTGCCAAGACAGAAACTTCTCCCTCCAATCGATTATTTTAAGTTTCTCTCATTCCTAAAGACAATAACCTTGTCATTTTTTGACTATACGTTACTTTCTAAAATTATACTCATCGAGCTGGGTAAAATTGGTGACTTGGAACCAGATTCTCCACTCTAAAGAGAGGTTCTGGGGAAAACCCTACTACCAACACACTTAGAAAGAGAGGTAAAATGCATCTGGGCCGAGCCTCTGAAGAGTAGCCAGAGAAGCTGAGGGAAGATCCCAGTCTAACAGGATCTACAGTTAAAACAACATAGCATGCAGTTAACTGTGCTTTTCATTTCCTTGTACCACCAGTTTATTCAGTACCTGGAGCCATACATTTTAGATGATTGCTCAGCAATGGAGCATAAAGCTCTTGTCAAACTTACTTTAATAAAGAGGCTGGATGAATATTGCATGAATGGTAATTGATCTTATAATATTGGGGAAAAGCTGAAAGATTAGAGACAGAGAGAAACAAGCCACAGTCACTTCTCACCTCACAAATTTCTCAGGCTGAAAAGGGATAGATCCAGTCTCCAGGAATCCTCAGACTGAATGTCTCTGAGTCCTCAACCAAAGGGAAAGGGCTGAAATCATGTATCTTCAACCTTTTATCTTTTTCTCTGCCCAGCCATTTCACTTCCTGGTTCAAACATCCTAGTGTTTGGATTAAAGACATTGTGTTTCCCAAGTACTGGGAGCAGGAGTGTGGGATCACAAGGGCTGGGATTGCAGGTGTGTTTACCACCACCTGCCTCTGTTTGGTCTTGAACTCACAGAGACCCAGACCAATCTCTTCCCCTGCCTCTGGAACTTTAGCATTGAAGTTACATGCCACCACTCCCTGACCTCTATGGCTAACTGTGGCTGCCTCTGTCCTCTGATCTTTAGGTAAACTTTATTAGAGTGTGCAATATACATCACCACAGATGAATTTGATCCTTATAAGAGCAACCCATACCAACAAACCTAGCAAGCACAATACCCTTTAAGACTGGTAACCACACATAGATCCAGTGTCATTTCCAGGTGGATTTGTAACTGCAGAGTATCCTCCAGGCACAAGATCCTGATGCACACACAGATTGAATGCTGAATAACTTAGATACAGAAATTCCATTGGCACTTGGATCATTTAAGTTGTATTCATTGTGTATTTGGTATTTTCATAAATAGTTACAGTTTGGGGGTGTCTAATATGTTCAAAGTAAATCATATCCATTTAATCTCTATAAATGTGTATATGGAATACTTACATATCCATAAATGAATTGAGTCCTGGCTATTATTCTTCCATCCTATAACTTCAGTACAAAATGGGTTAGGCCATATTTTCAGAAATCTATAATACAAGGTCCATCCTCCAGACTTCTGAGCATATTACTGCAGCTAGAAGTCATCAGTCTGTCAACATTAACATGTGCTTAAGAGCAGTCTTTAATTTCTATTTGACATGTGTGATTTTTCTGATGACCATACAGTGGGTGTTAGTGACACAGATGACAGGGTAAGGGAACTTCTTGAGACTGACAAGAATGGCCAGTTTTCAACTTCCACTTTCATGGATTCCAGTTTTCTCTAAATATAAGATTATTTTCTCCACCAGAACACCACTAATTGTGACTCAAAAATACACTGTTTTCTCTTAGTATTTCATCCTCAGGACTATATTTACTTCATTTTTTTATGGTAGCATAGAAAGTAGTGGGTTTCATAATGACATATCCATATGTTCTTGGTTCCTAATCAAAATTGAAATCACCTTGTCCCACCATCTGTCTTCATCTTGCTAGTCCTCTTCTTTATTCCTAATTGTCCCTGTTACCTTCATGCCCAATGTATAGAGTCATTCTTTTTACCTCTTTAAGGACTCAGCCTCCTATCATATGGTACCCTAATTTCATGTCCAACATACAGAATTACACAAAACAGAAATTTAAATGTTGTGACTCGCTGAAATTAAGCTTGAATCACCTGCCTATCAGCACCTGGGTTGTTTTGTTTAACATGATCATTTATAAACACCTATGCCTCCTCTCTGCATCCTCACATAGTACTGAGGCAGAGATCTTCTGTCTTTTACCTTTCCACAAGGCCTCCAGTTCACTTAATCAGAGCCATATCTATAGGAACACATATTACTACTATCACCACTAGGAGAGCTACATTGAACATTATAGTTTCTACATAAGAATGGTTTATGCAATGGCTATATGACACAACTCACCTCAGAGTATCTGCCATGTAATATTAATGAAGTCTAGTCCTCACCACAGCACACACAGATTATATGTCCATTGTCTATATTGCTCCAAAACCCCTGGTCTCATATTTACCTTCTATAATTTTCAATATAAGCCTTAAAACTGTTATTCTCTAAACTCTTCTGGAGGAACAGGTATACAATCCAGACATGTCAGGAAGGCAGTCTATACCTGCCAGTATTATAGCTGTGGAGGAAAAGGTATCCTAACTTGTCAGGAAGTCAGGGTATACCTTCATCTGTGAAGGGTATCCTGGATACCTACAGCTGTGAGAAGAAAGATATCCTGACTTGTCAGGAAGTCAAGGTATACCTAAAGCTGGGATGCAGTGGGAATGTTCATCTCTGAGAGAGAACTGTTACACCTTAATGTTACACCTTAACTTTGTTTCACCCCTTCAAATGGAGCTTTGCAACAGAGATATCCATTTCTTCTGCTGCTCTACTCACCTTCCAAGGGACCTTTCTAGTGGAGACTCTGCGCCTCACCAGCAAAAGAAGATATTCTCCCAAAACTCTTTGAAGGAAGAGATTTCTTTGGAAAAGGAATCCAGGAGAGTGCTTGCCTCTGCCAGGATGGAAAAGGACAGCTGTTAACTAAACAGGTTGAGGGGCTGATATAGGGCTTCTTAGGGGTAGAGTGTTTCCAGGGAGAAGATGTTCTACTTAGGGGTTAGCTGATTTTCCTGCTCAGGGTTGGGATGATTTAGTTGATCAGAGGCAGAGTTGGCTATGGTTTCAGGGACAAATTCTGTTTTTTTGGTTCTGCTTCAGGGCTCAAGTGTTTCTTTCCTTGGCTCAGATTTCAGGGTCAGGGTGCTAGATTTTATGCTCAGGGAATGGTTGCTTTTCTTGCTGAGGGATTGGTTGGTTTAGTTAGTCATAAGCAGGTTTGGGTCTGGTTTCAGTCCTAAATTATGTTTCTTTCACTTGTCTTTTTTATACATTTGGCTCTAATGTCAGGGTCACGGCATATTTCTTTCACTGGCTCTCGTTTCAGGGTCAGGGAGTGTTTCTTTGGTTCTGGCTTCAGAGTTACAGTGTTTTTTTCACTGGCTCTACTTCCAGGACCAGGGTGGGTTTCTTTGCCTGGTCCTTTTGCCCTACATCTTCTGTCTTTGATGCAATTCAAGTCTGACCTTTTACTAGGAATCTGTTAATGCTTCAGCCTCTAGTCCTACATTTCTTAGACCACCTTCCTAAGATTTCTGCTAAATAACTATTTCATCATCGATTCATGTTCATATAAAGTCCTAAATCCCTGGCAGTATGTCTAATTTTTTTCTAGAGTGATACCTTTTCCCTGGTTCTGTTTGGTATGCCAGTCAATCAGAAGGGAGGAACACATGCTGCACATATGGGAAATGCATCTATCAACTGAATTCACTGAAACTATAAGCCCAAAGTAGCCTTTCATCCTTTATTTTTACCAGGCATTTTGTTAGCAATAAAGCAGCAACTACTAGTTCAATATATCTCAGTGGTAGAGCACTTATCTTGTATGCAGGAAGACCTGGGTTCAATCCTTAGAATCGGATATAATAATTCACGTGTAACTGGTAGGATTAGAGCATTGATATACACTGAACTTCCAACTCTTAGGTAAATCACAGTCCCATGTGTTATCAAGAAAATCCAAATCATGAAATTTGGATTTGTCACCTGTGTGCAGACAGTGGAGTAAGTATGTGCTGACCAAAAAATTAAATAAGATGGTTGTGACTAGTCATATTTCTGAGTAGAGCATGGCATGTGACAATGACTATAGTGATGATGTGTGTATATGTGGAAAAGTACAGAGAAATGTGTTAAAATAAACAAATATAATTCTCCTTGATAGTCCTGGGCAAGGGAAGACCAGTGTGCTTCATTAAAAAGGGTGTCTGATAGCATATGATTCCAAAGACAGGTACAGAGTAGACAAACATTAATTTGCATTTGGAATAGGCCTCACTGAAGGGAATATTGACAGATTTCTTTTATTATATTTTCATTTATTTAGAGTGCATGTGTTGAATTTTGAATGTCAAAAGACATTGTAAGGGAGTCAGTTCTCTCTGTATGTCATGTGGGTCTTTAGGATACAAATCATGTCATCTGAGTTGGCAGAAGGAACCTTTACCACAGACCTATCTAGCCTGCTTGAAACATTGATATTCTGTGAGAGTGGTTTTTACACAGTAAAACTAATACTAACAGAGGTATCCCCAGTGCTGACCAGAAATCACACAACGAGATCTATGCTTAAAGACTGCCCAGCAAAGGAAGAACAATACTAACAGTATTTAGTACAGTGGCAAGGATACATAGGGAATGCTTGGCACAAGGTCCTAACAGAGTATTGGTTGCCTCCTACAAAATTGCTAAGATTAAGAACACTTGAAAAATAATATAGAAGTGGATACTTAACTCTAAGAATTATAATAAAATTTAATAAATAATGTATTTATACATCTGACTGACATTTAGTCTTTCAACATTGTAGCTATGGTCTGGAATTCCCACCGCATTCTTCTTCTCATGGTAGGTTTATTTCAAAGCTCTGTGGTTAAGACAAGAAAGAAAAGAAACACTAGCAAACTCACACTACCTACTCACTGGTCTGTTTCCTCCTGTCCTTCACAGCCTACATGCCTTCCTCTCACCTAACCTCCCAGCCTCCTCTTCTCAGCGCACTGTGACTGCCTCAGCTTGTCCTTGAATTTCTAAATCAGAGTAAGATGTGGCCTGTACTTTGAGAACTGACCTGGGATTTGGGAGCTCATAGCATCCTGGGTAGGGAAGGTCTCCAAATTACACAGCTTTGCAGTAAAGGAAGCATGATATGATACTTTAGCTTCAGTGTTGCACCCCAGAGGACTAGAAGTGGATAAGTGATCTAATATTATATAAGAAAAGTATGTATTCTGGGGTTTGGGAGATGTGTCAAAGGACCACTTACAGATTTAGTCATCCTCATCATCATCTTCTTCTTCAGGGTCACTGATCTCTTCATATATCACTCGATGTTTTCTTTCCCTCAAACGATTAGCCCATATGTAGTAGTGCGTTCTCAGGTCCCGGGCAGCCAGAGATCCAGAGACCCACAGACCTGCCCGCCTGAGACTGCTTAGGAACCCACCGCCGCTCAGACCCCCAGAAATGACCCAGAGGCTTCTATTAACTTCATGCTGTTTGGCCTATGGCTCAGGCACATTGCCAGCTAGCTCTTATATCTTAAATCAACCCATTTCTATTAATCTGTTGGCCACGTGGCCCGTGGCTCACCCGTGCCTCCTTACATGTTGCTCCTTGGGCGGCTGGCTCGATCTGTCTTACTCCACCCTGCTTCTCCTACCTAATCTCTGATTTCTCCTCCTACTTTTTCTATGGTGCCTGCCATGGCTCAAAACAGCTCCTTTATTTAAAGATTGAGATTCACAGCATACATAAACGCATTCCCACATCACTTCCCCTTTCTCTCTAATCAAAATGTAGACGGAGTTTTACTTTCAAGGCGCCAGTCCAAAATTAATATTTATTAGAATATAAATTAACACTCACAATATTAGTAACAGCTTATGGTGGCACCTGAACAAGGACTGGCGGATCCAAGCAATGGACGAGCGATGAAAGCGCGATGGAAGCATGATGAATTCCGATTCTGTCTGTCCAGCAGCCAGCAGCCAGGAACCAGGAAGAGTGCTCCTCATGTCCCAGCAGCCACTTATCAATGGGCTTGGCCACAACCCCTCCAGCCTCCTGGAAGTGTCTTCTGACCTTATCAGCTGACACCTTAATGCCGCCACACCCATACATTTACATGAATGCCATGTTCTGAAATAGGGAGAGATTAGTGCATGAGAAATAGATAGTTTAGGGCCTTGTTTTGTCAGAATAGAACAGGGCATGTTCCTCCCATGAGCCCATGGGCCTTTCCATTCTGATGTTTATGTTTGCTGGCTTGTAAAGACTGAGATATTAGCCACACAGCAGTACAGACCAAAGACCATTCCAGGTAATCCAGTGTACTGTTTGGTCCCTCTCCCCCATCATCTGGTATAGAATTCCTATTTTATCCTTCATTAGAAAGAGGGCCCAATGATCATTTTCTTATATTGTGTGGATTAAAGAAATGAACCACAGAGTATGTAGAAAACCTGTCCATTGTCACATGTCTTTCAGAAGGACAAATCAAATTATGAATATGGAAATCCTTGCTAACATCTGAACTGGTGCTGGGTGATCTTGTCACTCAGCAAGGCTGTGGAGTTTTGAGGGCCCATGCCACTCACTCAGAACATGCCATGGAAGCCAGAGTTTTGTTTCTTCAATGATTCCTTCTCATCCATTGACACCCAACTGTCTGTCCCCAAAAACGTGCTTTCTCTTGGGTGTGCAGATTTCTCTGGGCCCATCCTTAGCCTAGTGTACCTGGAACTCATTTGGGTTATTTTCTTCTCATTCCACCTCCTTCAGCATTTTTAAACACTAAAGCACTTGTTCAGGCTCTCTGTAGGATTCCTATACTGTATTAGAGGTTAAGTAATTTCTGAGGTTTTCCAAAGACTATGTTAGCATACATTAATTATATATGCTGTTACCTTACGATATGACATTTTTATATGCATGTATAATGTGTTTTGATCATGTAGACTCATTAACCACTTTTGACTCATGTCAATGCCCTTCCTCGCCATTACTAGATTATCTTTCATTTCATATTTTATATTGGTGGGGCTAAATGAGTTTAATTGGGCATATTTACATGTGCCCTGGGCCTCATCTGTCTTTTCCCTGACAACTGTTAACTGCCCTCATATCCTCTGAGAGGGTGGAACCTGGTGAGCGTCTCCTTCCATGACAGAATGTTGAAGGGCTCAAGCCTTTGTAGGTGTTTTTATTGATTTTCATAACATGCTAACTGTACCTGGAGAAGTATTTGTCATTATTTGTAGCCAAATAAGAAAGAGCATGGGTGTTCAATTAAGAAAGGAATGTCCTAAGTACAGCATGTTCCTGGGACTAAATGTTTGCCTTTATATATTTCATAGACTGCCATTTATACAAGCAGAATAATGTACATTAAATTAGGAATCCATAATAAAGGATATTTAGAGAAGAAAATCACTTGTGGAGTCCATGGGTTCTATGAAAGGTTGGTAGTCTATAAAATATAAGGCTTCACACATAAACTTGTGGTTCATCATATGGACAGTAAATAAAAGAGTTAATAGAATAGGGAAGAAAGTACTGTACCAAGATGATTTGTACAAATTAATGCAGGCAATGGGGAAGAAAGAAAAGAGACACACTGATCTAGGTATCAATGAATATGTTGTCAAGAGTGGCATCACACAGGACATTTGTAAGAACACTTCATGTAGAATTTGATAAGATGATAACTACACCATTTCTGTTGATATAAAAGTCACTAATAATAAGCTACCTGTCATTCAACTTCCTGATTGTTTAATGAGGAAATCTATGTACAACTGAAAAAACAATAACTTATTGCCCTTTATTTTATTCTTATATTTATTATTTATGTGTACATGTATATGTCTCTTTGTATGTTTGACCCATGGGTGGGTGTGTTTGGGGAGGCAAGACTACTGTGTCAGATCCTCTGGAACTTAAGTGACAGATAGTAGTGAGCCACTCAGTGTTGGTGCTAGGAACTGAACTCCAGTCCTCTGGAACAAGAGCAGATACCCTACCCACTGAGCAGTCTCTCCATACTCCCTCTTTATTTTATTTTTTCATGTGCTTTTTTTTGAAGCAATATGTCTTCATGTTCCTGAGAAAAGTCTTGCTTTAATGACCCTACAGAACTTTCCAATTATCACATGCCAAACACACCCAAGTGGAAAAGCATTTTAAATGCTAGAATAATAAAACTGAATACTTGCTCTTATAATCCTTTCTGTTTTATTCAGTCCTTAACTGTACCCTCACTGGCCACCAACTCTCAGCTCCCTTAGCTCTATACACTAAATTATAAACTACAACTATAGAAAATTCCATTTCATAAATAGCGAGGTGTTTCTAAGGGTTCCTCTCGTTGTGTCTGTGGAGCAAACAGTTCCCAAATGTGGATATATCCTGAAGTCTACCACAGTGGGAGGAGCCCTGTGATTTCCAGCCAGAGGAATGCATAGTCAATTTACAGAGGCTAGCTGGTGATTCCTGCTTAGAAAGTAAGCTTCAGTATGAAAGAACAAACAGACTCTGTGGGAGAATGCCTGACAGAGGCATCACCTGGATTTCAGAAATGAAAGACATGAATGCATGTCAGTGGTTTGAGCTATGAGATAAAGAGCCAATACTTTAATTATTAAACTATTGTGATTGAAAAAATGCAGACCTGGTACTGTAAAGCTGACCAAGAATGTATGATTACATAGGCCCCATGGGTGGAAACTGTTACTATGATTTTGCTAAATGAGTTTAGTACAGAGTGACATCTAAATTCATATATCTTCACTTTAGATAGCTCTCAGGCATTATTAGAGAAGTTTTGTTTTAAAGTGAGTGATGGATAATAGAGGAACCCCCAACTGGTTAGAATGTAGAAAATGTGTCTATTCATTGCTCAGCTAAACTTTGAATATATATGTCATGCATCTTCCTCCCAAACTCAGGTACCACTGTAAAAGGGGGATATAGAGACTGTAGGAAGCAGAAGACAGGAAGGACCAGAGCAATATAGTGTTTTAAGGTAGTGACAAATTGTAACACTCATAAACTCAGAGAGGTTGCCTTTGCCTATATAAGACCTGCATTGTCAAACCAGTCAGCATTATAGCATGGAGTGAGTAGGTACTCATGAGCTTCCACCCCTTTGTGGGTATCCTTTTTGATAATAAATGGCTTTCATAGGAGGGAGAGTCAGTATTTTTAAGGTTGTGGTCGTTAGTAAGTCAAGTATGTTCTAGTGGATGGTTTCTCATCCCATGTTATATAAAGAGCACAAATTGGGCTTGGTTGGTTATTTTTAAAAAATTAAAAAACAAGACGTTGAGTTTGAGGAATGTGGGGAAGTGAGAAAAACATTAAAAAATTATGTTAATTAGATGAAAGAATAAGGTATAAGTGAAAATGATCAAAATATATAAAATTCTCAATGAATTAAATAAAATACCATATTGAAAAAGGATTAAGAAATTATGTTAATGAACTACAATTAGATTGCATCCATCCTGCCAAATTGGAAGCAGTGGGAACAGGATCATCTCTGGAGTTAACTGATCCATTTATATTATGATGATCTATTTTCAGTGATGTCAAGTATAAAAGAGAATGTGTGTGTGTGTGTGTGTGTGTGTGTGTGTGTGTGTGTGTGTGTGTGTGTGTGTGTGTGTGTGTGTGCATGTGGGCTGAGCTGTATCTCTGTGACAGTGTCTGCATGTATGTGTATAGGGTGTATGTGTCTGCCTGTGTTTAGGATGTGATAAGGGACAGGTGCTACATATTAACCATTTACTTACTATCCAAAAAATGTGTTTTAGAATATTATGACAGGGTCTTTTGTACCATCCTCTAAATGAACTGTTTTCCACACAGCTCTAGCCTGAAGATGAAGAAAAGACATGCCTGCAACGTTACCAGGTATCTTGACTGAAAAGGTGATTCTTCACAGTCCTTCTCTAACTACTCACCAGTGTGAGTGCCATGGACTTCAATACATTCCAATGGAGATTCTTCCGCCTTGTTCTTGCAATGCATGAATATTGGTTTGTTGACTGTGACCCCTAAAAGGAAACAAAGTGCTAGCTCTTTAACAGACAGCACAAAAATGAAAATGCAGCTAGGATTTGGGATGCAGCACAGACCTTAAGGCCCATAAGAACAAGAGCCTGCAGGAAAGAAAAGTGCAGGCTGCTGCAGGCCTGAGCCCTATTGCCTGTGCTCTATGCTCTCAGCCCTAAACACATTGGAGAAGAGCAGCATGCTCAGGCAGCACTTTGACATTTCACTGTGAAGAAAAGTACTGTGTGGCAAAGGTGCATAATATATGTTGAAAAGAAACTGTGGCATAGAAAATAACTGGGAAACACCCAGGCTTATCTGAACCTGGAACTTCCTATTTTCTAAGGATATCATTCTGAAGTAGTTTCTTTTCATATACTCGTAGACAATTTTCTGCAAGAATGTGAGATTTTCCCATTCTTCCTCAGAGAAATAGGAAGCAATATCTTGGAAGGCCTAGAAAACAAGAAAATATAAAATCTTAGAAGTACTCTCTCCTGGACATGTGTGCCATTCATACTAGAAAGGTCTCTATGTTGGAGGACCTCAGTGGTCAACCTAGAAAATCAAGATAATTGATGCTGGGAAATGTGGAGATCAAGTGAGAAATTTGCCAAACAGCCATTTCCCAACTAAATTGAAATGCTCGATGCTATCAGGTCTCCCTTTGGTCCTGCTCCTGATTACAAAGTGGTGATTATTACCAACTGCATTTAGTACTCAATTACCATTCTAAATTCTTCAGGGATCCTGGAGAAGGACATCTTGAGGATGCCTCTGGTTTCCACCTTCTGAAAAATCTTTCTGTCATAATGGTCCTTGGTCATGAATCTGCTTATGCCAACGCCCTACCTGGTCAACTCACCTTACAGAACTTTGCCTCGCAAATCTTTTTTACAGAGTTATTTTCAAAAGAACTCTATTTTTTCTTGTCAACAAGATGAGTGAAATTTTGAGAATACATCATCTGATTTTGTTCCAGCATAAAATAAACTATCCCGGGAAGGGAGTTTCTTCAAACTTAAAAAAAAAATTGTCCTGTTAGTAAAGGAGGCAGGGATGGACAATAACCCTCAGTACATGAACTTTCTTTGTGGTCCATTTCATCGTTTCATCCTAAGATCACCTACCCCTGATTAGATCTATGAGCAAATTAGGAATCAGTTGGATTCTCTGACTATGTATGAAGTTAAATTGAGTCTTCAAATGTGAGGTAAACTTCTGTTCTGATTTGTTGCCCTGGAGTGTTCATTGAAATTAAAAGAAAGAGATTGAATTGAGCAAGGGCAGACATGTTTTCACTAACGTGAAGAACATGGAAACAGATTTCATAGGAGCTAAGAATGAAACAGTTTTCACTTAGAGGTAGTTTATGGGGTAAAAGAGGTATGACACAAACAAGAAGTAATTAGTATACCCGATGGTATTTTGCAGTACACTTTAGTAACTATGGTTTAAAGCTACATATGGTAAATCTGTGAGTAAGGAATTGAGAAGCCATAAATCCATTTCTGTGCATGTAATGATGTGGGAATGTCTTTCTGTGTGCTGTTAATATCAATCTTTAGATAAAGGAGCTGTTTTGGCACATGACAGGCACCATAGAAAAAGTAGAAGGAAAACTCACAGCATGCATAGGAGAAGCAGAGCAGAGTCCAAAAAATCTATCTAGCCACCCACAAGAAGCATGTAAGGAACACTACTGAGCCACAGGCCAATAGCAGACAGATTATGAGAATGGGTTGAGTTAGGATGTAAGAGCCAGCTGTAGGTCTACCAGACAGAAACTCAATGGACAAATAAGGGTCTTATAGTGGGATTCAGGTGTTGGCTGACAAGGCTCGGAGTTGTATCTCTGGAGTACTGGGAGCCTGAATGGGGCATGATCAGATTCTCAGACACTGAACTTGCCCTTGTTTTGTTCCTGTGTTCTCAGAAAATGGATAAGCAGCCCTAGTTCCTATCTCCAAGAACTGTATTAAGGTTCAATTTGTACTGTCAGTGTTCATATGCCCTTCAATAAATATTAACTCTTCATATGATATTTTGCTAGTGAATTTACCACGATAGGATCTAACAGATATTATGATCCAAATGGTCTTAATAGATACATACAGAACTTTCCACCCAAACAAAAGGAATATACCCTTTTCTTAGCACCCATGGAACTTTCTCTCAAATTGGCCACATACTCAGTCTTAAAGCAAATATCAATAGACACAAAAAATGGGGATTACTCCTTGTATCCTAAAAGACCACCATACACTAAAGTTAGAGTTCAATAATGACACAAACCACAGAAAGCCTACAAACTCATGGAAACTGAACATCTCTCAATTGAACTCACATCTGCCAAGGAAAAAGTAAAGAAAGAAATCAATGGCTTCCCAGAATTCAATGAAAATGAATCCACAAAATACCCAAACATATAGCACACAACGAAAGCAGAGTTAAGAGGAAAAATCAAAGTACTAGATGCCAATATGAAAAACCTAGAGCAATCTCACACAAGAGAACTAACTGCACAGGTGAAGGTTTCGAACAATTAGAAGAAAACTCACCCAGAAGGAGTACATGGCAGGAAATAATCAAACTCGGGGCTGAAATCAATATAATAGAAACAAAGAGAACAATACAAAGAATCATTAAATCAAAGAGTTGGTACTTCAAGAGAGTCAACTAACTCTTATCAAACTAATCAAAAGACAGATGGAGAGCATCAAATTAACAGACACCAAGGAAATCCACAGAAGCATTAGGTCATACTTCAAAAACCTATACTCTACTAAATTGGAAAATTGAAAGCAATGGACAGCTTTCTGAACAAGTACCACTTACCATAATTAAATCAAGACCAGATAAATGATCTAAATAGACCTATAGCCCTCATAAAAATTGAACCTGTTGTTAAAATTCTCCCAAGCAAAAGAACCCCAGGGTCAGATGGTCTCACCACAGAATTCTACCAGAACTTCAAAGATAAATTAATAAATTAATATCAATACTACCCAAATTTTTCCACACAATAGAAACTGAGGGAACTTTACCAAACTTTTTATGAGGCTATAGTCACCCTGAAACACAAGCCACACAAGAATGCAAAAAAAGGAAACAAATTACAAACAATCATGAACAACCATTCAAAAATACTCAACAAAATACTGGCAAACCAAATTCAAAAATAAAATACTGACAAACCAAATGCAAAAATACTGGCAAACCAAATCCAAAGAAATCATCCAGCATGGTCTAGTAGGCTTAACTCCAGAAATGTAGGGATGGGTTAATATACAAAACACTGTGAATGTCATCCATCATATAAACAACCTGAAAGATAAAAAGACACCACATGATCATCCCAATAGATGATAAAAAAGCCTTTGAAAATATCCAACTCTCTTTCACGATAATAGTCCTGGATTGATCAGGAATATAGGGAAAATACCTAAACATAATAAAGGTAATATACAGCAAGCTAACAGCCAACATCAAACTAAATGGAGAGAAACTCAAAGCAAACCCACTAAAATCAGGAACAGAACAAGTCTATTCTCTCTTCCCATATCTTTTCAATATAGTTCTCGAAGTCTTATCTAGAGTAATAAGACAACAAGATGAGATTAAGGGGATATAAATTGGAAAGGAAGAAGTCAAACTATCTCTATTTGCAGATGATTGATCGTTTACATAACTGATGCCAAAATTCTACCAGGGAACTCCTACAACTGATAAACACCTTCAGCAATTTAGCGGGGTACAAGATTAACTCAAAATATCCACAGCACTCCTATACACTAAGGATAAAAGGGCTGAAAAATAAATCAGGGAAACATACCACTTTATAATAACTAACAATAGTATTAAGGATTTTCACGTAACTCTAACCAAAGAAGTAGCAGGCCTGTTTGACAAACCTATAAGTCATTGAAGAAAGAAATGGAAGAAGATATAAGAAAGTGGAAAGATCTCCCATGCTCCTGGATATGTAGGATCAATATCCTAAAAATGGCAATCTTACCAAAAGCAATCTACAGATTCAAGAAATCTCATTAAAATCCCAACACAGTTCTTCATAGACCTTGAAAGAACAATACTCAATTTCATACAGAATAACAAGAAAACTAGGATTGCCAATATAATCCTGTCCAACAACAGAATTTTGTGAGGCATCACCACCCCTGACTTGAAACTCTACTATTGAGCTACAGTAATAAAAGCAGATTGGTACTGGCATAAAAACAGACTTGTGAATCAATGGAATCAAATTAAAGTCCCCAAAATTAATCCACACACCTATGAACATCTGATTTTTGACAAAGAGGCCAACAATATAGAACGGAAAAAAGATAGTATCTTCAACAAATGGAGGTGGTATAGTTGGATAGTGATTTGTAGAAGAATGCAGATAGATCCATATCTATCACCAAGCAAAAAACTCAAGTTCACATGGGTCAAAGACCTCAACATAAACCCAGTTACACTTAACTTGATAGAAAAGAAAGTGGGAAATATTGCCCAATGCATTGGCACGGGCAATCACTTCCTAAATATAACACCAGTAGCACAGACACCAAGAACAACAATCAATAAATGAGACCTCTTGAAACTGAGAAGCTTCTGAAAGGCGAAGGACATGATCAATACGACAAAATGACAGTCTACAGAATGGGAAAATATCTTCACCAACCCTACATGTGACAGAAGACTGATCTCTAAAATATATAGAAAACTCAAGAAACCAGAGGTCAGAAAAACAAATAATCCAATTAAAAATGAAGTTCAGGGCTAAAAAGGGAATTCTCAACAGAAAAATTTCAAATTTCTGAAAGGCACATAAAAAATAACTCAACATCCTTGGCCACCAGAGAAATACAATCTTATACCTGTCAGAATGCCTAGGATTAAAAACACAGATGAAAACCAATGCTGGAGAGGATGCAGAGCAAAGGGAACATTCCTCCACTTTTGGAGGCCTCTTGTATAGCCACTCTGGAATTCAGTATGTTAATTCCTCAGAAAACTGGGAATCAGTCTCCCCAATGATCCAGCAATACCACTATTGGGCATGTACTCAAATGATGCACATTCTTACCCATGGGCATTAACTCAACTATGTTCAAAGCAGTATTATTCATAATAGCCAGAACCTAGAAACAACCCTGATGCCTCTCAAAATAAGAATGGGATTAAACATTGTGGGACATTTACATAATGTAATACTAAGTAGTAAAAAAAATGACATCTTGAAATGGATGGATTTGGAGAGTATCATTTTGTGTGAGGTAATCTCAGAAAGATAGACTTGGTATATTCTCACTCATAGGTGCATTTTAGACATAAACAAAAGATACAATCCACAAACTCCTCAGCAGCTAGTTAACAGGAGGAAATTATGAGAGATATCCATGAATCCCCTGGAGAAGGGGAATTAGGGATCTCTTAAGTAAATTGTGATTATACAGAGCAGCAAGCAAGGGGAGGCGGGAAGAAATTATGAGAGAAAGAGATAGTTGAACAGAAGGAGCAACAGAGAGGGAGAACAATGGAAGAGATATCTTGATAGAGGGAGCTATTGTGGGGTTAGAGAGAAACCTGGTGCTAAAGAAACATCCAATAACCCACAAGATGTCCCCGGCTAGGACTCCAAGCAATAGTGGAGAGGGTGACTAACAGGACTTCCTCTATAATCAAATAAATGACCACACTAACTGTCATTATGGAACCTTCATTCAGCAATGGATTGAGGCAGAAGCAGAGATCCATAGCTCAGCACTTGGTTGAGCTCCCAGTCCAGCTGAAGTAAGAGAAGAGATTATATGAGCAAAGGGATTGGGATCATGAAAAGGAGACCCATAGAGATGGCTTACTAACTCTGAAATGATAGCTGAGGAACCTACATGGAATTAAACTAAACCCTCTGAACGTAGACAACAGATGAATGCCATGGACAGTTTGTGGACCCTCTTGCAATAGAAGCAGAGTTTATTTCTGGTGCATGAACTTATAGAGCAGTCCCTACAGAGGAACACTTTACTCAGCCTTGACACTGAGGGGAGGGACTTGATCCTATCTCAACTAAATATGCCAGACAGAACTGACACATCTTGGAATTCCTTGGTCTTCCTGGGGAATGGATGTAGGGGGTGGAAGCTGAGCTATGACTGGGAGAAGGGCAGGGAGGCGGACCAGTTGTGAGTACGGGAAAAAACTTTTTTTTAAAAAAAATAAAGATAAAAAAGGAAAAACGTAAAAAGAATTATAGTAACATGTTGCACAAATTCTAATTGGTCTTTTAATAAAAACTTGGAGCCAGATATTGAGGTAAATGTTGAAAAAACAGAAAGAAAGGGGAACAAGCCACAGTCATTTCTTAGCTCACCAACTTCTGAGCCTAAAGGAGTAGATCCTGTCTCTATGAATTTTTAGACTGATTGTGTCTGAGTCCTCAGGCAAAGAAAAGGGAAGGTGTAGGGAAGAAGGGAAGCAAAGAGGCCAACCTCTGTCTCCTCCCACCTTATATGCTTTTCTATGCCCAGCTATATCACTTCCTGTCTCCACCTTTTTAGTGTTGATATTAAAGGTGTGTGCCACCACTGCCTCTCTCTATTTCTCTTTTAGATTGGATTAATCTTGTGTAGTGCAGGTGGCTGGCTTTGAACTCACACAGATCAAATGGGATCTCTACCTACCAAGTGCTTACACTAAGGCATGTGCCACCACTTATTGACCTGTATGAATAACTCTGTGAATGGTTCTCTCCTCTGATCTTCAGGCAATCTTTACTACATTTCAAACAACATATCACAACAGTTCCCTGTTTTCTGTTCAAAAATGTAAAAAGATCATATATACCTAATATAAGAAAAACTATATACAAGAAATAACAAAACTATATTATATATACAGGCAACAATTACATCTATAATGTTCAGTCCATTAGCAACTGACAAATTCAAAAAAGATACTCTATTATTTATCCTTTCTTGGTGAATCCAAAGAAATGTATCAAATTCACTTTCGATATAAACTGTATTACCAATAAAAAACTATCTTTTGATGTGTATCAAACTTATACACTTTACACCTCTCAGTGAGTTTCCTTTCTGCATATGTACCTAGGAAAATTATGTAGTCTTCAACTTCTTTAGAGACCCAAAAAGGAAATAGTATTAACTGACTAAGCAGGAAGTTACAATATCTATAGGGGATCCTGAAAACAAAAAAAAATGGGGTAGTTGTCAAGTCTTGGGATAGGTAGCTGTATCATTTGTTGTTCAGTCTCTATGTAATGGGAAAGTGCAGGGTTTTTCTGTGAGGCTGGACCATGTTAACTAGTCACCATTGAAATTGTCCTGAGCAGTCTGTTGTCCAAAGCTGATCTTAAGGTGGTGTTTGTCAGTTTAATGGTGTTATTATATTCTTCAAAGAATTGTTGTTGTGGGGTTCCATCATCAAGTTCAGAGACAGCATTAGGTCAGATTATTCCTGTCCTTGGTAATTTTTTCTGGGTAGTACTCCCTTCTTCTTTGGATGCCTATTTGTCCAGAGGTCTTTTAAATTCTCAAGATTGTTGTTTTTATTTTCCTGAAAAGACAAAACGAAAGCCCTTCCCAACACTAACATTGGGTAGTTTTGAAAACTAATCCTTATAAATTTTGATTCATGGTTTCTCCTGATTTTTTTCTGTTCTCTCTTCTAAAGCTGTTCTATAGTCCTGCACAGGTTTTTTACAATGGGCATTAGGTTTTGTAATTGCTTTGGTAAGGAGTTTTCTCCACTATGACAGAAAATGACCAAATTGAATTTGACTTGTGTTCCTGTGAGAGGTTCCTCAGGACATTTGCCAAAGGCAAGGGCAAAGGATTACCTTGTCTGTCCCTTGTTGATTTATATTCCTTAGTCCAACATCTGCCTTTGCCATACCTTCTGCATAATCCAGAAGGGAGGAACATTCTTTTGGGGTCATTCTTAGCAAAAAACATTGCTTCTAGGAACACTCTGTTTACAGTCTTTTTAAACATGACCTTATTTACTGCAATTGAAACATTTTAATTTTCAATTTTGCTTCAAATCTCAGGAAATCAACTCTCCTATCTAAGCATTATCATAGTTAGGACATTCAATATCTATTGTATTTAGGATCCATTCCTTCAAGGGTGCTGATCTTGACTTTCCAACCTTATTGCAGTTTTGCATCATGCATTAGCATTTTAAAAAGCCATAGATTCCATTATTATTTGTCTAACTTCTGAATTTTTGTATCATTCTACTTACTGCTGAAGTCAAATTTTGTAAGAAATCTTTAAAGGTTTATCTTGTGCCCTGCATAACTTTTGTATGTGACTCAATTTTCCTTCCTACTTCTACAATTGTATCCCAAATATTTAAGGTTGCCATAGGACATAAATCTAGGCTATGGTCATAATATAAAAACTGACTTTCTCTATTATCATAATATTCAAATTTTAAATAACTAGTCTTGGAAGATTTCAATCCCTCTAGACCTATTATGTTGTTCAATGGTCTTAGCCTCATCTTCCTACCAGGACATATATTGTAATGGGGAACTAGGCTCCAAGATTGTTATAATCAAATCTATCCAGTCTTGAAGGATAATTCTATTACAAGTTGTCCACATGTCTGCTTTCAAAAGGTAGAGTTCTTATCAAAAGAGAATATTGTTTCCTTGAATCTCCAAAAATCTATCCTTTTCAGAGGAGTCCACTCAGCTCTCACATGGGAATGGATATCTATCGTTTGTCAGGAAATTCCTGTAAGGTTACTGATAAATTTCAGTTGGATGATTGAAAGCCTTACGCTGTTTCTCTGTAACCCTGTAATGCAGTGTTGAGATTGGTTCTCTTTTAAATTTCTATCTGGGTCTGAATATTTCTATGATCTGTTTTAACAAGTTTTTCTAAGACTTGTATCTTGGCACCATATCAACCAAATTGACACTCATATAAACCAACATTTGTAAGGCTAAAACAGGAATAATCAAACAAATAATATATATATATATATATATATATATATATATATATATATATATATATATATATATATAAAGACATTACATTAATCCCATACACATTAATTATCCCCATTTAATACTTCCATTTTATTCCATCTATCATATTATCAAACAGAGACCAAACTAAACTCCTTTCACCTGAATAGTGTTTCCCATTTTTGAATGTGGGAAAACAACATCTTTTTAAAATTAATTCCTTCCACTTAAGACATCCCAATTGTTTTGCAAAATCTACTGACCATGACAAGTCACATGAGGATGAACTGAGGCAGCTATCTTGTGTGGTAGCAGCTTGAAGAAGTGGTCCAGAAAAAGCCCACAACCCACTGGGAGATGAAAACTACTTTCTGAAAAATGTACCCAGGGGATTGTGTGGAAGAAACATGTGTGGTGGGAATAACCTAAAAGGTAGAGCTGGTTAGTAATGATAGGCTAACTCCAAAAGGAAATTCTAGCTGGTGGGGAATTTATTCCAGCTATGTATAGCTCTGGCTTGTGCTAGTGTTTGCAAAGCCACAGTCAAGTGGCTTTTCATAAATTTGTACCTCAAAAGTTGGATGTCAGATGTTGCACAAATCCTGATTGGTCTTATAATAAGAAGGCACAGCCAGATATTTGGGTAAATTTTGAAAGATCATAAAGAAAGCAAAATTACACATACAGTTTAGAGATTTAAATCAAATACCCCAAATACAGGTGCAAACAAGAAACCATTTAACGGAAATTAAAGGGTAAAATAATGATGGCTGAAGTTGTCTACTTCTTTACACAAGCTGTGATTCCCAGGTTGTATTTAGTCTCTCTAGTAGTATTGAGAGAGGTAATTTAACCTGCTTTGCTCTTATCTTTGAATAAGGTAATTTCTGTGTTTTTAGTGACTGCATACATAGACCATGAAGCATCAATATTTTCTCACATGTTTGGTCAAGTATTGAGAACCATATCTCACTCTGTTTTCCCGAATTTGCCTTTTAACACAATCTATACGGTTTTTCTTTGGATCATTTTGCTCTTTTCGTAGTGCTGAAGATGAAACCATGGACCAAGACTGGGAATACTGTAGAGACCTGAGCTGTTTCTATTTTTAGAGTATCACTTACAATCTTTTCCATTTAGAACAATGCTGGCTGTGGGAAAGCCATTGCTTTGTAATACGACATAAAATGAATTTGAAAAAAATAATTCAGAAGAAAATACACTGAAAATATGATGTGAAAGTTTTAGTGCTGATCCCAAGGTCCACAGATCATTTCCTTTCCTGAAGAAGTCTCAGTCATTCTGAGTAGGCCATTATTGACAAACTAGTACCCATGATGGAAAGTCTAGAGAGCATCAGGGGACCAGTGGAAGCATATACTATTAGGGAAACCTTTCTAACAGAAGTACTTAAAAACTCCTCAAAGAACACAATAAAGTGTAATCACATGAACATTGTGCACTATTATTCATAGGAATACTAATGTACAACAAGTTCTTAGGTCTTTGGGCAAATAGCTTACATAGGAATAATTTCAACTTAATACTTTCATTAATAAATGATTTAAATGTTATTAGTTTATTGTAGAGAGATCCCAGGTTAGACTGATTAAGCAAGACTGGGAAGGATTTGAAATCTAAGTGATTTTTTTAGATGAACAACTTCACAGTAGAGTGTGGAAGTGTAGTCTAGACATAGGGAAAGCCCAGGTATTCATAGAAATGTTCATTTCAACAGGTTAGCAGGTTCTGTAGCAGCCAGTGACATGGAGAAATATTATAAAACCTTAAGTAGGCATACACTCCCCCCCTTTGTGATGTACTTTTTCCTGGAACCTTGGGATCCTACATTCCATTCTTACCTCACCTGGCAATCCATTTTCCTGAGACCTTCAAAGGAACTGGCTGCTCTAGTTGGCTGGTCCTCTGAACTCAGCTGAATCAAGGTACTTTAAGTCTTTCTGGAAGGAAGTTTTGTCCTCTTTCGTCTGTGGTAAGTTCTTCCTGAGGAATGCCCCCTATGATAATGAGATTTCTGGCCCAGATTAGCTCCACAGTTAGGACATTCCCACCATTGTTGATCTGGACCATCTATCCCATATCTCTCAAGAAACACACAAACACTCACATTAACTTCATGCTGTTTAGCCTAGGTCTCAGGCTCATTGCTAGATAGTTCCCTCATCTTAACTCAAGGCATTCCCATCTATCTGTCCTGCCCCATGGCCTGTGGCTCACCTGTGTTCCTTACATGTTGCTTCTTTGTGTGTCTCACTATATCTCTGTGACTCTGCCCTTCTCCTACTACCTATTTTGATTTCCCTCCCTACGATTTTTTATGGTGTCTGTCATGGGCCAAAACAGTCCCTTATTTACAGCATATAGAAACAAATGACTATATGTTTGGTTATCACAAGTAACTATTAATCTGCATTTCTTAATTTTATAACTTCTAAGTTAGTAACATGAACACCATACCTTAAAAAACAGTAGAAATTTTATAGAGCATAACAAATCTAATCTTAATTTGTATCAATAAACCAAAATCCATACCAATGAAAAGTATGTTGAGATTAACCATTGATTTTGGTAATAAAGTAAATTCAAAAATCTAAATTTTAAAAAAGTCACTGATATACCATATGCCTTTTTCTTCTTAGGAAGAGATTAACTCTGACCATTAACCATTCATAATTAAAACAAACATTTATAAACAATGTTTTGGGAATTTGCATAATATTTCATTACTACTGCCTGCTGATTAAGCAGCTCTGAAAATCTTAAAGGTTCTTGAGACTGGATCATCTTAGTCTTGAAGCTGATGTGAACATATCTTCTTATCAGAGAATTTTCAGGTGGTCTTGGTTGGTGAAACCCTATTTGCCTGGAAGCAATCCACAGGTTCTTATCTTCTGTGGAAACAGCAACAGAGCCTCTTTTCCAAAGCTAAATCCTTAGAAACAAACTTTAAAGTCAATATACCTTAAAATATATGTTTTTGTTTAACTTACCATCCTTTGGAATTGATTGTCTTTCTACAGTTAGCTCATTAACAGTTAAAAAATTAAAAGAAGATACAATAGTAACCATAATGCCCTCTGTGTATTTTCCATCTCTACATGGCTTATTATATTTTTATTCCTCTATTTCTCTTTTTAAAAGACTTTCTCTAGTTCTTTCTTTTCTCTCCCAGTCTACGTATTCCTTTACACACACATTTTAACCCAATGAGAAGTTTTCTTTATCTGAACCTGTTTTATTGTGTATCATTAATCATTTTTACCAGAAAATATTTGTAAAATGCTAGCAGCCTCTGAAGAACCACATAGTTTTTGCCAATAAAGCTGAGCCAGGAAGTTCTCTTAAAGGGGCCAGGTCCCTGATTGCTGCCAGCAGACAGAGCACACCCAAGAAAATACCAAGATCATAAAGCTGTCTTTGACTCTGTACCCTTTTCTTCAAAGTAAATGGAAACCTTAAATCAATCACATGCTACTGAGTCTCCTATGAGGCTTCGGGATCCGTCCTGGTCACTGTAATGAGTCCACTGCCATTTTTTCTGTGGTCTGGATGCCACACCATCTCTGTACCATGACTGACTTCAGAGACACAATTTTGAAGCTCCCCTTGGATCAGTTTCTGTGCTCTAGGATTCTTTGTAAGCTTTCTCAGGTTCTGTGTGGATATATTCAGTCCATTTTTGGACACCATCCGTAAAATTGAGGTTTTTGTCCCAGATTAGCCCCAATGTTCAAACCTGGTGCTGCTGCTTATGTGGACCAGCTATCCCAAAGTCCCAAGTAAACACACAGACGGTTATATTAACTTCATACTGTTAGACCTATGACTTAGTCACTTGCTATCTAGCTCCTTCATCTTACCTCAACCAGCACATCCGAGCCATATGTCCCTATCCTTCACCCCTGAACATCATCACTTTGAGACCATTAAATCTGTGGCAATCCCCTCACCATCTCAATCTTAGAATATACCACAGATACCTACATGATGCTTGACTCTAGTATAAAACTGCTGTGTAAATTAATTAATAGGATTATACAGAATTATATGAGCCCAGAGTTTCTCTGTCCACTTAGCATGATATCAATTACATGAATCAAGGAAATACATGAAGAGTCAGTAATGATGGAGACATACAGATTTACATTGAAGTGGGTTCCCAGAAATGTGTCTTTCATATAAAACTCCCCTAAGCCTAAGTTTGATAGCTAGGGCCCACTTGGCATTCGAAGAGAATATAAGGTATTCTTTGACGTATAATGACATGTGAGTGATAGGCACATACACGAACACACACTGAATAGAACTGTAATGAAGTATTACAACATATTTGAAGTTCCTTTGTTGCCTCTCTAACACAGACATGTTAGTTTTCACACTACCCTTCTCTTTTTAGACCAAGTCTTATATACTACAGGGTGGCTTTGAACTATCCCCATCTTCCTATCTCATTTTCCTAAGTGCTAAGAAGAGAGGTGTTCACCATCAAACTAGCTTCCTAAGATATTTTGTTCTAAGTTTTATTTATGATTTATTTTAATTTACATTCCAACCACTTTTCTCTCTACCTTTTTTTAAAAACATAAATGTCCTTTTCATGTGTGCATCCCCTTGCCTTCGCTCCCCTCAATCCCTCCCAGTCAGACTTCAGCAAATCCCATACCCATCCCCCAACCTTCTCCCCCAGAAAGGCAAGTAGTCCCAAGGTAGGTCAGCTCAGTGTGCCATATCCACTCCATGCAAGTTGTACTCACTCATCCCAAAGACAAGGGTGGGTTATGTTTTCTTCTCTAGGAAATGTGGGCCAAGGTGCCAGCCCAAACATAGGAACACAGTCTGATTCCACCCCTTGAGGCTCCACGTACTGCCCATGCAAATGTACAGTTGCCTACACTTGAAGGGCCTACCTCCTTTTCCTGCTGGGTCTCTAGTGGCTATTCTTGATTCAGTGACCTCCTCAGAGCTCCAGTCTGCCCTCTCTGTATGACTCCTCTTCATAATCCCTTCACCCTGCTCATACAGACTCTCCTCCCCTGCTCTCAGCTGACCAGGAGCTCAACCCAGTGCTCAGCCATGCATCTCTGCCTCAACCTTTATTCTTTGTTCATGCCCTACCTATTTTCTACTCCCCCATCCACTTCCTAGAAAAGTCAAGTCCTCCTATGGGAGTCAACAAAGCATGGCATATCAAGTTTGGCCCCACCCTTGCACCAAGGCTGAACAAGGCCTCACACCACAGGGAATATTTTTAAAGAAACTAGGTAGTGTGCCAGGAAAGATCCTAGTCCTACAGCTAGAGGCCCCATAAATAGACCATGCTACATAACTGTCACCTACATGAGCAGGGTCTAGGGCAGTCCCATGCAGGCTCCCTACCTGTTTGTCTAGACTCCATGTTTTCCCATGACCTTGGATCAGTTGTCTTTGTGGTTTTCCCTGACCTGATGTTGACCCTTATGCTAGACCCAGTCCTTTACTGTTGATGTCTGCCTCTATTTTCATCAGTTACTGCATGAAGGTTCTATTAGGGTGGTCATCAATTTGATTACCTGGTAAGGCCAATTCAGGCACCCTCTCTGCTATTATTAGGAATCTTAGCTGGGATCATCTTTATGGATTCCTGAAATATTTCTTGGCACCAGGTTTCTCTCTAGATCCACAATGTCCGCCTCTATGAAGATATCTGCTTCATTTCACTCCCTCTCTGTCCCTCTCCCAACTCAGCCATTTTGATCCCTCATGTTTCTATCCCCTTCCCTCTACCTCCCCATCCTACTTGTTTAGTCTTTCCCTCCCTGGGTGATGCATGTCTTCCTCTAAGGGTAGTCCTTGTTTCCTAGTTTCTCTAGCATGATTGATTGTAGTCTGGTTATCCTTTGACTTCATATTATCCACTTTGGAGGATATGATTTATTTTAATTGATATACAATAGTAGTTCATGTACAATTGAAATACAGTGTCGTGATTCAAGATATACATAGGTGTGTTCTTATCAAATATAGGCAATTCATATTTCTGTGTCCTTATGTAAATGAAGTTTATATCCTCTCTCTTCTACTATTTTCTGGTAAAGTTCGGAAATTAATGAAAGCACCACTTATTTGATATCAAGGAATCCTATAGATTAAATCATGTATTAATCAGCCTGGTCTTGATCTTACTTTGTAGCTTAGACAGGCATTGAACATAGGATATTTCTATTTCACCTTCCCAACTATCTTGTATTTCATGTGCATCAGTGAAGTTTCTTGGTCCTGGGTGGCCAGAGGTCTTGACCGATGGACTGACCCGTGGGCCCAGACACCTTAGCCTTTTCAGCTTATCAGGCCCCCAAAAATGATTCAGATGCTTATATAAGTTCATGCTGTTTGGTCTATGGCTCAGGCACATAACCAGCTGGCTCTTACATCTTAACTCAACCCATTCTCATTAATCTTTGTGCCATGTCACCCATGGTTCCCTTGTGTTCCTTTCCTGCCTTTTCTTGGGCTGCTGGGTCGATTTGCCTGACTCTGCCCTTCTCATACCTATGCTGTGATTCCCCTCCTACTTTTTCTATGGTGCCTGCCATGGGCCAAAACAGCTCCTTTATTTAAAGATTGATATTCACAGAACACAGAAAGACAATTGCATTTCATTACATGCATAGGAATGGACTTTTGGCTTCTCTTTTCCTTCCTCAAAGATTCACCCTATGTAGCTATAAAACATAGTTACTAATGTGTCCTGAAAATACCAGCAGCTATACTAATTACTGCCCGTTCCTTTCATACCTCCTTCTTTCCATAACCCACCTTTCAGTGACAACTGTTTCAATCTTAGCTTCTATGAAATCAGTTTGCATGTTCCTCATATGAGTGAGAACACCTAGATCTCAGTTCTGATGTTTAAAGAAGTGTCTTGACTCTGGTAGCTTAAACCACTTGGCCATCCTGACACCCAAGGGGACCTGAGAGATTGAGTTGGGTGGTGAATGGAGGGGAAGAATAATGAAAGAGACATCTTGATAAGGGGACTTTTTGTGGTTAGGTAGAGACCTGGCCTAAAGAAAACTCTTACAAATCTATAAGAATGACCCCAGCTAAGATGGTCAGAAATAGTGGATAGGTATCCTGAACTCACCATATCCTCTAATCAAATTGGTGACTACTTCAATAGTAATCAGAGTGCATTCAACCAGCCTCTAGCTTTGCTTCTTTGTTCCGTTGTTTTAGCACTTCCCATCATGTCTTACTACTGTGAGAGTTGTCTAGCCTTCAATGAAGCCATAACCATATCTGATCAGTCTTTAGGGATAATTTATTTACATGTTGACCAAAAAATTTAACATTTGTTTTACAAACTGGGAGTGCATACCTTAAGTGATGATTGCTTCTTGAATGTCCTTAAATCTAACTAGAGCTCAACTAGTTTTTGAACAATTTTTATCATTTTGTGATTCCTTCAAGGTTACCTAGTGTACTAAGTTTGGCTGTTTGAAAGCTTTAGATTGCTTCTCTGAAATCTTATAAGCCAATGTTGAGATTAACTCTTTATATTCTTGTAAGCTATGAATATTTCTGTGTTCTCTCTTAACAGGCTTTTCTAAGGTGTTCTTCTTGGAATTCACACTAACTGACTTTTTAACTGATAGAATAGAAATAATCAAAAAATAATATTTCTAATAAACATTATGACATTATTTATCTTCTCCTTTACTGGTTCTAGTTTCAAATCATCTAGAGTAATGTTGGTGAAAGAACAACCACCTTCCATCATGCTACTCTTTCTCATTTTTAAGGTGTGAAAAAGTTCTCTCTCTGCTTTAGGCATAGTCCCCATTTTAAGTAATCTCAATTTACTCATCGAACTGGTTGTCAATTATGATTCAGATGACTATGTTGGGGGCAGCTACTTAGTGTCCAAAAAGAGGGAAAACACAACCCCCACTAAGAGAGGGAGGCTGCTGTCTGAAAAACTTGCCCAGATGAACATGGAGAAGACACACATGTTGTGGACTCTGCTTAACGCTGGAGGCTAACTCCTAACAGAAAGCCGAGCCAGTTGGCCATGTAGAGCTTTGGCTGGCATGGTGTTTTTTTTTCCTAATTCATGCCCTGAAATTTGAGAGTCAAATAATGTACAAACTCTAGTTAGCATGTATTGAATTCCCTGAGCCAGATATTGAGGAAAAGCTAGAATATGAGAAACAGGAAACAGAATACAGTCAATTCTCACCCAACCAACTTCTCAGTATTAACAGGGTAAATGTTTCTCTTTTCAAGGGTCCTCAGCCTGACTGGTCACTTCTACAGAAACATGGTTACTAGGCCTAAGTAGTTCACTAAGTTACTAGTACCAGCCATTATCACCTGATTTTTAAAAAAAATATTTCTTGCTATCTACCAAATTTGATTTTGTTTTGCTTTTTCCAATTTCTTGTGTTGTATAAATAAGTCATTTATCTGTATATTTTTTGCAAGTGTAGCACTTAGGGCTATTAACTTCCTCTTAAAAATGCCTTGACTGTGTCTCAAAGGTTATGTTGTGGTGGTTTTGCCTCATTTAGTTCCATGAATATTTTAATTTTTTGGCCCATTCATCATTTAATAATGAGTTGCTCAATTTCCATGCGTTTATACATTTAGTAGATATTTTTTGTTTTATGTTGATTTTAAGTTTATTGCATAATGGTTGGGTAGGATATATGAAATTATTTCAACTTTTCTGTATTTATTATTGCTTGTTCTGTATTTATTAATGCTTGTTTTTTATTACAGCTTATGTTATATTTTGAAGACGCTTCCCTGTGCTGCTGAGTAGAATGTATATGTGTTTACCCTTCGTATTTGGGTTGAATAGTCTCTAGATATCTGTTAGGTTCATTATAAAGAAGGTGTCATTTAACTCTGAAGTTTCTCTACTTTTTTGGTCCAGACATCTTATCTGTACAAGAAATTGGAGTGCTGAAATTTCCCACTATGTTTGGGTTTATGTTAATCTGGGTCTTTAATTTTATTAATATGATTTGATGAAATTGAGTGCACCAGAGTTTTATGCATTTCTTTAGTATTGTAATATTTTATTAATTAATTGATACCTTGATTTAAATGAAATTCCTTTCTTTGTCTATAGTTAGTGCTTCATGCAGTATATTGAAACATATTATGGTTAGTGTTTTTTTTTTAAACTCTTTATACATAGCAGAATTGTTTATTCCTTGGAAAAATAAGACTGTAGTGGGAAATGAAGTTTAAAACTTGTATTATCATTCATAAATAAAAATAACACTATCTAAACAAATGACTGCGCTTAAAGTCAGTAATGAAAAATTGTTCTTGCAACTCATGACACAGAAAAATACAAAACATCCTTATTATCAGAATCCCCCAAAAAAACATTAAAAATGTAATGTCGCTGACTTTTATATTATGAATTATAAATGTAAATGTCTTTATATTTTTTGTTTATAACTGAAACAATTTTTTGTATTTGTAGTGTCTGATAAATGCATAATTTATGATATAATTTGTATATTTTGTGGCAAAACAGAAATATTTATATACACATTCATATATACCAGTAAACTTTCAGGAATAGAAAGTCAATCAATGAGAAAGTACTAAAATAATGTATACTTTCACAATTCACATGCTTTAAGGTAGGATAATTAATACTCAACATAAAAAATGTCCATGTTAGTCTTTCAGAAAGAGAAAATTCATTTTTATATAATCAAATGGCAATAAAATTTTAAACTTTCATATTCATTTTAGAAATACTATCATTGTCTATAATTTTATGTGACAAACCATTGAGTGAGGAAAAAATAATATGGCAAAAGTAAAATTACATATAAAGTTTAGAGATTTATATCAACTAATCCAAATTCAGGTGCAAACCAGAAACCATTTACCAGCAAATTAAAGGGAAAAATCATGATGGCTGAAGTTGTCTACTTCTTTACATAAGCTGTGATTTCCACGTTGTATTTAGTGTCTCTAGTAGTATTGAGAGAGGTAATTTAACCTGCTTTTCTTGTCTTTGAATTAGGTAATTTCTGTATTTTTAGTGGCTGCATACATAGACCATTCAGATTGAATATTTGCTCACACGTTTGGTCAAGTATTGAAACCATCCCTCACTCTGTTTTCCTGAATTTACCTTCTAAGACAATCTATGTGGTTTTTCTTTTGATCATTTTGGTGTTTTTGTAGTGCTGGAGATGAAACCCAGGGCCAACACTGGGAATACTGCAGAGTCCTGAGTTGTTTCTATTTTTAGAGTATCACTTACATCTTTTCCACTTAGAACAACGCTGGCTGTGGGAAAGCCATTGCTTTGTAATATGACCTAAAATTAATTTGAAAATATATGTCAGAAGAAAACACACTGAAAATATGATGTGAAAGTTTTAGTTCTGATCTCCAGGTCCACGGACCATTTCCTTTCCTGAAGACGTCTCAGTCATTCGGAGTAGGCCACTACTGACAGACCAGTACCCATGATGGAAAGTCTAGAGAGCATCAGGAGACCAGAGGAAGCATATACTATTAGAGAAACCTTCATAACAGAAGCACTTGAGAACTCCTGAAAGAGCACAATAAAGTGTAATCACATGCACATTGTGCACTATTATTCATAGGAATATTAATGTACAACAAGTTTTTAGTTCATTGGAGAAATAGCTTACATAGGAATAATTTCAACTTTAATACTTTTTTAAATAAATGATTTAAATGTTATTAGTTTATTGTATAGAGATCCCAGGTTAGACTGATTAAGGAATACTGGGATGGATTTGAATTCGTACGTGAGTTTTAGATGAACAACTTCACAGTAGAGTGTACAGCTGTAGTCTAGACATAGGGAAAGCACAGGTATTCATTGAAATGTTCATTTCAACAGGTTAGCAGGTTCTGTAGCAGCCAGTGACATGGAGAAAAATTATAAACCCTCAAGTAGGCATACACCCCCCCACCTTTGTGATGTACCTCTTTGCTGGAACCTTGGGATCCTCCATTCCATTCTAACTTCACCTAGAAATCCATTTTCTTGAGACCTTCAAAGGTACTGGCTGCTGTAGTTGGCTGGTCCTCGGAACTCAGCTGAATCAAGGCACTTAAAGTCTTTCTGGAAGGAAGTTTTGTCCTCTTTGGTCTGTGGTAAGTTCTTTCTGAGGAATGCCCCCTATAATAATGAGAATTCTAGCACAGATTAGCCCCATAGTACGGATCTGCTCACCACTGCTTATCTGGACCATCTCTATCCCAAATCTCCCTATAAACGTACAAATACTTTTATTACCTTCATGCTGTTTAGCCTAGAGGTCAGGCTCATTGCTAGATAGCTCCTTCATCTTACCTCAACATATTCCCATCAATTTTTCGTGCCACATTTCCCATGGCTTACCTGTCTTCCTTACGTGTTGCTTTTTTGGGTGTCTTGCTGTATCTCTGTGACTCTGCCCTTCTCCTACTACCTATTCTAATTTTCCTGCCTACTTTTTTTTATAGTGCCGGCCATGGGCCAAAACAGTCCTTTATTTATAGCTTATAGAAAGTCATGGCTCTAATTTTGTTAATCACAAGTGACTATTAATCTGAATTTCTTAATTTTACGATTCTAAGTAACATGAACATCACACTTCAAACCACAGTAGAAAAATACATACAGCATAACAAACCTAATCTTAAATTTGTATCAATAAACCAAATTCCATACCAATGTAAAGTATGTTGAGGTTAACAGTTGATTAAGGTATTGAAGTAAATTTAATAATCTAATTTTTTTAAAAAAAATCACTCATTTACCGTATACCCTTTTTCTTCTTAGAAAGAGATTAACAATGACCATTGACCATTCATAATGAAAACAAACCTTTATAAACAATGTTTTGGGAATTTGTGCATAATAATTTCACTACTACTGCCTGCTGATTAAGTGGTGCTGACAATCTTACAGGTTCTTGAGACTGGATCATATTAGTGTTGAAGCTGATGTGTACATAACTTCCTACCAGAGAATTTTCAGGTGGTCTTGGTTGGTGAAATCCTACTTTCCTGGAAGCAGTCCACAGGTTCTCATCTTCTGTGGAAACAACAACAGAAACTCTCTTCCAAAGCAATAAATCCTTAGAAACAAACTTCAAAATCAGGATAACTTTAAAATATTTGTTTTTGTATAACTTACCATCTTTTGGAATTGATTGTCTTTCTGCAGTTAGCTCATTAACACTTAGAAAATTAAAAGAAGACACAATATGAACCATAATCCAGACTCTGTGTATTTTCCATCTTTATGTGGCTTACTATATTTTTATTCCTCTATTTCTCCTTTTAAAAGACTTTCTCTAGTTCTTTCTTTTCTCTCCCAGTCTACGTATTCCTTTTCACACACATTTTAACCCAATGATAGGTTTTCTATAACTGAACCTGTTTTATTGTGTTTCATTAATCATTTTTAACTGGAAAATATTTTTAAAATGCTAGCAGTCCCAGGAAGAGCAACATAGGTTTTGCCAATAAAGCTGAGTCAGGAAGGACTCTTAAAGGGGCCACATCTCTGTTTGCTGCCAGCAGAAAGAGCACACCCAAGAAAATGCCACTATCATAAAGCTGTCTTTGACTCTGTTCCCTTTCTACAAAATAAATGGAAACCTTAAATCAATCGCATGCTACTGAATCTTCTATGAGGCTTCGGGATCCAGCCTGGTTGGAGTTTATGCTCCCTGCAGTGAGTCTGCTGCCATTTTGTCTGTGGTCTGGATGCCACACCTTCTCTGTACCATGACTGACTTCAGAGACACAATTTTGAAGAAGCTGCCCTTGGATCAGTTTTTCTGCTCTAGAATCCTTTCTAAGCTTTCTCAGGCTTTGTGTGGGTACATTCGTTCCACTTTAGGATGCCATCTATAACAATGAGTTTTTTATTTCAGATTAGCCCCACTGTTCAAATCTGGTGCTGCTCCTTATGTGGACCTGCAATCCCAAAGTCCCAAGTAAACACAGAGACGATAATATTAACTTCATACTGTTAGGCCTATGGCTTAGTCACATTGCTAGCTAGCTTCTTCATCTTAACTCAACCAAGCACAGCCAAGGCATGTATCTCTTTCCTTTACCCCTGAAAGCCATCAGTTGGAGAGACCATTAAATCTGTGGGAATCCCCTCACCATCTCAATCTTAGAATATACCACAGATACCTACATGATGCAGGACTCATGCAGAGTCACTAACGATGTAGACATACAGATTTACATTGAAGGACGTTCCCAGAAATGTCTTTCATATAAAAATCCCCTAAGCCTAAGTTTGATAGCTAGGGCCCACATGGCATTCGGGGAGAATGTAAGGTATTCTTTAACATAGAATGAGATGTGAGTCATGGGCACATATACGAACACACACTAAATAGAACTGTAATGAAGTATTACAACATATTTGAAGTCCCTTTGTTGCCTCTCTAACACAGACATGTTAGTTTTCACACTGCCCTTCTCTTTTGAGACCAAGTCTTATATAGTACAGGGTGATTTTGAACTATTCCCATCTTCCTATCTCATTTTCCTAAGTGTGAAGAACAGAGGTGCTCACCACCAACACTAGCATCCTATGATAATTTGTTCTAAGTTTTATTTATGATTTATTTTATTTTACATTCCAACCATAGTTTTCTCCATACCATTTTTAAATACATAAATGTCATTTTCATGTATGCATCCCCTGCCTTCCCTCCTCCCTGTCCCTCTGAGTCAGCCTTCAGCAAACCCCATGCCCATTCTCCATCCTCTCTTCCAGGAGGGCAAGAAGTCCCAAGGTTGATCATCTCAGTTTGGAACATTTACTCCAGGCAAGTTCTACTCACTCATCCCAGAAATAAGGCTGTGTTATGTGTTCCTCTATACGGAATGTGCTCCAAGGTGCCAGCCCACACACAGGAACACAGACTGATTCCACTCCTTTAGGCACCACATACTGTCCATGCCAATCTACAGTTGCCTACACTTGGAGGGCCTAGCTCCTTTTCCTGCTGGGCCTTCAGTGGCTATTATTGATTTAGTGACCTCCTGAGAGCTCTAGTCAACCCTCTATGTGGGATTCCTTTTCATAATCCCTATCCCCCTGCTCATACAGACTCTTGTCCCCTGCTCTCAGCTGACCAGGAGCTCAGCCCAGTGCTCAGCCCTGGATCTCTACCTCCACCTCTATTCTTTGTTGGATCCCCTACCTCTTTTCTATTCCCCTATCCACTGTCCAGAAATGTCAAGTCCTCCTATGGGAGTCAACAAAGCGTGGCATGTCGAGTTAGGCCCCAGGCCTTGCACCAAGGTGGAACCAGGCTTCTCACCACAGAAAATAGGTTTCAAAAACCTAGGTACAGTGCCCGGAAAGATCCTAATCCCACTTCTAGAGACACCATTGACAGACAAATCTTCATAATTGTCACCTACATGAGGAGGGTCTAGGTTAGTCCCATGCAGGCTCCCTACCTGTTGGTCTAGAGAACATGTTTTCCCATGAGCTTGGATCAGTTGTCTTTGTGGTTTTCCCTGACATGATCTTGACCCCCATGCTCAGCCCAATGTTTTACTGTGGATTTCTGCATCTATTTCCATCAGTTACTGGATGAAGGTTCTATGATGACAATTAGGGTGGTCATTAATTTGATTACTCAGGAATGCCAGTTCAGGCACCATGTCTACTATTAGTAGGATCTTATCTCGGACCATCTTTATGGATTCCTGCAATTTTTCTTGGCACCAGGTTTCTTTCTAACTCCACATTGTCCCTCTCTATCAAGTTGTCTGTTTTATTTCACTCTCTATGTCGTTCTCCCTACTGAGCCATTTTGTTCCCTCATGTCCCTATCACCTTCCCTGTACGTCCCCATCCTAACTGTTTAGTCTCCCCTCTCCCAGGGTGATCCATGTTTTCCTCTTAGGGTAGTTTTTGTTTCCTAGTTTCTCTAGGACACAGGATTGTAGCCTGGTTATCCTTTGTCTTCATATTATCCACTTATGAGTATATGATTTATTTTTATTGATATACTACAATAGTGTAAACACTATTAAAATGTAGTATCATGAATCAAAACAAACATAGGTGTGTGTTAATCAAATGTAGAGAATTCACATTTGTGTGTCTTTAAGTAAATGAAGTTTATAACCTCTCTTCTACTATTTTCTACTATTTCTACTACTTCTACTATTTATAATATTTCTACTATTGGGAAATTCATGCAAGGACCACTCATATATTAGGAAGGAATCCTGTAAATTAAATGATGTATTTCCCAGCCTGTTCTTGATCACACTTTCCAGTTCAGACAGGCATTGAACATAGGACTCTTCTATCTCACCTTCCCAACTATCTTGTATTTCATGTGTAGCAGTGAGGTTTCTTGGTCCTGGGCTGCCAGACGTCCAGGCCCATAGACCCCTGGCCCAGACCCCTTATCATTTTCAGCTGATCAGCCCCCCCCAAATAATTCAGATGTTTATATTAAGTTCATGCTGTTTGATTTATGGGTCAGTCACATCCACAGCTGGCTCTTACATCCTAACTCAACCCATACTCATAAATCTGTCTGCCATTGGCTGTGGCTCAGTAGTGTTCCTTACATGCTTCTTGTGGGTGGCTAGGTCGATTTTTTCTGATTCTGTTCTGCTTCTCCTAGGCATGCTGTGAGTTTCCCTTCTACTTTTTCTGTGTTGCCTGTCATGGGTGAAAACAGCTCCTTTATCTAAAGATTGATATTCACAGCACACAGAAAGACATTCCCACATCATTACATGCATAGAAATGGATTTGTGGCTTCTCTTTTCCTTACTCACAGATTCACCATATGTAGCTTTAAACTGTAGTTACTAAAGTGTACTGCAGCATACAAGCGGGTATACTAATTACTACAAGTTCTTTTCCTACCTCCTTTACCCCATAAACTACCTCTCAGTGAAAACTGTTTCTTTCTTAGCTCCTATGAAATCTGTTTCCATATTCTTCACATGAGTAAGAACACATCTGCCCTTGCTAAATTCAATCTCTTTCTCTTAATTTCAATGAACACTCCAGGGCAACTAATCAGAAAAGAAGTTTACCTCACATTTAAAGACTCAATTTAACTTTATACATAGTCAGAGAATCGAACTTATTCCTAATTCTCTCATAGATCTAATCAGGGGTAGGTGATCTTAGGATGAAATGGAACATAAAGAAATTTCATCTACTGAGGGTTGTTGTCGATCCCTGCCTCCTTTACTCACAGGACAATTTTTTTCTTTTTTTTTAAGTTTGAAGAAACACCCTTCCCGGGATAGTTTATTTTATGCTGGAACAAAATCAGATGATGTATTCTCAAAATTTCACTCATCTTGTTGACAAGAAAAAAGAGAGTTCTTGTGAAAATAACTCTCTGGAAAAGATTCCCGAGGCAAAGTTCTGTAAGGTGAGTTGACCAGGTAGGGCATTGGCAGAAGCAGATTCATGACCAAGGACCATGACAGAAAGATTTTTCAGAATGGGAAAACCAGAGGCATTCTCAAAATGTCCTTCTCCAGTATCCCTGAAGAATTTAGAATGGTAATTGAGTACTAAATGCAGTTGGTAATAATCAGCACTTTGAAATCAGGAGCAGGACCAAAGGGAGACCTGATAGCATTGAGCATTTCCAATGTATTTGGGAAATGGCTGTTAGGCAAATTGCTCAATTGATCCCCACACTTTCCAGAATCAATTATCTTGATTTTCTAGGTTGACCACTGAGGTCCTCCAGCATAGAGACCTTTCTAGTATGAATGGCACACATGTCCAGGAGAGAGTACTTCTAAGATGTTATATTTTCTTGTTTTCTAGGCCTTCCAAGATATTACTTCGTATTTCTCTGAGGAAGAATGGGGAAATCCTACATTCTTGCAAAAAATTGTCTACGTGTATATGAAAAGAACCTACTTCAGAATGATTTCCTTAGGTAATAGGAAGTTCCAGGTTCAGACAAGCCTGGGTGTTTCCTAGTTATTTTCTATGCCACAGCTTCCTTTCGACTTATAGCATGTACCTTTGCCACACAGTACTTTTCTTCACAGTGAAATGTCAAAGTGCTGCCTGAGCATTCTGCTCTTCTCCAATGTGTTTAGGGCTGAGAGCATAGAGCACAGGCAATAGGGCTCAGGCCTGCAGCAGCCTGCACTTTTCTTTCCTGCAGGCTCTTGTTCTTGTGGGCCTTAAGGTCTGTGCTGCATCCTAGATCCTAGCTGCATTTCCATTTTTGTGCTGTCTGTTAAAGAGCAAACACTTTGTTTCTTTTTAGGGGTCACAGTCAACAAACCAATATTCATGCATCAGAAGGACAAGGCGGAAGAATCTCCATTGGAATGTATTGAAGTCCATGGCACTCACACTGGTGAGTAGGTAGGGAGGGGCTGTGAAGAATCACCTTTTCAGTCAAGATATCTGGTAAGGTTACAGGCATGTCTTTTCCTCATCTTCAGGTTAGGACTGTGTGGAAAAGAGTTCATTTAGAGGATGGTGTAAAAAACCCTGTCATATAAATGTCTAAAATCATTATTTTGGATAATAAGTAAATGGCTAATATGTAGCACCTGTCCCTTATCATATCCTAAACACAGGCAGACACATACACCCTATAAACATACATGCAGACACATTATAACAGAGATACAACTCAACACACACATGCACACACACACACCACACACACACGAACACACACACACACATTCTCTTTTATACTTGACGTCACTGAAAAAAGATCATCATAATATAAATGGATCAGTTAATTCCAGAGATGATCCTGTTCCCACTGCTTCCAATTTGGCAGCTTGGGTGCAATCTAATTGTAGTTCATTAACATAATTTCTTAATCCTTTTTCAATATGGTTTTCTTATTTAATTCATTGAGGATTTTATATATTTTGATCATATTCACACATACCTTATTCTTTCATCTAATTAACATAAAAAAATTTTATGTTTTTCTCACTTCCCCACATTCCTCGAACTCACCTCTTTTTTTTAATTTTTTTAGAAATAACCAACCAAGCCCAATTTGTGCTCTTTATATAACATGGGATGAGGAACCATCCACTAGAACATACTTGACTTAGTAATGACCACAACCTTAAAAATACTGACTCTCCCTCCCATGAAAGACATCGATTATCAAAAAGGATACCCACAAAGGGGTGGGAGCTCATGGGTACCTACTCACTCCATGCTAGAATGCTGCCTGGTTTGACAATGCAGGTCTTATATAGGCAATGGCAACCTCTCTGAGTTTATGAGTGTAACAATTTATCATTTCCTTAAAACACTATATTGCTCTGGTCCTTCCTGTCTTCTGCTTCTTACATTCGCTCTATCCCCCTTTTGCAGTGGTACATGATTTAGGGAGGAAGACACATGACATATATGTTCAATGTTTAGCTGAGCAATACATAGACACATTTTCTACATTCTGACCAGTTGGGAGCTCCTGTATTAGCCATCACTCACTTTAAAACAAAATTCTCTAATAATGTCTGAAAGATATCTATTGTGAAGAGATATGAATTTATATGTCAGTTTGTACTAAATTCATTTAGCACAATCATAGTAATAGTTTCCACCCATGGGGCCTATGCAATCATATGTTCTTGGTCAGCTTTACAGTACCAGGTCTGCATTTTTTCAGTCACAATATCTTAAGAATTTTAGCATTGGCTCTTTACCACATAGCTCAAACCACTGACATGTATTCATGTCTTTTTTCATTTCTTTAATCCAGGTGATGCCTCTGTCAGGCATTCTCCCACAGAGTCTGTTTGTTCTTTCATACTGAAGCTTACTTTCTAAGCAGGAATCACCAGCTAGCCTCTGTAAATTGACTATGCATTCCTCTGGCTGGAAATCACAGGGCTCCTCCCACTGTGATAGACTTCAGGATATATCTACATTTGGGAACTGTCTGCCCCACAGACACAACCCAGAGGAACCCTTAGAGACACCTGGCTATTTATGAAATGGAATTTTCTATAGTTGCCGTTTACACTTTAGTGTATACGGTTAAAGGAGCTGAGAGTTGGTGGCCAGTGAAGGCACAGTTAAGGACTGAATAAAACAGAAGGGATCGTAAGAGGAAGTGTTCAGTTTTATTATTCTGTCATTTAAAAAGCGTGTCCATTTGGGTGTGTTTGGCATGTGATAATTGCAAAGTTCTGTAGGGTCATTAAAACAAGACTTTTCTCAGGCATAAATTAGGAAGTTGAATAACAGGTAGCTTATTATTAATGACTTTTATATCAGCAGATATAGTGTAGGTATCATCTTATCAAATTCTACATGAAGTGTTCTTACCAATGTCCTGTGTGATGCCACTCTTGGCAACATATTCTTTGATACCTAGATCAGTGTGTCTCTTTTCTTTCTTCCCCATTGCCCGCATTAATTTGTACAAATCATCTTGGAACAGTACTGTCTTCTCTCTTCTATTCACTCTTTTATTAACTGTCAATGTGATGAACCACAAGCTTATGTGTGAAGCCTTATATTTTGTAGACTACCCACCTTTCATAGAACCCATGGACTCCACAAGTGATTTTCTTCCCTAAATCTTCTTTATTATGGATTCCTAATTAAATGTACATTACTCTGCTTGTATAAATGGCAGTCTATGAAATATATAAAGGCAAACATTTAGTCCCAGAAACATGGTGTACTTAGGACATTACTTTCTTATTTGAACACCCATGCACTTTCTTACTTGGCTACAAATAATGACAAATACTTCTCCAGGTACAGTTAGCATGTTATGAAAATCAATAAAAACACCTACAAAGGCTTGAGCCCTTCATCATTCTGTCATGGAAGGAGAGGCTCACCAGGTTCCACCCTCTCAGAGGATATGAGGGCAGTTAACAGTTGTCAGGGAAAAGACAGATGAGGCCCAGGGCACATGTAAATATGCCAAATTAAACTCATTTAGCCCCACCAATATAAAATATGAAATGAAAGATAATCTAGTAATGGCGAGGAAGGGCATTGACATGAGTCAAAAGTGGTTAATGAGTCTACATGATCAAAACACATTATACATGCATATAAAAATGTCATATCGTAAGGTAACAGCATATATAATTAATGTATGCTAACATAGTCTTTGGAAAACCTCAGAAATTACTTAACCTCTAATACAGTATAGGAATCCTACAGAGAGCGTGAACAAGTGCTTTAGTGTTTAAAAATGCTGAAGGAGGTGGAATGAGAAGAAAATAACCCAAATGAGTTCCAGGTACACTAGGCTAAGGATGGGCCCAGAGAAATCTGCACACCCAAGAGAAAGCACGTTTTTGGGGACAGACAGTTGGGTGGCAATGGATGAGAAGGAATCATTGAAGAAACAAAACTCTGGCTTCCATGGCATGTTCTGAGTGAGTGGCATGGGCCCAAAAAACTCCACAGACTTGCTGTGTGACAAGATCACCCAGAACCAGTTCAGAGGTTAGCAAGGGTCTCCATATTCATAATTTGATTTGTCCTTCTGAAAGACATGTGACAATGGACAGGTTTTCTACATACTCTGTGGTTCATTTCTTTAATCCACACAATATAAGAAAATGATTATTGGGCCGTCTTTCTAATGAAGGATAAAATAGGAATTCTATACCAGATGATGGGGGAGAGGGACCAAACAGTACACTGGATTACCTGGAATGGTCTTTGGTCTGTACTGCTGTGTGGCTAATATCTCAGTCTTTACAAGCCAGCAAACATAAACATCAGAATGGAAAGGCCCATGGGCTCATGGGAGGAACATGCCCTGTTCTATTCTGACAAAAGAAGGCCCTAAACTATCTAGTTCTCATGCACTAATCTCTCCCTATTTCAGAAGGTAGCATTCATGTAAATGTATGGGCTCATCTTTTGAGGGAAAGAAAACATCGAGTGATATATGAAGAGATCAGTGACCCTGAAGAAGAAGATGATGATGAGGATGACTAAATCTGTAAGTGGTCCTTTGACACATCTCCCAAACCCCAGAATACATACTTTTCTTATATAATATTAGATCACTTATCCACTTCTAGTCCTCTGGGGTGCAACACTGAAGCTAAAGTATCATATCATGCTTCCTTTACCGCAAAGCTGTGTAATTTGGAGACCTTCCCTACCCAGGATGTTATGAGCTCCCAAATCCCAGGTCAGTTCTCAAAGTACAGGCCACATCTTACTCTAGTTTAGAAATTCAAGGACAAGCTGAGGCAGTCACAGTGCACTGAGAAGAGGAGGCTGCGAGGTTAGGTGAGAGGAAAGCATGTAGGCTGTGAAGGACAGGAGGAAACAGACCAGTGAGTAGGTAGTGTGAATTTGCTAGTGTTTCTTTTCTTTCTTGTCTTAACCACAGAGCATTGAAATAAACCTACCATGAGAAGAAGAATGCGGTGGGAATTCCAGACCATAGCTACAATGTTGACAGCTAAATGTCAGTTATATGTATAAATACATTATTTATTTAAATTTATTATAATTCTAACAGTTAAGTATCCATTTCCATATTATTTGTCAAGTTTTCTCTTAGTAATTTTGTAGGAGGTAACCACTACTCTGTTAGGACCATGTGCCAAGTATTCCCTATGTATTCTTTCCACTGTACTAAGTCTCATTAGTATTGGTCTTCCTTTGCCGGGCAGTGTTTAAGCATAGATCTCGCTGTATGGTATCTGGTCAGCACTAGGGATACTACATGCTAAGCACTCTGTTAGTGTTAGTTTTACTGTGTAAAAACCACTCTAGTAAAATATCAATGTTTCAAGTTGGCTAGATGGCTTTGTGGTAGAGGATCCTGCTGCCAACTCTGATGACATGATTTCTATCCTAAAGACCCACATGATGGACAGAGAGAACTGACTCCCTGACAATGTCTTTTGACATTCAAAACTGAACACATACACTCCAAATAAAGGAAAATATAATAAAATAAATCTGTCAATATTCCATTCAGCATCAAAGACAGGAGATGTAGGTCAAAAAGACCAGGCAAAGAAACCCACACTGGACCTGGATCTTGAGCCAGTGAAAGAAACACTTTAAATCTGAAGCCAGAACCAAAGAAACACTCCCTGACCCTGAACCCAGAGCCAGTGCACGAAATATACCTTGACCCTGAAATTAGAGCCAAAAGGATAAAATAGACAAGTGAAAGAAACATAATTTAGGCCTGAAACCAGACACGAATCAGCTTCCGAATAACTAAAACAATCAGTCCCTGAGCATAAAATTCAGCACCCTGACCCTGAAATCTGAGCCAAGGAAAGAAACACGTGAGCCCTCAAACAGAACCAAAGAAACACATATTGTCCCTGAAACCAGAGCCAACTCTGCCACTGACCAACTAAACCAACCAATCCCTGAGCAGGAAATCCAGCTAATCCCTAAGTAGAACATCTTCTCACTGGAAACATTCCACCCCTCAGAATCCCTATATAAGCCCCTCTATTGGTTTAGCTATCAGCTGTCCTTTTCCATCAGGGTAGAGGCAGCCACTCTCCTGTATTCCTTTCCCAAACAAATCTCTTTCTTAAAAGAGTTTTGGGTGAAGATCTTCTTTTGCTGGTGAGGAGCAGAGTCTCCACTAGGAAGCTCCCTTGGAAGGTGAGTAGAGCATCAGAAGACATGGATATCTCTGTTGCAAAGCTCCTTTCGAGGGAGTCGAACAAAGTTAAGCTGTAACAGTTCTCTCTCAGAGATGAACATCCCCACTGCATCTCAGCTTCAGGTATACCCTGACTTCCTGACAAGTCAAGATATCTTTCTTCTCACAGCTGTAGGTATCGAGGATACCCTCCACAGCTGAAGATATACCCTGACTTCCTGACAAGTTAGGATACCTTTTCCTCCACAGCTATAATACTGGCAGGTATAGACTGCCTTCCTGACATGTCTGGATTGTATACCTGTTCCTCCAGAAGAGTTTAAAGAATAACAGTTTTAAGGCTTATATTGAAAATTATAGAAGGTAAATATGAGACCAGGGGTTTTGGAACAATATAGACAATGGACATATAATCTGTGTGTACTGTGGTCAGGATTAGAATTTATTAATATTGCATGGCAGATACTCTGAAGTGAGTTGTGTCATACACCCATTTCATACACTATTCTTACGTAGAAACTATAATGCTCAGTGTAGCTCTCCTAGTGGTGATAGAGGTAATATGGATTCCTACAGATATGGCTCTGATGAGTTGAAGTGCAGGCCTTGTGGAAAGCTAAGAGACTGAAGATCTCTGCCTCAGCACTATGTCAGGATGCAGAGAGGAGTCATAGGTGTTGGTAAACGATCATGTTAAACAAAACAAGCCAAGTGCAGAAAGACAGATGAGTCAAGCTTAATTTCAATGAGTAACAACATTTAAATTTGTGTTTTGTGTCATTCTGTGTGTTGGACATAAAACCATAAGATAGGAGGCTGAGTCCTTAAAGAGGTAAAAAGAATGACTCTATACACTGGGCATGAAGGTAACAGGGACAATTAGGAATAAAGAAGAGGACTAGCAAGATGAAGACAGATGGTGGGACAAGGTGATTTCAATTTTGATTAGAAACCAAGAACATAAGAATATGTCATTATGAAACCCACTACTTTCTATGCTACCATAAAAAATGAAGTAAATATAGTCCTGAGGATGAAATACAAAGAGAAAACATTTCTGCCTTTTGTCTATTTAAGAAGGAATGTTTTAAATACAACACGTTATGACTATATACTACAAAACAGTAATCAAGATAGAATTATATAATGACTTATCTCTCCCCTACATCCAGGCCAGCAGGGAAAAAGCCCTGTAGGCTAGAATCCCCAATAAAATCCAGTTTTCTGGACACCCTCAACTAGGAAACTTCCACAAGCCCCAACCCACCCCAGAACCCAGTCACTTCAGCAGGTGCTTGAGACTCACAGATCCTCAGAACCTATTGGACCAAGAGGCAATTGACACCCAGCTCAGACAGAGATCTCAGTCTCCTGGGACAGAATCCTTGGAACCTTACCCCCTCTCATATATTCCCTGCATTCAGGCCAGCAGAAAACCTCCCCTACAGACCAGGACTCCCCAGTGAAGCTTAATTCACAGAAAACTCCTATCTACAAACCCACCCAATCACCTCATGACCATAGTGATTACTTGAGACCCACTGTCCCCCAGCATCTATTAGATCAAAAGCCCCTATAGGATTAAGAGCACCTTCTAGATCAAGAGCTAATATTGGACCAAGAGTGAATCCCTGAGACAGACATTCTGCCAGCTCTTATTGCACCAAGAACTGGGCACTGTGACACAGAATATGCTACCTCCAAGTGGACTGAGAGCCCAGATTGTACCAAGAAGGCTTCCTGATACACACAGGAATAACAGATTGCAGCAGAGTCACCTCCCTGGGATAGATACAAATCCTGCAATGGGCAGATCCTAGCTCAAGAATACATATAACAACGTAAAGAACAATGTGGCACCACTAGACTCTGGTGGTTCTACAACAAGATCTGATCATAACAACGAAGAAGAAAGAATAATGAAGAAGCAGGAGAAGAAGAAGAAGAGGAGGAGGAAGAAGAAGACGAAGAAGAAAACAACCTTAAAACAATTTTATGAAGATAATCGAGGCCTCAAAAGAGGAAATAAATATCTCCCTTAAAGAAATACAGGAAAATACAAGCAAAAAATTGGAAGAGATAAACAAATGCTGGATGAAAATAATTAAAACCAAGAGAAAGCAATCAAATAAGTGAAGGAAACAATTCGAGATGTAAAAATTGAAATAGAAGCAATAAAGAAAACACAAACTGAGGGATGGTGGAAATGGAAAATCTGAAGAAAAGCACTGGAAATATAGATGAAGAATGACCAACAGAATGCAAGACTAAATGGAAGATTTGATAGTGGAAACAGATTTGTCACTCAAAAAAAAAAAAAACCCTCAATAAACAACCCCCGCCCACACACAAAATCATCACATAAGACGTCTAGGAAATCTGGGACACCATGAAAAGACCAAACTTAAGAATAATAGGAATAGAAGAAGAATACCAGCTCAAAGGCACATAAAATATATTCAAGAAAATCAAAGAAATGTCTAAAGATATAAGACGCTTAAGGAACACAAAATACACTAGATCCCTCCAAATGTTTGCTCACCACATAATAATCAAGCCAGTAAGCTTACAGAATAAATAAAGAATACTAAGAGGTGCAAAGAAAAAAATCAAGTAACTTATAAAAGCAGACCCATCAGAATATCACCAGACTGTTCAGTGGAATCAATGAAAGCCGGAAGATGTTATGCAGACACTAAGAGACCATAGTTGCCAACACAGACTAAAATATCCAGCAAAAAAATAAAGCACCATAGGTGGAGGAAACAAGATTTTTCACCACAAAACCAGATTTAAATAATACCTATCCACAAATACAGCCCTAGAAAAAGCACTAAAGGGAAAACCCCAGCCTAAGGAAACCATATATAACAGATAAGCCCCACAGAAGAAAAAGACAAAAAAGGGAAAAAAAACACATATACTATCATCAATAATAACAAAACTAATAATCACTGGACATTAATATCCTCTAATATCCATTTACTCCATTCACCTATAAAAAGACACACCCTAACACCATGGATACAAATGCCGAAGCCATCTTTCTGCAGCAAATAAGAGACACACATTAACTTCAACTACAGACACTGACTCGGAGTAAAGGGTTGGGAAAAGACTTTCCAATCAAATGATCCTAAGAAATAAGGTGCTGTACCCATCCTAATATGTAAAAAATAGACTTCCAACTAAAGTCAAAAGAGATCACGGTAGACATTACTTATTCATCTCAGGAATAATCCATCCAATTAAAGTCTCAATTCTGAAAATTTATGCCCACAACACAAAGGTACCTTCATATGTAAAAGAAATATTAGTAAAGCTTAAATCTTACATCGAACCTTAGACTTTGATAGTGGGAGACTTCAATACTTCACTCTCATCAATGGATTGGTAGGTCTAACAGACAGAAACTCAACTGACAAATAAGGGTTTTGTAGTGGGATTCAAGTGTTAGCTGACAAGGCTTGTAGGTGTATCTCTGGAGTAATGGGGGCCTGAATGGGGCATGACCAGACTCTCAGACACTGAGGTCTCCCCTGGTTTGTTCCCGTGTTCTCAGAAAATGGATAAGCAGCCCTAGTTCCTATCTTCAAGAACTGTATTAAGGTTCAATTTGTACTGTCAGTGTTCATATGCCCTTCAATAAATATTAACTCTTCATATGATATTTTGCTAGTGAATTTACCACGATAGGATCTAACAGATTTTATGATCCAAATGGTCTTAATAGATACATACAGAACTTTCCACCCAAACAAAAGGAATATACCCTTTTCTTAGCACCCATGGAACTTTCTCTCAAATTGGCCACATACTCAGTCTTAAAGGAAATATCAATAGACACAAAAAATGGGGATTACTCCTTGTATCCTAAAAGACCACCATACACTAAAGTTAGAGTTCAATAATGACACAAACCACAGAAAGCCTACAAACTCATGGAAACTGAACATCTCTCAATTGAACTCACATCTGCCAAGGAAAAAGTAAAGAAAGAAATCAAAGACTTCCTAGAATTCAATGAAAATGAATCCAGAACAACACTTACAGGACACAATGAAAGATGAGTTAAGAGGAAATCTCAAAGAACTAGATGCCAATATGAAAAACCTAGAGCAATCTCACACAAGAGACCTAACCTCCCATCTGAAAGCTTTCAAACAATTAGAAGCAAAGTCACCCAGAAGGAGTAGATGGCAGGAAATAATCAAACTTAGGACTGAAATCAATACATTAGAAACAAAGAGAACAATACAAAGAATCAATAAATCAAAGAGTTGGTACTTCAAGAAAGTCACCAAACTCTTATCAAACTAATCAAAAGGCAGATGGAGAACATCCAAATTAACAAAATCAGAACTGAAAAGGGAGACATAACAACAGACATCCAGGAAATCCAGAGAATCATTAGGTCATACTTCAAAAACCTGTACTCTACGAAATTGGAAAACCTATAGGCAATGGACAACTTTCTGAACAAGTACCATTTACCAGAATTGAATCAAGAACAGATAAATGATCTAAATAGACCTACAGCCCTCATAAAAATTTAAGTGTTGTTAAGTCTCCCAAGCAAAAGAAGCCCAGGGTCAGATGGTCTCAGCAAGGAATTCTACCAGAACTTCAAAGATAAATTAATAAATTAATATCAATGCTCTCAGAATTTTTCCACACAATAGAAACTGAAGGAAATTTGCCAAACTTTTTATGAGGCTATATTCACCCAGAAACCCAAGCCACACAAGAATGCAACAAAGACAACAAATTACATACCCTCATGAACATCGAATCAAAAATACTCAATAAAATACTGGCAAACCAAATTCAAAAACAAAATACTGGAAAATGAAATTCAAAAAATACTGGCAAACCAAATTCAAAGAAATCATCCAGCATGGTCAAGTAGGCTTAACTCCAGAAACGTAGGGATGGGTCAACATACAAAAAACCGTGAATGTCATCCATATAAACAACATGAAAGATAAAAAGAATCCATGTGATCATTTCATTAGCTGTTGAAAAAGCCTTTGACAATATCCATCTCTGTTTCATGATAAGACTCCTGTAGAGATCAGGAATATAGGAAAACACCTAAACATAATAAAGTTAATCTACAGCAAGCCACCAGCCAACATCAAACTAAATGGAGAGAAACTCAAAGCAAGCCCACTAAAATCAGGAACAGAACAAGGCTATTCTCTCTTCCCATATCTTTTCTATATAGTTCTCAAAGTCTTAGCTAGAGTAATAAGACAACAAGATGAGATTAAGGGGATATAAATTGGAAAGGAAGAAGTCAAACTATCTCTATTTGCAGACAATATGATCGTATACATAACTGATGCCAAAATTCTACCAGGGAACTCCTACAACCGATAAACACCTTCAGCAATTTAGCGGGGTACAAGATTAACTCAAAATATCCACAGCACTCCTATACACTAAGGATAAAAGGGCTGAAAAAGAAATCAGGGAAACATCCCCCCCTTATAATAGCTAACAATAGTATTAAGTATCTTCACGTAACTCTAACCAAAGGAGTAGCAGGCCTGTTTGACAAACCTTTAAGTCATTGAAGAAAGAAATGGAAGAAGATATCAGAAAGTGGAAAGATCTCCCATGCTCCTGGATAGGTAGGATTAATATCCTAAAAATGGCAATCTTACCAAAAGCAATCTACAGATTCAAGGAATCTCATTAAAATCCCAACATAGTTCTTCATAGACCTTGAAAGAACAATACTCAATTTCATACAGAATAACAAGAAACCTAGGATTGCCAATATAATCCTCTTCAATAACAGAATTTTGTGAGGCATCACCACACCTGACTTGAAACCCTACTATTGAGCTACAGTAATAAAAACAGCTTGGTACTTGTAGTGGGATTTAGGTGTCAGCTGATAAAGTCCTAAGATGCTTATCCAGAGTCCTGAGCTCCTGGAGGGGGTTTGGCCAACCTGGAGGGGGTGTGGTCAACCCCATTGATAAGGGGCTTCTGGGACATGAAGAGCTCTCTTCCTGGTTCCTGGCTGCTGGAGAGACAGGAGCGGAATCCACTGTAGGTCCATCACTCGCCCATCGCTCATCCATCGCTCGGGTACTCCAGTCCCTGTTTAGGTGCTACTATAAGCTGTTACTAATATCATGAGTGTTGATTTATATTCTAATAAATATTTATCATGGACTGGTGCCTTGTAAGTAATACTCCGCCTACATCTGGCACCCAACGGGGCCTCCAGTGTGTGGGGGTGCGGGTTTTCAGCTCTGTGCACAAACATGAGTTTTCGGCTCAGTGTGGAAACATGAGTTTTCAGCTCAGTGAGCATGTGGGGCCCTCAGGGGGAGTGGTCCATTGTCCACTTGGCCTGCCACTGCCTGCTTGTATGGTGGCTCCATCCATCTAGCCCTGGTAGAGGAGTTTAAAGTGCATGCATATCCCTCCCTCCCAGCCAGCCCACGTGGTCACTGATTGTGACCCAGGCAACTGTAAATTACTCATGCAAGCGAACAAAGGAAACAAAAACCCTTCTATTTTGTGATTAACATCCTGTCTTAATTTGTGAGAATTTGCTTTTTCCAAGGCTTGTATTCTGCCTGCTGGGGCCCTTCAAAACCAGGTAGGGTCTGTAGATAGCTTCCTGCTGCTTAGAGGCTCTGAATCTGCCATACAGTGAGCAGGGCATTGAATGCTACTGTGACACCTGTGGACTAAACAGCGTAATTACACCTGAACTGATGCAATGACTGACAATTATTCTTTTGAAGACTTTAGGTCATATTTTGCCATGGTGGTTGACAAATTTTTAAATGAATACCTTTGAAGGATTCAATACCCCAGTCTTACTATTTTTTGGCTTGTTTCTCTATTTTATGTTTCAAAATAAGAGGATGATGACAGAGGTGTCAAATGGAAACCAACAATTACTGTCCAGATTATGTATTATGGAACTATCGAATTCTACAGTAGCAGATGAGGTTAAACAGGTACAAAATGTAAATCAACAGTTGCTGTCCAAGGTATATGATGTGGAACTGTCAAACACTAAGATGGCAAAAAGGATGGATACTCTGGAAATTGATTACAACAAGCTTTCACATAAGGCTTCCTCTTTAGATATGAATAACACTGTACAAGAAAAGTATAGGCTCTACGTAAATGATGAAAACAAGAAACTTGTTGACTACATTAATGATGAGAACAAGAAAATCATTAATTATGTTAATGATGGGGATCAAAAAAATTGCTGGCTTGCTGAGGTCTTTGGAAGGACTTCTTCATCAGGACACTCAAGATCTAGAAAAATCAATAGTATCTAAACTTCAAGAATGGAAACCAGTAGTATCCCAAATCCAGGAATGGGAACTGGTCATATCCAAAATACAAGAATGGGAGGACCATATTGCAATGCTGGAAAAGGGTATTGATGCATCTTATGCTCAGAACAGTTCATGTCAACCCCCAATGGGATATTATGGTACTGGAGTTACTCTACCTAAAGTGGTAAACATAACAGGGCTACCCCCTTCCGCACCACTATTATTCCCAGCTACTATTCAGACAAAGATAACACCTGGGGGATCCTCAGAATATGTAGAGTATAGCTATGAGCCAGTACATATGAGAGACATCAAGGATTTTAAAGAGGCAATATCAATGCACGGTATACACTCTACTTATGTAAAGCAGCTTCTAAATTCATGGTCAGCAAAAAACCGGATTAAACCAACTGACTGGATGCAGCTAACAGCAGACATGTGGTCAACTTGTAATAGAATTATCCTTCAAGACTGGATAGATTTGGTTATAGCAATCTTGGAGGCTGGTTCCCAATTACAATGTAAGGAAGATGAGGCTAAGACCATTGAACAACAAAATAGGGCTAGAGGGATTGAAATATTCCAAGACTAGTTACTTAAAATTTAAATATTTTGCTAATGTAGAACATCAGTCTTTATATTATGACTATGCCCTAGATTTATGTCATATGGCAACCTTAAATATTTGGCATAGAATTTTAGAAGTAGGAAGGAAAATTGAGTCACATACAAAAGTTATGCAAGGCATAAGATAAACCTTTAAAGATTTCTTACAAACATTGACTTCAGCAGTAAATAGAATGATACAAAATTCAGAAGCTAGGCAAAGAATGCTGGAATCCATGGCTTTTGAAAATGCCAATGCATAATGCAAAAGGGTATAAGGTTAGAAAGTCAAGATCAGCACCCATGAAGGAATGGATCCTAAATACAATCGATATTGAATATCCTAACTCTGATAATGATTGGATAGGAGAGGTGACTTCCTGAGGTTTGAAGCAAAATTGAAATTTAAAATGTTTCAATTGCAGTAAATAAGGTCACTTTTAAAAGGACTGTAGACAGAGTGTTCCTAGAAGCAATGTTTTTGCTAAGAATGACCCCAACAATATGCTCTTCCCTTCTGGATTATGCAGAAGGTGTGGCAAAGGCTGATGTTGGACTAAGGAATATAAATCAACAAGGGACAGACAAGGTAATACTTTGCCTTTGGCAAATGTCCTGAGGAACCTCTCACAGGAACCCAAGTCACATTCAGTTTGGTCATTTTCTGTCATAGTGGAGACATAGTGGGTTTATGTTTCCTCATACAAAATGATACTCTCCAAATCCATCCATTTACCTCCAAATTTAAAGGTGTCATTTTTTTTTTACGGCTGAGTATTATATTATGTAAATGTACCACATTTTTTAAATCCATTCTTCATTTGAGGGGCATCTGGGTTGTTTCTAGGTTCTAGATATTATGAATAATGCTGCTTTGATCATAGTTGAATTAATGCCCTTGGAGTAAGAATGTGCATCCTTTGGGTACATGCCCAATAGTGGTATTGCTGGATCTTTGGGAGACTGATTCCCAGTTTTCTGAGGAAATGCCATACTGAATTCCAGAGTGGCTGTACAAGTGGCCTCCAAAACTAGAGGAGTGTTCCCCTTGCTCTGCATCTTCTCCAGGATAGACTGTAATCTGTGTTTTTAATTCTAGCCATTCTGACAGGTGTAAGATTACAATTCTCTGGTGGCCAAGGATGTTGAGCAATTTTTTAAGTGCCTTTCAGAAACTTGAAATTCTTCTGTTAAGAATTCCATTTTTAGCTCTGAACTTCATTTGTAATTGGATTATTTCTTGGTTTTTTTTTTTGACCTCTGGTTTCTTGAGTTCTCTATATACTTTAGAGATCAGTCTTCTGTCATATGTAGGGTTGGTGAAGATCTTTTCCAATTCTGTAGACTGTCATTTTGTCGTATTGACCATGTCCTTTGCCTTTCAGAAGCTTTCCAGTTTCATGTGGTCTCATTTATTGATTGTTGTTCTTGGTGTCTGTGCTACTGGTGTTATATTTAGGAAGTGATTGCCCTTAACAATGCATTGGAGGGTATTTCCCACTTTAATTTCTATCAAGTTAAGTGTAATTGGGTTTATGTTGAGGTCTTTGACCCATGTGAACTTGAGTTTTTTGCTCACCTAGATCACCTGGATTTCATAAATGAAAGAAGACATGAATGCATGTCAGTGGTTTGAGCTATGAGCTAAAGAGCCAATACTTTAATTATTAATATATTGTGATTGAAAAAAATGCAGACCTGGTACTGTAAAGCTGACCAAGAATGTATGATTGCATAGGCCCCATGGGTGGTAACTGTTATTATGATTTTACTAAATGAATTTAACACAAACTGGCATCTAAATTTATATCTCTTCACCTTAGATAGCTCTCAGACATTATTAGAGTAGTTTTGTTTTAAAGTGAGTGATGGCTAATACAGGAGCTCCCAATTGGTTAGAATGTAGAAAATATGTCTATGCATTTTTCAGCTAAGCATTGAACATATATGTTATGCATATTGCTTTCAAACTTCAGTACCATTGTTAAAGAGGGGATAGAGAGATTGTAAGAAGCAGAAGACAGGAAGGACCAGAGCAAATACAGTATTTTATGGACATGATAAATTGTTACACTCATAAACTCATAGAGGTTGCCTTTGCCTATATAAGACCTGCTTTGTCAAGCCAGTCAGCATTCTAGCATGGAGTGAGTAGGTACTCATGATCTCCCACTCCTTTAAGAGTATCCTTTTTGAAAATGAATGGCTTTCATGGGAGGAAGAGTCTGTTTTCTTTCAGGGTATGGACTTTATTAATTCAAGCATACTCTAGTGGATGATCTCTCATCCCATGTTATATAAAGAGCACAAATTGGCTTTTTTGGTTATTTTTTAAAAAAAAATAAAAATCAAGACATGAATTTGAGGAGTGTGGGGAAGTAAGAAAAACATCAAAAAATATTTTACGTTAATTAGATGAATGAGTAAGGTATGTGTGAATATGATCAAAATACATAAAACCCTCAAAGGATAAAATAAAATACCATATTGTAAAACGATTAAGAAATTATGTTAATGAACTACAATTAGATTGCATCCAACCTGGCAAATTGGAAACAGTAGGAACAGGATCATCTCTGGAGTTAACTCTTCCATTTATATTACGATGATCCATTTTCATTGATGTCAGTTATAAAAGAGAATGTGTGTGTGTGTGTGTGTGTGTGTGTGTGTGTGTGTGTGTGTGTGTTGTATTGTTTCTGTGTGACAGTGTCTGCATGTATGTGTATAGGGTGGATGTGTCTGCCGGTGTTTGTTGTGATACAGAACTGATAAAGGACAGGTATGACATATTAGCTGTTTATTTATTACCCAAACTTATGTAGATTTTTGACTTTAATATGGCAGGGTCTTTTACACCATCCTCTAAAGAACTCTTTTCCACACAGCCCTAACCTGAAGATGAAGAAAAGACATGCCTGTAACCTTACCAAGTATCTCGACTGAAAAGGTGATTCTTCACAGCCCCTCCCTAACTACTCACCACTGCTAGTGCCATGAACTTCAATACATTCCACTGGAGATTCTTTCGCTTTGTCCTTGCAACGCATAAAAATTGGTTTGTTGACTGTGACCCCTAAAAGGAAACAAAGTTCTTGCTCTTTAACAGACAGCACAAAAATGGAAATGCAGCTAGGATCTGGGATGCAGCACAGGCCTTCAGGCCCACAAGAACAAGAGCCTGCAGGAAAGAAAAGTGCAGACTGCTGCAGGCCTGAGTCCTATTGCCTGTGCTCTATGCTCTCAGCCCTGAACACGTTGGAGAAGGCAGCATGCTCAGCCAGCACTTGGACATTTCTCTGTGAAGAAAAGTATTGTGTGACAGAGAGAGGTACATACTATATGTTGAAAAGAAGCTGTGGCATAGAAAATAACTGGGAAACACTCAGGCTTGTCTAAACCTGGAACTTCCTATTACCTAAGGCCATCATTCTTAAGTAGTTTCTTTTCATATAAACGTAGAGACTTTTCTGCCAGTTGGTGATATTTTCCCATTCTTCCTCAGAGAAATATGAAGCAATATCTTGGAAGGCCTAGAAAACAAGAAAATATAACATCTTAGAAGTACTCTCTGCTGGACATGTGCGCCATTCATACTAGAACACCCTCTTTGTTGGAGGACCTCAGTGGTCAACCTAGAAAATCAAGATAATTGATGCTGGGAAATGTGGGGAGCAAGTGAAAGATTTGCATAACAGCCATTTCCCAACTACATTGGAAATGCTCAATGCTATCAGGTCTCCCTTTGGTCCTGCTCCTGATTACAAAGTGGTGATTATTACCAACTGCATTTAGTACTCAATTACCATTCTAAATTCATCAGGGATACTGGAGAAGGACATTTTGAGAATGCCTCTGGTTTCCACCTTCTGAAAATTATTTCTGTCATGGTCCTTGTTTATGCATCTGCTTGTGCCCACACCCTGCTTGGTCAACTCACCTTAGAGATCTTTGCCTCGCGAATCATTTTCCCAGAGTTATTTTCACAAGAACTCTCTTTTTTCCTGTCAGAAAGATGAGTGATATTTTGAGAAGACATCATCTGATTTTGTTCCAGCATAAAATAAACTATCCCGGGAAGGGTGTTTCTTCTAAAATAAAATAAAATGTCCTGTGAGGAAAGGAGGCATGGATGGACAATAACCATCAGTACATGAAGTTTATTTATGGTCCATTTCATCCTAAAATCACCTACCCCAGATTAGATCTATGAGAGAATTAGGAATAAGTTGGATTCTCTGACTGTGTATAAAGTTAAATTGAGTCTTTAAATGTGAGGTAAGCTTCTGTTCTGATTTGTTGCCCTGGAGTGTTCATTGAAATTAAGAGAAAGAGATTGAATTGAGCAAGGGCAGACATGTTCTCTCTCATGTGAAGAACATGGAAACGAATTTCATAGGAGCTAAGAAAACAGATTCACTGAGAGGTAGATTATGGGGAAAAGGAGGTACAACAGGAACAGGTAGTAATTAGTATAGTTGCTGGTATTTTGCAGTACACTTTAATAACCACAGTTTAAAGCTGCATACGGTGAATCTGTGAGGAGGAAAAGAGAAGCCAAAAATGCATTCCTATGCATGTAATGATTTGGGAATGTCTTTCTGTGTGCTGTGAATATCAATCTTTAGATAAAGGAACTGTTTTGGCCGGTGACAGGCACCATAGAAAAAGTAGAAAAGGAAATCACAGCATACATAGGAGAAGCAGGGCAGAGTCAAACAAATCAACCCAGCCACCCAAGAAGAAGCATGTAAGGAACACAAGTGAACCACGGGCCAATGGCAGACAGTTTTATGAGAGTGGGTTGAGTTAGGAGGTAAAAGCTGGCTTTGGATGTGCCTGAGCCATGAACCAAGCAGCATGAACTTAATATAGGTGTCTGAATCATTTTGGGGGAACTGATCAACTCGGGAGGCTAAGAGGACTGGGCCTATAGGTCTGTGGGTCTGAAAACTCAAAGCACTAGATACCGATATGAAAAACCTAGAGGACAAAACTTACTTCCAGAAAAACTTAAAGTACCTTGATTCAGCTTAATTTAGAAGAACAGCTAACTAGAGCAGCCAGTACCTTTGAAGGTCTCAGGAATATGGATTGCCAGGTAAGGTAAGAATGGAATGTAGGATCCCAAGTTTCCAGAAAAGAAGTACATCACAAATGTGGGGATTATGTATACCTACTTGAGGTTTTATTATATTTCTCCATGTCACTGGCTGCTACAGAACCTGTTAACCTGTTGAGATGAACATTTCTATAAACACCTAAGCTTTGCCTATGTCTATACTACAGTTCTACACCCTATTGTGAAGTTGTTCATCTAAAAAAAATCACTTACCATTTCAAAACATTCCCAGTCTTCCTTAATCAGTCTAACCAGGGATCTCTCTATAATAAACTATTAACATTTAGCTCATTTATTAAGGATAGTGTTATAGTTGAAATTTATCCTATGTAAGCTATTTCTCCAATGAACTAAAAACTTGTACATTAATATTCCTATGAATAATATTGCACAATGTGCATGTGATGCACTCTATTGTGCTCTTTAAGAGTTCCCAAGTGCTTCTGTTAGGAAGGTTTCTCTAATAGTATATGTTTCCACTGGTCCCCTGATGCTCTCTAGACTTTCCATCATGGATACTGGTCTGTCAATAATGGCCTACTCAGAATGACTGAGACTTCTTCAGGAAATGAAATGGTCTGTGGACCTGGAGATCAGCACTAAAACTTTGATTTCATATTCTCTGTGTGGTTTCTTCTGACTTATTGTTTTCAAATTAATTTTAGGTCATATTACAAAGCAATGGCTTTCCCACAGCCAGCATTGTTCTAAATGGAAAAGATTGTAAGTGATACTCTAAATAGAGAAACAAGTCAGGACTCTACAATAGTCCCATGCTTGGCCCTGGGTTTCATCTGCAGCACGACAAAAAATGCAAAATGATGGAAAGAAAAACCACATAGAGTGTCTTAGAAGAATAATTCAGAAAAACAGAGTGAGAGATTTTTCTCAATACTTGACCAAACTTGTGAGCAAATACTGAAGCTGAATGGTTTATTTATGCCGTCACTAAAAAGAGAGAAATTACCTTATTCAAAGATAACAGCAAAACAGGTTAAATTACCACTCTCAATACAACTAGAGAGACTAAATACAACCAGGAAATCACAGCTTATGTAAAGAAATAGACCACTTCAGCCATCACTATTTTTCCCTTTAATTTGCTAGTAAATGGTTTCTTGTTTGCGTTTTTGATTTAAATCTCTAAACTGTATATGTAATTTTACTTTTGCCATATTATGTTTTCCTCAATCAATGAGTTGACAGGTAATATTTTAGTCTATGATAGTATTTCTAAAGTGAATATGATAGTGGAAAATTTTATTGTCACTTGATTATCTAACAATGACATATTACCTTTCTGACATTCTGTAACATGTACATTTTATATGTTGAGTATTAATTATCCTACCATAAAGCATGTAAATTGTTAAAGTATTCATTATTTTAGTACTTTCTAATTTACTGACCTTCTATGCTCTAAACTTTAAGGGTATATATGAATGTGTATATAATATTATCATAACTTGTGCATTTATCAGGAATTACAAATACAAAAATTTTGTTTCAGTTATAAACAAGAAATATAAAAACAATTACATCCATAATACATAACATAAAAGTTAGGGACAATCTATTTTTAAACTGTTTTTTGGATATTCTGATAATAAGGATGTTCTATATTATTCTATGTCCTGTGTTGCAAGAACCATTATTCATTACTGACTTCTTAGCACATACATTGGTTTAGATAGTGTTTTTTTATTTATGAATGCCGTACAAACAACTTTTAAAATTCATTGCCCACTACAGTTTTATATTTCCAAGTAATAAACAAGTCTGCTATGTTTAAAGAGTTTTAAAAAAAAACACTAACCCCAATATGTTTCAATATACTGCATGAAGCACTAACTATAGACAAAGAAAGGAACTTCATTTTAATCAATGTATCCATCAATTAATAAAATATTACAATACTAAAGACATGCATAAAACTCTGGTGCACTCAATTTCATCAAATCGTATTAATAAAATTAAACACCCAGATTAACACAAACCCAATATGGTGGGAGATTTCAGCACTCCAATTTCTTCTACAGATAAGACATCTGGATGAAAAAAATAAAGAGAAATTTCAGAGTTAAATGACATCTATCAAATGAACCTAATAGATATCTAGAGACTATTCAACCCAAATACCAAGGGTATACACATATACATTCTACTCAGCAGCACAGGGAAGCTTCTTCAAATATAACATATGCTCAAATGAAAAAGAAGCATTAATAATACAGAAAAGTGAAATAATTTCATGTATCCCACCCAACCATTATGCAATAAACTTAAAATCAACACCAAACAAAAATATCTACTAAATGTATAAACATATGGAGATTAAGCACCTCATTATTAAATGATGAATGGGCCAAAAGAATTAAAATATTCCTCTAACTAAATGAAGGAAAATCACCATGATATAAACTTTGTGAAAAAATCAAGGCATTTTTAAGAAGGAAGTTAACAGCCCTAAGTGTTACACTTGCAAAAAATGTACAGATAAATGACTTATTGATACAACACAAGAATTTGGAAAAAGCAAACCAAAATCAAATTTGGTAGATAGCAAGAAATATTTTTTTAAAAAAAAAGTCAGGTGATAATGGCTGGTACTAGAAACTTAGTGAACTACTTAGGCCTAGTAACCATGTTTCTGTAGGAGGGACCAGTCAGGCTGAGGATCCTTGAAAAGAGAAACATTTACCCTGTTCATCCTGAGAAGTTGGTTGGGTGAGAATTGACTGTGTTCTGTGTCCTCTTTCTCATATTCTAGCTTTTCATCAATATCTGACTCAGGGATTTCAATACATGCTAACTAGAGTTTCTACATTATTTGACTCTCAACTTTCGGGGCATGAATTAGAAAAAACAAGACCTTGCCAGCCAGAGCTATTCATGGCAAGCTGGCTCAGTTTTCTGTTAGGGGTTAGCCTCCAGCTTTAAGCGGAGTCCACAACATGTGTGTCTTCTCCATGTTCATCTTGGCAAGTTTTTCAGACAGCAGCCTCCCTCTTTTAGTGGGGGTTGTGTTTTTCCTCTTTTTGGACACTAAGTATCTGCCCCCAACATAGTCATCTGAATCATCATTGACAACCAGTTTGATGAGTAAATTGAGATTACTTAAAATGGGGACTATGCCTAAAGCAAGAAGAGAACTTTTTCACACCTTAAAAATGAGAAAGAGTAGCATGATGGAAGGTGGTTGGTCTTTCCTCAACATTACCTTAGATGATTTGAAACTAGAACCAGTAAAGGAAACAATAAATAATATCATAATGTTTATTATAAATTTTACTTTTTGATTATTTCCGTTCCATCACTTAAAAAGTCAGTTAGTGTAAATGCCAAGAAGAAAGCCTTAGAAAAGCCTATTAATAGAGAACACAGAAATATTCCTACTGAAACAAGAATTCAAAAAGATAATCTCAACATTGACTTATAAGTTTACAGAGAACCAACCTAAGGCTTTCAAACAGCCAAACTCCATATACTCGGTAACATTGAAGGAATCAAAATATGATAAAAATTGTTCAGAAGCTAGTTGGGCTCTAATGTGAATGTTAGATTTAAGGAGATTCAAGAAGTAATCATCACTTATGATATGTACTCACAGTTTGTAAAACAACTGTTAAATTTTTTGCTCAGATATGGTGATTGCTGCATTGAAAGCTAGACCATGTTCACAGTAGAAGACATCAACAGAGGAGGCTAAAACAATAGAACAAATAAGCAAAGCTAAAGGCTGGTTGTAGGCTCTCTGATTATGACTGGAACTGTCACTAATTTGATTACAGGATATGGTCAGTTCAGGATACCTATCCACTGTTTCCGACCATCTTAGCTGGGGTCATTCTTATAGATTTGTGAGAGTTTAAATCATTTTTAAAGAAAGTATTAAAGTTGAAATTATTCCTATGTAAGATATTTCCCCAAAAGACCTAAGAATGTAATGGACATTAATATTCCTATAAATAATAGTGCACAATGTTCATGTGTGTAAACTTTATTGTACTCTCTCAGGAGTTCCCCCAAGTGTTTTTGTTAGGAAGGTTTCTCTAATAGTATATGCTTCCTTCGGTCCCCTGATGCTCCCTAGACTTTCCATCATGGGTACTGGTCTGTCAATAATGGCCTACTCAGAATGACTGAGACTTCTTCATGAAAGGAAATGATCTGTGGACCTGGAGATCAGCACTAAAACTTTCACTTCATATTCTCAGTGTGTTTTCTTATGACTTTTTTTTTTAAATTAATTTTAGGTCATATTACAAAGCAATGGCTTTCCCACAGCCAGCATTGTTCTAAATGGAAAGGATTGTAAGCAATACTCTAAATAGAGAAACAAGTCTGGACTCTACAGTATTCCCTGTCTTGGCCCTGAGTTTCATCTCTAGCACTACAAAAAAATGCAAAATGATAAAAATAAAAACCACATTCACTGTCTTTGAAGGTAAATTCAGAAAAACAGAGGGAGAGATGTTTCTCAATAATTCACCAAACTTGTGAGCAAATATTGAAGCTCAATGGTTTATTTATGCAGTCACTAAAAAGACAGAAACTGCCTTATTCAAAGACAAGAGCAAAACAGGTTAAATTACCTCTCTCAGTACTACTAGAGAGACTAAATACAACCTGGAAATCACAGCTTATGTAAAGAAGTAGACAACTTTGGCCATCATGATTTTTCCCTTTAATTTCCTGGTAAATGGTTTCAGGTTTGCACCGGGATTTGGATTAGTTGATATAAATCTCTAAACTGTATATGTAATTTTGACTTTTGCCATAGTCTGTTTTCTTCAATCAATGAGTTGTCAGGTAAAATTTTAGACAATGATAGTATTTCTAAAATTAATAAGAAAGTGGAAAATTTTATTGCCACTTGATTATCTAACAATGAGATTTTCTCTTTCTGAAAGTCTGTAACATGAACATTTCATATGTTGAGTATTAATTATCCTACCATAAAGCATGTGAATTGTTCAAGTATTCATTATTTTAGTACTTTCTTATTTATTGACCTTCTATGCCCTAAACTTTAAGGGTGTATATGAATGTGTATATAAATAGGTTAGTTTTGCCACAAAATACACAAATATTATCATAAATTATGCATTTATCAGAAACTACAAATACAAAAAAATTGTTCCAGTTATAAACAAGCAACATAAAGACAATTACATCCATAATACATGATATAAAAGTTAGGGACATTTTATTTTAAATTTGGGGGGTATTCTGACAATAAGGATGTTTTGTATTTTTCTATGTACTGAGTTGAAAGAACAATTTTTCGTTACTGACTCCTAAACATAGACATTGGTTTAGATAGTGTTATTTTTATTTATGAATGACATAATACAACTTTGAAACTTCATTGCCGACTATAGTCTTATTTTTCCAAGGAATAAACAAGTCTGATACGTTTAAAGAGTTGAAAATAAACCACTATCCCCAATATTTTTCAATATAGTGTTTGAACCAAAAACTATAGGCAAAAAAAGGAACTTAATTTTAATCAAGGAATCAATTAATTATTAAAATATTACATTGTTAAAGACATGCATAAAACTCTGGTGCACTCAATTTCATCAAATCATATTAATAAAATTAAAGACCCAGATTAATACAACCCCAATAATAGTGGGAAATTTCAGCACTCCAATTTCTTCTATAGATAAGACATCTGAACACAAAAAAAAGAGAAACTTCAGAGTTAAATGACATTTTCCATCAAATGAACCTAATAGATATCTAGAGACTATTCAACCCAAATACCAAGGGTATACACATATACATTCTACTCAGCAGCACAGGGAAGCTTCTTCAAAATATAACATATGCTCAAATAAAAAACAAGAATTAATAAATACAGAACAAGCATTAATAAATACAGAGAAGTTGAAATAATTTCATGTATCATAGCCAACCCTTATGCAATAAAATTAAAATGAACACCAAACAAAAAAAGTCGACTAAATGTATAAACGTATGGAGATTAAGCAACTCATTATTAAATGATGAATGGGCCAAAAAATTAAAATATTCCTGGAACTAAATGAAGCAAAACCACCACGATATAACCTTTGGGAAACGTTAAGGCATTTTTAAGAAGGAAGTTAATAGCCCTAAGTGCTACACTTCCAAAATATGTACAGATAAATGACTTATTGATATAACAAACCAAATTCAAAAACAGTAGACAGAAAGAAATAATTTTTAAAAATCAGGTGATGTTGGCTGGTACTAGAAACTTAGTGAACTACTTAGGCCTAGTAACCATGTTTCTGTAGAAGTGACCAGTCAGGCTGAGGACCCCTGAAAAGAGAAACATTTACCCTGTTCATCCTGAGAAGTTGGTTGGGTGAGAATTGACTGTGTTCTGTGTCCTCTTTCTCATATTCTAGCTTTTCATCAATATCTGACTCAGGGATTTCAGTACATGCTAACTAGAGTTTGTACATTGTTTGGAGCTCAACTTTCAGGGCATGAAATAGAAAAAAAGACCTTGCCAGCCAAAGCTCTACATGGCCAACTGGCTCGGCTTTCTGTTAGGAGTTAGCCTCCAGCATTAGACAGAGTCCACAGTATGTGTGTCTTCTCCATGTTCATCTGGGCAAGTTTTTCAGACAGCAGCCTCCCTCTTTTAGTGGGGGTTGTGTTTTTCCTCTTTTTGGACACTAAGTAGCTGCCCCCAACATAGTCATCTGAATCATCATTGATAACAGGTTTGATGAGTAAATTGGGATTACTTAAAATGGGGACTATGCCTAAAGCAGAGAGAGAACTTTTTCACACCTTAAAAATGAGAAAGAGTAGCATGATGGAAGGTGGTTGTTCTTTCACCAACATTACTCTAGATGATTTGAAACTAGAACCAGTAAAGGAGAAGATAAATAATGTCATAATGTTTATTAGAAATATTATTTTTGATTATTTCTATTCTAACAGTTAAAAAGTCAGTTAGTGTGAATGCCAAGAAGAACACCTTAGAAAAGCCTGTTAAGAGAGAACACAAAAATATTAATACCCAAACAGGAATTTAAAGACCCAATCTCAACATTGACTTATAAGTTTTCAGAGAAACAACCTAAGGCTTACAAAGAGTCAAACTTAGTATACTCGGTAAAGTTGAAGGAATTACAAAATGATAAAGTTTTTTTTCAGAAACTAGTTGGGCTCTAGTTAGATTTAAGGAGATACAAGAAGCAATCATCACTTAAGGGATGCACTCACAGTTTGTAAAGCCAATGTTAAATAAATTATCCCTAAAGACTGGACAAATATGGTTATTGCTGCATTGAAGGCTAGACCACCTTCACAGTAGAAGACTTTATGGGAGGAGGCTAAAACAATAGAACAAGGAAGCAAAGCTAGAGGCTGGGTAAAGGCACTCTGATTACTATTGAAGTAGTCACAAATTTGATTAGAGGATATGGTGAGTTCAGGATACCTATCCACTATGTCTGACCATCTTAGCTGGGGTCATTCTTAGAGATTTGTGAGAGTTTTCTTTAGGCCAGGTCTCTACCTAACCACAAAATGTCCCCTTATCAAGATGTCTATTTCATTATTCTTCCCCTCCATTCACCACCCAACCCAATATCTCAGGTTCCCATGGGTGTCAGGATGGCCAAGTGGTTTAAGGTACCAGAGTCAAGACTCTTCTTTAAACATCAGAACTGAGATCTAGGTGTTCTCACTCATATGAGGAACATTCAAGCTGATTTCATAGAAGCTAAGATTGAAACAGTTGTCACTGAAAGGTGGGTTATGGAAAGAAGGAGGTATGAAAGGAACGGGTAGTAATTAGTTTAGCTGCTGGTATTTTCAGTACACATTAGTAACTATGTTTTATAGCTATATAGGGTGAATCTTTGAGGAAGGAAAAGAGAAGCCAAAAGTCCATTCCTATGCAGGGAATAAAATGCGAATGTCTTTCTGTGTGCTGTGAATACCAAACTTTAAACAAAGGAGCTGTTTTGGCCCATGACAGGCACTATTAAAAAAAGGAGGGGAAATCACAGCATAGGTAGGAGAAGAAGGGCAGAGTCAGGAAATCGACCCAGCTGCCCAAGAAAAAGCATGGGAGGAACACAAGAGAGCCACGGGCCACGTAGCAGAAAGATTAATGAGAATGGGTTTAGTTAAGATGTAAGAGCCAGCTAGGGATGTGCCTGAGCCATAGACCAAACAGCATGAAATTAATATAAGCATCTGAATGATTTGGGGGGGGTGGGGGGCTGATCAGCCCCGGAGGCTAAGGGGTCTGGGCCCTCAGGTCTATGGGTCTGGACCTCTGACTGCCCAGGACCAAGAAACCTCACTGCTACACATGAAATACAAGTTAGTTGGGAAGGTGAGATAGAAAGGTCCTGTGTTCAATGCCTGTCTAAGCTACAAAGTAAGATCAAGACCATGCTGATTAGTACATAATTTACTCGATAGGATTCCTTCCTACCATATAACTGGTCCATGCAATAATTTCCCAATTTTACCAGAAAAATAGTAGGAAAGTTTATAAACTTCATTTACATAAAGACCCAGAAATATCAACTGCCTATATTTCATAAGCACACACCTATGTATATCTTGAATCACAACACAGTATTTTAATTGTGCATTAATTATTGTTGTATATCAATTACTGACTCTTCATGTTTTTCCTTGATTCATGGTATAGATACGATGCTAAGCTGACAGAGAAAGTCTGGGCTCAAATAAATCTGTATAATCCTATTAATTAATTTACACAGCAGTTTTATACTAGAGTCCTGCATCATGTAGGTATCTGTGGTGTATTATAAGATTGAGATGAGGAGGGATTGCCACAGATTTAATGGTCTCTCCAACTGATGGTTTTCAGGGGTGAAGGAAAGGGATATATGGCTCAGATGTGCTGGGTTGAGGTAAGATGAAGGAGCTAGATAGCAAGTGACTAAGTCATAGGCTTAACAGTATGAAGTTAATATAATCATGTCTGCATTTACTTGGGACTTTGGGATTGCAGGTCCACATAAGGAGCAGCACCATGTTTGAACAGTGGACCTAATCTGGGACAAAAACTTCATTGTTACAGATGGTGTCCAAAAATGGAACAAATGTACCCACACAAAGCATGAGAAAGCTTACAAAGGATTCTAGATCAGAGAAACTGATCCAAGGGCAGCTTCAAAATTGTGTCTCTGAAGTCAATCATGGTACAGAGATTGTGTGGCATCCAGACCACAGAGAAAATGGCAGCGGACTCCCTGCAGCAAGAACAAACTGCAACCAGACCAGATCTGGAAGCCTCATAAAAGACTCAGTATCATGTGATTGATTTAAGGTTTCCATTTATTTTGAAGACAATGGGACAGAGTTAAAGACAGCTTTTTTGATAGTGGTATTTTCTTGGGTGTACTCTGTCTGCTGGCAGCAATCAGAGACTTGGCCCTTTTAAGAGAACTTCCTGACTCAGCTTCATTGGCAAAACTCTGTGGCTCTTTCAGAGAGTGCTAACATTTAAAAAATATTTTCTGGTTAAAAATGATTAATGATACAAAATAAAACAGACTCAGATATAGACAACCTCTCCATGGGTTAAAATGTGTGTGAAAAGGAATATGTAAACTGGGAGAGAACAAAAAGAATCAGAGAAAGTCTTTTAAAAAGAGAAATAGAAAAATAAAAGTATAATAAGCCATGTAAAGATGGAAAATACACAGAATCTGGATTGTGCTTATTATTGTGTCTTCTTTTATTTTTTTAACTGGTAGACTTAACTCCATAAGACAATCAGTTCCAAAGGATGCTAAGTTAAACAAAAACATATATTTTAAAAGTGTCTTGACTTTGAAGTTTGTATCTAAGGATTTATTGGTTTGGAAGAGAGGTTCTGTTGTTGTTTCCACCAAAGATGAGAACTTGTGGATTGCTTCCAGGCAAATAGGGTTTCACCAACCAAGACAACCTGAAAATTCTTTGATAAGAAGATATGTTTACATCAGCTTCAAGACTAAGATGATCCAGTCTCAAGAACCTGTAAGATTGTCAGCGCCCCTTAATCAGCAGGCAGTAGCAATGAAATGTTATGCACAAATTCCCAAAACATTGTTTATAAATGTTTGTTTTCAATATGAATGGTTAATGGTCATAGTTAATCTGTTTCTAAGAAGAAAAAGGGCATATGGTATATGAGTGCTTTTTAAAAAATTAGATTTTTGACTTTAGTTCAATACCTTAATCAACTGTTAATCTAAACATACTTTACATTTGTGTGGATTTTGGTTTATTGATACAAATTCAAGATTAGTTTTGTTATGCTGTATATACTTTTCTGCTGTTTAATATATGATGTTCATGTTACTCACTTAAAAGTTGTAAAATTAAAAAATGCATATTAATAGTCACTTGTGATTACCAAACTTATAGTCATGTCTTCTATAGACTGTAAATAACAGACTGTTTTGGCCCATGACCAGACCTGAAAAAAAGTAGGCAGGAAAATTAGAATAGGTAGTAGAAGAAGGGCAGATTCCCAGAGATATAGACAGACACCCAAAGAAGCACCATGGACAGAACACAGGTGAGCCACGGGCCATGTGTCAGGAATGATTGATGAGAATGGCTTGAGTTAAGGTGGAGGAGCTATCTAGCAATGAGCCTCAGACCTAGGCTAAACAGCATGAAGTTAATATGAGTGTCTGTGTTTCTTGAGAGATTTGGGATAGAGATGGTCCAGATAAGCAGTGGTGGGCGGGTACTAACAGTATGGCTAATCTTGGCCAGAAATCTCAATATTATAGAAGGCATTCCTCAGACAGAACTTACCACAGACTAAATTAGACAAAACTTTCTTCCAGAAAGACTTAAAGTACCTTGATTCAGCTGAGTTCAGAGGACCAGCCAAATAGAGCAGCCAGTACCTTTGAAGGTCTCAGAAAAATGGATTTCCAGGTGAAGTAAGAATGGAATGTAGGATCCCAAGGTTCCAGGAAAGAAGTACATCACAAAGGTTGGGGGGGTATATGCTTACTTTAGGTTTTATCATATTTCTCCATGTCACTGTCTGCTACATAACCTGTTTATCTGTTGAGATGAACATTTCTATGAATATCAGGGCTTTCCCTATGTCTAGACTACAGCTCTACACTCTACTGTAAAGATGATCTTCAAAAAAAAATCACTTACCATCACACTTTCCAGTTCAGACAGGCATTGAACATAGGACTCTTCTATCTCACCTTCCCAACTCTCTTGTATTTCATGTGTAGCAGTGAGGTTTCTTGGTCCTGGGCTGCCAGACATCCAGACCCACAGACCCCTGGCCCAGACCCCTAATCATTTTCAGCTGATCAGCCCCCCCCCCAAATAATTCAGATGCTTATATTAAGTTCATGCTGTTTGGTTTATGGCTCAGTCACACCCACAGCTGGCTCTTACATCCTAACTCAACCCATACTCATAAATCTGTCTGCCATTGGCTGTGGCTCAGTAGTGTTCCTTACATGCTTCTTGTGGGTGGCTAGGTCGATTTTTTCTGATTCTGTTCTGCTTCTCCTAGGAATGCTGTGAGTTTCCCTTCTACTTTTTCTATGGTGCTTGTCATGGGTGAAAACAGCTCCTTTATCTAAAGATTGATATTCACAGCACACAGAAAGACATTCCCACATCATTACATGCATAGAAATGGATTTATGGCTTCTCTTTTCCTTACTCACAGATTCACCATATGTAGCTTTAAACTGTAGTTACTAAAGTGTACTGCAGCATACAAGCGGGTATACTAATTACTACAAGTTCTTTTCCTACCTCCTTTACCCCATAAACGACCTCTCAGTGAAAACTGTTTCTTTCTTAGCTCCTATGAAATCTGTTTCCATGTTCTTCACATGAGTAAGAACACATCTGCCCTTGCTAAATTCAATCTCTTTCTCTTAATTTCAACGAACACTCCAGGGCAACTAATCAGAACAGAAGCTTACCTCACATTTAAAGACTCAATTTAACTTTATACATACTCAGAGAATCCAACTTATTCCTAATTCTCTCATAGATCTAATCAGGGGTAGGTGATCTTAGGATGAAATGGAACATAAAGAAATTTCATGTACTGAGGGTTGTTGTCCATCCCTGCCTCCTTTACTCACAGGACATTTTTTTTCTTTTTTTTAAGTTTGAAGAAACACCCTTCCCGGGATAGTTTATTTTATGCTGGAACAAAATCAGATGAGGTATTCTCAAAATTTCACTCATCTTGTTGACAAGAAAAAAGAGAGTTCTTGTGAAAATAACTCTGTGAAAATGATTCGTGAGGCAAAGTTCTGTAAGGTGAGTTGACCAGGTAGGGTGTTGGGAGAAGCAGATTCAAGACCAAGGACCATGACAGAAAGATTTTTCAGAATGTGGAAACAAGAGGCATTCTCAAAATGTTCTTCTCCAGTATCCCTGATGAATTTAGAATGGTAATTGAGTACTAAATGCAGTTGGTAATAATCAGCACTTTGAAATCAGGAGCAGGACCAAAGGGAGACCTGATAGCAACGAGCATTTCCAATGTATTTGGGAAATGGCTGTTAGGCAAATTGCTCAATTGATCCCCACATTTCCCAGAATCAATTATCTTGATTTTCTAGGTTGACCACTGAGGTCCTCCAACATAGAGACCTTTCTAGTATGAATGGCACACATGTCCAGGAGGGAGTACTTCTAAGATTTTATATTTTCTTGTTTTCTAGGCCTTCCAAGATATTACTTCGTATTTCTCTGAGGAAGAATGGGAAAATCTCACATTCTTGCAAAAAATTGTCTACGTGTATATGAAAAGAACCTACTTCAGAATGATGGCCTTAGGTAATAGGAACTTCCAGGTTCAGACAAGCCTGGGTGTTTCCTAGTTATTTTCTATGCCACAGCTTCCTTTCGACTTATAGCATGTACCTTTGCCACACAGTACTTTTCTTCACAGTAAAATGTCAAAGTGCTGCCTGAGCATGCTGCTCTTCTCCAACATGTTCAGGGCTGAGAGCATAGAGCACAGGCAATAGGACTCAGGCCTGCAGCAGCCTGCACTTTTCTTTCCTGCAAGCTCTTGTTCTTGTGGGCCTTAAGGTCTGTGCTGCATCCCAAATCCTAGCTTCATTTCCATTTTTGTGCTGTCTGTTAAAGAGCAAACACTTTGTTTCCTTTTAGGGGTCACAGTCAACAAACCAATATTCATGCGTCACAAGGACAAGGCGGAAGAATCTCCATTGGAATGTATTGAAGTCCATGACACTCACACTGATGAGTAGTTAGGGAGGGGCTGTGAAGAATCACCTTTTCAATCAAGATACCTGGTAAGGTTGCAGGCATGTCTTTTCATCATCTTCAGGTTAGGACTGTGTGGAAAACAGTTCATTTAGAGGATGGTGTAAAAGACCCTGTCATATAAATGTCTAAAATCATTATTTTGGTTAATAAGTAAATGGCTAATATGTAGCACCTGTCCCTTATCATATCCTAAACACAGACAGACACATACACCCTATAAACATACATGCAGACACATTATCACAGAGATACAACTCAACACACACATGCACACACACACCACACCACACACACACACACACACAAACACACACACACACACACATTATCTTTTATACTTGACATCACTGAAAATAGATCATCATAATATAAATGGATCAGTTAACTCCAGAGATGATCCTGTTCCCACTGCTTCCAATTTGGCAGCTTGGGTGCAATCTAATTGTAGTTCATTAACATAATTTCTTAATCCGTTTTCCATATGGTATTTTATTTAATTTATTGAGGATTTTATATGTTTTGATCATATTCACACATACCTTATTCTTTCATCTAATTAACATAAAGAAATTTTATGTTTTTCTCACTTCCCCACATTCCTCAAACTCACCTCTTTTTTTTAAATTTTTTAGAAATAACCAACCAAGCCCAATTTGTGCTCTTTATATAACATGGGATGAGGAACCATCCACTAGAACATACTTGACTTAGTAATGACCACAACCTTAAAAATACTGACTCTCCCTCCCATGAAAGCCATCGATTATCAAAAAGGATACCCACAAAGGGGTGGGAGCTCATGAGTACCTACTCACTCCATGCTAGAATACTGACTGGTTTGACAATGCAGGTCTTATATAGGCAATGGCAACCTCTCTGAGTTTATGAGTGTAACAATTTATCATTTCCTTAAAACACTATATTGCTCTGGTCCTTCCTGTCTTCTGCTTCTTACATTCGCTCTATCCCCCTTTTACAGTGGTACATGATTTAGGGAGGAAGACGCATGAAATATATGTTCAATGTTTAGCTGAGCAATGAATAGACACATTTTCTACATTCTAACTAGTTGGGAGCTCCTGTATTAGCCATCACTCACTTTAAAACAAAACTTCTCTAATAATGTCTGAAAGATATCTATCATGAAGAGATATGAATTTACATATCAGTTTGTACTAAATTCATTTAGCAAAATCATAGTAACAATTTCCACCCATGGGGCCTATGCAATCATGTGTTCTTGGTCAGCTTTACAGTACCAGGTCTGCATTTTTTCAATCACAATATCTTAAGAATTATAGCATTGGCTCTTTAGCACATAGCTCAAACCACTGACATGTATTCATGTCTTTTTTCATTTCTTTAATCCAGGTGATGCCTCTGTCAGGCATTCTCCCACAGAGTCTCTTTGTTCTTTCATACTGAAGCTTACTTTCTAAGCAGGAATCACCAGCTAGCCTCTGTAAATTGACTATGCATTCCTATGGCTGGAAATCACAGGGCTCCTCCCACTGTGATAGACTTCAGGATATATCTACATTTGGGAACTGTCTGACCCACAGACACAACCCAGAGGAACCCTTAGAGACACCTGGCTATTTAAGAAATGGAATTTTCTATTGTTGCCGTTTACACATTAGTGTATACAGTTAAGGGAGCTGAGAGTTGGTGGCCAGTGAGGGCACACTTAAGGACTGAATAAAACATAAGGGATTGTAAGAGCAAGTATTCAGTTTTATTATTCTGTCATTTAAAAAGCATGTCCATTTGAGTGTGTTTGGCATGTGATAATTGCAAAGTTCTGTAGGGTCATTAAAACAAGACTTTTCTCAGGCATAAATCAGGAAGTTGAATGACAGATATCTTATTATTCATGACTTTTATATCAGCAGAAATAGTGTAAGTATCCTCTTATCAAATTCTACATGAAGTGTTCATACCAATGTCTTGTGTGATGCCTCTCTTGGCAACATATTCTTTGATACCTAGATCAGTGTGTCTCTTTTCTTTCTTCCCCATTGCCTGCATTAATTTGTACAAATCATCTTGGTACAGTACTGTCTTCTCTCTTCTATTCACTCTTTTATTTACTGTGCATGTGATGAACTACAAGTTTATGTGTGAAGCTTTATATTTTATAGACTACCAACCTTTCATAAAACACATGGAGTCCACAAGTGATTTTCTTCTCTAAATATGCTTTATTATGGATTCCTAATTTAATGTACATTATTCTGCTTGTATAAATGGCAGTCTATGAAAAATATAAAGGCAAACATTTAGTCCCAGGAACATGCTGTACTTAGGACATTCCTTTCTTAATTGAACACCCATTCTCTTTCTTATTTGGCTACAAATAATGACAAATACTTCTCCAGGTACAGTTAGCATGTTATGAAAATCAATAAAAACACCTACAAAGGCTTGAGCCCTTCAACATTCTGTCATGGAAGGAGAGGCTCACCAGGTTCCACCCTCTCAGAGGATATGAGGGCAATTAAGGGTTGTCAGGGAAAAGACAGATGAGGCCCAGGGCACATGTAAATATGCCCAATTAAACTCATTTAGCCCCACCAATATGAAATATGAAATGAAAGATAATCTAGTAATGGCGAGGAAGGGCATTGACATGAGTCAAAAGAGGTTAATGAGTCTAAATTATCACAGCATATTATACATGCATATAAAAATGTCATATCGAAAGGTAACAGCATATATAATTAATGTATGCTAACATACTCTTTGGAAACACCTCAGAAATTACTTAACCTTTAATACAATATAGAAATGCTACAGAGAGCCTGAAAAAGTGCTTTAGTGTTTAAAAATGCTGAAGGAGGTGGAATGAGAAGAAAATAACCCAAATGAGTTCCAGGTACACTAGGCTAAGGATGGGCCCAGAGAAATCTGCACACCCAAGAGAAAGCACGTTTTTGGGGACAGAGAGTTGGGTGGCAATGGATGAGAAGGAATCATTGAAGAAACAAAACTCTGGCTTCCATGGCATGCTCTGAGTGAGTGGCATGGGCCCACAAAACTCCACAGCCTTGCTGCGTGACAAGATCACCCAGCACCAGTTCAGATGTTAGCAAGGATTTCCATATTCATAATTTGATTTGTCCTTCTGAAAGACATGTGACAAAGGACAGGTTTTCTACATACTCTGTGGTTCATTTCTTTAATCCACACAATATAAGAAAATGATCATTGGGCCCTCTTTCTAATGAAGGATAAAATAGGAATTCTATACCAGATGATGGGGGAGAGGGACCAAACAGTACACTGGATTACCTGGAATGGTCTTTGGTCTGTACCGCTGTGTGGCTAATATCTCAGTCTTTACAAGCCAGCAAACATAAACATCAGAATGGAAAGGCCCATGGGCTCATGGGAGGAAAATGCCATGTTCTATTCTGACAAAAGAAGGCCCTAAACTATCTAGTTCTCATGCACTAATATCTCCCTATTTCAGAAGGTAGCATTCATGTAAATGTATGGGCTCATCGTTTGAGGGAAAGAAAACATCGAGTGATATATGAAGAGATCAGTGACCCTGAAGAAGAAGATGATGATGAGGATGACTAAATCTGTAAGTGGTCCTTTGACACATCTCCCAAACCCCAGAATACATACTTTTTTTTATATAATATTAGATCACTTATCCACTTCTAGTCCTCTGGGGTGCAACAGTGAAGCTGAAGTATCATATCATGCTTCCTTTACTGCAAAGCTGGGTAATTTGGAGACCTTCCCTACCCAGGATGCTATGAGCTCCTAAATCCCAAGTCATCTCTCAAAGTACAGGCCACATCTTACTCTGGTTTAGAAATTTAAGGAAAAGAAAGGTGAGGCAGTCACCCTGCTCTGAGAAAAGGGTTTGCCTGTGTAGCACAGGCTTTGAGGTTGGGTGAGAAGGAAGCATGTGGGCTGTGAAGGACAGGAGGAAACAGACCAGTGAGTAGGTAGTGTGAATTTGCTAGTGTTTCTTTTCTTTCTTGTCTTAACCACAGAGCATTGAAATAAACCTACCATGAGAAGAAGAATGCGGTGGGAATTCCAGACCATAGCTACAATGTTGACAGCTAAATGGCAGTTATATGTATAAATACATTATTTATTAAAATTTATTATAATTCTAACAGTTAAGTATCCATTTCCATATTATTTGTCAAGTTTTCTCTTAGCAATTTTGTAGGAGGTAACCAATACTCTGTTAGGACCTTGTGCCAAGTATTCCCTATGTATTCTTTCCACTGTACTAAGTCTCATTAGTATTGGTCTTCCTTTGCCGGGCAGTGTTTAAGCATAGATCTCTCTGTATGGTATCTGGTCAGCACTAGGGATACTACATGCTAAGCACTCTGTTAGTGTTAGTTTTACTGTGTAAAAACCACTCTGGTAAAATATCAGTGTTTCAAGTAGGCTAGATGGCTTTGTGGTAGAGGATCCTGCTGCCAACTCTGATGACATGATTTCTATCCTAATGACCCACATGATGGACAGAGAGAACTGACTCCCTGACAATGTCTTTTGACATTCAAAATTGAACACACACACTCCAAATAAATGAAAATATAATAAAATAAATCTGTCAATAATTCCATTCAGCATCAAAGACAGGAGATGTAGGTCAAAAGGACCAGGCAAAGAAACCCACTCTGGTCCTGGAACTTGAGCCAGTGAAAGAAACACTTTAAATCTGAAGCCAGAACCAAAGAAACACTCCCTGAGCCTGAACCCAGAGCAAGTGCACGAAATATACCTTGACCCTGAAATTAGAGCCAAAAGGATAAAAAAGACAAGTGAACGAAACATAATTTAGGCCTGAAACCAGACACGAATCAGCTTCCGAATAACTAAAACAATCAGTCCCTGAGCATAAAATCCAGCACCTTGACCCTGAAATATGAGCCAAGGAAAGAAAAACGTGAGCCCTCAAACAGAACCAAAGAAACACATTTTGTCCCTGAAACCAGAGCCAACTCTGCCTCTGACCAACTAAACCAACCAATCCCTGAGCAGGAAAACCAGCTAATCCCTAAGTAGAATATCTTCTCACTGGAAACATTCCACCCCTAAGAAGCCCTATATAAGCCCCTCTATTGGTTTAGCTATCAGCTGTCCTTTTCCATCAGGGTAGAGGCAGCCACTCTCCTGTATTCCTTTCCCAAACAAATCTCTTTCTTAAAAGAGTTTTGGGTGAAGATCTTCTTTTGCTGGTGAGGAGCAGAGTCTCCACTAGGAAGCTCCCTTGGAAGGTGAGTAGAGCATCAGAAGACATGGATATCTCTGTTACAAAGCTCCTTTCGAGGGAGTCGAACAAAGTTAAGCTGTAACAGTTCTCTCTCAGAGATGAACATCCCCACTGCATCTCAGCTTCAGGTATACCCTGACTTCCTGACAAGTTAGGATATCTTTCTTCTCACAGCTGTAGGTATCCAGGATACCCTCCACAGCTGAAGGTATACCCTGACTTCCTGACAAGTTAGGATACCTTTTCCTCCACAGCTATAATACTGGCAGGTATAGACTGCCTTCCTGACATGTCTGGATTGTATACCTGTTCCTCCAGAAGAGTTTAAAGAATAACAGTTTTAAGGCTTATATTGAAAATTATAGAAGGTAAATATGAGACCAGGGGTTTTGGAACAATATAGACAATGGACATATAATCTGTGTGTGCTGTGGTCAGGATTAGACTTTATTAATATTGCATGGCAGATACTCTGAAGTGAGTTGTGTCATACACCCATTTCATACACTATTCTTACGTAGAAACTATAATGCTCAGTGTAGCTCTCCTAGTGGTGATAGAGGTAATATGGATTCCTATAGATATGGCTCTGATGAGTTGAAGTGCAGGCCTTGTGGAAAGCTAAGAGACTGAAGATCTCTGCCTCAGCACTATGTCAGGATGCAGAGAGGAGTCATAGGTGTTGGTAAATGATCATGTTAAACAAAACAAGCCAAGTGCAGAAAGACAGATGAGTCAAGCTTAATTTCAATGAGTAACATTATTTAAATTTGTGTTTTGTGTCATTCTGTGTGTTGGACATAAAACTAGGGTACCATAAGATAGGAGGCTGAGTCCTTAAAGAGGTAAAAAGAGTGACTCTATACATTGGGCATGAAGGTAACAGGGACAATTAGGGATAAAGAAGAGGACTAGCAAGATGAAGACAGATGGTGGGACAAGGTGATTTCCATTTTGATTAGAAACCAAGAACATAAGAACATGTCATTATGAAACCTACTACTTTCTATGCTACCATAAAAAATGAAGTAAATATAGTCCTGAGGACGAAATACTAAGAGAAAACAGTGTATGTTTGAGTCACAATTAGTGGTCTTTAGATGGAGAAAATAATCTTATATTTGGAGAAAGCTGGGATCCATGAAAATGGAAGTTGAAAACTGGCCATTCTTGTCACTCTCTAGAAGTTCCCTTACCCTGTCATCTGTCTCACTAACACCCACTGTATGGCCATCAGAAAAATCACACATGTCAAATAGAAATTAAAGACCACTCTCAAGCAAATGTTAATGGTGACAGGCTGATGAGTTCTAGCTGCAGTAGTATGCTCAGAAGTCTGTAGGATGGACCTTGTATTATAGATTTCTGAAAATATGGCCCAACCTATTTTGTTCTGCAGTCATAGAATGGAAGAATAATATCCATGGTTCAATTGATTTATGGATATTTAAGTATTCCACATACACATTTATAAAGATTAAATGGATATGATTAACTTTGAACATATTAGACACCACCAAACTGTAACTATTTATGAAAATACCAAATACACAATGAATACAACCTAAAAGATCCAGGTGCCAATGGAAGTTCTGTATCTAAGTTATTCAGAATTCAATCTGTGTTTGCATCAGGATCTTGGTGCCTGGAGGATATTCGGCAGTTACAAATGCAACTGGAAATGACACTTATTCTAGGTGTGGGTACCAGTCTAAAAGGGTATTGTGCTTGCTAAGTTCGTTGCTATGGACTGCTCTTATAAGGATCAAATTCATCTGTGGTGATATATTGTGCACACTCTAATAACGTTTGCCTGAAGATCAGAGGACAGAGGCAGCCACAGTTAGCCATAGAGGTCAGGGAGTGGTGGCACATAACTTCAATGCTAAAATTCCAGAGGCAGGGGATGAGATTGGTCTGGGTCTCTGTGAGTTCAAGACGAAACAGAGGCAGGTGGTGGGGCACACACCTGTAATCCCAGCCCTTGTGATCCCACACTCCTACTCCCAGTACTTGGGAAACACAACATCTTTAATCCAAGCACTAGGTTGTTTGAACCAGGAAGTGAAATGGCTGGGCAGAGAAAAAGATAAAAGGTGGAAGATACATGATTTCAGCCCTTTCCCTTGGGTTGAGGTCTCAGAGACATTCAGTCTGAGGATTCCTGGAGACTGGATCTATCCCTTTTCTGCCTGGAGAATTTGTGAGATGAGAAGTGACTGTGGCTTGTTTCCCTGTGTCTCTAATCTTTCAGTTTTTCCTCAATATTATAAGATCAGTTAAGATTCATGCAATATTCATCCATCCTCTTTAAAAAGTCAGTTTTACAAGAGCTTTAGGCTCCATTGCTGAGCCATCATCTACAATGTATGGCTCCAGGTACTGAATAAACTGGTGGTACAACGAAATGAAGCACAGTTAACTGCATGCTATGTTGTTTTAACTGTAGATCCTGGTAGACTGGGATCTTCCTTCAGCTTCTCTGGCTACTCTTCAGAGGCTCTGCCCAGATGTACTTCACCTCTCATTCTTAGTGTGTCAGGACTAGGGCTTTACCCAAGAAACTCTTTTTAGAGTCGAGTTTCTGGTTCCAAGTCACGAATTTTACCCAGCTTGATGAGTATAATTTTAGAAAGTAATGTATATTCAAAAAATGACAAGGTTATTGTCTTTAGGAATGAGAGAAACTTAAAGTAATCGACTGTAGGCAGAAGTTTCTGTCTTGGCAGCCTCTTCGAAGTACCTAGCAGTTGCTTCCTAAATAACTGACTCAGAAGTTTAAAATTAAGTATTAAGTAATATTAGTATTAATAATAATAAGCTGACTCTTACACTTAAACTAACCCATATTTTTATTTATGTTTAGCCATGTTGCTTGGTACTTTTTCTCAATACAGCACCTTCTCAATACTTCCCCTTTACAGCACTCTCAGTTTGTCTGTCTCATTTCTACTCCATGCTTGTCTATTGGCCAATCAGTGTTTTATTAAACCAATTTGAGTGACAAAATGTTACTATATACAAAAGCACCATTTCACAGCATTTCTGCCTTTTGTCTATTTAAGAAGGAAGGTTTTAAATATAACATGTTATGACTATATACTACAAAACAGTAATCAAGATAGAATTATATAATGACTTATCTCTCCCCTATATGCAGGCCAGCAGGGAAAAAGACCTTTAGGCTAGATTCCCCAATAAAATCCAGTTTTCTGGACACCCTCAACTAGGAAACTTCCACAAGCCCCAACCCACCCCAGAACCCAGTCACTTCAGCAGGTGCTTGAGACTCACAGATCCTCAGTACCTATTGGACCAAGAGGTAATTGACACCCAGCTCAGACAGAGATCCCAGTCTCCTGGGACAGAACCCTTGGAACCTTACCCCCTCTCATATATTCCCTGCATTCAGGCCAGCAGAAAACCTCCCCTACAGACCAGGACTCCCCAGTGAAGCTTAGTTCACAGAAAACTCCTATCTACAAACACATCCAATCACCTCATGACAATAGTGATTACTTGAGACCCACAGTCTCCCAGTATCTATTAGATCAAAAGCCCCTATAGGATTAAGAACACCTTCTAGATCAAGAGCTCATATTGGACCAAGAGTGAATCCCTGAGACAGACATTCTGCCAGCTCTTATTGCACCAAGAACTGGGCACTGTGACACAGAATATGCTACCTCCAAGTGGACTGAGAGCCCAGATTGTACCAAGAAGGCTTCCTGATACACACAGGAATAACAGATTGCAGCAGAGTCACCTCCCTGGGATAGATACAAATCCTGCAATGGGCAGATCCTAGCTCAAGAATACATATAACAACATAAAGAACAATGTGGCACCACTAGACTCTGGTGGTTCTACAACAAGATCTGATCATATCAACGAAGAAGAAAGAATAATGAAGAAGCAGGAGAAGAAGAAGAGGAGGAGGAAGAAGAAGACTAAGAAGAAAATAACCCTAAAAACAATTTTATGAAGATAATCGAGGCCTCAAAAGAGGAAATAAATATCTCCCTTAAAGAAATACAGGAAAAGACAAGCAAAAAATTGGAAGAGATAAACAAATGCTGGATGAAAATAATGAAAACCAAGAAAAAGCAATCAAACAAGTGAAGGAAACAATTCGAGATGTAAAAATTGAAATAGAAGCAATAAAGAAAACACAAACTGAGGGATTGTGGAAATGGAAAATCTGAAGAAATGCACTGGAACTACAGATGAAGAATGACCAACAGAATGCAAGACTAAATGGAAGATTTGATAGTGGAAGAAGATTTGTCACTCAAAAAAAAAAAACCTCAATAAACAACCCCCCCCCCACACACACAAAATCATCACATAAGATGTCCAGGAAATCTGGGACACCATGAAAAGACCAAACTTAAGAATAATAAGAATAGAAGAAGAATACCAGCTCAAAGGCACATAAAATATATTCAAGAAAATCAAAGAAATGTCTAAAGATATAAGACGCTTATGGAACACAAAATAGACTAGATCCCTCCAAATGTTTGCTCACAACATAATAATCAAGCCAGTAAACTTACATTATAAATAAATAATACTAAGAGGTGCAACGAAAAAATTCAAGTAACTTATAAAAGCAGACCCATCAGAATATCACCAGACTGTTCAGTGGAAACAATGAAAGCCAAAAGATCCTGGTCAGATGTTATGCAGACACTAAGAGACCATAGTTGGCAACACAGACTAAAATATCCAGCAAAAATATAAACCACCATAGGTGGAGGAAACAAGATTTTTCACCACAAAACCAGATTTAAATAATACCTATCCACAAATACAGCCCTAGAAAAAGCACTAAAGGGAAAACCCCAGCCTAAGGAAACCATATATAACAGATAAGCCCCACAGAAGAAAAAGACAAAAAAGGGAAACAACACATATACTATCATCAATAATAATAAAACTAATAATCACTGGACATTAATATCCTCTAATATCCATTGACTCCATTAACCTATAAAAAGACACACCCTAACACCATGGATACAAATGCAGAAGCCATCTTTCTGCAGCAAATAAGAGACACACATTAACTTCAACTACAGACACTGACTCAGAGTAAAGGGTTGGGAAAAGACTTTCTAATCAAATGATCCTAAGAAATAAGGTGCTGTAACCATCCTAATATCTAAAAAATTGACTTCCAACTAAAGTCAAAAGAGATCATGGTGGACATTACTTATTCATCTCAGGAATAATCCATCCAATTAAAGTCTCAATTCTGAAAATTTATGCCCACAACAGAAAGGTACCTTCATATGTGTAAAAGAAATATTAGTAAAGCTTAAATCTCACATCAAACCTTAGACTTTGATAGTGGGAGACTTCAATACTTCACTCTCATCAATGGATTGGTAGGTCTACCAGACAGAAACTCAACTGACAAATAAGGGTCTTTTAGTGGAATTCAGGTGTTAGCTGAAAAGGCTTGGAGGTGTATCTCTGGAGTAATGGGAGCCTGAATGGGGCATGACAAGACACTCAGACACTGAGGTATCCCCCGTTTTGTTCCTGTGTTCTCAGAAAGTAGATCAGCAGCCCTAGTTCCAATCTCCAAGAACTGTATTAAGGATCAATTTGTACCGTCAGTGTTCATATGCCCTTCAATAAATATTAACCCTTTATATGATATATTGAAAGTGAATTTACCATGATAGGATCTAACAGATATTATGATCCAAATGGTCTTAATACATATATACATAACTTTCCAACCAAAAAAATGAATATACCCTTTTCTTAGCATCCCATGAAACATTCTCTCAAATTGAGGACATACTCAGTCATAAAGCAAATATCAATATATACCAAAAATTGGAATAACTCCTTGTATCCTAAAAGACCTCCATACACTAAAGTTAGAGTTCAATAACACAAACCACAGAAAGCCTACAAACTCATGGAAACTGAACATCTCTCAATTGAACCACTTTGGCAAAGGAAGAAGTAAAGAAAGAAATCAAAGGCTTCCTAGAATTCAATGAAAATGAGTCCAGAACAACACTTACAGGACACAATGAAAGCAGAGTTAAGAGGAAATCTCAAAGAACTAGATGCCAATATGAAAAATTTAGAGCAATCTCACACAAGAGACCTAACCTCTCAGCTGAAGGCTTTCAAACAATAAGAAGCAAACTCACCCAGAAGGAGTAGATGGCAGAAAATAATCAAACTTAGGGCTGAAATCAATACATTAGAAACAAAGAGAACAATACAAAGAATCAATAAATGAAAGAGTTGGTACTTCAAGAAAGTCACCAAACTCTTATCAAACTAATCAAAAGGCAGATGGAGAACATCCAAATTAACAAAATCAGAACTGAAAAGGGAGACATAAAAACAGACATCCAGGAAATCCAGAGAATCATTAGGTCATACTTCAAAAACCTGTACTCTACGAAATTGGAAAACCTATAGGCAATGGACAACTTTCTGAACAAGTACCATTTACCAGAATTAAATCAAGAACAGATAAATGATCTAAATAGACCTACAGCCCTCATAAAAATTTAAGTGTTGTTAAGTCTCCCAAGCAAAAGAAGCCCAGGGTAAGATGGTCTCAGCAAGGAATTCTACCAGAACTTCAAAGATAAATTAATAAATTAATATCAATGCTCTCAGAATTTTTCCACACAATAGAAACTGAAGGAAATTTGCCAAACTTTTTATGAGGCTATATTCACCCAGAAACCCAAGCCACACAAGAATGCAACAAAGACAACAAATTACATACCCTCATGAACATCGAATCAAAAATACTCAATAAAATACTGGCAAACCAAATTCAAAAACAAAATACTGGAAAATGAAATTCAAAAAATACTGGCAAACCAAATTCAAAGAAATCATCCAGCATGGTCAAGTAGGCTTAACTCCAGAAACGTAGGGATGGGTCAACATACAAAAAAACGTGAATGTCATCCATATAAACAACATGAAAGATAAAAAGAATCCATGTGATCATTTCATTAGCTGTTAAAAAAGCCTTTGACAATATCCACATCTGTTTCATGATAATACTCCTGTAGAGTTTAGGAATATAGGGAAACACCTAAACATAAAGGTAATCTACAGCAAGCCACCAGCCAACATCAAACTAAATGGAGAGAAACTCAAAGCAAGCCCACTAATATCAGGAACAGAACAAGGCTATTCTCTCTTCCCATATCTTTTCTATATAGTTCTCAAAGTCTTAGCTAGAGTAATAAGACAACAAGATGAGATTAAGGGGATATAAATTGGAAAGGAAGAAGTCAAACTATCTCTATTTGCAGACAATATGATCATATACATAACTGACGCCAAAATTCTACCAGGGAACTCCTACAACTGATAAACACCTTCAACAATTTAGCGGGGTACAAGATTAACTCAAAATATCCACAGCACTCCTATACACTAAGGATAAAAGGGCTGAAAAAGAAATCAGGGAAACATCCCCCTTTATAATAGCTAACAATAGTATTAAGTATCTTCACGTAACTCTAACCAAAGGAGTAGCAGGCTTGTTTGACAAACCTTTAAGTCATTGAAGAAAGAAATGGAAGAAGATATCAGAAAGTGGAAAGATCTCCCATGCTCCTGGATAGGTAGGATTAATATCCTAAAAATGGCAATCTTACCAAAAGCAATCTACAGATTCAAGGAATCTCATTAAAATCCCAACATAGTTCTTCATAGACCTTGAAAGGACAATACTCAATTTCATACAGAATAACAAGAAACCTAGGATTGCCAATATAATCCTGTTCAATAACAGTATTTTGTGAGGCATCACCACACCTGACTTGAAACTCTACTATTGAGCTACAGTAATAAAAACAGCTTGGTACTTGTAGTGGGATTTAGGTGTCAGTTGATAAAGTCCTAAGAAGCTTATCCAGGGTCCTGAGCTCCTGGAGGGGGTTTGGCCAACCTGGAGGGGGTGTGGTCAACCCCATGGATAAGGGGCTTCTGGGACATGAAGAGCTCTCTTCCTGGTTCCTGGCTGCTGGAGAGACAGGAGCGGAATCCACTGTAGGTCCATCACTCGCCCATCGCTCATCCATCGCTGGGGTACTCCAGTCCCTGTTCAGGTGCTACTATAAGCTGTTACTCATATCATGAGTGTTGATTTATATTCTAATAAATATTTATCATGGACTGGTGCCTTGTAAGTAATACTCCGCCTACATCTGGCACTCAACCGGGCCTCCAGTGTGTGGGGGTGTGGGTTTTCAGCTCTGTGCGCGAACGTGAGTTTTCAGCTCAGTGCGCAAACGTGAGTTTTCGGCTCAGTGCACAAGCACAAGTTTTTGGCTCAGTGCGCAAGCGTGAGTTTTCAGCTCAGTGTGTAAATGCGAGTTTTCGGCTCAGTGTGGAAACATGGGATTTCAGCTCAGTGAGCAGGTGGAGCGGTCAGGAGGAGTGGTCCATCGTCCACTTGTCCTGCCACTGCCTGCTTGTATGGTGGCTCCATCCATTTAGCCCTGGTAGAGGAGTTTAAAGTGCACGCACATCCCTCCCTCCCAGCCAGCCCACTTGGTCACTGATTGTGACCCAGGCAACTGTAAATTACTCACGCAAGTGAACAAAGGAAACAAAAACCCTTCTATTTTGTGATTAACATCCTATCTTAATTTGTGAGAATTTGCTTTTTCCAAGGCTTGTATTCTGCCTGCTGGGGCCTTTCAAAACCACGTAGGGTCTGTAGGTAGCTTCCTGCTGCTTAGAGGCTCTGAATCTGCCATACAGTGAGCAGGGCATTGGATGCTACTGTGACACCTGTGGACTAAACAGCGTAATTACACCTGAATTGATGCAATGACTGACAATTATTCTTTTGAAGACTTTAGGTCATATTTTGCCATGGTGGTTGACAAATTTTTAAATGAATACCTTTGAAGGATTCAATACCCCAGTCTTACTATTTTTTGGCTTGTTTCTCTGTTTTATGTTTCAAAATAAGAGGATGATGACAGAGGTGTCAAATGGAAACCAACAATTACTGTCCAGATTATGTATTATGGAACTATCGAATTCTACAGTAGCAGATGAGGTTAAACAGGTACAAAATGTAAATCGACAGTTGCTGTCCAAGGTATATGATGTGGAACTGTCAAACACTAAGATGGCAAAAAGGATGGATACTCTAGAAATTGGTTACAACAAGCTTTCAGATAAGGCTTCCTCTTTAGATATGAATAACACTGTACAAGAAAAGTATAGGCTCTACGTAAATGATGAAAACAAGAAACTTGTTGACTACATTAATGATGAGAACAAGAAAATCATTAATTATGTTAATGATGGGGATCAAAAAATTGCTGGCTTGCTGAGGTCTTTGGAAGGACTTCTTCATCAGGACACTCAAGATCTAGAAAAATCAATAGTATCTAAACTTCAAGATGGAAACCAGTAGTATCCCAAATCCAGGAATGGGAACTGGTCATATCCAAAATACAAGAATGGGAGGACTGTATTGCAATGCTGGAAAGGGGTATTGATGCATCTTATGCTCAGAACAGTTCAGGTCAACCCCCAATGGGATATTATGGTACTGGAGCTAATCTACCCAAAGTGGTAAACATAACAGGGCTACCCCCTTCCGCACCACTATTATTCCCAGCTACTATTCAGACAAAGATAACACCTGGGGGATCCTCAGAATATGTAGAGTATAGCTATGAGCCAGTACATATGAGAGACATCAAGGATTTTAAAGAGGCAATATCAATGCACGGTATACACTCTACTTATGTAAAGCAGCTTCTAAATTCATGGTCAGCAAAAAACCGGATTCCACCAACTGACTGGATTCAGCTAACAGCTGCTGTCTTGGACCAAAGTCAGAATTTACTGTGGAGATGCTGGTTTAGAGAGGTGGCCAAGACCTTAGAACAACAAGGAAAAATTAGGGTTTCTTTGCTTCTCAGGACCAAATCCTTGGTGAAGGCATGTTTGCTGATGTGAGGACTCAAACTACTTATGACGAGCATACTTTATTGCTATGCCGTACTGCTGCACTGAATGCTTGGGAAAATATTTTGGACCCAGGTCAAAAAATCGAGCATTATACTAAGGTCAAACAAGGCTTAAAAGAGCCTTATACTGATTTTCTACAGAGGCTTACCACGGCTGTTTATAGAGCAATATCAGATCCAGAAGTTAGGAAGCAATTAATACTTTCTCTGGACTTTGATCATGTTAATATGGAATGTAGAATAATGCTTATGCCTTTAAAGATCAGAGCTGCACCTATAGAAGAATGGATTCAATATGCAATCAATTCTGAATCTCTCCATTGCAATGAGGAGAATTGTGTAGGCCAAGCCATTGCTAATGCTAGGGTGAGGAACCAAGGCATCACTTGTTTCAATTGTGGTAAACAAGGCCATATAAGATGGAATTGTACACAAGGTACTCTTGGAAATAATGTTCGATCTAGGTTTAATTCAAACAGAAGGCCATTGCCTTCTGGATTAAGCAGAAGGTGTGGCAAGATGCGGCATTGGAACAATGAAAGTAGATCTACCAGGGATAAAGAAGACAACCCTCTACCATCGGGAAATGCCTTTCAGGGCTTCTCCCAGGATGCCCCCAAAAATCATACTCCAAATCGAGGATGGTGAGATGGGGAGGATGGGAGAATATAAGGTATTCTTTAACATATAATGACATGTGAGTCATGGGCACATATATAAACACACACTGAATAAAACTGTAATGAAGTATTACAACATATTTGAAGTCCCATTGTTGCCTCTCTAACACAGACATGTTAGTTTTCACACTGCCCTTCTCTTTTGAGACCAAGTCTTACATAGTACAGGGTGGCTTTGAACTATCCCCATCTTCCTATCTCATTTTCCTAAGTGCGAAGAAGAGAGGTGTTCACCATCAACTAGCTTGGGAAGATAATTTGTTCTGTTTTATTTACGATGTATTTTATTTTACATTCCAACCACAGTTTTCTCCCTCATTTTTTTTAAAACCATAAATGTCATTTTGATGTATGTGTCCCCCTGCCTTCTCTCTCCCCAATCGCTCACCTGTCAGACTTCAGCAAATCTCATACCCATCTCCCCATCTTCTCTCCGAGAAGGGCAAGAAGTCCCAAGGTGGGTCAGTTCAGTGTGGCACATCCACTCCAGGTAAATTCTACTCTCTCATCCCAGAAACAAGCCTGGGTTAGGTGTTCCTCTATAAAGAATGTGCTCCAAGGTGCCAGCCCACACACAAGAACACAGTGTTATCCCACCCCTAGAGGCTCCACATACTGCTCATGCCAATCTACAGTTGCCTACCCTTGTATGGCTTATCTCCTTTTCCTGCTGGGCATCCAGTGGCTATTCTTGATTCAGTGACCTCCTCAGAGATCTAGTCAACCCTCTATGTGGGACTCCTCTTCATAATCCCTATCCCCCTGCTCATACAGACTCTCCTCCCCTGCTCTCAGCTGACCAGGAGCTCAGCCCAGTGCTCAGCCATGGATCTCTACCTCCACCTCTATTCTTTATTGGATCCCCTACCTCTTTTCTACTCCCCCATCCACTGCCCAGAAAGGTCAAGTCCTCCTATGTGAGTCAACAAAGCATGGCATATCAAGTTTGGCCCCACCCTTGCACCAAGGCTGAGCAAGGCCTCACACCACAGGAAATAGTTTTCAAAATACTAGCTAGTGTGCCAGGAAAGATCCTAGTCCCAGTGCTAGAGGCCCCGTAAACAGACCATTCTTCATAACTGTCACCTACATGAGCAGGCTCTAGGTTAGTCCCATGCAGGCTCCCTACCTGTTTGTCTAGACTCCATCAGTTCCCCTGAGCTTGGATCAGTTGCCTTTGTGGTTTTCCCTGACATGATATTGACCCTCATGCTAGGCCCAGTCCTTTACTGTTGATGTCTGCATCTATTTCCATCAGTTACTGGATGAAGGTTCTATGGTGACAATTAGGGTGGTCATCAATTTGATTACCCGGGAAGGGCCAGTTCAGGCACCCTCTCTGCTATTATTTGGAATCTTAGCTGGGATCATTTTTGTGGATTCCTGCAATAATTCTTGGCACCAGGTTTCTCTCTAGGTCCACAATGTCCCCCTCTATGAAGATATCTGCTTCATTTCACTCCTTCTCTGTCCCTTTCCCAACTCAGCCTTTTTGATCCCTCATGTCCCTATCCCCTTCCCTCTACCTCCCTATCCTAATTGTTTAGTCTCTCTCTCCCAGGGTGATCCATGTCTTCCTCTTAGGGTAGTCTTTGTTGCCTAGTTTTTCTAGCTCAATGGATCGTAGCCTGGCTATCCTTTGCCTTCATACTATCCACTTAGGAGGATATGATTTATTTTAATTGATATACAACATTAGTTAATTCACAATTAATATACAGTGTCATGATTCAAGATATACACAGGTGTGTTCTTATAAAATATAGGCAATTCATATGTCTGTGTCCTTATGTAAATGAAGTTTATATCCTCTCTCTTCTACTATTTTCTGGTAAAATTGAGAAATTAATGCAAGGACCACTTATATGTTAGGAATGAAACCTATAGATTAATCATGTATTAATCAGCCTGGTCTTGATCCTACTTTGTAGCATAGACAGGTATAGAACATAGGACCTTTCTATCTCACCTTCCCAAATATCTTGCATTTCATGTGTAGCAGTGATCTTTCTTGGTCCTGGGCAGTCAGAGGTCCAGACCCACAGACATACAGGCCCAGACTTCTTAGCATTTAGAGCTGATCAGGCCACCCAAAATGAATCAGACACTTCTATTAAGTTCATGTTGTTTGGTCTATGGCTCAGGCACATCCCTAGCTGGCTCTTACATCTTAACTCAACCCATTCTCATTCATCTTTCTGCTACGTGGCCCGTGGCTCTCTTGTGTTCCTTCCATGCTTTCTCTTGGGCAGCTGGGTCGATTTCCTGACTCTGCCCTTCTTATCCTACCTATGCTGTGATTTCTCCTCCTTTTTTTTATAGTGCCTGTCATGGGCCAAAACAGCTCCTTTATTTAAAGATTGATATTCACAGCACACAGAAAGACATTCACATTTTATTACATGCATAGGCATGGACTTTTGGCTTCTCTTTTCCTTCCTCAAAGATTCACCCTATGTAGCTATAAAACATAGTTACTAATGTGTCCTGAAAATACCAACAGCTATACTAATTACTACCCATTCCTTTCATACCTCCTTCTTTCCATAGCCCACCTTTCAGTGACAACTGTTTCAAACTTAGCTTCTATGAAATCAGTTTGCATGTTCCTCATATGAGTGAGAACACCTAGATCTCAGTTCTGTTGTTTAAAGAAGAGTCTTGACTCTGGTACCTTAAACCACTTGGCCATCCTGACACCCATGGGAACCTGAGAGATTGGGTGGTGAATGGAGGGGAAGAATAATGAAAGAGACATCTTGATAAGGGGACATTTTGTGGTTAGGTAGAGACCTGGCCTAAAGAAAACTCTCACAAATCTATAAGAATGACCCCAGCTAAGACTGCTAGAAATAGTGAATAGGTATCCTTAACTGACCATATCCTGTAATCAAATTGGTGACTATTCTAATAGTAATCAGAATGCCTTTACACAGCCTCCAGCTTTTATTCTTTGTTTTGTTGTTTTAGTCTCCTCCCATTGTATCTTCTACTGTGAGAGTGGTCTAGCCTTCAATGCATCAATTACCATATCTGACCAGTCTTTTGGGATAGTTTATTTACATGTTGACCAAAAAATTTAACATTTGTTTTACAAACTGTGAGTGCATATCTTAAGTGATGATTGCTTCTTGAATCTCCTTAAATCTAACATTCAAAGGAGAGTCCAACTAGAACAATTGTTATCATTTTGTGATTCCTTCAATGTTACCGAGTATACTAATTTTGGCTGTTTGCAAGCTTCAGATTACTTCTCTGTAATCTTACAAACCAATGTTGAGATTAACTCTTTATATTCTTGTTTTGCTATGAATATTTCTGTGTTCTCTCTTACCAGGCTTTTCTAAGTTGTTCTTCTTGGCATTCACACTAACTGCCTTTTTAAGTGATAGAACAGAAATAATCAAAAAGTAATATTTATAATAAACATTATGACATTATTTATCTTCTCCTTTACTGGTTCTAGTTTCAAATCATCTAGAGTAATGTTGGTGAAAGAACAACCACCTTCCATCATGCTACTCTTTCTCATTTTTAAGGTGTGAAAAAGTTCTCTCTCTGCTTTAGGCATAGTCCCCATTTTAAGTAATCCCAATTTACTCATCAAACTTGTTGTCAATGATGATTCAGATGACTATGAATGGGGGCAGCTACTTAGTGTCCAAAAAGAGGAAAAACACAACCCCCACTAAAAGAGGGAGGCTGCTGTCTGAAAAACTTGCCCAGATGAACATGAAGAAGACAGACATATTGTGGACTCTCCTTAACACTGGAAGCTAACTCCTAACAGAAAACCGAGCCAGCTGGCCATGAATAGCTCTGCCCTGAATGTTGAGCTGCAAACATTGTACAAATTCTACTTAGCATGTATTTAAATCCTCGAGCCAGAATTTGAGGAGATGCTAGAATATGAGAAAGAGGAATCTGAACACCATCATTCCCACCCAACTAACTTCTCAGGGTGAACAGGGTAAGTGTGTCTTTTTTCAAGGGTCCTCAGCCTGACTGGTCACCTTTACAAAATGCATGGTTGCTAGGTCCAAGTAGTTCACTAAGTTTCTAGTACCAGCCATTATCACCCGATTTTTTTTAAAAAAAAATATTTCTTGCTATCTATTGAATTTGAGTTTGGTTTGTTATTTCCAAATTTTTGTGTTGTATCAATAAGTCATTCATCAGTACATTTTTTGTAAGTGCAGCACTTAGGGCTATTAACTTCCTTCTTTAAAATGCCTTGACAGTTTCTCAAAGGTTATATCGTGGTGGTTTTCCTTCATTTAGTTCCAGAAGTTGTTTAAATTTTTTGGCCCTTTCATCATTTAATAATGAGTGGTTTAATCTCCATATGTTTATACATTTCGTAGATTTTTTTGTGTGTTCATTTTAAGTTTATTGCATAATGGTTGGTTAGGATACTTGAAATTATTTCAACTTTTCTGTATATATTAATGCTTGTTTTTTATTGGATCATATGTTATATTTTGAAGAGGCTTCCCTGTGTTGCTGAGTAGAAAGTATATGTGTATACCCTTGGTATTTTGGTTGAATAGTCTGTAGGTATCTATTGGGTTCATTTGATAGAACATGTTATTTAGCTCTGAAGTTTCTCTTTTTTGTGTTCAGATGTCTTATCTATAGAAGAAATTGGAGTGCTGAAATTTCCCACTATTATTGGGTTTGTGTTTATCTGGGTCTTTAATTTTATTAGTATGATTTCATGAAATTGAGTGCATCAGACTTTTATCCCTGTCTTTAGTATTGTAATATTTTATTAATTAATTGATACCTTGATTAAAAAGAAGTTCCTTTCTTTGTCTATAATTAGTACTTCAAGCACTATATTGAAATATATTGGGGATATTGGTTTTTCTAAAACTCTTTAAACATATTAGACTTGTTTATTCCTTGGAAAAATAAGACTGTAGTGGGCAATGAAGTTTCAAAGTTGTATGTATGTCATTCATAATTAAAAATAACACTATCTAAACAAATGTCTGTGCTTAGAAGTCAGTAATGAAAACTTGTTCTTGCATCTCATGACACAGAAAAATACAAAATATTCTTATTATTAAAATACCCCAAAAATATTTTAAAATAGAATGTCCCTAACTTTTATATTATGTATTATGGATGCAATTGTCTTTATATTTCTTGTTTATAACTAAAACAAATTTTTTTATTTTTAATTCCTGATAAATGAATAATTTTTGATAATATTTGTATATTTTGTGGCAAAAATGAAATATTTATATAAACATTCCTATATACCAGAAAAGTTCAGGGAATAGAAGGTGAAAAATTCTACATATTCCTTTTCACACACATTTTAACCCATTGAGATGTTGTCTCTATGTTAATCTGTTTTATTGTGTATCATGAATCATTTTTACCAAGAAAATATTTTTTAAATGTTAGCACTCTCTGAAAGAGCCACATATTTTTTGTCAATAAAGCTGAATCAGGAAGTTTTCTTAAGGGGCCACATCTCTGTTTGCTGCCAGCAGACAGAGCACACCGAAAAAAGGCACTATCAAAAACCTATCTTTGACTCTGTTCCATGTTCTTCAAAATAAATGGAAACCTTACATCAGTCACATGCTACTGAGTCTCCTATGAGACTTCGGGATCCGGTCTGGTTGCAGTTTATGCTCGCTGCAGTGAGTCCGCTGCCATTTTGTCTGTGGTCTGGATGCCACACCATCTCTGTACCATGACTGATTTCAGAGACACAATTTTGAAGCTGCCCTTGGATCAGTTTCTGTGCTCTAGAATCCTTGGAATGCTTTTTCAGGCTTTGTGTGGGTATATTCGGTCAATGTTAGGCTGCTGTTTGTAACAATTAGGTTTCTGGCCCATATTAGCCCCACTGTTCAGAACTGCACGATGCTGTTTATTAGGACCAGCAATCCCAAAGTCTCAAAGCACAGATGCTTATATTAACTTCATGCTGTTAGGCCTATGGCTTAGACACATTGTTATCTAGCTCCTTCATCTTACCTCAACCCAGCATATCTGAGCCATATATCACTTTCCCAACCCCCGAAAACCATCAGTTGAAGAGACAATTAAATCTGTGGCAATCCCCTCATCATCTCAATCTTAGAATACACCACAGATACCTACATGATGCAGGACTCTAGCATAAAACTGCTGTGTAAATTAATTAATAGGATGATACAGAATTATTTGAGCCCAGAGTTTCTCTGTCAGCTTAGCATCATATCAATTCTATGAATAAAGGAGATACATGAAGAGTCAGTAATGATGGAGACATACAGAGTTACATTGAAGGAGGTTCCCAGAAATGTGTGTTTTATATAAAAATCCCCTAAGCCTACGTTTGATAGCTAGGCCCACATACTAGATGGGGAGAATGTAAGGTATTCTTTGACATATAATAACATGTGACTCATGGGCACATATATGAACACACACTGAATAAAACTGTAATGAAGTATTACAACATATTTGAAGTCCCTTTGTTGCCTCTCTAACACAGACATGTTAGTTTTCACACTGCCCTTCTCTTTTGAGACCAAGTATTATATAGTACAGGGTGACTTTGAACTATCCCCATCTTCCTATCTCATTTTCCTAAGTGCTAAGAAGAGAGGTGTTCTCCATCAAACTAGCTTCCTAAGATAATTTGTTCTAAGTTTTATTTATGATGTATTTTATTTTACATTCCAACCACAGTTTTCTCTCTACCTTTTTTAAAAACATAAATGTCATTTTGATGTATGCATCCCCCTGCCTTCCCTCCACCAGATCCCTCCGAGTCAGCCTTTAGCCTCCCCCATTTACATCCACCCATCTTCTCCCCCAGAAGAGCAAGAAGTCCCAAAGGTAGTTCAGTTTAGTGTGGCATATCCACTCCAGGCAAATTCTACTCACTCAACCCAAAGACAAGGCTGGGTTGGGTGTTCCTCTATAGGGAATGTGCTCCAAGGTGCCAGCCGACACACAGGAACACAATCCGGTACCACTCTTCCAGACTCCATATACTCCCTATGCCAATCTACAATTGCCTATCCTTGTAGGGTTTAGCTCCTTTTCCTGATGGATATCTAGTTGCTATTCTTAATTCAGTGAGTTCCACAGAGCTACTGTCAGCCATCGATATGGGACTCCCTTCATAATCCCTACCCCCCTGCTCACACAGATGCTCCTGCCCTGCTCTTAGCTGGACCAGATGCTCAGCCCAGTGCTCAGCCATGGATCTCTGCCTCCACCTTTATTCTTTGTTGGATGCCCTACCTCTTTTCTACTCCCCCATCCACTGCCCAAGAAGGTCAAGTCCTCCTATGGGACTCAAAAAGCATGGCATATCCAGTTTGGCCCCATCCTTTGCACCAAGGCTGAGCAAGGCATCTCACCACAGGTAATAGGTTTCAAAAACCTAGCTAGTGTGCCAGGACAGATCCTAGTTCCATTACTAGAGACCCCATAAACAGACCAAGCTACATAACTGTCATATACATGAGGAGGATCATGATCAGTCCCATGCAGGCTCCCTACCTGTTGGTATAGAGTCCATGAGTTCCCACGAGCTTGGATCAGTTGTCTTGGTGGTTTTCCCTGACATGATCTTGACCCTCATACTCAGCCCAGTGCTTTACTGTGGATCTCTGAATCTATTTCCATCAGTTACTGGATGAAGTTTCTATGATGTCAATTAGGGTGATCATCAATATGATTATCCGGGAAGGCCAGTTCAGGCACCCTCTCTGCTATTATTAGGAATCTAAGCTGGGATCATCTTTGTGGATTCCTGCAATTTTTCTTGGCACCAGATTTCTCTATAACCCCACAATGTCCCCCTCTATCAAGATGTAGATATATCAGGTATAGCCTGCTTTCCTGACAAGTCTGGACTGTATACCTTTTCCTCCAGAACAGATCAGAGAAAAACAGATTTAAGGTTCATAGTTGAAGAACATAGTAGGTAAAAATGAGACCTAGGGTTGTGGATAAATATAGACAATGGACACATAATCTGTGTGTGCTGTGGTGAGGACTAGACTTCATTAATCTTACATGGCAGATACTCTGAGGTGAATTGTGTCTTATACCCATTTCATACACCATTCTTATGTAGAAACTATAATGCTCACTGTAGCTCTCCTAGTGGTGATAGAGGTAATATGGATTCCTATAGATATGGCTCTGATGAGTTGAAGTGGAGGCCTTGTGGAAAGGTAAGAGACAGAAGATCTCTGCCCCAGTACTATGTGAGATGGAGAGAGGAGTCATAGGTGTTGATAAATGATCAAGTTAAACAAAACAAGCCAAGGGCAGAAAGACAGATGAGTCAAGCTTAATTGCAATGAGTAACAACATTTAAATTTGTGTTTTGTGTCATTCTGTGTGTTGGACATAAAAGTAGGGTACCATAAGATAGGAGGCTGAGTCCTTAAAGAGGTAAAAAGAGTGACTCTATACATTGGGCATGAAGGTAACAGGGACAATTAGGAATAAAGAAGAGGACTAGCAAGATGAAGACAGATGGTGGGACAAAGTGATTTCCATTTTGATTAGAAACCAAGAACATAAGGATATGCCATTATGAAACCTGTTACTTTCTATGCTACCATAAAAAAATGAAGTAAATATTGTCTGCTTCTTACAATCTCTCTATCCCCTATTTAACAATGGTACTGGAGTTTGGGAGGAAGAAGCATGACATATATGTTCAGTGTTTAGCTGAAAAAAAATGCATAGACACATTTTCTACATTCTAACCAGTTGGGATCTCCTGTATTAGCCATCACTCACTTTAAAAGAAAACTTCTCTAATAATTCCTGAAAGCTATCTATGGTGAAAAGATATGAATGTAGATGTCACTTTGTACTAAATTCATTTAGCAAAATCATTGTAACAGTTTCCACCCATGGGGCCTATTCAATCATACATTTTTGGTCAGCTTTACAGTACCTGTTCTGCATTTTTTTCAGTCACAATATTTTAATAAATAAAGTATTGGCTGTTTAGCGCATAGCTCAAACCAATGACATGCATTCATGTCTTCTTTCATTTCTGAAATCCAGGTGATGCCTCTGTCACACATTCTTCCACAGAGTCTGTTTGTTCTTTCATACTGACACTTATTTCTAAGCAGGAATCACCAGCTAGCCTCTGTAAATTTGCTATGCATTTCTCTGGTTGGAAATCACAGGGCTCCTCCCATTGTTTCATTATTCTATCATTTAAAAAGAGTTTCTATTTGGGTGTGTTTGGCATGTGATAATTGCAAAGTTTTGAGTGTCATTAAAACAAGTCTTTTCTCAGGCACATGAAGAGATATTGCCTCAAAGCCAAAAGCACATGAACAAATAAAATAAAGAGGGAGTATGGAGAGATTGCTCAGTGATTAGGGTATCTGCTCTTGTTCTAGAGGACTGGAGTTCAGTTCCTAACACCAACATTGAGTGGCTCACTATCATCTGTCAATTCAGTCCGAGGGGATCTGACACAATACTCTTGCCTCCCCAGACACACTCACACATGGGTCAAACATACACAGAGACATATATATGTACACATAAATAATAAATAAAAGAGTAAAGGGCACTAAGTTTTTGTTTTTTCAGTTGTATACAGATTTCCTCATGCATAAATCAAGAAGTTCATTGAAAGGTAGCTTATTATTAGTGACCTTGATATCAGCAGAAATGGTGCAGGTATCATCTTATCTAAGTCTACATGAAGTGTTCTTACAAATGTCCAGAGAATCATTAGGTCATACTTCAAAAACCTGTACTCCACTAAATTGGAAAACTTAAAAGAAATGGACAGCTATCTGAACAAATACCACTTACCAAAATTAAATCAAGACCAGATAAATGACCTAAAAAGACCTACAACTCTCATGAAAATTGAAGCTGTTATTAAAAGTTTCCCAAGCACAAGAAGCCCACGGTCAGTTGGTCTCAGCACAGGATTGTACTAGAACTGCAAAGATAAATTAATAAATTAATATCAATACTCCCCAAATTTTCCCACACAATGAAAACTGAAGGAAATTTGCCAAACCTTTTATGGGGCTATACTCACCCTGATTCCCAATGCACACAAGAATGCAAAGGAAACGACATATTACATACCAATCTCCCTCATGAATATCAATGTAAAAATACTAAGTAACATACTGGCAAACCAAATTCAAGAACATATCAAAGAAATCATCTAGCATGATGAAGTAGGCTTAACTCCAGAAACATAGGGATGGTACTACATACAAAAAACTGTGAATGTCATCCATCATATAAACAACCTGAAAGAAAAAAAGAAACCACATGATCATCTCATTAGATCATGGAAAAGCCTTTGACAATATCCAACTCTCTTTCATGATAAAAGTCCTGGATTGATCAGGAATATAGGGAAAATACCTAAACATAATAAAGGCAATATACAGCAAGCCACCAGCCGACATCAAACTAAATGGAGAAAAACTCAAAGCAAGCCCACTAAAATCAGGAACAGAACAAGGCTATTCTCTCTTCCCATATCTTTTCAATATAGTTCTCAAAGTCTTAGCTAGAGTAATAAGACAACAAGATGAGATTAAGGGGATATAAATTGGAAAGGAAGAAGTCAAACTATCTCTATTTGCAGACGATATGATCGTATACATACTGATGCCAAAATTCTACCAGGGAACTCCTCCAACTGATAAACACCTTCAGCAACTTAGTGGGGTACAAGATTAACTCAAAATATCCACAGCACTCCTATACACTAAGGATAAAAGGGCTGAAAAAGAAATCAGGGAAACATACCACTTTATAATAGCTAACAATAGTATTAAGAATATTTATGTACCTCTAACTTAAGAAGTAGCAGGCCTGTTTGACAAAAACTTGAAGTCATTGGAGAAAGAAATATAAGAAGATATCAGAAAGTGGAAAGATCTCCCATGCTCATGGATAGGTAGGATCAATATAGTAAAAATGGCAGTCTTACCAAAAGCAATCTACAGATTCAAGGAATATCATTAAAATCCCAATACAGTTCTTCATTGATCTTGAAAAAACAACACTCAATTTCATACAGAATAACAAGAAACCTAGGATTGCCAGTACAATCCTGTTCAATAACAGAATTTTATGAGGCATCACAACCCCTGACTTAAAACTCTACTGTTGAGCAACAGTAATAAAAACGGCTGGGTACTGGCATAAAAACAGACTTGTGGATCAATGGAATCAAATTAAAGACCCCGACATTAATCCACACACCTATGAACATCTGATTTTTGACAAAGAGGTCAAAAATATAGAATGGAAAAAAGATAGTATCTTCAACAAATGGTGCTAGCATAATTGGATAGTGGTTTGTAGAAGAATGCAAATAGATCCATATCTATCACCCAGGAAAACTCAAGTTCACATGGGTCAAAGACCTCAACATAAACCCAGTTACACTTCACTTGATAGAAATGAAAGTGGGAAATATCCTACAATGCATTGTTAAGGGCAATCACTTCCTAAATATAACACCAGCAGCACAGACACCAAGAACAACAATCAATAAATGAGACCTCTTGAAACTGAGAAGCTTCTGAAAGGCAAAGGATATGGTCAATACAACAAAATGACACTCTATGGAATGGGAAAAGATCTTCACCAACCCTACATATGACAGAAGACTGATCTCTAAAATACATAGATAACTCAAGAAACCAGAGGCCAAAAAACAAATAATCCAATTAAAAATGAGGTTCAGAGCTAAAAAGAGAATACTCAACAGAAGAATTTCAAATTTCTGAAAGGCACTTAAAAAATTTCTCAACATCCTTGGCCACCAGAGAAATGTAATCTTACTCCTGTCAGAATGGCTAGGACTAAAAACACAGATGACAGCCTATGCTGGAAAGGATGCAGAGCAAGGGGAACAGTCCTCCATTGTTGGAGGTCACTTGTACAGCCACTCTGGAATTCAGTATGGCATTTCCTCAAAAAAACTGGGAATCAGTCTCCACAACGATCCAGCAATACCACTACTGGGCATGTACCCAAAGGATGCACATTCTTACCCCAAGGGCATTAACTCAACTATGTTCAAAGCAGCATTATCCATACTAGCAAGTGTAGGGGCATTGTGTTGTCTCATGGTAAATAACTGTACCACCCACTGGTTTAATAAAAAGAGCTGATTGGCCAAAGGCAGGCAGGCAGGAAGTGTAGGCGGGGCTACCAGACTAAAAACTCTGAGAACAGACCACCAGACAGAATTCCAGAGAGAGGCCCAGAAGAAACAGAGGACAACTATGCTGCCCTAAGAAAAGATACCGAACTGCATGGCTGAACAGAACAAGAGACATGGGTTAGGTGAAGGGTAGAGAGCTAGCAAATGATATGCCTGGGCCTGAGGCTGATCAGCCTAAAATTAATGAAAGTGCCTGTGTGTCTCTGTAGGACTGTGGGACTGTGGGACTGCAGGACTGCGGGTCTGCAGGTCTGTGGGTCTGCGGGCCTTGACCTTGAGGTTAGGCCCGAAAGTCAAGGCCAGAAACCTCGTACTACAAATGGCAGCCCAACATGTGGCAAATATGCCCACATAAAGTCATAGAAAGCTTAAAAATGGTCTAGAGCCAAAAGCAGCCTCTGAATTGTGTCTCCCACATGGCAGTGGTACAGAGACACCCTGGTGAGGCCTGTGGGCTTGAGCTATAATGGAGGGGTTTTGGAGTGCAGCTTAAGGTGTAAAATGGCTCATTCCTGAAGTCTCATGGGAGCCTAGCTGTAAGCAAAAGGTTGTAAATGATTTATTTAAGGTTTCTGTTCATAAGGACAAAAAGGGAACAGAATCAAAGATGGCTTTCTTGTGGCAGTGTTTTCTTGGATCAGCTCTGTTTGCCGGAAGCAAACTGTGGCTTGGTTTTAAGAGAAGCTTCCTGATTCAGCATTAGAAGCAAAACACTTGTGAGTTTTTAAAGAGGCCCTGCTACCTAACACTTAAATGGAGTTAATGAGTAGCAGATGGCGAAGCTTTACATGATAATTATATGGACCCTAAAATTCCCAGACTACCTGGGTTAAAAAGATAAATTCTATAAAATTAAACTAGGAGCTGGGTAGAGCCATCCACCCATCATATCAGCCTTTAATCCTGGCAGATTAAAGGTGTGTTCAGAAACAGAAGAAATAGAAGGATCTGGGTAGTCAATTATCCTAGCCAAGCAAAGGTGTGGTCAGAGACAGAAAAAATTAAGAAATAAATATATGGTAAAGACAGTTTTTTGTAAAATGTCTAAGTGGTTTAGAGTGTGTTGAAAATATATATACATAGGCTTAGAGAAAGAAAAGAAAGGTTAGAGAAATCCTTTAAAAAAGAAATAAAGTAAAATAAATAAATAATAAATAAGCCACGTAAAGATGGAAAATACAAAGAATGTCTTGATACTGTATATTACTGTCTTATCTTTAAGCTTCTTGACTGAAAATGACTTAGTAAAAGCTGCTAAAAGACAGTTGGTTATAAATGCTGGTAGAATAATTCAACCTATATATTTTGTAAATGAGTTTACTTTAAAATTGAAATGCAAAGATACGCTACTTTGGAGAAGAGGTTTTCCTTTTATTTTCACAGAAAATGAAAGACTGTGGATTTCTTCCTGGATAAAGAACATAAAGTTTGATAGAGGAAGACCCCCTGAAAAATCTCCAATGGAAATGCATGGACCAGATGATTCAGCATTTCAGAGCACCTCTGTTGAAGTTCCAGAGCTCTGAATCCAAAACAATTTCAAGGACACTGGCTGAGATGACCCAGCCTTAGAGACTACTCCACTAAAGACTTGTCCATAAGCCTACATTTTTCTTTGGATTCCCATGACATTGTCAGCATCCCCATTCAGCAGGAAGTAGCCTAGAGAACAATGCCCACATTCCCCAAACGTGGATTATGGATGTTTGTGTTTATTTACAGTGTTGCATATAAGCTGTTATAGATAAGGGGGGGGAAAGAATTTTAAAATTGGAGTTCTTTTTGTTTTAAAGAGAAAAGGGGATATGTAGGGGCATTGTGTTGTCTCATGGTAAATAACTGTCCCACCCACTGGTTTAATAAAAAGAGCTGATTGGCCAAAGGCAGGCAGGCAGGAAGTGTAGGCGGGGCTACCAGACTAAAAACTCTGAGAACAGACCACCAGACAGAATTCCAGAGAGAGGCCCAGAAGAAGCAGAGGACAACTATGCTGCTCTAAGAAAAGGTACCGAGCCACATGGCTGAACAGTACAAGAGACATGGGTTAGGTGAAGGGTAGAGAGCTAGCAAGTGATATGCCTGGGCCTGAGGCTGATCAGCCAAAAACTAATGAAGGCATCTGTATGTCTCTATGTATGTTTCAAGAACGTAGAAACCACCCAGATACCCCTCAACAGAAGAATGGATTTAAAAATTGTGGGACGTTTACATAATAAAGCTCAGCAGTAAAAAAAAAAAAAGACATCTTGAAATTTGGAGATAAATGAATGGATTAAGTGAGTATCATTTTGTGTGAGCTAACATAAACCCAGAAAGATAGACTTGGTATATTCTCACTCATAGGTGCATTTTAGACATAAACAAAAGATACAATCCACAAACTCCTCAGCAGCTAGTTAACAGGAGGAAATTATGAGAGATTTCCATCAATCCCCTGGAGAAGGGGAAGTAGGGATCTCTAAGTAAATTGGGATTATACAGAGCAGCAAGCAAGGGGAGGTGGGAAGAAATAATGAGAGAAAGAGATAGTTGAACAGAAGGAGCAACAGAGAGGGAGAACAATGAAAGAGATATCTTGATAGAGGGAGCTATTGTGGGGTTAGAGAGAAACCTGGTGCTAAAGAAACATCCAATAACCCACAACATGTCCCCCGCTGGGACTCCAAGAAATAGTGGAGAGGGTGACTAACAGGAATTCCTCTATAATCAAACAAATGACCACACTAATTGTCATTATGGAACCTTCATCCAGCAATGGATTGAGGCAGAAGCAGAGATCCATAGCTAAGAACTCGGTTGAGCTCTCAGTCCATCTGAAGAGAGAGAGAGAAGACATTATATGACCAAAGGGATCTGGATCATGAAAAGGAGATCCATAAAGATGGCTTACTAACTCTGAAATGATAGCTGAGGAACCTACATGGAATTAAACTAAACCCTCTGAATGTAGACAAAAGTTGAATGGCATGGACAGTTTGTGGACCCTCTTGCAGTAGAACCAGACTTTATTTCTGGTGCATGAACTTGGAGTGCAGTCCCTACAGAGGAACACTTTACTCAGCCTTGACACTGAGGGGAGGGACTTGATCCTACCTCAACTAAATATGTCAGACACAACTGACTCACCTTGGGATTCCTTGCTCTTCCTGGGTTGGGGAATGGATGTGAGGGCTGACACTGAGCTAGGACTGGGAAAAAGGAAGGGAGGGGGACCAGATGTGAGCATGGGAAAAAACAGTTGCACAAATTCTAATTGGTCTTTTAATAAAAAGTTGGAGCCAGATATTGAAGTAAATGTTGAAAAATCAGAAAGAAAGGGGAACAAGCCACAGTCATTTCTCAGCTCACCAAGTCCTCAGCCTAAAGGAGTAGATCCTGTCTCCATGAATTTTCAGACTGATTGTGTCTGAGTCCTCAGGCAAAAAAGGGAAGGTGTAGGGAGGAAGGGAAGCACAGAGGCCAACCTCTGTCTTCTCCCACCTTATATCCCTTTCTCTGCACAGCCATATCACTTCTTTCTCTACCTTCCTAGTGCTGATATTAAAGGTGTGTGCCACCACTGCCTGTCTCTATTTCTCTTTTAGATTGGATTAATCTTGTGTAGTGCAGGGTGGCTTTGAACTCACACAGATCAAGAGTGATCTCTACCTACCAAGTGCTAAGTTTAAGGTGTGTGCCACCACTAACTGACCTGTATGAGTAACTCTGTGAAAGGTTCTCTCCTCTGATCTTCAGGCAATCTTTACTACATTTCAAACAACATATCACCACAGTTCCCTGTTTTCTGGTCAAAAATATAAAAGGGTTAAATATACCTAATATAAGAAAAACTATATACAAGAAATAAGAAAACTATATATTATATACACAGACAACAATTACATCAATAATGTTCAGTCCATTAGCAACTCACAAATTCAGAAAAAAAATACTCTATTATTTATCCTTTCTTGGTGAATCCAAATTCACTTTCTACCCAACCTGTATTACCAATCAATATCTATCTTTTGATGTCTCTGAAACTTAAACACTTTACACCTCTCAGTGAGTTTCCTTTCTGCATATGCACCTAGGAAAATTATGTAGTCTTAAACTTCTTTAGAGACCTCAGAAGGAAATAATATTAACTGAGTAAGCAGGAAGAGACATCTTTAGGGCATCCTGAAAACAAAAAAAAAATGGGTTAGTTGTCAAGTCTTTAGATAGGTAGCTGTATCATTTGTTGTCCAGTCTCTATGTAATGTGAAAATGCAGGGTTTGTCTGTGAGGCTTGACCATGTTAGCTAGCCACCATTGAAATTGTCCTGAGCAGTTTGTAGTCCAAAGTTGATCTTAGGGTGGTGTTTGTCAGCTTAATGGTGTTATAGTATTCCTCATATAACTGATGATTTGGGGTTCCATCATCAAGTTCAGAGACAGCATTAGGTCAGATTATTCCTGTTCTTGGTAATTTTTTCTGGGTAGTACTACTCCCTTCTTCTTTGCATGCCTATTTGTCCAGAGGTCTTTTAACTTCTCAAGATGTTTTTTTTTATTTTCCTTAAAAGAAAAAATGAAAGCCCTTCCCAACACTAACATTGAGGAGTTTTGAAAACTAATCCTTATCAACTTTGATTTATGTTTTCTCCTGATTTTTTTTTCTGTTCTCTCTTCTATAGCTGTTCTATCGTTCTCTGCAGTATGGTTTTCTACAATAAGCAGTAGGTTCCTTAATAGCTTTTATAAGGAGTTTTCTCCACTATGACAGAAAATTACCAAATTGAATTTGACTTGGGTTCCTGTGATATATTCCTCAGGACATTTGCCAAAGGCAAAGGATTACCTTGTCTGTCCCTTGTTGATTTATATTCCTTAGTCCAACAGCTGTCTTTGCCACACCTTCTGCATAATCCAGAAGAAAGGAGCATTCTTTTGTGGTCATTCTTAGCAAAAAACATTGTTTCTAGGAATACTCTGTTTACAGTACTTTGAAGCGTCACCTTATTTGCTGCAATTGAAACATTTTTAATGTCAATTTTGCTTCAAACCTCAGGAAATCACCTCTCCTATCCAAGCATTATCATAGTTAGGACACTCAATATTGAACGTTTTTAGGATCCATTCCTGCAAGGGTCCTGGTTTTGACTTTCAAACCTTAAAAAAAATAAGTCAGAAGAAAACAAACTGAGAATATGAAGTGAAAGTTTTAGTGCTGATCTCCAGGTCCACAGACCATTTTCTTTCCTGAAGAAGTCTCTGTCATACTGAGTAGGCCATTATTGACAGTACCCATGATGGAAAGTCTAGAGAGTATCAGGGGTCCAGTGGAAGCATATACTATTAGGGAAACTTTCCTAACAGAAGCACTTGGAAACTCTTCAATGAGCACAATAAAGTATAATTACATGCACATTGTGAACCATTATTGATAGGAATATTAATGTCCATCAAGTGCTTAGGTCTTTGGGGAAATAGCTTACATTGGAACAATTTCAATTTCAATACTTTCCTTAATAAATGATTTAAATGTTATTAGGTTATTGTAGAGAGATCCCAGGTTAGATTGACTAAGGAAGACTGGGAAGGATTTGAAATGGTAAGTGATTTTTTTTTGAGGATCAACTTTACAGTAGAGTGTAGAGCTGTAGTCTAGACATAGGGAAAGCCCTGATATTCATAGAAATGTTCATCTCAACAGATAAACAGGTTCTGTAGCAGACAGTGACATGGAGAAATATGATAAAACCTGAAGTAAGCATATACCCCCCCACCTTTGTGATGTACTTCTTTCCTGGAACCTTGGGATCCTACATTCCATTCTTACTTCACCTGGAAATCCATTTTTCTGAGACCTTCAAAGGTACTGGCTGCTCTATTTGGCTGGTCCTCTGAACTCAGCTGAATCAAGGTACTTTAAGTCTTTCTGGAAGGAAGTTTTGTCTAATTTAGTTTGTGGTAAGTTCTGTCTGAGGAATGCCTTCTATAATATTGAGATTTCTGGCCAAGATTAGCCACACTGTTAGTACCCGCCCACCACTGCTTATCTGGACCATCTCTATCCCAAATCTCTCAAGAAACACAGACACTCATATTAACTTCATGCTGTTTAGCCTAGGTCTGAGGCTCATTGCTAGATAGCTCCTCCACCTTAACTCAAGCCATTCTCATCAATCATTCCTGACACATGGCCCATGGCTCACCTGTGTTCTGTCCATGGTGCTTCTTTGGGTGTCTGTCTATATCTCTGGGAATCTGCCCTTCTTCTACTACCTATTCTAATTTTCCTGCCTACTTTTTTTCAGGTCTGGTCATGGGCCAAAACAGTCTGTTATTTACAGTCTATAGAAGACATGACTATAAGTTTGGTAATCACAAGTGACTATTAATATGCATTTTTTAATTTTACAACTTTTAAGTGAGTAACATGAACATCATACATTAAACAGCAGAAAAGTATATACAGCATAACAAAACTAATCTTGAATTTGTATCAATAAACCAAAATCCACACAAATGTAAAGTATGTTTAGATTAACAGTTGATTAAGGTATTGAACTAAAGTCAAAAATCTATTTTTTAAAAAAGCACTCATATACCATATGCCCTTTTTCTTCTTAGAAACAGATTAACTATGACCATTAACCATTCATATTGAAAACAAACATTTATAAACAATGTTTTGGGAATTTGTGCATAACATTTCATTGCTACTGCCTGCTGATTAAGGAGCGCTGACAATCTTACAGGTTCTTGAGACTGGATCATCTTAGTCTTGAAGCTGATGTAAACATATCTTCCTATCAAAGAATTTTCAGGTTGTCTTGGTTGGTGAAACCCTATTTGCCTGGAAGCAATCCACAAGTTCTCATCTTTGGTGGAAACAACAACAGAACCTCTCTTCCAAACCAATAAATCCTTAGATACAAACTTCAAAGTCAAGACACTTTTAAAATATATGTTTTTGTTTAACTTAGCATCCTTTGGAACTGATTGTCTTATGGAGTTAAGTCTACCAGTTAAAAAAATAAAAGAAGACACAATAATAAGCACAATCCAGATTCTGTGTATTTTCCATCTTTACATGGCTTATTATAATTTTATTTTTCTATTTCTCTTTTTAAAAGACTTTCTCTGATTCTTTTTGTTCTCTCCCAGTTTACATATTCCTTTTCACACACATTTTAACCCATGGAGAGGTTGTCTATATCTGAGTCTGTTTTATTTTGTATCATTAATCATTTTTAACCAGAAAATATTTTTTAAATGTTAGCACTCTCTGAAAGAGCCACAGAGTTTTGCCAATGAAGCTGAGTCAGGAAGTTCCCTTAAAAGGGCCAAGTCCCTGATTGCTGCCAGCAGACAGAGTACACCCAAGAAAATACCACTATCAAAAAAGCTGTCTTTAACTCTGTCCCATTGTCTTCAAAATAAATGGAAACCTTAAATCAATCACATGATACTGAGTCTTTTATGAGGCTTCCAGATCTGGTCTGGTTGCAGTTTGTTCTTGCTGCAGGGAGTCCGCTGCCATTTTCTCTGTGGTCTGGATGCCACACAATCTCTGTACCATGATTGACTTCAGAGACACAATTTTGAAGCTGCCCTTGGATCAGTTTCTCTGATCTAGAATCCTTTGTAAGCTTTCTCATGCTTTGTGTGGGTACATTTGTTCCATTTTTGGACACCATCTGTAACAATGAAGTTTTTGTCCCAGATTAGGTCCACTGTTCAAACATGGTGCTGCTCCTTATGTGGACCTGCAATCCCAAAGTCCCAAGTAAATGCAGACATGATTATATTAACTTCATACTGTTAAGCCTATGACTTAGTCACTTGCTATCTAGCTCCTTCATCTTACCTCAACCCAGCACATCTGAGCCATATATCCCTTTCCTTCACCCCTGAAAACCATCAGTTGGAGAGACCATTAAATCTGTGGCAATCCCTCCTCATCTCAATCTTATAATACACCACAGATACCTACATGATGCAGGACTCTAGTATAAAACTGCTGTGTAAATTAATTAATAGGATTATACAGATTTATTTGAGCCCAGACTTTCTCTGTCAGCTTAGCATCGTATCTATACCATGAATCAAGGAAAAACATGAAGAGTCAGTAATTGATATACAACAATAATTAATGCACAATTAAAATACTGTGTTGTGATTCAAGATATACATAGGTGTGTGCTTATGAAATATAGGCAGTTGATATTTCTGGGTCTTTATGTAAATGAAGTTTATAAACTTTCCTACTATTTTTCTGGTAAAATTGGGAAATTATTGCATGGACCAGTTATATGGTAGGAAGGAATCCTATCGAGTAAATTATGTACTAATCAGCATGGTCTTGATCTTACTTTGTAGCTTAGACAGGCATTGAACACAGGACCTTTCTATCTCACCTTCCCAACTAACTTGTATTTCATGTGTAGCAGTGAGGTTTCTTGGTCCTGGGCAGTCAGAGGTCCAGACCCATAGACCTGAGGGCCCAGACCCCTTAGCCTCCGGGGCTGATCAGCCCCCCACCCCCCCCAAATCATTCAGATGCTTATATTAATTTCATGCTGTTTGGTCTATGGCTCAGGCACATCCCTAGCTGGCTCTTACATCTTAACTAAACCCATTCTCATTAATCTTTCTGCTACGTGGCCCGTGGCTCTCTTGTGTTCCTCCCATGCTTTTTCTTGGGCAGCTGGGTCGATTTCCTGACTCTGCCCTTCTTATCCTACCTATGCTGTGATTTCCCCTCCTTTTTTTAATAGTGCCTGTCATGGGCCAAAACAGCTCCTTTGTTTAAAGTTTGGTATTCACAGCACACAGAAAGACATTCGCATTTTATTCCCTGCATAGGAATGGACTTTTGGCTTCTCTTTTCCTTCCTCAAAGATTCACCCTATATAGCTATAAAACATAGTTACTAATGTGTACTGAAAATACCAGCAGCTATACTAATTACTACCTGTTCCTTTCATACCTACTTCTTTCCATAACCCACCTTTCAGTGACAACTGTTTCAATCTTAGCTTCTATGAAATCAGCTTGCATGTTCCTCATATGAGTGAGAACACCTAGATCTCAGTTCTGATGTTTAAAGAAGAGTCTTGACTCTGGTACCTTAAACCACTTGGCCATCCTGACACCCATGGGAACCTGAGAGATTGGGTTGGGTGGTGAATGGAGGGGAAGAATAATGAAATAGACATCTTGATAAGGGGACATTTTGTGGTTAGGTAGAGACCTGGCCTAAAGAAAACTCTCACAAATCTCTAAGAATGACCCCAGCTAAGATGGTCAGACATAGTGGATAGGTATCCTGAACTCACCATATCCTCTAATCAAATTGGTGACTACTTCAATAGTAATCAGAGTGCCTTTACCCAGCCTCTAGCTTTGCTTCCTTGTTCTATTGTTTTAGCCTCCTCCCATAAAGTCTTCTACTGTGAACGTGGTCTAGCCTTCAATGCAGCAATAACCATATTTGTCCAGTCTTTAGGGATAATTTATTTAACATTGGCTTTACAAACTGTGAGTGCATCCCTTAAGTGATGATTGCTTCTTGAATCTCCTTAAATCTAACTAGAGCCCAACTAGTTTCTGAAAAAAACTTTATCATTTTGTAATTCCTTCAACTTTACCGAGTATACTAAGTTTGACTCTTTGTAAGCCTTAGGTTGTTTCTCTGAGAACTTATAAGTCAATGTTGAGATTGGGTCTTTAAATTCCTGTTTGGGTATTAATATTTTTGTGTTCTCTCTTAACAGGCTTTTCTAAGGTGTTCTTCTTGGCATTCACACTAACTGACTTTTTAACTGATAGAATAGAAATAATCAAAAATAATATTTCTAATAAACATTATGACATTATTTATCTTCTCCTTTACTGGTTCTAGTTTCAAATCATCTAGAGTAATGTTGGTGAAAGAACAACCGCCTTCCATCATGCTACTCTTTTCATTTTTAAGGTGTGAAAAAGTTCTCTCTCTGCTTTAGGCATAGTCCCCATTTTAAGTAATCCCAATTTACTCATCAAACCTGTTATCAATGATGATTCAGATGACTTTGTTGGGGGCAGCTACTTAGTGTCCAAAAAGAGGGAAAACACAACCCCCACTAAAAGAGGGAGGCTGCTGTCTGAAAAACTTGCCCAGATGAACATGGAGAAGACACACATACTGTGGACTCTGTCTAATGCTGGAGGCTAACTCCTAACAGAAAGCCGAGCCAGTTGGCCATGTAGAGCTTTGGCTGGCAAGGTCTTTTTTTCTATTTCATGCCCTCAAAGTTGAGCTCCAAACAATGTACAAACTCTAGTTAGCATGTACTGAAATCCCTGAGTCAGATATTGATGAAAAGCTAGAATATGAGAAAGAGGACACAGAACACAGTCAATTCTCACCCAACCAACTTCTCAGGATGAACAGGGTAAATGTTTCTCTTTTCAGGGGTCCTCAGCCTGACTGGTCACTTCTACAGAAACATGGTTACTAGGCCTAAGTAGTTCACTAAGTTTCTAGTACCAGCCAACATCACCTGATTTTTAAAAATTATTTCTTTCTGTCTACTGTTTTTGAATTTGGTTTGTTATATCAATAAGTCATTTATCTGTACATATTTTGGAAGTGTAGCACTTAGGGCTATTAACTCCCTTCTTAAAAATGCCTTAACGTTTCCCAAAGGTTATATCGTGGTGGTTTTGCTTCATTTAGTTCCAGGAATATTTTAATTTTTTGGCCCATTCATCATTTAATAATGAGTTGCTTAATCTCCATACGTTTATACATTTAGTCGACTTTTTTTGTTTGGTGTTCATTTTAATTTTATTGCATAAGGGTTGGGTATGATACATGAAATTATTTCAACTTCTCTGTATTTATTAATGCTTGTTCTGTATTTATTAATTCTTGTTTTTTATTTGAGCATATGTTATATTTTGAAGAAGCTTCCCTGTGCTGCTGAGTAGAATGTATATGTGTATACCCTTGGTATTTGGGTTGAATAGTCTCTAGATATCTATTAGGTTCATTTGATGGAAAATGTCATTTAACTCTGAAGTTTCTCTTTTTTTGTGTTCAGATGTCTTATCTATAGAAGAAATTGGAGTGCTGAAATTTCCCACTATTATTGGGTTTGTATTAATCTGGGTCTTTAATTTTATTAATATGATTTGATGAAATTGAGTGCACCAGAGTTTTATGCATGTCTTTAACAATGTAATATTTTAATAATTAATTGATTCCTTGATTAAAATTAAGTTCCTTTTTTTGCCTATAGTTTTTGGTTCAAACACTATATTGAAAAATATTGGGGATAGTGGTTTATTTTCAACTCTTTAAACGTATCAGACTTGTTTATTCCTTGGAAAAATAAGACTATAGTCGGCAATGAAGTTTCAAAGTTGTATTATGTCATTCATAAATAAAAATAACACTATCTAAACCAATGTCTATGTTTAGGAGTCAGTAACGAAAAATTGTTCTTTCAACTCAGTACATAGAAAAATACAAAACATCCTTATTGTCAGAATACCCCCCAAATTTAAAATAAAATGTCCCTAACTTTTATATCATGTATTATGGATATAATTGTCTTTATGTTGCTTGTTTATAACTGGAACAATTTTTTTGTATTTGTAGTTTCTGATAAATGCATAATTTATGATAATATTTGTGTATTTTGTGGCAAAACTAACCTATTTATATACACATTCATATACACCCTTAAAGTTTAGGGCATAGAAGGTCAATAAATAAGAAAGTACTAAAATAATGAATACTTGAACAATTCACATGCTTTATGGTAGGATAATTAATACTCAACATATGAAATGTTCATGTTACAGACTTTCAGAAAGAGAAAATCTCATTGTTAGATAATCAAGTGGCAATAAAATTTTCCACTTTCTTATTAATTTTAGAAATACTATCATTGTCTAAAATTTTACCTGACAACTCATTGATTGAAGAAAACAGACTATGGCAAAAGTCAAAATTACATATACAGTTTAGAGATTTATATCAACTAATCCAAATCCCGGTGCAAACCTGAAACCATTTATCAGGAAATTAAAGGGAAAAATCATGATGGCCAAAGTTGTCTACTTCTTTACATAAGCTGTGATTTCCAGGTTGTATTTAGTCTCTCTAGTAGTACTGAGAGAGGTAATTTAACCTGTTTTGCTCTTGTCTTTGAATAAGGCAGTTTCTGTCTTTTTAGTGACTGCATAAATAAACCATTGAGCTTCAATATTTGCTCACAAGTTTGGTGAATTATTGAGAAACATCTCTCCCTCTGTTTTTCTGAATTTACCTTCAAAGACAGTGAATGTGGTTTTTATTTTTATCATTTTGCATTTTTTTGTAGTGCTAGAGATGAAACTCAGGGCCAAGACAGGGAATACTGTAGAGTCCAGACTTGTTTCTCTATTTAGAGTATTGCTTACAATCCTTTCCATTTAGAACAATGCTGGCTGTGGGAAAGCCATTGCTTTGTAATATGACCTAAAATTAATTTAAAAAAAAAAGTCATAAGAAAACACACTGAGAATATGAAGTGAAAGTTTTAGTGCTGATCTCCAGGTCCACAGATCATTTCCTTTCCTGAAGAAGTCTCAGTCATTCTGAGTAGGCCATTATTGACAGACCAGTATCCATGATGGAAATGCTTCTTTTTCATTTGAGCATATGTTATATTTGAAGAAGCTTCCCTGTGCTGCTGAGTATAATGTATATGTGTATACCCTTGGTATTTGGGTTGAATAGTCTCTAGATATCTATTAGGTTCATTTGATAGAAGATGTCATTTAACTCTGAAATTTCTCTTTATTTTTTTCATCCACATGTCTTATCTGTAGAAGAAATTGGAGTGCTGAAATCTCCCACCATATTGGGTTTGTGTTAATCTGGGTGTTTAATTTTATTAATACGATTTGATGAAATTGAGTGCACCAGAGTTTTATGCATGTCTTTAGTATTGTAATATTTTATTAATTGATGGATACATTGATTAAAATGAAGTTCCTTTCTTTGTCTATAGTTAGTGCTTCATGCAGTATATTGAAACATATTGGGGTTAGTGTTTTTTTTTTAAAACTCTTTAAACATAGCAGACTTGTTTATTACTTGGAAATATAAAACTGTAGTGGGCAATGAATTTTAAAAGTTGTTTGTACGGCATTCATAAATAAAAAAAATACTATCTAAACCAATGTATGTGCTAAGAATTCAGTAATGAATAATGGTTCTTGCAACACAGGACATAGAATAATATAGAACATCCTTATTATCAGAATATCCAAAAAACAGTTTAAAAATAGATTGTCATTAACTTTTATGTTATGTATTATGGATGTAATTGTTTTTATATTTCTTGTTTATAACTGAAACAAAATTTTTGTATTTGTAATTCCTGATAAATGCACAAGTTATGATAATATTATATACACATTCATATATACCCTTAAAGTTTAGAGCATAGAAGGTCAGTAAATTAGAAAGTACTAAAATAATGAATACTTTAACAATTTACATGCTTTATGGTAGGATAATTAATACTCAACATATAAAATGTACATGTTACAGAATGTCAGAAAGGTAATATGTCATTGTTAGATAATCAAGTGACAATAAAATTTTCCACTATCATATTCACTTTAGAAATACTATCATAGACTAAAATATTACCTGCCAACTCACTGATTGAGGAAAACATAATATGGCAAAAGTAAAATTACATATACAGTTTAGAGATTTAAATCAAAAACGCAAACAAGAAACCATTTACTAGCAAATTAAAGGGAAAAATAGTGATGGCTGAAGTGGTCTATTTCTTTTCATAAGCTGTGATTTCCTGGTTGTATTTAGTCTCTCTAGTTGTATTGAGAGTGGTAATTTAACCTGTTTTGCTGTTATCTTTGAATAAGGTAATTTCTCTCTTTTTAGTGACGGCATAAATAAACCATTCAGCTTCAGTATTTGCTCACAAGTTTGGTCAAGTATTGAGAAAAATCTCTCACTCTGTTTTTCTGAATTATTCTTCTAAGACACTCTATGTGGTTTTTCTTTCCATCATTTTGCATTTTTTGTCGTGCTGCAGATGAAACCCAGGGCCAAGCATGGGACTGTTGTAGAGTCCTGACTTGTTTCTCTATTTAGAGTATCACTTACAATCTTTTCCATTTAGAACAATGCTGGCTGTGGGAAAGCCATTGCTTTGTTATATGACCTAAAATTAATTTGAAAACAATAAGTCAGAAGAAACCACACAGAGAATATGAAATCAAAGTTTTAGTGCTGATTTCCAGGTCCACAGACCATTTCATTTCCTGAAGAAGTCTCAGTCATTCTGAGTAGGCCATTATTGACAGACCAGTATCCATGATGGAAAGTCTAGAGAGCATCAGGGGACCAGTGGAAACATATACTATTAGAGAAACCTTCCTAACAGAAGCACTTGGGAACTCTTAAAGAGCACAATAGCGTGCATCACATGCACATTGTGCACTATTATTCATAGGAATATTAATGTACAAGTTTTTAGTTCATTGGAGAAATAGCTTACATAGGATAAATTTCAACTATAACACTATCCTTAATAAATGTTCTAAATGTTAATAGTTTATTATAGAGAGATCCCAGGTTAGACTGATTAAGGAAGACTGGGAATGTTTTGAAATGGTATGTGATTTTTTTTAGATGAACAACTTCACAATAGGGTGTAGAACTGTAGTATAGACATAGGCAAAGCTTAGGTGTTTATAGAAATGTTCATCTCAACAGGTTAACAGGTTCTGTAGCAGCCAGTGACATGGAGAAATATAAAACCTCAAGTAGGTATACATAATCCCCACATTTGTGATGTACTTCTTTTCTGGAACCTTGGGATCCTACATTCCATTCTTACCTTACCTGGCAATCCATATTCCTGAGACCTTCAAAGGTACTGGCTGCTCTAGTTAGCTGTTCTTCTAAATTAAGCTGAATCAAGGTACTTTAAGTTTTTCTGGAAGTAAGTTTTGTCCTCTAGGTTTTTCATATCGGTATCTAGTGCTTTGAGTTTTCAGACCCACAGACCTATAGGCCCAGTCCTCTTAGCCTCCCGAGTTGATCAGTTCCCCCAAAATGATTCAGACACCTATATTAAGTTCATGCTGCTTGGTTCATGGCTCAGGCACATCCAAAGCCAGCTTTTACCTCCTAACTCAACCCACTCTCATAAAACTGTCTGCCATTGGCCTGTGGTTCACTTGTGTTCCTTACATGCTTCTTCTTGGGTGGCTGGGTCGATTTGTTTGACTCTGCCCTGCTTCTCCTATGTATGCTGTGATTTCCTTTTCTACTTTTTCTATGGTGCCTGTCACCGGCCAAAACAGTTCCTTTATCTAAAGATTGATATTCACAGCACACAGAAAGACATTCCCAAATCATTACATGCATAGGAATGCATTTTTGGCTTCTCTTTTCCTCCTCACAAATTCACTGTATGCAGCTTTAAACTGTGGTTATTAAAGTGTACTGCAAAATACCAGCAACTATACTAATTACTACCTGTTCCTGTTGTACCTCCTTTTCCCCATAATCTACCTCTCAGTGAATCTGTTTTCTTAGCTCCTACGAAATTCGTTTCCATGTTCTTCACAGGAGAGAGAACATGTCTGCCCTTGCTCAATTCAATCTCTTTCTCTTAATTTCAATGAACACTCCAGGGCAACAAATCAGAACAGAAGCTTACCTCACATTTAAAGACTCAATTTAACTTTATACACAGTCAGAGAATCCAACTTATTCCTAATTCTCTCATAGATCTAATCTGGGGTAGGTGATTTTAGGATGAAATGGACCATAAATAAACTTCATGTACTGATGGTTATTGTCCATCCATGCCTCCTTTCCTCACAGGACATTTTATTTTATTTTAGAAGAAACACCCTTCCCGGGATAGTTTATTTTATGCTGGAACAAAATCAGATGATGTCTTCTCAAAATATCACTCATCTTTCTGACAGGAAAAAAGAGAGTTCTTGTGAAAATAACTCTGGGAAAATGATTCGCGAGGCAAAGATCTCTAAGGTGTGTTGACCAAGCAGGGTGTGGGCACAAGCAGATGCATAAACAAGGACCATGACAGAAATAATTTTCAGAAGGTGGAAACCAGAGGCATTCTCAAAATGTCCTTCTCCAGTATCCCTGATGAATTTAGAATGGTAATTGAGTACTAAATGCAGTTGGTAATAATCACCACTTTGTAATCAGGAGCAGGACCAAAGGGAGACCTGATAGCATTGAGCATTTCCAATGTAGTTGGGAAATGGCTGTTATGCAAATCTTTCACTTGATCCCCACATTTCCCAGCATCAATTATCTTGATTTTCTAGGTTGACCACTGAGGTCCTCCAACAAAGAGAGTGTTCTAGTATGAATGGCACACATGTCCAGCAGAGAGTACTTCTAAGATGTTATATTTTCTTGTTTTCTAGGCCTTCCAAGATATTGCTTCATATTTCTCTGAGGAAGAATGGGAAAATATCACCAACTGGCAGAAAAGTCTCTACATTTATATGAAAAGAAACTACTTAAGAATGATGGCCTTAGGTAATAGGAAGTTCCAGGTTTAGACAAGCCTGAGTGTTTCCCAGTTATTTTCTATGCCACAGCTTCTTTTCAACATATAGTATGTACCTCTCTCTGTCACACAATACTTTTCTTCACAGAGAAATGTCCAAGTGCTGGCCGAGCATGCTGCCTTCTCCAACGTGTTCAGGGCTGAGAGCATAGAGCACAGGCAATAGGACTCAGGCCTGCAGCAGTCTGCACTTTTCTTTCCTGCAGGCTCTTGTTCTTGTGGGCCTGAAGGCCTGTGCTGCATCCCAGATCCTAGCTGCATTTCCATTTTTGTGCTGTCTGTTAAAGAGCAAGAACTTTGTTTCCTTTTAGGGGTCACAGTCAACAAACCAATTTTTATGCATTGCAAGGACAAAGCGAAAGAATCTCCAGTGGAATGTATTGAAGTTCATGGCACTAGCAGTGGTGAGTAGTTAGGGAGGGGCTGTGAAGAATCACCTTTTCAGTCGAGATACTTGGTAAGGTTACAGGCATGTCTTTTCTTCATCTTCAGGTTAGGGCTGTGTGGAAAAGAGTTCTTTAGAGGATGGTGTAAAAGACCCTGCCATATTAAAGTCAAAAATCTACATAAGTTTGGGTAATAAATAAACAGCTAATATGTCATACCTGTCCTTTATCAGTTCTGTATCACAACAAACACCGGCAGACACATCCACCCTATACACATACATGCAGACACTGTCACACAGAAACAATACAACACACACACACACACACACACACACACACACACACACACACACACACACATTCTCTTTTATAACTGACATCAATGAAAATGGATCATCGTAATATAAATGGAAGAGTTAACTCCAGAGATGATCCTGTTCCCACTGTTTCCAATTTGCCAGGTTGGATGCAATCTAATTGTAGTTCATTAACATAATTTCTTAATCGTTTTACAATATGGTATTTTATTTTATCCTTTGAGGGTTTTATGTATTTTGATCATATTCACACATACCTTACTCATTCATCTAATTAACGTAAAATATTTTTTGATGTTTTTCTCACTTCCCCACACTCCTCAAATTCATGTCTTGATTTTTATTTTTTTAAAAAAATAACCAAAAAAGCCAATTTGTCCTCTTTATATAACATGGGATGAGAGATCATCCACTAGAGTATGCTTGAATTAATAAAGTTCATACCCTGAAAGAAAACAGCCTCTTCCTCCCATGAAAGCCATTCATTTTCAAAAAGGATACTCTTAAAGGAGTGGGAGATCATGAGTACCTACTCACTCCATGCTAGAATGCTGACTGGCTTGACAAAGCAGGTCTTATATAGGCAAAGGCAACCTCTATGAGTTTATGAGTGTAACAATTTATCATGTCCATAAAATACTGTATTTGCTCTGGTCCTTCCTGTCTTCTGCTTCTTACAATCTCTCTATCCCCTCTTTAACAATGGTACTGAAGTTTGAAAGCAATATGCATGACATATATGTTCAATGCTTAGCTGAAAAATGCATAGACTTATTTTCTACATTCTAACCAATTGGGAGCTCCTGTATTAGCCATCACTCACTTTAAAACAAAACTACTCTAATAATGTCTGAGAGCTATCTAAGGTGAAGAGATATAAATTTAGATGCCAGTTTGTGTTAAATTCATTTAGTAAAATCATAATAACAGTTACCACCCATGGGGCCTATGCAATCATACATTCTTGGTCAGCTTTACAGTACCAGGTCTGCATTTTTTTCAATCACAATATATTAATAATTAAAGTATTGGCTCTTTAGCTCATAGCTCAAACCACTGACATGCATTCATGTCTTCTTTCATTTATGAAATCCAGGTGATCTAGGTGAGCAAAAAACTCAAGTTCACATGGGTCAAAGACCTCAACATAAACCCAATTACACTTAACTTGATAGAAATTAAAGTGGGAAATACCCTCCAATGCATTGTTAAGGGCAATCACTTCCTAAATATAACACCAGTAGCACAGACACCAAGAACAACAATCAATAAATGAGACCACATGAAACTGGAAAGCTTCTGAAAGGCAAAGGACATGGTCAATACGACAAAATGACAGTCTACAGAATTGGAAAAGATCTTCACCAACCCTACATATGACAGAAGACTGATCTCTAAAGTATATAGAGAACTCAAGAAACCAGAGGTCAAAAAAAAAAAACCAAGAAATAATCCAATTACAAATGAAGTTCAGAGCTAAAAATGGAATTCTTAACAGAAGAATTTCAAGTTTCTGAAAGGCACTTAAAAAATTGCTCAACATCCTTGGCCACCAGAGAATTGTAATCTTACACCTGTCAGAATGGCTAGGATTAAAAACACAGACTACAGTCTATCCTGGAGAAGATGCAGAGCAAGGGGAACACTCCTCTAGTTTTGGAGGCCACTTGTACAGCCACTCTGGAATTCAGTATGGCATTTCCTCAGAAAACTGGGAATCAGTCTCCCAAAGATCCAGCAATACCACTATTGGGCATGTACCCAAAGGATGCACATTCTTACTCCAAGGGCATTAATTCAACTATGATCAAAGCAGCATTATTCATAATATCTAGAACCTAGAAACAACCCAGATGCCCCTCAAATGAAGAATGGATTTAAAAAATGTGGTACATTTACATAATATAATACTCAGCCGTAAAAAAAAATGACACCTTTAAATTTGGAGGTAAATGGATGGATTTGGAGAGTATCATTTTTTATGAGGTAACATAAACCCACTATGTCTCCACTATGACAGAAAATGACCAAACTGAATGTGACTTGGGTTCCTGTGAGAGGTTCCTCAGGACATTTGCCAAAGGCAAAGTATTACCTTGTCTGTCCCTTGTTGATTTATATTCCTTAGTCCAACATCAGCCTTTGCCACACCTTCTGCATAATCCAGAAGGGAAGAGCATATTGTTGGGGTCATTCTTAGCAAAAACATTGCTTCTAGGAACACTCTGTCTACAGTCCTTTTAAAAGTGACCTTATTTACTGCAATTGAAACATTTTAAATTTCAAATTTGCTTCAAACCTCAGGAAGTCACCTCTCCTATCCAATCATTATCAGAGTTAGGATATTCAATATCGATTGTATTTAGGATCCATTCCTTCATGGGTGCTGATCTTGACTTTCTAACCTTATACCCTTTTGCATTATGCATTGGCATTTTCAAAAGCCATGGATTCCAGCATTCTTTGCCTAGCTTCTGAATTTTGTATCATTCTATTTACTGCTGAAGTCAATGTTTGTAAGAAATCTTTAAAGGTTTATCTTATGCCTTGCATAACTTTTGTATGTGACTCAATTTTCCTTCCTACTTCTAAAATTCTATGCCAAATATTTAAGGTTGCCATATGACATAAATCTAGGGCATAGTCATAATATAAAGACTGATGTTCTACATTAGCAAAATATTCAAATTTTAAGTAACTAGTCTTGGAATATTTCAATCCCTCTAGCCCTATTTTGTTGTTCAATGGTCTTAGCCTCATCTTCCTTACATTGTAATTGGGAACCAGCCTCCAAGATTGCTATAACCAAATCTATCCAGTCTTGAAGGATAATTCTATTACAAGTTGACCACATGTCTGCTGTTAGCTGCATCCAGTCAGTTGGTTTAATCCGGTTTTTTGCTGACCATGAATTTAGAAGCTGCTTTACATAAGTAGAGTGTATACCGTGCATTGATATTGCCTCTTTAAAATCCTTGATGTCTCTCATATGTACTGGCTCATAGCTATAGTCTACATATTCTGAGGATCCCCCAGGTGTTATCTTTGTCTGAATAGTAGCTGGGAATAATAGTGGTGCGGAAGGGGGTAGCCCTGTTATGTTTACCACTTTAGGTAGAGTAGCTCCAGTACCATAATATCCCATTGGGGGTTGACCTGAACTGTTCTGAGCATAAGATGCATCAATACCCTTTTCCAGCATTGCAATATGGTCCTCCCATTCTTGTATTTTGGATATGACCAGTTCCCATTCCTGGATTTGGGATACTACTGGTTTCCATTCTTGAAGTTTAGATACTATTGATTTTTCTAGATCTTGAGTGTCCTGATGAAGAAGTCCTTCCAAAGACCTCAGCAAGCCAGCAATTTTTTGATCCCCATCATTAACATAATTAATGATTTTCTTGTTCTCATCATTAATGTAGTCAACAAGTTTCTTGTTTTCATCATTTACGTAGAGCCTATACTTTTCTTGTACAGTGTTATTCATATCTAAAGAGGAAGCCTTATCTGAAAGCTTGTTGTAACCAATTTCCAGAGTATCCATCCTTTTTGCCATCTTAGTGTTTGACAGTTCCACATCATATACCTTGGACAGCAACTGTCGATTTACATTTTGTACCTGTTTAACCTCATCTGCTACTGTAGAATTCGATAGTTCCATAATACATAATCTGGACAGTAATTGTTGGTTTCCATTTGACACCTCTGTCATCATCCTCTTATTTTGAAACATAAAATAGAGAAACAAGTCAAAAAATAGTAAGACTGGGGTATTGAATCCTTCAAAGGTATTCATTTAAAAATTTGTCAACCACCATGGCAAAATATGACCTAAAGTCTTCAAAAGAATAATTGTCAGTCATTGCATCAGTTCAGGTGTAATTACGCTGTTTAGTCCACAGGTGTCACAGTAGCATTCAATGCCCTGCTCACTGTATGGCAGATTCAGAGGCTCTAAGCAGCAGGAAGCTACCTACAAACCCTACCTGGTTTTGAAGGGCCCCAGCAGGCAGAATACAAGCCTTGGAAAAAGCAAATTCTCACAAATTAAGACAGGATGTTAATCACAAAATAGAAGGGTTTTTGTTTCCTTTGTTCACTTGCGTGAGTAATTTACAGTTGCCTGGGTCACAATCAGTGACCACGTGGGCTGGCTGGGAGGGAGGGATATGCATGCACTTTAAACTCCTCTACCAGGACTAGATGGATGGAGCCACCATACGAGCAGGCAGTGGCAGGCCAAGTGGACAATGGACCACTCCTCCTGAGCGCCCCACCTGCTCACTGAGCTGAAAACCCATGTTTCCACACTGAGCCGAAAACTCATGTTTGTGCACAGAGCTGAAAACCCGCACCCCCACACACTGGAGGCCCCGTTGGGTGCCAGATGTAGGCGGAGTATTACTTACAAGGCACCAGTCCATGATAAATATTTATTAGAATATAAATCAACACTCATGATATTAGTAACAGCTTATAGTAGCACCTGAACAGGGACTGGAGTACCCCAGCGATGGATGAGCAATGGGCGAGTGATGGACCTACAGTGGATTCCGCTCCTGTCTCCCCAGCAGCCAGGAACCAGGAAGAGAGCTCTTCATGTCCCAGAAGCCCCTTATCAATGGGGTTGACCACACCCCCTCCAGGTTGGCCAAACCCCCTCCAGGAGCTCAGGACTCTGGATAAGCATCTGAGGACTTTATCAGCTGACACCTAAATCCCACTACAAGTACCAAGCTGCTTTTATTACTGTAGCTCAATAGTAGGGTTTCAAGTCAGGTGTGGTGATGCCTCACAAAATTCTGTTATTGAAGAGGATTATATTGGCAATCCTAGGTTTCTTGTTATTCTGTATGAAATTGAGTATTGTTCTTTCAAGGTCTATGAAGAACTATGTTGGGATTTTAATGAGATTCCTTGAATCTGTAGATTGCTTTTGGTAAGATTGCCATTTTTAGGATATTAATCCTACCTATCCAGGAGCATGGGAGATCTTTCCACTTTCTGATATCTTCTTCCATTTCTTTCTTCAATGACTTAAAGGTTTGTCAAACAGGCCTGCTACTCCTTTGGTTAGAGTTACGTGAAGATACTTAATACTATTGTTAGCTATTATAAAGGGGGATGTTTCAATGATTTCTTTTTCAGCCCTTTTATCCTTAGTGTATAGGAGTGCTTTGGATATTTTGAGTTAATCTTGTACCCCGCTAAATTGCTGAAGGTGTTTATCAGTTGTAGGAGTTCCCTGGTAGAATTTTGGCATCAGTTATGTATACGATCATATTGTCTGCAAATAGAGATAGTTTGACTTCTTCCTTTCCAATTTATATCCCCTTAATCTCATCTTGTTGTCTTATTACTCTAGCTAAGACTTTGAGAACTATATTGAAAAGATATGGGAAGAGAGAATAGCCTTGTTCTGTTCCTGATATTAGTGGGCTTGCTTTGAGTTTCTCTCCATTTAGTTTGATGTTGGCTGGTGGCTTGCTGTAGATTAACTTTATTATGTTTAGGTGTTTCCCTATATTCCTGATCTCTACAAGAGTCTTATCATGAAACAGAGATGGATATTGTCAAAGGCTTTTTCAACAGCTAATGAAATGATCACATGGATTCTTTTTATCTTTCAGGTTGTTTATATGATGGATGACATTCATGGTTTTCTGTATGTTGACCCATCCCTACCTTTCTGGAGTTAAGCCTACTTGACCATGCTGGATGATTTCTTTGAATTTGGTTTGCCAGTATTTTTTGAATTTCATTTTCCAGTATTTTGTTTTTGAATTTGGTTTGCCAGTATTTTATTGAGTATTTTTGAATCGATGTTCATGAGGGTATGTAATTTGTTGTCTTTGTTGCATTCTTGTGTGGCTTGGGTTTCTGGGTGAATATAGCCTCATAAAAAGTTTGGCAAATTTCCTTCAGTTTCTATTGTGTGGAAAAATTCTGGGAGCATTGATATTAATTTATTAATTTATCTTTGAAGTTCTGGTAGAATTCCTTGCTGAGACCATCTGACCCTAGGCTTCTTTTGCTTGGGAGACTTAACAACACTTAAATTTTTATGAGGGCTGTAGGTCTATTTAGATCATTTATCTGTTCTTGATTCAATTCTGGTAAATGGTACTTGTTCAGAAAGTTGTCCATTGCGTATAGGTTTTCCAATTTCGTAGAGTACAGGTTTTTGAAGTATGACCTAATGATTCTCTGGATTTCCTGGATGTCTGTTGTTATGTCTACCTTTTCAGTTCTGATTTTGTTAATTTGGATGTTCTCCATCTGCCTTTTGATTAGTTTGATAAGAGTTTGGTGACTTTCTTGAAGTACCAACTCTTTGATTTATTGATTCTTTGTATTGTTCTCTTTGTTTCAAATGTATTGATTTCAGTCCTAAGTTTGATTATTTCCTGCCATCTACTCCTTCTGGGTGACTTTGCTTCTAATTGTTTGAAAGCTTTCAGATGGGAGGTTAGGTCTCTTGTGTGAGATTGCTCTAGGTTTTTCATATTGCCATCTAGTTCTTTGAGATTTCCTCTTAACTCTGCTTTCATTGTGTCCTGTAAGTTTTGTTCTGGATTCATTTTCATTGAATTCTAGGAAGTCTTTGATTTCTTTCTTTACTTTTTCCTTGGCAGATGTGAGTTCAATTGAGAGATGTTCAGTTTCCATGAGTTTGTAGGCTTTCTGTGGTTTGTGTCATTATTGAACTCTAACTTTAGTGTATGGTGGTCTTTTAGGATACAAGGAGTAATCCCCATTTTTTGTGTCTATTGATATTTCCTTTAAGACTGAGTATGTGGCCAATTTGAGAGAAAGTTCCATGGGTGCTAAGAAAAGGGTATATTCCTTTTGTTTGGGTGGAAAGTTCTGTATGTATCTATTAAGACCATTTGGATCATAATATCTGTTAGATCCTATCGTGGTAAATTCACTAGCAAAATATCATATGAAGAGTTAATATTTATTGAAGGGCATATGAACACTGACAGTACAAATTGAACCTTAATACAGTTCTTGAAGATAGGAACTAGGGCTGCTTATCCATTTTCTGAGAACACGGGAACAAAACAGGGGAGACCTCAGTGTCTGAGAGTCTGGTCATGCCCCATTCAGGCTCCCATTACTCCAGAGATACACCTACAAGCCTTGTCAGCTAACACTTGAATCCCACTACAAAACCCTTATTTGTCAGTTGAGTTTCTGTCTGTTAGACCTACCAATCCATTGATGAGAGTGAAGTATTGAAGTCTCCCACTATCAAAGTCTAAGGTTCGATGTAAGATTTAAGCTTTACTAATATTTCTTTTACATATAAAGGTACCTTTGTGTTGTGGGCATAAATTTTCAGAATTGAGACTTTAATTGGATGGATTATTCCTGAGATGAATAAGTAATGTCTACCGTGATCTCTTTTGACTTTAGTTGGAAGTCTATTTTTTACATATTAGGATGGGTACAGCACCTTATTTCTTAGGATCATTTGATTGGAAAGTCTTTTCCCAACCCTTTACTCTGAGTCAGTGTCTGTAGTTGAAGTTAATGTGTGTCTCTTATTTGCTGCAGAAAGATGGCTTCTGCATTTGTATCCATGGTGTTAGGGTGTGTCTTTTTATAGGTGAATGGAGTCAATGGATATTAGAGGATATTAATGTCCAGTGATTATTAGTTTTGTTATTATTGATGATAGTATATGTGTTTTTTTCCCTTTCTTGTCTTTTTCTTCTGTGGGGCTTATCTGTTATATATGGTTTCCTTAGGCTGGGGTTTTCCCTTTAGTGCTTTTTCTAGGGCTGTATTTGTGGATAGGTATTATTTAAATCTGGTTTTGTGGTCAAAAATCTTGTTTCCTCCACCTATGGTGGTTTATTTTTTTGCTGGATATTTTAGTCTGTGTTGGCAACTATGGTCTCTTAGTGTCTGCATAACATCTTCCGGCTTTCATTGATTCCACTGAACAGTCTGGTGATATTCTGATGGGTCTGCTTTTATAAGTCACTTGATTTTTTTCTTTGCACCTCTTAGTATTCTTTATTTATTCTGTAAGCTTACTGGCTTGATTATTATGTGGTGAGCAAACATTTGGAGGGATCTAGTCTATTTTGTGTTCCTTAAGCTTCTTATATCTTTAGACATTTCTTTGATTTTCTTGAATATATTTTATGTGCCTTTGAGCTGGTATTCTTCTATTCCTATTATTCTTAAGTTTGGTCTTTTCATGGTGTCCCAGATTTCCTAGACGTCTTATGTGATGATTTTGTGTGTGTGTATGGGGGGGGGTTGTTTATTGAGGGTTTTTTTTTTGAGTGACAAATCTATTTCCACTATCAAATCTTCCATTTAGTCTTGCATTCTGTTGGTCATTCTTCATCTGTAGTTCCAGTGCATTTCTTCAGATTTTCCATTTCCACCATCCCTCAGTTTGTCTTTTCTTTATTGCTTCTATTTCAATTTTTACATCTCGAATTGTTTCCTTCACTTATTTGATTGCTTTTTCTTGGTTTTCATTATTTTCATCCAGCATTTGTTTATCTCTTCCAATTTTTTGCTTGTCTTTTCCTGTATTTCTTTAAGGGAGATATTTATTTCCTCTTTTGAGGCCTCGATTATCTTCATAAAATTGTTTGTAAGGTTGTTTTCTTCTTCGTCTTCTTCTTCCTCCTCCTCTTCTTCTTCTACTGCTTCTTCATTATTCTTTCTTCTTCGTTGTTATGATCAGATCTTGTTGTAGAACCACCAGAGTCTAGTGGTGCCACATTGTTCTTTACGTTGTTATATGTATTCTTGAGCTAGGATCTGCCCATTGCAGGATTTGTATCTATCCCAGGGAGGTGACTCTGCTGCAATCTGTTATTCCTGTGTGTATCAGGAAGCCTTCTTGGTACAATCTGGGCTCTCAGTCCACTTGGAGGTAGCATATTCTTTGTCACAGTGCCCAGTTCTTGGTGCAATAAGAGCTGGCAGAATGTCTGTCTCAGGGATTCACTCTTGGTCCAATATGAGCTCTTGATCTAGAAGGTGCTCTTAATCCTATAGGGGCTTTTGATCTAATAGATGCTGGGGGACAGTGGGTCTCAAGTAATCACTATGGTCATGAGGTGATTGGGTGGGTTTGTAGATAGGAGTTTTCTGTGAATTAAGCTTCACTGGGGAGTCCTGGTCTGTAGGGGAGGTTTTCTGCTGGCCTGAATTCAGGGAATATATGAGAGGGGGTAAGGTTCCAAGGATTCTGTCCCAGGAGACTGAGATCTCCGTCTGAGCTGGGTGTCAATTACCTCTTGGTCCAATAGGTACTGAGGATCTGTGAGTCTCAAGCACCTGCTGAAGTGACTGGGTTCTGGGGTGGGTTGGGGCTTGTGGAAGTTTTCTAGTTGACGGTGTCCAGAATACTGGATTTTATTGGGGATTCTAGCCTACAGGGCTTTTCTCCTGCTGGCCTGGATGTAGGGGAGAGATAAGTCATTATATAATTCTATCTTGATTACTGTTTTGTAGTATATAGCCATAACGTGTTATATTTAAAACCTTCCTTCTTAAATAGACAAAAGGCAGAAATGTTTTCTCTTTGTATTTCATCCTCAGGACTATATTTACTTCATTTTTTATGGTAGCATAGAAAGTAGTGGGTTTCATAATGACATATTCTTATGTTCTTGGTTTCTAATCAAAATTGAAATCACCTTGTCCCACCATCTGTCTTCATCTTGCTAGTTCTCTTCTTTATTCCTAATTGTCCCTGTTACCTTCATGCCCAATGTATAGAGTCATTCTTTTTACCTCTTTAAGGACTCAGCCTCCTATCTTATGGTTTTATGTCCAACACACAGAATGACACAAAACACAAATTTAAATGTTGTTACTCATTGAAATTAAGTTTGACTCATCTGTCTTTCTGCACTTGGCTTGTTTTGACCAACAACTATGACTCCTCTCTGCATCCTGACATAGTGCTGAGGCAGAGATCTTCAGTCTCTTAGCTTTCCACTAGGCCTGCACTTCAACTCATCAGAGCCATATCTGTAGGAATCCATATTACCTCTATCACCACTAGGAGAGATACACTGAGCATTATAGTTTCTACATAAGAATAGTGTATAAAATGGGTGTATGACACAACTCACTTCAGAGTATCTGCCATGCAATATTAATAAAGTCTAATCCTGACCACAGCACACACAGATTATATGTCCATTGTCTATATTGTTCCAAAACCCCTGGTCTCATATTTACCTTCTATAATTTTCAATATAAGCCTTAAAACTGTTATTCTTTAAACTCTTCTGGAGGAACAGGTATACAATCCAGACATGTCAGGAAGGCAGTCTATACCTGCCAGTATTATAGCTGTGGAGGAAAAGGTATCCTAACTTGTCAGGAAGTCAGGGTATATCTTCAGCTGTGGAGGGTATCCTCGATACCTACAGCTGTGAGAAGAAAGATATCTTGACTTGTCAGGAAGTCAGGGTATTCCTGAAGCTGAGATGCAGTGGGGATGTTCATCTCTGAGAGAGAACTGTTACAGCTTAACTTTGTTCGACTCCCTCGAAAGGAGCTTTGCAACAGAGATATCCATGTCTTCTGATGCTCTACTCACCTTCCAAGGGAGCTTCCTAGTGGAGACACTGCTCCTCACCAGCAAAAGAAGATCTTCCCCCAAAACTTTTAAGAAAGAGATTTGTTTGGGAAAGGAATACAGGAGAGTGGCTGCCTCTACCCTGATGGAAAAGGACAGCTGATAGCTAAACCAATAGAGGGGCTTATATAGGGCTTCTGAGGGGTGGAATGTTTCCAGTGAGAAGATGTTCTACTTAGGGATTAGCTGGTTTTCCTGCTCAGGGATTGTTTGGTTTAGTTGGTCAGAGGCAGAGTTGGCTCTGGTTTCAGGGACAAAATGTGTTTCTTTGGTTCTGTTTGAGGGCTCACGTGTTTCTTTCCTTGGCTCAGATTTCAGGGTCAGGGTGCTGAATTTTATGCTCAGGGACTAATTGTTTTAGTTATTCGGAAGCTGATTCATGTCTGGTTTCAGGCCTAAATTATATTTCTTTCACTTGTCTTTTTTATCCTTTTGGCTCTAATTTCAGGGTCAAGGTATATTTCGTTCACTGGCTCTGGGTTCAGGGTCAGGGAGTGTTTCTTTGGTTCTGGCTTCAGATTTAAAGAGTTTCTTTCACTGGCTCAAGATCCAGGACCAGGGTGGGTTTCTTTGCCTGGTCCTTTTGACCTACATCTCCTGTCTTTGATGCTGAATGGAATATTGACAGATTTCTTTTATTATATTTTCATTTATTTGTTGTGTGTGTGTTCAATTTTGAATGTCAAAAGACGTTGTGAGGGAGTCAGTTCTCTCTGTCCACCATGTGGGTCTTTAGGATAGAAATCATGTCATCAGAGTTGGCAGCAGGATCCTCTACCACAAAGCCATCTAGCCTACTTGAAACATTGATATTTTACCAGAGTGGTTTTTACACAGTAAAACTAACACTAACAGAGTGCTTAGTATGTAGTATCCCTAGTGCTGACCAGATACCATACAGCGAGATCTATGCTTTAACACTGCCCAGCAAAGGAAGACCAATACTAATAAGACTTAGTACAGTGGAAAGAATACATAGGGAATACTTGGCACAAGGTCCTAACAGAGTAGTGGTTACCTCCTACAAAATTACTAAGAGAAAACTTGACAAATAATATGGAAATGGATACTTAACTGTTAGAATTATAATAAATTTTAATAAATAATGTATTTATACATATAACTGACATTTAGTCTTTCAACATTGTAGCTATGGTCTGGAATTCCCACCGCATTCTTCTTATCATGGTAGGTTTATTTCAAAGCTCTGTGGTTAAGACAAGAAAGAAAAGAAACACTAGCAAATTCACACTACCTACTCACTGGTCTGTTTCCTCCTGTCCTTCACAGCCCACATGCTTCCTTCTCACCCAACCTCAAAGCCTGTGCTACACAGGCAAACCCTTTTCTCAGAGCAGGGTGACTGCCTCACCTTTCTTTTCCTTAAATTTCTAAACCAGAGTAAGATGTGGCCTGTACTTTGAGAGCTGACTTGGGATTTAGGAGCTCATAGCATCCTGGGTAGGGAAGGTCTCCAAATTACCCAGCTTTGCAGTAAAGGAAGCATGATATGATACTTCAGCTTCACTGTTGCACCCCAGAGGACTAGTAGTGGATAAGTGATCTAATATTATATAAAAAAAGTATGTATTCTGGGGTTTGGGAGATGTGTCAAAGGACCACTTACAGATTTAGTCATCCTCCTCATCATCTTCTTCTTCAGGGTCACTGATCTCTTCATATATCACTCGATGTTTTCTTTCCCTCAAAGGATGAGCCCATACATTTACATGAATGCCACCATCTGAAATAGGGAGAGATTAGTGCATGAGAACTAGATAGTTTAGGGCCTTGTTTTGTCAGAATAGAACAGGGCATGTTCCTCCCATGAGCCCATGGGCCTTTCCATTCTGATATTTATGTTTGCTGGCTTGTAAAGACTGAGATATTAGCCACACAGCAGTACAGACCAAAGACCATTCCAGGTAATCCAGTGTACTGTTTGGTCCCTCTCCCCCATCATCTGGTATAGAATTCCTATTTTATCCTTCATTAGAAAGAGGGCCCAATGATCATTTTCTTATATTGTGTGGATTAAAGAAATGAACTACAGAGTATGTAGAAAACCTGTCCATTGTCACATGTCTTTCAAAAGGACAAATCAAATTATGAATATGGAAATCCTTGCTAACATCTGAACTGGTGCTGGGTGATCTTGTCAGGCAGCAAGGCTGTGGAGTATTGTGGGCCCATGCCACTCACTCAGAACATGCCATGGAAGCCAGAGTTTTGTTTCTTCAATGATTCCTTCTCATCCATTGCCACCCAACTCTCTGTCCCCAAAAACGTGCTTTCTCTTGGGTGTGCAGATTTCTCTGGGTCCATCCTTAGCCTAGTGTAACTGGAACTCATTTGGGTTATTTTCTTCTCATTCCACCTCCTTCAGCATTTTTAAACACTAAAGCACTTGTTCAGGCTCTCTGTAGGATTCCTATACTGTATTAGAGGTTAAGTAATTTCTGAGGTTTTCCAAAGACTATGTTAGCATACATTAATTATATATGCTGTTACCTTACGATATGACATTTTTATATGCATGTATAATGTGCTGTGATAATTTAGACTCATTAACCTCTTTTGACTCATGTCAATGCCCTTCCTCGCCATTACTAGATTATCTTTCATTTCATATTTTATATTGGTGGGGCTAAATGAGTTTAATTGGGCATATTTACATGTGCCCTGGGCCTCATCTGTCTTTTCCCTGACAACTGTTAACTGCCCTCATATCCTCTGAGAGGGTGGAACCTGGTGAGCCTCTCCTTCCATGACAGAATGTTGAAGGGCTCAAGCCTTTGTGGTGTTTTTATTGATTTTCATAACATGCTAACTGTACCTGGAGAAGTATTTGTCATTATTTGTAGCCAAGTAAGAAAGTGCATGGGTGTTCAAATAAGAAAGTAATGTCCTAAGTACACCATGTTTCTGGGACTAAATGTTTGCCTTTATATATTTCATAGACTGCCATTTATACAAGCAGAGTAATGTACATTTAATTAGGAATCCATAATAAAGAAGATTTAGGGAAGAAAATCACTTGTGGAGTCCATGGGTTCTATGAAAGGTGGGTAGTCTACAAAATATAAGGCTTCACACATAAGTTTGTGGTTCATCACATTGACAGTTAATAAAAGAGTGAATAGAAGAGAGAAGACAGTAATGTACCAAGATGATTTGTACATATTAATGCAGGCAATGGGGAAGAAAGAAAAGAGACACACTGATCTAGGTATCAAAGAATATGTTGCCAAGAGTGGCATCACACAGGACATTGGTAAGAACACTTCATGTAGAATTTGATAAGATGATACCTACACTATATCTGCTGATATAAAAGTCATTAATAATAAGCTACCTGTTATTCAACTTCCTAATTTATGCCTGAGAAAAGTCTTGTTTCAATGACCCTACAGAACTTTGCAATTATCACATGCCAAACACACCCAAATGGACACACTTTTTAAATGACAGAATAATAAAACTGAATACTTCCTCTTACGATCCCTTCTGTTTTATTCAGTCCTTAACTGTGCCCTCACTGGCCACCAACTCTCAGCTCCTTTAATCGTATACACTAAAGTGTAAACGGCAACTATAGAAAATTCCATTTCATAAATAGCCAGGTGTCTCTAAGGGTTCCTCTGGGTTGTGTCTGTGGGACAGACAGTTCCCAAATGTAGATATATCCTGAAGTCTATCACAGTGGGAGGAGCCCTGTGATTTCCAGCCAGAGGAATGCATAGTCAATTTACCTAGGCTAGCTGGTGATTCCTGCTTAGAAAGTAAGCTTCAGTATGAAAGAACAAACAGACTCTGTGGGAGAATGCCTGACAGAGGCATCACCTGGATTAAAGAAATGAAAAAAGACATGAATACATGTCAGTGGTTTGAGCTATGTGCCAATTCTATAATTCTTATGATATTGTGATTGTGAAAATGCAGAAGTGGTACTGTAAAGCTGACCAAGAACATATGATTGCATAGGCCCCATGGGTGGAAACTATTACTATGATTTTGCTAAATGAATTTAGTACAAACTGACATTATAAATTCATATCTCTTCACGATAGATATCTTTCAGACATTATTAGAGAAGTTTTGTTTTAAAGTGAGTGATGGCTAATACAGGAGCTCCCAACTGGTTAGAATGTAGAAAATGTGTCTATGCATTGCTCAGCTAAACATTGAACATATATATGATGCGTCTTCCTCCCTAAATCATGTACCACTGTAAAAGGGGGATAGAGAGAATGTAAGAAGCAGAAGACAGGAAGGACCAGAGCAATATAGTGTTTTAAGGAAATGATAAATTGTTACACTCATAAACTCAGAGAGGTTGCCATTGCCTATATAAGACCTTCATTGTCTAACCAGTCAGCATTCTAGCATGGTGTGAGTAGGTACCCATGAGCTCCCACCCCTTTGTGGGTATCCTTTTTGATAATCGATGTCTTTCATGGGACGGAGAGTCAGTATTTTTAAGGTTGAGGTCATTACTAAGTCAAGTATGTTCTAGTGGATGGTTCCTCATCCCATGTTATATAAAGAGTACAAATTGGGCTTGGTTGGTTATTTCTAAAAAATTAAAAAAATATAGGTGAGTTTGAGGAATGTGGGGAAGTGAGAAAAACATAATTTTTTTTATGTTAATTAGATGAAAGAATAAGGTATAAGTGAATATGATCAAAATATATAAAATCCTCAATGAATTAAATAAAATACCATATTGAAAAAGGATTAAGAAATTATGTTAATGAACTACAATTAGATTGCACCCAAGCTGCCAAATTGGAAGTAGTGGGAACAGGATCATCTCTGGAGTTAACTGATCCATTTATATTATGATGATCTATTTTCAGTGATGTCAAGTATAAAAGAGAATGTGTGTGTGTGTGTGTGTGTGTGTGTGTGTGTGTGTGTGTGTGTGGTGTGTGTGGTTGCATGTGTGTGTTGAGTTGTATCTCTGTGATAATGTGTCTGCATGTATGTTTATAGGGTGTATGTGTCTGCCTGTGTTTAGGATATGATAAGGGACAGGTGCTACATATTAGCCATTTACTTATTATCCAAAATAATGATTTTAGACATTTATATGACAGGGTTTTTTACACCATCCTCTAAATGAACTCTTTTCCACACAGTCCTAACCTGAAGATGATGAAAAGACATGCCTGTAACCTTACCAGATATCTTGACTGAAAAGGTGATTCTTCACAGCCCCTCCCTAACTACTCACCAGTGTGAGTGCCATGGACTTCAATAGATTCCAATGGAGATTCTTCTGCCTTGTCCTTGCGACGCATGAATATTGGCTTGTTGACTGTGACCCCTAAAAGGAAACAAAGTTCTTGCTCTTTAACAGACAGCACAAAAATGGAAATGCAGCTAGGATCTGGGATGCAGCACAGACCTTAAGGCCCACAAGAACAAGAGCCTGCAGGAAAGAAAAGTGCAGGCTGCTGCAGGCCTGAGCCCTATTGCCTGTGCTCTATGCTCTCAGCCCTGAACATGTTGGAGAAGAGCAGCATGCTCAGGCAGCACTTTGACATTTCACTGTGAAGAAAAGTACTGTGTGGCAAAGGTACATGCTATAAGTTGAAAGGAAGCTGTGGCATAGAAAATAACTAGGAAACACCCAGGCTTGTCTGAACCTGGAACTTCCTATTACCTAAGGAAATCATTCTGAAGTAGGTTCTTTTCATATACACGTAGACAATTTTTTGCAAGAATGTGAGATTTCCCCATTCTTCCTCAGAGAAATACGAAGTAATATCTTGGAAGGCCTAGAAAACAAGAAAATATAAAATCTTAGAAGTACTCTCTCCTGGACATGTGTGCCATTCATACTAGAAAGGTCTCTATGTTGGAGGACCTCAGTGGTCAACCTAGAAAATCAAGATAATTGATTCTGGGAAATGTGGGGATCAATTGAGCAATTTGCCTAACAGCCATTTCCCAAATACATTGGAAATGCTCAATGCTATCAGGTCTCTCTTTGGTCCTGCTCCTGATTTCAAAGTGCTGATTATTACCAACTGCATTTAGTACTCAATTACCATTCTAAATTCTTCAGGGATACTGGAGAAGGACATTTTGAGAATGCCTCTGGTTTTCACATTCTGAAAAATCTTTCTGTCATGGTCCTTGGTCATGAATCTGTTTCTGCCAATGCCCTACCTGGTCAACTCACCTTACAGAACTTTGCCTCGGGAATCTTTTCCAGAGAGTTATTTTCACAAGAACTCTATTTTTTCTTGTCAACAAGATGAGTGAAATTTTGAGAAGACATCATCTGATTTTGTTCCAGCATAAAATAAACTATCCCGGGAAGGGTGTTTCTTCAAACTTAAAAAAAAGAAAAAAATTGTCCTGTGAGTAAAGGAGGCAGGGATGGACAACAACCCTCAGTACATGAAATTTCTTTATGTTCCATTTCATCCTAAGATCACCTACCCCTGATTAGATCTATGAGAGAATTAGGAATAAGTTCGATTCTCTGACTATGTATAAATTTAAATTGAGTCTTTAAATGTGAGGTAAACTTCTTTTCTGATTAGTTGCCCTGGAGTGTTCATTGAAATTAAGAGAAAGAGATTGAATTTACCAAGGGCAGATGTGTTCTTACTCATGTGAAGAATATGGAAACAGATTTCATAGGAGCTAAGAAAGAAACAGTTTTCACTGAGAGGTAGTTTATGGGGTAAAGGAGGTAGGAAAAGAACTTGTAGTAATTAGTATACCCGCTTGTATGCTGCAGTACACTTTAGTAACTACAGTTTAAAGCTACATATGGTGAATCTGTGAGTAAGGAAAAGAGAAGCCACAAATCCATTTCTATGCATGTAATGATGTGGGAATGTCTTTCTGTGTGCTGTGAATATCAATCTTTAGATAAAAGAGCTGTTTTCACCCATGACAGGCACCACAGAAAAAGTAGAAGGGAAACTCACAGCATGCCTAGGAGAAGCAGAACAGAATCAGAAAAATCGACCTAGCCACCCACAAGAAGCATGTAAGGAACACTACTGAGCCACAGCCAATGGCAGACAGATTTATGAGTATGGGTTGAGTTAGGATGTAAGAGCCAGCTGTGGATGTGACTGACCCATAAATCAAACAGCATGAACTTAATATAAGCATCTGAATTATTTGGGGGGAGGCTGATCAGCTGAAAATGATAAGGGGTCTGGGCCAGGGGTCTGTGGGCCTGGACGTCTGGCAGCCCAGGACCAAGAAACCTCACTGCTACACATGAAATACAAGATAGTTGGGAAGGTGAGATAGAAGAGTCCTATGTTCAATGCCTGTCTGAACTGGAAAGTGTGATCAAGAACAGGCTGGGAAATACATCATTTAATTTACAGGATTCCTTCCTAATATATGAGTGGTCCTTGCATGAATTTCCCAATAGTAGAAATATTATAAATAGTAGAAGTAGTAGAAATAGTAGAAAATAGTAGAAGAGAGGTTATAAACTTCATTTACTTAAAGACACACAAATGTGAATTGTCTACATTTGATTAACACACACCTATGTTTGTTTTGATTCATGATACTACATGTTAATAGTGTTTACACTATTGTAGTATATCAATAAAAATAAATCATATACTCATAAGTGGATAATATGACGACAAAGGATAACCAGGCTACAATCCTGTGTCCTAGAGAAACTAGGAAACAAAAACTACCCTAAGAGGAAAACATGGATCACCCTGGGGGAGGGGAGACTAAACAGTTAGGATGGGGACATACAGGGAAGGTGATAGGGACATGAGGGAACAAAATGGCTCAGTAGGGAGAAGGACATAGAGAGTGAAATAAAACAGACAACTTGATAGAGAGGGACAATGTGGAGTTAGAAAGAAACCTGGTGCCAAGAAAAATTGCAGGAATCCATAAAGATGGTCCGAGATAAGATCCTACTAATAGCAGACATGGTGCCTGAACTGGCATTCCTGAGTAATCAAATTAATGACCACCCTAATTGTCATCATAGAACCTTCATCCAGTAACTGATGGAAATAGATGCAGAAATCCACAGTAAAACATTGGGCTGAGCATGGGGGTCAAGATCATGTCAGGGAAAACCACAAAGACAACTGATCCAAGCTCATGGGAAAACATTTTCTCTAGACCAACAGGTAGGGAGCCTGCATGGGACTAACCTAGACCCTCCTTATGTAGGTGACAATTATGAAGATTTGTCTGTCAATGGTGTCTCTAGAAGTGGGATTAGGATCTTTTCGGGCACTGTACCTAGGTTTTTGAAACCTATTTTCTGTGGTGAGAAGCCTGGTTCCACCTTGGTGCAAGGCCTGGGGCCTAACTCGACATGCCACGCTTTGTTGACTCCCATAGGAGGACTTGACATTTCTGGACAGTGGATAGGGGAATAGAAAAGAGGTAGGGGATCCAACAAAGAATAGAGGTGGAGGTAGAGATCCAGGGCTGAGCACTGGGCTGAGCTCCTGGTCAGCTGAGAGCAGGGGACAAGAGTCTGTATGAGCAGGGGGATAGGGATTATGAAGAGGAGTCCCACATAGAGGGTTGACTAGAGCTCTCAGGAGGTCACTAAATCAATAATAGCCACTGAAGGCCCAGCAGGAAAAGGAGCTAGGCCCTCCAAGTGTAGGCAACTGTAGATTGGCATGGACAGTATGTGGGGCCTAAAGGGGTGGAATCAGTCTGTGTTCCTGTGTGTGTGCTGGCACCTTGGAGCACATTCCGTATAGAGGAACACATAACACAGCCTTATTTCTGGGATGAGTGAGTAGAACTTGCCTGGAGTAAATGTTCCAAACTGAGATGATCAACCTTGGGACTTCTTGCCCTCCTGGAAGAGAGGATGGAGAATGGGCATGGGGTTTGCTGAAGGCTGACTCAGAGGGACAGGGAGGAGGGAAGGCAGGGGATGCATACATGAAAATGACATTTATGTTTTTAAAAATGGTATGGAGAAAACTATGGTTGGAATGTAAAATAAAATAAATCATAAAAAAAACTTAGAACAAATTATCATAGGATGCTAGTGTTGGTGGTGAGCACCTCTGTTCTTCACACTTAGGAAAATGAGATAGGAAGATGGGAATAGTTCAAAATTACCCTGTACTATATAAGACTTGGTCTCAAAAGAGAAGGGCAGTGTGAAAACTAACATGTCTGTGTTAGAGAGGCAACAAAGGGAACTCAAATATGTTGTAATAATTCATTACAGTTCTATTTAGTGTGTGTTCGTATATGTGCCCATGAGTCACATGTCATTCTATGTTAAAGAATACCTTATATTCTCCCTGAATGCCATGTGGGCCCTAGCTATCAAACTTAGGCTTAGGGGATTTTTATATGAAAGACATTTCTGGGAACGTCCTTCAATGTAAATCTGTATGTCTACATCGTTAGTGACTCTTCATGTTTATCCTTGATACATGGAATTGATATGATGCTAAGCTGACAGAGAAACTCTGGGCTCAATAAATTCTGTACCATCCTATTAATTAATTTACACAGCAGTTTTATACTAGAGTCCTGCATCATGTAGGTATCTGTGGTATATTCTAAGATTGAGATGGTGAGGGGATTCCCACAGATTTAATGGTCTCTCCAACTGATGGCTTTCAGGGGTGAAGGAAAGAGATACATGCCTTGGCTGTGCTTGGTTGAGTTAAGATGAAGAAGCGAGCTAGCAATGTGACTAAGCCATAGGCCTAACAGTATGAAGTTAATATTATCGTCTCTGTGTTTACTTGGGACTTTGGGATTGCAGGTCCACATAAGGAGCAGCACCAGATTTGAACAGTGGGGCTAATCTGAAACAAAAAACTCATTGTTATAGATGGCATCCTAAAGTGGAACGAATGTACCCACACAAAGCCTGAGAAAGCTTAGAAAGGATTCTAGAGCAGAAAAACTGATCCAAGGGCAGCTTCTTCAAAATTGTGTCTCTGAAGTCAGTCATGGTACAGAGAAGGTGTGGCATCCAGACCACAGACAAAATGGCAGCAGACTCACTGCAGGGAGCATAAACTCCAACCAGGCTGGATCCCGAAGCCTCATAGAAGATTCAGTAGCATGCGATTGATTTAAGGTTTCCATTTATTTTGTAGAAAGGGAACAGAGTCAAAGACAGCTTTATGATAGTGGCATTTTCTTGGGTGTGCTCTTTCTGCTGGCAGCAAACAGAGATGTGGCCCCTTTAAGAGTCCTTCCTGACTCAGCTTTATTGGCAAAACCTATGTTGCTCTTCCTGGGACTGCTAGCATTTTAAAAATATTTTCCAGTTAAAAATGATTAATGAAACACAATAAAACAGGTTCAGTTATAGAAAACCTATCATTGGGTTAAAATGTGTGTGAAAAGGAATACGTAGACTGGGAGAGAAAAGAAAGAACTAGAGAAAGTCTTTTAAAAGGAGAAATAGAGGAATAAAAATATAGTAAGCCACATAAAGATGGAAAATACACAGAGTCTGGATTATGGTTCATATTGTGTCTTCTTTTAATTTTCTAAGTGTTAATGAGCTAACTGCAGAAAGACAATCAATTCCAAAAGATGGTAAGTTATACAAAAACAAATATTTTAAAGTTATCCTGATTTTGAAGTTTGTTTCTAAGGATTTATTGCTTTGGAAGAGAGTTTCTGTTGTTGTTTCCACAGAAGATGAGAACCTGTGGACTGCTTCCAGGAAAGTAGGATTTCACCAACCAAGACCACCTGAAAATTCTCTGGTAGGAAGTTATGTACACATCAGCTTCAACACTAATATGATCCAGTCTCAAGAACCTGTAAGATTGTCAGCACCACTTAATCAGCAGGCAGTAGTAGTGAAATTATTATGCACAAATTCCCAAAACATTGTTTATAAAGGTTTGTTTTCATTATGAATGGTCAATGGTCATTGTTAATCTCTTTCTAAGAAGAAAAAGGGTATACGGTAAATGAGTGATTTTTTTTAAAAAAATTAGATTATTAAATTTACTTCAATACCTTAATCAACTGTTAACCTCAACATACTTTACATTGGTATGGAATTTGGTTTATTGATACAAATTTAAGATTAGGTTTGTTATGCTGTATGTATTTTTCTACTGTGGTTTGAAGTGTGATGTTCATGTTACTTAGAATCGTAAAATTAAGAAATTCAGATTAATAGTCACTTGTGATTAACAAAATTAGAGCCATGACTTTCTATAAGCTATAAATAAAGGACTGTTTTGGCCCATGGCCGGCACTATAAAAAAAAGTAGGCAGGAAAATTAGAATAGGTAGTAGGAGAAGGGCAGAGTCACAGAGATACAGCAAGACACCCAAAAAAGCAACACGTAAGGAAGACAGGTAAGCCATGGGAAATGTGGCACGAAAAATTGATGGGAATATGTTGAGGTAAGATGAAGGAGCTATCTAGCAATGAGCCTGAACTCTAGGCTAAACAGCATGAAGGTAATAAAAGTATTTGTACGTTTATAGGGAGATTTGGGATAGAGATGGTCCAGATAAGCAGTGGTGAGCAGATCCGTACTATGGGGCTAATCTGTGCTAGAATTCTCATTATTATAGGGGGCATTCCTCAGAAAGAACTTACCACAGACCAAAGAGGACAAAACTTCCTTCCAGAAAGACTTTAAGTGCCTTGATTCAGCTGAGTTCCGAGGACCAGCCAACTACAGCAGCCAGTACCTTTGAAGGTCTCAGGAAAATGGATTTCTAGGTGAGGTTAGAATGGAATGGAGGATCCCAAGGTTCCAGCAAAGAGGTACATCACAAAGGTGGGGGGGTGTATGCCTACTTGAGGGTTTATAATTTTTCTCCATGTCACTGGCTGCTACAGAACCTGCTAACCTGTTGAAATGAACATTTCAATGAATACCTGTGCTTTCCCTATGTCTAGACTACAGCTGTACACTCTACTGTGAAGTTGTTCATCTAAAACTCACGTACGAATTCAAATCCATCCCAGTATTCCTTAATCAGTCTAACCTGGGATCTCTGTACAATAAACTAATAACATTTAAATCATTTATTTAAAAAAGTATTAAAGTTGAAATTATTCCTATGTAAGCTATTTCTCCAATGAACTAAAAACTTGTTGTACATTAATATTCCTATGAATAATAGTGCACAATGTGCATGTGATTACACTTTATTGTGCTCTTTCAGGAGTTCTCAAGTGCTTCTGTTACGAAGGTTTCTCTAATAGTATATGCTTCCTCTGGTCTCCTGATGCTCTCTAGACTTTCCATCATGGGTACTGGTCTGTCAGTAATGGCCTACTCCGAATGACTGAGACGTCTTCAGGAAAGGAAATGGTCCGTGGACCTGGAGATCAGAACTAAAACTTTCACATCATATTTTCAGTGTGTTTTCTTCTGACATATATTTTCAAATTAATTTTAGGTCATATTACAAAGCAATGGCTTTCCCACAGCCAGCGTTGTTCTAAGTGGAAAAGATGTAAGTGATACTCTAAAAATAGAAACAACTCAGGACTCTGCAGTATTCCCAGTGTTGGCCCTGGGTTTCATCTCCAGCACTACAAAAACACCAAAATGATCAAAAGAAAAACCACATAGATTGTCTTAGAAGGTAAATTCAGGAAAACAGAGTGAGGGATGGTTTCAATACTTGACCAAACGTGTGAGCAAATATTCAATTTGCATGGTCTATGTATGCAGCCACTAAAAATACAGAAATTACCTAATTCAAAGACAAGAAAAGCAGGTTAAATTACCTCTCTCAATACTACTAGAGACACTAAATACAACGTGGAAATCACAGCTTATGTAAAGAAGTAGACAACTTCAGCCATCATGATTTTTCCCTTTAATTTGCTGGTAAATGGTTTCTGGTTTGCACCTGAATTTGGATTAGTTGATATAAATCTCTAAACTTTATATGTAATTTTACTTTTGCCATATTATTTTTTCCTCACTCAATGGTTTGTCACATAAAATTATAGACAATGATAGTATTTCTAAAATGAATATGAAAGTTTAAAATTTTATTGCCATTTGATTATATAAAAATGAATTTTCTCTTTCTGAGAGTCTAACATGGACATTTTTTATGTTGAGTATTAATTATCCTACCTTAAAGCATGTGAATTGTGAAAGTATACAATATTTTAGTACTTTCTCATTGATTGACTTTCTATTCCTGAAAGTTTACTGGTATATATGAATGTGTATATAAATATTTCTGTTTTGCCACAAAATATACAAATTATATCATAAATTATGCATTTATCAGACACTACAAATACAAAAAATTGTTTCAGTTATAAACAAAAAATATAAAGACATTTACATTTATAATTCATAATATAAAAGTCAGCGACATTACATTTTTAATGTTTTTTGGGGGATTCTGATAATAAGGATGTTTTGTATTTTTCTGTGTCATGAGTTGCAAGAACAATTTTTCATTACTGACTTTAAGCGCAGTCATTTGTTTAGATAGTGTTATTTTTATTTATGAATGATAATACAAGTTTTAAACTTCATTTCCCACTACAGTCTTATTTTTCCAAGGAATAAACAATTCTGCTATGTTTAAAGAGTTTAAAAAAAAAACACTAACCATAATATGTTTCAATATACTGCATGAAGCACTAACTATAGACAAAGAAAGGAATTTCATTTAAATCAAGGTATCAATTAATTAATAAAATATTACAATACTAAAGAAATGCATAAAACTCTGGTGCACTCAATTTCATCAAATCATATTAATAAAATTAAAGACCCAGATTAACATAAACCCAAACATAGTGGGAAATTTCAGCACTCCAATTTCTTGTACAGATAAGATGTCTGGACCAAAAAAGTAGAGAAACTTCAGAGTTAAATGACACCTTCTTTATAATGAACCTAACAGATATCTAGAGACTATTCAACCCAAATACCAAGGGTAAACACATATACATTCTACTCAGCAGCACAGGGAAGCGTCTTCAAAATATAACATAAGCTGTAATAAAAAACAAGCATTAATAAATACAGAACAAGCAATAATAAATACAGAAAAGTTGAAATAATTTCATATATCCTACCCAACCATTATGCAATAAACTTAAAATCAACATAAAACAAAAAATATCTACTAAATGTATAAACGCATGGAAATTGAGCAACTCATTATTAAATGATGAATGGGCCAAAAAATTAAAATATTCATGGAACTAAATGAGGCAAAACCACCACAACATAACCTTTGAGACACAGTCAAGGCATTTTTAAGAGGAAGTTAATAGCCCTAAGTGCTACACTTGCAAAAAATATACAGATAAATGACTTATTTATACAACACAAGAAATTGGAAAAAGCAAAACAAAATCAAATTTGGTAGATAGCAAGAAATATTTTTTTTAAAAAATCAGGTGATAATGGCTGGTACTAGTAACTTAGTGAACTACTTAGGCCTAGTAACCATGTTTCTGTAGAAGTGACCAGTCAGGTTGAGGACCCTTGAAAAGAGAAACATTTACCCTGTTCATACTGAGAAGTTGGTTGGGTGAGAATTGACTGTATTCTGTTTCCTGTTTCTCATATTCTAGCTTTTCCTCAATATCTGGCTCAGGGAATTCAATACATGCTAACTAGAGTTTGTACATTATTTGACTCTCAAATTTCAGGGCATGAATTAGGAAAAAAAAGACCTTGCCAGCCAAAGCTCTACATGGCCAACTGGCTCGGCTTTCTGTTAGGAGTTAGCCTCCAGCGTTAAGCAGAGTCCACAACATGTGTGTCTTCTCCATGTTCATCTGGGCAAGTTTTTCAGACAGCAGCCTCCCTCTCTTAGTGGGGGTTGTGTTTTCCCTCTTTTTGGACACTAAGTAGCTGCCCCAACATAGCCATCTGAATCATCATTGATAAAAATTTGATGAGTAAATTGAGATTACTTAAAATGGGGACTATGCCTAAAGCGGAGAGAGAACTTTTTCACACCTTAAAAATGAGAAAGAGTAGCATGATGGAAGGTGGTTGGTCTTTCACCAACATTACCCTAGATGATTTGAAACTAGAACCAGTAAAGGAGAAGATAAATAATGGCATAATGTTTATTAGAAATATTATTTTTTGATTATTTCTATTCTATCAGTTAAAAAGTCAGTTAGTGTGAATTCCAAGAAGAACACCTTAGAAAAGCCTGTTAAGAGAGAACACAGAAATATTCATAGCTTACAAGAATATAAAGAGTTAATCTCAACATTGGCTTATAAGATTTCAGAGAAGCTATCTAAAGCTCTCAAACAGCCAAACTTAGTACACTAGGTAACCTTGAAGGAATCACAAAATGATAAAAATTGTTCAAAAACTAGTTGAGCTCTAGTTAGATTTAAGGACATTCAAGAAGCAATCATCACTTAAGGTATGCACTCCCAGTTTGTAAAACAAATGTTAAATTTTTTGGTCAACATATAAATAAATTATCCCTAAAGACTGAGCAGATATGGTTATGGCTTCATTGAAGGCTAGACAACTCTCACAGTAGTAAGGCATGATGGGAAGTGGCTAAAACAACGGAACAAAGAAGCAAAGCAAGAGGCTGGTTGAATGCACTCTGATTACTATTGAAGTAGTCACCAATTTGATTAGAGGATATGGTGAGTTCAGGATACCTATCCACTATTTCTGACCATCTTAGCTGGGGTCATTCTTATAGATTTGTGAGAGTTTTCTTTAGGCCAGGTCTCTACCTAACCACAAAATATCCCCTTACCAAGATGTCTCTTTCATTATTCTTCCCCTCCATTCACCACCCAACTCAATCTCTCAGGTCCCCATGGGTGTCAGGATGGCCAAGTGGTTTAAGGTACCAGAGTCAAGACACATCTTTAAACATCAGAACTGAGATCTAGGTGTTCTCACTCATATGAGGAACATGCAAACTGATTTCATAGAAGCTAAGATTGAAACAGTTGTCACTGAAAGGTGGGTTATGGAAAGAAGGAGGTATGAAAGGAACGGGCAGTAATTAGTATAGCTGCTGGTATTTTCAGGACACATTAGTAACTATGTTTTATAGCTACATAGGGTGAATCTTTGAGGAAGGAAAAGAGAAGCCAAAAGTCCATTCCTATGCATGTAATGAAATGCGATTGTCTTTCTGTGTTCTGTGAATATCAATCTTTAAATAAAGGAGCTGTTTTGGCCCCTGGCAGGCACCATAGAAAAAGTAGGAGGGGAATCACAGCATAGGTATGAGAAGGGCAGAGTCAGGCAAATCGACCCAGCAGCCCAAGAAAAGGCAGGAAAGGAACACAAGGGAACCATGGGTGACATGGCACAAAGATTAATGAGAATGGGTTGAGTTAAGATGTAAGAGCCAGCTGGTTATGTGCCTGAGCCATAGACCAAACAGCATGAACTTATATAAGCATCTGAATCATTTTAGGGGGCCTGATAAGCTGAAAAGGCTAAGGGGTCTGGGCCCACGGGTCAGTCCATCGGTCAAGACCTCTGGCCACCCAGGACCAAGAAACTTCACTGATGCACATGAAATACAAGATAGTTGGGAAGGTGAAATAGAAATATCCTTTGTTCAATGCCTGTCTAAGCTACAAAGTAAGATCAAGACCAGGCTGATTAATACATGATTTAATCTATAGGATTCCTTGATATCAAATAAGTGGTGCTTGCATTAATTTCCGAACTTTACCAGAAAATAGTAGAAGAGAGAGGATATAAACTTCATTTACATAAGGACACAGAAATATGAATTGCCTATATTTGATAAGAAGACACCTATGTATATCTTGAATCACGACACTGTATTTCAATTGTACATGAACTACTATTGTATATCAATTAAAATAAATCATATCCTCCAAAGTGGATAATATGAAGTCAAAGGATAACCAGGCTACAATCAAACATGCTAGAGAAACTAGGAAACAAGGACTACCCTTAGAGGAAGACATGGATCACCCAGGGTGGGAAAGACTAAACAATTAGGATGGGGAGGTAGAGGGAAGGGGATAGAAACATGAGGGATCAAAATGGCTGAGTTGGGAGAGGGACAGAGAGGGAGTGAAATGAAGCAGATATCTTCATAGAGGCGGACATTGTGGATCTAGAGAGAAACCTGGTGCCAAGAAATATTTCAGGAATCCATAAAGATGATCCCAGCTAAGATTCCTAATAATAGCAGAGAGGGTGCCTGAATTGGCCTTACCAGGTAATCAAATTGATGACCACCCTAATAGAACGTTCATGCAGTAACTGATGAAAATAGATGCAGACATCAACAGTAAAGGACTGGGCCTAGCATAAGGGTCAACATCAGGTCAGGGAAAACCACAAAGACAACTGATCCAAGGTCATGGGAAAACATGGAGTCTAGACAAACAAGTAGGGAGCCTGCATGGGACTGCCCTAGACCCTGCTCATGTAGGTGACAGTTATGTAGCATGGTCTGTTTATGGGGCCTCTAGCTGTAGGACTAGGATCTTTCCTGGCACACTACCTAGTTTCTTTAAAAATATTCCCTGTGGTGTGAGGCCTTGTTCAGCCTTGGTGCAAGGGTGGGGCCAAACTTGATATGCCATGCTTTGTTGACTCCCATAGGAGGACTTGACTTTTCTAGGAAGTGGATGGGGGAGTAGAAAATAGGTAGGGCATGAACAAAGAATAAAGGTGGAGGCAGAGATGCATGGCTGAGCACTGGGTTGAGCTCCTGGTCAGCTGAGAGCAGGGGAGGAGAGTCTGTATGAGCAGGGGGGAAGGGATTATGAAGAGGAGTCATACAGAGAGGGCAGACTGGAGCTCTGAGGAGGTCACTGAATCAAGAATAGCCACTGGAGACCCAGCAGGAAAAGGAGGTAGGCCCTTCAAGTGTAGGCAACTGTACATTTGCATGGGCAGTATGTGGAGCCTCAAGGGGTGGAATCAGACTGTGTTCCTATGTTTGGGCTGGCACCTTGGCCCACATTTCCTAGAGAAGAAAACATAACCCACCCTTGTCTTTGGGATGAGTGAGTACAACTTGCTTGGAGTGGATATGGCACACTGAGCTGACCTACCTTGGGACTACTTGCCTTTCTGGGGGAGAAGGTTGGGGGATGGGTATGGGATTTGCTGAAGTCTGACTGGGAGGGATTGAGGGGAGCGAAGGCAAGGGGATGCACACATGAAAAGGACATTTATGTTTTTAAAAAAAGGTAGAGAGAAAAGTGGTTGGAATGTAAATTAAAATAAATCATAAATAAAACTTAGAACAAAATATCTTAGGAAGCTAGTTTGATGGTGAACACCTCTCTTCTTAGCACTTAGGAAAATGAGATAGGAAGATGGGGATAGTTCAAAGCCACCCTGTAGTATATAAGACTTGGTCTAAAAAGAGAAGGGTAGTGTGAAAACTAACATGTCTGTGTTAGAGAGGCAACAAAGGAACTTCAAATATGTTGTAATACTTCATTACAGTTCTATTCAGTGTGTGTTCGTGTATGTGCCTATCACTCACATGTCATTATACGTCAAAGAATACCTTATATTCTCTTCGAATGCCAAGTGGGCCCTAGCTATCAAACTTAGGCTTAGGGGAGTTTTATATGAAAGACACATTTCTGGGAACCCACTTCAATGTAAATCTGTATGTCTCCATCATTACTGACTCTTCATGTATTTCCTTGATTCATGTAATTGATATCATGCTAAGTGGACAGAGAAACTCTGGGCTCATATAATTCTGTATAATCCTATTAATTAATTTACACAGCAGTTTTATACTAGAGTCAAGCATCATGTAGGTATCTGTGGTATATTCTAAGATTGAGATGGTGAGGGGATTGCCACAGATTTAATGGTCTCAAAGTGATGATGTTCAGGGGTGAAGGATAGGGACATATGGCTCGGATGTGCTGGTTGAGGTAAGATGAAGGAGCTAGATAGCAAGTGACTAAGTCATAGGTCTAACAGTATGAAGTTAATATAACCGTCTGTGTGTTTACTTGGGACTTTGGGATAGCTGGTCCACATAAGCAGCAGCACCAGGTTTGAACATTGGGGCTAATCTGGGACAAAAACCTCAATTTTACGGATGGTGTCCAAAAATGGACTGAATATATCCACACAGAGCCTGAGAAAGCTTACAAAGAATCCTAGAGCTCAGAAACTGATCCAAGGGGAGCTTCAAAATTGTGTCTCTGAAGTCAGTCATGGTACAGAGATGGTGTGGCATCCAGACCACAGAAAAAATGGCAGTGGACTCATTACACTGACCAGGACGGATCCCGAAGCCTCATAGAGACTCAGTAGCATGTGATTGATTTAAGGTTTCCATTTACTTTGAAGAAAAGGGAACAGAGTCAAAGACAGCTTTATGATCTTGGTATTTTCTTGGGTGTGCTCTGTCTGCTGGCAGCAATCAGGGACCTGGCCCCTTTAAGAGAACTTCCTGGCTCAGCTTTATTGGCAAAAACTATGTGGCTCTTCAGAGGCTGCTAGCATTTTACAAATATTTTCTGGTAAAAATGATTAATGATACACAATAAAACAGGTTCAGATAAAGAAAACTTCTCATTGGGTTAAAATGTGTGTGTAAAGGAATACGTAGACTGGGAGAGAAAAGAAAGAACTAGAGAAAGTCTTTTAAAAAGAGAAATAGAGGAATAAAAATATAATAAGCCATGTAGAGATGGAAAATACAGAGTGCATTATGGTTACTATTGTATCTTCTTTTAATTTTTTAACTGTTAATGAGCTAACTGTAGAAAGACAATCAATTCCAAAGGATGGTAAGTTAAACAAAAACATATATTTTAAGGTATATTGACTTTAAAGTTTGTTTCTAAGGATTTAGCTTTGGAAAAGAGGCTCTGTTGCTGTTTCCACAGAAGATAAGAACCTGTGGATTGCTTCCAGGCAAATAGGGTTTCACCAACCAAGACCACCTGAAAATTCTCTGATAAGAAGATATGTTCACATCAGCTTCAAGACTAAGATGATCCAGTCTCAAGAACCTTTAAGATTTTCAGAGCTGCTTAATCAGCAGGCAGTAGTAATGAAATATTATGCAAATTCCCAAAACATTGTTTATAAATGTTTGTTTTAATTATGAATGGTTAATGGTCAGAGTTAATCTCTTCCTAAGAAGAAAAAGGCATATGGTATATCAGTGACTTTTTTAAAATTTAGATTTTTGAATTTACTTTATTACCAAAATCAATGGTTAATCTCAACATACTTTTCATTGGTATGGATTTTGGTTTATTGATACAAATTAAGATTAGATTTGTTATGCTCTATAAAATTTCTACTGTTTTTTAAGGTATGGTGTTCATGTTACTAACTTAGAAGTTATAAAATTAAGAAATGCAGATTAATAGTTACTTGTGATAACCAAACATATAGTCATTTGTTTCTATATGCTGTAAATAAGGGACTGTTTTGGCCCATGACAGACACCATAAAAAATCGTAGGGAGGGAAATCAAAATAGGTAGTAGGAGAAGGGCAGAGTCACAGAGATATAGTGAGACACACAAAGAAGCAACATGTAAGGAACACAGGTGAGCCACAGGCCATGGGGCAGGACAGATAGATGGGAATGCCTTGAGTTAAGATGAGGGAACTATCTAGCAATGAGCCTGAGACCTAGGCTAAACAGCATGAAGTTAATGTGAGTGTTTGTGTGTTTCTTGAGAGATATGGGATAGATGGTCCAGATCAACAATGGTGGGAATGTCCTAACTGTGGAGCTAATCTGGGCCAGAAATCTCATTATCATAGGGGGCATTCCTCAGGAAGAACTTACCACAGACGAAAGAGGACAAAACTTCCTTCCAGAAAGACTTAAAGTACCTTGATTCAGCTGAGTTCAGAGGACCAGCCAACTAGAGCAGCCAGTTCCTTTGAAGGTCTCAGGAAAATGGATTGCCAGGTGAGGTAAGAATGGAATGTAGGATCCCAAGGTTCCAGGAAAAAGTACATCACAAAGGGGGGGAGTGTATGCCTACTTAAGGTTTTATAATATTTCTCCATGTCACTGGCTGCTACAGAACCTGCTAACCTGTTGAAATGAACATTTCTATGAATACCTGGGCTTTCCCTATGTCTAGACTACACTTCCACACTCTACTGTGAAGTTGTTCATCTAAAAAAATCACTTAGATTTCAAATCCTTCCCAGTCTTGCTTAATCAGTCTAACCTGGGATCTCTCTACAATAAACTAATAACATTTAAATCATTTATTAATGAAAGTATTAAGTTGAAATTATTCCTATGTAAGCTATTTGCCCAAAGACCTAAGAACTTGTTGTACATTAGTATTCCTATGAATAATAGTGCACAATGTTCATGTGATTACACTTTATTGTGTTCTTTGAGGAGTTTTTAAGTACTTCTGTTAGAAAGGTTTCCCTAATAGTATATGCTTCCACTGGTCCCCTGATGCTCTCTAGACTTTCCATCATGGGTACTAGTTTGTCAATAATGGCCTACTCAGAATGACTGAGACTTCTTCAGGAAAGGAAATGATCTGTGGACCTTGGGATCAGCACTAAAACTTTCACATCATATTTTCAGTGTATTTTCTTCTGAATTATTTTTTTCAAATTCATTTTATGTCGTATTACAAAGCAATGGCTTTCCCACAGCCAGCATTGTTCTAAATGGAAAAGATTGTAAGTGATACTCTAAAAATAGAAACAGCTCAGGTCTCTACAGTATTCCCAGTCTTGGTCCACGGTTTCATCTTCAGCACTACGAAAAGAGCAAAATGATCCAAAGAAAAACCGTATAGATTGTGTTAAAAGGCAAATTCGGGAAAACAGAGTGAGATATGGTTCTCAATACTTGACCAAACATGTGAGAAAATATTGATGCTTCATGGTCTATGTATGCAGTCACTAAAAACACAGAAATTACCTTATTCAAAGATAAGAGCAAAGCAGGTTAAATTACCTCTCTCAATACTACTAGAGAGACTAAATACAACCTGGGAATCACAGCTTGTGTAAAGAAGTAGACAACTTCAGCCATCATTATTTTACCCTTTAATTTCCGTTAAATGGTTTCTTGTTTGCACCTGTATTTGGGTTATTTGATTTAAATCTCTAAACTGTATGTGTAATTTTGCTTTCTTTATGATCTTTCAAAATTTACCCAAATATCTGGCTGTGCCTTCTTATTATAAGACCAATCAGGATTTGTGCAACATCTGACATCCAACTTTTGAGGTACAAATTTATGAAAAGCCACTTGACTGTGGCTTTGCAAACACTAGCACAAGCCAGAGCTATACATAGCTGGAATAAATTCCCCACCAGCTAGAATTTCCTTTTGGAGTTAGCCTATCATTACTAACCAGCTCTACCTTTTAGGTTATTCCCACCACACATGTTTCTTCCACACAATCCCCTGGGTACATTTTTCAGAAAGTAGTTTTCATCTCCCAGTGGGTTGTGGGCTTTTTCTGGACCACTTCTTCAAGCTGCTACCACACAAGATAGCTGCCTCAGTTCATCCTCATGTGACTTGTCATGGTCAGTAGATTTTGCAAAACAATTGGGATGTCTTAAGTGGAAGGAATTAATTTTAAAAAGATGTTGTTTTCCCACATTCAAAAATGGGAAACACTATTCAGGTGAAAGGAGTTTAGTTTGGTCTCTGTTTGATAATATGATAGATGGAATAAAATGGAAGTATTAAATGGGGATAATTAATGTGTATGGGATTAATGTAATGTCTTTATATATATATATATATTATTTGTTTGATTATTCCTGTTTTAGCCTTAAAAATGTTGGTTTATATGAGTGTCAATTTGGTTGATATGGTGCCAAGATACAAGTCTTAGAAAAACTTGTTAAAACAGATCATAGAAATATTCAGACCCAGATAGAAATTTAAAAGAGAACCAATCTCAACACTGCATTACAGGGTTACAGAGAAGCAGCCTAAGGCTTTCAATCATCCAACTGAAATTTATCAGTAACCTTACAGGAATTTCCTGACAAACGATAGATATCCATTCCCATGTGAGAGCTGAGTGGACTCCTCTGAAAAGGATAGATTTTTCGAGATTCAAGGAAGCAATATTCTCTTATGATAAGCACTCTACCTTTTGAAAGCAGACATGTGGTCAACTTGTAATAGAATTATCCTTCAAGACTGGATAGATTTGATTATAACAATCTTGGAGCCTGGTTCCCCATTACAATATATGTCCTGGTAGGAAGATGAGGCTAAGACCATTGAACAACATAATAGGGCTAGAGGGATTGAAATCTTCCAAGACTAGTTATTTAAAATTTGAATATTATGATAATAGAGAAAGTCAGTTTTTATATTATGACCATAGCCTAGATTTATGTCCTATGGCAACCTTAAATATTTGGGATACAATTGTAGAAGTAGGAAGGAAAATTGAGTCACATACAAAAGTTATGCAGGGCACAAGATAAACCTTTAAAAATTTCTTACAAAATTTGACCTCAGCAGTAAGTAGAATGATACAAAAATTCAGAAGTTAGACAAATAATAATGGAATCTATGGCTTTTTAAAATGCTAATGCATGATGCAAAACTGCAATAAGTTTGGAAATTCAAGATCAGCACCCTTGACGGAATGGATCCTAAATACAATAGATATTGAATGTCCTAACTATGATAATGCTTAGATAGGAGAGTTGATTTCCTGAGATTTGAAGCAAAATTGAAAATTAAAATGTTTCAATTGCAGTAAATAAGGTCATGTTTAAAAGGACTGTAAACAGAGTGTTCCTAGAAGCAATGTTTTTTGCTAAGAATGACCCCAAAAGAATGTTCCTCCCTTCTGGATTATGCAGAAGGTATGGCAAAGGCAGATGCTGGACTAAGGAAGATAAATCAACAAGGGACAGACAAGGTAATCCTTTGCCCTTGCCTTTGGCAAATGTCCCGAGGAACCTCTCACAGGAACACAAGTCAAATTCAATTTGGTCATTTTCTGTCATAGTGGAGAAAACTCCTTATCAAAGCAATTACAAAACCTAATGCCTATTGTAAAAAACCATACTGCACAGGACTATAGAACGGCTATAGAAGAGAGAACAGAAAAAAATGAGGAGAAACCATGAATCAAAATTTATAAGGATTAGTTTTCAAAGCTCCCCAATGTTAGTGTTGGGAAGGGCTTTCGTTTTGTCTTTTCAGGAAAATAAAAACAACAGTCTTGAGAATTTAAAAGACCTCTGGACAAATAGGCATCCAAAGAAGGGAGTACTACCCAGAAAAAATTACCAAGGACAGGAATAATCTGACCTAATGCTGTCTCTGAACTTGATGATGGAACCCCACAACAACAATTCTTTGAAGAATATAATAACACCATTAAACTGACAAACACCACCTTAAGATCAGCTTTGGACTACAGACTGCTCAGGACAATTTCAATGGTGGCTAGCTAACACGGTCCAGCCTCACAGAAAAAACCTGCACTTTCCCATTACATAGAGACTGAACATCAAATGATACAGCTACCTATCCCAAGACTTGACAACTACCCCATTTTTTTTGTTTTCAGGATCCCCTATAGATATTGTAACTTCCTGCTTAGTCAGTTAATACTATTTCCTTTTTGGGTCTCTAAAGATGTTGAAGACTACATAATTTTCCTAGGTACATATGCAGAAAGGAAACTCACTGAGAGGTGTAAAGTGTATAAGTTTGATACACATCAAAAGATAGTTTTTTATTGGTAATACAGGTTATATAGAAAGTGAATTAGATACATTTCTTTGGATTCACCAAGAAAGGATAAATAATAGAGTATCTTTTTTGAATTTGTCAGTTGCTAATGGACTGAACATTATAGATGTAATTGTTGCCTGTATATATAATATAGTTTTGTTATTTCTTGTATATAGTTTTTCTTATATTAGGTATATATGATCTTTTTACATTTTTGAACAGAAAACAGGGAACTGTTGTGATATGTTGTTTAAAATGTAGTAAAGATTGCCTGAAGATCAGAGGAGAGAACCATTCACAGAGTTATTCCTACAGGTCAATAAGTGGTGGCACATGCCTTAGTCTTAGCACTTGGTAGGTAGAGATCCCATTTGATCTGTGTGAGTTCAAAGCCAGCCGCCTGCACTACACAAGATTAATCCAATCTAAAAGAGAAATAGAGAGAGGCAGTGGTGGCACACACCTTTAATATCAACACTAAAAAGGTGGAGACAGGAAGTGATATGGCTGGGCATAGAAAGGCATATAAGGTGGGAGGAGACAGAGGTTGGCCTCTTTGCTTCCCTTCTTCCCTACACCTTCCCTTTTCTTTGCCTGAGGACTCAGACACAATCAGTCTAAAAATTCATGGAGACAGGATCTACTCCTTTAGGCTGAGAAGTTGGTGAGCTAAGAAATGACTGTGGCTTGTTCCACTTTCTTTCTGTTTTTTCAACATTTACCTCAATATCTGGCTCCAAGTTTTTATTAAAAGACCAATTAGAATTTGTGCAACATGTTACTGTAATTCTTTTTACGTTTTTCCTTTTTTATCTTTATTTTTTTTAAAAAAAGTTTTTTCCCATACTCACAACTGGTCCCCCTCCCTGCCCTTCTCCCAGTCATAGCTCAGCTTCCACCCCCTACATCCATTCCCCAGGAACACCAAGGAATCCCAAGATGTGTCAGTTCTGTCTGGCATATTTAGTTGAGATAGGACCAAGTCCCTCCCCTCAGTGTCAAGGCTGGGTAAGTGTTCCTCTGTCAGGACTGCTCTCCAAGTTCATGCACCAGAAATAAACTCTGCTTCTATTGCAAGAGGGTCCACAAACTGTCCATGGCATTCATCTGTTGTCTACGTTCAGAGGGTTTAGTTCAATTTCATGTAGGTTCCTTGGATGTCATTTCAGAGTTAGTAAGCCATCTCTATGGGTCTCCTTTTCATGATCCCAATCCCTTTGCTCATATAATCTCTTCTCTTTCTCTTACTTCAGCTGGACTGGGAGCTCAACCAAGTGCTGAGCTATGGATCTCTGCTTCTGCCTCAATCCATTGCTGAATGAAGGTTCCATAATGACAGTTAGTGTGGTCATTTATTTGATTATAGAGGAAGTCCTGTTAGTCACCCTCTCCACTATTGCTTGGAGTCCTAGCCGGGGACATCTTGTGGGTTATTGGATGTTTCTTTAGCACCAGGTTTCTCTCTAACCCCACAATAGCTCCCTCTATCAAGATATCTCTTCCATTGTTCTCCCTCTCTGTTGCTCCTTCTGTTCAACTATCTCTTTCTCTCATAATTTCTTCCCGCCTCCCCTTGCTTGCTGCTCTGTATAATCACAATTTACTTAAGAGATCCCTAATTCCCCTTCTCCAGGGGATTCATGGATATCTCTCATAATTTCCTCCTGTTAACTAGCTGCTGAGGAGTTTGTGGATTGTATCTTTTGTTTATGTCTAAAATGCACCTATGAGTGAGAATATACCAAGTCTATCTTTCTGAGATTACCTCACACAAAATGATACTCTCCAAATCCATCCATTTCAAGATGTCATTTTTTTTTACTACTTAGTATTACATTATATAAATGTCCCACAATGTTTAATCCCATTCTTATTTTGAGAGGCATCAGGGTTGTTTCTAGGTTCTGGCTATTATGAATAATACTGCTTTGAACATAGTTGAGTTAATGCCCATGGGTAAGAATGTGCATCATTTGAGTACATGCCCAATAGTGGTATTGCTGGATCATTGGGGAGACTGATTCCCAGTTTTCTGAGGAATTAACATACTGAATTCCAGAGTGGCTATACAAGAGGCCTCCAAAAGTGGAGGAATGTTCCCTTTGCTCTGCATCCTCTCCAGCTTGGTTTTCATCTGTGTTTTTAATCCTAGCCATTCTGACAGGTATAAGATTGTATTTCTCTGGTGGCCAAGGATGTTGAGTAATTTTTTATGTGCCTTTCAGAAATTTGAAATTTTTCTGTTGAGAATTCCCTTTTTAGCCCTGAACTTCATTTTTAATTGGATTATTTGTTTTTCTGACCTCTGGTTTCTTGAGTTTTCTATATATTTTAGAGATCAGTCTTCTGTCACATGTAGGGTTGGTGAAGATCTTTTCCCATTCTGTAGACTGTCATTTTGTTGTATTGATCATGTCCTTCGCCTTTCAGAAGCTTCTCAGTTTCAAGAGGTCTCATTTATTGATTGTTGTTCTTGGTGACTGGGCTACTGGTGTTATATTTAGGAAGTGATTGCCCGTGCCAATGCATTGGGCAATATTTCCCACTTTCTTTTCTATCAAGTTAAGTGTAACTGGGTTTATGTTGAGGTCTTTGACCCATGTGAACTTGAGTTTTTTTTGCTTGGTGATAGATATGGATCTATCTGCATTCTTCTACAAATCACTATCCAACTATACCACCTCCATTTGTTGAAGATACTATCTTTTTTCCGTTCTATATTGTTGGCCTCTTTGTCAAAAATCAGATGTTCATAGGTGTGTGGATTAATTTTGGGGACTTTAATTTGATTCCATTGATTCACAAGTCTGTTTTTATGCCAGTACCAAGCTGCTTTTATTACTGTAGCTCAATAGTAGAGTTTCAAGTCAGGGGTGGTGATGCCTCACAAAATTCTGTTGTTGGACAGGATTATATTGGCAATCCTAGTTTTCTTGTTATTCTGTATGAAATTGAGTATTGTTCTTTCAAGGTCTATGTAGAACTGTGTTGGGATTTTAATGAGATTTCTTGAAACTGTAGATTGCTTTTGGTAAGATTGCCATTTTTAGGATATTGATCCTACATATCCAGGAGCATGGGAGATCTTTCCACTTTCTTATATCTTCTTCCATTTCTTTCTTCAATGACTTAAAGGTTTGTCAAACAGGCCTGCTACTTCTTTGGTTAGAGTTACGTGAAGATTATAAAGGGGTATGTTTCCCTGATTTCTTTTTCAGCCCTTTTATCCTTAGTGTATAGGAGTGCTGTGGATGTTTTGAGTTAATCTTGTACCCTGCTAAATTGCTGAAGGTGTTTATCAGTTGTAGGAGTTCCCTGGTAGAATTTTGGCATCAGTTATGTAAATGATCATATCATCTGCAAATAGAGATAGTTTGACTTCTTCCTTTCCAATTTATATCCCCTTAATCTCATCTTGTTGTCTTATTACTCTAGATAAGACTTCGAGAACTATATTGAAAAGATATGGGAAGAGAGAATAGACTTGTTCTGTTCCTGATTTTAGTGGGTTTGCTTTGAGTTTCTCTCCATTTAGTTTGATGTTGGCTGTTAGCTTGCTGTATATTACCTTTATTATGTTTAGGTATTTTCCTTATATTCCTGATCAATCCAGGACTCTTATCATGAAAGAGAGTTGGATATTTTCAAAGGCTTTTTTATCATCTATTGGGATGATCATGTGGTGTCTTTTTATCTTTCAGGTTGTTTATATGATGGATGACATTCACAGTGTTTTGTATGTTAACCCATCCCTACATTTCTGGAGTTAAGCCTACTAGACCATGCTGGATGAATTCTTTGTATTTGGTTTGCCAGTATTTTTGTGTTTGGTTTGTCAGTATTTTATTTTTGAATTTGGTTTGCCAGTATTTTATTGAGTATTTTTGAATGGTTGTTCATGATTGTTTGTAATTTGTTTCCTTTTTTTGCATTCTTGTGTGGCTTCTGTTTCAGGGTGACTATAGCCTCATAAAAAGTTTGGTGAAGTTCCCTCAGTTTCTATTGTGTGGAAAAATTTGGGTAGTATTGATATTAATTTATTAATTTATCTTTGAAGTTCTGGTAGAATTCTGTGGTGAGACCATCTGACCCTGGGCTTCATTTGCTTGGGAGAATTTTAACAACAGGTTCAATTTTTATGAGGGCTATAGGTCTATTTAGATCATTTATCTGGTCTTGATTTAATTATGGTAAGTGGTACTTGTTCAGAAAGCTGTCCATTGCTTTCAGGTTTTCCAATTTAGTAGAGTATAGGTTTTTGAAGTACGACCTAATGCTTCTGTGGATTTCCTTGGTGTCTGTTAATTTGGATGCTCTCCATCTGCCTTTTGATTAGTTTGATAAGAGTTAGTTGACTCTCTTGAAGTACCAACTCTTTGATTTAATGATTCTTTGTATTGTTCTCTTTGTTTCTATTATATTGATTTCAGCCCTAAGTTTGATTATTTCCTGCCATGTACTCCTTCTGGGTAAGTTTTCTTCTAATTGTTCGAAACCTTCACCTGTGCAGTTAGTTCTCTTGTGTGAGATTGCTCTAGGTTTTTCATATTGGCATCTAATACTTTGATTTTTCCTCTTAACTCTGCTTTCGTTGTGTTCTATATGTTTGGGTATTTTGTGGATTCATTTTCATTGAATTCTGGGAAGCCATTGATTTCTTTCTTTACTTTTTCCTTGGCAGATGTGAGTTCAATTGAGAGATGTTCAGTTTCCATGAGTTTGTAGGCTTTCTGTGGTTTGTGTCATTATTGAACTCTAACTTTAGTGTATGGTGGTCTTTTAGGATACAAGGAGTAATCCCCATTTTTTGTGTCTATTGATATTTGCTTTAAGACTGAGTATGTGGCCAATTTGAGAGAAAGTTCCATGGGTGCTAAGAAAAGGGTATATTCCTTTTGTTTGGGTGGAAAGTTCTGTATGTATCTATTAAGACCATTTGGATCATAATATCTGTTAGATCCTATCGTGGTAAATTCACTAGCAAAATATCATATGAAGAGTTAATATTTATTGAAGGGCATATGAACACTGCCAGTACAAATTGAACCTTAATACAGTTCTTGGAGATAGGAACTAGGGCTGCTTATCCATTTTCTGAGAACACAGGAACAAAACAAGGGCAAGTTCAGTGTCTGAGAATCTGATCATGCCCCATTCAGGCTCCCAGTACTCCAGAGATACACCTCCAAGCCTTGTCAGCCAACACCTGAATCCCACTACAAGACCCTTATTTGTCCATTGAGTTTCTGTCTGGTAGACCTACAGCTGGCTCTTACATCCTAACTCAACCCATTCTCATAATCTGTCTGCCATTGGCCTGTGGCTCAGTAGTGTTCCTTACATGCTTCTTGTGGGTGGCTAGATAGATTTTTTGGACTCGGCTCTGCTTCTCCTATGCATGCTGTGAGTTTTCCTTCTACTTTTTCTATGGTGCCTGTCATGTGCCAAAACAGCTCCTTTATCTAAAGATTGATATTCACAGCACACAGAAAGACATTCCCAGATCATTACATGCACAGAAATGGATTTATGGCTTCTCTTTTCCTTACTCACTGATTTACCATATGTAGCTTTAAACCATAGTTACTAAAGTGCACTGCAAAATACCAGTGGGTATACTAATTACTGCTTCTTTGTGTCATACCTCCTTTACCCCATAAACTACCTCTAAGTGAAAACTGTTTCATTCTTAGCTCCTATGAAATCTGTTTCCATGTTCTTCACGTGAGTGAAAACATGTCTGCCCTTGCTCAATTCAGTCTCTTTCTTTTAATTTCAATGAACACTCCAGGGCAAAATCAGAACAGAAGTTTACCTCACATTTGAAGACTCAATTTAACTTCATACATAGTCAGAGAATCCAACTGATTCCTAATTTGCTCATAGATCTAATCAGGGGTAGGGGATCTTAGGATGAAACGATGGAAGGGACAACAAAGAAAGTTCATGTACTGAGGGTTATTGTCCATCCCTGCCTCCTTTACTCACAGGACAATTTTTTTTTTAAGTTTGAAGAAACTCCCTTCCCAGGATAGTTTATTTTATGCTGGAACCAAATCAGATGATGTCTTCTCAAAATTTCACTCATCTTGTTGACAAGAAAAAATAGAGTTCTTTTGAAAATAACTCTGTAAAAAAGATTTGTGAGGCAAAGTTCTGTAAGGTGAGTTGACCAGGTAGGGCGTTGGGAGAAGCAGATTCATGACCAAGGACCATTATGACAGAAAGATTTTTCAGAAGGTGGAAACCAGAGGCACCCTCAAAATGTCCTTCTCCAGTATCCCTGAAGAATTTAGAATGGTAATTGAGTGCTAAATCCATTTGGTAATAATCAGCACTTTGAAATCAGGAGCAGGACCAAAGGGAGACCTGATAGCATCGAGCATTTCAATGTAGTTGGGAAATGGCTGTTTGGCAAATTTCTCACTTGATCTCCACATTTCCCAGCATCAATTATCTTGATTTTCTAGGTTGACCACTGAGGTCCTCCAACATAGAGACCTTTCTAGTATGAATGGCACACATGTCCAGGAGAGAGTACTTCTAAGATTTTATATTTTCTTGTTTTCTAGGCCTTCCAAGATATTGCTTCATATTTCTCTGAGGAAGAATGGGAAAATATCACCTTCTTGCAGAAAATTGTCTACGTGTATATGAAAAGAAACTACTTCAGAATGATGGCCTTAGGTAATAGGAAGTTCCAGGTTCAGACAAGCCTGTGTGTTTCCCAGTTATTTTCTATGCCACAACTTCTTTTCAGCATATAGTATGCACCTTTGCCACACAATACTTTTCTTCACACAGAAATGTCCAAGTGGGGGCTGAGCATGCTGCTCTTCTCCAATGTGTTTCGGGCTGAGAGCATAGAGCACAGGCAATAGGGTTCAGGCCTGCAGCAGCCTGCACTTTTCTTTCCTGCAGGCTCTTGTTCTTGTGGGCCTTAAGGTCTGTGCTGCATCCCAAATCCTAGCTGCATTTCCATTTTTGTGCTGTCTGTTAAAGAGCAAGAACTTTGTTTCCTTTTAGGGGTCACAGTCAACAAACCAATTTTCATGCATTGCAAGGACAAAGCGAAAGAATCTCCACTGGAATGTATTGAAGTTCATGGCCCTAACAGTGGTGAGTAGTTAGAGAGGGGCTGTGAAAAATCACCTTTTAAGTCAAGATACCTGGTAAGGTTGCATGCATGTCTTTTCTTCATCTTCAGGCTAGAGCTGTGTGGAAAACAGTTCATTTAGAGGATGGTACAAAAGACCCTGTCATAATATTCTAAAACACATTATTTTGGATAATAAGTAAATGGTTAGTATGAAGCACCTGTCCCTTATCACACCCTAAACACAGGCAGACACATACACCCTATACACATACATGCAGACACTGTCACAGAGATACAGCTCAACACACATGCGTGCAAACACACACACACACACACACACACACACACACACACACATATTCTCTTTTATACTTGACATCACTGAAAATAGATCATCATAATATAAATGGATCCGTTAACTCCAGAGATGATCCTGTTCCCACTGCTTCCAATTTGGCAGGCTGGATGCAATCTAATTGTAGTTCATTAACATAATTTCTTAATCCTTTTTCAATATGGTATTTTATTTAATTCATTGAGAATTTTATATATTTTGATCATATTCACACATACCTTATTCTTTCATCTAATTAACATAAATTTTTTTATGTTTTTCTCACTTCCCCACATTCCTCAAACACAACGTCTTGTTTTTTAATTTTTTAGAAATAACCAACCAAGCCCAATTTGTGCTCTTTATATAACATGGGATGAGAAACCATCCACTAGAACATACTTGACTTACTAACGACCACAACCTTAAAAATACTGACTCTCCCTCCCATGAAAGCCATTTATTATCAGAAAGGATACTCACAAAGGGGTGGAAGCTCATGAATACCTACTCACTCCATGCTAGAATGCTGACTGGTTTGACAATGCAGGTCTTATATAGGCAAAGGCAACCTCTCTGAGTTTATGAGTGTAACAATTTGTCATTACCTTAAAACACTATATTGCTCTGGTCCTTCCTGTCTTCTGCTTCCTACAGTCTCTATATCCCCCTTTTACAGTGGTACCTGAGTTTGGGAGGAAGATGCATGACATATATGTTCAATGTTTAGCTGAGCAATAAATAGACACATTTTCTACATTCTAACCAGTTGGGGGTTCCTGTATTATCCATCACTCACTTTAAAACAAAACTTCTCTAATAATGCCTGAGAGCTATCTAAAGTGAAGAGATATGAATTTAGATGTCACTCTGTACTAAACTCATTTAGCAAAATCATAGTAACAGTTTCCACCCATGGGGCCTATGGAATCATACATTCTTGGTCAGCTTTACAGTACCAGGTCTGCATTTTTTCAATCACAATAGTTTAATAATTAAAGTATTGGCTCTTTAGCTCATAGCTCAAACCACTGACATGCATTCATGTCTTTCATTTCTGAAATCCAGGTGATGCCTCTGTCAGGCATTCTCCCACAGAGTCTGTTTGTTCTTTCATACTGAAGCTTACTTTCTAAGCAGGAATCACCAGCTAGCCTCTGTAAATTGACTATGCATTCCTCTGGCTGGAAATCACAGGGCTCCTCCCACTATGGTAGACTTCAGGATATATCCACATTTGGGAACTGTTTGCTCCACAGACACAACGAGAGGAACCCTTAGAAACACCTCGCTATTTATGAAATGGAATTTTCTATAGTTGTAGTTTATAGTTTAGTGTATAGAGCTAAGGGACCTGAGAGTTGGTGGCCAGTGAGGGTACAGTTAAGGACTGAATAAAACAGAAAGGATTATAAGAGCAAGTATTCAGTTTTATTATTCTAGCATTTAAAATGCTTTTCCACTTGGGTGTGTTTTGCATGTAATAATTGGAAAGTTCTGTAGGGTCATTAAAGCAAGATTTTTCTCAGGAACATGAAGACATATTGCTTCAAAGCCAAAAGCACATGAAAAAATAAAATAAAGAGGGAGTATGGAGAGACTGCTCAGTTGGTAGGGTATCTGCTCTTGTTCCAGAGGACTGGAGTTCAGTTCCTAGCACCAACACTGAGTGGATCACTGCTATCTGTCACTTAAGTTCCAGAGGATCTGACACAGTAGTCTTACCTCCCCAAACACACCCACCCATGGGTCAAACATACACAGAGACATATACATGTACATATAAATAATAAATATAAGAATAAAATAAAGGGCAATAAGTTATTGGTTTTTCAGTTGTACATAATTTCCTCATTAAACAATCAGGAAGTTGAATGACAGGTAGCTTATTATTAGTGACTTTTATATGAACAGAAATGGTGTAGTTATCATCTTATCAAATTCTACACGAAGTGTTCTTACAAATGTTCTGTGTGATGCCACTATTGACAACATATTCATTGATACCTAGATCAGTGTGTCTCTTTTCTTTCTTCCCCATTACCTGCATTAATTTGTACAAATCATCTTGGTACAGTACTTTCTTCCCTATTCTATTAACTCTTTTATTTACTGTCCATATGATGAACCACAAGTTTATGTGTGAAGCCTTATATTTTATAGACTACCAACCTTTCATAGAACCCATGGACTCCACAAGTGATTTTCTTCTCTAAATATCCTTTATTATGGATTTCTAATTTAATGTACATTATTCTGCTTGTATAAATGGCAGTCTATGAAATATATAAAGGCAATCATTTAGTCCCAGGAACATGCTGTACTTAGGACATTCCTTTCTTATTTGAACACCCATGCTCTTTCTTATTTGGCTACAAATAATGACAAATACTTTGCCAGGTACAGTTAGCATGTTATGAAAATCAATAAAAACACCTACAAAGGCTTGAGGCCTTCAACATTCTGTCATGGAAGGAGAGGCTCACCAGGTTCCACCCTCTCAGAGGATATGAGGGCAGTTAACGGTTGTCAGGGAAAAGACAGATGAGGCCCAGTGCACATGTAAATATGCCTAATTAAACTCATTTAGCCCCACCAATATAAATATGAAATGAAAGATAATCTAGTAATGGCGAGGAAGGGCACTGACATGAGTCAAAAGAGGTTAATGAGTCTAAATTATCACAGCACATTATGCATGCATAAAAAAATGTCATATCGAAAGGTAACAGCATATATAATTAATGTATGCTAACATAGTCTTTGGAAAACCTCAGAAATTACTTAACCTCTAATACAGTATAGGAATCCTACAGAGAGCCTGAACAAGTGCTTTAGTGTTTAAAAATTCTGAAGGAGGTGGAATGAGAAGAAAATAACCCAAATGAGTTCCAGGTACACTAGGCTAAGGATGGGCCCAGAGAAATCTGCACACCTAATAGAAAGCAGGTTTTTGGGGACAGAGAGTTGGGTGGCAATGGATGAGAAGGAATCATTGAAGATTCAAAACTCTGGCTTCCATGACGTGTTCTGAGTGAGTGGCATGGGCCCACAATACTCCACAGCCTTGCTGTGTGACAAGATCACCCAGCACCAGTTCAGAGGTTAGCAAGGGTCTCCATATTCATAATTTGATTTGTCCTTCTGAAAGACATGTGACAATGGACAGGTTTTCTACATACTCTGTGGTTCATTTCTTTAATCCACACAATATAAGAAAATGATCATTGGGCCGTCTTTCTAATGAAGGATAAAATAGGAATTCTATACCAGATGATGGGGGAGAGGGACCAAACAGTACACTGGATTACCTGGAATGGTCTTTGGTCTGTACTGCTGTGTGGCTAATATCTCAGTCTTTACAAGCCAGCAAACATAAATATCAGAATGGAAAGGCCCATGGGCTCATGGGAGGAACATGCCCTGTTCTATTCTGAGAAAACAAGGCCCTAAACTATCTATTTCTCATGCACTAATCTCTCCCTATTTCAGAAGGTGGCATTCATGTAAATGTATGGGTGTGGCGGGATTAATGTGTCAGCTGATAAGGTCAGAAGACACTTCCAGGACCCTGGAGGGGGTGTGGCCAAGCCCATTGATAAGTGGCTGCTGGGACATGAGGAGTGCTCTTCCTGGTTCCTGGCTGCTGGCTGCTGGACAGACAGAATCGGAATTCATCATGCTTCCATCGCGCTTTCATCGCTCGTCCATCGCTTGGATCCGCCAGTCCTTGTTCAGGTGCCACCATAAGCTGTTACTAATATTGTGAGTGTTAATTTATATTCTAATAAATATTAATTTTGGACTGGCGCCTTGAAAGTAAAACTCCGTCTACATTTTGATTAGAGAGAAAGGGGAAGTGATGTGGGAATGCGTTTATGTATGCTGTGAATCTCAATCTTTAAATAAAGGAGCTGTTTTGAGCCATGGCAGGCACCATAGAAAAAGTAGGAGGAGAAATCAGAGCTTAGGTAGGAGAAGCAGGGAGGAGTAAGACAGATCGAGCCAGCTGCCCAAGGAGCAACATGTAAGGAGGCACGGGTGAGCCATGGGCCACGTGGCCAACAGATTAATAGAAATGGGTTGATTTAAGATATAAGAGCTAGCTGGCAATGTGCCTGAGCCATAGGCCAAACAGCATGAAGTTAATAGAAGCCTCTGAGTCGTTTCTTGGGGTCTGAGCGGAGGTGGGTTCCTAAGCAGTCTCAGGCGGGCAGGTCTGTGGGTCTCTGGATCTCTGGCTGCCCGGGACCTGAGAACGCACTACTACATATGGGCTTATCGTTTGAGGGAAAGAAAACAACGAGTGATATATGAAGAGATCAGTGACCCTGAAGAAGAAGATGATGAGGAGGATGACTAAATCTGTAAGTGGTCCTTTGACACATCTCCCAAACCCCAGAATACATACTTTTCTTATATAATATTAGATCACTTATCCACTTCTAGTCCTCTGGGGTGCAACACTGAAGCTAAAGTATCATATCATGCTTCCTTTACTGCAAAGCTGTGTAATTTGGAGACCTTCCCTACCCAGGATGCTATGAGCTCCCAAATCCCAGGTCAGTTCTCAAAGTACAGGCCACATCTTACTCTGGTTTAGAAATTCAAGGACAAGCTGAGGCAGTCACAGTGCGCTGAGAAGAGGAGGCTGGGAGGTTAGGTGAGAGGAAGGCATGTAGGCTGTGAAGGACAGGAGGAAACAGACCAGTGAGTAGGTAGTGTGAATTTGCTAGTGTTTCTTTTCTTTCTTGTCTTAACCACAGAGCTTTGAAATAAACCTACCATGAGAAGAAGAATGCGGTGGGAATTCCAGACCATAGCTACAATGTTGAAAGACTAAATGTCAGTCAGATGTATAAATACATTATTTATTAAATTTTATTATAATAACTTAATTCTTAGAGTTAAGTATCCACTTCTATATTATTTTTCAAGTGTTCTGAATCTTAGCATTTTTGTAGGAGGCAACCAATACTCTTTTAGGACCTTGTGCCAAGCATTCCCTATGTATACTTGCCAATGTACTAAATCCTGTTAGTATTGTTCTTCCTTTGCTGGGCAGTCTTTAAGCATAGATCTCGTTGTGTGATTTCTGGTCAGCCCTGGGGATACCTCTGTTAGTATTAGTTTTACTGTGTAAAAACCACTCTCACAGAATATCAATGTTTCAATCAGACTAGATAGGTCTGTTGTAGAGGATCCTGCTGCCAACTCAGATGACATGATTTGTATCCTAAAGACCCACATGACATACAGAGAGAACTGACTCCCTTACAATGTCTTTTGACATTCAAAATTCAACACATGTACTCTAAATAAATAAAAATATAATAAAAGAAATCTGTCAATATTCCCTTCAGTGAGGCCTATTCCCAATGCAAATTAATGTTTGTCTACTCTGTACCTGTCTTTGGAATCATATGCTATCAGACACCCTTTTTAATAAAGCACACTGGTCTTCCCTTGCCCAGGACTATCAAGGAGAGTTATATTTGTTTATTTTTAACACATTTCTCTGTACTTTTACACATATACACACATCATCACTATAGTCATTGTCACATGCCATGCTCTACTCAGAAATATGACTAGTCACAACCATCTTATTTAATTTTTTGGTCAGCACATACTTACTCCACTGTCTGCACACAGGCGACAAATCCAAATTTCATGATCTGGATTTTCTTGATAACACATGGGACCGTGATTTACCTAAGAGTTGGAAGTTCAGTGTATATCAATGCTCTAATCCTACCAGTTACACGTGAATTATTATATCCGATTCTAAGGATTGAACCCAGGTCTTCCTGCATACAAGACAAGTGCTCTACCACTGAGATATATTGAACTAGTAGTTGCTGCTTTATTGCTAACAAAATGCCTGTATAAAGGATGAAAGGCTACTTTGGGCTTATAGTTTCAGTGAGTTCAGTTGATAGATGCATTTTCTATGTGCAGCATGTGTTCCTCCCTTCTGATTGACTGGCATACCAAACAGAACCAGGGAAAAGGTATCACTCTAGAAAAAAATTAGACATACTGCCAGGGATTTAGGACTTTATATGAACGTGATTCGATGATGAAATAGTTATTTAGCAGAAATCTTAGGAAGGTGGTCTAAGAAATGTAGGACTAGAGGCTGAAGCATTAACAGATTCCTAGTAAAAGGTCAGACTTGAATTGCATCAAAGACAGAAGATGTAGGGCTAAAGGACCAGGCAAAGAAACCCACCCTGGTCCTGGAAGTAGAGCCAGTGAACAAAACACTGTAACTCTGAAGCCAGAACCAAAGAAACACTCCCTGACCCTGAAACGAGAGCCAGTGAAAGAAATATGCCGTGACCCTGATATTAGAGCCAAATGTATAAAAAAGACAAGTGAAAGAAACATAATTTAGGCCTGAAACCAGACCCAAACCTGCTTATGACTAACTAAACCAACCAATCCCTCAGCAAGAAAAGCAACCATTCCCTGAGCATAAAATCTAGCACCCTGACCCTGAAATCTGAGCCAAGGAAAGAAACATGTGAGCCCTCAAACAGAACCAAAGAAACACATTTTGTCCCTGAAACCATAGCCAACTCTGCCTCTGATCAAATAAATCATCCCATCCCTGAGCAGGAAAATCAGCTAACCCCTAAGTAGAACATCTTCTCCCTTGAAACACTCTACCCCTAAGAAGCCCTATATCAGTCCCTCAACCTGTTTAGTTAACAGTAGTCCTTTTCCATCCTGGCAGAGGCAAGCACTCTCCTGGATTCCTTTTCCAAAGAAATCTCTTCCTTCAAAGAGTTTTGGGTGAATATCTTCTTTTGCTGGTGAGGCGCAGAGTCTCCACTAGAAAGCTCCCTTGGAAGGTGAGTAGAGCATCAGAAGACATGGATATCTCTGTTGCAAAGCTCCATTTGAAGGGGTGAAACAAAGTTAAGGTGTAACATTAAGGTGTAACAGTTCTCTCTCAGAGATGAACATTCCCACTGCATCCCAGCTTTAGGTATACCTTGACTTCCTGACAAGTCAGGATATCTTTCTTCTCACAGCTGTAGGTATCCAGGATACCCTTCACAGATGAAGGTATACCCTGACTTCCTGACAAGTTAGGATACCTTTTCCTCCACAGCTATAATACTGGCAGGTATAGACTGCCTTCCTGACATGTCTGGATTGTATACCTGTTCCTCCAGAAGAGTTTAAAGAATAACAGTTTTAAGGCTTATATTGAAAATTATAGAAGGTAAATATGAGACCAGGGGTTTTGGAGCAATATAGACAATGGACATATAATCTGTGTGTGCTGTGGTGAGGACTAGAATTCATTAATATTACATGGCAGATACTCTGAGGTGAATTGTGTCATATAGCCATTGCATAAACCATTCTTATGTAGAAACTATAATGTTCAATGTAGCTCTCCTAGTGGTGATAGTGGTAATATGTGTTCCTACAGATATGGCTCTGATTAAGTGAACTGGAGGCCTTGTGGAAAGGTAAAAGACAGAAGATCTCTGCCTCAGTACTATGTGAGGATGCAGAGAGGAGGCATAGGTGTTTATAAATGATCATGTTAAACAAAACAATCCAGGTGCTGATAGGCAGGTGATTCAAGCTTAATTTCAGCGAGTCACAACATTTAAATTTCTGTTTTGTGTAATTCTGTATGTTGGACATGAAAGTAGGGTACCATATGATAGGAGGCTGAGTCCTTAAAGAGGTAAAAAGAATGACTCTATACATTGGGCATGAAGGTAACAGGGACAATTAGGAATAAAGAAGAGGACTAGCAAGATGAAGACAGATGGTGGGACAAAGTGATTTCCATTTTGATTAGAAACCAAGAACATATGGATATGTCATTATGAAACCCTCTACTTTCTATGCTACCATAAAAAAAATGAAGTAAATATAGTCCTGAGGATGAAATACAAAGAGAAAACAGTGTATGTTTGAGTCACAATTAGTGGTGTTCTGGTGGAGAAAATAATCTTATATTTAGAGAAAACTGGAATCCATGAAAGTGGAAGTTGAAAACTGGCCATTCTTGTCAGTCTCAAGAAGTTCCCTTACCCTGTCATCTGTCTCACTAACACCCACTGTATGGTCATCAGAAAAATCACACATGTCAAATAGAAATTAAAGATTGCTCTTAAGCACATGTTAATGTTGACAGACTGATGACTTCTAGCTGCAGTAATATGCTCAGAAGTCTGTAGGATGGACCTTGTATTATAGATTTCTGAAAATATGGCCTAACCCATTTTGTACTGAAGTTATAGGATGGAAGAATAATAGCCATGACTCAATTCATTTATGGATATGTAAGTATTCCATATACACATTTATAGAGATTAAATGGATATGATTTACTTTGAACATATTAGACACCCCCAAACTGTAACTATTTATGAAAATACCAAATACACAATGAATACAACTTAAATGATCCAAGTGCCAATGGAAGTTCTGTATCTAAGTTATTCAGCATTCAATCTGTGTGTGCATCAGGATCTTGCTGCCTGGAGGATACTCTGGATTTACAAATCCACCTGGAAATGACACTGGATCTATGTGTGGGTACCAGTCTTAAAGGGTATTGTGCTTGCTAGGTTTGTTGGTATGGGTTGCTCTTATAAGGATCAAATTCATCTGTGGTGATGTATATTGCACACTCTAATAAAGTTTGCCTAAAGATCAGAGGACAGAGGCAGCCACAGTTAGCCATAGAGGTCAGGGAGTGGTGGCATGTAACTTCAATGCTAATGTTCCAGAGGCAGGGGAAGAGATTGGTCTGGGTCTCTGTAAGTTCACGACCAAACAGAGGCAGGTGGTGGTAAACACACCTGCAATCCCAGCCCTTGTGATCCCACACTCCTGCTCCCAGTACTTGGGAAACACAATGTCTTTAATCCAAACACTAGGTTGTTTGAACCAGGAAGTGATGTGGCTGGGCAGAGAAAAAGATATAAGGTTGAAGAGATATGATTTCAGCCCTTTCCCTTTGGTTGAGGACTCAGAGACATTCAGTCTGAGGACTGAATCTATCCCTGGCGACTGGATCTATCCCTTTTCAGCCTGAGAAATTTGTGAGGTGAGAAGTGACTGTGGCTTGTTTCTCTCTGTCTCTAATCTTTCAGCTTTTCCCCAATATTATAAGATCAATTACCATTCATGCAATATTCATCCAGCCTCTTTATTAAAGTAAGTTTGACAAGAGCTTTATGCTCCATTGCTGAGCAATCATCTAAAATGTATGGCTCCAGGTACTGAATAAACTGGTGGTACAAGGAAATGAAAAGCACAGTTAACTGCATGCTATGTTGTTTTAACTGTAGATCCTGTTAGACTGGGATCTTCCTTCAGCTTCTCTGGCTACTCTTCAGAGGCTCGGCCCAGATGCATTTTACCTCTCTTTCTAAGTGTGTTGGTAGTAGGGTTTTCCCCAGAACCTCTCTTTAGAGTGGAGAATCTGGTTCCAAGTCACCAATTTTACCCAGCTTGATGAATATAATTTTAGGAAGAAACCTATAGTCAAAAAATGACATGGTTATTGTCTTTAGGAATGAGAGAAACATAAATAATCGATTGGAGGCAGAAGTTTCTGTCTTGGCAGCCTCTCCCAAGTACTTAGCAGTTGCTTCCTAAATAACTGACTCAGAAGTTTAAAATTAAGTATTAAGTAATATTAATAGTAATAAGCTAACTCTTACACTTAAACTAACCCATATTTCTATTTATATTTAGCCATGTTGCTTGGTAACTTTTCTCAGTACAGCACCATCTCTGTACTTCTCTTTTTCAGCACTCTCAGTTTGTCTTTCTCATCTCTACTTCCTGCTTCTCTACTGGCCAATCAGTGTTTTATTAAACCAGTTTGAGTGACAAAATATTACTATGTACAAAAGCACCATTTCACAGCATTTCTGCCTTTTATCTATTTAAGAAGGAAGGTTTTAAATATAACAAGTTATGACTATATACTACAAAACAGTAATCAAGATAGAATTATATAATGACTTATCTCTCCCCTACATCCAGGCCAGCAGGGAAAAAGCCCTGTAGGCTAGAATCCCCAATAGAATCCAGTTTTCTGGACGCCCTCAACTAGAAAACTTCCACAAGCCCCAACCCACCCCAGAACCCAGTCACTTCAGCAGGTGCTTGAGACTCACAGATCCTCAGTACCTATTGGACCAAGAGGAAATTGACACCCAGCTCAGACAGAGATCCCAGTCTCCTGGGACAGAACCCTTGGAACCTTACCCCCTCTCATATATTCCCTGCATTCAGGCCAGCAGAAATCCTTCCCTGCAGACCAGGAATCCCCAGTGAAACCTAGTTCCCAGAACACTCCTATCTACAAACGCACCCAATCACCTCATGACAATAGTGATTACTTGAGACCCACAGTCCCCCAGTATCTATTAGATCAAAAGCCCCTATAGGATTAAGAACACCTTCTAGATCAAGAGCTCATATTGGACCAAGAGTGAATCCCTGAGACAGACATTCTGCCAGCTCTTATTGCACCAAGAACTGGGCACTGTGACACAGAATATGCTACCTCCAAGTGGACTGAGAGCCCAGATTGTACCAAGAAGACTTCCTGATACACACAGGAATAACAGATTGCAGCAGAGTCACCTCCCTGGGATAGATACAAATCCTGCAATGGGCAGATCCTAGCTCAAGAATATATATAACAACGTAAAGAACAATGTGGCACCACTAGACTCTGGTGGTTCTACAACAAGATCTGATCATAACAACGAAGAAGAAAGAATAATGAAGAAGCAGTAGAAGAAGAGGAGGAGGAGGAAGAAGAAGACTAAGAAGAAAATAACCTTAAAAAACTTTTATGAAGATAATCGAGGCCTCTAAAGAGGAAATAAATATCTCCCTTAGAGAAATACACGAAAAGACAAGCAAAAAATTGGAAGAGATCAACAAATTCTGGATGAAAATAATGCAAACCAAGAAAAAGCAATCAAACAAGTGAAGGAAACAATTCGAGATGTAAAAATTGAAATAGAAGCAATAAAGAAGACACAAACTGAGGGATGGTGGAAATGGAAAATCTGAAGAAATGCACTGGAACTACAGATGAAGAATGACCAACAGAATGCAAGACTAAATGGAAGATTTGATAGTGGAAATAGATTTGTCACTCAAAAAAAAAAAACCCTCAATAAACACCCCCCCACACAAAATCATCACATAAGACGTCTAGGAAATCTGGGACACCATGAAAAGACCAAACTTAAGAATAATAAGAATAGAAGAAGAATACCAGCTCAAAGGCACATAAAATATATTCAAGAAAATCAAAGAAATGTCTAAAGATATAAAAAGCTTATGGAACACAAAATAGACTAGATCCCTCCAAATGTTTGCTCACCACGTAATAATCAAGCCAGTAAGCTTACAGAATAAATAAAGAATACTAAGAGGTGCAAAGAAAAAAAAACATGTAACTTATAAAAGCAGACCCATCAGAATATCACCAGACTGTTCAGTGGAATCAATGAAAGCTGGAAGATGTTATGCAGACACTAAGAGACCATAGTTGCCAACACCGACTAAAATACCCAGCAAAAATATAAACCACCATAGGTGGAGGAAACAAGATTTTTCACCACAAAACCAGATTTAAATAATACTTATCCACAAATACAACCCTGGAAAAAGCACTAAAGGGAAAACCCCAGCCTAAGGAAACCATAAGTAATAGATAACCCCCACAGAAGAAAAACTCTAAAAAGGGAAACAATACACATAGTATCGTCAATAATAACAAAACTAATAATCACTGGACATTAATATCCTCTAATATCCATTGACTCCATTCACCTATAAAAAGACACACCCTAACACCATGGATACAAATGCAGAAGCCATCTTTCTGCAGCAAATAAGAGACACACATTAACTTCAACTACAGACACTGACTCAGAGTAAAGGGTTGGGAAAAGACTTTCCAATCAAATGATCCTAAGAAATAAGGTGCTGTACCCATCCTAATATGTAAAAAATAGACTTCCAACTAAAGTCAAAAGAGATCACGGTAGACATTACTTATTCATCTCAGGAATAATCCATCCAATTAAAGTCTCAATTCTGAAAATTTATGCCCGCAACAGAAAGGTACCTTCATATGTAAAAGAAATATTAGTAAAGCTTAAATCTTACATCGAACCTTAGACTTTGATAGTGGGAGACTTCAATACTTCACTCTCATCAATGGATTGGTAGGTCTACCAGACAGAAACTCAACTGACAAATAAGGGTTTTGTAGTGGGATTCTGGTGTTAGCTGACAAGGCTTGGAGGTGTATCTCTGGGGTAATGGGAGTCTGAATGGGGCATGACCAGACTCTCAGACACTGAGGTCATCCCTGTTTTGTTCCTGTATTCTCAGAAAATGGATCAGCAGCCCTAGTTCCTATCTCCAAGAACTGTATTAAGGATCAATTTGTACCGTCAGTGTTCATATGCCCTTCAATAAATATTAACCCTTCATATGATATTTTGCTAGTGAATTTATCATGATAGGATCTAACAGATATTATGATCCAAATGGTCTTAATAGATATATACATAACTTTCCATCCAAAAAAATGAATATACCCTTTTTTTAGCATCCCATGAAACTTTTTCTCAAATTGACCACATAGTCAGTCATAAAGCAAATATCAATAGATACAAAAATGGGAATAACTCCTTGTATCCTAAAAGATCACCATACACTAAAGTTAGAGTTCAATAACAACACAAACCACAGAAAGCCTACAAACTCATGGAAACTAAACATCTCTCAATTGAACTCACGTCTGCCAAGGAAAAAGTAAAGAAAGAAATCAACGACTTCCTAGAATTCAATGAAAATGAACCCACAACATACCCAAACATATAGGACACAAAGAAAGCAGAGTAAAGGGGAAAAGTCAAAGCCTTGCTGCCAATATGAAAAACCTAGAGCAATCTCACACATGAGACCTAACCTCCCAGCTGAAGGCTTTCAAACAATTAGAAGCAAACTCATCCATCAATGTAATAATATTCAATAACATATTGGCCAACCAAATTCAAGAACATATCAAAGAAATAATCTGTCATGGGCCAAAACAGCTCCTTTATTTAAAGATTGATATTCACAGAACACAGAAAGACATTCGCATTTTATTCCCTGCATAGGAATGGACTTTTGGCTTCTCTTTTCCTTCCTCAAAGATTTACCCTATGTAGCTATAAAACATAGTTACTAAGGTGTCCTGAAAATACCAGCAGCTATACTAATTACTACCCGTTCCTTTCATACCTCCTTCTTTCCATAACCCACCTTTCAGTGACAACTGTTTCAATCATAGCTTCTATGAAATCAGCTTGCATGTTCCTCATATGAGTGAGAACACCTAGATCTCAGTTCTGATGTTTAAAGAAGTGTCTTGACTCTGGTACCTTAAACCACTTGGCCATCCTGACACCCATGGGAACCTGAGAGATTGGGTTGGGTGGTGAATGGAGGGGAAGAATAATGAAAGAGACATCTTGGTAAGGGGATATTTTGTGGTTAGGTAGAGACCTGGCCTAAAGAAAACTCTCACAAATCTATAAGAATGACCCCAGCTAAGATGGTCAGACATAGTGGATAGGTATCCTGAACTCACCACATCCTCTAATCAAATTGGTGACTACTTAAATAGTAATCAGAGTGCCTTTACCCAGCCTCTAGCTTTGCTTCCTTGTTCTATTGTTTTAGCCTCCTCCCATAAAGTCTTCTACTGTGAAGGTGGTCTAGCCTTCAATGCAGCAATAACCATATTTGCCCAGTCTTTAGGGATAATTTATTTAACATTTGCTTTACAAACTGTGAGTGCATCCCTTAAGTGATGATTGCTTCTTGAATCTCCTCAAATCTAACTAAAGCCCAACTAGTTTCTGAAAAAAATTTTTATCATTTTGTAATTCCTTCAACGTTACCGACTATACTAAGTTTGACTGTTTGTAAGCCTTAGGTTTTTTCTCTGAAACCTTATAAGTCAATGTTGAGATTGGGTCTTTAAATTCCTGTTTGGGTATTAATATTTCTGTGTTCTCTCTTAACAGGCTTTTCTAAGGTGTTCTTCTTGGCATTCACACTAACTGCCTTTTTAAGTGATAGAATAGAAATAATCAAAAAATAATATTTCTAATAAACATTATGCCATTATTTATCTTCTCCTTTACTGGTTCTAGTTTCAAATCATCTAGAGTAATGTTGGTGAAAGACCGACCACCTTCCATCATGCTACTCTTTCTCATTTTTAGGTGTGAAAAAGTTCTCTCTCTGCTTTAGGCATAGTCCCCATTTTAAGTAATCCCAATGTACTCATCAAACCTGTTATCAATGATGATTCAGATGGCGATGTTGGGGGAGGCTACTTAGTGTCCAAAAAGAGGGAAAACATAACCCCCACTAAAAGAGGGATGCTGCTGTCTGAAAAAGTTGCACAGATGAACATGGAGAAGACACACATATTGTGGACTCTGTCTAATGCTGGAGGCTAACTCCTAACAGAAAGCCGAGTAAGTTGGCCATGTAGAGCTTTGGCTGGCAAGGTCTTTTTTTCTATTTCATGCCCTGAAAGTTGAGCTCCAAACAATGTACAAACTCTAGTTAGCATGTACTGAAATCCCTGAGTCAGATATTGATGAAAAGCTAGAATATGAGAAAGAGGACACAGAACACAGTCAATTCTCACCCAACCAACTTCTCAGGGTGAACAGGGTAAATGTTTCTCTTTTCAAGGATCCTCAGCCTGACTGGTCACTTCTACAGAAACATGGTTACTAGGCCTAAGTAGTTCACTAAGTTTCTAGTACCGGCCAACATCACCTGATTTTTAAAAATTATTTCTTTCTGTCTACTGTTTTTGAATTTGGTTTGTTATATCAATAAGTCATTTATCTGTACATATTTTGGAAGTGTAGCACTTAGGGCTATTAACTTCCTTCTTAAAAATGCCTTGACTGTTTCTCAAAGGTTATATCGTGGTGGAGTTGCTTCATTTAGTTCCAGGAATATTTTAACTTTTTGGCCCATTCAACATTTAATAATGAGTTGCTTAATCTCCATACATTTATACATTTAGTCGACTTTTTTTGTTTGGTGTTCATTTTAATTTTATTGCATAAGGGTTGGGTATGATACATGAAATTATTTCAACTTCTCTGTATTTATTAATGCTTGTTCTGTATTTATTAATGCTTGTTTTTTATTTGAGCATATGTTATATTTTGAAGAAGCTTCCCTGTGCTGCTGAGTAGAATGTATATGTGTATACTCTTGGTATTTGGGTTGAATAGTCTCTAGATATCTATTAGGTTCATTTGATAGAAGATGTCATTTAACTCTGAAGTTTCTCTTTCTTTGTGTTCAGATGTCTTATCTATAGAAGAAATTGGAGTGCTGAAATTTCCCACTATTATTGGGTTTTTATTAATCTTGGTCTTTAATTTTATTAATATGATTTAATGAAATTGAGTGCACCAGAGTTTTATGCATGTCTTTATTAATGTATTATTTTAATAATTAATTGATACCTTAATTAAAATTAAGTTCCTTCCTTTGCCTATATTTTTTGCTTCAAACACTATATTGAAAAATATTGGGGATAGTGGTTTATTTTCAACTCTTTAAATGTATCAGACATGTTTATTCCTTGGAAAAATAAGACTATAGTCGGCAATGAAGTTTCAAAGTTGTATTATGTCATTCATAAATAAAAATAACACTATCTAAACCAATGTCTATGTTTAGAAGTCAGTAACGAAAAATTGTTCTTTCAACTCAGTACATAGAAAAATACAAAACATCCTTATTGTCAGAATACCCCCCAAATTTAAAATAAAATGTCCCTAACTTTTATATCATGTATTATGGATGTAATTGCCTTTATGTTGCTTGTTTATAACTGAAACAATTTTTTTGTATTTGTAGTTTCTGATAAATGCATAATTTATGATAATATTTGTCTATTTTGTGGCAAAACTAACCTATTTATATACACATTCATATATACCCTTAAAGTTTAGGGCATAGAAGGTCAACAAGTTAGAAAGTACAAAAATAATGAATACGTGAACAATTCACATGCTTTATGGTAGGATAATTAATACTCAACATATGAAATGTTCATGTTACAGTTCAGAAAGAGAAAACATCATTGTTAGATAATCAAGTGGAAATAAAGTTTTCCACTTTCTTATTAATTTTAGAAATACTATCATTGTCTAAAATTTTACCTGACAACTCATTGATTGAAGAAAACAGAGTATGGCAAAAGTAAAATTAAATATATAGTTTAGAGATTTATATCAACTAATCCAAATCCCGGTGCAAACCTGCAACCATTTACCGGGAAATTAAAGGGAAAAATCATGATGGCCAAAGTTGTGTACTTCTTTACATAACCTGTGATTTCCAGGTTGTATTTAGTCTCTCTAGTAGTATTGAGAGAGGTAATTTAACCTGTTTTGCTCTTGTCTTTGAAAAAGGCCGTTTCTGTCTTTTTAGTGACTGCATAAATAAAACATTGACCTTCAATATTTGTTCACAAGTTTGGTGAATTATTGAGAAACATCTCTCCCTCTGTTTTTCTGAATTTACCTTTAAAGACACTGTATGTGATTTTTATTTTTATCATTTTGCATTTTTTGTAGTGCTGGAGATGAAACTCAGGACCAAGAGAGGGAATACTATAGAGTCCAGACTTGTTTCTCTATTTAGAGTATTGCTTACACTCCTTTCCATTTAGAACAATGCTGGCTGTGGGAAAGTCATTGCTTTGTAATATGAACTAAAATTAATTAAAAAAAGTCATAAGAAAACAAACTGAGAATATGAAGTGAAAGTTTTAGTTCTGATCTCCAGGTCCACAGATCATTTCCTTTCCTGAAGAAGTCTCAGTCATTCTGAGTAGGCCATTATTGACAGACCAGTACCCATGACGGAAAGTCTAGGGAGCATCAGGGGACTGGCGGAAGCATATACTATTAGAGAAACCTTCCGAACAGAAACACTTGGGGGAACTCCTGAGAGAGTACAATAAAGTTTAGACACATGCACATTGTGCATTATTATTTATAGGAATATTAATTTCCATTACGTTCTTAGGTCTGGGGAAATAGCTTACATAGGAATAATTTCAACTTTAATACTTTCTTAAAAAATGATTTAAATTGTATTAGTTTATTGTAGAGAAATCCCAGGTTAGACTGATGAAGGACTACGGGGAAGGAATTGAAATGGTAAGTGATCTTTTTAGATGAACAACTCCACAGTAGAGTGTAGAACTGGAGTCTAGACATAGGAAAAGCCCAGGTATTCATAGAAATGTTCATCTCAGCAGGTTAGTAGATTCCCTGGCAGCCAATGACATGGAGAAAAATGATAAAGCCTCAAGTAGGCATATTGCCCCCCCCACACACACCTTTGTGATGTACTTCTTTCCTGGAACCTTGGGATCCTACATTCCATTCTTACCTCACCTCGCAATCCATTTTCCTGAGACCTTCAAAGGAACTGGCTGCTCTAGTTGGCTGGTCCTCTAAACTCAGGTGAATCAAGGTACTTTAAGTCTTTCTAGAAGGAAGTTTTGTCCTCTTTAACTGGTTGTAAGTTCTTTCTGAGGAATGTCCCTAATAACAATGAGTTTTTTGGCACAGATTAGCCCCACTGTTAGGACCCGACCACCATGGCTTATCTGTACCATCTATCCCAAATCTCTCAAGAAACGCACAGACACTCATATTAAGTTCATGTTTTTTAGCCTAGATCTCAGGCTAATTGCTAGATAGCTCCTTCATCTTAACTTAAGCCATTATAATCAATCTTTCCTGCCACATGGCCCATGGCTCACCTGTGTACCTTACATGTTGCTTTTTTGGGTGTCTAGCTCAATCTCTGAGAATCTGCCCATCTCCTCCTACCTAACCTATTCTGATTTCCATGCCTACAATTTTTTGTGGTGTCTGTCATGGCCCAAAACAATGTTTATTTACAGCATATAGAAAGACATGACTATAAGTTTGGTTATCACAAGTGACTATTAATCTGCATTTCTTAATTTTACAAATTTTAAGTGAGTAACATGATCATCATACCTTAAACAACAGTAGAAAAATATATACAGCATAAAAAAAACTGATCTTAAAGTTGTATCAGTAAACCAACCTCCATAGCACTGCAATGTCTGTTGAGATTAACAGTTGATTTTGGTATTAAAGTAAACTCAATAATCTAATTTTTAAAAAATCACTCATATACCATATGCCTTTTTTTCTTAGAAAGAGATTAACTATGACCATTAACCATTCATAATGAAAACATCATTTATAATCAATATTTTGGGAATTTGGGCATAATATTTCATTACTATTGCCTGCTGATTAAGGGGCGCTGACAATCTTACAGGTTCTTGAGACTGGATCATCTTAGTCTTGAAGCTGATGTGACCATATCTTCTTATCAAAGAATTTTCAGGCAGTCTTGGTTATGAAATCCCATTTGCCTGGATGAAATCTGCAGGTTCTCATATTCTGTGGAAACAACAACAGAACCTCACTACCAAAGCAACAAATCCTTAGAAACAAGCTTCAAAGTCAAGATACTTAAAAAAATATATGTTTTTGTTTTATCTAGCATCCTTTGGAATTGATTGTCTTCTGCAGTTAGCTCATTAACAGTTAAATAATTAAAAGAAGACACAGTAATACCCATAATCCAGACTCTGTGTATTTTCCATCTTTATGTGGCTTATTATATTTTTATTCCTCTATTTCTCTTTTTGAAAGACTTTCTCTACCTTCTTTCTTTTCTCTCCCAATCTACATATTCCTTTTGACACATAGTTTAACCCATTGAGAGGTTGACTCTATCTGAATCTGTTTTATTTTGTATCATTAATCATTTTTAACCAGAAAATATTTTTAAAATGCTAGCACTCTCTGAAAGAGCCACATAGTTTTTGCCAATAAAGCTGAGTTAGGAAGTTCTCTTAAATGGTCCACGTCTCTAAGCTCTGCAGGCAGGCAGAGCACACCCAAGACAATGCCAATATCCAAAAAGCTGTCATTGACTCTGCTCCATTTTCTTCAAAATAAACAGAAGCCTTAAGTCATTCACATGCTATTGAAATTCCTGTGAGAATTCGAGATCTGGGTGCTTGCAGTTTATGCTCACTGCAGTGATTCCGCTGCCATTTAGCCTGTGGTCTGGATACCACACTAACTATGTACCATGACTGACTTCAGAGACACAATTTTGAACCTGCTCTTGGATCAGTTTCTCTGCTCTAGATCCCTTGGTAAGATTTCTCAGGCTTTGGGTGGGTATATTTGGTCCATTTTTGCATGCCTTCTATAACAATGAGGCTTTTGGCCCACATAGGCCTCACTGTTCAGACCTGCCTAATGCTGCTTATTTGGACCAGCCATCCCAAAGTCCCCCCAAAAAACACACTGACTCTTATAGTAACTTCATGCTGTTTGGCCTACAGCTTAGGCACATTGCTAGCGAGCTCCTTCATCTTACCTCATCCCAGTACATCTGAGCCATATATCTCTTTCCTTCACCCCTGAAAGCCATCAGTTTGAGAGACCATTAAATCTGTGGAAATCCCCTCACCATCTCAATCTGAGAATACACCACAGATACCTACATGATGCAGGACTCTAGCATAAAACTGCTGTTTAAATTAATTTATAGGATGAGACAGAGTTATTTGAGCCCAGAGTTTCTCTGTCAGCTTAGCATCATATCTATACCATGTATCAAGGAAAAACATGAAGAGTCAGTAACAATGTAGACATACAGATTTACATTGAAGGAGGGTCCCAGAAATGTGTCTTTCATATAAAAATCCCCTAAGCCTACATTTGATAGCTAGGGCCCACATGGCATTCCGGGAGAATGAAAGGTATTCTTTAACATATAATGACATGTGAGTCATGGGCACATATACAAACACACACTGAATAAAACTCTAATGAAGTATTACAACATATTTGAAGTCCCTTTGTTGCCTCTTTAACACAGACATGTTAGTTTTCTCACTACTCTTCTGTTTTGAGACCAAGCCTTATATAGTACAGGGTGGTTTTGAACTATCCCCATCTTCATATCTCATTTTCCTAAGTGTTAAGAACAGAGGTGTTCACCATCAACACTAGCTTCCGAAGATAATTTGTTCTAAGTATTACTTATGGTTTATTTTATTTTACATTCCAACCTCAGATTTCTCTCTACTTTTTTAAAAATAAAACTGTCATTCTTATGTATGTATCCCCCCCCCACCCCCCCGTTCGCCCTGACTTCCCTTCACCCAATCCCATCCAGTGAGCCTTTAGCCTCTCCCATCCCCATCCACCAATCCTCTCCCTGATAAGGGCAAGAAATCAGAAGGTGGATTAGCTCAGTGTGGCACATCCACTGCAGGCAAGTTCTACTCACTCATCCCAAAGACAAGGACGGGTTAGGTTTTCCTGTATAGGGAATGTGCTCCAAGGTGACAGCCCACACAGGGACACAGTCTGATTTCATTCCTTGAGGATCTACATATGGCCCATACCAATCTACGTACAGTTGCCTATCCTTGGAGGGCCTAGTTCCTTTTCCTGATGGATCTCCAGTGGCTAATCTTGATTCAGTGAGCTCCCAAGAGCTACTGACAGCCATCTATGTGGGACTCCTCTTCATAATCCCTATCCTCCTGCTCATACAGCCTCTCCTCCCCTGCTCTCAGCTGGACCTGGAGCTCAGCCCAGTGCTCAGTCAGCCATGGATCTATGCTTCCCCCTCTCCTCTTTCTTGGATGCCCACCCTCTTTTCTACTCCCACATCCACTGCCCAGAAAGGTCAACTCCTCCTACGGGAGTCAACAAATCATGGCATATTAAGTTTGGCCCCACCCCTTGCACTAAGCAGAAAAAGGCCTCACACCACAGGGAATAGGTTTCAAGAAACTAGCTAGTGTGCCAGGAAAGATCCTAGTCCCACTGCTAGAGGCCCCATAAACAGACCAAGCTACATAACTGTCACATACATGAGGAGGATCATGGTCAGTCCCATGCAGGCTCCCTACCTGTTGGTATAGAGTCCATGAGTTCCCACGAACTTGGAACAGTGGTCTTGGTGATTTTCCCTGACATGATCTTGACCCTCATACTCAGCCCAGTGCTTTACTGTGGATCTCTTTCTGTGGATCTATTTCCATCAGTTACTGGATGAAGGTTCTATGATGACAGTTAGGGTGGTTCTCAATTTGGTTACCCGGGAAGGTCAGTCCAGGCACCCTCTCTGCTATTATTAGGAATCTTAGCTGGGATCATCTTTGTGGATTTCTGAAATTTTCCTTGGCAACAGGTTTCTCTCTAACCCCACAATGTCCCCCTCTATCAAGATATCTGCTTCATTTCACTCCTTCTCTGTTCCTCTCCCAACTCTGCTATTTTGATTCCTCATGTCCCCCTGCCCTTCCCTCTACTTCCCCATCCTAATTGTTTAGTCTCCCCCTCCCAAGGTGATCCAAGTCTTCATTTAGGGTACTCCTTGTTGCCTAGTTTCTCTAGGACGAAGGATTGTAGTCTGGCCATCCTTTGCCTTCATACTATCCACTTATGAGTATATGACATATTTTAATTTATATACAACGATAGTTCATGCACAAGTAAAATACAGTGTCGTGATTCAAGATATACATTTGTGTGCTTATCAAATGTAGACAATTCATATTTCTGTGTCCTCATGTAAAGGAAGTTTATGACCTCTCTCTTCTTCTATTTTCTGGTAAAATTGGGAAATTAATGCATGGACCACTTATGCTAGGAAGGAATCGTATAGATTAAATTATGTATTATGCAACCTGGTCTTGATGTCACTTTGTAGCTCAGACAGGCTTTGAACATAGGACCTTTGTATTTCAACTTCCCAACATCTTGTATTTCATGTGTAACAGTGAGGTTTCTTGGCACTGGGTGGCCAAGGGTCCAGACCCACAGACCTGCGTGCCCAGACCCCTTAACCTCTGGAGCTGATTAGGTCCCCCAAAATGATTCAGACACTTATATTAAGTTCGTGCTGTTTGGTCTGTGGCTTAGGCACATCCCCAGCTGGCTCTTACATCTTAACTCAACCCATTCTCATTAATCCTTCTGCCACGTGTCCTGTTGCTTACTTGTGTTCCTTAAATGTGTATTCTTTGGTGACTGGGTCGATTTGTCTGCCTCTGCCCTGATTCTCCTACCTATGCTCTGATTTCCCTCCTAATTTTCCATGGTGTCTGTCATGGGCCAAAACAGCTCCTTTATTGAAAGATTGATATTCACAACACAGAAAGCCATTCCCACATCATTACATGCATAGGAATGGATTTTTGGCTTCTCTTTTCTTCCCTCACTGATTCAACATATGTAGCTTAAAAACATAGTTACAAATGTGTACTGCAAAATACCAGCAGGTAATCTAATTACTTCCTGTTCCTTTCGAACCTACTTCTCCCCATAACCCACCTCTCATTTTCAACTGTTTCATTCTTAGTTTCTATGAAATCAGTTTCCATGTTCCCTTTATGAGTTTGAACACCTAGAACTCAATTCTGATTTTTAAAGAAGAGTCTTGACTCTAACACCTTAAACCACTCGGCCATCCTGACACCCATTGGAACATGAGAGATTGGGTGGTGAATGGAGGGGAAGAATAATGAAAGAGACATCTTGATAAGGGGGCATTTTGTGGTTAGCTAGAGACATGGCCTAAAGAAAACTCTCACAAATCTCTAAGAATGACCCCAGTTAAGACTGCTAGAAATAGTGGATAGGTATCCTGAACTGACCATATCCTGTAATCAAATTAGTGACTGCTCCAGTAGTAATCAGAGTGCCTTCACCCAGCCTCTAGCTTTGCTTCCTTGTTCTATTGTTTTAGACTCCTCCGATCATATCTTCTACTGTGAGAGTGGTCTAGCCTTCAATGCAGCAATAACCATATCTGACCATAATTTGTTTTTATGGTGACCTAGAAATTTAACGTTTGTCTTACAAATTGTCAGTGCATACCTTAAGTGGTGATTGCCTCTTGAATCTCCTTAAATCTAAAGATTTATACAAGAGCCAAACTAGCTTCTGAACAACTGTTATCATTTTGTGATTCCTTCAGCGTTACTGAGTATACTAAGTTTGGTTGTTTGAAAGCCTTAGGTTGCTTCTCTGTAAATTTATATGTCAATGTTGAGATTATCTCGTTAAATTTTTGTTTCTGTATGAATATTTCTGTGTTCTCTCTTAATAGGCTTTTCTAAGGTGTTCTTCTTGGCATTCACACTAACTGACTTTTTAACTGATAGAATAGAAATAATCAAAAAATAATATTTCTAATAAACATTATGACATTATTTATCTTCTCCTTTACTGGTTCTAGTTTCAAATCATCTAGAGTTATGTTGGTGAAAGACCAGCCACCTTCCATCATGCTACTCTTTCTCATTTTTAAGGTGTGAAAAAGTTCTCTCTCTGCTTTAGGTATAGTCCCCATTTTAAGTAATGCCAATTTACTCATCAAACCTGTTATCAATGATGATTCAGATGACTATGTTGGGGGCAGCTACTTAGTGTCCAAAAAGAGGGAAAACACAACCCCCACTAAAAGAGGCAGGCTGCTGTCTGAAAAACTTGCCCAGATGAACTTGGAGAAGACACACATATTGTGGACTCTGTCTAATTCTGGAGGCTAACTCCTAACAGAAAGCCGAGCCAGTTGGTCATGTAGAGCTTTGGCTGGCAAGGTCTTTTTTTCCTAATTCATGCCCTGAAAGTTGAGCTCCAAATAATGTACAAACTCTAGTTAGCATGTATTGAAATCCCTGAGTCAGGTATTGATGAAAAGATAGAATATGAGAAAGAGGACACAGAACACAGTCAATTCTCACCCAACCAAATTCTCTGGATGAACAGGCTAAATGTTTCTCTTTTCAACTGTCCTCAGCCTGACTGGTCACTTCTACAGAAACATGGTTACTAGGCCTAAGAAGTTCACTAAGTTTCTAGTACCAGCCAACATCACCTGATTTTTAAAAATTATTTCTTTCTGTCTACTGTTTTTGAATTTGGTTTGTTATATCAATAAGTCATTTATCTGTACATATTTTGTAAGTGTAGCATTTAGGTCTATTAACTTCCTTCTTAAAAATGCCTTGACTGTTTCTCAAAGGTTGTATTGTGGTGGAGTTGCTTCATTTAGTTCCAGGATTTTTTTAATTTTTTGGCCCATTCATCATTTAATAATGAGTTGCTTAATCTCCATACGTTTATACATTTAGTCGACTTTTTCTGTTTGGTGTTCATTTTAATTTTATTGCATAAGGGTTGGGTATGATACATGAAATTATGTCAACTTCTCTGTATTTATTAATGCTTGTTCTATATTTACTAATGCTTATTTTTTATTTGAGCATATGTTATATTTTGAAGAAGCTTCCCTGTGCTGCTGAGTAGAATGTATATGTGTATACCCTTGGTATTTGGGTTGAATAGTCTCTAGATATCTATTAGGTTCATTTGATAGAAGATGTCATTTAACTCTGAAATTTCTTTTTTTTGTGTTCAGATGTCTTATCTATAGAAGAAATTGGAGTGCTGAAATTTCCCACTATTATTGGGTTTTTATTAATCTTGGTCTTTAATTTTATTAATATGATTTAATGAAATTGAGTGCACCAGAGTTTTATGCATGTCTTTATTAATGTATTATTTTAATAATTAATTGATACCTTGATTAAAATTAAGTTCCTTCCTTTGCCTATATTTTTTGCTTCAAACACTATATTGAAAAATATTGGGGATAGTGGTTTATTTTCAACTCTTTAAATGTATCAGACATGTTTATTCCTTGGAAAAATAAGACTATAGTCGGCAATGAAGTTTCAAAGTTGTATTATGTCATTCATAAATAAAAATAACACTATCTAAACCAATGTCTATGTTTAGAAGTCAGTAACGAAAAATTGTTCTTTCAACTCAGTACATAGAAAAATACAAAACATCCTTATTGTCAGAATACCCCCCAAAGTTAAAATAAAATGTCCCTAACTTTTATATCATGTATTATGGATGTAATTGCCTTTATGTTGCTTGTTTATAACTGAAACAATTTTTTTGTATTTGTAGTTTCTGATAAATGCATAATTTATGATAATATTTGTCTATTTTGTGGCAAAACTAACCTATTTATATACACATTCATATATACCCTTAAAGTTTAGGGCATAGAAGGTCAATAAATTAGAAAGTACAAATATAATGAATACGTGAACAATTCACATGCTTTATGGTAGGATAATTAATACTCAACATATGAAATGTTCATGTTATAGACTTTCAGAAAGAGAAAATATCATTGTTAGATAATCAAGTGGCAATAAAATTTTCCACTTTCTTATTAATTTTAGAAATACTATCATTGTCTAAAATTTTACCTGACAACTCATTGATTGAAGAAAACAGACTATGGCAAAAGTCAAAATTACATATACAGTTTAGAGATTTATATCAACTAATCCAAATCCCGGTGCAAACCTGAAACCATTTACTGGGAAATTAAAGGGAAAAGTCATGATGGCCAAAGTTGTCTACTTCTTTACATAAGCTGTGATTTCCAGGTTGTATTTAGTCTCTCTAGTAGTATTGAGAGAGGTAATTTAACCTGTTTTGCTCTTGTCTTTGAATAAGGCAGTTTCTGTCTTTTTAGTGACTGCATAAATAAACCATTGAGCTTCAATATTTGCTCACAAGTTTGGTGAATTATTGAGAAACATCTCTCCCTCTGTTTTTCTGAATTTACCCTCAAAGACACTGTATGTGTTTTTATTTTTATCATTTTGCATTTTTTGTAGTGCTGGAGATGAATATCAGGGCCAAAACAGGGAATACTGTAGAGTCCAGACTTGTTTCTCTATTTAGAGTATTGCTTACAATCTTTTCCATTTAGAACAATGCTGGCTGTGGGAAAGCCATTGCTTTGTACTATGACCTAAAATTAATTTTAAAAAAAAGTCATAAGAAAACACACTGAAAATATGAAGTGAAAGTTTTAGTGCTGATCTCCAGGTACACAGATCATTTCCTTTCCTGAAGAAGTCTCAGTCATTCTGAGTAGTCCATTATTGACAGACCAGTACCCATGATGGAAAGTCTAGGGAGCATCAGGTGACCTGAGGAAGCATATACTATTAGAGAAACCTGTCTCACAGAAACACTTGAAAACTCCTCAATGAGCACAAGAAAGTGTAATCACATGCACATTGTGCACTATTATTCATAGGAATATTAATGCACAACAAGTTCTTAGGTCTTTGGGGGAATAGCTTACAGAGGAATAATTTCAACTTAATACTTTTTAATAAATGATTTACATGTTATTAGTTTATTGTAGAGAGATCCCAGGTTAGACTGATTAAGGAAGACTGGGAAGGATTTGAAATGATAAGTGACTTTTTTAGATGAACAACTTCACAGTAGAGTGTGGAAGTGTAGTCTAGACACAGGGAAAGCCCAGGTATTCATAGAAATGTTCATCTCAATAGGTTAGCAGGTTCTGAAGCAGCCAGTGATATGGAGAAATATGATATAACCTTAAGTAGGCACACCCCCCCCCGCCTTTGTGATGTACTTCTTTCCTGGAACCTTGGGATCCTACATTCCATTCTTACTTCACCTGGCAATCCATTTTCCTGAGACCTTCAAAGGAACTGGCTGCTCTACTGGGCTGGTCCTCTGAACTCAGCTGAATTAAGGTACTTTAAGTCTTTCTGGAAGGAAGTTTTGTCCTCTTTAGTCTGTGGTATGTTCTTCCTGAGGAATGCCCCCTATGATAATGAGATTTCTGGCCCAGATTAGCCCCACTGTTAGGACTTGCCCACCTCTGCTGATCTGGACCATCTATCCCAAATCTCCCTAGAAACGTACAAATACTTTTATTACCTTCATGCTGTTTAGCCTAGAGGTCAGGCTCATTGCTAGATAGCTCCTTCATCTTACCTCAACATATTCCCATCAATTTTTGTGCCACATGTCCCATGGCTTACCTGTGTTCCTTACATGTTGCTTCTTTGGGTGTCTTGCTATATCTCTGTGATTCTGCCCTTCTCCTACTACCTATTCTAATATTCCTGCATGCTTTTTTTTATGGTGCCAGTCATGGGCCAAAACAGTCCTTTATTTACAGCTTATAGAAAGTCATGGCTTCAATTTTGTTAATCACAAGTGACTATTAATCTTAATTATTTAATTTTATGATTCTAAGTGAGTAACATGAACATCACACTTCAAACAACAGTAGAAAAATACATACAGCATAACAAAACTAAAATTAAATTTCTATCAATAAACCAAAATCCATACCAATGTAAAGTATGTTGAGGTTAACAGTTGATTAAAGTATTGAAGTAAATTTAATAATCTAATTTTTTACAAAAATTACTGGTATACCATATACACTTTTTCTTCTTAGAAAGAGATTAACTATGACCATTGACCATTCATAATGAAAAAAAACTTTTATAAACAATATTTTGGGAATATGGGCATATTTAATTACTACTGCCTGCTGATTGAGCAGTGCTGACAATCTTACAGGTTCTTGAGACTGGATCATATTAGTGTTGAAGCTGATGTGAACATATCTTCCTATCAGAGAATTTTCAGGTGGTCTTGGTTGGTGAAACCCTATTTGCCTGAAAGCAGTTCACTGGTTCTCATCTTCTGTGGAAACAACAACAGGACCTCTCTTCCAAAGCAATAAATCTTTAGAAATAAACTTCAAAGTCAAGATACCTTTAAAATATATGTTTTTTTGTATAACTTACCATCCTTTGGAATTGAATGTCTTTCTGCAGTTAGCTCAATAACACTTAAAAAATTAAAACAAGACACAATAATATCTATAATCTAGACTCTGTGTTTTCCATCTTTATGTGGCTTACTATATTTTTATTCCTTTATTTCTCCTTTAAAAGACTTTCTCTAGTTCTTTCTTTTCTCTCCCAGTCTACTTATTCCTTTTCACACACATTTTAACCCAATGAGAGGTTTTCTATATCTGAACCTGTTTTATTGTGTGTCATTAATCATTTTTAACTAGAAAATATTTTTTAAATGCTAGCAGTCCCAGGAAGAGCCACATAGTTTTTGCCTGTAAAGCTGAGTCAGGAAGTTCTCTTAAAGTGGCCACGTGTCTGTTTGCTGCCAGCAGAAAGAGCACACCCAAGTAAATGCCACTATCATAAAGCTGTCTTTGTCTCTGTTCCCTTTTGTTCAAAATAAATGGAAACCTTAAATCAATCACATGCTACTAAATCTTCTATGAGGCTTCGGGATCCAGCCTGGCTTCAGTTTATGATTGCTGCAGTGAGCCAGCTGCCATTTTCTCTGTGGTCTGGATGCCACACCATCTCTGTACCATGACTGACTTCAGAGACACAATTTTGAAGCTGCCCTTGGATCAGTTTCTCTGCTCTAGAATCCTTTCTAAGCTTTCTCAGGCTTTGTGTGGGTACATTCATTCCATTTTAGGACGCTATCTGTAACAATGAGTTTTTTGTCTTAGATTAGCCCCACTGTTCGAACCTGGTGCTGCTCCTTATGTGGACCTGCAATCCCAAAGTCCCAAGTAAATGCAGACATGATTATATTAACTTCATACTGTTAGGCCTACGGCTTAGTCACATTTCTATCTAGCTCCTTATTCTTACCTCTACTCAGCATATCCGAGCCATATATCTCTTTCCTTCACCCCTGAAAGCCATGAGTTTGAGAGACCATTAAATCTGTGGAAATCCCCTCACCATCTCAATCTTAGAAAACACCACAGATACCTACATTATGCAGGACTCTAGTATAAAACTGATGTGTAAATTAATTAATAGGATGAGACAGAGTTATTTGAGCCCAGAGTTTCTCTGTCAGCTTAGCATCGCATCTATACCATGAATCAAGGAAAAACATGAAGAGTCAGTAATGATGGAGACATACAGATTTACAATGAAGGAGGTTCCCAGAAATGTGTCTTTTATATAAAAACCCCCTAAGCCTACATTTGATAGCTAGAGCCCACATGGCATTCGGGGAGAATGAAAGGTATTCTTTAACATATAATGACATGTGAGTCTTGGGCACATATACAAACACACACTGAATAAAACTGTAATGAAGTATTAGAACATATTTGAAGTCTTTTTGTTGCCTCTCTAACACAGACATGTTAGTTTTCACACTGCCCTTCTCTTTTGAGACCAAGTCTTATATAGTACAGGGTGGTTTTGAACTATCCCCAACTTCCTATCTCATTTTCCTAAGTGCTAAGAAACGAGGTGTTCACCATCAAAACTAGCTTCCTAAGATAATTTATTCTAAGTTTTATTTATGATTTATTTTATTTTACATCCCAACCATAGTTTTCTCCATACCATTTTTAAAAACATAAATGTCATTTTGATTGTATGCATCCCCCTGCCTTCCCTCCTCCCCATCCCTCTGAGTCAGCCTTCAGCGAACCTCATGCCCATTCCCCATTCTGTCTTCCAGAAGGGCAAGAAGTCCCAAGGTGGATCATCTCAGTGTGGCACATCTACTCCAGGCAAGTTCTACTCACTCATCCCAGAAAGAAGGCTGGGTTATGTGTTCCTCTATATGGAATGTGCTCCAAGGTGCCAGCCCACACACAGGAACACAGACTGATTCCACCCCTTTAGGCTGCACATATTGTCCATGCCAATCTACATTTGCCTACACTTGGAGGGCCTAGCTCCTTTTCCTGCTGGATCTCCAGTGGCTATTCTTGATTCAGTGACATCCTCCGAGCTCTAGTCATCCCTCTATGTGGGACTCCTCTTCATAATCCCTATCCCCCTGTTCATACAGACACTCCTCCCCTGCTCTCAGCTGACCAGGAGCTCAGCCCAGTGCTCAGCCATGGATCTCTAACTCCACCTCTATTCTTTGTTGGATCCCCTACCTCTTTTCTATTCCCCTATCCACTGTACAGAAAGGTCAAGTCCTCCTATGGGAGTCAACAAAGCATGGCATGTCAAGTTTGGCCCCATGCCTTGCACCAAGGTGGAACCAGGTTTCTCACCACAGATAATAGGTTTCAAAAACCTAGGTAGTGGGCCAGGAAAGATCCTAATCCCACTTCTAGAGACACCATTGACAGACAAATCTTCATAATTGTCACCTATATGAGGGGGGTCTAGGTTAGTCCCATGCAGGCTCCCTTCCTGTTGGTCTAGAGAACATGTTTTCCCATGAGCTTGGATCAGTTGTCTTTGTGGTTTTCCCTGACATGATCTTGACCCCCATGCTCAGCCCAATGTTTTACTGTGGATTTCTGCATCTATTTCCATCAGTTACTGGATGAAGGTTCTATGATGACAATTAGGGTGGTCATCAATTTGATTACCCGGGAATGCCAGTTCAGGCACCCTGTCTGCTATTAGTAGGATCGTATCTCGGACCATCTTTATGGATTCCTGCAATTTTTCCTTGACACCAGGTTTCTTTCTAACTCTACAATGTCCCCCTCTATCAAGTTAACTGTTTTATTTCACTCTCTATGTCCTTCTCCCTGCTGAGCCATTTTGTTCCCTCATGTCCCTATCACCTTCCCTGTACCTCCCCATCCTAACTGTTTGGTCTCCCCCTCCCAGGGTGATCCATGTCTTCCTCTTAGGGTAGTTTTTGTTACCTAGTTTCTCTAGGACACAGGATTGTAGCCTGGTTATCCTTTGCCTTCATAATATCCACTTATGAGTATATGATTTATTTTAATTGATATACTACAATAGTGTATACACTATTAAAATGTAGTGTCATGATTCAAAACAAACATACGTGTGTGCTTATCAAATGTAGACAATTCACATTTTTGTGTCTTTAAGTAAATGAAGTTTATAACCTCTCTCTTCTACTATTTTCTGGTATATTGGGAAATTCATGCAAGTACCACTCATATATTAGGAAGAATCCTGTTAATTAAATGATGTATTTCCCAGCCTGTTCTTGATCACACTTTCCAGTTCAGACAGGCATTGAACACAGGACTCTTCTATCTCACCTACCCAACTCTCTTGTATTTCATGTGTAGTAGTGAGGTTTCTTGGTCCTGGGCTGCCAGACATCCAGACCGACAGACCTCGGGCCCAGACCCCTTATCATCTGCAGCTGATCAGCCCCCCCCCCAAATAACTCAGATGCTTATATTAAGTTCATGATGTTTGGTTTATGGCTCAGTCACATCCACAGCTGGCTCTTACATCCTAACTCAACCCATTCTCATAAATCTGTCTGCCATTGGCTGTGGCTCAGTAGTGTTCCTTACATGCTTCTTGTGGGTGGCTAGGTCGATTTTTTCTGATTCTGTTCTGCTTCTCCTAGGCATGCTGTGAGTTTCCCTTCTACTTTTTCTATGGTGCCTGTCATGGGTGAAAACAGCTCCTTTATCTAAAGATTGATATTCACAGCACACAGAAAGACATTCTCACATCATTATATGCATAGAAATGGATTTATGGCTTCTCTTTTCCTTACTCACAGATTCACCATATGTAGCTTTAAACTGTAGTTACTAAAGTGTACTGCAGCATACAAGCGGGTATACTAATTACTACCAGTTCTTTTCGTACCTCCTTTACCCCATAAACTACCTCTCAGTGAAAACTGTTTCTTTCTTAGCTCCTATGAAATCTGTTTCCGTGTTCTTCACATGAGTAAGAACACATCTGCCCTTGCTAAATTCAATCTCTTTCTCTTAATTTCAATGAACACTCTAGGGCAACAAATCAGAACAGAAGTTTACCTCACATTTAAAGACTCAATTTAACTTTATACATAGTCAGAGAATCCAACTTATTCCTAATACTCTCATAGATCTAATCAGGGGTAGGTGATCTTAGAATGAAATGGAACATAAAGAAAGTTCATGTACTGAGGGTTATTGTCCATCCCTGCCACCTTTGCTCACAGGACAACTTTTTTTTTTTTAAGTTTGAAGAACCTCCCTTCCTGGGATAGTTTATTTTATGCTGGAACAAAATCAGATGATGTCTTCTCAAAATTTCACTCATCTTGTTGACAAGAAAAAAGAGAGTTCTTGTGAAAATAACTCTGTGAAAATGATTCGCGAGGCAAAGTTCTGTAAGGTGAGTTGACCAGGTAGGGTGTTGGGAGAAGCAGATTCATGACCAAGGACCATGACAGAAAGATTTTTCAGAAGGTGGAAATCAGAGGCATCCTCAAAATGTCCTTCTCCAGTGTCCCTGAAGAATTTAGAATGGTAAGTGAGTACTAAATGCAGTTGGTAATAATCAGCACTTTGTAATCAGGAGCAGGACCAAAGGGAGACCTGATAGCATCGAGCATTTCCAATGCAGTTGGGAAATGGCTGTTATGCAAATATCACACTTGATCCCCACATTTCCCAGCATCAATTATCTTGATTTTCTAGGTTGACCACTGAGATCCGCCAACATAGAGACCTTTCTAGTATGAATGGCACACATGTCCAGGAGAGAGTACTTCTAAGATTTTATATTTTCTTGTTTTCTAGGCCTTCCAAGATATTACTTCGTATTTCTCTGAGGAAGAATGGGGAAATCTCACATTCTTGCAAAAAATTGTCTACGTGTATATGAAAAGAACCTACTTCAGAATGATGGCCTTAGGTAATAGGAACTTCCAGGTTCAGACAAGCCTGGATGTTTCCTAGTTATTTTCTATGCCACAGCTTCTTTTCAACATATAGTATGTACCTTTGCCACACAGTACTTTTCTTCACAGTGAAATGTCAAAGTGCTGCCTGAGCATGCTGCTCTTCTCCAATGTGTTTAGGGCTGAGAGCATACAGCAAAGGCAATAGGGCTCAGGCCTGCAGCAACCTGCACTTTTCTTTCCTGCAGGCTCTTGTTCTTGTGGGCCTTAAGGTCTGTGCTGCATCCCAGATCCTAGCTGCATTTCCATTTTTGTGCTGTCTGTTAAAGAGCAAACACTTTGTTTCCTTTTAGGGGTCACAGTCAACAAACCAATATTCATGCGTCGCAAGGACAAGGCGGAAGAATCTCCATTGGAATGTATTGAAGTCCATGGCCCTCACACTGGTGAGTAGTTAGGGAGGGGCTGTGAAGAATCACCTTTTCAGTCAAGATATCTGGTAAGGTTACAGGCATGTCTTTTCTTCATCTTCAGGTTAGGCCTTGTGGAAAAGAGTTCATTTAGAGGATGGTGTAAAAGACCCTGTCAGATAAATGTCTAAAATCATTATTTTGGATAATAAGTAAATGGCTAATATGTAGCACCTGTCCCTTATCATATCCTAAACACAGGCAGACACATACACCCTATAAACATACATGCAGACACATTATCACAGAGATACAACTCAACACACACATGCAACCACACACACCACACACACACACACACACACACACACACACACACACACACACATTCTCTTTTATACTTGACATCACTGAAAATAGATCATCATAATATAAATGGATCAGTTAACTCCAGAGATGATCCTGTTCCCACTGCTTCCAATTTGGCAGCTTGGGTACAATCTAATTGTAGTTCATTAACATAATTTCTTAATCCTTTTTCAATATGGTATTTTATTTAATTCATTGAAGATTTTATATATTTTGATCATATTCACACATACCTTATTCTTTCATCTAATTAACATAAAAAATTTTATGTTTTTCTCACTTCCCTACATTCCTCAAACTCACCTCTTTTTTTTTAAATTTTTAGAAATAACCAACCAAGCCCAATTTGTGCTCTTTATATAACATGGGATGAGGAACCATCCACTAGAACATACTTGACTTAGTAATGACCACAACCTTAAAAATACTGACTCTCCGTCCCATGAAAGACATCGATTATCAAAAAGGATACCCATAAAGGGGTGGGATCTCATGAGTACCTACTCACTCCATGCTAGAATGCTGACTGGTTTGACAATGCAGGTCTTATATAGGCAATGGCACCCTCTCTGAGTTTATGAGTGTAAAAATTTATCATTTCCTTAAAACACTATATTGCTCTGGTCCTTCCTGTCTTCTGCTTCTTACATTCTCTCTATCCCCCTTTTACAGTGGTACATGATTTAGGGAGGAAGACGCATGAAATATATGTTCAATGTTTAGCTGAGCAATGCATAGACACATTTTCTACATTCTGACCAGTTGGGAGCTCCTGTATTAGCCATCACTCACTTTAAAACAAAACTTCTCTAATAATATCTGAAAGATATCTATCGTGAAGAGATATGAATTTATATGTCAGTTTGTACTAAATTCATTTAGCAAAATCATAGTAATAGTTTCCAACCATGGGGCCTATGCAATCATATGTTCTTGGTCAGCTTTACAGTACCAGGTCTGCATTTTTTCAATCACAATATCTTAAGAATTATAGCATTGGCTCTTTAGCACATAGCTCAAACCACTGACATGTATTCATGTCTTTTTTCATTTCTTTAATCCCGGTGATGCCTCTGTCAGGCATTCTCCCACAGACAGAGTCTGTTTGTTCTTTCATACTGAAGCTTACTTTCTAAGCAGGAATCACCAGCTAGCCTCTGTAAATTGACTATGCATTCCTCTGGCTGGAAATCACAGGGCTCCTCCCACTGTGATAGACTTCAGGATATATCTACATTTGGGAACTGTCTGCCCCACAGACACAACCCAGAGGAACCTTTAGAGACACCTGGCTATTTATGAAATGGAATTTTCTATAGTTGCCGTTTACACTTTAGTGTATACGGTTAAAGGAGCTGAGAGTTGGTGGCCAGTGAAGGCACAGTTAAGGACTGAATAAAACAGAAGGGATCGTAAGAGGAAGTATTCAGTTTTATTATTCTGTCATTTAAAAAGCATGTCCATTTGGGTGTGTTTGGCATGTGATAATTACAAAGTTTTGTAGGGTCATTAAAACAAGACTTTTCTCAGGCATAAATTAGGAAGTTGAATAACAGGTAGCTTATTATTAATGACTTTTATATCAGCAGATATAGTGTAGGTATCATCTTATCAAATTCTACATGAAGTGTTCTTACCAATGTCCTGTGTGATGCCAGTCTTGGCAACATACTCTTTGACACCTAGATAAGTGTTTCTCTTTTCTTTCTTCCCCATTGCCTGCATTAATTTGTACAAATCATCTTGGTACAGTACTGTCTTCTCTCTTCTATTCACTCTTTTATTAACTGTCAGTGTGATGAACCACAAGCTTATGTGAGAAGCCTTATATTTTGTAGACTACCCACCTTTCATAGAACCCATGGACTCCACAAGTGATTTTCTTCCCTAAATCTTCTTTATTATGGATTCCTAATTAAATGTACATTACTCTGCTTGTATAAATGGCAGTCTATGAAATATATAAAGGCAAACATTTAGTCCCAGAAACATGGTGTACTTAGGACATTACTTTCTTATTTGAACACCCATGCTCTTTCTTAATTGGCTACAAATAATGACAAATACTTCTCCAGGTACAGTTAGCATGTTATGAAAATCAATAAAAACACCACAAAGGCTTGAGCCCTTCATCATTCTGTCATGGAAGGAGAGGCTCTCCAGGTTCCACCCTCTCAGAGGATATGAGGGCATTTAACGGTTGTCAGGGAAAAGACAGATGAGGCCCAGTGCACATGTAAATATGCCCAATTAAACTCATTTAGCCCCACCAATATAAAATATGAAATGAAAGATAATCTAGTAATGGTGAGGAAGGGCATTGACATGAGTCAAAAGAGGTTAATGAGTCTAAATTATCACAGCACATTATACATGCATATAAAAATGTCATATCGTAAGGTAACAGCATATATAATTAATGTATGCTAACATAGTCTTTGGAAAACCTCAGAAATTACTTAAC